>JAHKQU010000028.1:10005000-14805000 GCA_020383195.1 Neomicropteryx cornuta | reverse complement strand
ACATGTGTTCATTACATGTGTCTGCATTAGATATATTCCCATTACATATGTGTGCATTACAAATGTGTGCGTTACACATATGTCCATTTCATATGTGTGCATTACAGGTATAATCCGCATAAATGTTGCCCGCCTATTAATATCATTGTTATAATTTGCGCTTTATTTTTGAATACCTATATTTAATTCATAATTTATATTTTATGATCATTAAAATTAGCATAATACATTAAACATTATCACACACTACACACATTAAACATTATATTTTAAGGTAATTAACACATTTGATTCCTAACCCTTTTACATTCATTAGTGATTACATAACCTAATTTAAATTTAAATGAGTTTTTTATGCATTTAATCGCGTTAATTTTTTTTTTTTTCATTGAACCTGTTTTATACAATATTCAGGTAAAGTTATACTATTTATATTCTTATTTATTTATATTTTTCATATATTTTATTTTTATTTTTGCACATCGTTTAGAACCGATTTTTGACCTCTGAGAAGTCAGCGAAAAGTCGGCAACATCCTCGTTAACATAATAGCCCCGTTTACTGTCTAATAATGTATATAAACATAAATAAAGGTTTATCAAATATCTATAGCAATAATGAGTGTCATATTTTATACTGTTATAAAATGTCACCCCTTTTACTAGGATTCAATTTTCCCTTGATTTTCTATCCCACTCTTACTCGTTGATAACGAATTCTGATTGAATTAACTGCGCTAACGAGGTAGCGAGTGGCAAAATCAGAACAAGATTTAGGCGTGTTTACTCTCTCGACAGTTACTCGCTTAGAAGTTAATCAGCCGGTAGAATTACATTTATAAAGTGGCTCTTTACCTTATTTCAGATTACCCATTTTTTTATTTAATCAAAAGTATGCCCCAAAAATACCTTGGTAGTTAATTTAACAAATTTTATTTTTTATTATTTTCACATATTCACATCGGGTTAAATAATAGGCGAAATCCTATATAAGAAATATATGTTTTGAAGTTTGTTTTCTGTACAACTAGCTGCCAGCAGAACGTAGCATTAATTTCTTAAATGTCAAACTTCCGCGCGCACTTTAATGTTTAGTATCATTAAACTGCACCTATTTCCTTTGCTGTATAGTAATAATTTATTTATTTATTTATTAAACAGGTTTATTTATTATACAGCGAAATAGTAAAATATACCTTTTTTCAAAGAGGTAATAATAAGGCCAATTAAAACTTACACCTATGTATTTAAAACTTTGTTGAGCTTCTGTATGCCGTTGTATGGTAGGAAAGTGTGAGTGAGTGTGTATGAGCATCGTATATGTTATAGATAAATTAATGTTTAATATGCAATGTTTCTTTTTAAATCAGACTGGCATAAAATGGTTCGGATTTTTGAGAGAAACCCGACGCGATTTAGGTCAAGTACATACATCAACCTCGTTGAATTTAGTGTTTTAGGTATCGAGTAAATGGTACAGAATAGAGTTTCTGGCATAGTTTGCATTGCGTCTTGTCACCTGGAACAGAGTAGACGCGCTTGTGGTGTGAGAAGGCACTCGCAGGTTGATACCTGACACTAGATATGGACTGTCTACTCTGTTATGTAAATGATCGCTAAGAAGTGCCATATCCGCTATGGTACGTCGATCCTCAAGAGTCTGCATATGATAATAATTAGCCACCTCGTCATATGTGTTCAATTCCAGGTGCTCGCGACGTGCGATATGTCTAATGAACCGTTTTTGAATGTGGTCTACTCTGTTCTTGTACACATCATATTGCGGAGACCAGACAGGAGATGCGAACTCTAACAGACTGCGAACATACGCAATGTATATGTGGTCCTGTGTCCCAAGAAATAATAATGGTTGGTGCTTTATATTTCTTGTGCGCATGTTTTTTGTTTTATATCATGTCTTTACAGATAAAATTAAATAATACTAAACGATACTTTGGTTAGATGGCAATGCAAAATTTTGTTTAAAGAAAAAATAAATAAACCCAGAATAAGCGATTTTAAACACGCCTGATAAAAAAAGTCAGTGTAAACGCGCCAGCGAGGAACTCAATAAAAATGCGAAAAACGTCTCGCGCCCTGGCGTCGAAATAAACTCGCAAATTATTTTTCTTCAGGTCCATTGCTCACAAAAGATACAATTATTTTCAACAAAAAGAATTTATAAATCAATAATGAGATGAAGTATATATTAAAATGGCGGAAACGATATTCAAAAAGAAATTGAGATGAGAGTTGAATAGAAATTAAGATTGATATTTTTTTCTCACTCTCGTACTATCACGGATTTGTTAATTTCGAACAAGCGTTGTTGTAACGTTCGGGTGTAAAATATTCACTCAATATTTTCGCAACGTTTCGCGCTCACGGCAAGCGGCATTTCACGATTCCAATGTTTTTGGGAAATAAATTTTATAAAATAAAATAGTGTGTTTTATTTGTTTTCTAAGTAAACATAATAAATGAAAAAATACTGGCGTTATTGATATTCCCCGTTAAGTTTTAATTTTAACTTATCGGCAATGAAAACGACGCCTTCGGTGAGCGAAGATAGCATGTTTTGAGGTGTCAAGATTTTACCTGCTATTTTCTTTTCCCTCATTTTCCTCCAGAGCTGTTCGGCCTTGCGCATTGGCCAGTTTTCGACCTTCGCGCTGAAGCTCCTGAAGAACTTATACTCCTTAAAGTGCGACATGCGCCGCTCCATTTTGGAGGGCGGCGTCGGGGTGGGGGGCAGCTCGCCAGGCACGTCGCCACTCCCGCTGCCGGTGTCCAGGGACGATTTCGACGAACCGGCGCTCATTTTCAAATTTTTACCTAAATCCACTCACACTAAGGACTTGCTACTTTTAGTTGGCTTATTTTCCACAAGAAAAACACATCTTAAAAACTAATGACACACATTTTTGTTTTTACACAGATCATTCATACAAATATTTTTAAAACGGAAAATTGGTTTCGTGTTATATAAGTACTAATTTCTTACATCGTAATTCTTTAATAATATTTAAAAGTTTACAATAACCTAAATCATAAAATCTGTGATCAGTGTCTTTGATGTTGTAATACATTTAAGTAATTTTACCATTTAACACAAAAAATAAACAAATGACAAATAAGTAAATGAAATTAAAAAAATGATTTTCTATTTTTTAAATATATACTTTGTATATTTATTTCCAACATAAAGACTTTAAATAACGGCAACTGTATAACCCCCACTGTATTGTATTGGGTATTTATAATTTAAAAACGAGTATCTAAACAAATTTTTATATTTTCTTCAAAACAACTCTTTTTTGAGTCTCAAAAGTCATAAATGACAGAGGTAGCCATTTTACCGTGCACAGGCTGATTTTCATTTTTCCTTTATAATAATAACCTGTAAATTATTATAAATAATGGTTTTCCTTGATACATATTTATTGAAGAGATTCTTAGCAATTTTAAGATTAATTAAGAATGACTGGTATTTAATTTGTGATGTCACTAAATTAAAATTTAGCCATGGTGCATATTATATTTATTTAAATTTATTTATTTATGCGTGTTGGTTAACAGCCAACATAGTATCACGAAACTTAAATTCATATACAATAATAGAGCAAAATTATATACCTTTAAATATTACATTTTTTAAATAATAAAACTTCCTTATTTAGATACCCATTTAAGAAATTAATTTTAAACAATTTGTTACCCTAAATAAAGTTTATAATGTACAGTAAAATATTAAAGATGAAGATTAGTATTGAGTTATTGGTAATGTTGAAAGTTGTTAGTATTGAACTGAGCGATATGACTGTTTTTTTAATAATTATATATTATTTAATAATATAATAATTATATTTTGTATTTTTATTAAAAAAATAATAATCTAAAATAAGTGAAAATTCTACGCTGTTCACTCTGTAAATATACGCGCGCGCGGTACGAATCGCATTGTGATGCACAAAGTTAAATGAGTTTTTCTCTATACGATGCTGTTTGTGACGTTAACTCGATAGTGAGTAAATTATAATACGAATTCGTTCAGGGACACTTTCAGCAAGTTAATTGTAGACTTCGAGGCGAGGGGCCGCCGAAGCATACTCCTGTTAAATATTTGCAAATTATAAATAAGTTTTTCAGGACGAATTCAGAGCATTTGTGTTACATATATACTGATTCAGTAGTAATAGTAGTTAAAACACAATACTTTTACCACCTTGATTAACTTTTGAACCTATTATTAGTTTATTTATTATTTTAGTAAAACAAACAGCGTAATTATAACTAGGGGTCGAAATTCGACCGTAACTGATATTTTTTTTAAGTTTGAGCGTTATTAAGGGTATTATACCTCTATAATGAGGTGAGTATACCTTTATAATTATTGCATTTTTTTTTTATTTTGATTTATTACATTAGCTGCGAGCGTGGACAAATACGTCATTAGTGTTGTTTGTCTTAATTCGCTTCAATACCTATGAAATTTAAGATATCATGTTAGTAACAATTAAAAAAAAAACGCAATTACAGATTGTATTTATTGTCAGTTTTATTTTTTTCATGTAAAAATGAGACTTGACGCTCATAGAAGTGGCATTAATAATTATTTTTACTTGACATTGACAGATTATTGAAAAAGGAACATTTGAAATCACACAAAATTCACAGTTCAAAATTCATTCTGATAATGAGCTGACAGTTGTATGAACGTTTTATTTTATTTAATTTAATGTATTTATAAAACACATTACATCAGGTTAACATGGTGCCAGCTTCCTCGATAGTACTTAGTGGGTTGAGTTTTCGTTAAAATTGACATTTTATGGTGACTATACTATTTTATGGTGGTCTTAAATATTTAATTATAAGAGGATGTATAATATTTACTCTAAATAAATATTGAATAATTCGAGATGATAGCCTTTGGTCGCATTAAGGGTTTGGTTCGCCATGCGTTAGGAAACGAATGGAATTCTGATTGAGATGCGAACTCCGGAATAACGTGATCGGGGTCGATTTCCTTTAGCGTTTGCCCGCGGGGGTCAAAACTCGAACGCCCTTGCCGCCCGATGTGTTCTAATAAAAGGGTACACAAATATTCGCGCGCCTAATATTTTGTTTTTAATAATACAATACCGAAAATACATTTAGTGATATTAATTTATATTTTTACCGTTGAAAGATAAAAAAAATATATATATCTATAAAGGTAATAGCGATATCCTAAACTTGAGATCACAGTATATGGGTTTAATTTCAGCACTGATTTACATTTAAATGCATTTTTGACTCTCACCTGTTCTGTTTGGAATACAATATTAATAGATATTATTAATCTATCTAATGAACATCGAGCAAATATGATAAATAAAATAAAAGATGAACAGAATTCATGTTTGATACTCGGTGTCGCTGATTCATTTGTTAATAAAAGCACTGGAAGTTACGTATTGTTTTTTGTAAATATTCATTGACTCTAACTAAATACTCTACATCTCGCTATTTTATTATTTGTCTCTTTACCATCTTTTAAACTACGTTGGTATATTTTGACCTTATAACATATAACTTATTACAGTAAGTATATAAGAACAATTCTGGCTCCAAAAAAATATTAGTTTTTCCGTATCATTAATCCAAACCTATCTGCATTCAATATTACATAGATTATATGTTAAGGCTTTTAAGACAAAAAATCGAAAGTTAATTAGCGAAGATTTAAAGTAATCTATTTTTACACCTGCGTCACGGAATTAAAAAAAAATAACAATAAAAAATATGCAGAATAGTAAAATTTGTATAAATGTTTGATAAAACACAGCCGCCCAATGAGTTAATTGAACCTCAAAAGAAACTTAAAACACCATAGTAGGGCGGGCGGCAAATAGACGATTGAGTTTATGCGTGTGTGCATTGAGTTTATGCTATTATACAGCGGGCGGCTGGCTTATGGGGGATTAGGCAAACTAGATGAAGAGCTATGGGAAGCTGCTGAGATTTCATCCGGACACAATCCAAATGTAATTAGACGCCGCTTCCGGCCGCCTAAGAACCATTCAATTTAGCGGCGTACATTAGCGGCCTCTTCTGTATGTTGAAATATATTATTAGATAGTTATTTATCAAGCTCACAGCTAGGCCCCGAGGACATCGTTAGGGCATATGGGAGCAATATTGCAACACGAGCGTATTTATTCTGTTTTCATAAGCATTGAGAAATCCAAGTTTACAACAAATTTGCTTAAATTATAAATCTATTCAATCAAATTTGTGAGAATAACGTGTATAAAAAAACCAGAAGAGATAATAACGCCTGCTACACAGTTTACCATAAAGTAATTTTAAATTTCAAATTAATTTCTCTAGAACATAGTATTTTTAATTAGGTTGTTATTTTTTTTTTAAATAAATATGTCATTGAGTACTCTAAACGTTATACATTAAACGAGTAAAGCGTTGATTTTTGGCATAACCCTTTAGAGTAAAAATATATTTAAGAAGAGAAAAAAAAACATTTAAAAATAGAAAGCAGAGTATGTTGTAATTTCTTCTAAATTGGCTAATATCCAATGCGATGACTTTTATTATAAAAAGTTCAAAAATTGTGCAATTCATTTTTAGAGCTGGTATTTGTTAAGTATTTGTAAATCTATATGGTATGATTCCATTTTTTAAAAAAATAAAAGCTGAAGCTTTGAGCGCCCTTCAAAGCTTTAGGTTACAATATTATTCCCTTGCTAAGAAAAAAACGGATGATATTATATTTCGATTGGGATGAATTTAATTCTGAATTGAGGTATGCACAATACTTCGATTTGTTTATTTTTTATTCCATGTGTAGAAATTAGATGTTTAGATAAAAGGAATATTCAGAAAATACAAAAAATTCGTTGTGAAGTTCTAAATTAACAGACTTGTCTATGCTAATATCATTTGTCGTACAAACACTTGAAACGTAAAAAGAAAGTTAAACCGAAAACAGACTTGTTAAAATATTTGGATTAATAATGCCGTTTCGTCTTTTTAAACCAGCGAGAAAATAGATGAAAAATATATAGATTATCTCCCGACTTAAACCCGAACACAGTTAAGCTGTTTGAAGGGGTTACTTCCGTAATTTACATTTTAATTTGTAATAACTGCCGGGCAATGTTCACACACACATTCACATTATGTAAATGTACGCGTACATAACTTTCCGAACGTAGAGTATGTAGCTTTAACTTATAAGATGTAAAATAAAAAAATAAATCTCAAAGGAATGTGATTAATGACCTTTCAAGGTGTGTTTGGGTTCCTTTTTGAATTTTTTTATTCTTGAAAGAGTCTTTGTTGGCCGACCTAAAAAGACTGAAGTAATTAATTCAACTTTATTGAGGGTTGTAACAAAGGAAAATTCAAATTTGCATAAAGGCAATATCGAAGGCGTTAAAGATTTGCAGAAGGCGTTCAATTTAAATTTATGTTTAAATAGATTTTGAATCTTTTTTAGAATATAGACATTTTAAAAATGTCAAGGAGTGAGACTATTTAAAATACACAATTTATGAACAATCATTTTTACAGGCTTTTATTTAGCTTGCAATGTTTGTCGGTTTAGGTCAAATCTTGCAAGCTGAATTAGGACCATTTTCTCCTATCCTACGGAGTCGATGACAATACATTTTATGGTAAGCATGAGCTGATTCTACAACCAGAAATGGCTCCAGATGAAGGAAATCCTCAACGGTAACGGTACCGACACGAAATTTTGTATACACAATCGAGCAATCAAGCAATTGTGTATAAGCAAATAAAGGCTTGTTTCTTTTGAGACTATTTATTCCGTTCAAAAACGTATATCAGCTAATTATATCAGTAATTTAGATTTATTTACCCCATCATTCTTGTTATATTTCGATTACTATTTTTTTATTACTAATTGTCTAAAGGGTGCACATGTTACAGAATTCTATCTATTTATGTATATATTTACTCTTATATTATATCTAAATAATTTTATATAATAATTGTCATTTATATTATAGATTTAATCCCATAATTTACTGTTATTTGATGTATGTGTTTTTTATCTCTTGACAGTTGGCAAATTAAAAAAAACTCATCAATAAACTAACTTCTTTAAAACAGATTTTTAAGTTTAGTAAGAACAGTTAACAGTGGTTGCAGTAATACTGAACGTTCACATACCTACATATTATTTAACTTTGTATCAAATTGTATTTGTTTTGTAAGTACCCAAAAAAATGGTAATGAATAAATAAAAATTAACATTCAAATAAAGTATGTAATGTGATTTTTGGGTCGGATATAGAATTATAAAAGTGCATATGATTTTAATAATTGAGTAATTTTATACCTCGAAAATGCAGGTGCAAGCATGTTCGATATTGTGAGCCAAATATGTTGCTTGTATAATGGACTCTCACTTGACTTTCAGATGCCATTTACTTTGGTTTTGACAGGACATTTTTAAAGTCTAGCATATGGATCATAGTTTCGTCAAAACCACAATCGCAAAAAAGGTTGTTGCGTACTGGCGAAGACCTCTTTTTGACGTGATCAAGGTCTCCAAATAGCAAGGATTATTTTTTTATGCTGTGTGCAACGATCTTGTTTTATTGTTCTTCAATCATATCGGTCGGATGCAACGTTTACAAATAACACAATATATATACCAATTAAAGATTTCGTGATCTAGTTTTTCGTTTTAGATCATAAAGGCATATCTTACCGAGTATTACGGGTTATCGATGTATTTATCTATTGAACTGTAAAATAAGTTTATAAAAAACCATTAACAATTTCACATGCCCTAAAAATTCTATATTTGTCAAAAAGAAAGTAAAAGGTGAGATTAAAAATACATTTTTAAAAAATTTGGCAATGAGTCTATACCAACGTGAAAAAAATTAGAGAAGATATGTTATGTTCAAATGATTTAATGTCGCCGTTATTGAAGATTTTTTTCCTTCGCGATACGAAATCAATATACTCGCATTTTAGATGACCTCTTTAGGTTAGGCTGGTAGAGATTGCCTTGCAGCAAAAAACTCCCCCTTTTGTTACCTAGGTATTAACAACGTCTAATGTGGAATACAAAACCCTACCGTACATTTAAAATTTGTTATTAATTTAAAAAATGCACTTTCTCTCTACCTAAATACATTAAAAAAACAAAAACTTATGAAAAAAATTACATATAATATAATGTATGTATAATATAGTGTATTGTGTTATGTATTGGTATAGTTCCGAGCAAGTAGCTACTAAAAATATGGGTGTATAACTTATGCAGCGATAATAAAATTAACATGTTAATTCAAACTATTTATATTGGCCATGTAACTAATTATTTAAGCAATTTAATTTATTTAGAAGTTATTATTCTTAATTATTTTGTTTGGTCTGTTCATAAACTATTCATATAAAATAAAAATAATTCATATAATATGAACAGATGAAATAATATGAAAAATAGAAATAACGAATTGTGTTTCTCTGTTTAGTTTTCCGAAATCATGTGATATTATGATTTACGTATGGCTGTGCGAGTATTTTTATTGCGTCTTCAGTGATATTTTAATATTCTTTGGCGAAGGGAAATTTAAAATCACACTCGAAATTTAATTTCACTTTGTAGTTTACACTTCTTATTACTATTTGATGGGAGTTTCGAAATGTTCTAATGCAAACGTAAAAACAGTCAGTGAATATGTGGGCCTAAAATACCCCTGAGAACAATGCAACAAGTCGGGAATAACAGCGCCACATATATATATACTCTTATATACACTTACACTACGCGCGAGATGCGAAGCCCACGACGGCTACTAAGCGGAAGCTGCGAGCGCACACAAACTACGAAGAAACATAAACTACGCGCTGGCTACGAAAGCGTAGCCATCCGACGACGTCCGCGCTGAACGCCGCTACGTTTGCGTCTGGGCGGGCGGACTGCGGGCGACGACGTAGCGCCGCGCGGCGAACCGGTAAACCGCCCTAAGCGAGTACAGCGGTAAGCGTCGGGAAAAAAAAGTTTCACGTAGATAACTTCTTAACTTGTACAATCAACGGAGCTTTTGTGCGATGCTAGCAAAACCGATTTTTGCACGAACATTCTATGGATATTATGGCAATTATTAACTTAAGGCAAAGCTATATTGTATTCGCCGCAAAATAAAATGACAAATATTATATTTCCTATAAAAATAATACTGTGATTTATGTCTGGATAAAACACAAAATAAAATAAATTCTGTAAGAAAATGAGCCTTACAAAACAACTCTCCTATTAGGCTAATAAATATTTTGTTTCAAATCATAAAAAAAAAACATATTTGTTGAACCACAACAAATATAATATTTGACATATATTTTGCAGCTGACATAAAATATCATTGTATATTTTAGTTTTCATACTGTGCAAAAAGAGGATTGCTAAAACCTTCATAAAGAGCGCAGGAGGTTAAAGCGCGTAATACCTCTATGGAAAATAACAGTAACTTATCGTTTAATAAAAATAATAATCAACGTAGATATATTAGGTATATTACTTGTTTTTAATCATCAGAAAATTTAAAATTTATTATTATTATAATAATAATATTTAAACAAATATGATTATAATTATTTAATATATTTGGGTATTACAAAAATATATTTTTAAACAAACACAGACTTTAACTAAACTCATAATATAGTCTCAATTTATTAAAAAGAAACATTAAAATATGTTTAATAGCCAAAAGGTAGATTGAAACTTTGCGATAAATATTGCTAATGAGGTTAAGCTTGCTTTGTAAGTGAATAAACTTGTTTCAAAATCTGTCGAGTTTCGAGTCGAAAGTTTCTCCATTGTTTTAATAATATAAACAGAAAACAAAATTAAGAGTAACAACGTTTGTATGGACGCAAAAGTACATTACTCTAATTGCAAAGTTTACTTTCAAATGTTATTATGTAACGAACAAAATATGTGCTAATCCCGATTGATTGAAAAGAGAAAAAAAAACAAATCGAGACCTAATTAGTTGAAATATTTATTTTGTTCTTATTTCTTAATAAATACCCTTTCGTACGTTAGGTATTTATTTTAACATAATAAGTAATAAAGATATTTTTTAATATACTGCTTACCTAAATCTATCAAAAATCTTTTCAGATCGGAAGAGAAAAATATGTTTATTGTTTTTTAAACCTATACGTTTTACTAAGTAATAAACGCTTTGTGTTAGCATTATAATCTACTTACTGTTTCATTATACTATATCCTGATGGCGTAAACATTATATTAATGCCATGTCATCCTTGGTGAAAAAAAAACCTATCATTTAACATATGTAAGTAAATGCAGCGCAATAACCTTTTCCAGGTTGCGTAATTAATAAAGTACGTAATAGTATAATTCTTCATTAAATAATACTTGGTTAAGGCGAGTTAATGTTATTAAAAATTTTGGTCTCAATATTACGATACAAAATTTATAGTTTGGGTAATAGTAAGTACTTCCGTGACATTCAGTCCATTGTATTATTATACAAATCTTTAATTCATAATTTTGTTTCCACACAAAAAATGCTATGTTCAAACACACCAGAATAACTTTTAGGGTATTTGAATTTAAGAGCATATAAAAAATATTCTGTTTATTATCCTTACCATTTTTATGTGGTTATCTTGAATTTAATTCACTACAATATAAGTATTAGATACGCATTTCTAAATATTTTTTTAATTTACTAAATGGATTTAACAAACGTACTGAAATTCGCAAGGACGATATAAATATGGACTTCTTCAATTATTGATTTATTCACCAAGGTCGCAAAAAGTCTGCTTTACATAATCGAAAATATCAACGAACGGATAAGCTTTGTTTTAAATTCGTAAGTAATTTCTTTCATTTTTATAATATTTTGTAACTGTCTTTTTTTTTAAAATCTTACCGCAATGTTTTCCAATAATAATGGTCGCGTGATAAATACTAAAGTAATAAATGTTTACCTCTTTCAGCGTTTCAATAAATTTGAGTCGGTATAATTGAAATTCTCTTTAACATTTGTTTTTATCAATACGAGTATTTGCCAAGCTGCCAAGTTTTTGCCAGAAATTAATTGCATAAAGTGCCACTGTTTAAATCTACCGCTCAAAGTCGTTATTATTCGTGAACTGCCAAAACTATTAAGTACGAGATTGATATTTCTGTTTGTGCGTTACGTAGCCAGGGGCGAATATACAAAATATCCCTTTACCTTCGCCGGAAATGATCAAAATGTCTGAAGTTACCGGGGTCGTTTGATATTCGCCGCTCACCGCTTTGCTCTTAACGAGGACACGAATATTCTAGAAAATCGGGGAAACTATTTCAGGGGCGTGCGAAGAAAGTTAAAAGAACCAATATTTTTACAAAAATTGAATATATGTAGTTTATTAATCGATAAAAGTTGAACGTATGGTTAGCGATATCCTCGTATAAATTCGTTTAGTAATATAGCAATATATTTATAACAATTTTTAAGTTTAAGTTGATACTTTGTATGTGTGCGTGTGTATGTTTTATTATAAGAGTTTTTGTAATTTTATTTACGAACAGTTTTAAATCGTGCAAGCGCCAAATTTGTCAAAAAAGTACTAACTTGCTTTCTCATTTAATAGTAATGGTTTAAATTTAAAGAGAACAACCCTAGAAGGGTTCAAAATATATAAAAAACCTAGCCCCTATTAATAGCCCTATGAGTGTATCTCGGTGCAGAAATTTTGTGTCACGCATCATGCAATTCCTACTTTGATCAAAACGTAAAAAAACAATTTAGACCAAAAGAACATATTATCAGTGATAATACTATTCTAGTACGTTGTGCTATGCTAGTATATGAACTAATATTTAAAATAAATAATCATGCAATAATTACAAATAATAATAACAATCAAACATTTATTGTCTTTTTATTGGTGTATCATGATATAACCTCAATTTAATTATCACTAGTTGGCCTTTCAATAACCCAAACGATGTCATCATAATTGCTAGAGTCGTTATTACTTGGCGAATGACTGTTTAGACCAAAGAGTTTTTTTTATAACCAAAGGATAGAATTTTAAAACTGCACAGAGACACAATAAGTAAATGAAATTTTGAAAGAATTAAAAAAAAATCCCCTGATATAAATGAATTTACAAACGATAAATATATATTAAAAACAGACTTAATTGCATTTGTTGTAAATGTTTAAGAGATGATTATTTTCTCAAGAGGCAATAAAAGGTTTTAATAGATCATATCTATTTAATGATTTCGAGTGTATAGATGTGTGTTATTACTATATTATATTATTATAATAAATAAATTATTATTATCATTATTTATTAATGGTACATTTATATATTATAAAAGCTGACCTGACGAAATTCGTACCGCCTTAGAATCAATAAATGTGTTAACTTATTAGCTGAAGGAAATTCAGTTTTTTATTAAGAATAGTCAAAATGAATTAAGTTCAATAAATATACAAAAATAAAAAAAAAACATAATGAAGCAATTATCGATGAGCGCACAATGCCAAATGTGATAACCTCACAAAGTGAACATCTCGAAGGCAACTTACCGTTTAAAATAGAATTGCACAGAATACAAAGCCTTTCCATACGAAAGTATGAGAAAATGTTTTTTTTTAATATTTTTTTCATGTTTTTTTCCGATGTTTTAATACTTATTCTGCTACTCGGGGCAGAGACAAATCCGACAAATCAAATATCGTAAAAATCGATTCAGCCGTTTTTAGTTAAAAATGGTGTAACTAACCCGACTTTGTTTTATATATATATAGATAGATTGAGTATTGCATACAATTCAATTATAATAATTGTAATTGTATGTTGCTCAGCGCGTATGAGCAAGTTATGCACATATTTTTTTTCTACCTAAAATTCTACCTTAGTACTAGCATTAGCTAGTTAGGTAGAATCACTGTCAATAAATAAAATAATAATAAATAAATACGATATATAACAATGTGATAATTAATAAAGAGGATTTTGAATGAATTGAATTGAAAATTACAGAATATCCAATTCGTTAAAGATGAGAAGCCTTATTACGTTAATTACTATTAAATTATTTCGAAAGTTAGCGATAGATGCCTCGGCAACTGTCAGACCGAAATAATTAAAATAGCACATTAAAGAACACAAGCGTTATGTATAATGGACTGTCAGCAAGCAATTTGGCACGATGGGCGGGCGGATAAAATTGCAAAATAAATAAATATTTCTATTAATTAAGCTTTCCATTGCGTACACGGTCAAATAAAAGCTCATAAGTCTGAAATTGCACGAGTGTTTTTGTTTATTAGGATTACCTAACTCAATCGGCGATGCTAAGAAGCAGATACACTTTTTTTATTGAACAAAATTAGAAATGAACATATTAATATCAATAATCGGTTAAAATGAAATCGCTTACCCGATATTTGCTTCTCGGATTGTGATCGCGGCTTCGGACAACACATCTGCGAAAATAACAATAAAAACATAAATAAAGTACAGTCGGTACCTTAAACGTCTTTCCGAACTATCCCGAGCGTCCGGTCACCCGCAGGGTCTAGGTTACCGCCCCGTCGCAAGACGAATTATTAATTTATTAATTAAGATTAATTTATTTACTTTTTCAAATCTGATAAAAATCATATCATAATGCAAAATATCTTGTATAAAAAAATATACAAATATAGATTATGATTTAAGTACTTCATTTGTAATCGACGTTATCTAGTTTACTATAATTTTACTATATTTCTTAGGTCAGAGGAAATGATGAATACTGGCGCAATTTAAAATTAATTAGGTAGAAAACCGCACGAGTTTGGTTACTTGGAATATTTTCAATCTAATAATGAATTTCGAATATTGGAAAAGGCAAACAATTTTAATGAATTACATTAATTAATTAATTAATGCCTTGATATTAATTATTTATTCTATAATTATTGAACTAATTAAGTAATATCACAGAAAATATGTAGAATTCTAAGAGTAAACAAGTTTTTTAATTAATAATTTCATAAACACACCTAAATTATAATACACTTTATACATAAATGAAATATACAATATTAAACAACTGTTTTGTTTTTCGACCTATTTGGTCTTATGAACGGTTTTATAGGTCATTCAAGTGAGGAGTGATGACGTAAAACAAAACTCGTACCATCTCTTTTTTTACGCGTTTCAGATCAACTTTAAATGCTGGAGGGTAAAGCTCCGAATGCACTCGACTGTATGCAGTACCGACTTTTCCATTAGAAAAATAGGCAGTCTATTTTTCAACAAGTGTAAATGATATGTAAATGATATACATATATATTTATTTATTAAAATATCCAATATACGTATTATAAATGTCGTTTACTCGTACCCCTTGATAATATTGTAATCAAGTGCTTTCAGCATTCTGGATACACGATACAGATTATATGCAATCACACAAACAAGAAGTAAACATACTAAACGTAGATTTATTTATTTAAATGCTACACAAAAAATCTTTAATATATAAACCTGAATAAAAGCCCACCATATTATTTACAGGGTCCTTCAGGTTATTAAACTTAATAAATATACGGTTTTGCCTATGTCATGTCTGTGTAAATGACCTTTTGTAGAACAGGTAACTTTTACCTAATTAGAAAAGTGACAGACATTAAATTGGACAAAATTACTGGTACCTACCCAACTTGGCAAACTTATTATAAATTGCTAATTGTATTTAAATAATGAAATATGTGTATGCTTTTAGTATTTATATTTATATTTACTTATATATTATTAATCTGTAGGTTATTTACCTTATTTATGTTAAATATTTATAGGTGTTGTAATATAATTAAACTTAATGATTGAAAACTTCTGTAAAGGAGCTGATTAAAATTATCATCAACTGCATAATAAGGTATTAATCTGTGTTTCAAATTTATCACCCCACACTGGCACGCTGGTTAATATAAGAAGAAAATCAACGTGACAGCTGGACGCACCGAGTTTAGCCGAATGAGGGTGTCGCGATAAGATTCTTTTACTGCCTAAAGAAGTCAAACTTAAAAAAATCATTTAACAAAACTAAAAAAAAATTTAAGAAGGCTTTTATTGATTTTCAAGAAAGAATTTGCAAACTAAAAACAAGTACTAATTATTAGTTGCCTTTGACGTCAATAGAAAACTTACCGTTAAACTGGGCATGAGAACTGTATATCTGGCAATTTTGCAGGTGTACAAAATGCTTACGTTACCAATAGTGTCGGTGACATACAATAATAGAGCAAAAAACAAGACCATTAAGTGGGTGTTTATGTTCCCTACTACGAGCAAGAAATTGTATAAAAATAATTCTTGTGTAACTAAAAAAAAAATAAAGCTTACCTTATCTCCGGAGAGTCCTATGTCCTGGCTCCGTCCTTCCTCCGGAGCTCCTTTGAGTTTCTTCTTGAGCAAAATCGGAGCGCTAGAACTCTTATTTCCCACCAGCGGCGCGGAGAACAGCTTGAGCGACGGCTGCTCCCTTCCAGATCCGGCACTGCTGGCCCGCACCATCAGCTCCCCCGAGGAGTACGGAAACTTGGATACGCGCAGGGGTAGGTCCACAGGTCTGGAGGGCTTAAAGTGGGCAGTTTCAGACGCGAGGATGTCCTCGTCGGATTTGAACACGTCCGTATTTGACATGTCATCAACTGGATCATCGAGAAGTAGATTTTCGTTGGAGGATGTTTCTGAAATGAAAGTAATAAAACTCGTAAGGTTAAAAAAAATAATATAATATATGTTATAGTTCTTACATAAAGTTTTTGAAATTCCCAGAAGTAAAACTGGCTTTGGGCAAAAAAGTTACTCATATTTATACAATCCTATTAAGTCCTAAATTATACAATAATATGAAAGACGAATGGTGATCAAGTATATATTATAATATATCAATTATATTAAATATTCTATATACAAAAAAATATATATGTAATATATGTACATTATAATATATTATACAGTATCAATCAACTTTATTTATCTGTTTATTATATATATATATATTAAATATATCATTTTATATACATATATATTTATTTTTTTAATATCTTATATATCATATTTTTTTTAATTTTTTTTTCTCTAACAACAGCCAATCGACAACAACAATTAAACAGCCTTCGAAAGAGTCTTGTAACCTTAACAGACTATTCGGTTAGTAGGCTCAACCAACGTTTGGTATAACTGACACAAACAAACTGCTCTGTAAGCGCTACCGAACTGTTCGGTAGAGAAACAACATGGCGGAATAGGCGATTGACGTAACAAAACAGTCTTGTAATATGTACACAACGTTTACTATAAGTTGCAATAAAATTTTATTAGGTGAACTATTTATCAATCTACAGGAATTGATTTGTACAGTCTATCAAACAGATTGTATACACTACAATATACTCCTGCTGTCCGTGCTATACCTATACGTTTCGGTTAACTCAGAGCTCGATATTTTTTCAGGTTACCTTCATAAACACTCCTGTCCTCGGCGACGGAACCCTCAGTGCATTCGCCATCGGTCTGCGTGGTGACGCTCTCCCTCCGGATCCAAATCTCGTGACCCTCGGCGTTGACCATGACCTGCGACGCTCTGTGGCGTTGAGCTACGAGCGTTTGGCGACGCCTCAATTTCTCCCAGGTTTCCTTGCGCCTGCATTTGTTGCCGCGGGGTTCTGGAATCCAGAAATACAATCCAAATTTAAGAATTTCGTATTTTTATATACCGTTTTTGATTTACTAGTTCTAAGCCCCGAACGCAAACAGAGGGGCGTTATAAGTTAAAGTGTCTGTCCGTGACATCGAAGCGCCCAAAAAGATGAAACGATTTTATTTTTTTTTTATTCAATTGAAAATTCTCTTAATTCATTAAAACAAACAAAGGAAATATTTTACAATACAATGTAAACGATATAATTATCCTCCATAAGGGTTGATGGTTACTCAACTAGACTTTAATCTGTTCTAGAGTTACTACCGTTTTGTTTCAGTAAATAGTACGTTTCGAAGGTGACTTCATCGGGAGTGTTCTTAGCTATGATTCAAGAAAATCTGTTCAGCCGTTTGTGTGTCGAGGGTTTTTTAATTTTTTTAGGCTTTAGGATGAAGTTAAAACAAATATTTTTTTATGCGTTATTTTAAATTTTAATCCCACTGAAAGTGCGCCCGACGGCAAGTTCATTGGATCCTAAAAATTTAACAGCACTGCAACGTTGCGGTTTTTTTTTCAACGACCTATGTTACATACAATTATTTTGGGCCCTACTCTATGTGGTTGTGTTGAAGTCAGGTGAGATGGTGGTAATGATACTGGGATCGCCCCCATTGCCTTTGTACCGGCAAAGGGCAAAGTAAATATACTTTGGCATTCAAAGCCATCTCAATCTCTCTTCGATTTTCACAGTATTATTTGAACTGACTATTCACTTTGAATTGCTCGGTAAGAGATCGTGGTCGTCTAGTTATAAGGGCGTTTGACTATTTACCCAGAGATCACGGATTAAAATATGCTCAATTTTTAAAATAAACCTGCATTAGTACCCAGTTAGGTATAATTATGTAACAATCAATTATTATTTTATTAAATAAAATAAATAAATAAAGGAATACCATTTATATCATAATGAGTTTCTACCTACTCCCGGCATCATTAAGAGATTGTGGTCATCCAATACGAAGTGCAAATTTTGAAATATATGCTGATACAGGATGTTCTAAGACCGTTCCCCAACCGGGGGTATTTATTTCCCTATTGAAAGTTAGAAATTGTATAAAAAATACGAAAATAATTCATGCCAAATTTATTAATTTCATCATAGCGCTCGTATAAATACCCTTTTTGTTATTCGCACTGTCGTCGGTTAATGAACTTATGACAAGAACGATTTAAAATTATCACGTAAAGTTTACAAATTTTTTTCTCGGTAACCATGATGAATTTTCATATGACGTCAAAACAAAAGTATGTTTAAAATCGCAGGCCCAATTGGCTGTTTTTTTTTTTGAAATGTATGTACGTACCTCTCACACTGCCGAGCCTGTGGTCCAGCGGCGGCGATGCTGTGCCGATGCCGGACTCGACGCCAGCCTCCACGGCCTCCGTGCTCCGCGTGATGACGTCACTGCCGTGGATGACCTCCATCGAACAGCTCGACCTGCCGTCTTCGGCTGAGGAGTGGTCCGAGGTGAACGTCGCATGATCTGAACCTGAAGAAATGCAAACCAATGTTTAGGGCGAAGCATGTTTTATAGGGCGTCAGGTCTTAACTCTGCGCGGTCAGTAAGCAATTATTGGTATTTATTTAATTACAGCTTCATAATAAGGAAATTTAAAAAATAAACTTTTGTATGTTTTAGAACTTTTATTTTCCTCTCAATTATTATTTTTCCTAGGGCTTTAATGTTTCTATAAGAGAGCAAATCAACTAAAAAAGATTATTAGGAGTAAACTCCTAATAAATGATAATGATAATGATAAAATTTAATAAATGATAAATCATTTATTAAATTTCTCAGGAATAGAATTGATTTTTAAAAATCTGACTGTCCCGCTAATAGAAATTCACCACTTTTAATCGTTTGAATCGCACAATAACTGGTAGATATTAACATTAAGGTAATAAGTTCGCCATATGCGCTTTACAAAATATGTAATTCTGTATTAAAGTGTATTATTTAGTGTATTAAAGTGTATTTCTGTATTTATTTATGCTGAACATAATACGGTTAAACGTATTACGGTTAATGATTGTGGCAAAAATTGGCTCTCCATATCGATACATCAGCAGACGAAAAATGTTTGCCAAGTGCAAATATTTTTTTGGTTGAATCAATGTGTATTTTGAAATATATTTTCATCGGGTATTAAAGAATTTAGGTAAACACGTGTCGCATATGTTCTATAAGTGAAGTTTTTCAAGGTTTCAACAGTAAAAAACGGTTGCAATCTTTATTTATAGCCTGAATTTTTGGCACATGTTTTACGATATTTTTTTTAATTGAAACTATAGATTTTTTTAAATGAATGCATATTCAAAACGATCTTTAATTAAGATTATATATTTTTATAAAAGTTTCTGGTTGTATTGTCAACAACGATGGTTTGCTGGTTGAAAATAAAGGAATGACACATAAATATTATATCAGTTTTTAATGTTAAAACGTTTAGTGATTTAATTAAAACAAAGAATAAAGCTATAAAATCGTACCTTGCATATAACATATGCAAAGTCTTATCCCTTAAGCATAAAAAGAGACGGCGATAACGAACACCATAGTGCAATGCGTGAGAGAGACTGGGACAGTGTGTGCATACACCAGCCGCCAGCGAAAATTCGTTTTACCTTTTGAGCCCATTTAGGCCTGCCCATATTTATATGGGTCACGAATTAATTTTGTGTCAGATTCATTCGCTGTCTAGGGAAAATAATTTAAGATGCGCGCAGTTAAAGAAGTTTTACTTCAAAAAATCTTTAAAGTCTTAGTGCATTCTGCAGTAAAATATCACGATTACAGCATTACTAACCGTTATTGAAGACCGAGGATGAGCACTCTGACATCCACGTAAAGCTGGAACTCCTGGAGAGAGACGGAGATGGTTGGGTTTGGGTGGACGCGTCGCACATTTCGTTGCATTTGTTCAGGTCGGACACTCCGCCGAGACGGCGACGTCGTCGACAAATCTCCATCAGGCAGAACTGGAAAATTAAATAAACAGCCTGTATAGTGATTGAACAATTCTAAATCAAATCAAATTCAAATTCAGTGTCGCTGTCATGACCTTTCTTTCGGATATCTAATACGTACAATTGACATCTTCTGAAGAGTCATAAAACACGCCTTGTAAAAACGTGATCGTTGATCGTTTTATTTACTAGTTTGCGATACACGTAGTTGCGGTATTATCATAAGTATTTCTAATGATTGTAGAGTATAAATGTGAAAACGACTTTTTGAATTCTTGACGTGAGAAATATTCCATAAATATTTTGAAATTAAACATTCGAGTTAGTTAATTAGGTTTTATCCCCTCTGCCGTAAACTATCAGCCCATACCTTACATAAATTCCACTGGTAACTCTCCGGTTTCTCAACATCCTCACCCATTCAAACCACTATTACTCGATTGAACTCAGCTTTAAGTATTTTAAGCAAGGCGTTCACTATTCTCATTACTTTTAGACCAGCGGCAAAGGTGCTGGGCGTATGTACTTATAAGGCGGCATTTCAGTCTCAAAGTGTGGATCTAAAAGTCCTAGTTTTGCCTGGACTTCTCTGAACTGTAACGTCCTTTGCGACAGATTTCTTTCAGCTCATCCCCATCGGTTGCTGTTGCTTTCTTTCTAAAAGGCTATTTCAAACTTAGTTCAGGAGCTGTCATAGTATGTATTATTTATATGACAACAATCATTAGTAATTGACAATAAATAGGCAAAAAATAAAAAAAAAACCTAAGAAATGTCTATATGGAAGTTTAATTGTGATATTTACTTGGTAACGATCTCGTAACACTGTCACAGAACTCACTGAATACTGAAGTTATTATATCCGCTGATATTACTATAATCGTAAATTAACTAGTATTGATAGACATTTAAAAAACTATTACTTGTTAAATTTTTGGAATAAACGATCTAACAAACTCAAAAGGTAAAATAACAATGCTGTCAAAAAGTCACGCTGGAAAGGTAAACAGCGATAATTTTAAATGTTGTTATAACAGATAACGGCCTGATAAGATGCCAATACTTCTTGTCTTATCAGTTGTCATAGAAATAAACCAATAGTTGCAGATATATCTTCTATTTGAGGTTGGTTATTAACTTCTGATTTTTGTACATCATTGTTATAAGAAATGTTATTATCATACAACTACTACCTGCTGTCGTAATCAATAGTAGTAAAATCGCAACACACTTTTTCCACATTTTATAAACCGCGAAATTGTTTTTTTTTAATTTGTGTATATTTCACACACTACTACTGTAGATAATTTTAAGTACATTTTTTTCATTTTATAATATATATATTTATGATTTTTAAATTATTTAAAATCACACATGCTAAAATCATTTCTCTATTTACTATAAATTAAGATATTAAAATGATCGGCTTGAATAATAAAATCTCCTAAGGAACGATTCAAGATAAGTTAGAGGTCAATTTAAATTACGTTTAGAATTAGGTGAAAAATATGAGGTCATGATTCAATTAATTAGATCTTGAGGCCACATAACCCATGGGAGAGACTTTGTAATTAACTCTAAAAATACCTAGCGTGACAGACACTTCGTTGATTGCTCAATAACACAAATAATTTAAGTTGATACATTAATAGGAGCTAATTAAACCTAATAGAAATAGTTTCATTGTTAAAATATTTAAATGACATTTTATAAATAAACTACAAGCTAATGATGTATAAATTATAAATTTATAACGGTTGGGGTGGGAATCAGATATATTTATTTTTAGTAATTCCCTGGATGCTGAGGAAGAATACTAAGGTAAGTGTAATGTTTTACAGTATTACAGAATTTCAATTGGAGATTTAGAAAATATAATTTTAAAAAAAATAATCTTGAGTACTTTAATGTTTCGAACGTAAGATTTTGTAGGGGAATGTCTATTGTTGGTCATCGAGGGGAAATTTTAAAAAAGGTGAATTCCTTCGTCTGGATTTCATTTGCATAAAAAAAAAGTAGTTGGGGTGGGGGCGGTCTTTGATGCCAGTGGAGTCTCGAGTCTTCATTGATGCGGTTGGGAAGAGGTTGGCAAAGTATGAAGACATGTCTGGTCGAATTAGCCTAGCTGTAGGACAACACGCCATTTTGGACAAAATGGTTAACACTTAAACATAACACCTGCGCTTTCGACATCTACTTTAGATATGTTTAGAAAATCAGGAAACATTAGTAAAATTATCTGCTAGTTTTCTCCATGAATTATCAAGTGTCATTCATATCTAATGGTGTGTCATTTATCCGTCAAATTTTAACAAAGTAATAATGAGAAAGAATAGGTAATCACCTCGTTACAATTGTGAGTGAGATAGTCATATCTCTCGAGACCCCTACTTTCCAGTGTCTTCTCGAACTCCGTCGACGACAGGTCCTCGGTCAAGTCGATATAGTTATCGGAGGAACTGTCAGTGCTCTTTGCCTCCGAATTGCAGAACGATGTATCATTCTTTTCGTCATCGAGTGAGTATTCTGAATAGCTGCGCTGCGATTGAAAATAGCTTCCAGGAAACGGTTCGAATTTTTTATCATTGCCACATGACGCTTCTCTGTTTATCGAGGTATCTTGATCTTTCCCGGAATCATCGAGCAAGTCGAGCATCTCGTCTGCATTTATTAGCACAGATCCGCCAGCCAAGTCGGCGTCGATTTTCTCAGCATCCCGTGACCATTTCTGGACGTCGCCGTCGATCGCGAGGGGAGATAAAAGCTTTCTTCTCGTCAACAAGGGCTCGCCGTTGAGGAATATCTTGCGGAGATTCTTCTTTATCTCCGGTTCCGTGTTACGCCTCTCGTCTCCGGCACACGCCTCCCTCGAGGACCCGAGGATATCCGCATCGGGTAAAGAAACGACACTCATCAACACGGCGTCGCCCGCTACGGGCTTTTCCACAACCTTTTGCCTTTTTCTTCTCAAAATTCTGGCGAAGCTCGATCGGAGAGGCGTGTGCTTTGTTAGGAATGCATTGGTAACTTTGTACTCTGACCTTGGTAACGTTCCTATGGTAAAATCTTTCGTTGCAACTAGCCTTTCACTGAAGTTGTTACCCTCATTTGATGGAGCGTCCAAAGATTTAGACCTAGATATCCTCATTTTTGCAGGATCCACTACTTCTTCTACTCTAAGAATGTTATTATCCTCATCGTCTGATGATGTAAATACTTCATCATAGTCTGGATCGGATTCCGCATCACATTCGAGTGGTATTTTATTTAGGCCAATTGGTGTTTGATACTTTTCAGCCAATTCAATCAATTCTTTAGCAATTATGTCATTGAACTCATCTAAAAATTGGTCAGTTAGTTCATTGTCAATATTGGTAATATTTTTGGAGTTTTCTAATTTACTATCCGTAAATCCGGACGACTTTGATAATATATTATAGTTATTTCTGTATTTAAATTTTGAACAATTATTATTTATGGTAATTGTAGCATTGTTTTCATTGTACACTTTCTTTTTATCGATCGTATTAACATTTCTATTGTGATTGGTATATTGATGTTTACTCGTGTAATGATTTATATTAGCAGTAGTTGGAGTATGGTGACCATTTTGATAGCTTTTTAACTGGAAGCCAACGTCTGCAGTTAGCCATCTATCAAACACCTCCCCAATCTCATCCTGTAACAAAGAAAAACGTCATATTAGTAATTTACCAAATTTCATAACAAAAATCGTTTTCGAATAACGGAGAACAGATATATATACTAAGAATATAAGAATACAGAATAATATAAGAATACAGAATGTTAATACAATCATCTAAAGTATAAAATTCCGACAGACTGACCGTAACTAAAACTGTTTCGTATTTTCTAATAAAAAATTGAAATTTACAAAATATATAATTATTGTCTTTCATTTTATTCTGCGCGTAATATTTATTTTAAAAAGTTTAGTAATATTTTTATTTACATCATTTAAAAAAAACATTTAATTATATTCCTCTCATAGTTGTTTTCCACCATAATTGTCAAAATAAGAAAATTTGTAAATGTACCTACAAATTTAATATTTATTTAGAAATAGGAAACAAAATATCCTTTTGCTATCTCAAAGTATACACACATTCACATATTGGTGGCAGTCGTGTATGTGTTACAACGTAATTATTTATTGTTAAGTATTTTTTAAATAAATAATTCTATAAGGATTATTATTATTGTACAAATCAATACGTATTTTATTATTTTGTGGTATTCTTAAACAATTTTATAATATCCATTAGTAAAATATGTTTATTCGGTATAAAATATTAATATATTAAAATTTAACATTATATTAATATTCTTAAGCAGATGCAACCAATCGATAGATTAATAATGTTATTGTAATGTATGTTTTTATTTTTACCCTTAAAAGCTTATAGTGTTTTGTGTATTAATGTTATGTGGATATTAATTAAATAACTAGTAACTAAACGACTATTAATATATTATCAATAGATTAATCTGTGATTAGGATTACGAGTATTTGTAAATTTATTGCCATTCATAAAGCTCTACCGAATAAAAAAGTGGATTAGCCTCAAAAGTGTAAATTCTTTCAAAAACAAGTGTGACATTTTTTACTCGGTCTAGGACACGGTTCTAGGACATTACATTAATTTTATATTTTTCTATTTCATAATATTGCGCTATGTAAGTCATTTTGCTCACCGCGTTTCGGATCACCGTGTAACAGATGCATTCTATGCATTCCAATCAGCCAATCTAGCAAATGCAGGCGCGCTCAATGTCGGGCAGAATCTACTCTTGAATTGATTACGTCTGTTCGCTTAGAGAGAGAACGCACTCAAACACCACACCAAACAGCGCCGGATGGCTTCGCAACTATGTCAATCTAATTTTACGCGAAATGACAGATTATCCCGGTAGCTTTGTCTCATTGGAACCAAAGAACTTATTTATAAACGGAACTATAACATAATATTGAAATAAATAACATGTTAATAATTCTTAACACTAAAATAAAAAAAAATCCTTATCAATATTCAAATAAAAAGCCCTCTGTATTATGCCGTATTTAGATGATTTTTTTACGTCATTATAGACACACACCGTAATCTTACATTATATGAAAGTCTGACAGTATATTGACATTTAGAAAATTCGAATTGTTTTTAATATTAGAATTGAAAATTTTCAAACGCATCATAGCCAGAATGTTTAAAGAAAAATTAATACCGTAACGCACAAATAGTTGCATCACTTGAGTTTATATTTTATGAAAGCATCCTAACTACCTATTTTCACTACCAATTTTGTGCGGCACTGCCTCTGGTCAGGGTGTCACGTAGATATTTATTTTTATAATATATATTTTTTTTTATAACGGAGTAACTCTTATTACTAATGTGTACGTAATAAAAATATTTTAACAGTAGGTATAAATCAATATGAATAAAAATGTCCAACTCACTTGATTTTAATTGAAACTATACACTTTTTTTAATTTATTATTCACGCCCGTAGATACAGAAGGAATCGAATGGTAGTGCGCGCTAAGTTTATGACCAGCGCGCCACCTGTTGGCCAATTTACAAACCATCCAAACAAGATAGTTGCTATACAATTTTAACACGGTTCATGCGCTACTACCTTGATTAAAATTAAACATTAAATTAAACCACATTACGGTGTTATACAATTAGACCGGTGGTTCCCAAAGTTGACTGGGCTCCACCCATCTAACAAAAGTTTCCAATCTTGGGACCCACCTTTTAGCTGTCTTAGAGAAATGAGGAATAAATATTGGTAATGCTCAGATTCCCTAGTGACGAGTCGTGGAACTACTTAATGCTGACCCTTTTGTTTTAATTGAAATAAAAAAAATATCTTTAATAAGTGTTATCAATATGAATGAAATACTCATGAAACGCAACTTAAATATTTTTTTTTATACTTAAATACAAGTTTTTTTACAAAGTTATTTCAATGGGAAGGATGTATTTGTTTATTATTTTTCTTCGTTACAGTTTTAGCATCAACTTTAACTTCAGTTACTTTTAATCACAGTGAGTTTGATATATCCAATTTATTTCGGTATTGAGTTTTAATGGTAACCATAGCCGAAAATCCGACCTCACATAGATATGAGCGTTTGAAGACAAGGTCAGTGCCACTAAGGTTTAGTATTTTATTTAAATTATTATTATTTTATCACAATATTTTCCGTAACTTAAGTTTATTTCAATTTTTAGGAATTATAAATAGCTGATTGAAATAAAAAAAATATCACTTCCTATTTTTTAAAATTCATATAAGTATACAGTGGCGAGAGCCAATTCAATATATTCGCTCGCGACCCATAGTTTGGGAAGCGCTGAATTAGACAATAATGTAAATTTAAATATTATTTACAAGTACTACATAAATATAATGCATATTGATACTTATTAGTGTATAATAAAAGTAATAGTGCACGTAGCTATATCCTACACAAACTAATAAATACTTTATTACATTCTTACACGCGTGTTAATACCAAATATATGCGAGTATATGACAACAGAGATTTTTTTTATTTCGATTAGGTACGTTTTTTTGTTTAATTGTAACATTTAGTAAAATATGTCGTTCTGATATGTGATTCCATTTTCCTATTGAAACACTGACGCCAGTAGTCAGTCTTAAATCCACTGCATACATAAATATTTAGCCCGTTTCGTATCTGTAAGGTCGGTAAAGTGACAACTTTACGATTGGCGAACGCCTTATAAAGCTGAAATAAACGGTGCACGGCCGTCGTGGGCCTGTCCTGAATGATACAATGCGCCATGCAGCGATCTAAGAGTAACTTTTTAACCGACTTCAAAAAGGAAGGAGGTTCTCAATTTGATTCATAATATATTAGTTTGGTAACATTACTTTCAGTTTAAGGCAATTAAAATCAAAGCTAAGACAGCTAAAACATTACTTATAGTTTAGGGTAGTTTAAATCGAAGCTAAGACAGCTAAAAAAACGCTTATAATGTAAGATATGACACAAAAAAAAAAATTAAAACAGACTTCAAAATAAATCTGCGGCCAAATAAACATCTGAGAAATAATATATTAAGCTTATTGTTAGTAAACATGAAATATATTGATGCAAATATGGTTTCAGCTGCGACTTCAATTCAACGTTTTGGTGAATTAGATTTCTTATTGTTTACTAACAATATGCTAAACGTATTATTTCTTAGTTATTTAATTGTAGATTTATTTTGAAGTCAGCTTTACACAAATTTACCCGAACACCGTGTTCATTCAGATTCATTCGCTGTCCAGGAAAAGTTGTGTGCGGCGCGCGTAAAGAAGTTTCACTTAAATAAAACCGTCATTTGCATGTAGAAATCAAGACTTTTTTGCAGATTGATAATCAGAAACGGTTAAATCTGATTTATTGGTAAAATAACATATGTTAAGCAGTTTATTGCATTCTTTAATAAATGTTTAAAAAATGTGATTTAATATTTTAATTTACTCTTTTTAAATCTCCGATTTCGTAAAGAATATAAATCTTTCAGGCAAGCATTAGATTTATTTGTATTACATTAATCATTATTAATTTTTATATTTTTTCCAAACTAAACTGGCGAAGAGTAATTTTTTGATCGACTTTAAAAAAGGAGGAGGTTCTCAATTTGATCTATATATGGGATTGTTTGAGTTTGAATCCATCAAATTTTCATTGTGTCACTTTTAGTATAAGGTAGCTAAAATCGAAGGGAAAGCAGCTAAAAATGTTAAAACGTATTCAACCATAAACCCGAATTAATTTATTTTTTCTTTTTTACAATCTTAACAATTGAGATCGCTGCCAATGGCTGCCCGAATGCGTCTTTACTGTAACTAAAACCTACTTGGGATACTTTTGGGAACTCAACCCGGTCATTTCTCCATACAAACATTGTAGTGTTGTGACTCTCTTATATGTAGATGTAGAAGAAAAATTATACTAAGTATTAATTTATTTCCTATATATCCAGTCTTCTATGGAATTATTATTTTAAATTTTTATTTTGTCTAAAAGTCAAGAGCCTCAACAAATCTGTATTTTTCCATACATTTTATCAAAAGTTTAGACGCAAATACCTTAATGTCTACTTTCAAGAATCGATAAAACAAAACTACGGAAGTTTAGTTTATTTTATAACGATGCAAATTCAAGTAAGTTTTTAGACATAAATTGATTCTGGTTTTCATAATTAACCAACAACGGTTTAGGGTGTTTATAAGTTAGATGAGACAAGACGATCTAAAAGCACGCGCAGGACAGAGAAGAGCGCCAGCGAAGAAGCCCCTAGTTAGGTTAGGTTTGTGACGTAATTCTCGATATACTATAGTTTTAATATTTTTATTTAATTATTTTCTAAATAGAACACTTTTTAGGTTCATCCTCACATCACAAACATCCATACACACATAACTTCAAATTATTCAATCTCTTTTAAATTTTCAGTTGCACATTTTATTATTATTTTTTTTTTTTTGTTATGAAAATGTTGTCTTTTTAGTTTATGAATTGTCAGCTGAGGATCTATATTTCTATAACTGGTTAACATCACCTTAGAAAAGCAGTGCACGCTATAAAGGTGATGTGAAATTAAATGTATTGTTTTTATAAAAAATAATAAATAAATGATGATTTGCCTTGACGAAGATTTTTTGCCTTGATCAATGCCTTTGATTTTCGGGGTAGAAAGCTAGTTTCATAAATACTGATTATAGGCTGGTGAGGTTGGCAAAAGGTGTGTTCCGACGCCTTCGCGCATGTCCAAAGCCCACGCGGCCTGCCCAGGAGTCGCGGCCAGGGTCAGAAGAAGGCGCGATGGGAACGTGAGCTGTTTTGCTGCTGATGGCCGATAGGCATCTGAATGTGCCGGCGGACGAAACATGACAAATGCTCTCGATGGCGCGTCGCGTCGACGCTCTGACCGGTGATGTGATGTTTCGAAACCCACGTTAAGGCGAAGGCAAAGGACAATTATATTCATTTTCATTCATTTAGACCCTTATTTCTGCTATTGGTAACCATTGGATATTTAATCAAAAAAAATATGTTGATACCTCGAATAGCTTCAACATAGTAAAGGCTGATTTTTTAAATTCAATTTTATTTCTGAGAAATTTAATAAATGATAAACTGCTTTTTAGTCGAATTACTCTCTTATGAAAGACATTAGAGTCGTAGGAAAAATAGTAATTGAAAGGCAAATGAAAGGTCTAAAACATAGAAAGTTTTGTTTTTTAATCATTTTTTTTATAACGAAGTTGTAAAAAACGCGTGGCGACTGATACTTTAACACCGGTGGCTTCAAACATCGATTGAATCCACGGGGCACCCTACCTACAAATGTATTAACATTTGTAATGTAGGTCAATTGGATAGGTCAGGAACACAAGATTACGTGTAAATATTTATATTTTTGTATGGATTTTTTTTTTTTGTTAGCTATATAAACTTGTTAAACAAAAGTTAAAGCTTAATAGAATACTGCTGACTTTAAGTTCATCGTGTTATATTTTGTTTTTCAATGATTTTCTATTCTTCTCCTAGCGGTCAACGTGAAAGACCGTGACCAAAATAAAATATAATTTAAAAGTTAATTAAAAACTATTACTTTCCAAGCGAGTGTTTTCAGATGCTTTTGCGCTTCGGTGCTTTTGCAATGTGTTTGAAATATTCTCATGCAGGGGGCGGAACTGCGAATATCAAAGCAAATGTTTCGCGGAAATGCGAGAGAGAAGACATGCATATTTGCCGGATGAATTTCAGACTGAAAATCGTTTTCATGTGCGACGAAGTATATCTGCTTCGGATGATACAAATGAACTCAAGTATTGCATAACTAAAAAGCTTACTACAGAGAGAAAATATGCCAGTACATTTCTACGATTGTTAGTTTCAGAGTATTGAAATATACGAAGATCAAAGTGAATCTGTCGTCTTTATAATGCCTAACATAAAGATAGTCGCATTGACATTTTTGATGATAGCCAATTCAAAATACCTATTGAATTGAATTGCTTCCGAAATATCACAAGTATAAAAGTACATATTTATGTTCATACATTATATATATATCTTAATATATATAAATCTCGTGTCACAATGTTTGTCCTCAATGGACTCCTAAAACACTTAACCGATTATAATAAAATTTGAACACCATGTGCAGTTCGATGTGCACTTGAGAGATAGGATAGTTTAAATCTCAAATTATAGTCGCAATTTTAATTTATCGCTAATTTTTTGTCCGTTATTATTTGGCAGTCATAAAACTGACAGATGTCGATACCTTTCGACTGGGTTGATGGCGCTAATGTCTGTTATTATTTGACAGTGACAGTTATTCGACGCAAACGTATTAAAAGAGCCCATCAGTTGGCAGAACAAATTGAATCAAGAAATCCAGCTCAAAGAATCAGGACAGCAGAAGGTCATGCACAAAAATCTCAAGAACAGTGTAACGAACGTCTTCAAGAGAATATCATAAGAACAAGAAAATTATTATTTTCAGTCAAATGCCACCGAAAAAATCTAACCTCAACAACGCGAGCGGCAAACGTCAAAACGCAAACGTCAAAACTACGATCGGAATAATATATTCACTTACGAGATGCTGTTGCTGGAAACATCGATGGAAATTTAAATCCCAATGACATCGGTAATGCTTTCATTTTACCTTCAAGCTACATCGGCAGTCCACGGAACATGCAGGAATACATACAAGATGCGATGACTTACGTACGTCATTACGGCCGACCGGATTTATTTATTACATTCACATGTAATCCGAATTGGGAAGAGATACAAACTTTACTATTGCCAGGACAACAAGCCATTCATCGTCATGATTTAACTGCACGTGTGTTTAAACAAAAATTGAAATCCTTAATTGATTTTATTGTTAAATATACAATTTTTGGTATCACACGTTGTTGGCTGAATACGATAGAGTGGCAAAAGCGAGGTTTGCCTCATGCCCACATTTTGGTTTGGCTTAAAGATAGAATCCGTCCTGAAGAAATCGATCAAATAATTTCAGCCGAAATTCCAGACCCATTAATTGATCAAGAATTATTTGATATTGTCACCAAACACATGATCCATGGGCCATGCGGTGTTTTCAACATGACGTCACCGTGCATGGAAAATGGAAAATGTAAAAAAAACTTCCCAAAGCCGCATACGAATGACACGATCACGGATATTGATGGTTATCCAATGTATCGCCGCAGAAGTACTGAGAATGGTGGCCACACATTTACAATGCGACTGCCGAACTTTCCAAATCAAGTTGAGTTTGATAATCAGTGGGTGGTACCATACTCACCACTACTTTCAAAAACTTACAAAGCTCATATCAATGTTGAGCTTTGCAGTTCTGTTAAATCAATTAAGTATATTTGTAAATATGTAAACAAAGGCAGTGATTTGGCCATATTTGAAGTAAAAAACATAAATAAAAATGACGAAATAGCACGATACCAAATGGGCAGATACATTAGCAGCAATGAAGCTATTTGGCATATTCTCAGCTTTCCCATCCACGAAAGAGATCCTGCTGTCCAACATCTGGCAATACATCTTGAAAACGGTCAACGTGTATACTTCACTGAAGAAAATGTTCTCCAAAGAGCGTTCGAAGCTCCGAAAACGACTCTAACTGAATTTTTTACATTGTGTCAAAAACCTGATGTTTTTGGCCAATTCGCGAAGACATTGGTGTATGGTGATGTTCCACGTTATTTCACATGGAACAAATCCAGTAAAAAATGGGAGCCACGGAAACAAGGAAAACCACATCCTTCCATTACAGGCATATTCAAAGCTAAGACATTGGGGAGACTTTACACGGTACATCCAAAGCAACGTGAGTGCTTCTATTTACGTTTGTTATTGGTGAATGTTCCCGGACCAACGTCTTTTGAATTTTTACGAACAGCTAATGGTCGAATATTCAATACATACCAGGATGCATGTCGTGAACTGCAATTGCTAGAAGACGATAACCATTGGGACTTAACGCTTGCTGATGCTGCGTTGACATCAACACCGAATAACATTCGTCAGTTGTTTGCAATTATTTTGGCGACATGTTATCCCTCGCAAGCACAAACTTTGTGGGAAAAATATAAAAATTGTATGACAGAAGACATCTTGCACCGAATTAGACAAACAAATCAATGCCAAAACATAGATTATACACCAGAGATGTACAATGAAGCATTGGTCTTGATCGAGGATTTATGTGTTCTTATTTCAAATTTACCACTTAATCATTATGGTATGCCATCACCTAATCGTCCAGCCACCGACTTAGTCAATACCGATTTACAACGAGAAAATCAATATGACCATGGAAGTTTAGCAACAATTATCATGAACAGTGAACCATTACTGACAGCAGAACAAAAAATTATTTATGATCGGATTATGCTGGCTGTTGCTGCTGAACAAGGCGGTTTTTTTTTCTTGGATGCACCCGGTGGAACCGGTAAGACATTTTTAATATCGTTGATTCTTGCCAAAATACGGTCGCAACAAAAACATCGCATTAGCATTAGCATCGTCAGGCATTGCGGCTACTTTACTGGATGGTGGGCGAACAGCACATTCAACATTCAAGCTGCCATTGGACGTTCATAATAAACCAGATGCAATGTGTAACATCAAAAAGAATAGTGGAATAGCTGCAGTGTTGCGGAAGAGTTCTATAATAATTTGGGATGAGTGCACAATGGCACACAAATATTCACTTGAAGCATTAAACAGAACTATGCAAGATTTAAACAGCAATAATAAACTTTTCGGTGGTGCTATCTTACTTTTGTCTGGTGACTTCCGGCAGACCTTACCGGTTATACCTCGCTCTACTTTCGCGGATGAGATTAATGCATGTTTGAAACAATCATTCTTATGGCGAAGTGTTGAAACACTTCGATTGACCATAAATATGCGAGTACAATTGCAAAATGATCCATCAGCACTAATATTTTCCGAACAACTACTAGATATTGGGAACGGTAAAATAAAACTGCAACCAAATACGCAATGCATTAAACTACCAGACAATTTTTGCACTGTTGTTCAGGATAAAACTGAATTGATTCAGAGTATTTTCCCGGATATACAGAATAATTATTTGAATCATGAATGGCTTAGTCAACGGGCGATTTTGGCAGCCAAAAACGTTGATGTTGACGAAATTAACTTCCAGATACAACAGTTGTTACCAGGCGATCTGATGTCTTTTAAATCAATCGATACTGTTGTTGATGAAAATGAAAGTGTAAATTTTCCGATTGAATTTTTAAATTAATTAGATATCCCTGGAATGCCACCACATAATCTTCGATTAAAGATTGGTTCCCCTATTATTCTCCTCCGTAATTTGAATCCACCTCAATTATGTAACGGTACGCGTTTGGTCATCAAAAAGATCACCGGAAACATTCTTGAAGCAACCATTTTGGCTGGGAAGTTTAAAGGAAAAGTGGTCCTGCTGCCACGTATTCCGATGATACCATCAGATTCTACCATACCCTTCAAAAGGCTACAGTTTCCAATTCGTTTAGCTTTCGCCATGTCTATAAATAAATCTCAAGGTCAAACAATGTCCATTTGTGGTTTAGATTTGGAAAATCCATGTTTTTCTCATGGGCAACTATATGTTGCGTGTTCACGTGTTGGGAAACCGTCGAATCTATTTGTGTTAGCTAAAGACAGGTTAACCAAAAACATTGTGCACCGATTGGTGTTAAATTAAATTGAAATTGAAAGTATTTATAATTCAAAAAAAAAGATATTAATGTTTAAAAGTTTAAGACTGTCTGCCTTGCCTACCTCATTCATGAGTTTAAGCGTCACATGTTATTTACTGTATTATACTGTAATATACTTATATTTGTTATAAAATTAAATGGAAATAATAAATCTGATAAATTTTTATTTTTTACCTATTGATTTCTGCTTAGTATCAAGTGTAAGAACATTTTAATTAATTGTGTTCAACGTACTTCCCCTTCAAATCTCAATCCAGTGAATTTGTATACCAGCATCAACATTTTCGTCTTTGTTCGTAAATAATTTCATTGTACTAAAGGGTTATAGTAGTAGAAAGTCAAATAAGGAGATCAGCATATTTTTTTACAAATACCATCTGTGTGAAAAAGCATAGTGGACTCCGTGACTGATGTTCTCTTATTGTTCCTCTTAGATTGTTTACTATAATGTAATATAACTAAAACTTTAGCCACAGCAACGCGTGGCCGGGTCAGCTAGTATATATATATATAATTGTATAATTGAGGTGAAAAGTTATTTGACTTATATTTGATGATTGTTTTTTAATAGCGGCAAATCGCCTGAAAAGATAAATGACACTATCTTTGCCAATATTGAAAAATTTTGAATATTTTTTTAATTTTTTGATAAAGTACTGGATAGCATAATGTTTATAAAGGTTCTAAAGAGGTCCTGTACTTGAGAGCGCAGGATGTCGGTTTAAACCCAGCGCTGAGTTTTATAAAAATGCATTTTTAACTCTCACTTGTCCTCTTTAGTGTAAAATATTGTCAAATATTATGTAACCATCTAATTAGATGAAATAAGGAAGGATGATATTTTAACAAAAAATATAAAAATAATGGATTTGTGATTACAGATGAAGGATGGTGATGAAATGAGATGATTTTATGAGTGATTTATGTATGAAGTTGATGAAAATAATAAAAATAATGGAAATGTTAAAGTGTAAAATTAAAGCACATGATTTGTGTGCGTATTATTTATATAATTGTATAATTGAGTTGTAAAGTTATTGGACTTATATTTGATGATTGTTTTTTAATAGCGGCAAATAGCCTGAAAAGATAAATGACACAATCTTTGACAATATTGATAAATTTTGAATATTTTTTTAAGTTTTTGATAAAGTGCTGGATAGCATAATGTTTATAAAGGTTCTAAAGAGGTCCTGTACTTGAGAGCGCAGGATGTCGGTTTAAACCCAGCTATTAAATAACAATCATCAAATATAAGTCAAATAACTTTACAACTCAATTATACAATTATATAAATAATATGCACACAAATCATGTGCTTTAATTTTACCGTTTAACATTTCCATTATGTTTATTTTTTTCATCAACTTCATACATAAATCACTCATAAAATCATCTCATTTCACCACCATCCTCCATTTTAAAAACTACATTTATAAACGTAATTATGCCTCACCATTAAAACGAATAATATCAATTACTTTTTTATACTAAAGTAATTGAACGATCAAAAATGCGTTCTCGCTTTGTACATCCAATGCTAAATTGCTATTTTTTTAGACAAAGTCAACCTTGAGGTTCATCTGAAAACCAAAACCTATGCGTAGAGCTACGAGTTATAAATTGTTTTTATTTTAATTGAATTTAAAGTTGGCACAATAAATGATTTGTGCTTAAAATGTATGTCTTCATTAGAGCTTTTAAAAAATATCTGCTAATAAGGCACATAAGCACACGCCGCAGCGTGCAAAGCACAATGCCTTTAAATATAATAAAAACTACGAAAAGCCTTCCTGATACATAATTAAGTCTAATATAATTGTAATTCGCGTTTTGTTTTTGTAATCTACAAACAAAAGACGGACTTCTTCGACGTTAGTCGAAAAGTCTTATGTACAATATTACGCAGTTTAAAACATTAGACAGAAACGTCATAAAAAAAACTTTTTAAAATGTTTACACATTTTATAATTAAATTTGCGATACTTTTAACGAAGTACTTCGATAATCAATGTTTCGGTATTTCGGTACATATTTCGGTTTAGAAAAGTGGATCATCATAATAAGCAAACAATAAGCAACAAATAATAAATAATAAAATATAAGGCAGCGTATGATAAATAAGAAAACATATAAGAAACATTAATTATTTTTGGAGTTTGTTCATTTTATATTTGAAACCTATTCAATGAAAAATATTTTACCAATAGCGGTCGTGAAATAAAATGCTCGGCAAATCGAGTCGGTACTACCAATCACTGTAACCGATTTGATAAGGCCACCTTACCTTTCTGACCAGGTAAGAGTTTTTGATTTTATGGTATAAGACCTAAGCAAAACCATTTGAAAATATACACATAAATGTTTATGTTTATACGTGTAACGTTTTTATTTATTTATTTATTTATCGTTTATTCGGAAAACCAACAGTATCATTTAAGAAGAAAGAATGGTACATACAGTTGTTTGTAAAATTAACTGATGACAGATTTTAAATTAATCTGCAATTAATCTTAAATTAATATTAATAATAAAATAATATTCTAGAGAAGGATAGAAAATTTCCCGAGGAGTCATTTCTTGAGTAATTGAAAGCATTTGAAAAGCATATTAAATAAACCTAGGTAAAAAAAGTGTTTATTTATAATGACTACAGTATCATTTCTTACTGAAGTATATAAATAATAAAAAAAAAAATCGTACGCTACATTTACATTTTTAATATAATTTTATATCGTCACAGAAAGCGCTCGCATAGTGTTATAGAAATATATATATAGAAACTCTTTTGCACGGTATTATTAGCGTGTCTTTGTCACCTTGACATGGCACTCGTTGAAGTTTAATCATTATAAAGTTATATTTAATATAATACTGATATATATTACGATTTCTTTGTTGTTTATATTCTTTGTTGTTTGTATTTATTGTTTTCTGTACTTAAATTGAATAAAAACAAGATTAAATTGATTGATTGATTTCGGACATTTGTTTTAATTTATCATACTCTTATACCGTTTAAATGCTTTCACTTTCGTAATGAAACTGGAATCCCTGTTTCCCTGGAATCCTGGATTTCTCAATCCCTGTTTCTCTGTGTACCTATCCCTATAGGATATAATTATCTAGAAATATTGTCATAACTTTAAATTGCATCAAGTCTGATTCTACAATTGATTTTACCCACATTGTTACTCAATTGTTCATAGATTGCTATATAAAATTGGCAAACTGGCACAAATTACCCACGAGGGAATAAATTCGCCATTTGCTTAATGTTGTATATCTAATTTTATTTCGAAATAAATAAATTTCGTTGTAAGAAAGACGAACTCAATGGCTGTGTCGTAATATCAGATTTTTGTTTACGAAGTAAGCGTCATTCCAGGTTGTTAAGCATGCCCGATATATTCGAGTCAGGCGTTACGCACTGAAAACTGAAAGTCAGTAAAATACCGCAATCTTTATAGTATTAGTGTAATAAAGAAAATACACAGCAATTTTAAAATTTCAAAATGTAGTTATCGAGAACAGATTGACCCATATTTATTTAAAGTATATTACACATATTTTTTTATTATTGATAATGATAATAATTTCAAACGTTAATTTAACACTGACTGTGAATTTTGTGTGATTTCAAATGTTCCTTTTTCAATAGTGTATCAATATCAAGCAAAAATAACTATTAATGCCAACTTATACTTCCATGAATGTCAAGATTCATTCTTAGGCGAAAAAATAAAAAAAAACTGACTGAATTGTATAAAAAAAATTGTATCAAAAAATAAATACAAATACAAGCTGTAATTGTGTTTTTTTTTTTATTCAATTGTTAGTAACATTAAATTTAATCCAGGGAATTAGGGCAAAAAACACACGCTAATGACGTATATAATATATATACATTAATATAATATATATATTATATATATATTATATTATTATTATTATTGTTTATGTACTATTATTATTTATATATTATGTATTATTGCATACAATTCAATTCAAATAATTGTAATTGTATGTTGCGCAGTGAGATTGTTATATTATAAGAACGATGCTTCTAGTAAGGTCTACCTTCTTAGTACGGGCATTGCCTAGTTAGGTAGTACTTTGCATAATGTGAAATTAATGTTAAGTTACTGTCAATAAATAAATAAATACAAAATAAAATATGTAAAATGACCGTATTATAGAGGTATAGGAATGTCGATAATGCTCAAACTTAAAAGGTTAATGAATTACGGTTGAATTTCGTATGATTAGGTTATGAAAAATCACAGGTAATTATGTAAAAAAAAAATACGAAGTGGAACATGAGGCAATATAATTTGGTATGTTTCTACCCTAATATTACAGTGGCTATAAAGAATTGAATCATGTCGTCCTAAATCGGTAATTAAGTTAAATTGTACTAATTGAGCTATTGGAGATCAATTGGTTAGGTAATTACATCATTAGTGGCAACTATAATTGGGTTTGTTGTTTGACTGAGCGCACTCAACAGTGTCCATGTAAGAAAACAAACAAAAACAGACGTAATTTTCGGCGTAATATTCAGGTTTTAGTCGGCTAGATAACGCTATGATAACTCGATTACGCTATGATTATAAATTACCATTTTTTGTATAGAGCAGAAATTATACAAAATTTTACTAATTTTAAATGTAACTCTCCATGGCTGAGTAGTTCTTAATTGCCATAATTTTTTTGAATGGGTTAATCAATATTGACTTGTATTGACTTGAATATGTTAGACATGACTTAAATAAAACTTTATCATCTTTATAATCTGGTACTTAAATTCTTCTTCGTTCGTATGCCTTGTGTATTTATTGCGCGCAGTTCCGACAGCCTTATTGTTGTTTTCATGATGCCATATTGTTGTTATCGGTCATTACAGGCAAACAACATCTCATAAGTAACTGAACGCATTCTTTTTTTTTAAATAGGGTTTGTTACAGGTTTAGTGCGGATACTATTTCGAATTTTTAGTTTATCAGCTACAACTCACTCGGGCGGATGAGTACAGTTAATAGCAAAATCAAAATTAAACGCTTTAAGTACGCATTATAAAATATTTATTATAAATTTGAATGAACGCAGTTCGGACGAAAGCGAATCAGAATATTAGTGTAAATTCATCCGAAAAATTATTTAGGTAAACTATTACTGTATCATCATCGCAATAGAATATAATTAGCGATAAATAAGGGAGGTCATTACGTATATGTTTAAAACTATGTGTGTACCCAATAAAATATCATTTCTGAGTTTGCGAACATTTGGATAAGTGTGAAAAAAACAAACGTTCATTAAAATCGTTTAAAAAAAAGTTTTCACTTACGAACAGATTTAACAGAAACTTGAATTTATTACGTAAGTATATTGTTTTGTTAGTTTCTTATGCTCATGAAATATTTATATTATAAAATATTAAAGTTTAATAATTGTGCAAAATATATATAATTATATAATAAGTCTATGTAAGAATGTTTAAGAGTAGTGTTTAATTTTATCATTGGGCGTCTTGATAAAAAAAAAAAAAATTATATTCCTTTTACAGAAACCTATAAATTAACTATCTTGAACTAGCGAATATTTATTATAACAAAGATATCGCACTAAAACAGCTTACCGGCCATAATGGTCGAACGAGGTAAAAATAAAATGTTACTTTATTTTATAATCACACTAATTGGCCATATAAAGCGTTACACATCGGAAGTTTATCTCGGTCGATTAAAAGAGTTTGGACGTTCAACACCCACTTTATAAAAAGAAAACAGAACGTAGCAAATATAAGGCGGTGTGCATATTTTCATTAAAAATAACGCTTGTAGGTGGAATATCTATTTTTTAATAGAATAGATATTAAAATAGCTATTCTTTTCTACTGATTGAAATATTAATTTTATTAAATTTCCTGCCTATATTTTCTATTGAATATGCTAATGTTGACTATTTAAGCATTTTTTTTTTTTTAAATAAAACGTTGCTTTAATGGAATTTATAATAATAAATGATAATTTTGACGCAGAGGAGAGAGAACATTATAGTAATTAGGTTGAAGTGTAAAATTTTTAAAGTAAGGTAATAAAAATAAAATTTGAAAATACTTTATTGTAAAATACATACTTTTTTTAATTACGTAATTTTTAATAAAACGTTTCTTTAATGGAATTTATAATAATAAATGATAATTTTGACGCAGAGGAGAGAGAACATTATAGTAATGAGGTTGAAGTGTAAAACTTTTAAAGTAAGGTAATAAAAATAAAATTTGAAAATACTTTATTGTAAAATACATATTTTTTTTTAATTACGTAATTTTTTTAATAAAATTTTAAAAGTTTTCATAGAGTAATGGTTTATATACGCAATACAATATACATGTTTATTAAAGTATAGTCATTGTGAGAATAAATATTTTCTTATTTTTATATATTATATAACCGAATGGCCAAATAGCTACCGTAAAAGGCCGCATTTCAGGCCGAAATACCATGTAAGCCCTCTCTAATTTTCCTACCATATGTTCTAACAGTTTTTAAAATAACCAATCATTTAAAATATTATAAATATATATATTACTAATATGCAAGTAATGTTATACATTTAATTTACACCTTATCTTTTATTTCATCAAATCATTAAAGTTTAAATTTTGTTCATTATTGTTTCTTTTTTAAATCATGTCTGCATTTCATCGATGAAAATTTGACCCTTTTGCATATAAAATATCAATCAAAGGTGAAAGTTGAATTTTTTTCATAAAATACAGACCCGTAATTAAAGCAACTTAAGTGTATTTAATATTTATTTAAAAAAAAATTAGCTTTATTTGTCGATTTTCTATTAAGTATTCTAACTATAATTTATTTTAAAAGACACAATTTCCCACCCTATATAGTAAATATTATACAAAATTCGTTATAATGTTAAATTATTATATGTTAACTGTTAGTGCCTTTTAAATTAATGATCTTCCCTTATATACACACAGATTCGATTATGTTGTCGTTTTTAATAAGATAAAACCTAAATAAGTCAATTATTGTCGCCAGAGCTCAGTTCGAAAAACCTTGGACTTTTAGCGTGCCTTTAAAAGCGTTGCATGCAAGAACGGTGTCAAGGAACGCATCGAGTTATGACGGACGGTGAGGATAGTGAGGCTGTTGATTTAATTTAATCATTTTATGTATTAATAGTAGATAAATAAGTATACCTCTATACTATGAGAATAGTGTGTCTTATACTACAAGAATCATTATTTCCGAATATACAGAAAATAAATAATACGTAAAATATATTATTGCATAAAATAAATTCGTAATTCATTTATCCTATTCATGCAAGATATCTTAATCCTTTAACCGCTTATTAGGATTTGAAAAAGTGCGCTACCAACCGACAACTGCTTGAATATCATTCTATTTCTTAACATTACCTCTTCAGAGTATAAAAAATCAAATAAAACATAAAAAATTGCTTAAAAGTCTAAATACTATTACTTAGCCTGTGGTTCTCTAGTGAGGCTTTCGAAAGCTTTGTTCGTAACACACTTTCACACAAACCCCCTCATACATAATTATATTTATGTCACAATATCTGAACGAGGAATGGCATTGACAGTCCTACGCTAAAATTATGAGTCACATTTTAAGCCAAGTGGAACTAATATACTTTATTATTCAGATGTATGCAAATTCGCAAAAGACAGCATGGCTTACGAAAGTTTTTAAATATTGCAATGCTTTGTTGTTTCTTAGTGACGATATTTTCAGTGAGGGGGAGGTTTAAATACGGTTTATGACTGGAAGACTGTCATACGAGTATATTGACGTACCAAATAAAGCTGCCAATAGAGGAAAATGTTTCCAACATTAAAATTTAACTCGATCATTACATAAATACTAACTAAATGGATATGGTAACGCAAGAAAAAGTGGAATATCTTGTCATAATATAATATTATAACATTAAATACTTAGATGAATACATGAGTTTGAATTTGATGACACTTTAAGGCAGTTTTGTATCAAATTCAAATTCTAATTTCAGAATTGTCGTAATTTCTCCATAAAAAACCTTGATATGAGGCAAAACATCGGTAAAGATATTACTTACTTATTTGAATTATCAAGCTGCGTTAACACAAAACACTTATCATTATTATTACGATATTATTTGATGCCATCGTTAAAAAATAATCACGATTTTTTTTTTCTCTCCGTAGAAATATATTTTTACCTGGCCACACACAGTTTGACATAAAACCGTTTAAAAAACGGTTTTCGAATCGAAGCGTTCGCAATTCAATCGCGCGCCCGGGAGCCGCGCGTGCGTGCAACCGTGCGTCGCGCGGGCACTTGAACTGCGCATTTCAGCTTGTAAACAAATTCACGAGTCGCGTACGCGGCTCGACGCGTGGGACTGGACGGCGCATTGCTGGGCTGGGTTGACTTTACACGGTCCGACATATTGGTCACATTGGCGTATGGCACGTTTATCGATCAAAATTCTAACTATACAGGATGTCCCAAAATCCCACACAATAAAAAAAACAGCTAATAGGTCCTACGATTCTTAGTGTTATTTGTTAGGAAATTATATCAAAATTCATTATGGTATTCGAGAAAAAAAAATGTTGAAGTTTCTATTCTCAATCATGTAAAACAGATATTTTCAATGGCTCCACCCTCGGATAACTACGTCACTGGGTCACTAGGCCGCGGTCAGTCAAGATCGAGGTTAATGATTTGCCGCGTTGTTCGATACGCCCAATTATGGCGGAGCTAAATGATCGCTGTCAAATGTTACTGGTCGGACAGAGGTTGGTCTACGAAGAAGGGGTAACTCCTTTCCCCTTCTCTGGGGTTGTAAGAGGGATGCTATTGGTCGACATATAATATTGATTTATCGATTGATAAGATCGATTTACACCAATTTTATTACAAAAATAATAAATTTGGTGATGAAAATTTTTCGCATTTTGTTACATAATTTCTTACTCTTAATAGGGAACTTAGACACCCCCTAAACTTTGTGGGATTGACCATACAAAGCGGTCGCCGCCAGTATCACAGCATTCGTCGAACTATCCTGAGCAAATTTGAAGCATTTTTGAGGATTATTTACTGCTTTTTAACGACACTTTCATCAAATAAAATTTCGTGTACTATACCTACATAGTTAAAGAATATAAAATATTTTAAGTATTTCTGTCTAACCATGGTTTTGACGGGTAGTTTCCCGCGGGCAAATATTGTAATATAGGTCAATTGGATAGGCCAGGAATATAAAAATACGCGCACCCAACGTTCAATAGAGTGTTTATATTTCTATATAGATGTTTTTATTAGCTATATTGAACAAAAGTTATTCATATTCTCATATTCCTCCCCAGAATCAACCTTAAAATGATACTGCTGATTTTAAGTTCATCCTGTATAAATAAACACATATTAATAATAATAATAATGTATTTATTGGTTTTTAAATTACAAATATTTTCAAAACTCTACCTAACTAAGCAGCGCCCGTACTAAAGTAGGCTTTATTTGTTGTAGATTATTAAATGTTTCAGGTCGAAGAACGAATAATTATGTTTTTGATTTAAAACTCACCTACAATAGTATAGGTACATATTAAGCTTGCCAGAGTGAAACAATGATGGCGTTGCCGCTTTTAGACAATAAAAAAACATTAGTAACAGAAAACACTCTACACAGTAGGGTTGGTAACACTAGTTGGCGTAATTTCAACCGCCGCATGCCGCCGCGCTGGGTCATGTTTTCTTGATTTTTTCTAGTGATTCGAATTGAAGACGGCCTTTTATATTGCTAATCAAATCAAAATAAAATACGGCCGAATCTTCTTCCAGACTTAATTACCACACATCTGTAGGGTGACTATGTCAGCTTAAGATTTAAAGATGATATTTTTTTATATATTTAATCCAGGAAAAACAACGGGTACAAGAGGTGAAAAAAAAATCCTAAGGAAACTTATAATCTATATTAGTCTTGCATTTCATGTCTAATGCTAACAAAAAATTAAATAAAATAGTGACAAGCAAAGTGGCTGTGGAGTTGATTTAAAATTAAAGTTGAAGAGGGTCGAGTTCTTGTTGCTGTATTTTGAAGACTTTAGAGGAATTTTAAAAACTTTGGCCTTCAAGAAAACATCCGTCTCTAGGAACAATTCGTTGTACGATTGGCATAATCTGTCAAGCGATGCTCTAAAACATAGAGCTTCACAATAGATTTGAACAGATATAACAACACCAAGTGATACCTTTTTGAGATTTATTATTAATGATTTCATTGTCTGATTATTAGATGCGCACCAGACGTTTTGCGAACTTTTATAAAATGGACAGATTAAATATTTCTCCTTTGAAATTAACATTGAAATTATATATAACTCTAAACACCATTAGCGATATTTTAAGTGTAATCACTCACTACGTTCAGTTTATTAGTAATATAAAAGATATTTTATCATACAGTAATACTGTTAGTTCTAGCAACTAGAACACTTTATGTCAGATATACTCGTATCTATTTCTATAATGACGCATACTGGAAGGTACTGAGTACTGCGAGGAATTTAAATAAAGTCGCAGGGCAGTTGCGATAGATTTAAAAGAGATATTTTGTGTTTTTTTACCCAAAATTCAATAGCTGTCATTTTAATTTTTTAAAAAATGTTTGAATACACCAACAAATGCATTATAGACAAGATTAGTAATCCATTAATAACAAAATGGATTTCCATTAAAATAATAATAAATAAATAAAATAATTAAAAACAGGAACTAAGCAAATGAGTTCTCGTTTTAATGTAATTCACTTTAGTGATATTGGCGTGTAATTACTGCACTGTTTTATTTTGTCTGAATACCATTTTAACCAGAAACGTGTTATAAAAGATATTTGGCGCCATTAAAATATGAATGAGGTGTTTTTGTAGGTAGGTACCAATACGTTTTTGGTGTTATATTATATTTTTTTGAAGCATCCCATGATTGATATTTCAATATTGCAGATTTAAATTACTGTTTAGTTTATCAATTATGAGGGATTAGTAACTATAACTACTAACAGTTTTGTAATCTTTGGTAGGCCTCGAAGCTAGGAAAATGTAATTACAATATGTAAAATCTAAAAAATCTATTATATCTATTATAAAAATCTTAATTACATTTTCGAAAAGAAAGAATAATAATAATACTGTAAAAATACATTTAAAAATAAATATAACGTCTTCGTGACGTAACGTAATTTCCCATTTTTATTGTTCTGGTTTGCATTTAATGCAAATAAAATTTCAAAATGATTATAATCCATACCCGGTTTTGTATTTATCGTATTTTGTGATCATATGGCAAACAAAATTGTTTTTTCTCGTTGTTGATATTTTTTCCGTTGCAATGCTGGCAAAATGTCGAATTGCTAGTTTTTTCCGTATTATTATTTTATATTTATGGCCAGAAAGGTGAAATATTATTTATTATCTGTAAATTTTATATTGTTTTTTGAAATTTTGAAAACTAATCAAAATTATTTTGACGTGTCAAAGAAATTATAGTATTTTATCTAACACTTAATGTTATATTTATATATTTAGAACAATTAATATTTGTTATAAAAAAATAAATGTTTAATGAAAACACACCACTGTCGATTTATTTAAACGGCCCACTCAATTAAAATTATGTTACTTTTTGTAAATATTTGAATTTTCCGCTAGATATTTTAAGCCATATTGTTTTGTTAAATTTAACGCGCCTAAAGCCCAAAAAATATCACCAATATGGCAAAATAAATTTAAAACAATAAATCGTAATCAACAGACTTTTAATTACACTTTTGCACGCCATTACTATCTAGCCGCCACGCGATCAACTCGGAAAGCGTAGCGCATAGATAGATAGCGTATCGCAAAGCAAACGGCACAGCGCGGCCGCCATGCCCTAGATGGCGCAAGTAGCTATCAGCGATGAATTAAAAATATTGTTCGCCTTGTTATCTCGTCGAAGAGGTCAGAAGTTCACTTTCGTCTTTCGCCACGCTGATTGACCAACGAGACAAGATAATTGAGTCTATGGCGAACGATTTATTATGCTGTTTGCATGGCTTCGCATTCCATGCATTTAGAAGCTATTGACAGCAAGTTACACGAAACCCAGAAGTCAATTGCAACTTCTTTTACTTAATTTAATTCTAAAATGCATAAATACGAGTAGGTACCTACCTAATGCTAAGAAGGGAAAGTTATATAGCATTTAGAAAACCGTTTTTGGTTGAATTTAAACTATTTTTTGAGTTACTTATACATTAGAAGTTAATATATATTTTTTACGGTTTTTTTTATATAAACAGGCAGTAAAAAAAATATCAATTTAAAAATACAGCGCAGTCATACATATTAGATTTTTTTTTATACTTTTAAGGACGTTGAAAACACTTAGTGATAGGTTTAAATTGCAGTTATCTCCTTAAGCCCGTTTTAGTGAACTGTTATTTAATCAATTCTGGTTTATCTTTAAAATTATATCTGAAATTCTCTTATTAAAGATTTTATGTTGTAATTAAACATGGATGATCACGTGTGCATGTTTTCTGTGAAAATGTTAAAAAATAATAATTATGTATGCCACACCAAAGTTATATATTTACGTAGGCAGACATAATGTGAGTGGTGATATCTCCTAGCCACCGTATCAAAGATTAAACTAAAGTGAAGCAGTTAACTGTACATTGAAGAAGTGTAAATTAGTTTAATGTTTCCTAAACACAACTTTAAATCGACTTACCGAATCACGAATTCGTGAGGAGTTGAGGCCGTAAGCATCTCGGTGAAAGCATATAATTAATTACGTAATTGCCGATTGGCCACCTTCATTTGAGTAGGGATCGAAAAAACTCGATTATTAAAAAAAAACTCTACGATTTACACGTATAGTTCATTTAATCGGTAAAAAAATTATTATTTAGATGTATACAAAATATAAATGACTTCTAAGTTTGATACATCACATTACATACTTCAGTATACCACAACATGTAAGAACCTTCATAAAGTAGTTAAATAAAACATCAAATTTATTTAAGGTGTGCATTTATTTTTAATCAAACATTTAATTTAATTTAACATTTAAAGATGGTGAGCAGTGTATTACAATAAAAAAGCTAAAATAATATGGATTTGTAATAAGTAATTTATATATTTTCTTTGTGTTTAGTTTTTTTGTACAATTAGTATGTAAAATATAAGTAACACTATTATAAGAATTACATATATGATAAATGTATATATTGTATGTGATATATGCACTATTTATTGTGTTTATGATGTTTTGTGGTTATATTTATAAGTGACGTCTCAAGTAGGTATGTATTAAGTATTTTATTTTTTCTGTAATCTTCTTCTGGACGCTCTTAGAACAGATTTTTTTCAACCTAATTAGAGTGGCCATGTTACCTCAAAAGCAACAATAAATATTGGTATTTCATTTATCTATATGATAATAATATTATTTTTTGGTTTATATCATTTATTGTTGTGACTTCTTATTATGCCATTATGAATAAATAAATTATTAAGGAATTATAAAATTAATTTTATTGGTACAAGCACAATTAATAAATATTATACACGTTACATAAATTCTACCTTTATAATACAAAAGACCACTAATTCTAGGATTACTACTACGTACAAAATTACTATAGAGTGTTAATAGAAATTTAATTATAAAAAAATCGATTGTGAAATACACCACCCTAAAAGAAAGTTAGTCTAAATAAAATTTAATAAATAAGCGGCGAAGAATTTTAAGTGGTAAGTAGTCTCATTTTTAACAGAAAATCTGTTTTAGTTACAGGCAAATTAGGTTTTACAATCTCGTGGTACAAACTGGTTTTTAATTTTCTATTCTGAAATATATTTTTATTTGTTTAAGTTTTGCTAAAATCAGAGCTTTGGTTGTTAAACGGGTAAGGAAGCTGTGCCTAATCCCTTTATTGAGAAGAAATCTTAGAAAATTGTGAATTTTTATGTACTCAATAAATGACCTGTAAAAACTTGCTTTGTGAGTATTTTTAATAGTATATATGTTGTAAATCTCCGAACAGAGCATCAAATTTTCAGACATTCTCAAGTAAGGTAACGCTGACAGCTTAAATACATTAAATTTTCCGCTCATCAAATATAATTGGTATGGCAACGTTGACGAGTTAAATATATCTTATCATTACCTACTATCTAATGGCGCCTTACATATCAAATAAATTGTCAATTCAATGACAGTAATCGATTTATATTTTGGTATTGCCGATTTTAAGTTTATTCATAAAAAGAACATTTACCTTCGTTGTATTGAGATTTTGTAAACTTATGCATTTTAGGTACAATTCGTAAATGTAGATAAAAAATAACATAAGTTGGCTGTTTAAAAATTGATACAAGAATCGATTATTTAATGATATTTTTACTATCTATTGAAAAAAATCTATAAGATAATTCAATAATTTAAATTTGTGGTGCATAGTAAAATGCATATACGGTATGAAATGAAATTTGTATATACGAGTATTTAATTCGATTATAACACCCTTAATTTATCAGCTTTATTTCTGTTTCTATTTTATAGTATATGACTCCAATTCCACAGTCGTACTGATTAAAAGTCCTTATCGCAAAAAATGTTTATAATAGTTTTTTTTAACTAATTAACCTGTTATTTAGACCTGTTGTTAGGCATGATATGTTGCATTGTAACATTATCTTTTTTGCTGGAATCAAATAAATAAAATAAATAATTAATAAATTTATGATTTATTTATTGATAACGCGATTGTTATTTATTTTTATGACGCAGACTCTATAGACATAGGCATAGACATTGAAATTTACAAAAATTATGATACAAATAGTGTGATAGCAGTCATCGTAGATTTGATTTTAATTATTATTAAAAGTATTTTCATTCAAAAATAATAATTTAGGGTAAATAAACATTACTGGTAGGTGTAATTTAATTTATTTATCTATAAGTATTTTTTTTAGGTGTTATAGTAGGTACATAACGATATATTTTTTAAACATTTGTATATTGTAAAACAAAATAAAAACACAACCCCGTCGAATAATTTTTACCGTATTAATTAAATTAAATCAGAAAATTATTGGCTCTATGGTCTGATTGTTTTATTGTAATTTTATTTATGTGATAGCTGTTATTTCCCGAAATAAATAAATAACGCTAGTTTTCTGGTTATTTTGACCTTCACGTTCCCCTTAAGTAGAATGATATATGGGAGATTGCTTGCCTATGTGCGTGGAGCAAAAACCGACCCCTATCAACGACTGTCAACGCTAATCATACGATTTCATTGACAGAATCGATTTTAGCTTTCGCTCACAGATGCCATTGGCATCATTAGGTACATACCAATTAATGGGCAGCATCATTTCTGAGGTTCTTGAACTGACATTTAGATGAACTTGGAATCATGGATGCTGGGAACGTCAACAAATTAGATAAACTTGGCCATCATATAAAACAAATTTACGGTAAAAATGTTGCGGTTATTAACGTAAAGACGAATGAATCTAGAATGTTTTTTGAGGTGTAATATGTCTCAAAAAATAATCGGCCTTATGCACAGTAGCGTCAGTACGCGGCGCAGATATCAAAAACCTTGGATTAGGCACGTGGCGCGATTATTAAGCCTAAGAGCGCTGTTGTCGGAAGCGCGAACTCCGAACTGTAATCATGACATCAAAGCATACTAATTTATGAAACGGAGACTCGCGAGAAGCGAGTGCGGATTGATTTTCTATTTTACAAAGAAATCATAACAATTATGTGGAAAAAGTTAACTTTTTCCTACTCTTCATAAAATTTACTCATAATGCACAGTATTATTTTTCTAAAAATAGAGACTATTAGTAGAATACTTACACTTGAAAAATAGTTTAAATTCAAGCAAGAATGGCATTTTAATATACCAAAAACTTAAAAAATGTTTTTTTTATTTAAATCTTATATAAAATATAGTTTAAGATAATGAATCTAATCACTCTAATTATATACGAACACACGGAAACTTGATAGTAATATGAAAAGTCCTCGTGCACGAAAGTTGCGGTCTTTAAAGTATCCACTAACCATAAGATAATAAATGGGTGACTGTCAGCAAACTGACGCATGTATATATAAAGGATGTTCCAAGAGCATTCTTAAAGACTTAAAGGGGATTTTCTCTAACCTATTATGAGTAAAAATGTGAAAAAAAATCATCTCCAAAATTATTATTTTTTTAAACAAATGGTGTCAATCTGGTCAGCGCCGGAATTCCGTTACGGCGTATGGCGACGGCTGAGCGCCCACAAAAAATACATTATTACATGATCCCTTTACTGTTGTCATGTAAAGTTTAAAACATACTAAGAGAAAAAAAGTTAATACTACATAAATCGAAACACAGATTCCTACATTATGCTACTTGGATGATAATATAATTAATAAAAACAAACGCATACAATATATTGACAAAAATTTAGTCAAATCTATCTCAAAATATATTTATTGCACTATTTTACTTCTCTATATTCTAGGTGTCTATATATTATTTTACGCGTAACAATATTTTATACTTAAAAAAAGTGTTTTTTTTCGTACAATTGCTATGGAATAGGTCATACGCAATTATCTTAGGCCCTACTCAACTAAGCTAAATCTGCTTGTACTGGAGTTAGGGGAAATGGTGACAATGGAGCGTGAAAATGGTATGACTAAGTACAGGTTCGAACCCGTGACCGCTGTGTCAATAGTCAAACACCTTGACCACTACACCACAATCTCTTTTCTCATGTTACTTTATACACGTACGATCTCTTCCTTGAATAGGAAATCCTGGGGCGGTAAGACAAATATTATTAGCATTATAATTCTCCGTTCGAATTAAGATTGTAATTTTATAAAATTGAATAATAAATAAATAAATAACCGAGAGACACATACATGATAGATAAGAGTTACTAAAACTTAACTCAGATTTACTGTTCGACCTGCGCTCCGTTCCGCTTTGATATGTAAGATCAAAGTTAAACAAGGTCTTATCGCATTCCGCTCTCCTCTTATCTGTGTGAATCTCAGACCACCCCAGCGGCGAGGATGCACTCAAAAGGCCTCTTGGTCCTGACAAAATGCCTCCTAAATATACCACAGATGTTGAATAAAAACTTTATTATATGGTAGCTCGGTGTGATCCTAGACATTTGATTAACTTTCATTTCCACTCTTATATATAACAGTAAAATAGTGTTTACAATATTGCTAATATTGCTTGTACGTACATTATTGTAATTTGTAATCACTTGTATTAGTATTGTGCATCGCCTTAATAGCACAAAGTGCTGTTCCAAGGAGACGCCAATCATTTGTAGATGTAGTTTAGGATTTTGACGAAAGCTACGGGACTTCTTAATAAACGTACAAATCATTTTAATATTATAATATAAATAAAGTAAATAACCCACAGATAAATATATAAAAGTAAATATAAATATACATAAATACTACATATTTACACGTTTTATTATTTAAATACAAGTTATTTCATACAAGAACGCCTCTTACTTACCTCTTATTTACTTACGTCTGTTTAAATAGCAATTCAGAATGTTTAAGTCCCTTTTTAAGTAACCATTTAGTTATTATACCAGACCTATTTTTTATATTTTTAGGATAATTTATTTCTTTGGATATTAAATATCACCCATTGGGTTCCACCCCAATTTAATACCTACAAAAATATATTACAACTAATATTATAATATAAATAAATATAAATGGACATACATACATATATTTATTGTTTATTGCGATAGACAAACTACACTAGTTTATGCAAGGACACCTCATACATCATTTAGAATTTTTAACTCCCTTTTCAAGTAACCATTTAGTTATTATGTGTATAATATAATATAACATTTATTGTCCAAAAATCTTTCAAATCGCTTGATTTTGTTGTAAGACCCTGTAAACTATTTCGCAATGTGAACTCCCTAAAACCTGTTTAAACCGCTTTCTCGTGAGTAGCCTAGAGTATATACTTCCCAGATTTGGTTCCACGATGCAATTTACTATTTGAAAAGGTGCAAAATAAAGGTTGATAAGCCTTCAAAATTATAAATTCAGTCCGTGGAATATAAACGTATTATAGGCGACATGTCATTCCTCCATAAAGTTGCCCATAACCAATTTTTGATTGTTGGAATGGTAAACCTTTTCGAATACCGCAAGGGCGTACAGCAATACGTGTAATATTATTATTACATACATACATACTTGTATTTTTTAAATTTTTCATTCATTGCTGTTTAATATATTTTTTGTGACCACTCAACAATCGGTTTTATTGGCTAAAAAAATCTGCAATTAAATTACTGGTTTTTATTTATTTATTTTTTTAACAGGTTTCCCCATTTACACATTATAATTAAAGTAAAAACAAATTAAACTACCAAAAGAAAAACAAACAACATTAAAAACAAAAAACAATAACATGAAACATACTATATTAAAAAAAAAAAAATGCCTCCTGTCGAATTAACCCAGATGTGACAGTGTTTAGTAAAACATCGCATAATATTTTTTCATTTTTTAGAAGCATATAGCTGGCATCACCGTCAGTGATTATAATTTCTTTGGCCCTTTGACCATTCAAGGAACTCAGGCGGCATGCATTTATTTGCATTTTGCATTTGCATATTGTTATATTATAAAGAAACCGTATTATGCTTATAAAGCGTACGCGCCTGTCAGATATCGGCTCTATATGTAAATATCTTTTTATATAAGTAAAACGTTTAAATTACAAAATTACACAAAATTATTTAATAATCAAATGATATGAAGAAATATCAAGGAAATAAAAGGTTCTGCAGGTGGACAAATCTACAACAATTCTGACCTGTCGCAGCGTCCACTACCAGTGGACGACTTTACTAACGAATCACCCTACCGAATGGCTACTTTACTAGTGGGCGTATCTACCAGTGAATTACCCTATTAAAGGGTCACTCTACCAATGAACGACTATACTAGACGACAACACTACCAGTGGACGCCTCTACCAGTGAACCCTACCAGAGGACTACCGTACTAGTGGACGTATGTACCAGTGATTTACCCTACCAGATTTATTAATTACTTTATTTCAATTAGTAGGTATTGTTGTACTGATGTATTCTTATCATTGCCTGTGGGTTATATTATGTATTGGTATATGTAATTTATGTGAATTTATTTATTCCAATACGTTTTTATTGATAGTTTATAAAGTAATTTATATTTCAAAAAAATATTTCTTTTAAAAATCACAACGAAAAAAAAGGAATATACGCACGCCTATTATACTTTTGCTTCAAAAAGCAAATTTGTTTTTGTTTTTCAAACCCTATAGGAGGTTTTTAAATTTAGGGTATTCCTTTTGGGAGATTGATCTATATTGATAACTAAACTGGTCTTAGGAAAAAAATTATAATTTCGAAAAAATACGTTTTCATACTAAATAATTATATTATTAAAAACTTTGATTTCATTCGAAATGCTTATGCGGGCCGCGCGTTCGGGGGCGAGATTTGAACCAAAATTTGAGGTCGTTCTTCTCGTAATTGAGAAACATTATTCGCTTATTGTCGATAAAAGAAGTGCCCTAAATTTAAAAACACCTTTATAGGCCGTTTACAATAATCATTGGGTTTATTCGCTTGGTCGGAACTTTATATTGTGCAACCATTTGAAGAGTAATCCTATAAAGCTATAAGTCATACTCTTATAAGCCTATAAGTCGTCGACGGTTCGTTCACGTCACCGTCATAACTGGTTACTATAGAATTCTATTCAGGCGCTAATGGACAATGGCTGACACGTTTACAACCTATCAGAAATTCAATATCAAGGCACGACCCTCGACCAGCACTAAAATATTCCACATAGGATTTATCCAAAGACGCAAAAGACGTGCATGCGTATGTGACTACAATAAAACGCCAAGTGATGAGCATATTCAATTACTTCGACAAGGTACACGACAACTCCAAGGGACCACTTAAATCATATATACATATAACTCGTATATTAACCATCACCTCTTTATATTAACCATCACCTCTTTATATTTTTTGTTAAAATATACTTTTCCTATTTCATTTATTTTTCTTATTTCAGAAATGTTAAATGGGAGCCTTTAAGTTTAATGTGTAAAATATTTTATCAACCTATTTAAGGCATACTTGAAGCTCCCAGCATGGTCTTCCACGAGTGAACTTGGAAACCCTTCTATATTGGACGAAAGGATCATTCCTACAAAATAAAGAAAATTTTTAGGAGGAAGAATGTCGAATTCCATTCCATTCTTCCGCGTACTATTAGAGAAGGTAATAAATAGTCTCGACTGCAGCGTCTTCGAACCTTTCCCTAAAACCCCTTCACAGCTAAGAAAAAGGATTAAAAATTTGGTTAAAAAATAACTTCGTTGAACCACCTGCCAATTAGCCAATTACGGAGCAATGGATATCTTCACAGTACATATATGTAATTTCTTAATAAATAAATAGATGAGAGTTAAAACTACAGTTTTATAAAACTCAAAGACGGGTTTAAGCCAACATCCTGCAGTGTCAAGTACTGGACCTCTTTAGTACGTTTTTAATTGTTTTGTTCTATATTATTTTTTTAATAACTAATAACTTTTTAATAAAAAAATAATAATACTCTATCGCTTACAATATAGTAAAACTATATTTTATGTTTCACTAAGCATAAAATATGCATGTGGTGTTCTCTTTTTATTTGAATATAGATAAGGTTTTTTTTTTACCTTAGGTGTTAAGAATAATCGTTAGCATGTTATATATTTCAATATTTTGTTAGAGTACCATTTGAAAATAAAGAAATAACTAAATAAAAGTAGAGAAAACCAATACTGGCCAAGCGCCCGGCCAACAGTTTTAATAATGATTAGTTAGTATTTAATATCTAACTATAAAATCAATAATCTTTACCATACATAATAATATGTCTGTCCAACTGTATGTACCATTCTTTTTTCATATATTGTACTGTTGGTTTTCCGAATAAACGATAAATAAATAAATATCTACTAAACTTTATACAAAAATTTAAATTCAGTAGATAAATAAATAAATATCTACTAAACTTTATACAAAAATTTAAATTCAGTAACTCTCTTGATAGTATACAAACAAGAAATAACAAACTGTCTGGACGAATGATGCACTGCCTCCTTTGGAACAAACATGGTCTGGTTAAGGAGGCAGGGAACATTTTTTAGCGGTGTTCAACTATTCATTGTAATTCATACATTGTTTTATAATCCACTACATACTATTACGTCAATGAGTTTTTACAATTAATAATAATACATAAATAAATTATTACCTTTAGATGGTGGTCTATTAAATCTTGTGTTTTTAACGGATACAAAGGAATTGTCGCATTCGGGCAAAATCGTAAATTATCGTCGAACTAAATGCAATATGCAGATTGCCCTTAAGGGGATTACATATGTGAACGAAATTTCAGACCTACAAATTGTTGCCTGCGAAAAGAATCTTTGCACGATGAACAGAAAGGTATAAACTCTATGACGGGCATAACGGCGCTTGAAACACAAACCGCGGTCTACCATTGTATGAAATATTGATAGCATTTAATTATATTTAAAAAAACGAGTAATGTGTTTTAGCATAAATTATCATTTTCATATTTAAAAACTAAAACACAAATCTCCGATTTTAGGCAAAATTATTATACCGTATCTCAAATCGCTTAGGTAAATCCCTCCTCCACTTTATTCCCATCATAAAACTATATTTATTTTATATGTGATGTTTCTGACTTCAGCCGGTGACTTCAAAAAATGCTATTTTAAAAACATAGTTTTGTTTTTTTTTTATAATGTTTAAAGAAATTTCTTTGCGCAATTCCCTAGAATAATAAATTATCTTTAATTTACTTAAACTAGATTACTTATATTTTTTGTGGATATCTCTCCTAACGCCTTTGAAAACCGTCTAATTTGCATTTTTGTAGCATTCAGGTATGTAGGCGCCTTAATGAAGTTCCAGCGTCATTGTTCGAATATGACAGTTTGCATGCGACTAAAGGTCAGTATGTAAATTAGTCTCCATTAGAGGAAAGCTAGGGCTTTGTGCGCGCTTGCGCGGTCGGACTCTTCCAATCAGCTGACAGCGGGCACAATGCGCACGCCGCTTTATAACTATCATGCGGAGAAATGTAGGATTGACCGCAGTGCGTGATGGTACATTCCGTAGTCAAGGAACTAAAATAATATACCTGTTTTCCTAGAAGAACTGAATGTCCTTGAAGGAGATGATATGATGGTCTAAAATATGCATAGTCTCCAATTATCTGTTCTACAATAAAATGCACAGTGGAGGATTTTTTTTATAAATGTTATCTTTTAAATTAAATTAATTTCATCATCAAAATCTCTCTTTTCCTCACACACACACACACACACGCACCCTCACACCAATCACACACCCTCATCCACACACACACATATATCACATGCTCCTCATACGAATGTATACCTGCGTGTTTGTATTTTAATAAATTGATTTGCATCAGTTTAGTTTGAAGTCTTCATACCTACTGTATGTTTGTGAATGTGTAGGAAATCCATAATCGGTTTTGTTATCTGCTTAATTCTTAATTGTTAATATTATTGTTATTACCGTGTGTTTTCCCATAAGAAAATAAATAAATAAATAATTTTATTTTTTTATTAAACAGCAAAAATATACAATTTGCAACATATAGGTAATTTGTAACAATTTATAACAGTATAAGGATTAATCTTCAACGAGTGCCATGTCAATACGACGAAGACACGCTAATACCGTCAACACTAGGCGAGATCGTTCTGTTACGGTATAAAATTATACGTAGGTAATTGCAGTCGGCGTTGTGTAGCGTACCTACCATATTTATTATTATTATTTTATTTTATTAAATCTAGAAATGGTTTTATCTACTTCAGAGGCTCTTCCTTATTTATTTTAAGGACAGTTACTTTTAAAATGTGTCATCATACTTCTGTATCCTTTTTGAATCCTAAAAAAAACGCACCACGCCCAAGTACGCCACTTTGCGTCGAGTACACTCCTCGCGTATCATACATCTCGCTTGCTCGCATATGTCATCGTGATATGTCTCTATCCGGCATGGCGGCGCGTGAAAGGGCGGGGGAATCTACCGATGTCGGGTTTTTACAAGGACGATTTGTATGACATGCCGTATCTATATGTTTTGAAAGTTATTAGGTTTTCATTTGCGTACATGTAAGTATATGGCATTCAGCTTATTAAATTATTAAACATAATATATTTTATTCGTAGAGCCATAATCATTATTTGGTTAAACTATGTTCAAATATTATAAAAAAATCAAAACAGATATTTAAGGTATTTGTATTAAAGAATTTAAAAAATATACTCTGTATTAATTTCATTAACATTGTTATTAGGTTGCATTGAATGCAATTACCTATAATATTATTTTATTAGGTGAAATGGCTTCGTCGATAATCCTGTTTTTAAGTTATATTCATTTTAAGCTCCTGATGGCTTCTTTAATTATTTATTATAACATAAATAAGGTTCTTATGCTCATGAAATACTATATTATATTATATATATATATATATATTATAAAGTGTTCAATTTTAATAATAATTGTGCAAAATATATATCACTATATAATAAGTCTATGTAGGAATATTTAAGTGTAGTGTTTCACATTCGCTACTTGTAAACGTCATTAACCAATTGCAAATTTTGCGCTTGAAAACATCATTTGGAAGGTAATCAAATAAATAAATGTAAAAAACAACCGGCGATATTTTTGAATGCTTCTATTTTGTCAACTGTTATATTCTGATAGCGGTATTTAATTTGAAATAGACACCACCCCGTTGATTTTAAAAGCTCATCCGCCATCTTTTAAAATGGCCGCTAACAATGACAGCTAGCGCTCGCAGTGCAGCTATTTGCTTACGAGATGCGTTGCAGCAGTTAAATGCCGGATATTCAAGGTATTTCACGATGGGAACGTAGTCGTAATTAAAATTTCTTGTGCGGAAGCCATTGTAAAAACAAAGGAGAACATTACACGCTTATTTCTACTTTAATAGTTTTGCAAATCACTTTTGAATAGCAGCCGCTTAACGCCGGCAATCTGCCGTTCGAAAGTTGAAATATAAAAACCATGGCGTCTCTATAGTAGGTTCGTAGTTTTACAATGTTGACAGCGCTGTTTATTTAACGGCCTGATGGTGCTCTAACATTTGGATTACAAAGTCACACCCCATTGGTTACATTTATTCAATTCAATTCATTTTAATTAGATGATTATCTAATTAAAACGCCAGCATTATTATTACCGTGTCAAAAAATACGGCAATTACAACTACACAAGTTGAATGATTTTCTAAACACATATACGACAGCTCTGGGTCTTTTTTTAAATTAAATAGGGCAATTTTACTACTTTAGATACGGCAGTTAAGATTCTAACGGCGGCAATACTCGCCTTTTGTTATTTAGGTAAAACCAGCCTATGATTTTGAATATGAACTAATCTTGCTGTACGGTAAAATCAGTCTATTATACTGAACGCTAAATGTAGACTAGATGTCATAGAATTTTATTTTACTGTAGTACTGTAAAAAACACTATGGTTAGTTTGTAAAAATCAATATTTAGATATAAATAAATAGATATTTAAAACTGATACAATGCTGTCAAGCCTTACAGTCAAATTTTTTTTTTTTTTAATAATTGCTATGATCTTGGTCATATACAATTATTTTGTGCCCTACTCAATTAGGCCAAATATGCCTGTACTAGAGTCAGGGGAGATGGTGGTAATGAAGTGTTAAAAATGGTATGACCATGTGCGGAATCGAACCTGCGACCTTTGGGCCAATAGCCAAACGCCTTAATTTAGATTTACAGTTGTCTTTATTTCCTTATAAAAGCGCGCGCTTTCAAAATATTAGACGATATTAGGAAATGATATGGTGTAGCCATTATTGGCTTTAACTAACGAAGAGTAAGGTTCAATTATCCATAATATTGGTTTAATACTTAAATGTTGAATAATAGGAAATAAAATAAAACAATATATTATGTTTATCTACTTTTTTCTTGTTTTTTTTTATGTCTAAACTTTTTAAAAATGGTAAAAATCTTAAATCAAAAAGAAGATTGGACTGAGTAATGGGTTCGCATACAAAACACACGCTATCAGCGTTCACTTTGTTTTCTTGTTAAAATCGACAATTGAGGTGGGAACTCGTTGTTTTAAATTAAGGACTACCAATCAACACACGAAAAAATAAAGTTTCTGAAAGATATTCCTAATAGATGGTTGGGAACTATATAATATACAGGTTGTCCCGTGGTCATTTCCGAAGACTTAAGGGGGTTTTTACTGTTTATGTTCCCTACTACCAGTAAGAAATTATATAAAAAAAAATCGAGAATAATTAATGCGTAAATCAATCTATTGTTATTAGCCGGCTCTTAAAGCCCCTACCCCCTTACCCCTTCTTGCTAAACCGAAGTCTGTTCGACCCGTAACGTTATCGGGGTACATACGTACACGCCCCTAAAGATACGTAGCGGATACGTAGCGGTATATAGCGTCACACTGACCTACTAGCCTAGTCATTTCATTATAGGAGGAACACGCGTAGTATGGAAGGTTTTACTTTTATTGTTTTTCTTTGAAACTGTCATGAATTTTATATATCGTCAACAAAATCTACATGAAATCGCAGTTATCCAAAAACAAAACGAATATTAGTTGGCGCAGACCACATTACATTGTCCTTATATTCAGGTCGAACTTTTCTCATGCACATGATGGGGTTATTTTACACTTCAAACTGAACGAATATTGTTTTTCATACAAAAAAAATATATATTTATCAAGAAAAAGTTCGATGTGGGCATTTTTAGGAAATAAATAAAATAAATATTTATAAACAAACCAACAACTGGAACAGATGCACTTTCTACGGCGACGGCATCGCTAAAGCTTACCCGCGCTTTCTTCGCGTCGCCATATTTGGCCTTTGTCCACGGTCTAGGCGTATCGCTCATAATATATTGCGGAGGCTCGTCGTTAGGAATGGACATTTTAAACTTGAACTTAGCGCGACATTTGCAAATGTACAGATGCCCCTTATTTGGACCGGAAGAAAGCCCACGTTGTCGAGAAAGGAAGCCTGCATTATCGACTGCATCCAAATACCCCCTACAAGTGCATATACGATTACGTACGATATAATTGAATAATTTATTTAAATGTCATTTGTCATAAGTTACAATTTATGACACTTTCAACGGGTAGACACTTAAGTTGCATTCATTTGTGTGTAGTAGTGTGTGTGTATATATTTGTGCTTTCCAGTGGCGTCCTTTTCTGTCTTGCGCGGGCTTTTAAATCATTCTGTCTCATCTAATTTTGTTTTTGATTTTTGTATTCAGACAATAAGATATTTACGCATGAACTATTGATAAAATGTATAGAAAAAAAATGAGGGTCTTAACTTTTAGACATACGTATATTATAAGTACTTGTGATTACATAGAATATCATCATCATCAGCCTATATCTAACCACCACGAGGCATTTGTATCATCAACCCAACGCATAATATATAGAAAATATAATAAACATAAACTCAGAAGTTTAATTGCGACCTTAGAAAAGTTTTTGTTCCTATTGCTAAAAACGACGGGTCAATTAATTATACGATATCTTTATGGTCGTTTGGAGTGAAAATGTTCCCGTGTTAGCTCAGCGACGCGGGTTTCGCGTCTCGCTCGCTCCTACGGCCGTGGGAGGGAGAGAGGGCGACGTCGCCGTTTCAGCCCTCGTAAATGTCAATTCGTCACGAGTTATGCATACTTAAAATTTAATCGCGATCCTTACTTACGCATTTTGCTTTTGTTTTGGAGGCGAAAATGCATACAAACAAATCCTGGATTCTATGAGTCATGCATTTAGTCAATGCTATTTATTTTGTATAAATAAACCCATCGCAATACAAATTATTAGGCACCTAAAAAGTGACGTAGACGTACGATGGCGCTTTGTTTTTCGACGCCACAATTTTATTTCGACCTCAGATGGGCGAGACGCAAACCGCGCACAAGTTCAACTTTGGCACAATAGCAACGATATTCTTCTAAAGTCATGGATGGCGATGGAGGAATTTGCAGTTTGACGTCTATGCCAGCAGAAGGAGTTATCCAGCTAACTCTGTTGTTGGCACAAATTAATGTTTTGTTTTGTTTTAAAATCGCGGACAATCCAGTTCTAACGGGTAACTTTAATTTTGCTAAGAAAAAATGTACTTGAGTGCAAGTAAGCCTTCTATACCCATCACCTTAAATATGACAACTCCTTTTTTTACGGCCATTTTGTATGGCAAATGTCAAAATGCGAGTATATAATATGTGAATGATACAATTTAAATATTATGCACTATATGATTGCAATTGAGTTTAATAAATACTTCATTTAAAATAATATAGAAGGAATAATGTTTGCAGAAGATAGACATTGAAATACCTATTAATAATTAGGCATACTATTTATAAAATGTAATGTCACTTTTTTTTTTAAACTTTTCCAAAATCGTTTTCTTCAATAAAATAGAGGGAGAAAATAATAACTATAGTTATATAAGTATATATAGTTATAAAATAATAACTAAATAAAAAGTGCTAACTCCTTAAAAACCAGATTTCCGGCATAATTTGATAAAAAAGACTCATGTAAAGTTTTAAAAAATCTAAATATGCTTAGATTCACTAACGTGATTTTTTCATTTTCAAAAATAATAATAATAAATTAAATATTAAATTATTTTCGTATTTTATAAAGTTTCATAGCGGAATTAGCAGTTACACTCACATAGCCGACACCTTATATCTTTAAATTAGGAAATAGTATTTTTTTACAAAATTACAATGCTAAGGAATTGTTAGGGCAAAAGATAGTAGAAAAAGTAATAAGAAAAACTAAATACAGGCGCCATTTAAATGAATGTGAATATCACGATTTTAAATCTATTTTCAAAATTTACAAGTTTTTTTCAAAAAAGTCGGGATTAAATAGTCTTACACAAAAGTTACGTAAAAATCATCAGAATAATTATGTTTTATAATGAATGATGATCGTAAAAAAATAAAATCAGTTAGCATTTATGCTAAAATATGAAATAGCATAATAATTTATGCTATTGCACTTATTGATAAAACACAAAATTTTAGTAAAATATGCTTTAAGCTGCGGCAAAATGCATTCCTAATGCATTTTTAAACTATAGATAAACGAAAATAGTACCTAACCAAAGTGTAGGTGAATTTTCCCTGAATTAATTTCCCTGAAAATATTCAGACTCTATAGAAATCGGTTTTGCACCTCAAGCGAAATTAGGAGTTGTAAGTTTGATTCGTAGTAAGGCTTTGTATTTACTGAAAATTATTTTACGGAACCCTGTAACGAGAAGATTATTTATTTATTTCTAGCTTTCACATTTTTCTACACGCAATCACAAGCGAAACAACGGTAAACAAAAATACGACTGTTCAGTTTCAATCTTCATCCGACGACATATAAATTACATTTCTGCCCCAGAGCGATGACAGGAGTTTGAAAACTTTTTTTTTTTTATTTATATATTATATCTTTTAATAATATTTGTTTCACAAATTTGTTAGAAACAATAAGTAGTGCACATTTAAAAACATTTTAATAATATTTTTTTATAATAAATAAATAGTATAATTTTGAAATAAATATATGTTTTAGTAATTTAATATTTGTTATTATTTATATAATAAATAAATAATTACGAAAATTTTCAAGTAGGAATAATTCCTTAGTCACGGTACGGTCAAAAGTAAACAGATGTAATAAAGGGGTTTAAATACAACAATTATTATTAGTTTTAACAATAGTTTTGAGCTAGCACCGGTGATAATGGTGTTTTTTTTTTCTCTTATTGTTTCTTTGTTTTTAATTTTATTTATTTTTTATCAGTTTAATGTTTTGAGTGTTGTTTAAATTATCACTTGTTCTATGGTTTACTCACTTAAGAATATTTATTGTTGTTGATGATTTGTTTGTTTTGCTTGTCATAAATTTTTATACTCTTTTTAATATTGTATTGTCATTCCTACATACTTTTTGTATTAATGGAAATAAAATATTTGAATTTGAAGTAATGTTAGTTGAACTGAAATTAATTGGTGGATATTTAATTTAAAAAAATCTGTATGAATTCAAAGACCTATAATTGAAAGGAAGAAATGTTATGTGGTAGTTATTCTTCATACTAATTCTAAAATAGTATATTTAAGCATAATTATAAAACTTCTATTTACAATTTATATATATATATATTTTATGTGATGTATTTTTAGCTATGTAATACGAGTACGAGTAGTATACATGTCGAACACTCTAGGCATGATGTAATCGTGTCTGTATATTTCATTATGTCAATTTTTGTGAACCAATTGAAAATTGTCATTCCTATGCATTAAGTTGTTCTTGGAAATAAACTTTTACTTTACTTTATAACCAGGTAACATCTACACGTTGAAACGGGTGTTAATTGTACAATGATTATTTTTTAAAAAAATCTTCAACGCATTTTTAATCTAAATATTATTGTGTCATTAGACAAATGTGTTTTTTTACCTGTCATATCAGTTATGTGTTCGCAAAAAATACTCGAATTGTCAGCAAAAATAAAAGAAACTTTAAAATTGAATTTATGAGCTTGACATTTAAATAGGCGCACGGAATATGTGCGACAAAGAAATTGTAATGTGTGTGCACGGCTTTGGCAAAACCGTTTTTAAAAAAATATAAAATATTCGGTAAAAAGGTTGACGTTTACTGATTCATCCAATTATTCAATCTGTTCAGAATCCACGGTGACTGCTCCGTTAGCAGTCAGCGAGTTAATAGATTCGGACAACATGTGGTCCCGCTGCAGCGGCAGGGGTGGCGAACGCCCCCGTCGCGACCACAATCGGGTCACTATAAAAGACAGGGTTCAACAGGTGGGGGCGCGCATTACACACTCGGAGTACGGTAGAGCTGCAACACTGAGAGATCAGAAGCATGCTTTATAGAGGAGACTTCTCCGATGCACTAGTACTATGGTACATTTAATATAAAACCGACATAAGAAGAATTTGGAATATCATTACTTATAGGTAAATTACTATTTCAATAAAATTATTAAGAGTAAGTAACATAGCTCCTCAAAACGGTAATTGCTTTTATATATGTTTCTCGTTCAACTCCGTAGGATAAGAGGAGTGGTTCTAAATCAGCAAGATTTAACCTAAACCGTCATACAAAAATTCGACCTAAATAAAAGCTTGTAAAAACCGTTATTAATTTGTTAATATTTCGTTTTGAAATAAAACTACTGAACTCTTTCTCCCGAAATAATTTTGGACTTTTCCGGGAATTCTTTGTCAATTTGCCTATGGTTGCTCGCATATAGGATAGTAAACCAGAATAATATATTTTTTAAGTTTGTCTTGTGTATGTGGGCATTATTAAACAAATATTGTATATTTTTATTTTTCACACTTTCGCACCAGTTAAAAAGATGCAAATCTCTTGGTTCAAACATTGAAACTATGGTATAAAAACACTACAAGATTTAATACAGGGAACATTTTTTTTTTTTAGCTTTAAAACAGGATATTAATTTTATTTTTGGTTTATGTTTTTAGTTTTATAAATATGTTCCCTGAATCAGATCCTCTAGATTCTCTTAAGAAACAACTATATAAGACACCGAAACAAAATAATTTTAATTCTGTTTATTGAATATTTTAAGCGCTCAAATAATATTTAAAATGTTAATGTTCGTTTCAGAATAACTGGCAATGAGATTAATTCTCATATTAATAGCCCTGCTGTTGGACGTAAAGCGCATGGCAGGAAATGAAATAACATACGAAGACAGGAATACATCCATAGAGTCGAAATATCCTGAATTAGCCAGTTCAGGCCAAAATGTCGTCAAGGAGAAAAGGTCACTCGCCGATGAGGGTGACACCACGTTTTGGGCAAACAGAGGGAGAAGAGAGCTAACTCCGGAAAAACAAAAATATGCCGAACTTTTAATTCCCAATCTAATCAAAAAAGATGATTTATTGCTATTCGAAACACTTGGCAAAGGTAGAAATTTCAATCTCAGAAATCCTTCGCCAGACGACAAAAAAATCATCAAAAATGGGCTATTTGGCCTTTACCGGCGATTTATTGGAAAAGAAGACAATAAGGATGATATATCTCTTCCTGCTTGGCCAACTAGAGGACGAAGGGAAATAGAAGACCAACAAATTTTGGATAATATAGGACGCGGGGTCAAGCAAAATCGAAATGGGTATTTCAAAAACATGGAAAAATTACAATTAAAACTAATCGATTGTATAACTGAAGGACGAGGAAGTTACAATAAAAAATCGTTACGAGGAAACCCTGCTAGACGAACTGCCAACGAAGAGATAGATTCAAATAGAGAAAGAAAAAATGATGAAGAACAATTTTGGGGGAATCGAGGCAGGCGCGATGATGACACTGATCCATTTTGGGGAAACCGGGGTAGGAGAGACGACGACAGCGATCCGTTTTGGGGTAACAGGGGCCGACGGGACGATGATACCGATCCATTCTGGGGCAATCGAGGCAGGCGAGATGATGACACGCTGGATCCGTTTTGGGGTAACAGGGGTAGGCGAGATGATGACACGGATCGCTTTTGGGGAAATAGGGGTAGGAGGGATGATGCTGAAAATCCGTTTTGGGGGAATAGAGGAAGGAGAGAAGCCGCCAGGGGTTTACTTCAGAGGGAAAGCGCGAAACAAAAATACGCACTTCGAAAAAGTGACAGCGACCACAATTTATTGCTGCGAAACTTAAGAGAGGAACGGTTTTTCGCAGAGGAACCTGATTACGTATTATTCAATGGTGAATTCGATAGAGACAGTCGATCACTGGAGGACGATCCATTCTTCATTTCTAGAGGTAAAAAGAAATCAGATAGCGATGAATATAGGTTCAGAAGAGGTGTTATAGATCAACTTTCCAAGGAGCTTAACCTAGATCCGTTTTTCGTTACAAGAGGGAAAAGAAACACGAACAATTCTGTCAAGACTATAAACCATTCAATGCCTAAAAACCAACCTAGTTCTCATCAAAATGACAGCGACGAAGATGAAGATAATGGATCCGACCTCTTATATCCAACGCCGGGAAAGAAAATGCTCCTATCAAATTTATTAACATTACTTAATTGCGATGAAAGTTCGACATATTTAAAACGTCTTTCATCAGTCACAAGAGGGAGAAGAGCGTTTCTCGATAGGCTGACACTGGCCAACGATCCGTACTTCGTTACTAGAGGAAAAAAGAAAATGTCCGACGAGCCTCTCGTGAATTTAGTCGAGAGGCGCAATGTTTTTACTAAATTATCGGATAACTTAAAACAAGACCCGTTTTTTGTAACGCGTGGTAAAAAATACGACAGTGAAAGCGGTGATTCTAATATAATCGACTATATTTTATTGCAAAAGAAACTATTAAGAAGTAGCGAAAATAATGACAGCGCATTTAATTAACGCACAAAAAACTGATTTTGTTCCAACGATTATTTTAAAATATAATATATCAGAAATTAAACTAACTATCGGAAATTTAAACTTTGGCTTTTAAACTTCCATTAATAATAATAATTCCAATAATTGGAAAATAACATAAAATTAAACATAATATGTCTTGGTTGGCTGGGCGTTGGAAGGGACTATGTATATTATATTATAAAATACAATATAAATAGTAGAACAAATGTATTGCAACTTTGTGTAGAATAATATAATATTTCGATGTAATATTTTAAGATTAATAAACATTTTCAAATGAGTAATATTTCAAATTAATAATTTGCCGCCCTATCGTATGTGTAAATAGGACATTCTTTTTATTTTTATTCAAAAATATACATTTTATTTTATTTAAACCAATATAATACATGAGACAATGAGCATATTAGTTATTGTCTATACAAGCAAATAATTTACCATATCTTATACAAAGCAAAGTAGATTGAGAGGTGAGGATTTTATCACTCCAATAGACACGGTATGTTCTGAGGTAAACATGCTCGAATTTTGTTACAGCTTTGTTTATGTTATAATTACTGTATTCATTTTTTTTTGTTTTTTTTGTTTTTTTTGTTTTTCATTTCTTTTTTAAGTTGGGAATTAGTATAAATATTATGAGAGATGCGCTCTTAAATTCAGAACCTCTTTAGTACCATTATCATTATTGTTCTATATGTTTTTTGTCGAGTTTAAACTTTACATATTTTTTTTTATAAGGTCAAAAATTGTGATTTATATTTTCGGGCGAATTTTCTGCTATTAAAAAACTAATATCATATAAAACAAAGCAATTACATATAAAATATATAAATTATTGCGCAACCCTGCCGTTTTAATTAATATACATCGTGTTTCCGATAAAAAAAATCACCTAATGATTGTTCTTGCTATTTGTAGTGGTTGTAGTGAACGAATTGACACAATCTAATAAATTTGGGGGTGATTTTTTTTTCGCATTTTTTGATATCGTTTCTCTTACTCATAGTAGGTTCGGGGATGGTCCTGGGACACCTTTACATACAATTTATCGATCTTATACGTACAACCCTTATTTTATGTTTTTGCAAACCAAACGAAAGACATCTTTAATATTAGCAGCTAGCTTTAGTGATATTGTTAAAGTCAAGTAGCTCACCTTTTGTATTTGTTACCTATCCAGATGTTTTATCATATAATACGAGTTTGAATAAATTTTTAAGTTATTAAATAATAATATTTTTGAGGAAATTTAATTATGACACTTATATAGCTTTAAAACCTAAATTTGACAATGTAGTATAAACAAACATAAACTAGCATAGCACTTCAAGTTTTAAGGCGAGTTCGCCTCAACGATCCGCTAGTCAATATCGCAAGAACTCGGGCCTATCCTCGTTAATAACAATCGCAAGAAAACGCATATTATATTATCGAAATATTTTACCACGCCGATATTATAAGCAAAAGCATGCCTGAATCGTCCATTAAACTGCCTTTTATTAATAATTTATATCCAATTCAAGAATAATAATACTAGGATTGTTATTTGAAGTGTGGGCGTGGCCTGATGCCGCTCGCAGCATAGAGTGAACGAAGCGAATTATTTCTACTTAGCATTTTCGCTTCCTGGGAATGCTAAATCTATAACTTAGATAGTTATAGGTAATATTCGTATGGGAAAATCGTCATTTTAGCAACCAGTAGAATGGAGAATTAAAACGGTTATCATACCGCAAAATTCGCAATAATATAAAATATGCCGATAATGTGCACATATTAAGTGTATATGCATATATAATTTGAATATGCACATATTAAGTGTTGTTGAGTAGACACTTAAATTGTATTCATTTGCGTGTGTGTGTGGGTGTGTATATCAGTGTGTATATTTGTGCCTTAGTTATTTTTTATAGGGTTTTGCGCTGGTCTCTTGTATGCTCACTGTAACACTCATATATAACCTTCCTTAGAACAGGTAACTCTTACCTAGTGAAGAAGGTTATAGACTTGTACTCACCGGCCAACATGTTTTCTCAATAAAAAAAAACTTTTATTATTCATAAAAAAAGTAGTACAAAGAACAAAACATATAATATTTTATTCAAAAGTTTTAATAACTAAGACTTAAAGACTAATCATTAAGGACTTTGTTTATATGTATATGTATATGCTATGTACAAACCCACCCATCCCATGTGGAGCATCCATTTGATATTTAATCGGCTGAAAGCCGAACTCAGATAAATCATCGCGCCAAAGCTACCCTCAGACGGGCGTTTTGCCGGCGACATTTTCACCACAAAACGGTGGCCGCTTGTGGACGGCTGTGTATTTTTATGAAGCCCCTCAGACGATCCACAAAATTGTGGACGGTACCGTCCACAATTTACACTCACACGGGCCACTGCCCGGCGCTCGTTCGTTCGTAAATTAAACTGGCCCTTTATTTTTTCTTCGTTAAAGCGCCGTTAAAAATGCTAATGTTACAGGTTTTCAAATGCGTTATTGGAGATATCCACAAGAAATACAAGTTAATCTAGTTTATTTGCATTAAAGATAATTTATTATTTTAGGGAATTACCTAAACAAATTTCTTTTAATATTAAAAACCACCATGTTATTGAGATAGCATTTTTTGAAACATCTCAAATAAAATTAATATAGTTTTATGATGAGAATAAAGTGAAGGAGGAATTTACCTAAACGATATGTGGTGTATAGTATAACAACTTATAAATAAAATAACAAAATTTGCCTAAAATTGAAGTTTTTAAATTTTCAGAAAATATGTTTAAGCATCTGTTAAGGTTCTGGTTAGGATTCTTAGTTGGTTTCGGCTTAACTTCAATAGCTCCGAGAGTCTTTTTTGCGAGAATCCTACTATGAGTTCTTTGGCTTGCTTTTGTCCGGGCAGATCTTGCCAGTATTTTTGGCTTTGTTTCTAAGCCCTGGTTTTTAGCAGTCTGCTGGTAGTGCTTTCCGCTATGCTGTAGGCCGGTTTTACTGTAAGGTGTTATTATAGGATTTTGTCCGTAACATCATTTCTATTTCAATGACCAAAAAAATATAGTTTAAAATGGCGTATACTTTCAAAATAAGGAAAAACGTCGAAAAATCTTATCTTAAGGAGATACGAGTATCTCTACATCGAGAAGTCTGAATATGCAAGAATGATTTAGAGGTCTTAATTACAATGGACCGCCGGAGAGTCCATTTTGAAATACAATAAATTGATGTCATTCCGTTTCTTTTTCTTAATTTGTGGCAGCGGTCAAAATAAAAGATCGCTAATAAAATAAGAATATCTAAATTAAGTTAGAAGGATGCACTCAAATTACACGAAATTTAAATAAGCTAATTCAACAGGTTTTTTTAATATTATTTTTAAAATAAAACGGTGTTTGAAACACTTTTTTTACTCCTAACTCATATTCTTTATTTATTTCGTATCATTTACAAATCGCAAGAAACACCTTGTAGCTTAATTGTATTTTTGCCTTTATTATTAGTTTTATAGATTTTTAACATTTCTAATTTTTCATATAACTTTATTTATAGAAGTGTTGGAAACGTCTCAGCAGTTATGTTTTTTTTTATTTTCATAAAATTTAGGAATTTTAGCAGGTAGTTTAAAAAGAGGTGTTTGTTTTGATTTCAAAATAGCAAAATATCAAAAATGATCAAAATAGAATAAAAATCTCCTATACACAGTAAAGAAAGTGTAAAATTGGAGCAGGTATCACCCTAGAACAGACCTTGTCTAGAGGGGTGATAAAATCCACACCACCTATCTATTTTGCTTTGTATGAGATAGTTTAAGATTACTTGTAACTAGTTTTATTTAAATTGTTTTATGCTATTTCATATGTATTGTTTTTGGATAAAATAAAAAAAAAAAAAAAAATTACTGGAGGTGGCCCCAGTTTTTTAAAGATACGTCTAGTGTAAGGTTGCAAAAGATCGTAAACAAAATTTTCTTTTTTAAAAATGTTTTCTTGTGGATGTCATGACACGTGCTTGATATTTAGGTTGAATGTATTTCTTGTAAGTTAAAGTTGGTTTTTTTTTTGGCTCTATAGACCTAAAACATCCTAATGTCTGTCCTAATCCTAAAAGGTCGTACAAAATTCAATGAGTCCAAAATTCAAAACTACAAAACTTACGTGAATTCTTGACAGGAGGAAAACGTTTTCAACTGTTTCTATAAACACCTGTTGTAGCTACCTGGTGGTCTAGTTGCTGAACATTACACATGCATAAATTACACCCATATAATGATGTTACATTGCACCTATATACATTCCTTCATTTTCCCTCTATCCCTATCTTTCATTTTCCAATTAAAGCACATACCCTATATTATATAGCCGCCTTCATATACACGCACGCATTTTATACATTTCCTTAATTAATTCATATATTTTTTTCTGGTATATAAAATACTTTTAATTTCGACACAACGGTATTAGCAATAAATGGCCTTTAATTAGTTTTTCTATTTTGTAACTTTATTCGTTCATAATTTTATATAAAATAAATAAATAAACGCAATTTTAATATTTATATTATAATTATATCCGCAAGTAGATTACTTTTCTAACGCCTACAAATTGTGTATTTTTATTTGATCGTCAAAAGTATCAACATTATTTTAATTTAGTTTTTTTATATTAGTATTAATTATATTATTAGAAAAAAATAATCCAAAGGGAAATGAAAATAATACATACTAAAAGACACTAAAAATTAAGTTTACCTAATTTTTTTTCTTATTTTTTAGTTTTCCAAGAACTTTCCCGAAGAGTTAAGGGAGGTGTTATCTAACCTATTGTGAGTAAGAAATGATATAAAAAAAACATCCATATATTTATAATATATGGATGACAGTGGGCTCATTACACTCACTTGCTACATTAAAAGTAACTGTTGTAGGTTTTTAATCCATATAATTGAATCCATAGGTCTATATATTTTAGTTATAATATTTACGATGACGTGCTCGTTTTCAACTTAAGAATCATTCACTTTTAAATTTTATAAGAAGATCTCTAAGCACATAACGAATTTAATTTTTAAGGTTCTTGTAATATGCTTGTGTGCGCCTGTGATTAAAGATTCACTGATTAAATGCAATTATTTATTTTCTGTAACGAAAATACTAAAGAATGTAACCTATTTACATTTTCGGCTGAACCAGTTACATAAATTTGGATAAATGGCGTTTGGTATTAGGTTCATGTTCCAACTTATTTTAGTCTAAATAATTTGTTATTTCTTTTAATGGTCTTGTGTTAACGGCTATCTTTGGAAAAATTAATAAATAAGGTTGTCTAGCTTCCTTAGTACAGAATTTCGTTTATTTAGGTTAGGGAACATTATAAAGTAGTGCTCGTCGCGCCCTATGACGGAAAACATTTGCATTTTTATAAAGATCTGTATCGAAAAAATCTGTCTGTGTCTGTGATCTGTTATTATCGAAAAAATAATAGTGTAATAGGGTCTTTAATCGGTGGCGTGATTAACACATTAGCCGCGACAAGCAATTTATAGGCAATTGTTCGCAGAGGTTTCTTGCACCTCTGGCGGAGAACAAGCCATACAAGAAAGTTGAATAGTGTGAAACATATCTAATGGAAAACGTAAAGTAGGTATTCTATTGCCGGTGTGGATGGATACCTACCTTCACTGCGGTTCTTGTGCTCAAAAACGACCACTTCCTCATTCTCTGAGGAAAGTCACGGCGGGCTGTAGGTAACGGAAACATATTATTGGGTCAAATTATATTGAATACTAAAAATGTAAGCACAAGCTGCACCCGTTCTTCCGAACAGGTCGGCTTCTAGCACCTCGGGCGACGAAAGCGTTTAAGAGCCATAAGGCACTCGAATTGCATTTCATGCGTATTTTTGAGGTCTACTGCCAAGATAGCTTTTCATACCGGGCATATATAAAAAATATAATTAGATTAACTAAACATATTTCCAGAAAACCTTTGGGCTGGTTTTTTAAATAAATAATCCTATGTTTACATAAAAAAATATTGAAATTGATAAGTTTTATTTTTTAAATTCTCATAAACCAAACTACATATGCGACGTAAGCCTAATTTATACATAGAAATGTCCGCAATAAAATTCTACAGAAAACCTTAAACTTAGATTTTTTTTAAATTGCCTTATATTTTTAATATAAATAAAAAACTGTCAAAAGTTTATTCTTTGATGTTGTTAACGGATGCTCGAAGTGCACGTGGCCGACACCATTTGCAAAGGCCGAATTTCAAGGTCACCTCACGATATACTGGCTCTTAACCATCAGGACTGATATTTGACATTATCATCGCCCAGGTTCTCCTTAAATGTTTCATTATAACAGGAAAGGAAGAATTATAAAAAAAGATTTAAAGGGGAACCTCTTCTCTATGGAAGGGATTCCGGTTACAGTAATTTCGCTCCCACGCCCTCTGGTAGTCTTTATTAGTGTGTGGTTATAGTTTATTTATTTAAACATACATTTTTTTAATCATCTTGTTATATACCTACTTTTCGGTATAAGTTCATGTTAGCATAGTAAGTATATTTTCACCGTTCTATTTCTTTATTACAAAAAAAAAATACTCTCCAAAATCTTGAGTTGTGATAGTGACAGAATCCCGGGGTCCTCTTTGTCCAGACTTCCCCCTCTCGGAAATGTCGGGTAGATTAGGACTATGCGTGAATGGGCGGGCTGCAACCACTCCGGGTCGGTCGCCCTTTTTAAGATAAATTATAAGGATGCTGAATTGTATTAAGAAGTATAATATTAATACGTAAATGTAAAAAATCTTCAATAACATAATTGTATACTTAACACCTTTTTTATCGAATTACATTAAAAGCTACGTATTACAACGTTACATTATATATTTTATTTTTAAACAAAATAAATGGATTTTCATTTTATTGTTCGAATTCTGGTGGACCGGGTTACACAACAACGCCACGAGTCGCTAAATTCAAATTAGTCATATTTTGATGTAAATTGACTAACTCATAAATCAATACCTCAGAACACGGCCTCATGGCACACTTCATTATTTCTATGTTCTGAGGTTTCCTCGCATAGGGATGTGTTCTATGGTTTTAAGGTTACTTAATACAATTCTGATATTTGGCGGTTATACAATTTGAACCAAGAAAATTCGCTTCTATTCGATGAAAATCTCTTTCAGAAAGCAAACGTGACAATATAATATGCTAATGTTTATAACCCACCTGTATTCAATTTTTATTATTATTATTATTAAGTAATTACAATATTTAGGAGCTAGCTCCGGTGATACTGTTGAGTTTAGTAGGTGAGGAAAAAAAATTAATGCTTAACAACTCGCAGTCTACGCTTAAAAACAGCCTTGGAAGAAGGAAAGGGTTCAAATACTGACCTATGAAGATAATTCCACTGCTGAATTGTTCTGGAAAGAAACGAATTGAACCCAATGTTCCGTTTTCTCAAGATAGGTTTTATCCTGGAAGGATGGTCATTACGACCAATATAAGGAGGCTTAGAGAGCAGGCAGTCTCATTCACCACAGTCTTATATAAACTAGTTAACCTGAATTCAAAACGCCTTCTACTAAGTGGCTCCCAATTAAGAGTTGAAATTAATTCAGATGGACTATCATACCGACTAAAACGCCTAAAGATATGCCGGCTTGCGTTTCTCTGAACTGCTTCTAATAGAATTGAACAGTTCCTGAAGTAGCTTAATTATCTAAAACAATAACTTTTACAAGCTTTTATTTAGCTTGCAATGTTTGTATGTCGGTGAATTAGAACCACTTACTCTTATCCTGTTGAAATTTGATATGTTGGCTCAGTTCCGATGATAATGCATATTTATGGTAAGCATGACCCGATTCTACACCCAGGAATGGCTCCATACGAAGGAACTCCTCGACGGTCAACAGCACAGATACGAAATTTTGTATTCGTATTCAAGCACTTAAATGAAAGTTTATTTTTAATAAATGGAATGTATTTTTGATTTTAATTTTTTATATTTAAAAGTGACCAAGTTAATATCAGCTAATTCATTGTCACCACTTAGTTTATAATTATGACTTCAGATTTTTGAATTACTACTTATTCTACTCCAAACAAATATGTGAGTTAATACACTATTTTTTTTTTATTAAGTAAGTATTCATGCTTGTGAAGTTCCTTTGTTTTAATGTGCGTTCTAAGAGCAGCTGTTTCTCAGATAGATGTTCGGTCCGCCCGAAGACAAACCCAAGAACAAGGATTCCATTCATTTAGCAGAACACGATAACAAGTTAAAGAGAGACAGATGTATGTAATTCAAGGTTGCGTGGAATCCAGTTTTTCAATCAGCCATAAAGTCTAGTCGACGGATCGCAATCCGTGCCACTCTACTATCCATCAATGGAGTACCAGACTGCATGAATCACGGACCGCGGTGTGATCTCTGAGCTGCCCATTGAGCACATACATCCGTTATTTGGATCAAGAATACTTTATTTTTTTCCTAATCGACTATATCAAATGCTTTAATAAAATCGTCGGGAATTTAAAACATAATTGGAAGGGTTGTGATGCACATAATATTCTAAAAATAATCTTCTTGTAGACAAACTCGCATCCTCACTTAGGGCCGAAATTTCAGTCCTTGCTTAAAGTCGTTCTTAGTTACGATCAACTTAACTTTTAAGCGTGAGTTAAATTGAATTGTGTATTTCAGTTACTTTTTAAGTTCAACTTTGTTAAAAATATGTTTTCGCATTTGTGATTAGTTTGCCACTCGCCACTGTCGCATCACTTTTGACATACGACGCGTGATCTGACGTTTTGAGGTTATGCTGTCACCTGTAGGATTTTGACGCGCGCATATAAAGCTTGTTTTGATGTGTTTTCTGTGGTTTATTTATTTTATTTTACTCTAATTGGAATTACAAAATAACAGAATTATAAAATTGACGTTTCGCTCCTAGCAGCGTATTTTAACACTGACTTAAGGCTTATGTCTAGGATGTTATGATTATTAGCTCTACTTTTATGTTCGACTTACCCCTAAGAGTGAGTTGAAATCCAATATTTATTGGTTAAGTCTAACTTAAAATGTAGGTTAGTCTTAAGTAGGACATGAAATTAGGCTCTTACTCCCCTCCAAATTAAAGAGTGACCAAATTACTCACTCAAGATTACAGTCTACAAAATATAATTTGTCATAAGCATCGTTAAAATACAAATCATTTTCATAACTTCGTGTGCTTTATATTATCAGATCCCATGATCTTGTACGTTTAGAAACTACTACCGTTTCGTGATTACTATGTGCTATATTTTCTGCTGCCATTTTTATACTATTTGGGCTAAAAATAAACAATAAAACCTAAAGGTTTAATTTTGTTTAATATATAAATAATGTATAAATCTTTAAAGGATCAAGACCGTCTATTCCAACATGCGTTGAGCGCGCTGGTCGGTATTTCCTAACGACAAATCTACACTTATGGAAAATTAATCACCGTCATATTGATTGCCCAAGAAAATAACTATAGGAATGTTGCATAATTATCTAATTTGACACCACGAAAAGCCGATAATAAAGGTAATAACATCTTAATTGCAGTATCGTATGTTTAAACTGTGTATGATGTGATAGCCTAATACGCTATCCGCAATAGACATAATGCGTTAGTGTTTCATTTCGCGTGATTTAGATTTTTCAGTTTTTCAGTGAATGCATTTTTTCAATAGAGACCTTACATTTAAATTTAACATCCTACGTTTATAATATGTTTGAAAATCTAAATTAAATCGTACAATATTGTTGTTTTATAATTAACAGCAGAGCGTATTATTAAACCATTCCAAATTAGAAAAGCATTGTTCAAGATTTTGTTTTGGAATGGTTCTAGTGTAGCGCAGCTGACCCAGTTTTCCAAGCACGCAGCCAAACCAAAATACGGTTAACAAAAATAAAAAAACACCACAAAACACACTGGAGTTTAACCAACCTGTACTTAACTATACTATGAAACTTATATACGAGTACATATTAAATTATGAGGGTACAAATAAAAATTAAATAAAATTAATTTAATTTTGGGAATAATAAAAATTTTCATTAGCGATAAATTCAGACAGTGATCATTTACGTGTGTTCTTACTAAGTGTCCACTCTATAAAACTGTTTTACGGATAACATAGTTTTATTGAGTGGGTTTTATGAGTCCATATTTTCAATTTCTTTCATAATATCTTTCCTATATTTCATTTTGTTATCATACTGTCACCTTATTTTTAGACTTAAATGTGGAACTCATAATTGGCTTTATAATTTTTAATATTATAGTTGTTACCGATGTAATACTGTGAGATTACCGATGAATATAAATAAAATAAAACATTTATAATTATTTTTAAAAATATTTTGGTCTCGCCAACTGTACCGAGTCCAGGACTTACACATACCAGAAACTTCAGAAATAAATTTGACTATAATCGAGTTTTAGGTTTGATATAGTGTTTCTTTTCAGTGTTCGACGGCACCACACACACACGCGATTCGCACTGCGAAAATCACTCAGAAGGAGACACATTATTAAGAGCAAAACACGTTCTGTCTCGGTCTGCTTGTGTCGTCCTCCTCGCACTATCGAATCCCCTTGGCAGGCTGAGCAAAGGGTAAACTTGAGCCGGTGTGGTATACTTCAAAACTACACTTGACCATATTATTACAAGTCCATTTATCCTCAAGGTCAATTTTAACGAGTCTTTTGTATCGCTTTATTGTCGAAATTTAATAGTTTGCATAAGTACCGCGAAACCGGTCCGACATTCGTTTCCAGAATGTCAGGTGTGCACAGACCGTTTTTTTTCACAGAGGGTTCTATAATAATAATACCTAGCGGTCGCACAGAGGTCGCAATTCGACCGTAATTCGTGTATTTTTTTAGTTTGAACGTTAGAGGTATACTCACCTCTATAATGAGGACGGTATACCTTTATAATCATTGCATATATATTTTTTTTTATTTTGTTCTGTGTGTGATGTTTACCTTAATTCGTTGCAATACCTATGAAATGTAACATTTGATGTTATTAAAAAGTGCGAGGTTTTACTCCAATAAACATTTTATTTGACACGCATACAATCGCTACATACCATATCTTCCGGCTATCAAAAAAAAACATTTACCTAGCAATTAAATACCGACCTCCCACTGCGGTGCCCTCTCATACGCATCGCCTCGCATCGTGTCGCGTAAACGTCACTTTCACAAGCGTTACTGGGCCAGTCAAATAGAGAGTGAAAAATATTTTTTTTTATATACAAAGTCGTGATACCGATTTTTGATAGGTTGATTCGGTTCCGTGTGTTGCAAATTTATATTTAAATTTTAAAACTCTAATGCAATTGATATAGTTTGCAAAATTTTTATTTATTTGTTGTAAAAATAAACAATGTAATTAAACATTGCATTGTAGAAATGTTGTATTTATTTGTTGAAATAATGTAAATATGTTATGTATTCAATATTTTGTTGGAGTACTATATAAAAATAAAACAAAATAATCGCTTAGAACAATTTATTATTTTTTTTTGCAGTTTTCAGGTTCGTAAATGAGTTGCAAATTAATTTAGAAATTGATTACACGATAAATTAGCGAAATTTGGAAACTTTTGCTTTTTTGTATATTGCATTGCTGTTACCAAATCGCAACTCACTTCCGGTACATATTTTAACAGATAAAAAAAATATTCGTAATAACAAATGAGAGAAAAACGAATAATGATAAAAATATATCCCCGTACGAAGTCGGGCCAGTATATCTTCATAAAAACTAAGTAGAAAGCACGTTTTTAGAGATACCAATTAATCACTAATCAACTTTCGATTTTATTGAGTCGGCGATTATTATATCGCCACAGGCCACGGAGTCATCAATTTTAAACCACAACTTAACTCAGGAGAGGTTTGTTTTGCTAGCTTCACTTTAGTATCAGTTTCAGTACTTATCTTATTTTTATTTATTTCTTTATTTATTGTGATATATTTAATTTGTCAAAAAAACGAAATTTAATAGAGCAAAATACAGTAATAAAGGTGTATCCTATCAAAAATACACAGGGATCGATTAGCACTGCTACATTTTGTGTCCTGCCTTCTTTGCTAAACTATGTCTGTACTAAGGAAGGCAGTGTTTTATTGTAAGAAAAGCAAATTTAAAATATATATATATATATATATATATATACAATGTTGTCACATACAATGTTCAAGATATTTCTATTTTTATAGTTAGATTAAAAGAAAACTAAAATACATAATGAATATACTAATAATGCTCATGATTAGGCACCAAACAAATGATTGCATATTACTCAAATAATGAGTCGTTTTTTTATAAATTTAGACTATATACATTTTTTTTATAGATATATTTCTATATATAATTTATAATTATTACATAAAACATCTGATATGTATTTGTTTCATTGTTTTTTATCAGTATGTTCCTGTTCTTACTCTGATAATAATGCAATTCCTGTACAACTCATTTGTTAATGTATATAAACTTTCTTATATCTCGTATCTCGGTTATTTACTTTCAAAAATATGGCATGTTAGATTTTAGTTAGGTACTTCCCTTAGACATAGTAGTATCTCAGGTAAAGAGCAAGGTTCTTTTTTAGTTAGCGAAATAATTTTAAAAAGAACTTTATATGAGAAGGATGTCACGGCATTAAAATACCAGTCACAGTGATGATTTCTGTGTACAGTTTATTGTTACTATTTTGCGGTGATTGGCTAAATTCTTTTTATTATCGTACATTCACATTTGTTTCCAAACTACTAATATGTTACCAAAATCTCTTAATGCCGTATTTATATTTAAAATTAGGAACAATTCTTACTAAAGTAGAAGTTCGTAACATTACTTTTAGTACATGGAATTTTCGCATTGTTAAAAGATATTCTAAGGTAATTTAATTAGATGTAAATTTTATATTGAGATGGCGATTTTTATCACGTTGGCATACTTAGAAAGTTAAAAGGACCAGAGTGTAATTTATAACCTCTTGCTAAAAGATAAGTAGAGATTCCCAATTGGGGAGGAATGATTGATGGTCCGGAGTGAGCGATCTCCGAAAGCGCACCCGAGGATGGCATGACTCGCGAGTATCTCCAGGCCGCGCGGGACCCCTGCAATGTCTGCAAGGTCCCATACTGCACGTCGTCCATCATAATAAATTACGCGAATGTCGAGGCAGTATTTTGACGGCTCGCGAGAGCGATATCGATTTATATTTCGAGAATCGGGCATCTTGTTAACGATTTGTTTTTATTTTTTTTTTAGTTTTCGCTGTAAATATCATACTAAGAATAGACGAAAAATACTGACTTCGACCGACGCCACTAAAAATATACACTTTTTCTTCTTCGGTAGGCAACTTTCCAGTTATGCAATTACTATACGATAATATATTTTTGTATCTTGCACGATTATTGATTTTGAACACATATTATATTTATACTATATTTACAGTAATTATCAAAGAAAATATAATAAATAAAAAAGAAATTATAGAAAGCACATACATTAAAAAAAAACAGCCGTGGTACAAAATTCGGGTAGGTATGATACCCCTCGAACAGACCTTGTCTAGTGGGATGATAAAATCCACACCACCTATCTGTTTTGCTTTGTACGAGATAGCTTAAAGTATCCTTAACTATTTTCTTGTATAGTCAATAAGTAATATATAACTATTTATGCTAGTTCACACTTTGGATTCAATAAATAAACTACCTGCTTGCTCGTCGGATTATTCCAGTTTCGTCGTGTTAACGGTCCCAACTCAGCAATTAATTGAATCGATGATTTACAAATTCTAATATTTACAAAAACGAATAATACACATTGGCCAATAAAAATTGAATCCCTTGTTATCTTTATTTTAATTTAGATTATTAGACAGTGCAATATTTGTAAGATTATGCACTATTGCTAGACATAGATGGAAGGTTGGCATGTTGTGACCCACTTCTAATCATACGCGATATAAATCTATAATGACTCTACTGATATCTATGGACAAAATATCTGTGTACCTACATATTACCAACTATTTGTCTATCTTCTCCAGCATCTTAAGGACATCATCATCGGAGAATCAACAAAATAAGTTTTAGTTATCAACTTTTGAAATAAAATCGTACTCACAACCGTTTTTTTTAATCACCCCTAATGCCATCTACAATTAGGATTGCCAGATGGCATGCCGGAAGGCGAAGGTAGATTTCACCGGATCAAAGTGGTGAACAGGCTAACTACAATTGCACGAATGTGTGTCAAACATTGCGCGAGCTGCCGCGCGGTCCACTCCCCACGCGACAGCTCAGGCATCTCAAAACGCCGTACGCTTGCGCAGCGAGAGTGCGTATACTGAATCCCTCTTTATATTGTGCCGTAAAGGTTGCTTAAGTCAAAAATTGTATGGAAGTTTTAGCATTAACATTTAACATTTTGAACTGATTAGATCCATTGATTTTGCCCATTAACAAACTTGACTGAGATTTTGAGCCATTTGATAGATATATAAACTTTTAAACTGAAGGTGGTTTTGAGTTCTAGGGAAGATATGTTGAAATTTCCCGGAAGTCGTAACATGGTACCCATTGCGATAGATAGCTTTCCTAATGAAATCTACTTAAAAACTGAACTTCAAATAAGTATGGAAACCAATACAAATAGTCGAGTTAGACGGTGAGGTCGCAGAACGCCTATACCAACCGATTAATAGCACTTCATAGTCACACATTCCGATCAGAAACTTATTTATGACCTTGTCTAAAAATGCCTTACCTGCGTCCGGCGCGGTAAGCCCGCGGGGCGCCATCCGCTGAGCCACCCGTCTTCGCGCCATTCGCACCGTTGTCACAGCGCCTGAGGACGGCACAGAGACGCGCTCCGAAACGGCGGGGGTCCTCGGACGTCGGCGAATGCAGTTTCGCGCTGATAAGAATTTGCTGGCCTCGTGAGAAGTGATTGTGTAATGTCGATATTATACACACATACTATCGACATTCCGGCCTAAAAGTTTTACGAATAAACCGTTCTCACTAGTCGTTTTAACTTCTATACATTCATGAATAAGAAGCTACTATACCGTCCTTTGGCCGTCTGTTGCAACTTTTAACTCGAAAAGTACAAATGCAACAGTTATTTTTTAAGTATAGATTAATGCTCTTGAAAATCAACCATAGCCGTTTGACCACATCGGAGGCTGTCCGGATAATATAGATACATAACATTAATGTCAACAAATGTCTAGTACCAACCGATGAACTCTGACAGTTCGAAAAATAAAATAAAATAAATGAAAAAAAAACATTTAAATTTAAACATAAAATACAAAAAAAATAACATGAAATACACCAAATAAGGCATTGATTTTTTGATTTGAAATGACCGGGTTGAGTCCTCCTGACGTTCAAAAATAAAACGGATAAGGTGGCGTTGTGGTTTTTTTCCTATATCATAATAAGTAAGCGCTGTCTATAAAATTATCCATAGTATGAATGTTTCTTTTTCTATATTGTTTTTTAATTTTTGCAAAAGAAATTAAACAAAACCAAACAACAATAGATTAGGTATAGGTTTCTTCCGAGAAAATAAAAGTACATGTTCATGCATTATATTCACATTTATATATATATATTTCAATAAATAATTGTTTTTTAATAACGGCAAATCACCTGAAAAGATAAATGACACAATCTTTGACAATTGAAAAATTTTGAACGTTTTTTAAATTTTTGATAAAGTGCTCTCAAGTACAGGACCTCTTTAGAACCTTTATAAATATTATGCTATCCAGCACTTTATCAAATAATTAAAAACTTTTTCAAAAATTTTTCAATATTGTCAAAGATTGTGTCATTTATCTTTTCAGGCGATTTGCCGCTATTAAAAAACAATCATCAAATATAAGTCAAATAACTTTACAACTCAATTACACAATTATATTTATATAAATAATATATACACAATTATATATTTATTTGTATGTAATCATATAATATCCATATTTATAGTGTATGTATTATTACATAATATATAATTTATATTATTTCTATTTAGTATAATCTGTGTTTTATCTTTTGTTATTTAAATATTGATAAGGTTTTTCTTACTAAGGATATAACTGTAAAGAAATTATATTTTCAATATTTTGTTAGAGTAACGATTAAAAAAATAATAAAAAAAACAATCTACGAATATTTCAGTTGTTACATAATAATATATAGATCTCTCCCACGTTATTACTCGTTTGAATTAAGAAAATACGCCGAATACATTAGGTTAAACTAAGTTTTTAAATTTGAAACTGTCGTTTGTCGATTAATTTATCAAAAATGCTAGCCCCGTGTTCTCGGAACGCCAATCACTTATAGGAAACAATAATCGTAGAATTAAAGACATTGTACCGTAGTTAACGACTTCGATAACCGAATCTTTAATAGGTTGAATCGCCCGCGCGCTCGCGGACGCCACAAAGGCTTGCATTATTCGCCAGCCGACATTACATTGAATCAAAAATAATGGCGCAACAATAATAAAACAAAAGATTTAATCGCGAGAGCGAATTGAGAAAGTAATTAAAAGCAACGCTGCCAGCGAATAGAACTGGAGCCCGCGCGGTCGCCATTATAAACTAATTATTTCAGTGTGCACAATCTCGTGTCATGATCGAAAACCTTGGAGCGCGTACCTATTGCGAGAGGTGAACGTGAAAATTTGGACATGCTCGTATCTTGGACGGACGATGCAGAACCTGTACAGAATGGGCAAGAATAACAATGCCATATGCATTTATTTATTTGATTTGTACGCGAACACTGAAGGATAATTAATTTCACTTTTTGTTGTCCCTGGTGTTTATCCGGCTCGAAGGACCAATGCTCGGACCAGAGTTTTGGTTGAAATAATTATCAATTCAATACCTCCTTTTATTATACTGTTTAACGCGATGGTAAATGATGACATTAGAAATATTGGGTATTATAATTGCATTTGGGGGAGAGGGGGGGGGGGGCGTACAGCCGCTCACATGACATGGCCGCACGAACATATTAGATGCAGTCGAGCGCAAAATAATCACTTAATACTTTAGTCAATATCCCTTGACATGTGTCGTATCCGCATAGTTATTTACACTTGACACTCCCACACGCAATATATACACAAACTATATATTGTTTTTATTTTAGTAAGTAAACGATCTCAGCAACTTTTAACTTAATTGTATAACACAAGGTAAGTGATATTAGTATGAGCTAATTATAGAGTCCCTTTATTTATTTATTATTTATCTTTATTGGAAAAACCAACAATTTTACACAGTACACACAAAAAAATACATATGATTGATCGATAAAAAAAAATATGTAAAACTAAAAATAGGTTTCTACTAATAAAAAGTATTAAAGAATTTGTTTAATTCAGGATATATACAGTTTTGTAGATCGTTTGTACACAGATCGAAGAATAAACCATCATTATATCTGATAAATATTTAATCATAAAAATTTAAAACCATTCACGAAATATTGTATCATATGCAAAAAATCACCTAAGATACAGAGTGATGAGTGAACGTGAGAAAAAAATAAACAAATCGACATATTCTTTTTTTTAAGAACTGTATTTATTTTGGGCCCTCCTCATTGCAACTAAGCTTAATGTGGTTGGCTAGTGACAGGAGGTATAGTAAATGGTAGAATTGTGATGTGAGGACTCGAACCCGTGACCCTTGAGTCAGTAGTCTAACGCCCCAGCCCAACCACGAATTATGCAATTGAGAAACTCTTTCTGATTTTGAAAACTGTTAAAAATAGAATGTATGATGTGGCGAAATTTACGAAGCATATTTTTATATTTTAATCTGTTTAGGAAAACTTAAAGAAATACAAATTTTATAAATATTATACGTATGGGCGTGACTTAAAGAAATTAGAATAACAAACATTACTACACTCTCGTATCATTATTATTCTAATCATAGGGCCTGTGTTATCGAGGAAGCACTATTAAATACAGTTGGGACTGCCAATTTTAAAATAAGAAAACTAGGGCCTAATTTATTATTAAATCAAAGTTACAGTTATAGAAATTAAAATGACTCGATAGGCGTATGTTTTTTTCTACCCATTCAGTACTAGTAGGCCCACGAAATAGAAGTTAGATCTGCAGGCGTGTCGTATTACATCAGACATTGCGCCAACGGTCAAAGAACAAAGCCAGCCAAACCCAGCCGAAATCTACACGACTGATAACAGCCAACGCGCCGCGGACTGAGCCGAAAGGGTAGGGACATACTCGCACACCGATTGTACAATATTAATTTTAAGTTTAACATACGATTGTGCGTCAAATATCCACATTTCAGAGGGACCGCGCTTAGGAGTTCTTTTAGAAATTCATAATCTACATTTATTATTGGTAGGATATTTCGCTAAAATATATACATATTTTTTTTGTATAAAATGAAGTACCACACACATTCAACTAAATATATAAACACATAAACAAACACACGAACGCATACGTAACCTTCCTTTCGCACTCATGCTTAACACACACACACTATACACACACTCTATTTCACAACATAAAATGTATAAATAAATACTATATTCATTATAAATATTAAACATTCGTAAGTATATTTTGTTATTTTTAATTTATAATGGCACCACACTCACTCCACACACAGTACATATTGTTTTAGTTTGATTTAAAATTTGTTTTTTTCAACTATATTCATATTTAGTACATTTTTTTGGCCATGTAAATGTAGTATTAGGGAATTATCTTATTGTATCGCTGTTCGTTTTTTTCTGTATTGTATACGTTCGTTTCTGTATTGTATCGTTGTACTTTCATAAATAAATAAATAAATAAATAAACATGTAACCTTCCACATTCTTAAGTAAATTATAATTATTTATTATACTCCTTTGGCCATACATTGATTACATTTATGCCCTAGCGAAATTGAAATTATATACAAATTCAACTGTAAGCATTGAGGTGACTATTATACATAGCTACACAGGGTCCATAATAACAAAAACACTACTATTGTTAAGTGAGTTGTTTTATTTTATAAAAACTCGCAAGCATATAGTCGATGCAAGGTATTTTGTGCATTATAGCATCGACTTAAGATTGTTTATTTTTTAATACAAATCGTTGTCACAGTAATTACGCTCAAAATACCTTCCTTATGTGACCGTGTAAATTCTTTAATACTCACTTAAGTAATCTTGATACAATTTCATGGTAAAATAATAAATTGACGCTAGCCGTAACTGAATTAACCTTTACCTAAGATATGCTTAATCTGACATATAAAAATATAAATATCATATAAAATATAACAAAATCTAATTTCTAAAAATATGCATGTATAAAGTGATTATGATTGATAATGTCCCTTGGCTTTTGGACCACCATGTTCACACCCTAAGGTCTCAGAGCTCACAAGTAGATCTCACTTATAAGAAGCAACGATAAGCCAGCCGGAATTCTTCTGCAGAATTATACGATTTGTGTTTTATCACAATTAGGTACATAGTGACCATAAAGACCAGAAATATTTTTGAATTTGCGACCCTTTTTCTGCTTTCATTTTTTTTTATTTAAGTAATGCACCATGGATCATAATACCACGAAGGCTAGTGCCTTTTCCGTAGGTAGATTAGTAGTCAAATAAAAAAGTCGATAATTCAAAATGAAAGAGAAATCAAAAAGGAACATTTCAGGACAAAACAGGTGGTCTGATTTCACGCGGATGTGATTTCATAATGAAATCATATTCGTATCTATAATTTTGTCCCTAGTAAGACAGATAACTAGACTATGGTCACTTGAAGCCACTATTTCCTTCTCTTCAGGATATCCAATTATTATGGGACATCTTGTCAACACATCGTGGGATGTCATTATGGGACATCTTGTCTTGATAAAACATAAAATAAACTTTAGTTTTATACTTAATGGAAATATAAAAAGGGAATTTACACAACCGCTTTGATAAAATTAATAAATTTGGGCAAGAATTAATTTCGCATTTTTTTATACAATTTCTCACACGTAATAGGGAACGTAAACCTTAAGCCTTTGTGACATTCTGTATACTAAAGCAGTATTAAATAAATATTATTGTTATAGACACCTTAGTAGCATTGATATTGGCCAAACCAGCGTATGTTTTATATGAAAGTTCTTATTAAAAAATGTTAAAATTAAATTAAAATTAAACATTTCAGAATAATTATAATATAACAGCCAGGTGTAACAAGATATTCGAGGTTCAATTCCTGGCGCGGTAGTGTTTTGGTCTGCACGATTTAGAATTTTCAGTTTTTTATTTGACCGATATCAATATGGTAAATTTAAATTAAACAATAAAATTACTAACATTTGAATTTCGTGGGTTTATAACGTTTTTCGTGTCAGATTTGATTTACGGACGGTCGAAATGCGACATCTTGGCGATACTTTTTCGCCATATTTGGACAGGATTTCGGAACATTTGCGGTTTGTATCGATGTCAATACGAATTTCGAAATCTAAGAATGTCATTGTGGCCTATTTTAAAAAAAAACATTGTGTTCCTACACAAATACGTCCAAAAGGCACACAATTGATTCATCGCACTACGAAAACTATTGTCTTCCTTGTCTTACTCAGGAGGCAAAGGAGACAATGCAATGATTCACCGTTCATTTTTGTAAGAATATATGTTTTACAAATTACCTATTCAACAATATATTGTAGAAAGTACATAGATACTGTATACGTAAACATATAATCATCTCAGTATAACGATAAACGAAGCATTGTAAACACCACGCACCTCACTCCTTAAAAGGATACTGTTGGCTTTAAGTTCATCCTGTATATATATCGTGTATTGTTTAACGATTCTTTATGATAACATCACATAAAAACTGCTGTATAATTATTTGTCAATTGTTCTTCCTATCAATTTATTTATTTTATTTATTTATTTATTGTTATTTTCACAAAGTAAACTTACAGCTAGACATGTTACTTAGATGTTATTGTAATTTAAACTACTAATACATCTCCTCTCATCGAAATTTGCACTTCATGTCATGTCAGAAACTTCACCGTGTCCATCTAACTAGGTGCTGAAGACCTGTCCTAAGATGGACTGTGTGCATCCATTAAAAATGTAACTGAATGCGAAGTATACGGAGCGGAAAGGGCAGAAATCTAAGGTTCCTAATAACTTAAATTTACACTTAAATTTAAATTTAATAAATTAAGAGATACTATTATTTTTAGTGTCATTTTAAATTATGTATAATGTTTATTTTCTATTGTCTATCTCGTATAGGATAAGAAAGATTAACAAATATGCAAGCGGTACAAAAACAATATAGTTTTCAAACGTGTACACGCTTCCTCAATTATTTGAGGTTACACTTAACCAAACTTAACCCCCGCGGCACCGCAGTAAAATAAAGAGATTTATTTTGAATCCCTTTCATTGTCGTATTATATGAAATGTTCCCGCCAGAGTGTTCACTTTATGTGTTTCTCTGTTCGAAAAGTGTTAACTGCGCTATAAATCGCCTTCCTCATTCAAATGGACCATTTATTTCATTTGCTCTCTAAAACCTAAACGTTCTCCTAAATCGAATATGTCTCAATCCATCAGCAATCGTATTTAATTTTAAAATTCGTTTGTTTCTTACATTCGGGACATGTTATTTATTAGTAATGATCAATAATCTGTTAAAACAGGCGTGCCCAGCCAGTGTTGAGTAGAATTTTACACCAGCGGTACAGAAGAGATAGACCGCAATAGCGTGCTAATTGTTTATTTTCTGCGATTAGAATCGAACCTTCAATGAATAAAATTAAACTAATTATTTAGGTATGATAGCGTAATATCTTCTTTCTTAGAAAAGAAATAGAATAGAAAAGGGCATCGCGTCACTTCTACCATACTCTTTTGGCTCAATCAACGGCGCGCGAAAACCACCAAACACATCTTAAGTTTCCCTCACGTTAATTTTAATCTGAAACATTTTCATTCAAAATTTCCCTTTTTTTATTTTCCCAAGATATTTTCATATCTTGAGAATCTTGGTACAGTTATCAGAGTTTCAGAAATATTAAAACTGGTAACAAAGTTTTTTTTTAATAAAAGAATTGCTACGACTAGGCCAAATGTGCCAAATGGTGGTAATGAAGCGTATGGCCATGTGCGGATTCGAACCCGAGAGCATCGGTCCAACGCCTTAACCAATAGACTACCATTATCTCTAGACGAGTTGTAGATATAGTTTTCAAAAAATCCGTTTTGCTAGAAAAATAATAAATAACATGTGTTACTTTTATTTTTGTAAATTTTATAACATTAATATATTCGAATCCTGAACAGTTTGACAACCTCAGACGGGCGATGATCAAAACTCGTCCTAATCTATAATCTAATCGAGGTGATTTAATTTTAGGTAATTAAATACTTAATTATAATACACGATTTCATATTACTCGTACCGAACAACGCCCCATCGGTTTAATGGCGTTTCCCATGTGATAGATGGCAATGCATCCATTCTTCAGGTAACGCCCCAATGACCGTTTTTTCTGTGAACACCCTCGGTTTCATCTCGGGCGCCTCGCTATTCGTTATTTATTTATTCTGTGACCTTTCCGACGGCATGCATTGTTGGGATCCTCTAAAAATTCTAAAGAATTTGAATCTTATGACAATGAATACTTCGGAGATACCCGTGCCGAATTCTATCCTTATTTGAATTAATTTTCTGAGAATTTAACACCGAGGAGGGGATTTTATCGCTTTGCCTTCTTAACGATATTGATTGTGATTTGAAATTGACAAATTATACAAAATATTTTATTACAAAACCAATTTGTTGTAAAATATGGTATTGGCAATCGTAAAGTATGCTTGATATAGTGACAGTAATATTTTTTCGTTGAAGTTAAACTTACTTGGTTGCAAGTACATAACATATTTGTCAACGTAAGTACCATAATTTTTGGTTGTAACTAGCTATTGCTATAATTTGTTAATTGTACAACTAACTACACAACACATTTTACAGCTAACTATAAATTTCACGATGTAAAGTCACATAGATATTTTGATTTGAATCACAGCAAAAATAAAATGGTAACAAGTAAAATATTATGGTTGCGACTACAAAATTTGCAGGTAGTCTTTTTATTTCATCGGATGTTCACCCACGACGCCATATCGTTTTGTAATCATAGCAAAATATTCTTGCTTAAATATTTTATAACTACATCTCGAGCTGCCATAGCAAGAAATATGGTAAATCTAACCTTACACTTACACTTATGTTCGATTGCACTTAAATTATTAAAACATTTTGTGTAATGTGCATGTCTGTAGTAGCGTGTGTGTAGTATGTGGTGAGTAATGTGATGTACGTGTGTAGTTTGTGGTGTTTCTATTTGTGGCATGGAAATGTTTGTGTATACAACATTTGTAAGGACTGTAAATAACAGAACCATGGGAAATAGAAGAGACAAGTATTGTATACTAATGTAGTGTAAGATTACAATGATATAATCGATGTGAAATATATATAAATATCTTGATCGCCTGTTCTTAGGAAGACATTGGTAATTAACTTTATTATAAATATAAAATGTCACGTCCTCACTTCTATATGTATGTTTTCACGGTTAAAGCTACTTCCATAAAACTTAGCATTGAGATAGCTTTAACACAGGTTACATTTACAAAAGAGGATGGAAAATAACATGCTAGAAAGGTATTTTTGGGCATTTTGGAAAACTCTCGGAATTTCTAAGTCAATGCAACTATTTTCATTTCACTTACGCTAAAAAAAAGTGGAGCGAGAATGATGCAAACTGTATAGGATGAAATGAAGCCAGCTTAATTAAACTAAATATATGTAAAAACGTAATGAAAAATGAATAAACTATGCTGCTTTTTCACCCCCTTCAGCCGCACGTTACAACTATGAATATTGAATGATTGGAGTGCGGGTGACAGGATAAACAATTAGATTTCTTTTAGATACTATCCACGATTGTAGCATGCTGGTATTCCTACTGCTGCAGACTATAAATACGGGAGTATCGATGGCCTGCAGCGAGCACACCCCATGCGGGGTCGGGCCACGTGGCGACGTTTACCCAACCAAAATAGACCTTGCAAGTAATAGCTTGAGGAAAAGCAAACATTTATGCATTTATTTTATTAGACATCTAATATATCGATATTTGATAGTATCGATGTTTCAATAACACGTTGCTCTAAATTTCAAATTGTTGCGCGGCACACAATCGTTCAACTACAAAAGTTTTTGAATTTCTTTAGTAAACCCTTTCTAAGCGGTGAATGAATCTAATGCAACACGCCCATTTACTAAACTCGGAAGGACTCCTTCGGCTGAAGTCGAGCACCTAGCTGTCACGTTGATTTTCTTAGTATATAAATTGTCGTACGGAAACATTGTTAAATGCACATACTATTATTGAGTGATAATTTTGAAATATCGATTATTATATTATTATGCAGTTGAGAAATTTAATCAATTTATTACAGAAGTTTATTTTTAACCCACGTGGTGTAGGGTTTGCACTTGTAAAGAACGCGAAATGTTTATGCAGTACCTGCGTCATACCCTAGGGGTCCCACAGATTTTAAATTCGGGAGTTTTTAATTTTTCACTTTTTGCAGTGAACATATTTTTCATTATTTATTTACTAAATAATAAAACATATAATAGTGCTTTTACTAAACTAGATTTTACGAGAATACAAAATTAAAAGATATTTTAAAAAATAAAGCAATAAATTTAGATAATCACTTCGCGTAACAATTTAAATATTTTTATTGAAATTAAGATGTTTCTTAAAAGCGTACTTAGCAAAAGAATTCTAAGCAAACTTAGCGTGAAAAATATCAGTAGGAATACGAGTAGTATGTTGCACGTTTCTGCGGATATTACAGAAGTATAATAAATAATACGTAATAAACAAAATGTTTGTTTGATGTTTTGCAGTGTTTCATTTATTCAAGAAAATATTTATTTTTTTTAATATTGCGTCTGTAAAATCTAAACACTACTAAAACCATTGACTTCGAGAAATGTTGTTGTGCAAGACCAGAGCGCGTCGACCGGTTGCATTCAATCAACGCATTTTATGTGAGGCTATACATACTCTAACTAAAACACCAATGGCTACTTGATAGCTATGGTAAAGCTAATAGGAAAAATGGAGAATGTGAAAGTTGTGAAGGGGAAAGTTGGTTCTATCGTATAGTTTAAAAAAAATATATATTAAATTTTAAAAAATCAAGTAAGCCAGTGCGGCGCTCCAGAGACGATCAAATAATGACATATTTCGATAGTAAATTTATTTTCTTTTTAAGAAACTATGTTTTTGTAGTTTTAAATAATTTGTATGCATTTGTGTACACCGGGTGTTCTTAGTCACTATTGTAAGTCTGATTTTGAATAAAAAATACTTAATTAATTGAAAGCAAAATTTGAATATCTTTTTTTTAAACCTTATGTTTTAAATACCCTATAAATTTATGTGACTTTAATATCAGAATTTGGCAGATATTTCGTGGGCAAACATTTACACGCGAATTCATTACCACGGCACTCTCGCCGCATTCTAAAGCACCAAAATAAATCATAGATTAGAGAAATAAACAATTTACGAGATGCAGCACGCACGCGCTACCTTGCATATAATAAAAATAACTGTCGCACGCCCTACTCAAAAATACAACTAATTGTTTCCTATGAATTTTATATAGACTAAGAATTTTGAATTGATGTAATAAATACAGTTTTATAACAACGTTTTTATTTATGTATCTGTAAAAATATTTTGGAGCTAGTTATACAGGGGATCTTAGTTTAGTTTTCGGTTGGGGAAAGGTTTTTCTTTTACTCTAACGCATCAAACATGACGATTAAGTTATAGCTTTAATTTAATATAATTTAAATATCCATACATTGATGAAACTGCTTACATTGTTACATATTAACAAAAAAACAAAAAAAAAACGCATGGCATAGATCAGGCCAGTAGATACTTTTGAAAAAAAAAACAGTATAGGTATTAAATAGTGAGAATAAATTTAACCATAATTTTATTGTATTTAAATTTGCCGGTGTTCTTTTAGAGGTTTCGATCAAACATTAATATATATTATATATAAAGCAAAACAAAAAAAGAAAAATATTTCGCAATTTCGAGAAAAACGTATTCAAAATTTAATAGAAATCGTTTCGAGCTCAGCCTAAAAAAAATACACCATTTGAATAATTACTTCCTCCTTGGTTGAATGATGGTTGTTCAATAGCGAAGGACATATTTCTGTACATTGATGATATATTGAATTTACTACAGTAAATTTGGATGCCAAGAATAACTATTCACCACAGGAATAGTAAATGATTTTAAAAATAAAAATAATCATTTTCTTATACCATTAAACAGAACCGACTATTGTTACGATAAAACTGGAATGACAAAAATTACTCTGTTTAGATTACAAAAACATAAAATAAAGCAATGTTTTATACCTAAGTATAAATATATTGTTTTTATAATCACATGCTTAAATTACATGAGAAGATATACATATTTCATTACAATTTTTGATATATCAATGTTCGAATAATTTAAAATATACATCATTTAAAAAGAAATTCTTTTCAAAAAGCTTAATACTTATGAATTTTTATTTCTTTAACTATGCTTTTCGATGTTTTCATTATTCTTAAATTTATTATTGTTTGTCAAGATAATGAGACAATACTTCAATGCAATGTCAAAAACTCAGAGGCGCTTAATCTTGCCGAAAAAAAAGTCATTAAATTAACGTCTTCCTTTTGTGACCCATAAAATCCTTAAAGGTTTTTTTACGGTTGTTGATAGATTAGAAAAGAACCAAGGTCGACGAACTCAGTGTATAAACGACCTCAAGCTCAGAAACTCTTTGGTTCCTTGACATTGTTTTATTTTTGCTATTTGAACTCATAATAAAAATAAATAAAACTTTGCTTTTTTTTATTTCAATTTCATCAAATATTATGTCTTTTTATTCCATCAAGCAATTTGCCTTTAATAAAATACTACGTGTATATTTTAATATTACTTAATAAATATATATATCTTAAAAAATTTAATTGGCCACTTCCGTCATCTATTTGATAGAATAATAATATTTAAAATCCAGAATCTGTAGGATTAAAAATAAAGAATAAATATATGTGTCCTTAATGAGTTAGAATAACGAACCAAATGTATATTATATACAAGTATTATAACTCAAATTTATGTCATATTTTCCAAACCACTTATAATAATAATTATCAACTTTCCTTGCCCTCTTCGACTAGCTAATATTTATCTTAATTAGTTGAAAAACCAGGGTGAATTCCCATATATTTAATTATTTATTTTAACATTCATATTTCCTATTAATCTAGGTATAGTATTATAATATTTAAACAAATGTAGTACAGGTTTGCATGGATTTTATCACTTTACTAGTGATACCAAATTACGAGGTTGAATAAGGGCGCTTTTCTATATACAAGATTATTTTTAAATTTAGGTCACGCCTTTTAAAATGTTGATCTATATCGACAATCAAACAATAATCAGTAATATATATAGTATAGTAGTATATTGGAAAAATTACGAGAAAAAAAGACTATAAAATTAAAAGGATATCGTTTTATGTTTTGACCCCCGTATATTAAAAAAAAATGTTGACGGCCTCTTTCCGAGTTGGTAAGGTTCGAAGAAATTTAAAAAAATGTAGTTAATTGATGAAATACTCACATTAACTTTCTGAAGATACAATTCCAGGTCTTTGTAGGGATCAGCGCCCAGGCAGACCCCGGCGGCCCTCTCATCCCCGCCGATGGCAGCGGGGATTTTCTTCAGGCTCTCCATATTCATATCGCACGGCTAGCATATGCCACTAAAACACTTCGCAGGAGTCCGCTCCCGAGAGGTCAGATTTGTCGTGGCCATCATCACGGCGCGCACGTCTGGAAAAATGGAAAACGAAACGGTCGATAAAAATATATTACGAAAATAAGCGCAAATTCCCTATCATACGAAAATAAAATATTCTAATGTTCGAATTGGGAACCTCTTCTTTTTAAAGTTAGTTAAAAATAAGGATATTTATTTATTTTTTTACTAATGCTCCAAATACCTTTGAAACAAATATTTAATATTGATATATAGACGTTTTGAGCAAAGGAAAAATATTCAAATCTGCTTTTAATCATACACCGTGTAACTCTGCACCGTGGCTCTAATAATATTTATGTGGAAAGAAAAACAGATGATTCGCTGTGCTAAATGTAAATTCTAGCCTATAATATAATGGGAACAAATAATTCTTTTAAAATAAAAAATAATTAATTATACTATAAAGAATCCAAATGATATGTAGAAAATATCCAAATACATAAAAGAAATAAATAAATGCATTCAAAACCTAAAAATAATGAGTACTACGTTTTACAAAAACTTAAAAGTGTGTTTCTATTCACCATTCTGAGTAAAAAAATTGAATGAAAAGTGGTAAAATAAAATATGGCTAAATTTGATTACTTTCTTTAATAAATGGTGTAAATTACCTTTATGTTTATTTCGCTTAAGCACGGGTTACACTGAGGATTATTTGTCCGGACAAATAGTCAGGACGATAAATTGAACAATGAACTATACACTGTTTACCGTCCGATCGGGTTACACTGTACAACTTACTGTCTTGACAAATATTTCGGACAAATAATCCTCAGTGTAACCGGTGCTTTAGCGCGTGGAGTTGCAATGAACTGAGCGCCGGATCGACCTTCGAGGGTGGCCGCCCTGCGTTACACGATCATATTACTTATTATATTTCAATATAATCGCGTAAAGTTTACAAATTATTTTCTCTAAAACCACGATGACGTTTGATATACTGTTTCCACGAATAATACTTTAAATAGCTAGGCCAATTATAAACTGGATTTTCTATCACGGGACACTATGTAAGTACAAGTAAATTCTAGAATTTTCTTGGAATTACACATAATGAAATGTATATGATATTGGTATATAACGATAGGTATTACTAGAGTAATTCAAGATATACTTAAGTATCACAAACAGAACAATTCACTCTGTTGTCTGAAAATAGAATACAGTTTAAAGAGCAGTGAACGTATTTATTATATTTCAGCATAGCTGTCTTTAATCTGCTGTTACTAATGCACAAAGATCTATTTATTTAGTTTAAAAAGCACAGTATAAAATTGTATGGATAGACAAACTTAAATTGAATTTGTTGATAATATTTTAAGGACAGTTTATCGCATAACAAAAGGAATTTGTCAATATTTGAAAATTCGGAAAAATTGAATTCATAATAAGAAACTTTAAATTTGTTTAGAAATACTACTGAGAACATACTTACAGTATTTATTTAAATATAACAATAATACTGCAATTTAAGTTACTTGTGGCTACATAAATAAGCATATTTCCACAAAGGTTCCACCGATTTCCACAATCTACTTGCTCATTACTGATATTTATTTATTTGTATGAGAAATGCTTACAGCTATACATTATGACAGTTACAAAGAATTAGATTAATAACAACTAGAATACTAAATTCTAGGAATACTTAAAAACAGCATATCTACGATATACTACGATGTGGTATGTCCAGTGTATTTATACAGAGTGTATGCACTGATGTCCTTTTAGGGGGTCGACAACAAAACCGGTCTCACGAAAAAAAATGATCAATTCGGAAAAAAATATTTCATACTAAAATAATGATATTAATAAAACACTTTGTTTTTCTTCGAAGTGCTTCGCGGACCGCGCGGGCGATCATTTCCCGATCTCACGCCTTGCATTCAACCGCCTTCTCAAACATTAAAATAGTTTCGTTGATATTTCGAATTCGTTTTTCTCGTAATTGACAAACATTTTTCTAACATTTTTTGCTCATTAATGTTTAATTAATGATCCATATCAACCTCCTAAAAAGACGTCAGTGAAAATAAAAACACTCATATAATACCCTTTTATTTTGAGTATTTATTTAGTGTATATATTTTATTTTTAACAGGGTTTTGCGTAGTTCTTTTATACTCACACTATAGTACTTAGAAATAACCTTTCTTAGAAGAGGCGACTGTTACCTAGTTAGATTTTCAAATCGGTTAATATGACCGGTACCCACTCGATTTGCTAAAGTTTTTATAATTTGCTAATGGATATTGTTATTTTATTATAATATTTATTAAATGTAAAACTGAACATATTATTTATTAAATGTAAATCGAATATGTTGCGTATAGACAAATTAATTTTAATATGCAACGCTTTCATTTTGAAACAGATTGGCATGAAATGCTTTTTGAAAGAAACACCACGATTTAGGTCAAGTACATCAACCTCGCTGAATTTGGTGTTGTAGGTATCGAGTAATCGGTGCAGAACAGAGATTCTGGCATAGTTTGCATGTTGCCGATACCCTTTTTTTATAAATGAAACACTGAATTTGAATTTGAGTAGGTTGGCCAGTTGCTTATGGAAGCCTCAATGAGTTTTGCCACCGGGATAGTACATCAACCGTTGATAGGAAATCGCCTAGCGATGGTAGTTGATTCTGTGGATGTCACGCGAAGCAGCGCTCCAGCGTGTAATGAGCGGGGTAATCTTCGGGATTTATCTCCCGCATTCGAGACAATGCAGTTTCCTGGCCGCGTGTGAGATTCTCGATAAAGGCGAAGGACAGACGTCGCGAAGGTAGCAGAAGTAATGCGTGGGGTCGAATCCGGCGTCAGCAGGTTATCAACTCTACAAACTCACATTATTAGCTCACCTACAGTCTATTAATCTATATATGCGAAGAGAAAACTTTGATTTGGCATGGTTAAAGTTTATATGGAGAAGGGGTGCAGAATGCATAACAAATAAATTAAATTTAATAAATAAAACATTCATACAACTGCCAGCTCATTGACAGAATGAGTTCCGAGCTATGAATTTTGTGTGATTACAAATATTCCCTTTTCAATAGTCTGTCAATGTCAATATAGTAAATTGTCAAGCAAAAATAATTATTAATGCCATCTTAATAACATTAAATTTTAAATTTCATAGGTATTGCAGGGAGTTAAGACAACACACGCTAATGACGTATTTGTATACGTAAAAATTTATATATATATACGATGATTATAGAGGTATACTCACCTCATTATAAAGGTATGTATAACGTTAATAACTATTAAACATAAAAAATAATGAAATACGGTCGAATTCCGACCAATGGGCCACTAGTACCTTGCCCCGAATAAAGGCAGAATGTGCTTATATGGCATTTTAAATGACTGACCTTGAATAAAAAATATTTACGTAAAATACGATAAATAATTAAACAAGTATTGTTAACTAATAAAATAAACTATGTATGTATTTCCTAATGTATGGATTATATCATTTTAATTTAAAATTTAAGTTCTGTTCCAAATAATATTTGATTTGAAGATTTCTAGTGTTTTAAATTACTATAATTGAGTCATATAAAATCAAAGCGGCATCTGCAGTAAATGTCTTTTGTGACAATTTAATAAAAGCAATTTACATCTGGAATAAGTAATGACATCAATATTTTTTTAATTCTGCAGCTTTTGAAACTGTGACTTGCAAATTGCAGTTTTTGTTTCCAACATGTTGCTAATGACGTCACAATAAAACACAGAGGCGTAGGTAAGTAATCATAATTAAATATCAGTAACATAAGTAACTCTAACATGGCTGCAGATTGCTCGCTTTTAGATTATTATTTCTGCTCAATTTGTGCTTCAAACATTAGAAATTTTCAAAATTGATACAAAGCTTATAATGATAATTTTGGCAAATTCTATGCGAATCAATTTATGAATATTATGCTAAAGATGATGGATATGATGCTGTAATAATGTTCTATTGATTTAATGATCTTATATGACTTTTAACATAATATTAAGATAAAAAAAAATATATTTTTTTAGACAAGCTTTTATTTGTTTTTGAACTCAAATATATGTATTACCCATACATGGTTCCCTAGAATGTGTTTTCTTCTGGGACCTTAATATTTGTATTATTTAGTTATAGTATTATTCTATTTCATACGTCTCGCATTTTATTTAGAAGATTTTTACAGCTCTCAGCGGATTCTTTCTGCCTCAAAAAAAATCAATATATAACAAAAATAAATTTTTGATTTGTTTATACCGCTGGTAGAATTTTTAGAATTTCCTATCGCTTCTTAGTACTAATAAAAATATTACGGTCTGAATGGTATATTTAAGCTTTTAGAATCACCAGATGTTTAATAAAAAACACTTTAAAAAAACATGCATAAACATGAGCAATAAAAACAATAAAATTCACGAGCATGTTATTTAAGAGTCAAGCGTCAAATAATCATTTGTTTTAGAACCTGAATCGTTTCAACAGTTGAATTCAACAGTCGAAGCGTTCTTTAGCTGCCAATTCAATCCGTTATAAATAATAATTTGTCACATTTAACGCATTTTTATACATTGATTTAAATCTATTTTTTTTTTTATTACCCATAAAAAATAAATAGTATTAGCTTTTCATTAAAACTTAACAGCGTGGAGTTAACAGCATTTATAAAAGGTATGCGGCTTAGCGTTTAACTTATACATTATCATCGCAACGCTAATAAACGTTAAGAATATCTGCCCACGCGCGTTTCTCATCAGCAGATGATGATCATGATACAGAGCGGCCGCCTCTGCCTGCGGGATAATTCTCACAAAGCCATTGAAAATGGTGATAAACATTATAACACATACGCAAAACGTATAAAGATATAACTCTCTCTTTTTTCATACATGAGATTGAGATACATCACAATACAAGCGAGTCCTCATCATAATTTAAATATTTATTATTATTTCTTTTTATGATAAACATATTCTTTTTATTTGTAAAATTTACTTTTTGCACTAAAAAAGATTGTGCATGTAGTGCAAGTAAATGGCTCGCTCGCGCAGTGACATAAATGCCTGCTTTTGATCCAAGGGTCCTGGGTTCGAACCTTAGCAGAAACCTCGTCAGGTCATTTTTCGTACCTGGGAATATCTTTGGAACCTTTCACAACACTGCCGACATACACACACACTCGTTCAATTACTGACCTGCGAGGTGTTGTCTGCCTATTTTAAATGACCTTACGTTAAAACTACAACAAGTTGTTCAATTAATAAATAAAAAGTAATATATATTAGTAATATAAAATACATAAAATCTGTTTGTATGTTTCCGCAACGTGGTCTCATCTACATTGCCTCTTCAACTCTATTTACAATCTATGAATGTTTTAAAGAAAAAGTTATCACTTTTAAAGCAGCTTTCTTAATACTATTTTACTAATGTCAAAAAATCATATTTGGTTTATTAATCGAGTAATTTAAGTTGTGTTTATAATAATTAAAGTAAAAAAAAATACGTTTTGATATAACTAACAATTAAAAAATATACAATAATTCCATAAAAACTAAAAAGTAAACAAATAACATGAGATCACCTTTTTTTTTTAATTTTCTATGTTACGTCAGACGTGACGAATCTAAAGAATCTGTGATAAAAAAAAAACATATTTGAAACCGGTCAAACCATTCCGAGTAATGTGTAAAAATACATACATTAATGTGTTAAAATATATACATTAAATAAATAGCTACACATCTGAAAACATCATTTTCTTTAAAGTAGGTTAAAAAGTAACCAAGCAATAGAGTTAGTTTCTGAACTTTCGATTCTGATATTGTCGTAAGTATAAATGTCATTACTTCGTAAGTTATATCAGTATGTATGCAAATATTTTCCAAATTAAAACGGCATCCATTAGGTCTGGTGGGTATTGGTCGTTTGGTAAGCATGGTCACGTGACCTATGCATAATTTCGTCAATTGAATGTCCCATTGTTTTTATGTAAACAACGGTGTCTGAAGAAAACGCTCGGGACGCCATTTTGTAAACAATTCCAGCGATAATGCAAACAGTCTCCGATCAGTAAACGCGAACTCACAATTTAAAATAAATTAAAAATGAAAGGCAAAATAGAATTTGATTTTCTAAGAAATTTTAACGATTTTTACTCGGAAACTTGTTTTTCCGTGTGATATCGTTTCATCGTTAAATAGTTTACACGGTGACATCAGTCGTTTGGCACAAAGCAATGAAATCGCGCTAATCCATTATTATATCTACAAATAAAATTACTAGCGTTCTCTAGCGGTTTAATTCCAAATCGCTATTAAGCGTATTAATCAAAATATCTAGAAATAAAAAGGCTAAACTACGTGGTGGGTGAGTGAATCAATCGATTAATAACTAGAAATGAAACTACCAGCGCTCCCTAGCGGTTTGTCCGAACTATATTGAGTACGAGTAAGTAGTTCTACTTGAATACGGGACATCTTATTGCCCACTGCCTGGCTTGCACATTCCACCAGTGACACAGATGGACACCATGTGGTGCATCACCGACCGTAGGTATTTTGACAGTCGCCATATTATTTTCTCCTTGCAAATGACACCATAACAAAAAGGCACGGTGACGAGTTCAGCTACAAATCACGCAGCTATTTTGTGATTATCGCGTTAACGTCCACTGCTAGTGTGCATTCGAGGCCGGCTCGTGAACAACGCCAAAATGGCGGGCATCTCGACATGACCATTCATGACGCTTCTATGCAATTAAACTATTCTATGCTCCTGATATTCTCAGGCAATAAAATGTTTTATCCTTGGATAGCTGCTGAGACGCTCTTTCCGGCGCTATGCATGTTTTATATTTCCTGTTAGGTTTTGCACCGGTTTTGGCCGACGTTCTAAAAATAATATAATTAAATGTTCTTAATTTCTAAAAATATGTATATGTATCGGATTCACACGCAGAACTAATTGGTATCTTATGAGACCCATACGGGCTTTATAGCTGTTCCGAAGTCTTTAGACTGTCTAATCCGACCAAGGTACCTCTTCCTACGATGGCCAGGAAACTTTGGCTCATAATGTTTATACGTCAAAAATATTTAACAAAATTAGATAAAATATAGAATGATTCTCATATTATAAAATGTATCACAATTTGCGTGTCGCGTGTCGAACATATAATATGTTGAGCGAATCACGACACTTCGATCTAGGGCGCGTTTACACTGCCATCAAATGTTTTTATACTGTTTTTTTTTATACCATTAGAGCATATGGAGTTACATACCGTGCATGTAAAAAATAATCGACAATCCTTTAAAATAAAAACGGAAATTCATTGAAAAAATAAAGTGTTGAAAATAAAACACCCTAACAATATCAGCGGTCACGATAAAAAAAAAACTTTTATATTATATAATTTTAAATGCACTTTTATGCATTTCTCCATTTAGAATTAATGTCATACTTATTACCGAGTAACTGTTTCTCTACTTTTGTAAATTAAAAAGACTTGTAAATTCCATTTGTTTTTTAAAATAATGATTTTAATAATACAAACAAACGCGACGCGACGTTGACTTTTAAATACAAATTGAGAGTGTAACGAAAAAAAATACCTCAGACCCAGTTGAGTGTGAATATTTATTATATTTCGCTTAAACAACTTGCAGATTGGTCAAATTTGCATATTACTATAAGATTTCTTACTAAATTTGCTAAAAAAAACATACTTTGGTAACAATACCAACCTATCCGTTTGACAAACAATATGCGTTTGAATTTTGAGATATGTCTTTTCGAGATATTCGAGGTTTATTTGTTGTAACTCGACAAGCTTTCTACAGTTTGAACTCATTTCGTGGTGATTTTAAGCAATATATTATAAGTATTATAAAAACAATATATTGCTCTAACAAATTGCAATTCCAACATATTGCTTATTGGTGTTCGATGAAAGAGAGTAAACCTCGATCGCTATCACTCTGAACGCGCCCTGACATCGCGTGTCCGGTGGCTTAGCAAGGCAAGAAAATCCTAAATTACGATCGCAGTATTCCCTGCGCGATTGCCTAGGATAGCGATCGGCCGGACAAGACTAGATTTGCATTTTAACTATGAAAATGCCAAGTTATAGCTAGCAATGCGAACTATCTGAGCACATTCCTAATCGTATGTTAGTCGTGTGTATGGTTGACTGAAGTTGGTCGGGCATGTTCATTTATTTGACTCATTTGACGTCTGTACCCAAGTGCAATTTGAATTATGCTAGTAATAAATTCAGAAACGTATGTTGATATTTTAAGACAATTTAAATTCTATACGTTTAAGCCAATGTGTTTGAAATCTACATTCAAACCTTGACTCTAGCACAGTTACATTTGGCCTAGTTGAGTAGGGCCCCGAAATAGTTGTATATGACCTAGGTCATAGCAATTAAAAAAAAAATACATGCGCAATATGCATTTGCACGCAATCGCTCGCGCACAAACACCAATGCCCTACCTCGTACTTTCCACATAAGATCTCCCATTATTTCACTACCTATTAAGTTGTGAATAGGCATAAGCTTAGATATTTCACATTTCGTTGTTTTTTAATTGACTTGCTATTTAATACAATTTCCCTGCCTGCGTACTCAATCGTAATAAATAAATTATACATAACCTAGTTCTTAGAATGAACAACGTTTTCTTAAAAACTAATTTACAATTAAGCCTAAGAGTCTAGAAATATGCAATAAATATGTTACCAAAAAACTAATTTTTTAAAATCCAATTTCTTACAAGCTGCGGCGGTGTGTTGGATATTAGAAGATAGAATTGGATATTGAATAATATTTTATAAATTATATTATGCGCGCGCACGGAGGAGTGTGAGATTTCGCATGATTAATGTTTATACTGAGAGATGTGCATAACACTAAAATAATCTATAATATGTATTATAAATACATTCAATTAATTGAAATAAAAGGCGTTCACACTACTGACAGAGCTTTGATTGATGCATTTACAATGCAAACTATTTCAAATCTGAAGTCATTTTAGGTGAAAGGCTGCATTCGCTTCATGTTGTTATAACGGTAAAACATATTGGCCTTATCACAATGAATACTTCAAATCATTGTATGATTGAATTACTTCACATGAACCTTCAATAAAAAGAAAGTCAAAAAATATTTTGAAAACATTCGTAAATACAATTCAGCGTTCTGTAACTGTGTTTTTTTTTTTTTCAACGGTTACTATTTGTATATAAAGGTATTATAAAGGTATACCCATTTCATTATAGAACCTCAATAACGCTAATAAAAAATAATGAATTACGGACGAATTTCGACCGCTGGGCTACCACTAGTATTAAATAATTACGTATTTATTATAAAGAGTGGTACTGTTGAAATATTAGTGTTGCGAGTTCATATTTATAATTAGCTACACGGTGTGCACGATATTTTATATATTTTTCTGTCACACTATAACCAATATAATTAATGAGACGAGGTATGTATCATACCTACTCGTAAATGCGTCAAATATTATTCAATTTATCGTTCTTTTGTGAAGCTGTCATGAGACGAGCCTGTGCGCCGCCTCGGCGCTGTGCGCCGATCGAAGTGATATAAAAATAACGTTTATTGCAATATGATGTCATATAAAATTTGATGTTACGACAGATAATAATAAATATGTTTCTTTGCGAGACGTTTCATGGCATACCTTATTACTTACTTATAAAAAAGAATAGCCCGCGGTGTATCCGCATTTGTAAAATAAAATTAAAATAGCTTCACAAATTAGGCGGTTCTTTGTCGAGACGCTTATGTTGTCAGAAAAAGCATGTTTGACAGTTTAATTCATTTATTTATTTTGTATGACAAAACGGCACTCTTACAGAAATGCAATCAGGGATTGATTTTTTGGCGTATAAATAGCAAGGGACAATAGTTAGAAAGAGCGGTTTTAGATTTTGTAGCAAACAATATGCATACATATTTAAAATTATTTTTTTTTTTAGATATAGAATTTTGGGATAGAGAGATAGCTCCCTCTGCTTATTGAAGCCAATATTTTTTCAGCAGGGAGTTTTATGACTCGCGCAACAAATTCGTGCAACATATCACACGCAGGCCGCGTTATGCCCTCTAACTATGCAAATCTACAGATTATCGTCTCCCGCTACCAGCTGCCCGCTGTGAGCGCGCACCCTTCTCCAGTTGGATTTGAATACACATATTATTTTTAATGGCCTCTCCACTATAAGAGGACCTTTATTACCCGAAAGAGTTTGATACTTGCCTAATGATTCAAGCTTTTTTTTGACCTTCGTTGTTTTTCTACCTGCAACAGTGCATTTCGATTTTAGTTATGGAGTACACAAAACAAAAATATCTTAAAACTGCACAGCGACACTTACCTTAGCTAAAAGTCATTGTTTGTACGTATACTAATGTAAAAATATTAAAAACTATCTTTACTAGGGTCTAAAAAACTAACTAAACCTAGGTCTAAAGGGCTTAAAACTGTGTTTTAAGCAGTATTTATTTTTAAAATTTCACCCCCCGAATCCCCGCATAAGTTTGGGTGGGAGACCTCTATAATCTTCGTCCCTATCCTCACAGTGTGCCCTCCTCGAGAAAGACTTCTGGATCCGCCCTTAATTTATACAATTAAAGGAATAATTAAAAAAAAAACTATTAGAGATTCCATTACAGTGGTGTAGGTTATACGCAGTTAGGCAGTGGTGTAGGCCATGTCATGACATGATCTATTGTGTAAAAATTAGCTGTTCTTAACTCGTGTAAGTAAATATTTATATATAGATATAAAATGGTTTTGTTATTTTTGTTATTAACTTTAATACTTTTTGTTAGTAGAAACCTATTTTTAGTTTTACATAGTTTTTAACGATCAATCAAATGTATTTTTTTTTTTGTTGTATGAACAATGTAAAATTGTTGGTTTCTCCTATAAAGATAAATAAAAATAAAATAAAAAGGTACTAACAATGAGTTGAATATGATTTTCAATAATAGCCTTTAAAAACGGCAACGATTTGAATTGCGTTTGCGCACGTCCGTGCCTTAGTCATTTCTTGAGCCTCTAACACGCCCACGCCTTTGTCGCCCGATCCATTATGTGAAATTCGTCTCCTTTCACTCCATCCTCCATTCTTGCCTTCATTATATGCTAATACATACAAATTGGTAACACTTTCGCGACTTTATAAATCCCATTGGAGACCAGATTAATAACTGACAAGCAGGGCTGCGCCAATTGTAAGTTTTATAGAGACTAAACAATAATAAGCAATTCAAATTCAAATAAATTTCTCATTTCCTATCTAATTTTTTCGCATACCCTATAAAACATTGAGAAACCGGGCTAGGACAAATTTAACGAGTATTTTATTAACACAACCTAAATTACATAAAAAGACATTAAAATGTAATATAAAATTACAATGTGGTATTTGTCTTGACAAAGTTAAAAAATTTAATATGTTTGTCTTTCTGTGTCTTTCTGTCCGCCTATCTGTGGTATGGTATTCCTATATGTTTCTATATCAGTCTGTAGGCCTGTTCATAAGTCCAACAGTATTCCTACTATGTATCTATACTATGTCACCCAGTGGTCGAAATCCGACCGAAATACATTAAACTTTAAAGTTTATGTAAAAAACAAGAATTGACATTCATAGAAGTATAAGATGGCATTAATAATTATTTTTGTTTGACATTGACAGACTATTGAAAATAAACATTTGAAATCATACAAAATTCATAGGTCGAAACTCATTCTGTTAATCAGTTTTATTATTATTAAGTAAATACAATATTTAGGAGCTAGCTCCGGTGATACTGTTGAGTTTAGTAGGTGAGGAAAAAAAAGAATGCTTAATCGGAACAAGGAAAAGGATCAAAACCTGACCTATGAAGAGTATTCCACTGCCGAAATGTTCTGGAAAGAAACGAATTGAACTCAATATTCCGTTTTCTCAAGATAGGTTTTATCCTGGAAGGATGGTCATTACGGCCAATATAAGAAGGATTAGAGAGCAGGCAGGCTCATTTATCACAGTCTTATATAAACTAGTTAACCTGAATTCAAAACGCTTTCTACTAAGTGGCTCCCAATTAAGAATTGAAATTAATTTAGATGGACTATCATACCGACTAAAACGTCTAAAGACATACCGGCTTGCTTTCCTCTGGACTGCTTGTAATTCGTCTTTAAGACATTGGGTGTGAGGATCCCATACTGATGAGCAGTATTCAAGGGTAGGACGAACCAACGTTTTATATGCCAATGCTCAAGCTTTAAAATCAGCACCTTTAAGTTTTATATTATTTAATTTAATGTATTTGTAACTCATATTATAGATACATTTTAGCCATAATAAAAATGCTTAAAAGGGGTACAAAGTTTTCTCTTCATGTATAGATATAGATCCCTATCCGTCTGCTTATATTTCTACCTGAATGTTGACTGTATATCTAACTATTTATCTATCCGTCTGACTAACCGTTGTCTTTATATCTGTATGTCGGTTTATATAATTTCTATTGTAAAATATCATATCTAAAGGGTTGAACAGACAAAGAATGAATCAGATTCACATAAATGTTAAAGATTACTTAATATAAAATATGAGTTGGATGACCCTGTTGTATAAAATCGCTGCCAAGTATCCCACGTCAAATTTGAGAACCTCTCCTGGCGCGAGTGAGATAAAGTCAGTCAACAAAGGAGAGAAGAGCATTCTGCGCTTCAATGGACAGTTTTTTTAGTCCTTTCTTTTCGTATCAAAAATGTTAAGTGAGAGGGCGAGGTCCTGTTTACAGCGTGATACATTGTGCACTTAAGCAGTATGCTATATGGTATATCGGTTACATATGTTTTAGATCATACCTTGAATATTAACACTATTGGTCCCGTCATTTTGTTTACTTAGTTATATTATTGAAAGCTTAATTTTAGGTATGTATTTTTTTTTATGTATGTGTGAAACAGGCAGCCAACATGTACTTGTATTTATGACAAACTTTTATCCGTTTGTAAAGTTCAAATTTTGCGTGTCGATTTTACTCCATTTCCTGTTATCTATAATAGAGTTTAAAATTTGCATACAGTTTTAAATTTGAGTAGTTTTCACGATACTATTTTATGGTTCCACTGAGCTGGTCTGCTAATGAAGCCGGAAGGTGGTCATAGCACAGGAACTCTACAATGGACATTGGGCACTAAAATGGATACATGTTTATATTTGACCATGTGTTTGCCGGTCTGGAACGGCATATTAAGTAAGATGACTAAAATTAAAATAATAATTATAAGTAAAATAAAAAAAACTTTTTGTGCCATTGTGTGTAATTGTGCCAAGTACAGATGAGTGTATTTTAAAACAACGATAAACATGGTAAAAATAAATCAAACACGTGTTAAGTCAGTTAATCAATATTTATTTATTTCTTTGATTTTCTGGCAATTTAATCTTTTAATATGTATGCTTTGAATTTATGTATTTAAAATAGGATAGTTGTGGTTATGTTGGAGTAGTATTTATTTTATTTCGCTTCAATACAAATATACACATTTATTTTAAAGAATACTGTATACAAATCGACTAGAAGATAGTCTGAATAAATTTAGAGTAGCCAAATGTTTCTTAAGGGAAACTTTCATAGATTCTTTTTTAAATCATCTCCTGAAAATTTTGTAAAATCTAAAAAAAATATAGTCAATAAAAATAAATCTCCGATATAATCTACAACAAATAAAGTCTACCTTATTAGTACAGGCGCTGTCTAGTTAGGTAGAGTTTTGAAACTATTTTTGTATAATTTAAAAATCAATAAATGAATTATTGTTATAATTCTCATGAAATTAGGTCGTGACGTATTAGAATTTTCCCTCTTAAATTTTAAGCAAAAAGCATTGCGTATTTTCCCAACATAACAATCGCTTCAGCTCTCCGTGAAATGATGCAAGAAAAATGATGATAGGTTTACAGAGTAGCTACTCTAAATTTTCACCTCTTAGATTCAAAAAACTGACATGTCGAATCGATCGAATCGGGCTTTCGATTACAAATTAAAAGAATGTTTCTGGCAAATGCAATGTTGGTGCAACTGCCTAACGTCGCTTATGCTACAAGCAACGGTGTGAGAACGAATTTTAGTACGGAGTTACTTTATTGAGCAAGCGACTGCACATCAAAAAGAAATTAACGAGAATCAAGTCAAATTCAACATATTAGTACTACGCTTTAGGAGAATCACTGTAGGCTTATCCAACATGGCACTAAGTACTCTGAAGTATGAAATCTATTTGTGATAAACGACAGCGACAAACTTCAAAACGGACAGCAATAAATTAAAGGCTGCCTATAGCCAGATTGCTGGTCATACGTTGGTACACACAAACTTTTCGTTTTAGAGTAAGCCGAGATTTATTTAGACGCTAGGCGCGGTGTCATTAGGCAACGTTTGAGGCCACATCATGGAGATACGATTTCCCTAGCGGTACGCCTTCCGCCTGACCGCAAATATATTAATTCGTGTCCGGAAATAAGTTTCTGAATTTAACCACATATGAGAAATTTCATCCGTCGCCCCCATCCCTACCCATAATTACGCTACAAATAAAACATCCCTCTAATATCGTTTGCGATCTCTTTATAGCAAACGTTGTTATATACTGTCAGAAAAAAAGGTCGAATAGAATAAAGATAAAATATTAAAGAAAAATAATTTCATGTTAGATTTATTTGCAAATTGATATAAATGTAAACTCTTTCTCTTTTTGATCTTGTTTTTAGTTGTATTATCTGTAAAATTTGTTTAATTTAAAATACACATTTTAAAACTTCTTAGTTTATAAGACCAGAAAAAAAATCTGTTTAAATCTATCTCCCTATCAGAAATCTTAATCAAAAGAGTAGATTTTTATCCGTAGACGCATCAAACAAAATTAGATCGAATATAGTACATAAGTACGTATGGAACTACAAAAACAGAAACCCTGTAAAAATTCTGGAAATTGCCAGCACAACTTAGGAAAACCTTTTATTTGGAATCTTTTGTGCAACTCCATTGTATTTATAACTATTAAAACCATTTTCAACGAGGCAAATTTCCCATCTGTCACATATCCGGGTATTTTAGTATTTTGTATTTCTCTGTTTCATCAAGGTTTTCATCAAAAATGGTATAGTTATTTCCGAGGTTATGTAATTGTACTTATCAACCAAGTCAGGTATGTTCGCTGTTATATCCAAATACAGCATTTTTCAAGTTCGTTTTTGGCAAAACAAAAAAAAGGATGGAATATGGAATATGATAGGATTGCTATATAAACTTTAGCTTGAATAGTTATTCATCTTAAGAGGACGCAACACGATCAATTGTCCATACAAAACTTGCAGTGTTGTGATTCTCTTTTTTTTGATAAATAAAAATATTAGATTGTAATGGGTTAGATTTAGCGGAGGTAGATTTAACCGAATTCAAAGTAGGAGACGGGCGACTTACAAATTTACAAACTTGTATCAAACATTCCTTGCGATGTTTTACAAACATTTTACGTTTTATTTCTAGCTACAATAGTAAGCATATAAAGACATTATAATGATTTTTCCTTGGTTACGTGATTTAATTTGGTGTCCATTTCAGGATTAGTGTGAGGTTTTTTGAACGGATTTAATCCTGTGTAAAGGAGGTATGATTTTTGAATTTTGAAAAACATATTTTCCCACCCCTAGGATGGTGCTATTAAAACAATTTACTTAGATAAGTTTTAGGCCCTCATTTAAAGAATAATATAACATTTAAATGAATTCGATATCTTATATAATAAGAAAGTTAAAGTAAAATTTCACTTTTTCGAAAATACCCCCACATTCCCCCGCCCCCTTCGACTGATCTTGACCGAGATTTTATGCCCTTAAATTTTATGTATCAATTAGAAAGTGATTGGTGTTAGTGATTACGGCAGTTAACGTGTCCACATGAAAGTGATATAGCATGGTTTTGGGATCTATGGGATGTGAAACGCGAAGATATCTCGATATTTTCCGAAAATCATGACATGGTACCCATTGCAATAGGAAGCTTTCCTTATGAAATCTACCTAATACAGATATCGTTAAATTTCATAATAAAATTATCTAGGATAATATAAAACGTAAAAGATAAATTTATATTTGTATAAAAGTTAAAACCCTCGAAATGTGTATTCTTCTATACTTTTTAACATAGACGAAAATATCTTATTGACTAAATACAAGAATGAGAACGTAAAGGCATAGTTTATTTTAGATAGATGCAAATTCAACGAAGTTTTTGATTCTGTTTTTAATGTTTATCATAATAACGTCATAGTGTTTCTCTTTCTACAAGCCGCTAGATAAAATAAATTTATTTAAGACTGCGCGCATATCAGGAAAGAGGTCTTTCGAAAATACGCCACTTAATAACTTGATTTTATTACACAATTATTTAAATATTGAATGCTACGAAAATATTTCCTTATTTTAAGTGATTTTAATATTTCAGTTTATGTTTAAAAGGCTTATGTTTGCGGCCAAGCTTAGGTCAAGCGTAAATTTAATCTACTGTAATTTGTAGGCGTCTCTAGCACAACGTAAAACAATCCGAAATTACCGTCTTTGGGCTTAGAAGGATTATTCAACATTACAGAACATCATTGTCTTATCAAACCTAGCTTCAAACAATCATACAAAAAACATTCTTTCGTTCAAAAACAGCACATCGCCTAATAAAATGATTTACATAATTGTCGACAATATCAAAACCTTAGAATATTAGTTTTATTTTGAATTTTTAATAGCATTTAATATTAAAATGAATTGAAAAATAATTAAAACCGTACCAAATACTTCTTTGACTTATTTTACTTCATATAAAACACTGTAAAAAAATCAAATAAGATTAAGCTCCTGCACCAGGAATTAAAATCAAGCATTGGCATAGATGGCGTATGGTATATATGGTATAGTAAGCCAAGTAAGACTAATGTTCGAGCGTGACTTAATTCAGCTTAGCGATTTTTTGTTCAATTCAATCAAAAGTGTGTCGAATTACAATACGTGTATTTTTTTATTTTATTTTTTTTTTACATTTCTGCATGTAGTAAAAATCATAATAGGCAGATCTCCTTTCTAAAACAACAAAAAATTAAGTTAAACTATATGCGTGAATACGTTCAACCGAACAAAATGTGCCTCAATATTGAGGAATTATTATAATATGATCAAATATTTTTTTATTAGTTAAGTTTTAGTTAATGTGTATGTTTTATTATTTTTATTTTAAGTATTTTCTTTCTTTTAGCAAAATTATATAAAATAGTTTATAAAAATACATAATTTATCTAAATCTCACACACAAGACTTTTATTTTACACCCTTTGGTACCTTTGGTTTTGGTTTTGGGTTAACCGAGCTCGCATTGAATTTTTGTCAAAAATAAAATATTACGCAGTGTCACTTTTAACCGCTGATCACAACACCATATTCAGAAAACAAATAAAATAGTACGCTGCAAGTATGAAGACTGATGATTTGTAATGGGTAATTTGTTCACTTTGTTACAAGCGATTGGTGTACTTTGACATTACGACATTGTCATGTCTTGAAATAGTGACTGGCGTCATCAAGTAAACACATTGGCTTACAAGATACATAATTACTCAATGTGCCCAGTTGTTGGATGTCACTACATTAACGAGTTTATGAATAACTAGGTAGGCATTTATTTATTTTTTTATTTATACATGCATTTTCATATGACTTAGTTTACATGAACTAAACCAGCCAGCCAATATAATTACATTAAAGATAATGATATGTGTCATAGTTATAAATTTTTAAACAAGTCTCCTAAAGTTTGTAATCGTTCACCAACACCAATGCAAATACTATACGAATGCACAAAACCCCGCGGACAAAATTCCTAGTTTAGTATTAAATCAGTTTTTGTAACCATAATAATTAAATAAATACGGATATTATATTTTAATTTATAATAATTATAGTGTGGCGCTGAATATACTATTACATAGTTCTATTTGCGCTCATAGATAAGTTTATATGAATTTATACTTGCCAGTAATAAATAAAACATATCAATAGCCGCGCTGTCAAGTGTTTGAAATTCGAATATGATCGCACCCTAATGATGAGCGCTATGTTAAAAATTCGTTGACTTTAAATGTTGAATATCTATATTATCCGACCAGCTTTCGATATAATCTAAACGGCTATGGATGTATTTCGAGGGCATTTATCTACATACAAAAATTAAACTTTTTCGCATTTATACTTTTCGATTTGAAATATTTAATTTCGTTTATTTTATTTAGCGAATCACAAGAACATTAATTATTTTTGATGGAGAATGAGTGACCGCACGAATGTATTTTTAAAACACGTAAAATGTTTAATTTAGAATTTTTATTATTATTGATATTAAAAATTAAATAATTATGGTAAAAGCAATATGATATTAATATTAATATGGATTTTACATTAAATAAAAGGGAATAACATAACGCCGCTCATGGGAAAAAAAAACTAATATAAATTCGATCTAAATTTCGTAAATATCGGCTTTCAATCAAATTACTAGTGTTACACCGTTTCTCTTTTAACGGTTAAAAAACTGTTATTATAAACTAATCGAAACTGATTGACAAAATAATACGTTTTTTTCCTATGCTGGTGTGTATATAGTTTAAATTTAAGGCGCAGAGTGCTAACGCCACATATATAATCGTTCAGGTTATTTCATTATAAATAAAAATTTTGATAGTCCAAAATGGCCATATTGATTCATGATACATTCTTATTCTATTAACTGAACTAGATGGTTTATTTTTTCTAAGGTAAATTATCTATTATAATTTTATTGCTGCTCATAGTATCTGAGTAAGTACGTACAAGTTACAGGTATTTTGTTATATATTTTCTCGAGTTATCATTTAAATTTAACCTAATAATAAACAATAATATGTTATATTATAGATAAATATTTTTATATTTAATGTTGTCGAAAAATGTGTATAAATGTCGTTGTCAATAACCATAAATGGTCAATTGCTTCATCTAGCTATTGTAAGCTTAGGCCTGATAAACTTAGTCAAATATGATAATAGCAGTGTCATTTTTGCATTTGCTCGAAAAGAATTAGGCTTAATGGTAATAAAATGGTTCAGTCACATGCGATAATAATTGCATTTGCCCGTGACCTTTAGGCTTACATAAAAAGCCTGAAATGTTCAGTCATATGCAATAGTTATATAGTATTTTCCCGCCCACCCAGCCTTAATCGAAGAAGCCTTCAACTGTCCAGACAAATTTTATAATTTTATTTAGGTGTAGTATTTGCCGTCATATTAGCTTAAACTTAGGCTTTATATGAATTCAAAAATATTTTAACTTTTTAGCATCAAAATTTTATAATTTAATATTCAAGGAAATAAATTATCCTAAAAATATAAAAATCAGTTCAGGTGTAAACACTAAATGGTTACTGAAACGGAGTTAAACATTCTGAATTGCTATTTAAACAGACGTAAATTGTGTAAGAGGCGTTCTTGTATGAAATAGTTTAGTGTTTCTATTGTATTTAACACAAAACATTTTATTGTATTGTATTGTATTTAACATTGTATGTAACATTGTATTCTATTTAATTTTATTGTATTTGTAATAAAACATATGTATATCTATATATATATTATGTAGTATTTATTTTTCGCTGCCCCAATGCAAAACTGGAATATTTACCGTTGAGTTACCTTTGCAGATATCGTAGTGTTGTACTGGGGCAGCGATTTATTTATATATATGTATTAAATGTATGTATTTATATGTTTGTATGTAGGTTATTTAATTTATTTATATTATATTATTAATAATATATATTTATAGGTTTAATGAGAAGTCCCGTAGCGTGATTACAAATTACAATAATGTAGGTACAAGCAATGTATTTATTGTATAACACTATTTTGCTTGTGCATGTAAATGACGATATAAATAAATAAATATAGAAAGCTTGACACCTTAGGTGTGTATTTTTTGTGACGTGTAAGGTGTGAATGCTATGTAAAATTAAAAAAGATAAAAAATAAATGCTAAATAAAATAAATAAAAATAAAACTGAGATGAAAATCTTTTTGGTAGTATTATTGAGAACATGCTTCGAATTGACCACTTCTGTTGTTATTGATCGCCTTAAGAGATCGCAGCAGTTCGTGAAAGGGAAGCGTTTTGAGGTACTCGCCGGCGCAACAATGTATTGAAAGGGGCCCTAAGGAGGCTCGGAGGTATCACAATGTCCACACAGGGGGCCCCAGGTGTCAACAGTCCAACCGCACGCAGTTTTCTAACCGCACGGTAAATAATAGTAATGCCCTTACAATGCCACGAGGGCCATTGAGAGACGCGCGAGGCGTTTAAAATGCGCTTTACCATGGCTCGAGATTTGCTTTGTTGCCAGTGGAGTGCGGTGTCGCTACACGTTAAATCGACATTCGCACAAAATAATAACAAAATATAAGTATTCATGGTAATTTATTTATTTTAAAAAGTTAGTTACTACGATTCCTAATAATTAGTTATAAGATGTTTATACATTTATTTATTCATTGTTACTAATGAATGCTCATTGCGTTGCAAACATAAAGATAATATTAACATTTACAATACCGATTAGGAGTTATATATTTGAAATTAAAAATATGTGATTACAAACTTGAAAAACTAATAATTAAATCAAAATGAAATAAAAAAGAGTCCATATTGGTATATAAAATCGCAATTTCGAATATTAAGTATTAAATAATACAACGGACAGTAAATCATAACTGTAGGTATGATTGTAGTGTAAAATGATAATTATGTGTTTATATTTATTTGTGTGTGTTTTTTTGAGAGAAAAAGTAGCAGTATATGAATTAGTTGATATTTTAATGTAAAAAAATTGGCGTCCCGTATGCAATTTAATTAATAAATTTGGCTGTTAAATAAAATATATGATTATTGCCCTGCATAAAAAGCAATGCTTAGCGTAATTGGTATTATGTTTGGGTAATTCAAATGTACAGATGGTACATTTAGCTCGATTTAGACAATAATCTAATGTTTTAATATGAATAATAAAGGGGGTAAAATAATAGGAATGCATATATATATTTTTGGTATAATCAAACTTTGCAATTACATATAATTTTATAAAATAATGTATAAAATTTACGTTTTATAGTAATTTATATTGACCTTACGCATTCGTGTTAGTTCGTTGCTAAATTGACAGCGCAGTAAAACAAATAACTATATGGTCATTTATAACCGTTATTTCACCTTCTTCAAGAATGCTTACTAAATCGTTCTGGAAAGTATAAAATGAAGACCGTTTTAATGAATAATTCTTTTCCATTTTTTTTTTTTTTTGCTTTTTCCATAATATAAAAGTATTTTTTTAATAAACTTGTAGGTAAACGTTTTTTTGAACTTTTGTTAATTTAAATATAAATAAAACTGATAATTACTAAAAAAAAAATATATAAATTAGTACGAATTTTACACGATTTACAATACAAGAAGGCATGTTTACGCTCATGTAAAAATGAGTTTCTGACAACTTTATGAAGAGGAGAATAATTGTTTTGTTAAAAGACTTTCCTCTCTTTTATGAGCGGTTTCAAATCTATCTCATCTAACGGCTTGTAAAAACAGATACACTCTGTGGCGGTTTTGGTTAATCATAAAAATTCCACTCTGGTCAATTTGCATCTCTATGAAATCAAAAATATATGCATTTGTAGTTTTATTTAGTCAATTTTTGTACTTGGTCAATAAGATATTTACGTCTATGGTTTTGTTAAAAATCTATGGAAAAATACTGACTTTCGAGGCTTTAAATGTTTAAACAAACTTTTCAGTATACAGTATTATTTTTTTTTTGTATCGGGTTGAGTCCTCTTAATTTATTACTTAGAATTTTATTAAGTAGGCTGGCTTATGTACGCCCCTGCCCTAAACGTCCGTGGGGTACTTACTAAGCCAGGCTGTTATTTGCACTTGCAGCGATTTATGCATTTCAAAGGCCCTATTTGCATCGCGGCTAGGCCCTGTTTGCAAACAGAGCCTAGGATATTCAGGCACGAATTGCCACAGACGGATCACGCAAAGGCACCATTCGAAGCCAACAATGGGCTCATTGTCAAACTGTCATCCCGCGTCAGATACAAGCCGCTAAGGATGGAAATGATATGCAGATGATAGATCGACCCATCACCTGAACGAGTGAAGGGTACTTGACTTGACAGCACTTACGTGGGAATAACCTGTTATTGTTAAACTAGCAGGTAAGCGTGAAAAATCACAGATATTGGTAATTATTGTCATAAAGTAGTATCAATTGACGCATAACTGTCAGTTGACATTTGCCTCTATATGAGGTCTATTCAATCTACGTAAATGGAAGTTGATTTTAAATATTTTTTCAAATCACCTATATATATTATTTTTTTTATTTAATTCGTATAAAGCTTATAAAATATGTTATGAATAAAAGAGATAATAATGGGTATATCTAGTAAAGTGTGATACTTTAAATAATTTTATATACAGGGAGAAAAAAATACAAAATGGTTAACATCCCCTTAACCGTAAGACTCTGTATAACGGTAAGTATGGCTAAATATGTTCTAAATGACGTCTCCATCAGCTCCTAAAAGGTTTGCATCGACCTACCAAACACCTGTATATCCAACATCCCATTAAGCAATAGTTAATAATAAAATAACTTTAAAAAGCTCGTCTTAAAAGCATACTCCAAATAGGTTAAAAATAAAAAAAAAAATATACAGCAAACGTTAAATTCGTAGCATAATTAGGTTTTATTAACGACAATCGCTCTACACGTCAAGAAATTGAAATATTTTATTTTTTGAAGTAAATCGATTATTTTTTTATTTAAAATGTTAAAAAAATACAATATCAGTATCCTTATTAGTATTAAAATAATATATTCAGTGGCAAAACTGTGAAAGTAAATATTCAAGATTGATTTTTAATGATCATTTCAAAAAGCCCAGCGCAATTAAATATGATTAAATCAAACAAATTATAATTAAATTTAGCCTACCTTAGTAAGAAATAATCCCAGTTAGGTATGGTATACGTGTGCTCAGTAATTCATGATAATTCTATGTAATAAAATAAATTAATAAAAAAATATAAATGGTAACATTTAAACAAAATGAAAACAATAAATTATTAAATATCATTTTATTTGCTGATTTGTGAATATTTTTTTTAATTAATTTTTAAGGCGTTTTTATCAAAGTTTCTTGTTTTCAATTAATCAGAGAGTATGATTATTACAGCGCTTTTGATTAATTATCTGTAAAATAATGTCCAAAAGATAGGTCAGTCGAAATTAATGTTAATGCATATTGATAATTTATTTGAATATTTGCACAATATCTCAAACTTACCACTTTGTCCCGCGATGTTTTTGATGTTTTTCCTGCTTTGTTTATTTGTTCGACACTTTAGTATTACCATTTCGCGCGGTAGCTGAATTTGCATTCACGTTTGTGAAAACGTGCCTCCGCCGGGTACTGGAAAAAATAAACACGTTTTGTTATTGGTATAATTTGTAATTTTGCTTCAAGATCAAAGATATCATGAGGGCGATTACATTTTACCTACTGTTACGTTTACCAATACGTTACTCGATAAATATAAATAAATAATAAATATTTTTTAGTGTTATGTAATTATGTGCGTTTTGTACTATGGATAAATAAATAAATAAATCATTTTAAACCGATTTTTGTGTTTTTAACCGATTTTTACCGAATCATTAAAATGGGATCCCGAGACCGTTCCCGATAAAAGATCATTTTTTATAAAAGGCTGCGAGATATACTCAGCGCCATGAATCCACTAGTGAATTTGTGTCCATTTCACTTTTTGGGACAGCCTGTATTTGCGGCACGTGTCCGCACATTCCGCATTTATCATGACAGTCAGAGGGACAGTCCTCACCCCTTGTACTAATGTTTTATTTTTGCGTGCTAACATGTTCCCTTATCTTAACGGAACCCGCATTGCGATAAGCATTTTGTAATGGAATATATTATTTTTTTTGTTGGGGTTTGCGTTGCAGGAAAGGCGCTATCAAGCGCAGTTTCCTGAGTTTGCGCTCTATTGTCCACTCCACGACTCGAGTCCATACTTCACAGTCAGACAACTTCTCGCAGGTCTGTAATTAATTGAGTTTCTACGAGTTTCGGCGGCTAGATTTGACCACTCGTTTTGTTTTTTATTCTATAGAAAGCGCTAGATCTATTTTAATTTAAAAAAAAGACCAAAATTAACCTACTTTCGGCGCATTTTATTACAGCGTAATTAGCAGTATCGACCAAGCTAAGATGGATCTCAGAGTTTTGCGAATTTTACTTTTACATCAAAAAAAAATACGCCTAAAATATTTTTATCATCTCATGTGCTTTATAAGTTATAAATGTGTATTTCTCGAATACTTTATTTAATTTTGAAGATGGTGTTTTTTTTATCAAATTTAAACGTAAATAAAATAAAATAATCATGGCAATATTATAAAGTTCTGCCAGGCCGTAAAAATATTTTTGTTTTATTTAATATTTCTTAAGGTCAACAGGTCAACAGGTCAACAGGTCAACAGGTCGTTTGTCTCGCAGCTAAGACAAAGACAAAATAAGATGCAGTATGAAAAAAAAAATTTTTTCAGTTTTTTCATTAATTTAAATAGTAATTTATATGGCCTCATTTTATGACACTTTTTTTATTATCACAGCATTTTTTTCCTGTATAATTTTCACCACTACATATTTAAAAATAACACTTTTTTTTTAATGCCAGTGGTCACCTTTGGTTTAGAATTTTAATGTGACGAGAAAGGCTGTTAAATATTTTGGCAGAAAAATAATGTGTGTAGATAGAGATGTGTCAGTGGATACGGTATCATAACTTCGGAAAAATTTCGATATATCTTCGCGGTTCACATCTCATAGAACCTAAGACCACCCTCAGTTTTATAGTTTATATATCTATCTATCTACATCACTTTCTTGTGGACACAATAACTGCCGTAATTTCACACCAATCACTTTCAAAAGATCAATAAAATTAAAGGGCACAAAATCTCGATCAAGTTCGTTAATGGGTAAAATCCCAAATTAATGGGTAATGGGTAAATGGGTAAATGGGTTAATGGGTTAATGGGTAAATGGCTTGTTTGAATTAACCCTTACGGTAAAAGATGACCAAATGTTTCGCCTTTTTAATTCGGTGAAATCTACCTCCAATGTGCGATCGGCTTTGACCCCCCCCCCCTCCCCCCCCCCCCCCCCGTGTAACGCGACGCCCGGCTCCTGTCACGGATTCTGCGTCACGAAGCGTTTAGCTTTCGTCTCCCGTCTCGACCGATTGCATTGCAAGGAGCGTTTTGTTCCCATCGATCGCTTCCTTTTAATAATGTTGTAAACGCTCATAAATAATTCATGATGGCCTGACCCCCGTCTGTCGGGCTGATATTCAAATGCCCTGTGCTGTGCTGTGATACGACTGAACGTAGTAACAAGGCAATGTCATGCAACAATGCCGGGTCTCATATCCGTGCAATGGAACGATTTGCGACGGACGGCAGATACATATTCAAATCGAGCCACTACCTTATACGTATAAAAAAGGTAATTAAATGCTAAATTTTGTGTTAGAAAATTAAAAATACAGGATGTGATGAGTAGGAAATGATTTAAATAAATGCGAAAAAAAATCATCTCCAAATTAACCATATTTTTTAACAGATGGTGTGAATTCGGTCTGCGCGCGAATTCCGATGCCGCACCGATTGGTAATTGGCACCACTGCGGCGTACGGCGACAGCTAAGCGCTCACAATAAAGATATTATTACACGATCCTTTAATTATTGTCATGCAAAGTTTAAATTTTTTTTTCTCGGTAACCATGATGTATTTTGATATAGTTGCTTTAAAAAACACATCGTAGAAATCGCAGTACCAATCACCTGGTTTTTTTTATCGGGAATGGGATTGGGACAAGTCAACAGTATAATTTTAAGGAATGAATTCTGGGCCAAAACTGAAATATAAATACGCTATTGAACGTTTGTTCCTGACCTATCCAATCGACTTTCATTACTTACAATATTTTCGCGCGGGAAACTACCCGTTGTGTACTGTTGTCAATAATTTTATAGGCAAGGTTACTAGGTCGCGACGTCGTGGCGCCGCGCGGTCTGGTATTTTGTTAGGTGACCATACTTTAAAATGTTTTTGGGACTCTTTCTTTTGTCATTTTAGACCAATTTTTTTGCTTTATTTACCGAGTTGTTGAGTTGCTGGTATGTCCAAAATCACACTCGCATATTGTAGACAAAATAATAGTGTAGTTCATAGCAACGCCACACTTTTAAATTTTATTCTTATTTTAGAGATAGTTAACAGTTACTAAATTTAGACATATATTTCGAAGTGGTCGTAAATCATCACTCGCACGCATGCCGCGGCAACTATCGATCAACACTTTTACGGCTAAGGACTTAAGGTCGACATTAGCATGATAAAAAATAGTGTTTTAGGATGCTTCGATTGACTAATATTTGGACATAGGATGCGTCTTAAATGGCACTAAAAAGGATTTAGCTATCCTAACGGGGTGTAACCGTAGCTAGTTACTTTTACCAGTACTTTAGTACCAGTACCTGGGAAGTATCATGTTTATTTAAAAGTTTACCGGTTAAGTGAGCGAATGTGTATCCTCTTCCGTATTGGCAGTATCTCACGAATGGGAGTCGTGACTAATTTTTCCTTTATATGTATTGTATATTTGAGTTCAGCTCTTTGAGAACTAAGTGCTAATTCAACAATCTGGTCTATGTATCCTTTAAAACCTGGAAACGTATTATCTGCGTATTTCTTTCTTTTATTTTTGTATTTAGTTCTTAAAAGTAACTAAGTTATTTTGATATACACACATAAATTTAAAAATTATTAGTGTAAGCACTCTTATGACATATTAAAAGAAATTAGGATCGAGTGAATTTTGTTTGATCGCTCACGATAAAACGAATTTGGTTTTTTTTTTTATATATACTTTATTATTTGTTAACAAAGCACCTTTATATTTCCTCACAAACACGGTGCATTTTCTGTTGGTTAAAAAAACATTCTATATAATAACACAAAAGTTTCAATAAGGTTATAGGTTAACATAAAATCAGTAAATACATAAACAACAAAAAATTTAAATAAATACTAAAAGAAAAATTAAAGAAAATAAAAAAACAATACATTTTTGTATTTAAATATAGGTTAATGTTATGATAAATTCCATGGTAAGACAACTTTAATGCCTATTTTTAAACTAAACTATCCGTTTTGATAGTTTTTTATTGAGACCCCTTAATAATAATGAGGATCGTGATCAAAATAATGGGGGATAATCAAAAAAAACGTGATCATGATAAAATATTAACATTAGAGCGTGTCGCTTTTTCTTGTCCCAGTCTAATTTGAGGTCACGTTTTAATGTTTTTTTTTTCCTTCTAAAACATCTGCCTAATTACAGATATCTGATGAATAACCGAATTCATATTTATGAAAAATAAAAAAGATAAAAAATATCTGTGTGATATTTTTTTTTTTAAATTAAGAAGCCAATATATTATGTAATCAAAACTATTCTTTGTGTTATAAGTTGAAATATTTTTAATGATTTTATTGTCCAAAGATGGTGAGTAGTGTATTACAATAGAAAAGTTAATATAATATGGACTATAAAAAGTAATTTTATATATTTTCTTTATATTCAGTTTATGTATATTTAGTATATAAATTATACTTAACACAACCATTAGAATTATATAGTTAATAAATGTAAATTATGTTTGTAATATATAGGTAATAATATGCAATATTTATTTTATTTTTCCTGCAACCTTCTTCTGCCCGCTCTTAGAACAGGTTTTTTTTAACCTACCTAAAGTGGCCATGTTACTTTAAAGCAACAATAAATGTCTGGTATTTCATTTGTCCATATGATAATAATTTATTTTTATTTCAGTGTTATTATATCATTTATTGTTGTGACTTCTTATTGTGTCATTTTGAATAAATAAATATTAGATTGAACGGCTCCGCGCGGAAGAAAAATATAAGAAATTTAAAGGGAAAGGAATATAAAAAGCGTACTCAAATACTAACCAATGTTAAAAACACTCCTCCGTACGTTCAGATTAATATATTGGCATACGGTATGTCACGGTGTATCAATAAAAGGTGTTTTGGTGTTTGTAAAGAAAGCTTCACGAAAACAAAATTGCGTGTGACAACATAAAGTTAACCACGCCTAAACAATAATCTATACCTGATTAACAATAGAGTGCTATGTTCTTTTCCGATGTGCTGGACGCCATTAGAATATATATTACGCGTGGGCAGATAATGACAAGGCAATTCTTTCGGCTGTTGCTGAAGAGGCGGGTTCGAATCGACGATAGTGAAATTGAGGAGAATATTGACTTTGCCACCGCGGTAAGGCCACCGGGCAACTCGGACTCAAGAGAGCGGCCAAAACTCAAAATATAGAAATAGAGCGAATATCCCAGAATAATGGGTTCAACGTTTGGTTGACCGCGCCGTGCCGTGCATGAGGTATCCGTGCACCGCACCCCTCCTCGATACACCACGCGAGAGTAGGAGCTCCTAGGCATACATACTCGTAATGTGACCATGCGTTTAAATGTTTCTGGGTTTTTTTTCTATTGCTTATTTTACTTACTTTTTTCGACACATTGAAATATCAAAAAGCGAAAGTTGTGTCATGTTTGTCGGTGCATTAGAAAAAGAACAACCTGTATATTTTATATTCGATATCTGCTATTAAAAAAACAATTTGGGCAAAAAATCTTATGATAAGACATGCTAAATCTATTTGACAAAGGAGCAGATTCCACATAATATTAAATTTATAGTAATTTATGACATGACAACATAAGTTTTCTGAAATTAAAATAAAACATAAAAAAAATTGGTGCTATATTCGAAACTACTACGAACGGACTTTGAACTCTGTAAGTATAACAACTTCGTGCTAGCGTGTGGAAGAAATGTGCTAAGCCCAGTTTATTGATCGAGTTCTAAATCTGAAGGTCAGATACTAATTTTTCTTATGGTTCGATGAAAATATTTTCTGGATTTAATTACTTAATGTATGTAAGTTTTATTTTTTTTAAACTTATTTAAATGAAATTTTCTTAACCTTTCATTTCTAGTTGTAGTTGTATTTATTTTATTGTTTCATAACAATATACATATATGCCATCGAACTTATACACGCGACACATGTGTTTCTGATTTTTATAAAAATATGAATCAATATTCTTTTTTTTTTTTAATATTTACAATTTCATTAAAATTGTGTTTTTTTTTATCCGTTTAACCTTGTAAGTGTAAATTCTTGTTTGTTATTGTACAATATTTAACGTAATGTTTTTTGATGTGTAAACATTTATACCGGAGCCCGAGGATTTTTCGTGGCTGTAATAAAATGCGATTTGGAAACAGTGAGGGTCTATCCCACAGGGAACTAAATGAGAAGGTTGGTTTTTAATTAGTCAGTAGGTGACCGACATTATTAAATTGAACCAAAATAAAATTAAAGTACGTACCGGAAGGGGATGTTTGTATTTAATTACTTAGCAAGTGAGATTTATAAATTGGAATGAAAATAAGTGAAAATCAATATTTATATAATATTAATTTAATTTAAAATGTCAATCTCATTACATTCACAGACAAACGCTAATGTTTATAGATCTTAGTCCGGGGAATCACACATCCTTTTTTTTAAGGAATGCTGTAGGTACATCTACATATATTGACAATAAAATTAATTAAATTAGGTCAGTAGCCTAAATATTTGTAATCACGGGAGGTGCAATATTGGAAAATTTTATCTTATTACAAAATATGAATAAAAATTAAAAATAGGAAATGGGTATATGAAATTAAAAAACGCGTCTATATTTAGAATGAAAATTTACGGTTTGTGAAAATATTTCAGTAATAATTTGTGAAAAGTGGTTTTTTGAAAAGGGTGATAATTTCTAATAAAACCAGCCATACCCACAACACACTTGATATTCAGGCCAATAAATATAGCGCGAATGATTGAATGCAACAAAAACTTATCGATTCTCTGAAATCGATTCGTCGCTTTAATGCGATCATTGGATATTAAAATAATCATCTTTATTATTCTATGAGTCACTTCAACTCAATGAATTATAATACCTTATATGGATATTTCCAATGATATCGCCATCGGGATTATATCTTATATATCATAAATCAGTCAGCCTTACTAGATAATATTATTTTATATTCGATCATTTTACGATATTATTAAAAATAAAACGCCTTAGCACCGTTCATTCAATTGATCGTGCATATTTGCGGAGTCGCGCGGAACGAAAAACATTACGGTACTAAGCGCAATCTTAACGGTTGTATGTTTCATATTTTTATCGATAGTTTTGAGTCCCTAAATCATGTGTCTTGCATTTTAGTATGAACTGTTGAGTTATTATCATTGCCTTACAATTAGAGGATTTGGAATTTTGCAATAAGCCATAAAACTTCACTGTTTTGTTATAATTATAGAAATTAAATAATAATCTACATTCATTATTTAAAAAAAATATATATTATCATATAGGCCGAATAATATGTTAGAATGGAATCGAGTAACAACAACTTAGGAAGTATTTAATTTTCGATTAATCAAACCAATAATAATACCAAGTTAAAACTTACCATCATGTTACCTATACTATATTTTAATTAAAAAAAACTTTAAATTTAATTAAATTACGTCAAGTAATTAAAACTTTAATTGGCATTATATATAAGTCAGCATAAACATAGTAAAACGATGTTTTATGTATTTTCGAGTTAGGCTGTTGACAGTGTAAAAATATTTGGCCATAAATATTTGCTTAGATATAAAAATAATATATATGTTACTTTTATTATCCATAAACATTACTGCTAATCTAAAAAAATATACAAATAAAAGTTTAGACAAATATATTATCAAATTTACAGTGTGTCTCAAGACGATTCCTGTTAAAAAAATGCAAACTTAACGTGAAAATATTAAACGGTTTTTGTAATATGTCTTTGTTATGCGTTATAGATGGGAGACGGGGTGGTGGTGGGGCGGTGGGGGAAGCGGGGTTGGCTAGTGAGTGAGAATGCCTGCAAGGGCGAGGTCACAATTCGCGCCGTGTCGCAATTTACCCGCTGGCGGAAAAGACAGGTAATTTGGGAATGAACTATTTTCGCATTTTTCACATAATTTCTTACGCATAATGGGAAACACAAACATTGGATTAAGTCTTTGGGAATTATTGGACCCGCTGTGTATGGATGGTTCCATGGTCTTGATTATCCGGTTTGATAATCAAGACGAGAACCTAGTGTGAAGCCCTGAATATTCGATAGCTCTTTTGACGTCCAGCTTTGCCTATAATGGCATAGTTAAACATACGAGTATTTGTGGCCAGTTTAATATTTTTAGAGCTATATACAGGTTGTTAAGTCCACTTCTCTTTCCGGCGTGAAGTGCCTTCAGGTGAAGACGACAGACACACGAAATCCTTTCGTGCTGCCGCCCGGTCTACGATGACACAGAGATTTTGTAGCACAAGCCTCACCTCAACCCTCAGGTTAAGATGAGCTCGCTACGTAGTCAATCAAATCAAAACTCACAATTCGAAAATAACTTCTTTAATATGGACTGTAATATTACACGATTCGAAAGGTAAGTATTTAAAAACGATACAAAATCGGACAGCTGTTTCAACTCGGAATGCACACAGTATAGCCGGCCACAACGGCTTTTATTCTGAAATAATGCGTAGTTCGGAAGTTTACCCAAAGCTAGTTACATAATTTCCAATACATTTAATACTTAATTTTTGTATGAAAACATCAATGATTTTTCTATCAATATATATCAACTTAATATCTAGCTTAAATACTTCCGTATTGCATATAACACTATAAGAATACATTTTTTATTAAGTATTCTAAATAAAAGTATAAAACCTACTTATTTTAGGATTTCTGACAGTTCTCAAGCCATTATATGCCAATATTATCACTTATTATAATTACACTATAACAATTACATGATTTTTTAAAGTGTACTTACACTCTATGCTTAGCTATAACAATTTTTTTATACAATAATAAATGTGTAAAACTCCGGTATTTCTAACCTGCATAAAAAGATCTAACCGGTGGCGATTAAAAACAAACGAGCACGTGTCATTTTTTTAATATGATTTAGTAAAAGGACTTCACCGTGACGTCATTGGGAATCCCTTGAGAGATTTACCTTGCGTGAATACAAGGTCAGAATATTTACGGGGAATTCTTTTTAAGATAATTAATATGTATGAAGTTGAATGTTAATATTTAGCCAATCCAAAGATAATAAATTTGAATTGAGATACTTTTAATGTATATGCAAATACGGGTGCATTTAGTTCGACTTATCTCAATGGCCATTAATCAATGGAATTGACACCACAGCTTCCTGTGTCTCGCTCAGCGGCATGTAATGGACCTATCACAGCAGCCATCGGGACAATCTTTCGACGAATTTCGAACGCCGCTAGTGCAATAAATCCTCAACTGTGAAAATGAAGATATTCAATTCTCCGATTGAAATTTTAACGAAGACCTTAAATTGTGAATACGTCTAATTGTTCGACGCTAAAAATCCATCGACGAATTTGCATCAATACACCGTATCATTGATGCAAATAAAAACCGTTATAAAACGGGTACGAAATAAAAACCGTGAAGGTTTAGCCCGTTCATTTCTTCATAGAGACATTGTAGTGTTGTGACTCTCTTAGTATGTAAAAGAAAAATAATGTTGGATGGATGGAAACTAACTTTAAAGTTTTCTGTAGAATTTTATTGCGGACATTTTTATGTATAAATTAGGCTTACTTCACATATGTAGTTTGGTTACTGAGAATTTTTAAAAATAAAACTCAACAAATTCAATATTTTTTTATGTAAACATGGGATTATTTATTTAAAAAACCAGCTTAAAGGTTTTCTAAAAATGTGTTTAGTTAATCTAATTATATTTTTTATATATGCCTGGTATGAAAAGCTATCTTGGCAGTAGACCTCAAAAACATGCATAAAATGCAATTCGAGTGCATTATGGCTCTTAACCCTGTTTATTTTGTGTTAATCCTTATCTAAACTAAACGGCCGTTAGATGAAAAAGCGCGATTTATGGCCAGGTTCCAGAAAGAAGGGTAGTCGTATTTTTGCGGCATCGACTAATTTCCAATACTTCTACAATTATCATAAAAAATACATACTACAGGAGCGCAGCTTGGCTTAGCAAAGGTTGTTAGATCGCACCAGCGACGTCCGTTTTTTTTTTTGTTCGCGTGCATACAATTGTGTGTGTTTCGAGTGTATTTCAACACACAATGTGCACGCATACGGCAGCGGCGTTATTGCATTCCAACGGTCGAGAAGTCTCGTTATAAGGCATCGTCCGAAAGGCCTGTGCTTGAGAGCTTACGCAACGGATCAACGAATTTTGAAATGAAACGACATGGACGGCCGCGTACGGAGATTTTGTACATCTTGCCAGCGTAGTGCATTTGCTCAATATAGATAACAGCATACTTGAGCTCGGCGGAGCAAAGTGTCCTTGAACCAAGAGCATCAATACATATTATTAATTTATTTATTGAATTAGAATGAATAACTAGTCTTCAAACATCTAAGCTCACCTTTTTATGATGCTTTTATTTATTTACTTCATCAGTATTTATTTCTTATTTAATCAAGGAAAATAAAAGGTACAAGAGGTGAAACGAAATCCTAAAAAATCTAATTCAGTCTAGCATTCTTACAAGTTTTTCACATATAGAGTGATTTATTTCATATCTAATGCTAATAAAATTTTGAGATAACGAGTAATTGAACTAAATACCAATACAAAAAACCATTCCGTTATGAGCAGTGAAATAAAAACAGTTACACATTATAATAAAAACAAATTACCGTACGAACTTAAAGCAAAGCTCTTCAGAGTTTGATCTTTTCTATTATGCAGGACACATATTTGTAACCTATATATTTTTTGTAACCTATATATAAATACAGTCTGTCTCGAAAGATCATTCCCAAAATAATAGGGTCAATTTATGGCTTAATATATAAACAAAAATATATAAAAGGAAGGGTGGGTTGAAATGCTAGTGTGTTAAAAAAAAATGCTATATTATCATGGTTCAGTTTTCCATTCATATTTTAGTTGTTTGACAAGATATTAATTACCTATATTTTTTTTAAAGCTAACCAAATTAATAAGAGATTGGTGTTTAAGTCATAAGTAGGTATGCCTAATATAAAAATATATTATTTATAAATATAAATGTATGTATACCACTTCAATTATATGAAGTATGAATCGTTAATATATAACTTATAGATGCGATAATACTACATACATTATTTATACTGGTCTCTGGCACTCCAATCGCTTACCTGAAATCACTTCTCTAAATTGATAGGTGTTTTACCTGATTAATCACAATCTCATGATTCAATGATCCAAAGAAAAAATTTTCCCAACGTTGAACCTAAAATAATCTGACAACGTTACAATACGTTCTTTTGGGTCTGTGTTCAGCAGGAATTTGAAATTTTTTCGAGACGCAAACGAATGAAACGAGCTTTTTTCGTTTGATACAAATTAGTTTCATTAATTAAACGTTTTCTGTAGGACGAGAATCGTAACTCGATAAAAAAACTGCCAGCATTTTCTTATTTGGATTGATCGATGCTATCAAACACGTTTTTTTTATTTACTATGTATGTTATAGCATTCTACGTATATGTTATAAGGCATAGGTATGCCTAATATATCTATATGATCTATATAAAAATATATCCATACAATTTAAATTATATTTATTCATACATACGTATACGAATCACGTGAGACTATTTAATTTGAAATTAGGATTAGTAATGATAAAAACAATGTGATAATCAGGCAAGTAAAATCATAATAATGTTTAGGGTCATCGCTAAATGAAACAAGAATCGCTATGACACCCTGTAGCTATCATATAATATCAGCTGCTTCTATATATTGTTCAGTAGTAGTAAATTATTAAACCAAAACATGACGTCTTATAGCTAGGCCCTACAGGCCTCATTAACGACATCTTCCCTTAACTACTCGCGCATGTGGTACCAACTTTCAACTTGCTATGGGTCCTATCCTAACTTGTAACGTAAAAATAAAACCCCTCGGTTCTCCAAATAAATTTCGAATCTAAATTAATTAATGGCGTCTTTCAAAAAGAAGTTACCACCTTGTAAAATCTTTCACGAAACTATGCTTTTACGAACCACAATTCTATCATAGGACTTCTTACCAAAATGGAGATACATTTTCTAGAAGGTTGGCTTCAGTTATTTTTTGTGCAGGTTGGTTGTTTTGTATCGTGATGGGACTCTTAGTTCTTTTTTTTATAAAAATATTATACAATATGACAGTTAGGTGAGCGTCCTAAATTTATTAAATATTAATGTGTTCCTTATCGTTAACACAGTACTGTTAGGGTCAGTGTAAATTATCTTAAACAAATACTTATCACAGGGTCAGTCAACGACCTAGTACAGTGTAATAATAAGAATCTCCGTATAATGCATAGCATATTGCCCTTTGATAACAATGCATTGTGTAGGTAGATACATTCGGTTGTTAAACACGTAGTTTTTTAGGTACACTGAAAAAAAATATGGTAATGGCAGCAAAAATATGGTATTAGCAACCATAAAGTATGGTTGATATAGTGACAGCAAAAAATTTTTTGTTGGTCCCATTTCTCCAAAATCACGAAAGGGTCCAATGTTTCATAGAGCATCTTTGGAGGCGGGTTTAGATTCTGTCAGAATTGCCGTTTAATTTCAAGCGAATGCAAATAAATGTAAAACAAATTGAACTAAGCTAAGAATGTTTTTCAGCTATGTGTGGCACTGTCCCGCGTATAGCGTCAAAATAAAACCTCTGCAACAAAAAATAAGGAAACATTTTTTGAGTTTTTTTTTAAGACAAAAGAAAAAATACCCCATGCGATTCGGGACGGCGCGACTTAGTATACTTTATATGAAGTTTTTTCCCCGTGATGAGTTCTGGAACAGCAGTTTACGCAAAGTGTATGTCTAAAACCACATATTCATGTCTAAAACCACATGTAAATGCATTGACCACATATTCATTAAAACTAAGAGTTGTTATAATGGTATTGTATTTTCGTCTACAGTGACCGACCACTATTCGACTTTATTATTTTTACACGCAATTAATCCAGAACCAAAAATTAAAATTAAAATAAAAAATATATCTATAATTGATCATGTCGCTTTAATGAATGATGTTAAAAAAGAGTCATGGTCTTCGGTGTTAGCTATCCGTGATGTTGATAAATGTTTAGAGCTATTTAATAATATATTAACTAACTTTATTAAAAATAATACCACTGTTAGGCATTTATCTCATAAAAGACTAAAACTAACGCCTTGGATTACTCCTGGACTCATTAAAAGCATTCACACTAGAGACCATATGCACCGCACCCTAAGGAGAGATCCTTATAACATAGAATTGTGTCTAAAATTTAAGAAATATCGAAACACTTGCAATGCTCTGATTCAAAAAACTAAAAACTTATACTATAAGGAGAAAATAAAAAAATCTGATACTAGTAAACAGCTTTGGACAACTATTAAAGTGATCGGCCATCTTAACTCAAAAAAAGCATCCAGCATTGACAAAATGCGTGTAAAAGAATCCCTAAAGAATATGGAATCAGATGGCAAATTAATTGTAGACTATGCAAATAAATTTTATTCCACTGTAGGATCGGACTTGGCGAGTAAAATCCTAAAACGTCTCAACAAAACTGAAATGCAATTAGCTTTTAGAGTCTGACTCTCTTATCTCACCATATAGACTAATATTTAGTTCAACAAATCATTTAGAAGTCTCTAAAGTTATTGATAGTCTTAAACTTGGGAAAGGATCCGACTTAATTAATGCTGATATAATAAAGAGATTAAAATCTAATATTTTAATAACCCTGTGCCATATTATAAATCTTAGCATGTCAAATGGTATTTTTCCTAATAGCTTAAAGCAGGCTGTCATTATACCATTACATAAAAATGGTGATATGGCGGAAATAAAAAACTTTAGACCCATCTCATTGCTGCCTACATTCTCAAAGATTATTGAAAAAATTATCAAACATCGCTTGACAATGTTCCTAGAGCAAAATAATTTATTATCTACAAACCAATATGGATTTAGGCAGAATCGAGGTACGCAAGATGCGGCGCTTGATTTAACAGAATATATAACTAGAAACATCGACAAAGGGAAAAAATGCGTTGCCGTGTTTCTCGACCTGGCTAAGGCATTTGATACTGTCTCGTTTAGCATTCTTCTTAAAAAATTAGATTGCATAGGGATCAAGGGTAGCGAATATGATTGGTTTAAATCATATCTAACTGATAGAAGTCATCTAGTCAGGATTAATGAGCAGGAGAGCGATACTGAAATAACAACATTTGGTGTGCCACAGGGTAGTGTTTTAGGGCCTCTTTTGTTTTTAATTTACATTAATGCATTATGTAACTTGCAACTTAAAGGAAAAATTATAAGTTTCGCAGACGATACTGTGATTGTATGTTCTAGTGACACGTGGACTGAGTTACAATGTAAGATGCAACATAATTTGGAAACTATTACCAATTGGCTGGACAATAATCTTTTAACTCTAAACATTAGCAAAACTAAATATGTTACTTTCAGTATTACTTCCGCCGGTTTAGTTGATACGGGCTTTCATCTTCGCATCCATGACTGTCAGAACCGAATAAAATGTGATTGTCTTCCTCTGGAGAATGTTGACCATATTAGATACTTAGGACTTGTAATAGACAGGCACCTTCGCTGGAACCATCACATTGATTCAATTGCTAAAAGAGTTCGTTCGCAAATTGTAGTTTATAAAAATCTTAGAAACTGTTTATCTTCCCAAACTTTAAAAATGGTTTACAATTGCTTAACTAACTCTTTAATCACCTATGCGTTAATTGTGTGGGGCGGTGCAACTCGAAAAGCCCTTGAACCATTAATCAAAGTTCAAAAATTAGTTCTTCGTGTGATCAATAAAAAGCCTTTTAGGTTTAGTTCGGAAATCCTTTTCTCAAGTTACAGGGTGCTAGATATTAGACAATCTTTTATTAAAAAAGTAGTCATACATGTTTGGCAAAATAAAATTAGTAATATACAGTGCACTAAAGCTATGAAGACAAGATCGAACGATAGAGGTCACTTAGATGACCAATAATGAAAACATCTTTTGGACAGAGACATATCATTTTTCTGGGCCCAAAAATATATAACCAGATAAGCGATGAAATTAGGGATGCTAAAACTAAAGCTTGCCTCGCTAAATCTATCTTAAAATGGTTAATCGCTTTGGGTAGAGATGCTGCTGAGAAATTAATTTCTGAAATAGTTGTTTAGATAACATTTATTAATACTGTAATTTAAGCGACTTAAGCTACTGAGTAAAAAATATTATTTTAGTTACCTAGAATGTTTAAAAAAAAAAAAAAAATATGCTTACTTAGATATGTCATACCAATAAGTTTATGCCCAATGTATATATATATCACTATAAGATATGTTTCTATACTATATGTAGTATAACACTATTTTATATTGAATATTTATTTATTTATATCGAATATTTATTTACCTATATATTTAATAATTGTTTATTCATTTATTTGTTATTTTTTAATTGTTTCATTTATTCATTTTATTTTTTCATATATTAAGTATTCTTGATTACACATTTAAATTGTACTCATGTGTGTATGTGTGTGTGGGTGTGTATATCAGTGTGTATATTTGTTTGTGCCTTATTATTTTTTTATATTTTCTCAGGGTTTTGCGCTGGTCTCTGCTATGCACTTTATCACTTCATATATAACCTTCCTTAGAACAGGTAACTATTACCTAGTTAGGAAGGTTATTGACTTACACTCATCGGCCAATTTATATTCCATAACAAAAAAAAAAAAAATAAATAAATAAATAAATAAATTATCATACCGTGTCACACACTTAAACACCCTCACACTCACCCTTACTTCTCACACGTCCACACCTAGTTCACTATTCACCTTTCTTTTTCGCTCACTTAAATTTAAACTATGGGTGTAATGGCATCATTACGTTTTTGTTTTTTGATTTATGCTCATCTTAATATGATGAATGATTTCATTATAAAGGTTGTGACGTGTATATTTAGTTTAAACTCGAGTACACCCCCATTGCCAATCGTGTTAAAATTAGCAGTCGGATTAGAAATGCGTGAACGCTAAAATAATATCTTCGGGCATCGAGTCGTAAATACCAACCCGCGGACGCTAAATCGAATTGACGGACGCGACATGCTTTGCGATGTAATTTTTCCGACAAAACGACGGTTTAGCCGATGCGAATGACCGACAAACATCAATTTCATGCAGTCGCTATAAGTAACCGTCTACATATTTATATCAAAACCAGTACATATATCGCTGTTGACACACACAATACTATTTGATACTCACATAGAATGCGAAAATACCGCCTTTTTTCACTCCCGCGATACAAAACAAACGCTAACACGGCGGTCGCTCGATTATGTCGGCAATACGATGACCTATTCTCCTCGATAGATATATTTTTATAAAACAAATCCCCTTTTCATCTTGAATTGCGAAAAACCTTATATTCAAAAAACAGACAAAATTAGCAAAACAAAAAATCTGTATTTAGAGTGCTAGTGCGAGTGTAATTTAATTTAATTTTAATATTTACATGTATCTCTGTACTTTAGCGAAAACCTGTCATCAGTCAATTTTACACACAATTGTATGTACCATTTTTTTTTTGTATATATTGTATTATTGGTTTTTCGAATAAACGATAAATAAATAAATAAAACTGAATCGGCTGTTCAGTTTTATAAAATCATCTTTTAAGGAGCTTTCATACCTGAATGCTACACAAATGCAAAGTTTACAGGTTTTCAAAGACGTTAGGAGAGATATAGGCAATCTAGTTTATTTTCATTAAAGATAATATATTATTGTAGAGAATTACCTCAGGAAATTTCTTTAAACAGAATGAAAAAAAAATAAAACCATATTAAAATGGCATTTTTTGAAATCACCTGCCTATGAAATCAGAAACGTCATATATAAAATAAATATAGTTTTATGATGAGAATAAAGTGGAGGAGGGATTTACTTAATCGATTTGAGATATATAGTATAATAACTTAGGAATAAAATAAAAAAATGTGCCTATAACTAGAGATTTTTGTTTTAGTTTTTAAGTATGAAAATGATAATCTATGCTAAATATTTTTAAATTTTCAGTAGATATATGTTTTTGTGTTATTATTTAAAAACAAATGAATTTAAAAAACATATCCCTTATTTTATTTAAAAACAATTAAATTCTATCAATATTTCATACAAAATAGTAGGCATCAAATTTAAATAATAAATATTATTTGGTATAAATGAAACTGATCAGAATAATGAATTACTTTTATAGAGAAGTGTACTGTAGAAGTCTAGTTTATTAGCTTTAGAACTACATATTTTATTTAATTACAATTGGAAAATAAATACTTTCAACATATGTGATTAGCCGAAACTAAATTATCCGCGTGAAAATGACAAGGCAATCTCTTCGGATGATAAATATGGCTTCGTTCATTGGTCGAACAATATTATTAATTAACTTTTTTCTGGTGGGTCCGAGAGTTGTCGAATGACGAGACCTCCGCGTTGTAAAAATATATTTTTTATTGTTGAGCAGCTAAACAAATAATGCGCCTAAGCGTTGAGTGATGGCAACCGTCCGCGTGACCCAGCTCTGAGCGCGTGCGGAGCCGGTTTCAATAAGTGATTGCCCTGAAACGAATCGTGATTTGTTTCAGAGCTTAACGCACTGCGAACAGAGTGCCTCCCTTCGAATGCGATCCGAACATAACCGCAAGGTACAGAACACACGGAGCGATTTTCATTAAACGTCAAATATTTTACTAATAAGTAAATCATTTATTCACATTACATGTTTTCACTTCTTAACTGTACAAGTATATTGTTTAACTTTTAAGATCACGTTCAAATATGCATTTAATTCTTATTTTATTTACATACCAATAAATTTATGATGTTATATTTAATATATCCATCACTTCACATTAGATGGGTGCCATGGCGCACGTTGCGGTGTCGCCGCGGTGGCAGTGACGAAAATCGCACCGTGTATTTTGGGTTTGCATTTGCGACACAAAGTATTAAAAATGCCAGCCTATAAAAAAAATACCCATGTTTTCAAAAATAAGTTTCAAAATGTAATGTAAATGTTATTGTGAAGCTTAACGCCATTTTATTTATTATTTATTTTGAAAACACAAGAAAGTAAAGTAAAAGTATTTTGCATATAAATAAATTACCTAAAGAATTATTATATAAAACAACATAAATCGCCAGTAAAAACAGTATGTTGTTTTTTGAAATATTTAATTATCTAATTTATATACATACGAAAGTTTATAAATAAAAAAGACTTTATAGATAAAAAAGTAATAGATTTTTATAGTTTGTATGTGTTAAAGCATTTTCTGAAAAATATTATATAGAGATTACCTACAGATTGTTTGAGAATATATAGTTTCGTGAATATTATCACCTTCATTCACCTTCATAAACCAATAATTTCTTGAAAAAAGTTGAAAACAGTTCACCATAAACTCATACAAATTGAAAACATGCGTAGTAGATTATTTTAGAGGGTATTGCCTTAGTTTATTATAAATAAAATAAAAAATACACCCATGAACGAACCCATAATAGAGTCTATTTAGTCCATAAAGCGAATATAATATAATTATTTTGATGTTACTAAAAGATGACCCTTGCAGAGACCCGATCGGACAAAGGCTGTCAGTTTTTTGAAACCCGACAGCGACTGTGCAGAGGTTATCCGAATAGGGCCTAAATCGATCAAGTGGTACATATCAAACACAATACACGCATAACGAGGCATTAATTAAATTCGATGATCGATATAAATAATATACGTTTTAAGGGGTTCTTATTGATGGGCAACATAACATCTACATGGTAGCACGACTCTTTTATATTTTGTGCCTATCTAAACTTATACATTTAATATTATATGAATGTCTATTTACCTATTTATGATTCAATACTATGACATAGAGTCGAAATAGTAATCATTTTGACAACACACAAAGTAAATTTCAAATTTAATGTTGATGCGAAAACAACGTGAGATTGTCATAAGATGCATTTACCATACGTTGTCCGTTCCAATGGACACTCATTCCATGTATTTGTATAAAGTGTAGGTATGTTAGTCTTAATTACTATATTTGTTGTTTCTATCTTGTTATTGTTTTATTGTTCTATTTACTTTTATTGTTTTATGTTACTTACTCATTTCTGCCTTTTATACCCAAATGCAAAGTTGTTTCTTGAAATAAATATTCTGAATACTAATATAGGGGCTACTCACATGTCATCTCTTGTTCGACTGATTGAATATTATATGTCATATCGTCATATTAGGACATATAATATTATGCAGCGAGTTTAGTTGTTTCATTTTGAATTGATGTTTTATAAACAAATAATAATGGCACTTGTAAGCTTCATATATGTTTTTTACAAGCTTTTAATTAGCTTGCAATATTTGTACGACGATTTAGCTCGCAATTTTGCAGAAAGAAGAAATGAAGAAATGAAGAAAGTTATGAAGAAATGAAAAAGAAAAAATAAATACAATGATCCTTTATTTCAGTATATTTTAAGTTTTAAAATGTAATAATAACAGAAATAAAAAATAAAATTTAAATATAAAAAATCCAAATTTTTGGTAAGAAAAATAAGATATAATTTAGCAAGAATTTTATTTATTTTGATGTTTTCATGTACATATTCATGATTCATGATTTCTTGAGATATTTTAAATATATTTTCGTACTGTTAAACATTCATAAAATATTCGTTAAAAGTAACTAAATAATCGTAGTGATAAAATAATTAATAAGCAAATATTTTGACGTATGCGCTCTATTGAAACAATTTAATTGAGGCCAGAATGCAAAAACTAGAACAAATAGCAATTAAAAACGTTTACGAGCATAGAGTAATACCAATTTCATTTGCAATGCAGTCTCCATTCAAAAGTCGCGTCGCGTCGGATTTATGAATGGAATGCGCTAACAGCTAAATACTCGAATGCGCGGTTCGTGGGCACATTTACGTACGATTGTGTGACCTACTTACTCGAAGCACCATAAGCACCCACCTATAGCACCTATATACTCCGAGCCTAAAGTTTAAATTTAACCAACAATAAAAAAGGTTATTTTTTCAAAATTTGTAGGCCGGCTCTTTGTACTGTGTAGTAAGGATTGCTCATATTAAAAATTGTTTCAAAATTGACCTACAATTAACATTTTGAACTGATTTGATTAAGGGAGGTGTGATTTTTGAAGTTATATAGGTGTTTTTTTTAGAGGCTTGGTTTTCAATCTGGCTCTACTTTTTTCGTAGTTGGTGTTTTTGACAGCTGTCACTTGATTTATGCTCAGTTTGGTTTTCCATTTCATAATGAATAGACTTACTCCTGAACAACGTTTGCAAATAGTGCAAATTTAGAAAAAATCACTCTAAATTTTTTTAAAATCACTAAAATAAAGTAAAAATCGCGTCGTGGGCCTGTGGCGTGGCCTCCAAGATCGTGCGATTTAACACCGCTGGACTATTTTTTGTGGGGTTATGTGAAGTCGCTTGTCTACGCAGATAAGCCGGACACGATTAACGCCTTGGAAGAGAATATTCGGCGCGTTATTGCTGACATACGGCCCAACTTGCTGCAAAAAGTGGTTGAAAATTGGGCCTCTCGGCTGGAATTTGTTCGAGTCAGCCGCGGCGGCCACTTACCCGAAATCATTTTTAAAACATAATGGCAAACCCTTATCTTTATAATAAAACTAAATTCTTAGCCATGACATCAAATTATATGCGTTTTATCTCTTCTTGAAAACCACGCCTCTAAAAACATCACCCTATACTTCTTTGCGCCCGTTGTACTCATTGGGATGGGATGTTGGTCGAGAAACCGCGTCACGCGTTAGGAGTAAAATCCGTAAGTGCCTTTTTATACGTTCTCTACCAAAGATACCCCAAGAGTCTCGGTGGGTCAGTGGTCAACGCACTCCCACGCTAGAGTGCCTGGTTCGATCCCCGGCTGGTAGTATAATAATAAAGTGACTTATAATAATATATTGAAGAGAAATATATTGAATAACAGAGAAAAATGTCTTATATTTCATTTATATCTCCTGTCTGTGTGTGTACGAATGGCTAAAGAAGTATAACTTCCACCATCTGGTCCTACGCAGACACATTTTTTTTTTGTTTTAAATAATGGTTGGTGCTATCAAAAAAGTTTCCTTATCTAAGGAAAAAATAAATAAAATTTAAATGAATTCGATAGCTTATATACTAAGAATGTTATAGCAAACTTTCATCATACGTTTTTTCGCCCCCTCCCCCACCCCTATTCCCGTCCCTTGGTCTGATTTATCCCATTAACGACCTTGACTAAGATTTTGTGCCCTTAAATTTTATGTCATTTTGAAATTGATTGGTGTAAAATTACGGAGTTATCGTGTCCACAAGTAAGTGATATAGATATAGATATATATTATTGTTGTCAACAGATGGAGAAAAAGTAGAAGAGATTGGGTACGTCCAGCAGAGGTACTCACCCAATCTCTATCTTCTTCTACTTTTTTTCTCCATCTGTTGACTAACAATTATAAGTGTTTAAACAACCTAAAAAACTTTTAAAGTAATATATATCTGTGGCTTGGTAAAAGAAGTGCCATGTCTCTTTTTTCATTGTTGAGTATTATGATGCAATATACTTAAAAATCCCTATTAAAAAACAATCATCAAATATAAGTCAAATGACTTTACAACTCAATTATATAAATAATACGCACACAAATCATGTGTTTTAATTTTACACTTTTACATTTCCATTATTTTTATTTTTTTCATCAACTTCATACATAAATCACTCATAAAATCATCTCATTTCACCACCATCCTTCATCGTAATCACAAATCCATTATTTATATATTTTTTGTTAAAATATCATCCTTTCCTTATTTCATCTAATTAGATGGTTACATAATATTTGACAATATTTTACAATAAAGATGACAGGTGAGAGTTAAAAATGCATTTTTATAAAACTCAGCGCTGGGTTTAAACCGACATCCTGCATTCTCAAGTACAGGACCTCTTTAGAACCTTTATAAATATTATGCTATCCAGCACTTTATCAAAAAATTAAAAAAATATTCAAAATTTTTCATATTGTCAAAGATTATGTCATTTATCTTTTCAGGGAATTTGCCGCTATTAAAAAACAATCATCAAATATAAGTCAAATAACTTTACAACTCAATTATACAATTATATATATAATATATATATATACGAGTATAAACTTTTTAACTGTTTTTGATTTTGGGTTCTAGGGGATGTGAAACGCGAAAATATGACGAAATTTTCTGGAAGTCATGAAATGGTACCCATTGCAATAGGTATCTTTGCCTATGAAATCTACCTAAGTATTTTTTCAGAATTCCTGCGCTCGGCGCGGTGTTGCGCTTAGCAGAAATATTCGCGCACGGAATGCGTTTTAAGCATGACACGTAAAATAAGTGGCTAAGATCATGGCTTTGTGCCACAAAGGCAAGCCCGAGCGAAACACGACAACAAATGGCTACTTTGGCTCCGTCTCGGAATTACTTTAAAATTATAGCCTGTTGACTCGACCTATTTCTCGTGGATTTGAGCCCACGCACGCTTCGCCTTTCCTCGCCTCACTATCGACGTGAGATTAGACTCGGAGCCAGTGAAGGCGGTATTTTTAAAGATTGTATTTGAATAAGAAATTCCTAAACAGTACATTTTCCCCATAGTATTTTCTTGGGCTGGATTATTTATCGCGGGAAGTATTTTAAGTCATTTTCAAGTGGCAAAAATACAGAAATTAAAAAATTTGTTTGAAGAAAGACAAGTTGAAGTGTGCTGGTACGATTGTATAATAAAATAAAAAAAATATTAAATGTCAAAGAAGCTCAAAATATAAATTCATATACATAAGGTCCTTTTAAGTATCCTTTTAAAGGGTGATTCGGGGCATTAAATTGAACTTTTGTTTAAAACTTTGTAAATAAAGTAGAGTCCTAAAACCATTTTAAAGTACGGTCACCTAATAAAATATCAGACCGCACGGCATCGCGACGTAGCGACTCAGTAACCGACTGACTTCACGGGGCACTGTACCTACAAATAGAGTATTTATATTTAAATATGGATTTTTTTTATTAGCTATATGAAAACTAGAATACTTAGGTTGAGGTGTGTAATATTCGATATATCATAAAATGTTGCCTGATATTTTATCAGGCTGACGAGTCATCAGAACTTATTCATTTTTATCTAATATAAACCGTATTCTAAGACTATTCCCGGTAAAAACCCTGGCTAATTGGACCTGCGATTTCAAATATTTGTAAAGACGATATATCAAATTCATGATTTCCGAGAAAAAAATGTAAACTTTACGTGATAATATTAAACGGTTGTTGTAATACGTATGACAGCGGATTAACACGTCATTCCTCTCGCAACACCTAACCGATCGCGAATTGTAAGCAACTCGGCCAATGTTACGCTTAAATAAAAATAATTATTTTGAGGTTGCATTATTTTCGCATGTTTTATTATAGTTTCTCAATCATGAGAAATTAGTTGACTTTACTACGAATCTAACATAATAAAAAATAACATAACAGTTTTTAATAGAACATAATATGAATAAAATATATAATATTCAAATAAGTGTATTTGTTCAACAAAGAGATTTAAAATGTTAACAGCATGTTTAGATCTTCAATATTATTTTTTTTTGACAAATACACATTACGGTTTATAAACAAAAATGTTTGACAATGATGATACCTTTAAGTTTCTCATTTTCTTATCTTTAAGTTTATTCATTTTACACCGTATTTTTGGGAAACTTATAAAAAAAATACAAAAATGCTAATATCCGAAAACCGTGAGACATTGAATGATGGTATATGTACTCAAATAGGTTCCAAATGACCTCTTCTGTCACCCTTCCAAACATTCTTTATAAGAATTTAAATAAAATATTCAGTTTTATTTATTATCAAATACGCTAAACTTAAGATAAATTTGCCGTCTCTAGCTTATTATATTAGTAGAAGTATTATATTTATTTGTAATAAAAAATAAATAAATCTATCGAATAGCAAAAAATCACAGCCTCTCAGTCGCTCAGTATATGAAAGTAGATTAGGAAGGTTGAGGTAAACCTTAAGATAATGACAGTAAATAGACGCGCTTAGCTCAGCGTACTTCGTTCTAATGAAGCATATAGTATTTTTCATGGTTATTGTGTATCGCGTGGCACTCGATGGTGACCTAGCACTAAATCTCAAGGCCTTAACTTAGCAAAATTTTTATTTAAAAAAAAAGAATTAATGATGGTTTACTTAAGTTACATTTTTACCTTTGCCTAGGTCATATGCAATAATTGTTTTACAAATCAGTTGAGGTCCGTATTCGAACGTAAACTGGGTAACTAAACCACAGTGATTTCCCCATATTTTTAACAACACGACTATAAAATAATTTTTAATTAAAAAATATAGATTTTATTTTATTTACAAGAGTTTTTGTTTTTTATTATTCATATTAAACTTGAATTGTTTTATAAAATTGGGAGTTATTAAATTTTATACGTTTATTAAGGCCTACTTAAAATTGCCAGCATGCTCTTCGATTAGTGAACAACTTCAGAAACCCTTCTATATTGAAAGAAAGGACCATTCCTTCAAAATAACGAAAATTATCAACATGGAGAATATCGGATTCCATTATTTTCTCCAGTATATTTTAATCTTTTCCTAAGAAGCCATCCCAGCTAAGAAAAAATAAAAATTTGGCACAAAAAATAACCTCATTGTACTACTTGCCAACCAGCTATACTACCGGAGGAATAGTTCCACTGTACATGTATAATCCTACAAAGTATACGTATAATATAAATAATAGTAATACAGAAAAATATACGTTTAAATAAACATATGGTAAAATACAAGTAAAAGTTTTATGAAATCGCTTTGATTTTTTTTTTTTGGGAATCATGATATCGCTGAAATTTCCTTAAAAAATATATATTACAATCTAATGTCAAAAGTAAAAAAAATTTAATGGGTTAAGAAATAGACCACTTTTTGAGATATCGGTCACACTCTTCATAGTTTTTATTTAATTAACATTTCCCAAAAATTATAAGGTTTCGCTCCATTTTAAGCTAATTATAAATATAATGTTCATTAAGTTTAAATGTAGTTATAACTAAAAATGCATACTTTAACGACAATACAAAAACAAATAAGAAGTTAGAATAAATTGATAAATTATACGTAAACAAATAAGATAACATTACGAACTGGGAATATTCAAAAATTGCAACATTCTGTAAATGAACTATTTATTTATAAAAAAAATATTCCTCTTTTCAATACGGATGCGAAGTTACTAGTCCATAATAAATGCAGTTGCACAAGGCAAAAAACGAACGAAAATTTTTTAGTACCTACCTTCAAAAATTTTACAATTCAATTACAAAATTTTATATTAATGTTTTTCAGTAATGTTTCTTAGAATTCAAAAAAGGATACAACAAATGTTGTTTTGAAATTCGTCAAAATCATATATGTGAAAAAAAAATATTATAAAGTTAATATGTTTCTTTGCTATTAATATTATTTGTATTTTTTTTTCTTGTCTTACTACAAGCTGAAACATTTTCATTGCACATGAAGGATTTTTTTTTAGGACTTAAACGGATGTAAACAGAATTACATATTTAAATATAAAAGTTAAAAAGTAATTAAACATCTATGTAATGCATATTACACACGCGGTATTCAGCAGATAAGCTCAGGGCTTAGCTGGAACATAAAAAATGTTAAATAAAGAGATATAAAGATAAGAAGAAAAATAAAATATTTAATAAAACTAATTGGGTCACTAAGTAATTTGGGTCACGGAAGTTAGTGAGGGTTCTATTGGCGACTTTAAAAATACAAACAATTTTTTTATTATTTATTTGAAAAATTAATAGTTTTACATACTAAAAAAGCTAATTTTACTAAAAATTAATTACTTAAATAATATTGTGAATGTTATACCTATTTTTATACATATTTTTTTTTTTTAGATATCAATGTCTGAGTAGATAAAATATTTTTTACGTCTCAATAAACGATGATATAAACAAAAATAATTATACCACCACGATAAGATCAATACAAATAAGAAAAAATAAATATAAATAATCTCTCATATTCCCTGGTCCAAAACCGCTTTAGAAGCGTTAGTTTTGAAATTTCTGACAATTGATATCATATTTAATAAAAAAGTTGGATATGGGCGGAATCGGTGAAAACAAAAGATTATTTTCCGAGAATTGTGTAGTTAAAACGTTTAGTTCAATATACAAGTAAAGAAGGAATGTTAAATTTAATTTTTTTTACTAGCTCTGACCAATCAGTTTTGTTAGTAAACAATTAATTTACTAATATTAGATATAATAATTTATGCTTATTAACTAGTGTGTTTTTAGTGTTTTTTTTTTATATTTAAATGGTAGCATAAATGTGAATGAGGCTCATAGTGCCATGATGCCATTTCAACTGCCATGATAATCTTATATCAAGATCATTATAACAAAGATCAGTAAGAAAAACACAAAAAACTTATAAGGTCTTGTGGAAATCATTAGTAAATAACTTTTTTGTTTAATAAGAAGTCTAAAAAATATATGGTAATAAATATTATCTATGTAATTATAGTTGAATTAATTTAATCAACCTCAAAGTTGACTACTACTGTCAGTTTCGACCAAAATATAATATTTATAATCAAATAACCGTCTTAGTTAGATTCATATAAAATATATTTTACTAATGCAAATATATTTTTGCCACTATTTTTGGCACTATTTTTAATTTTACTTTTGTGTACTTAGTTATAAAGTAATACTGCGTTAGTTATGCTTGCAATTGTATACACTTAACCAGTCACACTTAACTTAATGTCAGTAAATTTATATAACTTAACTCCGCATTAGATATGAAATAAATCACTTTATATGTGAAAAACTGGTAAGGATGCAAGACTAATCTAAATCATAAGTTTTCTTCTCATCTCTTGTATCTGTTGTTTTTCCTCGATTAAATAAATAAATAAATAGTTAGGCTTTTATCGGTAGGTACTAGACATTAAGTTCGCATATAAAATTTTATCTCTCTCAAACCGCAGTAGTTTGTTCGCCGTTTTAATAACTACGATTACTGGAATTACCGCAGAACTGACGTAATTCTTTGAAATTAATTTAATCTGGACAATAAACTTGAGTCATCGTTGATACTGTGGAGGCTATTTTATACGAACAACTTCAAAATCTAAAATAATGTTAATTGAATACACAAAATCGACCGTACAAAAAATTACAAAAGTTATCACTACTAAAAGTACAAATGCAGTACAAAATCAGAACCCTTAAAGCCATCTGAAAGTGAAAATAAATTAAATTTAAGTTAAAAGTTCACAATTTTAGTTATATTTGAGGACATATAGCGGTCAGTTATTCCGTTATTCCACATATTACGAAGCCGATAGTGCAATCCATGCGCGCATTTATAATCGATTTAGATTGTACGGTAAGATGGCAATGCGGTCGACATGATGTTTGCCCTTCGATTTTATTGGCGGTTTCTCGATTGTTGCTAACATTGTTTTGTTCCGCGAATCGATTACAATTATAGGGTCGTGATGTCACGAAGAATCTTGATGAAAACGTCATTGCAATATCATATCTAAGAATAATCTGACTGCCAATCTCAGTTCGTTTGGCCAGAGGTCCTCTCAGAATACAGCGGCTAAGTTCCGTTTCGTATGAAGCTAGCAACAAGCGGGTTGCCATTACAGTTACTAGCGTCTTGTATTGTAGGATAAAGAAGAGCGAACTATGATCCTGAATAATAAAGATAGAGATTCGAGGAAAGGGTTGATATATAATCAATAAATTACCAAAAACAATTTTAACCACATTAAAACAAATATTATTAAATAAATGCCTTTACTCAGTCACATTAATAACCACACATTACCCAAAAAAAAAAAAAAAACTATTTTTATTTTTACAAATTCGTTATAATATAAACAAGTATCCATCACCACGACCACGATGACAATGCCCCATGTATTAAAATGTAAAATTTATTATGTGACTAGATCCATTGCAAATAAATTATCTATCTATACATACTAACATACTCGTATATGATTATTTATTTATTTTTACAAAAACAATATATTTATAGCGTGTGCTGTTCTAAACTGATGTAATAAGTTATAAAGACAGATCCTGAGCTGACAATTCATAATATAAAAAGAATAAAATTTTCATAACAAAAAATAAAATGTTTAACTGAAGATTTAACTAGAGGCAAACCGTGGACACTTAAATTTATACAAAATAATTCTATAGGATTCAAAAAAAAAACTGAGTTCTGAAACTATGTATATGTATTTATGGGTACAGGTTTTTTATAAATGTCTTCCTAAAAGTGTAATAATAATTATAGATAAAATAATATAATTTATCTGTTATGCTTATAAAATAGTATGAGTACATTACAATAAGCTACATGAAGCTACTTCGCGTTGAGGGCCTTAGCTTTGTACTTGAGTAGCCTTCCTCATCTCCGAGCTTCCTCTCGATTGAGTATCTCTATCCATCTGGATGCGTTGCGAAGGCGTTCTGGGATCGTTTGATCTTTGAATATTTAGCGTATTTGGCTTCTCAACTCAACTAACGGAAACATGCATATTTTTTTTATTTGATTATTTTTCTTATTTACTGGCCCAATTCTACGCCGTCCCTTTTCCGAATTATCTTTTTGGGGATCCAGTCTTTTCCCCCTTGTCCTTTTCTCCCTGCGATAACTGTTTGTATAAGAATGATCTTGTATACAATGACCTTGTATTGTAGTTCTTTTTTTTATATTCAGCAGCGCACTTATGGGCAAAAGGTATTTGTTGCCTTGTGCCAGCTAACCATGTTGTTTAAAAATATATATATAAGGTATGTTTGGTTTCGACCAATCTTACCGTACTACGTTATAGTGTGGCCAACCCACCATATATTTTTGATATCACTTTTCCTGTATTTAAATGACACAATATTAATGTTTCCGACTAAATCTCTGTATGGAATGCAGAAATACACATAATAATGACTGATATTAATTTATTCAAAATGCGCAGTGGAGTCTACGGTAATAACTTAACGCGTTTGCAGACGATTTGCATACAGATGACGGAGGTAGGTACAGGTTATTAATACAACATTGGTGAATTAACAGACCGAGGTTGTACTCAGTTGGTGGTAGTTAGACGACCATAAAAACCACTTGGCGATTTTTTAGTCGACGTTTCGAGTCGATCACAGATCACAAAGGTTAACCTTTCACTGAATAGCGATTGGATTCATATCGACCGAATTTGCTTACCACCATGAGATTGCTCATTGCTACAAAAAACATTGGGTTTTTTTATTCATTTATATATTTTTTATTTAATCCGCTCGCCTTAATTTGATTTTGTAGCTAGGCCCTACAGGCGGCTTTGACATCGCCTTCGGCGCGCGACAACTCGTATAAAAACAGTCATTCTTTATATATAGATTGAATAGCATTTTAAAAAAATATCAAATAAATAATTAATCTTTGACTCTCGTATCGACTGCACTACTTCGTTTTATTGATCCAACGTATGAATATTACAATGGACTAATAGGTTACTACGAGTATGTTAAACCGTGTTCACTTTAATTATATTTATATTACATATATTTCATAAAATACTATATCTTTATACAGGAGGTTCCGCGACCATTCCCGCGGACTTAAGGGGGTGTTCATGTTCCCCATTACGCGTAAATAATTGTATTGATACCCATGTCCAAATTTATTAATTTTATCAAAGTGCTCGTGTAAATTCCCTTTTTTCTCGCAGGCACTTGACAAGGCCGAGCATGGTGCGGCCTCGCTCGCGACCGAACTTATGGCAAGAGCGATTTCATCGGGTAAAGTTTACAATTTTTTTACTCGAAGACCATGATGAATTTTGATATGAGGTCAAAACAAATCATGTTTGAAATCTCAAGGCCAATAAGCTGGATTTTTTACCGGAAATGGTCTTAGAATGCGGTGACACAAAGTTATGGTCGTCAAAAAGCTAAATGGTTCATCCTAAGGTGAGATGACAGTTGATATTGCAAAATTACATTAGGTATTCGCTTACAAATATTTTACACTACTAATCATTTTTAAACGCACTACCAAAACACATATATTTTTTACAACGTTGCCGATTGAGAAATTGTCAGATTAAAGTCAAAAACAGATATTTCGAAAGGTTTTTTTTTTTGCGCCCCTTAAATGGACATCGACTATGGCCAAGGCGATTGCGCAGACTGCTCTCTGCAACGTATGTACCACGTACTCCGCCACGCAAAACATCTGTTGCGGATGACATGAAGCCACCGTCCCACCGGCCGAGGGAGACCCTTAAAATAAACACAGCACGCCCCCACTTGAGGACAAAGTAACAACGTATTTAATGCAGTTTTAAAATAGGGTTGCCAACACGACTAAAGTACAAATTTTATATCGATTTTGGGTTATTGATTATTGTTACTTTCAGACCTTTAACTCTAGACATATCTTATGTTAGCGAATCGATAAATTTGTTTATATTAATAATATTTTATTTGCTCCTTACGTTTTAATACACACTTTCTAAAAAGTTATGTTTTTGGAATTTAGTACTTTCTTTTACAAATAGACATGTGTACCTACACGTGTGATTTATGTAGGTACTATACTATTTATTAAATGATTTTAAATATTTCCATCACATTAAAAAATATTTTTGTTTCTTGCCGTATTTAATTTTACCTATATTTATTTTTAACTATCTTTTTATTATTAAATATTAAAGTTATTCGTTAATTTATTTACATGAAATTATTAGTTTATCATTTTTTGTTTTTGTTTTTTTTTTTTAATAAATACTCAGTCTATCCTAACTGCTTATTGCTTATTCAAATACTACTATTCTAATACTAATACTATTATAATATAATAATACTAATAATATACTAATACTATACTATATACTAATACATAATATAATAATACTAATATTGCTACTTCAATAGAAGTTCATTTCGAATGCAAAATTTAGGTTCAGAGTTTAAGTAAATATTAAAAAAAATAACAATACATACTTAAGTCTAAATAAAAATAAAATGGATTATTCACAAATATGTTATACGAATAATTATTATGCTTTTTATTATTATAATTAGATACAAAATAATATTTAACAATATTAAGTACCGAAGAGGGGTGAGAATTAAAAAATATTTTTTTTGCAAACTGACATCAAGTACAACTCCTTTGTACATTTAGCACCTGAAGTACATACACATACGAAAATACATATACACATATTTATACATATGATACATATTGTATTTACACCAAAAGTGTTTGTGTCCAATCAAATATGATGTTTTACTAAATATATACCCTTATTAACTAACCTAATATTACCTTGCTTCTTTAAAGTGGTTGCATTGATATTTTTTTTGATGTCACCTAAAAGATGAAAAATTAGGTAGATGAATACTTTCATTCGATCTGACAACCCTGTTATTGGCGAATGTACAATCAAGGTATATCGTTACTTCCCATTGTAAAGACGGCAACATCTGCCTTCTGACAAGGTCTGATTTATTGAGGGGGCCTCATTGAAAGAAGGCTGCGTACAGTCTTTATGACACTTATTTTTTTTATCTATCACAAATTAATTTAAAGATACATATTGCTAATATTTGCGATGCGATAAAATTATTACGATAATATCTCTAAGAGACACTCAATATGAATTGCGTACGTAGAGAGGATCTACCCGTATCTGATGTAACTTCCCATATAGAACAGTATGTAATCTGCTAATAATCTAACAGTCTAAAGCTGTGCTTTAGCTACTGATATTACTAAAGCATATATGCAAGTTATGCAAAGTTACCTTAACTTTCTTAGAGAATGGTTCAACCGTGATCATTCTTTATCTTAAAAATGTCAAACCTAATTCATTTCTCTATACAAACGCTGTAGTATTGTGACTCTTTTATTTGTAGAAGTAGAAAAAAAATATTAGCCATCGTTTTATATCCTTAATATCTAGGCTTCTATGAATGAATAAAGTTAAATTTTCAAGTTAATAGCCTTAAAATGTCTGTTTTTTCTATACATTTTATCAAAAGTTTAGACGTAAATATTTTATTGTCTGAATACAAGAATCGAGAAAATAAAATTATAGAAACATAGTTTATTTTATAAGGATGCATATTCAGGTAAGTTTATAGTCATAACTTAATTCTGTTTTTGGTAATTATGCTTTAGATGAGACGGAACCATTTAAAAGCACGCGCAAGAAATAGAAGAGCGCCACCGGGAATTTTAGCTGTATAATTTAACATTTTGCTGTATAATTTAAAGGTTATTTGATAGCAATACGGCTGACTCATCTGAAGGGTTGTAAAACCGAAACACTGCTTGTATTAGTTAATAATGAAAAACAAAATAATAGTATTTTGAAAAACTTAGTTAAAGCACCTTTTTAAATTAAACCATGCCTATTTTAGGTTTTTTTCTTGATTTTTGTATTTAGTCAATAAGATAAATAGAAAATACAGAGTTTTCGACAAAGCAGAAATGCAACTTTTTATTTTTATATAAACATAGATAATAAATGAGTTTCGTCTTAGAAAAAAAATCAAAAATATGAACAAATGAATAATGAATATAAAATGAATATGAAATGAATAATGAATATGAAAGATATAATAATATATTAAAAATAATAAATGAAGCAGATTGTTATAAAGTTGATTGATAGTGTAAATAATATATTAGTTAGAGGATTAACCTGGTATAATCTATGAATATATATTTTTTGTATATAGAATATGTATATTCTTCTATTATTTATAAATAAAGTAAAAAAGTTTTATACAACAATATTTAGTAAATTGTTATCAAAATTTTGTCCATTCTCTAACAACCAATTCTTTTTCTTTTTTATCTACAAATAAAAGTCACAATACTACAGAGATTGTAGGGAATATATGAATGACACTTAAAAGCGACAATGCATACTGCTTACATTCTTGGATTTAGAACGAAAATATACTTAAAGCGTGGCTTCGACCGATGGACCATTTACCATGACTAGTGGCCCGGTTGCTTAATAACCAGCCAGCAATTAGCAGCGATGGTGTCCGACGGGCGTACGCAGTCACTGCATACCCTCACAGTAAAATACCGTGCTGCTGTGAATTATGGCTTCGGAACGTACGAGATAATTCTTTACGACTCGTTGCGAGACGAGTGCCGCGGCCATTGCGTAAGAGACACGAAACCGCCGCGCGATAATAATCTGTGGGGATTATTGCGCTGATGCCACTGTTGGATGAACGAAAAATGCGGACCAATTTTACGCTCAAAATTAATCGACACGTCATGCTTTTAAAAAACCTCCATAAAAATCACGGTCGGAACGAATAATTAAAATACTATGTAATTTAGTATGCATCCTCAAGCAGACATCCATTCCTGGATGTAGACCTCTTCCATTTCCTTTCAGGTATTCCTATCTGTTACTGTATCAAGCCAGCTGTTTCCCCTGCAGCCCTAAGGATGTTATTCATCCACCTCAGCTGTGGTCTCCACTGGACGATCTTATGTCGGCCACATAACCTGCCCAGCGCCATTACTGGCTGGCGATTCGTCGAAAGATGTCCATGATCCTAGTGCGACTTCGAAACTCCTTAATGCGCACTGTGTCCCTAATACTGATCCCCAACATTGCCCTTTCCATGGCCCTATGGCAAATCCTTAGCCGTTGACGCTCGCGTTGTCAGTGCTACTCTCTACTGGACATACATTTTTCAATATTATACAATTTACTAAACGGTTTTGCGGACAATCCTAATATTTTCAAATAAAATCAATAGGAAAAGAGTTATAGTAGCAAAAACTTGGGGTGGTCACAAAAACGAAAAAGGTTTTCTGTCAAGTATGTGATATCAAAGTGGTAACGCCGAACGGAAACCTCGGAGTGCCCAATGCCGTGAAAGCTGGACGAAAGTTGTGAAGACGTCAAGTTGCCTGGAAGATCACATTTCTTAGTAACGGGACAATGACTAAGAAGAAAAATTATATGATAAATTTAACAAAAAAAAAAAAATACACAATTATATTATTATTGAAGCGGATCATTGCCCACCGTTCATTGGTCCAATCAATTCAATGATAGAAATCCTAAATTATAGTGAATTGAGCTGCGCAGGCGTTGAATGACGAGCCTGATTATAAATTCGACTGACATTCATCCGATGACAGCCCCGATGTCTTTATGAGGGAATTATCTGAAGAAGGGATGAGTCAGTTCAGTAGTCTGTTGCATCAAGACGTCAGCCGGCTTTAGGAATGTATTTTATGGGCATGCGGAGGAGGAACCTAAGCGTAATATGACACAATAACTTAAACCCTGACGATGTACACTCATAATAATAAATAGGTATTGAGTTAGAGTGTACTATAAATGTTGATAATGATTTATTATAAATGAAGCATCAGCAGTAGCTACTACAAAAGTTTACCTAATTTAAATGGTAATCATTATTACAAAAACATATTGCTCATAAATAAATTCCTATGGGCATAATTAAATTGACATAAAATGCAAAATTCTATCTAACTGGGCAATGTCTATCTTAAAGCAAAATCTCTTAAAAAGACGCTGAGTTGTAATACAATTTTGTAATGTCTTTAATTATAGAAGTTTAATAGTTTAATATAATTTTAATTTAGTATATATATAAATATTTTTTACATTAAGTATGTAGGTAGATGACACGGTATACATAATATAAATAATTAGAGAAATATATAAGATAATGTTGAAACAAGATCGTTGGTTGGAACATATATATTACATACATTTTTTACTGTTATTTACTGTCATCACTATTACTATTTACCATTGTTATTTACTATTTACTGTTTTTTACTGTTATTTATAGTCGTTTCCTTTATTCTTAGTTGAAAGAGCTATTCTGTTTTTATCTATTATATATGTTTTAGCTATTTTTTATCTAGGAATGATTGCTTTCAAAATTGTAAAATTATCATAATAACCTCCACCGCTGACCCAAAGCCGAAAATTATTACTTATGACCTAGGTCATAAAATATTATACTGATCAAATGTTAAGAGAGAAAATCCTAAATTTTGCGCTAAATTTTGACAGACTCAATTCTTAACGTACTCAATTGCAGCGGATATATTACGGAATATGGCGTTAGCGCGTGAGGTAACAAACACTTTGAGGTTAAGCCCAATGAATTCTCACAAAGCGAAGAATGAAAAAAGTCATTGGACAAATCGAGTTCCATTTTGTAACATCAATGGCACTCGATGACGTCACTGTCAGCATTTCCATATAAAGGCGAGTCCTTGCTTGCATGCAGGTTCGCCAGAATTAGCATTATAAGCCGAGAGCCTACGGAATATTAATACGTTAATAGCCATTTTATTATTTTAATTATTTATTTCGATTATTAAATATAAATAAAATTGCATTTTTTTAATAACAAAAAAAAAACAGTTGCGTGTTTATTACCATATTATTACGTACAAATAAAAACATGCACTGACAAAAATAATAATAAAACTATTTCTATTTCATAAAAAGCGTGTTAACTTGCTTGTGTATTGTACTGAGAGTGTAACGATCCTAAGGATGTATATGTGAGTTTAATGTAGGTGTGAATGATTGTGCATGTGAAAAGAGCTTAAGGGTAACGTGTGATTTTTTTATTTAGTGTTATTACTATAATAGGCAAAATCCCACATAATTTAATTTTAATGTTTTTATTTATCTCCAGAAACAAATGAAGTAACATATTTATTTATTATTATTATTACAGAATATAAGCACAATATACAAACCATACTATTTAAAATTATAAAGCATTTAGAGGCATGTCAGAATCTTAGAGGCATGTCAGAATATATACAAGTATGCAAAATAAAGGTAAACAACAAATAATTTAACTTGTAAAAACAAAAAGAGGTATTTTTATAATAATTATGTGTACGTTTGGAGATAGATGACAATTTATATTTACAACGCTGTTTTTTTTTTTTGTAATAAGCGTACAACTTTAAATTAATCGAAAGACCAATAAGTCGCATCCAACGAGCGTTGGTGGCCTTGGTGGTAACTATGTACTTAGTCGTTGGCTCTTTAACTAATTCGATAGTATCTCTCTTGTTCGCAGCTGATCGCGATAATTGTAACGCCGCGCAAGTTTAATCAAGCTTGAAGTTGAAAAACCTCGATTAAAGGAGTAGATTGCTTTTATATTATGTTTAATTTAAATCCGATCAGGTGTGCGTGCATTCCGCCCACACTATGGCGCGTTTCGGATGTGAGATCTCTCTATTATAAATACAAGTAATTTCAAAGATTGCAAATCCTCAATCTCCCAAATATTGACGTAGTATTTCGACCGGTTTGGGTGTCTAAATTCTTACCCGCCCCACCATGACAATTAGGACTAGCTTGTAAATAAAAACTAAGTCTAGACAAGTACTAATTCATTAAACTCTCAGTGAAGTTTTGTTTTCGACCCATCCTCGCATTCGTAGGTAAATAAAAAAGGCATAATGGACATTGACTTCTGAACTAGCCTCTGAGCCAAACTGCTTCCCTTAGAACAGATTCGTCTAGTTAGGGAGGTAGGAAACGTCAGAACAATGTAACAGTTGCTTGTTCTTAAAAAAAAAAAAAAGTTAAGCCTTCCATTGCCGAAGTGTATCAAAATAGTAGGTATTGGTAAAAATTGTTACTTTTTAAATATATGTATACGCCTTATTATAAATCGCTAAGATCATTTTCTATTAAGTTTTCTGCCTTTTTATTTTTTTTTAAAAGTTGGATTCCTTTCTATAAAATAATAAAAAAATATAAAAAAAATAATATAATATAATATAATTAATGATTGGTCGTTTTTATTGGACACATATGCATATATACATTATACAGACTCCCGAAACCATTTCTGATTAAAAATCCAACTGATTGGACCTGCGATATCAAATTTCTTAAGACAGCATATCAAAATTCATCATTCATCAAAATTTCCGAGAAAAAAAATGTAAACTATACACGATAATATTAAATCGATGTTGTCATACGAATACCAGCTGATGTCCTCCCTGCTGATGAACTGCCCTCAGCGAAGTCCCGTGAAGGAGCTCTTACGAACGAACGAACGAGCGAATTTTAAATAGAATTTACACAGCGCTTTAATAAAATTGGGCATTCATTATTTTGGCATTTTTTTATATAATTCCCTACTCGTATAAGGGAGCATAAACACACCCTTGAATCTTTAGGAATGGTTTTGAAACATCTGTATACTATAGACAGGAATTAATTCTATCTATATCGGTTACACTATTAATTATATTTTTATCGCACGAAAAAGAACTGTATAATTTTGTGCAAATACAAACACTGTCATTATTGCTATATCGACTCCCAAGATATTTAAAAACAGGGGTCAATGGTCGCGGCGAGAAATTCTCTCATTCGGTAAAACAAACAAACTAAACAGATACCGACTGGCAAAAATTTGTTCAGATGAGAGCCATATTGTTTACACAGCATCCGCGGCGTGGTCTGTGCATTAAAAAATAGTTTTTCGTAGGATTCGAAATTAAGCGGATAAATAAACTCGAGAGTTTTTTTAATATGTCGTATTGTCCAAGCTTATAAATAAATATAGGTAAATATTATTTTTCTACGCGATGCAACAGTGGTATATCGGTAGTTTATTTTTTCCAAATTAGAGGTTTCGTTACATAAATCACTTTTGATTTACTTTACAGTACGCATATGCAAATAATAGGAAATATTTTAAATAAAAAGTAATAAATAAGTTATTGTTGCTTGCAAAGCTAAAATCAAAATCAAGAAATATTTTCCAATTTCCACTCTTTGAAAGGTTTATAACAAATTTTTTTAATTTCCACCAAAACAACACTTATCTGCTCAAATACTTCAGCCATCGCTTTTCTAGACTATCTAGACCTAAAAGAGAAGCTTCTGGAACACCTAAAATATCAGCTAAAAGAGTACGACCATAAATTCTAGAACCGTTACAACGATTTGGATAAAATTCTCCCGTAGTGTATATCGGTCAAAAGCGTATAGCTCGCTGGTCGAAAAGTATTTTTTTTCCTCGATTATTTTCATCGTAATTGTGGTTAATCAAAATACATTTTCAAATCATAATTGTTAGGTAAACCATTAAGAAAATTTTAAAAATGTATATTTAGTATCTACAGTATTGTAGCGAATTCAATCCAAGACAATCTGATAAAAAAAATCAATGATAAATTACAGAGTATATTCTATTTAGAAATACCTTGAAAATACCTTGAAAATCATATTTTAATATTAATAGGTGGGTAAATCAAGCATTATTTTTTACATGGTGAATTTAAAATCAGTAGTATCCTTTTAAGAGGTCATTCGGGGCATAAATATGAAAAACTTTTGTTCAACAGGTTTTCATATACCTAGCTATCAAAAAAATCATATAAAAATATAAATACCCTATTAAACGGTGCGCGTATTTTTGTGTTCCTGACAAACCTACATTACAATATTTGCGCGCGAGAAACTACCCGTCGTTCATGTCGTCAATACATTTATAGGTTATGGTGCCACGTGGGGTCAGCCGGTTTCAGGATTGCGACGTCGCGACGCCGAGAAGTCTGATATTTTATTAGGCGACCATATTTTGAAATGTTTCTTTTACCATCTTAAAGCAGTTTTTTTGGTTTATTTACAAAATTGTCGAACCGAAGTTGTCCAATTGTATGTCCAGAATCACCCCTTAAAAGTATACTGCTGACTAGTGTTCTTGAATTGTTATGTCGGTAATGGCAATTTTTAAATTACGAAAGTAAGTTCGTTTTATCTGTTTTTTCAAGGACCTCCATTATTATTATTATTATTTGGAGGAGGATCTCCATTATCGACGTAAATATTTTCATTTTCCAATCAGAAGTCCATTGTGTCATCAGCAAAGAAACTCTTTAGTCAATAGCGTTTGCGAACGAGTTCTTATGTATAAATAATATCTGGCTTGAGCAAATAATCTATTTGGCCCAATGCGATATGTGGCCTTTTACTGGCCAGCAAACGCAACACAAACACACGCACACATACTTAAAATCAAAAATAGTGATGTACAAGTAAGTTACATTATAACTAGCTTGTCGCGATTTTTATCCAAAGTTCGTTTTGTATACACGTAAAATATTACGTGCAAATGATTAATCCCAATATTTCAGATATGGGTAAAATTAAATCTCTCCTTATTTGATCCGACACAGGGAGTACGTAACACGTATTGCCGCATACGACGGTATGTGTGAACATCTCCGAAACGTCGGGATTAATTTACACACGGTATGTCCAAAGATTGCAAATTTTATCTCAGGCCGAATGACGACACGAAAGATTAAAGTCAGCAATGAAATAAATGTAAATCGTTTACTATAACCGCGCATCAATCCATTTAGGGGTTTTCATAGATTCGACAATCCGTAGAGTTTTTTAAGGCCTAGTTGTTAAGGTAAGGAGAAGATCTTTTATTTAATAAAATGAAACAAAATGTACGATGCTCAGAGCTAAAATACAATAAAAAGGAGGACCGAGGATGTCGGTCAAAGGTTTTTGAGTTTCTGCCGGTGAGGACCAAGTACCTGTTAAATTACATCGTCACCAAATCATGCATTGTTGGTTTCATTGGATCAAAATAGTTACATTATAATTGAATAACGAGATAAAAATTATTATTTTAAACAATTCTTTATATTAACACTTACACATCTTTTAGGTAATTCGTGCGTATTAACACCGTTTGCGCATGGATCATGCGGTGATGATACTATCGCCACATGGAACAAACAATGGAAATACGCACAATTAGAGTAGGAAAATAGGGTGACTTTAAAATAAGTACTTAAAATACTACTAGCATGGTCCTAGATTAGTCATCAACTTCAGGGACCCTTTATATTCCTACAAAATAAAGGATTTTTTTTAACAGGGAGAGTGTGTTTCCATTATTTTCTTCTGCCTACCACCAGATGACGAAATAGTCGTAACTCCAGCATCTCTAAACCTTACACTAAGAATTCATCCTAACTTCCCAAAGTATATAATAGAATATCGTTGAGGATCATGTTTGTAAGTTACATAGGCAAACATCGATATTCGATACATCGATACTACGAAAGCCTTCCCTATAGCCGACATTGGTGGAATGGAATGTTTACTTGTATAAATATTATGCGGGCTCAAGCGCCTCTCAGTGGTTTGACAAAATTGGCGGTATGCGTGTAATTAAGATTGTAAAACACACTATTGACTGGGAGTCGTTTGCAATGCGAACGCCAATATTTACTTACGATTATCGATAATAATTTTTACATGCGGTTAAACAAAATATCTCGCAATTTTACGTCCCCTCAAACATTAAAAAATTACATATGACCGCGTTCATGGGAATATAGTTTTAGACTAAGAAAAAAACGAAACGCAATATTTAGTTTTCTTTTACAAAACAGGTTTGAATTAATTTATGAAAAATACTTGCCATAGTTTGAACTTTATGTGTTTCTATTTTCATGATTTTCTATATATCTCATGGAAATCATGAAAAATATTGTGATCGTAGTAATTACTTTGACTGAAAGTTTTGACAAAGACAAAGTTCAATATATTTATTTTCTCCTATCGGTGCAGTTTCATATGAGAACTAAAAAGGCCTAACTAAAACACAAAACCCAATAGACAGACATCACCAAAAAAATGTAAGTAAATTGAGAATAAAACACATTGAATACAATGGTGTTGGTTGGGTTGGGTTGGGTTGGTGAATACTAATTATATTAAAAATTAGGTTTTCAAATATTTTAGTACTTATTTTAGTACAGAACGACTAACATAAATTATATCTGAAATATCTAACTTGTTATTCTTAGAATTGGCAAAAACATTACATCTAGTGATTTGATTTTGACATGTGAATAACAATTAGAGATGGTAGAATTGTTGAGGTGTTTACCCAAAGGTGGCGGGTTCGAATCCGCACTCAGTCTTATCATTATTGACGCTTCAATACCACCATCTCACCTGGCTCTAGTTTAAGCACATTTAGTGTAGAGCCTATATCATAGCAATTCTTTTTAAAAAAACATGGTTTGGTGCTATTAAAAATTAAATTAATGGCGAATTAAAAATATACGGCAATATACTGAGTTGTTGATCTAAAATATAATGTTTCAAATATAATGTTTCATTTATTCATTTTATTTTTTCATATATTAAGTGTTATTGAGTAGACACTTAAATTGTATTCATGTGTGTGTGTTTGTGTGGGGGTTTCTATATCAGTGTGTATATTTGTGCCTTAGTTTTTTTTTATATTTTCACATGGTTTTGCGCTGGTCTATTGTATGCACTGTAACATTTCATATATAACCTTCCTTAGAACAGGTAACTCTTACTTAGTTAGGAAGGTTATGGACTTGTACTCATCGGCCAACATGTTTTCTCAATAAAAAAAAAAAAATGTATCAGGGACGTAAAGCAACGTATGTATGATTAGTTACGAAAAGGCATTCTGCTGTTAAATTGTTTTTTTCATTGAAAATAGTTATCATCTTTAGGAGCATGAAATTTGTGTAGTTGTAAAATCAAAGTGTTTAAATATATGTCAAAAAATAGATAAGAAAAAAAATGTATTTAAACAAGCAGATAAAATTAAATCTTTTCAAGCGTTCAAACTGTCATGGCCTAGATCAACCTAAAACGTTTTGGGAATACGAGAACTCTGCAATTTACACAACAAAAGATTCAAATTTATACCATTGTTAGGATCGTAAAAGAGCTCTTTACGAATCGCAGCTGCCATTCCGTTCATTTGAGCGGTTGTAGGTAAATCGGATTCACGATTACCATAATCAACAGAAATAATAAGGTTTTTTTTAGATGACATCAGCAGGGTCTCTGGCGCTCTCGCTGGTTGTTTGACGTAATAGTACAGGAGCTAGTAGCGTTCCTTCCTCCCTTCCTACGTCAAACAGCCAGAAACTAGACCTGCTGTTACATCGCAAATATAAACTCAATCTAAATAGTCTTTGCCCTATGGTGGACTTTTACTTTGAAGTCGTTTTTTTTTTTATTCTATCAACGTTATTCAACATTTAAATATCGGGGTAGTCTAGTAGACCGCCATCTTGATAGCCGAAGCACGGGTTACACTGAGGATTATTTGTCAAGACAGTAAATTGTCCAGTGTAACCAGTTCATTAGTCAATTTTCCGTCCGGACCAACAATCCTCAGTGTAAACAAACTGCGCTTAAATATTTTTGTGCATTTGCTATCATTCAACGTTTTTTTTTTCTTATTACAGCCTGGTTACTTTTGGTGTTTTGGATTTAAATACGATGTTTCTGTTCGAATGGTTAAAGGGGGATTATTAGCGTATCCCAAGACCATTCCTGATAAAAAAATCCAACTAATAGGCCCTTTGAATTCAAACATGATTTATTTTTACGTATAAAATATCAAAATTCATCATGGTTTCAGAGAAAAAAAAAAGTAAACTACGTTATAATATTAAATCGTTCTTGTCATAAGTTCGTCCGCTCGCGAGGCTGTGCCGCGCCGGGTCATTTACCGGCCTACGCCAAGCGCGAGCCGGCAAACGAAAGAGCGAAATACAAAAAGGGAATTTACACATGCGCTGTGATAAAGTTATTAAATTTGGGTTTGAATTACTTTCGCATTTTTTAAACAATTTCTTACGCGTAATAGGGAACATAAACTCCCCCTTAAGTCTTCGGAATGGTCATGGCATACTCCGTATACAGACCGATGCATCTTAACAATAGGGTTCAATGTAAAAAATTTAGGGAATATCGAACTGGAGATGGGTATATCCCCCGCCCCCCTCCTTCTGTGTGCAATGTCGAACTTGTGTGAACTCGAATTACAGCGATTTTCGATCGAATTTCTAATCATTCTTATCGATTTATGAAAATGTTTTCAAAATAGCCACCGAGTTTACAACACGATAACATAATCGATATTTTTAAATTATATAAGTAGCTAATTATATGTTACGGTATGGTATGTGTTTATAATTTATCGTCTGGGATTTTATAGTACATAAATACATACGTACTTAGGTGTTTAATTTTGCTCTATTCATAATTTTTATATACTGAAAAAATAAGTAGCTGCATTATTTATCACCACAATTAGACTCGGTTTTTTTTAGCAGGAATTATTGTTTATTTAATTTATAATATATTAAAGGTAAATGCTAAAATATTTAATTAATAATAACTAATTACTAATAACTAATAACTAATTCAATGCATTTTTTCCTTAATTTGGGAAATTCAAACTGAATAGTGTAGGTTGGGTTTTGTAACTGATTGCATAATATATGCTTATCACAATTATTGACAATGACGAGAGGCAAATTATTAAATATATATATATATATATTACAAGGGCAGCTTATCTAAATAATGACTAACGTTCAATAGTCAAGTACTGCCCTCTTTCTTTTAAATTTCTGATTCATACCTGAAAAACTAGAAACTACCTCAATTGCTACGTTATACATGCATATTTTAAAAATATTCCCACTTTAAACACAGCAATACCCAAGTTCAAAATAACTTGTATACAGTGATTAAATACTAAGTATAATTTCAATAGTCAAATTTTACCTTAGCTTTTAAGACAGCCATTTTACAATTTGGCTTGTAAAGCAACGGACAGGGCAAAATAGAGAAATTTTTTTTTTTGAGGAGACCAAAGGAACGATGATTTATCATAACAAAAAACCTTTTTTTCATTATTTATTTTTTTTTATATATTTAGCTTATTACTTTGAAGTTGGCTGTTTAAATTGTCTAATTACGCAGTCGAAATCTAAAGACTCATCAGTAATTTGATGAAATAAAAAATACATACTATTAGTTATGTATATCTATTAGTACTACGATGTATCACATATGTACATATTTCAAATATTATTTTTAGCGCCTGCATACTTTGTAATCACTTGAGGTAATTCGAGTTTCACGAAATAAGCGAATGACTTTCAAAAAATGCATATTTTTTTCAATATTTCCAAGGATTTTTTTTATTTATATTTGCCTTGCCCATTTGCACCGTTCGGCGATGTGTTAGTTTTTCATATCAGCTTCTTATCTTCATCTCTTAGCGTGAATTATTGCCATCGAACAATTTGGTTGAACGATGTGGATTTAACAGGCGTAACCTTGAACATCGAATTGAGCGTACGTGAAATAAGGAAGTAATTATATATACAGGATATCCCAAGACCATTCCCGAAGACTTAGGGGGATTTGTGTTACCTATTTTTATCAGATTGTGTAAATTCGATTAGCGGGCAAATTTCGACGCGCGCCGGGATCACAGCTGTGCTGCTCACAACAAAGACCTTGTGACATGATTCGTTTATTATTATTGACTGAAGTTTATAGTTTTTTCTCGAAATCCATGATGAATTTTGATATATCTTTACAAATAACACTGAAATCGAAGGGCTAATTAGCTGGATTTTTTTATAGGGACATTACTATATAGGGACTATTAAAACATTATAATTTTCTAAAATAATGGTAAATATTGATATTATATTTACTTAGGCAGCGAGTAATGGAAATGCGGGTTGAGGTTACCTAAAAAAAATAAGTAAAACCGCCTCGGGTCTAACCGTTCTAACGTTTACATTGTTAAAAATGTAATTAGTGCCTTGATTAAGCGTAACGGTACGTTTTTCCCCGGGCACTTATTAAACTGGACAGGCGCGTATCTCGTTGTCTGGGTACAAACCTAAGTATCACGAATGATGCAACGCTGGTTGAACACGAAAGTCACTTTCGAGACACATTAAAAGAGACGTAGTGACAGTTCCTAGCTGCTAATCATAAAAACCAAGACCTCAGTTCCACTACACACGTAGCAGTACTCAAGGCAAACAAAACAATCACAAAACGTTTTTTTTTTTTGGTGTACCCAGCGCCTCATTTTTGTAATAAATTAAACCGGGATTGGAATTTAAGAAGATGGACCACAAGTTAAAAATTATGATACAATATTCGCTCATTGTGTTAATTCGGATTAGGAGGGAACAATTAATCTCATTTTTGTAATCTTCTTTCAATTAATTTTGTATATATCTTTACATCGATCTCTCTTTCTCTCTCTCTTTATTCCTCTGTCATTCCACAGCGAGCCCTCATAAATTCTTTTCCTCTCATACTACACTTTTAAAACTCACTAAACTATATTACTACACTATATATTCCACTATAGTAGTAAGTGGATTATATAGTGTTTTTATTACTCTGTATTTTTCATTAATATAAGTTTATCTCCTTTACGTTCTTTTTTTCTCTTTTCTTTTCTTAAAATTAATTATTAGTTTATGCAATACGTACATGTTTTGTGTATTTAAAAAAAAACTCTTAGTTCTTAGGAACCTTACATTTCTGTCCTTTTTGCTCCATATACTTCGGATTTAGAAAGATTTTTAATGGATACAGATAGATAGTCCATCTTAAGACAGGTGTTTAGCACCTAGTTAGATGGACATTCTATGAAGATTCCGACATGACACTAAACGTGTATTTAGATGAGCTATGTGATTTTTATTACCTTATTTCTATGATTGGCGATATCATTATTAACTATAAATATAGATAATAATGTAATAAAGAATCAAGTTCGTCGATCGTGGAGTGGTAGCTCGGTTCGGATCTCAAAATACCTCATGAGATAAAAACCTTCGTCCTAAAAACGCGTCAGGTTGAGCACTTTCCCTTTTATCCCGCATCCCATCAATCGTTGACCAATCACGAATAAAGCTATGAGCGGATCCGAATCAACGAAACGGATCAATTCGTTGAAGCCTATAACTACTCGTTTGAGCGAACGAGTGATGAAATGCGATTCCATCTTTATTACCATGAAAATTTGTACGATTTTTAACACGATAAAAGGAGACATTATGAGTATTTGTGTATTATTTTATTTTATAGTCCAACTGGATAGGGTAATAACTGTTAATAAGATAATATGTGCGTGTCTATATAAATATCAAATAAATATAATGGTTTGTATAATACCACACATAATGGTTTGAAATTTTTTATGCATGTTTCTTTGAAGCATTACATAATAAACAAAACACAAAAATTTTTTTTACGAACTATGTAGTTTTTCGAATTAGTTCTAGTTCATTTGAACTATTTATTTATTTATAGGGAAAGCTATATCAATGTTCAAGACCCGTAACGTAGAGAAAGTTACTCGCGATATGAAAACTAATGATGTTCATCGGAATTATGTTTGAATTGAGGCATTTAGGGCCACAGTGATAATGGATCGGTCGACCTCCGCTCTAACTTAGCGCTCGAGGTACGGCACGCTCCGCAAACAAAGTTTCGATAGCGACAAAAAAATACGAAAGGTTTTGAAGTAAAACATCTTTAAGCGCACGCACCACGCACAATTTTACCTATGTAGTGAATGAATCTAATTGCGATAGGCTCATTCAGCTAAAGTCAGCGACACGCTCGTTCGGTAATAGAGGTTCAGTATCACATTATAATTATTATAAATTGAAATATTATGTCCGTGTTGTTTATTACTAGCCGCGCGTCAAAATTTACATAAAAATATTAAAATGGTGTTAAAATTTATGATGAACTGAAAGAATTCCACGATACAATTGTATGTTTTTTATTTTAATTACTCAGACCTAAAAAATAACCTAATTTCACCTCTATGGTCCTCCAAAACGCACATCTAATGGGATCTCTAATTGAGATCACAAGTTAGTACCACAGGTGCGAGTAATCTGGGTAGGAGATGCCGTTAATGACGCCTGTAGGGCCTAGCTATAAGACGTCAATTTCTGGTTAAATAATTTACTACTACTAAAAAATGTATAGAAGCAGTTGATTTTTATATGATAACTACAGGGTGTCACAGACATTCTTGTGTTGTTATCAGACAAAAGTTGAGACGTTACTTCTTTGATGTTCTGAAGTCACCTGATCCATTTTGACCGTTTTTGGAATGACGTCCTGTAGGTATGTGTGAATATTTACGAACACAATAGCGTCGTTGTATTGTAAAAATTACAATATACCGGTCCAGCGACTGGGAGTGACCTATCTGGTGCGAGTGGTCCGTCCGCTCGATCGCTTTGCCATTGCGTCAGAGGCGACACACTCGCGTTTTCTTGTGGACCCACCCACATCGAAACCGCCTGACGATGTGCCATTCATTTAATTTGCGCCAATTTAGATTTCGAATCCATTTAGTTATTTATGGCGACGAATCAAGATCATCGAACTTTTTACGTATTTTTTTTTTTAATAACGCCCTAATTAGCGACATTATAACAAATTACTACTGAGTTAACGGAGAAAAAAATGACGCTAATGCTACTAATGAGGAAAGTGTCTGTTTTAAAAATAGACGCCCGCACACCCACACAATAGGCCAATCGGTAGGACAACAAAAAACTACAAACTTTTACATTCACGATATTCGCGCAGTCAATTTTGATGACCATGTACGAATAAAAAAACTTTGTAGCCCTTTCTAAGCATATTGCGCGCACGGAGGAGTGTGAGATTTGGCACGGTTAAAGTTTATATGGAGACGAAGTGCAAAAATTATCTATAATATGTGTTATTTATGTAAATAGATTAAATTAAATAAAATAAAACGTCCATACTACTGACAGCTGATTGACAGAATGAGTTTCGAGCTGTGATTTCAAACGTTCCTTTTTCAATAGTCTGTCAATGTCAATCTAGTAATTGTCTAGCAAAAATAACTATTAATACCATCTTATACTTCTATGAATGTCAAATCTCATTTTTATATAAAAAAAAAATTAAACTGACAAATAAATAAAATGTAATTGTATTTTTTTTTACTAACTTTAAATTTGGTACTCACGGAGCTGTTATTAGGCTTTTGGGAAATGTGATGCACACAGAGCAGGGAAGTACCTGGAGAAGGGCACTCAGGGTCTGATTCCGTGTCACGGGCATGATCCTGACCTCAAACGACCGCATTTTAACAGAGACCACCGTATGTTATCAGCTCTTATTTAAAAGTGTGAAAAATTGTCATTTTTTTTTTATTTAAAAGCTGTGAAAGCGATAGAAAACGTAAAACAAAGAAAGGCCATCACATTTATTATAAGTTATTTATAAGTATTAGCTGTTTTATAGTAGCTTCTCTAGGTACTTTTATGCTCTGTGGTAACGCATAATTTACGCGGCGCAAAGAACTGGAAGTTTATTTTATAAAATTCTTCGATAATGAACGCTGTTTGTCCGAATGAAATGCGTATAAAAATTAATCAAACGTGTATGATTAGGGTCTGCCAAGTGGTGTAAGCAGTAAGTACTGAAGTAGGCCTGCCTAACTGCCATGACTAATGCAGCTATTTGTGGCTCGATCATAAATTAATACAGCTTCCATCCATATAGGTGCATATGCTAGAGCCACAGGTGCGATAACTTGCCTCTTCGCCGCTGAACTAACGCGGTTACGCACCATGATTTAAGGCGAAACCAAAGGATAAATATTAACTGATCTTATGTTTTCAACATAAGTAAAAGCAGATTTTTAAAATTCAATTCTGTTTCTGAGAAATTTAATAAATGATAATCTGCTAATAGTTATTTTTTAGTTGAAATGCTCTCTTATAAAATACATTAAATAATTAATAAGGAAAAATAATAATTGAAAAGCAAATGAAGGGTCTAAATCATAGAAAAATATGTTTTTTTTTATTTCTATATTATGAAGCTGTAATTAAATAAAAACCAACAATTGCTGATACAAAAATGCGAAGTCTACAGGTTTTTAAACGTGCTACGAGAGATATCCATAAGAGATGTGAGTAATCTAGTTTATTTACATTAAAGATAATTTATTATTCTAAGGAATTACCTAAGAAAAATTATTTAAATATTAAACAAAATATAAAAAAAAACAAAGCCTCTATGTTTTTTTAAGGTCACCCGCTTCTGAAACTAGAAACATTCCATATAAAATGTAGTGGTTAAATCGTCGGACTATTGGCCCAAAGGTCGCGGGTTCGAATCCGCCAATGGTTATACGCCATTTTTAACGGTTCATCTCCCCTGACTCTATCTAGCACAGGCACATTTGCACTAGTTCAGTAGGGCCCAAAATAATTATATATGACCTAGGTCATAGCGATTATTTATTAAAAAAAATATGATCAGACTAGAGTCGATTTAAGATACATAGTACTTATAACAACTTATAAATAAAATAATAAAGTTTGCCTAAAATTGGAGATTTTTGTTTTAGTTTATAAATATGAAAATTATAGTTTTTAACTCTCTGCGTTAATAACGGTCATGGGGGACCGGTTTTTATACCGACACGCAATCGTATTTATAATAAAAATTAAATGTTACATCGACCATGGCTCCCAGACAGATGATATGATATAATCGCGTCGAATCATTGGAAAATTCGTCTATTTCATTACTTAATGCCTCCGTCGATAGCATCTCAGAGATAGGCTCACAGAAGTTCCTACGAATTAATTGCCCCCTAACAGCCTTTTCGTTTTTAAAACGTCCAACCTTATCCGGCGTTGTGTACAATCTAAATCTTATTTATTGCTAGTATCATCATTAAGGAATCATACACTTTAATTTAGAAATATTGTATTAGATAATTTAAGCTATATTAATGGCGTATTAATTACCTATTTAAAAACATACAATTTATAATAATTAAGAAAGAATCCACAACAAGAATAGCGCATTACGAAATTAGGTATGAATCTAGAATCGTGTACATTTTGGACTTGTTTCGTAGAAATAATATTGCTATGTTAACATCGCAGACCACTTAACTATTTCTATGGTCAACATAATTTACATTTTAAATAGTAAATCTTCTCATTCGTATTTAATTGTTAATTGACACTTAATAAAAGCGGATACTTTAACGGAATCTCTGGGTACTAAAATGGTATGGCGTTTGACTAACTGACTGACGTTACTTTTCTAGCATCTGTTGGTCAATGGACTTACCGAATGACAAGTTGTCGGTTTATTTTTTTTTTTATTATAAAGTAATAGTAATAATCCGGCTGTTAATGATTTACTAAATTATTTATGATACTTACAATACAATTACTTTGGCAATAATTGTTGACCAACAAAAATAACAATCAACAGTCTTTCAGCCTTATTATGAAACGATACATTTTCCGGCATCCTTAGAAGTCATAATTTGATGAATAAGACTCTAATGTATTAGTAATTTTATTGGCTTTTAAACTTATTATTTTAGCAATATCATTCACCCTCCACCCTCACCCTCATTTTATATATATATATATATATATATATATATATATATATATATATTTATATTGAGTCAGATTCAGCCCTATTAATTTGACCGTTATCTTCTGAAACAATCTGTATACTTTGTCGATCCCTAATTCAATATTGTTAGATTATGAGAAACTTCAGACGTTCACCTTAGCGACTCCGGCATCTCTCCCGAAAGCATTCGCGTACACTTAAGTATACTTAGATTTTAGGTTGTAGGTTTATTTCGAAACCGGTATTATTATTATTATTTAATTTATCCGTAAATAAAATATATTTAGATAAACTAATTATATTAACAACGAATCACATATATAGGATGTTTTTTTTAAAGGCGTGGTTTTCAATCTGGCACTACTTTTTTCGTAGTTGGTGTTTTTGACAGCTGTCACTTGATTTATGCTCAGTTTGGTTTGCCATTTCATAATTAATAGACTTACTCCTGAACAACGTTTGCAAATAGTGCAAATTTAGAAAAAATCACTCTAAAATAAAGTAAAAATCGCATCGTGGGCCTGTGGCGTGGCCTCCAAGATCGTGCGATTTAACACCGCTGGACTATTTTTTGTGGGGTTATGTGAAGTCGCTTGTCTACGCAGATAAGCCAGACACGATTAACGCCTTGGAAGAGAATATTCGGCGCGTTATTGCTGACATTGCTTGCTGCAAAAAGTGGTTGAAAATTGGGCCTCTCGGCTGGAATTTGTTCGAGTCAGCCGCGGCGGCCACTTACCCGAAATCATTTTTAAAACATAATGGCAAACCCTTATCTTTATAATAAAACTAAATTCTTAGCCATAACATCAAATTATATGCGTTTTATCTCTTCTCGAAAACCACGCCTCTAAAATCATCACTCTTTATATGACATGATTTTTTTTTTTTTTATCCAGTTTGATACGAAACCAATTCGGGTTCCCAAACCATCGCAGGGTGTCAGTTTGAACAGTTATATAAAAATGCATTTTAACTTTCACCTTCTTGCTCATTGGCAAATAATATTGTCAAATAAATTCATTTTTTACTTGCCTGGTTAGGTTCAATTCTTCTGGAGAAATTCAAAAGTATTATTATTATTGTATTGCAATTGCAAATGCGAAATTCGTTGAGATAAATACATAAAGCAAAATGAGATCTAAGATAATCTGTCGGCGTGTTTTAAAACAATTGAATTGCTGATTATTAAAAGGGGTATATGTTACATTATATTAAAAGGGAGCTATGTTACGGAATTTGTTTTATTTTTATTTAAAAAGTTATTAGAAATAAAAAAAAATATAAAACAAAAACAAATCAGGAAACACACTAAGTTTTTCATAAATGCATAAATTTGTAATATATGTGATTATATCAGAAATGAATCAGTTTTTTTTTAATATCTCGCAAAGTTGAAAATGTAACATAGCTCCCTTTTAATAATCAGCAATTCAATTGCAAACTCGAACATTATTTGTATTTTAATTATTTAAAAAAAAATATTATTATAAGAATAATATTGATCTTTTTCCTTCATTATTCCTTCAATAATCGACAACATTATAAATGTTCAATTTTACTCAGTAAGTTATAGGAAGGCAAGCAAGTCGAGTCAGCAACATTCATATTTGCAGATTTAATAAAGTCTGTTACCTTTCTAACTAGGTAAGAATGTTAGTTTAAAAGACCTACGCAACACTCTGTAAAAAATAAATAAAAATGTATTTTAAGCAGTCTAATACACACAAATAAACGCAATTTGAATATCTAAATATAAATGTGTACCTACACAAAAACTACGTTTTAAATAAATAATCTATTTATATGTAACGGTGTAACATATGAATAGATTGGACTCACTCATATAGTATTAAGTATCTTTTTATTTTCCGTGATTATTTAGGCCGTTCTAATTTCCACAATATTGTAACAAAAAAATATTATTTATAAATATAATATATGGTTTCAAATTCCCAAAACCACCCTCAGTTTAAAAGTTTATATATAATTTTACATATCTATCTATTTATCTACGTCACTTTCTTATGGACACGATAGCTGCTGTAATTTTACACCATAAAATTTAAGGGCACAAAATCAAGTTCGTAAAATCAGACCATGAAGTCTGAAATGGGGGAGGGGTTTTTCAAAAAAGTGAAATTTTAGTATAACTTTTTTAATATATAAGATGTCCTATTTATTAAAATTTTATATTATTCCTTAGATAAGGGCCTAAAATTTATATCAAGAAACTTTTTTGATAGCACCAATCAGGGGTGGGAAAAATTGGTTTTTCAAAATTCAAAAAAATCACACCTCTCTTAATAGCCACAGGATCAAATCAGTATGAGAAACCTTTGTGGCACAGTATGAAGAGAGATTCAGTATACGCATTCTCGCTGCGCAAAGGTACGGCGAGTTGAGGTGCGCGAGATGCCGCGCGGGGAGAGAATCGCGAAACAGCTCGCGCAGAGTTTGATACAGTTCATACAATAAGAGTTCGCCTATCCCTTACTTTGATTCGGTGAAATCGACTTCCGCCCTTCGGCGTGCCGAAAGGGATTTTTTTTAGTTTCTCGTGATTCTCTTGGCTGTGTTAAGCGTTTGAAAAGGTAAGCGTATTCCGTTCCGCTCCTAGAATGATTGTCGCCGGAGCCACTATGTAAATTAGCATATCTTGTTGATTCCAGTTGCATGCAGTCACTCGGGGCGACGGCCAGAGAGAAGAGGCATCTGCAAAGTGCGAACGTGTCGGGACCCCCGGCCATCCGGCACCACCAGCACGGCGCGGGCACCAGCCGTTAACCAACAAATGAACGTGACAAGCGCTTCTAATTATTATTGGGACACGATGGCAAGGGGTTACTGTGTAACTGATCGATTCGAAACCCCGCTACACTGAAAGAAAAAATGGTATTGACAGCAAAAACATGCTATTGGCAACCATAAAGTGACAGCAATCATTTTTATTCGAGTTACACATCGATTATTGTTAAATGTACTTGGTTGCGAATACCATAATTTTCTAACACAATTCTCAATGTAGGTAAGTACCATAATTTTTGGTTTCCTTTAACATAATATCTACCTATCGCTACAATAATTATTGCAAACTGCAAATTTCACGATCAGCTGTTCAGTCAGATCGCCATTTTGATTTGAATCTCAGTAAAATAAAATGGTAACAAGTAAAAACAACAAAATATTATACTTGCTGCTACCAAATTTTCATGGTTCGTCGTTTTATTTCGTCAGCTGTTCACCCACGACGCCATATTGTTTTGTAATCATAGCTAAATGTTTTTGCTAAAATATTTTTTAACTACATCTCTTACTCCCATAGCATTAGTAAAAATTACTTAATAATAATCAGTCTGTACGTAAAACTATAAATTTGCTTAGACTTATGCTCGATTAGCAAATTTCTTGTTGCGTGTGCAAATTTTTAAACACCAAACGTTTTGCTAAAATATTTTTTCAGTGTGAACACACTCTCATTTGTAAATACTATGACGCAAGATAGAATATAAAATTGGGGTGTTAAAATTATTGGTAATAATGACAATTTTATAATAATTATCTGGCATCTATCATGAAACGAGGAATCAAAAATTATGATGTTTTACCAAACACAATTGAAAAAAGAAAACAAATGAAGAGAGCCAAAACAAAATATGTAATTAGCCTCAAAAAAAAACCTTTTAAAATCCTCCGCGGTTGAGTAGGGCCCAAAATAATTGTATATGACCTAGGTCAGAGCCTTTTCAGGAAACAAAAAGGGAAATGGAATTAATGTCTGGGTTTTTACAAAAGTTTCATTGAAATAAATGGAGAACCTGCGCATCAAGAAAATGCCGTTTAGAAAGAAACCTGCCCAAGGTTTCTTCTATAATATATCAATATTTAACCTATTTATTTGTTTTTAAATTGAAATTGTGTGCTATTTCAACCTATTTTAACTTTTAAAACAATGTACGTTTTATTTTGTAACATAATAACAAAAAAATATAAAAATAGGTATTAATTTATTGCATGGTGATTCTAACAGTTAGTTAAAAAAGTAGCCACCTCTATTGATGATTTGAAAAGTGGCCATTTTTAAAGTAAACTAATAAATAAACTAATGCATTAATCTGTCGTGCTAATATTGCTGTGCATTTAAAGTTATTTCTCTAATATCATTTTTATGGTTCTTCATTAAAATATGCTTTAGCTGAGAAGGCTGGTTTTAAAAACAGACGACTCAATTTAAGCTATCTATAGCATAATTATGACATTAACGTCCACAGCGTTAGTCCATTTAGAAAAACGCTAACTTTTAAAAGTATCTTACCTTCTAAAGAACAACGAATATTTTGCGTGGTATTAAGCAATGATTTATTAATGATCCTAATTCCTAAATCGTGCCTGCCATTTGGAGTTTACGTAAAAATTTAAAAAGTACAATTACTTATGTGCACTATCAATATTTGTCCGCCTTTAACATCTTGAATTACCTTAAAGTTAGATCATTAATATAAAACATAAAGAATATTTACTTTATACACTTCGCCTTGTTGTCATTAATGATGTCAAAATGATTTAGGAAAAAGTACCATTTTATTATTTATGTAGTACGCCTCACGTCCAAAGATCGGGATCCTCCTACCGTTGCGCATCTCATTCACATCCTAAGAGAAGAAAATAGCCGACAAGATGAAAAGATGTTAGCAACGACAAGACACAAACATGGGGTTAGGATGAATCACGCTTCCTTTAGGTATGGGCAACTAACTGCCAATAGCACCTCGAAAATAATATGATGCCCCTAGATGTAGTTTTCTTCCGGTGTTCATGAACATTTTAAAAATTGGTACATATTGAGGTATTTACCACTTTGTGTTATTATTGGATTTATTTCTTTCGAGGCTACCCTTAGAACGAGATATGGTACATTTCATCGGGCGACACAAGATGAAATAACGCTTCAAACGAAATCAGAAATAAATCGAGCGACGCGCAGTCAAATCTTCAAAGGACGGCCGCTGTTTAATATCAGACCACAGACTTTGACGACCTTGGAAAAAAGCAGTGCGTATTTAGAAAGTCTCCGTTTTCGATTTATATATTTCTAACGTCGATAACGTTTTAATGTAGCTAAAAGTAAAACAAAATCTTTTTGCTTTTAACAAAATTGGAAATATCGGTCTTTCCGATAAATAGGAGAAAAGTAAAGTTATTATTGTAAAACGTAATCAAAATAAATACCATCAAAGATATTTATTTCCATAACTTTTTTACATATGTTAGGAAATACATTAAATTTTTTAAAGATAAAACTATAAGTAAACATTATTATGGAATCTATAAAAGTTAATTTTGTATATGTACTAAAAAGCAGGGAAAGTAAATAACATGATCAATAGGTATATTTAAAAATGAAAATAAAAAATCTTTATTTAATTTTTAAATCTTTTAAAAAAAAATCTCAAGTCAATCCTCTTTAATTTAAATTTAATTCCACTGTCACTAAGCTTGACGTTATTTGTTATGTATTTAAAATATTACAGTTATTAATTATGTTCACCAATGTGAACACTCACTTATATATCTCATCGTTAGAAAAAATAATTTACGTTTTCATTAGAAATAGACATGAAATAAATCACTCGTTGCAAAAAACTTCTAAGGATGCAAGACAATATGATAATATCTTTTCTATGAGATTTCTTCCACGTCTTGTACCTAATTGTTATTTTTGCTTGATTGAATAAATAAATGATATAATATGCTCTATTTGATTATTATATTCATAAAGTCTAATATATACAAGGCAACCTATATATTTCTTATTGGAAGTACCATGGGCTACTTTAGGAAACCATCAAACAAAAAATGTTATCTACACCTTTGACCGTTATATTTTGTATATACACGAACGCATTTGGCTACTAGAATATTATTAATACCAACTTTATACAGGACAGGTAAGCGAGGTTGGTATGTATGGCGCCGTGCCACCTAGGGCCAATCTCTACCTAATGGATAAGGATGAAACTCGGGACACATTAAAGTAAAAATCAACAGAAGAGATAACATGAACGCTTTGTCATTCTGGAAATATATTTGGCGTTTGATTATGCGGTTGCTGAATGATAAACTGTTAATAGTTCTTTTTTAGTCGAATTGCTCTCATATAAACGATATTGGAGACTTAGAAAAATAGTTATTGAAAGGCAAATGAATGGTCTAAAACATAGAAAAGTTTGTTTTTTTAATTTCTTTATTAAGAAAAACCATCAATTGCTTAATGACCGCGCAAAGAGTAAAACCTGACGCCCTATGAAAATTAAGCACCGAATTTCAAGGCCGACTGTTACTATACTTCGCCTTAAGCTAGGAATTTTATGTATTTAATCAAAAGTATATCTAATTACAATATTTATGGGTTATTTATATAATCCATAAGTATTTTTACACAACATTGTAGACTGTTCTTATTTACTGTCAAAAATCATGCTCGAACCCTAGTTTTTTTGGCTAGTAAAACTGCCGAATAAATAGTTGGTTCGCTTCTTCATATAATATATTAACTGGAAGATACAGATGACACATGTGAGAATACGTTTCAAGAATTAAATAAATACATAAATACCTAATTAAACATTTTCTTGCTTCTTCCTAAGTTTGGCATTATTAATACAATATTTTTTAGCATAAACTAGAAAAAAATGTTTAATCAATTAGCATTGGTTGCATTTTTATGATATTAAACAGTCTATTGGGTATTTAAGCTTTTAAATTACTCGTAAGATCAACTGATATTGAATTTGATATATTGGTTCAGTTTCGACGACAATGCATTTTTATAGTAAGCATGGCCCAATTCTACACCCAGGAATGGCTCCATATGAAGGAACTCCTCGGCGATCATCAGCACAGATCCGAAATGTTGTATACACATTCGAGCACTTAAATAAAAGCTGTTTTTAAAAACGTATTTTATTATTAATTTATTCATATAGCATTCAAACAAGGAACTAAAAATATAATAAAATAGCTGCGAAAACGTTAATGGAACAATCAAAATAAAGATGATCACATCCTGCAATGGCAGCTAATATTTTATTGGGATGATTTAATACCTATAAAAGTGCTCGTAAAACACGTAAAACTGGTATTATGGTGAATTTGAAAAACGTCTTTCTTAACATCGTATAGCGGTTTAGCAATCTTTAGTTTATGAAATATAATTTATGTCTCAAATATAGTCATTATTCATAATTTTAATTATAGATGCCATTAGTGCTATATCTATTACATGGCAAGATTATCGTTTCTCTAATGTGCACATTTGTGTAAAACTGTATTTATTATTATTGTAATTAAGGTCCGTCTACCTTCGGCTGAAATGATTATTAATATTTTTAAATGCTGTTTACATGCAGGTCTCTTCCCACACGCACGCAGAGACGCGCCTTAACAGATAGCAATATCTCTTCCTGTGGCTTCCCGTATCGCTATTAGGCAACGCGTCATTAAAGCATTAATCTTTGAAACGATGTCTGCGAGTTATAAAAATAGTGCACACTCGGGGAAAAAGATTCGTATACACTTATCAAAGAGAATGTTTGGATATTGTACTCAAGCAAGAATAAATTTTACTCCGCATTTGTAACGTTAAGAACTTAGATAAAAAATGTACACCCACACACCTCCTTGCCTATCCTAAAGCATGGCTATACGTGCAATAGAGATAGATATTGGGATGTTTTGGGTTCATCTGTCATGGTGGCTATGCATCTCTGTAAAGTCGACATGTTGTTCATGCTATTTTATGAAAACGTATTCCAGCTTCAAGTTTCATGCGTATAATAAATACTTAATAATATTTTCTAATAAGTACCTAGAAAATATAAAAAATAGATTACAAAATAAATCTACAATCAAAAAATCGGTGCAGACATGGTTTATACTAAAGTTGCATTCAGTTATACTCTCTTATTACGAGATATGTAGAAAAAAAATAATACTAGCATCGTTTTATCTTCTCAATATCGAGGCTTCTATGGAATTATTCGAGATCGATAAGAATATATAATCGATTCGAGATATACAAGAATCGCTAAAATAAAACTACCGAAGCATAGTTTATTTTAAACAGATGCAAATTCAATTAATTTTTTACACATAAATTGATAATGTTTTTCATAATTAACCAACAATGGTACAGAGATCAGATGCATCAGATGAGAAGAGCGCCCTAAAGAAAGAACCCCCAAAGTTAGTTTTTAGTAGCCAAATCGCCACCGAAGAAGGCAGCCAATTATTTTGCTTTATGTATTATATTATATTATATTATATAATAGCCAGCCCAGCGTATATTATATTTTGATGTCATGTTTACTATACTCTCAACCTTGGGTCAATTTAACTCACCTATTCTTAACCGTAGCGACTAATCGCAAGCTAATTTGCGCGGACGAAAATAACGCAATGTGTCACAATCTTGACGCTAAGGCTTATGTAGTTTCTGACCGGTTGCCAAAGAGGAAAGCTGACGTGCATGGCGCCGAGTCAATATCATACTACCCTCTGAATATCCGGAAATAAAGCTCAACACAGTACAAATACCCGGCTAGGGTAGGTAACCTCTCAATACTTCAATCGAACGCAGCGGGTTGAAGCCATGTCAACGCCGTTTATCACGCAGGTCAAAGACAAATATAGCTTCAGGAATACGTTCCACTCGCAAAGGAGAGAATTAAGTAGAAATAAGTTTCTTCAATTAATGTTTTTTCCTTCCGTAATAAGCTTTAGTTTTTTACGGGGAATTTCATTATTTATTTATTTATTCGGGTTTCATGTGGATGATTAAACATTTTAATCAGTCTCCTTTTAATATATATATATTATATATATTCATATTATTATTAATATTATTATTATTAAAGGAGATATTTTTTTTCTCTATACTTGTTTATATTGTCAAAAATAATATGTTTTTTTTTAATGGAATTCATCAATATCGCTTTTACCTAATTTTCGCTATACTGAATAGCAGCGGGCATTAACGCGAATCATTATATTGAGGTTACGTTAAACGCGATTTCTAAATAGCCTAATACTTAAACGGTTATAAAATAACTGCGTGATTTGTAACTGAACTCGTCACCGTGCTACATTGTCATGGTGTCACTTGTAACGAGATTTCCATGAACAAGCCTTCGCTTCGCTTGAAGTAGCTTTAGACTTGGTTGGACGCGACTTAAACGAGTCTTAAACGCAGAGCGTATTTTTCTCGTAATATCAATCAATCAATAAAGTAAATAGTATAAGGACACCGGGAAGGTAGTGGACACTACCTTCCCGGCATTCAAGAGAGTGTCTACTCTAGCTAATAAATAGCCCTGGAGTAGTATATATGTATATGTAAAATCAATTATTTTTAAAGAGTTATACTGTATTTTATATTCTGGTAATTATGTAAATTCCCCAACCCCTCCTACTTCCTAATCCCAACCTCGCTCCCGAATGTATTTTTCTATTTTATTAAGTTTAGAGGAAACTCTCATTGGCTTTATGTTTTAATTGTAATTTTACTTCTATGTCAGCTATTGTTTCCTAAAAATAAATAAATAAATAAAACAATGTCACTATCCGCGAATGTCCTTTCACTTCGTTCTCTTAAACTACAAAATGGATTTTGAGCCGGCTATTTTTGGATGGTTTATGTTTATAATATATTCATTATAAATTTAAAAATAGTAAGAAATCTCGATATTTTGTAATAAAATCATAAAAAGACGCTTACGCTTATTAAACCATGAAAGATATATCAAATTAATAAACTAAAGAATTGTAGGTCTTACAAAGACCTACAAAATGTTCATAATAGCATAATAGCAAACCCACAGTACTTAACTATTTTTATCTTTTAAAGTTTGATCACAAATAAGGGAGATTCAATGGTAATTTTTTAGGTGTTTCTAAGTCAACGCAACTATTTTCAGTTCTCCCGAATGTCATAGTAAAGAGTTGTCGCACGCAGAAGCCCGTGGCGATGCCCGGGGTTGACCAGCGAGTAATAAAACTGCTTGGATGCACGAGTAAAGCAGGTATCTCATAGGGTGGGTCAACCAGTTCAAGGAGACCTCACAGAAGGTCAACAAGGTATGTTGTAAAGGCGACGATATCTCTATTTGGAACATAACTTCTTGGCAAACTAAAATAACGAGAAACCATACTTACAAATGTGACATGCGAAGATGTGTAATTTTGGTCAATTAGCAGACGTTTCGAAGTTTACTACTACATATTCGGTCTTCATGATAAACACAATATTATGATGAAGAAAACTGAGATCTATATATTTTCTTTTTGAATAACCCGTTTATGTGTTGAGGCTTTGTTGCATTCTTTGATGTCCGTAGACGTCAAACAAACGCCGGCGCAGGCGCGGAACTATCTTAAAAGGTTTAGTCATATCTACGGAGCCGAAACTAGCGATAACGCAATTCATAAACCAGGGAGGTCAGGTTCTCTATCGAAAGACTAGATTTAAGCGTAGGTTATCAAACTGCTTTTACGAATGAGTGTAATTAATTCGACGGCCTATACGGACGGCACTTTTGTTTTTTTGGTCTCGTTTAAACTCAGTAGGTTAACCCGCCGATAAAATAGTTTTCACCGCGATAATTTCACATAGACAGGAGCAATTGAGATGGAATATCCATTAGATATTTTAGCCTACACTATAAGCGACGCGCGTGGCCCACGTGCGTTTATGTAAAGTAACAACCAATGACACTTCTAGCCAATTATCTAATCTGCGCACTTCATTGTTTGTATTTATCTGTACATCTACAGATGCTTTGCTCGTTTAACGAGTCAGGAAGCTGAGCGCAACTCAAAATTATTCTATAAGATGTACTCAATTGAATTTAATAGATCTGTCACGAATTTAAAGACCTCCTGCGACCCCTCTAGCTGCTGGAAAATACCTTCATTTGAAGAATATATTTTTTCTTCTTTTTTTCCAACAACCACTTTAGAAAAGCCACATAGCTTTCACTCCAATAATTAAATTATAAAATAGAATGTGTAAAGTATTCATACAATAGTTAGCTTATTTAAATAACATACGTTTGCGTTACGTTATCCGCAGTACAAAAGTTTAAAATCCATATTATGAAACTACTTATGTAAGCTCAAACAAAACAGATGCTTACTTAAATTTCTAATATTTACTTCACAAAGAATCCAAAAAAAGCCCCGTTGTATTTTTAACAAAGCTCGCGTCGCTGTTTGCCATGGCATTTACTTGCGTAACATAATTTTGCTTAACGTGAGTTAAGGTTAGAATAAATTTTATAAACGGTAATGACAGCAGAAAGGAGTACTCATTCGTCACTGTTCACGTCCTATTCATTCAACTTAAAATTAATCAATACGATAGAAAAAAATGATCTTTCATTAGTTTAAACTGCGACAAATACGTTGACAGCGCCGCACGTCCAATGGCTATGTTATAAATTTAACATTCGACCGACCAAACGGATTTACATACGAAACGTTCTACAAACTTATACAATCTTGGGGCATACTTGCATGAGGCAACATAATTTTGGATATAACAACTAAAGATTTTTAAAAATATATTTCACCTCTATTCAATATTCTTTTATTGTTATTATTTTATTAGACACAACTGCATATCTGCATATATAAAATTATTTTAGACATTTTTGTCTAAATATAAATGTTTATATTTAAACAAATTTAGACATCATTCTTATTAGTAAAGTCTTACGTACGTAATAAGTATTTTATTTTTTCGGCAACTTTCTTCTGGCAGTTCTTAGAACAGGTTCTTTTAACCTAGTTAGAACGGCCATGTTACTTCAAAGTAGCAAAAATGTCTGGTATTTCTTCTCTATTTTTTCAGTGTTATTGTATCATTTATCGTGCCTTTATAAATAAATAAATAAACCTTATAATTATCCTCTTTTTTTAAAAAAAAACCCTTCCGTGGTTCTTTTAAAAAAAAAACAAGACGGAACTGCCTTTTTTGGTACTCTGACTTTGTTTAGTTAAGTGGGCAGAACAACTAGTGCCAGTTATAGAATCTATTTGATTTATATTCAGCTACAGCATATAATACTATTGCCCTATATTACAACGTATTATGTCCAAAGTTGAATTTAATTGATATAGCGTCCGTTCCACTGGCTAGTTTAAGCAAATTTAGATTAGTTGAGCGGAGCCCGAAATATTTGCAAATACCTTTTTGTATTTCTTTGAGTGGCGATGACTCTGATTAACCTGATGGCCTACCTTCTGGAAGTAAAGAAGGACGAAGGCCTTTCTTAACTCAGTATGGTACTTGAAGGTACATTGCCTTATGTATTTTCTTTTGAAATTTATTTTTTTCTTCTTTTATCTTCTGATTGGCAGCAAACGGACTCAAATCATTAATCACGCTTATAAAGGACGCTTACACTAATTAAGATGCATCATTATTGTTATTAATGGACTAAAGATAACTGCCCTCGTGGTATTGGGAGCTAGTGACACATTTAAAATAAGTACTATATTTGTGCTTTACAGCTTTTGCTATGATATATTATAAACTCAAGAGAAGAAGAGTCATTTCTCTATAAAAACGTTGTAGTGTTATGATTCTTTTATATGTGTTTATCTCTTAACTATCTGAGCTTATATAGAATTAAATTTGTGCAATAGTGTTCTTAAAAAAAAATGCAACAAAAGTTGGAATGAAAAAAAAGCAAATGTCAATAAAATTATTCACTCCACTTTAAATATTTACAATGATTTAAGAAATGCATTTCTGGTAAAAACGAATATGTCGATTGACATTCATTTTAGAAATATTTTTATAAATTAAGTCCCTGGCTCTTACTCTATTATTCTTACGAGAATTTTATTACGAGTAGGTACATCGAAATGTTTAGTAGATTGCACGCGTTAAGGTCCTAAAAGACATGCGTGAAAATTGGCTTTAATTATGAAAGTAAAATTTACATATTTCTTTTGCTAGTTTAATTGATTAAACCATCTCCACTTATGTGAGCTTTAATATTATAGACAGTTATGTCGTTTTTAAAGTAATTATGTTTTCTAGTTCGGTTCATTAAAAAAACAATAATAGTTGTTAAGGTTTTGCTCAAATACTGTTGTAACCATGTAACATATAGATTCGGCGACTGAGGGTGAAAAACGCACCACGCCGAAGTACGCCACTTTGCGTCGAGTGCACTCCTCGCGTATCACACGTCTCGCTTGCTCGCATATGTCATCGCGATAAGTCTCTATCCAGCATGGTGGAGTATTACGGCGGGGGGAATCTACCTGTATCGGGTTTTAACAGGGACGATTTGTATGACATGCCGTATCTATACGTTTTAAATGATCGTTGGTTGTAACTAAATTAATTGGAGACGACCCTGGAATGCATCTAGGCGCGTGCAACGGTAGAATATCTGTCGAACGTCATTTTCGATTCGCAGAACTATAGTTGCCGTCATCGTTCAAAACGAGACTTCGATTTCTGCCTGGAAAAATGCCACCGTCGAAGTTTACGCATAAAATAGCCTTAAGGAGAAATTTGAGTGTTGCCGTTTTAACTTTTCCTCGTACAATGACTTTTAATTTTAATGTACTTACAACAATAAACAATACCAATAAAAACAAAATATTCCTAATCATGAAATAAACTATGCTAAAAAATTAAAATAATGCCTCCAAGCAAACATTAATAAATAAATAATTCACGCTGACCTTACAAAGGTCTAATAGAAAGCAGATTTTTAATCCTATTGGGCGAACAGATAAAGATATCAATCTTCGCCGAAATGGAATTTAATAATTCGACTGCTCTCCCAATCGCACTATACTTGTATACGTCGGTACGACACGCTAATCGCCTAAATAGCGTGTGCTTCCGCGCTCTAGTAAAACGGTCCGGAATAAAGAAACCAATATCTCTGAGTATTACTGGATTCTTGATGTAACCACGAATAACTTTATAAACATAAGCAATGTATGGATTTGTCGCCTAAACTCGAGTGTGTTAAATCTTAACATCCCTAATACAAATGCTGATGGATACGTATTAGGAAAAATTTCAGGATAATATCCATCCCTACGGAGATAAAGGTATCTAAGTAACCTCTGAGTAACCTCCAGGATATTACAGTAAGTACATGAGGACTCCAGATAATGGAACTATACTCTAATATACTATAAAGCGAGATTGACTTCGGCTTACTCAAAGATCGACTGGTCCAAAGCACGAATCCCAACATTTTATTGGCACGCGTAGCTATGCTTCGCACGTGCAAATGAAATGTTAGACGCGAGTCAAACAAAACCCCCAGGTCGCGAATTTCGTCGCATCTGCGAATTTATTATGAATTAAAGTATGTTTCCAATGTATATCATATATATGTGTGTGTACATATATATGTATATAGGCAAACGCCGTTAGCTTACCTTATAAAAGTGTATAATGTATTGCTTAAATATCGTATGTAGATGATTCCTTGCATTTAATTACTCATATAAAATTGTCACAGTACTGACATTTGGAAAATTCGAATGATTTTTAATATTTAAGGGTTGATTTTTTTTTTTAAATAAATTATATAGCCAGAATGTTCAAAGAAAAATTAATATTGAATGCACAGATAGTGGCATCGCTTGAGGTAATGCACGCTGGTTTAAATACAAGCCTGTATTTTATGAAAGCTTTTCACTCCACCTATCTATCTGTGCGCTGTTGCAATACGGTCAAACTTTCATTAAAGTAGTGAAAAAAATGACCTAAAATTGATTAGTCTATAGAAGTGACAATGTGTCATTCTTCAATACTAAAAATTCGTTGACTCTGTTATAAATCTATATTATTCGACCAGCTTTCGATGTGAATCTGAACAGCTATGGTTGCTTTTCAGGAGTACCAATCCACACACAAATATTCAACTCTCTCGCATTTGCTTTGCAACGGACAGACGGTCAAAGGATGGAGATAGTAGCGTTATAGTCATTGTGGATAAAAAATAATATAAAATATTCAGGCAGGGTGTGGTTATTTTATTTACAAATAAAATCGCAATGCACATCACTCACCGTCGGCCCACCTGTCCAATTTTCACAGTTTCAAACACAAACACTTGAATAACAACACAAATCGACGCCGGCAGCACACATCATATCACCTGTACCGGAACTGTGCAAACATTGTCGCTGCGTTAGAGGGGCGGTATCACGACCGGTGTTATCATTTAGCGCGCCGGTACGAAAACGCTTACGAGCGACCGAGGTTGCATCGCGTCGCGTCGACACGGTCGATAAGTCAACATCGGTAGATTTGGTGACAGTTTTCACTTTTCAGTTTTCAATCATTCCCATGCACTTCGAGTAATCTCAATTATTCTGATATTAAACTGGCCTTAAGGATAAACCAAATGATAAACATGTCTTCGACTTAGTAAAGGCAGATTTTTTAAATTCAATTCTATAAATGAGAAACTGCTAATAGTTAATTGAAACGAAAATTAACGTTCTAACACTTTGTAAAGTTAGTTTTTTTAATTTCTAAATTAAATAAAAACCAATATTTATTTGCTGACCGCGCAAAGATTAAAACCTGACGCCATACAAAAATAAATCACCGAATTTCAAGGTCGAGTATCAAAATGCTTCGCCTTAAACTGGCCTTAAATTCTGAAATAAATTTTTGAATAAATATCACCCATTTTTTGACCAACTGACGCTTTCAAAACCGGAAAATATTACTTTGCTTATTTCTACATACATTATTTGATTAATCAGTGTTTTTGGGTATTAAAACCGTGGCAATTAGACAAAAAAAAATAAACTTCATCGCCAAGTAATGTTTATTTTGAATAATACGCGAGTATTTCCTCGATGCATCAATATTTTTTTTTTTGTGAAACAAAACATAATTTTATAAAATTTAGTCAATTTGTAATATTATGCAATGATATACGTCCTAATGTAATGGATTAATACAACAGTCTTACAACAAAAAAACAAATAAAAATATTAAGTTAAACGGGAAATTAAATGCAATTTTCTCAAGTAAGGTCAAAATATACCAGCTCTGCTGTTGTAAAATTTGCAAATATTAATGCTGCTTTTCGGATAAAAAACCAAACGAGTTTTTATGATGATTTTGTAAATGCTGTGTGATAAAAATCAAAGCGTAATAAGTTCGGCGGCCATTGCTGCTAATAAAATTTACATAAATGTCAAATGTCAAATGTTATGTTAAAAAGTTTTATTTATGTAGGTATTATCGTCGTAAAAGCTTTATTTAACAATGCGTACGGTTAAAAACTTGAAGTTACCTATGACGAACGTCAGTAATTAGTTTCACGAGTAAATTACCAAGTTATTGTTATGACACGCGGATCGGTAGTTTTGACAACACTTTTTCCATGTCACCGAGAGCAGGAATGCCAACTTAGCGCGTGTGGCCCTTCGACAAGCATGTCGATTACGAAATATCACTAAACTTCACTAAACGCGTTATCGCGCGCGTCAAAGCGACGTCAGGGCGACTCGTGCGCGCGGCCGACGCGTCCGTCGCTCGCGCACGTCAACTTGCAGCCGACGGCGGACAGTTACTGATTCTAAATTGAATTTGAATTTCGAATCGCGACGCCGCGCCGTTCGAAGCGCGCTTCTGACTGAAACGCGAGTATTTAGGAAGAAAACAAGAATGGCTGTGAAACCCTGTAATAAACAAAAATATATTAGTATTCTCGTCACCACCGCATATATAAATATATTAAAATAGTTAAACACCTCATATAAAAGTTTGACAGTACTGACATTTGGAAAATTCGAATGCTTTTTAATATTTTAAGAATTGAATCATTTTTTTTACTACTTTAATGAAAGTTTCTACAATGAACAACATAGCTACAATGTCAAAGGTACTATAAAATGTATGGTTTCAACGTGAACTCAGATCAACTAGGTAATGTCGAGGAAGTAGGCAGGGCCCATGTTTACCTAACTAGATCTGTAAACATCTGTCCTAAAGTAAACTTTTTGCTTATTTATGCACCGCGCATTGAATATCCAAACAAGTATGTAAAAGTTTGATTTTTACTAACAAAGAAAATTGTACCAATTATTCTTATTATGTCTGGTTGATATTCGCTACTTTATAGATTATTATTTTTTAATTTATTTTTAAATAAATATATATATATATAAATATATTTAGTTACATTTTCGCTTTTTTTCATAATTATTGTTTCTTTTTTAAATCATTTAACCACTACTTTAATGAAAGTTTGACCATATTGCTTGAAGCACAGATAGGTAGGTGAGAGTGAAAGCTTTCATAAAACACAGGCCTGTGTTTAAACCAGCGTGCATTACCTCAAGCGATGCAACTATCTGTGCTTTCGGTATTAATTTTTCTTTGAACATTCTGGCTATATATTTTATTTGCAAAAAATTTCAATCCTTAAAATATTAAAAAGAAACCAAATGTCAGTACTGTCAAACTTTTATATATGTTAAACTAAAGGTGTTTACCTATTTTAACATAAAAATCATCTAATTAACGGTATTTAAGCAATACATTTTACTATTTTACTATATCTTAACGATTTGCACGTAATGTGCATATATTTTACAATTTTCTTTTTATTTTTAACCATGACGATTCATTTTCAGATAAACTACGTTGAACGTAAGTTATTCTTGTAAATATCCATTAAACCATTCACTTCTCATTCATTAAACATCATATTCGTTACATTTTCGCTTTTTTTCATAATTATTGTTTCTTTTTTAAATCATTTATTCACTACTTTAATGAAAGTTTGACCATATTGCTTGAAGCACAGATAGGTAGGTGAGAGTGAAAGCTTTCATAAAACACAGGCCTATGTTTAAACCAGCGTGCATTACCTCAAGCGATGCAACTATCTGTGCTTTCGGTATTAATTTTTCTTTGAAAATTCTGGCTATATATTTTATTTGCAAAAAATTTCAATCCTTAAAATATTAAAAAGAAACCAAATGTCAGTACTGTCAAACTTTTATATATGTTAAACTAAAGGTGTTTACCTATTTTAACATAAAAATCATCTAATTAACGGTATTTAAGCAATACATTTTACTATTTTACTATATATATATATACATATATATTATTATTTTTTATCCCTGCTCCGTAGTTCATTGTCTACTCACATTAGAAGGCTAATAGTAGGCTATATTCTTCAAAATAACGTCAGGGGCAGTTAACTGTAGCCCTCTGCTTGAGCTGATGCGTCTCAGGGTACCTTCACGTGTGACAAGAATGAACGTTTTGTTAGACAACCCACGTCGTAGAACCAATTATGGGCATTAAGAACCCATTTATAAATTCCTTCCTCAAATTCAAAATATCCAGATATTGATGAATTTAATGTGAATTTAGTGGCGTTCAAAAAACTTATAAAAAAATAAACGTTAACGTGAAATTCCCCTTTCCTCCTCCTCCACTTCTCCTCATCTCTTCATCATGCATTTTTTAGGTGAAGCACTGATTTTATACTCACTCGGTGATATTATTTAATTGGTTTTATTTTATACTTATAAGTTGGTACCATTGTTTTCATTGTTTTTATTTTTTTATATGATTGTACACGTAACGCCTGTATATGATTTTTTTCTCATGTAACTGTTTTTTTTCCAAATAAAGATCAATAAATAAAGTTGTTTTTGACTCTTTTGACCTTGTAAGTAAAAACATTTTTCAAAAAGTTGTATATTTTCAGTCCGATGAATAAAAATAAACTCTGTTCATACTTTGAGTATTGCGACCGTACCGTAATAATAATAGTTTTAAATTAAAGGTATGTTTTTCCAAATATTATTACCACCCAACTATTCATGTATTCTCTATATTTTGATATTATTTCTTGCTGTTTGAACGTTTGAATGTACAAGTTATGATCAAAATAACTTGTCAAATACATAAAATCAATTTATTTGGTTTGATAAAATCGATTAAATATATTTGAGTTTTAAAAGAGATTATAAATTATTATTTATTTAAGTACAAAAATGAAATCATTAATATAAATCACGTAGTCGAGCCTAGCTAGGTGAACGGCCTGTTCCAAGGTAGACTTATTTGTCGTTTTTAAATATTGCATACAGCTTCTAACAATTTATTTGGATATATACACTAAAATAAGTCAATGCATGGCAATGTATCTGTTAAATTAGAGATGCCTGTGTAGTCGGCTTAAGTTGTTGATTAATTTATTTGTATGTAACTCTCATTATGTATAGCTGTAAAAATTAAATAAATAAATAATATAATATAAATATTGAGTAAAAATAAAACATATATTTTTATAAAATATACTATTATACCATTAAATTAAACCTACAGAATAAATAGACATATGTCTTATATACACTAAATATAAATAATACAAATAATAAATTACAAATATACAGAACCATCACAACAAAATAAAATATTAATTTCCTATGCACAACACTGTATCAGTATAATTAATGCCTTCATCTATCAGCAGTTCATTGATTGGGAAATATAATTTTACAAACATAGCACAGGGTACACTTATATGAATGGATCGCAGATATTTTTTTGATAAGAGTTATTTATTAAAACATTCGCACGAACGTGTCTACAATGGGCCGATTTGACATACTTTCACTCTGATTTTGGTATATTAAACTTAAGCTGAATTTTAAGAAAAAAAAACACGTAACAAAGTCAAGGTCAGAACCTGAATACGGCGGCCTTATGCACAGTCGCGTTGGTACGATAACTAAGATTAAATTGACATATAATCCATAGAAAAATGCGCACGTTCTAGCTGTAGCAGTGAACTAACGCGACTATGCGTAAGGCCGATAATGTTTTATAATTGTGCAAAAATGCACAATGGCTCGGAAAAGAAGGTCAGTGTGATGGCAACGCATCACAGTTCGGCTACGCAATCAGAAAAATATGTCAAATGTGCTTTGATCACGCTCAACACCGGTTTTGTACGGAGAGTACTATCACAGCGTCACTGGCTTTCCTTCATTCGAAATAAATCTATGACCAAGTAAGTTGTAATCGTAAAGAGTATAATCACAGAAAATATTAACAATTACAAGGCCGATTAATGAATAAGCTTAAAAACTAAACAAGTAAATTCAATTAAATTAATTCAGTTATAAACCGTATTGGTACAACATATAACCTATAACCACAATTTCAGCGAAATAGGCATTTTCATTTGCACAAAGGCGACTTTATACTCAACATAAAAAACTTTCTTTGAACATACATAATATTAGTAGGTAATAGTATTCTCCTCACCACACACACGCACGCGCAAACACACACACACACACACACACATATATATATATATATATATATTATACATACACATTAACACACTTTTACACTCCACACCTTATTATATTCACAGATTGTAACACTCATACAATGCTATCACTATAAATTAGATCCTAGTTCGTTCTGTTAAAAGTATATGTTAAATTGGAGATGCCTGTAGTCGGCTTAAGTTGTTATTTATCTATTTCTATGTAACTGTTATTATGTATAGCTGTAAGCATTTCTCATAGAAATAAATAAATAAAAACAAAATGAAATAAGAAGGAATCCTTATTTGGATATCCGTAATATAATCATAAGATTAAATTATTTATTGAATTAAATTAAATTACTACATTATTTATTTATTAATTAATTATTTACACAAATGGTTAAATTTAAATTGTCTTGGCTTTTTTTGCTGAAATTCAAAAGAATACCTCGGTACCTATAACTTATGTACCCACGCAATATCCACATACAAATCGCGCAAAGTAAATATTACATACAATTGGTTTACCATAGATAAATAAAACAGGCTTTTACACTATAACAGAAAAGCAACAATCCTACGTAGTTTTTTTTATTAAAAAATAATATAAATAAATAAATTTGACAGAAAATACTCTTGATTCATAACACAGTTCAATTCTTTTATCTTATAGTATTTTAAACAAACGAAAACAATGCTATCTGTCTTGCGCGTGCTCCGCTCTCATTCTGTCTCATCTAACGGCTTGAAAAAATAAAAACAATCTGTCCTGTAATTGGTACATGTTAAAAAACCTGCTTGAATTTGCATTTAGTGAAATAAACTATGCTTCTGTGATTGTACTTTCTCGATTCCTGTATTCAGTTAATAAGATATTTACCTCTATTAAATGTTTGATAAAATACAGAGGCTCTTAACTTTTAGAGAAAGTAAAAATGTTACGTTTTAATCCTATAAAAGTCTGTATAATTAGGAGATAAAAGTATTCCTTTTTTTCTATATCTTCTAATAAGAAAATCAAAACACAATACAGCGTTTGTATGGAGATTTCTCCACATTTGTGTCATTTAAATAAAAATTCAATTTATAAATTAAATAAAATCCATCTGATAAATAGAATTAATGGTTTATTTCAATGAGGTGATAAATAAGTCTAAAAAGTATTAAAATCCCGCGCCGGAGGCTGTAAATTAAATGTAAAAAAAATCCCGATTGGCGCAGTGATTACGCGCATCGTCATAAAATCGAGTCGCAATACTAAATTACTGATCGCCTGCCGCGTAGTATAATCAGTATGCGATCCGCGTAAACATTGCACATTAATGACACGTCGACGATGCTCCTGATGTAACCAACGTGGACTCCCGGCCGGGAGGAATCTGGTCAAGGGTCTCTGGACGCGGAACGCCTGGAGGCAGTTCACGCACAACAAATGCATAGTGAGCGGTGGACGCTTTGGGGGGCATCCGAAAGAACTGATACCTGGATAGATTATTTTATTTGCTTGCACTTGAGAAAGTACCATGCATGAAATTAAGAATGAAGTAAATTCTGGCTCAAATTGTCATAATTGGTAATTAATAGAAATGTTAAAATAGTGAGAATAATTTTAAAAGGTAATATTTTTTTCTAATAATTTAACTTGAATGTTTTATGCCATTTTGGAATCGTGTTTTAAAATTTTAATGTTTAAAAAGATAAAGTTTTTATGATAATGGGCCAGCTTTATGCATAATTTTTTTAAAGTACTAAATGTCAAACTTAGTTAATGAAAAGTAGGTTGAGCAAAAGTTTAAGGCCATGTATTTATTACTCATATGATGGTACATATATTATTTTCACACATCTTTTGTTTCTCAAGCTTTTAAGATTTAATTTATGCCGTATGTACTTAAACTATAACACTACTATCTAACACTAACTAACTGTGTACAATACTAACTATTGTAAGTATTATGTGATGAATAAACAAAGAAATTCGTCGTTTCTTGAAAGGAATCGAAATAAATGCAATTCGATATTTTTAAGTATACTTTAATATTATTAAATTACTTTATTACTATTATAAAAGCTAAGAAGCGGTTTGGAATTGTGTGGAACATTCTTGTGTTTTGTACTTAGATCTCCACCATACAGCTGTGATGGTCGGTATTGTTGAACTGTCATGACATTTACTAATATCGTAGTCTTCACAATGTACAGTTTTATATCCATATGTGTTAACTTCTCTAAGCCTTCTCATATTGGTCGTAATAACCATTCTTCCGAAATAAAACCTTTATTGAGAAAATGAAACATTGGGTTCAATTTATTTCTTTCTAGAACAACTCACCAGTGAAATTTTCTTCATTGATACCGTTCTATCCAAATCTGCAATTGTCACCGGAGCTAAATTAATAATAATAAAAATACATTTAATTATCAGGACTCGCTTGTATAGTAAATATGCATACAGTGTGTTGCATATGTGAAAGGGAGATAGTAATAGAGATAGAGAGATGGGAGGAGGGTGGAAGGCATGGAGAGAAAAACGACTTATTACGAGTGCCGCAAGCGCCCGAAGAAGTTTCTAGGGGATGAATGGCTTTTTGAGAGCGTTTGAGTAACGCAAAAGTTATAGATTTAAATTGTAGTACTGTGCGTCTAAAAATGACGTTTTTTTTTTTGTTGATAATGCAACATCCGGCTGGCCATAATTGACAATATGGCCGCAGAGTGTGGGAATTATTACGTCGTTTCAAGTGACGCTCGTTTTGCACAACTAAAAACATTCGAGTTGTTTAGTTGCGGCCTCTTTGCGGCGAAGCTGCGACATCTGCTGAACACTTTTACTGGGACGAGACTTCCCTAGCTTAAAAAAAACCGTGCTTCTTAAACTGGTTTTATAATTTATTTAATTTTAAAAGAAATCTACAGATCCCCATACTAGTATATATTAACAAACGAAAAGGAAAAAAAAGTTAATACTACATATATCTAAACGCAGATTCCTACATTATGCGACTCTCGCGATAATATAATTAATAACATCGTCAAAATAAATCTTATAAAAATAACAAAATGTTCAGTGAAAAAGAAAAACTTAAATTGTTATGTATAATAACAAAACATTATTATTTTTAAATGAAATTTGCTTTACTTTGGGTAATCATTTAATAATTAAATGATCGAACGTCCTTTTTATGTAATGAATTGAATTTTAATTCATTACACAAAAAGGACGTTCGAGGGATGAGAATGAAGAGTATTTATTCGAGCAACAAATTGGTGTATGAAATACATTTAAATTACTTGTTCAGTACTCTGTTGGCATATTGAAATTAAATAGACAGTCGATTTTATCGACAATTTGCCACTAATAAAATGATATGCAGTTTTATGATTAGAGAATTCGACACCTCAATAGACTATAACGCGAGCGCACTACCTTCATTCACTACTATCTTCAATTTTCTGAAAAATAGCTGGAATACATTACATTACTAGATACATACATTTATTCCTATGACACGAACTGTGTAGTCATTTTATAAAACCTGTCGAAATCAAAACCCGTTTTACTGTGAAAAACGACTATTGTTATTATAATTTTTTACCTTTTTGGACCTTTTTTTCCGAAGGATTCAAATAAATCTATCTTTCTATAGGCAATCCAGACTCTACTAAACCCTCCAGATTATATTTCTACGGTTTACGAGATATCTCGTTGTATCTAACTGTCTAAACCAATCTAAGCTTTACTCAACACTCACATCGTCTGGTTTTTATTATTTATTTTACCCATATAAATAACCACTAGGGTGGGTAAAGTCAATCGAAGCACGCGTTTGTCCGTAATCGAGTATAAAAATAAATCTCATTAGAAATTGACGAAAATTAACACACTACCCACATATCTGGACATCGTTCGACAAAAGGTCAAGGAACTTTTCTTTTATGAATATCAATAACAAAATTTTAATTTTGCTATTGGACATTAAAAATTTTAAATTGTACCATTTTTATATTTCGATACTAAAATAATAACTAATAATTTATTTAATTATTTTAAGAGCAAAGATATGATTATGTAAAATAAGTATAGTTTTTTTTAAATATTTGGTTTTTTTAATGTATTCGTTACTAGATCAACTTGCCACGGGTTGGCAGCTTGGTTTAGCGTCACGCCCGCCCGCCTGCGGAACTGGAGATGGGCCACTTCACTCCCCAAACTTAAAATTAAAAAAATACATATTAATTTTACGATGAAACCTGTTAAAATTGAACAATTATTGTGTGCCTATATTATTAGGAGAATGTATATTAATATTCCTAGGTTAAGCGGTTTGAGCTGGGCAATGATGACTCTCGTTTTGCTACCTTATGGCCTTGATCGATAACGGCCATTCACCAGCATGAATTTGGATATGACGTCAATACAAATCATGTTTGAATTCGCAATGTCAATTAGCTGGTTTTTTTTATCGAGAATTGTCATGGCACACAGTGTATATAGATATTTTCTGTATTGTTTGTGTTTTATGAAAAAATAAAAAAAAATAAAAAGTTTTAGAACAGTTTTAGATTCACTGTTCGAAAAGTGGCCTTCATCAACGTAATCATATTAATTATATTCCCAGAACATTACCATCTTCTAAAATATAGAGTATTGTTTTAGCAGCAAGCATCGCTGACGGGCGATTTATCATTGACGTTTTGCTATGAGATATCACACCATTATATCAACACTTAAATACCTATACTAACGTGCAGGCGACATTATAAGTGATATTTCAATTTCAATTTATTTTTATTTGAGTAATTTTGCAGATTTTAAAAGATTAGTTTCATAAATACATATACAGGATGTATTTAAAATCAGGTGGTTGATCTTTACCAACAATCAAACTGTACGTTTCCCAATCACTACAAAAACGAATTCAATTTTAACTAAACCCGTACGAATGTTTGAGAACACTATATGTTTGTCGAGGTGGAGTGTGCAAGGGCAGAGTTGAGCACCTGTACACGGAGGGGATAGGCGTGGCACTGAATACTGTCTGTCTGACCCCAACCTTGGCCACGCATTGCCTAAGCGCTTGGCCTAGATATGCTTATTTTTTTTTTTCTTGAGTCCGGTAGAGAAATAAATCCACCCTCCAAAAGGACATAAGTAATTTTAAATACACCCTGTATATTGCAGTATAGCATAGCAGACGACTAATATTTAAGTAAAAAAAAAACAAAAAGTCAATTTGTGTAATTGCTATCTATTTTTTTATTTAAATTTTATATATATTTTTGTTGAGCAAAAGAATTATTACACCACATGTTCTTGATATAATAGAATCAACTTTTAAATTAAAAGTATGCTAAGAAAACATTACCAAACAAATATTTTAGTTATTTGATATTCGATATTGTATCTATTTTATTATTTATTTAATATTTTAATGCCATTTTTAAAACGTATTCTTTGGTACCCATTATTAGTAAGTATAATTATTATTCTACATACATCGTAATCGTCCGTTATTTATTTTTTTATTCGAAATAATAGAAATAGTGGATTAATTTTATACCAAATAACGAGCAGATGTAGATAAAAAAATATGAAACCGCCATTGTCAACTCGATGCTTCCACATAATTACCGGAGGCATGCAAGTGTGAACACTACATTGCATTGTAATATATTTTTTCCTTCGTATGTTCCAAATAGCCAGTGAACCAGCGACATATTTTAATTAAAATCTAAATTGTTTAAAAATGTCAAAACTTAACAACCGCGAAACAGCCTTTATGTCATCCCACTTAATAAATGACCATTAAATTTAAAAAACTTATTATAAATTACACACCGTTTTGAAATCTTTAATGTGAGGAAAAGAATGCATCGAAACTTTTCAGACAAGTTAAATGTAGTTTGTTAAAATTTTACAAAACAATTTTTTTTTTTGTTACGAAAGATCCAATTAAAATATGTTTGTTTGGCTCGGTTTTTAGGTTGAAATTTTCACGCTCGAAATTTTTTCTTATATATAGCTTATATACAAATATTTTTGACCCCGCTAAAATAAGCTATGTATGGTACATATGTGCAAGAACTCCTTTGCGAATTTCTCCGAACCAAGGAAGGTACACCCGTACATCAGTTAATTTCCATAACATAAGCAACAAAGATAATTTATTCAGCCGAAACATCAAAACACTAGATAGAGGACTATAAATTAATTTTAAAAAAATATATCAAAACTTATTTATTAGGAGAAAATCTATGAATTTAATGATCCATAATTTAATTTTCGATATACATATATCGATGAATCTGTATATTTTTTATGTAACCTTCGTGAACTAAGTGAAAATGGTCATTCCTAAGTTGCTCATGGAAATAAAACTTTACACTACTTTACTCAGTCGCCATACTATTTCTGCGTGCATTTTCACATTTCTTTCATTAGTAGTAATAAGAACTTGAAATGATTTAAGTATTTATTTTATTCTATCCAATCAATAATAATTTAAAACATTATCTTATTTATTAAATGGAATAAACATATTTTTAGTAATGGTAAAATTAAATGCTCTATTTCAAGTACCTAATTATTACGTTTAAAATTTTTGGTATATTATTTTGTGCAAATAATTTAATATCACTTAGAAATTTTAATTATTCGTATAATATAAAAAATATTATCAATGAATTCAAATTATTATAACGTTTTTAATTAAAAGTGGGTTATCGCATTTTACCCCGGAACCCCTCTAATCTAATTCACTCAGTGATTAAACATATTTATTGTAATAATATATATTTTGTCATAGAATATACTAAATGAATGTAACCACAATTAATATATGTCGTTGACTCTCTGCCTAACAATTATACCAGCATGCAAACAAATTGCTGGGTTAAAACGTTTTTTTTTCTCTCTCATTTTGACGGTAGTCAGAACGTTTCTGGTGAGCAATTACTGCGCGGGAGAGCGGAACAGCGAACAATACAATTTGGGGCACAGTCGAAGCAGGTCGCGTCCGTCGGGTCTCACAGCTGGCACGTTTATCGTTTCGAATTAAAATTGTACCTATTTTGAAATTAAAATAAAAGCTATGCAAAAATATAACTAACTACAAACGCCCGATGTCCTTTTGACTGTAACCTGTAATTATTTGCGAAATCAACAGTTTTATAAATTTACAAGTTCAAAATGTCATACATGGATATAAGCAAGGGAATATTTACCAATCTATAAAACTAAAATAGATTTCTTCTTCAAAATTAGATAGTTACAATTTTCGTTATAAGAAAATAAATATTTTTAAATATATTCTAAAAACCAAAACGAAAAATAAGTTGTATAATATAAAATGTTATAAATTATCTAAACTTTAGAATTGGGCTTTTGTGCAATTTACCGCATGTTTCTTGAAAACATACCAAATTTTTGAGTATCGTGAAAATTAATATGCGGGGTACGGAAGACATTTTGTACCCAAGCGCTTCAGGGCAGTCTAATCTGTGCGTAAACAAAGTTTTTAAAAAATACAAACCAATTAATACACGCATATTACTAAACTATAAAAAAACTCGTAAATCTATACCCGAATTAAACTTTGTAGCATTTGCCATCTCATCCTCATTTCAATGCTACGCCATTGGTATTTTATTTGTTATAATAAACCCTTTTTTTTATAATGCGTTTTACAAAATGTATAGAAGCAGTCATTGACGTATTAATTTTTGTATAGATGACGCATTTTCCTTCCAAATGACGCCTGGAAGGTTAGGCAGATATGGCATATATTAAAAAAAAATCGACTGGCAGTTTAAAATCTGTTTGTTTGTTAACGTTACGTTAATATTTTTAACTTGTGACGGCACAGGGCAAATCATATTGTTTAAGTCGCCACCAGTCCCTAAAACGTGTTTTGTAACGTATTTTGGTGCATTTTGTTGAAGTTATTCCCAACAAATGGCCAAAACTAAAAATACCACAATATTCTACATATATTAATTTAGTCATTTGCTTTAAAAAAAACGAAATACACCTTATTATAGTAATGAAAATAAATAAATAAGAAAGTGTTGTTTTTTTCTTGCAACGATTTTCTTTTAAGTCGTGTAAGTGACGCGAACCTAATTTTTCTTTCTAAAGATAGACAATATAATAATCTAGGCCATTACATAAAAAAAAATAGTTTTTTCAAATGATAATAATTATTTAAATACAAAAACATTTTTCATCGATTCCAATTGTAACGAATTCGCGGTCGGCGAGTATATCCGTCTCTTTTCTACACGTCAATGTTCGAATAAAGCCTACTCTTTCTAATCTCAAGGACAAATGCGTCCCGGGGCGCCTTAATGAAACTATAATAAACCGTATAGATATTTTATTCTTTTTCCGTCCGAATGCGTCAAATAAAAATTATAAAAACCATATAATAAAATATTCAAGACCATTCCCGAAGTGGTGTTTATGTTTCATAATTGTAAGAAACTGTATAAAAATGCGAAAATAATTCATGCCCAATTTTATGAAAGCGCTCGTGTAAATTCCCTTTTTGCTCGCAGCCGCTCGGTAAGGCCGTCGATGACCCGGTGCGGCGCATTATGACAAGATCGATTTTATATTAAGCGAGATTTTATATATTATATTTTATGCGATTTTAATCAACAGCTACGAGGTCATTGAAACGTCTATTAATATATATTTCATATTGATTTCATAACTACGGTCAGTTGTGTTGGCGATGTCAATAAACGATTTATTTTGTGCGGAAAACGCGAAAGTCGCCGGTCGACTCTACAAGTGCGCTTCTAATGAAAGCGATATTAATGACTAAGTTGAGATAGTTTACTGCCTCAACTTCGACACAGGGCTGGCAAAAATCTACTGGACTCAATATCGATGCATTATTAGGGTGTCCCAAGGTTCCACGCATTAAAAAAAAACCAGCTAATAGGTCTTACGATTCTTAGTGTTATTTGTTAAGAAACTATATCAAAATTCATTATGGTATTCGAGAAAAAAAATGTTGCAGTTTCTATTCTAATTCTTGTAAAACAGATATTTTTCAATGGGTCCTCCCTCGGATAACTACGTCACTGGGTCAGTAGGCCGCGGTCGTTCAAGATCGAGGTTAATGCCCTGCCGCGTTGTTCGAAACGCCCCATTAGGGCGGAGCTTAATGATCGCTGTCTGATATTAGTGGTCGAACAGAGGGCGGTCTAAGAAGAAGGGGTAACTCCTTACTCCTTCTCTGCGGTTTTAAGAGGGATGCTATTGGTCGACAGATAATATTGATTTATCGATTGATAAGATCGATTTACACCAATTTTATTACAAAAATAATAAATTTGGTGATGAACATTTTTCGCATTTTGTTACATAATTTCTTACTCTTAATATGGAACTTAAACACCCCTAAAGTTTGTGGGATTGACCTTGGACCACCCTGTATATAAAAAAAACATAACAAGAGACTAGGCTATATTTTTACGCCCTCAAGTTGACAGATTGTTTAAATATCGCACTGATTGTTAGCTCAGACTGTATAATCGGTGTTTTAGATTATTTTCAAGTTGACTACATTTTAGTGCGTTTGAGGTATAATTTCAGGTGATCATTTTTCATTAGATTTTAGGAAAAATGACCTTTTTAAAATTTAATGGTTTATAAAAAGAAAATCCTAATGGCAATTTTGTATTTATGACGTTTATCCTATGATCCCATTTATTAGTAACGTCTCGCGTACGTAATAAGTATTGTATTTTTTCTGCAACCTTCTTCTGGCCGCTCTTAGAACAGGTTTTTTAACCTAGTTAGAGTAGCCACGTTACTTCAGAGCAACAATAAATGACTGGTGTTTAATTTGTTTATATTATATTAATTTAATTACTTGTCCAGTGTTAATATATCATTTATTGTTGTAACTTCTTATTGTACCACAATGAATAAATAAATAATGAATAATGAATAAATGAAAAAACAATGAATAAATAAATAAATAAATAATAAATTATTGAACTTCTCGATTTCGTATTTACAATGTTTCAATCTCATGTGTCAGTAACACTGTTAAATCGATTATTATTTTTTTTTTTACATAATCGAGACGTTTTAACCATTTTATATAGGGCAAAAGTAACAAAGTTCAAAAAACATTTACTATAATATGTAGGTAGGTCTAACGCATAAACCACATCTTCTCCAAACATCCACGGTACGATAACAAACAAGCCGTTATTTAATAACGATTAAAACTATGTTATTAGGTCGAAAATAAAAAGTGCATATACACCGTATCCCATGACTATATGCATTAAAAAAACAGCTTATTGGTCTTACTATTACCCATATTATTTGTGAAGACAGTATAACCGCGCGGTGGCCGATGAAGGTGAACAGACGCGCTGTGGGAGAGGGGTCCGAACTGCGTCATATTTATTGCGTCAGTGAATTAAACGTCACGTTATATTTTCAGTTCTTCGGAATACAGCGATATGGTGAGAGTGCCGTGGTACCTTTTAAAAACACCTCTTTAAGTTTATGCATATAAGGTAGTGGGACACGATATATTAATTTTTAATATTATTGCATGTACAGCCCTGGTAGTGAGACTTCCTGCGATGCGTGTAAACGCGGCTTAGCCTCATATTACGACCACATGCTTCTCATCTATTAATTGCCTATAAATTGTAACGACGAGAGTTACTTTTATACAAACAATCAAAATGCGAGTGCATGCAATAAGCAACCGCGGCCAGTGAGCTCTTACCAATATAGATAGACCAAAATAGCGTGCTACCGTTGGAGCCGTAAATGGTCAAAATACAAAAAATCAGGGCCGGACCACGAACATATTTTTATTAGCATATTATTTTTATTTTTATTGATAAATAAACAGTTAATATTTTTCATAGTTAGTCATATAAATAATAATAATATAGAAATGTGTTTTTATTTCTTAAATATGTAAGTAGTAGAATTTATTGATGCTTAAGTTCTTATTTGAGAGTGTGGTGTAAAAACAGATATTTGTCTTATTTTCAAAGCGCAGTGTAGTTTCATCGCGAATCAGCCAAGAAAGTGTCCATAATTTATATGTAACAAATAAAGACGGCGAGTATTGCTATCTCTTTCAAAGTGACAAATAGGTTCATAGTGGTGAAAACGAGTATTATGTTAACAAACACATGCATACATTTGGTATTTTACATATTTTTTTTGTATTTTTCTATGGATCTAAAAAAGTCCAATGAAATAATATTATCTCGTGTGCAAAAAAAAACACTTTTATTAAATTAAATACTAGGGTTTTTTTCGTCCCAAGACGTTGTTATAAAGAGCTAGTTTACTGTTATCTAATGAAATCATGCTTCAATTTATTCAAAGTATCGTTGCGAAATGTTAAATAATTTTAGATTTTTTTTCTTAGATGTTTTGAAATCATGAATTTCCTGAAAATCGTATACACCGTGATTCAGCTAATTCGCCCTGCAATTTCAAATATGATTTGTTAAGTTAACAATTCAAAATCAAAGAAAACAAAAGTAAACTAAACCTAATATTATTAAATTTCTGTTGTCATATGTGCGCTGCCAGCTGCGATGCAGTTGAATGACCGCGCTATGGGTCAAGGTCGCACGCGAACTAGCGAGCAAACGCGAATTTGCCACCCTAAGGAGAATTGACACTAGACCTTTAATAAAATTAATAAATTTGAGGATGAAATATTTTCACTTTTTTTAATATAATTTCTTGCTAGTAATAGGGAACATAAACACCCCCTTAAATCCTCGGGAATTGTGTTGGGACAGCCTGTATGTATACTAACCACATCAAGTCAGGTCCTGGTTGGAAAAATATAATTAATCTATCGCCTCATCACACGTGAAGCATTCGGCAGCTGGAGGGAAGGAGATGGAAAGTATCTGCCATCGCATGCAGCTTCCGTCTCGCTTTGATGGCGCGCAGTACCGACGGACGCGATATTTCACGTTTGCACTAAAGCAATAAACAGATAAGTACGTCAGCCAACAGTTGAAACACCAACGATCTTACAATGGTTACAATTTCAAAACGCATTGAGGAAAGTGCAGGGCAGTGGACTTTCGGCCCAATTGATGTGCGTTTTGGGTGGCTATAAAGGCGATAGTTGGTTATTTTTTAGGTCCGATTAAAACAAAAAAGAAACATGCAATGGTATCATGATATTCTTTCAATTAATCATAAATTTTAACACCATTTTAGATTTTTTTTTTACCAAAACCTTCTCCGCAAATTAAGCCTATTGACCGACTTTGCCAAGAGAGCCCAGAAACCCCGTTAAACCTTCTGGGGGAATGTGGGCCCCTCATTTATAAAAGGTACCAGCTTCTAGGCAACCATCTCCTCAAGCCAGAAGAGATTAGAATCATCGCACCCAAAAAGATACTTAACTTTATCTACAGTACAGGACTAGAGCAAAGGTGTCCAAACTACGGCCCGCGGGCCAAACCCGGCCCGGCAGGCGATTTTATCCGGCCCGCCAAGGATTTTGAAAAATTTTGTAAAATATAAATGTAGCGTGGCGCGTCGCTATTAGATCTCGCGCAGATGAAGAGCGCTTTCGGTTAGCCGTTAGGTTAGAATGAGCTCGAAAAAGTACGACTCGGCCGCTCGACTGCACGAATGATTTTGTACTCTGACTGTACAGCGCTCTGTAGGCGGCGCGGAGCGTCGCGTCAGTCCACGACAAACCAAAAATTCGTCGGCCACGGAGCTTATTTACATTCTTTACAGTTGATATATTGTAAATTGGTATGTTTAGATCTATATTTATTATATTATAACTTAATTATTATTGAACATGGAAACAAAAAGAAGAAAGTAGATGACGAGTGCCGCGTTTTTAAAGAAGAATGGGGATTCAAATATTTCTTTGTGCAATCGCAGTCAAAGAATGGCAAAGGTATACATATGTGTAATTTGCAATGACACTGTTGCTGTAATGAAGGAACACAATTTACATCGACATTATGAAACAAAACATGCTTCAGCTCACTCACAATTTAAGGACCAGCAGCGTACTGAAAAATTTGAAAAAATGAGTCGTAGTTTGTCTTCTCAGCGAAATTTATTTAGGAAGGCTAACTCGGAAAATGAATCATTGACTTTAGTTAGCATGAAAGTTGCTTATTTGTTGGCGAAAAAAGGGAAACCCTTTATGGATGGAAACATCGTTAAAGAGTGTATGATGGAAGCTGTTGGGGTATTATGTCCGGAAAAGGTGAAACTTTTCAAAACGATAAGTCTTTCCCGCAATACTGTTGCTCGTCGAATTGACGATATTGGCAATAATATACTCCACCAGATTTCTGGGAAAGCACAGCGTTTCACTCACTATTCTATCGCGATGGATGAATCGACCGACGTTAGTGACACCTCACAACTTTTAGTATTTGTTCGTGGTGTTGACGACGATCTTAATGTCACCCAAGAATTATCATCGGTTAACAGCATGCATGGCACTACAACTGGAGCAGATATTTTTAAGGAACTACAACAGACGTTGACCAAATATAACTTGGACTGGAATCGACTCCAAGGTGTGACAATTGACGGAGGAAGTAACATGTCTGGTGCAAATATTGGGGTGGTTGGGCTAATAAGAAAAGCTTGTGAAAGCGCAGGAGCAACAGTATCAATTTTTCTGCACTGTATCATCCACCAACAAGCCCTATGTGTAAAACATGTCGACATGAGCTGCGTTTTGAAACCAGTTGTTTCTGTCGTAAACTTTATTCGATCACGTGCACTCAATCATCGCCAATTTCGATCTTTCCTCGAAGAAATTGAATCTGAGTCTTTTGACTTATCGTATTATACAGCAGTTCGATGGCTTAGCTGTGGAAAAGTGTTGTTGCAGTTCTTCAAGCTCAGAAAGGAACTTAAAATTTTTCTTGCGGAAAAAAATCACCCTGAACCGCTTTTATCGGATGCAGAGTTGCTCTGGAAGTTGGCAATTTTTGCAAATGTCGTGACACACGTAAATAACTTGAATTTAAAGCTCCAAGGTAAAAACAACTTAATTTGTGATTTATTCGAGCAAATCAAAGCATTCAGAGCCAAGCTGATATTGCTCGATTGAATGAATGTAATTTTTCCCATTTCACGTGCTGTGAAAAATTTAGTACAGAAACTGACGAAAGATGTCCCACCATATTTGCAGTAAAAGTAATCGCGGATTTAAAACTAGAATTTCAAAAGCGTTTTTCTGATTTTGACATAAATTCAAGGGAAATTCGGCTGTTTCAAAATCCATATGACTGCAACGCTGGCGACGTTTCAAGTCAGTTTCAAATGGAAATAATTGATCTTCAAGCTAACGATCAAATCAAGAACAAATACAAGGAAGGAAACTTGATCGATTTTTAAAAATTTTTGGACGCAAAAGAGTTTCCAAATTTAAAGCAATTGGCTTGTAAATTTATTTCTATGTATGGCACTACCTATATAATATGTGCGAACAAACTTTTTCCAGGATGAAGTATCTGAAATCTAAATATAGGGCAAATTTATCGAATGATCATTTGCAATCATTGCTAATAATTGGTGTTTCCGATTTGAATCCCAACTTTGAAGAAACTCTCCAGGAAAAAACCCAGTTCCACCATTCCTATTAAAAATTGCATGAAATAATTTTATAATAATATAATTTAGACATGTTTGTTTAGTATTGTTATATCTGTAATTTACTATAAAAAAAAAATATAGTATATATATGTGGCAACAATAAAAACATTCAATGCTGCTTTACTTGTAATAAGGTTTTTTAATTCACATATTTACAATGCTTGGCCCCCGCTAATGAATTTAAATACCAAACTGGCCCTCCAAGCAAAAAGTTTGGACGCCTCTGGACTAGAGGGCGAACTATAAGTGTATTTAAAAGTACAATAGTTCTGAAAAGGACGCGGTACACGGGGGGCAAACCCCCCACATCCACTAACATACATGACATAACATCCCCCCATATACGAGTGATTTGTTTATTTAATACAACCGTTGCCGTAATTTATCTTTTATCAAAATCTCGGATAATGTTTCGTAACGCTGTCTTAAAATACTTAATAAAAATTCGTAGTTTAGTTCTCTTTTAAATGAATTTTTATATACAGGCTGTTTTTAAATTAAGGGCACTTTTTTTCGGAGGTTGATCTATATCGATAACTAAACCGGTCTCACAAAAAAAAACATACTTAGGTAATTATATTTCTATTTAATTTTGAAGTCGATCTGAATTGAGAAACATTTTTAAATTATTTTTTGCTGATTAATGTTTAATTATCGATATAGATCTATATCCTAAAAGGAGTGCCCTTAATTTAATATGTAAATTCTTATTGTATCACCTCAAAACCTTCTATAGAAAAGGGCAAACAATCTGCGTTTTATTGCTAAAAGAACCAGAATTCTGGTCCTTATTGTTTTTCAAGAGTATCATACACAAAACACTCAACTCTTTCGTGGATAGTAGTGGATAGTAGCTTCTTAAAAATGAATGAATGTAAAGAAGATAAAAAAAACAGTGTTTCACCACGCGCGCGGTGTAAAACTTCTGTAAGCGAGTTATAATATTATCGAAAACGTTGATAACTTTGTTGGCAGTCAACGACGTGTGTTTCCCACGTTACTTAATGTTACAAACGCGCTTATGCAATAACTTACGGTAGCGCCGACCGACGCTTGTAGCCGGATGACAGGCATTTTAGTATCTCGACGAAATTGATAACGCATTGCGATTATATATTTTATGAACTTCCTACATGCCGCGCCTAACAGTGGTAGCGCAGTTATTACTATCGGAAGGAAACTGTTTTATTCATTAATTATGTGCGTCGAACTCAAAAATATCATTAATTATACATACAACGTGTCCTAAGATCATTCCCGATAAAAAATACAACGAATTGGTCCTGCAATTTCTAGAGAAAAAAAAATCATCGTGGTTACCGAGAAAAAAAATGTAAATCTTAAGTGAAAATAGTAAAAAGATCACGTAATAATGTTTTATTGTGAGCGCTCAGCTGTCGCCATACGCCGTAACGGTGTCAGGGCCATTATCGATCCGAGCGGCATCGAAACCACCTGTTAAAGGTATAATAAATTTGGGGATGATTTTTTTTTCGCATTTTTTTTAGGGGGACCCCCGCCCCCGCCCTCCGCGAGAGAGACTCCTGAATCCTCCCTTGCTCTATGGTCACAATCCGAAACAGCGTTATTTAGTAAAAAAAATTCACAGATTCATAATTTTTAATATAGATATGTCAATAAATTCTCTGTAAACTAGAAACTGCTAGCACTATTAAATTCTCACAGTATGCCTAATCCAAGTTTTCTGAATAATTATCATCTATTTATAAATAAATTAAGCCACTTAAAATTTCATATAAACAGGATATTCACGGCGATTATTACATTATTTTCGCGTTGCAATTTTAATTTAAATCGCGTATATCCTAATTACCTTATGAGGCAAACAACAGCTTAAAGATAGATAGTAAACTCATATAAAACAAATTTTCGGAAAACTGAAAAAAACTCAGGACACAATATTAAATTACTACTTATAATCATGATACCGTAAAAGTTTGTATTTTTTAAATAAAAATCACACTAAGCTATCTTTAATATTGCATTTGGATGTTTGCTATGTTTGTTTCTAAGATTCCTGGAAACCTTGGTCTTTTTTCTGGTATATTTTTTATTCACTGGCGTTACGTGAACATCTATTTTCATTTTTAACTGTTATTTGACCACTTTTCACAATTAATTTTAAAGAAAAACAAATAAAACCATGAGCTTACTACAACAGCTTGCACGTCAATTTAGTAAGGGCGGTCATAATGCCATATTGTGGAAATTAATGATTCTGACACTAAACCTAATTTTCAAACAAAAATTTATATTGCATTTAGCTGTTTTTGATACTATATTAATAATTCATGACATCTATCAATAATGAGTAAATTCTGTAATAATATCAATTTTCATGAGGTTGCTCCTTTTGATACTACATGCCTCTTATTACTTTTTCTGTTTCAAATAAAGTGTAAAGAGTCTGAGGGTGTGTAGGGTGGGGGTTCGAATCCGCAGATGGTCATACTATTTTTAACGCTTCAGTTGAGTAGGGTCCAAAAATAATTGTATATCTTTATTTTTATTATTATTAAATAACTTTGTATGCAATCGAAGGATGGCCACGTCTTTTTATTTATTGAAGTAGACTCTCTATGAAATAATGACTTCATATGTACTTAAAAGCCGGCAAACAAACTGCGGAAAGAGATTGCTATCTCCTTCTAGTCGAAACGGTATGAGAAGAGAGTAATGAATGACGTATGAATCTGCAAGGCGATAACCTTTCACGCGAGCCAATGCAGAAACTTGAACTCGCCTTAAGGGCAAGGCGTGAATTGTTGTGATTATTGAGTCCGCTTATAAAGCCATAAAAGATATTCTTAGCAACGCTTCTTATTATCACCGCTATTCAACAACCTAGTCAGAGCGAGAGAATCGATAAAGATCTCGATTTTATTGTTAACCCTTCTTGTCTGTGGTTATTATTTATATCATATTTCTATTCCATACGTTGACAAATTGGTTTATACGAGTCTCATTGTGATATGTTCACGTTTATTTTCCTTACCCAACATATATATTTTGTTTTTTAAACGCATATTAGAATTACCATAATTACGATATCGGCATACAAGATTACAAAATAAATGCTTATCTTGATGATCAATAAAAAAACTCAAAAAAATAAAAGTAAAATACAATAAACTCCTTATATTTAATGAACAATAAATAAAAACTTTCCACCAACGCGTTGAAGTCGACGCAAAAACACGTGCTATGTAATTTTAGTAAAAAGTCACTGATTTTTTGCTACTTTACACTTGACGGAATAAAATAATTGAAACTATAACATACATTTAACATTACACAATACAAATTACATTAAAAATAACAAATACCTATATAGGATGTGTTTATATTCAGTGATGTCCTTACCGATAATTTAAAAAAAAAAACATACCAAAATTATAATATTATTAAAAAACTTTGTTTTTTTTTGTGAAACCGGTTTAGTTGTCGATATAGATCAATATATATATATATATATATATATATATATATATATATATATAGAAAGGACATCACTAGATATAAATACCTTCTGTATATACAGATCGAATTAAGTACCTCCTTTTTTTTTTTTGATGTTACATAATTTATAATTTCTCACGTGTCTACCTTTTTCAAGCAACCACGACATATTTTTTTTTAGTATAATAATGAAATACCTTTACCACAAGGAAAGAAATACCACAAGGGGAGGAACCATCTACATAAATAATGTAGATGTGGCATTTCCTAATCAGATATATTATAAATTTTAAGGCCCGTAAATTGTAGATCTTTGTCTAAATCTTTCTTTCTAGATCTGATCTATGATTCCTATATTACCACAGATTGAACGTGGGCGGATCCTAAAATTGTGAATGAAATAATTTGGCGTATCAAACTATATCTGTATAAATAATAATTAGATCTTACAAGAAATATTTAAATCTTTAATCTTAATAAATTTTTAAATCTTTTCTGAAAAAGTATATAACTTGCTATCGATAAAAAATTGCCAAGCCCTAATGAAATAACTCAGTAGTTGTTACTTCTGATATAAGTATGAGAATCATCTCTAATTGTATCTAAATAAGTACTGATAAATAAATGAATACTGTTTTTAATAAATATTGACATAGTAACATATAACACAATTGACATATTTGTAAAGTTCTACTTAACTAGGTACTGCCCATTCTAAGGTCGGCTTAGTCGATATTAGTATTTATTTTTTATGCATAAACTTGTGTTATGTCATGAATAAATATTTTTCAGGTTATTTATAGGTTAATAATAATTATCATATGAAGGTGAGGAACGGTACATAAAATAATATAAAATATTAAAGATTTTGTTTTTCTAATAAACTGAATTGTATAATATTACTTATGTATCAAGGTTTCTGTTTCGTTTCTTCCCAGTTGAAGGCAGTGGCGTGCCCAGAACTTGTATAGTAGGTAAGCCATATCACTGCACCCTTTTTCCAACCGTCAGAAGATACCTAGTAATTTAGGAGTAATAATTAAATAATAATTAAATAAAAACCAATATATGAAAAAAAAAAGATAGTTTTACGTCCACAAACTATAAAATAATGTATGCTTATATCTGTGGTTTTCTTTTCGTTAAAAAATCTAGGCAAGCCTGGCTTTTCGGCTTCTGTTGGAGTGCCGCCACTGGTTGAAGGAGCCATTCTGTAATTTTCTTCTTTTGAATATTTGCTTTTAGAGATACTTATTATCCCTGTATCCCTTATTTTGTTGTACAATTTAGGTGCGAGAAGACTAAAGTACCTTTACAAAAAACTCGTTTTAGTATTCGGAACAGAATGCTGGTTAGAACTAGCACCTTGTGTTACAGTCTTGTGATTCTTACGTTTAAGCAGGTTTGTGTGGTAATACGAAATAATGGTCTTCTAATGGTCTTTGTCGTCTGCCTTACTGTATGTATGCATATAATATTTAATAATTCATACACACAATATTATACAGCATATGAGTTATTTATACATTGCCAGGCAATTTTGACCCTAGTTGAGGCGGTGAAGAACAAAAGGGTATATCTCCTACTTTTCTTTTTTATCACAAAATAGAAAAAACTATTTAACTAATTTTTTATGATTTTTTTCATTCCCAAAAAAACTCTAAAGTTTTTAAATTAATTTTACGTTTATAAAATTTATATATTAGGGCTTATAATATTTATATTTAAAAAAGAAGAAATGAAAATGTGTCCTTTTTGTCATAAACAATTGGATATGTACCTTTTTGAATTATACGGTTGAGGACATGTTACCTTTTCTTAATCATTAGAATATAAAGATGAAGGTAGTAATAAAAGATCATTTATTTTTGAAGTCTTTAATTTCAAAAATAATCGCAACAAGACTAAATAAAATAGATAATTAATTGTTTTAGTTTTTTAAATTTTTGTACCATTGTTAGGTTCACAATAGTCACATAAGTGCACCTCTTCCGTTGCCTCTCTCTAATTATTAATTGCTTGTCTAAATTGAATTTGATATTTTTGTACCAAAGAGGCTCAGGAAGATCTTTCTATTCCATTCTAACTCAATGGCTACAATTTTGACATTTAGTTTTATTTTGTCTTCTTTTTTAAAGGCAATTGGATTTCAGTGGCAATTGGCTGCCACGATAAAAAAAGTTATTATAAAATAATTTAGAAAACCTGTTGATTTGAGTAACATTATTATGTAACGGAATTCTATCATTCAAGTAATAGGAAAATGTCATTAATCGAAATTACCATAAATTCTTGATTGGAAATGTATCGTTTAAAAGTTAAACAATCAGAGAATTGCATTAACCACACGAACGTGTTCCTTTCTGATCAGAGTTTAACGAATTCTTTACATCCACGTTTTTAATACGACGAATATTTACCGTTATGAAAAATAGTGCTACCTTTAGTATTTTATTTCTCCCGGATATGTTATCTAACTGAAAATAATATATACCTTATGCTATGTAATCTGGTATTCTGAACGCAAAAAAAAATAATTTCGTCATAGAGGGGATATGTACCCTTTTATTCACCACCTCCTCAGTGGTATTGCCAATCTTCGCTCGAAAATCAACCCAAAATGAGCACCATCTCTTTTCCTTCTTCGCAGCGTGGCGGAGGATGAATGCGATGACACATTCTAGTCGATTGCCGATTGGCAGCTCAGACTAGGCTCATTGCTTTCCGCGCATTAATCGCTTGCATATTTTCAGAAAAGTTTAAGGTTATCGACAAACTATTATAAAGTGACAGGAAAAAAGTATTCTGATATCCAGTCATGTTTACGGTGTATTCGGGTTAGTTTTCGCAACTTTTTTACCAATACAAAAATGTAAAAAAATAAGAAACAGAGGTAAGTGCCATTTAGCAATCCAAAGTGAATATAGCATCAATTGAAATAGTATATTGTTTTAAATCTTAATTTTAGTATACATATTTACGATTGTTTTATATTTGTTTTTTACCCACCCACTATATTTGCTGTTCCCTTATTCCCGCTGCAGCACCACCATATCTGAGCTGACACGGCTATTATTTTCAAAGGGAACCTTAGAATCGCCATTAAAATTTTAAGCACGGAAAGGGGGAAACGAAACGCGCCACGATTTGACCCGACTCGACCCGAAAAGACCCGAGCACGCGATAATTGAAAAACTTTATTGTTTTGCGACGTCCCAGCCTTACAGAAACGGAGCGCGTCTAAATTAAACTCCCATATCGGACCGGCGCCATTTTGGATACAGTTATAGTAAATCCACAAGTTATAGTAAATGTTTGCTCACGATAAATTCAAAGGTACCTCCTTAATTCAAGTTTATTTTTAGTACATAGGAAAGACCTAGATACATATGTGTTTATATTACACAGATAATTAAAAATTACACAGTAGATTAAAAGGCGATTAATAACTAAACAAAATTTTAAAAATAAATCGAATAGTTGAAAAGAAATGTATGCAGGTCCGCCAAACGTCGATAAAAGTCAACCTCACATTGGGTCAACCTTAGCTCATTCGGTGTGTATATATGTATGAAAATATTGAAAAGTTCTTAATTAATAATAAATTTCATTATATTTATTTGATTATTAGTATACGCACTGCTTTTTTTTCATATTCATGAGAGAGAATTTTCTGTCACCACAACACACACGCTCTTTTTGTATTTACTAATTAGATATAGTGGAGATAATATGCGAGTGCAGGGAATATTTATTATCAGTAACCTTAATAGAAATAAAATCGGTACTATTTTTCAGGAGACAACCCTTCGTAGAAACGCAATTCACAAATAGACATGTCGCTTACTAAGATAATAATTAAATCTAACTAGGTCATTAATAACTGCCAATTTACAATCATCTAAGTGCGGCAACGATTGTCTAAGTGCACTTAAAAACGTTGCAAGTATTCGTCGCCTTTAGCAGGAATAGCTGCTGGAGTCCGCGAGTGCGCCTCATCACGCGATGTACTCGGTAAATTGAGAACATAAATCTGTATACAGACTACTCTTTACTCGATTTTGTCCGAATCAAAAAGTCATAGACCACGATCGAATATTTTAAATCCTACTCAACTAAATTTAATTTGCTTTGTTGGCTGTACTGCCAATATTTGTGCTTTTTGTTGAATCATTAATTCACTAATAGGTTAGTAAACAAGAAAAAATGGTAAATTATATCCCAAATTCAATATTTTTAATATTTCATTATACCTTTACACATATTCTAATGTAATTTACTTCTACGATTTCTCCGTTACATTTATACATATTTTTTTTTTTTAATTTCATTATAACTTCAATACCGAATCAGGACAGATTAATATGCCGATATGAGATATCAGTTATAAGAGCTAATTTCATTCAACATCATTTTCAGATCACTCGTTAAATAACAGAATAAATTATCTGCACCATTTAGAGGTGTTCAGTACTTTTTAGTTACAAATAAAATAAGAAACCAATAAGTTTGAAGTTAGCGAATTTGGGTTCTAAAGTACTGCGTAATTTAGATCATACGTTACGTTTATTTTAATCATACGGTTCTAAATTGGGTTCATATACCAATTTTTTTGTCTGGTTGTAAATCGCGCCTACACGCACGTCAGTCGCTTATCTCTGCAATTCTGACACTAATGAATGACAGCTGCCTATCTACAATCTCGCGACCATCTTGTTGTTTTTATTTTTCGATCAATACGGCTATCGATAATCAGATCTGGACCAATATTGGATTACAGCATCGGACACCAAAAAAAAAATATTTTTTCTCTTTTAAATGAGCTTTTCTTGTAAGTTTTCTTTTCGCTCTTATCCAAAAGTTCAAACACTACGTAATAGTTTACGGTTCTCAACTTTTTGTTTCATTCAGACAAAATGTTTCAGGGGGAATTTTAGAGGGCGGATAAATAAATAAAACAAAGTAATATTCATTATCAATTCAAGTTAACTATTAATATTTAATTAAAGAAAGGATGATTTCAGGCTACAAAATAACGGAAAGATACATCTAATATGAACCAAAATTGTCAAAGGCGTTCGCTCCAAAAAATCAAACAAAATATTATTTTTATACATATCTAAAATTAATAAATTCTCACATAAATTTTTCTTCGAGAATAGAATAAACCTATGAATCATTTTATGTTATTTTTACTAGTAATTCTTTTTAGTAAAATTACGTTTTTAATATTTTTCACATTTAAAAATGTTTGATCATTTTAATACTTTTATTAAACGTTCGTTTAATATTAGTGACTTTTTATGTCTGATACAAAATGAGAATTTAGAAATAGGTATTTCTAAAATTATAAAAGTGTTTTGCGCACACGATAAATTGCAACACTTAAAGTCTAGTTAAGGTGTTTGACTTTTGTACCCAGCGGTCGCGGGTTTCAATCCACACATAGTCATACCATTTTCAACGTTCATTACCATCATCTCCCCTGACTTTAGCACTAGCTTATTTGGCTTGGTTGAGTAGGGACGAAAATAATTATATATGTCGTAGGGCATATTCAAGTATTTTGTTTTGTGCATAAAATTATTACAGCACATGTGTATGGTCCTATTTGACTAGGTAACTAAGCTCTACCTGAGACGATATTAACATGATATTAACAAACAAACATAAAAAACTGATCAATTATAATATAAGAAATTATAATTATAAGAAAAGGACTAATTATAGAGCATTCATTGCATTGTATTTAAGTTCTGTCACTCGTTTTCAAAATCCCGACTTCCAAATCGCACGACCTACTCCTTCGAACCACATGCGATAAAACATTGGAAACCTAAAAACAATATTTTATAAAAAGACAAAGAAAATTATCTGATGGGAGACGAAACCCAACCCCCTATTCTCGTCCTTGGCCAATTAAGTGGGTAAATCTTTATGTTTTGTGGTTTTTTTTTATAATTTATTATTTTAACATTGTTATATTTTTTTCCCGAGACAGTATTTCGCCCACACGACAATAATAATCTATATATTCATACGTGAAGGAAAACATTGTACCCCTTTTTAAGCATAGCGCGCAAGGAGTGTGAGTTGCTTAGTTAATGATTATCTATAGTATGTGTTACAAATATAACAAATTCGATAAAATAAAACGTTCATGCTACTAACAGCTGATTGACAGAATTCGAACTGTGAATTTTGTGTGATTTAAAATGTTCCTTTTTCAACAGTATGTCAATGTCAATGTGGTAATGTCAAGGCAAACATAATTATTAATGCCATCTTAAGCTTTTTTAAATATGAAATCTCATTTTCACATGGAAAAAATAAAACTGAATGAATTGTATCAAAAAATAAATACAAATACAAGCTGTAATTGTGTGTTTTTTTTTTCAACTGTATTAACATTAAATTTTAAGTTTCATATGTGTTGCAGGGAATTAAGGTTAAACAAAACACGCTAATGATATATTTACATACGGTCGCAACTGATGTAATAGAATATTTAAAAAATATATATGTGTGCAATGATTATAGAGGTATATGTTATGTTATGTATGTTAGTGGATGTGGGGGGGTTTGCCCCCCGTGTACCACGTCCTTTACAGAACCATTGTACTTTTAAATCCACTTATAGTTCGCCCTCTAGTCCCGTACTGTAGATAAAGTTAAGTATATTTTTGGGTGCGATGGTTCTAATCTCTTCTGGCTTGAGGAGATGGTTGCCTAGAAGCTGGTACCTTTTGTAAATGAGGGCCCCACATTTCCCCGGTAGGTGTAAAGGGGCTTCTGGGTTCACTTGGCAAAGTCTGCACCTGTCGTCGGTGGATAGGCTTAATTTGTGCAGATGTTTGTACAGCTTACAGTGGCATGTTAAGGTTTGGTTTCGGCTTAACTTTAATAGCTCCGAGAGTCTTTTTTTGGGAGAATCCTACTATGAGTTCTTTGGCTTGCTTTTGTCCGGGCAATTCTTGCCAGTATTATAGAGGTATAAGAACCTTAATAATGCTCAAACATAAAAGTTTAATGAATTGCGGTCGAGTTTCGACCACTGGGCGACCACTGGTATGTTTTATTACCCTAGCTGGGTTAGCCGGTAGAGATTAGCTCACGGTTTTGTATATCACCTTTTGTAGCGTAGTTATATGTTATAAAATAAAAAGTGTTTATCTGTGATATTATTATCATTGCCAACTTCCTACCTATATCAACACACTCAACAGGAAGTATCGTACTGTGACTGTTATCAATTCGCTTCTTTATTTAGGTTCATTGAACTGAAGAGATTAAAATACTCTAAAACCCCCCAATCAAAGTAAGTTAGCCGTTTTATGAATGAATAAACATATTTAATAGGAAGTTAAGGTTCATCAATACAGCGCTTATATTTTGATTAGAGATTTATCGAATGATATTTTAGAAAAGCTTTAGTAGATTTTTTTTATAGATGATTGTCCAATCTGCGTCTTTTAGCTCAAAAGTTCAATACTGCACAGAAACATATTCGAATTTATTTTTTACTTTCCTTTACATTTTTATATTAACCCAGACTATAGTTTTTTTTTTTAATTAATCGAACTCATTTGTAATTACAATTTTTATGTTTTGTTTATCTAACAAATTTTGGATGTGTATTTTTATATAAAAAATATAGCCCTTTTTATTTTCTTAAACTTATAGAGAAAAGATAAAAATAATTTAAAAAATATACACATCAAAATATGTCGTAATAACAACCTCTAAGTATTGCAGATTAGGCATACTTTTGATTAAATAAAAAAAAAACGCTATTCTGAACTATAAGCATGCTCATATCTTAGTACAAAACTGCTAATATTTATATTAGCAGTTTTACAGGAAATACGTGTTTTATTTAGGGTTTAAAAAATAAATTTGTGGGTGTGTACACGTGTGGTAGTAGCTGGTACTTTGATTTGCTGTACTGTATACTGTATAAATTATGTGTGCAAATTACCATTCTGCGATGAATAAAGAGAAGTGATGATGGAAAAAACAAAATAATTATGTGCTTTAATAATCAAAAATAAAAGAACATTTTTAAAAATAGGCTTTTGTTTAAGTGTTTGAATGCGGATACAAAAAACCGCTGAGGATTTCCTTCGTCTGGAGTCATTCCTGTGTGTAAATCAGGTCATGCTTAACATAAAAATGCATTGTCATCGGAACTGGACCACCATGTCAAATTTCAAGTCCGTAGGGTTAAGGAAAGTGGTTGTAATTCAGCTTGCAATATTTGACCTGAACAGACTAACAAACATTGCAAGTTAAATAAAATCTTGTAAAAAATATGTTAAAAAGGTGGCACTTCGAACTGTTGATTCATCAGAAATTAAATGATTCACAAAACGGCGTTGACATGGCTTTAACATATGTTACGACTGCCATTAAAAAAACGCCTTTAATCATTTCAGCAAAACTCTTTTATTCGCATTTCTCTGTTATAACCTCAAAGCGGTAAAGTAGAAAGTATTCAGATATAAGGGACGCTCTGTGAAATAGGTTGAATTATCTTTAATTGATTGGATGTCGGACTGCCAAGATACGGTCATGTTTTTTTTTTGTATCGTCTCAATTTCTTAGTCGATACGATAAAGACCCTTCGTAGCGTGATATCAGTACAATGAACAAATTTACATTTTAATTGGGAGGGTACTTGCATATCAAAAGAGAGGCCTCGATCGCTGGACGGCTTAAAAGCGTTGAGAAAAGGTGAACAATGCAGGTCAGAGGCAACGCATTATCCGAATCAGCTTACCACGGAGGAACAGCGAGACCCGTGCTTTCTAACTGTCTGAGATGTAATAACAGCCGTGAACCTAGTCAGAGGGCAACGCCGTGAAAAAGACTAACTATTATTGTTCACTAGTGATGGGCGAATATTCGATAGAGTTAAATATAGCTAGCTATTTACGAAACATTTTATTTATTTATTTATTCTTTATTGAAAAATCCAACAGTATTCATTTTTATAATTACAAACAAAACTTTTTACTACAAAACAAAACACAAAACCAATACAAAACCAAAGCACAAAACCAAAACAAAACAAATACAAAACCAATTATGGATTTCGGACATTTTACATATTTTTAATATTTTTATTAAACAAATCCCCCTTTCATCTTGAATTGCGAAAAATCTTAAATTTAAAAAACAAAAAAAAATAGCAAAACAAAGACAAAAAAAAATAGTAATAATTTGTACATCATTTTCATTTTCTTTCCTTTGGCCTCTGACTATTTTAAACCCACTATTATTTCAGAATAATATATGTTAACAAACATATATATATCTGTATTTAGAGTGCAAGTGCGAGTGTAATTTAATTAATTTTAATCTTTAGATGTATCTCTGTACTTTAGCGAAAACCTGTCATCAGTCAATTTTACACACAATTGTATGTACCATTCTTTCTTCTTAAATTATACTGTTGGTTTTCCGAATAAACAATAAATAAATATTAACATTAGCATAAAAAAAATGGAACAGTGTTCTTAAAATATATGTAGATTATGAATATTATATCCGTATACAGTAGAATTTTTTGATGTGTTATGTGAATTTGTGAGTGTTGTTTGTGGTAGTTGTGAGTGTGTGTGATTTGTATGTATATGTTAAAATAAACATATAACATAACATAACGTTTTTTATATACCTAAACATGTTGCAAAGATTTCTTGCATTAACATTAAAGCATAAATTGCCCTAGCAAATATATTGTGCTATTTATGACACACTATTTAGCTAAAAAAATATAAAGACTCTCATAAAGAATTTCTTAAATAACCTCTCTGCGTAATCGCTTACACTTGCATACATAATATAAACATATACACTCACACAAGCATAATAAAAAAAATATGTATTAATTTTTCCCGCCGAACTGGTGAATACTTCATTTAACTCCCCACTCTTAGGTTCTTTACATTCTCAGCAAAATAACAAACACTTTAATGCAAAAGCATGTCAAAAAATAAAATAATATGGTTTTCATTACACGATTTTTGATTAAGTTAAATTAAAAAAAAAGTGATAAAAACTCGTCGGTATGTCACTTTTTTTTTGTAATATTATTTAATAATATTTGTGGTATACGTCATGAACTAAATTAATAAAATTCACTCTGAAGCTATCTTAAATACAGCGTTAATAAAATCGATATTTATTTTAGTTTAAATTTTTCGACAAATTTATTGTTTGCTTATATGAAACACACTTTTTGTGAATAAAAAAAAAATGAGTTACTGCAAGGAGAGAATTTTTGCGAACATACATTAATCAAAATTTTATTTCTAAAAAACATATTTTGTAGTTCCTGATATTATGTTTAGAAAAAATATTTTTTTCCATTTATACTTCAACTCAACTTAAAATTTTCCAAAGGGTGTATTTTAATAAAGGATTTATGCATTTCAGATATTGTGATACAAATTGCTGTGATTATTGTGATTGTGACGTATTATTATTTCCTTATTAAAAAAAAAACATTTTCTACTCATCAAGTTTAATTCGTGCTGATGGTATACTTTCCACAAACTTTTATTATCATTCTAGCTAGATACAGATAGCTTCATAAAATGAATCTAATAAAAGGAAATTATTAAATTCTAACTCTTTCGGCGAGATAATAGGTAAGTGTTTTGCTTTTAGCGGAGTGAAGCCGTTCTAAGAGATACGCGAAGAATGTTGGCGATAGATCTTGACAGCATCACACGCTAATAAACAGCATTAACTACGGATACGCATCTAATTAGGCGCTCCTCATTTGAACATTGTCGGGAGCGTAAAGCATTAAACTAAAATTGGTCGATTTTAGCTATTATCACGGGTTGACACACATTCAGTAATCTTTATTGTCAATACAAATTGGACGCTGTGTAGACTATTATTCAACAATGTATGTTTCTATTAATTATAAATACCAAGGTGATTCAGTAAAATCAGTCAATTGAGAAACTAAAATATATCAAAAACACTAACTAAACTAAAAAGGCGCTCGGTGGCGCAGTGGTATAATCGCCTGCTCCTAAATCCTGAGGGGGCTCGAATCTCCAGTAGGTCGCCGTTGAGGCACTTTCTTTCAACTGCGAAACTTTTCTCTTTTCTGTCGACTGAGTTTCTCATTCAGCTACAGACTTGCGACATGTTGTTTGCCTGTAATGAACGGCTTTGCATCACGAAAACAACAATAAGGCAGCCGGAACTACGCCCAATAGCGCCTCGCCGAAAACACAAGCCATACGAATAAAGAAGAATTAACAGATATTTTATTGGGCGCGTGCTGAAATTGTGAGGTAATAGAGGAGATACCCTCAAAATACTAAAAGTAATAAGTTAGCATAATTATTATTGAAATGTGCGTTCAATAAAAATTTTTTGTAAATTAAGTTGAGATTTTTTTAAGTTTTTTGACTTTCCGTTTTCCTCATTTATTATTTAATAGGACTTCAGTTCATTTGTATGTCCTCTTATTTTCTAGTTTGTTCTAATTTAATAAAGTAACATGTGAAATTATTTATTAATAATGTTCTGGCTAGTGTAAAATTTAATACTGTAATAATATATTACTCTTTAGCATTGTTCTAGAATTACATTGTATTGAAGGTATTACATTCTATAAAACTTATTAGCATTAAATAACAAAAATGACATTCTTATATATTTATACGTCTGATGGAAGTAAAGAATCTTATCTTATCTTATCCTACGGAGTTAAAATTTGTCATGTTGGTTAAGTTCCAATGAAAATGTATTTTTATGGTAATCATGACCCAATTCTACACCCAGAAATGGCTCCATACGAAGGAACTCATCAATGGTCAACAGCACAGAAACGAAATTTTTTAACGGCATTCAAGCACTTAAATAAGAGCTTGTTTTTAAAAATGTATTTTCACTATTAATTTATTATTATTTTAGCTACGTGATAAAAATTAATAAAACTTCGATGGATACAACCATTCCTGAGAAAATTCCTATAAGTAACTCGCTTAAGCAATTCCGGAATCATATTACATTACTACACATCGAATCATATTTAATTGACACCTCATTTTTTTTTAAATTGTTTAAAGCGAACTTATAGACGTATTCACTTCAACATATATATTTAAGAAAAGAAGGCGTTTAAACTATATTTACATACAAATATAAATATTAATCTCGATAATCAAATAAATGGTATTAAAATTTATAAACATTGCTGACAATACAAAACAATCTTCATAATGCAAATAACATGAAAACTACAAATTGCTATCCATAAATGGTGCAATATTACAGATAACCTGCTAACATCGTGAATATCGTTAAGATTTAATCGATAAACTATGTTATGACCTATTAACTTTTACTGTTGTAGCACATTGCTAGTGAATTGTGTACAAAAAGTTTTGACAGATATTTTTTTATTGGCAGTAATTTACTGGGTTCTGTTTATGTGGATAAATTGGAGTTTCACTGCAGGATTTGCATATTGTTAAACGAATCGAATTGGCACCAATCTTGGCATGTTCCTTAATGATGATCAGCATGCTTCTTTAAAAAAAATGCTAATTCTTAGCTCATATTAAATTAATTTAAGACCTACTCAACTAAATTAAATTTGCTTGTGCAAACGCCGTAACAACTAGATTACTACGATCTCGACTATTTAAATCTGTTAGTTTTTTTACTGAAGAATTAGGGCGAATCCAAAGGATACATAGTAAAGGTAGATTTATAACATTTTTTTTTTAAGAAAAAAATTGCTATGACCTAGGTCATATACAATTATTTTGGGCCCTACTCAACTAGGCCAAAATATGCCTGTGCTAGAGTCAGGAGAGATGGTGGTAATGAAGCATTAAAAATGGATGACCATGTGCGGATTCGAACCCGCGACGCTAATAGTCCAACGCCTTAACCACTAGACTACCACGATATCTATTCTATTTCTGATAAATTTAATAAATGATAAATTGCTAATAGTTCTACTAAAGCCCTAGGAAAAAAGTAATTGAAAGGTAAATGAAAGGTCTAAAACATAGAAAACTTGAAGCACTGAATGCCAAGTGCCTTAATGGAGTATTAGTTAATAATAATACCTAGATATCTATTATTAACCAAGGAAAATTAATAAAAAAAAAGCTAAAGACTACAGACCGAGTTCAAACGCGCGAGGATGAGGTTGTTCTGCTCAGCGAAGTTCATCAAAAAGGCAATAACTTCATCAAAAAGACATTTAAATCATCACGAAGCGAAATTGGTGACATCACCCACGCGTGGGGTTTGGCCGGGTTAACTAATTCACCAAAGAAGCTCCCCATAACTGGAACACGTCAATTAATGTGTGTTGGTTCTCAAAGTGCATAAATAAAAAAACATTTGTTTATGTACTATTTTGTAGATATTTAAATAAACATACACATACTTATCAAAATTGTTGTTCCTTATAATGTTTGTCGATATTTGTTATGCCATCAGCCACAAGCACGCATTAACACATATACATAAACATTTCTCTTATTAGTATAAGAATTTTATTATCGACATCAAGGTTTAAGTAAATTGCAATTGTTTAATTTTTATATTTTGTAACTTAGTTTTAAGAATCGTTGAGCTTTGTGAACAAACGAATAAATAAATATTACATTGTTTATAGGTATTAACTTATGATGATGCTTCTTTTATTGTGATTAAATTGTCTCCGATTGTGACAGCGCGTCTATGAAGACTTGATTATTTCGCCGTGCGGGTAAAACGTGTTTCAAATGAAACAGATATAAAAAACAAATATGGGAACAAGCTTTCTTTGGGCAGATATTAAGTATGTAATTTAACTGTAGACTTTCTTTCCCACAAGAATGTATTCTGTACACAATTAATTAACCTTCCGACTCTCGACTGTTCATCTACCTACACAGACGGCGTTGTTCAAGCTAGTAGGGTCAAAATATAAGAAACCAGGTGCATATAGCTCTGGAAGACCCTGCGGTGAAGTAGGGAACCAATACCAGCCATAAGTCCTTTAAAATTCAATTCTACTTTTTTGATACCTATGACTACAAAGCGTTTTTTTATTTATAAAAAAATAGCAGTTCAACATCGGGCTTAGCTAGGCTCTGCAGGCGGCATTAACGACCACATTAATTGACCAGTGTCAGTGTCGTGTGGTACCCAGGAACACTGAAAATAGTTGCGTTCACCTAGAAATTCCGAGAGCTTTCCGAAATGCCTAGAAGTACCTTCCAAGCTCGTTACCTAAATAATTCTTAAACAATCTGCAATCCCTTATTTCATCAAAATTGGTTCAGGATAACCGTGATTTTGCCTTTCAGTTTTATAATATAGTATGGATAAGTGTAATTTGTAATTAATTTCACGAAGTACATGAAAGTACAAAGTTACAAAGTAAAAGATTTTACATGCATATTTTAATTTGTTCCAAATGTGACATAGTTTGAGAAACCACAGTGAGTTACATAGGTACCTAATTTTACCCGCATGGCGAAATTATTCATGTCTTTATAGACGCGCTGTCACAGTCAGAGACAATTTAATCACAATAAAAGCAGCATGCGTGTGCGTGGCGTAACTCTGCCGTCTATGTATCTATCGTGAGAAATCTGTCATATATATTAAATATTTATATTATTTTACAATATTGTGTATATTGTAAATTTAAAATTAAACTTATGATGATGATGAATGTGTCATTGTTATAGCATTGGGCCAAGGGGGCCATACGAGGCTTGCAAAAAGAACTAATTTATTCATATAACTTGTGGGGGTCACGAGTTCACCGGACAGCCGCGAGTGACGCACCGAATGCACCAGGGTTGAGGAAGAGGGTTTCGCCTCCGACGCAAGACGACAGTCCATAAGAACGGAGGTCGCCCCTATTGCAGCGCCTTTTCACCCGAGTTCGCGCGTCGCCAGTACCTACTCGGTTGCAGTCGTCACGCCGGTTCGTGCACATACATCATGGAGTCAAGCATTATATTGTATATCGGAGTATTTATGTAGTAAGAGGATCATGTAATAAACGTTCTAACAAACCCTTGAGTTATTACCATTATCCCACGGGCCACACTCCAATCGGTCCGTTACAAACTCAAGCGGTGTTGCATATTGAATAAAAATTGTACACTTAATACTATAATTACTATTCTGAAATGACCCCTCGCGCTTGTCGTTTTTTTGGTAACCATAATGCACCTTTTTTGATCGCCTATAACTCCTAAACACCACAGCAGAATGCAGGTAGAAATACACTAAAGTCATCAGATATACGATATGAATATGAATTGTAAATCAGCCGTCTCACTTATAATACTAAAATATTAGCGACCTCTTATACTATATCGTAATATATAGTGTAAGACCTATATAACTAAAATTTAAACAGTTGTCCAACCACGGGCTATCACGTCGATAAGCTTCAAATAAAACCTTGGTAAATCCATAAGGTTTTTCACAGTCACCATTCGGCTAGACTGTGGAATGAACTCCCTGATAGCATTATAATGTTTATATATAATGTTTATATAGCAAACGTAATGTTTATATATAGGATAGTGGTCCACTTCTTCGACTCTGACAAGTTCAAAACACTCGTTCAACATACATATAGTACCCGGCAAATACAAAATGAAATGTTGTTTATACCTGCATTTAAAAATGTTTACGGTAAACGAGCTTTGCAATTCATTGTACCATTCTTTTTTAATAATTTGCCAAGATGCTTAATTAAAAGTAATATTAAATACAAAAAAAATAAATATGAAGTTCAAAATATTTGCTATGAAATCGCACAAAAACACTCTCTTTAATTGTTTGTAGTAAATTTGTGTTAATTATTATTTTAAAATGTATTATTAGTATACTTTCTTTTGGTTTGTAATATACTACTAAGATTTAAAAATGTACCTCAATGTATGTGAATATGTATATTGTAAAGGACGTGTAAAATACAGAAAAAAATAAGTTGGAAATATTTTATAATTAATAATTTATCTGTATTTTACACACCTGGTTTCCAGCAGATAAGCCTTGGGCTTAGCTGGTACATAAAATAAAATAATTGTAAATTTAATGAATAAACTATTAATAATAATAATTAGAGAATCTTCCAATGCTGCCATTTTCAAAAATCATCTCAGCTAAAATTTTCTTGCTTCTTCCTAATTCTATGTGTTTCTATCCGATTCTCACCTGGGAATATTAAATGGCCAATTTAGAGTAGATCAATTTAATTTTGGTAAACATTTTCCTTGAGACTTTATTCGCCGATACAATAATATTCATCATACAACCTCTCTGGGTTTGGTTAGGTTAGGTTAGGTTAGATTAGGTTAGGTTACGTGAATATTATGCTTCTTACTGTTATTATTGTAGCTTGTATATATATAAAAAAATCTTAGTACCCACATTGTATTGTGGATTTTCTATTTTATATTTTGGGGATGATCGTTAAACATGCGGTTAAAACTGATGTAATACCACATTATATTTTGGAGCAGTGAAGCCATCAAGATTTTTGGAAGATTATAATCCTTGGTAATGCTAAGAAGATTTTAGAGCACCTATATATTTTCTCAGTTATTGTTAGGTGGGTGAAAATTTGTATAGATTCTCATTTATTTTGTGGAAAGTTAAATTTCTTTGAGATTATCGGTTGGCCGAATCCAATCATTTCCTCATGATTTCCAGACAGATAGATCCAGAAAATCCTGAATAAAATAACCAGACATTTTATATTTTATAGTGATATTGTATATTTAAACAGATCATTTTTATTTTTTTCTTTCTCTGATAGATCCATACGCTAATAATAATAATCCCGTTAACCGCTAGAAGAAAATGGGTCAAACCAAACGTTGGGTGCAAGGCAATTCAGTAACATGTTGGCAAGGCTCTTTGGCACCAGACCTAAGGGGCAATAATTTTGTCCCTTTTTTCCCTAAATGAGTGTCAAATAAAGTGCTTAGCCTAATTATTTATATTATTAGTGGGCTGGTAGAGCTGAATGCTTGTTTCTGATCAAATACGCCATGTCATCTTTACTTGGTTGAATTACATTCCGCACCAGCTATGTGTCAATGCGCGAAATGAAAAACAATATATTTGTCTCGCTTTGCCCGCTTGTATTTCGTACCACTAAACATCGGTCTCTTTCGCGCAAAAAAGCAATACCATTTGATTTGTCCAGGTACCAAAGCGACGGCTTTTCTCTGACTTCCCTCCGCGTCCCGCCCGCGAAGCTGCTTCCCCCCGCACTGGCACGGAAGAAGCATTCCTGGCGCGCATTTCTCTGCGGCAATTTACGCCAAAGTTCCCGGCATTGTTCCAGGCCGCGAGAGACGCCGCGTCGCGTGCAATAAATAAGAAAACAATTAAGATTGCCGATATAGCGGTGGCTGTCGGCTGTCATTTTGATGGCACGCATGCGACACCCTACAGCCTACCCAACTAATGGCATGGTAATGGACGGCTATCGCGGAAATTTCGCAGACCGCTTGACGGGAATTCGTTTGGCAATAACTATTAATTAGTACTGTTTACCATCGCGATAACTGCGAAACACGAATGAAATGCGGCGTTCAAATTATTGAAGTTATATTTCTTTGCGCCCGTTGTGCTCATTGGGATGGGATGTTGGTCGAGAAACCGCGTCACGCGTTAGGAGTAAAATCCGTAGAGTGCCTTTTTATACGTTCTCTACCAAAGATGCCCCAAGAGTCTCGGTGGGCCAGTGGTTAACGCACTCGTCTCCCACGCTAGAGTCCCTGGTTCGATCCCCGGCTGGGATTTTATTTTCACAAATTATACGAATATACGAACTTAATAATGATAATGTATAGGTGTATAGTATAAAAATGAAGTGACTTATAATAATATATTGAAGAGAAATATATTGAATAACAGAGAAAAATGTCTTATATTTCATTTATATATCACAGACCCAATTATTTATGTTTCTACTTACACACATCAAAATACCCATTTAGAACCAACCAACCATTGAAGAAATAAACGAGTAATTGTAATTTAATCACTCGCCTTTATATTTATGTATAATACGTGTTACAAATACATTAATTAAATCAAATAAAACGTTCAGCCTACTCACAGCTTATTGACAGAATGAGTGAATTTTGTGTGATTACAAATGTTTCTTTTTCAACAGTCTGTCAATGTCAGCGTAGTAATAATGTCAAGCAAAAATAATTAATAACGCCATCTTATACTTCTAGTAATGTCAAGTCTCATTTTTACATGAAAAAAATAAGATATACAATATATTGTTTCAAAAATAAATACAAATACAAGTTGTAATTCTGTTTTGTTTTTCAACTGTTACTAAAATTAAATTTTAAGTTTTATATCTATTGCAGGGAATTAAGGCAAACAACAGACGCTAATGACATATTTGTACATGCTCGCATCTGACATAATAAAACAAAATTATAAAACCAATAAATAAAACCGGTGTGCGATAGTTAGGTTTATTTTATTTTTAGGTAGGTTTAGTTAGGTGGATTTAGGGTTCTCTTAAAAAAAAAAGTCTTTTGTACCCAATCATTCCACCTGAAAAACACAGTTTTATTGAAAAATTCAACTTCATTGTCCTTCGATGTCTTTGGCTACTCTACAATCAAACGTCGTGAAATATTTAAGTATAGTGTTTTATAGTATGTTGTGATCTAATAGTATTCATACTTTTCTTCGTTGTGTCCATTCTTCATTTGAACCGTTAACCGTCTCAAAATTTTAATTGAATGATAATGCCAAACTCTTTTATTATTCGTCAAAACGCAGACCGCAGTCTTTCTCTTCAGCCGCCACTCAATGCTAATTAGATGCTGATGGTGGTAAGCTGGTGGTGGGGAGTTGGGGAGCAGAGGCTGGTTGGATTCCGTGACCAATTGTCATAACGAACATGTCTGCGTCAATTAAAACGTTTGCGCTCATTAAGGCCGGCATGTCCAGACGGCGCGGCGTCGTTGGAAGAAAGTTGTCCAATACGGGAACAGAAATAAATAAACGAGTACTTTAACAACGCTGAGTTTAATTGAAAATGAATTTGTTTGTATTCTTTGTGATATTTTAAAAACAACTTCCACACGATGCTGGATTAAAAGTTAATATTACGTCGTTTTCTTGATAAAAGACCATTTCCACAATCACCATCATCTGATTTTCTTGCAGAGTTAGAAAATGCCTTTTCTTTTTAAGGGAGATTTTTACCTTTAAACAAAGGGGACAGCAATGGCTCCTCCTTATGCAAATTTGTTTATGGGTCAATTAGAACAATTTATTTTTAAAAGTTACACTTTGGAGCCTTTCGTTTGGTTTCGTTTTATCGACAATATGGCAGAGATTATCTAACAGATTTCATATCCAATTTATTTTTTTACCATTTAAGTTCCCACATAATCTCAAAATCTCTGCTCTTAGCTTTGAGCCAAAGCAAAAAATTAACTATTTAATTCAATAGAAACTTAGATAATGAGGAGATAAAATGATGGCCAGAATTATTTTTCTTCTGTATCTACAAATAAAAGATTCACGCGCACGTATAGTGTTTGTATGGAGAAGGTCACGCCTTGTTGTCGGACAGAGATCCGTTTTCCAACTGGTGGCAAGTGACAAGTTTGTCATGGTTAGTCTGTTACGAAGTAGCAGTTAATTATTTATAACGATTTCAAAATAACAACGTGATTTGTTGCCGTGCTTCCGTGTCGAGAAGCTAGAGTCTGGCCGGACGGGATAAAAAATAATAGAGCGACTGTCAAAACAGTTACGACCAGCAATGTACCTGAATGCACCATACGGTGTTCATCGGTGTAACTTGTGGAATGTGCAAGCCATGTAATAGGCAATAATAGTCAAACGAAGGTTGCTCTGGTTTCGCCTTATAACGCGGACTTTTTTTGATACACTTTTTTTGGACTTTTTTTGCTCCCATTTTTGATACACTCAGTTTCAACCAGAGTGTGTTAAAAATTAGCATAAAATGACTGCAACCTCTTGGGTCATTGACAGCTGCATACAAAGTCATACAGTTGAAACATAATTTCGCCTCCAGAACGAGATGCAACATCGGTCGAAATGCACAGATAAGAATATAATTTGTTCATAATATAATGATGGCATTTCTGCGGGTCTTGGATGCAAGTATCGGTAGCGCGGTCATTCCTTTTAAGGAAACTTGCTCCATTCTGCACGCATGCGCTTGTAAGCTAATGCAACGGATGGATCCTTCTTTCGGATCATTACATTTTGATTTAGCTTCCATCTGCGGCAACGATCCAGATTTCTGCAGACTGTTTTAAAAAAAAATAACCATATATTCGTTTTAAATTTTTAACACTTAACTGTGTATTGTGAAGAATACTTACCACCATAAATATTAGTTTTAATAAGTAAAAATAATAATAGAGATATTTTTTTTATTGATAAAATAGTAGTATAGTTTTTGAGTGAAATAATTTTAGAGATGTTATCAAAAAGAGAAACATCTTACAAAAAATACATCTATTTTTAATCTAAGGACAAAATAAGCCATTGTATTATAATATTGACATTTATTGTCCATCTTAGCCAGGTGATTTGTTTCCTACGGCACTAGATAATATCCGTGTTGCTGTGGAAACTAAATTCCGGTAATTAATTACATTATTCCGTTTAAGTACAGTCGGTTCTTTAAATATTAGTATGATTTTTTATTTTTAAAATTTTATACATATTTTTTTAACCTAGATATTATTACGTGATATTACCTACTTAATGAACTACTGAACTATCTATGTAATATTTCTAGAAACATTAGATATTATGTTTTGTCGATGGAATTTAATATAATGTCCAAATATTCGAAATTACGATCGAACGGATAAAAAATGAACAAATAATCAAAACGAAATCTATTATGTAGATCCATACAACATAAAAAAAACAAGTAACCCAACAATTACATAGGTTCCAAAATTCATAACATACTTCCTGAATCTCTTAAAATTAAAAATTCACACAAGTTGGCAAAAATATTAAATAAGCGGTTAATGAATGTTGGACGCCAAGCAATAGCTAATCTAGTGTAGTTAAATGAACTAAGCAATTGTAATATAAAACTATTTATAATATCACGCTTACTAGAGATACCCATGGTTATTTCTTTTACTGATAACATATATAGTTATATATTAATTTATATGTTATATATATAGTACATATACTTTTATATATTATAAATTATGTATATATATTTGTGTGTATTTATAATCGCTTATGTATTATATAAATTTATATATACCTTTTATTATGCAAATGTTTACAAATTTGCAATATTTATTCTTATAGTTTATTTACGCGTGTAACTTTTTCAAAAGTTTTCCTTTCAGTTAATACCGAAATAATGTCAGTTAACAAAAATCGTCGGTCACTGCCTTCTTTGGTACAGACGGCGTCTAGTTAAGAAGGCAGGGAACATCAGTGCAGTAGGTGCCGGTCGCTTGTTGGTTACATTAATTGCCATTAAACTGTTACTACTGTTCTGATGTAATGTATGTATTTTGGTGTATAACAATAAATAAATACATAAAAAATTTATATTAAATGTACGCAATATAAATTTGAATATAAATATATCGAAGATATGAAAAACTTTTAAATAATTAAGGATCTACACAAATAGGTTTTGTTACAGTTTAGAAAATACTGCCTTGCTAAGTGTAAACTGCACGCTAGTTAGTTTAAAAATTTAGCTGGTTTTTACCCCAAGGAAAATTTAAACCTACCTAATTATGCGATTAGAAAATTTTATAGAATTTTACAGAATTTGTTTGCTGTTTTATTTACTTTCTATAATTTTCGAAATGTTTGTGATGTCAGATCTCAATGATTTCACCGCCGATTTTAGAATTTTAAAGTTTTAATTGATTCTACCTGAAAAGTACTAAATCGAGGCGGAGCCTTAATTTTAAATTCCGAAATAATAAAAAAGTTGTGTTTAAAAATATTTTCTCTACGGGAAATCTTATGTTAAATTTTTTCGGGCGCTGTTTGTTCGTGTTTTAGAAAAAGAAATATTTATTTGAAGTTTGCATTTCTCCGCTCCAATATGTTGCTAGCAAAGGTTTCACCTTTGCGATTGCTACTTTATATCTAGTTACAGAGAGTTAATTTTGATATTTAGCTTTAGGTCGTCCCTGGTTCCAAAGCAACGAAACTCGGTACTTGGTTGCTACGCTCCTCTTTTTTCCCTCCATTGAGATGGGGAAAAGTTGTCCTCCCATTGTCAACGAACGAACGAACGAATGAATGAATGAATGAATGAATGCACGGCGGCCCGAGGCCTCCTTGCCAAACCAAACCAAAACTCGATTGTTTGCTAATTTTAATGCGACGTGCGTCCAGGTGGGCTGAGCCGCTCCGCGGTACGCTTTTATCGAATGCATTTTCACCAAAGGCAGCCGCTATCGCTGCGAGAAATGCTTTTACCAATTATAATTCTTTCTTTGCGGCACATTGCTCGGCTCGTGAATGCATTCATTAAAGAAAAAAAAGAATAATATTCGTAACCTTTATACTTTTTGGTAGACCCTTCTTTCAAGAGTTACATTGCAGCTGTCCTAACCCGAAAGATAAGATAAAACACACCCCTATTTAGAGGATGGGATAAGTACGTAATGAACCACCCAAACGAACATACTTCATTGACGTATGATCAGTTCTTCGGTAGAATGATTCCGATCAGAAGACACACTCTTTTTATGCCGGATCCTCGAACCCAAACCCCTCACCAGATCCCGCGATCTGCTTTTTACCCCTGCATGAAGCGAGAGATGTTAGCAGATTTAAAATCTAAGAATGTTGCAACGATGAATTTCGGCAACCCGACAGTACTATTAAATTCTTCTTTATTTCCTCGTCTATATTTTTGAAGTAGCAAGCTTAAAGCCGTTTAAGACATTATTTAGTATCAAAATCAAAAAATCCACAATATATCAATATAGCTAAATTGACGTGCAAGCTGTTGTAGTTAGCTCATGGTTTTATTACTTTTTATTTAAAATTAATTGGGAATAGTGGTGAAATGACCGATAAAAATAAAAATTAATGTTCATGTTACGCCAGTGAATAAAAAAATACCAGAAAAAATACCAAAGAATCCACGAATTGTAACATCCATCAGCAAAAAATCAAAGACAGTTTAGTGTGATTTTTATCTTAGTAAATATAAACTTTTACGTTATCATTATTAAAAAAAGTAATTTAATAGATTATCCTGTGTGATACAAAAGAAAAAATACTAATATAAGTTTTTTCAAATTTTCGGAAAATTAGATAAATATATAAGAGTTTGTTGCCTTTGAAACTACATGCTTTAAATCACGGTACAGTGGCCAGTAGCTCTTAACATTTTGGGTGTTGTGATATATAAAAAAAATCTGTAAATAAAAAATTTAAGCATTTGACAATTGTGGTTTGGTTTCTGTTATTTTGTAGACTGATAACATACTTTTTTTGATTTTTGAATAAAATATTAATAATTAACGTGAATTTTTGACAATTAATGTTAGTTTGTTTTATTTATTTTCATTCCCCCCCCCCCTGAAGCCTTTAAGGCGAAGCATATTGAAATTCGGTGTTTTATTTTTATAGGTCGTTAGGTTTTACTCTTTACGTGATTAGTAAGCAATTGTTGGTTTTTATTTAATTATAGCTTCGTAATATAAACATTCTTTATTTTAGACCTTTAATTACCTTTTATTGCCTTTATTTGCCTTTTAATTACTATTTTTCCTAAAGCTCTAATGTATTTTATAAAAGAGAAATTCAACTTATTAAAGAATTATTAGCAGTTTTATTTTTTAATTAAATTTTAAAAATGTGCCGAAGACAAAGGTATCTAAACATTATTTTTATGGTTAAATATTTAATGGTTAACAAAATATAAAAAGGGTCTAAATCAACGATACTCAACCTTTTTTGTCTTCGGGCCGCAACACTATACTGGTATGACGGAAAAAATATGAAACGACAATCCTCTTTGGGTGTCACTATTGGTACCTCAAAGTCAAAATTAATCTCAAGATATACGAAATACGAGAGATTTTGTAAATCATGTCCCTGATAATAAATGTGTTTAGGCCCATACAAAAAAGCTAGGCGGGCCGCGGGCCACAGGTTGAATATCGCAGCTCTAAATGAATATTTAATTCTAATGCGTTAGTATATTATTTTCTGTTATGTAGGAAGTTAGAAGTCAACGCAACGGCGGCAGACAATTCAATGGACAACCGGAAACGCGAAACGAATTTAAAGAGGCTGTCAGCGGAGGGCGGCCGATGGACTCGCCGCGCCTCGCCAGCATTCATAATGACGCGTCCATTCAGCCTGGGCCGGCGGCAGCCATTTTGGATCTGGCGAAAACCTTCGGGAACAGAATTAAAAAACACCGCCGCCGCGGAATGCACTTGATTATTATAATTTTGTAATGCGTAAGTTTTAAAAAAATATACCTAAATTATTTATTTATTAAAAGAAACAGCGTAATTACACAAGTTTAATAACAGCATAACAAGTATAATTCAAAGATTAATTGTTATACATTTAAAGTGTGAGAAAAATATGAATAATTGTGACTAATTGTGAGATATAGGAGTGTTTGAAAGAAGTCAAGCACACATCGCAAAGTAATATAGATATTTAATGATTTTCGAAAGCAACAATGGCATATAGTTCTATGTAATATCACAGACAACCTTAATAAATTGGTTACGGCTAAGATGGAATAAAGCAATTCTTTGCAACTTCTTATTATAAGTAATCTAAATTCTATTAAGCACGGCATTCTGTGAGTAACTTGAGTTACCTTTAGGTAGGTAAGTGAAACAGGTAAGGAGTGCGTAAGAGACGAGGGTATCCACGAAAAGAGATTTCACTCTGTAAAAATGCAGAATATTAAACAAAAAATCATATCCTTAATTGTCCGTCTGTTTTCAAATGATACCAGTTTATGATGTGATATATCAATTCTGACCGACGACACTGGCGACAATCATAGATAATTCAACTTTGAAAGATTGAAACGGCCGTATCTTTATTTGATTACTTATTGGTTGTAAGAAAATGCAGATATTAACAAAAATACGAAGAGCAAATATTCACTGTAGGTAATAGGGAGCGATAAGCAACGCCGTGTAATGTTCTCCGACCTCCTAACTAGACGAAAGTCTCTGCTAAGGAAGTTTTCTAAGCGAACAAAAACAAAAATGTTCATATCAACCATTTTCAACCGTCAAGAATGGACCGTTGAACAATTTAGGCAAACCCGAATCGTAAAACTCCTTTATGTAACACAATTTTCAATATGATAGAGTAAACAGCAGTGTGGTTGTAAGTACAAAAGCTTTAAATTAGGATATTCTATGGTAATACTCGTAATAAAACTACTGGTAACATACCGCATTTTAAGGTTGTTTTGTTTTTACTTACGCTGGGCTCGGGCTGATAGTATTTTAAGTTGATTTTAAGTACCTACTGATATCTTTTTAGTAGTAAACAGTGACTCCTATTCTTCAATACCTACCAAGGCACGAAAATCCCGTAATCTTCTGAATGTTCATAAACTAGGTACCTATTCAGTTGCGCCTCATAATAATTTCGCAAATTAACTTAAATTGCAAATGACGCAAAGTTAAAACGAATGAGCATGTCGTATGAGATTCGTTCACTGCTAGGAAAAATAGTTTAAGATGCGTCTAGACAAGTTTCACTTCAATAAAACGCTGTACCTACTAATATTTAATCGAATTTTAATATCAAAGAATGATCAAAAGTCGTTTTATGAGAAACGCGCAGGTAAAAATTTAATTGACAGCTTTCAATAGTAGAGACAAAATTTTGCAATATTTATTGTATATAAATAGATAAACGAGTTGCAACTGCAGACGCACATTAAAATTAACTAAAATTGAAGTGGGACATAAACTTTTAATTAACAATAAGTGCTCATTTACTGATGCAGGATGCATTGCACATCCCGCTTGCCAATTGAAATAATAATTATTAATAGAAGAGACGTGTCTCTATTTAAATTTTAATATCCTTTTAAATACCTAATGGCAATCAACAGTGTCAACGAACTCTGTTCTGATAATTGCGACACGAGCGAACAGCAAAGGAGTATATATATAGTATTTAAATGAAACGCACGCTTCAAAGGATTTTCAAAATGAAAAGGAATCATATAATCTAGCTAAAGTCTTTGATCAGTCAGTTTCCATCGCTCTCTTACTCTTCTGAATCTTAGAACACAATCTTCATAGGTAGGTGTCGGAGATAACCAGCTTCATTGGTTTAAAATACGGCACAAGGCAAATAACTGTCGAAAAGTTTTTAGTGCCTACCTTCGAAATACCTATTTTAAAAGATGATTAAACCTTTGATACGATTGTTTTTTAAAAATATTTTGTTGAAATTAAAAATACACACAAAAAATTAAATCAAAAAATGTTGTTTTGAAAATGGTCAAAATCATGTTATAAAAAAATATATATATATATTATTGTAAAATCTTTTTAGTCTATAATTTTTTTTTTGTCTTTCCATAGGCTGAAAAATTACATATATGATTTTTCTTATTGTTAATAATTTTAATACTGAAAACGGTGTGAAAGTGAATTAATCATATAAAAGTGAATACACATGGTGTCCAACTGATAAACCCTGGGCTTAGCTGGAACATAAAGAAAATGTTAAATAAAGGGTAAAAAATTGAGTTATTTAGCGAAACGTAAATATATAAAATCGTGGTAGTCTAGCGTTTAAAATGTTATTGACCCAAAGTTCTCGGGTTCGAATCCGCACGTGGCCATACCATTTGTAACAACTCATAACCACCATCTCCCCTAACTCTAGGACAGGCACATTTAGCCTAGTTGAGTAGGGCCCAAAATAATAATATAATGTGACCCAAGTCACAACAATTATTTCAAAATACATATATTAACGACTTAGCAAAGAATGCTATAATGGGATTGATTATAATTTAACTTAACTAATTCTTGATAAGTAAACCATGTCTCTGCGCCGACTTCGACGTTTTGATGAACCCATTTGGTGAAACAATTATTTCTTAGTTTTTGGTTGTAGGTTTATTTTAATGTTTTATGTGCCTTACATTAAAAGCGTTTGTGGTACCTGACATTTTATTATATTGTTTATTTTGTTTGAAGACATTTTATTTAATTTATTGTAAATTTTGTTGCGCAGCTAGTAACAACCCCCCTCCTTCCCGAATTTTCGATTTATTAATACTAACTTCTTAAATTCCCAAATCAATCTTAAAATTCTCCAATGTGATCTAAACAAACAGTTGTGGTACTTTTTCAAGAGCATGACGGCATTTGTACTTTTCGACGTGAGAGATGCAAACGATGAACGGACAGACGACCATAGGATGAGGATAGTTTCTTATACACCCACATTTATACGAGTGAATTTCGATTTGGTTCGGATGTGTCATATTGAATTCGCGCTCGGCTGAAATTTCATATATAAAATCATGTTTACCCTTAAATATGCAACGAAAACGCTGGTGTGGGGAAACAGTTTTATAGCAACACATTGCTATAAAACTGACGTTGATGTTTACATATCCTAAATGCGAGTCCCGAAACTGATACATTTTATTTTTTAAAAATATTATTTGCTTAAGGTAGATTAATGCCATCATCCTCATACTTATCATTATCAGCTCTCTACGCTTCAGCCAGTCATGGTTCCCCCAAGGATCCATTGTCATTCTGGTCTATTTGCTGCTGCCCATAAATGTCTCCCATCACGAACTGAACTATTTTAAAATCCACAGATATCAGGCTTGGATAAGCCACTATGAAGCTTGTGTATACTGTAAAAAATGGCTAACTTTGTCCGAGCGGTATATTCAGCCACGCAGGTGTGCAGTATGACATTAGAATTTGGACGTTGAAGATAATATTTTGACTTGAATTTTTGATATTTTATCAGACTAATAAATAAAATAAACCTTTAATGGCATTGGTAAAAAGCAAATTGTTAATTATCTCAGTAATCATTAGAGGTTCAGTTTAAGATAACTTATTTGACCCAGCGATGTTAGTAGTATGCATCCTAACATCCTGAATATTTTTAAAAGTTTAAGTATTTTTTGAGTCATAAACAAATATTTCATGTGTCTGAATTGAATGACTTAAGTCAGTAGAACTGAACTGAGTTCGCTTCACTTCAGATTAGTGCAAGTAATATCAATCAATTGGGAATTTCAAAATGGACCAAAATACATTGGGCCGGTAGCTTTCATACAAATAAAAAAATCCTTGATCACTCCCAAATAAATAAACAGTTTTCATAAACAAAAGTTTATTTGTACCATTGTGTAAATGTAAAATACAGATCATATCTTACAATTAATTAGTGATATTTACCTTTATAACCAAAGATACTCGTAACATAACGAAGTGAATATAAAGATTGCATTGTAATATTAAATGTAATTAATGTTGCAAAAACAATTCATTGAAAATATGAGAAAATTACATTTTTCTGGTTTAATTCGCAAGTGTTGCATATCATGGGAATATGTCAGGTTTTCCACTAAAAAAGGATGTACTTTGTGATAACCTTTGATATATCAGAAACTAAACTAAATAAATACCTGTATGTTTTACACTCCATAAATATTTATTATCATAATGGTTTAAACTCGAATTGCCTAAATAAACAATAAAAAAAATGCAATAAAATGTATCCTGAAACATTAAAGAAAATCAGGAAACTTAATGGCAATGGACTTTATCATATTCTTTAAAAGAAGGTGAATGGATAATATATTCTAAAAGAAATATATTCTAGATGTGATATGTTTCTAATAAAATAGGTAATTAAAAATAATTAACAGCGTAGAAAAGAAGTACAGTTTGTTTTCATTGTTCTCTGAAAAAAAATGTGAAAATATTTTTAATGGCATTTAAACGACTCGGAGCGCAATCGTATAAGATACCACCATTATCCACTAGGAATATTTAACGGTGCTTTTCGAAGCAGTTACCTGAATTAGGTAACACGAAACAAGTTTAATCAAGATTTTTTTTTATGGGCTTATTACATCGTAATACCACTAGGCACTTTTAACATTTTTTTGATAAAGACTGATTGAGGTCACTACCACAGACTACAGACTATAAATCCTTTATTAAGAGTCAATTACATCAATAAAAGTACTAGCAATCAATCGAATGAAACCTGGCCGCTGACGAGCATATGAAGCCTTTCAAAGCACCTTTCAGGAAAAACAACATATTTCAATATTTAGACCTATGTTAATATTAACTAAAAATCTCAATAATTTCCAGCATAGTGGTGGTCCATCCCGGAACAAAACTTCTCCAGAAAGTCTACTGTCATTAATACTTGCCATTAATAACCTATTTTTCTAAACGGAAAGTAATTTTGTAACATTTTTATAACTACATGATTGAATTCATTACAATCAGCTATTTGTGGAATAATTTCTTTCGTACAACCTGCAGGTTACAATGATATACATATTTTATTAAGTATTATTTATGAAATTAGCATAAACTAATATTGAACCATTATTGGAAATGTCAAAGTATATTATTACATACAAATATGATTCAATTTAAATTAATATATAGTTGAATAAATGCATTATCTCGTAGTCAAATAAAAGTTCATTGTTATGTAAATAGAAATAAAATATATTTCGTGGAACTAGATTTGCGTTTGGGTTGCTCGAGAATAGGTTCCCAGTGTAAAAACATAATGTTGATAATTAATAAAAATGCATTAAAGTGGTTTATTTTTCAAGGGCTATTTCTGATCATTTGATCATTTTTCCCTACGCTCAAAAAGCACACGAAACTATTTTAAGACAAATGTCAGGCTATGATCGCAAAATGGCTGTACACCGGTTTGAAATTACGTACTACGAAAGTGTTAGTATAGACTTTGCATACTAGCTGCTGACAGTTATAACCTATTTCCATTCATTTGTTTATTAGTCATGCTTAATTAAATCATCTTTATATCATAATACATAATACACTTTAAATCAAGGAGGGGCAACCTCCGGCCCATTATGGCTTAGAATCCATCTAGTGCAACAATTCGAAATCGAATTGCTTTTTCGACCGGAAACTCGCAATTTAATTTAAATTTTGAAACATTATGATCAAAATATCTATATGTTTAGATCCCACTCAAAAATCCTGACTTAATCAACTATATCTGTACCTTACGTGGTTCAGATTGATCGTCCGATAGAAACTTGAAAACCTACCGGTAATTGCTTCGCAGCGCTTTAGTCGAAAACCGTCAAACTAATTCTAACCAACAAGGCGCATTTAAAGTGATGGACCATAGATGTTGTAATATGTCCGAAACATAACATAAAATTATTCATTTATAATGAAATTATTATTCCTAATGAATTGTGCAACCTCACTGATGCAATACATATAAAAATAACTTAATTCCAAAACTGGACTATATTATCAATAATTTAAAGTACAGATTAACATTTATTTTTAGTAAGCAATAAAAAAATGTAAATGGACGGAGTGATTTTAATTACATTTAATATAAAAGGTATTATTGGGGACATTCAGTACGCATTAGCAAAAATATCCCATTCAAAATAGGCCTATCCTAATTGTTGAGGATTCTTTAAAAAGTCCTACCCTATGAATAGTTTATTACAAAAAAGTCCTCGTTAAATCCTCACGAAGATCTCTCAATTGTATTTTATGTAAAATATTCAAAATATTGTTAATTTCTGACATCTTTACAATATCTAAATTATCTCACCTTTAATAATTAACAGAATCAAACCTAATTAGCACTTTCACTCACATGGTATATCATATTTCCATGTATGATAAACCATTAAAAACTATCAATAAGCCATCATCATCAATATTTAAGGCTTACATCAATCAATAGATTCGTACAACCTAAAAATAAAAATCGTAAAATATCTTACACGTGCCAAAATATCAAATGAAAATAAGAAGAGAGTCTAAAATCAATATACATAAATATCAATTTTTGTGTTAAATCATAATACGAGTTTGAAAAGGAGCGAGATTCCTGTCGAAGTGAAGTTTGTCTCCCTCCTACGGCCAAAGGAGTTCGATGTTTGGCGATTGCATCTCCTTAATGATCTGATATTGTGAATAGACGCAGAGCCAACAATAAATCTGAAATACAACAGTATATTTTATATTTACATGTAACATGGCATAACAGGATTCTTCTTTAGGTCTGAAGTTCAATTTACAATCAAGGCAAACACAGATCTAGCTACCATAGATAAACAATTTATTAATTCTTATGGCTTGTTATCGGGGACGTGCTGTTGGGCGCAGTGCTGACAGCCTAATTGTTGTTTTCATGAAGCGAGGCCGTTCATTACGGGCAAACAACATCTCGCAAGCCTGTGTTACTAAATGTGTTTTTTTATGTAGTCTTGTTACTTAACTCAGTCGAAAGTGTTAAGAAAAGCGCCATTGAATATTCTCAAGGGCAAAAAATGACCTGATTGAATTTGACCCACTGAAGATTCGAACCCGGGACCTCTGGATTTAGGAGCAGGCGCTTATACCACTGCGCCACTAGGCCAGATAAACAATATGCTAGTCAATGTGCCTGTGGAACAAGTTATGTGGGTCAGAAAGACTTCTAGAGGTTCCTAAAGTTAACGAACCTTTCGTTAATGTGAGCTATTCTGTCCATAAAGAGAATTTGGAAATATTTAAATACTTTCTCTATACGGAGCGGAACCATGTATTAAAACGCGTAGATTATTCACAATATTTTAACACCGGTTCAATAAGACCAGAGATGTTTCTGAAATTAGCAGGTCATGGTGTTTTCTAAGTTGCTAAACTATATTCAAATCTATTCTATGTTTGGAGTAAGGAGATAAATATAAATCTATTAAGGGTATTCCATTCGTGAATAGTTCTAGGAAGAAAATAATTAAACCTAACATTTTTCTTACTAAAAAAAAGTTTCTTATGGGCTGCATGATCTGCTGCCCTGCTCTGAAGATGCTTTAGAAGCCCTGGGGATGTGGTGGATGGGTAAAATCGAGATAACATAGGTGCAACACAAAAAAAAACTTTAATGTGCAAGAACTATTATTGAACAACAGCTTGCCACAAAAGTTAGCAGTGGGCGGTTTATCGTTTCAGCCACAATGTAAGGTCATAAGAAAGACTGTGGTTGTTAAGGCAGGTTTGAGATGGTAAAAGCTAGACCGCCTGCATCATCGTCGCCTTATGCTTAGAGTAAAATGTTAGTGGCGGTCTTGACTGCTCCGTCGAAAGCATCACAACTAAAAAGAAGATTTTGTCCAATTTGGATAAGCTGAAAATAATTGGATTAAGTTGAAAATATTGCACATATATATTATCTCAATAGTACCATCAGATTGTGTGTCTAGAAGATTTTTTCTGTACCAGACTATCTTCACAAACAAGCTATCAAATCTGGAGTAGCTCTCCATCTTGACAAATTCACACGCATAAGAACGTAGCCACCGTGAAAAGCACGCCTCATTGATATTCAATAGGAGCGTAAAAATAAAATCTTAAGTAAAAGGAGGTTACCGAAAGAAACCACGTTTGATGAACTAATTCAAATTAAAAAGTAACTAACAAAATGATGGAAAACCACAGAAAGAGAATAAATTTAGAGATTAACTTACATTATATGACATCCAGATAAAATCCACCAATGCCGCATATACTGAGTCTAACTGAAAACAAAATAATAAATATCTGGATAAACATCATTTCTTAAAAATGCTCGGGAATAAAAAGGCAACAAACAAACTTATTCCAGATGGTCAGACGTGATTAAGAGATATATATGCGTCCATCTCTACCTATGTTATGTACGTAGTGGATATGGGGGTTTATTTCCCCCCCCCCCCCCCCCATATGTACCGCGTCCTTCGCAGAACTATTGTACTTTTAAATCCACTTATAGTTCGCCCTCTAGATAAAGTACTGTAGATAAAGTTGAGTATCTTTTTGGGTGCGATGGTTCTAATCTCTTCTGGCTTGAGGAGATGGTTGCCTAGAAGCTGGTACCTTTTGTACATGAGGGGCCCACACTCTCCCAGTAGGTGTATAGGGGTTTCTGGGCTCTCTTGGCAGAATCTGCACCTGCTCAATTTGGGCAGGTGTTTGTTCAGCCTGTTAAGGTTCTGGTTAGGAATCTATTCAACTAGATTTTTGTATAATTGCGAAAGAAACACAAATATGATGGCTCTATGCGTTACAGTCCTTATACTCGTAGCACAGAATGTGTTTGTTTCTTTCTACCCAATTAGCAAATACAATGAGAGAAAGAATAAAGCAACACGCGCATCATTTATTGTAGCCTTAAATACTTATTCCTTCACGATAGATCGTATGGTAGTCAAATTGCATTTCACAAAATGCAAGTGCTCATTGACGAGACGTGTCGGTCAAGACAGATATTTTTGAGACATTTGTGTGTATGTATGTTGGAAATTTGTCTGGTAAATAATAATTTAGTGAGCAAGCATAGTTTCAAACTGCAGTTAGTCCAAAAAACACTGAAAGCATTTGCATAGCTTGTGAGGAATTTGGAATCCATATAAATAAGAAAATAGCTTTTATATTAATTTGCACTCACATAAATATAGTAGCCTCCCAAAAGCCATAAACCAAACACGAGATGAAAGAGAACTGCAATCCCCATTGTTATGAGCCACGGCAGAATCATCCCTCGGTTCATCTTCTCAATTCCAACAACCTGGAAAAATAATCTACGTTATTTTTTTCTAAGAAATAGCCTCGATAATCCGAACAATAAAAATGATAGCGTGTTCAGACTACGGGAGCGTTCAGTTTATAGTATGTATACTATATTTAGGGTAAAATTGAATTATTCTAACAATGGCTTGTAATACATAACTACTTATTTGTTCTAGAGTGAAGTGCAAAATAACCTCTCAATGTTTTAAAAAGGTCATCGCTGCAACCTGTGGCCGAGGTCCTCAAAACATTACAATAGTTATCTTATATCTCACTTTGACATACTTGGGGTGATGCTGTATCTGGTTCGGGTTATACAGGTTGTTTTTCTTTACACCTTTCAAGGGGTTGATCTATATTATAAGTTTCATATTAAACGTCATTCGTCATATATTTTCTAAAGACGCCGAAGTGCGAAAGCTTAAAATAAATATGCTGCCTCCTTATACATAACTGACTCAACCGTTAAGCTTAAAAGTGATCACAAACCATAAAAAATGAATGAAAATTAATTACACAATAGCACTGAACTAACGCGGCTATGATTAAGGATAACAGTTTTTATTTTATACTACCGTGTCTCCTGACTCCTACACAATCAACAGTTTAGCAGGGACCAAAAAATGTCAAACCTTACCATCAATGCGGAGAATCCAATGAAAAGCAGAAAGTAAATGATGAAAAATCCGCCCACTCCTTTCATGGCTGAAAACAACAAAAAATATGTACATAAACAACGCATTGCAATAGTTGCTAGTTTTGATATAATCATAACAATGCGAATTTTAATAAACCACAGATGTATGACTTTATTTTGTACGGAGTTACTTATACGCATGTAACTCTATTTAATACCTAATTATTAATATTTACATTGTATAATATACTAAAAAATATATGCTGCTCGTGGTTGTTTTTTGAAACTGATGAACCAACACTCAGACAATCTTTCTAGTGAATGTAAGTGGGTTCTCACTAGAGGCAGCAAATTATAGACGGCTAAAGTAGAGGAAAAAATACATAAAAATAGGATACATATAATATGCCACAAACATTCACATATTATTTATACATTTCGAAATCAATGTTTCACAGTTGAAAAATTTCAGTTAGCTAAGCGGTGTAATGAGTAATATTGTTATAGTTGACGCAAATCGTTCACGCTTAGTGATGCCCGGTTGGATCATAACTTATTGTGAAAAGTAAATATTCAACCAGTGTCATAATTATACGCCACCCTAAGGTTAAATACAGTAACTCTAATAAATCTGCATTCAGTTGACACCGTACTAGTACTTCGTTGTATTCAAATAGACTAGACATTTATTTATACTAGACTATTGTCACTACATCTCTAAATACGAAAACCTTGGAAAATCTAAAACAGATATAATTTAAACCTTAATGTGATCATTTCAAGTACATTTTTATAATCTAGTTTGCCTTTACAGATTTGAGTGCAATCTAATGTATTCAAACCTGTAAAAGCAAACATCACAAAACCAAAATAGCCTTTTTAATAATAATCTTAATAAGTCATTAAAAAAAACGTAACATCTAGTTTTGAAAAATGGTATGGTCATTGTTTAAAAAAAAAACCACACAAAATGAATTGTTGCTAGATAAATTTAAATAATTTAATGCATCATACAAAAATGGTTCATCACTTTTTCCAAGGGTTATAAAATAGTGATCATTCAAGATTCGCTAAATGCCTTATAATGTATAGCATTAATTCAAACTAAAGTGACAGCCCATGCATTTTTCTTATGACTAGTCACTTTTAAAGTAGCAGCGTACTAACGTGTATGAGACCGAAATTTACTACATCAGTGTTATTTCTCTATGTCGTCTCGAGTTTAGGGCATCCACAATATATTATCATATCAAGAGGTATAAATCACTGTCTTGATTATAATAAAAGCGCTGATAATCGATTCGGCATTATTCTGGTCAATTCCGTTTCTCTATACCTAGGTCTTCTACCTTTCTTCTAGGCATCTACCACAAAGTATAGTCTTCAGTTTTAAGCTCAAGGGGCATTAGCAATAAGGAACAAAGTGTGTGGAATTGGAATAATCTAACCTAACCTACATCCTAGCAACTTTATGCACAGCAGCTAGAAACTGATAAATCTCACAACTTAACACCTGAGCTTAAGTTTAATAGATAGCTTGTACTACTCTACATAGAGCATAGAATGTATATTCTTAGCAAAAATTGTTTATTTCCTAACAAGCAGAGTACAGAGTAAAAAGCAAAGGGTATACATACAGTTTCTAATGTCTGTCTCAAACAGAGGGCTATACAATTGAGTCGATTCGCCGCCAGCCAAGTTATATGAAATAAATGTTATTAAAATTATGCTCATTGCGGCCGTGTAGACTGCAACGGCACGGCTTCCAATTTTGACGTTGGTCGACCAAATGCATGGCGACCAGCATGACTCCAAAACTGGCATTTTCAATTAATTGTATAACAGACCTCCTTGAACCTAAAAGAAAACAATAGGTAATACTGATTTATTCATTTTGCGGACGTGTTAAAAATGAAATGCGTACAAAATAAACAAAACATACCGAAAATGCCACTCCTCCAAAATGGTTGTAAAATGAAATATTATGTAGGCCAATTTCATTCAAATTTATATAACTAATGAAATCACGAATTGCCTTTACGGGTTAGTTATTGCTTACCATAATAAATACACTAAATTAAGGCATTTAATAATTAGATGAAATAGACCGCGTAAGCAACAATGGTGAGTCTGGGTGGCCCCGCCTTCTTCAGTCAGTCTTCTGTCATTTCCCGCTGTACACGCAAAAACAAGTATTTAGACTGTCTTCTTAATCTAAAATGGCAATTAGACTTAAGTTTAGGATGTGTGCCAGAAAACACATTTTACTTTTTACAATAATTATAAAAATAACCACTAGAAACCAAACCTAACGGGTGAGACACAGGAAAAAAGAATAACGCAAAAAAAATGAAAGATGGTAAAGACAGATGAATTTTCAAATAAGTTTATAAATTTTAAAATTATTTGGTGCGTTATCGTCGACTTCACGGTCTCAGGTTTGTTTTAATAACTTTCAAAAAAACTATCTAAATCTAACTAACTATAAACTATCAAAAAACCCAAATCAGCATTATATTATTAATCAAACTTTATTTTTCAATGTATTCTATGGAATTATATTCATGTATTTCCGAAACAAAGCGTTAAGTGAACTCAAATTCTCCAAAATATTATTTTACTAAAGAATCATCACGCATAAATTGACAATGACACGTGAAAACATTATTGTTTTATTTTGTAATGTATAGATGATTTGAAAATTATATTATTGATATTTAAAAAAAAATAAAAAAAAGACAATTTCCTAGTGGCACGTGCTACTGATATATCGCGTTCATTGAAATAGCAAGGCCTAATAAATTGGATATATATTACAATTAAGTTTTATACATAATGTAGGTAATATATATTTACCAATTACTTTAATTGAAAATGTTTGCATACACCGCATATTTCATAACTCATGGCTATCAGGCAGTTGAATATCGATGGTTGACGATAACCATGCAATCCAAGGTCAAAGTGTTTTAATTGGTCACTATTAAAATGACGTATACACATATACGTATTACGTACGACTCAACGTATCACAATTTAACTGGGGAGTTTTTTTTTATAGATATTTCTGTGTATATTTATATGTTTATTATTAAACATTAATCGCTCATAAAGTCATAAAATCTACATAGAAATAACAATTTTCACCTAGCATTCTTTCATAATAGCAATTTTTATTAAAACAAAAAAAATGCAACAACACCAATATTTTTTTAATCATTTCTGTATTTCATCCAGAATACAATATGATAAAAGGATCTTTAATTTTCATTAACCAGTATGAAAAAAAACCTTTATTACTAAATCCTAGGGAAAAAATAATTAATTATCCTAATTTCTTCATATACTATAATATTACAAATATTTAAATACTTTATCGAAACAATAGAACGAAGGCAGCAACAGGATGGTACAAAATAAGTATACAAGTATAATTGCACAAACCCATTTAATTACGTATCGCGCCAGTACCTTCTAAAATATTAGTCTAAGGCCTCTTTCAGACGGCACGACCGTTGGTTGGATTTAATGTCCGGCCCGGCCAATGTAGTGTACAAACACCAAAATGTCGTAGTTCCGATTGATAGTAGTTATTTGTTTTTAATGACTGCATGATGTTTTTAATGATGCATCTTGATTTATGGACCAAAAGAAGCATTTGTTGATGTATATTATGCGCTACACATACAATTTATTCGGATTCGACTGGTTTACAAGTTTAGTGAGCGGCCGATCGATGTTTTGAGCTGGATCAAGAACATCTGAATGTACCCATACTGGCCGATCTTGCAACAACATATCCAAATACATAGCGTCTGTTACTAGCCTAAGAGGTCGCAAAGATTTTGGTAATTATAAGTGATACGGCTGATTTTCTATTTATACGCTGCAGCCACTGCAGGGTACTTATCTGATGACGTTTGTGTTCTGCCTGCATTCCGCAGAAGCGTTAGGTAGGTAGTTATGGATTTTTAAAGCTGCACTTTGGTTATTATATCTAAAATAATGAATTATTAAATAGGAAATGCTTTTGGTCGGTGAAAGTTGTAAAAAAAATGTATTTTTATGAAATTGTATAGCTATTTCGAAGAATTCAATAAATAAATATATATTATTTATTTATGAAAATATATGAAAACACAATTAATAACATTCCAAATAATTTATTTAATTTAAACAGCTTAAAATATCACAGTCGAACAGAATTGTATTAATTATAGTTATTTATCAAATAAATATAACTACTTTACCTATAACATTCCTGATAATTAAATACTACTTCCTAATTATTTTGGATTTTATTTAGTATCTATGGTATATTAAATAAAAAATTAAAATAACATCAGAGTTTTATAAAGTTAGAGGATATTCACTAAAAATAACAAAAAATTCAGCATACTACCTTTTCCGTCCAGTCTCACAAAATTCATTTTCGAGATTTTGTCTAATTAATAAAGGTTGTAGCATAGTGAAGATAACAACATGCACGAACATTCATTATATTATTACTAAATATGAATTCTTACTGTGATTCGCTATTACTCATTGATTGATTGATTGACTCATTGGCAGAATGTCAAAACGTCTTGACATTGTATTACTTTTTATGATAATTTATTTAGCTTTTATGTGATTGGACCAATGATCTTTTGATTGGACAATGTTATATTAGCACGTTAACATATTTTTTTTATTTAAAAATATTTTTGACTTCTGAGTGTGTGTCGAAATCAGCTACAATTTTGAAATTCTGTCATTAACGAATTTACTACGATTACAGGACACACTCATTTTAAAATTATGTATTTTATTTTAGTTTATATAAAATTAACGGCCGTGGTTGTCACTTGTCAGTCAGATATTTTCATTGTCGGGCCGGCGGTGACTAGAAAACCGATAATTGAAGGTCTTTTAAGTACGCTGTAGTTCAAAAATGTCATATTCTTAACCGAGAATAAAAAATAACATAGAATTTAGTATTATAATTATGTCGATAATTACTTTTAAATTCCTTGAAATATTTTTGTTATCACATGATAATTGTGGCATGGGGAATATAATTTAAATTCTTTTTACTTAATTCAAAAGGTTCCGCGCCATCATAGTTCTCTATGGGCGCATCGTCGATTCTTTAAATACGATTTAATTTAATGTAATAATTAAATTGTTAATGCAACATGAGTTTTTAGCATTTGTATGTAACCAAAAGTCTAAAACAGAAATATGTTATTTATCGAACGCCGTAATGAGGATGCTCAAAATTAAAATATAACATTACTGTAAAAATATTATTAGGTACCTCAATTTGTCAATTTGAAGCAATTCACACGAATAACCTAAAAATAAATAGGAAATAATTTACATATCGCTACTTATAATGTCTTTTGTGGTCTTTTCAGTATTTCAAATTTATCACATTAATTTAGTTCTTTCTGTGGAGTATGTATTTTTAATAAATCATGATTAAAATTGAAAACAATTGAAACGTTCAAACGCTCCGAATATTGTGTCTAGTCTATGAACATTTAAAAAAAATAGTGGCCTGGTCGCAAGTTTCTTGTAATCATTAAAATACATACCATATTAACCATAGACTAATACTTATGGTTGATAAATAATGTATGAGCTTTATTAATATTAAAAGAACCGTTATTATTGAAATCATTATTTTTGTATTTTGTCGGAAACTTTACTCTTTTGTCAAATAGGGAAAATGATCCAAAATAGTACTTTCTAAATCCAGCGTAATCTACTTCCCTACATCTTAACCTAACCACTTATTTTTATATAGAATATCTAGGTCATATGTAGTTAATAAACTAAACATGACATATTTATGATGAACCTCATAACTAATTAAGATGCATCGCTCATGTACTTCGTGGTGGAACATGATGAAGTGGGGGATGGCGATAAGCAACATGTTTCCTCAGAGCATCACGTGACCTCGACACGTGACCACACGACAAACATGAATGTCTAGCACCAGCATGAGTTTCCATATGCACCCTCAGATTATACTGGTTACTAAGGCGCTTGCTGCACACGGGGCACACAGCTGGACCCCTGCCTGATAATGTCTCAGCGACACCGGGTACGCCCCCGAAACCGCACACCGCGGGCTCGGCTTGATCTGACGATGATCCAAAAGCGTACCTTTGACCAAGAATGGGAACGCTACAGGACTGTCCAAGATCTAATATCTGATTCCAGCCTGCTGCAGATCGATCGCTTATTCCGGGGTCTTTGGTCAAATCGAGACTTTTCGTTTCTAAGTGAGTTTCGTCGACCACTTTTTGAGCGTTCCCTAAAAATTCTTCTATTTTTTCTGCGTATGGCAGAGAGTCAACGCTGTCTGACTTTCCAGCATTTTCCATGAATATATTGCTGTAGGCAAATATATCTGCCGCACTCATCGAAGATTCCCGCTTGAGCGCCCCAAGGTCTGTAATTAAAAAGTTATTGTTAAAAGAAACATATGCGTAAACAAGTCGTGGGTCAAATGAAATGAAAATGGGGTCCTTTTCAATTAAAGAAACCGCACACGTGTTATTCAAATTCTAGATAGTTAAAAAGTTAGGGCATTTAAAAAAAATAAAATACCAACTACATCTAAAACAATTTTCATAAAAAAATACGATTAATGTAGGTGTTTTATTTTTTGTTATACGCCTGAATAATGTGTCTTTCTAATAAAGGTATTGTCCTAAACTCTTTTTCAATATTAAAATAGCAAAACTTTATTTTTGTAAAGAATAATATTTTCTTAAAAATGAAACTTGGGATTCGAATAAAGCTGACATAAAGAAAATGTACCAAAGAAAGTTACACCATGATGGAAAAACTTCTACATTCCATGCTGATTCTAACAAGGTATAATCAATGGTAGAATTCATTAGCTCGTCTTGCATACATCTTTATATTTTAAGTAGTTACTAAGGGGGTGGGGGACGGTATTTTTTCGTAGTTGGTCTAATAGATTTTTCATTATACATAAAAAAAAGCGTATATTCAAAATTCATGTATCATAGTCATACCAACAGAAATATTAATGTTAAATTATTTTTATAATTTAAAAAAGACTTTTTGCATATGTGTAAATAGACAATGTAAAACAGTGTAATTGGATAATGGTGTTTTAAAGTGGGATAAATTCGAAAAATTTGAACAAATCAACCTTAGTTCTAAACAAAAAGTTATTTTTATAGTTTTTATCTGCGTTTCGTTATTTGTATATTCCAAAGAAAGGGAGAAATAAATACATGTGAAAATGTGCGTCTGCAAGAAATTTGTCTAAAACAATTCATATTTTTCAAGAGATTTTTAGACGAATTGTTTTCAGGCGAGTGGTTTTTAGACGAAATCTATTAAACGAATTTTAATAAGTCGAATGTTATTGTAAATTTGACGAATTTTCTGTAGATGGTAAATTTTACCCCTCCCCAAGTTTTTTTTTCTAGATCCGCTTCTGTTTAACAGTCGATCATTTTACCTGAATTCTTCGTTACGACCGATAAATAATTTAGGTAACTATTATACTTACTAGGTAAAATAGATTCTAGCGTCTCTGCGTCGGGCGATTTATCAGTTTGCCTGAAACTTCGTAAGTTTTCGATTATTCGATCTATTTTTTTGTTTTTTTCGCCGACGCCCGTTTGACGCGGGTGAGAATATTTGCGTTTCTGCGGTCGATCAATGTTTTCGGCGGTATCTGCAAATATTTCCTTAAAAATCATTAATTAGATAACAACTGTACTCGTGTAATAAGCCTACAATGAATTCTCCAAAAAAGCTTAATAACTTGATAATAACCTTCCCAACTAAAGCCATTTCGTCATATATTTTTTAAACTTATTTGCTAATGCCCTTACACAAGACCACTGCTATAACTTTATAACATTCAAAACAATCGCCCACTAACTGAATATGCTAGTTTTTCTGTATTATTAATTATATGTTATATTAATTATAATTAATTATTTTTGTTTGTCCTTTCATTCCTTTTTAGAGAGAAGTAGCATTTTATTTTTTCTTTTTTATTTCGAGCCGCACCCAGGTTCTCTGTTATTTATAGGAATATATTATAATTAAACCTATAAAAACTATATTTTAAAATAAGTAATAAATTATAAATTTAAATATAAGAAAAATGTATAATGATTGACTATACAATTATTTTTCTGGCAAATATATAAAGATTCAAATCTTTGATATTATTAACTGGAAGAGTCGATTCTGTTTCAGTAGGTGTCGCTACTGGTGGGTGGTCGGAATTTAAAACTACTTTAAAATAAATCTACAAACAAAAAACTTAGAAATAAACATCTCACTATCATAAACAAAGAAAACCGGATAATATTAACTCGTTCTAATAATAATAAGTTCATATGCTCGCGAAACCGCACCAGCCTTGACCGAGCGCGAGCGAAGAAACGATAGAGCGAAATACAAATAGAAAATTGACACGAGCGCTTTGATAAAATTTGGGCATGCATTATTTTCGTATTTTTTATACAATGCTTACTCGTAATAGGGAACATAAACTACCCCTTAAGCCTTCGCAAATGGTCTTAGAACAGCCTGTATATACGAACGAGTAACTACATAAACCATGTCACTTCTATTATTTTTATTTTTTTTTAATTTTTAAGTTTCCCTACATTTGAATAATTTAATAAAACGTCGATGAAATCAACGTTCCGGTATGATTTGCAAAAAAAAACATTTTGACCGTATAACTATTTTTTTAATTTTTTGCTTCCTCTTAATTGAAGTAACTTAATGAAACTAAAATGGAACACCCTGAATAATTCCCTAACTTAATAAAAAAAAAGGAAATTTCGGGGTAATGAACGACAATAAACAAAAGGTGTTCAGATTCATGCCTAAAATGACCCCCTAAAAGGAATGCTGATGACTTCACTCTGAATTGATGAAAAATAACTTCCTCCTTTTTTTTAAGCCCGCTAAATTTTTATGTGTAAGGAAAGAATTGTCACCTTGATTCACCAACTTCGTCTATCTCTTTCGAACGGTAGACTGATCATCTGCAGTCTATTTCATTTTTGCATAAAAAAAAATGAATATTTTTGTGAAATATATAAAAACATTTCAAACTGTATCATTATTACCTGAAACCAAATATTCGCCAACTCCGCAGCTGGTTTGGGCGTCATGTTTAGGATTTCCTTTTGTTTGAACCGTATCGGCTTTGGATTCGGGCCACATTTTTTGACCAGCTTGAAAATCGCCCTCGCTGGTTTCTTCGACCTCATTGGGATATTCTGTGCCATCCTGTTGGTAAAGAAGGTTTGCATCAGGCGCTATAATATCGCACGGAACTTAGTGAGAGACCACTCTCGACCACATAGCAAACAATAAAGTTATCATACGATCATAGAAGTTATCCATTCCTTAAAAAAATAGTTTTTGTAACTTCTTTGCAATAAAATATTTATCGATTAGTTTTTTTTTAGCTTATTTTTAAAAGATCGATGGGTTTCTTGAGCATAGATATATGATTCCGACTTAGTGCGCGCTTAGCTCAGCGAAAGTACAAATGCACATATTTACAAACCTTTTCAATCTTTGATGCATTTTCCAGTATTTAACCATAACTGGTGTCACCAGCACTGAAACCTGACGATGTTTCTTTATAAATCTAAAATCTATATGGAGCGTTATCGGGTTGTGCGGTTTTTACAACGATCTTTTAAAACATATAGATACGACCCAAGTACGCCACTTTGCGTCGGGTACACACGGGTATAGCTTGCTCGCATATGTCATCACGATGAGTCTCTATCCAGCATGGCGGAGTGTTCCAGCAACTGCGGCTTGTATGACATGCCGTATCTATACGTGTTAAAAGATCGTCGGGTGTTTACGATAATCGACGGTTTAAGGTGCCATCTTGTAGGTCTCGATAACGTGTACAAAGTGTTCAGTAAGTGCTTTCAACTAACAGAACGAATAGTGCATCATTTTTGTAGAGCAAAATTACAGTATGCCGAGTCCACAAAACTATTTCTTAAATATATTTTATTTCAACAATATTATGCATTAATTTATAGTAAATACATATTTTTTGCCAAACTGCAAGAGAGTTTATTGATAAGAAAAAGCTCCCGTAAGGGCACATATTTTGTTAAAATAGTTTTAAAACAATTTAAAACATAATTTCAAAAGTTATTATGTGGCGACAATGTAAAAAACTCAGCTAACTCAATTATTGCTTAGGTAGTGTTTTCTTAGCAATGCTACCAGTTTCCTCCCTAAGTCCTTTAGGCAAGTCATTAAACAAATTCGGTGTTAAATACCTTTTTGTTCTGCCACCATAAAAATTGTTAAACTTAGGGCCGAAATTGCATGTCCTACTTAAGACTAACCTAAATTTTAAGTTAGACTTAAGCGATAAACATCGTATTTCAACTCACTCTTAGCGTTAAGTCGTACATAAAAGTCCGCCTTAGCTAAGAATCAAAACAACTACCATGCCTTAAGTCAAACTTAAGTCAGTGTTAAAATACGCTGCTAGGAGCGATTTCAGTACATTAACGGCGCTACAATCGCGAGTGTATTGCCATCTGTGGTTTTCGTCTCGTACTTGATTTTATATTTTCTAACTAATTAAAATTGACTGGATTTGCATATTTTGAACATCTTAAATTCAAGCAAACACGTATGGCAAAATCCTATAATCCTACAGCTGACAACATAACCTCAAAAGTGATGCGACAGTGGCGGACAGATATTGTATACACAAACCATAGCGGCGAAAACTTATTGTTAACAAAGTCGAACTTAAAAAGTAACTGAAATACGCAATTAAATTTAGGTCATGCTTAAAAGTTAAGTTGATCCTAACTAAGAACGAAGCAAGGACTGAAATTTCGGCCCTTAGGTCTGTTTATTTAGAGGCTTTCCGCGTCGAATCTAAACTCTCCAGACCACAATTCTTCCAAAACCAAGTTTTATATCATTTTTTGTTCGATTGGCAAAATTATAAAAATTTCAAATAATTTTCGGTATTTCTTGATAATACTTTTTTTGTTTTTTTTGTCAACCAACATTTTCAGAAAACGACATTTTCTTAATACAATACCTGGACATACATCTGCGTTCTTGTTTAATCCACCTAAACCTTGATCATCTTCAAACCTTTATAAAACTATGTATGTATTTATCAAACTTTACCTTCTGTTTGAATTGCATGTAGATTGCCGCTGTTTTCGACAATTTCAACTAAGAAAGGTTGTTTGTTATTATTATATCAAATCGAGAATAGTTGATACAAATTACATACCGGGCTTTTATCTGGAGCGAGTCCCGAAACGTGGAGAGCCGCTGCCAACCGCAAAAGCGAAGGGAGCAAATGGCGGGGTGCAGTCACCTATTGATGACCATGCGAAATAATATTATTAATGTGTCACTGCCAATGCCACAATTAGAGAAATTAATAATGAAAACGTTATGAAGATGATAATTTCATTAATTATTTTATTTGTAGATACAGACCTCAAGCAATTTTAGGAACGCAGTAACGCAGAAAGAAGCCATCGCCCTCTGGTTATTCTAGAATTACTCCGGTTACTGGAAGGCGGATTAGCAGATTCAAGATCAAACGTTAACCTATACATTGTAAATATCGCTATTTTTTTTTTTTATAGACGATTTTATTTATCACGAATACCCAATTATCTGTTAGATATTACGTAATTATAAAGAATTCAAGTTTTACAAACCTCCCCGGCATACATAAACCGCAGCAAAAGATTGAGTTCAGCAACACCACACCCAACGAGGATAATGAGGGGCTGTGAACTTGCGGGCATTTCCTTTAAATAAGTAAACAAAAAACCTGAAATTCAATATTTTTAGTTCTGTTAGAAGTATCAGCATGAGATGGGTATGCCAGTCTGTATGTTTGTATTATAAAATACAAAGAAATATTAGATTCGAAGATAAAGGACTGCAAATTATACTCAGATTTTTCAATCATCCCATGTATTGATATTTCGTGAAAGTTTGCACGGCCAATATATTTTAAAATTATGTAAAATGTCTGAAAACTTCATCTGATCTTGTCCCAGTCACGGATGTTGGCATGGACCTAACCTAACCTAACCACGAAGAAATGTGTTGTCGATTTGCCCAAAGCATATGTGGCCTATATGCTTTGGGCATATAGGCCGTGGTTCCATATAGGCCGCTTTACGAATAAATAATCCATATTGAGTTTCTGCCAGATACTCTCTCAGAAGAAGATTCTTCTCTGGCAGAAGAAGATTTATTTTCCCTGTACTGTTCAGATGAATAATAAACGTTGGCATTGAACTGAACTGAACTGCACTGAAGTGAAGGAGAAAGCTAATGTCATGTTGTATCAGGACGTCAGACGTTTGGCGGAGGAAAGAGAGGAATGGCTGTTACTTCATCGATAACAGTGTAACTCTTAAATTATATAGCTATTAAATTAAATAGGTGTTGGTCTACAAATCTTCTTGTTCTGAAAGTGGGAATTTAGCTTTACCAGTATGGGCTATACAATTCTAACCTTAAATAAGTCCATGAAGTAGTGACTGCAGGAGCACAGGACCAGCCTGTGAGCGTAGACGAGCTGACCACCGGCGCTAAGGGCAACGTCGGCCAGGCGGCCGCTGGCCAGGAGGCGCGGGAGAGTGCTCAACACACTGCTCTGGAACGTGACGCACACTACATTTAATCTACAACAGTATACAGGTTTTACTTTTTCTCGTGCACATCTTTTATGTGTTTTTTCAGGACAACTTTTGTTCTACTAACATTTGTATAAAAATTAATTAACTGTATTTTTATTGTCCAAATTGTATAAAAAAAAAAACAAAATGTACCATACTGATCCACGTGAATGATCAGCATGAATTATTTTCATTAGCCCGTTACCATAGTAGGTGGCCGCAGTCTCAAAGGTGAAACCTTTGCTAGCAACATATTGGAGTGGAGTGGACCCACCCTTAGGACCAATGGTTGGTGTTATCAAAATAAATTCCCCAGATAGATTTTAGGCCCTTATATAAGCAATAATATAAAATTTAAATGATTCTGGTCTGATTTTACCCATTTGACCGAAATTTTGTGACCTTAAATTTTATGTATCCATTTGAAAGTGATTGGTGTAAAATACGGCAGTTGTCGTGTCCACAAGAATGTGATATAGATAGATATATACACTTTTATATAAACATATAAACTGAGGGTGGTTTTGGGTTCTAGGGGATGTGAAACGAGAAGATATGTCGAAATGTTTCGAAAGTGATTACATGGTACCCGTTGCAATAAGTAGTTAAATCTACCTAAAAGTGCTAAATTTCAAAATAAAAATATAAATAGTAAAATAAAAAATATAAGGGTTAACAAATATCATTAAATTAAAAGCTTATCTCTATTGTTTACCTTTACCTTTAAACGTCCATTATATCCTATTTACCTATCTACATACGAGTACAACAATTTATGAATTGTATTGCAAATATCTCGCTCGAACAGGCATAAAAAGTAAATGAATATAATGTATCTATGCAAGAATAATATTATTGACACTTGCATTTACATACGTAATTGTAGGTTAAACATATACGTACTTACTTATCAATAAACAATATAAAATTTGTCTCAAAGATTACCAATACACGCTGTGACTAATTGATTAAATATCAATAGTATTATTTTATAATAATACTATTGAATTTCTTGAATAGTGAATAGTGTTTCTTCTTGTGGTAATGCTATTTTGTAATGTTAGTTATTTATTTTTCATGAACTCTTTTTTTTGTGTTAAATGTTTTTTTTTTCTTTTTTATCTAATTACAAAATTGTACTTATGTAAATTTAGTAAGAAAGTTTATAAGACTTGCCATGAAGTTGAGTGAGAGTAATGTATTATCTCTTTTTTTTGAATAAAAATAAAAAAAATAATAAAAATAAATACTTATACAGATATTTCGAATGTTTGGTTTTCCTCCAGACTTTTCTTTCTAGATTTATTTCGTTCATGCAAGTTGTTTCCCTCTTTTGGCCTTTTCGCGAGAATGTTTATTAACTGATTTGAAATTTAATTTTTATTGATACATGTGAGATAATGCCATAGAAGATTTATGCAGGCAAACTGTATAATGCGTGTGCTTGCTTCACGCAAACAATGAGACAGTCGGAACTGGAAAAAATATGCTATATTTGTTTGTAAATTTAGAAATTGTAATTAGAAGCGCGTTTAAATGAGATATGTGTTGCAAAGCGGAAAGCTGCAATAATTTTTTTCGTTTTAAATTACTTTGAGCACCCCCACCTGGCTTGGGGATTACCAAAAAATATATTAATCCGTTTGACTTCCAACGTGAATTGAATAATTATTATGGATCTCGACTTGAACGCATTGGTATATTTATTATAAGTAATTAATAGGTTTGCAGCTTTACAGTTAATAAACCCATATCTTTGTGTGCTCATCTAAACGGTTTTTGAACTGAAAAACTGAATTGGAGGCAAAAACACAAGTACGCAGTCCATTCCACAAATCAACCACTGGGTTGGACACAAAGTTCTTTTTTGGGTTAGATTTGAAGACCGAAAGACACATTTCAACAATCAACACCCCACAGTTAAAAAGCCGTTACACTCACTTGATGATTGTGCCATCTTAAGCAAAACTGTTGCGCGTCGTCGCAATCCATCCCGATGCCTCTGACCGGAAATGCTCGGATGCTGATGCTCAGATGCGCCAGGAGACTCTGGCCTGCATCGCCGGGCGCGCAACTGAGCGGCCAGCTGCCCGGCCGATGCCCGATTGAGTTTGGTCCAGATCGAATCGAGTCCAGCTTTATTTTCGACATGTCGCCTGGAGAAACCAGCTCCTATTTCTAGCCTGGAGCTGTGTATTTATTTATAAATTCAATGACATCTACTAGAATAAATACGCGTATATGTCAATAATGCGGTCGAGTCATTTGCCTGATTTTCTTCGTGGAAATTTGCCAATACCTGATGCATACGCCTGGCGCTGGCCGACAATTATACTCCGAGGTGCCGTCCGCGGCCGACGCGACGCGAGGTCGGGTGAAAAACGCACCACGCCCAAGTACGCCACTTTGCGTCGAGTACACTCCTCGCGTGATAAGTCTCTATCCAGCATGGCGGAGTGTCCGGCACGCGGAACGGCGGGGGGAATCTGCCGATGTCGGGTCTTTACAAGGACGATTTGTATGACATGCCGTATCTATGCGTTTGCTCGGCACCAATGCTCACGTTTTACTTCTTACCTACTGTGAATTTTATGTAAATAACTTGTGAATCCCAATATTTATTTGATTGTTTATTTTTAATTGAACATTTCTAATATTACACAAATCGGGAGGCTGAGCAAATGCACCAATAGTCGGAAAGGAGGATGGAAAAAGGCACAGCGCCACCTTAATTTGCGTACGCTTGCTAACCTGTTAGGTAGATTTTAGTTATTTATTATACTTTTACTTTCTCACTTACTTCTACTTTTTTCTTTATAGCTTCTACAAATACATTTATGTATAAGAAGCTACTACTGTTGCGTCTTTCAACTCGAAAAGTACAAATGCGAGAGATATTTTTTTGTGTGTAGATTGATGCTCTTGTGTTTAGATCACATCGAAAGCTGGTCAGATAATATAGATACATTAACATTAAAGTCAACGAATTTTTAGTTAGTTTGTTCTTTCAATTTAATGACCTTCATTATAAATGATTTCGGCCAGTGTCGATTAAAAATTATTATGACATATAAAAAGTAAAGACAGATCAATTTAGACATTTAATAAAATATTGAAGTAGACAATAAATTAAGTAAAATACTGAAGAACGAACTTGACATTTCGATAGGGTGCTCATGACCAGCGAGCGATCATATTCAAACTTCAAATATATGACTGCACGGCTGTTGAGACGTACATTTTATTAGTGGCCAGTTAAATGTACGCAAATTGAAACATGTAAATTGTAAAGGAATGTTTAGTGCCAAATTATAATTATTATTAATTGAAATATTATATCCGTGTTTATTTATTTATTTCGATATTGTGGTTACCCAAATTTTCAATCGAAAACGCATTTAAGAATGCACAGAAACTGGCACATCAGTTCAGGCGTATCAATAATTTCATCACATTTTTTTTTAGTTCGAATTTTGAATTAAATTAAATTTACATTTTGTTTGACTTTTGTGTCCGCCGAAGCGCCGTTGTTTGACTTTTGAGTTGTCAGCCGAAGCGTCGATATTTAACTCTCACAATATCTTTTAATTTGTGTGGAACTTGGAATATATATATTTTTGCTTTTATCTTTGTATTTGTACTTTAAGAGACAATGGAGAACTATAATAATATTGATCATCACAACAAGTTAATGGCGGATTTAGACGCATGTAATGCTAATCTTCAAAAATTGTTAGATAAGTGTTTGAAACTGAGAGGTATGTTTGATTTTACCTAAACTTATTTAACTAGGTACTTACCTATATTTTTTATCCATTTTGCGAAATACAATTAACAAACGGGTTTATTTTAGTCTTTTATAGTCTTAGACTTTTATGTATATATACATATATTACCCATAAATACAGCCATATAATTTAAAAAAAATCCTTAGACAGTTTGTGCTTACTTTTGGTAAGGCCATTAGTAGTACAATTTCAAAATAATGCACGCTTAGGTACTCTCTGTACCCCATAAGCAACGGATGTTATATCAAGAAAAATAATTAGACTACCCATTTTTTTTCAATACTAGCTTACCCCAGAAACCTTTGACCATTTTTGGGAGGATGTCTGTATGGTTTCTATGAACCTAGTTCTAAATAGTATAGTATAGTTATGAAAAAACAAATTCAGAATTTGACATATAATTTTAGCTAGGCGGAAAATTAAAATATTTTAATTTAATAATGATGAAGACACACGAATCCAAAATGCAAATGCTTGCTTTTTACCATGAGACTTTATGGTCTAATAGAGTAAAACTGTTGGCGTCCATGTATATTACACTTTTTATTTATTTATTTCTTTTCGAGTCTTCAGAAAAGCACACATGAACTTTATCAATGATTACCCATGCATGAACCGATTTAAATCGTAAATCCTTGGACTGTTCTTCAGTCTCCAGTAAAGCAAATTTATTTTAATCCACACTAAACCCATTTGTAATTTTACATCTCATTCTGCTGATCGCAAACATTAATTTGTTCCTAACCTATTTCCCTCATTCCCCCCGAATGATGTTGGAACATGACGGCTACCCCTTTGCGACATATAAAAACCATTTTTAGATCGGTACCGCTAAGTTACATATTATAGATAAAATTGACTGTCGACCCAAACGTATTTCGACATCATTAAAAATTCCCATAAAAATGCTGTTTTAAAAAATAGTCACATTGCAAAGTTTACTTTTGTTTTTAAAATTGCATTAAAATCCTTACTTTCCTTTTTTTTCCAAGGGTCATTCCTCCAAAATATGAACTTTGGCAAGGGCCAGATTTACTGAGTGAAAATAATTACCTCAGATCCTTGATATTGGGATTTGACGTGTGTTAAAATCTCAGAGATACATCATCATTCTTTTAAGATGTTTTTCTTTTAAGCTTTCCTTGCTATTTTAGTTTAGTTGTGTTTGTACTTCGGGTGCAATCCATAATTTCGTTTTAAGTATCAAATCCGAAAAACGAAACAAAAAAAATTAGCACGATAGGTATTCCATTTTGGCGGTTGTTAAGATGGCACTATACGTGCTTGATCGGCGGTCATGAATGCTAAATCACTTTCACTTTTTATTAATTATAGTTTTTTTTATTTTGATCCAGTTGAAACCTGCACTTTACAACTCGAACTCAGCATAACACTCAAGACGCTGCGATTGGAGATGTGGCATTCTCTTTCTTCTTACAGTAATTGCCCTATCCAGATTTCCGGAAATCAAGAAAAGTTTGTGGAAAATGAATCGAAAATACAATAAACAATCAAAAAATCAAATAAAAAAACAATCGAAGAAAAAAGATGTTTATTTTGACAATATTTACAAATCACATTATAAAAACTATGCATGGACATTCATATAAATATAAGAATAGATTCATAAACAATTGAAACCAGTTAATTAGACAAATAAACAATAATAATTATTATACTTATATTCAGAAAATCAAATTCAAAACGTTAAATATTAGAAATAGAATAATATAAACGATACTATCGGTGATCTGGTGAAAATGCCGGAAAGGAGTTCACCAACCTTAACAGATTAAGAACAAAACAATTGAGCAATTGAAAGCTTATTCATTATTATTATTTTATATTCTACATTTTTTGTTTTTCAATATTAAATACACCATTCCTTCAATTAAGCTAAATTGTTTTGTAGAAAGCTGTATAGTAAATCAATATTTTTGCCTCACATTTATCCACTTTTATATAAAAAAAAATATTTTAAGCTATGTTACTAACATAAATATTTGAAATTATCAGGCTTAAAAGTGACATAAGAAATATATTAAGCATATCTATAAGTGAGAAAATGGATATACCTAGGGTTTAATAGGTGAGGGGGGTCTTATCATAATAATAGTTTAATTACGTAGAAGCGTTGTAAGCGAGCTATGGCGACTATGATAAAAGTGTAATTTGCCGCCAGTCCAAAACTAACCTCCGCCCGGTGACAAGCGGTGATTGTGTCAGTGAAATTTCCTTTTCTGACTATAAAATAGTATATTTGTAATAGTGTATTTGTAAAATAGTATCAAGATAGAAGAACTATTTCATTTCGCTTGGAAGTATATTTGATTAAATTTTATACATTAATCACCTAAAACAGATTATCGATGTCAACATGTCCGCCATTTTATGATATAAAACCGTTGGATACATGGCTCAATACTTGTTGAGGTAAGAGCGATTCTATACAATTAAACTGTTCTATGGGTCTTATCTATATATGGCGATACAGATACAGAATCAATATCAACATTGAAATTTACCAAAATTAACACTACCGAACCCAGATGTTAGAACGTAGTTACTAAAGTGAATGTGAAAGCTAAGCATAAAGACCTTTTTAAAATACCCTTACTATTTCATTGTAACACGGAACCAGAAATCAGAATCAACAAAGGCACAGGAATTTCCATTCCTGGCTATAGCTCAGAATACACATTGAATGATTAGTTCAAGCAGTTATAGGTATTGTAAGATTTATTAATTTATTGTAAATCAAAATGGATATTCCTTTCTTTCTTTCTTTGTTGCTATATAAAACAGTGAATATTGTTTGAAATAAATAAAAAGATAAAATAAACATTGTTTGAATTAAATAATATGTGTACAGTTCGTTCATGTGGTTCACGTACTTACTGGTATTACGATTATTTGAAAACAGTAAGTACTTTAAAGAAGATTTTAAAATTTATAGCAAAAGTTGTTTTCAATGAATTTAAGAATAATATAAAAAATATTAATGTTTCTAGCACTTTCTAATTTAAAAAAGTATATTTTTAGAATACTTTTAATTTAAAATTTCCAACCATATCAATGTTAACTATAAATAATTATTAATTTAAATTCAGTTATTGGGTGACATAATTATTACATAATCAGCTTACAATCCTATTCATACATATACAATTTTATAACCTAAATGTATAGTGTGTGTAATGTGTATGTGTGTGTGTGTGTGTATGTATAATGCGTCTGACTCTTACATAGATAAAGAGATGAGGCACTAAACCCTAGTGATAGTAAAGCGCACATATGCCAATGCTTGAATAACTACAATGGCATATCAAAAGTAGGAATATAACCTTAGTCAAATTATTTCAAATGTACTCTTACTAAACAAACTAAACTTAATTTTTATAATTACAATTTGTGTAAGTTGCGTTTTATCCATGATATTTCTAGGGTCGGCGGACTCGAGCACATAACTCAAAAAACTATTTACATAATATTAAATAACCAGTAAACGTAGACTATTAAACTCCTGTAAAGTTGCAAAAATGTACAGATGTGCTGCCCTAGATTTAGTGCTGCCCTAGTGTGCTAATTAAAGTGTGGTGTTTTTTTTAACTCAAATAAAGGTTACAAGTCACACCACAAAGACCACTTAATCTGCCACCCGACCGACATCAGTAGGGCTAGTCTCAAACCGCAAGCGCAATTAGCGAGCGGGGAGCAGCTGTCAGTTTGAACGTTTTTATTGCAATAAACAAACATCAAACTGATAGCTTCTCTCGCTCGCTATTTGCGATCGCGTTTAGACTAGCCCTGCTGTTTATGTGTGGCAAGATAGCAGGTGCCATGGAAATCTCAAACACGTTAGAGATATCACGAAAGAGGCGGTGGAGGTTAGAACAATGACTACTTTAAGGATTTAGTATCCTTAAAATTGATCCAATAGGCAGTTAACAGCTAAAAGGTTCATGGAAAAGTCTCAAAATGCAATTTACGAGACTAGTTCTGGTATCAATTTTAGTCTAAAATGTAATTTAAAAAATAACTAAATATAACACTGGCAATAAATTGGAAACACGAGTCAAATAGCACACAAAATCTCTTCACTGGGAATTTTAAATTCAAAATCGTACCACGTACCTCATGGCTATCGGCACCAGTGTCCGCGTTTCCAACTGGCTTCAAGTTGTGAACGTTTAATTTCAATTTGATATGGGTTTATCTGCGTTTTATGATTATCTGAATTTATCAACCCATTTATTTTAATGTATTATTGACATTTAAATTATACAATACCAATAAATGCACGATAATAACTATCCTAATTTGTCATTCTTCGGCATTATAATGTGATTGAATTCAGGGTACTGATAAAGACTAGACTTAAAGATAAATAGGTGGTATTTAAAAAAAAAATGTAAGTCATAAATAAGCTTATGTCAAAAACAAATAACTTAGGAAATATTAATCCTAAAAATATATTTTTATTAGTAAGGAACATAATTAATTAAAAATCTAAAAATAGGTTGGTAAATAGGTATTTTAATGGCTAAATTATATTTTTTAGACATTTCTTATGTTTGCTTTCCATGATAGCTTATCATATATACAAAATTAACAGATTATAAAGTAAAAGGTTACATTGAATTATTATGGTTGAAAGATCCTTATGTCCAAATGACGTAGTGGTCAGCGTAACCAACTACACATCGGGCAATTTAGGTTTGATTCACAGCGTGGGCTATGTTTTGCTAGATTTTTTTATTTTCATTATATTTTATTTTGTGAATGCACTGTGGAGGTATTTAAATGGTACATAAATGTATCTATTTAAAGGAACCGTAGGAAAAGTCATCTAATGTGAACAACTTGAGAAATTAATCTTCATGTAAAACTCATCAATTACAATACAACGTAACTTAACTAAACATAATGTAATGATGCTTTGTAAAAAAAAAGTAAATCGAAAAGAGCAAAAATTAAATAACACTTAAATTTTAGGTATAGAGAATAAAAAATAAATATTCATTAGCGGATCAATTTTTGGAGCTTAAATTCCTTCAGTATATATGTATGTATATTCTTATTAATATTAAATTGTAAACTAGTTTTCTAAGGTTCAAATAAAAATCATAACAAATTTAGAGGTATCCATACTTAAATAATTATATTTGACCCATACCATACTCCCTTACCAACAATATAGAAAAAGTTAGTATCTATAAACCAAGCAAATAAGCTGTGGGTGTCTCAGCGGGTGTGGGCTACCCACATTTATCACCGGCCACATATTTGTTGCCGATTTACCGGGAATTTTACTATTTACGAAATCCAGACGGGAAAAATTGAAAATTACCTCGATCCCAGGTAATTTGACTAATGTATTAAACGGTAAGTAACAAGACATACACAAAAAAAAACATACACATTCAGTTACAGACTAGTGAGATGTTGTTGGCCTGTAATGAACGGCCTCGCATTATTAAACAACAATAAGGCTGTCGAAACTGTGCCCAATAGCGCCTCCCCGACAACACAAGCCATATAAACGAAGAATTACAGTAGCCACGTTCGGCAGCCTCTCAAATGCAACAAACAGCTACAGTAGAAGAGTCGAAATTGAAGAATTTAATATACTTATATTTAAGTATTACTTTTGTCTTTTTCCAATGCTTCTTTATAAAAAAATATGTAAATCAGAACATAGATATAAGTTACAGGCTAACACGCTTTCCTTCAAAATGCACGCAAAGTACGGAATTAACAAGAGATATGGGAGTGATAGCTAAATTAAAACCGAGTAACATTATGTCACGCAGCCAAATGGGGCTTTAAAAAAATAAATACTTTTATACATAATTTTATATACAAAGAAGAGAGTGCATGAAAGAGTGCACACATGTCACAGTAGGATTTAAAAAAAATCAAAAATTCAGGTTGGATAACTCGATTTTAACACTAGTTATTGTAGCTAATGTAATTGTATTTTTAAATTAAATAATAAACTAAATAAAATGAAACAAAATTTACGTAACAAAATTTCGATCGGAATGCGTTAAGAGGACTCTATATCTCATGATACTCTCTAAATTAACAATAGGCCAAGGAGTGTCCAATAATGATCACATTAAAGTTTGTGGATTATAAACATTGCAGTCCAGCTGAAACAAAACACCGAAAAACCTTTCAAACTACCGTAGGTTTGTTCAACGAGATTTTACATGAGTCCTATTATTGATATCGGCTCATTTTTTGTACATAATTTGTATGAATAATATCGGCTAAAATAAGGAAAAAAAATCACATGTTCAGGTTACTATAATTCTACTGTTTTTAGTTTAAAGTTGCCATTTTAAATAATTGTTATAACAGGAGTAAAAAAAGTAAGTCGCGGATCAAAAACGCTTATAAAAAAACGCATTATTTCACTGGTGTATTAGGGAGTTTAGACTAATATTTACTCTTATGACATCTAGTAATAGTCCATAAAACCAAATTACTGCACTAACTACCTGAAATCCGCCCCACCAAAATGATACTTCTTCAATTAAACTTTGATTATTACGATGCTGAGAATGTATTTTTCATTTATAAGTAATTAGGTATTTATTGAAAAAAATATTTGTAAAAATTTAGTTTTTCTAAATTTATGCATTTCTTATAAATCGACCTTCACTTCATACAGGCCGGCCACTCGGTTTACGTCAATCGTATATATTTCTCACACGATGGAAGCCTCGTGATAGGCGCTGTGCAAAATTGCAAGGACATATTATAATTATTGGTTTGGTTTGATTGTTGACGCCAATTAGGTGTCGATGCTAATTGTCAGGAATTGGATCCGTCCGCCTGCGAAGAAGACGGGTCGAACTCAAACAGGTGCCAGGATTTCTTACGGACTCCTTCTGCTGTCGGGCGGTGCACTGGCTCGTGTGACAGCATCAGTTCAAGTAGCTCGTGCTGAAAACATATTTTATAGAAATTATACTCCACCCAATGAACTATTCATTCTATCTATGTAATATTAGTAATATACTATACTATACTGTAGTATTAGTATGTAATATTAGTAATATACTATACTATACTGTAGTATTAGTATGTATATTAGTAGTATAGTTTATATTAGCAGTAGAAATCTCTGATTAGTTTTACGGATACTTTTTAAAAATGTAAACTTATCATTAATATCAATTGCTTGTAAGACTGTTGATTTCTCTAATAAAGAATAAAGAATATAGGGTAATAAAGTAATTTTAAAAAATAATACTTATAATGTACATCTATAGAAAGTAATTTGCATTATAACACCTTTGTCAATTTAAATAAATAATTCAAAACAACAAAATTTTATTTCATAATTTACATTTTTATAGTAAAAACTATGGCCTATAAAAAACAACATTTGTAATATAGACTTGAAGATGATGGACATAATTAATCACAAACAATAAACATCATTGTGTTACAATTACACAAATCATTCATCATCAGTCCCGGATGTTCAACCTAGGGAGAAGCGCGGGGACGAACAGCTAATGCGCCAATTTAAGTACTCTCCCTCTGTTAAAAACTTTAATTGCACCAGAGATATTTGCGTGATGATTGAAATGCATCTTCGTAAAATAACGGTTGATATATTTCTTACATACTTGCTGATCTAAAAACGGCAGCTTGAAGTGGTCAAACTTGAGTATTGGAATCTTTTAGAATAAAAAATAAAAATTAAGAAATTAAATATCAAGTATCCTTAGATTCAGTAGTATATTCCACCATCATTAAAACGCCGCATACAAGTCATGCAACGTAAATTAGTAAGCCGTAATCCGGCTTTATAATATATTTTTTTTCTTTACCTCCTTAGGATATTCTTGAATAAAACAGTTTGGAAAGATTCCTTCGCGCAATTGAAGAAGAGATGCAATTCGTTCGGACTCTGTCGAGAAGGGGAAAAGAAGCTCAAAGAGAATCAGGCCCAAGGAGAATATGTCCACTTTGAAGCTGTATGATGCACCGACCGCTTGCTCAGGAGACATGTACAAGTGTGTACCTAAATAAAATAGATAAATTTAATTTACTTTTTTCATTTATATATTTTTATCTATTGATAAGGAAAAAGAAAAATTGCTATGAACTAGGTCATACAGTTATTTTGAGCCCTATTCAACTAAGCTAAATGTGTTTGTGGTAGACTTAGGGATATGGTGATAATTAAGCGTTAAAAACAGTATGACTATAATGTGCGGATTTAAACCTGCAGCCCCTGGTTCAATGGTGAAACATTTTAATCACTAGACTACCATGATCTCACATTTACATATAATATGTTGTGAGTTTATTTATACATATAAATAAAATTGTGTCTGTGATTTCGCAATAACTCCTTTCTTCCAAGTTCATATGATTATTCGCACGCAACCAAAACCTACATAGGCATTATTTTTGTCTGTTTGTTTGTCCGGGTTAATCTCTGAAATGGCTGAACCGTTTTTAAAGAGACTTTCATTATCAGGTAGAGAACTTTTCAGAAATTAATCTAGGCCACTTTTTACCGTGGAAATATTCAAGGTTGCTGTGTAGAAATTGAAAAAATGTAGAAATGATGGCAGTCGAAAATGCTGAATGCGTCCGACGGAATGCGTCAGGTGAAGTGCCTAGCAGCGAATGATAGATTTATTCGTTCCCGATACTCCTGAGTGCCGCAGAGGCGCCCAAAAAATGATAAAGAGATGATGATGATGATATGTAGATGGTGTGGCAAATAGCTCAGACACAAACATCATAGAAGCATAAATATTTACAGTTTAGAAAAGCTAATCCTGCCAATAACAAGATGGCGTACTGTTTTGTAAATAAATTTTAATATAAACCTAAAGAACATATTGCCATCTGTCGCTAAAATGATGTTGTTTTATGGATGTTTGAGACTTGATGCGACATCTTCATATCATTTTAGTTGCTAAAGAATGGTTTTGAATTTCTTCTTAGTAGGTGAACAATCTATAAACCGCTATACAAATAACGGTAGTGCATTAACACGTAAATAAATAAATTTAGGCAGATAAAAAGCCATAATACAAGTGTAGTTTATTTGTAAATGTTCAGTATGTGTAGTAGTTGTATATGTGTCTCTCTTATCCGAAGCCTTTAAAACACAGTAAGGTTGGATTAATGTATGTGTTTTTAATGTATGTATTGTAAATGTTTTTTTTTATGCTGTTATAAACCCCCCCCAACCCCTCCTACTTCCTGGTCCCGGCCTCGCTCCCGAATGGGTTTTCTATTTTTTTAAGTTTGGAGGAAACTATTATTGGCTTTGTGTTTTAATTGTTTTTTTTGTTTATTGTAATTACTATGTAAGCTGTTGTTTCCTGAAATAAATAAAATTAAAATAAAATACTTTTAAACCACAATTTGCATGAAATACAAAAATTAAACTTAAAACTTATTACATTCACACAACACATTACATATTATTACACATTATTATTATTACGTACATATTATTTATTCTTATATATGATTTTGAACAAAAAAATAAAAGCATTAACTTTTGCTTATATTTTTTAGTCATTCGAGAAAACATTTCTTTTCGCAGTCGATGTTCTGTATAGCTAAACAGTTCAAAAACAAAAACAAAAAAATGATGTAATTGCATACGAGTTTTAAACTTAATTGTCATGTGTCGCAAGACGAAGTCCTCGTGTATAATAAATACGAGCGAATAAATTCGGATATAGGGAGATATCCAGGAGTGTAGGGACCTGATTTTCGGTACCTGCAGTTCTCAGTGCTCTCATTCGAAGGTTCGGACCAGCGCGATCATCGGATTAGCGGGACTGTACTGTATGCATATTTTATTATACTAATTAATAGTAGGTACATAATACGTAGATAATTTGCTTAGATTACAGACTGACAAATGGTTGAAATTGTTGTAATCGATGAAAACTAGATTGTAGTAAAAAATATATTACCGACTCGATGGGTGTGTTTCCACTCCCAAATTTGATGATCTCCTTCAGGTGACTGCTGAACGGCAGCCGAGTTTTGAGTTTTACCTAACATTTCTGTGACGAGGCCAAAATCACCAACTTTGATGCTTCCGTCGGGAGCAAATAGGATATTACTCGGCTTTAAGTCTCTGTGAATTAGACCGGCAAGGTGTACATATTCCACAGCGGCGACAATTTGATTGAAGAAAGACGGCACCTATTGAGTAAGAAAATTTAAAAAATCTTTATTTTCATTCAAAAACATTACCGAAAATTGAAAACCAGTTTATATACAGGCTATAATCGACTCAATCAACTCAAGCTTCGCTTTAAAGCTCCGCTTAGCAGAATTTGATGGCATATTATATATATTGTTCTTGAATCAAGAAGGAAAATCTCATTAGTCGATGCTCTCGAGTTCATTTTTTTTTTAAAAGGAAGCAACCTGGTCATTTATCTCATAATTATTTGAGTTTAAACTATCTAATATCTACAAGATACAGATCTGACCTACATAAATTGTAACTATATTATAACGGTTATAATTTAATTACCATTAATTGCCAATATTAAATTTATTTTATTTGAAAATAATAATATAACGGGTATCTATCGTGGTTAAATGAGTTATTCCATCTGCAAATACTTTTTCTGCATAAATAAACGCTAAATATGTTTATTAAATTAGGGAAATATGTTTAATAAAAAAGAAGCAACAATTAATGAACTAATGAAAAATAATTACCTGTGACTTCCTCACATAGGGTGCTGTATTTTGTCTTAACCACTCATGGAGACTATCTGGCTGACAAAGCTGCATTTGAATGTACAAAAAGACCTTTCCGGTGTTGACTGTGGCTATAGAAGGAGAGGCACTCATATCCAATGACCAATGTCGACGATGGCCCTAAACATAGAGAAAATGCAGTTAAGAATAAAATTGTTGCCATCTTGCTAACATTCGATAACGGATGTGGCCAATAAGGACAAAAGTCTTGTTATTATTTACTTAGGTTCATAATTATTTTGACAATATGGTATCGTAATTAACAATAATGAACCAGTAAATTCGTACAAGCATTACCATACTCTGATTCCTACCCCCTTAACTAGACTATTATCTGTACTAAAGAAGGCAGTGTTTCGAGTTTTAAATTTTGCGTGATACACAGGATACAGTTTTCGTTTTCAAAAAATTAAATTAAATGATTATAGTATAATAGTATAACTATGTATGGTAAACGTTTTTTTTTTTTAAAGTTTTTTATTTATAAACAAAGTACATATTTGTTTGTTCACTAAACCCTTGCGGGTTTTTATGTGAATTTTTTTGAAAATTTTTATTAAATTAGCACAGAAAAAATACCCATAAAATCTGTAAATTTTAAATTATATTACGTAAGATATACTCAAATATATAAAGATAATATACTATATATATTTATATTATACTAAACTACTTGTAATAGCAAGAAGTTTTTTTAAAGGATTTGCCTTATTAAATTAACGTTGTATGTAATTAATATGAGGCCTAAATTATAGAATTGCAATTAATTATTTTCAGATGACACTTGGAAAAATCTAGTTTGAAATAAATATTCTCACCAGACAACATTAAAGGTAAAATAAATTGTTGAAAGATGTAAAAAGGTATACACCTTTATGGTTGTAGTTAATTACATTACTCTTTGATAAAGTTCGGCTAAGTTCATTCAGTTATTCATAAAATTAAAGATGGAGTAACAAGTATAGTATGTTCTTTTTTTATTAAATAAAAAATATACTAACAATTACGACATCATGACATTTCAAGTTAATATGTGTCGAGCGCCCAGGTTGCTATTTTTTTAAATATAACATCTTTCTAACTGATTTCATTTAGAAATATCGTTTATCAACATAAATAGAAAAAAAAACGGTTTCTTCTTACTTTACGAAAAAAAAAATGTTGAGTATCTATAGATATATACATATATATATTTTTTTCATGGTAAAAAAATATATTTTACTTATAAATAGTTTTATATATCTAGGAACATAAGTAAAAAAGATGGATGTTTTCGTTTTAAATTCTCTTTTATTGGGTATCAAAAATATATTTTTTCAAGTTTGACATTTTTTATTTTTTTTATATACAATATCTATAGTTATTAATGAACCCATATTGTAGAGAATTTCATAAGTTATTCAAAATAGTGTAGTTTGTCAACACAACATATAAAGTTTTTCTAAAATGAGTAAGATGCGCCTGTAATTACGCAATTTTAAAAAATATCGCGGGGCACTCGAGGGTTCTTTTGATTTATATTTACAAACAAGAGACTCCGTGCGCACTCATTGAAGCTAAACAAGAATATTTGTAATTCAAACCCAAGAAAGCATTTCATGTCCAACAGAGGGGTGGACTCTTATAATGAACTACCTCAGGAAGCGATAAGTGCTATTTCAGTTAACAGTTTTAAAAACAAATTAGACAAATACTTAAAAAACAAAAACTAAAACACTATTAAGTGCACTCAATACGGGGAAATAGCTTGAAGCTGCTTAGTGTATCTAAAATAAATAAATTACCGATTCCTTATTTTAAATAATAAATGCTGCACCGACCCCATCTACGTCAAATACTTAGCCAATGTGCATACAGTTCCATGCCCATCCCTTTCATGCCCAAGTGCTTAACTACGCGCCTGCGCGGCGCCAAATTTAAAATTAATTTGAAAATTAGTTTTTCTCATAATTGGGAAACATTTATTTCAATATAATTTGCTGAATAATGTTCGATTGTTCGTATAGATCTACTACCTGAAAATACAATAGAGGATTTAATACACTCTTTATACTACTATATTCTTACTTATACCCTGGCCCATTTCTTTGAAGGCCTGCTTTGGTAGGTCTGCTGGGGAATTTGTGCATTAGTTTCAGTATCATCAACCGGTTGTAATCAAAAGCAATTGCAGTCAATTTTTGAAGACCTTTAAATTTGTTTTCATTGAAAACAGTAAAACCATCAGATACTAGGTTGGTTGGGTAGTATAAAAAAAATGTGAATGTCAACCCTGCAATTGTTCTTATTGCTTATGAGGAGTGGTACTGTCAATTTCAACCATCTCATTTTGATGATGCAATGTCGTACATTACAGGAATAGGGGATCTCGCGAAACCTGCACGAATTGTCTCGTTAAACGTCGAACGATCCAGTCACCCGAGACGACCTATAAGTTGAAAGCAAGCTTTTTTAGCAATAAAAATAAAATATATAGGTACAAACCGGCTTCTTCTTAGGTTGATGGCTTTGTTTTTCATTCTCCATTATTGAAATAATACTTTCTCTGGCACGGTCTCTCTTGCTATCTACGAACACTATAAAAGAATCTTCGCCGTGTGAAGAGCTTTTTGAGTTCAGGTCTTTGGATCCTCGACCACCATTCGATATTTTGTCTTCGCATACATTAGCACTCGAATCACCCGCACCGGCTTGGTCGTCGAATATAATACTGAACGAATCATTCAAACTGTACGAGCGAGATCGCACTGACTTAGAGTTGACGTCATAATTATATTTCAAAGCATCGAAGCAATTCTCACAGGAAATTTCGTGTGAATCTTTCTTCAAATTGAGAATGTTCGGATGTTGAGTTATCTTCGGCTGTTCTGTTGCCTGTAGTTTCACGCTAGTATTTGTCGATGTGTATAATGAATTTAGTGGTTGAGAAGTTATGTTAAATTCTCTGAAAAAAAGTGATAAGAACGAAGTTTTTATAAGAATCAGTAATAATTAAAAAAAAAATTGGGTTGCAGACCATTTGAGTACTTCATTTAAATAAAGCACTAATTGCCAGAGTTATTAAAATGAGTAATATAGAGAAATTAATCCGTAATATAAGGAGTAATGCCATTTTGAAGTGGCAAATAGTGCCTATTTAGTTAAAGTGAAGCTTGGCGCTTAGTGATGGGACAATGTTCAAAGGAAAAAAACTTCGCTGGTATTGCGTAGGTCTGACACTGTTTTATGGTCTTTATAAATAACCTTTCTTAGAACAGGTAACTCTTACCTAGTTAAAAAGGTATCGGATCTTATCAAATCGGCCAACATGATTCGATTTTCTATATTTGGATATTGTATTTTATTTTAATATTTAAGGAAAACTGAACATTATGTTGCCGATACCTTATTTTGTTTAATAAAAACTTTGAATTTAATGCTTTATTTATGATGTTTGCGATGGCATTTAGTACCAAACTGCATACCTAATTTGAAAAAAAAAATTGGCATTTAGTGAATTAATTGAATTATTTTAATTCAATTTAAATACTTAGTAAATAACAACTTTTTGAAACTAATAGGCAAGTTGTCTACAGTTATTTAAACTATGAATAAAAAATAAATTTAAGTTAACTATGAGTATGTAGTGTTTAGCACAATGAATACAGCTCCGCCGATAAGTGGCATCCTTTAAGCCAATCCCAATACTCGGCAACTCCCAATACCCAACAAATTTAAACTGAGATTACTGCGAAATGCTATTCTGATAAGACTGACTTTCATCACAAAGAGAAGTCGTCTTTTTTTATTTCAGTTCTAGTGCGCATAAAAAAAACACTTCACAAAAACAAACTTATTTAAAATATTTTTTTTTTGCATATTAATGTAGATAATATCTAAGAACTTTGTTTAAAAATTTGCATTAAATTTGATTTACTTCTTTATAAAGCAGCTCGATGAAAATTGATATTTATATCATTAGCATTTTAAACTATCTATTAAAATGAAACTTCTTTTTCTTTGGGCCTCTGAGAGTTTTTACAAATATTGTAAATAATTTTAAGTGCGAGTGAAAATATGTTTTCTGTATTCTTGTGTGTGTTAGCGGAAACCTATCATCCGTGAATTTTATGGAAATGTACGTACCGTTTTTTTTTTCTATATTGTACTGTTGGTTTTCGAAATAAATATTCTGTTATTACAATAAATTAAATACTTTGATTTGATTAGATTTGTGGAACTTTTATATGTATTATGTATATGTATATATATGTATATGTACAAAGGTTAAAGCGAAGGAACTCTTTCAAAATTTCAAAATTGAAGTGAAACTTACTTGAACAGATGTTTATCCTTTTCTTCTTGCCATCCGGAAGGGGGTTGTTCCAGCCAGGCATTGAAGTATCTCACAATATGAGGATGTTCTAATTTAGCCAACGCTCGAACTTCACGGAGCACACGATCACGCTGAGATTTTCTATCAAGGATAAATCAAACAAAATTATAATAAAGTTTCATTATTGCATCTAAAATAAACAAAATCCGAAGCATATTTAATCATATGAGGAGGTAATTCGAAAATGTAAGGATAAGATAATTCTGACATTATTCAAATGTCACAATATTTTAAAACAGACTATCTTTAAATAGAGTAATAGAGTGTCTTCAAATTGGCACCGAACAATGTTAATCCCTCCTGTTTATTTAGGAACAGACGTTGTGTAAATTATATGTGGGCGGTTTATAAAAAAGGTTGTACAGGTTTCAGCCTCACCTATCAGGCAATGTGATCCTCTTAACGGCATATGAACAATCGTCGATGTTGTTCTTCGCCTCAAAGACCACGCCAAAGCCTCCCCGACCGAGACAGCGCAGAGGCGAGAAGTCACTTTCGTACCGGCTGCTGTATCCGGTCGAGCTGGAACTGTCAGAACTGAAGCTGGTATTGTAAATGACTGGCTGCGGCGATGGAGCGGGTGCTTGCGTGTATTCCTAAACAAAAAAGGTACTAAGGTACATTATTTTGGCTGAACAGAGGACATGGTCTACTAATCGTTTAAAAAAAAATGTAAAAAGATGTCTTACTGATTGATTCAATTCGACAAAATGGTGTTAAAATATTGAAAACTGTTTTTTTTGTATTTATTATAATAAAACCAAGCTTTTACTAAAATATATTTAATTAAAAATTACTAGAAAGTCTTAGGGTCACTTCACGGCTTATGGAAAGCAAATATATATTATTCTATTTTGTATTTAGCGTATGTATATCATTGAATTTTTGTTTAATAAAATATTAAGAAAGTTATTAATAATGAGTAAGTACTTAATAACATTATTGTGATACCAAATATATTATTTACGAATTAAAATTAACGTTTTACCTTTAACCAACAAACACATGCTAAATGTAACATAATATATTATCGCATATACCGTTGGATGCACTGTTCAATACGAAGATTTGAGGTAAGAGAATTTCTATACCATTAACTTGTTCTATGATTATGTCCTTCTTCACTGGAGTTCCAGATTATGATTAAGTTTTTAGAACTGTTTTTATGACTTATTTTAAATAACAAAAATGTTTCTTCTAATATTAATTTAATAATAAATAGACACACAAGTACATACATGCAATGGACGTACCTGTTGTATTGCTACATTGGGCGAAACAATAGTAGGTCTAAAAAGAACTCTTTGCGTGACAATCAAATTCAGTAATAGAGCAGAGCTAACGGCTATGACCAAAACTTCTTTCCTAAAAATGAGAAAAAGAAATTTCAAATTATAAAATTAAATAATCATATAAATCATGCATATTTAATTCTAAAATACTCTTCGATCACTCAAAAGTCTGTAACTTCGAAAGTACGAGAGTACTTATATGTAGAGACTTATGTATTAAATTATAATCACACCTCGCAGAACAATATCATTAGAAGCAATGTAGCTGTAAACAAAAAAAAAATACAGCTGTCTGTTTACTAAAAACATAAAAATGTTCTTACTAATTAATGTTCTTAGATAATAAATCCACTGAATTAAAAAAAAATCTTTTTAAGTTTTTTTTTATTTCTGTAATTATATACAGAGGTATTTGTATATCACCATCACGCTAACTTAATAACAAAATGACTGTAAAGTGACATTCACTCAGTTACGGTCTTGCTTGCAATAAATACCTGAAACATTACCTTATTATAAATGTGCAAATTCTAGTAAAAATATTTTTTATAATGATTAAAAAAATAGTGACTGTTTGTGTGAATTATTTAGTTGAACGGATGAAAACGATTTAAAAAACGAACCGAAATCTTTGAGTGTTGAAACATCAGCCTCTGAAAACAATATCCGTACAATTTGTTATAAAAATAATAATAAATATTAAAAAGATAAATAATAATAGGCAACTTACCACCAGAACCATAGTGAAACGACTAAAATGTGAACTTGAGGCGATTCGTTGATATGTCGTAAAGTATGATCAAGAAACCCATCGGTCGTATTATCAATGTCGTAATCATCGCTGTGGTTGTCTTTATTGCATCGGTCACCGTTATCTCTCACTTCGTAAAGAAATACACCAGCAGTGACTGAAAATTGACTTCAATTTAGTATACTTTAATGATAATACGTTAAAATATTGCAACACAGCAAAAAGCGCCCCAAAACATTTTTTTTTTAACTTTTATATAGTTAGAAATAAAAGATAAGTGTAATAAAATAGTGCATCTATATTTCATCAACTATTGAATCCTTTTAAAGGTGGCCCGATGTCAGGATTATTTACTTATTTAGGAGTTTAACTATTGAAATCCTAATTGCCACACTAAATATGGGAGTCTACTACCTAACAACCTTATACATCAACTAGCTGTTCAACCTGAACTGTCAAACAGACAAAAATAAAGAAAATATAAGGGAATTTTATAGAAATTTGTTGAATTGACAAATATCTAAAAAAAAAAGAATTTTTGTCTGGAGCTTTTATCTTCTCATATACTCTTCTATGAAACAGTTAAATAGAACTTTAGTGTCACTCATATTGCGGACACACAGTAACTGTCGCTTGACTGGTTCTAACTTTAGTGCGGAAGGCTATTCCTAGCGATTTATATCTTATTTCTACATAGTATATGATAAACTCCACGGTAATTGTATATTTGCATTAATCTCGAGAACTAATGGATGGTTTTCACTACTTTATAATCAGAATAGCTGACTCAAGCAATTTTTAAAATATAATAACCCTGCATAAAGCTCGGACATGCAGTTAGTTATACTATACAGGTGCCCTAAAACATTTCCGACGACTTAGTAGCGTGTGTTCATGAGTAAGAAATTTATAAAAATGCAAAGAGTTCATCTCAATTTTTTTTTTAAAAGATGGTGTAAATTACTTGTCTTTTTGATCAGCGAGTGAATTGCAACGCTGTACAATACGGGACATTGCCATTGCCGCCCCCGTAACTGTTAATGAACCACATTATAAGAACCGTTTAATATCATCACGTAAAGTTTACATTTTTTTTAATGGAAACCACGATGAATATAATGTCTTCATAAATAATACTTGAAATTGCAGAACCGATTAGCTGGATTATTTGTCTTAGGACACAGAGTATAAGGCTCACTCACCAGTTTGTTTCGCCGCATACAATGCCTGCAAAGCTTTACTACGAACATCTTTTAAATCCTTTTTGTCAGTATTTACTAAAGCAGTATCGGTTGCATCTTTTGTTTCAGTTTCGATTGCTGGTCGTGAATGCCATGACAGCTTTTGGTGGTTTTGCATACCAGTGAGAGAAACACCCGAAGTGACGAGTTGTCGATAGGCGGGAGACTCCTGAATGTACAACTGCAATAAAAATACAGAATAAAAAAGAATAGCTATGACACCCTGTAGCTATCATATAAAATCAACTGCTTCTATAAATTGTTTAGTAGTAGTACATTATTTAGTCAGAACCTGATGTCTTACAGCTAGGCCTACAGGCGTCATTAATTGCATCTTCCAACAAACAACTCGCGCCTGTGTTATCAACTTGTGATGGGTTGCTTCATTTCCCATCTTCACTTGTGCCTACAGTACTTTTAGCCCATTTGATGTGCATTTTGGTTATGGTCATAGAGGTAATAGTGGGTTATTTTTTAGGTCTGGGTAGATAAAAATATTAAAAATAAAAATGGTATCCCAACATTCCTAAAACTCAAAAATTTTAATGTCATTTTAGTTTTTTCTGTAAATTTTAAATGTATGTAATTTTTGTAAATTGACATAACATTTCAATTTATAATAATTATAATGTGGCACTGAACATTCTTCGTAGATGACTTTGTATTATCAATATGATTGCGCTCTGCTGATGAGTGCCCTATCGAAATGTCAAGTAAAATTCTTCGGTACTAAAAAATCATTGACGTTAATGTTATTTTTTTATTATCCAACCAGCTGTCGATTTAATCTAAACGGCTACAGGGTTTCTCAAGAGCATCAATCTACACACAAACAATCAATTCTCTCGGATTTGCACTGTTCGGGTTGAAAGATGCAACGACAGACAGACGGCTAAGTGACAGGGATAGTAGCTTCTTATATATGAATGTATGGAAGCTAAAACTAATGGGGGGCACGTATAACCGTATTTCAAACGATTAAAAAATTCCACCTAGCTTTTGGTTGCTCCATTTTCTTGCTTGAAAAAGATTTGTATGATACAAGCTGTTAAACGCCGAGTGTCACACCAGGCTGACAGGCCCTGCAAGTGGCTTTAATGGCACCCTTGGTGCGTGATGAATCATGCCTCATCTTTAAACCCTTCGGACCCACCTAAATTTGTTTATGGCGCCAAATAACTCGTGACTACGGCACTCGGGAAAACTGAAAACAGTTGCGTTGACATAAACCTAAATAATTACAATACTTCCCAGCCAAAGTAATTTGGGTGTAACAATGGAATAAAAAATATGATTATCAAATTTCTGATGATGAAATTGACAATAAAAGATAACCTGATTGTTGTGAACACCGATATAAACCGACGGTTCATCAGGATTTTGCGTTGGGCCTGCGTCTTTTGACTTTATCTCTCCAAATCCTACCCTCAAGATATCGACCGTCTCCAGTTTACCTTGCTTCACGCGCCATGCACCAGTTATTGGCGATTCGAGCTGAAAATAAAATTTGAATATTTACTGTATAGAGAATGAAGTTTTCATGAAATCAATGAGTATTTTTATGTTAATTTGTAATGCGAGTTTGATTAGATGTTAAATCTGGTCCAGAATGACCACACACTGGTATAATTTTGTTTATTTTACATATTATTATTCTTTTATTTTAATTATGCTTTCTGTTATGCTCTATTTTATTTGTATTTTCTCGTGGTATGCTTGGCTTTGCATAATCCTGCTTAGCTTCCTGGAATTACTTTCATAATGGCGGCTGTATATTTTTCTGAAGTTTTGTTGATTTATTTATTTTTTACACACCTGTAATAACATTAAAAATTTTCAACCCATCAAAAGAACGTTATTTGTGTAATGCAATTTGCCACTAGCATAGACACAAATGACGCTCGCGCTTATTTTGAAGAATCATTGTAGCGTGTCCACACAAGCGTGAAGCTTGAAGTTACTTTGATTCGTAGATATATTTATTTCTGGCTTGACTCTGGCAGCTTTTTGGTTTCGTAAAAATAAGTATTTTCCTGTCACCTAGAGTATGGAACTGTCATACTTAAGGTCGTCACCAAAGTTGTTTACTGCATATTTTTAATTATATTTGCAGTTTTAGAATTATTTTTACAGTTAGGAACTGCATTTAAGTACGCGTCCCCCACAACACGAGCCTTACTATAAATAAATCAAATTTTAAATTATATACTTCATAGCTTTTTAAAAAAGATAGATGAAACATTCGAGAGTTTAAATTTACTACAAGGACATTGTTTTTTTTTTACTAAAATATCAGCTTAGACCATATTTTTTAAAAAATTTAAGTCATTTCCACGATGCAATAGGTTGAAATTATTACAATAATTGTTGAGCAGTAATATTAAAAAATTATATATAATTACGAATCAAAGTATATAATTAGAATCAAGTTTTATTTCAAAACAGGACAAAATTATAACATTACATACAAGTAGTATTTACCTAAAAGACTTCCATACTAATCAGGTATATTAAAAAATAATATATTTGTATACTAATACCATTTATAGCAACGAGCGGTTCGAGATATTTGGAAATTCCTGCTGATATTCAGCGAAGAAAAATGATACATTCTCGTAACCATTCTGATGCATTTTCATTGAAATGGCATCTATTATAAAAGGACACAACATAACATACCTGCAATTCAATTTCTAACTTGACAAAATAGATACTACCCTCCAAATATCTATTTGGTAAATACACATTATCCTGAATTATCTTGTTCTGTATTGTTTTCAATGATTTTAGAATGTATTCATCATTCATAATAAATATATTTTTTAAAGTTATGTCACAGTGATAATTTTATTAATATTGCAGATATTTCAGGAATATTCACATGTCTCATCACCAGAGCATCTTGGTCTAAATTTGATTTTATAATAAAGTGAAATTATCGTAATCCTGCATTTGTTTGCAAATATATACTAAAACATCTTTTCCTACATTTTTACCTTATGCTCCCAAATAACCGTTTCCGGCAAAAGGGGATTGTGGGCCTGCACTAAACCTTCGGGCATGATAACTTTCAATAACGGTGTTTCAGGTGCGTCACTCTTCAGACTGTCTTCATTCTCGTCAATGCAATTTTCTTCGGCCATTGTGACATCATGTTCGCCAACGCTGAAATTCCACCTGGGAACAAAATTGTATTGTAAGTTGTCAAAAAAAAAAATGTAATGCTTCTCAATCACCAATCTAAAAATAAATGGTATTCATAAGATAGCTAAACATAAAACATAATTTTATCATTAACAAACGGGTGAATCACTGATTATTTAAAACAAGCTGTAATTTTGTTTTTTAAATGAATCCAAAACACATTTCCATTGTTTAAATCACACTTGTACTGTTGTGCAATTATTTCCCAAACTCTTCTCAGAACAGTCTTCGGTAAAAAAATAAACAAACCATTATATTTAAATAAAATTTGTACCAAATAAGACAGTCTGGTTGAATGTTCTTAAATTTTCATGAATAGAAAAATCAAACTTATTATAAATGTCAAGGAAAGATATAGAATAATAAATTAAATATGTTTATAATCATATTATTATCTAAATTTTATCACACAAATAATAATATTGATTGGTGAAGGATTCTTTACTAAAGAGCTTAGAAATTATTTTGTCTTTGCGTTTTGGATAATAAAAATGTACCTATGCTGGTTTGCACGGGTATATCTATATAGGTAGTTTAGTTATGTTACATAATTTCCATTGTAAAAGTGCAATTTTAGAGTTCCGTAAAAAAAGGAAGATGGATGTGTTCAACAATATGCAGTTAAAAACTGAGTAAAAATAATCAGTTGGTCAGTAATAATACAAATACAAATTGATAATGTTGCCGGGCTATAAGCGTGTCGGGAGCTATCTATAAACTGTGTAAAATATATATAACATTTAGGATCATATAATATGTATACAAGTCATGGAGGTAAAGTTCATTTCTTAGCGTTCAAGCGGAAGTTTTGTGTTCAGTAATGATTGAAGCCTTTTGTATTCAAATTTGATCCAAAACTTTTCTGGCTGTTACTGGTACAAACCTTGCTCTAGCAGTCAGAGCAGGGCTAAGTATATTATAAACCTGATAGTTCATTTGTCAAGAATTTAAACTACCCAGGAAGTATTTATGCCAAAATAAGACTGAAAGAGCAATATTTTAAGGATAACTATTAATTTACTTTAATTTAATAAACATTTAATCATTTATCTGGCCATGCATAAGAACCTTCAATCCATTTACCTGATAATTCGGGTGAGTTCAGAAGGAATATTTAAAAATGCATAGCCTTTATATAAAATAGTTGAAATACAAAATTAGGTTTTGAAGTCTTGGAAAATTATCAAAATTGTCAACTTCGTGTCGTGTCATGAATTTTCATTTTCGGAAAAATAATGCCGCAGTCGTATTTAAAGACAATACGTCGTGTGCGTGGGTTCAGATATCGTAAGAATTTACCACGGTTCTAGAAATGTAATAACATTAATTATATGTCATATTAAATTATACTTCACACACAACAGTAAACAGTGACTTATTATTGAATCCCAGGAGTAAAGTAAAGTAAAGTAAAAGTTTATTTCATATGACATAGACGCTCCGTGGTAGATCCATGTAAATCGAGGAACGATAGCATTGTTCTTAGAGTAAAAATCTCACAGACCTCTCTCATGCAAGTGAAGTCCCTAACACAAAGCATTTTTATTTTTTTTACGTGTTGTTACAATGTTGTACGTGGGCTATAATCAAAACTATAGTGGCCTGTTTTATCAATGATTTGGTAATGGTAATTGGGGAGAGGGTAGATTCATGCTCCGGAATATTCAATTAGTGCAAATGAAGAACAAACCTCTCTTGTCCTGACTTCGTCTCCAACGCGCGGACCGTGTGCGCTGTTCGCCTAAGCAACAGTAACTCGCTGTGTTCTTTATCAAAGGCACCATCTCCAGCCGTGACCTCTTCATTACCTGTGCATCCTCGCATTTCGCACTGCCACATGATACGACCCGAAAGAGCATCCACACCAAATGATGCTGTTTCTCTTCCACCTTTTGAAAAAAAACATACTCTTTTAGCACTTATACAACTCAAACAATCACAGTTTATGCACGGTTTTGTTTGCCCCACTCCTTGATAACCAGAACAAGGCAATCAGAATGCTCAACACTGATAACGATAGAATAAAACTAAGAGGAATTCACGCACCTGCAATGACTAGGTCATCGGAATATTTATAGGAAGAAGAAAGAAGGTGATCAGCATTCAGAGGCAAAGGTTGTAAGGACTCTCCCGCCAATTTGTAAAGGGTCCCGCTTAAAGATGGAACCAATCGAGCCCATTGTCCTTCTGATGTAAGCTGAAAACGAAAAATTTTGGGTATTATTTACAGTTCTACTATGTTTCGTAATTTTAGCCACTATAAACATTTATTTTAATTGTTTATTCTTATTATATTTTTACTTAATTTTGATTATGTGTTTGCCGTGTATGCTTGTGACAATCAAATATAAACTAATGAATCGTAAACATAAAATTAGAGAGCATCCTGTTTTATATTAAATTTGGAAATAATAAATTGTATGTATGTTTCCTTGATAAAAAAATAAATAAACATCTTATAAGCACATATAACATACCTCAAGTTATTGTATAATACTCGTTAATAAACAATGTTAAGATACCATTAAAATGCACATTATTTGTACTATTTTTGACACAGTTGCACACATCAACTCTATGTACTTCAACAGGAACCTAGGATTTCCCAAGCCTATGTGGCTGATCTTCCATAAAAAAGTCCGATCAAGAATGTACGGACATTTTTGGGCTGAAGGGGGATTAGGCGATATGGTAATGGGATCAATGTAACGGGTTGAATCTTTCCTCACTCTATAAATTCCATACCCAAGCACTCATGGAAACTAGCAGCATAACAAAAGAAATTTTAATCATAACAAGCAAAATGTTGAGATTTGTAATTTTCAAAAAATTTACACAATATTAAATTGGTTCAAAAAATTATTTTCAACCATTCACTGCAAGGCGAGCAACTAAAATCCCAGGACGTTTGAAAGGTTTGGAATAAGAAAAAAGGCTTAAGCGACTCAAGTTGCCTACTCTCAAAGAAAGACATAAGTGTGGTGATCTGATTGAGACATAAAAAAAATTGTCGAGGTACTATGTTTGTCAAAAGCTTAAAAATATATTCAAACTGAAACATAATTTGAAACTTAGGAAAACAAGGTTTCAAACAAATCCTAGAAAACATATTTAAGTGTATGCGTGCGTGCTGTGAAGTATGTGTTAAGTTGTACTGTTAAAACCCTATATAGCAATACAAGAAATATGCCAATACTACTAAAGCAACCTCTAGGTGATGAATATTTGATGACAGCAGTGGGGCCCCCGTAAAGACACTCCATTTTTTTGCTCCATCGTTGAGTTCCAGGGCAGTCAAATGTCCGTCTAATGTGCTCACAAGTAGAAGACTGAAATAGAGAAATTATTATTGATTTGTCAATATTTTATTCCCAACAACATTTCAAACTAATAGATTTTGTCCCTTTAAATGAAGAGATATAAAATATTGCAGCCATCTATGGAAAATTCATCCCAATACCATTCAATCCGATTTACATTATCAGACTCGGTAACAACGAAGCAACAGCTTTCTGAGTCTGATCAACACTGCCTTAAGTTTACCTAAGGTATTATTTATACTACATGTAATGTGTTTTGGAGACTATTTTTTGTGAATTAGTTATAAAACTCAATGCAAGTGCAATATTTCGATATTTAATTATGGCACGTATGTAAATATAATAAAATTGATTGCATTTTTTACAACCTTTTCAGCGTAATATTTACAAAGCAATTTCAATGTACCTGTCATGAGTTACGATATCTCTACTACGGAAATTTTAGAAACCTTATTTTTTTATGCATAGTAATATAAATAACGCATCAGTTGTATTATGCAAACACAAATAAACTTAGTCCACTTGCTTTAGTGAAATTTGGCTATTTTGTAAAATAAAATTAGCATTAGCGTTAGCATTATAGTGACATTTTACTGCGAATTTTATTTTATTTTTAGAAAATGTTATTTTGTATTGCAAATAATCCTAAATAATTGTATTCAAATGATTAGTTTTAATGATTTTATATCAATGTTGATATAAAAGACTAAAAATATGTTTCACTACTAACATCCTGACTGTACATTTTCACTGACAAAGATACAGGTGAGCTGCAAATAAAATACAATGTGAAGAAAATACACCGCTAATCCCCACAACAAACCAAAAAAAGAAAAACGCCTCAACGTGCTTGACAATGTTCAGATAAATAATGACAACCAGGATTTTGGTTTGATTTTGGAAATTTCTTAAATATTGAATCAACCATCATTAGCAATGCATCTGCAGTGCAGACGGCTATGGCAACCCAAAAGACTGCGATCATTGATGAGAGATGGTATCACCTAAGATGCACCAGCCTTCGGATACAACCTTATGTTCTAGCGCAATTCAACACTATGTACTTATGTGAACTTTGTTAAATAGCTGAAACTGCCAGAGAAGGTGTTTTATGTAACTTCATGCTATGTTAAGATTTAATTACCTTGTAAGTTGTATTGATGTTATTTAGAAAATATTTTCTATATCAATAATTTTGTAATTCGGTTAATCCCAGAATATGCATGGGACAAAACATAAATATAAATGATACTCAAATCGTGTTGGTTATTTAAAATAATAATTTGCCTGTAAATTCCTTTTTCATTTTGAAGTAGACTCTCTCTCCCATTTTCTGTGCGAAATTTCACGGCTAACAATAGGTGTATTGATGGCCGACAACAAGATAATTGTGGTTGACAATTGGCAAAACCCTTATTTCAGACAAATATTTTTTATAAAAAAAAGTATGATAAATACAGGCTTTCCAAGTTTTAAAATATAATTTTGATGAGTTTTGCAATTTATTGTAACTCTAAAATAACGTTTTCTTTTAAATATCGCTGCTGTAATGAATGTTAAAGTCACGAAGAACCCTTAAGTGGTCGACAATAGGCGTATTCACCATATGTCTGTAATATTAAAAAACAATATAAATACATAGTGGCGCAGATTACTATGCAGTTAAAGTGCCGCACCAGAACATAACAACTTTTGACCCATCAGTTTGAATTCCGATTAAATAAATTATTAGGTAACTGAAAGCCGGTGAAATTGGAAGATTTTTCTTTTGAATCCAATCTATTTGTATAGTTAAAGTGAATTTGTTTGCTTTATATTCTGTTAAAAATAAATTAAAGAATGGGTAATGACATTTTGGGAAAAACAGGGGTCGATCAGTTATCACATCAAGAAGAAGCTTATTAAAGATTTTTAGATGTTTAATAAGGTCAATAATCAGATTGGAGAAATGAAACTCTCGGTTGAAGTACATAGTGCAGCATGGATATAAAATCACTGCGTTGTACCAAATTCTAAGCAGGCATCGATAAGGACTAGTTGTAACATATGAAACATGCATTTATATGTTTTTGTTTTATGAGAATAAACAACCGACTAAGCATGGAGCGTATAAAATATTAATAATCTATATATTAAACTGGTTATGTGAATGTATTTGTATATTTGACAAAAAAAATCTGTAGATGATCTGTAATCTGTACAAAGTTAGAAAAACGCCTCCACATAACTGGAGAGTAGAATATCATGAAACCGTTGATCCACAAAAGCAGTGAACAGAAGGATTGCTATCGTCTGAAGTCACAAAAATATAGTTGAATGATGGAAAGTTGTAATTAATAAAGGTTATAAATAATAAAGTACCAATTGTGTGAAAACAATATGTAAGTGTATATTTCACTACATTATATCTAATTTTGTATTTGCATTCATGTGTTTTATAAATGAGTATCGTCTCGAGCATGGATGTTCAAATGAAATTTAGAAGGCAAACCCGCAATTAAATTTTAGGAAAACAAAAAGATGATAAAAAAATATGGAAAATTTGATTAATTTTTTACTATTGTTCTCAACATTGCCGCATTAGTTACTAAAAGCAGTATCGAAGGTGGAAGTAAAGGGATCAGTTCTTAGTACTGCGGGTGCTGACATGTTCACCTGCTGATTAAATTATGTAAAAAAATGAGAACATATCTTACCCACTTTACCCAGTGTAGTCAATATACTTATCAATAGTTTATTAATTACTTACTGATTACCAACAGTTCTGAAAAGCTTGATATAAAATGTCTATAAAAAAATGTTTCAAATACCCAGGTAAATTTTAACAGATAATTACAACTTTTGACTTTTGCACCAAAAGGTAAGGTTTTCTGCATATTGTCAATACCTATGAAACTGGGATAGATTAAAAAATATATCTACTTACTTGGTATAATGTTGATTATCTTTGAATTGTCCGCATAAAGGTAATCCGTCAGAATTATCGCTCGATGTTGCAAAATTAATTAAAATTGTGTAAATAAGAAATATCGCATAAAATGCAAACCGCTTGACAAACATAGTGACCGGAACAAATATGTTAAAATCATGTCAGAATAACAAATTGTCTCTCTTATACACAAAAACCTCTAATGCAAGCAGGCAATTATGTTGTGTAGTATAATATATTCAACTACTATCACCAACAGCGGGTTGAAAGAAAATTTTACTAGTTTATCAGTTGCGGATTAACTTGGACATGTTCTGTCATCCGATGTCGGGTGATGGTTTTCATAAATTCATAACACTTGTCTTGACAGGAGTTCTTCTTCTTCTTTTTTCAAATAGCCTTTATAATAAATTATTACGGCCAGTAAGTAAAAAAATTACATATCCTAAACAAGAATGGCTATGACACCTACTGTAGCCTTTACCTAAAAAGTGGCAAATCCAAATTGTCATTTTTTGAGAAACAGCCAAAAACATTTAGCGAAGGATTTATACACGAAAACGACATAATTGTAAAATTTTTTTTGTAGTAATAATAAAAATAACCATAACTTTAAAGTATTCATTTTTATTGTTACTATTTTTTAATAATTATTACTGAAATGGTTATTACTTAATTCTAACTTTGCATAATTAAATCACAAAAAATATTGAAACAATGCAAAAGAGTGGTAAAAGCCCAAATGCCACTTTTTAGGTTAGCTAGAGTACATTTGAACAGTTAACTAAAAAAATAAATCATGGTAATGTGTGTAGATGTTAATGTACTCGTATAATGTTTTTTTCATTTCAATCATCAATGTCATGAATGATATTAACGCTTTGATTATTAATCACCGAATCATTCCAAAACTGGCACCCATTTTCCGGCATCAACGGACACAATTTGAGTAGAATTTGCAGTAATTCCACAAGGAAGCCTATTTGCTTCAGCAAAAGGAATTCTTTCAATACTTGCATATTTTTTTATTAAAAACGTTATTTCGATTGTCGTTTCTTGGGAGTAATCGGTTTTATAGGTAAATGTGTTCTTTATATGCAAATCCCACAAAACACATATCTGGTAATTTTGATCAAGGTTTTGAGATGAATGGTAGGTGTGAGATGATGTTGGTCGTGAGATGTGTGTGTTGTGAAGAGAAAATTCTTCACAACGTTCACATTCCTCGTTACCCAGCTTGGCGAAAGAAATATATTTATCTTTCGTTACAAAATGACGATATAATTCGTACGAATTTCTAATGATAGGACATTTAGAAAAAAAAAATGTACATGGAGGTTATGGTAATATACTTGGTAAATATCTTTTATTGGGAGCATGTTCACGCTGATAGTGTGATACAGCTGGGTTGAATGATTCTACATGTTTTTTGAGTAGATTTCTATTATTTTTTTCCCTTTTTGCATGTTTACCCCCTTTATCAAAAAAATATTATTTTTGTAATTTTCTTTTCACATGGTATTTTGTATAATCCTGTCATTCGTTCTGGAAAATCCCAAAGTTGTCAAAAAAAAAATGTACTCCAATAAAGCAAGTCCTAATAGTTTTCTTCATCTGCTCACCATTTTGAATCAGTTAATCACTATTATAGTTTATAATATACTGCTAACTCCACAATATAAGAAAGAAATGCACACGCAACTTTTGACAGCACAACACTAGAAAATGGCTTCTATTTCACCAGTAATAAATATCATAAATCATCGAAATGACATGGTAAAGCAACTTATAATAGTCGCAAAATCCAAATACACACCTTAAAGGCATGTTCAAGATGCAAATTAAGAAAGTTGCAAGTGCAATGGATATGCCCCTTTTTGTTAAATTTGTGATGATTGCCACTTTTTAGTCAGCATTTTAGGTAATATCTTGGATATACCACAATTTGTGACCATGATATCTCAAAATATAGATGGAATTGCCACTTTTTAGTTGAATGAATATATAGTTTATACCTCAGTAATGCTAGAAAATCAAAATTGAAGATTTTGGATTTGTCACTTTTTAGCCAAAGACGGCAGTGTAGATAGGTACCATATAATATTAAATGCTTCTATACATTGTTTAGTAGTAGCAAATTATTTAACCAGAACCTGACGTCTTACAGCTAGGCCCAACAGGCATCATTAAAGGCATCTTCCCCCAGACTACACGCGCCTGTGATACCAACTTGCTATGGGTTGCTTCATTTCCTATGAAGATTTTGAGAAAAGGGTCTCTCAGGCTGGTAAGAGCCTTAAGAATAAAATGAGTCACATTCATCTTAGCACATTTAACAAAATACTTTTATAAAAAACAGTCATCCGCCTCGTCATGACCTACGCATGCCCTACGTACACTTCAATATTGGTGGTAGCTTTAAAAGTGCTTTGAAATGAAATATAAAAGTTAAATAAGCTGCACTTTAAATTGCTAAATAAAAATTAATTAGTACTCCCTAAATACCGTATAAATGAGAATTTTTATAATAACGGTACGGACAATGGATGGTAGTAAATGACGTCAGTATCCATTAAGCAAATTATGCATAGTCGCGTTAGTGCCTTGTTACCACAACCACTACCACTTGGTTGAAAGTTACCACCAACCACAAGAAAATAAATGCAAAGTATAATACACTTTAGCGGCGAGCTACCACGACGATGCGTAGAATGAAGTTTTTTCTCCCACTCTCTCTGCCCCTTATGAAATTTTGTTTCAAATATATTTCATTAACGATAAAAGAACTTAGTTAGGTACCTAATTGCAAATCCCACACAAAATATATTTACAAACGCTATTTTGTAAATAAATGTAATTAATATTTAAAAAAATGTAAGCAGATATTACATTGAAAGAAGGGTCCAATTAAAACTTATCTGTTGATCGTAATTACTATATCCACTGATTATAACCTTCGAATTCAATTTCAAATTACTTATCTTTACTTAACGATATTTCATGTAAAAATCGCCTACGAACATAAAGAAGAGAATGTACCCTTCGAATGCATTGTGATTTATCTTTCTTTTATTGTCTATTATAAATGTATTCGCCACATCCGTTTCCTCTAGTCTTTGCGTCGTGGCTTATTTTGGCTTTCCGTTCGGCGGCCATGCTTTTACGCTTTGGCTTTCTTGCTGCTTTACGCCGTCGCCATTTTGCTTAACGGCTTGTACGTGTCTGACCGCTGACGCCGGGACTCGTCGTTCCGTCAGAGCAGTTGTGGTTTTAGATTAAAATAAGGAACTTGAGTTGATAATTTTTACGATTATAAAAAAATAATTATATTACCATTACAAATATGTATGGAATGGCCGCGAATTACGGAGGAGGTGGAAATCGTGGATTAGGGCAACCGATGCCTCAAAGACAGCAGGGATATAATAGGCGCCCTCAAGGAAACAACAGAAATAATCAGAATTTCAGAAATTCGAGATTTGACCAGCCTCAGCAGAACCAGAACCAGAACTTCAATGAAAACAGAGGAAATAATCAGAACGTAACTGAGGTGAGTTAGTTTGCTGCTCGTATTTATATCGCGTTATGTCCACCATTTTGTTGAGGTACCTAATCGAAATCGAATTTTCAATTCAAGGCTTTAAATTCTTTTTCTTAATTTATTATAATCGTGGTACATGGAGATTGGAATACCTGGAAATTAATCGGGTAGGGAAAAAATATTAGTGTTGTAATTTGTAATTGACTTCGCGTTCTATGTGTGGCGTCACGTGGTAAAGCCCAAACCACCTACGCCTAGGCCCACATTTTTTTGTTCACTTGAAGAATTTATTTTATTTGCGTCTAGCACAAGGACTATGTTGTAAAATGGGTATTTTGTGTAAAGTAGAGTGCAAAATATTATATTTCTTACTTTTTTACTTACGGTGTGACTAATTCGTTGGTATATAATGGTCGCAACGTAGTCATACAGTTATTTTATGGCCTACAACCGACAATATTATAATATATATCTACTAGAGTTATACGTGTAAGCGTGTTTGAAAGCTTACTAACGTGTATCAATTATGTTTTGATATTGTATTCACACCATTCTTTTCTTGTATGTTACCGTAAACGCCCGAAATCAAGAACCCGTTTTCATTAGTAAATACCGAAATGCCTAGTTTGTGACATCAGCATCTTGGAGTATCTACATTTTAGAATACATATGTTATTGGCAATAAAATTTCATAAAGAGTACTTTATCTAAATGTATTCGCATACAAATCTATCGAAAGATAAATATATATGATTGTCGCGTATACGCCGTTATTGTGATTGTGATGTTGGTAAAAGCTAAGACCAATGCTACCAGCATTAAAAAAAAAAAATTAAGTTAGGTGTATCCTTGTGCGGCATGATCACTGGGCTAATACGTTTTATTGCCCCATCAGTGCGGCACGGACACTACTGAGGTTAAATTAAAACAAAATAACCTACTTTGGGTCAGTGTGTACCGGATTGGTATTAGAAGGTTTTCAATTAGTGTAAGTATTAAATTTACTAAAAGTTAGAGATCAGATCCTATACCAAAACGGTAAATATATTAGGTATATTTTTTTATTGACTATAATTTATTTTATTTGTAACACAGTAAAATTTTATACGGAATATTATTTTCAAATGTATTTATCAATATAATTAAAGATACAAATATTTTATTTATCTTTGTGAAAACATGGCAGATGCGGCAGTGAGTTAGGTATAAACAAAATATTTGGTTTTTAATTGTGTGACCATCGATGCATAAACACCTTTAAAACCCTTTATTATTGTAATATAAAGAAATAATAGCTTTTAGTCACTTTAAATGTTTAAAAACCATCCTAAACGCAGCAAGCCACCCAAGCCAACAGAAGAAATTGCAAACTAAATAGAAGATCGCAGACATTTGACATTTTAATTTTTAATGTTTCAAAATGACAATATGTTGTTTTTGTTGTAATCGGGTGAAGAATTTAATGGAAAATTTTATGCAAAGGTAAAGAACATTCTCTGAAATTGCCAGTTAACATATGTTGTGGAAAGATACGTAAATGGTGCCTGAAATGTGGTTCAAATATATAATGTTATAAGAACTTTAGTTTAGGTAGTTTTACAATACACCCCTTGGTTTACCGCCACGCCTTGTCTCCTTAATTCAATGGAGAATTAAGGTGCCATACTTCGGGGTACATTACTGCTTTCTTAATGTGAAGCTGGTCTATATCAGTTTTACTGAACATATTAGCTACATTATTTCCACATTATTTTATATTTATTTTGTAAAATTTTTGGGACCCAGGTTTTTATTAGTTTTAAACTTAGATAATTATAGATGGTGAATCAAATGACATACTACTACTACTACTGTTCAATTTAATCCAATTCTTTTATTCGTCACAAACAAAACAAATAAAAAATCATAATGCAATGAGCATGTATAATATTAATTACAGATAAATCATTTATAAATTGCGTTTAGAATACCATTTCCTCCCATAAAAATAACACTTTTTACTCGCACACACACTTGCACCCATACAAGCATAAAAACATTTTTACTTACACTACATTTACGCCTACTACACAACGTACAGTAGCGATTTACTTGCTCTTGTAATACATATTACAAGAGCAAGTAAATACTAAAAACATATTTAGTATTTAGCCTTGCGATTTTATGTTTTTCCATTTTGTTTTACAGCATATTGTTAACTGTCAGCTTATTGTTATCAATGTAACGCTGTGAATTTACTGATAATTATAAATAAATAACTAATAGTGGTGCAAGCAAAACTTTATGAATATTCATTATTATTTTACACATTGTTCCTAACTCGGCCTTGTTGACATCAATCTCAGGTGATATTGTATTCAACAGTGCAGTAAGTTGGTTATGAAAAAAAAAATTTTTTTTTGATAAATGTTTTTTCCCATTTGCAGGAAAAGAAAGAGCCTGTGCAGAATGTCGTAATTCCTACGAAAACAGAGGCTCCCAAAGAAACACCTGCGGTGGTCCCTGTGGCTACTACTCCCAAGCCTGTCGTCCAGAATGCCCCAGTCCAAGCTAAGCCCGCTCCGGTTGTTCAGCCGCCAGTGCAGGCTCAACCAAAGGCAGCTCCAACTCCTCAACCCCAACAACAACCTCAGCAACAAGCTCCGCCACAACGCCCGCAGGTAATGACAGCATTTCTCTTATATTCTTTTTATACATTTGCCTCTCCTCTCTGTTAAATGTATCTTACAAATTATTTATCATTTTAATTGATGCTAAAGAATCATTTATGGTCCCATGTTTGCAAAAATATGAAATATGAGAGGTTATCGATTTTAAATACCACCCAAAAAAAGCTGCCGAGTAAAAGATTGTCTATTAGATAATCATTACATTTTTGCCAGACTTATTTATATACTAATAATTGTTAAATGTTTTTATTACAGCAACAGCAACAACAAAATCGCCCACAACAGCAACAGCAGAGGCAACCACAGCAAAATCAGCAACAACAACGTCCTCAGCAGCAAAATCAGCAGCAGCAACAACGTCCCCAACAGCAAAACCAACAGCAACAACGCCCGCCGCAGCAAAATCAACAGCAACGACCTCAGCAGCAATCCATCCCTCAGCTGCAGGCAGTAGTAACCCAACCTGCCACTGTTGAGAAGGCCAACGATAATGCTGATGCAAATCCTGGTCAGGGTTTCAACAATTCATTTGCACCAGGTAATCAGCAGGGTGGTGGTTACCAAGGTGGCCAGCAAGGCGGTCATCAGGGCGGCCAGCAAGGCGGTCATCAGGGCGGCTATCAGAATCATCAAGGAGGGCAATACAACCAAAACAAGGTATTGAGTTGTTTTCAAATATAGTTCTAAAAGGCGTTCTATTTTGTTATTTAATTGTAAACATTAAAAAGATATATATTTTTAATACATTAATATTAAAAATACATATTTTTTAAAAACGAGCTTTTGAATGCGTGTACAAAATTTTGTATTGACCGTTGTGGAGCTAATCCTGGGTGTAGAATTAGGTCATGTAGTACCATAAAAATAATGCATTGTCATCGAAACTGAACCAACATGTCAACAGGCAGGGAACATCAGTGCAGTAGGTGCCGGTGGTTTTTGGTTACATTAATTGCCATTGAACTGTTACTACTATCCTGTAATGTATGTATTTTAGTGTATAAGAATAAATAAATAAAATAAATATATATAAAGAGGTTTTTTTAAGTAGTTCCCGCACATGTGATCGCTGAGTCTCACCTAATGCCGAGTTTTATAAAAATGCATTTTGAACTTGCACCTGTCTGTCTCAGTAAAAAAATACTGTCACAATTATACCGGAAAGTCTGGATCACCAGAAGCGGCAAAATATATAAACAATCATCTCTATTATATTACACCTGCGTGTCGCATTACAACTGGTCTAAGTGTATTACTTATGAGGTTGATATAATGTAAAGGTTAAATGTAAATGCAAGCACAGGATTAGTGATCATTAATATTATAATAATTGGACCATGTTAGTTGATTTTGACCCTCCAATTAAAAGTTTGCAAAATAGTTACTGCGAGATTTATTCTACAGCTACTTTTTAAAATGATGTTCTTAATTACCGTTTGAGCTACTGTGATATTAACCAATGGCTGCAATGTACTCAAAATATACATTTCTGATTTTTTGACTAGTAGTGTCGAATGAATAAAGCGTCTGCAAACAGGATTAAAAAATTGTGTTTTTTTTCCCTAGCAAAACAATCAGTTTAACAAACAAGGTGGCGGTGGGGGTGGTAGGGGATTGAATCAGGGTGGAGGCGGCGGAGGCTTCAAGAGGCAGTTGCAAGACAAGGGACCGGGAGGAAGTGGAGGCGGCGGTGGAGCTGGTGGAAATCGAGAGGTTTTTAATTTTATAATTTTTAACTTCATTATTTTTTTCTGCTAAGGCATTTAAACGGATTTTTAGTCATTATATTTAATTAACAGATGAAAGATTTATTATGTTTGCAGTAGGCACATGAGCTGGAGGCAATGACCTAAATGGGTCATAAATCCTATAGGTGTTTTTAATTTAGGGCACTCCTTTTAGGATGTTGATCTATATGAATTTAAAAACACTTGTATACAATACTATTTTTCCCTACTGACAGGTCTTTTTTCCCCTTATTCTGGGTGTGGAGTGATGCTGCCAGAGCATTTTTTTTAAGTACAATCAAAAAGGTCTTAATAAATTTTCTAGTCTGCTCTAAATCTCACCAAAGGCACCAAAATAATTTAACCAACATATTTAGCTTATGATATTGTTTCTGATAAAGTTTTAAGAATATGCTTCTTTTTTATGACCCATAGAAATAAACGAAATATGAAAATAAATGTTCAAAAAAAATTTTATTTTATTATTAAAATCGGTTAAGTTTTTTTTTTTAAATAAGAAACGTACTAGGTGAATTGTTTTTTTTTGTCCATGAGTGTGTGTACCATACTATACCTACGTACATATATACCCACTATGCAGCTCCATTTTCAAAGCTGCTTTTTTTTTTGACAGATCTATCTGCATTATTTGTTTTAATTTTTTTTTATTATTTACATCATAACCAATAAACCTTCACATATTGTACAGTTTGTGGATGCATTGAGAAGTCATTTTGTTTTATATTGATAAAAGGACATAAAAGAGGAGGTTGGATTGTTGTCTTATAGCGAGCGAAAAAACCCCCGAAGGAAGAAGAGGAACTGTATGTTTGCGAGTTATGTTTGAGGGAACCTGGTCTCAATCTAGGGTTGTGCTTTAAAAAATACTACACCCAGACTCGCTACAAATGAAATATAGTGTAACACACCCACACTCAATACAAATAAAATATAGTGTATAAGTATTAAAAAAAAAAAAAAAAACTTTTTATTCTTAAAAAGATATTCTTTTTTTACTGATAAAATAAATAAAATAAATTGATAAAATTGTCAGTTTGTTGGTTACTGCAATCTTTTGGTTGAAATGGCTCGCTCAGTACATTTTGATGATGATTATAATTACCGTATGAAGTCTATGATATAATTTTCATGGCTGCATTGTACTCGCAATATTTTATCTGATTTGATGTTTATTATTATATTTTTTTTTTAGTATTTTTCGGATTTATAATTCAAACTGTTATTTTGGCAGGAACACATGATTGTGCAGAAGCTGAGGGACATAGGTGGCCCAACCCTCGAATTACCTCCTGTTGACCAAGATGAGCTGCGTTTTAGCGGCCGTAGCCGCCTTTACATTGGCAACCTGACCAATGACGTCACTGATCAGGAGATCCTCGATATGTTCGCTCCGTACGGAGAGACTGCTGAACTTTTTATCAACAAGGAAAAAAATTTTGCTTTCATTCGGATTGTAAGTTGACTTATACTTAATATTCAGTAATAAATTTTCAGTTTTTTTTTAAATGTTTGAAAAATATGAAATATGTTTCCACTTTATGCCATCTACTACTCTTTAATCCTTCAAGCGAACTCTTATAAGCAAAATGACTGCCGATTGCCCTGTGAGTTTTCAAAAATGGCATTATTACGGGCGCTTTCTAAAGTGCTTTTTTAGAAAAAATATTTGTTATGTTGATAACCTGCACTATTTTTAATAAAGCTTACGAAGTTCTTTATAATATGGTTTTATTCCAACTATACAAAAGTATAAAAAAAGGGCCAAAGTTGAGAAAAAAAAAAACAATATTTAAAGAAAAAACGGTACCAGTGACGATCTTCGTTAAGTATTTATAAATATGTATAACTTTTTTTTCGAATTTTCTTTTCATGGTAAAAAATATATTTTACTTATAAATAGTTTATATGATATCTAGGAACATAGTAAAAAAATAAATTTTACACAAAAATATATTTTTTCAATTTTGACATTTTTTATTTTTTTTGTTTTATATAGAATATCTATAGTTATTAATGGAACCACAGAATTGTATAAGCTATTCAAAATAGTATAGTTAATCAACATGACATACATAGTTTTTCTAAAATGAGTATTTTAGCATCGCCCGTAGTTACGCAATTTTAAAAAATATTGCGAGGCACTCGAGGGTTGTTTTGCTTTATGTTACTCGGGCGCTCATCAGGTTAACATGTATTTAAAAAACATGTGATATTTTCAGGATCATCGTTTAAATGCTGAGAAAGCTCGCCGTGAATTAGATGGCAGCATCCGTAAAGGAAGACCTCTTCGTGTTCGATTCGCTCCTCAGAACAGTTGTGTGAAAGTCACTAATCTGACACCACAAGTTTCTAATGAACTGCTGTATCGTACCTTTGAGATATTTGGCAAGGTTTGTTAACCCTTTATACAGATGTTATATATTAGATATTATTAATAAGAATTATTTTTTTTGTTGTGTATTTAAGGAGAGTTTAAAATGAGCAATTAATTATTTCACATTAATTCGTTCCCAAAATCCCGCTGTTCATCTTACGATAGATTTATCAAGCTGCGTATATTGGGGAAAATTAAATATCTCAATGGAAGCATCATCATAATAATTACGTTAGATGGTGTGCCGAAATTGAGAAAACAAGCTATAATGCTTTATTTTAAGTTTAAGTTCAATAGGTTTTTTTTAACAAAATGATTGCTACCTTTCAGGGATTACTTGGCACCGTTATTTAATTATTTTTATTTTTATTATGATCAGTTCGAAAGTGGTTGTATATTCTATTCTTTGTTACAGATTGAAAGAGCTATTGTGAAAGTGGACGAGCGTGGAAAATCTCTCTGCGAAGGCATTATTGAGTTCGCTCGTAAGGCAAGTGCACAAACAGCCATCAGATATTGTACAGAACGTTGCTACTTCATCACAGCGTAAGTTAAATTTTCATCATATTGCGTTCTCGGTCATAAAATATGAGTATTAATGATTTGGTCTGAAATTAAATCTTTCATTTTAATTTTAAAAAATGTTTTGAGCTTGAATATCTATCTTTTTTTAATTTTTACTCGTGTCTTTTTTTTTATTGATAATTAATAAATATTTTCTGATCATAAAAATAAAGTAATTGTGCACAAATTAAGTCATAAACTATTGTATGTTTAATGAGAATTAGTTTTTTTTTAATACAAATTATTCCAAACTAAAAGGTAATTAATATTAAGTTGCTCCCATTAACTCGCTTGCGCATATTTTTTAATGATGTGGCAGGTACAATATATAGTGGGGAATAGAATTTTTCTGTAAGGAAGCACTGTTTCTTTGAACCGTTAGGGCAGTGTGCTGATAAGCAGAAGACATTCAGTTCAAATTGACCTATTTCCGTCCTAAATTTTATTGATCGATTGCAAAGGAAAAAGATATCTGGCAAAATTAAATATAGGTACTCATATATTGTTCTTTATTTTCGTGAATTGCACCATTATAAATTTTTAGATGAAATTTTTATACTGATATCTTGAGACATTTTCCGTAGACTAGAAATTATATGAAATAATGCAAAAATATTTCATCACAAATTTATTTCCATTCCCATTCTTTTTATTTTTTAAACAAAATATGGTACAATTTTTTTTTTGCAAAGGGTTAAATTTGCTAGGTCGAGTATGTGGGAAATAGTTGCCACTTCGCGTTTAAATGGTGACAGAAGATCTGCTAAAAAAAGCATAAAATTAGTGCCTGCTATGTATATTAATACGTCATCCACGTCAGTCTTTTGCCTCGCTACTCATTTTTTTCTTGGAAACCATGATGAATTTTGATATACAATCTTCACAATTAATATTTAAAACCGCAGGACCAATAAGGTGGATATTTTATTGGGAGACACTGTTCGTCATGTTATTTCTAAAAAATAATCTAATTAATATTATTTTAATTTTTATTAGATCTTTGCGGCCTGTCATCGTTGAGCCCTTTGAAGAAATTGATGAAGTTGATGGTTACCCAGAGAAAAATCTTCCTAAGAAGAACACTGAATATATTCGAGACAGGGAGGTAATAATAGTTCATTTTATTCTTAAAAGAGAAGTTGAAAAATATATATTTAAAATTACGTATTTAGATTTGGCCGTCAACTTCAGCATAAATTTAAGAAAATGTGGTTCTCTTCAAAAGCATTTCATAGTCGCCATAATTCTGCTTTTCATTTTTCCACTTTTCGTAAAGTGACACCCTTTGCCCCCGAGATTTAAATAAAATGTTGTAGTTATGAGTGCTTACTAAGAAGCTTATTAGAAAAACTATGCATGTTATTTTGATCAAGTGCACTATTTTAAATAGCGTCTGAAATTATCTAGAATATGGTTTTATTACTAACTATACAAAAATCAAAATTGAAAAAAAATTCTAAACAAAAACAAATAGCATTTTGGCAAATTTTTGAAAAAAAAAAAATCTCAAACAACATGGATTTAGCTGTCAATTATAGAAAATGATTTATCTTTTACGACACAAATGGTTTTTGAGGCTACTTTTAATAAACCATCAGGGGTGTTTTCAGTCTATGAATTATTGATTCCCATAATCCCGCTGTCCACTTTCTGATAGTGTTTCAAGCTGCGTTAAATGGGATAAAATACATTTCTCAATGGAAGCATCATCACAATAACTAGGTTGGATGGTGTGCCGAAATTGAGAAAACAAGCTTTTTTTTCAATAAAAATTTTAGGATTTGATTCCACTTCTGTATCTATGTAATGTATGTATGCTCATCAACAGGTTGGGCCTCGTTTTGCGGATTTGGCCTCATTCGAGCACGAGTATGGCACCCGCTGGAAGCAACTGCATGAGCTGTACCGACAAAAGGAGGAAGCCCTTAAGGCAGAGCTGGCCGACGAGCGGGACAAACTTGAGGCACAAATGGAGCTGGCACGTTACGAACAGGTTCGTATCCATTACCTTTTATCAGTTACGAATCATACCCAGACCAAATGTATTTATATATGACACTACTTTATGTCTAATATATATTTATATATTTAAAAAGTACCTATATTAAGTGTTTAACGGGTAGACGCTTAATTTGCATTAATTTGTGTGTATCGTTAGTGTGTGTGTGGGAGGGTGTGTATATCAGTGTATATATTTATGCTTAAAGATAATTTTTATTATTTTTCACAGGGTTTTTGCGCAGGTCTTTTATACTCACACTGTAACACTTTATAAATAAACTTTCTTAGAACAGGTAACTCTTACCTAGTTAGAAAGATAACAGACCTTATCAAATCAGTCAACATGATTGGTACCACCTAGGTACCCGAGTTCATATATTTGAATATATTATTTTATTTTAATATTTAGTGTACAACTGACCATTATGTTGCCGATATCTAATTTTATTTAATAATACTTTGAATTGGAATACAATGTACAAAACATATATAATATTTTTACTACATACTGAATCTTAGACTAATTGCTAACGATTTTGTTTATATTTTTCGATACCCTGCACACTAAGAAGTTCCTGTTCTGTTAGGAGCATCCATTTGTTATTTAACTGGCTGAAAGCTGCACTAATTTAAAACAATCAAAAATACATATCTTATCAATTAATTCATAATAAATTACTGTGGATAATTTATGTGACTTTATCTAATAAATTGTGACTCACCCGAGTGCCCAGTTTTATCAGTAATTTATTGCAATACAACACAACTTATCGAAAGGTTTTTGACATGTGTTTTCAAAATCACTTTAAAATTTTTACTTTAAAAACCTTTCTTCAAACGAAATAATAATTCGCAAGAGTTAAAAAACATTATTTTCTTCGCTAATGACCATTTGTGTTTTATTTATTACGTTTATTCTATGTAAGAAGCCTTGAATTTGATGTGAATTTAAGGAGAGTGAAAGTATGTCTGGTTACTAAACCACAATCAGCATTGAATATGGGGGCGGGTGTTACGTCATTAATGTTAACGATTTGTAATGTATTTACGAGTGCACTTGAAGGGTTGTAATTCATGTGAAGGAGATGGATGTGATGGTTTTATAATATAACCTACTAATTATGTATACCTACTGTAGACACAATTCGACCTACAATTAAAAACACCGAAAATTAAAAACAAAAGATAAACATGAATATAGTTTAAATAAAATATACATATTAGGTTGTGTTATAATAGTTCATTTTCCAAATAGGAGACAGAGATGCTGCGTGAAGCACTGCGACGCCGTGAGGCAGAGCGCGAGCGAGCAGAGTTGAATTGGCGAGCAGCAGGCGACAGGCGGGAAGCATCGCGCGAGACACGGCGTGTGGATGGACTTCGCATTTTAGATGATGTACCACAAGGCCCTCGTGTTCAGGATGATGATGTACGCCGGAGACAGCAGGAAACTACACTCTTTATGCAGGTATAATTGAACGTCTTTTTAAAATGGCTTATTTCCACTTTCTTTTACTACAGCTATATCCCATTGATCTGACACAAAATTTCATTCAAAGTGTAGTCTTTTAAAAATATCTTTTTGTGAATAAAATAGACGATTTATCGCTTAATAGCATATATTTTTTAAAATGGTGTATGATCATAATGAAAAATACAGATCAAAAAAAGTGTATGTTCTTGTCATAAAAACCTATTTTATACCCCTTTTACACCATATGATAAAGAAACCTAGCTGAAAAATAAGGTTTTCTTTTTGTATGCGTTTGTGTACAAAATGGTAAACTTTGTTTCAGGCCCAGCAGCTTAACAGTTTGCTCGATCAACAGGAGCAAGGTCTAGGTGGCGGGGGCTACGATGCGGCCGACAGCAAAAGGTCCTTTATTGACCAGGGTGGCATTCAGGGCTCCATTGGACTGGTGAGTCTTTTAACCATTTGAGCTTATTACATCTTTTTATGCGAAAATATCTCAATAATTAGAAGTCACATAGCTTGGATCACAGAATATGAATGCCGACGGATCATAGAACAAAAAATTGGTACCATATAAACAATCTGTCTAGTGACAAACTTTCTAAAGAGTTTTTTCTCTTTCTTTTTCAAAAGCATGCATTCTCATGACATAATAAAAATACAATTATTAAGATTTATCTTGATAAATAACACAATGTACCTACCTAAACGCATTCTTTTCTATGATCCGTGATATGAATTACTATCACTTTATTTTGAATTAGGGAAAAATATTATGTTAATGAAAAAGTTCTGGAAATTCTAAACGCTTACATTTAAATAATAGCATGCATGAACCTTTATGAACTCTTTTTAAGACGCATTGTCTTATAGTTTCGTCAACGTTGAAATTCACATTATAGAATTTCTGTGATAATCGGACACTACTTTTGTAATTCAGGTCATTTTTCAGCAACCCAATACATAGTTTTCTAAAAGCGACCATTACTTTTTTACATACTGATTAAATATTAACTAAGTACGTTTATATTTTGACTATGGTTTAGTTTTGAATTGAAACTAAAGAGTGATATGTAGGTTTAATGTAAATGTTTATATTATTTTTCGATGTGGTCTACTTACCTACGATCTGTTTTTGCTGCGAGATTCTTATTAGCTTGAGTTTGGAACACTGTGCAGTTAGTTATAATACTAAATTGATTATTTTTTCTTAACTGTATAATGAATTTATTTTAAAGTTGGTATGGAATTAAACATATATAAATTACGATGATTACTTATTACTTTTCTCTATAATATTTTGAAGTGAATTTATTTACAGTTAAATGTATTTAATAAATAAATTAAACTCTATAATATCAGTGCATAATTTAAAATAAATAATGACAACTATTCATTTTCTATCAATCGTCAATCTCGAGTTTAACGTTTGTGTAGAGAAACAGTAAGGAAGAAGGAAGAGGGCTACAAGTTCCTCAATGCCAAATAGATAGTGTAAATGTTTTTTATTCAAAAGGACAATTTAGCGATTTCTTTCAACTTACTCTGATTATTTTATCTTATAATAATTGTCAACATTTTTCACTAACTCACGAAGTTGGTTTTGTCACATTAAGTTCATTTGCATTTTTAGTGCATTTGTGTATAAAATAAATATTGCAAACTACTATAGGGCCGTGTCTATTTTATTGGACATTTGGTTATTATGAATACTATGGTTAAACCGACGCGTGGCGAGACCACGTTTACGAAAAAGTCAGACTGGTGCGGGGAGTTGTTCAAAAAAATGGCTATATTACTAGCGCTTACCTAAAATGCTCATTTTAGAAAAACTCTGTATGTTATCGTAATAACCTGCACTATTTTGAATAGCTTATGAAATTCTCTACAATATTGGTTTATTACTAAACTATACAGATTATATATATATATTAAAAAAAGTCAATGTTTAAAAAAAAAAATATTTTGACATAATTTTATTTTTGTTACTCAATAAAAGAAAATATAAAGCGACAACACCTGTTTTTTATTTTTTACTTATGTTCCTAGATATCATTTAAAACTATTTATAAATGTATTTTTTACCATAAACAGAAAATTAAAAAAAAAAAAACTTCTCAGATACCTAAACTACGTTACTGGAGCCGTAATATTTTTTTTTAAATTGTTTTTATGCTGAAATATTTTTTTATTATTATCGCTTTATAAGTAATTCTACTATTTAATGATTTTTTTTCACTAAAATTATTTAAAATACATTAAAAAAACGTCATGATAGAAAAATACTATAGATATTTTTAATGAAAATGGAATATGTTTTCTATTTATTGTGATAATGAATGACATTTATAATATATAAAATATATATAATATATAGTTTATAAAATAAATTATAAGAAAATGTTGATTGTTTGTGTGTGAATAGTACCCGTAAACACAAACTAAACGACACAGTTCTGAAATGCCTAATTTTTGACACCAGCATCTTGGAGTATATACATTTTAGAATACATATGTTATTCACAATTAAATTTTACACGGAATACTTTATCCAAATGTATAATAAGATACCTTTATAATAAGATTACCTTTGTTTATTGTGTCGTTGACATCTCTTAAGATGGCCGCCGCCGGAGGCGTTACGTAATTTATTTTTGCAATTCACTTACACTTTTATTCACAAAAACACTTTAGAGCTTAAAAAGTTTGTAGCGCTGAGTGATGGAGCGGGTAATTAAATAATTAAATTGTTATTTATTCACATAAGCCGCTTTAAGAATAATACATAATTCCAAACTGAGTTTCTGCCAGATGAGTCCTACAGGCTCTGGCAGGACAAGATATATTTTCTTTGTAATGAAAAATAATCGTCACTTATGATGGCATTGAACTGAACTGAATTGAAACATTATATACGTAATATTATAAAAACATAACAGCTTGTACACACTCATAAACGCTAAAAAACATACTAGAAACGCATATACGGCACCGCGTCAACACCCGTTCAGCCGTACGTATGGCGAAAATGATTTCGACAATTAAATTTCTACCAAAATAGGTATGGGTCGACTATTTTTTTTTCCTAAAACTGAACTTTTTAGTCGAGAATGCTATAGTGATGGCAAAATAAATCCTGTCATTTCCAATATTAATAAATAATCCCAATACCGAACCCTACGACTTTGGACGCGTCAATGCGTGTCCTACATACGGCGACTTTTAAACATGGACTCGTTAACGTGTCTTAGCCACGCTTCGGCTTAATATATATATTTTTTTAGTAATTTCTGCGTTTACATGGGCCATAGGTTCCCCCGTAAACTGAAATTGAGTTCTAGATAATGCTACCCTTAGAAGGCTTCCAGTTGGAATCATGTAATTATCCTCACTTGAGCTACCTTTTCCAATACAGAAAGCTTCCAGGTGTAATAGAGTATTCAACCCTTTCTAATACAGAACGCTTCCAAGTGTACTCGGGTAATCATCGTCTGAGCTACCTTTTCCAATACAGAAGGCTTTCAGGTGTATTTGAGTATTCAACCTCATTTGATCTGAATACAATTGAGAGCCTTTGTGCCGCGCGGTGATTTCAAACGACAAGACTGCTGCACTCAATGGGTCCCACACATTGAACGGACACATAATAAGATTTCAATGTTCTGGTCATATCCCTTAGAAGGTATTGTCGCCGCAACTTGCGGTCCAGGTGAGCGCAACAAACACCTACTGAGTTAATATTGACTACAACATTAAGCACTTATTTAGCGTATAACCGTACCTAAATAATATTTATAATCCTTTATTGGAGTGCAGTCCCTATGAGATAGAATTATAATAATTCACACAGTTATTATGAAGATATATGAAAATAAATGCAAATTTTCTATTTTTTTAAAAAGGCATCATGTCTATCCTCATGACTGTTTTAAAGACTCCTCTTAAGTTCTACCAAATAACTCACGGATATTGTTCAGCATCATTTACGCTGATCTTTCTTTTATAAAGAGGCTGAAATATATTAAGATATTCACGCTGATAAGATGTATACATAATTTCAATAATAAGTTTGGGATTTTCAATCAATTTTAATTTTAGTTTACTAGCTGTTCCGTCCCGGCCTTGCACGGAAATGTTTTTTAATCTAAAAAGAAAATCACAAAATGGTTCTATTAACCCGTCTGATGCATTTTCTGTGTTGACGAAACTGTCCGTCGATTGTCAAAAATATTTTCAAAAACATGGCCTAATTACAGGCGCTTACTAAAATGCTTATATTAGAAAAACTATGCGCGTCATCTCTATAAACTACACTATTTTAAATAGCTTATGAAATCCACTACAATATGGTTTTATTACCAACTATATATCATATAAAATTATTTATAAGTAATATATATTTTGTACCATAAACAGAAAAAAAAATACCCATAGATGATACCAAAGGCGGATCGCCACTGGTGACATATTTTTTTTTTAATAGTTTTTTAAAATAAAATATATTTTTTTTTTATTTTTACTGTTCTCTGACACTTTGATGTACGAAAACACACATATAACACTATTTTTAAATATTCACACAAAATGATGTCCGTAATGGTGACAACTGACTTTGCTAAATTCGTAAAACAAACTTCACTAAGCAAATCGACTGTGTTTCTTACTGAATTATATCTTACTCCTATCTCATAAAGAAACGAACAGCAATAGGAAACTATAAACCCTGGAGTTGCCAGTATGAAAAAATAATATATTTTAAAACACGCTTCGTGGTGCCACCCGTTGGCAGTGTATGCATCTACGAATGCTTTGAGGACACCGCCCATGGGCGGTGTATGCAACAGACGAGTTAATTAAAAAACCTTCACGGGCGTGCGGAAAGCAACTCACCAATGTTTCATCGCAATGGGGTGAGCTATACAGGAGAACATACAGCACAGATACAAACATACATTCATTTAGATTAGGAAAAACAACATAACATAAGCATAAAAAATTAAAAATTGTAAACATGATAAAGATATAGTTTGTGTTGCTATAAATGAAGAAAGCATGACTAATTGTGTTCTGATAATATTCCTACCTAGTGAAAATGGTACATTTAAACAGGCCTTGTATTGTACTACCTAATACATTAATATTAAACTAATACGTTTCAAATATCAATTTTACTTTAAAATAATTTTAATTAAGATGGTTAGAATAAATTTACTCCAATTCATTAACAATTAATATACTATTGTGGAGATATGTTTAGTCTCGTTCCATTACACTTATTATATTGTTAAGCATGTATTGCAGGAAGGTATTCGAGATAGCTATTTCTTTCAGTTTTACCCCTGCGGTTGACATGAGATAGGGACTGTGGGTAACATACATTTATCTTACATATTTCCATAGTAATACATTCCATTAGTACCAATTACTTTAGTTACCAACTAGTAAGCACACATTTTAGTGTCAAAGTTATTACTGTAAAGTTAGCTGTGCGTACTAATGAAACTATGCAATCCATATACATAGTTGGTGAATGTATTAGTTGCTTAACTTAATCACATGAGTTGATTCAATAATTGACAAACGAATGCTACTTTTAATAAAAATCACGCACTAATAATTCTAACACAAGAACTCTTCAAACGTTTTTGTTACACCTTGCGATATGAGAGATATAAACAAAATATTCAAAGTGAACATTTTGAATACAGGCATAGCTTACATAATTAATAGCATGAAATATGCTTTTTTCATCATTTCAAGGTTAGGTGTGATTTCTAGCGCATAATTTCTAATAAAATCGATTGGTAATTTCAAGAATTCGTTACATTATTGTAATTACAATTTGGTAGTTTTTGCTTGACCTAAGAAGTCCTGTTATGCAGTTATATTTTTAAACTTTACCTTGGAATAGAGTTTTATTGTAATCTCTGGAAAGTAATACTGCTGCGCTCAATTTTGAGCCATAAATCTGCCAATAAAATAAAAACATCAAACTTAATAAATAATCATTATACAGATATGATCAAACTTCATAGTCATCCTGCTGACAAAACCTGTGTATGAAATATTTAAGAATAATTACGATTACTCTCTGTATGTTTACTTTATAAAAGTAAATAAATGAATAAAATAAATTACACAGATACCTTTTATATGATCATAGGTGGCGTGGCGCGGGGACGGAATAATCAGCAAATAATAACAAAGTTTAAATAGAATATCTTTCTTTTAATAGGAAACTTTTTACTATCGAAAATATTTTTTTTTGTGCGACGGTCTAGTTGTTGATCTATCAACCCTCTAAAAGGACAGTGGTCATTTTAAATACACTTAAATAGCAGATACCAACCTGTAAGCATTATGTGTCCATGCATTAATCATTTAATCATAAATTGAAGTGAATAATACTCCTTTGAAGTGCGCAAATTGATATACTTATATATGAATAAATATAAAAGAAAGGTTTTACTTTTTTATGACATTAATTGACGTTTACCCAGATACTATAGCAACTGATGTTAATTATCAAAGGACATTTTTAGCATTTTTTATTTTACTTATTAATTTTAATACCAAATTAAAATATGAATCAATTTCTTATGCATTAGTGTTCCTTTCTCCAAGCGTTAGTTTCGTCTCGCAGCATTTCATTTTATCTTTGTTCACTACTTTATCTGATTGCAAGCCTGCACTGCATAGAAATAACATACTTATGGTTTTTTTTTACAAACGGAACTGCTTAGTTATTATTTTATGTACGGAATATTTACTACGGAATGATATATAAATTTTGAAACCAACATCATCATCACTGTGAAAAACTTATGGCATTTATATGGATTTATTTAAAATGAGTAAATACAAAAATAAATATTAGGTGATACTTTGAATTCTTCCGTCTGAAAGTAGGATATTCGTCCTCGTCGATATTAGACTTATGCGTCCATATTGTTGATTTATTAGAATAGGTGAAACACAAAACCTATCATGCAAGTAAAAGCAGGATAGACTATTTGCCATCTGTTTATTGGTAGTGTTTTTAATTAAAGGTCAGGTTTATTATTTGGCTCCATCATGAGGCTTTATTATTTTTGTAAATGAAGGGAATCATATTCCTCTGATGGTTACACCCTCGAACAAGTAAATTTGGCAGAACTACTTCGGTTACCTAGTCTACCAATCGCTCTTCTCTGACAATGTCAGGATGAAGATTATAATAAATACAAGGAAAATTAATGAACGCAATAATTGTAATTATGGAGATGTTCTGTAAAAATATTTTCAGCAATTTTCCATCAATTACATACTCTATCGATAGTTTGTTCATGAAAATTGCGCTTCCTATTATATATGAATATTGTATTCAATTAAACAAATCTTTTACTTCAGTACTATTTTATTACAGTATGAATTTTCAGCAATTTTATATTTAGCGAATAAAAGTTTAATAAAAGGACTGTTTAAAAAGTCTCTTATATTTATTTTATTGAACGAGTTTAACTTGCGATCTACATAGAAATACATTTTTAAGAGCTGTTAAGAATTGTAAAGACCGATCATAAGTATGCATTTCTGACGTTCAGGTTTGTTTTATCAGACTACAAATTTGTTATATTTTGTAAGTTATCGAATAAGGATACTTTAAAATTTGCATAAAATGCCAAATTCATCTTAGGTTACGGTTTTATAATGCTGTTTTTCGAGGCCTTTCTATTGCTAAGTCATTTAAACCCTTTTGGGTCCTTTTCCCTTGGTCTACCGCCACGCCTTGTCTCCTTAACTTAATGGAGAATTAAGGTGCCACATCTCGGGGTACATTATTGCTTTCTCAATGTGAAGCTGTGGTCTATAACAGTTTTACTGAACATATTAGCAACAAATTTATTATTGGTCATTCCATTAATCTTAAGCATACTAATTTTCTTAAGGATAATAAGTGATTACTTTGTAATTTTTTATTTAGATTTAATTTCAATTTCCTCATAATTTGATATTGATGTTTTTTAAACATTAAAAAAAAAATATTCATTTAATTTATTCATTTTGACTATTGTGATTTTTGCAATAGAAAGTGTCCTTTGGTTCTATTATAAAACTGGTATATGAGAATGCGGCCTGCACTTGCTTAAATACTTTAATTATAACAAAAAAAATATTGCGCGGCGTACCTTAGGACGGAGGTGGTTACTTGGAGCATGGCAGGCAATACGGTGGGGGCGATCGCGCCTTCGACGGGGACGTGTTAAGTGGCGGAAGATGGCGTCATGATGACTTCCCCAACAAGAGACGTCGTTACTAAAGAGAGGACAACTTCTAGCACAATATATGCAGCTCAAGAATCAAGAACAGAACGCACGGATTGGCACTTAGCAGCCTTCAGACTCTCTTCTGAAGCACTCTTCAGACTAAAGCTGCATAACTTGTTAATAACATACGTAAATGAAAAGAAACATTCGAATGCGGTTATTTTGCCAAATTTTGGGTCTTAGTATTGACCTTTTGCATTTAAACAAAATTTGACTTATAACTACGAAACTTATTTTATGATTCCCTTGCCCTAATGTAATATAAATATGCTACAGATGGATACTGGCACACCACTGTACTGGTTCGTCATGCATGTTGATTTCAAACATTTTTTATTGCATTAAAGATTATTTGTAATCATTACGTTCCGTGTATTTATTGAGAAATTCTAATAATTATGCTCTATCGAATTGGCTTGAATTAGCCTTTTTATAGTTGATAAAGTGAGAGATAACATTAACAGCATATTAAGCCAAACAATGTTGATAAAAGGTACTAATAGTGGCCTACTTTATTGGTTGCCTACTTACCACATTCTTATCTGCTTTGGGCTCACTGTATTCAACCGACTTTTCTTTCTTTTGTAATTTATGTCATATATAAAACCTGCGTTGGTTAGATGTCAACTTTTGCTGCAACGATGAGCCTAGTCTGTACTGACACTCTGCGACAAGGCGCATTCTTCTTCCAATAACATGATAAAAACTATCATAATATCCCATTTCTATGTTCTTTTCTTGCGTTTCTGGCAAAACGCTTCACTTAACGTGCAATTTTGTGGTCTGTCATGACATGCATTTTAGAATATTGTAAGACATATTTATTTAAGCAGTCTGTTAATGTCAGTTAATAATATAATTTTTAGAATCGGCATATCCTTTATATTTTTAACCTTATAAAGAACCATTTCTTGATTAATCTTCATACACCACAATCTATGATACTGACTTAAAACTCTCCATTAAAATTAAATTAACACATTTTCCTTAAATTCTCTATACTACAGGATTTAAGTTACATTTTTGTTATTACACATTTTAAAGCCTAATGCTTCATACTGCAAGCACTAAATTATAAGTTTATATTTTAATTTAAAATATATTGAATAAGGTAAATAATGTTTTAATCCTAGAGTAAAAATTATATTATATCTCGATCTATTTATAAAATAGTAAACAAAACAAGTTAGTTAGTATTTTTATAAACCTTAAATTTGACTACGATCAATTATATGTTATGTATGTTGACAAAGTTATGACACAGAAGTCAAATACTTAATAAATAGGGTTACTATTTTTACTTTTCCTTTATTACGTGCTGATTTGAATCCTCACAATTATTCAATTTATGCAGTTAAAGTAGTTATATTAAATTGAACCTATTTTGCTTTCGAGTCTCTTTAAGTTGTCAAGGAATACATGTTATTATCAAAATGCTTTAAAATGGTTTTTGCCACTTTAATTTATTATAAATTTTTCTCAAACAGCATAATTTTTGGTTTTCAATCGAGCCATTTAATTAGATTATAACTTAAAATGGTGATCCGCGACTTGCAATTTAAATAATAGTTTTAGTTTATAATTGTAATGCTATCAAAGATGTACTTCTTTATAGGTTAATTTATACACTAGAAATATAGAATTACATTATAAAATATCAATATTCTGTTTTCATTTACACGTTCCTTAAGTCTGATATCTTATCATGTTATCCTGGATTCTAATGATAGCTGTTGCCCAATAATAGCAAACTTACTTTTGGCATAAATAGCGCTTTAATATAACCAAGAATAATCTCCCCACTACAGACAACACGTCGATCATTCGAGCCCTATCAGACAAAATATCATAGGTAAAAGGTTACCTTAAATAAAGTTTGTGGTAATATTTTAACTCCAGTAATTAAAACAGTCATTTCTTACAATTTAACCATGATTAATTTTTGGTCTTGGTGTTTTATTATAAAAGTCATCGGAAAACGATTCTGGTGAGTTCTCTTGAGGGTTTTTAGAAATAAACATTAAATCGTAAACATACCATATAAAAACATTGCTAAAGTTGTTTGATGGAAAAATTGTTTTGAAACAGCGGGTTGAATTTTTTTTGCCTTTGTCGGTGTATTTTTATTAATCTTTTGATCGCCACCGTAAAAATGTCGACGTTAAATATACACTCAGCACCTCAGTAAAATAAACTTTACAGCATATTGATGATGATTTTTTTGTAATACACTACTTACCTAAACTGGAATATTTCTTGTTGGTATCATGTGTGAGTTGTATGTGACGTCAGATCCAAGTTTTTTTCCGGAATTAGGTCTTAAAATAGTATGCCAGCAGTTGCAAGTAATCCTACCGCGATCCGTAACACCATCAAAAAGATTTTACACCATAGAATTGTAAATGTCATTTTAAAATGTCAAATTACGGAAGTATTTAATATTTTCGCAGCAATTTTTTTTCCCGTAATCTACCTGCATCTTGGCGACCTTTCAACATCACAAATTGTAATAATTGTTTCATGAAATAAATATTACTATAAGTGTACTAAAACGTAAGAAAATACCTACAACATGGGTTAAAAAATAGCTTTAGAAATAATTGAAAGAATCGATTATTAATAAAAAGTAGCACATAATTGAACAATGAACAGCTGATAGTTTGTGCGGCCATTCTTTCTTCTATAACATGCTCTCTATCATTCATTCATTCATTCTATCATAACTTCATTTTTATATTGTTAAATTTTGTAATATTGTAAAACAAACAAAATTTCTTTTGTTACTTTGTAATAAAACAATGCGACCGCAATCTCACCTGAGGTAATCTTTATTCAAGAGTCAAGGTCTTTAAATTTTTACGAATGATAAATAAATACAGGCCTTTAGCCCCATTATCTCTGCTGGCGTGCAGCAATCAACTTTCGTTTATCAACGGAATCAAGTTTGAATCAAATTAAAATAATACTACTATAGTATAAGTCAAAAATATATTTTTTTATTTATAAAAATATAGCGAACAATTGATTGAAATAATAATTACTTACGAGTGACAATTGTCAAAAATGGAGCACGGTTAAAATTGCGCGTGACATCAGGGCATTTTTGCTTTAGAATAGTGCGTCAAAAGGTTTATAGATTTAAAAAAAAAACAGTCATAGCTATCTTATATGCATCGTATATATGCAGTATATGCATCGATCAACACCATTAAAACTTTAAATATTTTTTTTAATTACCTGGATAGTATTTTAGAAACCACAATGTCAATTTATTTGGTTCAGTGTAATGCTACTCAGTTTGGCCTATCCAAGTTGTAAGATTGCAACCTTGCAATCTGTTTTTAGTGGTTTTTTTACCTGAGTGTTTAAATAAGATTTTGTATAATGTTTGAAAATCTCGAAAACTTTCTTAAAAAAATAATAGCAAAATTCCAGGTAAATGAATATTAACTGAAAATTTATGCAAGTTCTTGTGTTTCAATTAACTATTTATCAGTTACGAAGCATTTGCTATTTTATCACCTGCCCATCGTGCCGTGCCAACTTGCTTGCGAACAGTCCAGTGGGTAGGGCTGAATGTGCTTCCGTACAGCTTTGATATTTTTAATAATTCTGTTTGACATTTGCGAAAGCAGCTACCGCTAACTATCAAAATGGTTGAATGTTAATTTAAGGCATGGAAATCCGGGTGAACTATTTATTCTATTTAAATCAGTAACCCGCTGCTAGCAGCTAAATTCAATTGGCTAGATGCAATTTAGTTATCTATAATTTTAGATTCATTTTTTTTTAAACATTATGTTTTGTCTACCGTACCGGTACCAATTCGGTACCTATAAGTACCGAATTGGTTTTGCATTTATTTTTCCCTCCGGTCTTGGGGTGATAGTACAAAGAGCTCAAGAGATCTTCTTATATAATGTTATGAAAGAATATGCTCTCAATCAGTAAAAGATTTATCTGATTCAGTCGAGTGGTTCTCGAGGTGACTTCTTAAAAACATTTATATTTATAAAATTTTTAACAAAAACCTTATAATAAATAGTGCCATAAAAATAATATATATATATATATAACACATAATATTAATATAGCACATCATGTTATATTTTTCAAATGTTTACTTTATTAGCCACAGACAAAAACAAGGTATTTTTGATAAAATGACCTTATGGGTATATCTATGATACTTGACATTCTACATATTATGGTATATTTATGACACCCGATATTCTACATATTATGGTATATCTACGACACTTGACATTCTACATATTATGGTATATTTACGACACTTGATATTCTACATACTATGGTATCTATGGTATGGTATGGTATGAATATTATACATACGAGGTGTGTTCAAAAAGTAAGGTGACTTTGTATTGTTAAGAAAAAATATTGATTTATTCATCAATATTTATGTTGTCCCCTTCAAAGTAATCACCCTCAGATACAATACACTTATGCCAATGGTTTTTCCAATCCTCAAAGCACTTCTCATAAGCACTTTTCGGTATAGCCTTGAGCTCTTCCAGCGATGCAGTCTTTATCTCTTCAATCATTGTAAATCTCCGTCCTTTCATAGGTCTCTTTAGTTTTGGGAACAAGAAAAAGTCACATGGGGCAAAATCCGGTGAATATGGTGGCTGAGGCATGATTGTGGTGTTGTTTTTGGCCAAAAAATCTCTCACAAGCAAAGATGAGTGAGCAGTGGCATTATCGTGATGCAAAAGCCATGAATTGTTTTCCCACAATTCTGGACGTTTTCTTCGTATTACTTCTCGCAAACGGCGCATAACTTCCAGATAATACTGTTTATTGACCGTACGGCCATATGGTAAGAACTCCTGATGCATCATGCCATGCTAATCGAAGAAAATAGTGAGCAAAACTTTGACATTTGATCGAACTTGGCGTGCTTTTTTCGGTCATGGCTCTTCTGGCCACTTCCATTGGGACGATTGGGCTTTGGTTTCGATATCATAACCATATACCGATGATTCGTCACCAGTTATGACCCTTTTGAGTAAATCTGGGTCGACGTTGACGTCATTCAACAGCTCTTGAGCGATACTCATGCGACGGTTCTTTTGGTCAAAATTTAGCAATTTCGGAACAGACTTCGCTGACACACGTCTCATGCCCAAAACGTTAGAAAAAAATTCATGGCACGAGCCAAGCGACATACTGACATCCTCAGCAACTTCTCTGATAGTGATTCGACGATTTTCCAAAACAATTTTCTTCACTGCTTGAACGTTTTCATCAGTTGTTGACGTGCTTGGGCGTCCAGAGCGAGGCTCGTCATTGGCATCTTCCCGGTCATCTTGGAAGAGTTTGTACCACTTGTAAACATTTTTTTTACTCAGAACAGTTTCACCGTATGCCCACTGTCAACATTTCAAGTGTTACGGAGCACTTAATATTATTTTTTACACAAAACTTGATGCAAATCCTTTGATCCATATTTTTCGATAGCAAAAAATCGCCGAGCACGTAAAACACTTATAACCTTTACGCCTCTCACAACCAAACAAAAAATGCCATTCACTTGAAATTTGGTACAGATGTTCGGGAAGAGTGTACCAACATAACAAAACAAAAAAATTCGATAATCGAAAATACGTTACCTGCGAAATTTGAAAAGTCACCTTACTTTTTGAACACACCTTGTATTATGGTATATCTACGACATTTGACATTCTACATTTTATATATATACCAAATCACAACTTTGTATAACAAGACTGTTTGAAACATAAAAAACCTGATGCAGACAAAGAACTCCATAAGGGTGGGTGGGTTCCTGTTTCTGGGTTAATTTTGGTCTGGAGTCTTAAGTACAATAGTACAAATTAAAAGTTACAACTGACGAGAAACATATTTATAAATTTAAACACCCAAGTAGGTTTATGAAATTTAGTTTATTTTTAAATATAAATAATTTGATTTTCATAGATTTTCTTAGATAATCATGTTTTTTTTACAAAATCATTACTGCACATACATAAAAGTAAATAATGTTTAAAGTTCATTTTGCAAAAACTAATTGTCTTATGTCAACTTTTTTAGGATGCCTTATTTTAAAAGTAAAACTATGATTGCAATATGTGTGCTCTAAAGGAATGATAATATTTAATAGTAACTAAATTAGAAGAAAATGGACACTGAAAAAGGCACTGGCAAGGTGGACATAGGAAATCGAAAGAACTCTAAAGGCATAAAGGCTCTAAGAATGGATACGAGCACCTAAAATGGATGAAAAATTACAATTATTTGAACGACATCAGTAGGTAAGAGACGCATTTTATATGGCAAAGTGGATAATGATGACGAAAAAGAATTAAAAAATGCATCAAAATGGTAAAAGGAGTATATGAATAAGAAAACCTGAACTGGAGGAAAATGGTGATTATTTACAGGATTTTTTTTTAATGTAATGCGAAAGACCAGTACCTTCCCGCCATATCAAACCACATTCAGGAGGGTAGGTTTGTGTACCTGTGAATAAGTATTGAGCAATTTTCAATATACAATTTAGACGGTTGTTATAACTAAACAAATTATACATACCTTTATTTTTGTTTAGAAATCACTAAAACGTCGCTAATAAGTTGTGCAGAACATGCACACAATCGCAGCACGGGTTGACAGGTGATTACAGATGACAAACCAGTCTATTGTTTTCTAGGTGCCCCTAACCATAAGTCCAACCACGCCTGCAAGTATTTAGTTGTATAATACTTGGGTGGAATTAGACCTGTGCTACCTAGGTATCCAATGCATTAAGGCCCAATCTAAAAATAGTATAAAATCTCTCTGTAGCAATAAAGGTATTTACTTATTATTCATGTTAAAAAAAGTCATCAGTGTAAAATAGAAAATAATTATTCTGTGGGGAGAGATTGGACAACCCTTGCGTCTCCCATAATTGGTAAACTGTTCTAAACCACCTATATATTGTTTTAGATTATTTTATTATACATAAACTTTTCTAGTTTTTCTGGTTTCAGTCTATTATATCAGTCAACTCCACTACAGCGCGATCCGCGAGCGAGGCTGTCACGTATCCACATTGTATATTTATGTTGGTATTGGTGCCGAACGCTGAAGCTCGTTCCGCTCGCCGCTTCCCATATGTCGTACGAAATCGGTAGTCAGCAACGCTTCAATCGCGCCTCGCTCGCTCGCGCATCGCTCTCCTATCGCCGATTTTGCAGCGAGAGCTGTCCCCACCCTCGCGTCGCGATCACTGGTGTTTGTTTCGTATTTTCGCGGCGGCCACTTACCCGAAATCATTTTTAAAACATAATGGCAAACCCTTATCTTTATAATAAAACTAAATTCTTAGCCATTACATCAAATTATATGCGTTTTATCTCTTCTTGAAAACCACGCCTCTAAAAAAAACCCCTATATATTTTAAGATACAAGTACAGATTTAGGCTTACCAGCATAAGCTGCCTGCCTAAAACTAATAATAATAATAATAACACTGTTCAAATTTTTATGCTAATCTTAACATGTAAAATGACCGAAATCCTTAATTGGTTTTATATATTAGTAATAAGTTTTGTTTGTAATTATAGAATGTAATACTGTGGATCTTTCAATAAAGAATAAATAAAATAAATAAATGATTATTCATATCTAGCGCTATCTGTAAGTTGCTAGTATAACTTTTTTGGTCTATTTTAAGAGGCTTTACAAACTCATCACTAGGTAGCGATATCGGAGTATGTATATTTTCTTTCGGAGTAAGAAATTATCGTGTAGAAAAACCTAACAATAACACACATAATTTAACTTTCGCAATGGAAACATTTTACAGTGACAAAATATTGCCAATGTAGTAACAATCTATTAACATTATCGACTAGCAGCAAGTGGAGAACTTCTTGATAATAAGGCATCGGCGAGTCTCACTAACACCACCAAAGAGACAGCGAGAGATTCGCGAGTGGGTTTGTGACTAGAGCTGCTGGTTCCGAACCCTGAATCACTGCACTGGTTTTGAACCCTGAATCCGCAATCGAGTTCCTACCGTTACCAGCTTTGAAATTTCAAACAGAAAGAGTCAAAATTTATTTTTTATTTTTGTTTTCATGTCCGCTTTAAAACTTTTAAATTTAGAATTAAAAATAACCAGACAAAATATTTTTTTTTGTATTTTATACCTAAATACAGCCATACTCAATATATTGCAAAAAAAAATATTTTCATTTAGAATATTTTGAAAATAATGCGGGCAAATTTATCAAATTCACCGATTGTTAAGTGTGATTTTGGCTTTGATAATGGCAGTCTGGCTAATGAAAAAAATCATGTTCTCCAACCTTCGCCAAGTTCCAAATTCGTGGCGGTTTATAATTGGGATAATTTTTTGTCAAAACATAACCATGCATGTCACATGTAAATAAATACATTTCAGTGAAGATGTTCGCTAAGAATACTTTTTAAATATCTTTTAACTGAAATCGCTTGATCACATGACTTTTTTCTTGAAAGTTATTATTTTTAACTTGTGAATTTTACACGTATCAGCACAATGGTTATCCATTTTCAATTACGGTAAATCTTCATGTTATTACAGTAGGACCTTCATAATCTGAATGGTTGTGGCGGGCGGTTCATTCATGGCATTACCTAGCCCAGTCTGGCGGTAATACCCACTCAATTGAGTCATCCTGAGTGAACATGTTTACGCAGATGGACCAGTGAATTTTCCAGTAGTGAGATTTCTATTTTTCATTTTCATTAGCCAGTATTTTGCACTGTCTCACCTGTCTGTGCCTTTTTCGGGTTAGGCTGAGAGTGGATGTTGTACAGTTTGCTGATAGTAATAGGATAGGTTCCGGGCCGAAAGGCGTTTGCGTGAACACTGACTTGCTAGTTTGTCTGCTTCATTATTGCCCAGGCTGTCACTGTGCCCTTTTACCCATTGGACTGTGACATCTTTTGCAGATATCAGTTCCAGGGCATGACTTAGGCACACACATATCGTGTATTGACAACTGATTGTGTCTAATAATCTGGAATAGTGACACATATTTTTTAGATTTATTTATTGAGAGCAATGCTGCCGCCCTACGCTATAAAGAGTATGTTCCTTCACCTGTTACGTTACGAATAAGCTTTTGTGTGGTATATGAAGTACGACTTACTTAAAAATATATTCAAAATGGTCCAGTTAAGCATAGCTGATCTACTCTAAAGAGCGGTATGTTGGCGACCTAAATCTATTCAGTAGTACCTATTTATATATATCTACCATTTTCTTGTCTCTAATATATAGTGAATTTTGGTCCTTTTTTTATATGGTGCGCGCAGCATAAGCATCGATATTTTATTATATTTAATATTACATATAGTATAGAGGCATCTATTCCTCAGGCGGCATAGCTGATTGACAGGTGGTACAATGAAGTTATTTTTTGCCAAATTTTTAATCTTTAGTTGGGAAGGGGGGGGGTCTTAGGGAAAGGTTTGAAGACGCTGCAGTTGAGACTATTCTACTCTCTGATAGTACGCTGAAGAAAGGAATGGAAACTGATATTTTTCCTCTTAAAAATTTCCTTTATAGGAACCGTGCTTTTGTCCTATTGGACCCTTCTATATTTAGAAGGGTTTCTAAAGTTACTCATTAATCGATTATCTATGGGAACTTTTTATTGGAAAGTATCGCACTGCAATAAATACACCTATGACTAATGACTAATGGGGACATCCTTTATTATCTGTAATGCCAAAGTAGAGAGTAGAACTGAGTGCTGATTTCTGTAAATGCATGCTAATTACCTACTCATTGTTCTTCATGTTATTAATTACAGCCCATTTTGGTATTTTTCAGATACAGAGACATACCATATATTTTTTCATCTTGAAATTGTTTGTATTAAGAATCTGTTTTCCATTATAGTATATTATAGCAAATAACCCTTTTTGCATTACATATAAATGTATTGTTGGATACAAAACTGACTAAGATTTATCTTCAACGTTTTGATCATATGAAATCAGATATGTCAACAGAAACGGTTGCCTTAAAAACGGAGTACTTATAAATGGGTTTGAAGTCTGTAACTGAATCAAGGAAGCTCAATATGATGGTTTTTCGAAAAACTTAAAATCTGATATTTTTGTATGGGGGTCGTTCATTTAATACTCACTCTGTTAAGCTTGAGGGGGACAATCACACAAAATGTAACAATGTGGGTGGGAGGTGTCAGCGATAGTGCGATGTATGTAACATACATAAATAGTATATACTTACCTAAAAAGTATTAAATGTTTAAACGTGGCATAATTTTCGAGATGAAGTTTCAATGAAGGTCAACAATAGGTGATAAAAGTTTGATGTATTAAATGGACGACCCCATGTCTTAAATATTAGCTGTTTTAGGTGATTGTATTTTTTTTTTGTAGGATTGCCTCAATTAATATGTCCACTACATTAATTGGTCTAATTTTAAGGGTCAATCCTTTCAGACTGCTAAAAGTTGGGGTAATATTACATTTTGGAGTAACTGCGGCGAGTATGTACTATAAAAATGATAGCAACCGTGTAAGTTGTCTATAATATAATGCAAGGAGTACTTTGGCATAATTCTAGAAGAGCTTTTTTAAAAATATTTTAAAGGCTATAATGCAAAAATTTTCACTATGAAATAAGCTAAATGAATCCCATTCGGGAGTGTCAATGGGATGTTATTCAAAAATCTGTCCCTAACTAGAAGGAATAAACAATAAAGCGTAAAAGTGGAAAAATTTAATAAGTTGGCTTAAACCACCATAGAGCCTTAAACTCTCACTTACATTCGAAGTAGAGGTTACATCTCAAAGAAAAGTATTGTATATGGCAAAATTAAGTTTTTCAGATAGTGTTTTTCCAGTCTAATTTTGTTGCATCGATTATATATGAGATGGTTCAATTATAAACAAAAGTATGGTATGTACCTCGAATACAATATTATTGCTTGCATTTTTATATCATATTACTCTTTTACAGATATACTATTGTAACTGATTTTGGGAGGAACGCGAGTGAGTAAAGATTGAGAGTGAAAAAATGCTTAGCTAAGTGAAAAAAATATATTTTTTAATGTTTGAGTGGTGTATTGAACCCAAAATCAAAAAAAAATCATATGCTGATTTCTTGACGAAACTTAAAAAAAATCATAAATAAATGTTGTTAAAATGCACTTAAAATCTTTGGGAGCGTCAATATTATAATCATACCAAATTGAAATTTCATCTTAATTTTCTTTATTTTGCTGCTTTTGTTGTACCCAGCAGTACCATTTTTCTAAGCCACTTTAAATTCAGACACTATTCAGGTTCATAATGTGTAAAAGTATCGCTCTATATGCTACTCTTCAGGAAGGAAAAACTTCTTGCTAGATTTACAGCCATCCTATTCAACACCGATTACAAACGTCTTACAGGTGTAATGTATTTGTATATTTTTCTTTCAGGACATGTTTCCTGACACCTTTTCAATCTCGGTCAACTATCTATAAATATTCCATTCCTTTGATTATAGCATTTCTAGGCTATTCTAACTCCATTAGTACCTTTCAAAACCAAACTGCAAGATACTCTCGTAATGTTAAAGGGCAGTGGGCGTTCTGGTTCATACCACCGATAGCAATGAGATGATGTCATCTGAAAAATCTCATTTAGTAGTTTAATTCTTATTATGGCAGCTGAGTTCTGATTTATGGGAGTATTCTTGTATTAGATTTCTAATAAACAATGTTTCAGTCATAAACTGTTATTTAAATTATGAGTTTAGGTCGGGAGAAAAATTATAGAAACATGAAAAAAATAATAAAAAAAAAAAACCTATATGTTTAGTAAATCTGAGTTTGAGACCAATGTACTAAACTAAACTCATGTGGTTTAGTGGGCTAGACCAACGCACATTCAAAAGTGCTCATTCTCCTTTCCCAGTGTAGACATTCTGTAGTTACTTTTTAGTTTTGACCTGATAAAAAAGATTATTTATTAACTACATGAGGAAAAAGCTCTCAAATTTGGCAAAGGAGTTTAAATGCCTTCTACATTATAGGAACATTTTTAAAATTGTAATATTCAACTAATAATCAGTGTAGGTTGGTACCGCATTTATACTTTTTTTTTCATTTTCCACAGTTTGATTGCTTGTCCTTTGGGACAAATCTTTATATTTCTAATTCTCCTACTTGGGTTTTTGTTATTTTCAAAATTGACTTTCTAATAGTGAATTTTGCATTATTAACTTGATTCGAAACAATGAAGTTAGGTATTTCTTATCGGGTACCTCTCGAGAAGAAGCAATTCTCAAATTGAAACGATTTTAAAAGATGTTACGTGAATGTTAATTTAGGCAATTTTTTTTAAAAAAAAAAAAAAATAATTGCTATGATCTATGTCATATACAATTATTTTGGGCCCTACTCAACTAGACCAAATTTGCCTGTACTAGAGTCAGGGGAGATTGGGGGTAATGAAGCATGCAGCATGATTCTGCAGAATCTATTTTTTTTTCGACTTTCTTCTTGGTCAATTGGTGCCGATTTAATCGCTAGTTACACAAGTTACAGTATTGTGCACCTATGTAAACTGAACAGTGGTTACTTTATTTATGAACATTGACTTTAAAACTTACTGTATCGATTCATGTATCCTGCATCTTTACCATGCAGGTACGGTACGCTCTGTTATTGAGTACTAAAGTCAACATTTAGAAAAAATATCCCAATAAGTGCTCTTCTGCAACCCTAATTGACAAAGAATCCGTTCTATTATCTTGTACAAACACTGGCTTCATGCTCTTACGAGCTTTCACTCTGCAATTATTGTAACTTAGGTGTCATCAATTGTTTCTTGTCCTAATCATGTAATATTTTTCCATCTTCATATCTCAAAACTGACGTGTCATTTTCAATCCTCTTACTAATCTGGTCAATAGAGATTTTATTGCATTACTGAATAGTTTTTTAACTAACAGTTTTGGGCTAGTTTTCACATGCCGCCGAGGAAAATTTGTGATAACATGCAATATTTGTTGTTTGGAACTTGTAACATATGCAGTTTCCTTTTCCCGCCTAAACATATTTACTCTTTTTATTTAATTTTAACCTTTTCAGATGTTACCTTCGAAATTAGCATGGACACTGGTGCGGAACATTTGCAAATAATTTTCAATTTATTATAATCGAAAAATTTTCACAAAGGTGTTTAGATTTAAATTTCTTTTAATAAATACATTCTCTCAATCCGGCCTAATAAAAAAATATATAAATTAAAAAATATATATGTACATGGGATTATGAATTATGTTTATTCATACCAGGTATGTATTTCAAATTTTTCCAGGTCAAATCTCCCATGTTCAAATAATGATGCAAAGTATATAAATATATAATAGAAAATTAAACCGGATATGTGTTTTTTTTTATTTAAAAAAGTATATTTTTTTCTTTTAACACATTCTGCTCCGAACGTAGTAGAACGTGCAGACACACAATTGCAAAAGTCGTTTGCCGAGGGGGGGACTGCCACCTTTTTTTTTTTAGTTTCAAAGTAATAATTTCTTATTGTTGACAAATAATAAGTACAAAACTAGGAAATGTTTGTTTTTTTATATAATGTTATATTGACTTAACTTTTTTAATAAATTTAATTATTTACCGCCAAATCCACCTAAAACACTTTCAATTCACTCGCTCACTTTTCACACAAACAATTCCAATGGTCATCAAAACCGAACTGAGATGGAAAATCACGGCATCTGGCGGGCGATATACAGCAACTATCTAATTTGAAACACCGTTGCCGAGTGTGTTGGACTAAATTTGAATAATTTAATGTAAAGTATGTAATTTGATTTAAAACGCACAGCTATTACGGCAGAAAATTTAAATGGCAAAAAAAGCTTTATTTTTTTTTTAATATGTGGAATAGTTAAAACTTAGTGAGCACTTGCAAAAGATATGTAATGATGACAAAATATACATATTTATATTATGAATTAAATTAAATGGGATTTCATAGAAAAATAATCTTAATCAAAGTTATTTTGGCCCACATTAACGAAAATATATATGTATAAAATGTAAATATGAACATTGTAGGGTATAACTAATCTTTTTTTAAATGGAAGTTTGCCTAAAACAAATTACAACTAGAAATAATACTGCATAAATCGAAAAGAGCTGTGCAGTTTTAATAATATAAATAACTCCTTAATGTAAACATTTTTTTTCTTTTGTTTGAAAACTGTTTCGTAGTTACTTATGTTACTATACATATTATCTGCTGCAATAACCATATTGCTAATTATTATTGCATTATGCTAATCCACAATGCTTGAAATAATAATGTTAACAATTTATAAAAAAACAAAACGAAAACATCAAGAATGACCTACATGAAGTTATAAAACCAAAAATGTCATCTTTTATAACTTGCAAAGTTTTATAACTTATTGTTTGTGAATAAAATATTAACTAGTGAAATCAGGAGAGAATGGAGAGAAAGGATGAAAGTTTTTTTTATTCTGACGTTTTTGTAGGTTTCATTATTTTTTCTATTTTTAAATATTGTTTTATTATAAGCTTACCAATTTATTAAGGCCATTTTCACTAAAAAAAGGCCTAATATATATATATTTTTTTAAAATATCTTTTGATCGATTATTTGAGCATATTTTTTGTAACATCTCAAATAGTGTGAGTAATGTATGAAATAAATTACTTATTTGTTTGTTATTTTGTGTGTATGCATCATATTCATATAATTTATAATATTACTTATCCTACATGTTAGCAAAAATAGCATTTTCTATGTCTATTTTGAACTACAATAATCACCGAGATTCTATCAACCGTCGAGTATACAACGGAGGTCGTTTAGCCAAACCTTGGCTGTTTGAAAGTTAGCTCCGCAACTTTATCGCAGGTAGGTATGCTTTCTGTTTTATATTTTATGGATAAATTATATGTAAAAAAAACAAACAATAAATGCCATCTGGTTTATTCAAGAAACCTAATTTCATTTTACTAAGCTATTGTTCCGCCTATGATCTGATATTTCTGTATGTATATAAAAAAATATATATATTACTACATTATCATCGATGCAACTATTTCTGGTTCAAAAGTCAGCCGATAACTAAATCTGTTGCTGTGGTGTCATTTGTATTTATATTTACTTGTCGATTGCCCTATGTGTGAGTAACGACAAAAATTTTCCACCAAAGTAGTTAAATTATATGCAAATACTGGCATATGATAAAAAGTGCTCACAACAACAGTTACTTAATATCGCATAACTCTTAGAGAAATGTGATTCCGATTTAGATCCACTTTGAGAAAACTTTATATTACATCTCGATTAAACTTTTTATGTGAAAATTTTCATGCAAAATATTGTTCATATTGTAAACATCTTAGCTATTTTTGCATACTTTTACGTGTTCGTCCGGCACAATATTATGGATTTTACAAACAACTTCTTTAGTCATGGACCTAATTCAGACGTTCTGGCTTCAATGTCATTCGTGCTCACATGTCCATAATAAAATTCTGTAAACTTCTTATGAATCATGCCATGCGATAGAGCATTTTGTTGTTATATATACTTTATATGTTTGGTTTGTTTTTGTCTATGATCAATATGAAAATTAAAATCCTAATGAGCAACCTAAGCCCCTTCTCTCAGACATTAATTTATCACATATCCTTCTAGCGTGCTGAGTGGGGTCGGCGGCAAACTTCTTTTGTATAAATTTCCAAAATGAATAATTTTTTGACAGGTTTCGGTGATTGCAGTATTTTGCCAAAAAAATACAGGTGTGTAGAGGAGTTCGACTGCCAACAGTGTAACGGGATTTCTGTGGCAAAATATGGGAATTTCTGTGGAAAATGTAGCTGCATACAATTGCTTAAAAAAAGGGCCCTGAGACTACATTCTATTTGTATTGATTTCTTCCTGACAGTGTGATTTGATGAAAACAGGAGGGGTGGAAACTAATTTTCATAAAGAAAATTAGGCTGGTGGGGTGAAATCTGAGGTGGGGGAAATAATATTCAATGGAGTCTTGCGACTTGAGAAACTCGACAAATGCGTTAAATAGTCTTTTGTGTTAAATGGATTTATATCCCTTCCACTGGAAAGTGAGAATATCCATATCCACTTAAAAACTTTATTACAGAATAACTGAGTAAAATGTCACCATATACTTGTAATATAATATGTTAACACATTTTGTTTTCCTCTTTTTTTATTCCTAAAATTTATTTAATTTTTGTTGATATGCTATTTTGCAAAACTCTACCTATATATTTTTTTAACTAACATAAAAGGCGGTTGTCGAAAGTAATATTTGGATTAAAAAGAACATTATACAAAAACTTATTTACTAACTTTTGAATTAGCATCCATATATATCCATCAAACGTTTACCAATGTGAAAATGTCTTAAAAACTAACTTTGTTTTGCTGGTAGGATATAAGAAAAACAATTAAATAATTAGAACCACATAAATATCATTAAAAAATGTATAAATAATATTAACTTCACATTATTTAGAAGACATGCTTGTTTGGGTGTCAAGTGATCAATTTTTAAAAGATAATTTTGTGCAATACAATATGGGAGAGGAGACGCTTAAGATGCCACAATAGATATACAATGTCAAAAAATATGGAGGGTGTCTAAAATTTTTTTTTTTTTTGTTTTTTTTACTGGAAGATTTAAATTTGATCGGGCTCCATGTTGCTGCTAAGAATGGCAATTATTCATATCAAGGGTTAAATTAAGGTTATGAATGACTTCTTTCTGGTCATCATTTTGAAGAGGTTTTTTTTTAAAAATAATTACTATGTCCTAGGTCATATTATTCAACTAGGCCAAAATGTGCCTGTGCTAGAGTCAGGGGAGATCTTGGCAATGAAGACTTAAAAATGGTATGATCATGTGCGGATTTGAACCCTCCACCTTTTGGACAATCCAATGCTTAACCACTAGACTACCGCAATCTCTAGATCTATTTCAATGAACAATTTTTATCAGCATTAACTTTTCCTAAAAAAAAAAAAAATACAGCCCAATGATACCTCCAAACTAACATACCCCAATACCATACTGTAAGACCAATGGCAATTATCTCTTTTTTTTCAGTGATTGTGAATTGTTGATAGTCCTATAAAAGCAGTTGTTAATTAATTGGTATATTAACTTTGAAGAAGGCTCAGTCAGATTATAATCTTCAAAGAACTGGATAATCATGTTTATAATTTGATTTCGAAGCATCTAATGATTCCGTTTTGGATGGTGATGTACCACTGTGTATAAATCTCCATTAAATAAATATATTCCTAAACAATTCAGCACATACTAAATACCAGTACATATATCAACATTTCAGGAGAATAACATGTGGTTGTGCTAAATAATTTTAACACAGGAATATTTATAGGAAAATAAGGGAGCAGAATATTTTGACATTATGTAAAATTTACTAATATAAAATTATGCTTGAAATTCTGTTTTTCTCTCCCGTTTCTTTTGACTGGTTATCTGGTGTCGGTTAGATGGTCACAGCGTTGATCATTTAGTAGTTTTTAGCTTAACGTCATACAATTAGCACGAGTCCAAGAAATGATGCTTGGGATACAGATGAACTATTTTTTTTTGTCAACGATATATTAATTACATTAACATTTTATCAATCACCCTATTATTCTAACGAATAGCCGCATTACTGAAGGTGGCTCATATCAATGACGAAATTGCTTTCATTCACAGTTATAACTACAGTCACATACATCAACGTCGCTTCGCTTATTGCCATTTATTGCCCACTGCCTAGCTTGCACATTCCACAAGTTACACAGACGGACACTGTATGGTGCATTCAGATACATCGCTGGCAGTAACTATTTTGACTTTCGCCCTATTATTTTTTACCCTATCGGGCCAGACTCAAGCTTCATTAACACGGAAGTTCGTTGGAAGTGACACCATGACAATGACGTACGGTGACGAATTCAGTTACAAATCACGCAGATATTTTGTAGCCGTTAAGTATTGGCTATTTTAAAATCGTGTTTAACATAACCTCAGTTATAGCATTATCGTGTTAACTCTCACCGCTAATAGAAGTCAGATTTAACAAATGTTTACAGTTAAAAAATTATAATCTTGTCCTTTCATAGTGACCCTTATTTATTTAATTGATTTGCGATTTAAACTATATCGGAATATAGTCCATCTATCTAACTTTAAAATTATATAACTGCTTTTTCTACTAAATTACTATATTTGGGACTTGGTTCAACATCTGCACTGTGTTTTGGTTACTAAAGTCATTTTGAGTAGCAATCAATAAACCACTACATAATCAATGATGGTTCTTGCATATTTTTTTTTTGTCCACTTTTGAGGTAATCAGATCCTTTAAAGTTTCATAAAAAATATAAATCAAAACTTATGTAGTGTATTCTAACAACATGCCATATGCTAATACATGAGTGTGCCCCCGGGAGATAAATATTTCATTTTTTTAAATACAGGTATTCCAAAAGGCCACTGCTAAAAAGATAGGGTAACTTCTATTTGTTAATATAAGGAAAAAACAATGGCTATGGACACCCTCTAGCTATTATATAATCACAACTGCTTCTATAAATTGTTATTTAGTATTAGTAAATTAATTAATTAGAACTTGACGTCTTACAGCTAGGTTCTACAGGTCTCATTAAAAGCATCTTGCACCCAGACTACTCGCGCCTGTGGTTGCTTCATTGTGCCTATGGTACTTTTAGCCGTTTCGATGTACGTTTTGGATGAAAGTGGGTTATTTTTTAGGTCTGGGTAGATAAAAATATATATATATAAAGCATAAAATGGTATGACATTATTTTAATACATTTTTTTTCTCGACATCCTAATTTTGAATTTTGGCTAGTAATGAAACAACACTGACATAATATTTCAAAATAATCATCATTTTATAATAATTATAATGTGGCACTGAAGATTCTTTCGCCCGTTTCTATTTGTGCATAAAGATGAGTTTGTATTAATTTTAAATGGCTAGTATTTAAAATACAAATATGATATTTGATCCTACTGTCAACGTTTTATTAATTACTGCTAATAATTTGTTGACTTTAATATATATCTATATTATTCGCCCAGCTTCCGATGTGGTCTAAGACTGATTGTTTTTCAAAAACCTTATTCTAGACATATAAATTCAACTCTTTTGTATTTGTACTTTTCGAGTTGAAGGATGTTATGGACAGACAGACAAACTGATGGCTAAAAGGTGGAGATAGTAGCTTCTTATACATGAATCCATAGAAGTTAAAAATGAGAAAGAGTAGGGGTACCATTGCCTTGTTTCGGAGCTATGTAATATGTTTAACCAAAATGTAAATTTACATTTTGGTTAAAGAGATACTAAGATTTATTTAAAAGCTAATATTATAACTTAGTGATAATTAAGTAAAACCAATATATATAATGGTGCCTGAAAAAAACTATTTTTTCCTAAAAATGCAAAAAAAAAACCTACCCAAATATTTTTTTTATACTTTTTGGTTGGCCTTTTTTATGATCTACAAAAACTTTGCCATACTTTTTTACTTATTTAGATAACATAAATTTACCATATATCTATATCGAGTCAAAGTGGTGGTGTGGTATTGTATCCCATTACATGTATCTAGAGGTAGAGCTTCGTATGGCTGCTGTAAATAACTACTATCTACTGTACTATTAGTTGTAGCCCTAAAGCGATGAATTAAAATTTATCTCGATAAAAAAATAATGCTGAGAAGCAATGGAAAATTAAGAATTATTTTAACTTTCAAGCTGAATAAATTACATAAACTTTCTTTAAACATATGACTTCTATCTGTAACTGTTTTTCCAGACAATATATAATTTTCAGTTTTTAATCAGAGAGGGAAACAAGAAAATTAATAATCGACATTATATAATTGAATATTTATAGGTTTGAAAAATAGGTTTGTCAACATTTTTTTTTAACCCCCCTTAGCATGAATTTGTCAAACTGTTTGCTCTCATTACAAGGAGGCGATAAATATTTGGGTGGGTTCTTATAAATTAATTCCAATTAGCCGAAGAATATTTTTCCGAAGGCGCAATTCTGTGTTTATTTGAAGATATTTTAATAATGATTTTTGCCAGTATAAACTGGTAAAAATTGTCATAAGGCAAGAGCTTTTAGCGATTATATTTATTAATTTTCATGTCTTCTTTTTTTTAAAATTGACATGAAATATTCTAAAATCATAGGATGGTTAGTGGAAGCTGTCGCTTGTTAATATTATCTATAATTTTTAAATTAACGTCAGTTCTTGTTTCGACAGATAACTTCTGCTGGGTGAAGACTATCCTTTTTTGGAATGCGAGATGATGTTGAACATGGTAAGATTAAAAAATTAAAGTTATTTGAATAATATCCATTCAAAAATACATGATCATTTAATAAGAAATCACAAAATGTGGGTATTTTAATGTTTATGCAAAAACTGCTGAGCATGTGCTTTTTAATGATCAGCCCTAATATTTAATTGGCATGAGTAATTATCATTATCATCATCATTAAGTATCCATTTAAACCTAGCCCTAAGAGGTGACAGTCGGAAAAGAAAACAACTGAAATTTTGTAAATGTTCATTTGACGCACTTGCTCCTGCTGGTGAGTTTTGTTCAATCTGTAAATATTTCTTATTCTTGTAGCAAAATTCAAGGAAGTCGTTGATCTTGTTTATACGGCTTTATTCCTCCAGTAGTTCAATAGGTACTTACAGGCTATATTACCCTCGGCAAATTGTAATATTTTGCACTTTTTTTTATTAAATTTCTATGAAAGTCTACTATTGTAAATATTGCGAAATCATGTTGTCCATGAAATTCACTAGTTCACATTTTTAGCAAAAACTGAATTATTTTTTGCCCTACTCAACTAAGTGCTTGTGTAGAGTCGGAAACATTTTAACCACTAGTTTACTACAATCTCATCGCATAAAAAATCCAGATATTACTGTCAAGTATGAAAATACAGAATGTTATCTGTAATATTCTAAACATAATGGTAAAATCAATAAAAAATTAATGAATATAAGTTTGACATTGAAATTTAGTTATTACTGTAATCTCTTTTTATTTAATCCCTTGCTTTTTATTAATATGTTATTTACATTAAAAAATTTAGAAGGAAATTGTCTTTCTAGTTACGACGATTTAAAATGTTTCAAATCATACATACACATACACCACAAATATGAAAAATTATACGGTTTTATCTACCATCAAAACTTATATAAAAGACTGGATGACCGTTAATAACGGGCCAGATTGGGATAGATATAAAATGTATCGCCCATTACAGAGTAACTTCAATTTCTAAAGTAACCTAACCTAGCTCCGTTCCCATGGTTGATAATTTGATTCTTTTACCTATATTTTTAGAACAATTCATAGATATCGGTATATATTTTTTATCTCCTTTTTTGTTTATAAGTCTAGCGTTATTCCAGTCGGCTGCTCAACAGCGCTGTAAAGAAATTTGGTAAACAACATATTTCAGGGAGATGACTGACGCAAAGTTTTAGATATGTAATATATGTATTTATCCAAATATATTATAATAACATGAATTACATTACAATAATTACATTTTAAACTAAATAGAAGATTTGAGGACGTCGGAAGAAGGGAGCGTGCTGAGAGTCATTGGTTTCGTTACCACGCCTCCACGTCCAAACTGATTCTGGAGTATGATAACGCATGTGGATCTCGCTCATCTATCTCTCTTAATAATTTGTCGACTTTTTCAACTAATGTTTATTTATTTATTTATTTATTGTGACATAATTAATTTAACAATGAAATAGAATTGTAGTAGAACAAATCAGTTACAAATGAATATTGTAAATGCACCGGGAGCAATTAGCACTGCTACATTTTGTGCCCTGCCATCTTTACTAGACTATGTCTGTAATGCATCGGGTGTTTAGAGCTTTTATAGCAATTGCAACGAATGCATAATTTATTAATTTGTTCGGGTATCTCTTGGAAGTGGCGGCAGCACCGAACGATCTTGAAGATTTAAGAATGTGGCTCAATTTGAATGTGTCAGCACACATTGACATCCAAGGTCGAAGCAATACTACGACTCTATGGTTACTAACATGACTCCGTCTAGCCTTTTTCCATCTAATAATAATATTTTTGAAAGCCGGAGTTTTTTTTATAAGCAAATTTATTGCATTATGGAGCGACCAATGACTCGCATTCCGCTGACATGAGAGACCATATGCATTCACGCTATCCCCACAATGACAAGTGTGAGGTAAACAGAGCACTGATCCGAGCCTAAGTGCTATAGAAATACGAAGGGTGGTTCTTCTATCTTGTAATGTTCCAAGATGTGAACTGTGGTAAACTTTTAACCAGCCGCCAGATTCTGTTGCAGTAGAAATCAAAATTCTTGCCTTAAGTTTGCATTTTCTAATTATTTAACATTTTTTCCTTTACTAGAGAGGTATATATTCCAACTTTTTTGCACAGCAGACAGTATTGGTAATGCCTCTATCGGAAGTAGCTGCTGCTAATGATCCCTCCCTGCGATCATGTCAACCTCGAAGCCACTGTTAAATAATGGAGTTAATATTCTATATACGCGGTTAGAACTACCATGAGAAAAAGCACGGAAAGTTGACAAATTAAGCAGTATGAATACTACCAAAATTTACTGGTAAAAACACTGAACCCAACTTTCATTTTTTAATTTTATATTTAAAAAAAATTCAAGGCAATGCTTTAAATCATAATCGATTGGTATTAAAAAAAATTGGTTTTGACCAAAGTGTGAGCATCTTAAAAAGTACATAATCTCTGAATTTAAAAACGAAGACGCAGAAGAAGGAAAGCTATATGAGGTTGAGGATTTTTTGATTGTTCAGAATAATTAAATTTATCTCTTACTTTCGATCAAAGTGGCGAAGGTATATTCTGACAATGGTGCACCTGACAAAAGTAGATTATTCTGGATTTAGATCTGTAATACCTAACATTTCAGTTACTGGCTGGATCGACAGAGGGACCCACCGTACTCATTGCTAACAACCTACTAAAAACTAGTATAATTGTAAAAAAAATATGAGTAACACTGGAATAAATATTTTAATGTTAAGTTCTTTTTGTATGTCTTTTTATGCATACATCTTTGGCGTGCATTTCTACATCCTCGTATAATCGATCAGGCGGCCTGATTTCCTAATCCGTCTAGCGTCGCGGGAGGTTTTCGAAAAATGGCCTATTACGAACGTTTACTAAAATGCTTATTTTATATAATTTATGTATGTTGTTTTGATAACCTGCTTATTATTTTTACAATTTGAGATTTTGTTTGTCCTGTGTCTTTTCTTCTAATAAACTATTTAGGTGTCCACAATTAATGAGTTTGTCACCAAAAGTTAAAGTCACTATAAAGCTTTGCCTTTAGTCTGAAATAATATAATATTTTCCGATAGAGTTAAGTATGCTCTTCATTTTGGTATGCCGTTTCCAAAATTGTATTTCGCCTGAAACATTATTTTCATTTATGCATTGATAGTGGGGGATGGTTTTTCATTTTTATTAACAGGATATATATGTATACAGGCTGTTTATAAAACGATTTTATATATCTAGGCCATCCGCCGGAAAGTGCATAACAGCATTTTTACAAATTTTACCGAGAAACAACTACAAAATAGTGTTGGCATATATTTTATTCTATGTTGTTTGACTTATATGCAAATTAATCAATATTTTAGGCTAACTTATAAGTTATTGCTACTTACGCCCTTCCTGCATGATATAACATAGCACCATCTGCTTAACAATGCATTTTTTTTTTTTTGAAAGGATGTATGTAATTAATGGGTTTTACAACATTATATAAAAAAGATTTGTTTTATCAGATTTTATTGTGAATAATCTTCACATAAATATTTTCAGGATTATAATTTCAAATCATCAAGCTTAATCATTAATTCCTCTTTTGCTTTGTAGGAGCTTTGCTCATATTGCAATAAGAGTGAGCTCATCATCTTTGTCATTTTCAATATTACTTATGGCCTTTTGCATCATGTTTCCTTTTGCCCTTTTTACCATTTTTGTTTTTTGGTGGGTTGAATTTACGTATTATTGCTGCCCAAGCCATTTTTTGTAATGTGACTGCGTGCTGCCCCGCTAGATTTTAAAAAATGGAGTAATTACGGGCGCTCACTAAGATGTTTATTTAAAAAAAAAACAAAAAACTTTTTTTTTATGGCAATGGAAGTCTTAACACCTGATATCAAATATTAAGTCAAGTTCATTTCAATTATTGAGGCATTATAAATTCAATATAAAATTTTAGTATTTCAATTACTAGAGTGTACTCAGCAGCTTCTACTGATTGACAAAAGAAGGCGCTGATTTTCAGCACAGCCCTTACAATTTTTTTATTAATTTAAAAATATTAAAGGAGTTAATACTTAAATAATATAAAAGTTATGGAGTTAATAGGCATTTGAGCATGTAGATATTAAATAAGTGCTCGCTGAAGTGTTTCGGGCAGTTGACGGAACGTTCGGTAAGGGCGTGCTGACTTATAATACAATCAGATTTGGGGACTTCATGTTTGTGACGAGTTATTGGTCGGAGTACGCTATAAAACATGTCTGCGCAGACTTAACGTTTTGATGAATCAGTTTTCTTACTAACAGAAAGAAGTTAATTGTAATTTTTTTTTTTAAATAAATGTATATTTTATAAATCATTTTACTCGTATTAATATTGATCTGAAATTTATTTTTTCTATTTTACCTGTCTTAGACTAAACTTATCTTTATGACACTTAAATGGGATCAACTTTTACGATTTGCAAAAATAATAAGAAAAACAGACAAATACATGTGACATGAAAACGCTTTGAACAGATTAGTTATTATTTTTACTTTAAACTAGGTGTAACTAAACCAAATTAAAATGCTATTTTGCTCCGCTAATAAAAAAAACTTTGAAATGGTGTGAAAAGGTATGTTTTAACCACAAAGCTGCCTTAAGAATAAATATAAGTAATTATCTGAGCATTTTTTACAGGAGAGCTGAAAATAGATTTAAAGTAAAGAAATCAATGTTACAATGTAACTAGGTGTCTAAATAACTTTTTCATCGCTTAATAAGATTATATAAAAAAATACATACAAGAGTATGTACTGGGAATAATTTGTTTAATATGCCTTTTGAGAATGCTCGTCACACACACAGTAGACTGTGCGATTGGCACACGATTTGTATATTTTATGTCATTTTTTATCTCAGTTACTAAACTTCAGCAATTCTTTAAAACAGTAATTATTAAAATAGATTTGTAAGTAATTTTTATAGTGCGGGTTTTAGGTTTATTAAATTCTTATTTGTAATATAATAAACAATGGATGGTACTTTTGTGTTTCCATATGTTGTTTTCCATTAATTAAATAGGAATTATTTGTTTTATTTGCAGCATTGGAACAGGAGAGGTCACTACTATTGATGGCTCAGTCAGTCCGATTATCTGAAAGTGCTGGAGTTTTTTATATGAGGTGAGATTCAAGTAAAATAATTTGGGTCTAATTATATTAAAGAAATTTTTATATTTGTGCCAAACACAGAAAATGATTTTTTATGTTGTATGTAGGTTCTAATTTAAAATAATAATAAAAATTCTTATAAAATTTGATCGATTTATCAAAAATAGTGATTAAGTATTTAAACGGTCAAAAGCATAGAATATACAATGAACTTCAAAAAAAATTATGTTCACATAGTTCAAGATATAATTTAACAACAAAAATCCTAGATTTTATACTTTGACATAAGTTTTGTAGTATTACTAAATAGCTATGGGTATCGCACCTTTAATATAAAATGACAGTTGATGAGTAGCAAATTCAACAGTTATTACGGGCGTTTGCTAATATTTTTATTCAGGGAAATTATAATAGACTATTTTAAATAGCTTATGAATTATTTATTATGTAAATAAATATAAAATGACAAAATTTGATTTAATCAATAAGTAAAATAAGGCAATGCCACTTAATTTGTAAATTTTATTAGATCTAATTGAAAACTGGTTATTTTTACTGGTATATTTTTTTACTAAGGTCACTCTCCTTTGGCGGACGGCGTCTAGTTAGAAAGCACAGAACAGTGCAGTAGCCAGTCGCTTGTTGGTTATATCATTTGACCTCGAATATTAAACTATTACTATTACTCTGTATATGTTTGTATATTGGTTCTTGAATAAATAAATAAAAATATAAATTTAAAAAATGTACCCTAATACTTTATTGCAATTTCCTGAAGGTGCTACAACAAATATTTTCAGATATTTTATATGGTCCTGAATAATAATAATAAAATGTTGTTTTATTATTTATTCTGTTATATATTTCTATTTTGTTTTTATGTTTATATTACTATGAATATTTATTTAAAAAAATGATTTTTCTTTTCAAACTACATTTTTATTGAAAAAAAAAATTATGATATTTTATATAAACACTTGAATTTGTTGTTTTTATAGAATATGAAATTTTCAAATAAGTCATAAAAGACATTTGTTGTTATTTTAAATATTGAAACAACTGAGCAAAAAAGGCAAGAAAAAAGAAAAAACAACTTTTATAGCACTTTTATACTATAGCACTTTTAAAAGAAAATTATGAACAAAATCAAAATCTTAAGTTCAGATAGTTTAAACAAATGGTATCAATAACAGCAATGGAATCTTGTTATTTTATATCTTAGAAACAATATGTATTTTCAATCCAAAGACCTTGCATGCAAAGAAATATTTATCGTAGGAAATATTTAATAGAATTTCAAGCACAAATCTCACAGAGCAACAAAGCATGACGTTTCGGAATTACTTTGTTGATAAAATATTTAATAATTTCCTAATTAAAGCACTAGCTGGGTCATTTCTATCTCTATCAGTCCTTTAGGACTTCTGCACGGATGTCCTCTTTACTAACAAATAACACTAATCAAATTACTTTCATGTTGCAAGATTATTTTGTTTTGCATTTATTAATATTATTGTTTGTGTATGTTATTTATATATTTATGCAATCAGTTTACCATGATGACAACCAACATAAATAAGTCTTCTTTTCCCGTCAGAAACATGATGCTGCTAAAAGTTTATCTGAAAACAATTTCGAAATTTTACTTTTAATTTAATAATAAATATTTTTTGACTGCTTTTAACATTTTTTTATATTTTAATTTTTAGAATAAGTCATCCTGATCTGAACTGATGTTGATGCCGAAGTTGTTGGTAAGATATTTTTTTATTATCTTATTCTATAAAAGAATTAATTAATAATTAGGTCTCTCTAAAACAAAATATGTAAAACAAGAATATAATCTTTCTATCTTTAATACTTTCTATCAAAATGGAGAAAATAGACAGAGAACAGATAAAAGAGGGACGGGGGCTATAAATGAATAAATATATTTTTTTTATGTACTTTTTTTTTTCGGGTTCCTCATAAAAATGGCATTCTTTATTCTATTGTCATTGGTACTATCTATCTAGTATTTTAATTTTACTCAAAGTCCTCGTTTTACTTCCATATGTCTAGGAAATTGTAACACGTGTGTAAATGTTTTTTTTTACGATAAAGCAATTTTTTCCTGTTAGTTTTACTATTTCTGTTTCATTTTTAAATATCCTTAAAAGGGTTAGGGTTATTGGTGTAAATATATTTTCTGGTCAGAAGTAGGTTTTGTGAATAAAACTCGTATTATTTACCGCAAAATCTACCAAAAACTCTTTCAATTCACTCGCGTACTTTTCACTCAAACAATCTTAATGGCCGTGAAAACAGAACTGAGATGAAAAAAAATCAATGACTTTCATGAATTTAGGTATACACGACGTGCCATCATTTTAAATATAAATGCAGAAAGACAATGACTCGATGCACCGAGTCATTGTGAGATGAGTCATCGCCAGGTAGCAGCACGGCATCTAGCGATATACGATGACTCGATGTATCGAGTCATTGTCTTGCTTTTTATTTTTCAACAGAAACAAGTTGTACAGGAATGGCATTATCATCAACTATATTAAAAAGTATAAAAGTCCGTATCGTTAGTCAGTTTGTAACTCTTTTTCAGAGATTCGAAAATAAACAGCTAGTCAGTTTATAATCATTTGAGTATATTTTAGAATAGAAAGTAAACTAAAAATAAGATTATATCACATTAATTAATACAGCAAGAACTTGAGTATCCAAAAATGATAAAAATATTGAATATTATTAAAAAAGTATTAGTAAAAGAGTTCTCGAAACAGTAACGAAACGATCTTCTTAATAAGGTAGTTCATCATCACGGTGGGCATTAGAGAAATGCTATTGCCGGTCATGATCCACAATTTTATTTACTTCAATTAAGCTACATAATTACATCCTAAAATTAATTTTGTATTTCAGTTTTACTATAACACTTAGTAACTAGAAAACTTATTAATGATGATAACTATGTATATGGTTCCTGAAAAAAATGATTACAAAATTTTCCACAGCGCTCTGAATTTCTATACCAAATCTTAATTTGTAGTTTTGTTTTTTTATGTATTTTATTAAATTATTTTAATTTCATTTCAGATACTGAGGGCGGCTACAAGAAAGTACTACTGACTGTGATTGCAAGGAGAATATAGTTATAGTTTAGTGAAAAATAAATTTTAATATAATAAAGCCGCATCATTGTGATAATTGTGTCTTATGGAATAGTTAAGTAGGTTATTTTTGATATATTATTCTTGTGATTTTAAAAAGTTTTTAGTTGAAATTACTTTTATGTATTATCTAATTGAAAATATACAATATGAACTGAATAAAGACTAAATTGTTGTTTTGATTTTTGTTTTTTATTTTATGTGTCATCATTTTATACTTAATTCAAATATAAGCCCAAACATAAAATAGAATATATGCATTACTAAAGCAGTCTATAAAAAAAGCATTGGGTGCTTAATCGACTTGTAGCTTGATTGAGATCACGGTAGACTAGTGGTTAAGGAGTTGGCCTATTGACCCTAAGGTCACGGGTTCGAATCCGTACATGGTCATACCGTTTTTAACGCTTCATTACTTCCATCTTCCCTGACTCTAGAACAGGCACATTTGGCCTAGTTATGTAGGGCCCCAAATAATTGTTTCATAGCAATTCTTTTAAAAAAAAAACTGCTGCTTACGCCGGTCAGGTGGAATTTGTCGATTTTAGCATTCCTGTGATTGGATGGAAAGATCAATTTCTTAATATAATCAAATCTTACTGTGACTTTTTGTTGCTCTGCCAATATCTTTCGGCAGTAATAGAATGTGCAATATTAACTATTTAACTGATATGCTCGAAGAGCGAGAGAATCTGAATCATTTTCATTTGTCTGTAATGCTCGGGCGAGGAAAAACTTTCACAATTCCTAAAATCACTTATCGCACTTAGTTTGTGCTCACTACATAATTTCCATAGCTCTTAGAATATTTTTCTGGCTGTAATTCAAAAAGTACCTTTGTTAAAAAATATACGGAAATTAAAGTTACTTGTTTTTTTTTGTTTTGTCAAAAAACTAATCATTAAAGTGGCTTACAACATATCAAATACTAAAATGGATATTTTTTCACAAAATACAAAATGTTTATGATAAGAGGGGTGTAAGTTTATGCGAGATAGTTTCCAAGGAGTGTGAGATTATAAAATATACAAGTACATGTTGTGGTGTGGTGTGGTAGTCTCGTTGGCAGTTATTAGCGAGGGGCAGTTGAAGTTATGTAATTCGGCATCCTGATTAGCTGCAATCAAGATGTGGTGAAAAACTGAAGGTTTTTCAGAGGGGTGTTATATGTTTAAAGGGTGTATCTGTAGCATCGTAGCTTCCAAACGAATGAACCGATTTTAATTCTTTTTTTTTTGTTTGAAAGGTGACCTAATCGAGAGGGTTCTTAGCTATGATTCGAAATATGTCAGCCGTTTATGTGCCGGGGGTTTTTAAAATTTCCTAGCATAGTCCTTGTCTGACTGCTGAATGTAGAAAAATATGCCATCGTATAAAATCGGCACATAATTTAAACATTCTTGTTGTAGACAAAACAACTTAATGCATAACTTTTTATCGAAGGTAAGTTGTTTCTTTTGGTATACCCTATATTTGTGTGGAATATATAAAGTAACGGCTTCTTCGATTGGAATCCAATATTTGTGACAGAAAATCTTACAAGGACAAAACTCGTAGAATAAAGTTATCGGGGGAGGTGTTGTCAAGTGCAAACCTGACAACTTTGTTGACTTCATGGGAGGATATTTTATATAAGCTATGAACGGTTCGCACGCGCCCCCCCTCAAAGGTTTACGGCTTTCAGCTTCAAACTATGGATGAGGCCTTTTGAAATTGACTCTACTTGATCAACGAAACGCTGCAATCATTTGTTTGACGACCGTGCGCATGCGCATGGCATGAGCTCCGCTTTTTTGTAAAGCAGTTCGACATAGGAAATTGCACCTGTCAAATCATGCAAAAACTATTACAAAAGACGTATAAAGAATATTTGCGGCATTTCACATCATCAGTAAGCGTTATTTTTTTATTAAAGATCCCACTTTATTAGACAGTTGCTCCGGCGCAGATATTGACAGCACGATGCGTGATTTCTACAATGGGCGTGGCCTATCTGTATTCTCTCCCGCATTGGGCGTGGCGATGACATTAACGCTCCTTCCCAACTTCATGTTATAAATATATAAACATACAACAAACGCCCCGTCAATACTAATTTGTAATATCTAGTGCTGTGGAATACGCTGTTACAATACAATAGCGAAATGACCTTTAGGGGGTGTTTAAGTTCCCTATTAAGAGTAAGAAATTATCTAACAAAATGCGAAAAGTTTTCACACCAAATTTATTATTTTTGTAATAAAATTGATGTAAATCGATCTTATCAATCGATAAGTCAATATTATCTGTCGACCAATAGCATCGCTCTTACAACCACAGAGAAGGGAAAAGGAGTTACCCCTTCTTCTTAGACCGACCTCTGTTCGACCAGTGGCACCTGACAGCAATAATTTAGCTCCGCCCTAATAGGGCGTTTCGAACAACGCGGCAGGTCATTAACCTCGATCTTGAACGACCGCGGCCTACTGACCCAGTGACGTAGTTATCCGAGGGAGGAGCCATTGAAAAATATCTGTTTCACATGACTTAGAATAGAAACTTCAACATTTTTTTTTCCTCGAATACCATAATGAGTTTTGATATAGTTTCCTAACAAATAACACTACGATTCGTAGGACCTATTAACTGTTTTTTTTATTGGGATTGACCTTGGGACATCCTGTATTGTGATGTTGTAACCTTTAAACGAATACCGGAATCTCTTTATATTGTTCCGGAGGACGCAAAACAATATGCTCTGTGTCCGAGTTACATTACCAATTTGTCAATTTATTTTCTAACGAAAAATCTTGTAAAATTCACTTTGTCCTACATTTTAGTGTTAGGTAACTTTTCTTTTATCAAATAAAATATCAAATTAATTTAAATGTAAGAATATTTTTCTGTTTTGCCCCACAACTACCATTGGACTACCAGAGTGCCTTTCACAAGATTTGCAACAGACAAAATGTGAACGCGTCACGCGTAACCATGGCAACCAGGTTGCCGTGGCGACGCACAGAAGCATTTCTGTTTATATTATTGTGACAGCCGGCAAGGTTTTCTCTCGCAATTCCCTAAAATGGTCATCCTGCACGTAAAGAAGGGAAGCGAGGATCAGTTTCTGTACGAAACTAGCGTCGAGAAGGCCGTGGACGACGTTGTCCGCGACGTGACTGTCATTTACAACGGCCGCCTGAAGATTAGCAGATTGTGCATGGGTAAGGAATCAACTGCTCTTACCCTAGCATTGGATGTGTATATTCTCACTTAAATAGGTAGATTTCATTAGGAAAGATAAGATAAGATCAATAAGTTTGTCCTGTAAAGCAATCGATTTACAGGATAAACCAAAAAAAAATAAAATACAAGAATACATAGTGCATTGTGTATGACTAATCTATCACTTAACTATCTAAATTGCTTAAAACTATAAATATTTTTTCCTAGAATATATTTCTTCAACTTAAGCTTAAAATTATTTATACTTTTAAAGTGTTACCTACACATTAAAATATCTTAAGCCTAAGTAATGACATGTTATGTATTTGGCGGTACGGCCTGACACATGTATCTATTGCAATGGGTACCATGTCATGGCTTCTGGAAACATCCCCTAGAACCCAAAACCACACTCAGCTTTTGTTGGTGCTATTGGTCGTAGGGGTGGGAAAAATTGGTTTTACAAAATTCAAAAAAATCACAAGATCAAATCAGTTCAAAATGTTAATTGCAGGCTTATAATTTCCCTACAATTTTTGATACGAGCAGTCCTTACGGCACAGTATAAAGAGGGATTCAGTAATCACACTCTCGCTGCGCAAGCGTACGGCGCGGTTTAACGGAGTTTTGGTGAAAAACAAAGATTTTGTCATCGTTTAATTATTAACAGTAATAATTAATATCCTTCCTAGTTTCCTTAATAGTTTTCTTGAAGAATATTAACAATTTGCTGTTCCGTCCCGGTATTAAATGGGGTTTTTTTAAATCATAAAAAACCTTAAAACAAAATGGTACTTACTACTAATTAAAAGGCCTTTACGGACGTGCGGTAAATCCCTCACCAAAGTTTCATTGGAATCGGATGAACGGTTTAGGAACGCATAGAAGATGAACGAACGACAAATAAACATTATTTTTATACATATGATGATGATGATGAACAATGTTTAAATCTTGGGTATTAATTTTTCAATAAAAGTAATAAGACTATCAAAAGCATTTCTACAAACTGAGTATGAAAAAAGTAGGTACAAGTTGTGCGAACTTTATGTTACGATAACATATTTTTTTCTTTCCTTTACCTCGTTCTGCAGTTATAAGGGTATACAGGATGTCCCTAGACCATTCCCGAAGATTGAAGGGGGTGTTTATGTTCCCCATTACGAGCAGGTGAGAAATTATATTAACAAAAATGCAAAAATAATTCATCTCCTATTTATTATTTTTATTGAAACGCTGGTTTAAATTGCCTTTGTCGTGTTGCTGGGCGACTGAGCGTGGCCAACGAACTACACGTTGCGAGCGTACGATCAGCTGGCTCACGTATCAGTTTTATGAGAGAAATAAAGCAATTTTTTGATGTATTTAGGTAAGTAGAGGAGAATCCAGAACTTGAATGCATACTCATATTTCTAGAACTCGAAGAACTATGGTCCCACGGCACGAGTCTTCCACATGAAATGCAAGGCCTGACTGATGAACAGGTCTCAGAGCTGAAGCTATCGGACCCCTGGGCGGAGCGCTGCGCTCCGCCGGGGGCGCTCTGCCAGCCCGACGAGATGGGGCGGCGGTGCGGAAAGGCGCCTCCGCCGGCCCTGGCGGCTGTTCTAAAGAAGGCTTCCGTCGATGCGAAAGAGATGGTCACCGTGGTGAGCATATAATATACATTTAGATCTTCTGGGTGCCAAATATTGACATTGTTTTGTGGGGTATATTCGAAAATATATTTACTCATTTTATTTACAATGTATTTATGTATATAAAAAATTTAAAATATACAGGAACTGTAGATTTTTGTCAGGTATATCCCTTTTACAACAATTCTAATATTGATAGTATAATTTAGAGACATTTCCTTTTTTTTTTTGATTAGCTGTTTAGTTGGTTTTGTTTATTACTAGGTTAACTACAGCGATACTAAATAGAAAAGCTAATTAATGTTATACAGGATGTCCCGTAAGTCGTGGGTCAAACGAAAAGAGCAGAGGGGGGGGGGGGGTCATTTCCAATCAAATAAACTACATATGTCTTAATCCAATTCTTGGTAGTTAAAAAGTTATGGCATTTTAAAAAAAATAAATGAAAATGCCAATTACGTCATCTAAAAAAATTTTCATAAAAAAAATACAATGAATTTAGATGTTATTTTTTATTTGTTATACTCCTAAATAGTGCTTCTTTCTAACATAGGTATTTTCATATACTATTTTCGAATATTAAAATAGTAAAACCTTATTTTTCTAAAAAAAAATATTTATTTAAAAATAAAACAAGGTATAATTCATAAGCCTGTCTTGAATACAACATTATATTACAAGTTAATATTCAAAAGTAGTTAATCTTCTGTATAAAATGTAAAATGCATTTTGTAAAATTCAACCTTTTTACAAATCAGGAGTCGGCAAACAAAAAAAATAAATAAATAAAATGTATTCAAATATCAAATATATGTAAATCAAATATCCAGTTTTGGATACAGATTTTATAAGGACAACTTCACCCGTTTGAAGTAATCACCTCAGAAGTGTTAAGATTAAAATGAAGTCTACGGTAGCTAAATTGGTGTGATATTTTCCAGAAACTAATCGAATCGGGCAAGGCCCTCACGCAGGCGGACGTGGCGAATGCCCTGCGCGAGATCAGCGGCGCTGTGAGCATCGTGTACCCGGGCGGTCTTCCTCCTCATGACCCCGTCAAGCAGGAGCTGGACAATCGAGAGGAACTGGCAGGAACGCAGGTGGGTTGGTTGGGATCATCCCTCTTCTACTGACTTTACTTTTATCTCAGAAGCACTAGATATATATCTATATACTTAAACTTATTTTGGCTGATAAAGGACAGAAGTATAAATCCCCGCATTTTGCTGGGCGTTTGATTACATGTTTACAATAATAAAAAAAAAAAATAACCAACACAATTACATCCGTGTTGTGAATATTAAAAACAAATTGGTAATTGAAACTGATAATATTTCTAAAAATTCACTTATATAGGGTGTTTTTTTTAGAGGCGTGGTTTTTAATCTGGCACTACTTTTTTCGTAGTTGGTGTTTTTGACAGCTGTCACTTGATTTATGCTCCGTTTGGTTTGCCATTTCATATTGAATAGACTTACTCCTGAACAACGTGGCGTGGCCTCCAAGATCGTGCGATTTAACACCGCTGGACTATTTTTTGGGGTTATGTGAAGTCGCTTGTCTACGCAGATAATCCGGACACGATTAACGCCTTGGAAGAGAATATTCGGCGCGTTATTGCTGACATACGGCCCAACTTGCTGCAAAAAGTGGTTGAAAATTGGGCCTCTCGGCTGGAATTTGTTCGAGTCAGCCGCGGCGGCCACTTACCCGAAATCATTTTTAAAACATAATGGCAAACCCTTATCTTTATAATAAAACTAAATTCTTAGCCATAAAATCAAATTATATGCGTTTTATCTTCTCTTGAAAACCACGCCTCTAAAATCATCACCTGTAAATGTTTTTTTTTGCATCAGGCATCCCTGGAAGTTCTGGATCCGACGCGCGCAGCCTTATGGTGCTGCGGTCGCCGTCTCCTTACGGGCGGGTTCCTCAAAGACCATCTTGGAAGAAACGACAAGACCAAGGTTAGCTTCTGGCTTTGTTTCCTGGATCCACATCTTTTGAGTGGGTACTAGTACTAGCACAGTAAGCGGAATGTTAAGAGGAATAAGGTTAGGTGGTTGAGTGAAAGGTCTGGCGTCAACATAGGATTTACAAGTACATATTATAAATTCTCAGAAGTCATAGGTACACGTGTGTTTCGCATCTCCAGTTTGGTGTCCGCAATATGATGTCTACAGGAACAGCTGAAAACGTTCAAACACATATGACGAGATGGCTAATTATTTACCATACCATAGTGGATATGGCACTTCTTCACGATCTCTTAGATAACTGGTGTCAGGTTAGGTAACTTGCGAATGTCTTCTCGCACCACGCGCGCATCTACTCTGTTCCAGGTGCCAAGGCGCAATGCAAACTATACCAGAAACTCTGTTCTGTACTCGATTCCTACAACACCAAATTCAGGGAGATTCCTTGAATTGACCTGTCTATTTATATACACAAGTACGATATACACACACTTACGCGCACAACCCCGAGCATCCTCACTTATACTTTTATATCATATATATATATATACTTCCAAAAATATAGTTATAATCAGTTTTTAAATATTAGTATGAACATAAGAGTAAGCTTTAATTGCTTTTATTATTAACTCTTTGTATTTATAATATTCTACGGACTCTAGAGTCTTGAGCTTAGAAGATCGCGAGCTATATGTTACTTTTATATAAATTTGTCAATGCTCACATCGCCTGCTCTGATCTTCTGGGGCTCATAGATTTGAGGGTTCCATCCAGACCTACTCGCCAGTGTGACACATTCCATCTGTCACGGTTGAGTACGAATTATGCACAGAATTCATATATGCATCGAGCATATTGAGTGACATCGATATATTTAACGCTACTTTTCCGGCATTCAAGAGAGTGTCTACTTTAGCCCTTGAATAGTATATTTATATTCATATGTATATATAGAATTTATTATATTTTATATTATATTGTGTTTTACATTATATTCTGGTGATTGTCTGGATTCCCCAACCCCTCCTACTTTCTACTTCCTGGTCCCGGCCTCGCTCCCGAATGGGTTTTCTATTTTTTTAAGTTTGGAGGAAACTATTATTGGCTTTGTGTTTTAATTGTTTTTTTTGTTTATTGTAATTACTATGTAAGCTGATGTTTACCGAAATAAATAAATAATGAATAAGCTACTATTTTACTGTTTAATAAATAAATAAACTAGATATTGTCTCTCATTGTTTGTATTAGGTAATCGCGAAGCTGTGCTCCTCCAGCGATGGACCGCCGGCCAGGGAGCCCGTGATGACCGAAGATGAGCGGAAACAGCTGATGCTGCACGCCTACAAGCGGCAGGAAGAATTGAAGGTATGATATATTGTTCAATAATTATAAACAGCTTTTTTATTGAGAAAAACTGAAAGTTTAGTGTGGGTTACATGTTTAGTCCCAACAGTCTGCTCGTAACTGTCCCGGCAAGTGTCATGTTTGTGCCGCTCGTTGCTTTGGTCCTTCGGGCTTATTAGCCTCTTCATATAATACCCCCCCCCCCCCCTATTTAAGGTCTACGCGTTCAAATTTCAACCTCTACAACGAGTGATACAAAAACTATAATAGTTGATATATATTATTGCGTCAAATATACGGTCACCCTTGGACCATTCCCGATACAGCTAAACGGTAATGCAACTTCTAGTGTTATTTGTTAAGACACTATGTTAAGTTTAATATACAAAAATAGTTTATGAAAATACCTTTATTAGAAAGAAGCACTATTCACGAGTATAACAAATAAAAAATAACATCTAAATTAATTGTATTTTTTTTATGAAAATTTATTTTAGATGACGTAAATGGCATTTCCATTTTTTTTTTAAAATGCCATAACTTTTTATCTATCAAGAATTGGATTAAGACAAATTTAGTTTATTTGATTGGAAATAACCCCTCCTATCTCTTCTTTTCGTTTGACCCGCGACTTACGGGACAACCTGTATATAACTTCGTTTATTTTGTAAGTAACGCGAGCCCCTTGGAAAAATATTGATTTTCAGAAATGCCTGGGTAATATAATATGTTCGTCGCGCACGAGACGCGACGTCATGGAGGTCATAATTAGGGCCACGGCAGCGTATTTACAAAAGCTATATCGGTTCCACCGCGACCGTTCTAGGTTAGAATAGGGTTTGCAAGCATTCATTCAAGCCTGAAACCCGATCTAGTCGTATAATTTGAACCCGCGACGTTGCGTGCCTAACTACCATACTAAATTTAGACATTAGACAGTTTTTTTTTGGCTAATTTTACTTACTACAAGTCTGTGAGTGCAGTCACATTGCGGACCGCATCGAACTTAAAGCGCCCCGGGACGCATTTGTCCTTGAGATTAGAAAGAGTAGGCTTTATTCGAACATTGACGTGTAGAAAAGAGACGGATATACTCGCCGACCGCGAATTCGTTACATTTGGAATCGATGAAACATGTTTTTTGTATTTAAATAATTATTATCATTTGAAAAAAATGTTTTTTTTTAAGTAATGTCCTAGATTATTATATTGTCTATCTTTAGAAAGAAAAATTAGGTTCGCGTCACTTTTACACAACTTAAAAGAAAATCGTTGCAAGGAAAAAACAACACTTTCTTATTTATTTATTTTCATTACTATAATAAGGTGTATTTCGTTTTTTTTTAAGCAAAGTACTAAATTAATATATGTAGAATATTGTGGTATTTTTAGTTTTAGCCATTTGTTGGGAATAACTTCAACAAAATGCACCAAAATACGTTACAAAACACGTTTTAGGGACTGGTGGCGCCTTAATATATGGAAGGGATTTGCGCACAAAAACTAATATTAACATTATTTCTTCCACTTTTTCGTATCAGGTTGAAATGAAACCATCAAAATCAAGGCAACTTCGCATTTATTATTTATATATCTTTCGAAACTTATGGATTGACCCAGAAATAGTTATGATTACAAGCAAAGTAATTAAAATATATCATTAGGATTTTTTTTTAAATATCTAAAATGTTACAATTCAATTAAATAACCTAACTAGCAGTCGCGAAATTTCGCTTAAGCTATATTAATAATACTAAAAATTTTACAATATTTAAATATAAAATTTGTGTTCTCGAGTTTTTATTGCTTCATTTAGTTTTTGTACTTTAATTATAATTAAAGTCTCGCCGGCAGAAGCAATACATAATTATATTATTTCATACTTTAATAAACTATCATTCGACTTTAACCTATCTACATCGCATAGCAATGCAATGCCATGACTATCACTTACCGAGAGATAATAATTACTGAAGTTATATCGGTGTTTATAAGCATTGATTTTGGCTAAGGTAGTACTTGATATGTTGATGGATTCTCGCCTTAGTACTTTAAATTTGAGAATGCACTGTTTTTTTAGACACGCCAACAAAATTAATCAGGCTTTATTTGACAAAGTTTGCAATCCCTTGTACAATAACAATAAAGTTGTCAATTCACACATACGACTCGCTTTGTGACGGTATGTAAAATATTATATTTCATTTTTTAGAAAAATAAAATCGTTTACTCGGCGGAAAAGTTGTTACACAATGAGTACTAACACACACAATGCATTATGGTTTTTATATATTTTATACACTAGTGAGTCTACTTTTAGGTTCACCGAACGTTGAACTGTAAAATAAATACCTACTCGAGCAGGCTTTTGTGTATAACCTACAAAGCTGCGCGTCGATCGCATCTGATGCAATTTTAGTCTAAAAAAAAATACTGCGAAAAAAGCATTTTAAAAAAATGACAATACGATAATTTACGATACAATACGATACGATAATCGAAAGGTTTACTTAAAGTAAACTTAGTCAAAAGAGTAATTGAAAGAACACGTAAAAAACATAATAATATATTTTTTAAAAATTAAATTTACGAAAGCCCAACGCGTTAACGAAATTAAAGATATTTACAACTTTCCCATAGACCATAATATCCATAAAAACTGCAAAAAAAAAATAAATATGTGTAACATTTAACATATTTAACATATACACATATTTCATAGGACTTATAATAAAATTAAAATAAGTTCACATTTATAACAAAAAAACATTAAACATTTACCCTTTAAAATAAGCAGAAATTTAGTGCTTTTTAAAAATATTTACAATGAGCGTAATCATTATTACGATTGTAAAGGCCCCTACAAACTGTGAGCTATGTACTTGCTTTTGTATTGCTTTTTTTTTCAGTACTTTTAAAAAGTTATCGTAGTGATTGCGACGCTATGCGACGATTTAGATCATTGCTAAAATAATGCATAAACTCTCATTTTCTATAAGATTACGATAAGACGAAAATTAAAAACCTTTGCATTGTGCATTGTCGTACTGATAGCAGTGCAAAGTTTTTGTAATTAAACCCGAAATATTTCCCCTAATCGCATTAATTCGACATTTAAATGAAGTCAGCTCTCAATATATAAATAAATAAATATAAAAATATTGCGTAAAATAAGTCGCATCAAAATATCCGTAACATGCTCAAATTGGTGACGCAAAAAAAATACATAGTTCGAACCCGTAGCTCGCAGCTTGTAGTGTAAAGCGACCTTTAGAATGATGCTTTATTAAAAAGCATATAATTATATACATATACATTTATTTTTATCGAGAAGAATAATAATTTAAGGTACTCGAAGCAGCGTTAATAATTGCAATTATTGAATTTATTTATAAAAAATTGAAAAATGACCTAATAGCTATAGCTGTTGATTTCTAAAACGATAAAAACGCGCGCAGAATCATGACGTTTCGAGGCGCATATGTTAAACAGTTCAAGTTGTTTGCATCTTCTCAACTGGTCTCCAGCGAACTTCTGAGGCTGATGGTGGACCTGCTCACTTGGCAGCAAGATTCCGGGTGAACTTTGCTGGATATTGTGAGAGCGCTTCTGTTTTATTCAGAAATAAACAATCAGATTATTTGTTATATACGGTCAACAGTTGGATCATAATCTTTGGGGCTACTAAACATTCCAAATGACTTTTTGAAATAAACATTGTTTTTTTTCTATAAATGTCGATATGGATGGTAAAACAATTCGATATATTTATCTACAACCTCAGTTTAAGCATTTACAAGTAAAAATAATCTATGTGTATTAAATAACTAAAAGAATTTAGGGATTTAATTTATTACTAAGTGATAAAATTAAAAAAAAATATTTCATAGGAAAAAAATGAGCTTGGACATTTTTGAATATGCTGGTCTATTCTTTACTCAGCCAAAATCAAGGGACTTTTCGATTTAAAGACATGAATTATTTGATAGTGCTTACAGGCGACTGTCATAATTCACGATATGTTAATAAAAACGTCATTAAATTACTATTATTTACTTGTAACTTATCACAGTGCGATTCGACTCTAAAACGTCGTTTTACAAACAGTTATTCACTAACACGGGAATATAACAGATCAAGAGATACTTCTAAAACAATTAGACAAGTCATCCGTTAATTTTAATGATGTTTTTGAATACTTTAGATAAAACTATCCCTTTTAGTGTGTTAATTACTATATCCGAGATAAACTGAATTTTAAACACGCGTAGGCAACCTAAATCAATGGGTTTAAATTGATTTGTGTATATTAATTAAACTACTGCTGCCATAGTTATCTTGAATGACGTCAAATATGGTATTAGATGCAATGTTTTTATTTTTTGATCTGTATTTGTACAGATCAAAACTAGCTTTTATGTAATGTCAGTGCATGTGATGAATAAATAGGGTAAATTGAATAAGAAGAATAAAATGGTGGCTCTTAGAATAAATATTGAAGGTCAAATTGGTCTAGAAGCACCAACTTATATCTACTAATGAACACTCATACTTCGACGAGGACAATATGAATGATCGTGGTGTTTGTGTGTGTGCGTGCACGGTGCAGCGTCGCGCAGCGCGTGCGTCGTGCGTCGCTCAGCGCCTGGTCGGCCGGCGAGGGTTCCGTCTCAAGCGCGGCTGGGCCACGACGTCGGCCGTCCGCCGTCAGTACGTGTCCTCGTCAGGTTCGTCGTCGTCCACCGCGCAGAGGAGTTCGCTGCAACAGATTACGCACACTCAGTTCTGCTGGCGTGGCTGATTTTGGCCACCGATTCAGAAACGTTTAGATATGCTAAGAGGCCGCAAAAGCTTCCTGACGAAAAGCAATAATATTATAAAGTTACAGGCGCGTTGACACGCAGAACTATACATGTAATCAATTCCTGAGGACATGTCTAAACTTTTCTAAATAGATGCTTTTTACATACATGCACTGTAAGGACAACGGGAAACCTTCGAGGCTTAGATAGGAAGAAAAACTAGGAAACTGGAAACTTAGAAAGCCAAATTGCCCTAATGGGATGGTTTGGAATAATTTCATTCGCAAATTTTCTGTAGTACTATGCGAGCGTGAAGTCAGTTAATTTTGTTATACTTGTAAAGCCAGGGAAAGCAAACTTATTATTATATATATAAGTTGACTAACCAAAAGACAGTACAGCTAACTTGAGAGCCAAGTTGCCTTATTACGATGTTTTAGAATGTTCCATAGTGCTTATACGCACACGTCTATTGCCACAGCTGTTAAGAGTTACTTTATTACAATGTTTTGGGAAGCTAATTATTCACAAATTTTCTGTGGAAACATACAAACACAAGCCAATTGCAATTGCTAATAAATGGATAATTTTAAAGCAAAATACCAGAAGTAATTGGTAAAGTATTACAATGTCTAAAAGATAACCCGAAACAAAAAAAAAACAGTTTCAAAATAATTACACGACTGACAGTTCACGACTGCCGTACTTTTATCATCATCTTAAATTTCACCCTCTAGATACCTATAGATAAAGATAAAGACTACTGTAGATAAAGTTAAGAATCTGTTTGGTTGAGATAGTTTGTATCTCTTCAGGATTTAGAATATGACTGCAAGAAGCTGGTATCTTGTAAATTAGAGATTCACATTCACCGGATAAGTGTAGCGATTTCCTTGCAAAACCTGCTGCACTTGTCATTTGCTGATAGTTTAATCAAGTGTAGGTGTTTGTTTAAAATTCAGTGGCCAGTTAGTTAAGGTTTTGGTTTTAATCTTTGATTGGTTTCGGATTAGTTTTAGTCGCTCAAATAATCTTTTTTGCGAGTTTCCGCGCACTTCTTGCCAGTGTTTTAGGTTTTGATTTTTTGCCCAGATTTTTAGCAGTCTGCTAGGTAGGTGCTCTTTTTTGTTATGTCATAGGCGGGTTGTGGACCAATCATAGGTATTTTAGTACCTTTCCGGGTCATCTTGTCTGCTTTTTCGTTGCTATCTCAATACCTGAATGTCCCGCTACCCACATAAGTGTAACTCTGTTGTGTGCTGAACGAGTGTTGATTACACACAGTTTAGTAGTAGATTTGATTTGATAGTGTCAGAGTTGATGGCAGAGGCGCTTCCCCGGGTTGATTAATTTCTCCTGCCTAGGATTAGCACTGTATTCACCTGATTCTATATTGTTACCATTCTTGGATCCATCGCTATAATGGCTTCATTTTCGAGGTTTGGTCCCTTCGTTGTCCCGTGCAGATATTTTCGTTGTGTATTCCTGATGAAGTTGTATTCGGTGGTCAGATTGTCTGTGGTCATCCTTATAACTGGGTTGAGCATTGTTTGGTCTTTTAATCTTCTAGTTGTACTCGAGAGCCAATTTTTTGAACTATTCGAAGTAGTAGCTCGCGTCATGCCCTCCATCGCTTCCTTTTCCACTTGAATATAGAGAACGGTTAAGTTCAACAGGGTTTCAAGTGCAGCGGTTGGGGTTGACACATAGCTTCGGTTACTTCTCTGCATGTCAGTCAATTTGCTTCTGAAAGTGTGTTGTAGGGTCTTTGACCACCAGACAGCTGCATAGGTGATGATTGGTCCTATTACTACTGTGTATAAATGCAATAACTGTGTAACTGCTGTAGGCCAAATAATATCGACCAAAACATAGTCTACTTACTACTGTGTGTTTTTATGTAGAAGTGGCTGAAAGGCTATTACAAGCAATTGGCTACTATACAGTTGTGTTTGAAGGTAAAACATTGTTCAAAAACGAGAAGACAGTACGCCGATAACCATCGGCTTACTAATAGATTTCTAAATAACACTTTAGAAGTGTTATTTAGAAATCAAAATGGATTTCTTGAGGTCTGTAGGGAAATTACCTAATATAGGCTGTTTTTTTTAGAGGCGTGGTTTTAAATCTGGCACTACTTTTTTCGTAGTTGGTGTTTTTAAACAGTTGTCACTTGATTTATGCTCAGTTTGATTTGCCATTTCATAATGAATAGACTTACTCCTGAACAACGTTTGCAAATAGTGCAAATTTAGAAAAAATCACTCTATTTATGCTCAGTTTGATTTGCCATTTCATAATGAATAGACTTACTCCTGAACAACGTTTGCAAATAGTGCAAATTTAGAAAAAAATCACTCTATTTTTTGTGGGGTTATGTGAAGTCGCTTGTCTACGCAGATAAGCCGGACACGATTAACGCCTTGGAAGAGAATATTCGGCGCGTTATTGCTGACATACGGCCCAACTTGCTGCAAAAAGTGGTTGAAAATTGGGCCTCTCGGCTGGAATTTGTTCGAGTCATCCGCGGCGGCCACTTACCCGAAATCATTTTTAAAACATAATGGCAAACCCTTATCTTTATAATAAAACTAAATTCTTAGCCATAAAATCAAATTATATGCGTTTTATCTCTTCTTGACAACCACGCCTCTAAAATCATCATCCTGTATTATTCACAAACCATTTACAACAAAATCAAGACTCAACTTTCGGTGTAATATTTACGGAATAACTGCTGTAGCCAATCTAAAGAAATGACTCAGAACCGTAATACTGAACCTAAAAAAATCTAAATAGGTTACATTGTTCAATCGCAATCTAAACTGAAAAAAATCAGCAAACGTACAGCAAATTGATACTATAGTAAATTTACATATTGACTAATGGTAATCTAAATAAATTTGATAGCCAGAGTGGGAAGATTTGTGATGATATAGCATTTTCTGAAAACAAAGCTATTAAAAACGAACATTTTGATCAAAACATATTTTAACAAACAAACATAGGTATGCTACTAATAAAACGAACATACTCATGCATATATACACGTAATAAATATACAAAAAAAAAAAAAATAAATAAAATATTTACGATAAATCTATTAGCTCAAGAACAATAGTGATTAAAAACATTTTAATAGTGAAAGTCTGAAATTTTGCCATATTGACGTTAAAAATGCTTTAATTCTAATTTTATTAAACGATATTTTTAGAATAGATACTTAACATTTATATTTTACTTCATATAAAGTAAAGTATAAATAATTATTTAAATCTTAGCAAAACTTTTTTATATCTATTATTAGAGATATAACATATATTTAGGTTTAATAACATGAAGCTATTTATTTACGATTACCGGAATTTCTCAACACTAGAGTAGTACTCGTGTATGTATATGTAAAATCATTTTTTTAAAGAGTTATGCTGTATTTTTTAATGTCTATTAATTTCGTATTGTATTTAGTAAAAATGAATAGCTTCGAAAGGTTATACGTAAAAGTTATTCGTAAATATGTTATGGAAACAGAACGACGGTCTAAAAAGAAGCCTCCTAAAAAGTAAGATTGACTTACTCCTCCTTGCCGGGTCGCTGGCGGGCCGGTCGCCGTCGGCAGCACTCGCAGTGCCAGTAGGAAAGGAGGGCGAGCGAGCCGACGGCCACCGAGACGGGGCCGAAGACGGCCAGCACCAGCCGCCGGACGGCGTCGGCAGCAGCGTGCCGCGACACCACCAGATCCGGCCGAGCGCGGCTGTGGAAGCACGGGAAGCGCCTGGGCGCCGAAGGACCCGCGTACGCGCGCACCCACTCGCTGCAGTTCACGTACGGCGGGTACCCGCAGCCTTCGGGGTTCACCAGAAAGCGGAACTCCTCCTCCTCCCAGTCGTTCGGCTCGGAGTTGTCCTTGTACGGCGAGCGGGAGAGGCGCACGCGCAGCCGATGGCAGCGGGCGTGCGCGGCCGTGCAGCCCTCGCGGCAGGATGCCCACGTGCAGTTCTTCAAGCCCTGCGCATGCTCGTAGTGCGACAGCTCGCACATGCCGGGCTCGGGAGCGAAGTCGGCCAGCACTGCCGCTATGGCCGGCTCGACGACGAACGGGATGAGGAAGAGGAAGGCGAAGGCCGACAGCGCCGCCGCGGTGCCCAGGCACATGGACGCGTAGAGCTTGGCGCGCTCGGCGAGCGGCGGCTGCGGCTGCGCGTCCATCGCCGGCCGGAGCTAGTCGGGCTGAGCTGAGCTGAGCTAGCTGAGCTGAGCTGAGCTGGGCGGCCTAGTCGTCGGCGGGCAGCGCGCCGTCCCCGCCGCCGCGCCCCTCGCCGCAGCCGCCGTCCGACGACCACAGCGCCGGACTAGACTGCAGGAGAGGCACGCCTGCAATCAAATCAATAACACGTTTCATTACTCAGTTTGTTACTATAGTTGTAAGTGGCTAGTAATTCGTAATTAGTAAGATTGGTTTTTTACAATTTTTATTTTGGTTTCATAAAATGGAATAGGTATATCGAAAGCATGATTATCATTTATAAACGTTTTATATCTACAAACTAGAAAGTCAACAAACAATATTTGTTTATTTATGTATATATAATTAAAAATTCATGTAATGAGTGTGTGAAAGAAGCGTGAATAATTGTGAGATATGTGAGCGTGTGAATATCACAGACATCTTAATAAATTGTTTAAGATGGACTAAATCGATGCTTTCGAACGTTTTATTATAAGAATGGAGAATCAACTCTTGAGTGCACGATTTTATAGAGCCGCCATCACCTACACCAATGCCTTTACATTTACATGTACCCTAAACCACCATACCATTTTATTATTTTGAAGTTATTCGGGGATTCATCGAGAATCCCGTAATAATCAGAGATATTAGTTTCTTTGTTCTAGACCGTTTGACTAGATCGCGGAGGCACACGTTATTTAGGCGATTAGCGTGTCCAAACATAGTCCGATTGGGAGAGCAGTCGAATTATTAAATTCCATTTCCGTGGAAGTTGATATTTTTGTCTGTTCGCCCAATAGGATTAAAAATCTGCTTTCTATTACACTTTTGTGACGTCAGCGTGAATTATTTATTTGATATTGTTGGAGGCATCATTTTTAATTTTTAACTTTGTATTTTTACCATTAGTTCATTAGTTCTGGTTATTTTTTTGTTTTTTATTGTTATTGTTTTTGATTTTTAATGTTATTATTTTCTTTTAGTAGTATAAATTTTCCTAATTTGCGTAATTCATATGCGAGTACCTATATTTTTTGCTGGCTTGTACCTTATTTTTATTTTCGACACTGAGGGTTTAGTTATGATTAGGCATTGTATAGTTTTCATATTCTGTAACTTCATTTCAAAATCACATACACACACACACACACACACACACACACACGATTAGCCCTACACAATAACACTAACTAGAAAAAAACATGTTTCACAACTTCAAAGAACTTTATGCTTGTTATTGACAATTCATTTTTGTCTCTTTGTAATTACTTATGTTTGGTTATACTAAACGTATATTTTATTGTAATATTATATTGTAATGCTGTTAGTTATTTTGAACAAATAAATAACCTCGACTTATGAGAATGTATTTTAACATCTCTCGTCTGCTTGCCCGCTTTGAAATATTGACAAATATTTAATTCAACATTGCTTGAATCGATTGCGTTGAGTTGAAAAATCAAAGTCAGTATTTCAAATAAAATTAAAAGGATTTCTTTGTCGATGAAGCTGTCGCTGGGCCGTTTATTTCTTCCATCAGTAATATCTTTTCTTTATCTTTTAAATTATTATTAGGCTTTTCCACTCTAATGTTAAAATAATTAATATTTTGAACATTCAATGAATTGCATGTTTTTCGGTGCGGTAAAAATACAATGTGACTATAAAAGGTTTTACAACATTATTTATTTTAGTAATGCCTGATCAGACGCGGTAGGTTTCGGGTCCCTTGAATTTGCTGATACCTTAATCATAGAATAAACATACGTAATGGCTGATGTTAATAATAAAAAGATTACATAGAACTTTCATTTTTGGGTGGATAGTCCAACGCCTTAACCACTAGACTACCACGAATTGAAAGTAAATTACTGAAGTGAATTATTTAAAACGAAACAATTATTATAATCCAAAGGTTAAAATATAGTTTTTGTCTATTTGAATACGTTTTATGCCACTTTTTAACATAAAATTTAATATAATATATTATTTTTTGGTATTTAATTTTTAGTTTTTTGTGCATAATATGCTAATCATAACTTTATACCTAGTAATAGTATACCTAGGACAATAAAATTAACTGTTTCTGTTAGATAATTATCCCCTCCCCCCCCCAATGATTTTGTAATCATTACCAGTGTAACACAATAGTGTATAAAAATGACTGACAATGCAAACATTTTTTTATAAATATATTATTACGATCAAGGGGTAACTTTAACTTTTTTTAGTCTGAATGTAGAGGAAACTACTCGTAAATACGTGGAATAAGAGTTTATCAAGTTGTAAAAGAAATCTCTGTTCGACTAACGTGACTGGTCTCAGAGTGGAGAGACGGGGTCATCGTCGGCAACATCCGGCGGGACGGCAGTCACGCATCCTTTGAACCTCATCTTAGCATCGTCACCCACTTGTATCGTTCTCTGACACAGCACCAACGTCACACAAGACACCACAAAGAGGACGGTGGGTATCACAGAGGCCACGACGAATTGACGATACGTTGTCGCCAGGTTGAAATGTGCGACCACGATCTCGGGAGCTCCTTCGGCGTAAAAGCAGGGGAAACGCGCCCTAGCATTGTGGTCAGCCCCATCACGGCCGTACTCCTTAAGGAAGTCTTTACACTCATCGCGAAGGGTATTGACACACCCTTCCAAGTTGATCATGAGCTTACTCTCGTTGGCAATGGTCAAGTCATTGATCGGCGGCGCGATAGCTTTTTCAGGTCTCGCCATCACCGTGTGGAGGCGGCTCAAGTAAGTGAAGTTGGCGAAATCCACTAGCATCGTCTTCTCGAGTAGGGCGCCGTCAATGCAATCGAAAGCCATGAAGTCCAGCGTCGACGGACCGATTCCGTAGCACGATGCCATCAACGCCGTGTCACCGTCCGTCCAGACTGTGGCACCGGTCTCACTGCCACCCTGGGCTCGCGCACACCGTGCCAGAAACACTCGGTCGCCACTCAAGATGATGACGTTCTTATTGACGGTGGGAATGTCTACGCAGCGCCTGTCGCAGTTGTAGGGCGACCGTATCCTCTGGCAGGTGCCCTTGGAGCAATCGAAAAGACCGTCTATATCGATGCAGGTGATCTTGCCCCTTCGGCCGGAGCACTTGAGCGGTGGGTCAGTATCGCGGTAGTCGCACTGGAAGTGATGCGTTATGTTGATGCAGACCCCTGCTGTACAGTTGAAAGTGCCCGTGAGGTTCTTGCAATCGTCCCTAATGCAATGGTACTTTCTAGCGTGCTCGTGGTCGATACCCAGACAGGTTTTGTTAGCAACGTTGGTGCACTCGCCGAAGTGAATATCGGTGCCGTTACGGCGCAGGTCCACGTAGATCTGTATGCAAGCGCCCGATGTCTTGGAGAGGCACCACTCGCCGCAGGAGCCCCACTCGCAGTTGTCTTTGTTGAGGGCGCGCGCTGTGGTGCACATGACGGGCGTCTCGCCGATCCCGGAGGAGAATGCGCGCGATGAGGGCATGTAGATGGCGACCGCGAGGTAGACAATCGCCACGCAGCTGAGCACAGCCGTCATCTGACAGACGCAGATGGTGCCGCAGATGCGGGTGTCCTGCGGCGGAATCGCCAGATCCTCGACGGGCGTCTGCTTGGGCATCTCTGCTCGCTGCGACTGTCGCCCTCGAGGTCTCCTCTCGGCCGCGCAGGCGCTTCTTCGTTTCCGCACACCGCTCGATAACTACTCCCAACGACCCCCACCCTTCGGAAACCTCCCTCACAAACCGCCCATCGGGCCTCTGCCTCTGCCCGTGACGTATCAATGTTTACTTCAATAGGCTATTTATAACTTGACAGGTTAAAATAGTAAGGAGATTTTATTTCACATTTCACGATTTAAAATATAGGGTAGGTTAACTCTTTTGGGTATGTACTCGTATAAATAACACTTTTTAAATAAGCACACATATTTTTTGCTTTGTATTTCATTGTATTTATTTATTATTTTTTATAAAAGACAATACATTTAATTTTACGTCACCTTTATAACGTAAAAATGTATAGTTAAATGCTAATGCTGTATGGTAATGCTGTGCAGTTAAATTTGCACAGTTTCCCGGAGACTGACTATAGATCTACCAAATAAATATTGGAATAATTTATTGAAATTCTTACTTTAAATAATTTCTCGTTAAAACAAGTTTCAAATTAATCAATGCTTCACTCTTGCCAACTCAGGAATAACTGCAGAACGAATTTCTCTAGCTCTCAGGTTTCGTTTGTTTTGTCAATATTTTCTCGTAGCTTAAGATGTAACGATCAAGCAAATAAGTACTTCTATTTTTAGACAATTTTTTGCATAGGTACCCTAAAAACTTTGTACTAAACAAAGCATATGGCTTTTAAGCAATAACTTTAAATATTTTAAATATGTATCTGTTGAAATTGAAGTCATTATTAACCTTTATTCTAGTGATGAACCTAATTGAAACAGGATTTAGGTTATGTATAGTTCCGCGGAAGGCCGGCACTCGTTTGTCGAAATATGTTTTAGTTTTGCTCACCTCGAAATGTTCCACATGGTTGCGATGCTGGTGGTCACTTTTGAGGTAATCCGCGCGGAATCATCTTCATTCGGTCCATTAGCGTTTGTTTTGAGGCACTTCCTTCGAGACTGTTTGGCTGTTTGGCATTTGGAGGTTTGATACTGCGGTACTGCGCTGAGGACCGTGGGTTGGGGAGGAATGGAGGCGGGCGATAATGGAGACTCCGGGGGTTTGTTCGCGAGGGTTTGTTCGCTCTCGAGCGTCAACCTTACAAAGTAGTACTTCGTTGTAACCGAGAGTATTTGAAGGAGGTTTATTTGGAAATGTTTAATTTTATAAGGAATTCGAATACAAACATAATCATATATCATATAAAGAATTGGACTTTTTAAAATTAAAATTAAAATGTAATATGTATGCATTAAATATAATTTTATGTACGGTCGAGGGTAAATGAAACATTATTATGAAAGGCGATTCAACATTTATATTTTCTTAAAACCTATCAAGAAAAACCATTTATTGCAATTGGTCATAATACTCGTATTTTTTAAGTTATTATGTCGGTAAATATTAAAAATTCTCTACAAAACCTATTTGAATGGCACTGGAATATTTGCGAGTTGCTCAAATAGTTATTTTTAAGAATTGCTTTATTTAGGTCAAAATATATACTAATTATTAATACATTACTCAGTTATCGCCTGTTTTAAGTATGACATTTTTCTTAATTTAAATTGCTCTTTAGCCACGTCAGATACATATGCGAAAATGGGTTAAATAAATATATATATACAGTAAAGTGTACTTACGTATATTTAAAATATACATTATATAAAATAAATTAAATATAATATTATTATATATAATAAAATAAGGTATAAGGATCGATTATTACTGATACAATAATACATAATTTCCTTATCTCACTTGTATTATGGACGATTGTTTGTAATAATGTTGTACACACAAAAGTGTGCGTATAGTAATGTGATTTTTTTACTGTGATTACTGTTTAAATAAAAACAATTATATTGAATTATGTTAGATTTTGGGTATTTAATTTATTTATTGAAAATTAAAACAGCGTAACAGTTTAATAATATTACAATAAAATAAATCAATAAAATGCACGGTTAATCATTAATCATCACTCCGAGAGTAAATTCAATATCTGCAGTTTCCTTGAATATAATAATTATTATCTAAGTCGATCAAAACATTTTTTATTGCAATTGAAGAAGGTGAATTGGCGCTTGAAATAAACAAACATATTTTAATGTTTAATTGCTATTATTTTGTTTTATTATTTTTCTAAGCTTTTGACTTTTGAATATATCTAATCACTTCGACGCGTTTTACGGTTGATTCCTTTCTATACCAATATATATTGAAATGATGTGATCAAACTACTAACGGTCATAATAATATGTCACTAATATACAAAAAATAAAAATAAATGCTTGGAAAAATAGTTAACATAATTGACAAATCTAGTTTTATTTTTGATTTCTATTTTTTTTTTTTAAATTTTTGATAAAGCGTAGGATATAAAGAAATTAGAAAATATAAGGTATTAAAGAGGTCGAGTACTTAAGAACGCGCAGAATGTGGGTTTAAACCTAGTGTTGATTTTTATAAAAATGCATTTTGAACTCTTACCTGTCCTATTTAGTAAAAATATTGTTAAATATTAATAATAATTAGTATAATATCTAATTAGACCAATTAAGTAAAGGCTGATATGTTAACAAAAAATATTAAAATAATGGATGAGATGAAGGATTATGGTTAAATGAGATAGGTAGATGATTATATGAGGGACTTATTTAGAAGTTGGTGAAAATAAAGATAATAGAAATGTATATATTAAAGCACATGATTATTGTGCGTATTATTCAGATAATGTTTCCTCGACCTGGTTGGTTCGTCGCGTATTTCGTTCCTAAAGAGTAAACTTGATTTTAAATCAGAAATGGGTGCGAATTCGATATTGAATTGAATATTTTATAGTGGATCTTTAATCATTGTATCCATGAATGATTTAATCGTTTCATCAAACTTTTCTATAAATGCTTATTACAATGATTTATTTTATTTACCATATAAACAGTATATAAATAGAAAAACATTCATTTAACAATTCAATGTTAACCTTTATATATTTGCACTGTTAAAAATATAATTAACGTGCAATAATAGTAATTCGCAAAAACTAAAACTAACGAAACAAAAAATTAAAATATTCTTTTTAACAAAAGGTAGATAAACAAAGAGTACGTTAGACATTCAAACATTTAGAGAATTGGCGCTTAAAATCTACACTAATTACAACTAAATTTATCTATCTCATTATCATAAGAAAGTTTATTATACACTCTGTATATGTAGGAGTTTTGGGAGTAATTACTTTGCTCTTTTTGTCTAGTAAATCAAAAGTGATCGATTTTATTATATGACCGTTTTGGAAACGAAAATAAACGACTCATTCTCGAGTTAGACTTTAGTCGAGCGATGCGCAGAATGGTTTTTAGTTTGACTCAACGGATCGAGTGTGAGTCGAACCCGTTCGCCATTATGTCGCAATTCATCTGAAACGTCAGATCGCGGCGCCGCGTAGTCTACGGCCGCTACGTTTTGTCTCTGGGCGGCGTATCGAGCGAAGGCGGGCGGGCGGGCGGCGGCGGCCCGCGGGCGGGGCGGGGGACGCGCCCACGGGCGGCACGTCGTTTAGTGTCGACTGCGCGCCCGGTGTGTTCGGTTCGACCTTCTGGACGGCCGACGGGCGGCTGGCTGTTCCGCTGCTAATCGTGCATGCCTATTGCAAGGAAGTCGCAGCGACAAAGAGAAGCGCATGTCATCTTGCCTGATTTTATCTTAATCTTACCAATAAGTTGTGAAACTTTTCATTAAAATAGTTTTGTTGCAATATTGCCCCCAAGTTCGAAAAGGTTTAGTGGCGATTACCATCGACGAGTAACTGATGTAACCATAAAACTTATAATAATATTAGTATAACACAAAATTATTTGACGTCCAAGTGGGCCTGGCCTGACCGTAGTTGCATTTTTTTTAGCAATCACCTAATACAAAAAACACCCACATTTTTTTTGTTTTTATTACTCTGAAGATAAAGTAATATTTCATTGATCAAATCTGTCATATAATATTTATATTAGAGCCTATAAATTATATTATTCTTTCAATTATAATTAATCGAGTTAAATTAGTACTAAAAGTATGTATTAAAATAAAAAAAATATATTTATTGATAGTTTATTGAAACTATTAGCGCATTAACGTATTATGGTAATTCCTTGTATTTGCTGTTTCTCGCAGATAAAAACAAATAACAATTAATATGTTTATATCAAAGTAAACAGTCTACAATGTTTTATTAAAAATGACATCAACTCAAACGATTTGTTAATGAACATCATATTTTAAATTAATTTCGTTTGAAATATAATTTTTAAGCTAAAAAAGGCTATGCTAATTCTGATACTTAAAATCGTACTTAGAATGTTTCGTTTATAGCTAGCTGGTTTATGCTTTAAAAGGTGTAAGGTATTGGTTTTCTAATACTTCATAAAATATAATTATATAGATTAGAACCGACCTCTACAAAAATTTAAAAATTCAATTATAGGCTGAACCTCTTGGAATTATGTCAATGGAATATTGAATTATTGGAATATTGGAATATTGACCTCTTGGAATTATTATGTTATGTTAGGGGTGGATGATCTCGTAATATTTGCAACCTTATCATTTATTTGTGTGTACGCGTATAACTTTTTATACAATAACTACAACAATAATGACGTATTCATATTGAATAATATTCACGAAAGAAGCATATTTTATATATTTAACAGCGATTCAATTTAAATTCACATAAATATGTTTATTCACTTATTTTTACTTTATATGAAGAATCATGTATTTCGATTTTGAAATGCGTGTTTCGAGGTCCCCCGAGTCAAATCACATGTGATTTGTTTATCTATTCAAATCCATTCTTTGTTACTAATATAACTGATGGCTTACGGTTATGCGACTAACGGTATAATTTATACTTACACATATGGTGGGGTGCTTTTATTTATTTATTCACTACATTCATAAATATTTATCAATATGCTCGTTCAGCTGAAATATAATTTTTAGATAGAAAAATAATATCCAAAAATGTTTAAGTAAATGCTAAGGACACGTGTGCGAAGGTGAGACTCAAATTTTAACTTTGCGAATACCCGATTTAGAGTAGTCTTTAGGCGAAATTTAGGAGAGATGACTCTAAGGGGCGCAGATATTCTAGCAGAAAATAAATTCACTATTTTTATTTTTCAAGTTTAGATGCCTCTATGAAAACTCTTATATCAGTTTAATACATCTATTTCTACTTTTTACTTGTATCTTAAAAAAAAAACAATTAGAATTTAAAAAGCATTAAACATTAATATACGAGTATATCTACAAATAAATTGGGTAGGTACATAAAGAATGATATCAAACAAAATTTTCCTACTTATATATTCGGTTTTATGATATATCAGTAGCATATTTTATCGGTTTATCAAAAAGTAATAAAAATTATAAATTGGCGGCTTGTATTTTGTTTTCGATTCGAGTGACAACATTCCTACAACGAGAAATTACTTTATCTAAGAAACCATGCTTTTAACAAGCTTAAAAACCCACAAATCTTTAAATGACCCATGTTCAGAATTTTTAATGACATTCAAGTAACAGTAACAGTAACACATTGATCTGACCCAATAAAAATACTGAAATAAATAAATACTATGAAACGAAACATAAATTGCGTGCTCTAGGTATAACTAAATAACTGTAGCACTTAAGATAATAGATTGCATTTAGATCATTTGTAGCGCATAAAATAGGCAATTTAAGCGATAAAAAACTACGAAACAACTCATTAACAGCGCCGATTAACTCAAGCGATGCAACTATCACTGTGTGTTTCGATATTAATTTTCCTTTAGGCCTTCTGGCTATATTTGAAAAATTTAAATCTGTAAAAATATTAAAAAGAATTCGAATTTTCCAAATGTCAATATACTGTCAGTCTTATATATAATGTAAACTTACGGCGAACTAATAAATAGTACAGTATTTAGTAAATATAATAGTAGTAAATACAAGTTTATCGTTTAGTAATTTTATTGGCTTTAGATTACATTTTAAACTATTTTATTATCTAAAAAAAAAATATCAACTAAAATTTCAATGGAAAGTGTAATCAATATTTTAAACGCACTGTAGCTCCGAAACAACACAATTGTACTCAATCTTCCTATTATAAGTATTTTTTCCATACTCCCTCTACTTTTTCCCCTCCATTCTCACTGGGTGATATCTCTTTCCGTTTACCCCTCCGTCTCTTACCCACTCCGTACCTGTTTCAAGCCGTGCTTAATTCTTTAACGTAAGGCTCAAACGAGACCACTGCAGTCAGCTGACTTCATATTCCATCAGTTGTCATCGAAGCCTCCACTGTCCCAACCAATTTTTTCCAAAATTAATCAATGGGTACCCCAACGTTTAACCCTCCTCAGCCGCTTTTTTTCGCCGTTGAGAATATTCAACGGCGCTTTTCTCATCACTGTCGACTGAGTCCCCAAAAAAAAAACATTCATTCAGTCGCAGACGGAGGTATACACAATGCGCCCCCATGAATGTGGCCTAAGTGTAGCAGCCATCTTGACTGCCCTCCAATCATCATAAGTACTCAGGCAATCAATACAAAAAACCTAAAACCCCACCCCTAAATGCTCGATATTGCTGATTTATAGGAAGGGCATTTTCAATTAATTTAGAGTAGCCGCTGCTGCGGGCAGTTAAAAATATGTCTGGCCCGAACATGGATTAGCCATCTTTTATTAAATTTGTTCGAAAATGTTCGATAGAGTTAGTGGACTGTATATTTTGTTTAATCATTAAGAATGATTAATTGGTGACGAGATGCAGCGCCAAATATCGGAAGACAGAAAGGAAAGAACAGGGACGTATCTTTGCTGCGATCTGCTTCCTTGACCCACTGGACTCGTCAATGTGAAGATGTAGGTAGCAAGATGACCCACCTCACTTCACCACACACACTTGGTTCCTCAAGGTAGAGGTACGAGAGCTTCGTTCACGAACGTGATTGCGGCGAGAGCGCTATACTGACGTTAGGTACTTGCAGGTCAACGCGCCGTGGTCGTGTGTGCACCGCAACTAGATACTGTGCGGGTACTGGAATTGGACACGTCGAAACGGTGATGTTCGGTGGTGAACGGTGGTGTGTGATACACATTTCTTATAACTATTTAAAATACTTTTACTTATTCTAAAACTTAATACTATTAACTGCTGGTGATTACCAGCGGGCGAAGGTCTAGAACCATTGAAATCGATTTCACCTAAAAGGGAAGAGGGACGGTGCAAACAAAAGTGGAGCGAATATATGCGAAATTTATTTACGCGCCTCCGGCAAGCTCCTCGGGACTCCGGTAAGTCCATTTTGTCACCCAGCTCTTCACGAACGTTATAAAGGAAGCAATTTTTTTCGGGGAAGATACAAAGTCGGTGTACTGAGCGGGTCTGGTCGTCGCGTCAAGGCTGTCCAAAAGTATGTCCCGTTCGTCGGTCAAGAGGTCGCAATTCCAGACAATGTGTTCCGCCGTCTGAACACCCCCCGACCAGGGGTCCTCGCTGAGCCCAAATTCAGCAAGCTTTCTTTGAGCTTGCCATGACCCCGACCAGCTGAGTAGTCGGATGATCAAACTCCAGAAACACATTCTTCAATCTTGGCTGGACCGAGGGAAAGAAAGCGTAGGTAAGGCGGCCCGTCCCACCTGAATCCCATCGCTTATGCCAAACGCGTAAAGTTTCGGACCTCAGGCTCGCGCAACATTCCTGGTACGACATTCTGGAGTTAACAGAGTGAAAAATACTCAACGGTCAGCCCCTTACGTATACGGGCTCTGGCAGCAGACTCGCGAACCTTAAGGTCCGCCGGCGAAACGCCAGCAATGACGGGCAAAGCCAGTGTGGACGTAGTCCTGTAAGCACCGATCTTTGCGATGAGGGGGAGCCGCTGCCCGCGAAGAAGAGTATTTCTAACTACTACCATACGGGCCCTGTGGCAGGCACCACGCGAGCGGTATAAGTTATTTACGCGACAAAACTGCTTGATTTTGAACGTTTAAACTTGGGGAACCGCAAACCCCAGGATACGCCACTAACACGACGCATGCTCATGAACAGGCTGCGAGCCCTGCCAACTATCATTTTCGCATACTGAACGAAGGATAATGAGGTTTCTAAAAGAAGGCCGAGGCATTTAACCGCTTGGGAAACGCCATTGGAGAATTATTAAACCGCAGGGTTGGGTTCCTGGTGAGTCTGCCTTTCAGCATCATCGCCTGGGTTTTACCCAAAGAGAAAGAACCCATTCGAGAATAAGATCGAAACAAACTGCCGCCTTTCTCTCCTCCTCAGCTCGACTGTTGCCACCCATAGTAGCAGCCCATCGTCCGCGTACCCGGTTTCAATTAATGTAAAATGTTTACTCGCTGTATAAATATATCTGGTGTTACTATTGCTTTCAAAGCGTGTGTCATAAAGGCAGTTTACACAGTACACCCATCTTCGTGTAGAATATTGTAGGTATTGGCTGCTTTATTGTTGGTAATGTTACGTGTGTTTTTACATCAAGCTTATGCAAAAATTCAACGATTAGCCGAACGCGGCGCCGCAGGTCCGCGCCATTTCGTCGCCGCCTTAGCGTGCATTGAAACGCGGTCGTTAGCCCCATTTCCATACTATTACTTGCCGGCCATCACGCAGGACTCTGTAAAATGCCGCAGTCGCCATTATATTTGTTTTCGTAAGTGTCACGATATTTTATAAAATGCGCAAAAGACTACTTACTAACTCACTGCTACAAAAAACCCGGATAAACAAAACAAAAGTTCTGCCCCGTTTTTGTGACGAAAAAAACATATTTCATTCATTATTTTTTTATATTAATAGTAACCATAATCATGTTTTTGACATTCAATAATCTATCATTGTAAGTATTACGCTGTGACGACGTCTCATTTTGACCGTAAATGTATTTCCCTGGCGACACGCAGGCCCACAAAATAGCTTTTCGGCGAGTCCGACTGGGTTAACCTCGTATAAGCCCCTCTCCCCATTCCGATCATATACAGGCGTCACTAAATGATTCAGTAAACTTGACACGGGTTACCAGATGTCTAAAAATAATTTATACACATTATCCATTTTACTATCTATAACGTAAACCTTAATAAATAGATAAACCTCAGTTGCGAACTGTTTCAAAGGTAGAATTATTTATTTCGAATATTAGTGAGCCATCTTGAATTTAATAACAATAATAACAACAATCAATAACATTGTAATTAATACCGAATTATACCAAATTAAAAGGAGTTTAAAAACGATGAAAATATAAATAAAAACAGTAAAAGAATAAAAACAAGCAAACATTAATCTCATGCTGACGTATAGACACATTAAAGCTGCTTCACCGCAGTGCGAGTGTAAGGCCTAGTAGGCCGGTCAAATATTCAAATCCGGTCAAAATACTCTGCATAGTTTGACCGAACATATTTTAACTTTGTAATAAATAAATTTAATCTCATACAAAACCAAATTTTAAGCAAACTTTGTGTTTATTATTATTGGATATACGATATTATTTGCACCCCTGCCTAATTAAAAAAAAATATCAGTTATTGGAAAATGTATTTAAAATCACTATCGACAACTAAATATGTCCCACGAAAAAAAGCAGTAACTCATAGCCAGATTCATGAGTACAACACTCGCAATAAGGGCAATTGTGTATAAACGGTCTTCCCCAAGTCAGTTTAATTTAAAAGACCGATAATTATCTAACCATACGTTTTTTATGACAAATTACCATAGATTAATTTAACCGCGTTCTTCTAATTCGTTATTGTTAATTGGGAAACATTTTTCTAGTATTTTTTTTATTAATGTTTGTAATGTTTTGCGGGTTTTTGCTGGACCGTATGATAAAGGTGATGAAGTGATAGGGTCACCAATTATTTATTGTTCACTGTTACGCTTATCTTATTACAGTACGCTTATATTATAACCAGTTACATACGATTAATTTTGCTCCGTATAAATATTTTATTTTCTGACTCCAAAGAGGGAATTTATTAATTCAAGATTCGACTCGTAAGTTAACGCATCATCTAGTTTTAGGAGGCAAGTCTTGATCGGGCGTGAGCTGGAGATAGACTGAAGTCTCTACTGCAGACTTCTGGTAAAGAAAATGCTGCCGTGAGAAAATCTTTTACGAACTTTCTCAAAGTCCTGATCGATTCTGATTGACGTCATTCACGTGCAACTTGCAATCGAAGCATCTCCGCAGAATACAAGCGTTCTAGCTTATAAATAGGTTTTTAGGATTAGATACTGTAATTAAACATAGACGTCAATCGGTACTATTTCTAGGATTGGCAAAGTATATAATTCCTTCTAAGACAAAGTGTGAGATATAGTCGGTGCCTAGATGCGCCTCTAATTAATTTATATGAATTACTTAGCGTGTGAATTTGCATTGTCAAAGTTCGCACGGAAAATAAGCTGACGCTAGGTATTTAGTGGCGAACACCACATGTTAGATTGTTGATATAGATAAATTATATTTATTGATATATATCGTCATTTGAATGCACTCTTATATTTAACAACAAATGTATTCATGTGCGATGGATTAGTTTTGTGCATCACCTTAAAAGCACAATGTGCTGTTCCAAGGAGACCAGTGAATTTAAATACAGTTTGTATAATTGATGGAGGCCTATTATAATAAAAAACGATATCGGCGAACCATTTTATTAAAAAAAATAACTATGTGAATGTTATCTTTTATCATCATAATTATTAAAAAAAAAAAATGATACGCATCAATGCAATCTCTTAGTAATTTCTTTGGCTGTTAAATAAATATGAGCGATTCGACAGGCGTCAAGACATTCGTTTACAAGGGGCTCTAACTAGATTTCACACAACAATAACAATTTTCTATTGAGAGGCCTTTGGCAATACAACTGGCAGGCAAGCTGGGGGTTACAATGGAGTTCGATGTTGTTTCATATGGATCGTTAATTATATAGAAAAACTTGGCGATGGTCTGTGTCGTATGTGCCATAATTGATTTTATTGAATATTTTTTTTATTAACGGCCCAGTCGGGCTCCTTTCGGCGATGCTAGTAAGACGCGGAATGTATGAAATTCGGCTTCGAAATCCAACCTTCCCGCCACGGATAAACATTAATATTGCATCAGACTATCGATTGATACTATTTGTGTTGCACGCGACACGAATCTAATCACTACACGTGCCTCATATAATGTGGAAAAGCGAATCGAAACGAACTACACTGAGGTAGACCTCACCAGATCAAAGTAGAGCATAGGCAAACTCCAATTGTACGAACTTGTATCAAACATTTACGGACATTTTATGTTTTATTTTAAGCGGCAATAGTAAGCATCTAAAGAACATTATTACGATTTTTCCTTGATTGCGTGACTTGATCATGACCATTTCAGGATTAGTGAGAAGTTTTAGGGGTTCTTATTTCTATATACAAAAAGATTTAAAAAAATAATATTTAGAAACATATTTGTAGAACGTTCTAGAAGCTTCTAAAACTATCCAGGAAGGAATACCTTGGAACTTTCTATATCTTTCTACCATATTCTTCATAATTCTTGAACATTCTTTAAAGGTCAAAATTATTCTGGAAGCTTCCACAACCTTCCGCTAATCTGTGAAACTGACCGAGATGGAATATGCTGAAAACTTCCATTTACTTCTGCATAGTTGTTCAAACTTTTCAAATATTCCAACAACTTAGGAAAGGAACTAGAACTTAGGAAAAAAATTTTTATATATCTATAAAATCTTCTAGTATCTTCTAAAATTTTCCTGAAAGCTTTAATCCTATCAGTGAGATAATAAACACTAAGTACGGTTTCTTTGTGGTTTAGCTATGGAATATAAATTCGGTCTGTGGAGTCGGTGAGCATTAGTTGTACTCTCACATTGCCTTTGTCGTGTCTGTGCGTTCGTCCGCAATCGTAAACTAGAAAGGGATTTACATAAACTTTACGGTGTCGTAAAAAGGTTGAGTTTGTGCAAAGGGGGGAGCCTTGAAGGCAGTACGATTCTATTATATAAGGGGAGTAATGCAGCGGATACGCGTACAAAGTAAAAAATGTTCCTATATCATTTTTACTGCTAGCAGTTCACTAACTTATTCATTCGAATTCGAATATTTTATTTCAATATTGAATACGTTTAACCTATATATATACAAGTTGTATTTTTATTCACTATTGGTAGCAAAACCTTTAGATTCGGAATATGAAAAATCAAAACAGTTACCAAATCAGAAAATAATTTAATCAGCCCCTTAATAAAGTAAATCGTATCAAAGTACTTAGTAAAATTGAATGGCATTTTTTCCAATATTCCAGTTAAATTTCATTGTATCATATTATGGCTTCATAGAGGCGCATTCCAAAGCCAGCCTGCAGTATGCAAATGTGTGAAAACGCCCACTAAACGCCAACATATTCACACAGTATATTTCTAGTAAATAAATAAATGACTCTTCTGATGAACAGCAATTCAGAGAATTCTAAATTAATATAATTTAATTGTAACAGCGAACGCTTCGATTCGCCAAGTAACTTTGGGAATGGAATGTGGCGAACGACGGCAATGAGGCCGTGTGAGACATTTTCTCATGTGGACTTTACTAAACCAGCAGCCAGCAATGGAAAGTCAGTCTTCACCAAGCTCTCGCAACCTACAGACCTGCATTCATTTGGACTCGTTCACTCTCATTCTTATTCGTATTCTTAAATTATTAATTACTTGCCGGTGTCAAGTCTTTACTCATAATATGGTATGAGTCTCTTGTATGCTCACTGTAACACTTCATATATAACCTTCCTTAGAACAGGTAACTCTTACCTAGTTAGGAAGACTTGTATTCATCGGCCAACATGTTTTCTTAATAAAAAAAAAGGGAACAAAAAAACCGCAATACGAATTGACGCATGTTAAAGAGCGGTTCTTTACTTTTTACTTTTGTCTGTTCACCGATAATCGATACACACAATATTATATTCATTTGTTTATTTATTTTATTTGCCAAATAAACAGAAATATACAGGTATATAATGTTGATTTAAAAACGTCATTTTCAGTAACTTAAGGGCATGTTGCATCACTTTGTCGCAAAATAGTAAGTGTATAGTTAATAATATAGAGAATTGAAATGATAATGCGCAGTTGGAAGTCTTAAAAGTATCTCAATGCTCTCAAGGCAAAGTTAACGCATGTGCGATTAATAAATAGACTGGTAATGAGTGAGCAGAGAAGTCGCAGAGAAGTCAGGTAGAGGTCACAGCGCGGACAGTGAAGCGAGCGCAGATGGGGCGCTAGGCGCCGCGATGGATCGTCCGCCAGCAGAATGGCCGACGCAGACGAGATTCCGCGAACGATCCTGCAGAAGCTGCTCTTCTACACGACGGCCACCTTCGTGCTGCTCGGCACCTTCAGCCTGTTCGCCTTCCTGTTCCTCGTGCCCTTCGTCATCGACCCGGCGTTCACGACCATCTTCATGCAGTTCGACCCGCGGCCGGCGTTCTGCGTCACGTCCGACGTGCGCCGGCTGTTCGGCGCGAGTAACTGCACGTGGGCGAGCTGCAGGGAAGGCTGCACAAAGGACGTATACGACTGCACGCAGATCAGGGTTAACTATAGAGTAGCCGCGGGCGAGGATGGCTCCGAGATGGCACAGGAGACGAGCCGCGTGGCGCGGGCGATCCGCGACTATGACTACGAGCCCTACGAACCCGCCGTCGAACATCGGGAGGCTCTCATCTACCCGGACCCTCCCGTCCCGACCGGGCTGCAGGGCAACGACTCTGAATGGTATTTCACCGGAGCGAAGTTCTTCCCGAACGTCAAGGGCTGCGGCTATCCGCCATTCCTCAACTGCACAATCTTCTACAATAAGTACCGAGCTCTGGGCACGAACTACTCTTGCTATTACAGCCGCGTCGACCCCGGCCTCGTCATTTCAGACCTGGACATGTGGCAGAATACCCTGAACCTGGTGTACGCGATGGCGATTCCTATTCCGTCGTTCATCGTATCCGTCATTTACCTGACCTTCGCCTACTTTAAGATCTACGCCCAGGAAGAAGAGGCGGAACAGGCCCCGCTACAGGGCGACGCCGAAGCTATGGCTGAGGCTGAGGGAGACGAGGGCGCCGCGGTCCTGGCAGCGGACATCGTCATCGGGACTCCCGGCAGCGACACCTTCCGAGAGGACATGGCCTCCTACCACAACCGGGACCAGAGGAGTCCGGCTATTTCCAACTCCGCCTCGATACCGGGGTAACTGACTTATATTCGCATGCATGCTTATTCGCTAATTTCCTCTGGTTTATAATTTATATTTATATGACAAATCTAGATACCACTTAAGCACACGCGGATATTGGCTTGTAGTAAAATAACAAAAGTTTAATCCACATTTATGAACATCTACATTGCATACAAACGCCTCTCTATCTATCACAAACTAATAAGTTAACAGCTCAGTTTAAGTTAGTACAATTCGTTCATATTGTTTTTTGTACCCAAGTCTTTTTAAAATAAATATTAGTATTTTTATTTAGTTTTTTTTGTAACAACATATTATTTATTGAAAAAGAGTTCCAGCCCCAAGTACTTCGCGTGCAATTAAGTAAGCTTTTTAGGTACCAGAAGTAGCGCCTACCTTAGAACATCTTGTTAGATAGACTGAGAATTAAAATGGAAATCTGATGAACACACTTTAGAATAAATGCATTATGTAAATTAGATCTAGCCGTATTTAGTCGCAGCGAAGCGAGGGAGCGATCAATCAGCCTCTCTTCGCTAGCTGCCGACCGAGGCATGTTGGCAGCCACTATGCCGTCCATGGCATATTGTGCAGCATATTCAGTGACCGCAATATCGATTGAAACTCATCGCAAAGCACTTGAAGCCATTTCACGAGGCGGGGCGGCGGACATGCGGGCTGCCGTCCAACGAATCGGGGACACTCGCTGAATACAGATATAGCAATTACTAGACATCTAGTTAAGGAGAAACCATATGCAAATTAATCTAATGTACTTATAACACATATTGTAGATAAATTTTAGCTGTCTTCACTACTTCTTCGTATAAACTTTAACTATGCGTAATCTCACACTCCCCCGTGCGCGGAGTATGTTTAAAAAGGGGTATAAAGTTTTCCCTTCGCCTGTTAACATATATTTTTTTTATTTATTCGTGTTTTACAGGTTACATAGTATCACAAAACTTAAGATATTTATTATATTTACAATAAAATTGCAAAAAAATGACATTCACAAAGTTTACCGAGTGAATTATTAAAAAAGAAATGTGTGATAATAAAAATTGAAGTTATGTCATAATTGGTTTGGTAATAGCCCTACAAAAACTTTGGGTTCTTTGTCCTAGGCCGTAATTATTGCGTATCTGATTGTGATCTTTTTTAAACTAGGGGAAGCTGTAAAATAAAATAAAAAATATGAAGTACAATTAGATAACTTTGTTATATAGGTAATGGGAGAATGCTGATTCAATGGGATGGACAGGCAATTATACTTACCAGGCCTTTAATATGCTCGACGCGGTATTCGACTGTGGTATTAGTTAGTACGCGGGTACTTTTACTAGGTTATGTTAGCCGGTTATTTTTATCGGAAGCTTTGCCGTCGATTTCATCGATTTTTTAACTAGCCGTAGCGTGGCATATTTACGCGAGAATTCGTCGAGCCTTTATCAATAATGGATATTGAAATTACTGCCATGGTTACAAATCGATAATAACGGTACATAATTTCCTAAAAATATGAAAGTCAATCAAAAAGTCTTCAATCTATAGTAAAATTAATTTAACATCAGTCCACAAACAAACACAAACGCGAGACAGGTAATTGATTTTGTTTAGACAAAACAAACATTCTCTATTCCAAATATTCTCCGATCGATTCGAAGTTTTTTTGCTGATGAAGAGACCAGTTTGCCTTCAAGTAAGACCATGGGTGAAACACGCACAGCTTGTTTGAACGCCATCTCCCTCTGCTGATGCGAAAGATTATATGCTGCTGATGACGTCATCTTTTTTCACATCGCTGGGGATTTGAAATTACGCGGGACATAAACTCGCTATTCAAAGTACTTGCCTTACTGCTACCTAGGTCAGCAGCCGAGAACGAAACGTTTGTAGCTAGTTCCCTTTTTCACCACCTGATGGAGTCAGCTTCTACCGGTTACTGAATTTAACTACCATTCGCGCCGTTTCGTTTTGTGGGATACATAAACATTTTCGTAAGGGCTTATCCGAAGTACACTAGCAACGCTGTTTTTTGCGCCGGAAATAGAGAACGAACTAAGAACGAAAGTAGGTAGTTAAGGAAACTGGCGATTCTGTGCCGCCATTTTGGAAAACGCTGATTTTGCCTCTTACCTTAAAATTACTTTCACAATAATATTTTATGTGAAAAAGTAATCCGGGAGGGGTCCTCTTCACATGCATTCCCTACGAAGGTATTCGGTATGTAATGTCGACGCAAGCGACCATTGAATCATAGAGACGGGATGACGGCCACGCCGGAAGAGAAATACCTAATAGAGGATATAAATAAGGATGAGACAGACAAGAGGGGGTGGGGACGGGAGGAGCGATTTGAGGGGATGTCGTCTCATGCCTACTAAAAAAAGTTTCACCTGAGCACTGAGCAGGCGCCGTACAAAAGTATGCTGAAAACACAAGGCGATGGTGCCAAACGAGGTAGATATTTCAAATTAAGTTATGATCACAGATTAATGGATAATTTATTTGGTTTATTTATTTATATCGTTATTAACATGCACTCTTATATAAATATAACAGAAAATAGTGTTTACACAATAAATGCATTGCTTGTACGCACATTATTGTAATTTGTAACCATGTGCAATGGATTAGTTTTGTGCATCACAATAATAGCACAATGTGCTGTTCCAAAGAGACGCCAATCATTTATAGTTGTAGTTTAGCATTTTGACACAAGGTACAGGACTTCTAAATAAATCTACAAATAAAGTAAATAACCTATAGATAAATATATATAAGTAAATATATTTGACTTATGATTGTTTTTCAGTAGCGGTAAATCGGTTGAAGAGATAAATGACACAATCCTTTTTAGGACATACTTTTATAAATATTTGCCATCCTACGCTTTATCCAAAAACTAATAAACTTTTCTAAATATTTCAGTATTGTTAAAGATTATGTCATTCATTTTTTCAGGCGATTTGCCGCTATTAAAAAATAAATCATGAAATATAAGTCAAATAGCTTTACAACTCAATTATATAATTATAAGTAAATATAAATATACATAAATACTACATGTGTTATTATTAAATATAATAGAAACATTAAACTATTTCATTCAATAACCTCCTGCACCATTTACGTCTAGTTGGAAGCAATGATTCAAACTCCTGGTGAAGGAATGAAGGCAATCTCAAGCCTATGAACGTTTCATTCCTCTGGCGTATTTCTGGTGGTTTATTTACTTGTAACCCATTTGGGTAACATTTCAATAATTCAACAATGTAAAACATGTATTAAAACTAAGCAACAATAGTAAAGAACGGAAAATTATAACATTTAAAATGAATATATTAATTGGGTACAAATGACAATGTTTATCGCCGGCGTCCGGACGCGTGCTGAGTGGCGGTGGCTCGCCGTCCCGCGCAAGCGCGCCTCTTCGGATGCCGTCGGCCCCGCTCGGCAACTCTCGCCCGTTGCCGGCCGCCGCCTCGCATCCTCGCAGCCGCACGTAATTTTTTAAAATAGTTGTTATGATCTAAAAACATATGCAGCACGTTCCGAGACCATTCCCGATAAAAAATCAAGCTAATTGGTCCTGCGATTTCAAATATGACTTTGAAAAAAAGTGTAAACTTCTCGTGAATATTTTAGAATATAATGTAATTAATGACTGAAGGTTTGTATACATACATAGATAATATAAAACGCAAACTGTCGCTTGTGGCAACGCCACTCTAGGCCCTGGTATGAGGTCGCACGTCACGATTGACTTAGTCAGTCCCTTTGGCGCCGAGTGATGACTCCGCCCGCCCAGACAGGGAGGTTTCGCAGCACCGGGATTGCCCTGCTCTTGGCGCCCCTGTCGAAACTATCTCCATCTTTGCGATTACGAAAAAATACCCTCATAAAGGAAATTTGAGCACTAAATTACATTAATTAGCTGGTGGGACCCGGTTCCGCCCCGGTATGTCATTTTTATTTATTTTATCACATAATTATACAGAAATATTCAAAACATTATGCTCAAGTATATAATCAATATATATAGAGGCGTGGTTTTCAATCTGGCACTACTTTTTTCGTAGTTGGTGTTTTTGACAGCTGTCACTTGATTTATGCTCAGTTTGGTTTGCCATTTCCTAATGAATAGACTTACTCCTGAACAACGTTTGCAAATAGTGCAAATTTAGAAAAAAATCACTCTACATTTTTTTTAAATCACTCTAAAATAAAGTAAAAATCGCGTCGTGGGCCTGTGGCGTGGCCTCCAAGATCGTGCGATTTAACACCGCTGGACTATTTTTTGTGGGGTTATGTGAGGTCGCTTGTCTACGCTGATAAGCCGGACACGATTAACGCCTTGGAAGAGAATATTCGGCGCGTTATTGCTGACATACGGCCCAACTTGCTGCAAAAAGTGGTTGAAAATTGGGCCTCTCGGCTGGAATTGGTTCGAGTCAGCCGCGGCGGCCACTTACCCGAAATCATTTTTAAAACATAATGGCAAACCCTTATCTTTATAATAAAACTAAATTCTTAGCCATAACATCAAATTATATGCGTTTTATCTCTTCTTGAAAACCACGCCTCTAAAAACATCACCCTATAGAACGAATCACAGCAGCTTGTGAGCTCTGGTGCCAACGGAGAATATATGTGATTGAAATGTAAAATTAATGTCATATAAGTGACGTCGAGAAATTTTATTGTTGCTATAGTTGATAATTTAAAAACAAACGGGTTTTTCGACCTGCTGCGAATCGCGAGGGAAAAAAACTATTCTTGGTTTTTTTTATTAAATAGTTTACTGCGAAAGCATTAAAAAACATAAGGGTTAAAGTTTAACAATAAAATACCATTCAAATATCGACTAACTGGCTTTAAGACGGTTCGAAAAATGATTATATGGATGGTTTGGTGGCTTATACACTGGCTTCAGTGATCTAAAGAGGTTATGGTTAATAAATAAGTCGCTGAAAAAATAAAATCTAGTAAATATAATATGAGGCCTATTCTCCCGCGCAGAGCGAGATGAAACTGGAAACTGCGTTTTTATGTATCTTGTATGTAAATTAGGCACCCGCTCCCTTCTCTTTCTCGTTCTCTCTCTTTGTATGTAAATAAAATACTCCAAATCATTTTCCGCTAGATTGTCTCGATTTCAATCCTTCCAACATTGCAAACCAACCTCAACCTCAAATAAATTTACTTAATAATGCAAAATAAGGTTTGAGTGGATTTATATCAACATTAAATTATTATGAAAGATTGTGCTTGATAAATATCATATTAACAAAAATAAAAACAAATGCATATGAAAAATGAAAACTTAGAAGGCACCATGACATGACATGACATCAACATAAAGACATTTTAACGGAATATATTTTCCTTGTTATTATTAGGCGTTATTTATAGAATTATAGAACATCTGCAACTTTCAGCTCGAAAAATAGAAATGTGTAAAAGTTGAATTTTTATTTGTAGATTGATACCCAAGAAAAACAACCATAGCCGTTTAGATCACATCGAAATCTGGTGAAATAATATAGATATTTAATACTAAAATCAATATTTTTGTAGTAACATGACATGACAATAATATGACATAGCTCTCGTTAGGGCGCGATCTTTCGCATTTCAAACATTATGACAGCGTAGCTTTTGGAACGTTTTATTTATTACTGGCCAATTAGAGTTAATATATTATAGTCATCTATGAGCGCAAATAGAAATACGCAAAAGAATGTTCAGTGCGACGTTATAATTATTATAAATTGATATTTTATGTCCATGTTTATTTATTTAAATATTTATTGTGGTTATCCAACAGAATGCCTTTTATGACGCCTGAAGGACCTAGCGGTAAGACGACAGGTTCTGGTTAAGTAATTAACTACTACTAAACAATATAAAGAAGCAGTTGATATTAAATGATAGCCACAGCTAATTATTTTTCTTTAAATATATAATCGTGGACTTAACGCATAATAATAATGGATAGACTTGAATGTGCGGCGGGAATGTGTTGTATGAAAATATACGCAAAAAAACATTTTTTCACAATTACGCGTAACCATATTTTTTTTAAAAATTCAAAACATCGTGTGTTAAATTGCTTCTTTTTAAACATTCCAGAAACTTGAGCAAAACGATGACGACCAGTATCTCGACGCCACCTGGGCCGATAGCAGCAGTATGAAGAGGCAGTTCCACGGCATGCGAGACATCTCCTGGAAACCCAAGTAAGGGCGCGAGGAACGTCGAAGACGCCTTCGGAAGAAGTACTCCTGGCTAACTGACACACAACAAACTTGTAGATTTTATGACCTTTGAGCAGTGAGGTGTACCTACTTTATTGCCTAGAATAAGCGGAAGCGACTCGTTATGTTGCTTTGCAAATATGCTTATAAATAAGTAGGTATTTAATTATAAAAAATAAAATACAATTACCTTACTTACTCAGAGAAAAATATCGAGCTCAAAACACAAAACGCTAAGTATATCGATTTTTGAGATCACGTGTTTAGTCTCAATAAAAAACCAAATGTTGACGCCGTATGAAGGGGTCGAACTGGTAGTAAAAGAAAACTACCTGCACTATTTACAAATTTGTATTGTTTGGATTTGGCAAGTGAGGTAGTGTGGTTTTTATTTTTCTCATGCACAACTGCTACTTATAGATTAAGGTATGACCACAATTACTTGTCAATGCCAGAATTTGTCAGATTTAATTCGGTAGAAACGTCAGCACTAGCAGTGACCTATTAAATATCACTGTGATTTATTTTTGCTTAGCACTAAATCGGATAATAGTTGCCATACGTAAATACCTGTCGAGATTATCAAAATATGCAATGTTTGAAAAATAAAACACTTCAAAGGCTGTTGATAACAATTAATATTCCTATGTTCTGTATTTTCTACTGGTATTAAAATTTGGTGGATAGTAAATGTCGCCGTTGCAATAAGCCTTATCTACATTGGAAAAATGTCGCACAATTCTTACCCTATGTCCATCGCTTTATATGTTTTTCCGAAATAAAAGTAAACATTTGTATCGGCTTGGTACCGTTGCTTTTTGACACTGGAGTCTAAGCTGTCAGACATCCGCTCTCCACGACGCGTCGCGGAAGACTGAGCTGCTACGATGGTTTGGAGGGTAGGTTTGCTGCGTGAATAATATTTGTGTAGTTTCAGAGTAAACATTATTGTAGACACTGATTGAGCCGGAAACTGCATACAAGTAGAAGGTTTTATATTGAACGGGCTTATTAGTATAATGTATTTTTTATATTGTGCACAATTCATCCCGATTGTTTTAATGTGTGTATCCTACCATTGATTTGATTATATCGTGGTTTTAGATAGCTCAACCTCGTACAATTACTAGGCGCCCAAAAAAAAAAAAATGATTCTCACGTGTAGATGGCGCTATTTTTTTGCTAACGAAATATTATTCTATTATTATTATATCAATAGCAAATCGCCAAGACGCAAACCGCGTGGAAGGGAAAATGTTTACAGTTTAGAAAAGCTTATCTCGCCAATTCACAGACGTCGCACTGTTTTGTAAATAATTTTTAGTTGTAACCTAAAGAATACATTTATTACCATTTGTCATTAAAATTATGAAACTGTGTGCTTATTCCAATAAATTACGTCGTTTTATGGATTTCTGAGACTTGGTGCGACATCTACTTCGGGTTTTATTTACTAAAGTGTGGTTTCATATTACTACACTATATGATGATGATTAGAGATTGCGGAATCAGCACTATCATTTTTTTTACCGCTTTTAATATGTTTATACTCTCATCACGCTTATTGACACATTGCTTTGTTAGACCAGTAGGAATATACGCAGAAGTATAGAGAATGTGGTATAAATGTATAATGTATTCTCAAAGAAAACCGAACCACGATATGCCCTATGGGTGGCCTTTGTCTACAGATATTGGTGCTACTCTAGGCAACGCTTTCGTTGTATGAAAAATGTGTGAAATTCTAAAATGAAGCAGAGAATAATTCCAGATCAAAGATCATTCAAAAATATGGCCCGGAAAAAAACCATAAATTTAATGAAATTTGCTTTAAAATATAGCTCGCCAAGATCTCGACGGTATCCACGTCGAAGATATTATACTAATAGGATTTTCTAAATTTAGTGGGTAATGAGAAAAAACATTATTTTAAATAAAAATGCCATATTTGTTCTGAGTTTTTGATGGAATCGAAAAAAAAATTGTGTGTATTTTTCCACATTGACTTTGGATAATGTTCATTATAAATAGCTTACACGTAATATTTTGTAGTTGGTAATTTGATCGATCGTGATATTTGTTCAGGTTGTGTTGATTTGTATTAAATTATGTGTCTTTTATAGTACAATGCAAAATAGGGTCTAAATGCTCTCGGAAAAGAATATATGAAATTTACAGTTGAATTATATGTATTATATTGAGAAACAAAGAAAATAAATATTAGAGCAGGATTATTAAAAATATTTGATAATGTCAGCGAGAGGGCATATTATTATAATAATACCTATGCAATGCACTCAATGAAAGAAAGCAATGCCAGCAAAGCAACTTCAAGAGAGAGAGAGAGAGAGACTAGTTTTCGTATTTCAACATAATCTTATTCAGCAATAAAAATTAAAGTATATGAGGACAGATGAAAATCAGAAACAAATTATTTAGTTCGATAAAGAGTTTAACTCGATTAGATTGAGCGGTAACAGCTTTCTTTCATACGGTGCATTTTATCGCGCTTTCGCTTGCAATTTTATATTTCTTTTAGTATTATCAGTGTAATGGCAAATGAACACACCTTATGCTACGAACTCACTGAGTATATGGGTACCTACCTACCTTACACCGTTACATAATAACCTACTATGTTGTGTTATTTAGTAGTAGATATTATATTCCTTCTATTTTTCAATTTCACTCACCAGTTTGCCTTTTGCTTGTAAAAATGTGCATAGTTAGTCATAATTTGTGATTTATCCTCGAAATAAAATTAAATAATTCATATTCTTAGAAAGTTATTATTAAACAATATATTTCATAATGCACATTATTTTTAAACTGAATTACTGATGATATATGATTATTAGGTAATATAAAAAAAACTGGTTATATTAAGTTTTTTGTATAATATTGTGTATTAAGTAGTAAATTATTCTTGGGAAAAAAACCTCATTGCTTGCTAAATTGCTAAAAGGCGAACAAATTGAGGTGGTAGTTAGAAAAAGCTAAACGAAGAATTTATTAAATTGATTAACAATTATACTTTGACATCAAATTGTGCCACAATTGTTTGTCATCAACATTTTGTTTTCCTTAAATGCCATTTAAGTGTGAAAAATATTTCTTTATAATTAGAATTTTACTTTGTATTATACGTTACACTGTAATCATAAAACCAGCGCCACCTATTGGCTGCACTAGGTGTTAAGTCTGTGTCACGAAAATGAATAAAATAGAAATAAAATCACTGAGTGCAGTAGTTCAATCAAACATTGTTAAAACCACAGATCAAAGAAGTACCTATATGTGGTCTCGTCCTCTGCGCTATACTTTGCACATGAAGCCTAAACCAAGGGTGAGACGGAAAGACGATGCGACACACAAAATACAGTTCAAATACGAGTGCAAGAGAGTGCAGTTGAGAGTTTAATCAGAGTTGGATGCCCCTTCCAGATACTTTTATGTTCTGTGGCTAAAACCGATTATAAAGTAAATACCATTACTTACGTCGACTGGTTCAAGTACGACTATATTAAGAGTTGTACATAGTTCCAGCATACTGGGTGGGATTCCTAGTAAGGACAAAGGTTTCTGGAGGTGGTGGTATGCAAGGCCTTTACTTCGTATAAAAAAGCATTATAGTAAAATTATGCCGTAGAAATGACTTCCAAACAATTCTCCCATGAGTTCACTTTGAATATATATGAAATTAGAATTTTGAATAAACTATTAAAAATGTATAAAATAAGGTACTATGCAGAATGACTGATTATAGCTGTACCTATTATATGATGTTCATTCGCAAAACATGCGTAAACCACATAATATCTACATACAAGGATACAAGGAGTTCTCATCACTCACAAGATGCATCACTTTAAAAGCAGCCACACTTTCATTTTCATAATATATTATTAGGTTAAAGTTGTGTTGAGTATTTTGAAAACAACTATGCTTATACAGGATGCTTTTTATTTCATATTTATATTTACCTAAATAGTTTTAAAATACTAATTTAAAATATGTATGTAATGAAAGCAATAAAAAACGAGTGTACTAAAAAAAATATGGTATCAGATTTTTTAGCAAGCTTTTAGTTATGGAGACAATAATGATTTAAATTCTCTATATGAGACCAACGTTGGATACAATAAGTTAAAACGGCCAACCTGATGTTATGACTTATGTCGAGCAACTGGCAAGATTGTTTTGGTCATGAGCTCATTTTATTAGCACTCGAGTGTTGGACTATCGCCTCTCTAGTAACTACCTCTTCTCACAAATGAACGAACTGGCCGTGTTGAGAAATGTTCTAAAATTCATTTTTTTTTCATCACAGATATAGTATTTCCTATGCAAGAAAATAGTATAAAATTTATTAAACATGGTTTTAATTATTATTGATGGTGTATCGAATTATATTAGGTAGGTAGTATTTTATTAATTACGGTCGCAAGAATAGAAAAAAAAAATATATTTAAAATGTTACATTATTCCAATAGATTTCTTTGTCAATTAGGTGGTTTTATCATTATATGATTTCTCTCAATGAAAATTAAATGAAATATTAAAATTGGTTGTGCGTAGAAAGAGTTTAACACCAAAATTTACTCATTAAAATGTGTTTAATTATTTGGCTAATAATTGTGTAATATGGCTGCATATTCTATGTAATATTAACAATCAAATCTGTATTGTGATAATAGCATTTAACTGTAGATCACATACGGGTGGTGTGATGCACAATTTTTAGTGCCTGTTGAGATTTTGTTGCCACATATTTAAGCTATATATGAATAGATAGAATGCAAACGTTTAATCATTAAACTGCTTTTGTATATTATAACGTAACTTGAATTTTGGTCTATATGAAATATTCCGCTGATTGTTGGTATTGTAACTCTTAAGCTGTTATCTAAAAAATATTTTCGATTGTCATATTTATTTTTTAAAGCAATTCTGCAGTGCGAATTTCTCCACATTGTACACGTCTCGAGCTGTTTAGCCCATGTTTTTCCAACCATTTTAAATTGATTTAGATCATATTTATTTTCAATCAACTGCATGCCTCATGTGTTCCATTAAAGAGCTGTCTTTGCCCGTTCCATAATAGTTGATTAATAATGATTACTGGCATTTATTTCAAGTCCTAACAACCTAATTATAGATTTTGTAAGGTGTTTTCTACGATAATACATTTTTCATCTGATAGGATGCAGTAATAAAAGTTTTTACTAAATACATAAATCGGAGCATTTCTTTTGATGGGCGACCAAAATTCAACCCGCTTTTCATACTGTCTTTAAAGAAAATTTAGTTTATGCTAAGTTTGCATTAATAGAGCATCATTTGAATACAAAATATAATATATTAGTGTATCGATAGTGTGGATAAACTGTTAATATTTTAAATATAAAAATCTATTTCTAATCAAAGATTAAATTTATTGTCACGAATATGGTGAGGTCACCTAAAATATATATTGTAATTGAACTGTATTGGGCTAAAATGGATACCTGATCCACAAATAAAAACGTCCATTATTAATCTTACATACATTATTGTACTAATCATATCGAAAGGACATCGATGAGAAATTCTGGAGAAAATGGAAAAAAAAGGTTGCACTGAATCGCACAATCTTTGACGTTTTACTTTAAGTGATTCTTAAAATCTTTGTTTTTACTCCACACTCTCCAAACTATTGTTTCTGGTTAGGCCTGGTCTAAGTGTTTTTATGTAACTCATATAAAAGTGTGTTATTTAATGATGGAATCAACTCGAAGAGACTATTCTTGGATTTTCTCCTTCATCATATTGGTAACGATATTTTTAGTCATACAAGGTCATATTTAATGCCTAAACTATAGCAAATTTCCTTTTTTTTTACATTAAGTATATTTAAATCTGTAATAGAACTGTTGATAGTTGGAATGGGAACTGATGAATTAAAACATCACCTTATGGAAAAATAACATTTATATTCAATTTTATTTTTCAGAAAAAATAACAATATTCTAAAAGTACTGCTTCTCATTATGTTACAATTTTTGAGCTTACATTTACAATTCTACGACAAATATCTACAATAATTAATTAAAATCTGTTTAACTTAATTATAAAAGAAGACAATGTGTTTTCCAAAGTTAATTGTGAAAGAAATGATATAATAGATATAACGTAGTTTTAAAATACTTCATTACCGAAATATGAATAATTTTTGACGTTATCCATTAAAACTATTACGTAAATGTTATGTCCACATAAAAGTCCTTCCACAATCATGGTAATTCACGTCTCTAGCAATAACAGTTTTGGAATACATTTTTATGACCTTTCTTCGATAGATAAATTTTTGAAAAAACCCACGTGAATAGTATAAGAATCACATGGAATACTCAGTTACCAGTTTGAAGTAAGACTTTACAAGTAAAAATAATTTGGATTTTAGATAGGTTTTACGTTTGGACACAATAATAATATGGATATAAAATTTTATAAAAGAAAATGAATTTTTGAGAGGCTAATACATTAAGATTTAGACCGAGAATATTGCAATGTAGTCCTGCAATCTTAGGTTAACCCCTTCTATGAATGTTTTAGTGAACCGTTTGTTTGAACTTATGTGAAGTCCCTAAACGCACGACTGCATTGTAAAATCCTTGTTTTAGGGGCTATGGCATCCCTGTCCTCGACACATTAAAATGCTTTGAATGCTGCAATTATAATTAATAAAGTTATTGACAAATGTTACAAAGCTGAAGACAGCTGTGTTTTATTTATAAAATGAAACAATCATTTCAGCCATACAACAGGAAGTGGATTCAAAGTTGATCCAGCGTTGAAATATGAAATTATTTATTGATTTGTGAAATGGGTTCCCATGTACCTACATGTTTCTTTGCATAACGAAAACAAAAAATTAGGTAAAGAGAATTATCCGCATGAAAAAAAGGTTCTTTAAATCTTATAAGAATCTGGCATCATGATGAAGAAATCAAAGGAGTATGTAGATCTCAAATAAAATCGATGTGTTCAGCATATAAAAACTCACCAAACAAAATTTTTACATAAATATAGTCAAAATGTTTCCTACATAAATAAATATACAGGAAGAGAAAAATGAATTGTTGACATTTCTGGGAATATGTTGAGGGGCCAAATAAATTTTCTGGAAGATATATTTTTTTTTCTCGAATGCCTTCACTGATTACTAAAGGGTTTTTCAATAGCAACTTGACACTTTTGATTTCTTTTTGGGAACGCACCCTTAAACCAATTAGTGCGCTGTCACTGTCAAAACACTCAGTATCTCAAACATTTTCATCATGAAAAGATTCACGAACGAAGATCGTCTACAAGTAATTAAAAATTTCTACGGAAATTCCGGGTCGGTGATTGCAATTTTAAGAGCGCTTATGCCGATTTTGGGTCGTCATACTTTCCCAAGTTCGGTGAACATGTTATACCGAGAAAAGGCCCCGTTGATTGACCGCCGAGATCTTGTGATTTAACACCTCTAGACTTTTCTGTGGGGCTACGTTAAATCGATGGTCTATGCCAACAAACCGGCGACGCTAGAGGATCTGAGAGCCAACATCGAACGAGAAATAGCGGCCATTTCCATCAAATTGTGTGGCCGAGTCATCGAAAATTGGCTTCAACGAATCGACCGCTGCAAGGGTGCCAGTGGTGGACATATGACCGAAGTCGAGTACCATTCATAATTGCATTGATTGTACTTTAAGCTAATAATAAAAGTTTTGATATATCTCAAATGGTTTGCGAGATATTTAAAAAAAAGTTGTAAAGTTCTTATTGAAAAACCCGAAATATAATTTTTGCTATATCTGGCTGATGATTTAATCAAATTTTGAGTTCTCAGTTTTACCTTAGCGCTCGCTAATAATTTTCGGCAAAATTACAGTCCTGACTAGGAGCTATCACTTGAAGAGTACCTTATTCTATTTAGAGGAAGGATTACCTTTGGCCAATATAATAAAAAAGGCCAGGAATGGTAAAAAAACATTTTGGGTGAAATTATCGCTGTAATGGGAGATTACCCAAGGTACATACAAGGAAATTACTAAACCCATATTTGATTTGGCCATTATACACTCATAGACAACTACTATAATTCTGTAGAGTTTTCTTGGAAACTCTTCAAATTCGGATTGCATACCTAGGGCACTTTGAGGAAGGATAGGGAAGATAATCCGAAATTACTTATAAATAGAAAACTAATGAAAAACTACTGTAATCAACAAATGATTTGTGCAGAGTCTGTCGAGAAATTCCCGAAACCCTTTATTGAAAGTGGGCTTCAATTAGTAAAATATACCAGTTTCCGGGCAATCACCTAATCCCTGAAGTGACAAAAATATTCTAAACTCCATGGGTGTATTGGTCTATAAGACTAACATAGTACAATAGTTCTGCACGGTGAGCGCACGGCACCGTACCATCCACGTCGAACGTAACATAGGAAAGATAAGTGACCTGATTGTTATCACTACAAGAAATAATCCCCAATTAATTATTCAAACAATATATTATATAATATTACAAATATTAGTTTTCCATCGATTCAGAAACAAATTTAAAGCCACACGAAGTGGCCTTTTAATGATATGAAAAAGGTGTGTCTGTCATAGAAATAACTGTATTAGATTGTAATTATTGCTATAATAAGTATTCCCATGAAAATAAAAAAAACTTTTTGATTTTCATTTCCTCTGTGAAGAAGGCTTAAATTTGTCAATTTACTTAGAAGTACCCTTTTAAGACACTCCACCTAGCTTTAAACAGTAAACAGCATATTCAGATATTAGTAACATTATTTTATAAAGTCTACTATGTAAGAAGAAGTTTTATGGTATTTTTTCACAAATATGTTAAAGCTAGTCCAAAACAAAACATGCTATATAAGAACAAAACGATCATGACGTGCTGTCAGTCGGTGGACTTATCCTTTTGGTCGTGCTCATTGTCTTCTTCAGAGTCGCTGCAGTTACTTGATTCAAGGTCGTCATAATCATCGTTGTCCATCTTCAATTTTGAGATAAGATCCTTCAAATGATTCTCATTGGGCAGCTCATACTCTCCATCAATGGGAACAGGTTGTTGATTTGTTTCTGATTGCTTCTTGATAAACCTTCAAAAAATAAAATAAATTTTGTGTAATGTTATTTGAAGCAGAATTTTATATTTTTACGCTATAATTCCATAGCCAAGCCCCATGACTGGCAAAACCACTTTCCTTTAGCTCTCTACCCTACTCGATATTCTGATGTACTTCATGTCAAGAGATGAGTTAACCGTCCTGTGGGAGGGAAATTTACCAAAGATTACTTTTTCAAGAGTCCTCAATTAGGACAAATGGCTTCAAAATAATATTTTACATGGATGAGATGGGCTGCCCTCTCAGCCAAATCCCTCCATAACTTTCTTAAAGATTTAGGGCTGACCAGAAAATTTATAAAACACCACCCTTGAAAAGTTTTCAAAACTGTTCTGGCTGTAAGGAAAATGTTTGGTTCGGAAGATCGTTTGAAACATGAGGATATAGGGACCACAGAGGAAGAGTTGAGAAACCTTCTGAAAGGACTATCCAAAGAGGACCTCCTGCACTGCCTAATTGACACAAGTGAATGCAATGAAGTTTTCCAAAATGCAAATCATACATATCTATATGAAAATTTTAGTTACAAATACGGCCTGCCCCTTTTCAAACCATTAATCAGTACAAATACGGCCTGCCCCTTTTCAAACTATTAATCAGTATAAATACGGCCTGCCCCTTTTCAAACCATTAATCAGTACAAATACGGCCTGCCCCTTTTCAAACTATTAATCAGTATAAATACGGCCTGCCCCTTTTCAAACCATTAATCAGTACAAATACGGCCTTCCCCTTTTCAAACTATTAATCAGTATAAATACGGCCTGCCCCTTTTCAAACTATTAATCAGTATAAATACGACCTGCCCCTTTTCAAACTATTAATCAGTATAAATACGGCCTGCTCCTTTTCAAACCATTAATCAGTACAAATATGGCCTGCTCCTTTTCAAAATCATTAATCAGTAAAAATACGGCCTGCCCCTTTTCAAACCATTAATCAGTACAAATACGGCCTGCTCCTTTTCAAACCATTAATCAGTACGATTACGGCCTGCCCCTTTTCAAACCATTAATCAGCATTTTTACATTAGTCAGTACTTTCATGTAGTTAGACCAACCATACTCAACCTAGTAGACGGCAAAAGCTAGACGGGCCGCATGCAGCCCGTCTAGCTTTTTTGTGCGCCCTAAACACATTTATTATCAGGGATATGATTTACAAAATCTGGCATTCTATATTTCATAAATCTTTTAAAAACGCAAATTGTTTTCCAAAAAAATGGGGAGTGGGAGGTTTCATATTTTTTTCATGATACCAGTATAGTGGTGCGGCCCGCGTAGCTTTACAAATAAATGTATGTGGCCCGAAGACAAAAAAGGTTGAGTATAGTTGAGTTAGACTATGGATTACTTCTCTTCCTTAGAATCTCCCGATATTGCTATTTATAAACAATGTGTCATCTTAATTCTTCTTAATTCCGCATCCATGTCTAGGTTTAAATCCTATTCTTGCTCGTACATATTAAATGACTCATGCAAAAAGTAAATCATTTTTAGTTTCAAAATTTAATTTAATTACACAACCTCTCCGGGTTAGCTGGTGGAGATTCTTAGGCAATAAATTCATACTTTTCTACTGTAGTTATGAGACATGCATGTCAAATTGTGTTTATTATTTTTATTATTATAAGTAAGGTTTATATTAAAAAAAAACCTAATAAAAAGTGTTTTGGTCATTAGAACAACTGTTAAACAATTAATGAATTAATACTAACCTAAGTACTGTCCGTCGCTTCCTTTCGGGCAAAGTCTTCAAAACTTGCTGCAGTTCAGCGTTATCAGCACATTCATCAGATGGGGGTTCAACAACCTGCAAAGACACATATTTTGATGAGTAAAAATCCTAAGGGTACATTTCCAAGCAATACTTTTTTCCGTTCTTTACTATATATACGAGGGTGGGCTGATAAATAACCAGCTTAGGCAAGATATGGCGAGAACAGTATCAAAGCAATGTTAATTTTCCTTTATAACTATTCTTCAAATGACATCACATTTTAGTCAGCTGCGTCATTTAGTTTGTGTTGACAGTCATTAAAAGTGAACAATTTTTGCATTTTTACAAAAATTATAACATGCAGTGATTAATACATATGTTTGAATAAGAAAAATAACAATGAGGTCAACACTGAACTATACTATATTACTCTGTGCCTTCAATATCAAAAATAAAATATTTGACAGATGAATTTAAATCAATAGTTTTCTGTTGACAATAAGGGTGACCGAGTGATTTTTTTGCGGCGTTTCGTAAACGCGGACAAACACGGATCCATCACAACACACCAGAGACCAAGAAACAGTGGTGTTCTCAATGCAAATCTTTTGTCCAAAAAGGTTATGGTCAGTTTTTTTGGGATGCGTAAGGTATAATTCACATGGATTGCTGTGAAAACGGCAAAACGCGAACCAGCATATATTGTGCAGAGTTGTTGGATCAATGCTGATTTGAAGAAAAAGTTGCAGAATTTGTTAAAAAAAGTGCTTTTTCACAAATTACATTGTGGATTGGTACATTGGAGTTTTTGTATTATGAGTGCAGTCGCAATGACAAAATTACATGAATTGCAATATGAATTAGTTACTTATCCAACATAATCTCCAGATTTGGCCCTCAACCTTAAAACTACTCAAAACTTGAAGAAATGGCTTGGTAGTAAGATATTTGGGTCAAATAAGGAGATTATACCTGAAACAGTGGCCTATTTTAAGGGCTTCGAGAAATCGTACTATTCGGATATTGAAAATTGAAGAAATGTGCACGAAGTGTATCAAGCTAAAAGCAGACCGTTGAGAAATAAATTAAGATTTACCAACAAAAGTGTGTTTTCTTGCCTAGGCAGATAACTTTTATTTATAACTGCCATATTTTGTAAAGCCCAGAGGCTTGGCATAATGAAAATTAAATTTTCAAAACACTGTCAAAAATGACACCTCACTTTCCATATACCATCTCAGGGGCCAGGAAATCAAACAAATAAAATTTAATTACCTTCCCCGAACCACCGTTGGTGCTCTATATTTATATTCTTAATTTTTTTTACTACGCAAAGCAAAAAAAAAAACTTTTACGCGTTTTAAGTCTAAGAATGCCTACTCAAGACATATCATAATTTCCGTGAAATATCAACGATTATGTATGTAAAAGATACCTCTTCTTTTTTGCAGCATTTAGCACAAACTTTATCCTTTCGAGCGCATGGTAAACACATGGCGTGATACGCGTGTTTCACAGTTTTCAACTCGCATCGAACACATTTCGTCGGCGCCGTTAACGGTTTATATTTCTTGTATTTAATTTTCCAGTCGATTATTTCTTTGCACCGACTGCAAACGCCAGATATATGCAAGGCATTGAGGAATTTCGTCTTCGGTGTCTTGTCGTGCAAGTCGTTTTTGAATGAACTCCTGTTTTGATACTTCTGCGGCCGTGTTCTTGATACATTGCCTCTTCTTGTGCTCATATTGAAATATTCACAAAAAAAACTAATAAATTCCAGCTCGTCAACAAGTAACTCTTAAACAGTCAACTAAATGAACAAGATCAACTGATAAATATGAATGACAATGAAATGAACTGACTGAAGTGCTCGCCGTCGCTCGATTGCCTTTTTGGAAGACTTCTAGTTTCTTCTTCATAAAAATTAAAATACTTATAAGTATTAACAATTTAATTGACAGTTAGTGGCCAGTCTAAACAAACTTAAAATTTTAAATATAATTGTTACCAAGAAGAAGAAATTAAAAATCACTGTTTAATCTGTAGTATAATAAAATAGCAATGTTTGGATTTTTTAAAATTAACACGGACATATTATTTTTTTTTATTTTATGTAATTGAATGTACATTAACCGTTTTCTAGTGAAAAAATCCTTACTTTCAATGTTAAAATGTATTTTTTATTATGGCAAATTTATTAAGCTCAAGTTGTGGCTTGTGCTGTAAGTATTCACGCTGCTTAAAATACTATGTTTGTTTAAAATATTACCGAATTACGAATAAAACAAATTTTTGACTCTTTTGGAACGTAAAATATATAACTTTCACTATAATACAAAAATGTGGCTAATGATAATATAATGGAATAGTACCTTACAATGAAATTATAAATATAGGTGCGACGCGTAGAGTCGCCGCTACGAACTACGAACATTCTTCTCTTCATTGTGTGCGTTTTAGCTATTGGCCGCCTGATGGCAGCCCATACGCGTCTGTTTGACGTACTCTACAGCTCATGTTAGCGCGAATTTTTTTTCAGTTGATATTGTTTTGTCGAACGGTTTCGGCGCGTCAAACGTTCGACCAATTGTTCGATATTTTAAGGGTTAATATTCTCGTTCTTTTTAATCAAACAAAGGCGTATTTGTTTTAATTACAAAATGGATTGTTCGGAGATTTTTGTAAGTTTGGTAAATGAAAAGATGGCGTAATAATAAATTAGTTTAAAGTGTATGTAAAATATGAACATAAAAAGTGATTTTACTTATCGGTGAGTTACTGTTAAATGTTTTATTATTATTTTACTTATCAACTATAAACGAAGGTTTATTTAGAATGTAATTAAATGCGCATGCTATGTATGTCACTTGAAAAATTTGTATTTGTTTGTAAATTTTCCCATTTCACGAATAAGAATTAAAAATATATTTTTTATATTATTAACTAGTGTTAATATAATTAACGTACTTAATATTGTTAAAAAAATATATCATTTATTGTGCTAAAAAATACATTGACGTCAAAATCAGTTGACAAGTTAAAAACACAAAATAGTCATCGTACCTCCTCACACTTTTGTTAGATGTTCAATATATTGTTTTTTGTTTTAGATTTAAATTTGTAAAATATGTTTGAGGAAATGTTTATATTAGATTTGACATTTTTGACGTCAACGAATTAGATTATCTAAATATATATTATCTAAGTTAAAGTATATTTATATTAGGTTATCTAAATAGGCATACTAATGACTAAGGAGTATATATTAATATACTAATACCAACGTTTACAATATATCTTATAATTATGAGTATTATTGTATTTTCATAAAGACCTGGTGGTGTTTCTGATCCAGCCAGACGTCCCCGGTTTCTCGAAGCCCTTCCGGTCAAATCCGATCTTATTCGCTTAGAATATTCAACGGCGACGCGGCGTTTACTTATACACATTTGACTTACCCCATTAGGAATAAAGGGAAGGAAGTACACATCTTTTAGATTGTTAACATTTTTCTTCACATTATAAAGAAAAAATATATTAAACTAACATCAACATTGCAGTTCATCATAAGATGCTTACGCAGAAAACGCCTTTCGCTTGAAACCATATTGCCCAGGTTTTAGTTAAATGGTTATGGATGTTTATTTTTTTTTAAATAATATAATTTCACTAGGTCATATACCATTATCTGGGCCCTACTAATAAAATGAATTTGTTTCCGCTAGAGTCTGGGGATAAAGCGTTAAAATGTCATGACTATATATTTATAATATACACATTAAAGTAAATATAAATATTGATAATTAAAGGCAATAAAGGCGTCAAATAATTAATGTTCATTAAACATATTTTTTTTAAAATGAAAATACCACATCAAAAATAGTTTAATTGAAAAGCCGATCCGTCAAAATCATCTAAAATCACTTACGCAGCAGAAATTAAACTTCAAATCTCGTAGGTACATACCTATTTAGAAAGTAAAACGAAATTTCAATGAATTATTCTTGTTTATAGTCTAAACTAGTCATACCTTACGAGTACTTAGGAAGTACATCTCATGCCCACTAGATGGCGGCAGCATTTACTTAGTTAATTCTAAATATATTTTTACTAAAGAAATTTAATAAAAATACCCTACTAATATCGACTCAACAGAAACACCATAAATCTGCAATTAATTGTTATTAATATTATTATATTTTTTACTGTCTTAGTTTTGATAAATAGCATTTTTAATTGAATTGCGTCATTTGACATCACCTACCACATTTTTATATGCCACTCTCTTTGCATATTACATTTGCATATTATATTTCCATAATTTAAAAAGCATAAAGAAAACGCTCTTAATCTCGTAATGGCAACTTTTTATAACAACATTCGCATAGAGCACTGTCAAAACAGTAATTTGTGCGTTGTTTTTTTAAAGGACGGGGGATTTAATAAGTAATACCGATTGTTTGTCGATTTTTCTAGCAATATTTCGGATTATATTATATTATGAATGCCATGGGTTGTAGGAAAGGGCAAGCTCTGCGCAAAATGAAATGAACAACAAATTGAGCACTTAAATTTAATAGGTATCGACTATTTCGGGTTAGATAATTATTTCGGATGTTAATCTAAATTATATTGATTGACGAAGGGAGTGATGATATTTTAGTCGCAGAGCGTTTCCTTTAAGCTTTTAGCATTGGCGACGTATCTCTACTGTCACCTTTTAATCGACTTCAATGAACTATTCCAGAAGGTGTTGCTTCAATACAATGTCTCTTTTTTCGTGTATCTCTGTAAATCATTATCACTCTGGAGTGGCTTGAGCGAGTTCGAATATTTATTGCATATAAAAGGGAATTTCTCGGGGTCGGTAAAATTTTAGCTTAGTTAGTTAAAGTAGGAATAGTTTTCCGTTTAAAATGTTTTCGCGTCGAATTGGTTGAAGCGATTTCAATTATTATTTATGCCGCCTTTACCGGAATACTTCGAGTTCATTCTATCGAAGTTTTATTAAGTTATTTCTATTGTAAAGCAGCCGAGAGAATGACCCACGGTGCGTTTTGGTGCAACGGTTTTTTATATTTTTTCCTTACAACGTTTATTGTAAGTATTTCTTAGTTTTTCGGCTGTAGATATTCACATTTTTTAGTAATTCTTCTTGGGTAAAAGCCTATCTCCGCTATCTCCGGCAACGGCAGTTCTAACTCTGTGATTGTCTTCATTATTATCTTGAATGTATTTTATTTATTTTTCTATAATTATTTTAAGTTCTCGAAGGTACATAGGTACATTTAAACATACATTTAAATGAATCTATTGACGTTTATTTGCTTCAGATTACTTCTTTTATTTATTTTGATAAAACGTATAGGTACATTAAGTCAACTGCGAAATAACCGCTAATATTCTTTGGCAGGTGTGCGAGGCGCTCTACTGTCAAGGAATATTGACCAAAACATTGAACGTTAGTTTTGCACTTGCCTGTACCTTAACCTTTAGATCGATTGTTATTTTTTAATAACAATTAACAAAGTATTTATTCGATTCTTGAATTTTTCGCCTAAACTTTTAATAAAATCTGTGAAAAATACAGACTTTTCGAGTTTCTTAACTTTTAGGCAAAGCATACATAAATTGAACTTTTTAATTCACAAGTCTAGTTAATTAATGATGTCCAGTATTATTTTTATTCTATATCTAAAAATAAAAGAGTTACACACAGGCATACAGTGTTTGTATGGAGAAATGACAAAGACTATCTATGGCGAAAACAATCTAGAAATAGCTTCTCCGAATGTTGCAATGCAAACGGCTTTTGTAAATATTACCTTTGTTTGTATTATAAAAACATTTCTCCTTTTGAAATATTTTAACACAATTCACCAAAGTTAAACAGAAATAAGTAGGACAATCCGACATTATTGTCAAAGACGGTTGAGTATTTGTAATTATTGTGCTCGATCACATTAGTTATTTACGGAGGAGCCATTATCACGGCCAAATCGTAGTCGATGGGCGTGGCTTCCTTGGTTCTTGGTTGTGTAATCAAACTTTGTCAAAAGTGATGAGAATCACCAATCTAAGTAAAGGACAAATAAGAAACCAAAAATAGACATAATTTTACTGACTCGTGTATTATTTTGAGGTTTTTTGAAAGGTAAAACTACATTTAATCGTCTTATTATGGTATAGCTACAATTTAAAAGAGAGCGCTGTTTGGGGCACCTAAAATGAAACTTCATTTTATCGTTTTGCCATTAAAATCCCTAAGTACAACAAACAATTATTAGTCTCGGGTTAGTTTCCGTTCATATTTTAACTGAAGACTATTCATTAATTTCAATTATTCATAAATGATTGTAAAGTCATACAATTTAAGAAGACTTTTTCATTTTCCCTGAGTTGACACTTGGTCGCAAAAATATGGCGATTGGATCACTCAGTACTGCGCATAATCTTCATTATACCATGGTAATGGTCACTGTTGTTAAAATGCTAGCCAAATAGCCGTAGCGTGTGCTATCTGATGTTTATACATTTTCAATGCATACAAAAAGATATAACACCCAGCTAGATAACACATAGCATAATGCGACATGCGATCGCTTGCTAATAATACTTAAAAGTTATTTTGGTTATTAAATTTACCTAATTAAGTTCAGACAACGAAACTTTGTAGTGTGGTACATACATACTTAGGTAGGTATATAACTAGTTGTGCGTATAATGTTTCTTTGGCACGCAAATAACTGGTTGTGTGATATAAATAAAGTTTTTTTTACTTTTTATGTACATAAATGGTTCTGTTATAGTTTGCAGTACCTTGTTTATTTCTCGTTATATATAAATTTCCAGGTCTCTATATTCTTACGTTGACAATTTTTAATTTAATTTTGATTCTGTATGATTTACTTCTGAGCAGATATTTAAAGTATCTAATTTATGTGTTCACTAATCGTGCATACGTTTTTATGTTCATGGAGCCAGTGCGGAAGTATACAAAATTCTTTATTCCAACGACATGTTTTTAATGCGTTTAACCGGAACGTATTCCACGATATCTAACCCCGTTTTGCGATCGATGGCGGCGGTATGTGAGCTGGAGCGATATGTGGTATGTGGTTGCACATAATGAGGTCATAAACGACACACGACCGTCCGATTTAACAAAGCAAAAGACGATACGACGAATGACCCATTCCCGCCCGAAGACATTGCATACATTTTTAATGAACATTGATTTGACGTGTGACTGCTACCGCTTACCAATGTAAGTCTTATAATATTTGAAGTAATATACTATTCTTTAAACTACCCTTAATTCTATCAGACCGCTTTAAATTAGGATTAACTTAAATTTTAAGTCAGGTTTAACCAATAAACATCGTATCAAGCCAATAACCAATTAACTCGAAGATAAAATTCTGCCTTAGCTAATAATCAAAACAACTACGACTTAAGGCGCCACCAGTCCCTAAAACGTGTTTTGTAACGTATTTTGGTGCATTTTGTTGAAGTTATTTCCAACAAATGGCTAAAACTAAAAATACCACAATATTCTACATATATTAATTTAGTCCGTTGCTTAAAAAAAAAAGAAATACACCTTATTATAGTAATGAAAATAAATAAATAAGAAAGTGTTGTTTTTTTTCTTGCAACGATTTTCTTTTAAGTTGTGTAAGTGACGCGAACCTAATTTTTCTTTCTAAAGATAGACAATATAATAATCTAGGACCTTACTTAAAAAAAAACATTTTTTTCAAATGATAATAATTATTTAAATACAAAAAACATGTTTCATCGATTCCAAATGTAAGGAATTCGCGGTCGGCGAGTATATCCGTCTCTTTTCTACACGTCAATGTTCGAATCAAGCCTACTCTTTCAAATCTCAAGGACAAATGCGTCCCGGGGCGCCTTAAACTACCATTAATTCTATCAGACCGCTTTAAAATAAGGATTAACTTAAATTTTAAGTCAGGTTTAACCAATAAACATCGTATCAAGCCAATAACCAATTAAATCGAACATAAAAGTCTGTCTTAGCTAATAATCAAAACAACTACGACTTAAGCCTTAAGTCAGTGTTAAAATCAAGGATCTTTAAAACATATAGATGCGGCATGTAATACAAATCATTCTGGTAAAAATCATTGACTCATTGAATCATTGATCGTTGGCGTCTCCCTACAGCTGACAGCATAACCTCAAAACGTCAGATTATGTCAAAAGTGATGCGGCAGTGGAGTTATTGGCATTGGTTATTGGACAGTTATAGCACCATAATAGCGGCGAGTAGCAAATCAAAATTCATCATGGTTCCCGAGCAAAAATTATAAATTCTTCGTGATAATATGAAATCGCTCTTGTCGTTCGTTAGCGAGTTAGCGCCGTGCTGGGTTATCGGCAAGACCTACGAACAGTTAGCACCCCAACATGCGAAATTTATATTTTTAACAATGTAGATCGTTTGATCTTCGTTTGATCACGTTTGATCAAAAAAAATCATCGTTTGATCGGCCATAAGAAAAAAGATATACATAAAACAAATTTTGGGGTGCTAAGTGTTCGTTTTTTTCGAAGTATCGAAAAATAGGTCAAAAGTTATTGATCCTGGTGTAGAATCGTTAGATCACGAAAGATCAACTATATTTGACGTTTGATCAACTCAGATAAAATTACAATAAATTAGTAATGTTTGGTTCAAAAAATAAAAAAAATTTAGGTTTTCAAAAAGTAAATCACTATGACTTCGTTTGATCACATTTGCTCAAAAAAAATCATCGTTTGATCGGCCTTAACTCAAAAGTAATCGCCAAAATATTGAAAAAAAAAACTTTTATTTGTATTAAGTACTTCAAAATCGGAAATTCTTTTTTTTAATAATGCATATCGTTTGATCTTTACCTATTTACGTTTGATCAAAACATTTCATCGTTTGATCGGCCTTACCTAAAAAGTTATAGCCAAAATAATAAAAAAACACTTTTATTTATATCGAGTACTTCAACATGGAAATCCCTTTTTTTAATAATGCAGATCGTTTGATCTTTAGCTATTTACATTTGATCAAAAAAAATCATCGTTTGATCGGCCTTAACTCAAAAGTTATAGCCAAAATTTTGAAAAAAAAAACTTTTATTTGTATTAAGTACTTCAAAATCGGAAATTCTTTTTTTTAATAATGCATATCGTTTGATCTTTACCTATTTACGTTTGATCAAATCATTTCATCGTTTGATCGGCCTTAACTAAAAAGTTGTAGCCAAAATAATAAAAAAACACTTTTATTTATATTGAGTACTTCAACATGGAAATCCCTTTTTTTAATAATGCAGATCGTTTGATCTTTACCTATTTACGTTTGATCAAAACATTTCATCGTTTGATCGGCCTTAACTAAAAAGTAATCGCCAAAATATTGAAAAAAAAAACTTTTATTTGTATTAAGTACTTCAAAATCGGAAATTCTTTTTTTTAATAATGCATATCGTTTGATCTTTACCTATTTACGTTTGATCAAAAGATTTCATCGTTTGATCGGCCTTAACTAAAAAGTTATAGCCAAAATAATAAAAAAACACTTTTATTTATATCGAGTACTTCAACATGGAAATCCCTTTTTTTAATAATGCAGATCGTTTGATCTTTACCTATTTACGTTTGATCAAAACATTTCATCGTTTGATCGGCCTTAACTAAAAAGTTGTAGCCAACATAATAAAAAAACACTTTTATTTATATTGAGTACTTCAACATGGAAATCCCTTTTTTTAATAATGCAGATCGTTTGATCTTTACCTATTTACGTTTAATCAAAACATTTCATCGTTTGATCGGCCTTAACTAAAAATTTGTAGCCAACATAATAAAAAAACACTTTTATTTGTATTGAGTACTTCAAATTTGAAAATCCCTTTTTTTAATAATGCAGTTCATTGCTTCAGAAGATTTTATCATTTCTACTTTTAAAATATTTTTTTTTTAACAATATTATATATTTAGTTTCCAACTGCATTTATCAAAAAAAAAATGCCAATAACAATTCATATCATAATATTAGATTTTATGATGCTAATGCAATTTTTCAATTTTATAAAAAGCGCTAAACTTTTTGTTGTGAACTTTTAGGCACTTGAAATTTAGATGTTTAAGATGCTGGTGTGACGCAGATAGTCGAAGACGCTCGGCTCGGCTCGGTTTGTTGACGATTCATTTTTTTGTCCACTCGAGTAATTTTAGAATTGCGTCGCTCTTGTTCGCATTGCCTAGGCCCTAGGCCAGGAGGCCAGGGGTCTCTCAACTACGGACCGCAGCCAACGCCCGTTCCGCGAGCACCACCAATCCGGCCCAATACCTTGTTTCCGGCCCACTCATTAATTTATTTAGATAAATAAATTAAACAAAATAATAATCAGGTATTTTATTTACCTCTAAAGTAGGTAAAGATCTAATGATCTGCATTATTAAAAAAAAGATTTCCATATTTGAAGTACTCAATATAAATAAAAGTGTTTTTTTTTATTATTTTGGCTATAACTTTTTAGGTAAGGCCGATCAAACGATGAAATGTTTTGATCAAACGTAAATAGGTAAAGATCAAACGATATGCATTATTAAAAAAAAGATTTCCAATTTTGAAGTACTTAATACAAATAAAAGTTTTTTTTTCAAAATTTTGGCTATAACTTTTGAGTTAAGGCCGATCAAACGATGATTTTTTTTGATCAAATGTAAATAGCTAAAGATCAAACGATCTGCATTATTAAAAAAAGGGATTTCCATGTTGAAGTACTCGATATAAATAAAAGTGTTTTTTTATTATTTTGGCTATAACTTTTTAGTTAAGGCCGATCAAACGATGAAATCTTTTGATCAAACGTAAATAGGTAAAGATCAAACGATATGCATTATTAAAAAAAAGAATTTCCGATTTTGAAGTACTTAATACAAATAAAAGTTTTTTTTTTTTATTATTTTGGCTATAACTTTTTAGGTAAGGCCGATCAAACGATGAAATGTTTTGATCAAACGTAAATAGGTAAAGATCAAACGATATGCATTATTAAAAAAAAGAATTTCCGATTTTGAAGTACTTAATACAAATAAAAGTTTTTTTTTTCAATATTTTGGCTATAACTTTTGAGTTAAGGCCGATCAAACGATGATTTTTTTTTTGATCAAATGTGATCAAACGAAATCATAGTGGTTTACTTTTTGAAAACCTAAAAAATTTTTTTTTTAATTTTTGAACCAAACATTTCTAATTTATTGTGGTTTTATCTTGATCAAACGTCAAATATAGTTGATCTTTCGTGATCTAACGATTCTACACCAGGATCAATACATTTTGACCTATTTTTCGATACTTCAAAAAAAACGAACAGTTAGCACCCCAAAATTTATTTTTTGTATATCTTTTTTCTTAAGGCCGATCAAACGATGCAATATTTTGATCAAACGTGATCAAACGAAGATCAAACGATCTGCATTATTAAAAATATAAATTTCACATGTTGGGGTGCTAACTGTTCGTAGGTATCGGCAAGCCTTGCTAAGCGCCTGTCAGTCAGTTGAAACCAACGACTGATGAAGAATCACTATATTTATGAAAAGTAGCGCGATCTTGAGTGCCGTAGGCACGAGTGCGCCGCACACCGCAGGTGCCTAATAACCCGGTACTACTACTGGCAATATACGGCATGCGTCGGTTAAACGTTTTATTGATTTCCCTACCCTTATGGATTTATTTTGTTTTTGCAAACGGTTTCCTACATTCGAATGCGTGTAAACTTTATCTTTCGCAAACGTGTAAAGTATGTATATGTATATAGGTACAATTACCCTTATCCGCGCGTTTGTCATTCGCAGAAAATGAAAAACAACCCATTGAACGAAATTAATATTTTGTTTGAAGTATGCGTGGCAGATCTCATAACGCCCAAAGCAGATTAATATGTTTTTGTATCACGTGTTGACAATCCACCAGAGACGGTACGTGAAATGAGATCATTTTCTATAGTATTCTTGCTTGCTTAATTATTAAAGCCAGTCAAACTGTAACTTATCAAGGGTTACTAAAATTATCGGACCTTCACATATGGACACCAAACTGGCGATTATCAATTGTTGCCAAGGTACTGAGGCCACTGCGCTGGGTTACAAACTGTATGTAATCAAAGGTTATGTGACCCACGTTGTAGGCGGCAAACTACCGGTTATCAAGGGTTACTAAGGTTTTTTTTATTTAGTAATTAAATATAATTTTACATCGTTCATCTTTTATTACTTTTCCTTTATTTTCTACGAAATGGAAGATAGTTTTTAAAAATGTGCTTTTTAAGAGTTGGAAAGTATGTACTCGGTATCAAAGTGGAATATTGAAAATGATCTCATTTCATAATATTATGCTGTGAGAGTTTAATAGTGGACTTAGGTAATTGTAGTTTTTTTTTGGAAAATGCACGTAACGCCCAATAACCTCATACTTAAATTCACTTGTTTATTTTAGTTGGTTATATACAATTAAGCTAATTATAAGATCATTAAAAATGTGTAATGCATACAAATATTACGCAAACAACTAATTACTGAATACATTTTTTTTAAACTTACGCAAAAAAAAATAACAAAGACACATATTTTGTCATATTATGTAGGTACCTACGCCAAATAGCTATTTGGCGTACGTAATATTTGGATTGTTTTCCTGCTACGGAATTTTCGTTTACCTAATATCCATAATATGTCCATATTATGAATGTCCTAATGTCCATATTATGAAAATATCTACATAAAATGTAAATAATATGCAAAAACGAACGGCGGAAGGAACGGAGGAGCGGCGCGATCTTTTAAAAAGATTTAAGCGATTCGGCTGTTACAGTTCACAGTTGTTTTCATAGTTCTTCTAGACGTTATTATGAATGATAATATAAAAATCTCGTAAAAATTAGTCTTTACTTTCACCGTCAAATTTTAGCACTTTTTAAACTGTCATTAGAGTCAATACATTTATTGATTTAACTTAATTATGTATTCAGTATTTTTTTTTTTTTTATATGGCTTATCAGCTGGAAACCAGGCGTGTAATATACAGATACTAATATTTGTGAAATATGCTCACATTATTTGGTTCTGTATTTTATACGTCCTTATATAAATATAATAATCTTATATACATTTTTATATTATAGTGGTAATTTCAAACAAAAAATAAGTATAATTATAATTAGTAATAATATTTTAAAATAATAATTAAAAGCTCGGTTAATTTATCTAGAAATAAATAGAGTATTTTTTCAAAGATTTCGTAGCAAACGTTTTTAACGTCATATTTATTTTGGTGACTTAATGGCAAGTCAAAAAAAAAAAATAAAAAAAAAAATAAAAAAAAAAAAAAAAAAAAGTCATGATAAATGTGTACGACCGGTTTCTTCGGTTAATATTCCGTTCTTACCCGTAGTTTCGCAGTTTCGCTGCAGCGCTCATAAAAGCGAAGAAATCGACATATTTTAAGGTTTGAACGCGCGAGCGATGCCTTCTCGAGCCTTTATCGCATCGCGTCGTAATATTAAAGTCGTTGAAGCGATCTTTATGATACTTTTATAGTGTTATTTCTCACAGTGCAAGGATGCTCTGACGCGCAGTTTATTACGGAAATTAGCATAGGCCATGGTACTGGTAGTCAACGCTAAAATTTTGAATTTGCATACTCTTGGAAGGCGGGCAAAAAATTAGAAGCCCTACCGCGTTAATACCACTTGAGACCCCTAAGGGTCACTCCGATTCAAAACTCCAAATTTGTATGAAAAACGAAACCTAAGTACCTGAAACGCCTCGTATGCTGGAAAAGGTTTCTCAGTACTAAGAAAATAAAAGTTACTGGAATCGCAAGTTAAAATGCATTCCTTTACGCGTCCCGTATCACACCTAGTAAATTGGTTCGTTATTCCTATTGTCCAACCTGTGACAAGGTCACTGAAACGGATTCTGTAAATTCTAACCGTTCACAATACGAATTCATAAACAAATTACCCAGATGGTATTGAATCACTACTGCTGGTCACTTTGTTCACATAAAAACTGTTCACTGTTAACTGTTCAGTAAAGCCATACGCCAAAGTAACAAATTATCGCCAAATTACCAAAGGTGACTCTATTACTCGAGGTCTATTTATTTTATTTATTTTATTTATCTTTATTGGAGAAACCAACAATTTTACACAGTACATATAAAATAAAAAATACATATGATGGAACGATAAAAAACTATGTAAAACTAAAAATAGGATTCTACTAATAAAAAGTATTAAAGTTAATAACAAAAATAACAAAACCATTTTATATCAATATATATACATATCTACTACACGAATTTAGAACAGTTAATTTTTACACAAAAGATCATTGCTGAACACTTTAAATTGCGATTTATTCAGAGTCAATTTATCGAAGCAGTTAATAGTTTCATTAAAATAACTTTGCATCCGTGGTATCGGCGAATGTAGAGCGTTATTTGAGGAGCATGAGGGTACTTTAAAGACATTGTAATGACGGGTGCGATGTGATGACGGTACATTAATCGAAAATGATTTCAAAAGATCGGGGCAATTAATAGTGTCGTTGAAAACGGCGTTTATGAAGCGCAGATCGAGCAACGCTCGTCTGTCGTACAGGGAGGTACATTCGTAAAACTTCATCGCGGTAGGGATGTATTTTAGTTCGACTCCACGAAAATATCGATAGGTCAACGCGCGCAAGAAAAGGCGCTGGACTCTCTCGATTCTATTTGAGTGTGTGACATATACCGGATTCCAAATGACAGAACCATATTCGAGTTTACTTCGAATTAACGAATTAAAAAGGACGATAGCCGCCTTAAAGTTTGAGAAGGGTTTAGTCACCCGTAATATAAAACCTAATAGCTTCAGAGATTTTTTAATTATATAGTCTAGATGTAGATTGAAACTAAGCTTTGGGTCGAAAATTACTCCTAGGTCCTTAAACTGGTCTACCGTATAAACCTGACAACCGTTCAGGGTATAAGAAAATGACAATAGTTTACTCGAATATGTTTTTATAATCAAACGACACGTCGGGCCAGTCAAACTGTAAGTTATCGAGGGTTACTAAAATTATCGGACCTTCACATATGGACACCAAACTGGCGATTATCAATGGTTGTCAAGGTACTGAGGCCACTGCGCTGGGTTACAAACTGTATGTAATCAAAGTTTATGTGACCCACGTTGTAGGCGGCAAACTACCGGTTATCAAGGGTTACTAAGGTTTTTTTTATTTAGTAATTAAATATAATTTTACATCGTTCATCTTTTATTACCTTTCCTTTATTTTCTACGAAATGGAAGATAGTTTTTAAAATGTGCTTTTTAAGAGTTGGAAAGTATGTACTCGGTATCAAAGTGGAATATTAAAAACTACAAGGTTCAAAATGTTTTAGTTTATTAACAAAAAATAGGAAATTTTATCAAAATGATACGAACTTGTATAAAATATTCCTTTCGATGTTTTACAGACATTCTACGCTTTATATCAAGCTACGTACAAAAGCATACGAGATAAAGACTTATTACGATTTTCTTTAGATACTTGACTTGATTTATGTCCATTTCAGAATTAGTGAGAGGTTTTAATGGTTCGTATTTCTATATACAAAAAGACAATGGTTTTTTAAAAGTTTCATTTAAAAACAAATCTGTAGAAACTTATAGAAGCGTCTGTAACTGTCCAGGAAGGAATATTTCGGAACTTTTAAGTTTTAGGCCTGTAACGGCCTCAATGATACGATGAAAAGAAGGTTAATTAGTTTATTTATCATTAAGCCATTACAATATAACTTCGTTACTTAATTTAATATCTGACTCCATACTACGCGCGTACGGCACGCGTGACGACCACCCGGCGAGCAGGTGTTGGGCGGCGCGAGACTTGGCTGGAATAGGCATCGTGGAAGCGTCGACCTCCGGTCTTATAACCTACGCCGGCGGGGAGACCCTCTACCTCAGCTGTGACGCATTCGGTTGGCCGGCTGACGTCATACTCGAACTGCTGACCGGGGACGTCTCGAGTGGCGTGATGTGGCATGACATCGCGCTCTGCTGATGTTAGAAACTGGGTGTGGACGACAGCGACCCCCACAGGCCCTATCTAAGGTTATAGCAATATAGCAAAGAAAGTTGTTATAGCAAAATTTCACTTTTTGTACTAGGCCGTTAAAGTTGCCCGTCTTTTGACTACTTTATTACTTTAGGAGGATAGTCACTAATACTCGTATTAAGGTGAACATCACTTAAATCTTTTTTTGTCAATAGGGAGCATCAACGCTCCCTTAAATCTTAGGGAATGGTCTCAGGAAACCTAGTGTGGCTTAAGTCATGAACCCACAGCAATTCATAATATGTATGTTTTTTTTGTAATTATAAAGATATGCCGCTACGCAGTTATGTATCGATTCACATACGAGTGTCTTTTAATGTCATCACCTTCATAACGCACTTCACATACAAAACATTCTTCGCCGAGTACAATAAACACATATATAATAAAGTAAAAAATTATATGGCATTATTAAACCACGTGGGAGCGACGAGCAGGCCACATTTGATCGATAATAAAGTACTTCGCAGAAAACGTTGACATTCTAGAAAATTCGACGCGAGACAACACATCCTCGAACCCTCTCGTTCGTGGTTACTAGCTGCTTACTAATTATTTACTAATATAAAATGGCAGACTAAACTTGCATCATAGTAATATTTTTATCGTTTTTATGCATTCACATGCTGTTTGTTTCGCCTTTTGAATATTAATTTTGTAATTAATAAAGACGCAGTACTAAATTAATTCGATATACTATTATTTATTGTAATTATTATGAAGAATCGCTTGTCGATGATACGTGTGTCATCTTTATCATTTGTTATAATCTTACTTATTCGTAGCTTGATCGCTGATCATTGTTTTGATGTGTACCCATAATAAAGCGTACTATAAAAAAAATGTCAGGTTGGTATTGTAAAGCTGTTATGCCAAATCTCAACGAACGATAACTAGTGTCTCTCTCTTGAGATGCGTCTAAAACATTGATCACATTTTCGATTTATAATAATTTTATAGCGATATATAAATATTTTCATAAATACGGCACATCTTCAGGCGTGTTGTATCGACATAAATAAACCACGTTTGCTAGCAAATTGAGAGCTTGTTTTTGTGTTACGGCGATCAATCGCGTGACGACGCGATGCTCGGCATTCCTTGCACATCCGTTCGTCATTAACTTATTTAGGGCATATTTAGGCTTGCAAAATGGCGCTGAGGGCAAAAGAGGGCGTGTTAGTGGTGCCGTGGATAGAAAGGAGTAAACAATAGCTTTCTCACTTTGTATGCTGTCGTTGACCTTATTTGGTATCCATAGGACCCCATCAGTAAACAATTGACTCAAACGACATGCCTTCTTATTACAGACTTAGGGCTGAAATTTCATGTCCTACTTAAGACTAAATTTTAAGTTAGACTTAACCGATAAACATCGTATTTCAACTCACTCTTAGCGTTTAGTCGAACTTAAAAATCAAAACAACTACTACTTAAGCCTAAAGTGAAACTTAAGTCAGTGTTAAAATACGCTGCTGGGAGCGATTTCAGTACATTAACGGCGCTACAGTCACTTGACCCGTGTGCGAGTGTTTTGTAATCTGTGGTTTCGTCTCGTATTTGATTTTATATTTTCTAACTAATTAAAATTGACTGGATTTTGAACATCTTCAATTTAAGCAAACGCGCATGGCAAAATCCTAGTAATCCTACAGCTGACAACATAACCTTAAAATGTCAGATGACGCGTCATATGTCAAAAGTTATGCGACAGTGGCGACAGATATTGTATACACAAACCATAGCGGCGAGTAGCGAACTAATCACGAGTGCGAAAATATATTCTTAACAAATTCGAACTTATAAAGTTAACTGAAATACACAATTCAATTTAGGTCATGCTTAAAAGTTAAGTTGATCCTAACTAAGAACGACTTTAAGCAAGGACTGAAATTTCGGCCATTAGTCCTTTAACTTGGATATCCTTAGACGTATAGTAGAAATAATTTCTAAAGCTTTTTTTGAATGTATTGTTTTAATACATATTCGGTAGGAACAGCCGAGTAGGTATCATAAAATTGACTGCCTTTACTGACTGAAAGGACTGCCTTTATTACTCTATTGTTATTGGCCATTGTCAAAATTATAACGAAAAGTATACAATTTAATAAAAGAGGAATAGTGATCGATTGATAATAAAAAGGTATTAGGAAATAGCTTATAGAAAATGGTCGAAATTTTACAAATAACAGCAATTTTTAAACACTACTTAGTGTATAAAAGGTGCTGCAAAAGGGGCATCATTTGCAGGGGGGGGGGGGCATCATTTAGTATAAACTTCCCTTAATTAATTAATATATTTATGTATAATAACTATGTTATACTCAATCATCATATACAATAAAACTTAATGTAGTTTCTTCGTTTGATCGTCTTCTATACGTTCCTATACCATTTATCCGATTACCATAAAACTTTGGTAAGTCGGTGCGCGCACGCCCGCGAATGCGTAGAAATGATGAGCGAAGCGACACATCCTGAGTGCCGCAGGTGCGAGTTCTCGTGCGTCGAAGGCGCCGTTAAAGCCGTGTTAATAAAAATTGACTTCATAACCAATTGTTTTAATAAGAATAAATAAAAACAATAAAATATTACATTATCAAAAACTATGTCATTCATGTGTATTGTGACGCGATTTGATATGTAAACATATTTAAATATTGTTCATATCTTTCAATATCGTCCACATTTTTTTAATTTTATCACATTAGAAGGAGCATACTTTATATATATTATTATTATTAGTTTTAGGCAGAGAGCTTATGCTGATAAATCTGCACTCGTATCGTCTGTGATAAACTTGTCCAGTCTGTTCTTAAATTCGTTTCTTCGTCGTCTTACATAACATACTCAGGTGAGAGTTCAAAACGTATTAAAGCTAGGATCTGGATTTGACCCAGCAATCTACAATCCCAACTTTAGGTGCCCTTTAGTACCCCTTTTATTATTTTGCTATTTGGCTTCATAAAATATTACTATATATATTATAATATTATATATAACTTATTAAGTCATACAAACAATCTTACTTATATCAATAGAAATAATACACACTCGTAAAATAACTTGCGTCTATGAAACTGCATAATACAATTACCTGACACCCAATACGCCTGTTTATACGCCCAAAATGTAGACTTGCGCATTGCTTAATTGGATTTTAGCAGCATTGACTTTATCCTTTGAGCTGCATACCTAAGTAAGGGCGCATATACTCGTAAATGTTCCTATGCAAACATGATAGGCGACATCACATGCTAGGGTGACATGGCGTTTAGATTAGGGATGTACCGATTACGAGGTAATTATTTGTAACTGCGTTTTGGATTATTACGAGTCGGTATGTTGAAACCAATGTATTATGAAAACCAAACCAATGAACACCAATGTATTATGAAATAGTTATTTTTATATAAAAGACTAATCGCTTTCGGAGTGATACAGAGCTATGAGCGTTGGCTTGCTCTGAAGACAGCTGTGCTCTCTTGAACTATTACAAAATAAAAACGCATTATTTTACTCGCATCTGGTTTTCCTTGTTAATAAACTTATAGCTACAATTTGCGGACATCACAATTATTGAGAAGTCCGTAAAATGCAAACCTCTTTATACTCATTTTACCATTTTTTCAAAAGAGCCAATAAACTATAGCTTAAAACCTGTTTAAATATGCCAAAGTAATTAATTAGTGACACCGTATTCCTATAATTTGTGGTTTTGGAGTAAGTTAGGGCCATATAATGGTCAAAACTTTTTCTCGCTTGAATATCTCACTGATCTTGTAAGGGTGATCTTTGTGGCAATGAAAAGTCGGCTTACATAGCTGAGAGCATTTTGGGTACCTTGCTGGATTCTCATTCATACCTTTAAATAGAAATGTACGCCAGTAAGTAGTAAAAGTATAGAGTCCCGCCCCATAACCGGATCTTCATAGCGTACACGTGGGCTCTACGCCTCGCACGGATATTCAAGCTAAAAGCACTGATATTGGTACTTTAAATACCTACGTTTACGGACAGCATTAAAGTTATGTTTTTATGAGGAATAAAATCCATAGTTACGGATATATGTAATTAAAATTAATATAGACGTCTCCATAGGTGTAATTCATCATCTGAGCTGGGGGGGGGGGGGAGGGGGGCTTTCATTGCGACTATGTTGCGTGTTTGCGCTCTTTGGTGGCAAACGACGTAGAAAAGACGAAATATGTGTGCAAATATTTGCAAATGGCCTCTCGCATAATAGCATTTGTGCGTCTTTGCAAACATTTGCGCACATGTTTGTGACGGGATTTAGGTAAGATTTTAGAATTATAAATATTTAGTCAACAGTGTGCGCTCATATCAGGATACCGTGGACTACGATCCGTAGTCGTCGAACAATTCTGACAAAATACGTACTGCTCGTACGAAATGTATGCATCGCGCTAGCGTCGCATATTTCGGGTCTTGCGCTCCATAGAAAACGCAATAAAATCCGTAATATCCTATCGTACTCTTTACAATCACGTTTTATGTGTGCCTAGTAAAGATGTTTCTAAGGGACTTTTTTGTGGACTATATACTATTACTACCTACCCTATACTATTACTATTACTTATACTATTACTATTATTATTATTTATACTATGATTCTTAGTACGGTTTGGCCATCAGCCGGGCAGTAATTCAGTAATGAAGCAGCCACCTACCAGTAGTGGCACTAATAATATTAATTTTGTCAGAATTCCCCGTTCGGTTTTGAATAAAAGTATGTTTTTTTTATATTTATTTATTACGTGCATCCTAAAGATATGAATATACTGTTTCTTAAAATAAAAAAATACGCGAACGAAAACTACGTTTTGTGCGATTTTGTCCTACAAATCGTTGCCTGCAAAAAGATGCCTTGTACGATGAACGGAAAGGTTGAAAACTCTATGGCGGGATGAGCGGCGCTTGTAACACAAACCACGGCCTATATATATGTATGACATATAGAAAATATTTAGTTTTTGTTTTTTTTTCTTAAATCTGACATATATATACGTATTCATTTTTTTCTAATAACAAAAAACATATATTTCCACAAATAAAATGTAAAACAAAAATTCCCTATTTTTAGCAATTTTGTTGTTTTATTTCTAAGTTGTTATATCATATTTTTCAAATCGTTTACATAAATCCCTCCTCAACTTTATTTTCACCATAAAAATAAAGTTAATGGGATGTTACTGGCTTCAGAGTTCTGTTTATATGGGATATTTGTAGGATGTTTTATTATAGATGTTATATCTGAGTTTTCTTTTATTACATATATGGGATGTTCATATTTTTGTGGCATAATATTTATACAAAATTTGTTCGGGTAATTCTTTGGAACAATAAATTATCTTAAATGTGAATAAACTAGATTACGTACTTCTGGATTACTCTTATAATGCCTTTGAAAATCTGTAAAATTCGCTTTTTGTTAGCACTCAGATATGTAGGCGTGAACACCTGTTCTAAGGTAAACTTTGTGTAAGGTACCTGGCCCTGTCGGTGCTTATGATCAAGAGCAAGCGTTTGATTGACTATTAAACATAAACTTTACCTTTAAGATTTAACAGTTAACTTAAAGGTGCTTAACCTTAAATATTAGCCATCCTTAAATAGTTTTTCCCAGTTTACCTACTGTATCATTTTTTTTTAACTTTTTAATATCGCTGTTCGTATTTACATACTTTAACTAAACCTTAAACTTTAAGTAAACTTACTAGTAAACTTAAGTAAACTTTTACTTTAACAATTGGAGCATGGTTTTTAATTTTTATGTATACGTATGTAATGCCTTTTAAATTGTACCTAATATATTATGTTTTGTTGGATTTCCAAATTAACGAAAAATAAACAAATTGAAATTAATATTTTGGCTCTATAATTTATTTGAAAAATTTTCTTCTGTTAACATGTAATATATATTTTCAGTAGTATCTCATCAGTATACATAATATAATATGTAACCGCTCTCCGCGTAGCAAAGCGCTTAAATCGTGCTTTTCATGCAGAAATGTCTTTTCAGGGACGGATGCTTATAATATCGCTGAAGCGAGACAAACTAATCGCTCTTTTCAGTCGTTCTCCATAATAATAATATTGCGCAACTTATGAAGTGAGAGTCGTGCCATTTGCATTAGGACTGCTTCAGTGCTTTTTTCGTTCCCTGGAGGTTTCACACTGTATACTGAATTTAAAAAATATTCAAGTGCATACATTTTAATTTTTATTTTAATTAGTATTTTGAATGACTGCGAAGCTCCTAAGCGATACTTGGGTTATATACCCAGGTGCCGAGCGCGTAGAAGAAAGGCTCCTGCCATAACTATGCCGGTTCATAGTGTGCACCTAGTTTGCAGTATTTCGGACTCACAGTCAAAGGCAGCATGTAATTTGGCTTGCAGTGGTGTCGTATGCAGCGGTCGAAGACCCGCGCCGATCAGGTGACGCCCGGCGCGTGCAGAAAGGCGATGAATCCTCGTATCAGCGGAAACCTTAGGACTGCCGGCAAGGGTAGTTTTTTAAATATCTGGCTAAAGTCACCCTGATTTCTTTAAGTCATTTAATAAGAGATGTAATGTTTTAATACTACGCATTCTGTTTGCGTTTACAATTTCGTAAGCGCAAAGCTAATTATGGTTAGGTCTTGCTTTTTTAAGCTAGATAATTCTTGATGCTCTCTAAAATATATTTTTGTACAGGGAAAATGCTGTGCATACACTTCGGGCCGACTGCTCTCAACATTTCAATCTCATCTCTCTAAAATTAACAAAGCGCACCAAATTGGGTCTGAGTCGCTAGGGATGTTTTATGAATATGTAACACCGTGCTTGCATAAAACATACTTTAAACAATCGTACAAATAATATTAAATCTATTACCGAATTATACCTACCCGTTTTATTTGTGGAAACTTTTTTTTCCGAATAAAACAAACGGTAATTACGATCTCGAGTAGTATTTAAAAAAAAAACCACGATGCACTATTTTGAATCATGGTATGTCGCCATTATAATATTTTGTACTTGCTGACTTTTCTTAAGCCGTGACTAAAATATGCATTTTTTTGTAGTCATTACATTTCTTTCACCGGTTTTCTGGTCTCGCGAAGCGAGTCGTGCCTTTGGTTGAGGCGTTGGCGAATATTTTGAATGGGTTGGTTCAAATAATACTATTTTAATAAACAACATATAAGTTAATAATATCAAATCTAAAGGAATATTTTGATTTTGATAAATGCAGTTCATTAAGCTGATGACTTATAACTGTTTCAGAATCCAAAGTTGATAGACACCTCCGTGCCATATAATTGTTTATAAAATAGCGTAGTATATCAATCAATTAATTTACCAGTCTATTCATATTGTTTATTTTAGATTACTAAAAGCTTGGCTGCTATGAATGCTATAAACTGTTTGTGGTCAGGCCTTTCAAGAAAGGGTAAAAAAGGTAAAGGAATAGGATAAGAGGTCAAAATCCTTAGAATTTTAAAAATAGATATGAAATTTACAAATGGATGGGGCAAGAAGCAATTATCTATCTAAAATCATCTTGTTAACATTTTCTAAACAGATTACTGACTCTATTTTATTTTATTTAATAAAAAACAAAAATTCTAGCAAATTAAGATGATCTCCACTGTCACGGTCAGCGTGCATACAATTTTAATGATTTTAGAAACATATTTAAGATCATAATTTTACACTGGACTTGAAACATCGTAGCAGAAACACACGTTATGAGCGATCTTATGAACTCCTTTAGTATTTATATAATCTGAGCGGAGCGTATCATAGCTCCCATGGATCGACTCCAATAGCGAAATGTTTGTGATGTCGGATCTCAATGATTTCACCACCGATTTTATAATCTTTATTAATCAAATCTATATAAAAAAATACTAGGCTATGAGGGGGTCGGCGTTTTAAAACTCGAAATAATAAAAAAAGTCATGTTTAAAAATATTTTTTCTATGGGAAATTTCAAAAAGAATGATTTATTTGAAATTTGCCTTTCTCCGCTCCAATATGCTGCAAGCATGCATAGGTTTCACCTTTGCGATTGCTACTACCTAGTGTAATTCTAGAACCTAGCTATCTCTAGCGGAAACAAGTGTGTGTTATTACCATTGCTAGAGCGTTTGTCCAAATTGTCTTGTAGGGTGCATATTTGTTATTAGTTGTCTGAGAAAATTTTAAGGAGTTTGTAAATTGTAAGTATATTTATTCGATATAAACTTTCATTTTATATGATCGAAGTGAATCTTTGGAAAATAGTTTTATTAAAGGTAGTGACATTATTATAGTAGTGAATTTTATACACGTTCCACCAAAAGGCTCTAAATATTTTGGTAAATTACTCTATTATGGTAGTGACTGTGTGTAATTTAAGGAAATGAGAATGAAAAAATAATAAGGAATTTTTAGGAAAAATTAGGTATTTTTTTTGTATGTTTTGTTTTTAATCAAATTTTAGTTTTTCACTATCTTTTAGTGTGTACTGGCATTCGCAGGAAAAAGAATGATTTTTAACTGATTCTAAAAAAAGTAGAAGGTTCTCAATTCGATCTGTAAGTTTTTTTAAATGTATTGTCACTCATTACTCCTGATTAGCTTGAGTGATTTGATGACTTTTTTGCTTGCATATTATAGGGATATGTAGCTATGCCAAGTGTAAAGTAGCAAAAATCCAAAAATTGGTTTTCTGCTCAAGCGATTTTGATTATTATTTTTGCAAAATAAACTGAAATGCATCGAGTTAATTCCATTAACTTACTTAAATTACACAAATTATAATATAAAAGATCTGATCTGAAAAACATATTTTTACCCAAAAAAAATGTTCTTATACTGGGTATATTAGAACACTTCTATTCGTTTTTTTCCGGATGCGATATGGTAAGAACATTATAATAAAAAAAAATAAAATAAGAAAAAACATTAGTCTGAATTAAAGTAACAAATCTATTTTACTGGTATATATACTTATCGTCAGGGTAAGAAACTATACTGTCGAATCAATAATTGTAAAGGAAAATATTCTTTCATTTCGCTGTGCCTAGTTTACCGTAATATCTTACAAATTGAAAGCCTTCAATTTTCTTTAAAACGTTGTTTGTAGTCCGCACAGAGCCTTTCCCCCAACGATCTAAAATTATTCAGACATCCCAGTTGAATAATGAATAAGGAGATATGTGGCGACGAAGGGGTTTTCCCATAGTACTTCATAAATCCTTTGAGTTCTGAATTTATTATTTATTTTGCATTATCGTGATTGAAACACTGACAGAAATTTAGTTAGAGCTAGTAAATTATATTATATTATATATATAAGAACAGTATAAATATTTATATAAATGTTTGATGGGAAAATATGTATGCGGGCGCATTCCCTGTAAAGTGTCACGAAACCGGTTTTTTTTATGCAACGACGCTTAGCACCATTTTGTGTAACGGGAGTGAAGTATGGCCGATACTGAAAATGAATAGAAAAATCAGAAAATCAATAAATGAACCAGTAAATCAAAATAAAAAGAATCAGTAAATGAATAAGTTTGTATCAGCGTGTTGGTAATCTAATCCTGGTTTAGCTAGTCAATCGAAAGCGCCGTACTAACCACTTGTCGTTAATCAGAAACGGAGGCGATGAATTATACCGCTAACGGTATAGGAATATAACCGGCCACGAGATATATATATATAGGAAGAAATAAAACGTTTCTTTATTGAAAAATATAAAACAAACATAAATGGTAGATTTAAATAGCATATTTTCAATAAAAGGATCTACAGAAATTCTTGAAATATCCTTTAACTGCTGGTAGGTCTCATCACTTACTATCTTAATATCAAAACATGACCTTAGTAAAAACCCCACGATTTTCAAGATATTGGCACTTTTGAAATTTTGAGAAATCGGCACCAAAAGCAGGTTTTTTTCAAGAGTTGTAATTAGGAAATTTAGAAACATTTTTTTAATTGATTTAGTATTACAAAAAAAAGTACTTCTAATAAGCATTATTTTTTTAGTTAAAAAATATTTCTTGAAAACCTTTGCTTTACAACCTTTTCAATAACTAATTTTGACTTTTAATACTGTAAAAAAAAATATTACACAAAGTTGGCCCGATATCTCAAAAAGTTGTCACTTTCATCCAGATCGAAAAATAATATAAAACTTTCAAGTTGAACTTTTAGAAAAAAAATATATTGCTGTTGTAACAAAACATAATCTAATTTCTAAGTAAAAATCAACTATTAACATTTTAGCAAAATTTTGTATTAATACGAATGCTTAATATTTATATTCAATATAATATTTATTTATATATTTTATACCTTTACATTAATTATTATTATAATGTTACAAATTTAATGCACAAATAACCCTTTTTCCTTTTAATATAAAATATCAATTGCGCAGAATATTTTGTTATATTATATTGTTTGTTTTGTATATTTTGTTAGAGGACTGTTAGATTACAATTGATTCAAATTTATATGCCCGCCTTGTTCCGAATTAGGTTGGCAGCTTTGGCAGACCAGTTTGACGTCGCATTTCGCTTATAATAGTGCTAATCCTCGAGTAATCGTGTTCGTGTGCCACGCTAGAGCACTTCAAAACGAGTGTTGCCTGCTAGGATTATAGTAGACGCCCTTTCATTAGGTTTAATAACTAAGTCAGGATTGCCTACAACTCTAATAATTACATTTTGGTTTATTTTCAATGGAAAAAACATTCGTCTCTTATCAACTTGTAAATTAAGCAATTGTTGGTTTTTATTTAATTACTTATCTTTAATTATTTATCATGTATTAAATTTCTCAGAAAAAGAATCGAGTTTTAAAAATCTTTACTACGTTTAAGAAATAAGATCAAGGTACCTAAACATATTTTTTTTTATGGTGTGATACATATTGGTTAACAAATGATAATAATAGAAAAAAGGTCTAAATGAATCGAAATTAATATTTATCCTTTCGCTTCGCTTTAAGCGAACACCATTAATACTGTTCGTTTTAAAATCTCATATTGTCACTTAATATGACCCTATCCTTATCGATTGGACCAGATGACTAGTCAGATCTTATCGATAAACACCGCAGCACAAAGAAAGCATCTTAACTAGAAGTTAAACTTTAAAAAATACTTTTTTCTGACTGCGCCATTCGTATCAATTTTTTTTTGGTTTCTACAATGTTCTACTAATGGTCGCTTTTTAGATTTAAATAGTATTTAAAGATGTCTAGTTTGTAGATATTACACACGAAATATAATTTATTTTTTTATTTATTAGAAATATCAACAATTTAATAAATTTACATCGAGTTCAACAAAAAATACATGGATATAAGCAATAAATACTTACCAATTTATAAAACCAAAATAGATTTTTACTTAAAAATGACAAAGTTACAATTTTCGTTATAAAAATAATGCCAATATTTTTAAATACATTTTGAAAACCAAGAAAAAGTTTTACAATATAACATGGTATAAATGATTTAAACTTTGGAAATAGTTTCTTCAAACAATTTAGCTTATGTTTCTTGAAAGCGTACTAACCAGGTTTTAGAGTATCGTGGCAAGTAGGTATTGGACAAGCGAGGAAGGGAAGGGAGGTTACTCACAACCACGTCTTTTTTCTCTTATATTTAACTAGCCTTAGAACACGTTTCAACCTTGTTAGGCAGTAGGCAGCAACATTAAAATCCTAAAACACACAGTTCTTGGTGCAAAATGTGACACATTAGCCAACTCTATTTTAAGATGTTTCAATTTAGATTTCATACATTTCCCGGTTGGATATTTAGAATAGCAATCAAAACAATGGTCGTTATTTAGGACATACAAAAATATTAATATACTAGCTGACCCGGCCACGCGTTGCTGTGGCTAAAGTTTTTGTTATATTACATTATAGTAAACAATCTAAGAGGAACAATAAGAGAACATCAGTCACGGATTCCACTATGCTTTTTCACACAGATGGTATTTGTAAAAAAATATGGTGATCTCCTTATTTGACTTTCTACTACTATAACCCTTTAGTACAATGAAATTATTTACGAACAAAGACGAAAATGTTGATGTTGGTATACAAATTCACTGGATTGAGATTTGAAGGGGAAGTACGTTGAACACAATTAATTAAAATGTTCTTACACTTGATACTAAGCAGAAATCAATAGGTAAAAAATAAAAATTTATCAGATTTATTATTTCCATTTAATTTTATAACAAATATAAGTATATTACAGTATAATACAGTAAATAACATGTGACGCTTAAACTCATGAATGAGGTAGGCAAGGCAGACAGTCTTAAACTTTTAAACATTAATATCTTTTTTTTTGAATTATAAATACTTTCAATTTCAATTTAATTTAACACCAATCGGTGCACAATGTTTTTGGTTAACCTGTCTTTAGCTAACACAAATAGATTCGACGGTTTCCCAACACGTGAACACGCAACATATAGTTGCCCATGAGAAAAACATGGATTTTCCAAATCTAAACCACAAATGGACATTGTTTGACCTTGAGATTTATTTATAGACATGGCGAAAGCTAAACGAATTGGAAACTGTAGCCTTTTGAAGGGTATGGTAGAATCTGATGGTATCATCGGAATACGTGGCAGCAGGACCACTTTTCCTTTAAACTTCCCAGCCAAAATGGTTGCTTCAAGAATGTTTCCGGTGATCTTTTTGATGACCAAACGCGTACCGTTACATAATTGAGGTGGATTCAAATTACGGAGGAGAATAATAGGGGAACCAATCTTTAATCGAAGATTATGTGGTGGCATTCCAGGGATATCTAATGAATTTAAAAATTCAATCGGAAAATTTACACTTTCATTTTCATCAACAACAGTATCGATTGATTTAAAAGACATCAGATCGCCTGGTAACAACTGTTGTATCTGGAAGTTAATTTCGTCAACATCAACGTTTTTGGCTGCCAAAATCGCCCGTTGACTAAGCCATTCATGATTCAAATAATTATTCTGTATATCCGGGAAAATACTCTGAATCAATTCAGTTTTATCCTGAACAACAGTGCAAAAATTGTCTGGTAGTTTAATGCATTGCGTATTTGGTTGCAGTTTTATTTTACCGTTCCCAATATCTAGTAGTTGTTCGGAAAATATTAGTGCTGATGGATCATTTTGCAATTGTACTCGCATATTTATGGTCAATCGAAGTGTTTCAACACTTCGCCATAAGAATGATTGTTTCAAACATGCATTAATCTCATCCGCGAAAGTAGAGCGAGGTATAACCGGTAAGGTCTGCCGGAAGTCACCAGACAAAAGTAAGATAGCACCACCGAAAAGTTTATTATTGCTGTTTAAATCTTGCATAGTTCTGTTTAATGCTTCAAGTGAATATTTGTGTGCCATTGTGCACTCATCCCAAATTATTATAGAACTCTTCCGCAACACTGCAGCTATTCCACTATTCTTTTTGATGTTACACATTGCATCTGGTTTATTATGAACGTCCAATGGCAGCTTGAATGTTGAATGTGCTGTTCGCCCACCATCCAGTAAAGTAGCCGCAATGCCTGACGATGCTAATGCTAATGCGATGTTTTTGTTGCGACCGTATTTTGGCAAGAATCAACGATATTAAAAATGTCTTACCGGTTCCACCGGGTGCATCCAAGAAAAAAAAACCGCCTTGTTCAGCAGCAACAGCCAGCATAATCCGATCATAAATAATTTTTTGTTCTGCTGTCAGTAATGGTTCACTGTTCATGATAATTGTTGCTAAACTTCCATGGTCATATTGATTTTCTCGTTGTAAATCGGTATTGACTAAGTCGGTGGCTGGACGATTAGGTGATGGCATACCATAATGATTAAGTGGTAAATTTGAAATAAGAACACATAAATCCTCGATCAAGACCAATGCTTCATTGTACATCTCTGGTGTATAATCTATGTTTTGGCATTGATTTGTTTGTCTAATTCGGTGCAAGATGTCTTCTGTCATACAATTTTTATATTTTTCCCACAAAGTTTGTGCTTGCGAGGGATAACATGTCGCCAAAATAATTGCAAACAACTGACGAATGTTATTCGGTGTTGATGTCAACGCAGCATCAGCAAGCGTTAAGTCCCAATGGTTATCGTCTTCTAGCAATTGCAGTTCACGACATGCATCCTGGTATGTATTGAATACTCGACCATTAGCTGTTCGTAAAAATTCAAAAGACGTTGGTCCGGGAACATTCACCAATAACAAACGTAAATAGAAGCACTCACGTTGCTTTGGATGTACCGTGTAAAGTCTCCCCAATGTCTTAGCTTTGAATATGCCTGTAATGGAAGGATGTGGTTTTCCTTGTTTCCGTGGCTCCCATTTTTTACTGGATTTGTTCCATGTGAAATAACGTGGAACATCACCATACACCAATGTCTTCGCGAATTGGCCAAAAACATCAGGTTTTTGACACAATGTAAAAAATTCAGTTAGAGTCGTTTTCGGAGCTTCGAACGCTCTTTGGAGAACATTTTCTTCAGTGAAGTATACACGTTGACCGTTTTCAAGATGTATTGCCAGATGTTGGACAGCAGGATCTCTTTCGTGGATGGGAAAGCTGAGAATATGCCAAATAGCTTCATTGCTGCTAATGTATCTGCCCATTTGGTATCGTGCTATTTCGTCATTTTTATTTATGTTTTTTACTTCAAATATGGCCAAATCACTGCCTTTGTTTACATATTTACAAATATACTTAATTGATTTAACAGAACTGCAAAGCTCAACATTGATATGAGCTTTGTAAGTTTTTGAAAGTAGTGGTGAGTATGGTACCACCCACTGATTATCAAACTCAACTTGATTTGGAAAGTTCGGCAGTCGCATTGTAAATGTGTGGCCACCATTCTCAGTACTTCTGCGGCGATACATTGGATAACCATCAATATCCGTGATCGTGTCATTCGTATGCGGCTTTGGGAAGTTTTTTTTACATTTTCCATTTTCCATGCACGGTGACGTCATGTTGAAAACACCGCATGGCCCATGGATCATGTGTTTGGTGACAATATCAAATAATTCTTGATCAATTAATGGGTCTGGAATTTCGGCTGAAATTATTTGATCGATTTCTTCAGGACGGATTCTATCTTTAAGCCAAACCAAAATGTGGGCATGAGGCAAACCTCGCTTTTGCCACTCTATCGTATACAGCCAACAACGTGTGATACCAAAAATTGTATATTTAACAATAAAATCAATTAAGGATTTCAATTTTTGTTTAAACACACGTGCAGTTAAATCATGACGATGAATGGCTTGTTGTCCTGGCAATAGTAAAGTTTGTATCTCTTCCCAATTCGGATTACATGTGAATGTAATAAATAAATCCGGTCGGCCGTAATGACGTACGTAAGTCATCGCATCTTGTATGTATTCCTGCATGTTCCGTGGACTGCCGATGTAGCTTGAAGGTAAAATGAAAGCATTACCGATGTCATTGGGATTTAAATTTCCATCGATGTTTCCAGCAACAGCATCTCGTAAGTGAATATATTATTCCGATCGTAGTTTTGACGTTTGCGTTTTGACGTTTGCCGCTCGCGTTGTTGAGGTTAGATTTTTTCGGTGGCATTTGACTGAAAATAATAATTTTCTTGTTCTTATGATATTCTCTTGAAGACGTTCGTTACACTGTTCTTGAGATTCTTGTGCATGACCTGCTGTCCTGATTCTTTGAGCTGGATTTCTTGATTCAATTTGTTCTGCCAACTGATGGGCTCTTTTAATACGTTTGCGTCGAATAACTGTCACTGTCAAATAATAACAGACATTAGCGCCATCAACCCAGTCGAAAGGTATCGACATCTGTCAGTTTTATGACTGCCAAATAATAACAGATAAATAATTAGCGATAAATTAAAATTGCGACTATAATTTGAGATTTAAACTATCCTATCTCTCAAGTGCACATCGAACTGCACATGGTGTTCAAATTTTATTATAATCGGTTAAGTGGTTCAGCCGTCCATTGAGGACAAACATTGTGACACGAGATTTATATATATTAAGATTATAATTATGGTTAGGGTCTATACAGTAAGGTAGAGGCTTAATCTCGGATTCTTTAATACTTTTATAATACTTTATATCTTTATTATTGATTTCAACGATGAACTATTCGCATAATTTTATTATTATCTAAGTATATGTTTGTCAATACTAAAAGAAACATATGAAGGTAGTTAAATTGATATGAAGATAATTAAAACTGGGAATAATGTAATCGATTTTTCCTTTTTAACTGAACCTGATTGTGTTCGACTCTTAACTGGATTTATAGCCTTGACTGTCACGCAAACGTTCGATTAGATATGGATGGACGAATGCCCTTTCAGACATAGTTACGCTATGGACGTATCGGGGTTTTTTACGCTGCAGTCGTTTGCCTAGCGGAAAGGCTTTGTGTACTGTGACATTTACAAATGATGCGAGTTCGGCCCTGCGCTAAATCGACTGAAAAATATTTCCATTTTAATACCGGTCTATTTGTTTTGTCGAGAGAGAAATGCGAGCCATTAGGCATGTGCGCACCGGCTGCTTTTCGCGTCGATATTTTTTGCTCAACTCGCCGCCGCGCCGTACCCTTGCGCAGCGAGAGTGAATCCCTCTGTATACTATGCCGCAAGGGTTGCTCATATCAACAATTATTTCTCACCCCTAGGACCTACGGTTGGTGCTATGTATAAAAAAAATACTTGGATAAGGTTTAAACCCTTATCTAGGAATAAAATAAAGTTTAAATGAATTCGACATATTTTATACTAAGAAAGTTATATCAAAATTTCAATTTTTCGAACCCCCCCCCATTTTGAAAGTGATTTGTGTAAAATTACGACAGTTATCGTGTCCACAAGAAAGTGGAATAGATTAGATAGATAGATATTATAACTATTATATAAACTGGGCTCTAGATGTGAAACGCGAAGATATGTCGAAATTTTCATGACGTGGTACCCATTATAATAGGTAGCTTCCGTAATGAAATTTTCCTAAAAAGTTAAGGAAGCAGAAAGTATTTAATATCCCTACTGCCATTTTAAGGGGTTGATTGATTCAACGATGAAAAGTTTCATATTAAAATAGAGATGTTATAAATCCTCGTCTCTCACGCACTCCTTACCTGTTTCATTTGCCTAAATGTAATTCAAATTACGCACAGAATGCCGTGCTTAATAGAATTCAGGATACTTATAATAAAAAAGTTCCACAAAGTATTAATTTATTCCGTCTTAGCCGTGACCAATTTATTAAGGCTGTGTGTGATATTATTTACTACTATAAGCCCTTTTTTGTTTCTGAAATCATTAAGTAACTAGACGAGTATTACTTTGCGATGTTCGCTCACCTAAACCTCATACACTTTCCACTTCATTCACACTCACAGTTATTCACAGTTCTCTCACACACTCATTTCATGACACTTTAAATGTAGGTATAATAATTACATGATACTAATCTGTTAATCTTTAAATTATACTTGTCGGCTATATATTATGTATAAATGCTGTAAACCTGTTCAATTTCGCTGTTTTTAATTCTTTTAATAAATAAATAAATAAAGTTTGTTATTATTCGCTGTTGATTTTTATCACTGCCGCACTCGCCTAACATATCTGAGTCAAAGAATTAGCGAAGGTGTGGGCAATGAAAGGAACAGACATTCATTACTTAGTACCGCACTTGTACCCTCCATGCCCAGGTGCTTAACTCCGCCCCTGGGCGCACCATCGCGACAAACATATAACGTTCTCAAACTGTTTTTATTAAATTTGAAATTCGTTTTTCTCGTAAGTGATTAATGCTTGAGTGTTGGTCACCTGAAAGGACATTAGTGATTATTATAATCTAAATCACGTTCAGCTCTTGAATTTATTTATTTATCAAAGGCTTGAAAACTTTCATAATGTGAAGCCGTTTATTATAGACGAACAACATCTCGCAAGTCTGTAATTGAATGCATGTTGTCAAGTCAAGTTGAATGTGAAAGTCAAGTCAAGTCAAGGCCGTCAAGTTTCGAACCCGGGACCTCTGTGTAAATAAAGAGGAGCTCATTATACCACGAGGTAGCGTTGTTTTTACTTTTCTATTTTTTTGTGTAGGTATGGTAAAAAGATAGGCAACTGTCCCCAGTAAGTATAGTGATATATTACATCGATCTGATTAATTCCCGCTATTTTCATACTAATTATGTGGCCAAAGAAGATTAGAACGGGATGGTGTGATTAGTAACTTGCACTCTAGTCGTAGGCAGGAAAGAATGGGAGTACTATAGCCCGCAAAGTTCCTGTAACCGTTAATTATTTAATTGAATTTGTTTAAAAATTTGATTATTTAGAACATTATTTATTTAGGTTCCCAATCATTTTGATAACATGGTATACGAATTAAGAAAAATGAAACAGTAAATTCGTACAAGCCATTGACACCCCTACAGTCTGTTTCCTGCCCCCTTAACTAGACTATCGACCGTACTAAAGAAGACGGTGTTCCGTCCTTTTCAAGTTTTTAATATTACGCGATACCCAGGTTAAAGTTTTCGCTAACAAATAAATTTAAGGATTATAGTATAACTATGTATAGTAAAACTTTTTAAAAAAAATAGCACATAGATTTTTTTTTTAAAGATAATACGTTATTACTAAATATATTTACTATATTATACATACTCGTATTTATATTATACTAAGCAAGAAGCTTTTTAATAGATTTGCCCTATTAAATTAACGTTGTACTCGTATGTAATATAAAACCTACATTTTCACGAAATGATGTCACGAAGACATAATTTCGCTGTAAATTCTAGTAGGGTAATTTAGCCGAACTTCGGAACCTCTTTTTAGTAAATTTAACAGTAAATTATGTGAGGTAAATATGTAGTTACCAAAAATAGTATATTTGTACATACATATATAATATTACAATTGCCGAACATAAAGATTGTGCAACGTTTTATCGGTAATATTGTATCGTAACATAATCGTCCGATGGTATTTAGGCGACCGCAATCAATCACCGGTGAAGGGATGTGATTAAAGGACTCAATTTCCAAGTCCAAATCAATTCTCGCGTTTACCGAAACCAGAATTCATACACTAGCAGGATTATGAATACATGTCATTAAAATGATACGCATTCATTTCAGACACAAGACAATTTTAGCATGCCCGATTTAAAATCAATCAATGAAAATTAATTACAATTATTATGCCATATTATTGTGAATAATATTAGTTAACAGTATTATTAACAGCCTGTAAAAGGCTCATTATTGATTGAAAATATTCGATTAGGGGATTTAATTCCACGTGAAGCGTCGTTTGACGAATTGCCTGTTGAGACGGGAAAAGAACTCTGTGGTGGAAGGGGAGGGGAGGCGAAGGAGTTTGACACGTTCAAACGGTTCATCGCGGTGCAGCTTAGGCATATGGTATACGAGTACTTGTCACACGCACGAATATTGTCGAATGTTGACGAATATTGGCGATTCTCTGTCTCTGTCTCAAGTGACCACATCCAAAGGGTTCAGATATAAATGACGCTTTGTGCACTTAAGATATCTTGATTTAAAATTTAGAGATAGGTTTTTTTAAACTAGTTTCCCACAAATAAAAATATGTTAGGTGAATTTATTGTTAGCATTATTTTATAATAAAAATTTTAACCATGTAATTTTTAAGTATAAATATATTTTAGTTTTATAAATTATCACAATTTATCAGACTGGACAAGTGCAGATTTAGGCCTGCCTGAAACTAATAATAATAATAATAAAATTGGTAACTATTCATTGCGTATATTTTATGCTTTGTTGAACTTTATGTAAATTTATAAAACTGTTGATTTGTTTAATAAATGAATGTTTTCAATTCAAATAACATAAAAAAAATATGACCCTTGATAACCTCCAGTATTTGTGCATTTTTTGCCTTTTTTGAAAGGTCACGGGTCTCCGCGTCACAATGTGCCCATGAGTCACGTCGCGTCGTCGGGTAAAAACTGTATTCTACCACCATGCATACAGATTATAATTTCATTTGACAGAATTTATTATTTATATTTATAATTAGTATAATTAGTACTGTGTATAGCAACTTTTTGGTAGTTTGCTCTCCCCTTTTCTGGAAATTTCTCCACAAAACCACGAAGTCGCTGCCATGATTAAAACGTCAAGTGTCGTACATCCACTGTTCAAAGAACGAAAGAAACTAACTAAACGAACGACTTTATTTTATTTGGGAATTAGGCGGGGAATTGAAGAAGCTATCCTGCTCTACGTAATATCGGTAAATAGCGGTTGGAGCGGTGCAGGCAAAGTGCCTGGGTTTTCCCAACCCGCGGTTTGGGAAACCCAAGTCGTTGCCAGATGTTTGACGTGGCGTCGAGCTCACCGAATTTTGACAGAGACTATTGCGTTTCGTAATCATATTTTAACCCCCGCCCGCCCCTATAGTAGCATTCCGTAACATAATCTGACTCACCCCTCCAGCTGTTTAGTATTAAAATAAAACTCCTTAGCTGTCAGCCCGTTTCGAATTTCGAATATTGTAATGTATTTCGATGCGATCTTGATCCCGATAAATTGTTTTATGAGGACGAGTTACAGTTGTCCCGAGAACGGAGGTGTTGCTTGGCTTAGTGTGGTACGGAGAAGAGAGCGAGTAGGTATCCACAACGCCCTATGCGGGTGTATTTTTATTCAATGATATCTTTTTAAGGGGTTGATTTATATCAATAATCAAACATTAATCGGCAAAAAATATTAAATACATCGAAGAAAAACACAGTTTTATACAGTATATTTTTTTTATGACACTGGCTTAACCACAAATAAATTAGAAAACTGCCTTCGACAGTACAAAATTTAAATGGGTTAATTTTCCAGCGAATTAAGGACGATTGTAAAATTATGCTTTTATCAGCGTTGCTTTTAATATTCGAATGGAAAATCGTTTGCGTAATTTTCAGTGGCTGTTATTATCGTACGTGCTGAAAAAACTTTTTACATTAATACGCTCTAATTGAGTTACTTTCAATGGCGTGTTTCGCGCGGCGCATATTTGACCGGTGGCCTAAACGCAATTCATCATATTAAATAACCTTCCCAGGCACTTACTTAAACCCAAATATGAATCGACTGTTTAGCTACACCCATTTGCTTAATTTATCCTAACAACTATAAGTATTTAGTATATAAACGAAAGTACAGTTATCGACAAATGACTACATAAATGCCATAATTAAAAAAAAAATCTTCCTGTCTCTCAATACGAATTTTAAAAATATATCTATATAAGTTATTACAAGTTATGCTGTGATAGTAAAAAAGTGTTTAATTCCGTTACTGTGCAATTTACATCAATTACAGATGAATTAAAGGCGTTTATTACAACACATTATTCCTATCCTAATAACGATTGCTGGTTTAACGAATAAAATAAAGAAATAAAAATGGCACTTTAATTGAATTTAACACTGTTTTACCATACTAAAAAGTGTAGTGTACAGCTTAAAAATATTTGTAAAATCGTATTGAAAAACAGGCTTTATAGTAGAGTAATTTGTGTAGATGACTGTACAGCGGCTCTCCGACAAAGGTCCAGCAGTTGAAATACGGCTCAAACATATATTTCCGAAGACTTAAGGGGGTGTTTATGTTGAGGGGGGGGGGGGGTGATAAAAAAATCTAAAATTGGGATTCTGATATATTTACTTGAGTAAAGCTTTGTATTAAGAAGTGAGGAACAATTTTCCCTAAACAAGATTTCAACTGATTTCACGCACCCCGCACATACGTATGTATCAAGAAGAAAGAAAATTCTGAACTTCCCTTAAGGTATGTTCTTATAATCGATGTATTTATTATTTTATCTATTACAGTTTAGCTTTACACATATGAGTATGTTTGCAATTTTAAAAAAGGTTTCTTTATGAACGATATGAAGAAAAAATAAATTTAAGATAATAAAAATAAAACATATGTTATTCACATGTGAAAATTATAAGAATATGGATAAATAAATCTAAGATAACATTTTTTTTGTATTAAAAATGTATTTAAGAATATCATCGTGGCTTTTACTATGTGTAATTATGTGGATATGTGAATATATATCTTGTGTTTTTGGGAGACTTGAGAGTGTTGTGTGTTAAGTGTGTGTGTTTGACGCGGCAAGGGCATTCCTAAAGAGAGAAATAAATATATTATGAATGGAAATAAAAATAATTTCGTGGAAAAAATATTAAACGTTGACATTGTTCTGTTCAAACTAGAATATTGCGTCGATTTTTTAAATTTCAAAAGCAAGGTTTTGTTTTGTTTCAGTGATGGTAACCACCCTATATTTCATTGTACATACGTAGATATTGGCTGTCATATCCAAAAAAGTATCTTATGCTTTGTATTATTAAGAGGCACTGGCAGGTGCAGTGTGCTAACTGCCATTTTAACCTGCTTTACATTTATGTAGAAGATGATGTATTAAATTTTTGATCTTGTCAGCGGAGGTATAATTTTTCAGCAGTGTGTCTCAAATGCCTCTCAAAGTTTTTCTTTTGTGTTTATGGATAATAAATATTCATGAAATCAGTTTCCTTTCGGTCGGTAAGCATAGACTGGAAGTTCACGATAAATAAACAACAGTTTCTCTACCGACTAAAAAATTTATAAGACCAATTCAGAAGTTCTCTGCAGACTTAAAATAGAGAGTTATGGTACCTCCTATCGGCTGCCAAGACTCGCGCGAACGTCGGCTAATTCGGAATTTATGGAGGTTTGAAAATTTAAACTGTTTATTTTGCCTTGGCGCTGCCTTCTGATTAGATAAAGGACGTGACTTTTAAAAAGACTCTCGCCGGTGGAGAGACTTGACTTTATTTCGATGCTTAATAATAATAAATTACATTAAATATTTTTAAATATATTAAATTTTTATAAATATGAATATCTTTTATATTTATAAAAAAATTGGCAAATGATAAAAATTAGTCGTCGAAATTCGACCATAATTTATTAAAATTTAAGTTCTAAGTAGTAAATTTAAGTTTAAATTCATTATTAAGGTTTTTATACTTCTATAATAAAATTTACCTCTATAAAAATCATTGCATATATTTTTTTTTAATTTTGTTTTATTACGTCAGCTGCGAGCGTGTACAAATACGTCATTAGCGTGTGTTGTTTCCGTTAATTACCTGCAAAAACTATGACATTTATAATTTAATATAAATAACAGTTTTACAGCTTGTATTTCACATTTACAGCTTGTATTTCTATTTATTTTTGATACAATTCATCGTCAGTTTTAAATTTTTTTCGTGTAAAAATGAGACTTGACATTCATAGAAGTATAAGATGGCGTTAATAATTATTTTGCTTGACTGCATTAATTCTGAAACTCATTCTGTCAATCAGCTGTCAGTAGTATGAAGTTTTATTTTATTTAATTTAATGTATTTGTAACACATATTATAGATATTTTCAACTTTTCGCACTCCTCTGTAACTTTTACTATGCGCGCAATATGTTTAAAAAGGGGTACAAAATTTTCTCTTCGCATAGATATATTTAATAGGTGGTGAAGACACCATTTCTTTTTAATTTTATTAGTACGCGGTACTAACAGCTATCGTTTATAAATAATGGTTAATAATTAATTCGATGATTGTTTATTAAATGATATTTTCTTTTCCCTACTCTTGTGTTTTTTTTTAACGTTTGACTTCATTGAATGACATAATATCAGTAATAAAAAATAAAAATCTCATAATAAATAGGCTCGATGTATTTCCACCAAAAGGTTATTTCATGCTGGTGAGATGAAATACCGGTGTCTGTTGTATGGATAGCGTCAATAAATTTCCCCCTGAAAACAGGAACAGACTATTTCTGCTGAATTTTGTTTTAAATATTTTCAATTTGGGTAACAATGGGAAACAATTCTAACATAAATGCGAATCAATTTTCGAAGTTTACCAGTAGATCGTATTAATTAATTCAACCTTTTAGTGCAATGTTATGGACTTTCACTTCTCAATCAGAGGTTCGAATAAATAATAACGCAACAACTGTTGCAGTACCACAATAAATCAAATATTCACATAAAAAATATCTCTTTCATCCAAGCGAATTTGCGATCTTGCGGATTAATGGATTGCCCCTTTGGCGGTTGCGCGGTTAGTAAACCTTTTCCTTACTTCCTAAACCCATAAACCCTTTTTACCCGTATCTAACCTTAACCGTACCTATCAAACCCAAGTTAATATTATAATACAGCTGTTATTTTTTATGTAAAAAAAGTTTTTTGGCACCTTTACAATATTAATGGTCTGTAAACAGAAAAAAGCATACATGTTGTTTTTGTTAAACTTTACTCTAAGCCTCAAACTAATGCTTAAATTAAGTATTTATAATGTGGATATAAAAAAAAAAAATAACTAAATAACCAGAATCATAATAACGTATTACCGTATAATTTTCTCAAAATATTCAATTAGAATAAGCCTCCATTTATGGAATCATTTTTATGAACAATAATACTCCAACGACATAAAAATTACACAAAAAAAGATTTATAAATCATAACACAGATAAAATAGTAACTCTCTTTAATTTTAATTTGAAATCCTCCGTCACTTTGCTTGTAAATATTTTTATTACTATTATTAGTTATGTTATGCTTATCAATGTACTCTTAATAATTTCTCATTTATGAACCTACCGCTAGGAAAATTAATTAAATTTAATAATTAGCAAGTTTTTATTAAAATAAATCACTCCATTGACTCTATATAAATAAAATATATGTATATTTTATTGCAGATTTAATATATATTCAATCTACAGGTTACTTTTTCGAAATCTGCGACCAAGTAAACCATTAAACCATTAAGCAACCATTAAAAAGATTATGAATAAATTTGGAATTCGTTTTTCACGTAATTGGAAAACATTTTTCGAATATTTTGTGCTGATTAATATTATATTATTGATCTATATCAACGCCCTACTGTTACAATAGATACGTAATTTATCCATAAATTTATTTATTTATTATTAAAATATCCAATATACAATTTATATTGTTACATTTGTATTATTTTGTTGATTTTCAAAAAAAGAAACATTCTTTTATGCTTTTATTCTTTTTTTATTATGCTTAATATTAATTCTACCCTACTGTGCGTATTTAACTACACAGTAATTATGTTGTTAGGATAAATATTTACTATTTATTCCAAGTTGGCGTTTGGGCTTGCCTATGTTAATGGCACAAGCAAATATGCCATTAGCAACAGGCGGAATATTCCGTATTCAGCGAAAACTTAAACAAAAGCCTTTGACGACTAGGTAAAATTAATTAATACGGGCACATTATAGTCTTATAAAGCTTTGCGCTAAAGTTGCTCGGAAGCAATAGTGACGAACTAATATAGTTCATAATGAGTCTGCATAGTCAATAGATTTTGACTATGCACAGACGTTGGATGCTGCAAGCTGACGGTAAAACCTGCAGTGATATTTACGTTTCTTATCTTTTAATCTTATTATTATAGTATAGTTGTATTTTTAAATCACTATAATTCCATACAATGGAGCACAAATGTTCTACGCCTTCCACATTGACCGAGCCATTATTTTGTTATAATTACGAAAATAATGGCAGTAAATGCAAACGTTTTGTTAGAAACTATCTTTTTACAATTCCGAATATATCTTTTTTGCATAATGATAGGGAATTTGACGGTAGTGGTCCAACATGGATTTCGTAAGGTACCGATAAATCAAAAACTATTTTGTTCCTTTCAAAATATTTTCATGCTTTTTGGATGTTTATTTTTAGGTTGTACATATTTTTACGTTACTACGTAGAAAAAACTTAAACTTCTCGTTTTACAAAAGCCAATTCTATAATGATGTTAATTCGTACTGCATCCATCGCATGCATCCAAGTACGTTTACTAGAAGGGTGTCCATGATTAATTTTCATCCAAGCTCGACTGCAATGGTATTCGAAGCCGCTAAAACCTATGCATGACGTTATATTTTGTCATGAGTTCCTACACGTTGTCACTGAAATCCTGAAACTCCGCTGGCATTTAAAACGCTTAGCACCAAACCATTCATTTTAACTCCTATAAGCCTATTATTTTTGTTTTCGAAATACTGAAATAAACATAATCATAAACAAACAAAACAACACAAACATACATACGTAATAAACATTACTTTGGCTCCATGTTTTTAATGTTTTATGTGAGTTCAGTTTTCAATTATTACATAATTTTTTTTATGGCGGTTTGCCATAAAAATCTAAATTTAAATCGAATGTACATCCATAACCAAAAAACTAAGAACTAATACAATAAATTTTCTATTGTTAGTAAACATTAAAAGAAACCGACTTTCCAAAACACTGGAATCATGGAATCATCTCCTAGCAATCGCCTACAATATGAAAAAAAAAACAAAATTCGAATTCGCGCAAGCCAATCAAACGTGAAGACATGTTTAAAGGAAAACTTATTTTATGATTTTTGGTTAACTTATACATGACGTAACTTAATGAAACTAAAACAAGACCACGACAGAAAAATTCTTTATCATATACTAAACATATTCGAGAACGCAAACACCATTTCTATTACACCGTTTTAGGATCAGCGTGAATTATTTATTTGTTAATGTTTAATTTTTGTTTTTTTATTGTTTTTTGTTTTTGATTTGTTTGTTTTTCTTTTAGTAGTTTAATTTGTTTTACTTTAATTTTAATGTGTACATGGGGAAACCTGTTAAATAAATAAATAAACATAGCAGTCATTGAAGACTGCTGACAGAAAGGAAAGCTTCAAATAATAGGGTATTTGAAAATTTCCTTTCAGGAATAGGGTATTCTTTAGCATGTCGTGACGCCAACGCATTAAATTTTCCCCATCCAAAATTCGCCCGACCCGTGCGTATAGAGGTTTTCGCACGTTTTTTTATCTTATATAAACCTAATGAATTAAATAGTTTATATGTAAGTTTAGGAATGGTTTGGGGGGGGGGGGTGACCTCGTATAGAGTCATTCCATCGGGAAATGTACTTCGTTTTGTCGGTCCTGCATGCAGGGATGCAATCAGCTCAAAGGACAATCAGAACATGCGATCGCGTCATTTGCTGCCGGACGGTGGCATGATTTTCAAACCGGTCAGGAGGTCGATTGTAATCTAATGCAAAGGTGTCCAAACTACGGCCCGCGGGCCAAACCCGGCCCGGCAGGCGATTTTATCCGGCCCGCCAAGGATTTTGAAAAATTTCGTTGTAAATTTCGTTAAAGCAATTGGCTGGTAAATTTATTTCTATGTATGGCACTACCTATATAATATGTGCGAACAAACTTTTTCCAGGATGAAGTATCTGAAATCTAAATATAGGGCAAATTTATCGGATGATCATTTGCAATCATTGCTAATAATTGGTGTTTCCGATTTGAATCCCATCTTTGAAGAAACTCTCCAGGAAGAAACCCAGTTCCACCATTCCCATTAAAAATTGCATGAAATAATTTTATAATAATATAATTTAGACATGTTTGTTTAGTATTGTTATATCTGTAATTTACTATAAAAAAAAATATAGTATATATATGTGGCAACAATAAAAAAAATCAATGCTGCTTTACTTGTAATAAGGTTTTTTAATTCACATATTTACAATGCTTGGCCCCCGCTAATGAATTTAAATACCAAACTGGCCCTCGCAGAAAAAAGTTTGGACACCTCTGATCTAATGCAAGCGCTCGTTAGCGGGCGGATTTGTAATGGTGGAAAAATTGCAACACCTGAGATTTATTTATTTAAAGAAAAAAAGTACAAATCGGCAATTATTATGTACAATTGCCCTTACAAATATCCAAAGCCATTACATAAAAATGTCATTAACATATAGGTACGTCGATAAAAGTCAACAATATAAAAAAAATATGCGTACAATATAATATGTTTTTTTTCATGACACTATATTCGCCGTGCCCAGTTTGGAGATAATATATGTAAGACATTTTTATCGAACTGCGCACGAGTGTTTCCTGTCAAATTAAATACCTACAAGTGCGGAAATTCGACATTCCGAGATTTTATTTATATTTTATTTTATTTATTTTGAAAGTACATAACAGCGATACAGGAAGACAATTCTCTAACACTACATTTACATGGCCAAAAAAATGTACCAAACATGAAAATGGTTGACAAAAACAAATTAATAAATCAAACTTAAATAATGTGTACTGTGTGTGGAGTGTGGTGCCATTTGTGGCATCGACATGTATGTGTGTGTGCGTGTTTATATATGTGGCACGTATGTGTGATGTGTCTGCGTGTGTGTATAAACAACATACATATTATTTGCGATCTAATAAATAATTTCAATATAACAAAATGCAACTCAGCAGCCGGCTTACCATTCCACACGGACTTCTAAGCTATGATTTTCTCTGGGGAGAATGTATACACGGATAAACAAACGGCCATAGTACAAGGATAGTAGCTATACATACTAGAGTAGTATATAAAATAGTATATATAAATTTTTAAAAAATTTTACTAATAATAAAATTATAACGACTTAAAAAAAAATATTTTTATTAGATTATTTCATGTTATTACTTTTTTGTAGTATCACTCCCTCGTATCCATGCGAAAGCGTTAGAGTAGTCCGATATTTATAGGTTTAACAATAACTACTTAAGTATGATGCAACTACCTTTACAATGCACTACTATAGTAAAAAACAAGAATGGCTATTACACCCTGTCGCTATCATATAACATCAACTGCTTCTATACACTGTTTAGTAGCAGTAAATTATAATTTACTGTTATATTTATTTAACTAGAAACTGACGTCTTACACCTAGGGCCCTACAGGCGTCATTAGCGGTATCTTTCTCCCGATTACACTTGTGCCTGAGTGTTTTCGATGGTCATAGAGGCAACAGGGTTTTTTTTTGGGTCCGAGTAGATTAAAATAAAAAAAATATACATGACATTTTTTCAACAATATTTTAATTATTTTTTTGTAAATTTTCAAACTTAAACTCTCTAAATAAATTCAAACTAAATAAATAAATACATTCTGTATATGTATAGTGCAGGACACTCGTAGGTATAGTGTGGTAGTAAAGTGTGGAAGGGTTAAGAGTAAACTAATTAATACAAATCTTTTCCGATCATCCATTTTTCACTCCTCTTGCTCTCTCTTTCACACTTTGTAATTTGTTTCATAAATTAACTCACCCTAGTAATAAACCTTTTCAGTATTAATTTATATTTTTCGTACGTTGAGTTTAACGTGTCTTCTTTTGTATCTTTTCAGATTTGCTGCATTCTACATAAGCTGCCTTTAACTACCTTTTAAAATACTTACTTAGAGTATGACGGTAAAAAACGACTGCCTGAAATCTGGTATACAGAAATGACTAAGTCATAAAATTTTCAAGTGTTTTGTTAAATAATATTTTTTTAACGTATTTAAATGTACCAAAAAAATAAATTACCAGTTAAAAAATGAGAACTAAACAAAACAATAAAGACAAACATTCTAGGGCAAGTATTGCTAAACAAAAATCCAATACAATGTTTTATAATGAATGTTTTTTTTTTTGTTATTCGAAAAAAGTGATTAATTGGGATAAAGTAGTTTGAACTTAACTCGTGTGTGCGTGGATTCAAGCACAAAATATTATTGAATAAATTGTTTCGTTTTACAGTGGGGATTTTATTAAAACAACGCAAAAATATGAAAGATGTAGATGTTATGAATAAATCCTTGACTAGTGTTCATCAAAAGCTTCTATAGAAATAGTTAATGGCATAGAAACGGCCTAAGCGAGCAGATATGACAAAATCATGACACGAACGTCAGTCTAACTAAGCCGTGCCCCATCGCCCTGTGCATTGATTGCGTCGGTGTTAGTTGTGTCGGTATATCATCACTGATACCGTTCCGATGTCTGAAAATGGATACACTACACAGTAAATAGCAAAGATTTTTTTGCGTACGCTAAACTTACACGCTAAAAACAAATGCGGTAAACGTGAGTGTAGTGTGATAAGGAAAATGTGAAGGCCGCCATTAGAGTCGCCCGATCGCGCCAATGCGCCCGCGCCGCCGGCGCCCTGCCGATGCCGCTGGGCGCCGCGGGCGCGCTGCGCCGCCCGCCCATGGAGCGGCTGTGCGTCGACGAGCGCGAGTCGCTGCTGCGGCGCTCGAACGTCGCCGTCGCCGTGACGATCGTCGACGTCGGCGCCGGTGAAGCCGCGGCGCCGTCGGCCTGCGGGGGCCCCGCGGACCCCTCGCCCCTCAGCGACAACTGCTCGGCCAACCAGCTGCTCGACTCCGCGCCTGACACCTTCACGGCTAACAGTGGCGGTAAGTTATCCAATTTTATTTTCTGAAGTAAATCCTTCTTAGGCAATTTTATTCATAGGTAGAATCTAATGCGAGTATTGAACTTAGATGCCAGTTATCTTAAGGAAGTTTTATCTCTTACGCGCGTGGTGTAACAAAACCCAAACGATTTTTGTTTAAGATTTACAAGATGTTTATTTTATTACGGCTAAAACCTGTTTCTTTGAATTCAAACGGTCTTATGTGTCTGTCTCATTATTATTCATTACTAATATTATTTAATAATAATAAAGTTCTCGTATAACTACATTTATTATTTATGACATTATAATATTCTTTAGTGTTTCGACAAAAGTACAGGTTTATATAATTCTGAAACACATAAAGTTGTACTTAAGTGGCAGTCCGATCCCAATAGCAATTTTATCTTAATTTTCGACACACTCCTTTTGCCAATTTTTTTAAATTTAGATAAAAAATAAATGCATATTATTAAATGTAAAAAAATAAAAACATGTATTCATTATATTATTTTTCTGGTTATATGAACTCATACATTTTCTATAACGCAACAGATTCTATAACGCTATATGGTAAGTGCATTTTTATTTTGTCGAACCTCAAAAAATGAATTAACAACACTGTGTCAAAAATAAAGTTAAGATAACTTTTAGGTTGGACTTGCCCTTAAATTAAAAATTTGGACAAAATGCGGTAACGATACGGTGCGGTAAGGTTTATAGGTAATTTAAATTTCCGGTATTATTTGAAATTTTCTGACTATGCTCAATGTGCCAAATTTTACGTACTCCAGAGTCTTGAGCTTAGAAGATCGCGAGCTGATATGTTACTTTTATATAAAATTGTAAATGCTCACATCGACTGCTCTGATCTTCTGGGGCTCAAAGATTTGAGGTTTCCATCTAGTGTGAGACATTCCATCTGTCACGGTTGAGTACGAATTATGCACAGAATTCATATATACATCGAGCATGTAAGCTTTACAACAGCATGTTAAGTGACATCGATATATTTTATGTAAGCTGGTGTTTCCTGAAATAAATAAATAAATAGGTATATTACCTTTTCGTCTTTCATCGTGATTGTCTGTTTCTACCTCAAATAGATTATCGTCACATATAAATGTAACACGTAAGTTTCTACGCGACGACTGGGTTCATTAGGCAGAAATCGGGTTTTCGCCAGAGAATGCAGCTCAGTATTAATGTGTCACAAAAATAAACCAAAATCGATAGGGGCTTTCCCGCCCGCAGCAGCACAAATTCCCCTAGAGCACATGTAACGCGAATTACAGAGACAAAAGAATTTCGAATGAAACATTCCACAGGTATATTGGGAAACTTTCACGCTCCCCCCACCCCTCTTTCACCTTCCCCCCCTCTTACCCCCTCTTACCCGCCATTACCCCCTCGCGCCGCCACACCGACGCTCTATCACTAGCCATGTGACCTCAAAGCTGACGATATCGACCGGTTGGTAACTTTACTTTTCTGTCCGAAACCGCAACATGGTTTAACTGAAGTTAGCGGTTGTCTGGAAACCCCTCACCCCGCGCTTCCTCTGTTTGTATGTCTGTTGTGGTTAACTATTTACCACGTTAACCAGGCGTTTCATTAAACATTTATTAAATCGTGTAAGAACTATTCTATACATTTCTCTTTCTTATTGGTGCCTGAAATATATATGAATATATATATTTTTTTAACATGCATTATTTTTAAACTACAGTAGGTTCAAACTGTCAGAGGCCAAAGGAAAGAAAATGCTATCCAAAGATTACTATTATTTAGTTTTACTAATTTAACCTATTTCTTAAATTTAAATGAAATGGGTATTTATTTAATAAAAATATATCAATTAGGGAGAATAATTCGTCATATTGACGACGTAATCGAGCGACCGCCGTTATTATGTTCCAAACCATTTTAACAGATTCTAGGTTAACCCTCGTGTTTAAAAGACAGGTTCACATAACTTATTTATTTATTATTTAGTTTATTCATCAAATTTACAATTCCTTCCTTTTATATACCAGCCAAACCCAAGGCTTATCTGCTGGAAAACAGGTGTCCATCGATTGCGCATTCATCGATTATCATATAGGTGAGATTTATTTATATTATTTTCCAAACCATTTCACTAGAACGCAGTCCGTCAATTTAGCTTCTCGTACAGACGACTTTGTATCTATCAGTATAATTCAATTGGAAGGGCAGTCGAATGATTTATTATAATAAATCATTCTTTTTCTAAATTTCTCTATTTCTAATTTATAATTTAAAAAATCATTATTTTTCTAATAAATTTCTAAAGCGCGCGAAAAAATTAAAATGGGACATCTCACAGAGAAAGTATTTTTAAATATAACTTTTTTATTATTTATAATTTTTAAATTCTCTATCACAACTTAATATTTTTCATGTAGATTCGATTAAAACTTTAAAATTCTAAAAATTGAGATCTGACATCGCAAACATTTCGATATTGGAGTCGACCATGGGAGCTACGCGTTACTCCAATAAATTTTATTTATTTGGTTGTACAGTCAAGCTAACAATATTTGTTATTTTGTCCTTTTCTTGCCAGCAGAACGCAGAGGGAAGAATCAAATACGTTTTCAGTATGTATTTTTATACACGAAAGAGGGAGATAAATCAACTTAGACACAATCATTTGTTATTTATTGTTTTGTAATGGTACAGAAAGAGGGTATTCAAAACTGTACGCACATGTACTAATGATAATATATCCTAATTAAAATAAATTCGCCTATCGCAAGCTAAACGGTGCTGTGCTGAACGGAACCTGTCGGCGTCCTGCCTAGATGTGTATTCTAACCTGCATCCGTCGCTATATTTTGAGCCACCCGATACAGGCAAGCCAGACGATTTAATTAAGGCGAATGACACAATCGACTACGAATTTACAGCGCGAAGCAATCACCATTAATGGAGCGCTGTCACACGGTTTACTGGAAATATTCGTTGGGTAGAGTTGATTTTAAAATGTATTGATTGCTTTGGTTGTAGCGTGGTCTTTTAATGGGTTATCAATCTGAAATTGCACTATTTTACTCCGCGTTTTATCGATGATATAACTTTTGTCATTACCTCGGTTGAACTATAAACGTACCGCATTTGAAATAGCAAAGTTCATATATTTTTACATACATATATTTTACGATTCTGAACACCGGCGGACGGGTCTCACAACTAAGACCTACAGTCCCTTGTACCTTGGTCCTCCAGGCCTTGTGAAGACAGTACTATCTCTTAACAACTGGGTAACTGGCCACATGTATTAAAAAAAATAATTAAAATAATTCTATCATATGGTATTTTAACTTGGGGATGCTCATTAATTTTGAACTTAGATCCATTATTTAAATCTCAAAACTCAACAGTATCAGCTCCTAAATATTATAATTACCTAATAATAATAATAAACATGAATAATTAGAATAATAATTAAAACAGGCAATTCAAATCTGCAACTAAAAAAATAATACGTTATATATTTTTGTATTTATTCGCCTTATTTATTTTCTTCTCCATCTGTCTAACTAGTGATTAAACAACCAAAAAGTATTTAAATAGTATTATAATATTTAGTTATTTATTCATTTAATTCTTGCAAATTGTTATAATGCAAAATATCTTGCCTAACTAAGCTATTAATAAAAACCTAGTTTCTGCGTCGTTTGAATTAAAAAAACATTTGAAAAATCTACGTATAGCAGTGATTGCGTATCTTTTAATAACCTTCGCTCCAAAAATATAGCGTGAAATCTATCCAATGCTCCCAGGTGTATATTATAGGAAGCGATATAGTGATTAATACAACAATATTATATTGACTAATATAATAATTGCGATTTTGCGCATTTATTACAAGTTTTAACCGGTCCGAACCACAAACTATAGCATATCCAAGTGGTTGTGTTCCTGAAGAACCAAAAAAAAATTAATTAAAAAGCTATTAAGCGTTACGAAGTGTGTATATTCCAGAAATAGACTTAAGATTTTATAATGAATTGCTGAATTGACCAACTTGTGACAGAGATATTGATTTGGAGATTTGATATTAGGAAAGAAAATTTAGATTAAGTATGATAAATTTTTATAATATTTATTAAAAAATAAGTAAAATTAAAAATTAATGACATGATCGTATAGCACATTGTTTATATTAAAAGGTTCCCATGTTGCACTTCTATTATTATTATTTTTGCGGTATGTGAACACGCATATTAAAAAACAAATAAATGTACATTTTCACTAGATAATTATGAACACCACATACATATACATACAAGTATTTTTTTGTCTCCTGTAAAATATGAATTTGGTAACAAAGGCCCTTTAAAAAAAAGGTGTTTCTCTTACGGTAGAGATTAAATATTTTCTGACCTAAGTCCTATACAATTATTTTGAACCCTACTCATCTAAGCTAAATTTGCTTGTACCTAAAGTAGGGAAGATGATATCGATAAAGCGTTAAAATGATGCGGATTCGAGCCCATTACTGCTAGGTTAGGTTGGTTTAGGTTAGTATATATCTGTCCGAATGTATCTATCAGTATTTAACCGAAAAGATTATTTACATATAATATGCGTACTTATTTTATATTACCTTTCCTTCTTGTTCCCTCAAAGAAGTAATGTTCGCTACATTACCGCATCACGGCTTAAAACTTTATTAGATATACATTATGTAATAATGTATATCGACATGTTTATATAAACTTATTATATAGTAGAAAGCTTTCTTGAATTGAACAAAGGAGTTTATTCAGACAAACTTGTTGAAAATTCATCGACGCCAAGTAGAGGAAATCCAAGTAAAATATTGTAATCAATCTTATAATGAAAACTGCAATGTCCGACCTATTATACAATATTTAATCTATAATTCAAGGCAAAGCTTAAAAATAACGATTTTAGTTTCTTTAATATGCATTTTAGGTAGATGTCAATCGGTATTTATAAAGGTGATTTTTAAATAAAAAACAATCTTGTTCATAGATCATAGAGGGAATAGATATCAAAAAGAATTAGGCGATCCTTTCAATTACAATGTGATGAATAGGCAACATAAAACGATTATCAACCGCCAACTGACTCTATGACCCCTATTTTTACCCTTAACACAATGAAATGCATTTAAAAATGTCAATCTATATTAAGTTCTTGTGTTAACCTCCTATGCTGTTATTTATATTTCGTTAAATTTTTGTGCCGAATAACAAAACCCGACATAAAAGTTAACTCCTTTAATCTCTTTCTCGATCGACTACGATCCAACTCTCAGCGCGAGCTTTTATCTCAAATCAGCTGCAGCCTTCCTTTGCATGCTGAATAATTCTCGCGAAACAGTTTCCTAACTGAAGTATGTAGGTACATACCAAGCTATCAAATGATTACACCGGTTGCTATCTTATCTTAATGATGTGTACTCTCATCAACTTATAATAATATTCGTATTAATATTAACATTCTGTGATTATTATTTGTACGATTGAAAGCGTCATTGAGGGAGTGCTAATACTAATTATTAGATTTTGTAATATTTAAAAATGCTATCAGTATTTTAAAATGCGTAAAAGGTCAACTAAATTAGCTTACACTTCTAATACAACTTACAATAATTATTGCAATGCAATACTAAATGTGTCAAATTAAACTTTACTACGACCGTACTTGAGAAGGTGTGTAACAAAGGGTGACATTTCCATTTATAAATTTTATTCACAAACTATAACAAACTATCCTAAACGTAAATCGTTAGTGTTAAAAATATCATTCTCAATTACAAAGAAACACATTTAACAATCTATCTGAAATAGTAAATTCATCTGTTTCTAAACCCTAAATTTAATTGCTATTTTATTTTAATTTCGGAAATGTCAACGTGACATGAAAATGATAACTTTTGACGCAAACGGTCAATTAATTGTGACACAAACATAACCCCCAAACAAAACGTATGAAACAAGGCAATGTCACTTTTTGATTGAATTACCCAATAATTTTGTTTAGACGTTAGTAGTAAATGTCGCTTTTTGCTGAACCTAAATGTAAAGTTATGTACAGTATTTTTCGACTTGAAAAAATGTTACCTTTTAAAGCTAACGGTTAACTTTAAACATTTTTTAAATGTAAATTGATAAAATCTATTTAGGAATACTGATAGAAATCTTGCGTTAAAGATATATTTGTCCTCCAAAAAAGAGCCATTCGAGCAATTTTAGGTATTAGCCAGCGGGAATCTTGCAGATCACACTTCCAAACCCTTGGGATATTAACGGTGTATGGTATATATGTACAAGAAGCCCTTTGCGAATTTATCCGAACTAAGGAAGATAATAACACTTTTACATCGGTTCATTTTCACAACACAAGGAACAAAGATAATTTTATTCAGCCGGTACCTCCTCGTACGTCCACAAAACTAGTTTATACAGAGGACAAGAAATGTTCAATAATTACCGGGAGAATATAAAAACATAAAAAATATATTCATTTTCCAAAGAGCCATCAAAACATATTTAATTAAAAAAAATCTGTAGGAATTCAAAAACCTATAATTGAAAGGAAGAAATGTTATGTGGCAGTTATTCTTCATACTAATTCTAAAATAGTATATTTAAGCATAATTATAAAACTTCTATTTACAATTTATATATATATATATATATATATATATATATATATATATATTGTGATGTATTTTTAGCTATGTAATACGAGTACGAGTAGTATAAATGTCGAACACTATAGGCATGATATATCTATATATTGCATTATATCAATTTTTGTGAATCAATTGAAAATTGTCATTCCTATGCATTAAGTTGTTCTTGGAAATAAACTTTTACTTTACTTTACTTTAAATTATGACACGATTCAATAAAAAACATTTTTAGTATGAAACTTGAAATGTAACCATTTGTTTCTCACCTCTTCATTTCATATCAATAAGTAATCCGCTTTGACACAGCAAATTTTCCATAATATTTATATGCAGATTGACAATAATAATTGACAATAAATAACAGAAACAACCTTATTGTCTCACACACATTTTTTCCACCCGTTTACAAACACAATATATAATGATTTATAGAAATTCAAAGATTATTTTGCAAAATAAGGTATTGGTTACATTGCAATATTCTGTTTAACTTAAGGTAAATATTAAAATAATAACAATATAATAATAAGTTAATAACAGATTCGTAGAACCCAGAAGGCCCATATGAGACGCCAAAGACACAGAACAAGTTGAAGCCAGTAGATGTGATTTAATGCGATAAATATATGTAATTTTACAAGTCATTTAACCATTGCTTAGAGTGGGTATCCGACCGACCTCACTTTAATGTTGATTTTTCTGTAAAAGTAAAAGCGATTAATTTTAATCGTGTCCTTTACAAACAAAAATTTTTGAATCGATTATTTTAGGTATAAGCCTACCCTTTATAAAAATATAAATTCCACGCTAAATGCAAACAAAAGGGGAATAATTTATGTGTAAAGCACGTTTTTTTAAAATATTCATTTGACAAATTTGATTTAAACTTATCTCAGTTTGTTTTAGGTGATATATTTGTCCTCGCCTTTTTATTTGTACAATTAAACATTTTAATTTAAGGTAACCACCACCTTAACGATATTGTGTGACATTCTATTTTCATTAAAATACAAGTTGCATTGACTAATTATTATTATGTTGTCATGAAACACTTGTTATAATTATAGCATTCAAATATTCTATTCCTACCATCAAGAATGTTTATTTATTTATTTTAACTTAACTTTGACAGTAAATTAAACATTAATTTCACATAATACAAAGTGCTACCTAACTAGGCAATGCTCGAACTAGACTACTAGAAGCATCGTTTTTATAAGAATAACCATCTCAATGCGCAACATACACTTACAATTATTTGAATTGAATTATATGCACTCCATAATATAATAATACATAACTGTACCGTTAATAACTAATAAATAATTTTAATAATAACTTATTTATTATAAAAATATAATATAGTAATAATACACATATATACACTCAAACTAAATAAATAGATATTTTCTATTGTTATAAAATAGACATGTGGTAAACGTAAAACCCAAATAATAAACTAATATTAAATATGAACTAAAATACTTTATATGAAAAGTTTGGTATGTAAATTGATTAAAGTCTCAAGCTCAAGTAGCCAACAAGAAATTCGTTTTTATATGTTAACAAAGACAGAGACTTTGCCAGAATATCTTTAATTTTATTATAAATTCGGGCGCTAAGAAAGTGAAGTGTCTCTGAGCAAACCTTGTCTTCGCTTTCGATATAATATGTTGGTGGCTACTAAATTGCCTCGTAACTGTTCTATGACAAACTACCTTATAATCGTCTAGTTGTTTTATACAAAACAAAGGCAACTTTTGGTGAAGGATGGTATTTGTCCAAAACCTCGAAACTTTGAAAGAGTTTTTCTGATGGATAGCGGAAGGGTCTTTTGCTAATAACTCTGATAATGGACTTTTGAGCTTTTATGACAGGATCTAGACAACTCAAGGTAACTTCACCCCAGCAAATAATTCCATAGGAAATAATACTATTTACCAGCGCAAAATAAACGGTCCTTATAAGGCCTTTAGATAGAATATATCTTAGTAAAAGTAAATAAATTAAATGAGTAATATTAAAACCTAACGTGGTACAAATATGTTGTTTTCTGTAATGCTTTGGCGCATGTAAATGATTATACCACATTTTTATTGTATAATTAATTTGTTATCAAAAAATGTCACAATATCATTGATACATAAATTTCCTAATAAAATAAACACACATTACTATTCCAGAAGTGGGTGGTAACTGGGTCAGAATATTTTAGGTTATTAATATTCTCTCACCATGACTAATCACACACTATGGATTAACCCCCACCAACACCCCACCCCACAACACCTCGTACCCCACTAACCCCACTAGGATTTGCCTGTCAGGTTGACGTGTTGATTTTTTCTTTTATGATCTACTTGGCGACGATGACTTTTCATCAAATTTGATAAAAATTCTTTGTTCAATTCAAGAACGCTTTCTACTATATAAAAAAAACATTGTATTTTGCGACCCACTTTATTTATATTTTTCTACGTTTCTTTCGGGGTTTTTTTTTAAAGGTCGAAAAATGTCTGTGCACTACTTTTACGATTATTCATTTATACTAATGTGAAATATTTCACTAGTATAAGTGAATATAAATAGTTTATGTCGCCGCCACTAGTTCGTAGCGTAAGCATATTTCACACCCGTGAAATTGTCACATATACAGTTCTCATGCTTTAACTGGAAGTTTTCTTTTGACGTCAAAGGCAACTAGACTAAATTAGTTCTTTTTCTACAATATCTAAAATTCTAAGAATAAATATCTCAATATAAAAGTTTCATTTCAACATGATCGTCTCCTAATAAATTTCTTCGTGAAATTTAATAATTATTAAGGAGTTGAAGAAACTGACATAAATAAAAAAAATAACAAATCAATCCGTTTTACAAGCTTTTATTTGGCTTGTAATGTTTGTATGTCGGCTTAGGTCAAATCTTGCAAGCTGAATTATAACGACTTCCTCTTATCCTGCGGAATTAAAAGTTGACATGTCGGATCAGTTTCGATGACAATACATTTTTATTTATTTATTGTTTATTCGGAAAACCAACAGTATAATTAAGAAGAAATTATGGTACTCATGACCTGATTCTACACCCAGGAATGGCGCCAGATGAAGGAATTCCTCAACGGTCAACAGCACGGACGCGAAATTTTGTATTCAAACATTTAAATAAAAGCTTGTTTTTACTAGTAATTTTTATCTGCGGATTTTCCAAAGCTGTATTATAATAAGCAAATTTGTCCAATTTTCCCTAATCAAAATGATCCATTCAATTTCAACGCATCAAAAACTAACAAAGTAAAAACTAATTATATAAAATTCCAGTGTAACACGTAACATTTCATGGCTTTTGTAGTTCTTTTGCAATAGCACCTAGTTGTTGATATACTGTAATAAAACTCCGTCACAGACAATGACATCTAATTTGGGGGCGCCATGTCAGGCCATGGTATAATGGTCACAACCACTAATAAATAAAACGGTTTTCGTTTAGACTGTGCGTGTTTCAGTGACGTGGTCATTTTCAATGTTTGATCATTTGTACAGTTCACTTTGCGGAATATCCATTTTCGTAAAGGGCTGGTTGTTGTGTACGAAAAACACCGGCGGTAAAAATAAACATTAAAATTAGTAGAGCAGGGTTTTTCATAATGGTTATCTTTAATATCTGATAGGTATTATAGAAAAAAAAATATTAACAAAATTTTTACAAACTAAATTACTAAAGGTTTTTTTTTTTTAAAATATGTTTTAAAGGTAGATGATATTTCTCTGATAGGGTTTAACTCTTGGCGGTAATGTTTGCTATTTTTCTCAGTTCCGTTACCTACCTTAGGGAATATCGAATATTTATAATGCTCCCTAATTTTTGTCAGCTATTATTCTTCCCGTGCGAAGTTGGACCCTACTAATTCATCACGCGACGGCCATTTGCAATGACACGCAAAGCGTAAAAAGCTTTGCTGGCTGATGATCGCAAACATTCAATTAAATATTTATTGGATACATTCATGTTGTCCTTAGGATTAATGGTCCGATAAAACTCCTACGCCATTAACACGAGACAAAGGAGAATTAGGAGTCGAATCGGTACTTTTTATGACAAATACATTATTGCGGTTTATTAACAAATTACGAAGACAACTTTAATCACTTACCGCCTCTTGTTAAATATTCAAGATTTTTTTTTCCTATATAAATGGTGGTCGGTTTCTTAACGATTAATTAGTTTGATTGGTAATCAACATCCTCCTAAAATAAATAAATAGAATCGACTAATTGATGTCATATAAAAACCCAAAAAAAACATTTCCTCTGGAACGCACTTTGGAACCTTTCTTCCGATATACAGGGTGTTTGGTGCATCGTTTGTCAAAATGAATTGGCCGAAAGAGGGGCTCATTTGCTATGTCTTGAGGCACAATAACTTTTTTTTCGCCCCATGGTTTTTTTTTATTTTAACATTTTATTATTTTTTTGAAAAATTCCAGAATTCAGCATATAAATTTAGATTAAAAAAAAAGTTATTGGTATAGCACCCCGATTTAATTTTTATTTGTATGTTCACTGTTGTATGGTTCTATGAAATTCAGTACTACTTGCAAATACTGTCTAGTTTTATTTTTATTAAATCATAAATTTTTTGGCAGAGGTAAAAATAATTTTAACACTCAGCTTTACATTGCAATTAAAAAAAAACTTAAAGCGATCATGATCTTCGAATTCTTTAAAAAACTTCTTCTGTTTATCCCCTTTCCAACGGTATGCATAATGCCATAGAAACCTGCTAATAACTTTACTAATTTACTATATTTGCGTATCCGGACACATCGGGTTGATATTCGATATTCAGGATAAAAACTTGTTTTTGCGGAAATAACATGGGCGAGACAGGTAGAAAGTACTATCTCACTCTTGCGATGTAAAATCTATCTATCTTCTTCTTACATAGGGTACTGATGTTCCTCGAATTTGAAATTAAAAAAACAAAATTCCCTTATTATTCACCTCGCCCTGTCACAAATCTTGCTCGAATTGGTGACCTCTGTTGTGTATGCATGCACGACTTCTTACAGATACATTGCATACAGATGTGGATGATCCCAACTTTTTAAGAAGTATTCTCTGGACGGATGAGTCCAAATTTACTAAAGAGGGAATTCTTAGTTTACACAACCTTCACCACTGGTCGCCGAAAGATCAGAACCCACATGTGAAAAGACAAAGGGCATTCCAGAGAAGGTTTAGCATAAATATTTGGGCAGGAGTTATAGGAAATCATGTAATTGGACCACACTACTTACCTAATCATCTCAACGGGGATAATTACCTTGAATTTTTACATAATGACTTGCCCGAATTGTTAGCTGCGGTGCCAATTTTCCATCAAGAGAGACGTATTTTGTTTCAAAATGACGGTTGTCCCGCACACTGGAGATTATCCATTAGAGATTACCTTAATAATGTATTCCCTAATTCATGGATTGGGGGGGTGGCCCTATTCCATGGCCTCCACGTTCCCCAGACCTAACTCCATTAGATTTTTACGTGTGGGGACGGGCCTAAGAACTTATATACGCCACAGAAGTTGAAACTAGGGATGATTTAGTTCAACGCATTGAGCAGGCTTTCGTCGTTATTAAAGAAGAAATGCGTTTACACACCACTACAGTGGAAATAAGGCGAAGATGTCGCGCATGCATACACAACAGAGGTCACCAATTCGAGCAAGATTTGTGACATTAAGAATAATAAGGGAATTTTGTTTTTTAATTTTAATTTCGAGATACATTAGTACCCTATGTAAGAAGAAGATAGATAGATTTTACATCGCAAGAGTGAGATAGTACTTTCTACCTGTCTCGCCCATGTTATTTCCGCAAAAACAAGTTTTCATCCTGAATATCGAATATCAACCCGATGTGTCCCGATACGCAAATTTAGTAAATTAGTAAAGTTATTAGCAGGTTTCTATGGCATAATGCATACCGTTGGAAAGGGGATAAACAGAAGAAGTTTTTTAAAGAATTCGAAGATCATGATCGCTTTAAGTTTTTTTTTAATTGCAATGTAAAGCTGAGTGTTAAAATTATTTTTACCTCTGCCAAAAAATTTATGATTTAATAAAAATAAAACTAGACAGTATTCGCAAGTAATACTGAATTTCAAAGAACCATACAACAGTGCACATACATATAAAAATTAAATCGGGGTGCTATACCAATAACTTTTTTTTTAATCTAAATTTATATGCTGAATTCTGGAATTTTTCAAAAAAATAATAAAATGTTAAAATAAAAAAAAACCATGGGGTTAAAAAAAAGTTATTGTGCCTCAAGATATAGCAAATGACCCCCTCTATCGGCCAATTCATTTTGACAAACGATGCACCAAACACCCTGTATATTTTCGGAAATTGTGCTCAAACTCTTCGTAGTCGTCAAATTTGCTTGTGATTATGGGGCGATTGGTGGTTGTGGGGATCGCGATCAGAGTACCGGACGCAGCAAATATCGGGACAACTCTTAAAATTATCGCCAAAACTAAACGTCTTTCACCGTATGCACGAGTTAGAAATAAAGCAAAAATGTAACCCTAAAACGCGTTAAAAGCAGACGAATTGTAAAATTAACGAAAGATTTTTGTGGGGCGTAGGCGTGTTCGATGCACGCAAAAGAGGTGGTTTGTTATTTACTATAGGAGTGAACCTAACAAACCCAATGGTACGTGTAATTACCGATCCATAAACATAATATGTTTTATTTACTTACAATTTTAAAATATTAATGCCGTTAAAAAAAAAAAAAATGATAATCAACTCCACCGAATAAGAGAGAAAGGTACCTCAGGCGAGTCGATTAGCACACCAGACTATGCCAACTGATACTAATAATTATATAGAGAAGGAAATAAAGTATTAGGCAGCGATTAAGTTTTTTTTTAACTTATAAAATTAATAAAATAATGTTTTTTTAACAGCGGCGCTGCTCTTGGAACAACCGCGCGAGTGGGGCGAGGCTGCGCGCTATCTAGTGAAGAAACAGCGGAGACACGCTGGGCGGGCGACTTTCCAGGGCCGCGTCTACAACTTTCTGGAGCGGCCCGTCGGGTGGCGCTGCTTCATCTACCATTTCACCGTGTGAGTTATATAACCTATTTCAATATTTTGTAATTATACCATCTAGATAAGAAATATTGCAATATATAAGCTTTTAATTTCGGCGTTTAAGCATTTTATCATGTTGTTTTTTTTTTTTGAGAAATATGATGATTTCAATGACGTGAATGTTTTATTTATTTTACAGGTTTACTGGTTCTTATGTTTTACAGGAATCTCCGGCAAAGATTTGTATTTAAATAAATGTCTTCCTTTTGAAATAATAACTTAATAATCCCATTTTTTTTATAGACGAATTGGATTACGGGATTGGATTCTGTTAGTTGGATTTCATGACATAGTAAGTTTTTCGTTTAATTTTTAATATTATTAAGAATAATTTAAATATATAAATAGTTTTTTTTCGTTCTATCTTATAGTTCGTACTGTCGAGGAATGCGCTGTTATTACAAGTAATACTCGTATACTACTGCCACTTGTTAAATATTCTAGATTTTTTTTACCTATATAAAAGTTGGTCGGCAGTCCAAGAAGGCAGAAGGTGTGAGACAAACCTAATAAACTAATAATAAAAATACATTTTTAAAAACAAGCTTTCTATACAACATTTCGTATCTGTGCTGTTGACCGCTGAGGAGTTCCTTCAATAGAGCCATTCCTGGGTGTATGATCAGGTCATTCTCACCATAAAAATGCATTATCATCGGAACTGACCCAATATGTCAAGTTTCAACTCTGTAGGAAAAGCGGAAGTGGTTTAATTCAGCTTGCAAAGTTTGACCTAAATAAACTAACAAACATTGCAAGCTAAATGAAAGCTTGTAATAAATGATAAAAATAAACGAATGTAACCAGAAAAAGTTAAGTAACTCCCGTGCCCGAATGATCTGGGGATGGGAAGCGAAGCAACCCATATTGAGTGCATGTTAACTATTAGTAACTTCGCGTACATATAAAGTATATTATAAATATGAAGTATACAATATAAATATATATATATTTATATTTTATAAAATATTTTACCTATGCCATTTTATACATATTCTTTCATGTAAAGGTCTTCCGAGACCGTTTCCAAATAGCTAATTTGGTGTTTATGTTCCCTATTAGAAGTAAGAAACTATTATATACAAATTATTTCATATACCACGGTGCAACATACAACGAATTTGACGTAATAAACATATTTAATGTGAGCAAATCGGTATTTTTAAAGGCAATATATACACGCCTATAAACCCGTTAAGCACAATTTGTGATTGTAATATGTAGGTTAAGTTTAAATAATTAACGTCTCATCCTAAACACACACTTATACACCCTCACTTCTCACACACCCTCACCTAGTTCACTATTAACCTTTTATCTATAATATATATATATTTCTTTTTCACTCACTTTAATTTAAACTATGTATAAATGTTCATGGCATCATTATGTTATTGGTTTTTCATTTATATTCATTATAATATGCTGTATTATTAAATTAAAAATGTGAAAATATTTAATTCGTGCTGGTATGAATTCCCTCCTATTTACGCTTGGTCAAGGCACAAACGGTTTATTATTATCACGTATGATGATGTATTTAAGATTATATAAGATTTATCGAGCGACGCTCTAAAATGTTATAATTCGAATGCAGATAGTTCGCCTATAAATGACAGCCGGTGGGCATGTCATAACATAGTTATTACAACTGCCGAACCAGAGGTACTCGAGACCAGAGAAATAACGCGAAGTTTAGCAATATAACAAAACTCTCCCGATTGTAAAGTAATTAAACTCTCTTGAAAGATACAGAATACCCCAGAGCGATAGAGTATTCTTGAATGGGGTGAAACGGCGTCCGAAAATATACACAATCTAGTTACCTGTTTTACTATAAAACGGTTGAAAAGTAATTGGTTTTTTTACATTTAAAAAATATTTCCTGGACAAAATTATCATTACAGCGTTAATTTTATTTAAATATGTATTTTTTTTATATTTTTCATTGCAACCTTCAAGTCATCGATAAGTCACACACACCCTGTCACACTGTCAGTGTCAGTAACGGAAACCCTTAAGTGAGACAGAGAAGTTGTCTGCCTGTGTGGCAATTTCATGATTCCCCTCATAATTCATAATGAAATTTCCCTCTTCTCTCCCTTCCCCTCTTTTCATCTCTCTCTTGTATTTTTTAGGTTAAGCACTGATTTTATACTCACTCGGTGGAAATATTTAATTGGGTTTATTTTATACTTGTAAATTGGTACCATTGTTTTATTTTTTTATTTTATACCGCCTGTACATGATTTCTTTTATGTAACTGTCTTATTTCAAACTCACATACTCAAATATTTTTAGTACCATAGTTGGCGGCGTACACGCAATTCGAAATTAGCGCCCAAACATCGCAATTTCCGTTACAATTAAGAATGGATTACAGCGTTTTAAAATTCGAGCTCGTTGCGCATTTTGAGCGGGAAATCTGTCCTTTGTTCGGCCCGAAGATTAATGGTTCCGCCGCGCTGGTTTTCCCCTGACGACTGGCTGGCAGGGTGGGTAGGGGTGGGGAGGGGTGCAAGTGAGGGGAAGGAAGAATGCCAGGGGGTTACATTGCATACATATCCGCACAGGTACCAGTACAAAGCTTACTTTAACAAAGCGAGGACTTAATACCACCGCAGCTATCATCAATCACGTTACGAGCTGGAATAATTTAAAATAGAGTATAATTATTTTCTTAATTTATTCATCTCATTTATATTAGTAAAATAAGTTTTTACACTGCATTTTAAACCGCGTGAATCGACTAAATTCAGCCCCGAATATTTTGAAAATATCCAAATTAGCAAAATGTCACTTTTTCGTAAACACCACCCCATTTCCGCCCTCTGGTCTGGTGTGGGGATTTTGCCTATTAACAATCTAGACCGAGATTTTATGCCCTTAAATTTTATGTATTAATTAGAAAATGATCTATGTAAAATTACGGCAGTTATCGTGTCCACAAGAAAGTGATATAAATAGATAGATATATAAATATATAAACTTTTAATCTGAGTGTGGTTTTGGGTTCCAGAGGATGTGAAACGCGAAGAAATGTCCAATTTTTTCCCGAAGTCATGACATGGTACCCATTTTAATAGGTAGCTTTCCTAATGCAATCTACATAAAATAACTAAAATTAATCACGAAAAATAATTGCCAACTAACTATAAGTAAAATAACGGTATCGATGATGCACATAGATATTCAAATAAAATACATTTTTTTCATTTATTTCATCATTCATGAGATTTTTCAACAGATTTAAATTAAACTGTACTTTGAGTGCCTACTCTATGAAAGAGACACCGCACGTCAACTAACCAAGATAGCACATAGAAAGCGGCACGCCTCAAGTCAATCTCTTATCTTCCTCCAGTAGTTATCCTCCTTACCTCTTAAGGTTCCTCTTCAAAACCGTTTATATTTTAAATAGCATTTGCAGGAAATATATCAATTATTAAACAGAAATAAAATAAAGTATTGTAAATTTTAATCTAATTATGTATTTTTTTTGAGGGGCAATGATTGCACTTTCCTCCCTACCTTTTGGAGTAAATGATTTATTAATATTATTATTATTGTGAAAAAAAATATATTTTGAAGTGGTGTTTTATGTTAGTAGATATTATGTGCCATGAATCAGTTTCTTTTTTGCATTCTTACGATCTAACTCTCAAGTATTTAAAATTTAGCCATTTAATGGTTAGAAAATATCATCACATAAGCCAAATGGTTATATTAAGTCAAACCTTTGCTTTATAACTACCTCCTTCTTACATTATTTATGGTTTACATCTTAAATGGGTTTACAGGTTTTAAATAGGTTAAATTTGAGATGGTTGTTAGCACAGTTATTGTTACTAAACCTTGACTGTTTAGCATATGAATATTATAAAATTAAATATGGCTTTTTGTAATGTAGCTATTTCTTGAACACCTCTCTTCTAAAATTTACGTTATCGAGGAGTATCTTAGATTATAGCTCCATTGTCTGTAGTCCTCATGAATGTAATATAAATAAATAAATAAATATTCTAAAGGTTTTTCAAAGAAGGCCAGACCAACTTGTACGTATTAAGTACTAGCTGTTCAACCTTGATATTGGGTTATTTCTATATCAGCTAGGCCCTGAATGATATTGGATTATTTATATATTTTTTTAAATACATAATTTTAAAACCAAACTGAAAAACCAAAAGAAAAAATAATAATACCGAGACATCATGAATATGTTCTTTAAGAGGATGCAAAACCGTGCTTAAAGCAACGGAAAATGGTCACAGCGGTGAAATGCTATCTCTAGACTCGTCTCGGGATGCATCCTCCCGGCTGTAAGGCTATCGTGTTATCTTCATCTCTCGGTGAAGACTTGAAGTGATGAGTTCATGTCATTCAAGATACAGTAGAGGAAGAAATATATTCAAATTACCCAAATGCAAATTTCACAGAATTTTAGTACAAGATTAGAAGGTACAGTACACGATTTAGCTCAACTAGCTAAGGTTAATAATAGAGCGGTTAAACGCCTCTAAATTGATAGTAAAGAGAATTTAGATTGTTTCATTTATTTTGAGATATTTAAATTGAAAAAAAAACCTTTTCGGCACACCAGTCGACTCGCGTTTTAAGGGGTATACAGTCTAAAGTCGTCGTTTTTTTTTACATAAAGGATTTCTCAGAAGTAATAATGATTGAAAAGATAAAAAAAATGAAATTAAATACGCTGAACCTTTGTCTAGTACCATACCTGGCTATTTTTTGTAAATTTATTCTATGTGCTGAATAAAAAATAATAATGTTGAGGTGTCTATATTTGTATTTATAGGATTTTTAAAGCAATTTTTAGTCGTAGGTTGTTGATGAAAAATTTCATGGCAAACTGAGAAGAAGCGCGCAATACTAGTACTAGTGTCGGGATCTGGCGTGGTGTGACGTCAATAGAGTAGGACGCCGCGATAAATGTCTTTCTCGCGCCAATTTCTAATTTTTAAACACGACTTTATGCCCCTTAAGACTAGCCCTGCTGGTGAGCGTTTCTTTTCACTCGTAAACAAGTTAAAACTATCGCCACTGAAGTGGATCTTGAGTTGAGAGGAAACGTGGTACCGCAATCTTTTCTCTGGGGGTATCATTGATAAGGCTTGTCTGCTTCCAAAGCACTCAACGCGAGTTGGAACGAAATTAAATGTAGGAGGCTTAACTACGTTCGTTTATTGGATTATTGCGACATCTTGGCTTTGCTTTGAGGTTTGCGTATTGGATAAAAATCATAATTGACGGTTGTATTTTTTATGAAACACTAAATACCGTGTTTTTTTAACAGAGTCTAATTGTATAATTTGACCGTGCTAATTGTGTGATGGCAACTAACTTGTTATGTTAGTAAATTGACTAATAGGTGGCACGCTGGTGGCGAACTAATTATGGCGACCTGTTACCATATCAACCAAAAATGACAACTTAACGGCTCAGGCGCAAATCAGGCAAGAAATCAAATTTGAATAAAAAAGTTGTTGTGACAAAAGTGAGTGGTTTCATTCAAAAAGCTAATGAGTTTGACAAACCGTATAAGAAAATACAAAAGATCTTATTATGGATACATGATTATTTTAGCTAAATTCATTTTTGTTTCTTTTTAAATATACTTTTATTTATTTATCAAAACAATTATAATCAGCGAAATAGAACATGTTTACAATTAATATTATACCGACAAGTATAATTCATAGATTAACAGATTATTATCGTGTAATTGTTATATATTTAAAAAGCCATGAAATGAGCGTGTGAGAGAGGAATAATTGTGAGATAAGTGAGTGTGAATGAAGTGTGTAGGCAGGAGAGTGTAATGGAAATTTGATATGTTAAGATGAGTGAGAAACGCACATTACAAAGTAATATAGGTATTTAATGATTGCAAAAAGAAACTGTGGCTTATAGTTCTAAATAATATCGCAGACAGCCTTAATAAATTGATTACGGCTACGGTGGAATAAATCAATACCATAGATATTTTAAGTATTCTGAATTCTATTAAGCACGGTATAGTAGTATTATTATTACGAATAACATAGACGAAAATTATACAACAATTCTGCTTTTGGGGATATTTTTTTATATAGATTTTTTTTATATGCAGATAATAAGTATTCAGAAATAAAGAGCACCGTAGAAGTGTATATTTAACGTACTTCATTTTCACTCCAAATATTAAAAATGTAAGCTAATATAAACATATTACCTATAATACAATATAATATTACATATAATACAATATAATATTACGTTAAAGTTAAGTCAATTGTAAGTAAAAAACTTTTTACTTCCCAACAAATAGATTTAAATTGCACACTATTTCATTTTATTGTAGAATTTAAAAATCTAATAAAAACTACTAATGACCAAACGATATTTTAAATAGGAAACGATTGTTTTCGAGTTGCAGTTACATATTTTATAATTTTTCTCATTGCCATCCTCTTTAAGCTAAAGAGATTCTCCTTTAATTTGACTCTAGAAACAATTATATACTTTTAGCTGTATATCATTTGGTTTCTTAAATATATATATATATGGTTCTTGAATGAAAAGCGAGCTTTGATGTTCTCTCTCGCCTTTAAGCGTTCCTCGAGCTGTTCAAGGAGCTACGCGATACGCACTTGAAATATTTGTTATACGCTTACTTTTCAATTCTATGCTCATCTTTTCAGCTGGAAGCAAAAGTAAAAACGAAGACCTAAAATAATGCTTGCACAGATACAAAATTTTATACTTTACTGCTGAAATTACAACTTTATTTATATCAAATTATATCTAATAAAATGCTTTAGTTTTTACCGGGATCTTGCGAATAATTTTTACTATCACTAAACGGACCTATACTCTACCTTATGTTAAAGTTTGCGAAACTTGTAAATATTTATTAAATAGATGTATATATACTACTATTTTCAATGTAAATTTACAGAAAATGACTACATGGTAACTACTACTATAAAAATCGTTAATAAATGTCCATATTTCTAACCCTACGTTTTAACCTACCTAACAACATGACAAAACATAATATATATGCGAAAAGAATAAACATAATGTATGACTGTTTTTTTACACTCTCTCTCCTATACACACACGACAATATAAGTGCACACATATTTTTTGTGCATCATTTAAGGTCAATTTAAAGTTTGTTTCGGATTTCCTTTGGATCTTCATATACAGTAAAAGTCTTTATAATTTATCACAAACTAATAATTACCAATAATATCAACACATCACCACCAATAATTAGTAATATTTAACTTTATGTTTGGGGATTTGACTTGAAGATAGTGTACAATGAAATGAAATATAAAATAAACGTTTTACCATTTTTTTTAAATCATGAAAAAAATAAGTAAATATCTTGAAAAAAAAAAACAATTTCAAACAAAATTAAAAACTAAGATATAAACGGTAGCCTTAAGGCGCCCCGGGACGCATTTGTCCTTGAGATTTGAAAGAGTAAGCTTTATTCGAACATTGACGTGTAGAAAAGAGACGGATATACTCGCCGACCGCGAATTCGTTACATTTGGAATCGATGAAACATGTTTTTTGTATTTAAATAATTATTATCATTTGAAAAAAATTTTTTTTTTTAAGTAATGTCCTAGATTATTATATTGTCTATCTTTAGAAAGAAAAATTAGGTTCGCGTCACTTACACAACTTAAAAGAAAATCGTTGCAAGAAAAAAACAACACTCTTATTTATTTATTTTCATGACTATAATAAGGTGTATTTCGTTTTTTTTTAAGCAAAGTACTAAATTAATATATCTAGAATATTGTGGTATTTTTAGTTTTAGCCATTTGTTGGGAATAACTTCAACAAAATGCACCAAAATACGTTACAAAACACGTTTTAGGGACTGGTGGCGCCTTAACGGAGTTCAAGTCAATTAGTCATGAGACCACCTTCTTAGTTAATCTAAAAATACTGTTTAAACTAAGGTTTCATGGTTTCAGGTTGGTTTTTTCTGTATTAACTTTCTTTGTATGCTTGGTAGCACACAAATAAAGTGGTCAGTATCAAAAGTAATAACTTTATCTGTTAATTTAACCAATTTGTTTAGGTATCAATGTACCCCAGTATATTAAATATATATTTTTTTATAGTCTAAAAATAATTTTAATGTTTTATTCAATTTATCAACGAAACTATTAACCAAAGCACCTTAAACCATAATACAAGTACATTGTATATATCAATAAAATGTCATTAATACTATATGTTAATCTATCAACTCAATGGGTTTAAAATCGATAATAGTTACGTTTTGATTGTGAGTGTAACTGGGTTTTTGTTATATTTTTATAGATAAATTTTTCCAATATCCCCCCATATCCCACGCATATCCCCCGCAATAACCCCGCATATTAATTTACCCCAATTTCCTCTGCTCATACTGTTCTAGTGATATAACCGCGTTTTAATTTAAATGTGTCGAACACTATTACAATACGGCAAATATAATTTTGTAAAATACTGTAATAAATAGAGAGTGAGATATAAGAAAGTTGAATTGCTTTAACCTAAAAATAAATCTGTTAGTTACAATAGTATTATGTATTGTGCATTCTAAATCCTAAGCTTACGCTTGTACGGGCGCTGCCTAGTGAGGTAAATTGTCTAATACATCTTTTGTAAACATTAAACACAATAAATAATTAATATATATACATTTTTATTAATAATATTAAATAAAATTATCAATAATTCAAAAAATATATTGTATATTGTATTGTATTGTATTCGTGGAATAAATGATTTATCTCACATTCAGGAAATTAATTTCGCGAAAATCATCATACATTGACAATATCTTTTAATTTATTCAACGGATTTACGACCCGTTGAATATAATGGTTTAAATAAAAATTGTAATAATTTCAAATCTGTTTTTATTGACTTTTAATCATTAGAACTTTGAAACCGTTGCATTTTGAATCAGGCTAGCTTGGTTTGAGTGATTGACTCTTCGAAACTCGGATCTTCGGTCCACCTTCAGAACTCCGCCCCGAGTCTCAGCTGTGTCCCGACTGAAAAGGAACTGGTCTTCGGGTCCGCTGAGAGCGGATCGGCCGGGACATATGCTCACTCCTTCATTCATTTTGTTTCAGATCTAAAACTATAATCACAACTTTTGTGTGCATTTTGATATTATTTATGTTTTTTTTTCTTTTGAAAGTCTGCGTTAAAGTGTTTTTAACCACAAAATCGATTTTTAAAAATTATGTTATGTTTGACGTTGTCGAAAATATTTTTTTGTTCACGGAAGTAAATGTCTCGCCCGATATTATTGTACGCGCCGTGCTACTTAACCCAGTCGGCGGTTCTGAGAAAAGCCGAAAGCTATAATAATATCACTTATCATAAGATAAGTATTCTCATTTCACAAAGAGTTGTTGTTCAGTCTAAGGCATTTTCCGTCGCATTTTAGTGGTTAGAAATTTGAATACCCACCAGCCAAGTTGCTAGGAAATTAAACTGCCTAATCTATCTCGGTGCGGTTAAAATTCAGTTTAATTAAGGTTGAACACGCCATTGCGTTTTTCAAACGCCCTAATGCACTTATATTTGGTTAAATGTAACAAAAGCGTGCATGCTATTTAATTATAAGAACGTATAATTATTAGTATAAAAGCATTCCTGCACTTTTTTTTCAATTATTTACTTATTCTACGCGCTATTAAGTTTTCCATATCAAAATTTCATAAAAATTAATTAGTTACGGCACATTCCATTTTCGCCGATGCTAAATGACGTCACGTCAGAATACTACATTTCTGACGTCACGCGGAGCTTACAGGTACAGTTCTATAACTCTATTGTTTTGCAAACATTATCGAAACGCATTGGACTAAGAACCCTAGTTTATATTTTTTTTTAGTTTCATTGTTTTGTTTTTGTTTCATAAGGTAATCAAAATTAAAAAAAAAAATGAAAACGGGATTGTCATGTATTCGATTACACAATTGTAAGTAGAGTCAAGTCTAATAATAACCATTCAATATTTTGGTGAATATTTCTTGGCAAGCTTTCGCTTTTAACGAATGATGCGGCGAAGACACCAAACCTTGAGTTGACCAAAAACTTGAGTTGTTATTTTGTATGTGAATCTACTCGCACTTATACATGCTTAGCGGATTGTTTGTTAATACCCAATTTTAACATAATATATTAATCATAATCGCGCACGGGCGGGATTGACAAAAAGGACTCTCGCGAGTCTGTACATCTACATCTCTCTCATGCCATAAATGTGGATACGAGAAGCAAAGTAAAGTTATCTTATACTAACAGTAACAATAGGAAGGATTCATATTCTTCCTATTGTTGGAATCGAAAAGCCTCGAAAAAAAGATTGTCTCGTTTATAGTTTATAAAACGTTAAAGTGGGGTAAGTTTTTTTTTATTTATTATTTCTCGTATGTTTTCTGGAAAAATAAAAATAAATAAATATCATTTCTACGTCAGAACAACATTCAGGTGGACTATAAATCTTTTATTAACATTTTACCGTCAAAATCAGAACTAAACAGCACAAGATTACTCAAGTCTACTATTAATAAAATGTTTTATTATTATTTTATTTTAAAGAATTGCTATGATCTAGGTTGTAAATATACAATTATTTTGGGGCCTACTCAACTAGGCCAAATTTGTCTGTACCAGAATCAGGTGAGATGGTGGTAGTGAAGCATTAAAAATGGTATGACCATGTGCAAAAAATGGTATGAACCCGAGACCCATGGGCCAATAGTCCAATGCCGTAACCACTTGACTACCACGATATCTTTTTTAAAAAGGGATTTAAAAAGGCGATTTTCTCCAGTACTTCCACAAATTTGACTCATAGGCCTCAGAATCTGCACCATCAGAATCTTTGCGCCGAGGAGTCGCGCTTGCCAGCTCGAAGGTCCACCCCGAGGGGGCAGCCGTGCAGCGCAGGACATCCCACTGGCTCTAGCGTGATGGCGTAGGGTCGTTGGTGTACGGTACTGTGCAAAATGCTCGAAACTAAATATTTTTTACAATTTTCGAGCATCGAGCAAACCTTCTAGCAAATCATGTCCGCGCGGGTGCAGTACGTGCTTGGTATTGTCACTGTATCTATTTTATTTTATTTTTATTTATTTTAGGAAACAACAGCTGGCATAGAAGTAAAATTACAATAAAAAAAACAATTAAACAAAATAGAAAAATACATTCGGGAGCGAGGTTCATCTATCATAGTATGTGTCCAAGGTATTTAAAATAATTAACTCTTCTCAATGGCACCCAATCGACCAATACAGGAATAAATATTGCAATTATTGTACTTCTGGATGTATGCCAGTAATTTCGGCCTGTTAAAATATTAAATACAGCACGAAATTTGGATACATTTCATAATATTTCGCGAGTCCGGTCAATAGAAGCCTATTCCATCGCATGGCTTGAATAAACAATTCTGTGCGTTGATGTCCGCTTTGTACAACGTAATTAAAACAAACAATTTAATTAGTTCTCTGTTTATTATCCATTTGAACGATATAAGACAATTATGGTTTTTCATTCGCAGGCGGCCATCATAGTATACTTAGCACAATGGTTTGGACACACAATAAAACAGGAACATATGTTTTAGTCTATCTCTATGTATTCAGAATAAGCTAAAAATATTTGCAGTTTCACAAATGAGAAGTTTCTTACATAAAAAAACAACAAATGTGTGTAATATACTTTTATTTAAAATCAATTAAATTAAAATATAAAACTTTCTATTACAGGATTTCAAATATAGAACGTATTTATAAAAAAAATATATTTAATGAAATAATCATCAATAAGAATTTTGTATTTAGCTTAAAATGATAAACAAATCAAAATTCAACGAAAAAAATGTGATCAAGCCTCTCTGACTTCAAATAACCATTGATACTCACGTCTCCCTCCCCCCCCCTATCTCTACCTAACACCCCCTCTCCCTTCCCTCTTTCTCGTATATGACATGTAAGTACCATAAAGTATTTCGATACGCAAAAATTTACAAATAACTTTATATGTTTTATCGATTTAGGTAGTGTCAAAAATAGCCCTGTAAGATCCACTTATTTTTTTATTACTGTTATTACATCTCGCGAATAAAATTCTACGAAAGAAGTTAGAATTGGGGAGCTTCACATAGAAATCCTTGTATCTGCAAAAAATACCCTATACAGTCCTGGACACAACTACACGGTTTTATTATAGTTAATTTGGGTTCGTTACGCTGAACCAGGCGTTATTGAATTTATTACATACATCCTTCAAGGTCCCGAAGGTGGCTCGCATTACGTCCTCATTCCTCATGCTCATCAATTAGTCCCAGAGATACTTTACGAAGTCCCGAAGGATATGCGGGAACGTGTAGCGAGAAAGTTCCCGGCTCCGAAACCGCCGTAAGTGCCACGATACTTGATCGTAAAGGAATATTTTATTCATGAAAATAATTAAAATTCATGCACGCCTGTTGAAAAAGAGAAACACTATACAAAGTCGACTTTGCGACCTTTAATGTTAAGGTGGCTATTCTCAAGTCAGACAAATAAAAGTTGCATTAAATACATTTAGAGATAATCAAACTTAGCTTGATTATAATAAACCAATAATCAGTCCCATGTTAAGGAAAAGAATCTCGATTTAGTAATATTTTTTTATACTTTGCCTAATAATAATGTAAATAACTAAGCATAATAACTTATTATCTGTCCCTTATTCTTCGGCGTTTATCTTATATCTAAGATTTTCAGGTTAATTATTTTGCTCGGGAAAGGCAGAGCAACAGAAAAGGGTCTAATTAATAATGCACTTTAATCCTACCATAATATAGCGAGCAATTAGGCCAATAATTTCCGGCCTCTATCTATCTATCCCTCGTACCAAGATCGTACAGCGAACACGCTTTCGGTAATCACCGCCGAAGTGCCGAGAGGTGAATTCGGTGAACCCACAGACATAAAATGCGATAAGCCTCGTCCACACGGGCGCAACACAACACGCAACGTAAGATGTGGGGCTAGTCTGAAACCGATTCGCCGATCACTCGCTGTCAATTTCATTTTTGGCTAATGCATTAAACAAACGTCAAACTGACAGCGAGCGAGTGGCGAGTCGGCTTCAGACTAGCCCCATTGCCTGTGTGTTCGCGCAAAGCCCGTCGCCTAGCCGCAGCTGGCGGTCGCTACGAACGTGACATAAAACTAGGGAGTTACTTGCGTCGGTCTAATCTAAAAAAAAGGTCCTGGAATTTAATAAGCAATGAAATGTTAGAGGGAGACAATGAAGCCATAGACTAAGGAAGCCAGTAACCAGAACTCCTGAAAACAAAGGCATTTTGAGGGATTAAGTAACGAGTTTTTAAATTGGACGCAGAAAGGCAAGTTTTAAATATTACTTTCCTATGCTGAATATTATTTTAAAAGAAGTGTACAACGAATTGGCCAACATGACTCATACTTTAAAACGACCTGTTCACACTAACTAGAAAGTTCTTTCTGGCCTAAATCCACAACTATTTAAAACAAATAAAAATTATAATTAACTATAATTATTAAATAAAAAAATATCAATCTTACTTCTTTTGAAAAAAAACATCAAATAAGTAACGTTTAATTTTATTATAGAATGTGCTATGTTCGCTAGGTATAATCATACAAGTATGACAAATAATACTATTATGTCATATATATAGGTAATATACATGTATGTATTTTGAAATGTGAAAACGCTCACACACGCCAAACCCCATAATGACTAAATAAAATTATTCGATTATGGTTCTTGTCATAAACAGGAGCTATCATTAAATCACGCCGGCGCGGCGGGCAATTTGTTTGGTTTCATGAAAGATATCGTGCATTACAATAATAACGAGATTTATTATTATGTCATTAACTGTACTACTATTTGTAACGTATTTTCGATTGTGCGCTTGTCACAAAACATAATATTATAACTCGTACAATGAATTTGAAGGATTTTTATTGCGCGCGTAGGTTTTTATTGTATTTAAAACAAAATATAGAAGCATAGCGTACATATTATTTCAATTATTTTAATATTTAATTATATACCTATTATGTACTTGATTTTTGTTTTTTTATCATCTCTTCTTTCATTAGCTTTTTTACATTTTAGTACGATAACTATGATAATGAAGATTATTTTAATTGGTTGGGTTGGTTATATTGTATTCATTGTTTATGCATAGGTTTATTATTCAACACTTTTTTTATATACAAAACTTATTATGTAAACGGTATACATGTTACAGCACCTACTATAGCTATATCCTATGTTTAATTTACCTAAATGTTTGTTATACCTTTAGTTTACTTATTCTCATGTCCATTGGTTTATTGATAGGTTGCAGTGGTACGTAGGTTGCATATATACATACTATCACGTAGTATATATTTTTTATGTATCAAGTTATACCCGTACTCAGAAAATCGAAAAAGTTAATCAATGAAAAATAAATAAATAAATTTATTAAAGAGATTACCGAAATGAAGAAATAAAGAGATAATTATAACTATTTAAGGTGGCTTGGTAATTAGTTAAGTAGGCATCAAGTAGTGATCAGATTAAGCCAACTGCAGTAATGAATTTCTTAATCCCCGCTTCTTTCCCGCTTTATTGTGCTTCCCTCTAAGTTATTCTGTTCTCAATGACATGTTATGTTATGTTATGTATGTTAGTGGATGTGGGGGGTTACCCCCCGTGTGTACCGCGTCCTTTTCAGAACTATTATACTTTTAAATCCACTTATAGTTCACCCTCTAGTCCCGTAATGTAGATAAAGTAGAGTATCTTTTTGGGTGCGATGATTCTAATCTCTTCTGGCTTAAAAAGATGGTTGCCTAGAAGCTGGTATCTTTTGTAAATGAGGGGAACTAGGTTTAAAGGGGTTTATGGCCTCTCTTGGCAAAGTCTGCACCTGTCGTCGGTGGATAGGCTTAATTTGTGCAGATGTTTGTACAGCTTGCAGTGGCATGTTAAGGTTTGGTTTCGGCTTAACTTTAATAGTTCCGAGTCTTTTTTGGGAGAATCCTACTATGAGTTCTTTGGCTGACTTTTGTCCGGGCAGTTCTTGCCAGTATTTTTGTCTTTGTTTCCAAGAACAGGTTTTTAGCAGTCTGCTGGTAGTGCTTTTGCCTATGCCCCAGGTCAGTTCTGGGCCTATCATAGTCATGCTAGCACCTTTCTTGGCCAGTTCGTGCGCTTTTACCTGTTACATATGAGTCTCAATGATATCCTAAATCACGGTTTATGATATATCGAATTTCAAATATACAATCTAACTTGGATATTTTACTACGTATTATGTAAATGTATTATTCGTAGATATGTCCGGCATCATAAAAAATTATTACATGTCTAAGAAGAATTATTCATATTTTCATTAATTTACTAGGATTACAATCAACAGTCATATTTTCCTGCCACAAAAATATGCTGGGGACGCCCACGTTGTGAAAATCGGTGTTTGCTGTCGTCGTGTCCAGAGCAAAATACCCAACTAATCTTAAATATGTAAATTTTAATCGTAATAAAATTCAAACGCAAAAACGAGGACTATCTATAGCTTCTGGGACTGGCGCCAAAATAGAAGGACAAGAGTCATGAGCCATTTTCTTATCTGTTTTATCCTCTTTATATATAATTTTATATCGATCATTTTGACCATATTATATTTTATACCATATTATATTTATTTTATATTTTATACCATATAAATATTTTGTAAAATTGTAAATGTCCAAATGTGTCACTTATCGCATTTACACGAAGTGAGCAGTAAAATTCTGTCGGGATCTTTGCAAAAGTCACAAAACAAACTACTATATGTACATTAAACATGTTATAACATTATACATACCAACCATTATCCTTATGTTAGATATACCTAACATACATTATATTCTTATGTAGAAGTTTCTATGAAGACGCGTTCTCTTAAAAATTAAAATTGGTCTTGAAAATGTTTTTGAATCGTTGTCTCATTAAGAGCCATAACGCACTCGAATTGCATTTTATGCATGTTTTTGAGGTCTACTGCCAAGATAGCTTTTCATACCAGGCATATACAAAAATATAATTAGATTAACTAAACATATTTACAGAAAACCTTTAAGCTGGTTTTTAAAAAAATAATCCTATGTTTATGGTTTCAAAATCCTATGTACGATTTCATCTAAACGGGCCGATAAAATTACTCCAAATTTACACATTACAACACATTACAATTCTACCTCCTATAATCGATATGAAAATATTGTATAGTTTATGGACAAACATTTTTTTTTCAATTTTAAAGCGTGGACTTAAGATAGATAGTCCTAGCATGTTATATTTCAGTTTCTTAAATTTAGCTTTTGATAAAATATAGGAATGCAAATCACGTAACGTCCGGCCACAACATAACATTTTAACAATATTGCTCAGAACATAACTAATAAATAAATCACTTTTCAAGGCGGATATACGAACGCAAGGATATGGAAGTGGAATTCCCGTTCATCGAAATACCGTACTCTTTGTTTATGGTTTCAAAATCAATATTATCGCGCCTTTAAAATCATGCCTATGTAAGTATAATTTCTAGGTTATGAAAACACGAGCATTTATTGTGTCAAATGGAATGCGTCTTCCCGCCGAAATTCGAATCCGAATATCGAACGCCGAGCGCCGCGCCGAGCGTAGAGGCGGGCGAGTCGCGCCGAGCGTAGAGGCGGGCGAGTCGCGGCTCGCGGGAGCTCCACAGCGGCCAGTCCAACAGTTGGTTCGCAGGCGCTCGCCGCAAGTTGACGTGGCGCCAGCGTTTCATATTGCATTGCTTTTAATTGCTCTGCGACATGCGTCTAAAGCGTACTTCAAATACTATTAAGAAATAAATACGCTACCAAAAATGCAAATGAATACATTCTTACCCAACAACAGTGCATTTAAAAAGAATTACTTTTAATTCAAGTGTCATGGTTTAAAGTGGAAGCTAGTGATTTTATGTTTTTTTTTCCGGAATGGTACATTGGTCAGAGCCAACCGTTGAATACCGAACTTCAAGTAAGAATAAGTGCTATTGTTAAATATTTATATTATATGCTAATAAGCTCTTATAATAATGTTATTAACACGTTTAATCGAATGAAAATACATTAGTGGTATTTTAGAAATACACCATATAAATTCTCCCGTGAAAATTCAATATTTTCTAGAATCGGACATATTAATATGACTTTCCCGCGCGATGTCAAATATCAAGGTCAAATCTAAAAAACTATACAAAGCTTTCACGCACGCAATATTTGACTTTTGCCGCCTAGGAATTTGATATCGACACGCTTAATCTACGCTATTATTTAGTATAATAATATTTCATTATTAGATTAAAATATAATTTGAACATTATTCGAATGTATACTAGGTTTTAACTATATTTTCAATTACTTTAAAAAAAAATTATTAAAATGAAATTTTATTTTCTATTGGGAACGTTTAAAATATTAAAAACAAAAGTCTTAAAAACCGTTAGAGCTTTGTCATAAATAAAGTGTGATAAAACTATAAAATAATAAAAAACCTTTAGAAATTACCTTTAGAAACGTGTAATATGGATTTAAAATATTTTTAATCACTTATTTATTTATTTGTTTATTAAAATTTTATTACTTTATATTCATTAGGTACGAACAAGGTATAAAAAAAACGCTTGAGCATTTTTATTCATCATATTGCATTTTTAGTTATTCAAATGCATTTGCATTTAAATTATTTACTAGATGTCAAATGCATTGAATTTCGTCTGACTATTTTGACGTCTAAAATGCAAAACCAAAAACTCTGACGTCACTTTCATTCTTGGTTTTTGTCTTTGATTATTTTGTCTGCTTTTGTTCTGCCATCCTTCTCGCACGTAGACACACGCGCTCCTGCTTTCCCTCTCGCACTCACAAATGCACGGAGTCTTTCGCTTTCTAGCGGGTGGTGTATAAACTATTCTATCATATGGAAAACGTAGAAATATGTACTTCTGTGATTGCTATAGATTTTCAAATGAAACCTCAACTTCAGAGTTTTAACATAATGATTTCCCTCAAAAGTATTAAATAAGCTTTAAAAACAATAGGTACGTATACCTTTTGTAATATTGTCATATTTATATTACTACTTTATTTATTTTTTCATGAAAATATGATTAGCAATTAACATTAACAGGCTATTAATAAAAGCTCAGATGTTAGCTATAAAAAAATACAATATTTAAAACTTACATTTGTACACATAACACAATATTAACATTATATTTGATTCAAATAATTAATTTATCATATACTTAATACGGTATTTTATATACTTTTGATGCTAAATAACTTATAAAAACGATGCCATAAATGAAACTGTCCTTATTTTGTTGTTTCGGCTTATTTGTTTAAATTTAGTTTTTTTTAAATTTTAAACGAATGTAACGATTGACGATATGAACATTGCAGACTTTTCTAAATATTTGTCAACTTATGTTGGTAATTGTTGTTTTTTCTACAAAATGCACTTAACCCCTCTGACCCTCCCCCCCCCCCTTCCCGCTAAACCTAACAAAACGGGTCTCGCTATTTTAGCTTAGGTAATACTTAGATTTCTCTAAACATTTTAGAGAAGAGCGAGTAATTGACACTAGTGAGCATGCAGGACTATTTAGGGATATTAGGAGACGAAGGGAAATGATTAGCAAAATGGTTTACACCCAAAAACTATTTAGTTATGCGCTTTTCATATTATATAACCTCAGGTTGCACCTTTAGGATTTATTTATGTAATTTTAATTAAGGACACGTTTACATAATTTTACAATAGTCAAAAGAGAAAATATTAGCATTAGTGCCATTATGTAAAAATATATAAAAACTATTAAGTATAAAGCAAAATAACATTATAAATAAGTACTTTAATCAAACATAACTATTGAATAAGTCATAAAAATACAAACTTTAAATTATTATTTTTGTTACTACAAAGGTTTTTGAAATAAATAAATATTTTTTTCTAATAAACAAAATAATATTAAACTAGGCCTTTTTATGACTCTTTATTCACATATCATATACACTTTTACTTCGTTTATATTCTAGGTTGTATTTTCGTGTAACAATACGTGGTTGAAAAAAAAACCTAAAAAAGTTTTTTTTGCCATCTCGCCTTGTTGCATCATTACCGAAACCCTGCGACCATCCAGACAACCTGCATAGGTGATTAATTCATACTTTCAGGTAACGCTATCGACAAGCGTCTGTTTTTTATCGTTCAACCGTTTCCTATTGTGCAACCGGCCATAGTTATTATTCTTACTGGTAGAATTCGCGAAGGTACTTTTACCTCCTCCCTTTACCACTTCCGCGCTTCTTACTAGTAGAATTTGCAAAGGTAATTTTACCTCCTTTCATTATACACATTTTCATTATGCATACAGCATGTTCATAAAATATTAGGATTACTTTTAAGTTAAAAAAAAAAGTGTCTGTGTGATTATACACTAATACACTATAGTGAAACATCTGTAACGAACTTTTGTCATCAACTGCATAATAATGTATTATTATTGGAATCTTTATTCAATAATGTTTCCGCATGATTTTTTATACAGGGTATCCCAAGACCATTCCCGAAGACTTAAGAGGAAGGGGGTTTGGGTAACCTATTTTGAGTAAGAAATGATTTAATGGTTTTATTGTAATGTGTACACGAGGAAACCTGTTTAATAAATAAATAAATATCTTCTCGTTTCACATCCCCTAGAACCCAAAACCACACAGTTAAAAAGTTTATATATATATCTATCTTTATCACTTTCTTTTGGACACGATAACTGCCGTAATTTTACACCAATCACGTTCAAATTGATTACATAAAATTTAAAGGCACAAATCTTGGTCAAGTTCGTTAATGGGTAAAATCAGACCGGGAGGGGGGGAATAGGGGGGTTCGAAAAAGTGAAAGTTTGCTATAACGTTCTTAGTATATAAGATATCGAATTAAGTTAATAATTAACTTTATATTAATCCATAGATAAGGGCTTAAAACGTATCGAAGTAAATTTTTTTTAGTAATCTTGTAGTAAAATCATTGATCCTAGGGGTTGGAAAAATTGGTTTTTCAAAATTCAAAAAATCATACCTTCCTTAATAGGAATCAAATCAGTTCACAATGTTAATTGTAGGCCAATAACTTTTTGTTGTTTGAAACAATTTTTGATATGAGCATCCCTTACGGTACAAAATAAAGAGGGATTCAGTATACTCATTCTCCCTGCGCAAGGGTAAGTATGGCGCGATCCGCTCCCCGCACGGTTCGCAATGTTTAATACAAGTTCGTACAATTGGAGTTCGCCTATCCCCAAATTTGATCCCGTGAAATCTACCGCCGCCTTTTGGCGTACCGAAAGGGTTTTTTATTAAATTGTTATAGAATAGATAATGGCAATGAATCGTACTTCCTTCTGTCCTCCGCGCTACGCGTAGAAACGCGAATTGGAAATATCCCGGTGCATCGCTCGCAGATATCTCGTTATATCGATAATTCAATCTAGCAACGTTGCACAGAGCGTCGGCATTATGACGTCATCAAACGGCGGCGCTTGTGACGTCATAAGCCCTGTATCCCGTTTAAGGTAAGCGCCGCTACCGCTACGCTGGCAAGAAAACTTTTCAAATAAATCGTAGAAGCGATTACTTTTTCATACCCGGTCATCTATACGACGGTTCAGTGGTAAAAACGCCTGCATATGCAACTGCCGATATCCAGGTTTAGGATTCGAACACCAGCTTGTCATGACAGACCGCTGTTGCGGGCCATTTTGAACATAGAATAGTTATTTTTTTATCTATTTATTTTTATTTATTCTTTATTGAAAAATCCACAGTATTACATTTTTACAATTTAAACAAAACTTATTATTAGTATATAAAACCAATTATGGATTTCGGTCATTTTACACAATAACATTAGCATAAAAATTTGAACAGTGTTCTTAAAATATATATAGATTATTAATATTATATACGTATACAGTAGTTTTTTTTTTTAAGTTTTATATGTAATTTGTGAGTGATGTTTGTGGTAGTTGTGAGTGTGTGACACTTGTATGTTAATAAAAATAAATAAAGTAATAAAGTATGGTTAAAGTATGTTTAATAATAATTTATAAAAATAGTTATGTCGGTTCGAATATCAGTAGCCAATATTCTTAATAAAAATATAACAAAATATACCCCCCCTTTATATTCCCATTACTGATCTGACGTAAGTATGAAGTACAATACAATATTTTGTTATACCAATTTACAATAACAGTATAAATACAAAATTATAGTTACAAAAAGAGAAATAATAGGAAATAGTACAATGCAAAAAGGTAATAGGCCAAGTTCAGACGGGCACCACAAATACAAAATTACAGATTTTGAAAGGTTTAGTGTTTGTAACCGTGTGGACAATAATGAAGCTATCCGAATTGAATTGATCACAAAAATATGTTGCGTATAGTGTTTATGTTACAAAGAAAATCAAAATATATCACCTTTTTCTGGATCATTTGTATTTTCTATTAACACACTTTTTTTAATTTATGAAACATTTCGAAAAACGTACTTCTTTATTTAAATTCCATCCTTTTGTAAAAAAGGTATTGAAGATAAGCTTTTATGCTCCATTCTCCTCGTACATACTAAGGTATAATAATTGCATATTTAATATGTAATTAGCACTTACTTTAATTAAGCGACTGTACCTAAATAGACAATGTTTATACCGAGACAGGCCTGTTTTCATTAAAGTAAACTATTTATTTAAATTTGATTTCTTAGAGCGTAAGTAATTAAAATAGCATATATAAACTATTATTTAGCATATTTTATTGGACTGTATGTGTGCATGCTTCAAATCTATAATGACTAATGTTGGGAAAATGTCAAACGATTTCTGAGATGACCCCGAGACAACCTCTTATAACCGGAAAAATAACGCTTTTTAAATGTTTGACAGTAATGAGCGGTTGAAAGACGATCACTATAAACAGATGGGCCTAGGGGTAAATGTATATTCACACATTTCCAGCCAGTAAAAATGAATAAATAAACATTTTGAGTTTTTTTTATTAAATTATTTATTTAAGTGGTTTCTTTGTAATATTAGTTCATTAAGTTTGATTTATAATGCGCGAAAGGTACGTTTACTTTACTTTTTAGGAATCATTAATATTTTTTTATCTGAAAAAAGAATGTGTGTAGTCTTGAAAGGTTTTATATATATAAAACTATAAATATAAAATGTAAATTAATTACGTTACGTTATAATAGGCGATCGCCGTAAGCTTACATTACTTATATAAAAGTCTGACAGTATATTGACATTTGGAAAATTTGAATTTTCTTTAATAGTTTTACTGATTGAAAATTTTCAAACAAATTATATAGCCAGAATATTTCAAGCCTAATTAATACCGAACGCACAGATAGTTGCATCGCTTGAGGTAATGCACGCTGGTTTAAATACAGGCCTATATTTTATGAAAGCTTTTCACTCTCACCTATCTATCTGTGCGCTTATGCAATACGGTCAAACTTTCATTAAGGTAGTGAAAAAATGATTTAAAAAAAGAAACAATAATTATGAAAAACGGTGAAAATGTAACGAATATGACCTATAATGAATGAGAAGTGAATGGTTTAATGAATATTTACAAGAATAACTTAAGTTCAACGTAGGATATATGCAAAGAATCATCATGGCTAAAAATAAAAAGAAAAGTGTAAAATATATGCACATTACGTGCAAATCGTTTAGATATAGTAAAATTGGTATAATGTTAAAACAACATTAAATAACTTCCTTACATCCCAGACAGTAAATTTTTAACTTTTATTTAAAGGTATGTTTAGATATACATACCAAGTCTCTATACAAACGCTGTAGTGTTGTGACTCTATTATTTGTAAAAAAAAAGATTATTTTTGTAGAAGAAAAATAATACTATGTATCGTTTTATCTCCTAAATATCTAGGCTTCTATGAAATTAAAAAGTTAAATTTTGCCTAAAAGTTTGCCTAAGAGTCATAAAGTTTGTATTTTTCTTTACATTTTATCAAAAGTTTAGACGTAAATATCTTATCACTTTAAATTTTACGTGTGAATACATTGCAATCAAATATAGGTTGTGATAGACGAGGCGGCGGAGAATGTTTAGCTCCCCTCTCTGAACTCATTGTCAGACCACTAATCATGTTCCATCCAGTAGAGCGCCTTGTGGCTGAAGTTAAATCTATCAGTTTTAACTTCTATACATTCATGGATAAGAAGCTACTATTCCCATCCTTTGGCCGTCTATTGCAACTTTCAACTCGAAAAGTACAAATGCGAAAGAGTTGAAATTGTGTGTGTAGATAGATACTCTTGAAAAACAACCATAGCCGGTTAGATCACGTCGGTGGGTGGTCGAATAATATAAATAAATAATATTAAAGTAAAAAAAAAAAGTATAATTAACACTGGCCAGTTAAAATGAATATAACCTCATCAATGTGTTTAAATAGAATAATCTAAAACAATGCTTAGTGTCACATTTTAATTATTATAAAATTTGAAATATTATATCCGAATTGTTTCATTACAAACCGCACATCAAAATTTACAAAAAAAGGGTGATGAAATTTCCGATGAATTGAAAGAATTTAAGGATTCCATTGTATGTTTTTTATATTTAAATCTACTCAGACCTAAAAAATAACCCACTATCGCCTCTATGGCCATCCATAATGCACATCGCCTAAAAGTGCCGCATTGTCAAGTGGAGAAATTAAGCAACCCATCACAAGTTGGTACCACAAGCGCGTGTAGCCTGGGTGGGAGATGCCTTTAATGACGCCTGTAAGATGTCAGGTTCCGGTTGAATTATTTACTATATGACTACTAATTTATCATATATGATAGCAAGGTGTCATTCTTGTTTCCACTTAAAACCAATGCTAATGAATATCGTAAGTTTTACACTATCGCTACTTAACGTTATTTTTTTTTCGTTTGCGAAGCATTAGTGAATAGTAATAGCTGGTTACTTTAATTTTTATTTTGCATTTTGGCAACATATCCCAGAATTACGACACGTGTCGGAGTTCAGTAAATGTAAAGTAATTTAATTAGGTTCGGAATTCCAAGTAAAGAACAATGGACTTTGTTTAAACTAATAAGGATTTGTTAGAAAATAGCCAGGCCGCTCCATGGCAGCATTATCCAAGCCAACATTGAGTTTTCATTGTTTAGAATTCGAAGCATTTTGTGAAGGAAGTTCTTCGTCTATGTGATAGTATTTCAACCAGTATGTATTTAATTGACTCAATATGCATTTCTTTGCTACTGGGAGTCTGTATTAAATAAAGGCATATTTAGATAGCATGCCTTAATTGTTCGAGACCTTTGATTATTGCTTAATTGAAACTTTTCATTGTTTCTGACTTAAAACTTCAATATGAGGCTTATTTTCATTGAAAAACTACGAATTATGTGAAATATTACATATCTTTTTTTTAAATTACAAATGTCAGGTTTTTTTTTAATTAAAAAAAATAATAATAATAAGACATCGCTTTTTCCATTTACGCAGTACTGATATTCAACCTTCATTATACTATGGTACTGGTAGCTCTTTCACTGGAAAAAAAATGGTACCATAAAGTGACAGCAATATTTTTTGTTGGACACATTGATTATTATAAACTTACTTGTTGCAAGTACAACATATTTCTCAATGTAAGTACTATAAGTAGTATAGTAAGTAGTATATGCGACAGTAAAAACCTTTTTAGAATTCATTCATTGGTTTTGGATTAAAAAAGTAACACTGCGAAAAGCAACTCTCATTTATTAGTATGCTTAAGATTAGGGAGAATCGTCGTCTGCTTATGGTAGTGTCATAAAAATCGATAGAGCAATTCGTCTCAGGCGAGCAGAATGTAGCTTCTGCTTTTGAGCGTTTTTCCGAATCCTTCTATCGCCGCTAGTAGTTATTGGATGTGAAACAAATCGTCCAATGAGGGGTCAATGAGTTTCAAGGTAGCGAAATAAGATGGCGTTCCATCAAACGTTTATTTCCAATCTATGTGTCCATATCAAAGAACTTTTCCTGATAAATGGAAAGTGCATAACAAATATAATATCGAATAAGTTTCAATTCCATGCGCCTTTGATAAGGTCTTCAAAATAATTCCCCACCGTTATTTATCTTTTAGGTTAAATAATGAGATTTGCACGAATCAGCATGGGTCCCGCGTAAGTCAAACTTGTTGGTATTTACAATGATTGAAGTAGTCGACAATCTTAATGAAAATATTCGAACAAATGCGATTTATTTCGACATTTCGAAAGCCTTCGATAAAATAGATTATGGCCTAATCTTGAAAAAGGTTTTTAGCGTTGGTTTCCTTCTAAACTTCTTCTTCTATCCCTAAAACGATTACGAACATTTAAAAAAAATAGCCGAATCGGGCGAGTAGCTTCTGAGTTATAATGCTTCCGACAGACACACATTAATTTTTTTATGATCAAACGAAGAATATTTTTTTAAAAAGAATTGCTATGATCAAAAACATACACAATTATTTTGGATTCTACTTCATTAAGCTTAATGCGCTTGAGCTAGAGTTAGGGCATCATAGCCACTCTTAAATTTATACATATCCTTATTAAAACAACATACATTTAATAAGAAATTACACAATGTAATAAAATCTTACTACCTAGTCGTTTTTACTAAAAATATAAATTAAAAGTATTTCCTTGATTTGTGGAAAATTTTAAAAACCTAAGATGTTGAACAGTTGATTTCTTTATATCGAACAAGCAATGGATGTCTGTCTCTATACAACTTGAATACACCAATAGTTCGTACATAATTGATTCGTGACGCCGTAATAACATAAATTACTTATACAAAATCTGCATGTCGGAAAGTGAAAACCTTAAGGTAGAGTATCGATTAACGATTATTTTAATTATCTACGTGCAGTAGTATTATAGTAAATGGTCGTAGGGCGAGATTGTTTTAAAAACTACGAACACAGAATAATACTAAGGTTAACAGATTGTATATGGCATCCGTCATATCTAAATATTGGAGTAAAAACAGAAACGCAAATAAAAGACACGAATAGAGTTTCACGCATTCCTCGCAGGTCCATGGGGACCAAGTATTGACCTCACAAAACCCTTCATCGTCTGAAGAGTCAATTAGATAGAACGAGCCCCTTCTAAGTCCACATTATAAGTAAACGTTTCGAGGCCTACTCAAAACTTCCAGCGTGGTCCTCGATTTGTGAACACCCCGAAAAACCTTCCTTATACAAGAAGCAAAGACCATTAATAAAGAAAAATTTCCGAGGGATGAATGTTGGTTTCCATTCTTTTTTTCCACATACTATCAAAGAATAGGATAGTCTTAAATGTACCGGCTTCAAGCCATCCTAGCTAAGAAGCGAAAATTAACTTTCGTCCAAAAACTAACCTCATTACTGCACGCCCAAATACTTTTTTTTTTACAGGATATCCCTATACCATTTCCAATAAATAAAACCCAGCTATAATTTTGTAAAGACGACATAATGGTTTCCGAGAAAATACTGTAAACTTTACGCGATAATATTAACCCGTTGTTGTAATACGTACGCCAGCTTTAAGGCTACGAATATCGATACGAATATCACACAAGCGCACTAAAAAAATATATAATTTTGGGGTTGAATTATTTTTGCATTTTTTTATATAGCTTCTTACTCGTAATAGGGAACATAAACACTACATTAAGTTTCGGGAATGGTCTTGGGACATCCTGTTACCCTTCCCAACCTATTGGTAACACTACCGGTCGGATAAAAAGGTAAAAATAAAACCTTTACGATTGTATACCGAAAAATCTGTCGTATCGTATGCCATTGTCGTGATTTCTATTAGACCCAAACTCTGAAATTTGATCAGCCATTAGGGTTCAAAGTAAGGCTGAAAGGCTCTTCGATGGACCCGAAACACGAAAGGATCGCAGAATATGCTCGTAATAATTACTATTATTCTATTGTCCCGCGGCCGGCCCTGCAACGGTAGGGCCTTTATTAAAGAGGCACTTTTGAAATTTTAACTACAGCCTAAGGGAAATTTACTTTGTCGGTAAATAAAGATCTCGGCTGAGATGTAGTAACTTGATATCATTGAATCGTTAGACCGGCCTTTAATTAAACGGGCGGTATCGCAAAATGCACCAATTCTCAATTTTTTCACTGCCAAGGAAAGACTGCCATGAAAAACAAAAACATTGTTTACACTCAGAGGGTTCCGTACATTTTTTACAGTAGAATGTTTAAAAAAAATATGATTATTACGAATGTTACGTTAAAGTAACTATTAATTGTGGCCAGTATTTATTTTGACTGGCGGTCGCCCAGCGGTCGAAATTCATTAAACTTTTAAGTTTGCGATTTATTGAGGTTCTTATACCTTTATAATAGGGTGAATATACCTCTATAGTCATTGCATATATTTGTGACTTTACATTTATAGAAATATACGATGGCATTAATAATTATTTTTGCCTTAACATTGACAGACTATTAACAAAGGAACATTTGAAATCACACAAAATTCACAGTTCGAAACTCATTCGAGCTGTCAGTTGCATGAACATTTTATTTATTAAATTAAATTTATTTGTAATACATATTATAGATAAATTTTAGCTTTCTGCACTTCTTCTCCATATAAACTTTAACTATGCCAAATCTCAAACTCCTTCGTGCGCGCAATATGCTTAAAAAGGGGTAAAACATTTTCCCTTCACGTGTATCCTTCAAGATATCCTTCATATTTCTTATATATTATCAAGGTATTGCTATGTATGCTTTTTTATTTAAAGTTTTAAATAAAAAAGCAACTTAATAATGTCCTTATAATGTAAAGTTAAAGTATAGAAAATCAATTAACCTACATTTTTCGTATAGCCCCGTATGAAAAAGGTTCCAATTCAATTAGTTGCATGGAATTTCCCCAAAAGATTAGAATTTCCAGAGTGCCTAAGGAATGAGTTATCTAATGCTGAACACACAATTATTGCTGCATTTCAGTGGGCTTAGTCTCGGCTGCCAGTCGAGAATCGACTCGATTCTGGCGTCTCTTTCAGTCGCTGCCGACGGTCGTAGAAAAAACGAGATTGCCTAGTTCAGCCAACGATTGGCCCAAAACGGGGTGTAGAGTGCATGAGCAGCGACTCCTAAGCGATTCCTTCAGAAACTTGCTCAGTGTGCTTAGGCAGTAAACATACTAAAAGTCCTGACGTCTATGAGGGGAGCCGGATGAGGTTTTTCGCTTATATCTTGAAAACGGTGAAAAAATTTGAACACCAAATAAAATCTCATAAAATCTCATAAAATTTTCTACACCTTTTTTTTGAATTCCTAACCGTTTTTGGGCTAAACGCTCGAAATAAGTGAAAATTTACGAAAAAAGATTTTTATCTCACATTGTTCATCGACCATTCCTTTATATCGTCTAACTAAACTATTCACCTGAGACAGAAATTTTAAAGAATTGAATTCTCTCCAAGAACATATATTCCTGGCTAATCCAGGGTTATATGTATAATATAACAAGTTAAGATTTTGATGGTTTTTTATTATTTTATTTTTTATTTTTGATGTAATAAAACCAATCAAAAGTTTTGAAAACAACGCAAATTATTTGCATGAAGTTTAATTGAACTTACCCCAACGCCATTGTGTTTTTCGGTGACAGAGCTTTCGAATTCGCATTCAAATTTTATCCACGTTTTCCAAATTGCTTTTCTTTATAATAAAGCACATTTTTATTGTGTTTTAGCTTATTGTGTTTTTGGTCAGAATACTCGTTTTGTACCTAAACATTTGTTGTTTTGGCCTACCGCTACTTCTTCCCGAACGGCCTGTTTTAGACTCGCGTGTTCATCTGATCAATTTCACGACTCACGTTTATTAGTTCTGAAAGGGTACAAGATGCTAGGATATATTCACACGTTTTAAACCATTTTCTAATATGAAATCATTTTAAATAATATATTTTGCCTATATCCGTAGTTTACTTGAATATGCATCTGCTATTTGGTCTCCTCAGTATACAAAAAAAAATCAGAGAAATCAAATGATATTCCTTAATCATTTAAATGTTTTTAACTGTCTGTCTTCGACTTTTCTCTATGAACAATTCAAACACGATAGAATCAACATGAGAAAAAAATGTATGTTGTTAGGTTACTGATAAGTCTTTTTTACATAAAAATGTTATATATCTCCCAGAAAACAGTGCCATTCAAAAAGTTTAATCCTGACAATGTCAATGTTTATTCCCAATTTGACATCGTTAATTCTATGCATATTTTATATTGATAGTAAACTATTTGTTATCTATATACATACATAAATTGCAGATGATAATAATTATTTTAAAAGAAAAAATATGTATTGTGACATTTTTTTAATATTTTTAGAACCATTTCTTTCGTACTATTTTTATTTGGTTTCGTTTATTTAACATTCTAATTAATATGAGACTATGAGACAAAATATTGTACACATTATTTATATGTATGCATGTCTATTTTTTTAAATAAATATATATTTGATTTAAAACCGTCTCATTAATCTGAAAAAAACTGTTATTTTTTTAGGTTTTTTTCTGAGAAAATGGATCTACATATATATTTTCACCCCTTACATCGTCAATTGAATCTTACGGAATTACACTAGCCTGTTTGTACCGTATTGCGTGTATGTTGATTTTCTTCTTATGTGCCCTTTTAGCAAATGAAAGATGTTCACACACCACGCGTGCGGGACCAGACAGTTTTTTATAATTCACTATTCAATGCATTTTTTAATATTGTAGATAAAACTGGTACAGAAATTTTCTTAGTAAAAGTTTGGTAAACAGTAAATTATACCATTGGCAGCCAAAGTGACCTCGCAAAAGACTAAAATTATCATTATCGCTTTTGCCTTGACGTCGGGGTCGTCGTAAATCAATAAATTATAACTGTACGATTATCGTATTATGTATGGTTTAGAAAACTGTATATACTTACATAATACAGAAAAATAGATAGAATAGATAGATATTGTGTCATCTAGAAATATAGCAGTAGTTTTGAAACTTACGTAAACATAACCAACGTGTAAATATAATACTTGTACCATCGCTATTAGTAGGTGGGTATATTTAGACGAAGATGCACTTGATGGTCATGTTTTTATAGCAGCAGATCGCAATAATATGTAAGGTGGATTTTTTATTAAGCAAAAAAAGTTTTTCAATATTTAAATTTTTAAATATTTAATTGCACTTTCTGGGCGATTTGCTCCTATTAAAAAATAATCGTCAAATATCTATAAGCGAAGTACATCTACACTTAATTAAATAACTGCATATACAGGTTGTTACAAGACAATTTTCGAAGGCTTGAGTAGGTATGTATATTCCCAATTACGCGTAAGAAATTGTATTAAAAAATCTAAAATAATTCATGCCCAAATTTATTAATTTTCTATCAGAGCGGTCGTGCAAATTCCCTTTGTGCTTGCAGGCGCATGTAAGACTGGTCAGTGACGAGAGTGATTTCATATTATAATATATTTCAATTTTTTACTACTATTATATTATATTTCAATTTTTTATATTATATGAATTTTGATATGAGGTCAAAACAAACTATGTTTGAAATCGCAGGACCAATAAGTTGTTTTTTTTCCCCAGTAATGGTCTTGGAACACGATGAACAGGCGTACATATCGTGTGTACAGAATAGGTTAATATATAAATATAGGTAGAAACCAGCTTGTATAGAGTATTTTTTAATGGAATAGGGGATGAGGCGCCCACTCCCCTAGTGCCTTCAGGGTGTACAAGGTCCCTACATTACTCTGCTCTTAGGATATACGGTCTGTATATTATTTGTTAGATTATATTCTGCCATTCATGCGTTCCTACACTAATATTAACATAGTCTTCGTTAAATCATAATGTTTATCATATTATAACGGTTTGTTGGAATAAATTATTCATAGGTACTTATTTTAATAACTTTGTAAACTAGTAGTAGCCCAGTGCTCGAAATTCGACCGTAAATCTACCGTAAACTTTTAATTTTGAGCATATTGAGGTTCTGATGGATCTATAATACTTGAAAGATTCGTCAGATTTACGTGTAGGTACAAATACGTCATTCGCGTGTGTTGTTTGCCCTAGTTCCCTTGCATTAACTATGAAATTTAAAATTTTATGTTAGTAACAGTTGGAAAAAAAAACATAATTACAGCTCATTTGTTTGATACAAATCATTGTCAGTCTTAATTTTTTTATGTAAAAATGAGACTTTACATTTATAGAAATATAGCATGGCATTAATAATTATTTTTGCCTTAACATTGACAGACTATTAACAAAGGAACATTTGAAATCACACAAAATTCACAGCTCGAAACTCATTCGACCAATAAGCTGTCAGTAGTATGAACATTTTATTTGATTTAATTTAATATATTTGTAACACATAATATATATAAAATTTTACACTCCTTCTCTATATAAACTTTAACTATGCCAAATCTCACACTTCTCCTTTCGCGCAATATGCTTAAAAAGGGGTACAAAGCTTTTTTTTTCACGTATTAATTTATAGATTAATAACACAATATTTTATTTAATACGACAAGTGAGAGATTGTTTTTTCTAACTCGTTTTTACCGCTTTTACAGAGATGTTTTATTTTGATGTTACGCGGAAATTTGCTAACAACGCGAAAAGCAACATTCATTTTTAAGTAAAAAAGATATAAAACTATCATCAGAAATATTAAGTCAAATACTTTTTACGCTCAATTAAAAAAATATCGAAATGCTACCAACTCATTCCTCCTTATCTGGAGATTAATTTTTAACATTATTTGAACATCATTAACGTAATTAGATTAAAAGTTCTTATATTTTAAGTTGTAATATTATCGTTTTCCTAAATCTTATGTACTAGATAAATACATAATATTTGACATTATTTTATACTAAAGAGGACAAGAATGGGACATGACTACAGGGTCCGAATTGCATTTTTCAAAAATGCATAAACACACACATAAATGAAATTGAATCTTTTGAGACACGTTATTCTGTAATTTTACAGGCTGATGTATTTTAATATCCAGTTTGTATACACATTTAACTAAAAATATATCGGATACGGAAGATACTTAAAAAAAATAATCATTAATCCGTAAAGTTTGCCAGACTTTATGGTCAAAACATTCCCCACGCCATTCGGATTCCTCGAACAATGCACAGCGGCGCAGTGCAGTTACTGCTTACAGTTACTCTTGATAGTCCCGTTTCCGAAGAAATTGCTGTGTGTCTCGTTACGAGCTCGGTGTTGAATTTCGTCGAACGCGTCACCACGTCAAACTCTAAACGTGTTTAAGAGCCATAATGCACTCGAATTGCATTTTATGCGTGTTTTTGAGGTCTACTGCCAAGATAGCTTTTCATACCAGGCATATATAAAAAATATAATTAGATTAACTAAACACATTTTTAGAAAACCTTTAAGCTGGTTTTTTAAATAAATAATCCTATGTTTACATAAAAAAATATTAAAATTTGTAAGTTTTATTTTTTAAAATTGTCATAAACCAAACTACATGTGACTTAAGCTTAATTTATACATAGAAATGTCCACAATAAAATTTTACAGAAAACCTTAAATATAGTTTTTTTTTTAATTGCCTTATATTTTTAATATAAATAAAAAACTATCAAATGTTTATTCTTTGACGTTGTCGACGGACGCTCAAAGTGCACGTGGCCGATACCATTTGCAAAAGCCGAACTTCAAGGTCACCTCACGATATACGAGTACTGGCTCTTAAATCCACAAGTTCCGGATATTTTTACTGCCTAATCGAGAAAAATGAGATTTTTTCAATAGGCTAACCTAATGGACAGTCACAAACATTGTTATAATTGAGACCTAAATGTTTTAAGCGCCATACAACGCCGGGCGAATGATATACGAGTACATAAGTCGTTCCTAATATTGTCACCACTGCCTTACCTTACAGGGTCATGTATTTGGAATATTTCTTCAATTCTTGTGCTTTGAAAGTGCTTTTAAAGCAAATGTAACCGACAATTAATTAATTTATAATGGCACAATAAGACGTCACAAGAATAAATGATATAAGACCACTGAAACGAAATATATTAAAAAACAGAATTAATACCAGAATACATTTTTAGTTGAATTACTCTCTTATAAAAAAAAAGAGCCATGAAAGGCAAATGATGGGTCTAAAACACACAAAAGTTTATTTTTTTAATTTCTATATTATGAAGCTGTAATTGAATAAAAACCATTAATTGCTTACTTACAAAGAGTAAAACCTGACGCCCTATAAAGCACCGTATTTCAAAGTTGACTGCCAATTCGCCTTAAAAATGATACATAATGGAGGTAGGGAGAGTAGGAAGAATAGAAAAGCCCTTCTTACTTACGTTTGGAATGAAACGTATTTCTTTGTGAGGATCGCAGAATCGAAATGGTCCGGCCTGACGAATCGAGGGTTCCGGAAGTAATCTAGCTGGAAGGAGATCAGCTGCCTTTTTGATTGTCTTATTACGGGGACTCCCCACTTTTTGCCTCTCGTTAGTGATTTTCTGTCTCGCGGTCGTTTCATCTGGAAAGCTCGTCGCGTACGGTTTTCGATATCGTAAAATAATACGTATAAGTGTCATAAGCACTTTTCATTGTGTAAATTGCAAACCCTAATACTCCTAAATCTTTCGTTTCATTACATGATAACAATAAAAGTAAAACTTCTTCGTGCGTTATTGGCGGTAAATGAATGAATGAATGCGACACGGTAAAGTCGCTGCGGCCAGCTGACTTGTTGATATTTGGTTATCTGTGCGTTGACTTACTTACTATACAGGCTGTATTTATATTCACTTATGTCCTTGAGGTTGATATAGATCAATAATCAAACTTTAATAGGCAAAAAATATTGGAAAAATCTTTCCCAATTACGAGAAAAAAGAATTCGAAATTTCAAGGAAATTGTTTTAATGTTTGAGAAGGCGGTTGAAGCGCCCGCGCCCGCGCAGTCCGCGAAGCACTTCGAAGAAAAACAAAGTTTTTATTAATATATTTTTTTTTAGAAATTATTATTTTTTCTTCGTGAGACCGGTTTAGTTGTCGGTATAGGTTAATCCCATAAAAGGACATCGGTGAATATAAATACCCCCTATATAAATAGACGTTACATTTAAAATACATTATTATGCAGTTGATGACAAATTTAATACACACGTAGTTTTTTTTAAATAAAAAAATATTAAGATTAGTACGGTTGACTTCTCCAAATCTGGAAGAAACAATAGTTTTATTTATATATATGTATATTATATCTAGTTACCCCCCCCCCCCTACCCTCTGGTTCCTAACTTTTCCAATCCCCACCTACCTGCGGTGGAAATCCCAGTAAATATAATTACAGACACAGTCACATTTTCACCCATATTATGAATAAACAAGGTTACAGTCACACTATCAGTTTTTCAATAAAATGAAATAAAAGTGCAAAATAAAAGAGTGTAATTGCATTTTTTAACATTTTATAACATTTAATATTAGTATTAGTTTACTGAAAATTATTAAATGTTCATTTGTAGTGGGAAGAGATAATAATATGATACATATATTTATATATAATATATGTACACAGTTATTGAATATATCTACTTATATATCTACTAAAAGTAGTACTAAATAAAAGAATAGCAAAGTTATCATTTAATATAATTGAGCCTCTCAACCAATAATTTCTCATTTTAGAGAATAAGCTCACCTAAACATTCAAATTTATCTTCAATTATTGTAACCATTAAACATTTGAATGTATTTGTATGTTTAAGTTGCTAAATGCAGCTAGGGTGAAGAGTTCGTTTTGAGCCGTCCGTCGATGAAATGCCGATCAAATGCTATCCCTGGTGTTGATCAAAACCTGGACATTCCACGGAGATATGAACAGGGAAGAACAGGAGAACTTGTTTCGGCAGTCAAGGAACCTCTCTGTCGCACCCTCGCAAAGGCACAGTCATGGAAATATTTACCAGGTGAGTTTTTGATAAAATTATTTATCGACGAAGTGGAAACGTCCTTATTAGGTATATATTACATTAGAAAGCCATGTATTTTTTTATTTAGTTATTTTTAAATCATATATTTACATATATAAAACATCGTTTAATATCGTCAGTCAATTAGAAGTATTTGTTTGTAAAAAATAAAAAAAATCCGACTGCATAAAATACACAAAAAAATCACTCATTCACACACACGGGCTTGCGAGATGTTGCTGCCCGTAATAAACGGCCTCGCATCATGAAAACAACAATAAGGCAGTCGGAACTGCATCCAATAGCGCCTCCCCGACAACACACGACATACGAATGAAATTAAAGATATTGTAAATGTTTTTTTTAAGGCGTTATTTATAATATCAATATGTGAGAGATTATTATTGTTTTATATATATCGGTGGCGTGTCGCCGATCCATTTAATTCTTAATTTACATCCAATTTTTCTCAAACTTACAACCTAAAACACGTCTCGGACAACGCGACTTGATGAACGTTCGCGTGCGCCCTATCTTTAAGTTTCCCCACAATATACAAATTTGATTGCTGTTTTTGTACAATCTGATTCCTTTTCCCCCTTTATTGCATAGCGAGCAGGATGAGATATATTCACAACAATATAGAAACAAAGTTTATTTTATTTATTATCATAAAAATACAAGATAGGTAATAAATTTAAATTTAAAAACATATACTATAATAGCATCGAGTTAAAGGTAATTAAAATTATTTTATTAAAATGTCATATTCATCGTTGTTATTTACTGATTTTCACGATAGTCAATTGTTGAATCGAAAGTTTTTATATTTAAAACCCTATTTTAGGTCTTTTATCAAATACAATAACTATTGTTTTTTTTTAAGAATTGTTATGACCTACATAGGGTACAATTATTTTACCTACTTAACAAAGCTAAGTACTAAAGTACTAATTAAAACAGGGGAGTATAAAGTATTGGTTATTATTTTCTTAGGATAATTTTAATATCGAATCTATTTTGCTCATATGTATAATAATTACAGCATTTTACATATTTTTACGATTATAACTATACAATTAAATTAATTATCTAAACATTAAATTGCACAAATGAAGTAAATCAATAAACAAATTACCGATATCTACATACATTAATTTATGACATTATTGAAAGATGCTTTTATAATACCTATTCTGTGATATATATTTCTGTGTTACTTTTATATATATGCTAATTAATTATAGAATTGTATTTGATCTACATTTCATTGCAGATCTTTATTTTATCATGCATATTGATAAAGTTGAATTAAAGGTTTAGTGTGTTTTTCTTCTTTGAAATTCGAATTCATTGCAAGCGAAATTTTGTATGTCGAGTTTTCCCTTTGAATATCACTTTTAATTTACCTTCGAATTAATTAAGCATACACATTTTACAGGCGACGGCAATCGCAGCCGGTTTAATCAAATCAGTAACGAAAATGAACGGGGAAAACTCCACGAATAACTGTTCCTGTCGAATGTAAATAATCTGCGTGCAGAGTCACTAATAGTCTCTTCGGTCGCAAGCGAAATGGTGATAAATCAGGACTTCTGCTCGACTTTTTTATTAATTTATTCTTTCTTTATTCAGGACATCAAGGAGAGAAGTCAATATTTATGTATTTGCAACAACCACCACGTCTAAAACGTTCGATAACGATCCGTTGTCCTTTCCCACAACCACTAATCGCTCCATAACTATAAGCAAATTCGACAACCGCAAAATTTCTGACAATATTTCGGAATTTCCCATTATTATTTCTATTCAAAATGCAACAAATATAACTTCGCCTTTTATTTAAATAGTTATTTTTTTCATATATCTCTGATAAAAACGCAAGCTTTGTTGATTGCTACGAATTAGGCAAATACTCTACGTCGCGTTCTAATAATGACGCGTTGTTAAGGAATCGATATAAACAGAACCTTGAACTTTTCGGCATCCAGAAGGGGGACATTCTGATACTATGACATACACGAAAAATCACTTAAGTATGTCATCAATCATGATTATATATAACTGGTGACTGCAGCTGATAAATCAGCTTACATTTATTTTATTTACATGAAGAAGGACTTTATACCAATACGAATACCAATATGAATTTAAATCCAAAGGCTTGCCGGAAAAAAAACAAAGGAAACTTGACCATTTTTAAATTGAAATAATTATTAATTGACAAACCATTTCATCAATAATAATCAGGCAATGGGGCTATAACACATTATAGTTTGTCAAGTAAAGTAAAGTGTAATTTGTAAAGTTTCTTCTGTGGTAAGATCTAAAAAATGGTATGTATAGATTAATATCTATTTTTCTGTATCAGATCTTTTGAATATTCTAATAGTGGGTAAATAAAGTATACGGTCTTTGGTTTAATAAAAAATAAATATTTTTACCCGATGCGAAAATGTGAAAAATAATAAATAAAAAAAAACACAATAAATTATTTTATGGATAATATTTAATGGTCTATATTCTCAAATTAATTTAATTATTTCTATGATTTTGAAATGCGCTACATCCCTAACCACACACACGCTTACGGATGCCACAAAATACATATATACACGTAAGTGAGCACATATACATGATAAAAACAGTTACACGGTTAAAATGTGTTAGTATTCGTTTGAGTTGTCTATGCATATAATGGATGGGTTGTAAATTTAAAGGAAATTAATGATCTATATATTAATACGTGAAGGGAAAACTCTGTACCACTTTTTAAGCATATCACGCGCGCGGAGGAGTGTGAGATTTGGCATAGTTCAAGTTTATATGGAGGAAAAGTGCAGAAAGCGATTATAATAAATATCTATCTATCTATATAATTTTCTTGTGGACACGATAACTGTAATCACTTTCAAATTAATACATGAAATATAAGGGCACAAAATCTTGGTCAAGTTCGTTAATGGGCAAAGTCAAACCAGGGGCCGAGAATAGGGGGATTTTTCGAAAAAGTAAAATATTGCTGTAACTTTCTTAGTATATAAAATATCGAATTCATTGAAATTTAATATTATTCTTTAGATAAGGGTCTAAAACTTATCTTAGTAAACTTTTTTGATAACACCAAGGATGGGAAAACTAGGTTTTTTAAAATTTAAAAAGTCATACCACCCTTAATAGGAACAAAATCAAATCGGTTCAAAATGTTAATTGTTGTTGATTTCCCTACGATTTTTGTTTGATACAGTTTTTGATATAAGCAACCCTTACGGTTTCGTTCGTACAATTTGAGTTTGCCTATCCAGTGAAATCTACCTCAGCCTTCCGGCGCGCTGAAACGGATTTTTTTACAAGGAATATGAGTATAATGTTACATTATTTTTATCATTGCCAGTTGTCTATGGAATTCAGCAATTTCGCTTCTGAAAATATCCAACTCTCTCGTTTCTATTCGTAATTTTATGTATTAAATTTCCTAGCTATCAGAACTCGGTGAATCTATCAATATAAATAGTTGCTAAGGAAATGGCCAGGCAGAGAGTACATTTGGTCCATTGTTAAGTGCTAAGACTAAAGTAAATAATCCTACGTCACAGCCACAATATAACATTTGAATAATCCTTTGACGGCAGGCGTTCGCATTTACATGCGGGCTGAAACAGAAGATATTATCACAGGAACGTCGCGTGCCCCGGGGCAATTAGGTGCCCAGAAGGAGGTCAGTCGAACTGAACAGGCCAGACGGCGCGGCTTACCCCTGCTAGTAAAACATTTCAGCTTTTGGGCTTACACACAGATAATGTGTAGTTTAGACGGTATGCATTTGACGTATGGGGGTGCACGTAGACTAGACGTACAGTCATCGAAACATAATGTGTCATTATCTATCTTTAGGCCTTATGTTATGTTGTAACGCTAGGAAGTCAATTCGTGTACTAATACAAAGTCACAAATACAGTAAAGGTTTTAGATACTTTAAGGTACAAGTATAGTAAATAGACTCTTTTTGGCTTTATTGTTTATTTTCAACTTAAATATTGTAGAAAAATGGTGGTTAAAAACAGCAAATAGTACAAAAACGATAAAAACAGAATCAAACAAACAATTCAAAAACCATTACAAATAGAATATTCCATTAAACGTTTATTGAAATAAACGGTTTATTATTATTATTATTGCAAAATTATTTGAAAAGTGGTTTAGAAACATCATTACATTATATACTAGCAAAAAAATTTATAAGTATCAAATAGATCAATTTCTAATCTCAACGTTCAAGATTATATGGTCCGATTTGTGAATTATCGCAGCGTCTTCAAAATATTTAGCAAATGCTTTTCGCACACACGCAAGTAAATGCGTTTCGAGGTGTTTATGATCCCTATTGAGTGTAAAAAAATATAAAACTAAATGAGACAATCATTCATCCCCAAAAAGATTTATTTTTTATGCACTGGTATGAACTGCCTTTGGTATCGCGATGCACGATCGATATTAGTAACCTTGACCTTAATATCAGAATTTATTCTTCTCGCAGTAACCAAGCCGACCCAAACACAAAAAAAAATAAAATAATATTAGACATCGTATAAATAAATAAAAATAAGATTTTGATTACTCTTGGTGTGACACTAAATAAATGGGGATAAGTAAGTTGTCCGAGTTCTGGTGTGGCGAAATTCAAAAAAGTGTCAGTGCATGCCAGTGTCATACTTTTAGCTAGAGGAACCGAAATTTCTTATCCTACTTAAGACTAACCTAAGTTTTAAGTTAGACTTAACCGATGAACATAGTATTTCAACTCACTTTTAGCGTTAAGTCGTTCATAAAAGTCTGCCTTAGCTAAGAATCCAAACAACCACGACTTAAACCTTAAGCCAACGTTAAATTACACTGCTAGGACCGATTTCAGTACATTAGCAGCGCTAAATCGCCGGGTAAATGTCAAGATGGCGACGGAAAGGCGCACCGTGACCCGTATTTATGTGTGTGTCATCTGAGGTTCTCGCATCGTAATAGCATTTCTAAATAATTAAAATTGTATGGATTTGCATTTTTAAAACACCATTAGCATTTTCGATTCAAACAAACACGCGCAACAAAATCTTACAGCTGACAGCATAACCTCAAAACGTCAAATCACGCGTCATATGTCAAAAGTGTCAGTATATATATCATAGCGGCGAGTAGCAAACTAATCAAGAGTACGAAAACATCTTCTTAACAAAGTCAAACTTAAAAAATAACTGAAATACACAATTAATATAAGTCATGCTTAAAAGTTAAGTTGATCCTAACTAAGAACGACTTTAAGCAAGATCTGAAATTTCGGCCCTAAATCCTTCGTTTAAAAAGCCGGGTTTTTGGTTTTTGGTTATTATTTTATATTAGCCTAAGTTTTTCGTCATTATTTTAGATTAATTTAAACTTCTTAATTATTTGAGTTTGCGTTGAATTCTTTCATTTACGCTTTATTTTGATTCAATCTGGAACTTCAACTGGCTACCATCGGTCCTAATATAGACTATATTTGTTTGCTAATGTATTGTATTGTAATATGATTGGAATACGAATGTAATAATTTAAGATTAGGTAAATATTGCACTAATTAGGTTACATATACAATAGTCTATAAAATAAATTACAAAATATAAATAATTAAGTAAACATGGTTAAGGTTATTCAATCAATTACATAATACCATATTAATGTACTACTTAAACTAAAATAAATAAAATTATCAATATTAACTATTAATTTTACGTTACTTTTTTATGCGGTGAAATGCTTAAATCCTTGAGTACGCACGGTATGAGCCCTCAAAACAGAGTCGGTACGGTTATGCTCGCTCAGTCACCCGCCACAGGTAAGGTTAATCTTCGTACGTTCGGCACGCAATGCTGAGAATATCTCGCTGTCTCACCCCAATTAAGGCCATGTCAACGCCGTTTGTCACGTAACTAGCAAACAAAGATAGCTTTATGGATACATCCCGCGCGTAAAAGAGGCGCAAGATAAGGTGAATGTGTTAAATCAATGAGAAATTTTATTTTTTTATGTATTTAAAATGTAATTTATACGCATATTTAATTTTTTTCTGTAGAATTAATTTTTAGGCATTAATTTCTTTCGTGATGATAAAACATTTTAGACAGCGTCATTTTAATATGAGTATTTAAATTTTGTGCATGTATATATTCTGATTATTAAAGCAGATATTGTATTGTTTTTTCTCTATAATTTACCACAATATATTCTCTAAAATACCATATATTTTTTTTTATTGCTAGAAATTAATTGAATTCAGCAATATCGCTTATGAAATTCACTACTCAAACTACGCAGTCATCACCTTAAGTTGGGTTTTTGTTACATTCACAATAGATGCCGTCTTGCAAAATGTTATAAATGAAGGTTTTATTTTATAATACCGGCATATTGGTTAAACACTCAAGCAAAAAATTGTTTTATTTATAAAACCAATTTATTTAACACAGTCCTTTTAAAAGGACGACTTCAATTTGGATAAACGCCAAGGATTACCTATTTTTTTTTTTTCTTACTTAGGTAACACAGACATTACGAGGACAGACGAACCCGTCCATTCCTCGTTCCCACGAAGAGATCGCCATTTCTAAGGGAGATCTGGTGCTCAGTGTTTTGAAGAGTCCTCTCCAGGTATTGCATTTTTCGTAATTTTTTAGACCCACTTCATAAGGCTTGCCTACAAAAGATTACAACGCTACGCCCGGTTTATGATTTTGTTAGTTGTTACTTGTTACCTACCATTCATTAAAATTTTATGTGTTTATATTGTGATCATACCTAGCTGTTTTTAATTATTTTGTCTACTTACACGATTAAAAAAAAAACTATTTCGCATCCGTACCAGAAATTGACAAAGATTTTGAAGAAATGGGAAAATTAATTACATCTTGAAATGCTTAATTTTATTTTGGCATTTATATTGAGACTCGTTTGACAGTAATTACCTCACATTTTTGATACGCGTCGTTGGGGAAATATTAATTAAATTTTAAATCATTTTAGTGCTGTGGCGTTTTGATGGTTTCAGATTTTTAATGTGCTATTTTTTTTTAAATTATGCTTTAGGCTTTAAATATTCTTGGTTTTTCTATAAGGTTGGATTTCCGGTTCAGTGTTATATTTGTTAGAACGTTTTCAATTTTTTGTCGTATGGTAGGTAGTTTTATTTTATTTTGATTACAATGTTTTCTTTTGTTTATTGAATTGACTAAACAAGAAAATAGTTTACCGTATTTTAAGACAAGGCATATTAACAGTCTAACCTCAAATTCGTCGCTTCATTTTTATAGGGCGTCAGGTTTTACTCTTTGCGTGGCCAGTAAGCAATTGTTGGGTTTTATATTATTATAGCTCCATAATATATAAACAAAAAAAACTATATCTTAGGCAATTTATTGGTCAATTACTATTGTACTAATGTCTTTTACAAGAGTAATTCAACTAAAAAAGAACTATTATCAGTTATTAACTTTCTCAGCAATAGAATTGAATTTTAAAGATCTGCTTTTACTCTGTGGAAGTCATAAGATCAACGTATCTAATCATACTTTTATCTCCGTGTGACTATACGGGTTAAACATCTAATGATCACCAAATGCCATAAAAAAGGGTCTAAATTAATCGAAATTAATATTTATCCTTTGACTTCGCCTTAAGCTATCTCGTACAAAGCAAATCAGATACAGTTGATAATTAGTATAAATATAGTATATTTTTTATGTTGTTTTGTTAAAAAAACAAATTGAAATAATACCTATGAACTAACTATATTATAAAGTGATCAAAATCAATCGTACCACACTGAAACGTTATCTACCGTAGATCTAAAAGTGTTGTATATTTTTTAAGTGTTGTCTTAATATAAAAACTATGAATAAATATGAAAAATTTATACTCCATTTTGTATTAAAAAAAGGGACAATGACTTGTCAGTCTTTTTTTCTATATTTTAGTTCCAACTAACATAATAACATTATATTTTTGTAATAGAGAAAATTCAAAACTTAATTTAAACTGGTTTACCGCTCACTAATGGACAATTAGAGTTATATATAAAATAACTTAATAGTAAAAATACTAAAACAAAAAAAAAATATTTCCTAATAACGGTTAAAATCGCGTTGTCTTTTTTTTTTTGATAAAATATTTCTTCATTGATAAAATAGTACCGCTTAGTAATAGAATAGCATCTTTTAAGTGATGCTATCTAAGAGATATCTTACACTAGAAATAATTTTAATTATGTTATCTTACAATAAAAATATGCTTATTTTAAATCTTAGGACAAAATAAGTCATTGTTTATCAGCATTTTTAATATTACCATTTATTTTCCATCGTATGCTAATTAATAGCCAGGTGATTTGTTTCCTAATGATCTAAAGATATAAACAATATGCTCCTATATGTGAACTTAACAAAATAGGTTGTTTTAGGGGTAAAATTAATACACGCGCTATCATTTACACTCCATATACGTTCGGTTCTAGCATGACATTAACTTTTATCGTAAGGAGGTCTTTAAAATTTCCAGCCTCGTTAAAATAACCCTTAACTTGTTTAATAATATTACCGCATTACAAAATAGTTGAATCAGCATGTGTTTAATTTTAAGGATAATAGTATGTGCTTACCCTAAAAACCCCTTTGTGACGTCGCAGCCAGACACGAATTCCATTATCAAAGCCCGCACAAACCCGACTACTAACCATATTCCCTCTCTCTCCCTCTCTGCCTTTTCTCTCTTTATCTGTCTCTATCTTTCGTTTTGCATACGAAAAAAAACAAAACTGCTTTCAGCAAAGAAGAACTTGTTTATATTCTGTCATGAGTTTGGACGTATTTTAATTTAATTATTACGTAAGTAACTCTACAGTCGTTACTTCAACCAAGAAATTATCAATGGAGCCTGTGATTTTGGGACAACTGGAGCAATGTGTAGCCTCATGCTAAAGTACCCAAATTCAATATAATGAAGATAGGAAGAAATGGTCTTTTTCTTAATTTTAATATTTTTCCATTTTCCAAATACAATATATTTTACATAAATCACTCAACCTTCACAGTTAATATGATTTTCGCTGTAGGTATAATTATTCTTTTCAAGTCGCTTGTATTTTTCATAGTAAGTTTTTAAAAGTGTATATATATCAATAATTTATTGTGTTTTAACATCGCAAATTAGCTTCAAATTCCTGGCAATAAAAATGGCATTGTTATATTTGTTATTAATGTCAATATTTTTTGTCAGTAGAAAACTATTTTTAGTTTTACGTGGGTTTTTATTTTTGTTCAATCAAATGTATTTTTTGTACCGTATTATGTAAAATTGTTAGTTTTTCCAATAAAGATAAAAAAAACATGAAATTTTTCAAATCATATCAAATTACAAATCCATAATAAAATTAGTGAACAAAGAAAAAGAAAGCGGAGATAAATATAGAGAAGAAGAAAGGAATGGTTCAATTAGAATGAGCTCAAAAAGACATCTTTTAACCTCCCCTGAGCTTGATTTTTTGATATAAAACAACAAAACCAAATATTAACGAGAATAAATTACAACAATAAATTGTGCATCTCTTTCAGTTGTTAATTTAGTTACATTAAATTATATATGTATTAACTCAGCATCGTCACATTATTACTTTTATATTTTACGTAATCTATTATTTTACTTATTTTTGATGAATCGATAATTTACTGCATTCAGTACTTTATACTAACTGGAAATTTTAGGTATTTTTGATCATTTTAAAGGAAAACATTTGGACAGTCAATAGGTTAAAAAAACAGAGATGCAAACAAAGGGGTGCTATATGTTTAACATGTCTGCCTGTGGCATCGTAGCTTCTAAACGGATGAACCGATTTTATTTTTTTTTTTGTTTGAAAGGTCACTTGATCGTAGTGTGATAACCTCCAGTTTCTCACTGAAGAAGAAAGGAAATTGATCAAGGAAAATTTCATGGGGATGAAAAAAAAACATACCCTAATAAGTTTCAAAGGGTTGGATTTGCACTACAGCCTTACCACGGAGTACTGAAAGAGTATTTGAGCAAGAAAATTTAACGGAAAGATCGCGTCATAAAAACTATAAAAATAAATGACAATATATATCGATGTATTTAAATTACTTGACGTTAATATAGGGTAATTTTGGTTAGGAAATTAGGCTACCGACACCATAAAAAAATATGAAAATAAACAAATGAAGGAAATCGTTTATAACTCTAAAACTACGAGCGCCACCTAATTGGAAATCACTGTTTAATTACGTTTATGTCCAGCCTAACAAAGGTATTATAGAATCAGGAGCCGGCTGTTAAAATAGAGTTCATATTTTTCGGGAAATTTCATAAAAATTACAATATTTTTAACATTTTACGGGCCACGATTTTTACATTGATAATCTCTGGCCAGACGATATCTTACCGAATCGATATATAACGGTACGCCTCGGCAAATATCAAAAGGCTAGAGTCTACGGACAGAAACGCACAAAATTAATTTCTTACTCGGGATCCTAGAGTCGTAAATAACCGGTTGCAGGGCAAATAGCTTTTAAAGGGGTTAAATAGAGGTTGTGAAGCGTTGTTTTTGAAGGAGGAAAAAAATAACGTATAACGGTTACGGGAGAAGTAGATGAGTGAGTGACGCTCTGACGAACCCATAAATTAGTCATTGATTCCAGATTTGGAGATAGCCGCCCACAAGGTGGAGTCAAGAGGAAAAGAGATAAAAAATGAGAAGAACTGAGGTTAGACTGAAACAAACATACAGGGGCGTTTACTCAGAGGAAATACAGACTCGCAGATGACAGATTATATATTAGAATTAAACCAATGACGAGAAAATATAAGGCAGACTATATACTGACTCGATAGAGAGATGGTTTAATGACAGAGTGAAAGAGACGGGATCAAGTTAGAAGAGTACAACTCGGCACTGACGCCAAGACGAAATGCACGTCCATACAAAAAAGTAAAAGTTGAGGGTTGAGCATCCCTGCCAGCCATTTTAATAGGTCTGTGCCATGTTCTTGTCATATTTTTATGATAATAACCAGATTTAAGACGTCGTAGCCCCATATTTTAATGGGTTTAAAAACCGATAAATTTTTATAACTTCAAATTAATATTAACGGGTTGACCAGAGTACATGCAAGTCTGTTTATTGAATAAATCAGTCAGTAATTGCTAGATTCGTATTGGTTAAAGATGAGAATCAATTAATTTAGACCCACCTTTCGGAGAAGGGGAACCGAGGTTATTTAAATGAGAACAAAAGAAAAAATGGGGATTAGTGGTTGGGATTAGTTCGGGATTAGTACGCAACGGAGCTCCGGGTTGAGACAAACTTTCCACGTCGGTCGATCGCGATATATTTGGTTATAAATTAACTTAGTAGATTCAATCGAAATTTGGTGAATATCTTTTAAGTGTTAAATTCTAGTCAATAGAATATTAAATTTTGGTTTGATTTTGAACCATGAAATATTGTTTTATAGTCCTAAAACCGTGCGATTACTTTAATAAATTAAAATTAAATTATTTAATAACTTAAATAATCCAAAACAAGAAATATAGAGTCTTTTGAATCTTAAACTGCCGAAACAAAATAAAAATAAAGGTGTGTTAAAATTAAAAGAAATATAAATAAATATGTACTTAAATAAAACCATTTAAAAATTATATAAAGAATATATAATAAAATACAATTTTATACGTATAGAGTCATCCTAAAGAATTTACGCGGTACGCAAACGTATTATAATAGACGCGAAAAAAACGAGGTTCTGCACTTGTTACGTAATGTCCAAAGTTCGAATCCGGAAATGTCAAAATTAAACCTATATATTTTTGTAATTAGTTTCCAAAACTGAGACCAGATTAATAACTAAAATAACCAAATACAAGAAATATAGAGACTTTAGAAAAATAAATAAATATATAAAATAATAAATTATTAAAAGGTATTTGATTTAAAAAAAAAAATAAACTATAGAAGTAAATTTTGTTAATTAAACTAGAATAAAACAAATAGTGAAACGTATAATAAAAAGAAAAAAATAATAAATTGGTACAAGGTATTTTATCAAAATATAAAATATAGGAGTTTTTTCTTGAAAACTAAAACGTTAAACTATTGAAAGGTATTTTATTAAATCCTAAAGGTTTATGAAGGGATATTTTATAATTAAAATTGAAACTCAAAATAAACTTAGAAACCCAAGCTAAAATGTAAAGTTATAGAAGGATATTTTGTTATTTAAAATTAAAATCAAATAAACATTGAAACGTGACATTAAAATAAAGGTTCTTCAGGACCATCATTCTTTTATCTAAAGAATTGGAAAAAATAAGATTTCGTATTAAACCCCAACAGTTTAGAATTAATTTTTTTTCAAAAATTAATCCCAGAGCGAGACTCAATTCATGAATTATAGTAATTGATCTAAAACGAACACTAATTCATACTTTATTAGTTGAACAAAGTAAAAATAATTATTAAATAAATTCAAAATTAAAGAAATAATTAATTTTATCCTAAGTCGAAAAATATACGTAAGAGTTATATCTGACGGTAAAAGGAACAACTTAAAGAAAACGTCGGGTAATCATAAAATGAAATTATTGACGGAATTAGGAAAGTGGTATTAACATAAAATTCAAATTTGTGCATGCCGATTCTGTGTCAAAAGGTGTTCATTATAATTGTTATCATATATAAGTAGGAAATGCATTGAGGCCTAAGTGCATTTCAATCGTGTTGTGTTGTTATGTGTAGTGATTGGATTTTGGGGTTAAATTAGAACCTAAGCTTTTACAGGGTGAGTCTATTAATATAGATGTATACTTAATTATGTGAACTTCAAATGCTTATGGCAATTTATTTGACTCCTAAACCAAGCTGAGTTTGTTTCATAAAGTCGTTGAGTTAAGTTTTAAAATGTAAATGTAGTACATACCTATTTATTTCATAAAAAAAGGAAAAGAAAAGAGAATACTTATTTGTAAACATAAATATCAGATCTATATTTAAAACAAAATCTATCAATAATAAAGGTAAAAATTATAGAAGTTCGAATGACATAGTTTACCAAAAGTTTATCAATAGAATAAATATTATTCATATAAAATAGTCAAAGATTGATCAAATGTTAAATTTAAATAATTGTGTTTAATATATACGTTCAAAAAGGGAAGTTTCACATAGTTGAGAATAGATCATGCATGTTAGAGTTAATATTTATGAAATTTGATTTAATATATTATTAACAAAATTGTATTCATAAATACACAATACATGTACATGCACAAATACACACACACTCAACTGTCATAGAGAGTACATGTTATACGAAGGAATCCTAAATACGCCAGCGAAATATATAAATAAGCGAATCACGGCCGTGTAATAAATAAAAAGATTGTTTTGTCTTCTATATTACAATTAACAAACACCCTATAGTTGCGCGCACAAACATAAAAGAAGGTGATATAAATAAACGATCATTTAAAACGCGAACTATTCATACATCCGATAACTAAATTGATACATAGTCAAATTATTAATTCTTTATTGCAAAATTATAAGTCTGGATCTGTTGGTTTTCTGGAATTGGCGGGGTGAATTGCTTAAAAAGGGGATTATATGAGCATACATTTAATACGGACGTGACAATATTTGACAGAGAAAAACCAAATAATGCCTTCTCCGATGAGAGTGGATGCGTCTGGATGGAAAGTTTTACTTCACTTTTTCCTGCCTACCTAAGATAGAGGAATCGGAATTTGCCAGCTGTTCTGGTTAGGTTTTTCGGCTCTGGAAGACAAGCAAAAGATAGATTCACGACCTATCTTCATCATATGTCAACTCTCTAATAAAGCCCACAGCTCTAGCATAGGATGTGCAGAGTACAGTTGGACCCTGATTAAGTTTTGACCATCGTGGGATCCCGCTTATGCCAGAGAAGTTAACCCTTCCTTAGGACAGCATCGGTGAAAAGTAGAATCTCCTATCTATCCAATAACCTTCATTTCGAATCAAGTGCGAGTCGGCCTTCCGGCTACACTGCAATTTAAAGCTATTCTGTCTTACCTACACATCGACTTAATTCGTGGATTGCTATGGTTTTATACGCGACAGACAATGAGGAACTAAATTTTAAATTAAAAATTTGAGTGACTAGCTTCGCTGATTGTGGAGGATTACAATAGATCTAGATGTCTAAATAAATAAATATAATATTATTAGCACCAGGGAAAAATAATAAAATATACGTAGTGTTAGTTAGGACAAGAATAAATAATAAAATGTAATATTATCAGCACCAGGAAAAATAATAAAATATATGTAGTGATAGTTAGGGTAAGAATAAATAAATAAATAAATAGATTCAGGCAGGACCTGTTCCTATATCACTTTTTCTAAGCTAATTCCATCCAGCTTAGAATATCCTGAAGCTGATCAAAACATGGTAAACACTGACATTTTGGAAGTGTATCCCACCTACCATTGTAAATTATAAACCCTGGAAATCACATTTAAACTTCAATGTATTAGAGCATCAATTCGCTCAAACACAATTGGATCAAACTACCTTGACATCAGTTGGACGCGGGACTTTATGGGAATGTCACGTAGGCTGACTTTCTCCCTCAAACATATATGACACTTCGCTTATAGTTCTTTGCCACGGAACCCTGTCAGTTCGGCATAGTAAAGTACCCAAGGGCCTCACAACCCCTACATCGTTGGAAACTGGGAAACACATGCCTCTGACATTGCAACTTCGAGCAAACAACTAAGGATATACCACATCATCTTATGTTCTAATCAGTTAATTCTGTTTAGAGCCACCGAGCCGGCCTAAAGCCATTCCGTCGAGGACTGCATTCAACTGTTATAAGGGTTTTTCAACCTTTTGGACCTATTCATATTCATAAAACCATGGAACAGCACTCTTTGGTGGTTGGTTTAAGTGGCTGGGGGTAGGGGTGGTTATGGAGCCCCAGCCTGTCCCAAAATAAATACCCATATCCCAAGAATCCTGCACTAAAGTAAAAATAAAATATTCTCATAATAATATTTTTTTTTAACGCGAATAAGAATTTAAAATAACAGAAAATTGTAGCTATATTAGTGAACAAAAGATACTATGATTAGTATAACAATAATAAAGCGATGAACGAGATAACAATTTAAAATACATACATAAATAAGATTAAAATACATACATAAATAACACATTATACACTGTAATGAAAGGGTCAAAATAAAGAATAAATACATAAATACTAACCACTGAATTAAACGTCACAAATTATATCAATGTACAAACATCCACATAAACAAATAGCATTTAAACTGAACCTAATTAAAACTCACATAAGGTAAAACATATGTGGATAGAGATAAAATAAAATATATTAATAATATTGACATGCTATAGCACATGTGTACTGAAACATAACACAGACATATTTATTGTTCAAGCCAACTACATTATAACCTAACAGCATGTATTGGTGTAATCAACTTTTTAAAACAGGTGAGACGACAACATATTCATTGCGAAGCAGGAACACAGAAGCTGTTCTGTGTCAGGAGACACAGTCATGACAAGGGTTCTACGATACTAGATGATCACCATTTTTACCAATTATCCTTTAAAAACATGTATCATTTTCAGAGATTATGTCATGCTGCCATCGTAAGTAATTAAATTGTTTTTTTTTGATTTATTATTGTAATTATTTTAAAGACATGTGTTTTGAGACATCAATCTGAGTAAAACTATTAACTTTAAACAGAGCATTCTGCTTGCGTTTAGGAAGGGAAGTGGGTTCTTGGCCGACTGATTGTGGGGGTGGTCGCTTTTCTTGACTGAAGGGTGAGCGCTTTCCTCGCTTTTGGTCCGCCTTGGTTCACCTCAAGTGGTACGCGTGACCGAGGATTCGTTAAAATTAAAGAGTTTCTGGACACAACTAAATAAGGGATCCTAACCCTAGATGATCATTGGCCATTCTAAATAAATAATATAAGAAACGATAATAAAATATTAAATTATTTGTAAAAATAGGCATCGTAGAATATATTTTAGCTAATTAAATGATTATATTTATATATATTACTGTATTAATGTGCTGTATTGTATTTATATTATTATATACGGTCTCTAAGTAATTGAAACGATGAATAATATTCATAAAAATTGACTTTGAGTAAAAAATTTAAAAGCGTTAAGAGTTATCCGAAGTCGGTTGATACAGGCAAATAATACAAACAGTCAAATAATTATGGTTAAAAGGAATAAAAAATTGTTAAATATTAAAACAATATTACCATTACACAGTGAATTATGTATATTCAATATAGGTATAACCAAAAGGTAATTTAAATTAAGTTGTATGAGTAGCGATTTAAAAATTTTGAATATGTAACGTAGGTTAATGGTCGCTACAAATAAATGTTTATTATTTTGTATTTATAGTTCTATCAGAGAACAGAAACCTTCATTATAGTTTAAAATGATAGTATAATAGCACTTAATGTCCAAACCAAACTAATAGTTTAATAAGATTTTAATGTATTTACTTTTGCATATGAGATTACCTAAATAAGTAATAGTATATGATTATATATGTACACTTATGTATGAGTATGTGTGTGTATGTTTATGTATGTTTTACATACTATAAGAGAAACAAGAATGTAGATAGGTTGTCAACAGTTATTAAAAATTATGGATAAATTAAAGAAATCTCGCCTCGCTTCAAAAAAAAAAATCTACCAAGTTGTATTAAAATTACATTAATAAATAAATAAATCTGTCAATTTTCTTTACTATACTACCAGAAATAGTATTATATAGCTTGTCAAAGCAATTTAGAGTCATTGAGTCAAAAACAAGAATAAAATAATACATCAAATATAGAAATAACTGATATAACGGTTTTTCAGCGGGATCAAACAAATAAGTAAAATTAGGTTATAACAATTAAATTATTGTAGGTATAAGAAGTAGTCCAGGGTTTAGATTTGTAGTTCTAAACTGTAGCTTATACATAATAGCATATACTATATTTGCAAGAATTTGAGAAATTCATTTAAAATACTAACTTTTCATGTGGGCGAGCGACCCAATGTCAGAACAAACATATAGCAATTTGCTCTCATAACATTCAAAATCTAAACTAATTTAGTTGGTTATGATTAGGATAGAACTGCTAAATCATATTCAAGAAAACCCAGTCACAAATATAACATATCATTCCTAGAAATAGAATTTTTAAGTTCTTTTATGTTCCGTAGAACGTAGATTAACAACTTGTTTTAAAAAATAAAGAGATACATATTTTAAAGACTAAATGTCTGATCAACTATAGTAAGCTAAGCAAGAAGGGATATTTAGAGCACTAAATTAATTAAAGAAATGAATAAAAGAAAACAGTTTTATTTTGTTGACATTAAACGTTTAATATAGAATAATTTAGATTAGAATACACTTTAACAAGTAAAAATATAAAATATTGAAATTAGTAGATTATTCTGGCTTTACAGTAACTATAGATAATTCTTTTGAATGATTCTTACTCTTCTAAATGATTTTGATGAACAAAAAATGACAAAGTTGAAAAATACTGTCTCCATCGGAAAACAAAACCATTGTAATAATTATTTTTGTAAAATAGGTATTAATTAGGAAAAAGTTAAAGATATCTGGAATAGCATATAAGAATACCATAAAACTTTTGTAATACAAACTAATTTGAGTTATTAAAGAATTACAATTTGTATGACAGATGTATTTAGCTGACAAATTTTATAAAAAAAACATAAAATTATTGAAAAATTGATTAAAGAATAATGAAGTTTAATATTTTATTTAGTTGTGACATACTAGATTATTAAATAATGCAGGAATCAATAATAAAACACCTTTAGACACAAGTATTTTGTGAAAAAAAAAATATTAAATCAAGATAAAAAGTTGATCGTAGAACATTCTGTTGATGCGTTGAATTGAAATTTTAAATTACAATAGGTTATCATTATAAAAGAGTAACTGGATTTTACTATAAAAAAAATTAAAAGGGGATTTTTAGTCAGTGAGATATTGGATTAAAATTTATAAAATAAAACAAATTATAAAATAATGTCAAAAGAAACCTGAAGGTGAGTAGTTGCACAGGATTACAAAATGACAGCAGATGAAGATGACCAATTAAATCAGGCCGAGTAAAGCGTTGAATTTTCAAAAACTTGATTGGGCGTGGACGGACCTGGAAAAGACAATAAATAAAGATAAATTCCTGTGAAAGAATTATTGATAGATTGTGGGAAATATGTGACTTAGGCATATATAATTGACTTAGGTAAATATATGGTCTGTAGATATGTATAAGAAAATGTGTGTATGAATAAGAATTAGGATATATAAGTATAGTGATGTGGTTATTTGTGATATAGTATGTTTAGGTAATTGACTTATATATGATGATTGTTTCTTTGGTAGCGGTAGATCGCCTGAGGTGACACAGTCTTTGACAATATTGAAAATTTTTGAATAAGTTTAAATATTTGATAAAGTGCAGGATAGAATAAAATTTATAAAGGTTTTAAAAAGGTCCTATACTTGGGGACACATGATGTCGGTTTGAACCACGCGCTGTATTATAGTGGTGCATTTTTTTTTTATCTCACACTGGTTAAAATATTGTCAAGTATTGTGTAACCATCTGGTTGAGTGAAGAGGGGAGAGGATGATATTTTAACAAAATAATATAAAATAATGGATATTTGATTACGATGAAGGATGATGGTGAAGTGGGTTGATATTATGAGTGAGTTATGTAAGAATTTGATAATAAAAAAATTAATAGGTATGTAAGAGTGTAAGATCAAAGCACATGATTTGTGTGCATATTATTTATATAATTGTATAATTGTATATATATGTAGTTATATAAAATAAAATTGAAAAAAAAATAGGTATTTAAACTAACACAGAAACAATTTTAAATTAGTTATTTAAATGAATGTGTCAACAAATTATTACAAAATCAAAACAGCATTTAGTACACCAAATAAGTAATAGATGTATAGGCATATGTATGTATGTATGTATGTATGGGCGTGTGTAGATATGTTAGGAGAAATCATTAAATACCTATCGAAAAATTAGACTCAAAAACAAACCAAAAGTAATATTAGACCTCCATTAATTTACATATCAAACGTTCTTAAACAAATAACTCAGAAGGTGCATTTCTTAAGTTTTCTAAATAACGGTTCACGACAGAGATCAGAGTTTTATTTTTTTATTAATCAAATAGCATACTAACTTTCATGTTTTAGTTAAAATGTCTGTTGTACATTAATGTAGAGTTTACAGAAGGAAGGGATGTTCAGTTGAAAACCTCTATACGCTGATAAATTCAACGTGAGAGAAAAGCAGGAATAGAGTTAAAATAAACTTACAGATATTCTTAGTAGGTAGCTCAGGGATTCGGTCATCACCATCATTACATTGTCACCATTATTACAGTGGTTAAAAAACGTGGCGATAAGATTTTTAAGTCGGGCCTTTCGTTTCACAATTATAGGGTGGATCTTCATCTGCTTTATAAATAAAACTGAAAAAAAAAAACAACAAACATTTAGAATATTATTAAAGTATAAACAAAAAAAAAATATATAGGCATACTTGTTCGAAGTATTCGGGAATTTTAAAAATAATACTAAATCGAAACAAAATGGCAGACAACGTTAGAATACTATACAAAGACAATATAATAAAGACAATATAAAAGACAATATTAGAATCTCGGCAATAAAAAAAGAGCAAGAAATAAGGTTACATTAATAGCGATTAGGTACGTACCTACAGTGAAGGATATACTAAAATAAAATGATAATAAAAAAATCTGAAACAAAGCCATTTAAAAATATTTATATATAGATACACTTACCTTTTCGATGACGAATCTGACGAGCGTGTAACTTGGACGTCAACGTAAACCATAGTTAATTAGGACGCAAAAGTTTAGTTTTAATAAAAACAAATTTTGAAAAAGAAATAAACTATAGGTAAAATTCTCAAGGAATAAACCATAAGCAATGCTTACGCGTTGACGAACTTAGGATAATGGACGCTAGCCGGGTTTGGCGTTGTTTTGGGTGGTTAGCACATGTTGGGTTATTCCCTTCGCAAGCAAAAAAAAATATATAAGGGTGTGGACACACTAGTTTAAAATCGGGCGCGTTGAAGTTAAAAATTTTGCTAAACAAAAAAATAATAGAAAGACGTATGCTAACGACGTATGACGAAAGACGATGTAGTATGAATGTATTTCATTATAATGAGGTAATTATGGTATTATAAATTTGACGGTAATTCAATTTTTTTTTAAAACAAATAAAGGTACATATACATTTTAAGAACAATAGTAACTGTTTAGCATTCCAACAGATAAATAAAATAAGTTTTGACGGTTTTTTTTTCATTAATTATAAAATATTGAGATAATAGCATGCTATTTTTCGATAGCATATAACATGTCTTTTTCGTGAAACTGTTCACTTTCAATTAACCAAAATAGAAAAGATATTAAAAAAAAAATAACTTGGTAAATACATTGAAGTACAACTGAAAACAAAAACGAACGCTAAATATATATGTAAACAAATAAAGGAAAAATAGATCAATAAAAAAATATTATAGTTTTTTTTATAGCTTAAAAAAAAAAATAACGCTGTCATGAGTTGGGTGTCTGTCTATCGGTGTGTGATTTACAGGCATGCAGTAAAGTACACGTGGCGATGGGTAGAGTATTCAATTCTGATCAGTTAAAATAATACTTGCAGCTCAATATTTAAAACAAAGGCGGGTTAGTTATATGAAAAAAAAAAAATAAATATAGAGGTTCCATAATAAATATACATTTTGTATGTAACGACTTTATAAACTGACTTTGAGTTCTATTCTTTTTCAAACTGTAAATTATTTACGAAGAGGTACACATTGTAAGCTTATCATATTGTTTGATAAGAAATTAATTAGCTTAAATTTCTACCGAACTTCTAAACTTAAATTCAGCAAAGGAATGATTCTAAACATTTAATGATTCTAAACATTCGCCGGGACAGCTTGTTTAAAATAAATGACATTTCTAAACTACTTATATAAATGTTTATTAAACTAAAACAAAAAAATAAAAGACTAGAACAGGCTGGTGTGTGCGAATCTTTATATTTAGAAAGCTAGTACCGACCCGAAGGCGCGACCTTATCCTGAGAGGCGCGTGACATGTTGAAGTGATAAATTCAGACCTAGAGGCAGGTCCTTCAGTTCTGGGAAGTTTACAACATAACGTAGACTCTCGAATTTAAGAATAGATGAAACCCAGATTAGATTCAATTTAAGCTAAAACTAGATTTTGAACGGCAAAATATTGCACATTTTAATACGTTGTTAATATGATCAGATGAATACAAAATAGCAATCAGAATAAAGTATTCATAAATAAATGATATAACATTTACGTGAATAAAATAAAATAAAAAAAAAATTAATGCATATAGCTAAGTATAGTTAATATTTAAACATAACACGACAAGAATTAAATATGACAACCTGTAGCTATCAATTAATATCAATTGGTTCTATTCAATATCAGAATAGTCAAACTAATTCCAATGGATAAATTTAAACTCGTCTGGAATGTTTGAAACTAATAACTGATTAATAACTGTTAGTAAATGGAGTTATGAAGAACAGTTCCCTTGAATATATTAAATAAATATATTAGATAAATAAATAACTTACCTAAAGGCAAGCTAATGTGATCCAAAATTAAATAAATAAATAAACCTAATAATAACTATCAAATAAAACTAGTTCAATAAATGAATAAATGAATTTGTGTATGTATAGGAAGGAAAGGGGTAAAAAAATAAATAAATATAAGAGTGTGTAAGGGCGTATAAATATGTATATATATATATTACCTTCATTGTATGTATCACAATTTTTTTTTAATATTTTATAAAAAAAAAAAAATATGCAGGTACTGACCAGTAAATGGTTTTAAAAAAAAAAAATAAATCAAACAAGAACCGCCAATTTCTCTGAGCATAAAATACGTTTAGTGTGCCATAAGACTGCCTCACTGCCTGAATAAGCGTGCCTTACTCAAGTTTTATTTTCATATACGCAAATAAAATTAAGGTATTTATAAAATAAAGTAGGAATTTTAAATAAATATTCTTTGATAAGAGATTTTTTTTATTAAACAGAAAATAAGAGATATTAAAAGTCATCAAATGCCATAAACATTAATATCGAAACGGTCAGGTAGGAATTTTTTATTTTTAAAATTGGATTGCTGTGGGTTGATGTTTCGAAATACATGTATATACTATTCCAATTTTTTTTTGCATGTGAAATTGATTGCCTTTTGACCGGATCTGCATGAACAAGTAATACAGAGATCGAATATGTCTACATATAGGAATGTACTAAATAGCGTGCTAAAGGTAACAGGGACAAAAAAAAAACAAAATTACGTATATTAGACAACACAAACAGATATAGCAAACGGAAATTTGGCCTTAACCAAGAAATATGAAGTAACGATAGATGGTAAGAAAAGAAATATAGTAGGTTAAAACGAAAGAAACTAATACGAAATGTATTATTCGATTGACAGAATCCAAGTAAATATTACGTCAAGTGAAACTTAAGTTTGTTGCGACCTTTTAAAAACAAACAAGAAAAAAACAAAAAGCATGCGGTTCGAAAATGAAACCAACCACTTGAGGATGCGACGTTCGCGAACGTATTTTTTTTCTCGTTCTCTATGACATTGCGTCTTTACGGCTATTCTAGTTATAGGGTGTTTCAAATTTAAAGATAATATAATTAATAACAAAATTAATACTTACTTTTAGTAATTAGGAAGTAATATCTAAATAGTCTAAATTTTAAAGACAATTTAAACATAAACAAACTTTATATTAAAGGTTTATAATTAAGGAAAATACTAAACGGACACAAAAAAAAAAATATAAAGGAAATCCATTTATAATAAATATATACATGAATAATTTAAATAAAAAAAAAAGATAACTACAAAAGTTATAGTTAAAATAAATAGATATAATAAGATGCTAATCCAAAAAAAAATTTTTTTTTGATTCATTTATAGAAGCAACGGATCCCATAGACCTTTTAAATCCAGTGTAGTGAAGTGACAATATTCCATAAGTGGAATAATTAGGGGTATATAATAAAATAAAATATATATATATATATATATATATATATATATATCTGTGTTCCTGTGAATATATCTGTGTGTGTAGGAGTTTATAATAAATTTATAAATATATATTAATAATAACAAAGGAATCACAAAAGAAAATAATGGAATCACAAACTGAAAGCTCAGAGCCTAGTGTATCAAGAAAAGGGGGCCAGAGACCAATAAATCGTCGTGCCAGGGGAAGCTTGGCAACAAAAATTGCACTAGCTGTCAAGGAGGCCCTGCAGCCAGTATTATATAGGCGAAGGCATGTTATCAGAGGACAGTTCAAAGCCGTGAAGTCCCGGATTGGGACCCATGAAGGGTCTACCACCCCATCAATAAACGAATCTGAGGGCAAAAAGGACTACAGACCACAATTTATTATGATAAATAGTCCTACAAAACCAAGTTTTGGAGCCGATCATAATGAGGATCCCATTAGGTTTTTGAGAGACCTTAAGACATATATAAAAAAAATGGATGGATCTCAGGATAGCCTTGAGATCGCAATGGAATGCCTAAAACCAAAACCAAAGATGATAATGTCGAATTTTCAGTCGAAAATGGAAAATATTACTGATTTTGAAAGGGAATTTCTGGAAATTTTCTGGAACTCTGCAAAGCAGGATTCAGTAAGAGAGGAGGTACTGAGAGGAGTATGGCGTGAACATCTTGGAATCACAAAATTGGAACATTTTTCTTCAAAAATGGAAAAGGCAAGAAGCCTTAAATACCCTATACCAGAAGAACAATTATTGAATGCCATAATGAGGCAATTCCCGGAAGCAGTGCAGATGCAGTGGATCTGCCTCACCCCAAAGACAGCGGAGAATGCTGCGAGGTTTCTAAAAGGTTTGGATGGCTTTACCATTAAACACGCCGAATATAAAGTACATAAGGAAAGGGAGATTCCGAATAAGGACAATCATCCAGACTTCCAGAGACCTAAAAATAGAGTCATAGATAACAATCGGTCTCGTAGAGAGGAACGACCGAGGATAGCAAGACCGATCAATCTCATAGAGATGAGGCAGGCTTACCAGGACGGGTGGCAGAGAGCCAAGATAGGAGAAATTGAAGAAAGTAATTCTGGAAGAACAAACCCTAATACATCGACAAACAACCAACAGCATTCGGGAAACTAGAGCAACCCAGTGCACGATCGTCACTGGCGCAGTTAGACAACATCGATCGGAACAACACCCTAGATGTAAATAGTAGTAAACTTAATATAGATTATAAGAAATATTGTAAGCTAAGTGAAATACTTAAGCCTACTACCTAAGTGAAATACTTAAGCCTACCACCTAAGTGAAATACTTAAGCCCTACCACCTAAGTGAAATACTTAAGCTTACCACCTAAGTGAAATACTTAAGCCTACCACCTAAGTGAAATACTAAGCCTACCACCTAAGTGAAATACTTAAGCCCTACCACCTAAGTGAAATACTTAAGCCTACCACCTAAGTGAAATATTTAAGCCTACCACTTAAGTTGAAATTTATAAGCTTATCACCTAAGTTGAAATACTTAGCTAGTTTTGCACCAATTCACATTATAATTACGGTTAGACGAGAGTTGGTGGTAATAGACGGTTGGCCAACATCGGAACGGGCGAGAAAATTGCAAAAGGGGCTCGATCCATTCTGTATTTTTCTTAATATAAGTTTAATTACAACTAGATATAATGGTGAAAAAAAAAATGATGAATAGTGAAGTGACAAAAAAAAAAGGGAGGAAGAAAAGGAAAGGATAAGGAAGACGTGAGACACCGGAGGTCTACATTTATAATTAATGAAGGCAAAGAACTTGTCATTTCACAAAAAGATTCTATCCCTCCATTGGGCGACTGTGATAACCTCCAGTTTCTCACTGAAGAAGAAAGGAAATTGATCAAGGAAAATTTCATGGGGATGAAAAAAAAACATACCCTAATAAGTTTCAAAGGGTTGGATTTGCACTACAGCCTTACCACGGAGTACTGAAAGAGTATTTGAGCAAGAAAATTTAACGGAAAGATCGCGTCATAAAAACTATAAAAATAAATGACAATATATATCGATGTATTTAAATTACTTGACGTTAATATAGGGTAATTTTGGTTAGGAAATTAGGCTACCGACACCATAAAAAAATATGAAAATAAACAAATGAAGGAAATCGTTTATAACTCTAAAACTACGAGCGCCACCTAATTGGAAATCACTGTTTAATTACGTTTATGTCCAGCCTAACAAAGGTATTATAGAATCAGGAGCCGGCTGTTAAAATAGAGTTCATATTTTTCGGGAAATTTCATAAAAATTACAATATTTTTAACATTTTACGGGCCACGATTTTTACATTGATAATCTCTGGCCAGACGATATCTTACCGAATCGATATATAACGGTACGCCTCGGCAAATATCAAAAGGCTAGAGTCTACGGACAGAAACGCACAAAATTAATTTCTTACTCGGGATCCTAGAGTCGTAAATAACCGGTTGCAGGGCAAATAGCTTTTAAAGGGGTTAAATAGAGGTTGTGAAGCGTTGTTTTTGAAGGAGGAAAAAAATAACGTATAACGGTTACGGGAGAAGTAGATGAGTGAGTGACGCTCTGACGAACCCATAAATTAGTCATTGATTCCAGATTTGGAGATAGCCGCCCACAAGGTGGAGTCAAGAGGAAAAGAGATAAAAAATGAGAAGAACTGAGGTTAGACTGAAACAAACATACAGGGGCGTTTACTCAGAGGAAATACAGACTCGCAGATGACAGATTATATATTAGAATTAAACCAATGACGAGAAAATATAAGGCAGACTATATACTGACTCGATAGAGAGATGGTTTAATGACAGAGTGAAAGAGACGGGATCAAGTTAGAAGAGTACAACTCGGCACTGACGCCAAGACGAAATGCACGTCCATACAAAAAAGTAAAAGTTGAGGGTTGAGCATCCCTGCCAGCCATTTTAATAGGTCTGTGCCATGTTCTTGTCATATTTTTATGATAATAACCAGATTTAAGACGTCGTAGCCCCATATTTTAATGGGTTTAAAAACCGATAAATTTTTATAACTTCAAATTAATATTAACGGGTTGACCAGAGTACATGCAAGTCTGTTTATTGAATAAATCAGTCAGTAATTGCTAGATTCGTATTGGTTAAAGATGAGAATCAATTAATTTAGACCCACCTTTCGGAGAAGGGGAACCGAGGTTATTTAAATGAGAACAAAAGAAAAAATGGGGATTAGTGGTTGGGATTAGTTCGGGATTAGTACGCAACGGAGCTCCGGGTTGAGACAAACTTTCCACGTCGGTCGATCGCGATATATTTGGTTATAAATTAACTTAGTAGATTCAATCGAAATTTGGTGAATATCTTTTAAGTGTTAAATTCTAGTCAATAGAATATTAAATTTTGGTTTGATTTTGAACCATGAAATATTGTTTTATAGTCCTAAAACCGTGCGATTACTTTAATAAATTAAAATTAAATTATTTAATAACTTAAATAATCCAAAACAAGAAATATAGAGTCTTTTGAATCTTAAACTGCCGAAACAAAATAAAAATAAAGGTGTGTTAAAATTAAAAGAAATATAAATAAATATGTACTTAAATAAAACCATTTAAAAATTATATAAAGAATATATAATAAAATACAATTTTATACGTATAGAGTCATCCTAAAGAATTTACGCGGTACGCAAACGTATTATAATAGACGCGAAAAAAACGAGGTTCTGCACTTGTTACGTAATGTCCAAAGTTCGAATCCGGAAATGTCAAAATTAAACCTATATATTTTTGTAATTAGTTTCCAAAACTGAGACCAGATTAATAACTAAAATAACCAAATACAAGAAATATAGAGACTTTAGAAAAATAAATAAATATATAAAATAATAAATTATTAAAAGGTATTTGATTTAAAAAAAAAAATAAACTATAGAAGTAAATTTTGTTAATTAAACTAGAATAAAACAAATAGTGAAACGTATAATAAAAAGAAAAAAATAATAAATTGGTACAAGGTATTTTATCAAAATATAAAATATAGGAGTTTTTTCTTGAAAACTAAAACGTTAAACTATTGAAAGGTATTTTATTAAATCCTAAAGGTTTATGAAGGGATATTTTATAATTAAAATTGAAACTCAAAATAAACTTAGAAACCCAAGCTAAAATGTAAAGTTATAGAAGGATATTTTGTTATTTAAAATTAAAATCAAATAAACATTGAAACGTGACATTAAAATAAAGGTTCTTCAGGACCATCATTCTTTTATCTAAAGAATTGGAAAAAATAAGATTTCGTATTAAACCCCAACAGTTTAGAATTAATTTTTTTTCAAAAATTAATCCCAGAGCGAGACTCAATTCATGAATTATAGTAATTGATCTAAAACGAACACTAATTCATACTTTATTAGTTGAACAAAGTAAAAATAATTATTAAATAAATTCAAAATTAAAGAAATAATTAATTTTATCCTAAGTCGAAAAATATACGTAAGAGTTATATCTGACGGTAAAAGGAACAACTTAAAGAAAACGTCGGGTAATCATAAAATGAAATTATTGACGGAATTAGGAAAGTGGTATTAACATAAAATTCAAATTTGTGCATGCCGATTCTGTGTCAAAAGGTGTTCATTATAATTGTTATCATATATAAGTAGGAAATGCATTGAGGCCTAAGTGCATTTCAATCGTGTTGTGTTGTTATGTGTAGTGATTGGATTTTGGGGTTAAATTAGAACCTAAGCTTTTACAGGGTGAGTCTATTAATATAGATGTATACTTAATTATGTGAACTTCAAATGCTTATGGCAATTTATTTGACTCCTAAACCAAGCTGAGTTTGTTTCATAAAGTCGTTGAGTTAAGTTTTAAAATGTAAATGTAGTACATACCTATTTATTTCATAAAAAAAGGAAAAGAAAAGAGAATACTTATTTGTAAACATAAATATCAGATCTATATTTAAAACAAAATCTATCAATAATAAAGGTAAAAATTATAGAAGTTCGAATGACATAGTTTACCAAAAGTTTATCAATAGAATAAATATTATTCATATAAAATAGTCAAAGATTGATCAAATGTTAAATTTAAATAATTGTGTTTAATATATACGTTCAAAAAGGGAAGTTTCACATAGTTGAGAATAGATCATGCATGTTAGAGTTAATATTTATGAAATTTGATTTAATATATTATTAACAAAATTGTATTCATAAATACACAATACATGTACATGCACAAATACACACACACTCAACTGTCATAGAGAGTACATGTTATACGAAGGAATCCTAAATACGCCAGCGAAATATATAAATAAGCGAATCACGGCCGTGTAATAAATAAAAAGATTGTTTTGTCTTCTATATTACAATTAACAAACACCCTATAGTTGCGCGCACAAACATAAAAGAAGGTGATATAAATAAACGATCATTTAAAACGCGAACTATTCATACATCCGATAACTAAATTGATACATAGTCAAATTATTAATTCTTTATTGCAAAATTATAAGTCTGGATCTGTTGGTTTTCTGGAATTGGCGGGGTGAATTGCTTAAAAAGGGGATTATATGAGCATACATTTAATACGGACGTGACAATATTTGACAGAGAAAAACCAAATAATGCCTTCTCCGATGAGAGTGGATGCGTCTGGATGGAAAGTTTTACTTCACTTTTTCCTGCCTACCTAAGATAGAGGAATCGGAATTTGCCAGCTGTTCTGGTTAGGTTTTTCGGCTCTGGAAGACAAGCAAAAGATAGATTCACGACCTATCTTCATCATATGTCAACTCTCTAATAAAGCCCACAGCTCTAGCATAGGATGTGCAGAGTACAGTTGGACCCTGATTAAGTTTTGACCATCGTGGGATCCCGCTTATGCCAGAGAAGTTAACCCTTCCTTAGGACAGCATCGGTGAAAAGTAGAATCTCCTATCTATCCAATAACCTTCATTTCGAATCAAGTGCGAGTCGGCCTTCCGGCTACACTGCAATTTAAAGCTATTCTGTCTTACCTACACATCGACTTAATTCGTGGATTGCTATGGTTTTATACGCGACAGACAATGAGGAACTAAATTTTAAATTAAAAATTTGAGTGACTAGCTTCGCTGATTGTGGAGGATTACAATAGATCTAGATGTCTAAATAAATAAATATAATATTATTAGCACCAGGGAAAAATAATAAAATATACGTAGTGTTAGTTAGGACAAGAATAAATAATAAAATGTAATATTATCAGCACCAGGAAAAATAATAAAATATATGTAGTGATAGTTAGGGTAAGAATAAATAAATAAATAAATAGATTCAGGCAGGACCTGTTCCTATATCACTTTTTCTAAGCTAATTCCATCCAGCTTAGAATATCCTGAAGCTGATCAAAACATGGTAAACACTGACATTTTGGAAGTGTATCCCACCTACCATTGTAAATTATAAACCCTGGAAATCACATTTAAACTTCAATGTATTAGAGCATCAATTCGCTCAAACACAATTGGATCAAACTACCTTGACATCAGTTGGACGCGGGACTTTATGGGAATGTCACGTAGGCTGACTTTCTCCCTCAAACATATATGACACTTCGCTTATAGTTCTTTGCCACGGAACCCTGTCAGTTCGGCATAGTAAAGTACCCAAGGGCCTCACAACCCCTACATCGTTGGAAACTGGGAAACACATGCCTCTGACATTGCAACTTCGAGCAAACAACTAAGGATATACCACATCATCTTATGTTCTAATCAGTTAATTCTGTTTAGAGCCACCGAGCCGGCCTAAAGCCATTCCGTCGAGGACTGCATTCAACTGTTATAAGGGTTTTTCAACCTTTTGGACCTATTCATATTCATAAAACCATGGAACAGCACTCTTTGGTGGTTGGTTTAAGTGGCTGGGGGTAGGGGTGGTTATGGAGCCCCAGCCTGTCCCAAAATAAATACCCATATCCCAAGAATCCTGCACTAAAGTAAAAATAAAATATTCTCATAATAATATTTTTTTTTAACGCGAATAAGAATTTAAAATAACAGAAAATTGTAGCTATATTAGTGAACAAAAGATACTATGATTAGTATAACAATAATAAAGCGATGAACGAGATAACAATTTAAAATACATACATAAATAAGATTAAAATACATACATAAATAACACATTATACACTGTAATGAAAGGGTCAAAATAAAGAATAAATACATAAATACTAACCACTGAATTAAACGTCACAAATTATATCAATGTACAAACATCCACATAAACAAATAGCATTTAAACTGAACCTAATTAAAACTCACATAAGGTAAAACATATGTGGATAGAGATAAAATAAAATATATTAATAATATTGACATGCTATAGCACATGTGTACTGAAACATAACACAGACATATTTATTGTTCAAGCCAACTACATTATAACCTAACAGCATGTATTGGTGTAATCAACTTTTTAAAACAGGTGAGACGACAACATATTCATTGCGAAGCAGGAACACAGAAGCTGTTCTGTGTCAGGAGACACAGTCATGACAAGGGTTCTACGATACTAGATGATCACCATTTTTACCAATTATCCTTTAAAAACATGTATCATTTTCAGAGATTATGTCATGCTGCCATCGTAAGTAATTAAATTGTTTTTTTTTGATTTATTATTGTAATTATTTTAAAGACATGTGTTTTGAGACATCAATCTGAGTAAAACTATTAACTTTAAACAGAGCATTCTGCTTGCGTTTAGGAAGGGAAGTGGGTTCTTGGCCGACTGATTGTGGGGGTGGTCGCTTTTCTTGACTGAAGGGTGAGCGCTTTCCTCGCTTTTGGTCCGCCTTGGTTCACCTCAGTAGCTACGATTCAAGAAAATCTGTTCAGCTGTTTGTGTGTCAATATTATAAGGCATTTCAAGTTAAGCGGATGTTAGCATGTTAATGTGTCGCGAAAATGAAGCCACCAACTAGTGACGTCACCGCGGCCGCTTTTAACGATGACGTCATAGCGGGCCAATGCGCCGCGTGCACGGGCCAATGAATCGAGACGGTTTCCAATCAGTGAACCTACTTTCAAGATTTCCGGCACATTTTTAGAGTACGGAATTGTGTAGCGAGTACAAAACCGAGCGTTTCATACTCTAAAATATTTACAGTTTAGATTTCCCTATGTTTCCAAGTTATTTGAAGCATTGAGAGAATAGAAAAAAAATATGTTACTCGCCACATTCATTATTTAAACATTTTTCTTGCTTTCCTAAAATTCAATTATAATTTATAGCTTTTTATAAGGGGGAAGGATTCTGCCATCTCCCTGTCAGCGTAGTACATAAATTAGACCTAGGCGTTATATAGAAAACTTAAATTATAGCTTTTAGTGCATTATGCATTTTGTATAATAAAGCATTAACAAAAAACATTCGAACATTGATAAATATGTGAAAACGGAAATAACCTACAGAGAGCTTTAATTTTACATTACCATTATAGCGTGTAGTGCTGTTCTAAGGCGATATAATACATTATAGAAATATAGATCCTCAGCTGACAGTTACAAACTAAAGAAGGCAAAATTTTCATAACAAAAAAATAAATAAAATGCGCAAATGAAAATTTAACTAGAGGCACAATGTGACCACTCAGATTTATACAAAATATTTATACCGGATTCATAAATATTGTGCGAGAGCAAGAGATAAAAGATATTGAATTATTTGAAGCTATATACGCATGGATGTGTGTGTGTTTGTACATACAGGTTTTTAAAAAAGTTTTTTCTTAAAAGTGTTCTATTTACAACAATAATTATAGATAAAATACCTTTCACCTATCTTAACTGATTTCACCTCTTTGTTAAATCTTACCTTATCTTACCTTTATATATTTATAAATATAACGTTTACTTTGTGTAGTTGTTAAATTAATCTATCTGTCCTTTGGAAAAGAGTGAAATTTATAATTATATGACGAACCTTTGTAAAGAGTATCAGTGAAATCCCAAAAATAATCGCCCCCTATTTAATTGTAAAAGAAAATGAATCGGTGATAAACTTTTAGTTTTAAACGTGGACTGACAGTATGTCATTATTTTGTATTTTGGACGCCGAGTTTACGTCTTTTGATTGAACCATGAATCACCACAGCACACTACTGCTTTTTGCAGAAATCAATGAAAATCACCGTTGCAGTACACAGTGATGACCTTGACCCCCTTTTTCTACAGTAGCTCCATCAAGCACCTCAAATCCAACATTAGACAATTAGTTCTGTTTTAAAAATACACTTAAATACTAATGTTAGAAGGTTTGGAGTGGCGTGTTAAGTATGAATGCAGTGTTTAACCCGTTAATATTCATTATAGTATATTACAATAATATATTCATAGATTTGAAGCTGCTTTTAAAGTTATCAATCAAACCCGCCACATCGACGACGTTAAAAAAAAACATGGGATCATCTGCGATAACTCTGGCAATTTCGCAGAAATCCCATTCAACTGAAGATGGCAACCACAGGACGTTCAGCTCGAACTTCAGCGAGATCAAGGAAACAGGCGGAGCCAGAGACTGCGACAAGTCTACCGACGAGAGCGCCTTCCTCGAAGGGTACGCCGTTCTGGACGGCAGCGAAGACGAGCTCTGCAGGAACGTTCTACCGCCGAAGGTTGAGAAGGAATCTTCTAGGTTTTATCCGTTTTTCTAAATTTTCTCTCTTTCATATTTCAAATTTGTCACTCTTTCCCTCTCTCGCTCATTTGCACACAAAACTCGCACGCTTATCGAAAAAGTGTCACATCCGCTTTCTGGTAAAACATTGCGGGCATCGCGTCGAGAGCGGACATCTTATCGCGTCTCGTTCGCTGCCGCTAGTTCGTCAAAATACACATTTTCTCATCTGTTGTAACACATCGGATGCTGCGCGGATATCAACTCAATTCAATCTTTTTTATTAAACAGTAAGAACAAGAATCACAGTAAACGATAATCACAATGGTAATATATTCATTTATTTATTTGTATAAGAAATGCTTCCAGCTATTATACATAATGACAGTTACATAGAAATAAATAATTAATAACTTAAGCCAACAACTACAGGCATCTCCAATTTAACATATACGTTTAACAAAACGAACTAGGATTTAATTTATAATTTATAAATATATTACAGTATTATAACTTTATAATAATTAACCTTCGACGATTGCTATGATAAGGTGACGAAGACACGCTAATAATACTGTGCAAAAAAAAAATAAAAGGGTTTTTATACCGCCAACGCTAGGCTAGGCTAGGCTAGGCCCTTGTGTGACGGTATAAAAATTATATGCAGTTGTACATATATATGCAGTCGACCTAAATGAAGCGTACGGCTTTTTATATTATCATTTATTTATTTTACTTAATTTCATTAAATTTAGTCATTATAAATAAACACTTTTTTTTTATTGATTATGCTATTCGATTACTTTATATAATGACTCCTCAGTAGATTTTCTACCTTTCTCTAGAAGCCATGAAAACAATAGTTTGAACATCATATATTTATTATGTTTAGTATTTTAAGTTCTATAGGGAGTTGACAAAAATGTTGATATATTGAAATGAAAAGTTTTTCCTGCCAAAAGAAGTATTTATTTTATTTAAATTAATCCTATTTTGAACAACTAATCGTGTCATTATTAATGGGATATAGGTAGTGATATTATTAAAACCGAATGATTGTTCGTCTGCATATCTAAAATAAACATTTTAACATATAGTTGAAAACATCTAATATACTCCAATGCTTAAATAGTGCTTTAGGATGGTCTGGTGAGGTTACCTCTTTCTTCAAAAGCATACATGGCTGATGTTAAATTTTATAATAGAAATTCAGCTCAGAACTTCTAGGATCTCAAATCAAGTCAATATTTTCCAACGAAAATAACTGGTGCGCGGATCGCGGACGGCAGAAGGTCACCTCACCGGTTTAGCCTAGCCGCTGTCGATTAGCACGAAAAATGGATTATCCGTAGCGGATTGGCCGCTCTGGATAATCCGCGCTTAGGTGTGACACGGGCCTTAAACAACTTTAGATTACAATTTATCAATTACTATTAGCAAGTGAAACATAGTAACTGACTTAATGCAATACGTTATTTAAAAAACCATATGACTGACATATTGAGTAAATATATCTAATGGATAATATATCTAGGGATCAAGAAATAAGAAAAAAATTTTTTTTTACACAATGGACATTTTACATTTACACAATTTACATTTAGATATTCGGTGATATCTTTATTTTAACCTCAAGTTGGTTCCATAGGCGGGCAGCGTGATCACTGACCAAATTTATGAATAATGAAGAACTGTGCAAAAGGATGGATATGCCTAAAACCTTCATGAAAAAAAAAATATTTTTCTTTTATTTTATTAGTAAATTTTAAAATATAAATTCTTTCCGATTCCGAAAAGACAATTCGAGAGCGTTACTGGTGGCTGAAGAATAAATTTCAAAACGGTTGTCAAAATAATTTCAACTTCGAATACCATAGGACCTTAGGTATAAATGTATGAGCACCTCTCTAGCCCCAGTCGTATCTATCCATTTAAAAACGAGATATTTGTGCCGACTCACCTTACCTGGAAAATTGTAGTCATAGATCAAAAATAAAAAAAGATTGTTGTAGAGCGGAGGGTTGCCTTAATGCCAAGGTAGTCTCGAAACATCGAATTGCATAAACATTTTAATAGAATATTATAAAAATGGAATATTTATAGAAATATTGCTGGTATCCAACGTTTTTTTTGCACGATCCCCCGGCCATTTAGTTAAAGTATTCAATTCACGTGTTGTGGGGAAGAGTAAAATCAATTTATTGTAATAAATTCACTCGATGGTGAAATTAGCCCATCTGCTAATTAAAAATGAACCCTCAACTCGTGTCCGACGTGGGTACTGGGCATCCCAAGCAAATAAATTACCGTTCAATTCCTAATTAATTAAAACCTAATTAGAAAGATTTTATTGAGATTTATTTTCGAAATTGGAAAGAGAAGGCTTACACATTTTCGTGTGAGGTATTTTAAAAATTACAATGAATACATAACCAACAAAATAAATATCGAGGTCGTGTTTGGAAACTAAGGTAAACCTCACTACTAACGTTAACATCGATATGTTGAATCTCTCGATATTTTTTAATTGATTTCTCGATACTTCTCGCCTTTTCAAAATGAATTCATAAACGCAATCTGTACCTTGTAAAACTCGATTAACCTCCGTAATAATTACAGTATATACTAAAATTAGATTACTAATATCGGCTAGGAGTTGATATCTGTTGTATTTATTTTACGTATCCAATTTATATAATATTTAAGTAAGTATGTAAATATGATAATCATCATTTTATGGGAAGAATTCCTTTAAATATTTAGGTGCGATCATGATTCCAAGAAAAAGGATACCCGAGATCCCCACACGCGAACCCTTAGCATCACGAATGTTTGTCTACCTGGGGATGTGGGTAGTCATAACAACTTTACAAGTATATTCGTATAATCAGTGGTGACGCTCCGCAATGAAAACCGAAATTAATATCAAATTAATATCACCGATGATATTAATTTGCCTCATATCATGGAATGCCCACAACCACGTGAATCTTAATTACTCGTACATTGGACGTAACTCTAATTTTCACACCGCAAACCAATTATTAAATTATCTATCCGTTATCAAACCATCACTATCGTTAATACTCGGAAATAATTGACCTTGTATTTAGTAACCTAGATCTTCAAATTACTCATTCTCAACCATTATGACCGTTCTCTTGAAATATCAGTCAACAATGTATCAAAATATACAAATACGTTGTATAAAATTGTCGTTAAACTGCGAAACAAAAAATCGCATCCGGGAAAACTATAATAATATCTTTAGACACTATAACCTGCTGTTTGTTTTCTCATTGTGGAAATACAACCCTTTATTACCATGCTGATAGTGCTCTTAAAATCCCGGTAAAACACCAGCATAAAACAAGACAAGTAAGCAAAAAAAAAAATGCTCTCTATCCCCAAATTTAAGAACTTGGAAATATGGCAAGCGGCAATCCAGCGTGGCAGTCCCCACTTTATACAATAAATTGACTGGCGATATTAAAGCGAGTGCTACGTTAGCACTACTTAAAAATAAATTTATAAAATACCTATAGTTATAATATTAGCAATAATATTAGTTATAGCAACTTATTACAAGGACCTGTCGACAGTCTCTGACTAATGGTTCCTTGCTCATTTTATTGTAATAAAAACTATGATGAAATAAACGCCATTGTTAACGGCATTGAACTTGAACTTGAATACGCAAGCTTCGTGAAGCAAGTAGAGTCATTCATAGGTTTCGCATTGCTGATTAAATAATCCGATTATATAACGACAATTAGAGTATTTTTGGACTCTTTAAACTGGTTTGAGTAATTATAATTGTGAAAATGTTAGCGCAGTCGATATTTTTTTACGGTAAAATAAATAAGGCGATTCAAATTTTTGTACTTCGACGTTAATTCATAAAGATGACTTTCTTGTGTGTTGTTCAACCCTTATCTAAATTATGAAAGAAAGAATGAAATATCATAAAAAGTGGAAAAAAACCTTTTAATTGTTGAGATTACGACATCTTTTGCTGCAGAACTGGCAAAAATTGTTCAAAAACAGGTTTTTTTTTGTCTTGTTCAAAAGGGCAGCGTAAGCGTGATTGCATTTCTTAAGGCGACTACAGAGGCAAAACAAAATCCCGAATCTGCCCGTATTCCACCCCCCGAGTCCCTTCTTCAAACCCCGCAGAGCGAAAATCTTTAGCCAATGGGATTCATTCTAATAAAACGGTCGCGACGCGAAGCGAGGCTCCAAACTTGTCGCCGCGCTGCCGCCGATATTTGACAATATGTACCCTGTTTCAGCATTCAATACCTGTTTCAATATCTGCCCTTTTAGTACTAAAGTCTTGAAACACTCTTATTATTACATGGAGTATATTATACACGTTACACAATATTCTACTTCTATTTACAAAGTATGGAACAACGATGTCTTTACAAAATATAAGTACATTATTTACATTATATACATAATATTCATAATTATTAAATGAGTTTAATAAAAAATCGATAAATATTACAATACGGCTCATGAATAAATAAAAATAGTTCATCAGATAATACAACGAATTGAAGTTATCTTTGAATAACGTAAGCTTCAATATGACTTTCTCTATAGAGTAAATGAAATATAGTACAATATAAATTCAGTAAATTTAGACAGTAAAACGATTACTTATAGTGCCTACCTTTGACTAAACCACCACCACCAAAATCTAACAAATTTAGGCAGTGTAACAAAATTATTAAATTTTGAAACACATATTTCAAAACTGTAGCAGGAAACAAAACTTAGCAATTATTAAGAATTGTAATGTAAGTGATAAGTAATTTACACTTATTAAGTGTAAATAATAAGTAAGAAAGATATACTTACCAAAAACAAATAAAAATTCGTTATTTATAGGAGCGTTGCTCAAACAATGTACGAATTGATAATTACATCATGCAATAATTAAAACGTATTATAATGCGCAACAACGCCTGAGTTGGAATCAGGGGTGCAACGATGGTTTGTTTGCAAATTAATTATTTGGATAGTATTTAATATGCACAAGGTAAAATAAAAATATTTGTTACAGTTATAAAACAAACAAAAGCCCAAAGCAAAAACTACAAAGCATGAAAATAATAATATAATAAGAAAAATATTGCAAACAAATGGTCACTACAATAATTTAATAGAAAAAATAAGTAGTAAATATTTATTTCTGTTACTATTTTAAGTAACAATAAAAATAAAAAACATTTTTCTTATCTTGTTTTTTCATAATTTCCAAATCACTATAAAATAAATTTGAAACGCAGTTTTCCATGTGGACCTTGAGGTAATGCGTTAATTAGTGGCAAAATAATATATTTTTCTTTAATATACAAACGTACTATACAGTAAAAAAACAAGCAGAGTTACTGCTTTTGCATTGGTATAATAATTATAACATGACTGACATAACAAATAAAACCACTAATTCCACTCGTTTTTACAGGTTTCCCCATAAACATGCAATACATGGAAACTAGTACATATTTTAATACCACATTAAAGAATTTTGGAATTTTATGCACTCTAGAACAAATATTTAATAAAAAAATCCTTATAATTAGACAAATAAAAAAATACTTTCGTAAACATGTACGCAATGCTCATAGGCCTAATCCTCTAAAACTGCTAGTATGTTTTGATTAATTGTAAAAATGTCAACCACCACTTAAAATATTAAAATAAAGATACTTAATTAATTGTTGTTTCAAACTTAACTAGACAAACATGAAATATTATAACGAAATACAATTTTTGGACATAACACTTTTTAACAAAGGATGGAAAACCGTTCCAAATGCAAGCTTGACAGAACGCTTCGAGAAAACTTCGTATGCGAGAATGTTTCATTTCAATTGTATCAATTGTTCCATAGAAATTAAATTTATCAAATAAAAACATTCGATGGTAGGCCCTTCGGGCCTTATTTAGTTTGTCGCCGTATGTAAATGGTATTCGAGTCATTTCTATGTATTTCACGTAACAGTCCTTCCAATTCTTTCTATAGAAATTAAATTTATCAAATGATAACACTAGATGGTAGGCCCTTCGGGCCTTATTTAGTTTGTCGCCGTATGTAAATGGTATTCGAGTCATTTCTATGTATTTCACGTAACAGTCCTTCCAATTCTTTCTATAGAAATTAAATTTATCAAATGATAACACTAGATGCTAGGCCCTTCGGGCCTTATTTAGTTTGTCGCCGTATGTAAATGCTATTCGAGTCATTTCTATGTATTTCACGTAACAGTCCTTCCAATTCTTTCTATAGAAATTAAATTTATCAAATGATAACACTAGATGCTAGGCCCTTCGGGCCTTATTTAGTTTGTCGCCGTATGTAAATGCTATTCGAGTAATTTCTATGTATTTCACGTAACAGTCCTTCTAATTCTTTCTATAGAAATTAAATTTATCAAATGATAACACTCGATGCTAGGCCCTTCGGGCATTATTAACTAATTCGTCGACATTATTAACTAATAGACTATGGTCACTTTTATATAGTGTTTATTTTTAAATTGTCCACTGGATTGCCTTATTAGGAATCAAACGGGAAGTTATTATAGATAATGAGAATCCGAAGCAATTCGTGGTTAATAGTAGGAATGGTGCTAGAGGCCGAAAACATGTACATCCCAAAGGTAGATAAAGCTTTGGCCGCTTTTTATTGTTAAAGATAATAAAAATAGATGTTTGAACCTCCACCTCATATTCGCATTCAAGAACATTTGGAGTAGTTTCAGATTCAGCCAATCCTCTAGCCTCTTCATTGATGAAATCAGAGTGATTGTGGTTTGCCTAAAATAAAAAAATATATATTTAAAATAGAATCATTCAACTTAAATTTTATGTGTGTAAGAATATTTGGAATAAATATTAAATTAAATTAACTCACTATCGTTGTGGCGTTGGCCGAAGAATCATTAGAAGACATCAATGTAATGTACTCTCCTGGTTTTCTCTATATTGGGATTGCATTCGTAATCTGCAACATTTGAAAATATAATAAATCAATCATCGTTTTCAAATCGCTTGTTTTTACATTATTTATATAGCATAACATCGATACAAATGCTGAAGTAAAGCTCGTTTAATGCGTTTAAAAAGGAACTTGTTTAATTTTTTAAAATTATTTAGATTATATAGTATAATAATTTCATTAAAATAAATAATATTATGTCATAAAAGTATCTAAAATAAAGGCAAACTACACTACAGATATGTTGTTTTGAAGTATCTATCTACATAACTATAATGTATTTAGATAATATGATCACACTATAATAATGTCTTTCGCTCGAGATGTGCCAACCCTGAATCAGTCGCTCGCAAAATTCCGAGAATTTGAATCGTCAAATTCTTCGACGCATCGGCTTCAAACTTTCACCTGACGACAATATTTTATAAATATTATTACATCAGCCGTGGCATGGCCTTGACTAAAACTACTTCTTAGGAATAATGGTTTTTTTCGCGCGAAAATGAATTTCAAAATAGGTATAAAGTGTAGTAAATCTATATATATATTTATATAATAGTTATACCATTTATAGCTCAAGCACGACTGAATCGATTTTTATGATTTTTGATTTGTTGGATTTGTCTCCGCCCCGAATAGCAGAATAACTATTAAAACATCAGAAAAAATCACAACAAAAAAATATAAAGAATGCACATTTGTTAATAATTTAATGCACATAATAAAATATCATAACATGTATTGATTACGAGGCGGTACAAAGTTCGCCGGGTCAGCATAATTATATTAAAATAAAAAATTACCAGTTATGTTGACCTAAAACTAGATATTTCAAAGGTCGTTAGCTTTCTAACAAGGTTAGAGTTCTAAGAAAGGTTTGTTTATATTATATACTAATTTTAAAAATTCTCATTACAAAAGATGATAATAGTACATTATTTATATTCTCTTGATCTACATAGGAAGTTTTTTTTTACTATTTTGGTAAATAGGTATGTACATATATAGCAAATAGCTTTGAACTTTTCATTCACATTACGAAATTAGTAAAAACATAAAATGGTAATAATTACAAATACAAACCTATTTTCCTGTAAGAGTAATCCTTGTTTTTTTCTAATTGCTGACTTCCGAATGAACAACGCCGCTTCGTCTTGACAACTTTATTTTTACGTAAATAAATAGGCAACGAAAATTGAAAAACAAACGAGCGCAGAAACAACGTCTAGTCACTGGAGCGGCCAAAACCGCACTGATTGGATTACTAAGAAAATAATCTGAGCTGCAATGCGCGGTCAGCAAAAAACGCCCGTGCACAAAGAACAGAAAGGTGTAAACTCTATAGCGGACATGAATGGCGTTTATAACATAAACCACGGCCTACCATTTTGTATGAAATATTGATAGCATTTAGTTTTTTTTTTAGAAAAATAACGAATACATTTTTTCAATTTTTTCTTTTTCCATTAATAATACAAGAACATATATTTTCCGAAAATCTAAATAATTTTGGCATTTAATTTCATTTTTATATATCAAATCTAAAACAAAAATCACCCATTTTAGGCCAACTTTGTTATTTTATTTCTAAGTTGTTATACCATATATCGCAAATTCGACAGGTAACTCCCTCCGCGACTCGATTCTCTTCAATAAAATATTTTTATTATATATGAGATGATTCTGGATTCAGAGATAGTCGACATCAAAAAATGATGTTTCAAAAACATTGTGGATTTGTTTTTTTTTTTATGTTTTTTTGACAATGTTTAAAGAAGTTTTCTATAGCTATTTCCCTAGAATAATAAATGATATTTAATATAAGTAAAGTAGATTAGTGGTATTTCTTCTGAATACGCATGCAACATACTTTGAAAACCTGCAAAATTCGCATTTTGATAACATTCAGGTATGTAGGCGCCTTAAGATATGACAAACAAAGACAAATACTTACGAATGACATCTCTGGCACTGATTCAATCTGCTCTTGTACGACCTCGCGCTATGCGTTCAACCGCCTTATCAAACGTTGAAACGATATCTGCTAAATTTGGAATTCGTTTGTCTCATAATTGGGAGATATTATCTCCCTGATTGTTTACATAGATTTTTTAATATATCTGTATACCTAAAATATTAAAAAGAAATGTGATTTTGTCGCAGATTCGAGTTCTTTCGCGCGCTGCGCGGCGCCGGGCCTTGGTCGTCTGCGCGAGCGCACCACAAGCGCGTGCCCACGCCGATGCGCACGACGCGCCGCCAGTACAGGGAAGCGCGCCGCACTAAACCGGCAGCGTCATCCGTCGCCGACATCGTCGACACCGAGGACGGCGTCGATGACGAAAACGGTACCATCATCCACCATCATCCACCATCATCCGTCACCCTTTCTCGCGCGTCTGTAGGCGCCCGTTGCGCCGAGCTGATGCGTTGATTTACTTCCTATTTAAATATGAGGCTTGTAGTATCAAAGGCAGATTTTCAGAAAAGCGAACAAAGCTTATACTATAAATATTTTAAATTTATTTGTTACGTAATTTTTTCTCTTGCATGATATAGCATCAATTAAATTACTAGATATAATCATGATAACCTAAAAAATTGAATTTCGTATAAAAAATACACTATACCATCTTTGATACTAACTCTAATTTTTAAATAAAAATGTATAATCGCATTTAGTTTATTTTGATGCAATATTATTACCTAAATCAATAACATCTATCTATCACAAGTAAATTCTGTTATGTCAAAATTCGTATAAATGGCAGTTTTCTGCCTTTGATAATACCTTCCTTATATATAGGCTTATGGAAATATTGTTGAATTTATTTATTTATTTATTTATTTAATCACGGAAAAACAACAGATACAAGAGATGAGAAGAAAACTTAGAAAAACTTATGATACAGGTTAGTCTTGTATCCTTACAAGTTTTTCACATATAGAGTGATTTATTTCATGTCTAATGTTAGTTATATGAGTTTACTGACATTTGAGTGATCATTGTTAAGTGTATGCAGTTGCAAGCATAACTACACAGTACTACTTTATAAATAAGTACACAAAAATAAATTAAAAATAGTGGCAAAAATAAAAGTAGAAATAGTGTGGCAAGCAAAGTGGCTAAGGAGGTGAATTGAAATTAATGATGAAGAGAGCCGATATTAGATATAAGATATTCAGGATGCTGTATTTTGAAGAGACTTTAGAAAAGTGAATACAGAATTCTTAAAAAACTAGACATATAATAATGAATATAAGACATTGTTGAAATTTAGATTGTTAAACTTTTGGTTATCTTCACGTTGACTTTTTTTTCTTATATAAATAGGCGCGCGAAAACATTGTTGAATGTATGTACCTGTGGGTGATAATTTTGAAATATAATATAACAAATTAATCAACTTTCTTACAGAAGTTTTACTTCTAACGCGCATGATGTATTACTCTATTTTAATTTTGGAGAATTCTAGGCCGCAGGGAGTTACAACGTCAATAGATAATTATCGTGCACGATAAATATACTTAAAACGTATCTAATGGCTTATTTTGAATCAGGTTTGTCGGGTTGACGCGCCATGTCACCTTTCAACGCACGTTACTTTCAACTATAGATACATTACTATAAGTCTTTACTCATCTCACGTCGAAGAAGCAATCAAAATGGAGCCAACATAATATAACGCAAAAAAAAAACAATACCTTATGATACATTCCGAAAATCGGGTTCGATTAGATCATCAGTTATTCACCAAATAAACTTAATATTCCCTTTGTCTTTTAAATTGCATTAAATATTTTGCTAAATTAATAAGATCTTTATACTACACCATTAGTGTCATAGTACATAATATCATAAAACTATTTTATTTGCCATGAAAGTTAACGCGCAATCAGCTGTTGTATATATGTGTCGAATGGCAAAGTGATGATTCTAAGTTTCGCTTTAATTCCACCGTATTCAGATGACCTGGAGAACGGCACGACGGCTGTGCCGCGGGGAGTGCCGGACCCTTACTACCCCATCTTCCTGCCCATCGACCAGGCCTTCAAGACCAAGTACGTCTTCCATCATAAGAGGGGAAAGACTTTTCAGGATAGGCTTTACGTGTTCATGGAACACCCCACTGGGTGGATCTGCATCATTTACCACACTAGTGTGTAAGTATGCAGAATGAGTATCTTCAATATAATAACTTATGTATTATCGTTATATTTCTTATAGATTGTCGAAATATCTTTTATGTATCGTTAAAATATTTATTGTTGAAACATGTTTTGTGTGTCGTTGAAATATTTTTTATATATTTTCGGAATATTTTTTATAGATGGTAGAAATATTTATTTGCAATGGTGAAGTTTCTCGTATGTATTGTCGAACACGAGAAAAATCCATGACAGCGAGGTGGATGCTTTAAGCTTTTCAGGAGCTAATAAGGAAAATTGGAGTGTTTGTATTATCGCGGAGTTGGAGCTAATACCACCATGGCCAGTTACAACCACCACCTTGTTTTTTTTTATTTGTTGTCAAATGGTGTTTGAATGTTTTTTATTTTAACGGGGATTAAAGAGTTTTTGGGGATACATGAGCTGTGACACGTTGAATTTTATTTATTTTTCAAGGTTAGGGTTTCTCAATTAAATAATAATCAAACATTATAAACAGTACATTTTAACAGTAGCTTATTTCGTAATATGTTTTTTGAATACATTTTTTATTCTTAAGAAATATTCAACGAAGTGTAAAATTAAATTTGATTTCATTTTTTTTTAATGAAGTGTAAAAGTATTTGACATAATCATTGTATTGGTAATTATTTTTTTTACATTTGGTTAAAAAAAACGACTTTCATTTTGCCAAGTAATTTGCCATGTAGTTTACATACTTAATATTCATATGCACTTTGTTACATTATTTCTAATATTTTATTTAAACTGTTGTAGTTTATACCGAAATATGTGTATTATTATAATTGCCTCCTTTGGAACGGACGGTATTTGTGTAGTTAGGAAGGCCGGGAACATCAGCACGTACTATATCTTGCTCTATAAATGACTGTTTTGTTTAAAGAAAAAAAATATTGTAACTTTTGATTGTATTTAAGCTGCAGAAGATAATGAAACCGCATTAGGGATGGTATCAAGTTGATTCGTCGGAAATGCTTCCATACAATCCTGTTCGTATTTTGTTGGTCTTTAGGGTTTAGTATCGCACCAGGAATCTTTCGGGTTTAATTCTTAGGTAAGCCTACCCGCGCAGCTGCGGTTACAATAATCCAGCGATCGCAAAATCCAACAGTAGAACTCCCTTTTGAGTTATATTTCTAAGGGAAAATTCAAAGACTCGAGCAAACATCACTTTATACAACCACGACCAAAGTGTTTTTTGGATGATTAAGGTGATTGCGCGGGAACCGCGAGAATTGGGTATTTAAATAAATTTCAAAGTACTCTAACTCAGCAGCGGAGAAGCGCACTTTGCGATGTGTTTTTTTTTTGCAAATAATATATATTTACTTGTAGCCGTCCAAGTGGGTTCATCATAAGTAAATATACAATATATTATGTAAATATACAATATTCCTAATTTTGTATTTACTTTTTTTTTTTACATACAATCATTATCTTTACAACAGACAGTGCATACTAAATCCTAAACAAACGTTTGCCCTTCTGCACCGCTAGGCAGACAGTCAAAATACATCCTTTGTTAAACATTAAACACAATAATAAAATTGTATTATAGTATATAATTGATAAAATGGATTAAAATTTTGAAAAAAAAACTGTAGTTACTTAGGTACTTCATACTATAATATGGTTATGCCCAACGTATTTATATATATTTAAAACGTTTCTTTGTTATTTATTTAAAAACGATATTAAATGTTTAACGGGTAATCATTTAAGTTGCATTCATTTATGTGTACCGTCAGTGTATGTGTGTATATATTTGTTCTTAAGGTTAATTTTTATTATTTTTCACAGGGTTTTGTACAGGTCTAAAAGACACTAACATTTTATAAATAACCTTTCTTAGAACAGGTAACTCTTACCTTGTTAGAATGTAACAGACCTTATCGAATTGGCCAACATGAATAATACCCAGGTATTCGATTTTATATATTTGAATATTGTACCTATTTATTTTAATATTTATTGTAAAACTGACCATTACATTTTCGATACCTTATTTTATTTATTAAAAACTTTGAAATGAATTTGAATTAGTTCACGTGAAATGCATACATTTTCTAATTTTGCATCTAATTTAATTTCTGAGTTTGTTGCCAGGCTCACTTCGCTAGCTATCCGTTCGAGTATGTTTTTATACAACTAATGTCTGCTACAGACGGCCAGTTACTAAACTTATAGTCAACATTTAAGACTCACAAGTTTGGAACTAATTTGCAACCGCCATTGTGGCGTGCCTCAAAACGTCCGTCAAACGCACCTGCACTAAACAGAAGAACATTCATACATACATAATATATATTGTTTATTAATTTGTAAATATTATACTGAGAGGTTTTTTATAGCCGCAAATCGCCTAAACATATGAATAATTAATAAAAAAAATAGGATAGTTTTAATTAATTTCTTGATAAAGCGTCGGATAAAAAGCTATTAATATAATATAATAATTATTAAGATATGTACACGCAGTGTATTATATAAATTAATTACTATCTAAAGATTTGGCTGGCTGGCTATTCAATTTTATGATTTTTTTATATTGTTTTATGAACACTGTCAGATTATAAAATTGTCGAAATCCTAAAATAATAAGTTCTTTAAAAGGCATACGACAAAAGTTAGATTAATAATTATTTATTTATTCATTCATAATGACACAATAGGAAGGCACAACAATAAATGATAATTATTTACCAATAATACCAGACATTTATTGTTGTTATAAAGTAACCTGGCCACTCTAACTAGGTTAAAATAGAACCTGTTCTAAGAGCGGCCAGAAGAAGGTTGCAGAAAAAAATACTTATTACGTACGTGAGACGTTACTAATGAGGATCATAGGATAAATATCATAATTACAAAATATCATAGATGCAATAAATAAAGCATATTATTAAGAATATATTACATGCAATATATACATTTATTAAAATTATTATATCGATAGTTCGGATTATTTTTCAAATGCTAATAATTGGTAATCGGAATTGCAAAATATCATAAGTAATTATCATTTGATTAAAATAATACCTAATGCTCTAGCAATGCCTTCTAAGCAATCAAGACGCGTTAAACTCATAAATTTTAGGTTAATGCACACAGGCCTACCACCTTTACCACTCAACCCGGCACTGAGGCAATACGCTCTACACTTTACGAGTAGAATTCGGTAAAACGATGCCATTTTACGAGATTATATTATACATATGTGCTTCTATCATAACACGCATGCGCTATTTGATTATTTAGGTATATGCTTCACCAATCCTTTCAATACATTGCGTTAATCTATGACGTATAAACGAATTATTACTCTTGGTGGGTTTGCGAATTAGAATGGCATTAGAAATGAAATCGGCCTATGATTTTTACCGATGCAAAAATGTAAAAAATAACAAGCAATACAACGCAAGGGTGTTGTAATTATGCAAGCTTTCGATTATATAAAGAAAACGCTAGTTGGAATTATTGGTAATCTAATTTGGTCTATCCGATGCATATTGACACTCGTCCTTGAAATTCAGTGCTTTGATTTTTTTTTATAGGGCGTCAAGTAAATCTTTGCGGCGGTTTTAATTATTTGTTTTTATTTAATTACAGCTTTATTATATAGAAATTAAAAAGCAAACTTTTCTAGGCTTTAAAACCTTTATTTGCCTTTCATTTATTATTTTTTCTAATGTCTTTTATAAGAGAGCATTTTAACTAAAAAAGAACTATTAGCAGTTTATAATTTATTAAATTTCTCAGAAATAGAATTGAATTTTAAAAATCTGCCATAACTACGTTTAAGACAAGATCAAGGTATCTAGACATATTTGTTTTATGATAAAATGCCAGCTATATAAAAATGGGTCTAAATGAATCAAAATTAATATTTATCCTTGGGCCTTAAAGGAAATATACAGAAATAGCTTTTATAGTTATATCTACAGCTATTAAGAGGTGAGATGTACACACATGTTCGGCTGTTATAGCAGTAGGGTGTCCATAACGAGTGTTTATGTATCGACACAGAGTAGGATGACCACAATTAATTAAACTATGACACCCCGTCACCTTGACTAATATCACCAATTTACGATCCAAGCGTAACTGGTCATTAACATTATAACTGTCCTATTTGAGCACCATAAACCAGTAATAAATACCTACACATTATATACTAGTTATATTATATATTGGATATACTTATTGCAAAGTTCAACCTAATGAGCTTAGGATGAGCAATGCCCATCCTGAGATAGACTTCTCTATGGAAGCATTTAATTTTTTTAGGCATAAACATACTTGCTGAGCAACATACAAATGTATGTTGTATATTTATATTTCTATATGAAATGAGAAATATACACCAGTGTGGTACAACATGGAAGAAATACGGGGGTTTTTTCCATGAATCCCATTGAGAATCACAGCCTAATAATAGTTTAAATTAAAACATTTTTCAAATGTTGATAGAGTTTAGTATCTTTTTTAATTAGATTTTTTAAATTAAACTCTACATACCGAACAACATAAAATGTTGCTTTCTTAAAGACATTTATCATAACTTATCTTCGAAATCATTTATCTCACTCAACGGTGGTGTGATTTAAATGAACTATTTTTTTTTTAACTTTAGTGGAAACTTATACTTTGATTACAGAAAAAACACTATGTAGTCATTGAGGACTGCTGAAAGATGTGTAAATTTAAAACTATGAAATAATAGTAGCAAAAATTAGTAGGTATATATATATTACCCACCAGTATGTAGGAGTATATTCTATAATATGTATGTATGTTTTCCAATGAACACAGACCACTTGATACGCTTGAATCATTTGTTATTCAAATGTGACCAAGCTGTGTCGCTTGAGCCACTAGTGTATAGCTACGGATATACTGATATGATAGTCGTGTTTTAATCTAAATATATGTAACTAGTTGGTCCACCCCGGGCTTCGTTCCAGGTTTCAGCTAAGCCTTGCAGGCGGTTCTGTAGGTGCGGCACTCGGGCTGGGTCGCTTCGCCTCCATCGGGCCACTTACGTGCCATGTATAAATAACTACGCCACTTTATTTGTCATGTATAAATAACTACGATAAAAAGGGCAAGCTTATTCAATTCAATTTAATTCAATATTCTCTTTATTAATTATACTATATTACAATACAATTTTATTATATATATTTATATAATATATAAAGTAAAACAATCTCTACCAGCTAGCGAAACTTTTTGGAGTGCGCACTGTTAGCACAGGGTTTATTTAACGGTAAGCTAGCGCCTACCGTTACATAACGAATACTGTAAAAAGAATGCTACTAAACACTATTTCAAACTAATAAAAACACTTAGAAGTAGCCTAAAACTATGTTTGAGGCCTCAATTTTTTTTTTAATTTTCCGACCCCTCAGCATAAGATGGCCGGAACACTATACCCGTCGACCCTTTCCCCCGTGTGCTCTCCCCGAAAAAGATTTCTGGATCCGCCCTTGTATTATATTTTTTGTGGTGTAAATACTATTTAAACTCTGAAATATTTTCCTGATCCGAATCTTTACCTTTTAGAATCTTTTTTCAATAATAATTGAATGCTGTAATCACTGTTAGCGAGTCTATGTATTTAAGTCGTTTAATTAATTTTAAAGAAATCTACATATTAACAGAATGGTTTATTGGTTTACATACGAAGAAAAAAAATATTATTATATGTGACGATATCATCACACGTGTGTGTTAAGAGAAAGTTTTATATGGGTGAATTTAAACATACATAAATAATAATTTGATAACCATTAACCCTTAACCGACATCCGTAAGTATACAAATTCAAGGCGAATGAATGTAACGGGTAAATAATTAATTTCTAACGGAAGATTAGCAGATTTAGCACGCTTGCTATTCTGCGGTACAGTCATGTACCGTATTCAAATATATAATTCACTTTAACGCGGATGTGTAAACGCCATTTATAATTCCGGAAAGTATGAAAATGTTCGTAGTCTTGATCGTATTAAATGAACTGCCGTAGTCGTAAATATTTAAGTCGAAGCAAAAAAATAAATTTTAAAGAAAGAAAAGATTTATGTATTTATTTAATTTAAAAGAAATCTATGATTTGTATTCATATACGAAGAAAAGTACAGTAAAATACTACATAAATCCTATAAAGATTCCTACTTAGATAATAATGCAATTGATAAACATCGTCCAAATAAAACATTTAAAACCGAAACTGGGATATTTATATTGAATCAAAGAATTTAAATATATATATTATTTATTTTAAAATTGGAATTTACTTTAATTAAGGCAATCATGACTAATAATTAGTTCATCAAACAAGAGGGAGATTCGAGGAATAGGAATGTAAAGAGTATTATTCAAGGAATAAATTGTTCTATGAAATACCTACATTTTAATTACCTGTTCTGTACTTTGTTAGCATATTTAATATAAAAAGGAGGTATATTTCATCGGATTAAAGTATGGGATAGGCGAACTCCAACTGTACGAACTTGTATCAATCATTGCGCGATCCGCTACCCGCGCGGCAGCTCCCGCAGCTCAATCCACCGTACCCTTGCGCAGCAAGAGTGCGTAAACTGAATCCCCCTTCATACTGTGTCGTAAAGGTTGCTCATATCAAAAAATATTTGAAACAAAAATTAAGGGAGGTATGATTTTTTTGAATTTTGAAAAAGCAATTTTTCCCACCCCTAGTTGGTTGGTGCTATTAAAAAAGTTTACTTATATAAATTTTAGACCCTTATCTAAGGAATAATATAAAATTTCTAATGAATCCGATATTTTATATACTAAGAAAGTAATAGCGAAATTTTACTTTTTCGAAAAAACCCCATTATGCCCACTGGTCTGATTTTACCCATTAACTAATTTAACCGAGATTTTGTGTCCTTAAATTTTATGTATAAATTTTATTGTGATATTGCAATGGGTAGCTTTCCTAATGAAATCTACCTAAAATGAAAACGCAGCTTTATGATTAGAGAATTCAACATCTCGGTAGAATCTAAACGTGTAAAACTCGTATATACAGAGTGTTGCGTAGAATGAACACTCAGTGAGTTTAAACGTCAAATTATTGATTAATCAACTTATTGAATTTGGTTAAAGTTTGTTCTTTTACTTATTAAGGTTTAATGTTTATATCTTATTGAAAACAATGTATACGTGTATGAATACAGGATGTTTTTAAATTTGGGGCATTCCCTTTAGGATATTGATCTATATCGACAATCAAACATTAATCAGCAAAAAAAAAATGAAAAAATGTTTCTCAATTACGAGAAAAACGACATCAAAATTAAATAGAAATATTTTTAATGTTTTAATAATATGACTACCACTATTACTACTATGATTACTTTACTATGATTTATATGTTTTATGTGAGACCAGTTTAGTTATCGATATAGCCCAACCTACTAAAAGGAGTGCCCTAAATTTAAAAACATCCTGTCAAAATTATATAACTTAGTCCCAGTTTTAGCTACCATCACTGCTCGGTAAGGATTAGGTCTGTACCCACATTCCAGTGCAAACTCAGGGCCGTGTGAAATTGTCTAATAGACGTTTCGCACACTGTAAATATCCGTAGAAATTAAACTAACGACTGGACAAACGGAGCCAACTATTTCACACATTTCATATTTCAGAAATCCATTGTGTCGAAAATGCATAGTTGCAGTTCGCACGCCGTTTGACGTTTAGGGAATGTACTGGAATGTGGATATAGGTCTATTCCGGAATCAAAAATCAAGTTGGATAGACTGGCCGGCATTTGGGTTTTGGAAACATGCAAGGGCGTGGAGTTACCGAGGTCACCTCAACCCGTCGGATTGGGACCTCATTTTTTACTTTTAAGTTAATTTATTTGATAATAAAAAAAATATCTTAACAGGATGCTAATTTCACAAACTCATAATAAAATAGATATTTAGTTTTAATTTCAAATGTGTTTTTGGTAAGTACTAATTTAAATGTATATGTATTTTTTTGTACTTTCATTTTAAGATTTTATATTGTATTCGCCTTTCGTAAACCTAAGTATATTATCGATTACCCTTACCCCCTCTCACCTATTTCGTCTTTTAAGGTGACATGCAAACATATAAAGTTTGCTAATCTTACTACCCTCGCGGCGTATACACCGTGTTCCAAGACCATTCCCGATGAATAAAAAACAGCTAATTGGTTCTGCGATTTCTAGTGTTATTTGTTAAGAAAGTATAACAAAAGTCATACCCGAGAAAATTTTACCTGAAAATAGTTATAATATGTCTTTGTTGTGAACGCTCAGATGTCGCCGTACGCCGTAACGGTATCAAGGTCATTATCAGTTAGCGCGGTATCGAAATTCGTACGCTGACAGAATTGACACCGTCTGTTAAAAAATATAATCAATTTTGCAGATGATTTTTTTTCGCATTTGTTTATATAATTTCTTATTCGTAATAGGTTAAACAATACCTCCTTTAAATCTTCGGTGTTAGGTCTAGGGACACCTGTCTATGCCCCTAAATTTATATAAATGGCGGCATAGTGGACATTTGGCATTAATATAATTAAAAGTTTTTTTTTATAAAATTCATACAATAAAAGTTATATTTCTTTTGTTCCAGATTTATGGTTGTGCTAGTTTGCCTAATATTCAGTGTGCTGTCAACTATCGATCAGTACAGCAATTTCGCCAACGAAACTCTATTTTGGATGGTAAGTCTATATATTTATATGTTTTATTTATTCATTTCAATAATGGCGCACGAAAATGTCATACCAATTAAATAGAATTAAATTAACCAAATTCATTGCCATATAGGCAAATTAAAAAAAGTCATTTGATATTACTTTTATAGTAATATGGCCTCTCTAACTAGGTTAAAAACATTTTCCAGTTGAAGGTTAATATTATAATAAACAAACAAAAAAAATAAATCACTAAATGAGATACTTTAGTATGAATAAAAACATAATATACAGTGTTAATAATGATGAATCATAAGATATGAGATACATTTTATATTTACATAAAATTAATATTTCATTTTAATCTATAATAATTTATATTTAGTAAATACATTTTTTTTAATGTAATTTTTTATGGGTCATTAATGATATTTTTTTTACGTAAGTAATCTTTTAATCATACAATTCATCTAAAGAGAATGGATATATTGCCATAACTCGAAAAATAAATAATTTTAATTACATAAATACATCCATTTTGATGAAATTTCATTACGCTTAAAATATTAGCGATAAGTTAAGGTGTAAATTTATAGCTTTTATTATTCTGAAAGAGTACGTGGGGAAATACTAGGAATTTCTTTCCAACTGACACTCTCACAGCTGGGGTAATGGAAAATGTTGCCAGTAATAAAACTGGGAAAAATTGAGAGATGGGAATATAACAAGATATAATAAACATAATATACATTTATTGAATAAATATTATTAAAATACAGTATGAATTAAAAAGAAACTAATTTTAGGGTGCAATAATTTAATACATAATTTAATACTTTAGAGTATATTTACCCCAACAAATTACTAGGTCAACAGATCTTTTTTTATTCAATAAAACAAACATAAACTATGCTCAAAACGCAACACTTCATAGAATATGTCATGAATATAACAGTAGTCTTTCCGAATTAGACCTTTTTAGCTGTACTTTGAATTAATTCTAAAATAAGGGAAGTAAAATGTAATTAGAAGGTAAAAGTCCTAAATATTTATCTTTGTCATAATAACTTTAACAAACCCGTATACATACTTAATACAATTAATACATACTTTTATCAGTGTATTTACACTAGTTTAATGAAATAGTTTAGTTTTACATATTTATGTAATTTATGTATTTATTTATTTCATTTATGTTTCTCATTTATTTTCTTTTTATATGTAATCGGTTCTAGGTGAATCTACCTTTAAATTCAATTGTTAAACAGTGGATTCATGTAATTTTCCAAATGAATAACTATGTATTCACTGATTTATAAATGAAGTCACGTTGTGTGTTTTCCTAAAATATGGGGGGCGGATAAATGCCTGATGATGCCTCCTAACTGATAAATTCGTGCAGCCCTTATGGATGGAAACCCACCTGTTACAGTTCAGGGAAACAAATGAGGAATATATTAACAAGAACACATAGGAAATCTCCCTTATTCTTGAAGGACTGAAGCTAAGGGGTCTATAAAGGATCCCCTCATCTGATGCCTCGAGCAATTTCTAAAACGGTCCCGACAGTGAATGTCCACATAGTGGACATAAACCATCATCCGGTGAATAAATAATGCGAATATTTAATCTGTTTACTGTTTAGATCTAAATTCCAGTCAGCTATAACCAATCATGCCCAAAATGACGATAGTTCCATACGATAAATATAGCTTTACATTTAAAACCGTGAGCGATCAAAATTCAATTCTCGCACAAGTTCAAAACGAAACATATTTGTTAGTAAATATACAAATGTTTATGGGATGCATCTTCTTTCTACTTTGATACCAAAAACTTTCAATGCTTTACCTAAGGCTATCAAGAGTGCCAAGCGTAATAAAAATTCTAAATTAGAACTTTGTAGCGCTGTTTGTATGTATCTAGCGGGTAAAGTTTGTATGTAGCGGGTAAAGTTTGTATGTAGCGGGTAATTGAATTGTTATTATTTGATACTATTGTGTATAATTTGACTTAAGGGGCCTCTTTCCGGTGGCGCTCTTCGCTGTCTTGCGCGTGGTTTTAAATCGCGCTGTCTCACTTAATACATAAACACTCTATACCGTTGTTGGTTAATTGTGAAAAACAGAATCAATTTATGTTTAAAAACTTACTTGAATTTGTATCTTTATAAAAGGAACTATGCTTCTGTAGGTTTATTTTCTCGATTTTAGTATTCAAAGAACGTCTAAACAATTGATAAATTGATAATTGATAACAATTGTTAATTCTATAGAAGCCTAGATATTTAGGAGATAAAACTATACCTAATATTATTTTTCTTCTCCGTCTACAAATAAGAGAGTCATAACACTACAGCGTTTGTATGGTTAAATAACCGGGTTGTGGCCTCTTTAAGTTTTTATTAAATTTAATTATTATATTATAGTATATTTAAGGATGTTATAGGCTAAATAATTCAAATTGTGTTTCTGCCATATGAGCCCTTCAGACCCTGGCAGGACAAGATATAGTTTCCTTGTACTGTTATCGGATGAAAAATAACGTCGCTTATGAGTTCAATCATCAGGGAATACTAACTTCTCTTAATTAAATCTTGATATTTAATCTTTCGATCTAAACTTGTATTTATTGCTCGTAGCTTAATAATTAAACCTGGCTACATTGGCACCGATCCACATAGACAAGAATAGATCTGGTCTATTAGCGGCAGGAAATTGATGTGCTGTGGTCTAAGCCACGGAAAGGGGATGTTACTATATGAGGGGCCAGTGTCCAATTAATGACTGTTATTGTGAAGATTCATCGGTTAGCAAACATTTTCAAAATGAGACAGTTTTTTTTTTTTTTTTTGTTAGAATTGTTTGATGTTAAATCTGTGTAGGTATACTAGAAAAAAAACGATTTGGATAACATTGCAAAATATATACAAGAGAATTTTTTCTCGTGCACTACAAACCTCAACTCAAACTGAACCACTTTCTTAATTTTGAGGTATTGGCCCCACGAGAAAAAGTTCACTCTGTATTTAAAGTGTTAGAAAAGGATTTTTAATATAGACTAGCCGCTGCTGCGGGCAAAATCCGTGTATCTGCCCGGACAAACGTATAGCAACCGATTATTTCATACACAATCATACATACTTTTAGGCACTCCTTTTAGGTTGTTGATCTATATCGAAATTCCAACATTAATCAGAAAAAGTATTGGAAACATGTTCTTTAATTACGAGAAAGACGACTTCAAAATTAAATAGAGATCGTTTTAATGTTTGAGAGCGCGGTTGGACGGATGGCGCGAGAGCGGTCATTAACCCCCGAGCCCGCATCTCGCGAAGGTTTTTTAATAATACCATTTTTTTAGGATGATTTTTTTTTTTCGAAATTACATTTTTGTTGTGATACCGATATAGATCAACCTCCTAAAATAAGTGCCCTAAATTAAAAAAAAATCTCGTATTAAAGAAATACCTAAAAGCTAGACTTAAACATAGCAAACATGTCAGTAACTTCTAATAATAAAAACCTAAACTTAATGCTCCTAACGCCTACCTAAAAATAAATTATATTTTTTATTTTTTTTGACAGTAGTTTTGCCCACATACAAAATCAAACGTTTACTTTAAATTATAAAATATTTAGAGAGATTGTAGGACGTCTATGTGATTACAAATATTCTCATTAGGTGTGCATATTGTTTAGACCGGTCCGGTCATTCTGCTGACATGTTCACATTCTAATGGACCCCACCAGGTCCCATCGAATATTGCCTCATCAAATATTAGCACCGAAGCGGATGACCGTTCGTCTGCGATCATTGTCACTTTTAAATTGTTAATTTTAACGGTCTGAACGCGTCTGAAAGCACTTTAACACGACCGCCACTAGTGGGGTGGGGTTACCAACAACCGCCCAGCAAGATCAAAAATATATATGTGCTATAGTAGAAATGAATTCAAGAGAGACTGCAAACCTTATTAAAAAAAATGGCATTCTCACTCTGTTTGACATTTTTGTACAAATTTCAAATTCCCTCTGTGAATTTTTGAGACACGATACGGTTCATTCGCACGATACTAGAAATTAAATATTTTTTTTTATATGCATATGAAATGGTTGAAAGCACAGATTAATTTGACGTGCCCGTTTGTGTGATTTTTCTAGTATGAAGTGCTCAAAAATGAGGATCGAATATTTAGTATTTATAATAAGACATCTACTATACAATTCGCAAGATGGGCGTCTTGGTCGCCACAGCACCGGGTTTAATCTCAAACTTTGGTAATCTGCTTTCATCCTTACGATTTTGACACGCCTGTGCTTAAGCTCTACGCGCGCACGCCGCGTAGACGCGTAGACACGTAGACGCGTAGACACGTAGACGCGTAGACACGTAGACGCGTAGACACGTAGACGCGTAGACTTGTAGACACGTAGGCCGCGCGGATTACTCAGGCTAAAAGCCCTATTATCGATTGTAAAAATACCGATGAAGATAAATAAAAAACCTTTTCTTACATATTAACTAATGAACACGGTGTTCAAGACTATTCCCGAAGAATTAAGGAGGGTATTTATAAGTAGGAAATTATATAAAAAAAACGATAAAAAAAACAACCTAAATTTATTACTTATTTTAAGAAATGATGTCAATTCGACAGCACGCGAATTCTGGCCTTGACACCGTTATGGCGTACGGCGATAGCTGAGCATTCACAGAAAAGACATTACTACATGATCCTTTTACTATTTTTTTTTCTCGGTAACCGTGATGGTCTGTTCGGGAATATGGTCTTTTTTTAGGTAAGTGTATACGTGCCCTAAAACCATTTGCGATGCTAAATTCAGCTAATTGCTCCTGAGATTTCGAGTGTTATTTTTAAAACAATGTAAATTAAAATTCATCGCGTTAAAATTCATTAAACAAACCATGTCACAGCTATGGCTCTCGACACGAGCCGACTAGGACATGGTCAGGTCATTGATCCGCGCGCGCGTCTGATTTAGCGCGCTGACCGAATTTACACAATCTGTTAAAAGATATAAATGGTCTTGGGATACCGTGTAAGAAGTAAAAATAAAATGGTCGATAAAATGTTGATGAGTTATCGAGTGTCAGAAATAATAAAAACATGTCATTTTAGTATATTTTTTGCAATATGGACCCATATATCATTTAATAAATAAATACTTGTAATAGACTATTGCAAATGTCTATATTATTCAAATTCGCATTTTATGGCCATGTATCCATTTTTACCGGGTCAAAGGGTTGTAATACTTATAATAGAACTAGCTGACCCGGCCACGCGTTGCTGTGGCTAAAGTTTTTGTTATATTACATTATAGTAAACAATCTAAGAGGAACAATAAGAGAACATCAGTCACGGAGTCCACTATGCTTTTTCACACAGATGGTATTTGTAAAAAAATATGGTGATCTCCTTATTTGACTTTCTACTACTATAACCCTTTAGTACAATGAAATTATTTACGAACAAAGACGAAAATGTTGATGTTGGTATACAAATTCACTGGATTGAGATTTGAAGGGGAAGTACGTTGAACACAATTAATTAAAATGTTCTTACACTTGATACTAAGCAGAAATCAATAGGTAAAAAATAAAAATTTATCAGATTTATTATTTCCATTTAATTTTATAACAAATATAAGTATATTACAGTATAATACAGTAAATAACATGTGACGCTTAAACTCATGAATGAGGTAGGCAAGGCAGACAGTCTTAAACTTTTAAACATTAATATCTTTTTTTTTGAATTATAAATACTTTCAATTTCAATTTAATTTAACACCAATCGGTGCACAATGTTTTTGGTTAACCTGTCTTTAGCTAACACAAATAGATTCGACGGTTTCCCAACACGTGAACACGCAACATATAGTTGCCCATGAGAAAAACATGGATTTTCCAAATCTAAACCACAAATGGACATTGTTTGACCTTGAGATTTATTTATAGACATGGCGAAAGCTAAACGAATTGGAAACTGTAGCCTTTTGAAGGGTATGGTAGAATCTGATGGTATCATCGGAATACGTGGCAGCAGGACCACTTTTCCTTTAAACTTCTGTAACCTCCAAATAAGTTTACGTTCTTCACTATGAAATTTGGGCGCCACTGTGCACTAAGGCACAGAAAACAACATTTTAAAATAAAGAATTATAAAACATAAAGGTAACACACCGACTAGTAACTCCGGGAGGAGAGCAACGGGTCTCCCTCAGGATCGTGGTAAAAAATAAAAAGATCTGGTTTGCAATTCAAAAAAAGGAATGAAAGATTTAATAAAAAAACTGTTATAAAAAACAATATAAAAAACACATAACCAAGTTGAACAAAAGATTCCAGGCCGCCTGATCGATCCCTTTAGTTGTGAAATCCCGTTTTTCCTTTCCATACATTTCCTGGAATGCCGTTCGCAAGCCCAAAGGCGCAAGGGTCCTTCCCGAAATGAAATGTATGTTTTTTTTTTCCTTCTTCAAATAAATAAGGGGGTAAATATCCCACGACAACCTATTGGCCTATAGGAGCCTATAGTATTCCATACTAGCTGATAAAAGTAGCTGTTAAAAGTAGCTGTTCAAAAGTAGCTGTTAAAACCCTGAAATGCGAGCAAAAAAAGGAATTAACTCGACATCAAAAGGTGGAGAACTAGATCAATTGAAAATCGAGTAACTACTTACCGCTTCCATCTGGAGAACGGGTTTATAGATAGCGCAGTCCTGGCTGGCTAGGTGCGTATCTTTTAATTTCCTCGCACAGCAAAATTTATGATTAAAACTGCGGCCGCCATTCGGGAGCCCTTCACAAACGCCCATGCAACCAAAACGAATGAAAAAATAATATCCAAAAAACTACCTCCGTGAGCGAAACCAGATTACCAGCAGGCAAGCAACAAATTTGCATTACAGCTAGGAATCAAACCGGAGACATAGATAATAATCGAGATAAACGGCAGATGGCGTTTGTTGGTTTAATCAAGGGGGAAATTCGCTATTTCGTTACAGCCTCCCTCCATAAGAAGTGATCTGGTAGGAAAACCAGAGAACGACGAGCATTGCCCTCAATGCAAACCATACCATTGCATCGAAGCATGAAATTAAAGAAAGAGCGATAACTAAAATTACTACTACGTTATCACATAGGAATATAACTACGACATCTGATAGAACAATCACGGTGCTACGTTGACTTACGTTAGCTTAAAACAGGAAAATAACGCATCAGGAAGACCAAAACCAACAGAATATCCTTTGTTTAGATGTTTACAAATAACAAGTAAAGAAGTGACATCGAATATCAAAAACAGGAAATGTGGAAGAGAAATCTAACTGTGAAAGCGTTCCTATTAACAAAGTTAAGAAAGTCATTATTATTTTCAACTCACCCATTCATTCATCATCACTTAAAGGACCTCCCATACAACGTTCGCTCAAGGCTTACAAACTACAGGAAGACTCATAAGATTGAGAACCTTGCTGACCAAACATACTCGCAGCTATAATCACTTCAATAATAGTGAATTACGCCAAACATTGAAAATAAAAAGTAGTAAATGTGATAGGATTGATGCTAACAGAAAAACGAAAGTCTAGTATCGAGTCTAATAGGAATGATTAAGTTTGATTCGGTAACAATTTAAAGTCTTTAACATGCCACTGACCTAATTTACGGCCATTCAAATCCGATAATTCATACACAAGTGAGGATAATTTTCGAACGACACGGCATTTGATGAATTTAGGTGCAAATTTGGCAATGAAATACTGACCAGCTTTACTTTGTTGATAATTCCTTTTCCAAACGAGGTCTCCTACGTTTAAATCAGCATGTCTTCGCTTTTTATCGTAGAAAGCTTTGTTTCTGTCATGCGATTCGACTAGACGAACTCTAACTTGTTGGAAAATGTCGGCCAATTCACCAAGATCTTGCGCAAAGTTTTGGCAACTACCGAATATTACTTCATCTTGCAATACCGGAGAATGAGAATAAAAGGAGCCACATAGTATGGGTTCTTGCCCATGTACTAGGAAATGTGGACTAAAATTCGTAGTCTCATTAACGGCAGAGTTAATACCAAATTGAACTTTTGGAAGGAGTAAATCCCAGCTACGATGGTCATCTTTAATGAATAATGCCAGCGCAGTGACGATTGTCCTGTTAGTTCGTTCGGTTGTATTAACCTGTGGAGTATACAGTGGACAGAATCGGACATTTGGCACTTTATATTTTGCCATCAAATTATGAAAATCCTTACTGACAAACTGTTTTCCATTATCAGCTATTACTGTTTGAGGAATACCAAACCTAAGGAAAACATCATTTTCTAAATGTTGGCAAACTGTGCTTCCCAAGGCACGCTTCAACGGAAATAGAAGGCAATATTTAGAAAAACAGCAAGTTACAACTAAAACATAAATGTTTCTGTTTCTTGTCATTGGATAAGGTCCAAGTAAATCCATGGATATCATCTGGAAGGGTCTAGTACACATTTTAGGATTACCCATTAATCCTAAGGGTGATTTATTTGAATATTTATAAGCTTGACAATTGTCACACTTATTTATAAATTTTGTAACATCACGATACATAGAAGGCCAAAAATATCTCAAACTAAGTCTCTTATGAGTTTTAAATATGCCAAAATGACATGATATTTCGGACTCGTGATTATCTTTAATTAGACCTTCCCTAGCTTCGAATGGAACTACCAATTTCCAATCATGAGAGCTAGTAAGTTGATATTTACTTTTACAAAAACGAAAAAGTTGGTTATCTTTTACATTGAAATTTGCATAACCACTTGGGTTTGAAGACACTGCTTCAAAAAGCTTAGTATACCAGGTATCATTAGATAGTGCTGATATTTGAGTAACTGGTAACAAACGAGATAAGCCATCAGGGACAACATTGTCTACACCCTTACGATGGACAATTTCATAATTAAAAGAAGCAAGACGGAGACCCCATCGAGCTAATCTACCTGTTGGGTTTTTCAATTTTAAAAACCACTTCAAACTAGAATGATCGGTATAAATGGTAAATTTTGGTCCACCTTCTAAATATGGACGAAAACGTTCTACTGCAAAAATGACAGCAAGAGCCTCGCGTTCCGTAGCAGAGTAACGCGTTTCTGCTGGTAGAAGTGAACGAGAACAATACGCAATTGGATGGTCTACGCCATCGAAATTCTGCGTTATCATACCACCCAAGCCAAAGGCTGATGCATCTGTATGAACCGAAAAAGGTTTACTATAGTCAGGACATACTAGAACTGGACTAGTAACCAAAGCAGTTTTTAATTTCTGAAATGAATTTTCTGCTTCATCAGACCATCGAAAAGGTGGTGTACCTTTTTTTGAGCTTGTTAAACGAGAAAGAGGTGCTGCTATAGCAGAAAAGTTACGAATAAAGCGACGATACCAACCAGCGGTACCTAAGAAACCTTTTACTTCTTTAGAAGTTTTGGGCGTAGGAAAATCCATAATAGATTGTACTTTTTGTGGATCTGTACGCAAACCGTTTTCATCAACGACATAGCCTAAATATTTAAGTTCTTTGCGAAAAAACTGTGACTTTTTACTATTAATAGAAAGATTTGCTAATTTCAAACGTTCATAAACGCGATTCAGCAGAGAGAGGTGCTCATCGAAAGTCGAACTCACAATGATTATATCATCAAGGTAGCAAAACACTTTTCCTGCAAAACTGGGATCGAATAGTATGTCCGCTAACCGTTGCATAGTGGCAGGGCTATTACATAGACCAAATGCGGCAACAGTAAATTGAAACAAATTTCGACCAGGTACTGTAAAAGCAGTTTTCTCTTTAGAAGATTCATCCATTGGAAGCTGAAAAAATGCCATGCTCAGATCGATTGATGATAAAAATCGAGCATCCCTTAAACTATCCAAAATAGTTGAAATATATGGTAATGGATACGCATCTGTGCGTGTAACAGAATTAAGTTTTCTACTATCCAAACAAAATCTTAAGGATCCATCTGATTTAGGAACAAACAATGTTGGATTATTCCACGAACTCTGTGATGGTTCTATTACTTTTAATTCAAGTAATCTGTCAACTTCGTCATTTAATAGTTTTAAACGAGCAGGAGATAAAGGATAATACCTTTGTTTGATCGGAGGAGAATCACCGGTATCTATCGTATGAGTAATTAAAGATGTACGGCCTAAACCCATAACATCTGTGGAAATTCCATCAAACTGTTTTAAAACACAAGTAGCAAGCGATTGCTGTTCTTTAGATAAAGTATTAAAATCGTGAATGACTCGAAGTTTATTCACAGGATTCCAAAAGTTATCCTTTACATCAACATCAAATTTAATTAATTTTACCAATTCAGGAGCTAATTGGAAATGCTTAAAGAAATCAACTCCTAAAATAAGAGAAGCTGAAATGTCCGGAGCAACTAATGCTTTTATTACATGAGAAATATTATTAAATCTAAAAGGCAGATACATATATCCTAAAGGTTTAACGACAGACGAATTGGCTGTGCTAAGATTAATATTTTCTATAGGATTAAGAGTATAACCTAATTTTAGTAATCTAAGGTGAGAGTTAGCACCTAATATAGTGGCAACACTTCCACTATCAAGAAGACCACAAACTTTAATATCGCCTAGATCAACTTCTAAATAAGGACGACGAGAATCTTTTTCGTTCTCAAAATAAACAGAGGCTGCTTCCAAAAATGCCGCATAACAACCTCGAGAAGTTAGTTTTTTGAATTGGATGATGAATTGGAAGGTTCATTATCAGAATTCCTGTTTGGATTGCAATCGGGACACGTGAATTTGGTAAATCCAGGTTTATTGCAATTATAGCACTTTCTTGAAAAGTTACGTGCTATGTTTTTCTGATTAGCATTACGTTTTTTAAAACATCTGTCAACCACGTGACCTTCCCGCTTACAGAAAGTACAAGATAAAGAAACACTAGAAAGAGGCAGTGGTTGAGCACTTACCTTGCTATAATTACGTCTATTATCCTTTTTTGTAATTTTATTCTCAACTGTCAAAGAGGAACTAAAATTGTCTGTGAGCAATTTCATGTCTTCAATTTTTCTGCCTACAGATAATAAATCAGTAATCGAATCAATAGGAGACAAAGCAAGTTGGCGCAAATAAAATGGTCTAATGTTATGCATATAGATTTTAATCTTTTCAGACTCGGAAAGAGGATTAGATAAACGACCAAAATATCGTTCCATTAGTGGCACGAACACATGCATAGGCTCATCAGGTTCTTGATGTCTGGAGCGCAAAAATCCCAAAAGATTATAATCGTAATCACTAACACCAAAATCTAACCTCAATTTTGAAACTAACTGTGACCAATTAGAAAAATTATTGATATTACCACGATACCAAATTAATGCATTTTCTATAAATAAATTATACCCTTCGCGAAGCAACCGCTCTGTAGGAATATTTCTTGCTAACCGTAATTCTTCAATTAGTTCTAAAAATTCAATAACGCAAGTTTTTCCATTATAATGTATGCCTAAATTCAACGGTTTATTACACTCGTTACTTGAAGTAGGAACATTTAACGGTAAAACAGGAGTAGAAGTAGAAGTTCCCGCGTCAACAACAAAAGAATGTGGTACGACTGGTTCACTCTGAAGAACTAACAACAAAATAGATGAAATGCTTTTTTTCATTTTTTTCAATCTCTCGATCAGCAATGGATCTTCAGTCAAAATCCTATTAAGCCTATGATATAAATGAGCAGATTTAGCACTAACGCGTCTTCGCTGATTTTTATCAGAAATAAAAGAAACATCTTCCAGAAAACAACTTAAATCGTCCAACCTAATTTCGCATTCGTGAATTTCAGGTTCGCATAAAAAGCTTGTAGATTTTATAGATTCGCTTGGTTTTTCTTTGCCAAGTGTAACTATTTGTTTACGTAAAATATCCACTGAGTCAGCAGGCGTTTGACCTCTGATGCTAACCTCATATTGCAACTCTGACTTCGAAAGACAGTTCCAGGAAATTAATGGAATCGACATTTTGTATAAAAATGCAATATTTAAAAAATGAATAAAAAAAGAAATTAAATTGAGAGTACGTCACCAATTTACAGGCACAACACTTTGCTTAGCCGCTACTATGTGATCGACCAGTCGGCTTACAAGACAGTAGAAAATATTCAGTTAGGTATCTGAAAATATTTAAAAAAGTTTAAACAATAGCCAAAAAAGCTTAAACACAAAAATAAACACAGTTTAAATATACAATAGCCAAAATGTACTATTCATAATAGGTAGGTATTTGTTTATAAAACCCTTACAAAAAAGAAATGACATTTATGAAATGAAAAAAAATGAACCTCTTCTAACAAAAAAAATATAACCAAACATAATAAACATGTTGTCTCTAAATGAAATATAATGGCTTTGTAACCATTAATAACAAAAAAGAAAAAAAAATGTGATAAAACATTTTATGGACAGTATCTGACTGTACCCGTTCAAAAGTAATGTACATAATATGTAATTGCAATTGATTACAAATATAGTAAGTTTTTTTTTTTTTAAAAAAACATTTAAATATTTACCAATTTACAATATATATGGGAAGAAACACTCATGGCGTTACTAAAAATAACTCACGTCAAAAACAATAACAAATTCGTTAAATTTGTAGGTAGCAGTTAACTAAAATGGTACATAATAAACTTACAAAAAAGTTAGGCATTTAAATTACAATCTACAATAATAATTGAAAACCAGATTTTTATTTTTTCAAAAGGCCCCACGTTGGGCGCCAATTTTTTATATGTAACCTCCAAATAAGTTTACGTTCTTCACTATGAAATTTGGGCGCCACTGTGCACTAAGGCACAGAAAACAACATTTTAAAATAAAGAATTATAAAACATAAAGGTAACACACCGACTAGTAACTCCGGGAGGAGAGCAACGGGTCTCCCTCAGGATCGTGGTAAAAAATAAAAAGATCTGGTTTGCAATTCAAAAAAAGGAATGAAAGATTTAATAAAAAAACTGTTATAAAAAACAATATAAAAAACACATAACCAAGTTGAACAAAAGATTCCAGGCCGCCTGATCGATCCCTTTAGTTGTGAAATCCCGTTTTTCCTTTCCATACATTTCCTGGAATGCCGTTCGCAAGCCCAAAGGCGCAAGGGTCCTTCCCGAAATGAAATGTATGTTTTTTTTTTCCTTCTTCAAATAAATAAGGGGGTAAATATCCCACGACAACCTATTGGCCTATAGGAGCCTATAGTATTCCATACTAGCTGATAAAAGTAGCTGTTAAAAGTAGCTGTTCAAAAGTAGCTGTTAAAACCCTGAAATGCGAGCAAAAAAAGGAATTAACTCGACATCAAAAGGTGGAGAACTAGATCAATTGAAAATCGAGTAACTACTTACCGCTTCCATCTGGAGAACGGGTTTATAGATAGCGCAGTCCTGGCTGGCTAGGTGCGTATCTTTTAATTTCCTCGCACAGCAAAATTTATGATTAAAACTGCGGCCGCCATTCGGGAGCCCTTCACAAACGCCCATGCAACCAAAACGAATGAAAAAATAATATCCAAAAAACTACCTCCGTGAGCGAAACCAGATTACCAGCAGGCAAGCAACAAATTTGCATTACAGCTAGGAATCAAACCGGAGACATAGATAATAATCGAGATAAACGGCAGATGGCGTTTGTTGGTTTAATCAAGGGGGAAATTCGCTATTTCGTTACACTTCCCAGCCAAAATGGTTGCTTCAAGAATGTTTCCGGTGATCTTTTTGATGACCAAACGCGTACCGTTACATAATTGAGGTGGATTCAAATTACGGAGGAGAATAATAGGGGAACCAATCTTTAATCGAAGATTATGTGGTGGCATTCCAGGGATATCTAATGAATTTAAAAATTCAATCGGAAAATTTACACTTTCATTTTCATCAACAACAGTATCGATTGATTTAAAAGACATCAGATCGCCTGGTAACAACTGTTGTATCTGGAAGTTAATTTCGTCAACATCAACGTTTTTGGCTGCCAAAATCGCCCGTTGACTAAGCCATTCATGATTCAAATAATTATTCTGTATATCCGGGAAAATACTCTGAATCAATTCAGTTTTATCCTGAACAACAGTGCAAAAATTGTCTGGTAGTTTAATGCATTGCGTATTTGGTTGCAGTTTTATTTTACCGTTCCCAATATCTAGTAGTTGTTCGGAAAATATTAGTGCTGATGGATCATTTTGCAATTGTACTCGCATATTTATGGTCAATCGAAGTGTTTCAACACTTCGCCATAAGAATGATTGTTTCAAACATGCATTAATCTCATCCGCGAAAGTAGAGCGAGGTATAACCGGTAAGGTCTGCCGGAAGTCACCAGACAAAAGTAAGATAGCACCACCGAAAAGTTTATTATTGCTGTTTAAATCTTGCATAGTTCTGTTTAATGCTTCAAGTGAATATTTGTGTGCCATTGTGCACTCATCCCAAATTATTATAGAACTCTTCCGCAACACTGCAGCTATTCCACTATTCTTTTTGATGTTACACATTGCATCTGGTTTATTATGAACGTCCAATGGCAGCTTGAATGTTGAATGTGCTGTTCGCCCACCATCCAGTAAAGTAGCCGCAATGCCTGACGATGCTAATGCTAATGCGATGTTTTTGTTGCGACCGTATTTTGGCAAGAATCAACGATATTAAAAATGTCTTACCGGTTCCACCGGGTGCATCCAAGAAAAAAAAACCGCCTTGTTCAGCAGCAACAGCCAGCATAATCCGATCATAAATAATTTTTTGTTCTGCTGTCAGTAATGGTTCACTGTTCATGATAATTGTTGCTAAACTTCCATGGTCATATTGATTTTCTCGTTGTAAATCGGTATTGACTAAGTCGGTGGCTGGACGATTAGGTGATGGCATACCATAATGATTAAGTGGTAAATTTGAAATAAGAACACATAAATCCTCGATCAAGACCAATGCTTCATTGTACATCTCTGGTGTATAATCTATGTTTTGGCATTGATTTGTTTGTCTAATTCGGTGCAAGATGTCTTCTGTCATACAATTTTTATATTTTTCCCACAAAGTTTGTGCTTGCGAGGGATAACATGTCGCCAAAATAATTGCAAACAACTGACGAATGTTATTCGGTGTTGATGTCAACGCAGCATCAGCAAGCGTTAAGTCCCAATGGTTATCGTCTTCTAGCAATTGCAGTTCACGACATGCATCCTGGTATGTATTGAATACTCGACCATTAGCTGTTCGTAAAAATTCAAAAGACGTTGGTCCGGGAACATTCACCAATAACAAACGTAAATAGAAGCACTCACGTTGCTTTGGATGTACCGTGTAAAGTCTCCCCAATGTCTTAGCTTTGAATATGCCTGTAATGGAAGGATGTGGTTTTCCTTGTTTCCGTGGCTCCCATTTTTTACTGGATTTGTTCCATGTGAAATAACGTGGAACATCACCATACACCAATGTCTTCGCGAATTGGCCAAAAACATCAGGTTTTTGACACGATGTAAAAAATTCAGTTAGAGTCGTTTTCGGAGCTTCGAACGCTCTTTGGAGAACATTTTCTTCAGTGAAGTATACACGTTGACCGTTTTCAAGATGTATTGCCAGATGTTGGACAGCAGGATCTCTTTCGTGGATGGGAAAGCTGAGAATATGCCAAATAGCTTCATTGCTGCTAATGTATCTGCCCATTTGGTATCGTGCTATTTCGTCATTTTTATTTATGTTTTTTACTTCAAATATGGCCAAATCACTGCCTTTGTTTACATATTTACAAATATACTTAATTGATTTAACAGAACTGCAAAGCTCAACATTGATATGAGCTTTGTAAGTTTTTGAAAGTAGTGGTGAGTATGGTACCACCCACTGATTATCAAACTCAACTTGATTTGGAAAGTTCGGCAGTCGCATTGTAAATGTGTGGCCACCATTCTCAGTACTTCTGCGGCGATACATTGGATAACCATCAATATCCGTGATCGTGTCATTCGTATGCGGCTTTGGGAAGTTTTTTTTACATTTTCCATTTTCCATGCACGGTGACGTCATGTTGAAAACACCGCATGGCCCATGGATCATGTGTTTGGTGACAATATCAAATAATTCTTGATCAATTAATGGGTCTGGAATTTCGGCTGAAATTATTTGATCGATTTCTTCAGGACGGATTCTATCTTTAAGCCAAACCAAAATGTGGGCATGAGGCAAACCTCGCTTTTGCCACTCTATCGTATACAGCCAACAACGTGTGATACCAAAAATTGTATATTTAACAATAAAATCAATTAAGGATTTCAATTTTTGTTTAAACACACGTGCAGTTAAATCATGACGATGAATGGCTTGTTGTCCTGGCAATAGTAAAGTTTGTATCTCTTCCCAATTCGGATTACATGTGAATGTAATAAATAAATCCGGTCGGCCGTAATGACGTACGTAAGTCATCGCATCTTGTATGTATTCCTGCATGTTCCGTGGACTGCCGATGTAGCTTGAAGGTAAAATGAAAGCATTACCGATGTCATTGGGATTTAAATTTCCATCGATGTTTCCAGCAACAGCATCTCGTAAGTGAATATATTATTCCGATCGTAGTTTTGACGTTTGCGTTTTGACGTTTGCCGCTCGCGTTGTTGAGGTTAGATTTTTTCGGTGGCATTTGACTGAAAATAATAATTTTCTTGTTCTTATGATATTCTCTTGAAGACGTTCGTTACACTGTTCTTGAGATTCTTGTGCATGACCTGCTGTCCTGATTCTTTGAGCTGGATTTCTTGATTCAATTTGTTCTGCCAACTGATGGGCTCTTTTAATACGTTTGCGTCGAATAACTGTCACTGTCAAATAATAACAGACATTAGCGCCATCAACCCAGTCGAAAGGTATCGACATCTGTCAGTTTTATGACTGCCAAATAATAACAGACAAATAATTAGCGATAAATTAAAATTGCGACTATAATTTGAGATTTAAACTATCCTATCTCTCAAGTGCACATCGAACTGCACATGGTGTGCAAATTTTATTATAATCGGTTAAGTGGTTCAGCCGTCCATTGAAGATAAACATTGTGACACGAGATTTATATATATTAAGATTGTGATCAAAAAAGCCCCTGAAGTTTTATTTTTTGATTTATAACTACCTGTCCAACACCAGGCTTTCCCCGGATTGGCAGCTACGCCCTGCAGACGGTTTTGTAGGCGCCTTCGGCGCATGACGACTCGGAATGAAACTCATCTCTAATAATTAAAGCGGAGCGAAACGTAGCTCCCAGGGTTCGACTCCAACAGCGAAATGTTTATGAGGTCAGATCTCAATGATTTCACCACCGATTTTAGAATTTTAAAGTTTTAATCGAATCTACACAAAAAATACTAGGTTGTGACGGAGCCAGAATTTTAAAATTCGAAATAATAAAAAGCCATTTTTTAACAATATTTTCTCTATAGGAAATCCCATGTCAATTTTTTTTTGCGAATTAAAAGAATGATTTATTTGAAGTTTGCATTTCTCCGCTCCAATATGCTGCTAGCATAGGTTTCACCTTTGCGACTGCTGCTAACTTGTTTAATAATGCACCTACAGTATATTAGATGACAGACAAAATAATTGACGACGATGTTTATGAATTTAAATGTGACACAAAATTTATTTTCGAATCCCTGTCAAAAAGCGTTTCAGGCCGAATGACAATACATACTTTTGTATTTTATAATATAGTAGATATATCATCGAAACATAATCTGTCATAAGTGACATTAAAATTCAATTTAATATTCAGATATTAATATTCTGACCCTATTTCGCTACGAAGGTAACTTTTTTTGCTTCAAATGTGCGGCGAATTTAAGGTCCAGTTCGAAACTATACTACCGAAGTCGAGAATGAGAATAAAATGATTTTCGAGAACGGACTTCATTTTTATTAAGCGAGGATTCGCAATTTATTACCAACCCGAAAACGTCTGACGCCTTGTCATCGGTTTGCAATTGAAATTGACAATTTATTTACCTTTAACACCTTGCATAGGATGTAACTACCCTAACCAGGCACCGATGCCGTCCCGATCGGTTGCTCAGTTTCGGAATGACTTGCTCCCTTCACTCAACAGTCCATGTCACAAACGACAGTCCCTTTCTTAGCGTGCACGCAGAAATTTAGTGATCAGATTGATGTGTGAAGGATAGAATAAAATTCAAAAGCCTGTTTCTACCGAGTGCCCTTGAAACGTGGCATTTATTTTTAAAAATATCCTACAATAAAAATATAGAAGGTAATCAAGTCTCCCAGTCGTTACTTCAGATACTTTCGTTGATAGGTTAGAGCTTTTAATGGTGTAATCACATAGACTGCGGCTTGGGCCATTCAAGTTTTAAGTAGGTAACCAGTTTATAGACGCGCCCGCGCTTTGAAGGCCTATTAAAAATAAGATATACTTGGCTACCCATTGTAATAGCATCAGCTTTATAGGATTTTTTTAAAGTAACATTTGTAATTGAATTTTTAACTATACAATTCTGCTCATCCAAATGATATTGATCGTAGTTTTACATTGATATGTCAATAAATAAAATATTTCTACGGGTTGCTATGAGAAAAAATGAACATTTTTTCGTTAAAAAAATATTTTATGGTTTTCGTTTTATGGTTGATTTCCTCTAAATATATTTTCAAACAACTAAAATGTAAATAAAAAACTCAGCTAAGACGTCAAAGGTAGGTAGTTGTTTTTTCAATACAATTTAGCCCCGAAACAATACATTTGCACCCACTTTTCGCGGTGTTAAAATTCGACATGTCGATTCTGGTTCCGATAACAATGCATTTTTAGGATACACTCAGCAATGGCTCCAGGTAAAGGAACTCCTCAACGGTCTGCAGCACACACGCGAAATATCGTGTACGCATTCAAGCACTTAAGTTAAATTAAAAGTTTGCACCCACATTCCAGTACGCGCCAGTACAAACTTAGCGTTGTGTGAAATCGTCTAATAGACGATTCGCACACTGTAAATTTCCGTAGAAATTTAAGCAACGACTGGACAGACAGCCGACTACTTCTCACATTTCAGATTTCAGAACACCATTGTGTCGAAATCGCAAAGTTGCAGTTCTCACGGCGTTTGACGTCACGAGCAGCAAACAGTGAGACACGCGAGAAATTCCTTTCCCACAATAACTTGTCTTGACCTGACAACTTCGGTCTACGGCACTCTATCACCACAACAAGTCTTCATCACACCTTCCGTGTTACATTATTATTAATTACCAATTTATACCACGTAGTAAGTAAGTAAGTACGTAATAATTTGATAATAACTTTTTCGATCATTATGTATAGTATATAGGATGATGATTTTAGAGGCGTGGTTTTCAAGAAGAGATAAAACGCATATAATTTGATGTTATGGCTAAGAATTTAGTTTTATTATAAAGATAAGGGTTTGCCATTATGTTTTAAAAATGATTTCGGGTAAGTGGCCGCCGCGGCTGACTCGAACAAATTCCAGCCGAGAGGCCCAATTTTCAACCACTTTTTGCAGCAAGGGCCGTATGTCAGCAATAACGCGCCGAATATTCTCTTCCAAGGCGTTAATCGTGTCCGGCTTATCTGCGTAGACAAGCGACTTCACATAACCCCACAAAAAATAGTCCAGCGGTGTTAAATCGCACGATCTTGGAGGCCACGCCACGTTGTTCAGGAGTAAGTCTATTCATTATGAAATGGCAAACCAAACTGAGCATAATCAAGTGACAGCTGTCAAAAACACCAACTACGAAAAAAGTAGTGCCAGATTGAAAACCACGCCTCTAAAAAAAACATATTATATAGTTTATTGTATAGTCGCTCTGATTTAAATCTAATATAAAATCCTTGTAGAATAAATACGATGCAGAGCTTTGCCTAATTTTAATTTCCTTTTTCCGCCGGCGTGATTTGCGAAATATTTTCGTGCGCGATTTGTAGTACCCTGCACCATAACAGGAACAGAGCTAAGTATTTTCGAAATCTCCAACTAAGCATCCCATTAAAAAACCATCTACCCTCCTGAAATCTATTACGCTCCGGTGAAACAGTGTAATATATTTTATGCAACAGGCAGAAAAGCTGCTCTGTGGACCGGACATTAATCTGAACTCGCGAATATTGGACAAAGAGCCAGCGACAGTATCGAATTCCTCATTGTAATAAACGGCCATATTTTAGTAATTTAATATTAAGTATTATAGACACCTGCGTATATTTTATAGCGTATAGCGTAGCTCTCAGCTCATTGTAGCCCCGTTCTAATAACCCGTTTTAGAATAATAACGTCGTTTTTTTAATTAAACACAACTGAAGCGACCAGCCAAGGTTAACAAAACAGTTAAACATGGTCAAATACCAATAAACATCTCGTCATTCGGGCTTTATTACATTACATTGTCATTACAAGAATGCGGAGAATTGTCCTGCTGTACGGTTGCACATGGATTAGGGGGAGCGGACTGTATGTTTTGATGGATTGGAAGGTTCACAGCTGAGAGTAGATGGAAATCAATAATAAAACAAAAGACCAACCTTTGCTGTGCTATGATGGCCGTCTGTGGTTCGCCTGCCTTAGCCTATTTTTCGTACTGCTTCCTTGAGGTTTTGAGTTGGTTTCACGAGCTCGGCGAATGATGTGACGAGATGTCGCGGATTGCAGAGGCGTGGTTATACCCTCTTGCATTTCTTTTTCAACTGACACTTACCGACAGCCGTGTTAATGGAAAAAGGTTGCCAGTGACAAAAACTGGGGAAATTCGAGATAATAAACAATAATAAATATTAATATGATAGAATATTGAATTTAAATAACTTAATTTATAGGGTGACGTCGGAACACCTGCACTTCTCCATTTCTCTCTTCCGCATCTGGTCATTCTTCGTTGTTTATATATTATTAGCACCTTCTCATCAAAACCTACTTTTCTCTCTGTACAACTTTATCAAAACCCAATAGAAACTGTCAAAAATCTCTTACCAAAAAAACCTTCAACTGCTTCGTCAAAACTACAGGTTTTTCAATAAGCGGTGGATCAAATGATATGAGGTACTTGTGGAGGTCATTTCAAATCGAACTTACCCTTAACGTGGCTGCCCAATTCTCAACAGTTTAGAAGTTATACTATTTGCAAGCACGTTCATGAAAAAAATATTAAAAGTTTAAAAAATCCCTAACACACAAACGACGATTTTTCTTGGTTTAAAAACCAAGAAAATCTGTTCCGCCGCACTCTTGATCAAGTCACCATTCACAGAAAAAAAATCGGTTCATTCGTTTGGAAGCTACGATGCCACAGATACGCAAACACCCCTCTGTTTGCGTCGGAGGTTAAATGTCTACCCGACTTACAAAACAAATGAAATGTATGCATTTAATGCATTTTTATTTTATAAAATTTGCTCAAAATGTCTTCCTCCCGCTCTAATGCATAGCAGCTTCTAAATATCTCCTAGTTGCTCCTAGTTCTGAATTTCATATTAGTACCCTATTTATATGAAAATCGATACATAATGAATTCGAAAAACTTACAGCCTTAAATCTTTTCCTTGGAAAACCTATTTGAAAACCTCAACTAAGAAAATAGAGGTGTTAGGATAGACAATGAGATGCTGAATAACCTCAATATTATACTGATTTCGGACAATATTGAGGACATGCTTGTAATGTTATCCGAATTCAAACTGTGCTCGTTAGAGCTCAAAATCTATCTTGACAAACCTTTCAATGAAAAACTTTTGACCACCAGTAGAACGTCTATCTAATCAAGTTTACTTGGGACACATGATCACGACTGGGATAGAAAATCGATAGAAGAATTGGTCAGCCACGGTCAGTATTTGGAAAGCTGCGACTAACATTCCAAAGCAATCTACCTTACCTTTGAGCAATTATTGTAATAAACTAGGTAACCAGGTAGCCACAGTCGTAGAGGTGGTAACTATCCTAGTAGGATATCGAAGAAATGCAAACTTCAAACAAAAAGCGCACATAACTTTTTTATTTTTTCGAGTTTTAAAATTCCGGCTGTCGCGACCATCTATTTTTATGTAGATTCGATTAAAACTTTAAAATTCTAAAATCGGTGGTGAAATCATTGAGGATCTGACATCACAAACATTTCGCTACTGGAGTCGATCCATGGGAGCTATGATTCGCTCCGCTCCGATAAACCTGGCTTTGCACACTGAAGCATAAAATTCAATAGACCTACTCCAAGTTTCCTACGGCGCTCGGAGTAAAAGGGAAACATTATATTCCGAACAAGAAGTCAAACTTCAGATTTGTATAGCGCAAAGGTTTGTTAAATGTTTTGAAGACATGAATCATCTAAACAAAATAAGAGTTTATGTAGATAGACTCCTTCGACGCATCCATTCCAAGTCCGTCTTTGTCACTCTTCAAACCTTGAAAAGAATTAGCCTTTGGAGAAAACGCGCCTGAAAGAATTCACTTGCTTGGCTGGCTCTTGAACACTCTGCTTGACACTCTCGACGCTCGCTGGGGCGGCATTTTAAGGCATTGGAGATTTAGGACGGGCCACGTTGAGCGAATCTCACCTTGGCCGGAGTGTTTTATCGGTGACATTTCAATATGAACAAAATACGAAGAGGGGCTTTTCTTGAATTTTGCTTAGATTCCTTACTTAAAGGTCATTTCGCACAGTTGGCACCGACTGCTGTCCCATGAACTATCTAAACTGTAGACTCCTAAATTTATTTATCGTCGTATTTTTATATTTGATGATTGTTTTTTAACGGCGATAAATCGCATGAAAAGTTAAATTACACAATTTTTGACAATTTCGAAAAAAAATAGAAAAGTTTATTAATTTTTTGATAAAGTGAAGGTTAGCAAAATATTTATAAAGGTGCTAGAGAGGTACATTTCACCATAACTCTTCATTTTAACTACATATCCATTATTTTTAGATATAGTTAAAATGTGTTTCTTACATACTATATACGACTATATATTATAAAATTACATAATCTTATCACAACATAACAAAAAATATTACACAATTAACAATAATAATATCCTAATATTTCAATTAATCAACTTGACATTTAAACGTTATTGACGTATAAATGAAATAATAGGATGTCACTTTTTCCTAAAACTAGAATATTTTTAGATTGACGTATATTAAAAAAAACCTATATTAAAATAGAGTAGCTCCATTATTTTAATTTACAACGGTCCGTGGTTTGATATGCGCAGATTTTTATCAATCGCATACAACGTTTTGAGACGTTATACTCATAATTTGTCAAAATGTCATTTTTGTATGAAAAATATGTTAGTTTGTGTCGCTGTTACGGCAACCACGTGCCGAGGGGTGGGAAAACCTTATGGTTAAGCCGCAACCGCTTGTGCCGATCTGAGGTCATAAAGACCTTTACATCGCTTAGGGCCAATGCACGTCTAAGACGAAATATAAACTCACCAAATAAACCTATTCAGGGTGTATTTAATTCACTGCTGCCCTGTCAGGAGGTTAATTTATATCAAACATTAAAAAAAATATTACAAAAATGTTTCCTGGTTATGTGAAAAAGGAGTTGTAAATTTTATTAGAATCTAACGACATCGAAAATTATAAAAAAATCGACATGACATAAACAAACCATGCGTTATGTTAAACTCTACGTTGCTGATAGACCGAGAGTTTGATTCCGCGCGAAGTTCAAACTAATATCCGAAATTAATTTAAAAATACATATATGGTTTTTCAACTAAATAAACTCTATAGAAGATAATGTCTTTGATTATTTTTTGAATACCCTACGTAAAAATGACTGCTAACGGGTCGCTCATAACACGCTAAGGACAGGGACCTGGAGTTACAAGATTCGTGACGTCACATGAATCACAACACACAATCACATGATCCGTGACGTCACAACAGTTATCAATAGGCGAAAACGAACCTTCTAATTTCAAAGTCTAAAACTGTTTGTATTGACACCTTTATAAATAATCTTCAAAAAATTATTTTACCCTAAATAAGAAAGAATTACAAATGGGAGTGGGAGGTCACATGAAATGATAACCTGTGACAAGGATGGCAAATTATGTGACGTCATTTTTGAATGGTCGCTAATAGGTTAGTAGGTTAATAGCTGAAATAAACGTAGACCTATTTTGATTGATTTAGGAAATATGCCTGGTTGTGTTCTTCGGCGTGGAGTACATCGTGAGGCTGTGGTCGGCGGGCTGTCGGTCCAAATACATGGGATGCTTCGGGAGACTGCGTTTCATCAGGAAGCCGATATGTATCATAGGTGAATGGTTTATTACTATTTTAGGTAGAAAATAAAGTAAATAAACACGCTATCTATTGCATATATTACGATTCATTTTTATCCAGAGCATTGACCTTGTATACCAATAATTTTAAAGACAGATATATTTTACTAATCCTCTTTAGTTGCTTTCGAAAATCTTCTTTTTTAATCTAAATATTATGGATTCTATCTTATTCAGGTGTATTTATATTCACTGATGTCCTTTTAGGGGGTTGGTCTATACACCTAAAAATATATATATAAATAAAAATACAACGATTTCTTTAATATTTTGAATTCGTTTATCTCGTAATTGCGAAACATTTTTAGAATATTTTTTACTGATTAATGTTTGATTGTTGATAGAGATCAACCCCCTAAAATGTCATCAGTGAATATAAATACGTCCTGTGTATATATTATTGTAAAGTTTTCGCCTATTTTTTTTTTTACTTTATGTGTAATTGATAATATTATAATATTTACGAGCGTTTCGAACGTTAAGAGTTTACCAGTAAATAAATAATTTTACCAGCAGTTGGCGCAGAAAGAAAAAAGTTTTCTTATAAACCATGTCTCTTATAATATTTCTTTGTATTTTTTTTTTTGTAGATTTATTGTGAATTAAGCTTTAAATTTATTTATCTTTTATATCCACAGATCTAATAGTTGTAGTGGCATCGATGGTGGTCCTATCCGTCGGCTCGAACGGCCAGGTGTTCGCGACGAGCGCAATCAGGGGGATCCGCTTCCTCCAGATCCTGCGGATGCTGCACGTGGACCGCCAGGGAGGCACCTGGAGGCTGCTCGGTTCCGTCGTCTTCATACACAGACAGGTTTCTTTTACCTGTGATATTTATTTATTCAATTCTACTCACATAAAACTTACACAGGGAGTAGTAATTGCAAAACTAAAAAAAATACACGGTAACTAAAAATAACAGGCAAATAATTCACGCTGATATAGTCACCGACGTCTACACAACTCGTTAATTGACAGAGTGTTCCAAGACCATTTCCGATAAAAAAATCAAGCTTTCCAGCGATTTCAAACACGAGTGGTTTTGAACTCATTTCAAAATTTTGCATGGTTCACGAGAAAAAAATGTAAACTTTACATGATAATAATAAACCGTTTTTGTCATGCGGCCGCCATATAGGTCAAGACCGAGCGCGAACGAAATACGTTTTTCCACAACCTCTTTAGGTTAAGAACTGGCAGAGATGTACTACGGACAACAAGATCGCTATTTTGCGACCTAGTTATGCGTATCAAATGAAATGTTCATTATTATTATTTTTAAAAATGCATTTTGATTAATATTTCCAATTAATTACTTTCAGGAGCTCATCACCACTCTATACATTGGCTTCCTGGGGCTGATCTTCTCATCATACTTTGTTTATCTCGCGGAAAAGGATGCTGTTGGTCCAGATGGCAAGACCGACTTCAGTTCCTACGCCGACGCTCTTTGGTTGGTAGATAATATTTATTTTTAACAAAGTAATACAGTTATTGGTAGAGTAACAAACATTTTTTACATAAATTAGGTCATATTTTCTAAATTAATTTATTATCTATCATTTCGCCATCGGATCTATTACGCCGGTAAGGTAAATAAGCTACCTAAATTATTATAAAAAAATCTGTTAGTATTTAGTTAGTGCTACTCCACAAACTATAGTGCTACCTAAAAATTATTTTTGGCCACAACATTTTACAACAAAAGTTAGTAGTATTCCAAAATATAGTGTTACCTAAAAATTCATTGTCAATTCAATTTAATTTAATATGTTTGTAACACATATTATAGATAAATTTTAGCTTTCTGCACTCCTCCATATAAACTTTAACTAGGTATGCCAAATCTCACACTCCTCCGTGCGCGCTATATGCTTCAAAAGGGGTAATAAGTTTTCTCTTCGCGTAATAATATTATATATAGATTTCGGCTGTCGAACCCACGAATGTCTCGTTTGAATCAAAGTTAAAATTATGGTCTGTTTTAAGCGAAATATACTGATTACTGCGTTTTGGACGTGGTTTGTATTTCACCGTCCGCTGAAGCTGATATTTCAGGTAGGACGCTGAAACGCAGTTCAAGGCTGACCCATCTTCTCAACCTGACGTCTCATGAAAAGGTTTACTCCTTTGGGAACTGACTCGTTTCATTTTTGCGCACGTTCTATTGGGCGGGCGGACGTCAACTTTCTGAATTATTAAAAACTTTATTTGCAGTTTTGTTGGACAGAGACAAATACACCGAAAAAAATATCCATACCTTAATTCCAGGGCTTTTAAAAACAACGTATTTAATAATTGTGGAATTTCATACAAAGAATTTTATAGCGTTATATTGTTTTTACCCATTTTTTTTTCGCTTTGATAATTGTATAGGCACGGTCTTATGAAATATAAGCGAAAAAATGGTGTAAATACCTTAAATCAGTAGGTAACCGTTTTTACTAGTAAATACGTGAAGGATCTAACTAAGAGCATTAGAAACAACGCGTTTTTACTAATAAGAACCCATTCTTACTAGGGCATTTGGGTAAATGCCGAATAAATGATTACATCGACTTTTTACGGCACTTTTCAGTTAAAACCCTTTCTTAGTAAAAGCATATGAGTAAATATCAGAAGTAACTTAATATTGGTGCTTGTAAATAAGGAACTATAACTAGGTATTAAAAGTATACGGATTTTTCGCAACTCTGACTTTGAAATGATTCTGGTAATACGTAAGATATTAAAATATTATTTTATATATTCACTCGGCTACAAAACATCCCACAAAAGTTATAATATTTTTTAATAATATGTTTACCTACATTTTTGTAATTTAGGGCGAACCTAGGTCGCTCAAAATCTTTTCTGCTCTTTATGCCTTATCTTATAATATGAGTTTGTGCCCGGGCACAAACATAGTTATCCTTTAAATATAGACCCATCTTTACTACATAGTATATATAGGGAGTTTTTTTTTAGAGGCGTGGTTTTCAATCTGGCACTACTTTTTTCGTAGTTGGTGTTTTTGACAGCTGTCACTTGATTTATGCTCAGTTTGGTTTGCCATTTCATAATGAATAGACTTACTCCTGAACAACGTTTGCAAATAGTGCAAATTTAGAAAAAAATCACTCTAAATTTTTTTTAAATCACTCTAAAATAAAGTAAAAATCGCGTCGTGGGCCTGTGGCGTGGCCTCCAAGATCGTGCGATTTATCACCGCTGGACTATTTTTTGTGGGGTTATGTGAAGTCGCTTGTCTACGCAGATAAGCCGGACACGATTAACGCCTTGGAAGAGAATATTCGGCGCGTTATTGCTGACATACGGCCCAACTTGCTGCAAAAAGTGGTTGAAAATTGGGCCTCTCGGCTGGAATTTGTTCGAGTCAGCCGCGGCGGCCACTTACCCGAAATCATTTTTAAAAAATAATGGCAAACCCTTATCTTTATAATAAAACTAAATTCTTAGCCATAACATCAAATTATATGCGTCTTATCTCTTCTTGAAAACCACGCCTCTAAAAACATCACCCTATATTTTAACGGCTCAATGTGAGCAAATAGCCGTGAGGTTAATAAAGTGAGCGAGTAGACGAACAGGTTTGTTGATTGATATTCGGTATTACAATATTAAATTGTTAAATATAATAATTAACTCCGAAATACTGAGAGTCGCTCGATTGAATCCTTCTCGTTCATCGCGAGATGTGCTGATGGAACTCGCTTCGCGATGTTCACGCGGAGGTATGTTTTACTAGCGCGATGATCTCCGTTGGAGCGACCAGTTCTTATGGTGAACCTGGGTTATATGTATACCCGAGTGGAGGGAGTGCCTCGTGTAATGCTCATGACACAAGAGCTGGTGCATCAAATTAGTTACCCAAATTAGTGTGGGGTTTGACATGACCAAGTAACATAGTTAACTAATATTGTTTTCTCTTGTCAAAAAGTATGGAATATAAAATAACATGATATATGCGGATATAACTTGTAACAAAATGTATGTATAAAAGATTGACGAACGAGGTTGAAAGGTTGAAGTACGTTGAGCATGAAAAGTAAACAAAAATTAAAACAGTAAACAGTTGTAAATTAAATAATATTATCCGGTTATAGACTTTGCAATGGACATTTCGCATTTTTCTATAATGCTAAATAATTCTATTACGCGCAGAATATTAAGGTCGTAAGTAATACGACCGGGATTAAAAATGTTTTTTCTTCCGTTCAATAGAACCAGGCCTTTCGACGAAACGATCTCAAGGACACCTTCTGTGCAAGGAAGGGTCTGGAGGTCGTTGGGGGTCCAAACAAAAGGTAACCTCCCGCCTAAAGTAACGCGACGAAACTCGACAAAGGTCTCGGACCGGTTCGCGTCTGCGAGCCGTTTTTAGGGACGATTTGCTTTCGGAACCAAACGACTTTTCGATTCACGAACGGGCGTTTTGAAGAAGTAAGCTTTTTGTGGGGGATTTGGCGATTTTTTTTGAACCCTTTAGTCTATAATGAATCCGAAAAGGCTAAAAATACCGTATCGTTAAATAAAAACCTGTAACCGATCACTTCATCAAGATTACTTACTTATCAAGCACACTCTAGAGGTGTGTTAACATTTGTGAAAAAATAAATAAAAAATACCGAATTTTATATTAGATTAAAAGGGATTTACAAATTGGCACTTAAAATACCTTCAAAGTAACAGTTTTAACTTATTTGTACAAAAATTGCCCTCGTATAATGTGTTAAAAAACACACATCGAATTGAGAAACTTCAGTTATTAAATCAGTTAAAAAGATATCTACCATACCTGTTCCTAAAAATTTTATAAAACGACAGCTCGAAACTAGGCCATATTTGGGCGAATCTGTATGGCTAATGTATAGGAAAAATTACCACACAGATATATTTACTTTTAGTATATATTTTCATTATTTATTGTTAGTAAACATTTGCATTGCATACTCTTACATTATTACAACTTATTTATTCTTAGTACCTATGTATTTGCACTATTCACTCTTTACATATATTTCAAATATTTACTTTTCGGATATATTTTCAATACTTATAGGATTTTTGCAATATTTATTCTTCTCATATATTTCCAATTTACAATAATTTGGAATTGAAGTATAAAATGAGTGTATTTATGATATACAATATTTACTTTTCACAAATACACATTTGCAATACTTACTCCTGGAAAATATATTCTTTACACACTTTTTGCATACATTTGCAATATTTACCTTTAACTATTCGCAATATCTATTTTTCGCATAATTACTAAGCATTTTTTGCGATATTTGCCCAGAATATAAACGTATTTGCAAAATTAATTCTTCGTGTTTATTTTCATAATTTCATTATAATATATTTGCCAATGTTATGTTTATGTTTTTTATATGTATTAAAAATTCAAATGTTATTTGAAAAATTAATAATCAACTTATCAGTGATTTTGAAAGTTTATCAGGAACCTGGCCTCGCACCCCAAATACAACCGATTGCATTCGGAACAGCGCTCGTGAGCGCCTCCATAGTAATACAATATTTATACAATAACAATACTGTGTATTGTTTGGTTACAGGTGGGGCGTAATAACAGTCACAACTATAGGCTACGGGGACACGGTCCCTCAGACCTGGATGGGAAAAATCGTCGCGTCCTGCTTTTCAGTATTCGCCATCTCTTTCTTTGCGCTACCAGCGGTAAGTACCAATGGTTTGTTGTTATTTAATTTACGAACACAGTGTTAACTTTTTGGCGTAAAATTCTGTCCAATGGTAATTCAATCAGTTCTAGAAACGATACGTCTTCAGTTTTATATGACAATAAAAAAATAATGTTTCTATAAATAGTTGGGCAGCTGAACATTAAACTAATAATGAAAAAAGATTATGCAACTAAATTAGAGTAACAAAGGCAAAAAGTAGCCGGTATTTTTAACCTGTAAAAATGTTTGTACTTTTATTACCCGCGATGTAAAATAAAATAAATAAAAAATGTGTGTGTGTTTGTATTACGCACCCATTATATTGTATTTTTTTTGTAGTCGAAATATTGTCTAGGAAAGGTTTGTTGCTGTTATCAGATTTAAGACATTTTTTAAGAAAACTACATAGGCAAACGAAATTTCTCCCTCTCCCTGCTCCTCCCCCCCCCCCACCCCCACCCCACGACTAACTTCTTTCCCCACAGGTTGATAAGATGTCTGTTAAAATTGATGGATGTCAGTGGCCGACTAGAGCAATTTTCTTTTCTTATTTCAGCCAGATTATTTATACCCATTTTGTTAATACATCTTTTTCTTTTATACCTCGAGTACCTGGGTACCAGTCATATTGGCCGATTTGATAAGATCCGTTACCATTCTAACTAGGTAAAAGTTAACTGTTCCAAGAAAGGTTATTTATAAAAGATCGACGCAAAACCCTGTGAAAAATAATAAAAATGTATTTATAACACAAATATACACACAATTAAATGTAACTTTAGTGTCTTACCGTTATGTACACATAATATTACACACAATATTATTACACATACACTTATACACTTATTCAAGCAGCTTCCAAAGAAAAGCTACTTCAGTCAGCACATTAGAGTCGTAACATTCGCTCTGCAGATCTCATTCTTAATTGTAACAGATTATCACTGTAATATTTCACTGTACTGTATTTTTTTTACTGTACTGTAAATTTAACTGTAATTTCACTGTAATATTTCATCCAATATACTGTATTAAAACTACTTTCATTATCATTAATCCTTCTGGGCCGTGACAAAACAATATAAAAAAGACAAACATTTATATATTTACGTCATTCATCTACTTCCGGTACAGTAATCGGGTGATTATTTAAAAATTGATCGCCTCCCCCTCCTCCTTCTGCCTTCCTCACATTCTTGTAAAGTTACTCAAAAGAACGAAGCGAGCGTTACTGATAAGACTGTCTCATCCACTCTCTAACTTGGGTAAGAGCACTTTAACACATTCATATTAACATTCAAATCGGTCTTTTGTTGATGGTTTCGCTTCCAGCCTGTTTCTACACCTTTCCGCCAACCGAACGACGCTTATTCGCTTTTATATATATTTTTGGGTTCTTTATTTCTTTCTTCAAAAATAATCAAAATGTTATACAAGACAGATAATTATTTCCATAACAATTTTTTACAGTCTTGTATGAATTATTTTAGAACAAAACAACGAAAAAATAACTATAAAAACAATTTTAAATTTACGAATTTGTACAATCTTAACTAAATATATACTTACATAAATACAAATAGAAGAAGAAGGACAAAGGAAGGGAATTAAAATATCATTAATATTATATAAATGCAAATTCAACAAATTAACCTTAATAGCCTTCTTGATTTGGCCTATTTCACGTATTTCTTTAAGGTTTTCAGGTAGTTTTTTGTAGAATTTAAGACACAAATAAGAAGTAGTTTTACTAAATTTGGTTAAGTTTGGTCTTATTGCTTGAACATAATTAATGTTATTTCTGGTGTAATGGTTGTGAATAGACTCGCATGTCATTGAGCTTGATTTTTTATTAAAGAAATGGCACAGTGCTCTTTGAACCAAAATATCTTAAGATTTTTTTAAATTCTGAAAGGAATTCTACCTGAAGGGCAGCAACCGTAAAAAATAGGTTTAGACTGAACTGAAATATTTCGACTTAAAGACAAAATAAAAGTAAACCAAAAAGCATATGTAAAAAAAAATAGGTAAAAGTTTAAAGTACAATAAATAGCTTTTTGTGTAATTTTGCCTGATATCCATCACTTTGAATTCTAAGTGATGGATATCAGGCAAAATTACACTAAAAGCTATTTATTGTACTTTAAACTTTTACCCCTAGGGGTAAAAGTTTAAAGTACATTGCGTAGGGACTCTCATTTTAGTTCAGTTAGGTTACGTCTAATGTAAGATATAAATAAATGATTACTAAGATTTTCGATCTTATTTATATTTATTTTAGGCCGATTAATGAATCCTTTTTTAGACAACATTTAAAGAAAATTTAGGGTAAGTGCTCAATTAGGGCCTCATTTTAGAAGAATATCTCATTATTTTAAACTCGCCCGTAGTGTAAATTGCACCAGTTAATAGAATTAGGGCGTCGGTTCTAATTATAAACCGACCGCGGTGCAGCCATGGTTTGAAAATGCTCATTTTTTCCGTATTTGGGAGCTTTTGACTGACGCAGACCTGCAAATTGATGTTTCTTTTAATAACTCGTTAAAATTTCCTAGCACATTCGTGTAAAAACTATTTTTAGCTGACCACTTTTTAACCCACGACCAAACGAGGTCATATTGTAGGCACGTTCCCTGCAGTTCTGAAGGCATCAACCTCTTTCCGGTGGCACTCAATCTTGGACGTGTCTTTAAATCGTTCTGTCCCATGCAATGCATAAACACTCTGTACCGTGTTGGTTAATTGTGAAAAACAGAATTAATTTATGTGTAAAACTTACTTGAATTTGCATTTTTATAAAATAAACTAAGCTTTTTTAATTTTATTTTCCCGATTCATCTATTCAAACAATACAATCTAAACAATTGATAAAATGTATAGAAAAATGCAGACTTTTTGAAACTCCTAACTTTTAGATAAAATAAAAATTCAACTTGTTAATTCCATAGAAGCATATATATTTAGAAGAAAAAACGATACATAGTATTATTTTTCTTCTATATCTACAAATATGAGAGTCACAACACTACAGCGTTTGTATGAAGAAATGACCATGTTGAGTTCCCTTGCACGTGCACATGAAGATATTAGTGATATATATACCACCAATGTCTCCATGTTCCAACATCGACCTTCCCTCGAAGGCTAAGCGTGAAGAAAAGGAGAAAATTATAACCAGTGAGGCTCCTCGCCGGCGACCCGCGTGAGTTTTCGCCCTCCGGCGCTAAAAATACAACCGACTCAAGCGCGGTATTTGAATAACGACGCCGGCGGATTACTTTCGTGCGCCTATTTTCCTCGAATTTCCCAGAAACTTTTCCGGCCCGCGTGTCGTTGTTGCGCCGCAGTTTTCAGCAATTTCCACGCGAGGCAAAAACCTGTAAAAAAAATGGTACGTTCGCTGAGCCGCGCGGTCCCCGGAGACCGACCTAATGCGCCGGCAGTTTTTATTAAACATATTTGTTCTTACTTTCAGTAAGATTATAACTTATAACACACGTTACATGAATAACTTTATTACATATTAAAATACCTTTAAGGTTGACATATATCAGTGGGATTTCGCTGTTCGCTTCACTCTTAATGTCGCAATATAATCGAATACCTAAAACCAAATTTCAGTACCTTTATAATCGAAAACTTTTTTTTAGCGTTCGTACCAAAACAGCGCGATCTTTTTTCGACCCATACTATAAACGGCTTATCCCAAGAATACTCTCGAAGACTTGAGGGGTGTTTGTGTTCCCTATTACCTGTAAGAAATTGTATAAATAAATCCGAAAATAATTCATGCCAAAATTTAGTAATCTTATCAAAGCGCTGTAAATTCCCCTTTTGTGTTTCGCTCTTTCGCGTTCGGTTAGGGCCGCGCAGCAGCGGCCTCGCGAGCGGGCGAACTTATCACAAGAACGATTTAATATTATCACGTAAAGTTAACATTTTGTTATTTATTTTTTATGAAGCGGTGAATATAAAGTCTAGAGGAAAAATGTTAATAAAGGTACTGATGAGTTTCTGAACTTCAAAATCGCAGGTTTTCAGGGCGTCAAATCGTAACGCCTTATCCATTTGAGTTATACCTCCATGGTTGGGTGTGCGTATGTGTGTGCCTTTTTTTCTAACGAGTCGAGACTGTGTGTTTGGCGAAAAGGGCAAATTCAGGGAAGGGAAACCAAGGAATCAGAGCGCATTTAGCTTAATATTGATGAGGTGATGTAGGTGGAATACGTAAGGTGAAACTTATCGATCGATCAAGTCGAGGGAGAACTGGCAATCAGCGGTCTCCGATTCTAACCTTCCAATTGAGAGGGATGGGTTTGATTCTCGGAGTTGGATATATTATGTTTTTTAAATATTTATATTTTTTTATATAATGCGCTAAAAATTAGTATCGGTAAAATGAGCATTTAAATAATTAATTAGAAATAAAATATTAGTTTTATATAGCGATTGTTAAGTCTTATTAGCTTGTGTGGTCAAATTTCTGACTGACTTACTATTGTCTTCACGACACATTCATTAGAGACAGATAAACTCTACCAAGTAGTAAAAAATATCTAACCCTGCTGGATTTTAGACATGGAACCTGGAACATTTGGATGAAAAACTGGACATACCTCTACGCAACTGGGCCGCTGGTTAATTGGTGGAGATGGTTTTTGAAGTTAATCTACTTTAGTTAACCTTACACAACTATTTATTACACGACTATCTATTACACAACTAAAATAATACTCGATATACCAAGACCAAATCAGCTGTTTTTTTTTTATCGTAACTATGTTAAAAAACAAAGTACTTAAAACTCCTAGTACTTCACCTCTACTAGTACTAGTACCAATCAAAGGGATATTTTCATTTCGTTTACATTTTTTGTTTTTTTTTTAGGGTATCCTCGGTTCTGGTTTTGCCCTGAAAGTTCAACAGAAGCAAAGGCAGAAACATTTCAACAGACAGGTGAGTATTTTTTGATTACACAGTTTTTTTTAATCTTTGAAGGCAGGTGGTAATTAATGTAAAAGTTCTCATAAAAAAAATGTTTCATTTTTTTTTAAATATTCCAGGCTACGGGGGTTTTTATATGAGTGTTCGTTTGATAATAATTTTAAAGGTACAAAAATTGTTTTAGCGTCTGTCCACTTAAAAGTTTGTTTCAGATTGTTACGAACGCTGCTCGCCGAATCGCGATAAGATTTGGTACACATTTATATCTCATCAGTAATACAGCAATTTAAACAAGCGCTTAACCTTAAAACCGAACAAAATTATGCCACGATAATGTTTAAAGATATTGTTCAAATTTTAAAATGCATGTTACCTACAAGTTTCAAAAAATAGAGTGAGATGGATCAAACGTATAAGTTAATATAGAGAACACGTTAATAGTGCACTGGGTGCACTATTAACGTGTGTTTGTGTGACTTTCGTATGGCGTATGTTGTAGACTTTTTCTGATACATAGATATATATATATATGTATATATTTATTCATTTTTAAATGATACTCTAACAAAATATTGAAATACATACATAACATGTTAACATGGATCTTAGACACTAAAGTAGAAAAAAACCTTATCAATATTCGAATAAAGAGAGTGGACCACACGCATATGAAAAATAAAACACAGATTGTACTAAATAGAAACAATATAAATTATATATTATAATACATACACTACAAATATTGATATTATATGATTACATATAAATATAGATATACTCGTATATACGAGATAGTATACTCAGTAAGCCCTCTCTAATTTTCTACCATCTGTATTAACAGTTAAAAAGTATATAAAGATATATATATAAATATAATGTATGAACGTAAATATGTACCTTTATATTGTTATTATTTAGGAAGCAATTCAAGAAAATGCCTTTTGAATTGCCTGAAGCTATTATAGAAAATATAAATGCGACTATATTGATGTGAGGTATTATAAAGACGACAGATGCGAGGTATTATATTATTATAGGCTATGTTGTTATGTGATATAGGGGTTCTAAACAGATCAGGGCTCTTAAATTATGCGACGTCGTATTAAGTGATATTTTTTGTAGACACATTATTTCTACCTTATAATTAATTATTTTATAAAGAAATATTAAATCTGTCAATGAGCGACGACGAGCAAGTGTATCAAATTCAAATGTTATAAGTCTATCATCGTAACACCTTAATTGACTACCAAGACCACACTTGGCAGACAATATTGTTAGGAATCATTTATGAACACTTTCAATACTTCAATATAAGGATTCCAAATTACACTACCACATTCTAAATGCAACCTTACCGTTTTATACTAAGAAGTCCTATTTATTTATTTTTATTTGGGAAATAAACAGTTCCGTAACAAAGATATCTTATACAATAGTACACAATAATAAAAACAAAGAAAACAATGGTACCCTACTAACACGTACCAATTCAATATTTCCACCGAGTGAGTATAAAATTAGTGTTTAATCTAAGAAATGCAAGAGAAATGAAGAGAGAGAGGGAGGGAGAGAAAAGGGTAATGACATATTAGCGTTTGGTTTTTGATAAGTTTTTTAAACGCCATTATGTTAACATTAAATATATCAATTTCTGGATATTTTAAATTTAGGGCTGAACGCATTCGATATAATTATCCTGTTGAATTTAGAAATTTTCTGTTTGTGTGATATATTCTAGAAATGGGTTCATTTTACCCATAATTAGTTCTACGATGTGGGATGCTTAGCAAATCGTTTATTCTTTTGACACGTGAAAGTACCTTGAGACGCATTAGTTCAAGAAGAAAACTATAGTTCTATTATTTTTCACACAGTTCTCTTATAACTACAGAACTTACTATTTATTTTATTTGATAGCCTATTGTTAGTTCTAATGCCAGTCTATGGTGACTGGGATATTTTAATCTATAGGACATATTTTTTATAACAAAAATTTTGAAATAATAATTAACTTTAGCTAAATTTTAAACGTTTTTTAAATTGTTTAATAAACGACATAATATTCAAATATTCCTACATCTCTAAATGTAAAAATATTTCGAAACCCCCGTAATTTTACTTCAATTTGGCGAACGGTTTTGAGCTATTTATGATTTAGTGGATAAATACTTTTTGATCAAAGGTTTCAACACCTATTTGCCTTCAAAGGAACTTCCTTTGGTCCTTGATTTATTTTAAATCGTTTCTCGTTCCCTCGTGCTAAAAATAAAAACAATTTGAAAATGCTTAAACATTTATGTAATGCAAAATACACGCACGATTCTTCAGTACTAAAATTAACAAAATCCACTCGAAATATTTTTGTTTCTTAGTTTTGTACTTCAAAAGAAAAATACTTTTAATAAACTTGTAAAGTCCCAATTTATATGATCGAAGGCAGTTTGTTGAATGAAGTGGAGAGTAGGATAAATAGACATTTATTAGATTTTTATTTTAATAAAGGTTATTATTAACTTAAAAACATATAAAACATTGTTACATATAAAACCAGAAACACAACTCCCTAACACAATATTATTAATGATAAATACTCAATTTCACAACCAGTAATAAGTGAATTTTTAAGTAACAAATCGGTAGGCTAAACTCTTTGGTTGTTTCAAACGCGACGTACCAACATCGACTGACATGTCTACCCTCAGATTCGATAGACGGTTCGTCTACTTTAGACTAGCCGTTCGTTGCTGCGGGTAGTTCAAAAAATCAAAATCTTTATGTCTAACCGAAGAAAGTTTAGCCATCGTTTACTATATTTTACAAATAATTTTCTTATCTAAGAGTGTTAGACAAAACACTGCTGGTGATTACCAGCGAGGGGGCACCAGAACCGTGGAAACTCGGTTTCCCCGAAATGTGAAGAGGAACAGTACAAACAGAGATGGTGCTGTTTCCACGGGCTAAGAAGGAGACCGCACACCAGGCGAACTTGGTCACTACTCGGACACGGAAAGCTCCTCAGGAGGGGGGCCCGGCCCTGCTAAGATTTTCCATTTAGTTACCCAGCTCTTCACGAAAGTCTTAAATGCAGGAAATTGGAGGGGGAGAAACACAGTTATTGCACCAGACTGGTGGTGGAACGGCTCTACTTTGATAAATATGCTTTATTAATATTCCCGCGTTAATTTCTGTCACATGGTCTATATTGACGTCACGACTAGTACCGTGAATTGCCGCCAAAGAATGCGGCACTTTTGACTTATTCCGACTAATATTACATTATAAATTAAGTTTCTATGAATTGGGGGCTCGCACGATTAACTAGTTACATAATATGATACATAGACTCCACCGAAGAAGGTTTCAACGGCGCAGGTACTGACGTAGTTACTAGCGCGACGATGTACTGCCAAGATATTATTCGCGCGTCGATGGACTGCCCTGGTTTTACCTCTCTAAAGGGGATTTTTAAACCCACGCCACGACAAAGTAGTGGGAGAGCACGGGCCAGGGCGAACGCGTGCCAAGCCAGCGGACTTTGCCCCGCTGAAGTCAGGTGTATTCAGCGCGTGTCACGTCCAATACTCTGGGCGTGGGCATTACTGGGGGCAAGGCCCCTAAATATTTGTAAAGCTGTTAGTATTTAAAAAAAAAACAAAAATTATGAAATTATTTTTTAAGGTGCTGTAAAAAGGTAGTTTTCAATAGCTAAAAACCGCATTTTTCTGATTATCATAAAAAAACATTTTAGAGATTGCCAACAGAATGTTTTATTCATATTTCTATGCGCTTTCTCATCACATGGTAACTTTTTTGTAAAAATAAACTTTTCCCTCTGGCGCCAGGTATGACGTACGTATTAGCATGAAAAAGGGGAAACGCGACAGCGATCAAATATTTCAGGCGAGTATGTACTCTTTTGGCGTATGTCGAAAATCGACATTTTTAAAGTAAAGAATACAAAAGTCCTACTACAGGCCAAACACCTTGCAATATTATTATTGCTTAAAAATTATAGGCTTTAAATGTTGCCAAGCGGTTACGAGTAACTTAAAATAACCGATCAGGTTTAATTTTATGTTACCATTAGTTTGATGGTAAACTAATCTTATTCTTTATAACTTTAGTGCAAAATCATTGTCATATTTGAGGCTGGTCGCGATTTTCTTGAGTGCAATTTTACTAGGAATATAATTAATTACGTCCCAGTAAAAACAGTTTTTGTTAATTTTCTTTGAATACGTAGTTCCTTGAATAAAAATGTGCTTTTTATTAAAAATATTATTATAATATAAAGAAAATTACAAGAAATATTATATCTGGAAAGAATAGTCCAGCGGTGGGCCAGTGGTCCGCAACCAATAAATAAAAATATACACCATACTTCCTCCACCTTTATTTCAACCGACCACACAAGTACCTAAAAATGATCCTAAATGAGTCTGTTTCTCCAGGAATTATTCCAAAACCAGGTGAATATAAATGATTCTAGACGTGCTTACTCCAAGATAACTTACTACTGTTTTTATGATTTGGTTTAACCAAAATCCACTAGGTTATTGGATACGGCCCGTGTGCCATCAAAAATAAAGCCTAAGTGATCGTCTTGTATTGGGACATACGCCATTTCGTAAAACTTATATTAGAGACAGACACCTGGCGCTTTGTGTGCGCAGCGTAATGACGCACGGACCACAAAACAGAAAGGTATAAAATTTAATATTTGTTCTATTGTTCGTAAAATTATCTGAAAGCTGAACGCAAAACTATGTATCTATAGTTTTTGAATAGATCATCCTAAACCTTTTTTGTAATCTATCGTGATCATTAAAATGGTTTACATAGCACAGTTTAATAGAGAATAGGTAACTTAATGTTAATTTTCTTAACTTAATCTTAATATTAATCTGATACTTTTAATAAAATTTCTAAATTGTTCCTATTCCACACTCAACGCACACTCAAATCATAAACAATGCTCAAGTTATTATAAAGGCGCTCCATTGTTTTTTTTTTTATTTATTAATATTCTTTTAATATTTACTATTGGGTTATGCTACTCTTTTCCGTCTTAATCGTTTTGTAAAACAAAAAAATCTTTTATGAGAGTGACAAACATTTAGGTATCAATCCGATGGGTTATTCCAAGAATTCGGAGTTCTTGAATTACAACAAATTTATACCATAATAATTATTTATTATTATCATATTTTTGTTGAATCGCATAAATTTAAACATCACGCAGTGCCAAAACCATGAACAACGATTCCCACAAACATTTTAGTTTTTTAACGCCTCGAATATAAAACAAATTGAAAGACCTTTTCGGTAATGCTATAACTCCAAAATCTATCACTAATAACTACGTGCTTGTATTAAAGGAAATGTTCATCAAATACGTTCCTAAATAAACTTATAAAGGTAGTGTTTCAACACTACTTCAGAATAATACTTCAGTATTATTCTAAAATATGTAAAATGTATATTATAAAAATTCCTATAGTATATGTCCCTTGAAGTGATTGTATTTGAAGTGATTTATAAAAATATTTGTTTTTATATCATTTATTGTTATTACTTTCTTAAATATATAATTAAATATTTACACCTTAAAATATTTATTTATCAAACTATCTTTCATATCATTTATCTGTTTTAATATTTAATTTTTAATAACCAAAATTATTAAAAAAAAACCGTTACTAACAGAAATCAAGAAATAAAACCAGTAACATGGTCAAATAAGCCTACCCTTAGTACAAGCATTGCTCGGTTAGGTAAAACTTATCAAAAGATTTAAAAATACAAAACTTATTACTATTCAAATTCAAAGTTTTTTTTATATTAGATAAGGTATCGGCAACATATTACTCAGTTTTACACTAAATATTAAAAAAAATACAATATCTAAATATAGAAAAACGAGGTTGCCTGATTTGATACGGAAGAGTTACCTGTTCTAAGAAAGGTTTATAAAGTGTTACAGTGTGAGTATAAAAGACTCAAAAAAACACCCTGTGAAAAATAATAAAAATTAACAGTAAGCACAAATATACACACACACACACACACACACAAATGAATGCAACTTAAGTGTCTACCCGTTAAACACTTCATATACTTTATAAATAAATAAATATTCTTTTTAAACACATAAATAAATATTCGTCATAAAGTAGTGTCATATGTGTAAATGGGTTGGGTTATACATCTTATATATACATCATCTTATATAATTGTATAATTGAGTTGTAAAGTTATTTGACTTATATTTGATGATTGTTTTTTAATAGCGGCAAATCGCCTGAAAAGATAAATGACACAATCTTTGACAATATTGAAAATTTTTGAAAAGGTTTTTAATTATTTGATAAAGTGCTGGATAGCATAATATTTATAAAGGTTCTAAAGAGGTCCTGTACTTGAGAGCGCAGGATGTCGGTTTAAACCCAGCGCTGAGTTTTATAAAAATGCATTTTTAACTCTCACCTGTCCTCTTTAGTGCAAAATATTGTCAAATATTATGTAACCATCTAATTAGATGAAATAAGGAAAGGATGATATTTTAACAAAAAATATAAAAATAATGGATATGTGATTACGATGAAGGTGAAATGAGATGAGTTTATGAGTAATATATGTATGAAGTTGATAAAAATAAAAATAATGGATATGCAAAAGTGTAAAATTAAAGCACTTGATTAGTGTGCGTATTATTTATATAATTGTATAATTGAGTTATAAATTTATTTGACTTATATTTGATAATTGTTTTTTAATAGCGGCAAATCGCCTGAAAAGATAAATGACACAATCTTTGACATATATATATATACACCTACATCTTAAAGTATGAAGTACTCAGTATAAACTACCTAAGTACAATTTTTTTTTTTTTAGCTTGAAACCATTTATCAATTATATAATAAGGATTTCAATACTGTACAAAGTAAATAAAATAAAATAGAGATATTTTTTTATTATAATTATTTATTAGTTAAAATAGGCTAAAAACGACTTCTCAATAAATTCCCGCCGTACTTGAGACCGTACCCACCTCATTAGCCGCGTTAAGTCCCAATCCATCCTCCAGGCCACAGACTGACTTCGCAAAAAAGAGTTTTGATAAGCAGTACTACACACGTACTGCTAAGCATTTATTTCGTGCCAGACCAGACACATTACTTTCTTCTCTGAGTTATGGCGGACGCCGCTCGGTCCAATTATTTATTCCCGTCTTGAGTTTCTGTTGTAATGGTTCAAAAGTTGAACTGAGTGAAAATTCACTCGCTTTATAAATGGCTTCGCATTTGTAAGTGAATAAACATTGTAATATTTTTTTTTCAAACTGAAATAAAAGCATTGTGGCATCTGTATATTTATTTATTTATTTATTCAATATGGTACAATAAGAAGTTACAACAATAATGATATAATAACACTGAACAAGGAATTAAATTAATATAATATAGAAAAATTAAATACCAGTCATTTATTGTTGCTCTGAAGTAACATGGCTACTCTAACTCTCTAGGTTAAAAAACCTGTTCTAAGAGCGGCCAGAAGAAGGTTGCAGAAAAAATACAATACTTATTACGTACGCGAGACGTTACTATTAACATAGGGGATCATATATGTATATATATATACATATATAATTGTATAATTGAGTTGTAAAGTTATTTGACTTATATTTGATGATTGTTTTTTCATAACGGCAAATCGCCTGAAAAGATAAATGACAAAATCTTTGACAATATTGAAAAATTTTGAAAAACTTTTTAATTATTTGATAAAGTGCTGGATAGCATAATATTTATAAAGGTTCTAAAGAGGTCATGTACTTGAGAGCGCAGGATGTCGGTATAAACCCAGCGCTGAGTTTTATAAAAATGCATTTTTAACATATATTATATATTACATACAATATACATTTATTAAATATATAATTTTAATAATTGTGTTACCTATGATAAGCATGATTTGTATGTAGCTTTGCAATGTAAACGTCATCTAATACGAAAAAAATATTTATTTTACTTTACTATATTTTATTTTAAAAATGCATAGTAGTAAGAAAAAAAAACTAATCATCTAAAACCAAAAATCAATAAATAAACTTAGCAAGAATGGTGGAATTATGACGAGAATGCTCATTGCTTCGGATCCGCTCGTAAACGAAGGTTGGCGGGGAGCGGAGAGATGCCCACCGCACTCCTCGCACACCGTCTCTCTCTTCAGTATCGCAGGTGTCAAGAGTCTGCTTGCTAACCGCCAAGTTCCCCGCCAATTCGATTTAAATAATTTAGCACGGGTCACGGTGTTACCTACTTTAATTCCGGCGAGGCCTCGCGGACTGCGCAACGAGTTCCAGGTCATTTTAAAATAGAGCCTTCTATAAATAGAGTCGATTTGCGTTTTGACGCGACCGGGAATGGGCGAGGGTCTCTGTGCGTGGAATCGCATGTTTCTGTCCAACAGCCTGTTCTGTTCGCACGCGAGTCAATGCAGTGGTGGTTTGTCGCCATGGCAGTAACTAATATGCAGAGCTCACTGCAGAATGACGTCCACACCACCCACACCTCTCAGGAGTCCTAAGCCAGTAAAACTGAGGCCAATGTGCCCGACGCATTTTAATTGATTTATACATTACAAACACTACGTTATATTAGTTAAAAAAAATCGTAAGAGTTGGATTTCTTTTCTATAAAACAATAAAGATCAAATTTTAAAGACTTTAAAACAATAATTGAGAGTTTGGTACCGCTGCAAACTCTGATCGCTGTCTTCCCAGCCAGACTTAGTGGTTGTCCTTAAGATGGTAAACACATTCAGTTAAAAATAATTGATAAATTAAGTAAAGTATAGGGTGTTTTATTTAGAGGCGTGGTTTTCAATCTGGCACTACTTTTTTCGTAGTTAGTGTTTTTGACAGCTGTCACTTGATTTATGCTCAGATTGGTTTGCCATTTCATAACGAAACTCCTGAACAACGTTTGCAAATAGTGCAAATTTAGAAAAAATCACTCTAAATTTTTTTTAAATCACTCTAAAATAAAGTAAAAATCGCGTCGTGAGCCTGTGGCGTGGCCTCCAAGATCGTGCGATTTAACACCGCTGGACTATTTTTTGTGGGGTTATGTGAAGTCGCTTGTCTACGCAGATAAGCCGGACACGATTAACGCCTTGGAAGAGAATATTCGGCGCGTTATTCCTGCAAAAAGTGGTTGAAAATTGGGCCTCTCGGCTGGAATTTGTTCGAACCCTTATCTTTATATCTACCCGGCAAACCCTTATCTTTATAATAAAACTAAATTCTTAGCCATAACATCAAATTATATGCGTTTTATCTCTTCTTGAAACCCACGCTATATTGAGTAGCCGCGCGAGTCTACGCGTCTAAGCGCGCGCATAGATTATGCTAAAAGCACTATTATTGATTGTAAAAGTACCTCTGAAGACAAATTTTAAATTCGGTTTCAAGATCGTGGAGGTCTAGTAGCTGGGGCGTTGGACTATTGGCCCAAAGGTTGCGGGTTCGAATTCGCACATGTGCATACCGTTATTAATGCTTCATTACCATCATCTCCCGTGTTCGGCCTAGTTGAGTAGGGTCCACAATAATTGTATATGACCTAGGTCATAGCAATTTAAAAAAAAAACCAAGAATGGCTATGACACTCCGTACCTGTAATATATTATAAACTGCTTCTATAAATTGTTTAGTAGTAGAATATGATTTAACCAGTACCTAAAGTCGTAAGCTAGGCCCTCGGCATCTTCCCCCCTAAACTACTCGCGCCTTTGATACCATCTTCACTTGTGCCTTCGTCACTTTTAGACAATTCGATGCACGTTTAGGGTGGCCATAGAGTGACAATGGGTTATGTTTTGGGTTCGAGTAGATTCAAATAAAAAAAAAGTTCATTTTAGTTTTTTTTATGAATTTAAACGCTCAGCTAGTAATAATAACAACACGGAGATCGTATTTCAATTTAGTAATAATAATAATTAATATTATTATAAATTCATTTATTAATTTTTATAAATATAATGTCGCACTGAACATACTTTGAGATGTTTACCTGGCCGGTAATAAATAATACGTCCTCGAGTTTCCCAATAACCGTGCTGTCATATTTTTGAAATTCGAATATGATATTTGCGCTTTCTATCGATCTGTCAATGTTTCATTTGTTAGTACTAAAATAAAAATGACCTTAATGCTATCATTATTATTCCCCCGATCCGATAATATTCCGATAATATTTTTCAGGGCATCAATATAGTACAAAACTTCAAATCTTTCGCAATTTGCAGTTTTCGAGTTGAAAGTTGCAGACAGACAGACGGACAGACAGGTGGCCAAAGGACGGGGACTGCTCCTTATACCTACATACTGCATATTTTTAAAATAAATATATTGTGAAATAGGTAATTCTGACACAGTTTTATGAAATAGCTTTGAAATCAATTTTAATGAACCGTGGGTATATCTATTCGGAGAATATACACTTAGTATAATTCCACCGTATATTTTCTTTCTGTAATTATAATTTTATTCAAAAATAATATTTTTTTATTTTGTGATTTACCTATTTTTAGATGGTACTTAATCTTACAAAATATTGATACGTGTGTCATGCATGTTAACATTTAATCTTAGCCACTAAAAAAAAAAATCTTATCAATATTCAAATAACTATTACAAATAATCTATTTAATTGTAATTGTATATAGTTGCTTGTGGCAACATTGAAATTGAAATAGAATTGAACACCACATGCATAATATATATAAAACAAAGTCGGGTTAGTTACGCCATTTATAACTCAAGAACGGCTGGACCGAGTTTTATGACCTTTGATTTGTTGGATTTGTCTCCGCAAAGGGAATAAAAATGTCACGCGTCTGTATAACAAAAAACATTATTTTTGATGCAAAATTGCGTTATTCTTCTTTTTTTTCTCGCCGACATTTAATCATTCCATTTTATCCTTGTATTTCGTTTTTTTTTTATACAGCTACAGAGCTTTAGTTTGAACGGCCTCTATGACGTCATACTTTAACTGCGGGATAGTAAAATGTCAGCGCTTGTCGGCTGGCGGCAACATTCCGGCTCGAGCGGAAGCGCGCTTCGCTGACGTCATAAGGCCTCGGGCGGGCGGCAACAGTGCGCTAACTGTTCTAAAACAAACCTAAAACTTTGTACAGGGTGTCCCAAGACCATTCCCGTTAAAAAAAACAGCGAATTGGTCCTTCAATTTCTAGTGTTATTTGTTAAGAAACTATGTCAAAGTTCATAATACTTTCAAAGAAATACAACGTTAAAGTTCCTATTCTAAATCATGTAAAGCAACTATTTTTAATGGCTCCTCCCTCGGATAACTACCTCACTGGGTCACTGGGCCGCGGTCAGTCAAGATCGAGGTTAATGACCTGCCGCGTTGTTCGAAACACCCTATTAGAGCTGAGCTAAATGATTGCTGTCAGATGCCACTGGTCGAACATAAGAAGGGGTAACTCCTTACCCCTTCTCTGGGGTTGTAAGAGGGATGCTATTAGTCGACAGATAATATTGATTTATCGATTGATTTACACCAATTTTATTACAAAAATAATAAATTTGGTGATGAAAATTTTTCGCATTTTGTTACATAATTTCTTACTCTTAATAGGGATCTTAAACACCCCCCAAAGTTTGTGGGATTGGTCTCGGGACACCCTGTATATGCATCTCGCTTTAGACGGAGAGCACGAACGCTTACATGGAGTTCCTCGATTCGAAACCCATCGGGTCAAGTCCGCCGTTTTTCTTTGCATTGCCGACTGAGTTACGTAACAAAGATATACCATCGACCTTTCTTGCATCTAAAAATCTTCTTACTTACTATATGTTAATATTGTAAAATGTATAATTACGTTAATTGATTAATTATTGTTTCACCTGTATTGCGTTTTCCCATTTGTACCTTTATTATAATTCTGCATTTCTTTTAATTTTATTCTGTTATTCTGTTTTATTCTGTTGATATATGAACCACAAGAATGTATAAGTTTCTATGAAAATAAATTATGGCTATTCTGGGCAGATATAAAGATTTTGATCTTAAAAAATGCTCGGTCGGCGGCTAGTTTAGTATGTCAATCGCATCGCCTCTTACTCTTACTCTTGCAATCGCATCGCCTCGCATCTTACTGACGACAAATGCATGATAAATATTACCATTTTGAAAATCAATCATTTGACTTCATTGAAGGAATTAAACTCTTTTCACTAATAACTATTTCTGTTAGATTGTTTCCTACAAAAAAAGCAAAAGTCAGTTAATAAAAAAATATACCAAAAATAGCACTCGGATGGATTAAAGTTGCAAATAATATTACAAACATAAAACTGGGGCTGATCTTATATTATAAAGGGATTTGTCGATTAAATGATGATTCAAAAACATTATATTTTGTATATTTTTCGTTTGTTTCTCGTTAATTTCATAATACTAAGTAAAAAATTGAAGTATTATACAGAATGTATTTAAAATCATTACTGATTCTTTAGGGGGTTTATCTAAATCCACAACGAAAAAAGTTATATTAAAATAAAGATATTTTAAATAAAATATGTTATTTTTCACTGACGGTTAATACGTCATTAATACCAAAACCAAATACCTTGGTACGTTACGCTGCGCCGAAAATAAAATACTTATTCAAGGTCGGAAATATCCAGTGAGTACCACGACTCTCAGCTCCTTGCCCAAGCGCTTAACTCCGCCCCAATACGCCCCACCGCAACAAACATATAACATTATCAAACACTCGATCGGTTTTTATTATATTTGAAATTAGTTCTCGTAATTGGAAAACATTTCGTATTTTGATGATTTTGATGATGATCTTTGATTTTTGGTATAAATAATTATACCTAATATGAAATAATATTCAAGATTATTATTGTTACCTTATTGCCCGTATAATAAATGTAACTTGATAGCCGCAGTCGCAAAGGTGAGACCTGAACTAGAAACATACTATTTGAGAGAAGAAATGCAAACTTTAAATAAATAATTCTATTTCTTTAAATTCGAACAAAACGCACGTGAAAAAATTAACATGGGATTTTCCGATTTTATTATTTTCCCATAGAGAAAATATTTTTAAACGTAACTTTTTTTATTATTTTTAAAATTCTGCCTCCAAATTTTTTTTTTATGTTAGAGTCGATTAAAAGTTTAAATTCTAAAGTCGGTGGTGAAATCATTGAGATTTGACATCACAAACATTTCGCTATTGGAGTCGATCCATGAGATCTACGCTTCGCTCCGCTCCGGATAAACTAATTCGGGGTTCGCAAAAAGATAGATTTTCCAAGGTTTTTTTTTATTAGCGCTTTATATCACTGATCGTTAAACCAACATATGATGCAATGGTTCGAAAATATCGCTTCGTGGTTGCCATTTGTGCCGAATAAATTGATTGCGTTCGTCTAGTAGACTACACTTCTACGCCGCGCGTAGCTACTGTTGCAATTTTTACACTAATATAAAATTTGGAGTAACCTTGCAGAACAAGACATTAAAGCGATGCGTTTGCGTTCTGTAAACAGGCCGTTTCGTGAGATAAAAAAGCCTAAGATCACGAGCAAGACAGAGAAGAGCGCTTTCGGGAAGAGACCCCTTGAAAATCTTCTCCCGAATGCATTACCATAAAAATATACAAGGATTCCCGATATCATTCATGGTAATACCGTAGAAAAGGCACTAGGTTGTGTGGGCGATTGTAAAAAGTGTAATTTCTGATAAATAAAAAATATATATAAAAAGAAAACATATAATATATTTATGAAATAATCAGCATAGGCGCAACCTATCTTAAATAGTTTCCGGAAAGTCATAAAACACTACCTTATTCAGAAGGCATTATAACGCTTCGAGGACTATTAGTTACTTTTACATAATACTTTAAAACTATTTTTATAATTTTTGGGCTCAAAGTTCTTACTGTAAATTAATGTTCTTTAATAATTGCATTTTTAGTTCCAATAGTCTGTTTTGCTAGTTTTTGCTTATTATTATAAACTGATGATAATGCCATTCCTTTACAACTTGGTTGTACAGGAATGTAATGGGAAAACATTTATAATTACTTTTATATAGGTTATTTACTTAATTTACATTATAATATATTTATAGGTTTATTAAGAAGTCCCGTAGCTTGAGTCAAAATATTAAACTACATCTATAAATGATTGGCGTCTTCTTGGAATAGCACATTGTGCTATTAAGGTGATGCACAAAACTAATCCATTGCACCTGATTACAAATTACAAGAGTGCATGTAAATTACGTTAAATAAATAAAAATAAATAAATAAATATTTTTTTCCAGATCCCAGCCGCCGCCATGCTGATCCAGTGTCTGTGGCGATGCTACGCGGCGGACAAGAACTTCCACAGCCAGGCCACTTGGCGGATCTACGTCAAGGAGAACCCGCCGCCGGCACAGCCACCGCCTGCCGCCACGCCGCTGTCCAAGGTACGGCCGAGGCGCTGGTAGATGCCATCGCCTAGGAACGTACCTTTTTCGAGCATTTCTTGACTCTATTTATTTCATCGATGTTTTTAATCATTTTTGATCATTTCTCCTTCCTTATTCATTCGATTATGGTCAGTGCCCATCATCAGTCCATGATTTTTTGACTCTGAGCCTTTCAACTGCATTGTCATTATCCCGCTAGAGGGTTAATTGTGTCCGATGTAATATTACCAATAATGTATTTAAGTATTTATAACATGCGTCAACTTATTTAAGTTGACGCAAAAACGGTTGACGGCGTGGTAAAATATTTATTTTACCACGCCGAAGAACCACTCGAATTTGACGCTCATCAGGTTTTGACAATTACACAAACTTAAACAAAAAACCTTCCCTTTAGTGTCTCCCGACCTCCCAGTTAGAGCACCCATTCATCGCGATTTATGCTTTAGAAACTACGTAATCATTACCGTTTACCGTTTACTATTAACTTTTATCAGTAATTATGTTAATAACTGTTTGTAAATATGTTTTTTTTATTTATTTTATTTTATTTGAGTTATCCACCATGTACATAACCCCACGAAGGCTGGTGCCTTTTCCGTAGGTATCTTAACATACAAATTAATCAATTAAACGTCTCTACATAACGTCACATTGTCTTATGACTACACTATGGTGTCACTTTTCGCGACACATTAATTAAATTAAAACACTGCGCACTGTCAGCAATCCAAAGTAATCCTTCCTTTATTCTAAATAATGCGTATATAAATGTATATGTATACTAAAGTTCAGTTGCACTAACAAATAGGGTATACCCATGTATCATTGTACATATCATATTTTATCATACATTACTAATATGTATCATATTTTCTATCATTATTTTTTGCCATAGTTATTTTCCAATACTGTTGCTAAAACGTCACTTTAAATAGAAAATGACGAAAACATAATTGCATTGACAGTTTCAAGAGTTCAAGTTGATAGAAATGATGTACTCTTAAGGGATACACGTACAGATATAATTCGAATAAAAAAAATCTAAATGTAAGTCTCATAGTAAGATTTACCTTTGTTAGCTTAAATTCAATCTTTTTTTGAAAAAATTTACTATTTAAAATGTATTATACCATCATAACTATTTATGAAGATTATCCTTTATCAATTGCCATATCAAAGCGACGAAGACACGCTAATATACCGTCAACACTAGGCTAGCCCGTTCTGTACGGTATGAAATTTACGTAAGAGTACGCCTTTTTTATTCAAAATTCCTGTTTATTTCCTTATTATTTCAACTGCTTAAATAAGATAATCAATTAGATGTAATAATTATATTTATGACGTTATAAAAAGCTACAAAAGTAAACCGCGAAGTAATTGGTCGAAACAGTCTGCACCTAAAAGAATGGAATTCCCAAATATGAAATTATTAAATCAATTTATCGATCCCATTATTTACGAATTTATACAAAGATATATTATTACCTTCTCTCTACGGTGACAACACTCAATAAAAAAATAAAACACTTGTAAAACTGCGGCGTAGAGGCGTAGTTCGCGCCAAACGCTCAAACGCGTCGCAAACTTGTATCGATGAATCTGTACCCTCCGCGAAAAATCAACCACCTCACGAGAAAACAGATTTATTATTCTGGAGAAAACCGCCACTAAGTTAGTCTAATTGAACGCTATCATCTGTGCATGAATCTGGCTCTTTATGATGACCTCCGCAAGGACGACGGCAGTCGATCAGGCCGAAGACCAGTCTTGAACCTGTCAATGCAAAGCTCCCGTGTCCCTCAGCTGCCACCCGTGCATTCCGCCTTAGTTGTTGTGTCTGAGTGTTGAGTGTCCATAACGTGCGTTCGTTGGGACAGTCCCTGATCTTGCAGGTGGCGAAGAAGGCGTCAGTGCTGAAGAGGCGGAAGTCGCGCAACAAGATGGAGTCAAGCGGTGGGGGATTGAGTGCCCACGTCAGCGGCGGCGAGGGCCGGAGAGAGAGCGAAGGGGACATGGTCTTCTATGTCGAGGAACCGAAAGCCGGTAAGGATTCTTTTAAATACTTTGTATTTACCCCCACTAGTTTGTAATGTAAGCATATTTCACACCTGTGAAATTGCCAGATACACAGTTCTCATGCCTAGTCTAACTGAAAGTTTTCTATTGACGTCAAAGGCAGCTAGACTTAATTAGTTTGCAAATGCCTAATTGAAAGACTGTAGTATTTGCTTTGTTTGGAAAAAATGCTCACACATTTGACATCAAATCAGACCGTTCTGAGATAGGTTATAAATTCCTTTCTCACGGTTTAGTTTTCATAATCGAAGGTGGAAGTTTCGCGCTCCCTAACCGGACACCTTATTTGGAACAATGGATCGTGTTAATATAGGTCTTATTTTAGGAACACCTAACCGTTTGCGACGAAGCGATACAGTAAGCGGGGGCCCAACGTCCTCGGGTGCCCCGCAAGCGCCCCACGGGCCCTCGGCCAGCGCGAGGGCGCTCGTCAGTCAAACCTCTTCGGTCACTGAGGTCGCCAGCGACGAGATCGATTGCGATCTTGATCAGGAGCCCCCCAGGGTCACACAGTAAGTCCACCATTCGATACAATCGTTTCATTACATTACTGATTTCATCATAATTATAATAAAATCATTCTTCAACAGGATAATATAAATAATATTATTTTCTGTAACTTCGCGAAACATAATATAAAGACCGAAGAAAACATTAACTTTTTTAAAATTAGGGTTTACGAAGTGTGAATAGCCTGTTATACAGTCGAGACACAGAACCAAGCATTTTTAGAATAATAAAAAACATTAGTTTTTACTATAAAAACATTGGTATGACAACATTTTTAAGTAAGTACATCGCATGCAGGTATGAAATATCAAATCTAGCCTGTGCTGTCCGTTTTCGTTGAATGCGTTTGAGGAAATAGACCTTTTTTCCAGTAGGCCTCTGAATTTTGGGTAATTTGTTGAATTATAGGTTCCTTTCTTCGAAAAAAGCAAATCGGTTCAATCGTCCTAGGAGGAGAGGCCATCAGCGCAGAAGTGGTTCGACGACTTTAAGGACTGGTCGCTGTTTTAAAGAGACTTTCTCAGAATAAGGCTAAATTTAGGTGATCGCTGAACTCTATTGGAGATCCTTCAATTCATTTTATTCGTCCTCGTAGACACGTGACTTGAGATACGTCCATAGAAAACAAACACGTCATCTGCTTATAAGTGCAAGCATTTCATGTGAGAAATGAAATCGCTGGTTGTAATCACTAACATTTGATTATAAAGGAAAAAGTAATTCTTACGGTACGATTGATGATTTCCAAGTGCAGCTAAAAGTCTTCGAGCAAAGCGGCCTGGACTTTGCAACATGCTACTAATGCCTTTCAATGTTATCTGGAGTAGGCACAGTACGTTAGAATGCCACCTGTTGCACGCTCCTCCCAATCCTAGTGGGCGAATACTACCCATTCCAAAAACACTTGGTTTCCATGCCTCATCTTGTATTACTGGATATCAATAAATATGTCGGACTAATAGCGCAAAATATGGTTTTTTTATGAATCCAAAAAACGCATACATTCGTGAAAAAACCGATTATTGTAATCGAATTCAGAAATCGCAGTCTTACTTCGAATTTCATTTCTTACTGATCGCACTAAATAAGGTATTCATCCTTTAACAATTCTTATGATTCGTTGCTTTTTTGACCACTTTCTAGTTTTCGATTTATGCAATTCCTACTTTGAAATTACCACCAAGATGATTAATGTTAAAATTATCCTAATTTGGTGGCCAGTACTTTAAATATACTGCTGCCTAATCTCGATTGTTCCACGCAAAACATTCAGAAAATCAGATAGATATGCAGAAAAAAATGTAGTTTAATTCAGTAATTTTCTTACAAAATAATTACGAAAAACGCGAGCCATTTTTGATCTTACATAAGCGGTTGATCTCATAATATAGTTATTTATAAAAACATTCATATAACATTTAAATTGAACCACTACTACTACTGCCATTTATTATTTCATCTTTTACGTACCTCAGTATAAAAAATCCGCAAATTGTCCATAAATCAGGCTTTATAATAAATTGCGAGGCGGTAAGCTCGTGATAACATTATCTTATTTATGATGAGCAAATTTATAAAGTTTTCTTTTAAAATTCTAAATTTCCATTCGATTTAAGTAATTTTCTAGAATTGTGAAAATTCTTATTGTTCAATAATACCATGTAAGCCGAGGCGCGCACAACTACTATGACATTTGCATGGACTTACGAACTTTTAATTCGAAGTGATACGACACAGAATTCGAGTGTGACGGTTATAAACAACTCCGAAGAGAAACTTTGTAGTGCACCATTCAAAACTTCTGTCGAATTATAACTTTCCTATATAGATATATTATATACTTTAACATCCTTAAAATATTAGATTGGTGCTCTTTACGAACGCATAAGCTGCGAAACTTTAGTGATTAAAATGTAATATGTTTATGAAGCAATGATTTAAAGAAAAATACAGTAAAATTAACCCAGAAAAGATACATTTACATTACACATTACTTGTATACTGCACATTAATTAAAATTTAAGTTATATATTGTTTGTTAGTGGTCATTTTTATTGCTTCAATCAATATTCATCTATGTAATAGTTGCAATGGTTGCAATGGACAATAACTCATTTATTACTACTGTTGATGTTATATTATCTAAATTTGCTTGAGTATCATAAAAATAATTGGGATCATTGACACTTAAAATTTTCACTGATTGCCGTTTGTTTAAATTATTGATAGCTATACATAATACCTGGAATTTTGTTATATTTCAGTAGGTAAAATGTGAGAGTTGTAGATCAGTTCGTCATCGAATGACTCTCTACTGATAAGTCGGCTTGGTAAAAATCCCTGATATTTTATATGAGATATATATCAGAGCGTATGAGATATATATATATCAGAGCGCATTTTTGTGTGAAAATATAACCACTTTTACAGAAGAAACTCATACGTTTTCCTTTGAATTCCGTTAACGCAGTGACCGCCGCTCCCTGATTCGTTCCTACTACCACAGCGACGACTTGCACGAGGAGCCAAGCGAAGCGGGCAATCGAAAGCAGTGGAACATGTCTGTGTCGTTAGTAGTAGCTAAACGTTTGGAACTGTCATTTATTACTCTGCCTTTGTCACTAAGCACTTTGTCACTCGACAACTCACAGAAATCATGCTTTCGCTTGTCTCGTTCTGGCTTCTAATTTTGCAAGGCGGTTTTGTTTTCTTTCCTTTTTTTTATGAAACACTAATTCTTATCTACACCGCAGGGGGGCACGTCCAATTTTCTGGATACGGGTAATAATGGCAGTCGACTTAAAACCAAAAGATTTATCCGTATCCAGGTAACGCCAAACATTTTATAATCGTAGGCGAGACATAGCAACTATTTTCTCTTTAACTTGCGGTGTGATAAGTCATAGTTTATTTTTCCATATTTTAAATTGTTTTTATTTATTATCGTAGTTTGAAATTTTATTCTTCTTGATAGTTAAGTTCATTCTTAAAAAAAGCACACTATTATTCACTTTAAAGCCATTGGCTTACTCTACACTTGGTTAATTTATCACTTTTTCGGCTCTGAAACTCAAAAAAAAAAATCACCAACACTGAACACTAAGGTACTAGAACTCTTCGGTGAAGCCATCGAAGGCATTTAATGAAGCCCAGCATGAGAGTCTTATTATTCCTACTAAACTATGCGTGCGATGCGAAATTTTCTTGCATGAGTATTATCAGAATTTTCTTAGGATGCTTACAATCCAATAAGACACATTTAAAAATAGTTTTATCACGCGTAATGAAATTTGCTTTAAAAATATAAAAAAAATGAATCGCCTTAAGTATCTTTCGAGGTATTTCAATGCATATCCGATTTCCTTTATTCAATAGGCACACGTACATGATTGACAAAACTTAAAAAAAAACCTCTCAAAAGCAATAACATTTATTATCGGGTTGATATTTCTCAGTTAGGCATACTGTGTCATTTTGTTTGGTCAACAACCAAGGAGGCCAACAAGAGATGAACAAATCTTCGTTTTGAAGTGGTTGTGCGGTCAATATATTTACGCGTGAACAGAATGAATTTATATCCATAAAAGAGATGAAATTCTGACACCACGGTGTTCAAGATAATTAATCACGATATAAAGACCATAATTGTTAATAATATTTTGTTTGTAATTAAGGCAATAAATGGTGGAATATCTCCCATTATTTTTTGGTTGAAGTATGTTTGGCGGTAAAAATTATTAATCAATTTAATAAAAGTGAAGACTTTTAACTTATTCAATGAAAATGTCATTAACCATGAAAAGATTATTGTTAAAAATTACGACACTTTCTCTCGAAGTCTGTGTTTTTTAATGAACCTTTTTCTACCCAGATTGACAGAAGCCCATCGAAACGCCATCAGGGCCATTCGGAAGATCAAATACTTCGTTGCGCGCAGGAAATTCCAACAAGCTAGGAAACCGTATGACGTCAGAGATGTTATAGAGCAATACAGTCAAGGACACCTCAATATGATGGTCAGAATAAAGGTGAGGATTTGGCAGAAAGAGTAATTTGTTGTCTTTATTTTTTCTAAGTAAAATAGCCGCTGCGTCCCTTATTTCGTATGTGACGGCATAACTTTCAAATAGTTTAAGCTAAAAAAAATAAATGTAAATGGATGTCCTAAAGACAAACCTGATATATTCATCTGCCGTTTTTATCCAGCAAAGATGTGGGGCAGCGAAGCAGGGAAAGAAAACCGATCAATGACGCACGAGACGACCTTGAGACTTTGCCTAAAAGCCTTACTCGGAGCACGTGTATGTATGCGCTCACTGGAAAACTCTGTAGTTTTGAAAAACTCTAAAAATTGAATCGGTTATTTGAGCAACTCAAATATTTGGCCTTTTGATGCAGTTTCAACAATACAAATACAATTGAAACTTTAGTTTCAATAATACAAATTGTATACTATCCCTAAATACTATTGCTACAAAAATATATAGATTCTTTAGTACACTTAAATTATGCGTACATGTGTTTGAAAAAACAAAAATGACACATTCATTTTTTTTAAGGATCATACTGTCACTACCCTCCGTCATATGACTTGCTAAATTACTGATATTAAGCTGTTGATCCTCATGCTGCGTTCATTTTTCTTTATTTTTAATCTACATACCTTATCCGATGATCTCACTCCCGTGTAATGTATCGTAAAACCAATCATTCATTACACATTAATATAAACGTTTCTGCCTTGTCATTCTGATGTATTTATCGTCTATATCTGCCTCTCCTAATATACTACCTTCATAAGCAGAATGTCAATAACGCATAAAAGTCAAAATGTTGAAAATGAATGTTAGTTAAAAGCAAACTTTTCTTTAAAAAAAATGTATTAATTGGGTAAGTTCATACCTATGCTGGTAGCTTAATATTCAATTTAACGATTAGTATTACTCAGTAAATCAAATAACTAATATTTATAAGTGTTTTGGTATTTTTATTATTGTTGCTTATGAACATAAATAACAAATAATTACATATCATAAGGAAACATACACAGTAAATAATGTTACTGTCCTATTGCTTATGATATTTTCAGAATTATTCTGCCCTCATAAGCAGAAATAAAGTAAGCACCTAAAAAAAAGGAAGTTATTGGTTTGATGGTGGTAACATTAAAAGATATTAGATGGGGCTATATATTCTTCTTTCATCAAACATAATATTAATTAATCAATATAAATAACTATTTAATCTTGTATCTTTCGTACAACAAAATTGCAAGATTTGATATGTATATTTCAGGAATTACAAAGGAGATTGGACCAGACGCTCGGAAAACCCGGCAGCTATTTGGCCGGTATAGACCGTGTGGGGAATCTGAAACCGATGACGGTTGGCGCGAGGTTATACCGAGTGGAACAGCAGGTAATAATCGATTCCGCACGCGTCACTACCGTCGAAATTATACTGAAAATATTTTCAGGATTTGCTATATTATTCATTTTTCTATACTTGCTTAGAAATTACTGCCTCTGGCCTTTGACCGAGGCAAGAATGTCCTAAATTTAAAAACACCTCTATATAATATAACTCTATTTTTATGCTTTAAATTAAGCGATTCCTGGTGGTCCATAAATGAAAATAAAACTATTTGTTTTCTGTTACAGCTTTCACAAATGGACAAGAAATTAGATCAGTTAGTATATGTCCTAAACTCATTAGCGCAAAGGCAGCAGTTAACGCCCTGTTTGACCGACACAGAAGCTGTCACGCCAACCTAGCGTTTGGCCCAGAAATTCATTCATACTTCGACTAACTGACATTGTGATATTTTAATTACGGACTTGATATGAGTGTGTTTTAATGCAACGACATCTAGCGGTCAGTAGTACAAAGGGGTTCGGAACTTTGCTAGATACTTCTTTATCGGGTAGTCTGGTTATGGAAAGATTATAACGTTTAATTTAACGAACACGATTATATTAAAAATGACGCTTTTAGCTGAACTTAAATATTTATTTATAACAAATACTTGATGATGATGGATCATGATGGTGGCTGGCAATGATGAATGCCTGATAATGTAGGTCCATTATTTATAATAGAACTTAATATGTTTTTAATTCAGCCAGAATTAATTCCAGCGTATGATATCTTTTTAAATATTAGGATTTAATCTCATTCACTTCGAATTAGAATACATAGTATAGCGATTAGGAGTAGTATTTTTTTATTACGTTATTTATTGGTATAATCTAATAAGTTTACATTTTCTGTAATTTTAATCCTGCGACTGTGTTCACGGCAATAATTATTGTAAAAAAGTATTCTCAGCACTCTTTTGTGTAATAATTACACAAAGAAACCTTTGTATAAACGTTTGGACCTAACTTCAAGGCCTTAATCTTACAATTTAGACTTTTGTAAATATATAAAAACGCTTAACTTTTTACAAGTGATACTTAATATTACATTTTAGTGATCGCATGATAATTTTTTATATTCTGGAATTTCGCTTAAGTTTAGACATTGCCTAGTCATATTTCTGACTTTAAAGTCAAGTGATAAAATATATAAAAGACAAAAATAGTGTTTCTGCATTTCGTAGTTTAAAAAAACGATACTTTATTACCTAATGTAATTTTAAAATTAAAACAAAGTTCCAAAGTCTTTTTATATCTACTTTTACCTATTTTTCGTTAGTTTTAATCATAAGAGTTAACCTTTAAAGATTAATTATAAAGTCGGCTTCATAAGTACTCGTATATAAACAAAATATGAAATAAATGACTTCAAAAAGTCTTCAAATACAATTCGAATTGTGTTAGTTAAAATATTGAAATCAGTCAATTGAGTGGCATATTTTTCTTTTAGATTTATTCAGCCATTTGGCTAGTATAATAATAGTTAATTTGTTTTGCAGATGACTTTACTACTTATATCCCATATTTCATGTCAAAAAATATTATTGTTTTATAGTTTGGGGTGTGAATAAATATATATTATCACGGAAAACAGGGATAAGTCTTACGATGTGTTTTAAATTTTGGAACCAATAAAATTTTGACCATTTACGATAACATTGTTATTTTATAAAAAATAACATTGTTATTTTATAAAAAATAATGCTCATATTTTATCTTCCTTTTATATATTTTCTTTCTACTTTTTTATAGACCATTTTTCAATAAAATAAATAACACATATTTTATTTCAATGTTTCGGAACACATAAACTGTCCTAAAATATTACACACTATTTTGTAAATGATCAAATCGTAGATATCTTTATAACATAGACATATCACATATAACTAAATCGATTTTGAATCTGGTTGATATCTCAGTCCCACCCTGATTGTAAGTAGGTATATACGAGGTGTGTTCAAAAAGTATCGCGAATTTTGAATTTTCGCGGGTTACGTATATTCGAATTTCGATTTTTTTGTGGCGTTATGTTGGTACTCATGTCTCTCACTTATGCCGACAAGCTCGGCTATTTTGAATGTTCACTTAATTGTTGACAGCTGCTTTGCTTGCACGTGTTTTGGATCGTCTTCGATTTTTACCTATTCAAAAAAATGGATCACAGAACCTGTATCAAATTTTGTGTGAAAAACGAAATTAAGTGCGCGGATACATTCCGAATGTTGACTGTGGCATACGGAGAAGCTACCTTGGACCAAAGCAACGTTTATCGGTGGTACAAAATGTTCTCCGAAGGCCGAGAAGATGTGAACGACGAAGAGCGTGCCGGACGCCCGAGCACTTCAACAACAGACGAAAAAATTAATGAAGTGGAGAAAATGGTATTGGCCAATCGTCGAATCACCGTTAGAGAAGTTGCTGAGGACCTAAACATATCGATTGGCTCGTGCCATTCGATTTTTATCAATGATTTGGGCATGAGACGGGTCGCCGCGAAATTCGTACCAAAATTGCTCAATTGCGACCAAAAACAGCATCGCATGAACATTGCTAATGAGATGTTAAACTCTGTCCGCGACGACCCAAATTTGCTCCAGAGGGTCATAACTGGTGACGAATCGTGGGTTTATGGTTATGACGTGGAAACCAAAGCTCACTCATCTCAATGGAAGCTGCTACGCTTGACGTTACGCTACGCTTGACGAGATAAAGACGGCATCGAAGGAGGAGCTGAACAAGATAAAAAAAAATGATTTTTTGAAGTGCTTCGAAGATTGGAAAAACCGTTGGCACAAGTGTATAATATCTCATGGGGATTACTTTGAATGGGACAAAATAGATATTCATGAATAAATAAATTATTTTTGAAAAAACACAAAATTCGCGATACTTTTTGAACACACCTCGTACGATATTTTCATGAAAATATGGTATTTTTAATACATACATAATATCTTTTCGTGTATACCTTAAAGAAAATAATAGTAATGTTATATAACTTCTAATCGCCTTATCCTTGAGACCAATATCTGTGGATTTTTATATTATAATAATGTCCTAAATATATGTAGAGCTAATTAGTTACATATGTATTGTGTTTAATTAGAATATCATATATTTAATAATCAGATTTATTATTATAGAGCCATGAAGACTTGACATATTATTATGTCAAATCATTTATTTTGAACTTTTTTTTATCCTTGTCCTTTTTCCTTAATTTTAAGTCGCTTGGACAACTAACTTTATGGGCCAAAATTTCATGGCGTGCTTAAGACTAACCTAAATTTTAAGTTAGACTTAGGTAACCGATAAACATATTTCAACTTACTTTTAGCGTTAAGTCGAAAATAAAAGCCTTATGTCAGTGTTATGTTAAAATACGCTGCTAGGAGCGATTTCACTACATTAACGGCGCTACAATCCCGAGGAATGCAAATGTCAAAATTGGTTGCGGAATCGCACGTCGTGACCCGTATTTGTGTGTCATATGCGGTTCTCGTCTGTGCTTGTTTTTATTATTAAAGATTTTAATATTAGACTAATTAAAATTGTCTGGTTTGCATTTTTTGAACATCGTTAGCATCTTGAATTCAGGCAAACGCGCGCTTTAAAATCCTACAGCTGACAGCATAACCTCAAAACGTCAGATCACGCGTCGTATGTCAAAAGCGATGCGACAGTGGCGACATATACCATAGCGGCGAGTAGCAAACACAATTCAATTGAAGTCATGCTTTATTCTTTATTCTTTAACAACAGTCAGTCTTATAAACAATTTCTATTAATGATAAGTTTACATTCTTAAAAAGTATCTGTAAAACTAATCAAAGATTTCTACTGTTAATAATGCTTAAAAGTTAAGTTGATCCTAACTAAGAACGACTGAAATTTCGGCCCAATTACTATTTTCTACAACTGCCTTTATGCCGTTACGAAGAACGAGCCGGACTTGGATAAGTATTGGTATCTGACCTGGGGGGATCCTGGCAAGAAACATTTCACATGAAATTTAACGGTTTCTCTGACAGTGAAAGATTAGGAACGTATTTATACATTGTGCCTCTAACTAAACCAGTCCAAGATTAGCGTCCAACAATATTACGACTTAAAGTCCAGTGAGCAATCAATTGTATACAGTAAATCAATATCAGCATCAGTAGTTTAGTGGTATTAAATTTACGCAACAGATTAGTGTCAAAAAGTGAAAAATCGCAATAATTTCCTTTATATTCAGACGTACGACAGAACGAGGGAGAGAGAGATATAGGCGCGTTTCTTTGTTTTTGCCTAATGGCAAACTGTACACTCAAACAACAACAAACTGTATACAACATTCAACATTCAAACTGTATACTTTTGAGAGCTGCGGGTTGTACCCTGGAATATGTAATTAGACATAAGTAATACATACACATATAAAAGAAATGTGATGAGTAATTTAAAATTTAGTGTTATCGATTTTCTGCAAAACTATGCTTTTCATTACAATACTTCTACAATTATTTTTTGGTGCTATTGACTAAATAAATCAATCTATTTATGCCATTAAGGTACTAGATTTATGAGTTTTGCTGGTAGAACACTCATTTTTCAAACGATTTAATAATAAAGTTTCTAAGAATTCAGTATAACATTTTTAAGCGTTCGTAGCTAAAGCACCGGTAGTTTGGTGCTTGTAAGAGTATTTTTAAGATTATTGTATTAAAACCATGCCTATGAAAAAAATACTATGAAAATTTTTATATTTTTAATATTATTTTTTTTGTCTTTGTTTATTTTCGGCACTATACAGCATTACAAATGACCTATCGCTTTAGATAGTGAACTAGTTAAATAAGCGTTGATCCTATTTTATATATATATTTTAATAATAAATTATTTCTTTTTTTTTAAACACTCTGTAATTGAAATTTGCAAAGATACTATTTTATTTGTTTAATTTGAAAATTTTAAACTTTTATTAGTTTAATTTGTATACTTTTCTTTTGTTGCATATCTTTAATGCCATAATGGTTCTCTTCAAACTATTGTCTTAGGCAGAGCCTGAATAATTGTATTAAAAATAATTCAAATTTATTGTCTTGCGTTACTGTGTTACATTTTCAATCATATCATAAGATTCTTCGATAATTGTGCTATACTCAGCTTCTTGTACCAAAATACAGAATAAAAGATTTAAATATAAAATAAACACAAATAAACATAAAAGAAAGGGTTAAATTTATATCATTTTTTTTGCAAATCGGTTTGCGAACCCTTGACATTTTCTTTTTTTTAATAATAGTAATTTAATAAATTGTAATTTTAATTTAACAGTAATGTAAAACAAAATAGGCTAAATTATTCCGTTTAAATCCAATAATGCATTAGCTACATTTTTACTGATTTAAATTCCTACTTAATTTTGAAAAACTAATTTAAAATGAATTTAATTCATTACAGTTTTTTATTTTACAATAAGTTGTTTTATTTTTAGAGAATCCATTCATAAAATACAAATATCCCATAAAAATATGTTTTACGGCAAGCGCGTTTACATTTAGGAAAATATTTTTAAAATCAATATAAAGTAGGATTCATTTGTATATTCCTTAGGATAATCGCAATGACCATAAATCAAATATAGGTAACAAGGAAAAATATGGAATTTATTATTTCCTCAGAATAATTCTCGAATGGATTACCCTCTTTAGGACAGTGGCCCAAAGGCCTTTGTTCCAAACAGAGGCTACGAATTACATATTCATTTTGTTTAACCTACCAAACAACCGAATCGTAGTAAATCTAATAACAATCTAAGGGTGTAAATATACAATGGCGTGTTACTAGAACAGACCATAGTAAGAAAACATGCATATAAATAAATAATATTGATTTGTATTTCAATTTGCTAGAATACTAAGCCAGCTTTGCTATGTATCTTTACAAATACTTGTGTAATACAAGTATAAATGTGTTTGTTTTAATATTGTATGTCGGCATGTGTGGAGGTTAAATCCCAGAACCACTACTGGATATATTGTTTAAATTCGAACAAACGATATTGCATTGCATACTCTTAACAAAGCCAGGACCGAAATACCAAACAAAAACCTTTGTGAAATTTGAGACGTCGACGAAAGTTAGAAACCAAAGGCGTTATCCGACGCGCCTAGCTATATAGCTATATATGCTATATAGCTCATATAGCTAGCTATATGGGCTTTATTCTAAATTCGTGGTTTGATCGTCGTGATGAATTTTCTTTGTGATTTTAATATCATGAAGCAAAATATAATTTTATTAATGATTTTCAAGAAATACATCACTCGTGGTTGTAAGAAAAACCCTACAGTTAGATGTTTTTATTGTATTGTTTCAGTTGACGCATTCGTAAGTTTTTTAATTCGCAAATACGACTGCGAAGCATAGAATCGCAAAATAAAATCGCGTTGTATTTTCCTCAGTTAACAGGTGATTAATCACACATATTTAAATGCTCATATTGTTATTTATAAATTAATAGAAATAAATAGGTCTATCGTGTAGTCGTTCTATTCGGATATTCTATCTAACTCAGTGCCTATCTTGTCAAGGTATTCAAAATATACCTATACTATAGGATGTATTCGAAACTACCCTTTACACTCAATAATAATGAACGAATAATCAATAATGTATTTATGTGTAATAACACTGATTTATTTTTCAAGTCATTGGAAACTTATTAAGTTTCGCTGACCTGTCAAACAACGAAAACTCTAAAATTTATTTTAACCAACCCGTCATTGAATGTAAATATTTAGGTATAACCAAATAGCAACGATAAATACTTTGTGTTATTCACATTACGAGTTTACTGTTTAATTTCGTATGTTTCACTAAAAAATTATTTATATATTATTATCGTATTTACGGAGCTTGTCTCGAGCCCGTGTAGTAGAACGGCCTATTTAAAATCCTATATTAATATTAAGTCAATTATTCCTAGGGCGGTTCGTGCCTAATTAATTTTATAATAACTTTGAAAAAAAATATATTACAATTTGTTCCAACGAGATTTTTTGATCTAATTTATTTTAAAACATATTATTATTAGATAAGTGTGGTTGTTTTTTTTTTAAATTGTGAAGTATTTCAAATATTAGATAAATCTCTTAGAATCTTCTTTTTAATGTGCTTGCTTTATACAAAGTGTGTATAACCATAGGACAATCATTTTAATATAGTTTAGTATATGAAAATGAATTTTCGCCTTGAAACTATAATTTTTAAATGCACAGTTTAAAATATATACTTCAGAGTAAAATATTTGAATTTATTTGATAAGGTTTGCAATCCCTGCCTCGCTACAATTATCTGAGTATTACAATAACACGACACGTGAAGTGCAGCTATGCTAAAATAATATATTGACTTTATACAAAATTAAATAAATTTTAATGATTTAAAAGTATAATTCCTAGAAGGGAAACGCACGTGTAAAAGGACGTGGGAAAGGACGTGTAAAATACAGAAAAAAATAATTTGGAAATATTTCACAATTAATAATTTATCTGTATTTTACACACCTGGTTTCCAGCAGATAAGCCTTGGGCTTAGCTGGTACATAAAACAAAATAATTGTCATGAATAAACATTGTGTTTATTGTAATGAATAAACTAACTAACTAACTAACATATATGAGTAACTAGACCATATTAAAATTACTGTAATATGGATAACTACACCCTGTGTTTATGGTTAGTTATAAATCTTTCAGGTTAATTCGATAAACGAAAACGATAGATCGATAAAATTATAAAACAGTAATAACTAAAAGTCGCCATAATTACTATAAAATGCGCAATTCTGTGATGATTAACAACCTATCTTGTAAGATATATGTAAGTGACAGTCAACCGTTCGTCGTCCTAATAATTTTATGTTCAATGGAACATTTCGCAAATTTTACAGATGATTAAGTAATTAGTACAGAATTTGCAAAAATAATGATTGTGTATAAATCAACATCCTAAAAGGAGTGCCCTAAATTTATAAACAGCCTGTATATCGAAGTTATTCATTAGTTTAGCATTATTTTTATTTTAATAGTGAATATTAAACATTGATATTCTATATAATTTTTATCTTTTTTGACACTTAATTGCCATTAGAGACTACTAAACAAATTCACGTGGCAGCTCCCCGTAACGTGCTAACTGCAAACTGGCCTAATGTAGAGTTTGAAAATTTAAAGAAATACATATAAACTTTTTTACAAATAAAATATTTCTTTAACAATGGGAAACAGCCCTCTAACCTCATTATTAAATATGTTTTCACATGGATCGACTTTAAGTAAGCCAATGGCATTCATTTTGCTAAAAATGTTTCATTAGAAATAAAAGTACTTTTGCTAGGTTATGAAAAGCTGCCATGTCAACTATCATAAGGAGAATGTCTCATGTGTACAAAATAAGCAAATAGGAATGTGTTTAAAGTCACGATAATAATATTTCATTCATTAGATTTCTGGAAACTAAATATTGGCTTCCATCTCAAATTATCACATTAAACCTACTTTTGACCTTCATTTCTTATTTAAATCAAATTCATAATATAATTACGTTCCAATGTTTTCATTAAACTATTGTGATATCAGTAAAATTGTCTTACGGTTAACTGACTTTTCGATTTATTTGTTAGATGCGAAAAGAAAAATCTTGGTATTTAATCGAAGTTTTTTACGCATCAAACAGCATTGCGTTATTATTTAATTTAATGAAAATCGGTCAATCTAAATACCGCAGAATTGAAACACATGCCGTCATTCATTTCTGAACACTTTGGGGTTTGGCCCGTTGGGCTAGAAAGAGAGAACGCGAATAAAAGAGACGAATAGTGTTTTGAACGGAACCCGTTCGCCTTCTAAACGTTGACGCAAAAATTAGTGGTCAGAAATGATTGACGCCGTGTGGACCAGGAATTGAACCAAATATCTCTCGAATATCACGCGCGTCAGCGTAAGTGTGTTATTAAGTTATTTAGATTTTAGAATATGTTACTTGTAAATAAAAAAAAATGATAAGCAATTTAATATTTAAGTAGCCGCGTAGCATGAAGTAAGCATATTTCATTACGTTTCTGTTATCTATCATATCTTTGCATCATGAATTATGATATGAATAATATTTCACTCGAATATATTCCAAATTATTACTGAATTGCAAATATTATATGAATAAATAAGTTATCTTGATTTTTTTGAGTTTTATTACTACACCTATATTTTTTATATTTTATTTATTTATTTACCAGAACAAGATAAGTACATAAAATTATTTCAATAAAAGGGTATTAGTTATTGTTATTAACTGATTGATTTATTTTTAGAGTAAGACATAAAACAAAATTACTTTTTTTTGTAACATCATATTAAACAAAACATACGTTATTATTTGTAGTTATTTTTTGTCTAGAAGAAAAATAATGCTGTATATCGTTTATATTATGTAATTATTTGAATTAATACAGAAAGAAACGTTAATTTAACGTGATTTAGAAACCTCGAAAATCTGTATTTTTCCATACATTTTATCAAAACTTTAAACGTAAATATCTTATTGAGTGAATACAAGAATCGAGAAAACAGAACTACATTTATATGGAAATGCAAATTAAAATAGTTCTATATTTTTAATATATTGATTATCCAATAAAGAAAAGTGTTGTGCATCATTTTGTGACGCCTTTTTTGAAAATGTCGCGTGCCTCATCAAGTTTAGCTAACCCAAACAACCGTTAGATGAAATAGAATTATTTATGACCACGCCCAACAAAGACGGCAGCTCGTCAGTAAGTGACATGGTGCACGGAGTGGGGTATGTCCAAGAACCTCTTACATAGTAAGTTCTGTGCAGCATTGTAGGCATGGTTTACCGTATCTAGAATTGTGTTTTAAGAGATCGTTTGTAGTAACCAGAGTCCATGGCACATGTTTTCCCTTTTATGTTTTTTTTATGAATTTCACTCCTACGTCTATGGTTACCTTTGCCACTGTTGATTTTTCCAATAAAGATAAGTAAAAATAAACAAAATAAAAAAATATTTAAATAAAAAAAACAAAAAAATAAAATACTAATAACAATAATTAATCAATTTTATTAATTTCCTTACAAACTAAGTTAAATAACATTATGTACAACCTCTTTTACATATTTATAATAATTTACATCGCGTCAAATTATATTTGTCATTTTTTTTATTATAATTAAAAGTGGACTAGAATTTCTCACAATAAATTTCCAATAAGTGTAAATTCTTGAAATCGTTAAAACGGCATTCTTTTCAATTTCGAAAAACATTTCTTTCTCATTTTCAAATCACAACATTTAAACGTGGGTACTCTTTGGTATGATTTGTTATCAAAAGTTATATTATAACATTATACTTAATACTAGTACAAAGTCTTATGCATACCTATTTCCTAGTCAATATTTTAATGAAATTTATAGCCTTTTTTCAATACCTCGAATAGCATTTTACGAAATTTGATCTCCCCAGAAATTACTATATTGACTGTTTTCTCGCGTGTATGAATTACATCACTTTAATAATCATATCATCTAAAATACATGACAATATCCCAACAGATATTAGAGATACGTATAGGTGGTCAATTAATTTTATTTGACTTGGGTATATGTAAAAAAGTATGGATCCAATACAGAACCCTGTGCAATACCATTTTATAGTAACAGCTGATATAAGAATGACCAGCGTATAATGCATTTTTTATAAACTAGCAAACTTTATCGAACATTGCAAAAGCAACTATACTGAAATTTCACTAAAAAAGCGTCGTTTATTACAATCTTAGTAATACTACTGGATAGCATAACAAAAGTTTCCAAAATGGGTGGTAGAAATGTAGATCACAAGATACGTGTACAAATCTATGCGGTTAATGAGTCCTGACCGAGTCCACAATAATCCAGGACTACCAATACTTTTTCTACCAGATAACAACTGTACCAGATGACAATAAATAGCATGAATTAAATACGGTAGTTTGTTTTTACCGAGGACACAGCACAATTAACGATAAAAAAAAGTAAAGTAGAGATTTCCTCGGATTGTTAATTTGCCCACTGTTAGATATTTACTGTCCTATAAGAAAGGTGTAAGCCTAGATTGAGGTCTACTTGCTTTTTTAGAAATATATTCTGGTTGTAGTAAGTAGTGTGCTGATCGTAGCAATCCGTAATGTAGGATAAAATATGCACATTATTTCAAATGTCTAATAATAACATACTTAATTAAGTATGTTATTATTAGACAACACCACCCAACCAATGAAAAATTCTTGTTTGTAAGATTTGGGTAATTACCCAAATCTTACAAACAAGAATTTTTCATTGGTTCACAAAGTTTTCCCAATTTTCAAAACCAAAGAATTTATAGTCATAGGTATATAAAAAACCTTGCATAAGCCTCAAAAGCAATTAAACAGTGGTATCAATGGTTACAGCACTGTTAATTCAAAATATGAAATATATATATTTCACAAAATTACGAATTTAATCAATAAGTATCCTAGATACGTCTGAACTTTATATTGTTTACAGCCAAAGTTATTGTATAACATCATGTTATAAAAAAAATGTTTAAAAGTTACTACGAATTAAAAAAAAAATACGCTCACGCACAGTTTTTCTTTTCACTAACTAGTATTGTTTCTTTTTATATCACAATTTCTCGATAGATTAACTCCATTGGCCTTCTGAAGGAGTCTCTCCTAAAGCTGGCTTTGAATCATCACGTAGATTTCCCTCTTCGTTCTGAAGGTTCTCAGGCAAATAATCTTTCCAGCTCCTAAATAAATACCTAGTGAACTTTCGGAGCTGTCTAAACTTACAATATGTTGCACCCTCGGCTGATTCCAGTTGCTGGGTTTGGATGAGGAATCCTTTCTCCTTAAAGGTTTGTTCCAGTTTCTCCCTTTGCATTGATTTTCTTGACTTACGTTTCCTTCGGCTCGTTTCGCTCTCATTGGAAGATGTTGATTTTATCACAGAAGTAGAAGGAAGAGATTGTACTTTTGAGTATAGAGAATCGTCTTTTTTAATAGCAGACGGTGTAATTGAATCAATCTTTTCGCCGCTTGCGTTTAAAAATAGTCCAGAATTGGATGCTTGCTCGGATCCAGCGGGCTGTTGAATTGATTCCCTTGGAAAGAATTCATAGCCTCTGTTTGCTTTATCTCCAGTTCCGCTGTAATATCTAAAATTACCGCCCGAATCAACCGACAGCATCTTTTTTTCCTGGAGGCTTGGTTTTGCTCCTCCGGTGAATTTAAACTTACATATGCTGACCTCCGTTGTAGGGTTAGTACTATTCTCGGTCGGCAATGGAGGGATAAAAATTGCTGACCTTTTTCGCTTAGCATTCCCTATTCCGAGGCTACTTTGTGGTGCAAGACGCTTGAGTTTTTGCTGATCCATTATACTTTCTCTGTTTAATGATTCGCCAGTCTCATTTGATATACTATTAGATGATGACAGGAATGTTGGATCCATAAGTTCAGATATTTGCTTTGGTACAATATTGCGTTTTGCATCTTTTACCCCGGTTTTTTGAAAGGAGGACATTACACTTTCGCTGTCCACACTACTCGGTGTAGAAGGCATAGTTGATTCAGAACTATCTTCTGTTAGGGGTATCGCATAGTTGTTGTTTGAGGCTAATTTTTGGTAATACATCATTTGAGATTGAAGTGCCATAGGATGAACAAATACTCCAGCACTTGGCCAGTACACGTAGCCTGGTAACGGTGGTGTTTCCGGTGTAGTCGATAAACTATCTGTCGAAGAAGCATCTTGCAATACCTTGTTAAATTCTGGCATATTCGTTTTAGGAGTCGGGCTGGCGCTTTCGACTTTTAAAATCACTGAAGGGCTTAAATCTGGCACATTATTAATAGGGCTCATATAATCGATGTCACTTTTTTCGTTTGTAAAACTACTTGCTGTACTTGTTTCGTAGATGTTACCATATTTCCGATGTACCCTTATTTTTAAATTATTCAAATCTCTTACACACAAGTTTAATGGTTCCTCTGCATCCATTTCAGTTTTTAATATTGGTGATAATTTAGATAAATGAGCAGCATCAACATCACATACTTTAATTTTCCTATGTTTGCTATCTTGAGGTTTCTTACTTTCTTGTGATAACCTTTTCTCTAAAAGACTAGATATTATCCTATTTTGAAGGTCAGTTTTAGATCTATTATTATTTATTGATCCGTCATGCCTGTCAGACTTTTCAATTTTCATGTGAAAAGTTTTATCTAACCCACTTCCACCCGCTTGAGGTACCCGTTCGTCCACCAAGTGAGTGGGTGTTCCTGGGAATATTGTTCCATAGTTTTTGTATATTAAATGACAGATGTCAGCTTTCTTTGGCTTGCGGCCTCTGCGTGGTTTTGAATTATTTAATGTCATTTCGCCCATATACGGCAAATCTTGATAGTTGACTACTTTATTAGAAGAATGACCTTGATTATTATGTTGGTTCTTCCGTCGTCTCTCCGTATCGACATTTCTAACTTGTGGTGGTATTGCTGGGGCTATATTTGGGTAATTCGTCAATGATATATTATTTTTTTGTATCTCATTTTGAATATGGGTTATTCTTTGCAGCCAATTGTGTATAGATTCATTTGGTAGATTGCTGAGTGATAACGGGGTCGAAGGTTTTTGTTCTGCATGTGCATTGGTGCTCGTTGCATTTTTATTATTAGCTTTATCTTGTGCCTTCTCGGCCATTGTTCTTGTTTTGTTCAAGCTAGCCTCGTAATGGTCAAGATATTCAGGTGGTAATGCCTGATGATGGAACTTAAGTTTCCACTGATTCTTCCGTCTGGTCCTAGGTTTGGCGGTTTTTTGGACCGGTGTTATGCTGTTGCTAGCTAGATGATTGTTTAATGCTTGCAAAGAGTAATCTTCCAGAAAACCTTTATCTTCGTGCACATGTAAAGTTGACCTGCAATAAAATAAAGTTTTAAGTTATAAAGGTATCAAAATTGGAATTCTAATTGAAATTTATTGCCGTTTTGAGAAATAGAGAAAATGTGGAACTTCGTAGCTCAAAACTCAGAGAAAAAAATCTATACATCTTTTTTAATTTATACTCTTTTCTAGGTAAGTACATTTTTTTTAGGTAAGATTTTAGAAGGGAAAAGTAGGTTTATGTATTTCGAAGATGATATTTTTTATAAAAGAGATCTAAATCAATTAGTTTATATCGACCGAAAGGCTTGAAGGTACCATACCTAACCCAATTGGTCTTTATTGTATAGGGTGTTTTTTTTGAGGCGTGGTTTTCAATCTGGCACTACTTTTTTCGTAGTTGGTGTTTTTGACAGCTGTCACTTGATTTATGCTCAGTTTGGTTTGCCATTTCATAATGAATAGACTTACTCCTGAAGAACGTTTGCAAATAGTGCAAATTTAGAAAAAAATCACTATATTTTTTTTTTAAATCACTCTAAAATTAAGGTAAAAATCGCGTCGTGGGCCTGTGGCGTGGCCTCCAAGATCGTGCGATTTAACACCGCTGGACTATTTTTTGTGGGGTTATGTGAAGTCGCTTGTCTACACAGATAAGCCGGACACGATTAACGCCTTGGAAGAGAATATTCGGCGCGTTATTGCTGACATACGGCCCAACTTGCTGCAAAAAGTGGTTGAAAATTGGGCCTCTCGGCTGGAATTTGCTCGAGTCAGCCGCATTTTTATAACATAATGGCACACCCTTATCTTTATAATAAAACTAAATTCTTAGCCATAACATTAAATTATATGCGTTTTATCTCTTCTTGAAAACCACGCCTCTAAAATCATCACCCTATATGTAGTGCCTAATACTATTTTATTTTAACATTTCAGTTAATTTGATTGATTAACTATATAATTGGTTTAGTTAGGGGAAAAATACGTGCGCATTTCACCATATAGAGATTGCTTGTTTTGCTTGGTTGATATATATCTTATACTACACCGAAAAGGTACTTACTCGAGAAAGTCTTCCGGCGTCCACATATCCTCCTTCTTGATGAGGGGCGACTGGGGGTCCTCGTGGTTGGCTAGGGAGGTGCCCGTGTCCGCGCACAGCTCCCCAACGACGACCGACTGCATGACTTCTCCTGAAAATAAGGGAATAACGTGTATTTATTGGGGAAAAGTACATTTTAACAAAAGCCTAAAGCAATACCTACAATAAAATTAAATATTGTGACGATACTTCAAAAATTGAGAAGTACGCTTTCAAGAGACATTAGAGAATTTAATTCATAAGTTAACTATCTAATTTTTAAGCAGTAATCAATTTTAGTTTTATAAATTGGTAACTATTCATTGATATCCATTCCATGTATTTTTTGTTGAACATTATGTAAATTTATAAAACTGACGACTCTCTAATAAATAAATAACAATACTTTAAAAAAAGTGAATACATAAATATGATTTGGGAGACATAAAAATGAGGTTAATTACAAGACCACAATGTCTTGGTTTAATGTTGCTTAGTAAAAACGGCTTGTGCTCATACATGAATAGGTCTAAGGAATAAAGACCTTAAAAGATAGGTTTTATCTTATTATATTACGAGTAATACATTTTTTTTTTAAAAATCTTTTTGGAAACATTAATTGAGGTAGGATGCCTTTGATATATAGACTGATAAGTTCTTTCAGGCTAGTAAAATTGAAGTATGAGTATGCTTTGATCGAGACAAACGTTTGTTTTTTTATTATTATTTAATTGAAAATACGTTTGCCTAGTTACAATACCGACTTTAATTGTTTGAGTTCTGTTGATCTATATAAGTAGCACGCGGGCCGTTGGCTGATGGCAGTAATAATACACTTGTTTGCCGACACGATCGGTAAAGCGGTTTGCGTGGGCGCACGTCAACTCGTCGGCCCACGTTCGACTCTCCGAAACTGCATTTTTCGTTGCTTCGCCTTTTATGGAAGGACAATTGTTTTTATCTTAATTTTATTGCCCGTACACTACTTGAGATCACGCTGAACCTTTAGCAAGCTTGACTTTATGTATGCTGTTGAGGTGTAATGCCATGTTTTAATATTCTCATACACATGGAAAATTCCCCGAAAAAAAAATCACATTAGAATTAGAATTCGCATTAGTCGTATCGAAAACGTTCAAAAACTATTATTAAAGCATCTAAATTTCCGCATATTTTCAAGTTCTTCGACATACGCTGAGGGAATTTCTCATTTTAAGATGACTACGCTTGAATATAGGCGTACTTTCGCAGACAAGGCTTTTCTATATAACGTGATTAATAAGAAATTCGACAGCTCATACTTGATTGGCAGCATCCCCTTCAGAGTTCCGTTCAGAAATACCAAAAGCACCCAATTATTTCACGTCGCCCGGCGTAATACTAACCATGCACAAAACGCGACGTTGTGTAGAGTCTTGAGCGCGTATAATGAAAAATTCAGCACAGTTGATATATTTCAAGAGAATAAGGGGTTATTTATGCGTGAAATTCGTGACGAAAGTTGTGAGAATATTTAGTATAAAATTTATAAATATATATTATATTCATTATAATCATTATGCATTCGTAAGTATATTTTTTTAATTTTAGTTTATTATATCGCTAATAATATGTAGGTTTATATACACACACTAGCACACACACCACACACACGCGCAAACATGCTCATGCCATAATTGGCACCACACTCACTCCACGCACAGTACATATTGATTTAGTTTCATTTTTAATTTCTTTTTTCAACCTTATTCATATTTAGTACATTTTTTTGGCCATCTAAACGTAGTTTTAAGGAATTATATTATTGTATCGCTGTTTTGTATTTTCACAAATAAATAAATAATCTGTCAAGCGGTGCTCTAAAACCTGTTGTGGACCTGGGCGTTATATGCTCAAAGAGTAGTTTTGGCGGTACATGGAATGTTATTACATTAATATAATAATACCATACAATGTTTATTTCTTGATTTGGATCTATAAAGTGAATCTATTTACACGAGTAAGCTCGTTAAAAGAAATATTTAAACCAGAACATGCTTAAATTTAGAATAGTTAGCGACAGCTGCCGCTAAGCGGCGCGCTCGCGTCTCGTTTTCTAAAATTCCAACGGCCGCAATAAATAAATTCAGCAATTTACGTAACACAAGCACGGAGAAAAACAAATGTCAACTCCTCCAGCTAAACTGTCATCTGTGAAAACCAAGAACGCAAAACTAACTTTTATTTAGGACTCTTTCTTTTACCATTTTAGCATAATTTTTTTGCTTTATTTACAAAGTTGTTGACCAAAAGTTATACAATTTCATAAACGGTGCGTTGAAACGGCCCAGTATTAAATCGCACAAGTTAAGGCGGCAGTGTTAAGTCTAGTGGTTAAGGTGCTGCTAATTTTTATCGCGTCATTACCGCCATCTCACCTGACCCTAGGACAGGCAATTTGGCTTAGTTGAGTAGGGTCCAAAAAAAATGTGTACGACCTAGGTCATAGCAATTATTTTATAAAAAAAAATAAACAAAAATCTGCTTGTATTTGGGTTTCTGGCATTTTTCTATAAATGTCGCCAAGATTTGTGATCTTGGTCTAGTTAAGGCGTTTGGCTCTTGACCCAGTGTTCGCGGGTTCGAATTCGCTCAAAATATAGTCATACCATTCATAGTCATATAAGTAGTTCAGCGCTTTATCACAGATTTAATTTTCTTGTGCTACTAGACATCTAGCACAAGCAAATTAAACTTATTTGAGTAGGGACAAACATAATGGTATCCTTATCTATCTAAAAATAATCTAACATAGTCCAAAGGAAATAGTTTGAAAAAACTGTGCTTAAGTATGATCGACAGACCTGGGGATAAAGGGGAGGGAGCGGGAAGCTGAGCACAAAATTTCAAGGCACTTGTAAGTGAGAAATATAATATACTCAAAAATCGAATGAAAAACATTCTATTCCAGGTGTATAAAAATCTACTCCTTCAATAAATAAATAATATGCAAGTTGCTGTAATTCAGCAACAATAGATGGTAAAGCAATGAAGCAGCGACAGGTTGAAGGACAGAGGACAATGAAGTAGGTGGCAACGATCGATGGAAACAGGTGGCAATGCTAGGTGGCAATGCAAGGTGGCAATGCTAGGTGGCAATGCTAGGTGGCAATGCTAAGTGGCAATGCTAGGTGGCAATGCCAGGTGGCAATGCTAGGTGGCAGCGACAGGTGGCGTCGACAGGCGGTAACACAGTTACACATAATAATATGGTAACGACCGATGGAAACACGGTCGACAATGGCAAGTGGTGAGGCAGGTGGCTTCGACAGGTGGCAATGACAGGTGACAATAGTAAGTGGGAAGGATCCGGATGTTACCAACCATGGACTTAAACTTTTTAATTTATAATAAGCTTTTTTATTCGCTGTAATAAGCGTTTATATCATTAAAGTTGGCTCGATAATATAACTCGTCAAACTGTTACCTAACCATTACAGATTTGAGGCGTTTTTTTGAACCATCAATTCATTTCTAGTAGTCTAATAGTAACGACGTATTCGTGATCATAACATTTTTATCGCATACAAACGCAAATATTTTTACAAACTTTGTCTCTTCAAAAACAGTATTTTTTTAAATCATTAAAAATTAACTTTTCGATAGGAAATCGAGGTTGTTTTTGATTTTTTACACAAGTCTTATTTAAAGATTTTTTTCATTTGAAATTGGCGAAGAGTTGTGATAAGACTAAAACTATAATACTTTAAAATAGGTCGATGTTAAAGGAACAATTCTATAAAGGAATTATAAGTGTGCAAAATAATAAAATGTTGCCGAAAATGGAAATGGTAAGATACCTAAATAGATCAGCTTTATGAAAATATGAACCAAAGAAGTCAACAGAAAGTATTAACACTAAATAATCACTTCAAAGCTTCGCAACGTAACAACAATGTCCACGGAATTTGTCCACAAGTTACACGTCGAAAATATTTCATAAGATGATTTACCTCCGACTTCCGGCAGCATGACTCCTGCTCCGGTGATCTATAGATCCACGTGGAAGTGAGGATAACTTCCGGCTTTCCGGCCGTGCGATGTAAGATTTATCTAACGGCCTGTGATATAAGGCGGCGCGAAGGTGAAACTCAACGCTGAAACGCCGCGCGCGCACTACGGACGAGCGGCGTCGCGACGTCGGCGCCCGTCGACGCCGCCGCCCCCCATTGCCCCCGCCCCCCACTGCCCCGCCCCTCGCTTCAGGCCAAATACAGCTTTGCATCTCACGAATCTGATACGGCGTGACCCAAAAGCGGACTTTGGCAATTTCGGTGTAATCCATCACGCGCTACGCGCCACAATAGACTTTCGCTATTGGCGCACGCACACGCCGCACGCACACGCCGCACGCACACGCCGCACGCACACGCGTGCGTGCGATCTATTTGGCGTGCGGTTCTCGCACACACACACCCTCGAACGCACACACAAACGCGCACACAATAACGTGGCTTCATTCATGCGTCTTTATTAAAAAATACCAATTAGTCTTCTTCTATGGTATGGTTCGTATTTTTTGGAATGTAACCTATACTTAATAAAAGGGAATATTCAAATTTTAAAGACCGTGATCTTTACTTAGTTTGAGAAATTTCAAAAGACCTGATTCGAGACACTTTTTTTAGCTAAAATCATAGTTTTAATGGGCCCGACCATTTCCTATGCTAAAGATGAAATGATTAAAAAATCTGATGATATCTGCTGTTGATTATTTTCTGAACCATTTTCCTATAAAGAAAATTTGTAAATCCTAATTTTGCATTTGCGTCGACAGATGAGAAGAAGACACACTGGAAATTAGGAATAATTAAAACATTTCGTTTAAATACATATACCTATTACTTATACTACATTGTTTAGGTTTTAAATCAAATATGATATAAATAAATAAATAAAAAAAAAATACGCAAATTATTGTTTATTGGCATGCAAAAAGTTCGCTATCCAATATGGCGGCTGTTTCAATCTCGACGCGCGGCGCGTGCCATAAATGGAGCAATCTCACTTCCCCCACAATTTCCCCCCACCCCCAACCCTTTATGAGTGGGACGGATATAGTTAAGTGCATCAGTGTATTTTGACTGATATGTGTATGCCCCCACATTATAGAAATATACTCGTGATAAAACGCACAGCAGCAGCAACAGATCTTAAACTGGCTTGCCTACATCGGAAATCCAAATCCGTATCTGTTCCATATAGTTTAAGATGCGACGTTTGATCTATCTAACTGTCTTTGTGAAGTCTGGCTTTTTGCCAAACCAATTCTGATGTCATCTTTTGTATATCCAGTTATTCCATGCATTATTTCATGTTTGCTACTGGTTGCTACGACTTTCTGTGGCGGTCACAATGGACCATAACTATTATATCATACACTAATGTTACTTACAAATATATATATATATTTCTTTTTGTTTTGTATACGCCGTGTTTCAATAAAAAAAACAGCTAATTGGTCCTGCTATTTCTAGCGTTATTTGTTAAGAAACTTTATCAAAATTCATCATGGTTACCGAGAAAAAAAATATGAACTAAAGTTCACATATATCTTACCCATTACGGGCAGTTTCGGAATTTAAATGCATGATATTTTGAACTGAGTTTGCTTGTGAATTTTTACCTTTAACAGATAACCAAAATGTTTTAGTTTTTAGCGTTTTTAATGATTCCTCAACTGAGGCTAAGTACGTTTTATATTTAACATTATTTTTTATTTTACATTTGTTAATGGTAATATGGCGCATGCATTCTACTTTATAGAATAGCGATCATAAAAATAACTCCACATCTCTGCATTTTTTTGAACTAAAGTTTTGTGAACTAAAGTTGTGAAGTAAACATTTTTATATGATTTTTTTACTATTTTCACGTAAACGTGAACATAGTAAAAAATCATATAATAATGTGTTTGTTGTGAGCGCTCAGCTGTCGCCGTTTGCCGTAACGGTGTTAAATCCGTTATCGATCAGCGTGGTATCGAAATTCGCGCGCTAGCCGAATTGACAGCATCTGTTTAAAAAAATAGTAAATTTGGGGATGATTTTTTTCGCATTATTTTATATCATTTCTTACTTATAATAGGTTACACAACACTCTCCTTAAGTCTTCGGGAATGGTCTTGGGACACCCTGTATATCTTTACATCTCTCTCTGTCATTTCCACGGCGTGCCCTCATAAATACTCTTTCTCTCACGCTAAGCTTTTAAAACACACTAGGCACTACACTACACACTATATTATTTTACTATACTACACTATATTACTCTGTATTTTTATTAGTATAGGCTTATCTCCTTTTATGTTCTTTTTTCTCTTCTTTTTGTAACCTTATTATTAATTTATGGAATATATGTTTTTTGAATAATAAAAAAAAACTTAGTTTTCTTAGGATCCCTCCAATTCTCCCCTTTCTGCTCCATATACTTCGCATTCAGACACATTTTTAATGGAAATAGACAGATAGTCCATCTTAGGACAGGTCTTTTTTAGCACCTAGTTAGATGGATAGGTGATGATTCCGACATGCCACTAAATGCGAATTTAGGTGAGCTGTGATTGTGATTTTTATTACCGTATTAGTACGTTTGGTGGTATCTACGTTTATCTATAAATATAGTTTAATAATGTAATGTAATAAAGAATAAATAAATCATCAGCATATGTTTATCTGTATTGTGTTTTAATTAAATCCTTCTGATATTATTGTGTAGTTCAAATTCTACGTCTAAATGACTGCTGCGAATATTGTGGAGATCAAATCCAAATTATGGAGATTAATCGAATATTTTTATAAAAAAGTGACCTATCACAAAACATTTGCCGTGATTGTTTATATGATTAGTTAACGAAATGAGCGTTTGGGCGGGCGGCCGGACGCGGACGGAACGCGTTCTGAAATAAGACCGTTCTAAATTTAAATTCGAATGTGGCCCGCCCCGCGTAAACGTCAAACGGCGCTCCAAACGCGGCGCCGAAAATACCCGCCCGCCCGACGGACCACTCGGCCGCCTTATAGGGCAAGTAATGCTGAGAAGGGGACCGCGCTGTAGGCTAAAAATGAGACGCGGCCGCGAGCTGTGATCCGCGTTGCAATTGGACTAACTTGAACTCTCCGTTCGTCTATTGACGGACATTGTTATGTTAGTGGATGTGGGGGTTTATTTGCCCCCCGTTTTATTGTAAGTTGAAATCCAGTTCGCCCTCTAGTCCCATTTTTTTTAGTTTTAATATTATTTTAAAACTAAGTTATACGGGTTGGTATAGTTGATAAATAATGTTTCTTGAAACGTATGTTCTATTCGTGAATATTATTGTGTGTAAATGCATTTTATTTATTTATTAACATGCCACATGTTGCTTTTAAAAGCAACTTTTTTGTGGGTTTGGTGGCTTTTTTGTGGGTTTATATTAATATAAACCCACAATTTGCCCAATTATACTTGCACGACCCTCTTTGATTTAACGCTAAATTAGCTCTTATAGCCTTTTCTATGGCTTAAATATATCGGAAAGTACCGGAGCAGTACCCCACCAGACCAGTGTTGATCTTCGAAGCGACTATGAGCGAATAATATTCAGATAGAACTGCTTCATGACTCATGAAACTTTAGATCTATGACAGGGCATAGGTATATCGCAAATAACAGTTTCGATTTAAGGTGTTTAAATTAAATTCTTCCAGATTAGTTTTCCGTCGATGAAAATTCTTAAGAATTTAGCATCGTCCTTAACTTCTAGTAAGTGGTGAATTTTGATGTCACAGTTTCATATGCTTTGAAAAGTTGAGAACGACTATTTTAAACATATTCATTGATAATATTTTTGCCTTAAATCAATCCTCGATATCGTCTAAGGTTTTGTTAATTCTTTTTTGTTTATTGTTATTGTTTTTAGTTTTTAATGTTCTTTTAGTATTATAATTTTTTGCTTGTATGTTATGAATTAAATGTGTACCTGAAATAACCTATTAAATAAATAAATTTAGTAGGTAGTTGTTCAAATGTATCCGTTTTAATGACACAGTCAAAGAAAGTTATAGAAAATAGCGCTTTTATATTATTATCGTGTATGAGTTCTCTAAATAGAAAAAAATATAGGATGAAAAATCCAGTCAATAGAAAATATATACGAATTTCCAATAAAAGACCAAATTTACTTGATCAACTGTTCTTCTATAATATAGTATTTTGTAGTGGTTTGATTAAAATTAAACTAGAAAATAATTTCTAGTTTAATGGGTCTAGTGGTTTTGCAACACTATTTAGTTACAAAGCTAGCAAAGAACTTGTACCGAGATCGTAAGAAATCGTTGACTAGACCACCGTCTCACCACCTGCAAGTGGTGAGACGCTTCGGAAATTCCGTTCCCACAATCATGTTTCCTGACTGAAGTTGGCACTTGGTTTCTTCAGTCTTCGGCACGCGCTCACAACAGCAACATCAAGTCTTCGGCCAGCACTCTGGACAAAAAGTCTTGCAACAGCAAGCCCTCCGCCGTGCTCAGTTCAACCTTGAGTCGTCATTATAATTATTATTATCAATTTCAATTTATACACTTAGAACTTTAAATCTTGTAATATTAGCTTTAATGAATATTCAGTAATAAAGTAACATATTCAATCGATCTTCTTACTCTCATCGATAATCGGGGAACGCACTTCAGACCCCCCGGTTACAATGGTGACCCCGACGTTACATATATATATTAAACAAGATTAACTATGACCCCTGTAGCGATCATATAATATCAACTACTTTTATACATTTTTAGTAGTAATAAATTATTTACAGCGAACCCGACGCTAAATATCTATAAGTATACTTTATTATGTTTATTTTATGATAATTTATATTTACATTTTACTTATTTAAGTCTACCTTAGTGCCGGCGGTTCTTAATTACATATGGTTAATTAGAATAAATTTATTTATTTTTATTTTAGGAAACAACAGCTGATATAGAAATAAAGTTACAATAAAAAAAACAATTAAATATAAAGCCAATGAGAGTTTAATCTAACCTAATAAAGTAGAAAAATACATTCGGTAACGAGGTTGGGATTAGGAGATAAGGAGGGGTTGGGGAATTTAAATAATTACCAGAATATAAAATACACCATTACTCCTTAAAAATAATTTATTTTACATATACATATACGAGTACTAGTCTAAGGTTAGAGCTGGAGTAAACACTCTCTTGAATTTATTGTAATTACATATTTTATGATGGATATTTAAATTAATTAATCAAAATAATTACTCCCAAAACTTATCTGATACCTCATAAAAGAATTAATATTTATAAAACGAAGTTCATGTTATTCGAATTATGAATATCGCGTATGCGCCATTATATAAAACTCAAAATAGTAATTGCCACTATAGGGCCACTATAGGGTTGTAGTGAGGGTATGTCTTCTTTGCTGGATGGATAGATGGTGGTTGGATAGAGAAAAACCCTTGGCCACACTCAATACTAATAGAATTTATTTACATAATTATAACCTCCGTTACATTACTCCATAATATGATTTAACAGAATTAATTACATGTAAAAGGCACGTGTGCTACGAAAATATATGCGGAACCCCGCAGTGTGATGTTGTTCTCATTGAATACTTGATACTACACGTGAGTTAGGTATTGTCTTTGAATATTCAAAGACAATCCTGTTTTAAATCTGTCCTTTAAAATAAACTACTATTTAAATATAAGATTTAAATATACTTTCTTTCAATTTTTCAAATTTTTACAGATTTACGTTGATTTTCCTTATTTATTAAAGTAAAATTGGCATTAATTACAAAAAACATTAATTCATTCATTACTCGTGTAAAATCAAGCGATTACGAGTCATTATAAACATAAGTTTATTCAAGACAAGATGGCTCGCGCCATTTTTTTATTTTCTTTCGGAAATAAATCATTGATCGCCCCATAATTTTACCACAATCGGGATCAGCCCCGGTATTAGTTAGCGCTTGAATGTCAAATAGGACATTTTTCTCGCCAAATAGATAGACGGCCGTGAGAGTCTAGCTAGATCATTAGCTCCGCAAATAAACGCCGCGCGCGCGCATTACCGAAAAGTCTTTTCGGAAATATTCAATCCCGGCAGCCAGATAAACATTTTTTTTCTTTTGCTCATTTGCCAAAAAAAATGCAGAGATGTGGATTTATTTTTATGATCGCAATTCTATAAAGTAGAATGCATGCGCAATATTACCATTACAAATCAACCATAATGTTAAGTATAAAACTTAGTTAGCCTCAGTTGAGGAATCATTAAAAACGCTACAAACAAAAACATTTTGGTTATCTGTTAAAGGTAAAAATTCACAAATAACTCAGTTCCAAACATCATGCATTTAAATTCCGATACTGCCCGTAATGGGTATGAATATATCATACACATATAGTGAATTATTTGCGCATCATTTTAAATCAGCTTATATACTATTATACAAATATATTGAATAAAAATGTTCACTCAGATGCTATAGAGAACAATTTTACTTTATGTGGTATCAATATTGAGTTAGAGGAAGTTGCTCGTTGTCTTAGAATGTTATTTAGATAAATTACCAAAGGGCCTAACCCTGGCTGCATCCCTCCCCATTTCATTCAGAGATGTTCCGATGAGCTCGCTTCACCACTTCACAAAGTCTCTCAACAGCGGTATCTTTCCCGAAATTTGGAAAATCTCAAATATTATTCCATTATATAAAACATGTGGTAAGACATGTATTAGTAATTATAAATCCATCTGTATATTATCTACATTTGAAATACGATATGTAGACTTCAATAGTAACATTTAAAAATAAATAAATATATACTAACTGTAAGAAAAATGAAGTGGGAAAGAAAAAAAACAGTGGAAATAAAATTTATACTACGGCAATTCTCGTAGTAAAGTCGAGTGAATGGAGAGAAAGGAAGAAAACATTGTTTTTATTTTTTATCGCTGCACTTATACCTAGGTAAACTATGTATGGGTGGTTAGTGAATGTTTGTGAGTGAGTGTATTTCTGTGTTTTAAATAGAAATAATCATTATCTTATAATAATATAAGATAATTAATATTTCACAAGTCACGCCATACAATTCAAGTCAAGTTAAAACATAAGTTATAACGATCACAAATTAGTTGAGAGGTTCATAGACGCTTTTAATATTTTTAATGGCAAAAAACGTTAATAGATACTCTGGACTCTGTTATCAACAAGAAATATTTTCGACATAATACACTCAAAGTTTTAAAAGCATAGTAACTTTTTGAAATGTAATTTATTTTGAATGAGAATGACGTGTATCTTGATTATGATCGATGAGTTGAAGGGAAATAATTCAGAGAAATGAGAAATGATCATGGAATCAACTAACTGCAATATTTTATACCGCCGTCCAAAGTCTCCGAGACGACAAATTCTTCCTTCATTTAATTTATTACATCCCATTAAAATACTAAATGCATGACAACTGTATTTAACAAAATGAAGTATTTAACCGCAAAATATTATTAAAATTCGCACGTGAACTTGTGTTGGTCCAGCACTCATTCTTTCAGGTACCCGTCCAGGGGACGTTATCCCTTGGAGAAAAATGTCTCGGCACTTGCCCCTTTCGGACCTTTAAAATACCCCCCCCTCCCTCCGGAAAAACACTGGCATGACATATATACCTAAACTGATTATTTGCCTCGCCCTGAAAGTTCGTGATGTAATTACTACGCGTAACTGAAATAAATTTACGAAAGTATGCATACCACTCCTCGGGCATTTGGTCATGACTATTTTATTTACCGCGATTGCATGACAGCGGGTATAAAATATATTTAACCCGAAAAAACTTACTGATATTATGAAATATTCATAAGTTGGGGGAGTTATATGCTAGTTATGACCATAGCTGAAATGACATAAGGAAATATTAAATAGACATGCTGCTACTACTCAGGAATGAGAGCCGTAGATTTACTACATAATTTCTTAAAATATTAAAAATTCATTTATTATATGTCCAACCACACATAGCTAGAAATCGCTTGACGTTTTAATGGGAGCATTCCATTTGACACTTTTTGATACGAAATATGTTTCTTCTAGATTTTTTTAAACATCTTTAAACGGTTAATAATTCGCTCGTAATTAAACCATTCGAAAATTTTAATAACACAGCTCCGGATCAAAATTTGTGATTTATATCACTAGCTGTCTGTTCCGGCTTCACACGGTGAAGTTTTTTTTTTATGGAACTACCTCAAATGATGCTCTATAGAATAACGAAAACTCTATGAAAATCCATCATTCGTTCCCGAGGTACATGGCTAACCTCAGCTCGCGCATTCAATGGCGCGTTCTCTTCATACTAAAACTGAAGGCCAGGAGGTCATGTCCTGATACTTTTACGATTATATTGCATTACTTAATTATAACTAAAATAATTTATAAAACAAAGGTATTCAATAGTAGAAACCTCATGCGAATCCATTGAGTGGTTTTGGCGGAGAAGAGTAAACACGCGAAAAGCAACTCTTATTTGTAAACAGTAGTGTGACCATCCGCTCGCATTGAGTCCCCACTAATTGTCATACGGCCCTCCCTCAATATAACTCGGGGTCTACTTCATTGTGAAGTTCCTGTGCTGTGATCGCCTGCCGGCACCATCATCAGCACCAAAACGTGGATTTTCATCGGAGCCACACGTGTATTAATAAAATAATAACTCAATTGAATAAAAGAACATATTGGAAAATTGGACATATTTTTTTTTTGTTGAAAATATAAGGGTTCTAATAGGTTGTTATCGTGTTTATATCGCCTGGCATTTTTCAAACAATGCAAAAGAAACAAACAAAAAATGACGAAAATCCGCGCGTTTCTACAGTTACCTATCACACAAGAAAACATACGGTGATTATCAATCACGCATAGAAGGATATTAGCCCCTGTGGCCCTGTGGATATTAGTCGTAAAAAATTAATTAAAATAAATGTTAATTTTAGGTGACCATTTTGTCTCTTTCGAATTAAACGAAATCTTTTCGGTAAACTTGTGATACATGTTACCATATAAGAAATATTTTCGTTTAAAAAATATTATTTTGAGATTATAAACCGAAAACCCATATCATAGGCTTCCTGCTATGAAGCTGACAAAACTTAAGGCTTGAACACAAATATTATAAAACTCGTTCTTCAATTAAAATATATATTCGGCCTCATGCACAAACGCCGCTAGTAAGTTTTGTTTTTTAAGCTTAGGTACGCTTTTTCGTACGCTGCTAAGCTTAAACGTGACAACTGACCATAATAAAATGTCACTTTAGCTGCGAACTAACACGACTATCCATAAGACCGCTCCTTTTCAGCGTACGATTATTTTCCACGCGAATATTGCTTATGCTACTTTTTGGAATTTCGACTTATCTATGAGATTTGTTGTTTCAATTTTGCACACAAAGTTCGACATTATGTGCCCTTGATTCTATTATAAAGGTTCATAAATCCATATTGCGCATTATTGCAGGCTCGCACCTTATGATGAGTTTAGTGCGCTTGATGTCAGACAAATCTACACTAAAATCATTATATTGCATTACGAGAAACACACTTTTATTCACCGGAAGCTCATAAGATCTCAACCCACAATGTGGTAAGCCAAAAACATGTTGTTCCCTCTACCAAAACCGGGTTTGCCCAACGATTTTTTAATTTTCAAGCCCCCAGAATTTTCCACCAACTGCCAGTTTGTCAACTCAAACGTCAAAACTCTGGGCTTAAAAAGCAACATAAATTGAAGAAGGAATTAACTAAGTAGGTTTACTAATTACAAATTAGGCAGGAAAGGAACCGAGAAGATATTAAAATATATGCCGGTATGATTAAACGTTGTGTAAATATTTATATTATTGATATGTTTTTATTTATATTGTTATTATTTATACTTTTATTATAACCAAAATTGTAAACCATATGTTGTTAATTATTATTCTCATAAACATATATATTAGCATGTACATTATAGCATATATTACAACTAGAATTTAATCTAAAATAGCTATTTATTTTCAACGTAGCGCTGGAAAGTATACGCAATTAATTATGACACTATAAAATCTACCTTAGTACAGAAATGGCTCAGTTAGCTTTTTTATTATTATAAGTTCTGTATGTATGCATAAATAAATAAATAATGATAATGTTGTCCATCATTTTGTCGATTTTAATATGTGGTGGGTAGACAGCTTAATTTAACTCTAATTAAGTATGTGGTAACAACTTACCAAAGTATAATATTTTTTTGTTCGCATTCTGGTGTGAAACTATTCAAATTGGTATCACAGACCATTGGCAAAAAATTTAGGTTCGAGTATAAAAAAATACACAAAATATTGTTGAAATATAAGAAACACATCTGAACATTCGGTTTTCTTTTACGATATGACGCTTTTTATGAATATATAAATAACACAAAAGCCAAAAAATATATATTTATGATTATTTAGTTACAATGAGCTAACGTTATTTTAAAAAGCACTCAAATTGTCACAATTCACTCCAACTAATCATATCTTTATAACCTTATGTGTTCATAAATACCAAAAGTTTTATCCATTGGGAAAATTTAATATACATTTCGTAATTAATATGTGATATCATCGCATTTAAAATAATATCATTTTTGTACAATTGCATTTAAAAACATTGGTGACAACATGCTCAAATGTCAAACGCATTTCCCGCTCAAACCGCCGCCATTTTGAAATGCTGCGCCGCGCGGACGCAAAATAATGACGCGACGCGCTCCTTCTAAGCGAACGGAGGCTCGATACTAATATTTCGAGATGCGGCGTTTGGAAACATCGTGCCTTCGATATCGCTTGCAGCCCACACAGTCCTCTGTCGCGAACTCGACGTTTAATTTGGATAGCACACCTTTCGCTTAATATATCATCTGTGTCGAGCTTTAAGCTCGCGTACTTTATGACAAAATATGATGTGGAGTTCATGAAATTTAATTTATAAAAAAAATTAAGCAAAATTAATTTATAACGCGTGTATTTAGGTAAGCGCGTAAGTATTGAAAAACTATTTAGGATTATATATGATTAATAAGTACAAAAATGATACTCGAGAAAAATATTGCATGCATATAAACTTTTTAATTATTATTTTATACATGCATTATACATACTAATATATTACAACATTTTGTAGTTATTCTTAACGCCTAACGTGCGTTGCGAAACTAAATATTAATGTAAAAATGTATAGAATGATACAATATATATACATTAAAATTAATTTGCTATACGCAATATATACGATGTTCTTACAATCATGCACACACACAACCGCACACTCTCACACACACAACCACACACCCTCATAGACAAACCACACACCCTCGCTAACTATTTATACCGTACACATCACACATAGACCTTCTAAAATAGCGTTAAGCTCAACAAAGTTTTAAATATTTTTGTACATAGGCGTAAGCTTTAATTGGCCTTATAATTAACCCTTTGAACAATGTATATGCTACTATTTCACTGTATGCTTACCTGTTAATAAATAAATAAATATTAATTAAATTTAATATACCGAAAATAAACACACTGGAGACGGTGCGTTTCTCGCGTAGGTACATAGGTGTGGATACAGGGGAGGAGAGGTACAATTGGTGCAATTGCGCCATGAACCACGATCAAAGTACTTTATTTTTACCAATTTAAAGCCTCTTCAAAAAACCCGTCGCTTGACGTACAAATAAATAAATAGGTACAAGCCTTAATATTCTGGTACTATTTTTAAAATACGTCGTATTTACGTTTAAGGAGAATTTCTTCGGTAGAAAAAAAAATCCAAAGTTACCTTTAAACTTTGCTTTTGATCGTTTTACAGACCACCTAAAGAATTAATAATATATGTCGATAAAATTATCAAAAAATTAACAAAATTTACCCTTCATTCTATTTTTAAGGTAATTATTGTTTTATATTTTTAAATTTTAAGTAATACTTTGAATAAACTTCGTTTTTCGTTAGATTAGGATTCTTTTTAGCTTTTCCAAAAAAAAACTGCGTATTTTCGGTTGTTTCAGTGCCATAGGATATTATCAAAATCACACATAAATTGCCGCCCCATTAGCAAAATTCTGTATCCGTGCCTGGGCGTATACGATGACGCATTTTAAATAAAATTTTCGTGACTTGTTACGCCGTGTGGCATGCAATAATCTAAACGCACGCCGACATTCCGTTTCGTCCTAAGGAATAAGTTGGTCTCTTTGGATCGACGCCTCTCGACGTGAATCTAATAACCTTTAAGACGAACACAATAAAAATGTTACGCGTATTTGCATTACGCCTTTGGTATGAAATAAAGCGCACAAAACGCTCCATCATTCAAGGTGACGTGTCATCTTTATTTATTTCCTTACGCTAATTCCTTTGTAATCGTGAAAATATGATGTCTTTTAAAAGATACCTCAATTAGTCAAATGTTTATGTTTATATTAAGTTTAATTCTTTGATTGTATTGTGTTAAAAATTAGTAATAATACTGTGAGGGCATCCCTCTCACCTCCGTAGAGTCCGTAGTTTCGTAGAGTTCACCTCTAAATGCTGATGCTGATATCTTTGCATGGGGCAGGCAGCCTGGGGCATTGTTCACGGTACACATCACGAAGCTGTTCGCTGTTCGCTGAAGCTGGAGTCAAACCACAACTAGGCGACCAACATCTTCGCAGTGCCAGTGCCAGAAGGCGTTGTCTGAGGAATCTTCCACCGCAATATGGATTCTAATTTTGGAGTCTAATATGTAACCTAGTTAGTCATTTACTGTAATAAAGATCTCTAAGCTGCTTCACATCAATATCATCTCTGCATTATTACTACGGCCCTTACCACTCCAAAGAGACTGTTATAGTTTATACTGTATTAGGTTCATATGTCAAAAATCTATTTTTTTTAATAAACTAGTAAATGCATTCATTTATAGTAGGTATTGTTAATTCTCAACTGATACTACTATCCAATAAACGCACCCAGGGATTGTTTATATTTTATTTAGTTTCTCTCATATTACATAAGGAAAAATCATAGAAGGATCTCTTCCTATAGAAGATATTACCTACCGTTCCTTGCCCGTGCGTATAAAATCCAATTGATGTGATCGAGGAAGCCTTTTTATTTTATACACAAAAAGAATACTAACCCAAAAAGAAATATTTCATAATAACTTCTTCTTTTTTGAATACCTATACAATACAGTTACAAATAAAGAAATATCACACTTACCTTATTACGCACAAAATCTTATATTTTATTATATTCTTTCTTTTTTTATCGCTCCGTCTCAAGCAACTCATCCAATTTTCAGTTAATTTATAAAATGAACAAAAATTAAAAATTTCTAGTGTCTTCCTAATTCATCATACAATAAAAAATGTAAAAATGTAGAATAATATAATATATTTTTAGTTCGCTTAAACCCAGAAATAAGTATACAGTAAATTACACATCATACATTAATTCCGGCTTAATAGCAACAATGCATTAGATCTATAAAATATGTAATATTTTTTTATTTTTTATCCGATAACTACCAATAAAATATAAATTTCGTTTTTGTTTAAACTGGGATAAGTTAGTACTTACCATATAAAGGCATTGTTGAATTGAATGTGTACACGGGTAAACCTATTAAATAAACAGTGGTAATTCTTATGCACATATTGTAGCAGCCTAAAGAGTTAGGTCATGTATTTTATTTTTATCTTTAAACATTTAAAAAAAATGAATTATGTCGCTTCGTTTTTCCGTTCGAATTCGTCCAAGAAGAATCCATTTGAACATTTAAAATGAAAAGCTAGGCGCTCTAAGCCGTTACAATTAAAAACAAGTACACACGATAAATAAATAATCATATATAAAATATGCGAATAAATACTCGAGAGGTGTAAATGAATCGATTTAATTTAATTCTAGCGATACACGCCAGATAGGAGGCGACAAGCAAGTAATTACAATTTGTCGTTGAAATGACAGATTTAGGTTAGGTCAACTCCCCGAGCGAGTGGAAAATATGCTAATCCAAACCGTATTCACATTTCAATAAATTTTACATAAAGTTGCAAACAATTAAAATTATTATAAAAATTAAAATCAAGTTTCTTTATCTATTATTTTATTTATTTTTTATCAGTTTAATGTTTTGATTGTATTTTAAATTATCGCTTGCTCGATGGTTTACTTACTTATGAATATTTATTGTTGTTATTGATTTGATTGTTTTGCTTGTCATAATTTTTTTATAATCTTATTAATTTTGTATTGTCATTGCTACATACGTTTTGTATAAATAAACACATACGTTACAAAATATATACATACGTTTTGTGTTGTGGAAATAAATATTTGAATTTGATTTCATTTCAACGTCAATAGTTTTTCTATGAATGATGGGAATTGGATACAGGCCACATAAGGAGTGTGAGATTTGGTACGGTTAAATTTTATATGGAGGAGTGCGGAAAGTTAAAATTACCTATATGTTTTATAAATACATTAAATTTAATAAAATAAAACGTTCATACTAACCGATAGATTGACCGAATGTGTTTCGAGCTGTGAATTTTGTGTGATTTCAAATGTTTCTTTTTCAATAATCTCTCAATGTCAATGTATAAAATCATAATTATTAGGTTAAAAATAATTGAGTAAATTTTATTATATAAATTAAACCCTATCTAATCTTAGTTTCAGTAATTTCATTTTTTTTTATATTCAGATATTCGCACCTATTATAAATTAATACAAAAAAATATATTAAGATAGAAAATAATTTACCAGTTTGAGTTTTCTCAATACAACTTTTTTTTTGTAAAATGTGAATAGTTATGCATACGTCAATGGAACACATCGTATATGTTTAACTAACACTACAATTATGTCATATAATTAAGTAGGTAAAGTGATAAATTAGTAAATACCTACATAAACAGAGATGACGCATGCGCATCGAGAGTACTCTAACTAGCAAGATGAAGTGTTTGCGCGGCGCGTGGGCGGTGGGCGGCGGTCCAGGGGCCTTAGTCGGGGTGCCGATCGAAAATCGACTCGACGCCGGCGTCTCTTTCACTCGCAGCCGAGACGCTCGTAAGAAGAAAGGGATGGCGCGTGCAGTCGAGTCGATCGTCAATCGGATAACACAGCATCTAGCGAAGCCGCCTCCGTGCTAACGAGAGAAATAACGAGATCATCTGACCGCTCGAGTACGCGAGATTCAAGCGACTAATTGAGATGGTACGGAACCCTACCATCATCTCGATTCCCCCTCTAATGTACTTTTTAGGGAGTTTACTAGATTTGTTATGCTTTATGAAAAATGCGAAAATAGTTTATTCCCAAATTTATCGAACGCAATGTTTCACATTTGCGGTTGCAGTATTTTTTTTTAAGATGCCATTGTCTTCCTTCTACCCTATAAAAATCATTCAAACGAGTAGGTATCATGATCATTTCGATAAAGTCCCGTTTATAGTGCCGATCCCTAATACAGGTAATTACGAAGAGCAATGATTTTTCTAAAGTTACTTATTCAAATATTTTTGATCATTCTAATTTTGTTTCACGCTTTTAAGGTATTTTCCAAAATTAATTCCGCCACCGCGAGGCCTTAAATGACATGTCCAAACTAGTATAAATCCGTTTATTGTTGTGTTTCCAAATAAGGCAACTATTGCAGATATGGAAGTACGAAGCATTGCATTATGGCTAATAATAAAAAAAAAACAATACTTTTGGATGAATATCAATAATATTTGTCGTCGTGGTCGGGCAAGGCTGCCCATAGACATAACCATAAACACCTATAGCTCCGTTTCAAAGAGCCTTATCATTTTAAATGCTCGTCAAACACAATACATGATCACAATCGTAAGAAGATTAAAGATCGCTTCGACGGAAAAAGAAAATTGTCTGTGCACACCCTTAAACATGACAGTCGTACCATTTTCAATGCATCTTTACCACTATATTTCCTGACTCTAGCACGCGCAAGTTAAGCTTAGTTAAGTAGAGTCCGAATGAGGTCCCCACCTCCCTCTTCTTACGTGACCAAGTTCCAACTACATAGTGAATGATAAAGTTCGACTCTCCCCACTTCCCGTAAGCAACCGTAAGGATTGCTTATATCAAAAAGTGTAATTATACTATAATTATAGGCTTACAAGTAGCATTTGGAACGGATTTGATTCTATTAAGGGATTAATTTTAATTTTTTGAATGTTGAAAAACCAATTTTTCCCACCCCTAGGACTATCAAAAATGTTTATTGAGGTAAAGTTTAGGCCCTTATCTAAGGAGTACCTAATATAAAATTTAAATAAATTCGTATTTTGTATATTAAGAAATTTATAGCAAAATTTCACTTTTTCGAAAAAAAACCCAAATTCCCGCCGCCCTGATTTTGCCTATTGGCCATTGATTTTGAACTTGGCCGAGATTTTGTGGCCTTAAATTTTATGAATAAATTTGAATGTAATTGGTGTAAAATCACAGCTATTATCGTGTCCACAAAAAAAGTGATATAGATATATAAACTGAGGGTTGGTTTTGGGTTCCAGGGGATATGTAAACGCGAATATATGTCGAAATTTTCCGGAAGGCCCATTGCAGAACCCATTGCAGTAGTTAGCTTTTCTAATGAAACCTGCCTAATAAAAGGGAATGGAAAGGGAATAATGTTCCAAGGAAAACTCGTCCTTGTTGCAGTTTAATTTGAATGTAACTCGAGAGTAAAACATTCCAGTAAATTAAAGGGTTACGTTAGGTTAGGTTGGGTTAGGTTTCGTTAGGTTAGGTTCGGTTAAAATCGAGTGCTTTGAAGGCTCCTAAAGTACATATGTTCATTTGGGAATTACTTTGTAAATGAGTGAGTGCGTGATAAGAAGATATAAGGGGACCTAAATATTGTGCGAATAAGTTTTATTTAATAGCCATTATAAGTAGTGTACAAGGAATTCTAAGACTATTCTCAAAGACTTAATTGGGCGTTTGTGCTCCCTATAATAAGTAAGAAATTATATTTAAAAAAAAGGCGAAAATAATTCATTCCCAAATTATTATTTTTTTTTAAGTAATGGCGTAAATTACCTTTTCTATAAACGGCGTGTTGGGACACGCGATCAATAGTCGCGTTTGCGTACATTGTGCTGCCAATGACCTGCCAAATAAATCGGCCACACGAAAAAAAATATTAATTTCGAAGAAATAGTATTCATACTAAAATAATTATATAAATAAAAAACTTTATTTCTCTTCGAAGTACTTGGCGAGCCACGAGGTCACTGACCAATGCGTTCAACCGCATTTTCAAACATTAAAACGATTTATTTTACATTTCGTAATCGTTTTTCCCGTTATTGGGAAACATTTTTTCAATATTTTACCAACTTTTGTCGATAGAGAGCGTTTGACAGTTGTTGTTGATTAGTCATTCGAATTTATACCATTTTTCGATTGAAATATTAATTCAGATTTTGTATTTCCTCGTAGATAAACAGTAATGACAACGAGTTTTATTTCTATCCTTATTCTTGACAGTAGTGACAGTGAGTTTTTTATATCAACACGACAGTGAATAACTGGAGACTTATTAAAGTGCGGAGCAGTTATTTTACGATATACAATAACTGTAATTAGTAACATTATATAAAAACGCGATGGAGATGTCATACATAGTGCCCCCCCACCCCCCCCCCCCCCGGGGGCTGAAACTGGGGTATTACATGAATGTGCATGTGTTTCGCCAAGTTAAAGATCTGCGTCCGGCCGGCGCTTGCCGTCGTGAAGTAGTGAATCTCCGTCTCGGCGAATATGGCGTATTTGGCTTTTCGCACGTGGGTTATTCGAGCGCAACTTAAGGCGACGCGAACCCACAAGCAGCCGGTGCGAGAGACCCTTAAATGGCACCTGATTACCGGCGCTCGTCCCGACGCGACTCGCGTGGGCGGCGCGGAGAATGCCCGCGAACCGCCCAACAGAGCTGCCTCCAGCCCGCGATTTGCTGTGTCGACTAACAAGCGAGATACTCGCATATCCAGTATTAAGGGTTTAGTGCTACGCTGCCCGCATAGGAGGTTCCTGAGATACCTTTATCTCCGTAGGTATGGGATATCCCTGAAAATAAGTCAAAATAAAAATTCAATTCACAAAAAAACAAAGGTTTCCAAATTTCACTAATTGGAGCGAAGCTCCCATGTGGTGACTCTAATGTCACTCTGTTCACGGACTAAGGCTCTAGAACTACAAGACCGATTTTGATAATTATTTTTTTAAAATGACCATGACAATGTCTTCTGTGCATAGATACCAAAAAACTATATACATTTGATTGCGCAAAAAATTATAGAAAATTAAATGGTAATCCCTATGGAGAAATACATTTATACACTAAACTCCGTTCCAATATATGCCGCAGCGAAGCAAAGCGGGGCCCTAGTTTATGAATTGATATTATAGTTTGCAAAACTTTTATTTATGTATTGTGAAAAATAAACACTTGCAAATGCTTTGTATAGGGTGTTTTTTTAGAAGCGTGGTTTTCAATCTGGCACTACTTTTTTCGTAGTTGGTGTTTTTGACAGCTGTCACTTGATTTATGCTCAGTTTGGTTTGCCATTTCATAATGAATAGACTTACTCCTGAACAACGTTTGCAAATTGTGCAAATTTAGAAAAAAACACTCTAATTTTTTTTAAAAATCACTCTAAAATAAAGTAAAAATCGTGTCCTGGGCCTGTGGCGTGGCCTCCAAGATCGTGCGATTTAACACCGCTGGACTATTTTTTGTGGGGTTATGTGAAGTCGCTTGTCTACGCAGATAAGCCGGACACGATTAACGCCTTGGAAGAGAATATTCGGCGCGTTATTGCTGACATACGGCCCAACTTGCTGCAAAAAGTGGTTGAAAATTGGGCCTCTCGGCTGGAATTGGTTCGAGTCAGCCGCGGCGGCCACTTACCCGAAATCATTTTTAAAACAATGGCAAACCCTTATCTTTATAATAAAACTAAATTCTTATCCATAACATCAAATTATATGCGTTTTATCTCTTCTTGAAAACCGCGCCTCTAAAATCATCACCCTATATATACAATATACAAATATATATATACAATATTTGAAAACTTTTGGAATTAGTGTTAAATAACATATTTTTCACCCTTTTTTGGCTGGCCTATTATGGATGTTTAGGCTTTATACACTCGAGCTTAGGCGGCAAGTCCATACATTCTATTTCTGGATTCATCGAGTATCCCATAGTACTCGGAGAGATTGATTTCTTTGTTCCGAACCGTTTGACCCGATCGCGGAACACACTCCTAAATAAAATTTATTAGATTAAATAACCTGAAAATTTAACATATTATTTTTTTGTCTTTTCTTTTCCCTTTTCCTCCTTTTAATGTAATTTGTGTATTAAATCATAAAATATGACCATATTGTTATAATCTTATTTAAATAATATTATTTTTTTTTTGTCGCGAAGAAGCGTTTTATTTTGACGACATCTAAACCTCAAACTATTATTATTATACTTTTATTTAATGCTTATTTTTCTTTTTGCTTAATATAACATTATCTTCCTCAATATTTTGTTTATTGTCTAAATTTTATTGATCTGTCTTTACTTGACACTGGCCGGAATCATTCATAATGAAGGCCATTTAATTGAAAGAAAGAAGCTATTTAGGCGAGAGACGCGTCGACCCGACGCATAGACAATTGGGAGAGCGTTACAATTATTAAATTCAATATGTGCAGAGATGGATATATATTTATCTGCTCGCCCAATAGGACTAAAAGTCTGCTTTCTATTACACCTTTTATGTAAAATTTCATTTGATACGATTACGCATTTTGGACAAATCCATGTCAATAAGATTTTGTTTTCATCATATGATTTTTAGATAGTCCATCGTCATACAAATCTAAGTCCTAAAGCATAAATTTTACTAACATAGGAATCACGAACGATTTTTAACAAAAACTTATTAGGGAAATGACATAATGAAAAAATGAACAAAACAAAAAATGAATTAAATGTTACGTTAAATGTAATATTAACATAATTTATTTTATTATATATTTTTTAAACTATTGTGTAAAGGGTACTGCAAAAGGTTATGTATTTGTGTATATTAACTTTAATTTACTCATTTTTTTTTTTTTTATTATTGAGAAAACATGTTGACCGATGAGTACAAGTCTATAACCTTCCTAACTAGGTAAGAGTTACCTGTTCTAAGGAAGGTTATATATGAAGTGTTACAGTGAGCATACAAGCGCAAAACCCTGTGAAAATATAAAAATTAACTAAGAAACAAATATACACACTGATATACACACCCTCACACACACACACACATGAAGTGTCTAATCGATAACACTTAATATATGAAAAAATAAAAATTATAAATGAAGAAACAATTAAAAAATAACAAATAAATAAATGAAATAAATAAATAAATGAATAAACAATTATTAAATATCTAGGTAAATAAATATTCGATATAAATAAATAAATATTCAATATAAAATAGTGTTATACTACATATAGTATAGTAACTTTATTTTAGCAATTTTATATAATTATTGATTTTATTTTTGTGTAATGTGAATATAAAATGGATATTTAATTATTTTTTATTGATTAGCTTGTATTTATTTTATTACATTATATTTATAAAGCTTTTACATATTACTATGCAATTATTGGGCAACTTCCGTCATCAATTAGATGACGGATGTGGCAAATTAAGCAAACAAATTCAAACTGCTTCCCTTAGTACAGATTCGTCTAGTTAGGGAGGCAGGAAACATCTGTACAATGCAACAGTCGCTTGTCACTTTAATTAAGATATTTAATAATACCTCTATGTTATATAATTATATTGTACTTCTTTTATGATGTTATATAATATTTGCAATAAACAAATAAACATTTGTAAATTATTTGCAGGCTTATGAAATATATTGACCTCTATATTTAATATTAAGTATGAAATATTGTGCTTGAAAGATTACTAAATTACAATGTTTTTGTCAGATTGTTTTATAATACAGCTGTATTACATTCGGTTAGTAGAGTGGTTGACATTTTCTTCTTAGGAGTTCGGCAATGAATAACCACTATAACCAATTTAACTACTATACTTTTTAATAGGTACATTTCCAATTTTTCCGGTAGATAATAATCTTTCTGAAGTTCGTCGTCTGATCTCCGAAAAGTATGAGACTAATAATGTCAACATTTTTCACAGATCAAGCCGCGACGTTCGCAGCGTTGCCACCCACAGACTCCACTCGAGTCTGTAACATTTTAGCCTGTATAATCTCTGCGTACTTGTAAATCATTATGTATTCAAAACTGGTAGGCAACTCCTAGATATAATATACCTATCTCAAGCAACACGGATTTGACTCATTTCAGGGCGTGAATTATTAAGAAATATTTCGCGGTCGCCAGACGCAGCGGTGATACTTGAAGTCATAGGCAACTATTGGACTTTGATAATTTAAGTGACAAAATATAGTATATTTACTGGTTTTACTATTATTCTGTGCCCATTTTATTAGGCCTCGGTACGTATAAATAACGAACTTAGGGTTGACCAGTGCTCCGCGTCTTAGGAATTATGTACTTCATTCAAAGAATTCAAAGTAATTCAAGGCTCATGTTTCGGTAGTGAACTGTAACTCAATTCATAAAGTAAGTATTAATAAAAAGATCTCTACATTTTTAATAAATTTGGGTGAAGAATTAATTGAAATAAAATTTTAAAAAATAAATAAAATTAAAATTATTAAAATTATTTTACATTTTAATGGCATTACTAAATAGAATTATTTGATTCTCTTTATATTTAGACTATAACGCACTATTTTATACGATTTACTGAAATAATATAATTATAATTAATATAATTATAAATTAATATCGTATTATGCAAGATAGATTCCGTTCTATATTGGACGAAATGGCCGTTCTCACAAAATAAAGGAAATTTTTAAGAGAAAGAATGTCAGATTTCATTCTTTTCTTATTAGATCGTACTATTAGATCATGGAATAGTCTCAACTACAGCGCCTTCAAGTCATTCCCTGAGGCCGCTTCCCAGTTAAGAAAAGGGATAAAAAATTTAGCTTTAAAATAACTTACTTTGCACCACCTGCCAATGAGCTATACCACCGGAGGAATGGTACCTCCAAAGTATATGTAATTTTAATTAAATCAATAAATAAATAGACATCATGATATATTTATCAACGATTCCGTTTATTTCCTACCTAGTTTAGACAGGAAAAAATATGTGCTCATTTGAATTCTTATTTGCCTAGCGGTCTTTATTTTCTGTATAACGCGTAGGTTTTGGTATTACGATTTTTTTTATATGAAGTATTTATTTAAAAAAACATAATAAATTAAGTGGGTTCTCGAAAAAGATGGTTTTGGCTGTTAGAAACTCAACTTTATGGCAAGTCTTAAAAAATTGCGTACCTAATTTACATACAATATTTAGTTACATATAAAAGAAAAAAACATTTAACACAAAAAAAATACATGAAAAATAAATAAGCTAAACACAATAGGCTATACACCTTCCATTTTTCAATAAAAAACAAATTTTCTATCACGAAATGTTAATATATACTATGAATATTTAATCTATTAGCCACAGAATACTTCGAAGCGAATTTTATATTGCTTGTTAATTTTGGTTACTTCCTTCAAATGTTTTGGCATTTTGTTAAATAATTGTTAATTGTCTTTCGCCGTATGAATTATTATATTTTTATATTACCATCGTTTTGTTTAGTTTTTGTCGAGTTTTGAAATAATTGTTGATTCAATTTGTCGTTTTTTATGTGATCGATAATAATTTAATAATTAAACTATTGAAAGACGTTAAAGACCTTACAATACTGGAATAGACCATTGTCATTATTTTTAAACCAATTTTTTATAAATATTTTTTGACAAAATTAACTTAGGTATTCTATGTTGTAGATTAATAATAATACTACTAAAATTATTTGGGTTATGTGATTCGTTGCAAACTGTGTGTATATAGCATTACTCGCATATTTTGTCGTCTGCGTTATGTATATATATATATATATTCTATGCAGTTTTGTGCAGTTTGCTTGATCCGCGCGTTCGCAGGGACTCGCAACGCGGGGGCGGACAAGTTCTTCCCACGTGATAAACTGGCCTGGATCCGATCTCGCCTGATATTACCTGGCCAAACCAGGTTACCATTTTACCCACTTCCACTCTATACCCGCCGGCAAATTGCTAGGCTCGCTGCAGTGTCCCCTAACATGCGTCGCATGTTAGATCGGTCCTGGCAAAAACATTGTTTTGACTGCGAGAAACTCAACTTTATGGCAAGTCTTACAAAATTGCGTACAAAATTTACATACAATATTTAATTAAGTCAGCGGTAAAAGAAAAAGAATATAGCATAAGAAAAATACAACAAAAATAATTAACAAAAAATAAAATAAGATTAACACAAAAAACAATTAAAAGTAAATTAGGAAAGTGGATTACTGTAAACTTATATTATAGTAAGTATATTTATTATTATGTAATATTTTATGTGGTTATACGTAATTAAAGTTTTCCTTGTCTAGAAATGTTAATATATATTACTACTATAGATATCATCAGGACGAAATTTATATTGTTTATTTATTTGATATTGTTTGTTTATTTTTTATATTATAGAAGTGTACGGTTCAATCCAACACGGTCCATTATCTCCGACTATTAATCTCTAATTGCATAGAAATAAAAGATCAACATCGCGCCAAGGATAGGTATAACAGCGACGGGAGATGGTGTTGCTGTCTCTTTCGCGCACTTAGCTGAGTAGCTCGCATGCCAGTTACTACACCGAGTTGAATTGAAACTTCATATCTACTAAAGACGTTAAGACATTATAGTACTTTAATAGACCGTTGTCATCATTTTTAAATCTACTTTTTATACAGTAAATAAACAATAAATAAATAAATAAATATTGGCAGTATTCCATGTTGTAGATGTTTAATCTAAGACTGTGACGAATGCACCTCCCTGGTCTGTTTTGGGCTCCCAACTCTCTATCTATGCCTTCTTATATTGGTCGTAATGAGCATCCTTCCAAGATAAAACCTATCTTGAGAAAATGGAAGATTGGGTTGAATTCTTTTCTTTCCAGAACAATTCGGCAGTAAAATGCTCTTCGCAGGCCAGTAGTTGACCCATTTCCTTGATCCAGGTCTTTAAGCGTAGGCTGCGAGTTATTATTAATGAAGTTGTTGTTAAAAATTAATGCAAATATTAATTTCTTCCTCATCTACTAAACTAAACAGTATCAATAAAATATTGCAATTACTGAGAGGAAAATTCACTACGGGATCAAAGAGTTATTTATATATCAAAATTAGGGTGTCACATTTAAAATGTTTTTTTTTATATGATAATTTTTTTCAATAATATTTGTACTTAATATTTTGTATTTGTACGCATATTAGTCGAGCCCAAATATTTAACCAAACTTACGTCCTTTATAGTGTCTTCTGTGTACCTCACTAGGGCAGACATATCGATACATATCCAATAAGTTTTATTGGATATACTCACGATATTTATAGGAGGGCTCACGGGCCCAGGGCACCCGAAGGGGCCCATGGGTCTTAAAGGGTCCTTGATCTACGAATCACGAATGACAGCTGAGCGAAACGGCCAGGATTGATATATATCAAGAAAGAAAAACAAAATTGCTTAGACTTAAAAAAATGGTATTGAACCGGTTTATAGGGTTGTTATATATGACGGCTGGTTATTGTGATATTGCATGTACCTTCATATAACAAAACTAAAATGGGACCATCCCTAAGAAATTCTCGATCAGATGCAAAACAAAATATCTTCCGAATTGCTTGATTAAACCATTTCGGAGTAATGGGTGAAGTTTATTGAAGGTGAATTGAAGGTATTACCGCCATCTAGCTAGAGTAATTGTAAACTTTTATTGTGCGAAACCGGTGCCACCTCGCGGTGACAAATAGCCGCTTAGACAAACATTTGACTACGCGCTCGAAGATGGCGCGCGCGCATCATTTATTCCGGTTGTAGCTTCGAAGCTGTGGGATTAAATGGAATGCGGTTACTTATCGCCTTCGGGTCGATGGCCCCAGATATACTATTATGATTGTAATTTGAATATTATGCTCCGCAATAAAATGTATAAATTTCGCTCTGGCACCACGGAGATTGAGGTGAGGGGAGTCGCCAAGGATAAAGGGTTGTAAGGGTGAGGATGAAAAGGGGCGAGGTTCAGCATTAAATATAACAGCCTAATAATATGATTTTAAATACAATATTGTGGATATTATATGAATTTAAAATGCTCTTTATTTTAAATTAGTTTTCAATTGTGATTACATACATAAATAAATATAAAAATGATTTGAACCCACTGCCGCCCCCCCTCCCCCTAGAGAAATGCTGGACTATATCGTATCATTCACATATTTTTTTTCTTTAATATAAGGACCATTTTCTAGATGAGTTTTGATTACGGGTTTAGGTTAGGTTAAACAAAATAAAACGGTGATCCCTCGAATAACCTGCAAAAGTCCTATCAATCTTGGTTTTGTGTCAACAGGACGAAACCTTCCGTCTGAAACGAATTGAGTGCACCTACACCAGCTTCGTACTTCAGCAGCGCTGCAAACCCTTCGTAAAGCAGTGACAATGCAAGCATACAGATTGCAATCTCCTTCACCAGCAGTCATCGCTCTAAAGCTGATGAGCGCTCAATGCAAAGACTTAACAACCATTAAACCTCTTGATAAATCGATACTTATTTATTCACTTAGATTTGGCTGATCCAATAATAAAAAATCTATAGTTAAGGTAATTAAACTTGAGGACTTAAAACTCAACCATCAACAGGAAAACTTCAAAAGTGGCTGTTGCCATGAGTGATCTCTATCCCTACAGAGGAAAATGCCATTGTTCATTCTGCTTTGTTCTTTTTATTATCTATTTATTATCAAATAAAAATGATTTTTTTACCTCAATAGTATGTAATAAATACGTACCTACATGTATAAATATAATATACTCTACAGTTTTTTCCTTGCCATAAAAAAAATGTAGTGCAGTGACAGGTAATATTACTAGTGTTCACAAATGAGTCATTACAATAACATGAAGCGATGACAAATTTTATTTTTAAATAAATACTAAAACGAGGTTTGGTGGCCGACAATCATTTCCGGATGGTATTCCAAAGTAAACTTTAATTATTGGATAAAATTGACCTAACTTTTTTTTGCTCAGCCCCAGACGAGGTACTGTGATTTGTATAAAGGAGAATTTATGCAACACGCAGAAGACACATATATTTTCTGACTATATAGAGTGGACTTTAAGGTGCACAATGTTTAAGGCTTGATACTTAATCCACGGTCCCAAAGACACCGATACTAGGTCGACATGTTATATAGATAAAAAAACAGATTATTTAATTGTTTAAATGAATAGATATTTTATTTGGTTTTAATAAAAAAAATATAAAAAGTAAAAATGGAACTGCACGAAAACACTATGTCCTCTCAGGATAACAAAACAGACTAGAGGGATAACATCCGATGAACTAAATATAAATCTAAAGATATCTATATCTGACCTTTTACAACCAAATTGTAAAGGATCTAAGAGTGAATTTTTTCGGAGGCTAGTGGGATAATTCCGGCTGAAAAAGAAGTTCTTACAGCAGAATCGAGAATATAGCATAATTGAGAAAACATTGTTATTTTTTAAATATTGCTGTCAAAATTTGCAAGTCGCCACATATTATTAATGAGAATGCATTGTTATATTCCTTCAATCTAAACACCTTTTGTCTTTATATCTTGAAAAACATTACTAACACTTTTGTTTCAATCTTATATAAGTGCTTAGTTAATATTATATCAACATTCTTCTTGTGGTACCATCTCTGATTCAAATGCTCTCGATCACACTAATTGAAACATCAGATGCCAAAAGAATGATTTCTTCAAAAGTTAAGAGTTAATTTTTGTATCGTATATTTTGTAGCTATGATCATCTATAACTTCAATAGGTTAGAACGTATTCAAAGGAAATTCGTTAAGTATTTAATTTATATTACTTTTTCACTTCCAGACAATTACCCAGTTTCATTAGGTTAGTATAGCTGGACCAGTCTTTCAGATAGAAGAACATTTCTGTCATACTATATTAATATAAATCATTTTATTAATTACATGGAGCTAACTGCGTCTGTCAAATATTGTCTATATTCTCGATTTACGAGACATACTGCTGAGCTATTTTATCTACCCATATGTAAAATAATCACTAATGTAAATAATAAACATTCTATTAATAATAATAATGAGATTGTTATACTTAGTTGTAATTTGGGTAAGGTTAAGCGTTAACTTTCAATTGTTTAACTGCCCTCTTTGCCTTATTGTGAAAAAGTATATGTAAAATATTTTGTTTTGTTTAGTTGCACATTAATTAAACTGTTGGGTAACTTCTGTAGTTGTATATTAATTATATTTTAACAGTGCAAATATATAAAACATTAGAATTGCACTTTGAGATGTATGTTTATTTGCCAAATAAAAAAAACTAATTCTCCTCTTTCTGATTTTATTCCCTTAACAATTATTTAAAACAAATCAAAATAAAATTGCACAGAATCTACGCATTTTTTTATATTTTGAGGGGTTAACTGACTCAACCATTACTGCCTTAAACTGTCGAAAGTGGCCGAAAACTCCCAAACATGAAGAAAGAAAGGTGCATAAGAGAACCCAAATTTTGTTAGGTTGAAAAATATGTTAGTTTTGTTTTTTTAAACGATTGAGAATTACAAAACCAAATTTCCTAAGGACCAATAGTTAAAAAAATTTTGTTTGTGCTAACATAAATTTTCGATTTTAAAAAATTATATTAATTTATAGTTAATAACAAAATACATCCAAGATCTAATGACAATACCAACCTTCATCTAGGCCATAGGCAAACTCAGATGCCATAACATTTGTACCAATGTATCGAACCAAGTATCGGAATGTTTCATCCCGAGGATAGTACCTTCTAGCAATTTGATGTTGATAAAAGTATCTCAAAAAGGATTCTGTCATTCCTAGGAAAAGTATATTATTATACAAAGCTCAAAGATTTTTCGAAGAGATTCACAAAAATCTGAGCAATGTTATTTTTAAATTTTATTATCTTACATAGGTTTAAAAATATTTGATTGAAATGTGGCAAAACAAGTTCATCAAGTTCAAGTTCCAGAGTTGCAGCACAGGTTATCTTTCAGTGGTGACCCATTGTTTAAAAAACAAATGATAAATTCGAACAATGGCTAAACAAAAACAAGTCAAACAATGAGAACACAGCATTGAGAATATCAAAATTATTTATTGTTAATGTATATAAGTTAAACATAATTGCATCAATGAACAAACATCGTAGAAAGCAGAAGGCAATTACTTCGCATCCTGGAAAGCCCATACAAACACATTTACTAACTCGCATTATACTTTCAGACTTTTCATTCATGTTTTGTAAAAGGTAGAATCTATAAAAAAGTTTTATAAAACGCTCGGATTATAATGAGATTTCACACCTATAAATATACACACACCCTGATGGAGCTAAAAAATTCTTTTCGGAACATACAAATATGATTAAGACAGACACACAAATTTTAATAAAGTCAATTTGAATACAAAATTACATCAATACAACTATTTTGCTATAAATAACTAATAATCAGAGCAGATACATATTGATAATTAGTAGACCTACATATGAAAAATGCAATTACAATTAATCAGGCATTATAAGTACAATTGCATTGTAAATGTTGTTGTAATAGTAATAAGGCAACTGAACTGAGAAATATTGCTTTGCATTCAAAGCAAAAAGGCCACAATCGTTTTTAAAATATATTTGGAATATAATATAACTCTCACAGCAGGATAAACATGTTGTTAATCCTTCATATGTTAAGAACGCATTCTTCAAAATACAAATTAATCGTGAACCCCGGGTAACAACCATTACAGTAAATTTGAGGAGAGTAGAATAGCAATCGCATACATACAAAATTGTTTTTTAACCAATTAGGTTAATATTCCGATTAGGAATTACTTGATTATACCACCAATATGCTGTAATTAGTATATTAAACCAAAAAGCGAGTTAATACTTTAAGAAAAAGTTGATTTCAAATTAAAAAAAAATAATGCAACTCACAATACGACTTTAAAAGTTGCTATTATCAAAATGAACTCCGTTTGACAGGTTTTCAGATAATTGATTCGTTCAACAAATATATAAACAATCCATTGTGTTTAAGGATCTCATTTCCCCTAATGTACTATTGTATGTCTATTTTCCCTAATGTACTTATTGGCACTAACAATGACAGCTTTAATAAATGCTTTTTTTCAAAATCCATGGGGCTATGGTACATACACATTCTCCACAGTCGAAATTAATATGAATGTTAACATTTTGTTTGTATTTGTATTTTGAAAAAACTTCTAACCTGGGTGTTCTCACGAGAGCTCTAAGAAATGAGTATGATTGAGCGAAGTTTTGATTACCACAAGCCTGACGAAAAGCCGCCGGGAGGCACTCTAACTCGCCTGGGAGCCTCCGCAGGAGCTGCTTTGACTTGTTCGGGTTCTTTTGGCTTCTCGGGAGCAATCGTTTCAGCATTGTCGACCACTGTGTCCTGTCTGCCATTTTGCGATGCTTTCTCTTCGTGCACGGCCGGTGAGTCATCCTTTATCTCCGAATTGCCGTTAGAGTTATCTATCTTCGGCGCCTCCGCAACTCCTAGCGATTTTTGGGCTGGCTCCACTTCGCCCCCCAAAGTCACGCTTGATTCGTGGCAATCATGACGCCTATTTCTTTTAGGCACCTCTGGCTCTGGTGGTCCGAAAATATTGGTATGACCACCACCGGGCGGTTTCAGAACTCTGCTAGTCAATTTCTCCGAGGAGCCGATTCCAACTTGGATGTTAGTCGACGTCATTTTCGTTCGTATCTAAATGAAAGCCAAAAAACAAAGGATTAGGTACCTATCTATGATTGGGAATGCCGATGAATCACTTTCTCTTTGAGCGCATTAGCGGTTACAAGTATTTATGTACTTACATGTAATTTGCAGAACTCAAAACCGCAGGCAATCTATTTCAATACAATTAATCTACAAAAATAAAACCAGAAAGAAACTAGAAACACGCCGGCGGACCGCAGGACTGACGAACGAATAAAAGAAAACGGTAAATTTTCAAATACCAGACAATCCAACAAAACGACACGCCACTCACGCGAGCCGATGAACAACCGGCGAAGAGGAATTCCGCCCCAGTCCGCCCAACACCGGTTTGACGCGGATTTTCAACCACAGACAATTTTGAAATAGTATTATGAAAATATCACGAAAGACTTATTTTTTATTTCTTAACATGCATATATATTTTTTATTTTCTAATACATGCATTAATAATTGACATCGAGCACCTATTTATCGTAAAATAATATATTTTTATTAAATATACTACATTTATGTTAAGAAAAATCCGTGTAATGCATATCTTTTTATACATACATATTTATCAAAATTATGTAATATTTTTTTATTTTAATTCATAATATAATATAGATACTAATAATACAGGTCGAACGAGATTTTTTGTGGGCATAAAGTCAAAACGTCAAATTTAGAAAGTACAACAAACTTCATGTTGACGTGTGCGGTGCGATAATCTGAGAAAATGAATTCGGGAAAGTCGTATAAAATAAAATATGTCCGGTTAAATGCCACGAAATAAATGTGTTTAAATAAACGAATACGCCTAATGAAATTTAATAGAAGTAATGTATATATTTTGGTAAAATTATAAAATTGATCATGGCTAATAATGTCCCAGAAGTTGTCGTATGGTAAATCCTTTCAAATTTGTTATGACAACTGTATTATTTACTAAATAGTGAGTGTTTTTTATATTATTATAAATTGCGGACGTGTATTTATTTTAACCTTTATTTTTTCAGTTTTTTAATAATTTCGTGTGTAGGAAGCATTTACGTTTTCTCTCACGTTTTCCTTTCGTTTTGGAGCTCATTCAATGGACCATATTTTAGAGAAACACAATACAGTTGGATATTTAGGCTCGGAGTTAACTGTTTCGGATATGCATCGGTATTTCTTCCTGGTTTGCTCATATATAAGTATATTAAAAAGACGGACTACCTTAATAGACACAGTAAGTTTCAACCTTTAATTATTAGAGTTGGTAACTAAGCCGTACAGAGACCCGTTGAAGCATTTTACTGGGAAACAAATAATAATATTAAATTCTTAAAATTATTGAAATATAACAATTCACTTAAAAGAGATTTATGTACCACCAATAATAAATATTTATAATAGGTACTGAGGTGGACATTGTCCCGTGAATTCTAAACATAACTGGTAATTATAGTTCATTATTTGTATTAAAGTAACTTGAGCAATAGTAATTTTTTTAATTTAGATTTTTCCAGGTACTTAAGTATTTGCTTTAATATATAATTTTAATTGAAATTCTTTAATAAAATAAAAAGAGGACTACTTATTTCGATCGGCATTATTTTTGGTACAGTACATTTAGTATTTAAGATTAATTGAAAGAGTAAATAATTCACCATTTTAAATTACTACTTATAGCATTTGGACCCCCACTTTTCAGTGTTTTTGTTCAAGTAATTGGTTGTATTTACTATCTCCAAAGTTTGATCTTATACTAACCAAACTCATTGTACTTAACCTATATAAATAATAATAAGTAACTAGGTAAAACGAATATAATCTGATTGACATTTTGAATAGAATATTTTTTGTATGAAGTAAATTTTAATGTTTATTTAATAACTATGTACTAGATCTGCAGAGGTCTCGCTTTTCCACATGGCTCTCAATTATGGTGGGAGGATATTACTTGTTAAGAAGGAGGGTGGGGATTGTGCATTGTAGCATTTAAGGCACAAATAAAATTGATTACATGCAGTACATGCTTTCAGGAAGTGGACGGATAGCAAAATTAATTAGACTATGCTTTGGTGAATCTGAAAATGAGAGGGGTCCCGGTGATGGAGGCGGCAAGAAAGACGCAGACGCCGGCAAGTCCCTCTTAAAAGATCTGATGCTACTTATATTCTGCTTTTGCGGTCTCATGGCCTCCTATCTGACTTGGGGTGTCTTGCAGGAGAAGATCATGACTCAGGTTTTGTTTTTTAATCGTATTAACCTTTATGTTTTAAACTCCTTTTAAATTACATGTTACATACCACAACGACACACTTTTTGGTTTGAAGGCCCCCACAGGCCTTCACCCCAAAAATTGCCAGGAGCCTCAGGTTGAATGCCACTGCCGCGCTACTGGTTGAATGATCATAAATATTTGGATTCTTTTGTTTGATTTATGACGGATTAGGAAATCAATTTGAATTTTAGCAGATACGCATAACTCGAGTGATAAAAGGGTATAAAAAAACAATGAGACTTTGACCACACCCAAATGCAACTTATGACTTTTCAAATGAACTTTCAAACCACTGCAAAAACCCCTAAATTCCTAGTTAGATTAACATATTATTATGTGAGATTATTAGTGTATCAACAATAAAAACTTTTGCTATTTTATTTATGTGTTAGTGTTTTAAACAAAAACAGTATAATCTTAACAATTACGTGGTCGAATATTAGTCCATATTTAAAAACCAAACATTACATGTTAGTAAATGAAACAAATTAGAATAGCAAAGCAATATCACTGAAATAAGATAGAATGAACAAAATGTTTTTGTTTGCGTGCAAGGGGTAGCTACTAATAGACTTCTCTAGTATGAATGACTCAGTTTCAGGAATGATGTCCCAAATGCAATTTATAAAAATCTTATCTGTTGTCCAATGATTTCTGAATAAAATATATTCATATCTGTAAAATGAACATACACACTCATTGATCTGGATAAAAATGAATTTCAGCATAATTTTCTTAACTGTAGTTATTTGAAATATACTCTTCTTCGATGAGCTGGTATCCCTGGACTACAATGTAATGTAATGATGTAATGTATACATGACATATATATGATTTTTGACATATATAATATACGCTCTTGAAGCTTGAAGCTATTCTCGAAATTACTTGATATGGAGGCCATGCACTAACCTTTTTATTTATAAAATAATCTTATTTTTTAAAATTATTTACAGACATATCAAAATGCCAACGGTGTCATGTCCCGGTTTCACGACTCGCAGTTCTTGGTATTCGTGAACCGGTTGCTTGCTTTTGCCGTTTCGGGTATTTATTTGATGAACACGAAACAGCCTTCACATCGGGCGCCTATGTACAAATATTCATTTTGTTCTTTTAGCAACATATTGAGCGCATGGTGCCAATACGAGGCTCTAAAATACGTTAGCTTCCCAACACAGGTAAAATATTCTTTATTTATAAACTACAATACATGCATTAAAATTAATGTATAGTCAAGTGCGAAAGAGTCACTCTCCCCCAAGCTTAATGGCGCGACTGTTGCTTACGGCATTTCCGTGGTTCCTATCAGTTAAGTTTGTGTAAGGCACACAGCTATTAACCGCCACGCAAATCCAAATTGATTTACGAGTGGTTATTGTACACGAGATCGTACATGTTTAATATATCTCGGTTGTTTTGAAAGATGCTAAAAACCAGGTAATAAATATTTTTCTGCAGCCATTTTGTTTGCAAAAAAATGTCACTGGACAACCTTTAATTTTTAGCTAGTATCTTTTCCTGACCTTCGCACTAGAGAAGTTTATTTTGACAACTTAATTGTGGTAAACATTTAATATTTGTGTTGTGCGTACCATATAGTTCAATTCCCTCCAAAACATCAAGTCACCACTGCACAAGCGCAGCAAGCAGGTGGGGAGCTCGACGCACAGCAGCCATTTTGTACAGCTCGAGACTCCGAGTAGCTTTGATACTGTTTTTTTTATTGCATATTTTCAGATCAGATTATTTACTTTGTTATTTTTAGAATATTTTTTTTTCTATTTAATGTGTCCCAACTCCAGCTTTTTATGACCCTTTCCTTCAACCTCTTTATTTCTCCGACAAACTCTTTTGGTTAATTTCCCCTAGTATTCTTATAACTAGTCCAATTTAAGCTGGAAAGTTTCTTTCAGTTCTTAAAATACCTTATTTTATGCCAATTGTCACCATCATATTTTGTTTCTGGTTACAATGGCTTTAATTTAGTTAGTTTAATAATATTCACTGTATCATTTATATAATATTTATTTCATTATTTCAGATTATATTAATCTCTCTTAACATTTAGCCTTAATCAATTTCGTCTCAGTTTATGTATTACATTATTAATTTATTGTTTACATAACATTTCATTCTGCGCCATCTTGATAAGGAAAAATTAGCGCTACGTTCGAAGTATTCAGGTCCTGTGTTAATGGTCTTACAAATTTCAACTATATTTATTTTAAATGTCGCAGAACAACCTTTATTTCATGCAGAACCAAACTCAACCTAGTAAATATATTTTTAACATACGTTTTTATTGCTGTTTGGGCGTTTCTCAGGCTTAAAGACGGTTTTTTAGCAATGTTTAATTTTGCAAGTCGTTAAAAATTTTTGGAATAACTATACAGCTCTTTTTCCCCATAAATGTTGTTTGGTTTAGAAATATGTAATCGACCTTTCGATACTTGACTTGTAGTATAAATATGGTTTATTTTGTACATACTCATTTCAATGAAAAAATGTTAAATATAAGTAGTTGGTCTTAAAAATGCAAAGAACATTAACCTAATTTAAAAATAATGCTGTATTTCTCATTTATTTTACAGTAGAGAACTAAGATATCATATGAGGGCTGATCAAAAAATATACGGAAATTGTGTATAAGTTAAAAAAATCTTTATTTATTCCTTAATTCATAGTAATCACTTTCGGATATAACTTCTGTCAGCGTCTTTTCCAATCTTTAAAGCATCTTTGGAATGCACTTTTTGATATGGCCTTAAGTTTCTTCAGCAATTCGGTCTTTATCTCTTCTATGATCGTGAAACGTCGTCCTTCATCTTTGGGAACAAGAAAACGTCCCACAGGGCCAGGCCTGGTGAAACGCTGGCTGAGGCATCAATACGGTCTGGTTTTTTTATCAAAAAATCGCGAACATTGTATTTTTTGATCAGCCCTGGTAAGTAAAGTACTATTGGCCGACTAAGGATGCCGGTCGGTCGCTATGTGTATATTTTCTTTACAAAGGTTGCATAGATTTTTAGCAATAATGCTTTTAGTTTGGCAAATGAACAAGTGTATAATTATGATCTAAGTTTCATAAAACAGAGCAACTATTAGTGCAAATTACTTCTGCCATTGTTTTGTTCAAAACCTATAAATTCAAAGGGTTTTGAAATTATGCTATGAAATTGTCGCACGAGGTTACAAGACTCAGGGGCAGGTAATTTGGTATAGCGCTGCTAACATGCACTTAACATGCATGCACTAACGCCACTTTAATACTATAAATGATTTCTTTTTTGTTTAAATTATTTTCAGGTGTTAGCGAAAGCCTGTAAAATAATCCCTGTCATGGTGATGGGAAAAATAATCGCTCGCAACAAGTACGACTTCCACGAATATGTTACGGCAATTATGATCTCTTTGGGTATGGTGTGTTTTATGATCGGAAGCGCCAATACTGACAAAGGTAATTAATTTACTTCTAAGATTTATCATTTTCTGGGATGAACATAAGGCCGGCCAAGGCTATGTGTATACCAACAATAAGGAGTGAGTTTGCTTATATCATTTTAATATAAAATAAAAGACTATAAGTAAGATGTTCCATTTGTAGTAATAAAAGCAACCATACGTTTGTACGTTTATACGTTACATATAATATTTATGTAACGTATAAAATGTTTCTTGCCTGCCTAAGTAGAAGAACAGAAGCTGAATATGTAAAACGTATTTTGATGACGAGCCTGACCCTGGTCAGTGATTTCCATGGCAGCAAAGCTCTTATCACCATGGATATCAGAAGGCTTGGATAAGCCACTATGCAGCTTCAGTATCGAAGCCATCTGAACACCTAAAATGCTGAGATTTGAATGAATGCATCTTAAACAATCACTGCGGAGAGCATCCCACATGAGGTGCAACAAAACCTCATATGCCACATGCCTAATTCTTGTTTTCTGATATACGTGTATACTCTAGTTTCAATTATGTTGAAAAATTCAATATAACGATAAGTAGGTGAAATCCCAGTGTGTACTAGATTAGAGAAATAGTACGTTGATTTTAAAACTTTCTTATTCATTAAAATTGATTATCCTGTATTAATAGTAGTGCACTTTTCTCTTAATCGGGAAATATTTTTCTGATTAATGTTTGAGTGTTGAGATAGATAGATTGAACCTCCTGAAGGGACAGTAGTGACTTTAAATACACTCTGTATTAATAATGCATAGATTTATATTTGTTAAACATTTTGTTTCAGGCAGCACCGTTACTACATTATCGGGAATAATTTTGCTAATTGCCTATTTGGCCTTCGACAGTTTCACGTCTAGCTTCCAGGGTGCTTTGTTCAAGGCACACTCCATGACGTCCATACAAATGATGTGCGGAGTGACACTCTTTTCTACTTTATTCACAGGTGCATCACTTCTGCAACAGGACGGTATAATGAAATCACTGAACTTCATGATGGAAGTAAGTTCAATGTTTTTGCATGAACTACACATAACTACATGAAATCTGTCAACACTATTTAACACATTAAGCACCATACGTAAAATGCGCAAACCACACAATGCCGCCATTCCGCGAAGGGTGTTCACTCAACGAAATATCGCATGCCGTTTTTTAGTTTATTATTGGTAAATAATAAGTACAATACTATGAAAATGTTTGTTTTTATATTTAATATTATATTTATATAGTTTTTGTAAACAAACTGGATATATTTACTGCCAAATCCATCAAAAACACTTTCAATTCACTAGCGCATCAAACGTCAATATCGAACTAAATAGAAAAAATCGACGATTAGTCTGTGACTTTCGTGAATTCAAGTATTTGCTACATGCCACGCTTTTAAATATTAATAGAAATACAATGTACCGATAACGTTTTTAAGCGCACACGTTATTTGGAGTATACAGCAATGACGAAATATCTCGTCATCGGTGCTGAGTGTGTTAAAAAGTATTTTAACGATAATGAAATTATCAATCAAGGCACAAATGATCTATAAATTCTATTAATCAAAGGTAAAAGAAGAAAAACACCCAAGTTGATTTGTGGGTTCGAATTCTCACACAATATAGTCATAAAAATGTTTCTAATGGAATAAAAATATTAACGCATTTATTAGGGTACCTACCTTTAAAATGAGTATGAGCCAAAAATTAAAGGGTTACATCAATCATCTTGTCACGTCTGCTGTCCTGCAGAACCCTGTCTAAACTCCGTTCCCCTGTCGACAATATTTATTTCGACACCCAAAACACGACGAAATCCCAAACCTAAGGGGACACGAAATGCAACTGTCCAGTACCAGATTCAACAAAAAATATTTTTCTCCAACAGAGTCCACCTAATGTGATAAGTGCAGTGTCAGTGAATCAATTTAAAAACAGACTGGATGACTAAAAATGGATTATAGGTTATATTGATAAAATAGTTAAAATGCAGTCAATTTGAAATTATGAGTTATGGGATAATTTCCAGTGTCGACGAATACTTTACTTAACAGCACTACTGTCATACTCTGAATTAGAAGAGCATAAAAGCATGCTATTTCATGAGGCAGAGACAAGCACGTTCATTTTAAATAGAAACATAGTAAGCAATAAACAAAGGCGCAGTAATTGCTATGAGACCTTTGTATTTTTTGTTATATGACAAAACCGTAAAGCCGTTTTCTTAATATTCATGTGTAATATTTTTCTAATCATGCGGCTTCTAATAAAATACTAATACTCGAAAAATAGCTTAAATTCAACCCAAAGAGGATTTTAAATGCCCAATAACTTTAAAAGACATTTTTTATAAAATATATTGCTATACATCAGCCCTCAAATTATATCTCAAACATACCAAAACAGCGCTTGTATAGCTACGAAAGTCTTTTAACATTAGTTTAAAAATTGCTATTTTTAATTATTATTCATTATATACTAGACTCATATTATTTGTAAAAGTGCTTCAATAACTCTTACACAAAACTGTGAAATTGTGTGTGTGTGACAGTTCACACACACACAATTTCACATTTGTTTGTCAACTGTGTTTTCACAGAGGAAAACACAGTTGTTTTCCGCATATAAAATCGATTATTTTGGACTACCACATGCTAATGTACAAACTGCCCTATTTTTTCATTGCAAAATATCTTACATTTTCAGCACAAAAGTTTCATTGGCGACTGCCTCCTAATATCAGCCAGCTCTGCGATCGGACAACTGTTTATATTTTTCACCATAGCAACGTTTGGTCCTGTCGCTTTTACCATAATTATGACACTGCGTCAGGTATGTATCTTGAATGAGATCATATATTTTATATATTAAAAAAAAACACTTAAAATCATCAGGAGGAGATCCTTATTCGATCTGTATATTTTTTTTAGTGTATGTTCACTCTTACTCCGAAATGGCTTAAGTAATTTTGATGCTTTTATTTTACATATTATAGTAAAGCGTCGATAATATTTATTATGTAAAATTTTATTTAAAATACAGTACTAAAAGAATTGCGAGTAATTATTTATAGGTTATGGAATGGTATTATTTTTTAACTAAGGTACTACTTTTTTGCAAAGGGCTAAATTTGCACAGCATAAAAGTGACAAATAGGCGCCGCGCCGCTTACAAGCTGTGACAGGAGAGAAGTTAAAGGCAATCTCCTAAAAATATTGGTTTTACAATCAAGCTGAATAAATATTCTAGGGTCCATAAAACTAAAATGCTAATGACCGCAGTGTATGTATTCATGTTGTTGCACATATATAACTTATAACTTTGCTTTCAGGCCATTGCGATCCTCCTTTCTTGCATCATATACAAGCATCATATAACTGCCGTGGGATTAATAGGAATCATCATAGTGTTCTTTGCCGTCTTTCTACGGGTGTATTGCAAGCAAAGGCTCCGAATCCTAAGAAAAAGTTTAGAGTCACGACCAAAGACGATTGTGTGAATATTTTAACTTTCTAGATTTCTAGAACAATGGCCTAGATTATTTATGTAAAAATGCTAAAGTTCTGATTGTGTAAACTTCTTTTAAAACTGTTTATTAGTTCCTTGTTTGTATAATTAGTGGCTTCTGTCTGAAAAACTATTTCTACAATATAATAATAATATAAGTTTACTCAGATATGATTTTATGTAAGTATTTATCAGGTATTGGATTTTTTTATACAATAATCAGAATTATTTTATTTATGAATTTAAATAATATCAAATTCTAACCTTTTCTTGCAATTTATAAACAATGACACATGAATTTACGAAGTTTTATCAAGAATGTTTAGTTTCATCAATCTCCCTCGAGGATGGAATATGTGATCATCTCCGAAACATCGGGATTAAGTGAAAAGTCTGTAAAATTCACGTTTATATAGCGTAAATGACGACAGTGCATATTTAAAAACAGTTTTTACTTATTGATATTTAAAGTTGTTTTCTTTCCTTATGTTAACTGTAAAATTAAGTGAACAGTGAAACATGTATAGAAATAATAGCACCAGAGATAAATCTTTTTCTAACAGAATCTTATTCTGCACTTATATCTATGCAAAAGATTTTTTTTTAAAATTTAATCTCTTATCAGCTGTTGGTAAAACTTTGTCCCGGAGGCCGATACCATGAACTTAGAAGAAAAAATTCTACTAACATTTAAACGCATAGTTATTTTATGTACCTCCTACTTACTTACCTCGAACTTACTGACGGCCAGCGTGCGGCACATCTGCGCAGAGTATTAGCCGCATTGAGATAAATATCAAGCCGCGGGGATGACAGGCAAACCATATGTTGAATCCACTTTTATGGGATATAATCTTTTTTTATAAAAATTGAAAAGCTTTAGAACAAAAGTTGTTCAGTCTGACGCGTATAATAACCTTATAAAAGGATGTATATAAGAAAACTTTCACCTGTATAAGCTAAATTAAACAAAAGTTATATTTGTGATTTTCGCTTTATTCGCTCTAATAGATCCAATACGCACTTCAAAAATACCCTTATTTTTTCACAAACATTTGTCTGCGTGTGCGTGATGCTAACACTGTTGCGAAAATCACAAAATAAAGTTGTTGATAAAATGAAAACATGAAAAGTGTATTTATTATTAATATTGAATTAAATGAATTTACGTATTAATACAGCATGGCCTCGGTTAACCAAACAGCGAAAAAATAGCCCCTGTTTGAACATCAGGAGCGTTCGAATAATAAAATTTAAACTAGATTTAAAGTAAAATATTTCCACAATTCATTTGTTTATTGACGTATGAGTATACACATTTTTATACATAATGTGAAATAATTGAATATGAACCTCATTATATATGTAAAAATCATGAAATCCAGTGCACAATTATTCCTAACTTAATTTATTTTTGATCTCGAATATTCAGTTGCATGATTTCATAATGGAGGATTAGCGGGTGAAGACCTTATGATGTAGATTTAAATTAAACCCACGTTAAGTTATCCATTGTTTTATTTATTTATTTATTTATTTAACAGGTTTCCCCATGTACATTATAATTACAGTAAAACAAATTAAATTACCAAAAGAAAAACAAAAAGCATTAAAAACAAAAAACAATAGCATGAAACATACTCAACTAAAAAATTAAAATAATGCCTCCAGGCAAACATTAATGCATAAATAATTCACGCCGATCCTACAACGGCGTAATAGAAAGCAGATTTTTAATCCCATTGGGCGAACAGACAAAAATATCAATCTCCGCGGAAATGGAATTTAATAATTCGACTGCTCTCCCAATCGGACTATACTTGTATACGTCGGTGCGACACGCTAACCGCTTAAATAACGTGTGCTTCCGCGCTCTAGTACGACGGTCCGGAACAAAGATTCCAATATCACCGAGTATTACGGGATTCTCGATGAAACCGCGAATAACCTTATAAAAATAACACAACGTATGGATTTGTCGCCTAAACTCGAGTGTGTTAAAGCCTAACATCCCTAATACGAATGCTGATGGATACGTATTAGGAAACATTTCTGGATAATATCCATACCTACGGAGATAAAGGTATCTAAGGAACCTCCTCTGAATCACCTCCAGGATATTACCGTAAGTAACCTCATGAGGACTCCAGATAATGGAACTATACTCCAATATGCTCCTCACGAACGTGCAGTATAAAAGCGAGATGGATTTCGGTTTATTCAAAGATCGACTGGTTCGGAGCACGAATCCCAACATTTTATTTGCACGCGTAGCTATGCTCCGCATGTGCAAATGAAATGTTAGACGCGAATCAAACACAACCCCCAAGTCGCGAATTTCGTCGCATCTGCGAATGATCTCTTTACCCAGAGAGTACTCACAACTTATTTTTTCACGCACAGCTCGTGAGAAGGATACTGCGACACATTTAGAAGCATTAAATTGTAATTTGTTATCGTCAGCCCATTCCACAAGACGATTGATGTCATCTTGTAAAAGCTGCGCGTCAGATAGTGAAGTCACTGATCGGTAAATCTTCACATCGTCCACATAGACCAGCAAACTACAATTTATTACTGCAGTAAAAATACTGTTAATAAATAAAATAAAAAATAAACCACTTAGCGCGGCCCCTTGCTGGATACCAGAAAACGTATTAAAAGTATCAGACACTGAGTCTCCGCAAGATACATATTGCCTTCTATTCCGAAAATAGCTAGCAACCAAGTTTAATAGATCGATTGACAAACCAAAGTCAAACAGCTTTTTCAATAATATATCGTGATCTATTTTATCGAAGGCCTTCGAAATATCAAAATAAATCGCATCCGTTCGAATATTTACGTCAAGATTGCGGGCCACTTCATTAGTAAAAACTAGCAAGTTTGACGTTGCGGATCGACCTACGCGGAACCCATGCTGATTCGTGCAAATCTCATTATTCAGCTTAAAAGATAGATAACGATGCAGAATTATCTCGAAAACCTTTGCAAATGCGCAAGTAATTGCCACTGGCCATTGCCATTGTCAATATGTTTCTATTGAATAATCAATGTTAGCTTACAAGCTGTGATTTCCAAAATGTATTCATTAAGTACAATTCTGTCTCACAATTAATATTGTTCCTAATGTAAGTCGTAGGAATAAATAATTTTGGAAATAATATGTTTTTAAAATTTCAAAAAAATGTGTTTTTTTTTTTCAACCTTTGAGCATCTTAATTCTCGTCCGGAATATCTTATTATTCTACTTATGTTGTAAAAAGAAACATTCACCCGCAAGCGAGCATTTTCACCCTTGAAAATATTGAAAATGGCGCTTTTTTCAACAGTGCTCACTGAGTTATGCAATAAGAAAAATACAAACACTCCTTCAATTACAGACTTCCAAGATGTATGTTCTGAATAAATGGCTTTAAATAATTGAGTACAACAGGCAGTCAGAACTGCATTTAATAATGTCTTACATACGGTAAATAAAAAACGTTTGATTATATTGATGGTCAAGATAGGTGGTACCTACTAAATTTTCACAATTATTCTATTCATTTCACTCTATTAAGACCATGATAGCGATTAATTGTATTATTTTAAATAATATGATTGCACTAAATAACTTTTCAATCAAATGCAATTTTTCAGGAGGTGCAAAAAACTATAGCAAACTTTTTATGCCTTTACTCGGCAACAGAGCTAATTTGTGCTTAGTCAAGAGTTCAGTGCCTGTTAGCACACACCGCAAGACTAAGAAGTCAGCTGGGATTCAACAGCAGATGCCTTCAATTTTCTTTGTCTCCAACCCACTTAAGCAAATTTATAGAGAAACCGGTTTGGACTTCAAACTGATGTTACGACCGATTTTATAGCTAAACCGTTGCTGCCTAGGACTCGCGTAATGTCAAGACCCTTATCTCCCACTAGAAGCCACTGCTCGGTTATTTAACCCACTTCTGTCTTCAACTCTAATCAGTTCTCATCGGTCCATCGCACGCAGGCCGACTAGGCCCATCACGCGATCTCCAGCAGTCTGGATGATACCGTCAGGCGTGTTTTACCGGAATTCCTGCCTTGCAACCGATTCATCCTAGCCCATTTTACTACGGAGTTAATTATTCTACATATTTATATGTAACGAGTAGGTCGTACAATTATTTTGGCCTCGATTAAGCTAACTTTTCTTTAGCTGTCAGGGAAAATGGTAGTAAAAATGGTATTTATTATTAATTTTACAATATTTAGAAGCCGATGATACGGGTTGAGTTTAATAGGTGAGAAAAAAAAACACAGCCTACGCTTAAGAACAGCCTTGGAAGATGGAAAATGCTCAAGAGCAAGACATATGAAGAGCATTCCACTGGCGACTTGTTCTGGAAAGAAAAGAATTGAACCTAATGTTCCGCTTTCTCAATAGTTTTTTTTTTGAAGAATGGTCATTACAACCAAAATAAGGTTTGAAAACTTGGGAGCTTAAATCAGACCAGGCAGGTTCAATATTATAGTCTTATACAACGATCTTGTTAAAAACGCTTTGTAGTTAATGGCTCCCAATTAAGAATTTTAATAAATGGCTCCCAATTAATTCAGATGGGCTATCGTATTGACTAAAACTCTTAAAGATATTGGGTGTAAGGATCCCATACCGATGAGCAGTATTCAAGGGTAGGATGAACCAACGTTTTGTATGCCAATGCTCGTGATTTAAAATCAGCACCTTTAAGGCTTCGCATAACAAACCGTATTTATAAGTCAGCCTTTTTAACTACGTCACCAACATAAGTTTTCTAATGGAGATTATAGGTGGAACCAAACTGTAAAAAGGCCGATTTGTTGGCATTTAACACCTGCCATTTTGATTAATCCATCGGAAAACTGCATCTAGATCTTTTGAAATTTTCACAATCTGGTTTATTCCTAAATATGACAGTAAAAGTTACAAGAGTGATTTAACACAGGTCAATTATATATATAGAAATAAGATAGGGCCAAGACCTTGATGGCACGGAAACTAAATGGAATAAAGCCTGGCTAAAGGTTAAAATCAACTATCTTTTATATGTTTTAAAAGATCGTTGGTTAAAAACATCAGTGTAATTTCATCAGCATGAAATAAAATCGATCCATATTTGTCTTTCACCTGCAACACCTAGTTTGGTCTAAAATTAAATATTAGGGCGATGAAAAGCCACATCACAATTATTTCAATGTTGTTTTAAAATAATATAATATTTTCTAGTATATAAATTGTGTTAGTTTTCCTACTTTCATTATTTTCTGACTCTTTGATACTGGCAAAGCCATATTACAATGCCTTAAAAAAATAAAACAAAACCAAGCGGTCTTGTCAATTGTCAACCTACAAAATATTGACAGATTTGTTCGGTGCGAATTTGTGAGGTTATTGGTTAACTAATTACTTTGTGGTTTGTGATTTAAATTAGATTTTTATATATTTTTAGGCGTGTTTGTAATTTTAAGTTTCCCATTTTATATTGAAAAACCTGAACATGAACTATTTGCGTGTAAGTGATGATATATTTGATATGCCTAGGCTGGAAAATCTGATATTAAATCTATATTTTTTTTTCAGACCTTGCGATCAGCCGTTAATAATGTGGCCAGTCCTATATTCAGGGTTCACGCTGCAGCATTTTCCTCCAGTGCTACCCCTGAGGAATCAAGTAAAACGGGTTCTGAACTCTTACCGGCCTACGAACCGGACAAGTTATATAAAAGACTAGAATTGGAAATGAGAGGGCTAGACGAAGCTGTTCTGCGCAGTTATACTTGGTTCTGTACCACAGCTGCTTCTCATTTGGGCATTGATGTAGGGCAAAGGTACCCACATTCCTGTAACTTATTGTGATTGTCCTTGCTTGAAGCCGTATCGTGTGCTCATTTGGCTTATTTTATGGCTCATTTTATTACATAGGTTTTTATACTATAAAGCGTTTATATGATACATAAAATATGATTTCTCATGATTTTATTAGATAATCATTACAATCTATATATTAATACGTGAAGGGAAAACATCGGATTCCTTTTTGAGAATATTGCGCCCACGGAGAAGTGTGAGATTTGGCATGGTTAAAGTTTATATGGAGAAGGAGTGCGAAAAGTTAAAATTATCTGTAATATGAGTTATAAATATATTAAAATTTAATAAAATAAAACGTTCATTCTAACTGACAGATTGACCGAATGAGCTTCGAGCTGTGAATTTGTGTGATTTCAACCGTTACTTTTTCAATAATATGTCAATGTCAATAAAGTAATGTCAAGGTAAAAAAGCAAAATTGTTAGGTTAAAAAAAGTGAACACATTTTATTATATAAATCAAACCCAGTGTAATCTTCGTTTCAGTAATTTAATTTTACATGTTACATTTATAATTTCATTTTTTTTATATCCAGATATTTGCACCTGTCTTCCATTATGCCTTCACATAGAACTGACGTGTGACACAAAGAAAAAGGAGGAATATACATTCGCGTGAAAGTCGAAATGATGATAGGCCAGTTGCAAATTTAAATTGTGTAAATAGTATTACAAAATGATGAAATTATTTGAGGGATACATTTAAATGTACACTGAATGTCATTCCAAGAAATTTGAATAATTTTGATTGTAGATTAATGCATTTATAATGCAGATTTTGCAATGCAAAACATTTCGAATATAAAGTCACTTTAGGTGAAAGGCTGCATTCACTTTATGTTGTCATAAGGGTAAAGCATATTGGCCTTATCATAACGAATACTTCAAATTAGTGTATGATCAACTTACATCACATGAACCTTCAATAAAAAGAAATATTTTGAAAAGATTCGTAAATACAATTCGGCGTTCTGTAATTGTGTATTTTTTTTTGGCTGTTAAGATTAAATTTTAAATTTCATAATTATTGCAGGGAATTAATGCAAACAACATACGCTAATGACGTATTTGTACACGCTCACAGCTGACGTAATAAAACAAAATTAAAATATATATATAACGTATACTCACTATATTATAGAGGTATAAGACCCTCAATAATGCTCAAACTTAAAAGCTTAATGAATTACGGTCGAATTTTCGACCACTGGACGACCTCTAGTAATAATGAATCTGTAATATATTCATATAATATTGGTGTAAATAATAAATCTCCAATTTGTTTTTAGTTGGTCTCCTCGGAAGGCAGCGAAAGAGAGGTTCACACTTCTGAAGTCCGTTCATATTTATAAGAAACACAAAGTACAGTATGAAATTCGAACATATTTCCGCTTCTTGCATCTGCACAGGCTCACGGGATCCACGTGTGACACTTACCTGGAATACATCGAGAGAAACCTTCCGGAAGGGTGTGCGTTGAAGGTTACCAGGGTCGAATTGATGGAATTACCTGATCATTTGAAGGAGAAACCAGAGAATAATTAATCAAATGTTAATATTAGCTTCAAAATAGAGAATTAAAAAGGATTGTCTAAAAAATGTTTCTTAAAAAACCTAACCGTTTATAAATAATATATCACGATTTTCCCCTGCACTCTACTGAATTTCAGTTTAACCACAGAGAAAAATAGCTTTACTTATCAGTTTTATTTAGCTTTTATGAGTATTGAACGCCACATGTAGTTTAATTACATAACACATTATGTAGTTCAATGATGAGTACTAGCGTTAGCGAATCTAGGAGAAGTTTTGAATAATGGCTTGGAAAGTTGAGAACAATAGCTGGTGGCGATACAAGATTTTGTTCAATTTCCAGGAAAAGAGGATCTCACCTTACTTTGCGATGATACTTTGATTCTAAATAGGTAAATTTTCTTTAAGGACTTTCAGAATTTTCACTTTAACCAACATACATACATTTTGTATATGAGTTTGCAATGAGGCCTATTTTCTTTGCTGATTCGTCGATTTTAAGAAATGTCTCTATAACCACACGTAACCACCTGCCAATATTATTAATATCATCAGCATAGCCTAGCATCTGAATCGATTTGAAGATATCGTTCCGGTTGTGTTCATTTCTGAATTGTGAATGCATACGTACATGAAAATTCATAGTTCGTACATGTAATGACATAACAAAATGTTATTAGGTTTCATTTTGGAAATAAATTTAGAGTAAAATATGTCTAAATGTATTACAATACATCTAAAACTCAGTCATCTCTCTGAAATTTTGGCAATGTTGTTTAAGTACTGTCTCCACAGCGCTGATGTGCTGCCAGCCGACTGGAAGAACGCTAGAGTTATACTTACACAAAAATTAATTCAAAAACTGTCCTCAAAGTGTTCTCAAAAATAAAGGGTCAAAAAATCAAAACTCATATCAGCCAAGAGAACAAGTTAGGTTAGGGTTACGATTGAAATTGCAGTTACTCTGTAGCCTTTGGATAATGCGTTTTATTTTTATTCCAATCGGGCCCATTAGTAGCAAGTAAGACTTGTAATTTATAAAAATATACAAAATACAATTCTTGCAAAGCTACTTTTATTATTTTTCCAAATATTCAATAGCCTGTCCCACAATAAAAAAAATATGGGTTTGGCAGGTTAAACCTTTTTTGTGCTACCAATATTTTTCATTGATAACTTTAATTAAAAGACTATTAAATTTGTAAATGTTTTATTCTCTTACAATTCTATTACAATGTTGTTTATTATTATTTATTTTGAACACATACATATTGTTTATAGTAATATAATTATTTAAATTTGGTACGTACATAAATGATAAAAATAAACTCTTGAATGCGAACAGCACACCATGTGTCCATTCAATCATAAGATGGGGGGCGGCACATAGTAACCACAAAGAGCAATGCAAAAATTAGTTCAGTTACTTGGAGGGCAAGCATTAGTGCGCACAAAATGTACTCCAGTTTGAGAATGAAGGTTTGGAAGATAAGAAAGTAGCATACACCCAGTGAGGACGGAATTGTAAGGGCAATAGAAACCATAACAGGAACAGCTGAAATTAAAAAAAAAAAATATTAGGTATTTGAAATATTTAAATTCCTACAAATAGTTTTGAGGTAAGTTTACCTTGTGCCATAATTAATGATCAAATGGTGTAGACCTTATATTTGTTTTTTTTTTTGTGTGTTTTTCTTTTGCGATCTTATGAATCAGACCAAATCGTAAATGTAATTGGATTGGCCGTAACTGTCCCTCACTAATCACTAAATAATAACTGTCACTAAATATGATGCGTCTAAGTATTAGTTTCACATCTTTCCAGCAAAAACATACACGGCATATTATGTATGCATATGAATGTGTGGGGCATATACACTCTTATGTAGTATTTATTTGCAAAGGGCCTAAAAATAACAAACCCGCAGGGCTCATATGCAGTGGTGTCCAACACCTCAGGATTTTATGTTGTTTTTTTTATGCTTAATTTGTATATAAACGTGTTCCTAAAGGCAATTACTTTGATGTTTACAGTTTATGTATAAAACCGCATACTAACACGTTTGTTATTTTTAACTACCTGTTTTGTGTTTACAAAACAAAAAACAGATTGCAATAGTTATAAAAAAAATCATTATAATGACTGTACTCATTATTTACTCACAATGTTCTGATAAATTTCCTCTTCTACCGATATAGATTCTAAGGCTTTCAACACAACATAGTACTACTAAAATGCCAGCTTCTGGTCCAATTTTCCCTTCCGGGTAGGGCAAATTCAGCGCTTTCAATATACCCATTCCGACTTCGCAAGCGGCGAACATTCCGAAATAAAATGAGTTTAGGTATAAAAGTATTTCGTAAGCCAAACTACAATTTACCATCTCACACGATGTTTATGACTAGAAAAGCACAACAAATCGCTAAAATATTATGCAAACAATGCAAGCATAAGTTCAATTTGCGGCACAAAATGCATGCTATTCAAAATAAGCTTGAGGCGGCGTGCCTAATATATTATTTTGAGCCACAGCGCCCATCGCAAGTTTATTTTTAGCCATTTTTGAAAGGCAAGGAGACATCCGCGGACGACAGAAATGATCGAACTTAGAAGAGAGATAGATAGATAGATAATGACAGAACGTAGTAGAAACAAATTTCCCATAAAAAACCACAGTATAATGTCAACTAAATAAATCATATCTATAAGCGATTTATTATATTTTGAACAATATAAATTTTTTGATCATTTTATTTCATCAATAATTCCAAAACCGCTTAATATTTAATATTATAATTTAATATTTTATTGTTTCATTATGATAGTTTGGGAACTTACTACTAATATGGCATTACTAAGTGTTTACATTTCGTTTGACATGACATTGTTGTTTGTATTGTTATTCGGTTGCTAGGGTTACGCAGCTTACGGTTTTTTGATCATTTTCATAAAGTGACCGAGGTTTCAACAGCGATTATTATAATTTATTAATTATGATTTATTATTATACTGTGTATATCACACCTCCTTAACTGCTCAATATCACTGACAACCATACTATCTCATAGTTTTGATTAAGGATTGGTAAATTTTTTATAATAAAGTTCCAAAAATAAATATTCAAAACCGACATAATTTCGAACCCTCTGCAAACAATCAATCAACATAAATTAACCAAATATACTTATTTATAGAGTAGTTTTCAGTACCTTCAACAAACATAAAGAACTTTACATATCATTACGAAAACATAAGGGCTAGACAGTCTGGACCATAGAAATAATTTCTGGACGTTGGATACGGCGGAACTCTTCCAGCGTTTGGTGCAGCCTTACGGAAAGTTACTGCAGGCCAGCCTAGGGTTGGAAGTAGTTTAATTGTGTTTGTTTTATATTTTCAAAAAAGTCTTCAAAACACTTCGATAACAACAGTGAAATCATGTTTTCGAAATTTATTATAGTTTCCAAGAAAAAAAGTAAACTTTACGTGATAATATTAAATCGTTCTTGTCATAAGTTGGTTCATTCTCGAGGCCGCGCTACGCCGCCGGGTCATTTACCGCCAGTGGTTGAGTGTGAAGAGCAAACGGAAGATCGAAAAACAAAATGGGAATTTACACGAGCGCTTTAATAAAATTAATCAATTTGGATATGAATTATTTTCGCATTTTTTTATACAATTTCTTACACGTAATAGGGAATATAAAAACCCTTAAGTCTTCGGGAATGGTTTTGGAACAATCTGTTTATAATATGTGAAAAAATGGCAATTTATTAAATGATTTCGATGCCTTATAATAATTATATTATATTTACCAAAAACAAAACAACACATACTTTTTATAACACATAATATAAGTGTAATGGAATTATCTTTTACGTTTATTCTTACATAATATTTTTTTTCCACATTGCGTTTCTCGAAATAAACTGATTTGTGATGTGTTCATACCTAATATGTTATCACAATGAACATAGATGGATTAGGTAGATAAATATTAATTATTACGTATTTGGAAATTGCATATACAGTTGCAAATACAATTTAATGGTAGGTAGGTACCATATATAATTTCACGAAGGCTCCAACTCCTTTTTAATGTTATTTCAAAACACTAGAACCTTTTAATTCGCTTATAATTTGGCACAAAACAAATATTTTCCATCGAAACTATTAAAGCCCTCTTTCGAGATAATATTTAAATCTATGTATGACAATAACCTATCTACATATAGGTATATATGATACACTTAAAGTTAATATAAACAAGATTTTTACTAATATATCAGAAAAAAAATAATGTTGATGATAATTATTATAGTATGAAGCTCATGCCCTCTGTTAGGACTTATTTTTACTTACAGAGCTAAAAGCCAAGTCAAGTTCGATGCCAAGCTTTCTATAATATCTTGGCATCGAACTTGGCATGAACCGTGAGATCGGTTTAGTTATCGATTTATATCAACCCTCTGAAAGGTGAATCCAGGTACGCAGGTACAGTATTGTTAATCTGATAAATCGGGGTACTGGGTCTCTAAGTATTGATTATTATAGCCTCATAAAATATCAATATGTTAATTATTGTAGTAAATTTATATATATAAGATTCGGTTGTTTTTACTTTGCTTTATGTTTAATAAAAAAAATATAGTCCAAATAATTAATAAAATAACAACCTTCCCTTCCCTTATTAAAACGAATCTGATAACACTCAATAATTTAAATAATAAATATCAGTTGTTAGAAATTTAATAACAATCTCCTCCATCCAGAAACATCGGCTCTCCTCGTGAAAGTTAGTTAAGTCACGACGGGCGTCACTGACAGATCCGAACCAAATCGAAATTCAGTCTGCCTTGACGGTCCGCGTATAAATGTTTACACACTAAATATCGTAAGTTTCAAAGTTTTACTTCAGGATTTACTGGCCTATTATATAGAGTACCAAAGTAAAGGCATCTAAATATTGAGGTATTTCATCTGTACCCACCCTATATTCCATTTTAACAATATAATCATACGCTAGTCACACGCATTCACTAGTACATATGTTTAAGTGATTTAATTACATACCTATCTATGAATTTAATAAATAGCCTTGTTATAAAAGGTTTTATTAAATAATTGTATTAATTCGACGTTGCCGTAAATAGTATTAATACTATTATAATAGTATTAATAGTATATATAATAGTATTAGCAATATTATGAAACAACTAACTTATGAAACAATTAATAAACATGGAAGTATGGTTTGAATCACATCCTCACCAATCCAATCCAAATGTCTTACGTGTCTCCACAGCTGTGGCCCTGGCCTCAGTCATCGTCGACGTCATCGGTATAAGGCATAAGCCAACCATTCATTTCTTTGGTGTTGGTTCATCCACTCGCACGACCCGGTGTTTCGTGAAGCGATCTCCGTTCTGCGAGTCGCGGGCCTCGTAACACACCTCCCGCACATTTCACTTTGTTTTCACGCGCATCGCCGATGTGTCGTCCGATGTCGCTCGCGCTGTCTTCGACCTAAGCTGTCAATGTGACGTTTAAATCGTTCATGTATTTTTTTATCAGTAAATTTGGGAAATTTGATAACAAATGTAATCCATGAAAATGTTCAATAAAACGCCGATAACTTGGAAATTCGCCTTCGTCGTTTTTTCAAGCGCAATCGCTTCCGTAGGAGGATATTTTGGCACAGAATTGAGGGACAGTGAACCGTGTTTTTGTAAGGTGAGTTGAGTATAGTTAATTATTAGTTCTGTTTTTTTTTTATAAATATTGTAGTTTTTGTGTACATATATCTCTGGTTTCGAATTGAAGATAAGTATTTCTTTTTGAATTGTCTGATTATCTTCTAATAATAATTAATGTTTTATTTTCCGTCGCAGTTACAGGAAAAACTTGACGACTGCAGCTGTAACGCAGATACGGTTGATTATTTTAACAATGTGAAAGTATTCCCCCGACTACAGAGCCTTTTGGTGAAGGATTATTTTCGATTTTATAAGGTTAACCTAAAAAAAGTGAGTAGGCCTACTGCGATTTTTTTTTAATTTTAAATCTAGGCTACATATACTTCCTCAGGTGAGCCTTTCTCCCGATAAGAATTTTTCCGCCAATGAGTAATTTCATGCTTGTGCTTTTGTGTTGAGGAAATTTGTAATTGACGGAAAAGTTATTTTATTTACCTTAGCAATAATCACAGTGCGGTCGATTCCTTTACAGAAACTATTTAAAACTAAAGTTAGGTTAGTTAATTTTTGTAATTTAGTGTTTTTTTTTATTTAGTTACTAAAACTGATATCATGTGATTTTTAGGTGTATATTTAATTAAAAATATTTTTTTTTAGGAATGTCCATTTTGGGTAGACGACAGTCGGTGTGCAATGAAACACTGCCATGTGAAATCATGCGAAGAAAACGACATTCCTTCATATTTGAAAGGTGACGCCAGCATGGACAATCCCTTTATATTCGAAGGTCCGGCTGAAAAAGTAATTTATTTATTTGTAATAAATTAGTAAATATTTGTAAGTACTCATGGCCTTATGCATAGTACGCTGCTAAGTTTAAAGGTGACAAGAAAATAAATGAGCTTTCACTTAGCAGCAAAGTAACTTGCCTATGCATGAGGCCGTTACATTTTATAATACTTGGATAAGAACCTATAGTACATAGGGACCATAACTTCAGAGCCAAAAGAATTAGGTTGCCTAGAGTTAATTTGGTATCAACCCAACATTATTGGAGAATAAGTCTTTACATTCACTGATGTCCTTTTCAACAACTAAACATTATATTAATCAACAAAAAGTATTAGAAAAATGTTTACCGATTACGAGAAAAACAAATTTAAAATTTACTAGAAATTATTTTAATGAATGAGGGCATTGAAGGCATGGCATAAGGTCGGGCAGTGGTACGAAGTACTTTGGAGAAAAACAGTTTTTTAATAATATAATTATTTTATTATTATTTTTTTTCTAATTTTTTTTTACGAGACTTGTTTAGTTATCAATTTAGAACAACCCGCCAACAGGACATAAGTGAATTTAAGTACACATTGTATATCTGGTCTCCATAAATGTTCAAATTCCACCTAAACATTTTCCACAACACTGTCTCTTTTTTCCTTGTCCTTATTTGATGGATGGTTTGATGTTTTTGTTGTTTGTTGATCCTCTTTGAAATCTTCCATTCTGCAAATCCATCTTGTCTGGTTGGACCAAAGTACTTTGCGATCTTAAAGCTATCCTGATAGGCCCCTCCATCACAAAAAAACTCCCATCATATTGCTGGCCAGCCGACCTGCTCCTAATCTCTATCATTGATTGAATCCACAAAATTAGCACCCAAGCTTAGCACTACTACGTTTCCTCTGACCGATATTTTTATTTGTAATACTCAACAACCTGAAAGACCACATAATTAGGTCAAATAAGTATAATGACCTCGCTTCAGCCATCAAGAAGAAATCTTCTGAAATATTATGACAACGATGTGTCATCATAAGGGTTTCGGTTTTTGACCATTTTGGTCCGTAACCTTAAAATGACAAATTGGAATTGTATTGGCCTGGCTTTGTCTCGAAAGTTTCTTAAATGTAATGCAACATGAAACCGCAATTTTGCTTTTAAAAAAAAAAATTTTTCAAAAATAAGTCTCATTATTATGCTTTTTTTTTTCTCCAGTATTCAAAAGACATTCAAAAAAGCTGTACATCGGACATCAATGATGAGTTAAGTTATTTGAATAAGACGATCAGTGCTGAGAATCAAGAAGAACTCCAGAAATGGACTGCGCATGATGACGCACGGGTATGTTAACTTGTAATCAGTAAATCATTTCATTTATTTGTAATGACAATTTTTTTAACCTCTCATTTTAAATAAAACGCTCAAGATAGGCATTTCAAGGGTACTTTATCTTCATAGAATTTTAACATTGACACTTGTCTGTTTAACACTGACACATTTAACGAATATAATATTATATACTCATCATTGTTTCATCATGCATTTATCATCGTTTTGTGCTTCATCTCTGATAAATTATATATGATCTTTAATAACTAAAATGAAATATATATTTATGGTGCATTTTTAAAAATAATTGCTAAGATTAAGTCATACACAGTTATTGCGGCCTTGCTTAAATAAGCTAACGGGCTTGTACTAGAGTCAGTGGAGATACCAAATAACTATAAGCGTCAAAATGAGTATATTTAGGATTTGAGCCCGCGACTCTGTCTCTATATCTGTAGTTATTTGATCCAGTTAAAAGTGAAAAGTTTAGTTATTCTCAACGAACAAAAATAACCTGACCTGTTTGGCCCCACTGGAGATCGAACTCAGGATGTATGGGTCGGAAACGGGCAGTCACACCACTCAGTACTGACAATGACAATTTATTTTATGTATTATCAAAGTCAAGGCGAAATGGCAACATTTAAATATGCTTTCCTTCTATCACCTCTTAATAATATACAGTAATGTTTTATATATTTTATAAATGTTTTAATATTATTTATAAATATGTTTTTACATTTATTTATTTTTATTATTCAATCAGAATAAATTTCTACAATGGTAGTGTTGTAACAGAGAATAATTGTACAGCAAATTTGTAAAAGCGATAGACATTACTATTCTGTGTTTCCTGCCCTCTTAACTATCGTGTATACTAAAGAAGGTATACTAAACTAACTTCAAAGAACTTAGTTTTGGTTTTTAGACTGTATTTAAAAATATTAACATTATTTTTATTATGTACTATGTTTATTGTGTGTGTAACTATCTAATTTTTAAGTAGAAATCTATTTTAGTTTTATAGATTGGATAGATCAACCTCCTAAAAGTTGAACCCCAATTTTAAAAACATCCCTGTATACACAAAAAAGAGTTTCTTGAGTATATCAAGAAGTTAGAGCTTACTTTTTAGTTTATACACAAGTGTAAAGACGGCATTGCAAACATCATATAGATGAATACATTACACAAATTAAAGTGTAAGATAAATAACTTAATATTAGTTATTCTTAAATTATAGTTCAAATTGAGTTGAAAGAAAAATTAGTAACATAGTCCTGTTTATACCAAAATTTTAAAACCTTGTAAATGTTGTATTAAAATATAGGGAGTATTTATTTTAAGCATGTTTCTATTGGTGTTTAATTTTCCATAATTAGTGTGTTGGAGAATATCCGCCCATTAGCAGATCTATTATGAAACTGCGTATCGCGTGTCAATTTGAATAGATAACAAGCTTAGAGTGAGTGTAATTATGATAAGACCCGCTTTTGATTTTTGCATACAAAATACAGCTTAAAATGTTAGGTTGGTACTGATAAGAGTAACGGAATGTATATATAATTAGTTTTCCATTTTTATAGTAATAACTAGTATGAGAAATATTTATATGCTACTCATTTGTGAATGATAAACATTTTTCCTTATAACGGAATATTTTGCTATTTCTTTTTTATCATTAAATTACCTTTTAATATTTTTCAAGCCTTTTATTCAAGGCCAAACCACATTCTTACATAATTGGTTGCATAAAATGTTGTATGACTTACAACCAATTACGCATACAATAGTTAAGTAATTGCAGTAGTTTTCGACCTCGATCAGTGATTTCCGTGGCAGCAAAGCTCCTAAAATATTAACAACTTTATGCACAGTCACATTAGTACGCTGCTATACTTAAAAGTGACCGTAAGAACCTAACCTAACCGTAAGAAAACGAACTAACGCGACCATGCATAAGCCGTGAGTAACAATGTCAACACTAACCATACTTACTACACTGAATTATCTGGTACGAGTATATCATCCCTACCTGTGGACAGAGCCGGATTTATTTTTTTTCCGCCCCTAGGCACTATTCTTACAGCCGCCCCCTTTAAGAAAATACCTACATATTTTTTCTACGAAAAAGTCGGTAAATAATTATTGCGTAATGTCCATATTTGATCGTAGGTTGTTTGTTTAGATCACACCACCAGACGCCCTCGTCAGACCAAAATTTGAAAATGTTTACTTAATAATAGTTATAATATGATTTGTACTTATTGTTGGTTAATCAAAATGCAAACAATTCAGTTACAGTTTTTTTTTAAACTATTTCTTATGGTAGGTACATATTCAAATCATATTAAAAAAACTGCCGGACCAGAGTGCCTAGTTATAAATCCGGCATTGCCTGTGGAGTGTAATATTTTTAAGCTTGTTTAAATATATATGAGTTAGGGAGATTGGGTGGTATTTTTTTATATAAACTGCGATAGCCTATGATGCGATATGCCATATGAATACAGAGGAAATATTTCAAATATTTACATCCTTGTGCCACCGCTAACCTCAAATATATTTTTTTACGTTTCTCATGCAATTCAATTATGGTTTATCGAAAAAGAAAATGTCTCTTAATGTCTGTGTGTGTAAATGACTGCAACACTAATATGCTAATCCATTTATATTTTTAATTTCTTCTTAGGACAACTTCTGTATTATGGATGATGATATGAACAATGATGTAGAATACGTTGATTTGAAATTGAACCCTGAAAGGTATACCGGCTATAAAGGGAAATCGGCGCACAGAATATGGCGAAGCATTTATATGGAAAATTGTTTTAGGTTTGTGGTAAACAAATAATTTATTCTTAACCCGAATGACAAAAAGTGGTGTTATAAATTTGTGAAATAAACTGGCTGCTGAAAGACAAGGACAAGTTGAGTGGTAGTGGTATTTTTTTTTTCTTTATCCTGCATGTTTTTATTTTTTATAGTCCCTCACTTATTAAATTAGACGGTTATAAAAAAAAGGGTTTGCTTTATGGACTAAATCCCTAAACGTGAATATTCTATGTGTAAACGTAATTATTATAATAAAACTAATGTCTTATATAATTAACGAGCTGACCCAGCGAACTTCGTACCGTCTCAGGATAAATAAATGTAGTGTATCTCTTAGAACAGGTTTTTTAACCTAGTTAGAGTAGCCATGTTACTTCAGAGCAACAATAAATGACTGGTGTTTAATTTGTCTATATTATATTAATTTAATTCATTCAGTATTATTATATCATTTATTGTTGTAACATCTTATTGTACCATATTGAATAAAATAAATAAATAAAATAAAAATAAATATTAGCTGAATTTATTTATTTATTTATTCATTATGGTCCAATTGGATGTCAGAACAATAAATGATTATAATATAGACAAATTAAATACCAGTCATTTATTGTTGTTTTAAAGTAACATAACCTCTCTAGCCAGGTTAAAGAATACCCGTTCTAAGAGCAGCCAGAAGAAGGTTGAATTAAATTATTTTTTTTATTAATAATACTCAAAATTAATTAAGTTCAATAAATGTACAAAAATTAAAATAAATTACATAATGAAGTATTTATCGATGCTCGTACCATGCTGCTATTTGGGGCAGAGATAAATTCGTCAAATCAAAGGTCATAAAAATCGGTCCAGCCGTTCTTAAGTTACAAATGGTATAAATAACCCGACTTTGTTTTATAGTTGCTTTTTCCAACCTTTTTCTTAACCTTTCTTAATCTTGCATTAACCGTATCTTGCTTTCGTTCTGTATCGTACTATTTTAATATAGATGCCCGATCAGCTTCCAACATCATCAATTATAACAAAGCATACTTGATGATGCATCCATAGTCGTCACTAAGCCCCTTTTTATTATTCAGCTGGGACCTTAAATACTCAATATTGCGGTCTTCCCCGAAGCAGAGTCGGCTCTCGGCCGAGTCGGGTCCTCATATGGACGAGTCCAGGTAATTGGTGTGGTCTTCCATAGGGTTTTGACTTTTCGGCTTTCTCCTCGGGGGGCTATACGTGTTGTCATCACACTGTAATCTGCTGTAAATCTCGAGATCCTATTTTCCAGAAGGTGTTCATATATTTATTTTTTGTGGTTTCCTTAATTATTTTTGTAAATATTGGGCGAAACATTTCTTTTGCAACAAACTGCCCAACGTGATTCTTGGTAATCCAATTTCGTAACAACCTGGTAGAACTTTCAAACTATTCATTGTTGGATACATTGGATAGAATGCAAATCACATATTGGGCAGAGGATAGTGTATGCTCATGTTGACCACATTCGAAGAGACTGAAATTGTTGCATTTTCAAGGTTTTGAGGTAATGTTTTTTAAAATGTGTTGATTTTATTGGGTATTTTGTAATTAAATGGTATTATTGTTTTTTTTTAGTGTTGTCTGATCATTCATTATTATCGCTTGATGTTTTATGCTTCATCTGTTTTAGTTTTTAGTTTATATAAAACAAATACTTATTTGATTGGGTTTTTTAAGAGCTTATAATATATTGTGATGCTCTACAAAAATATGTGATTAAGAATCATATTTATTAAAATTACATTTTTAATACATACACAAGTAAGTATGTATTTTACTTTAAAAACAAAACAAATAAAAGTTATATTTCTTCTGCTTGATTTGTGTAAATGTCTCGTCATGTAATAAATAAATAATGTTAAAATTGTTCAACAGGCCTGCTCTAAGTCCATATCATTCCTTCCCTTACATTGAGAACACAAAACTGGGTCATTTGTGCCTGGAAAAGCGGGTTTTCTACCGAGCCGTGTCGGGTCTGCATTCAAGTATCAACATTCATTTGTCTGCCAAATACTTATTAACCGGTATGTAACAATTTTTATATTCTTATATTAATTGCTTGAGTTATACAGGATGTTCCAGAGACAGTGGTAGGCCCGAAACCTAGTGATAGGGGAGGGGACATCATTACCAAGCCCATGAACACTATATATGATGATCCGAAAGTCAACGGTTTAGAAGTTATTCATACTTTTATGATTTTTGAGAAATGTCATTATAGAAATTATCATTACCCTAAAACTACTTAGTTACTGTACTTATATTGTTAAAATTTATTATTTACAAATAAAATAAATAAAGAATATCAGTATATTAATTAGGGTAATATAGGGTGATGATTTTAGAGGCGTGGTTTTCAAGAAGAGATAAAACGCATATAATTTGATGTTATGGCTAAGAATTTAGTTTTATTATAAAGATAAGGGTTTGCCATTATGTTTTAAAAATGATTTCGGGTAAGTGGCCGCCGCGGCTGACTCGAACAAATTCCAGCCGAGAGGCCCAATTTTCAACCACTTTTTGCAGCAAGTTGCGCCGTATGTCAGCAATAACGCGCCGAATATTCTCTTCCAAGGCGTTAATCGTGTCCGGCTTATCTGCGTAGACAAGCGACTTCACATAACCCCACAAAAAATAGTCCAGCCGTGTTAAATCGCACGATCTTGGAGGCCACGCCACAGGCCCACGACACGATTTTTACTTTATTTTAGAGTGATTTTAAAAAAATTTAGAGTGATTTTTTCTAAATTTGCACTATTTGCAAACGTTGTTCAGGAGTAAGTCTATTCATTATGAAATGGCAAACCAAACTGAGCATAAATCAAGTGACAGCTGTCAAAAACACCAACTACGAAAAAAGTAGTGCCAGATTGAAAACCACGCCTCTAAAAAAACACCCTATACCTAAATTTGACTTATCCAGGGATATATTGCAAAATTCCTCCCATATTGGGTTTAACACCATTACGAAGATTGACATAGCAACATTAAAATATATATTCTCCGTGGTTTCAACAACAAAATCGTACCTAAGCCCATAGTTGTTTTAAAACAGCTGATTGAAACCTTTGATTAAAATTTACGTTACCGGAACCTAATTTTTTCAACAGATGAAACTAATATAAAAAATAATAATAAAAAAGTGTAATATAAAAAAAACTGTATACGTTCAGCTGTCTTGGGACTTAGATGGACAATGTTTGAGGTAGCCTCGAGATATCTGACATCAAACTCCCGGCCACAAAAATATGTGAAATGAGTAGGTATACGAGTACATTATATTTTTTTTTAATTTTTTCAAAATCACAATAATATTGGTACAATGCAGCGTTAGTGATTGGGTTTATTACTATTAAATACAGCATGGTTTCCGAGAAAAAAATGTTAAATTTACGTGATAATATTGAACCTTTGTTGTCATACGTTCGTCGGCTGATCAACAACGGGTCATTGACTGTGCTCGGTCCAAACCCTTGAACGAGCGAATTCTAAAGGCAATTTACACCAGCGCTGTAATAAAATTAACAAATTTGAGGATAAATTACACAATAAACAAACAAAACATGGGGTTAAATTAAACAATAAAAATAATTGCACTGAAAAAATGAGTGTAAATGCAGATTATACTCGTTTTTTATTTTTGCAGTTTTGTTTCTAAAAACCTGCAATAACAATAATAACGATAATATCTAAATCTATTATCTACAAATACATCATAATATCGGTATTTTTCTGATTAGAACTGCTGATAATATGAGCATGTTCCGTAATTGATTTATGATTATCATATGACAGCCATTATTATCAAATGCTAGTAGCATTATCAATGCTATCAATTTCTATAGGTCTCATGCTGGCAATGTTCCTCATGTAATCCTGTATTCCGTCTTTTGTAAAATAATTCTTTTAATGGGACACAGATATTGTGTTTATTATATATTTAATTGGTCATTATTAGTCATGCACCGAATATAGGTTTTTGAAACCGAAACAAATATGAACTTTATTCGGTTCCGCTTATGCTGGAATTATTCGATTAATTGAAATTGGATAATGTTGATTGTTTTTTTAATTTTTAGGCAGCAGTTGTTCGCGGGTTTACAACTCTAATTATACCTATATTGTGTCCCAAAACTATTTAGAGTTTTGAAACTATATCGAAATTAATCTTGATTACCGAGAAAAAAAATGTAAACTTTATGCAAAATTAGTAAAAGGATATTTAATAATGTTTTTGTTATAAGTGCTCAGCTGTCGCCGTACGCCCTAACGGTGTCAAGGCCATAATCGATCGGCACGGCAATGGAATTAGCGCGCTAAACAAATTGACACCGTCTGTCCAAAAATATAACAAATTTGGGGTGATGTTTTTTTGCATTTTTTTTTAATATTATTTCTTACTCATAATAGGTTACACAAGTCTTCGGTAATGGACTTGGGACAACCTGTATATTTAGTTGATTTTCAATTAAAATTTTAAATATTCTTAATCAAAAAGAGTTCTTCTAATTTCACATTTGCGTTCACACGTTTCTTGTCACGCTGTGTAGTAAAGTAAAATGCTGAATATTTATTATTTATTCAACAGTTTAAATAAATGTTACTAATGATAAAATTATTCTTATTTCTAGTCTTTTATACCATATGTAGGCCTTAAAATGACACAAAGAAATGTTTAATATTCGGGTTATATTAGAAACTTAAAACTCGCAAAACTGTAATTTGTTCGACTACATTTCGATTTATTGTCAAATTAAATAAATAAATATTACAATAACTGAAAACTAAGACTATTTCTTGGACTTTGTATAAATGTGTGATGATCTACACACTGAGGAATCACTCTCTATTTTCATTATGAAATGAAAGAGACAATGCGTTAATTTACCTCGCAAGTGACACAAACAACCACAACATGGTTTATAACGCTTAATAAATTTGATTCCAATTTTTTTAAAATTGTAATTTTGTGTGGTCAAACAAAATATGACAGATAACGTTAAGGAGCCTCTTCCCGTTGGCGCTCTTCTCTGTCTTGCGTGTGCTTTTAAATCATTCTGTCTCATCTAACGAAACACTCCCGTTGGTTAATTATGAAAAAAGGAATCAATTTATGTCCAAAAACTTACTTGAATTTGCATCTTTATAAAATAAACTATGCTTCTGTAGTTTTATTTTCTTCATTTTTGTATTCAGACAATAAGATATTTACGTCAAAACTATTGATAAAATGTATAGAAAAACACAGACTTTTGATGCTCTTAACTTTTAGACAAAATAAAAATGTATCTTTTTAATTTAACCTAGATATTTAGGAGATGAAACGATACCCACATACGTAACGATAACGATAGTCACAATCTTACAGAGTTTGTATTAGTGATAATATTCAATCTGAAATTAGAGACCAGTATAAAAACCTAAACAAAATGATTCCAGGGATTAATCCATAGCAATTAGTTCAATTTTGTTATGAAAAACAGTTAAAGCAAACTTTTTCGCAATTAGTTAAATTAGCAGTTACATAACGTCACAATCTCAGCTGTGACGTTATGGTGCGTTTGCAGAGCGGTCTTTTTATTTTGCGAGCCCACAAGGCCAACAAACACTCAGATATTTCAATAGTTTCAATCGATAAAGAACTATGTACTTCTAGATTTAAAGCGGTCATGTTCATTTAAAATTAAGATGAAAAAAAAAACAAATCGATTCAATATTCAAGTAATTTGTATCCATTTTTGGTTCTCAGTTTTGTTAAATGTCCATTTATTTATATACAATAACATTTTTTATACGTTTTTTTTCAAAAAATTGTCAAAACCGCTAGAGGTATTCTTAATTAAACATCCAAAATCATAGAACTATTTTTTGATTTTTACCCATAGAATCACATAAAGGCCAATATTTCTTCGCAGGGACTGGGGGCTCTCCTCCCCATCCCCCTTTGGCACCGCACATCACTGCCCCCTTTACGCCTGACCCTTTAAACCCTAACAATCGAAATATAAACAAAAAAAAGTTAAAACAGACATACTCATATTCATTTCCTTTGAGAAAATTGTTTTTCAATATTTAAAATGTCATGCTGATCAGACCCTGTTACTAATCCATGTTTGTTTATACAAGTGTGCGCCCATTCGATATTTAACTAATAATTACTGTTACTTGTCATGCTGCACTATTTTTTTAGTTCAATTGTTGCAATTTTTGTTATACAGCTGTTATACATAAATATTGATTACTTTCTATGACAGATTGCCCAGATTTTACTGTTTGTCATCATAAGTGGTAGCACATATTACCGGCATGTGCTAATTATTATTATTATTATTCGCTGGTAAAGCAGCTGTTTAGCTGATATGCTCATATCTCATTCTCAGTTACTAGTGATTTGTCTAGATTCAAGAAATTTATCACGGAGATTCTTGAATTGGTTCACACTTATAGCTTCCACAACTTTCCGTGGTAGCTGACTGAAATTATCCACAACTCTATTGGAGATAATGTTTTCCTATAATTAGTGGAAAAAATAGATTTATAACTTCATTGAATGGCTGCGAAGTTGCATGTTTTGGTTAAACGTGAATGTATATTTAATGTTTGCATAATTGTAATGTTCAGTTAACACTGAATGTTGTCATTAGTTTCTTTAAACATTGTGAATGTTAACGTTTTTTCGCGATAAACTCTACATCCCCACGATAAACCCTTAGTATTATTTAACGTTTAACGCTTTAACGTTTAATCTTCACTGCCAGATCAAACATAGCAGCCTGTTTCACATATAATGTTAGGGGGGTAATTTCGGTCATCGAGTAAGATCGACTATCCAGGCAAATGAACTTTATTTATACTTGATTTGGTCTGCCATATTCAGTAGTTAAACTACACATTTAACCTTTGTTGTCTAAATGTGTCATCTCGTTACCCGAAATTATCTGTCATCTTATTAGTCTGACTGTGATATATTTGGAAAGTTTGTTGTGTGATGAGCATATTATTAGATGAATGCTTAGGATAGGACAGTATCTTACAAAAATGACAGATTTTATTGGGTTGAAGTTTCCCTATATTTGTTAGAAGTGCCTCATATGTATTCGGATGTATCCCACTATGTGAATTGAGGATTTTACGGACTTTCACAATATTTAATTTGAGTACATTTTATTAATTATACCTATTAGGAAAGGTATTTTCGAAGTTACATTTGTTTTATTTTTGTTAAAAATCCATCGGAAATATAATGCCTTCTAACTAAAAATGAAAATCCCAGAAATTGACATGTTATTCCCGGCAACAGTATGTTTGTTATGACAAACTTTCCCGCCTTTTAAAATTTTCCAAACCTATGAAAAATAAAAATCATCTCCAAGTGACAACAAAATTTGCGAGAAACTTATATTTAATGATCCCACCCGCTGTCCTATTTAATACAATTCTGTATAAATATTTAAATACCGGTTGGACTATTCCTCATCTCAGTTGTGATGCACGTTAATTTTATATCGTTATAAAACGAATATTTATTGCAATATTTAAAGTTATATATTATTAAATGCACTTAAATTTACATACAATTATATGAATATTTCTTTAATCAATTTATGAATATACTTATTTTTTAGTGGTTGATCCTTATGATTCGGAATTTTATATATTTATTTATTTTTTTATCTTTATTGGAGAAACCAACAATTTTACACAGTACATATTAAAAAAAAAAAAAATACATCAAAATTGGACCATTTACATTTTTTTTCACAGCACTATGAAACTAATACTTTTTCCTATGGTATGTGAGTGCGATGTGGCCCGGAGGTTTAAGAAGTGAAACACCGATCAAGATAAGGATTTTTGACCCTATGAAACTGGGTCTAATCTGCTAGAGTAATATTTGCAGGATCTTCGGAAAGGTCACTGTCATTTTATTAGGGCCTATGACCTGTTATAATTCCGCAAATAATATTTAAAACTGCACACTTTAAAATCCTGCAAAATACTGCTTCTTATAAGTACATCGCTATGCATTAAAACTGACTCACTGTGACTGAAAATTACTAGAAATTTGTTTATTAATAATGTATAAAATAATTATGCATTCACAGAACGTAACGGCAATGTGGAGTTTGCAGCCCCTCCTGAGGGCATTTGGGGTCCTAATCTGGAAGAATTTCAAAGGAGATTTGATCCATCACAAACCAATGGAGAAGGGCCCTTTTGGCTTAAGGTGAATATATTTTTCTGTTTAGCTGATTTTATTGAAAATTTAATACTAAAGCTGCAAAAAACTACACACTGTAATTACATAATAATGTCAAACTTTTTTATGTGTATGATTGGATTTTCTACATTCAGTAGTTGTTCAGACACTATTAAATTTTCATCACTGCTACTCATCCCTCCATTAATGTTTAAATACTGAAAAATAATAAAATTTAATCATTTAATTTGCCAAGTACGAATAGGATTAGGAGGAGATGAATTAGGTTTAGAAAGATGCAAGATGCTTTTTGACGTGACGACTCGCACCAAGACCTGCCTCTTGGTTATGGCAACGCAAACCGAGACATAGATCTATGGATCAATTCAATGTTTTGATACTTCTATATTGTGTTATTGTTTATACGAGGATGGTAAACATTTTGCTAACTTATTTTTCAGAATCTATACTTCCTGTATCTTTTAGAGATGCGAGCGATAGCCAAAGCTGGTCCATACCTCGAGCGAGAAGAGTACTACACCGGGAACGATGTGGACGACGCCGAAATGCGACTGGCAGTTAAAAATCTTCTTAGCGTTATTTAGTAAGTCCTCTCCATATTATAATTTATTAGTATAAATGTAAATTATATCATGGATTATATGGGTTTTTTTTAGATAGCTTAACTTCATACAATTATTAAACGTTGATGAAATGATGATACCGAGATGTAAATGGCGCTATATTTTGCCAATACAATATTAATCATAATAATATTTCCTTAGAAGAATTTACAAATTTACAGTTTAGAAACGATAATCAAGCTAATTCACAGATGGTGCTCAACTTCCACACTGGTTTGTTTGCAGCCTAAACTAAAAGAGTAAATAGTCTATCTGGTCTAGTAGTCTATTAAAAGTATGAAATTGATTTTTTTCCTGTATATTATGATGTTTGAGACTTGTTTTAGTTTTTAAAGATTGGTTGACAATTTCTTCTTAGCAACCTTAACCACTATATTATATAATCGATGTTATATCAAATATAAATTTTATCATATAATTTATATTTTACTGCTTCTCCGAATTTCACGGCAAACATGATTTTGAGTTTAGAGTTCAGATGAATTTGGATTTTTTTCAGTCCATTTCCTAATCACTACAACGAGACGTCAATGTTTACTGGTGAACAGGCCGTCAACCTGAAGGAGGAATTCAGACAGCATTTTATGAATATTTCAAGGATTATGGATTGCGTCGGTTGCGACAAATGCAAACTTTGGGGCAAATTACAGGTCCGCCACGTCTTTTACATTTCATTCGGATCTTAATCTTAATGCCCTCATTTAACTGTGCTAATTTTAAATTGGGCAAGGAATCAGGCATGAAGATCTCTCGCCACCAAAATTGTTCTCTGCTGATGTCGAAATCGTATTTGGAAACATACGATGGGATGATAACTATAACTAACTAATATTTTTTTTAATTATTTCTTGTTAAATAATAATAACAATATTAGATGTCGCATGCACATATTATTAGCAGGGTGTATCCTTATTCAATATGAAGTAGGAAAAAATGTGTAACCGGTTTCCGATTCACGCATTTTTAGCTTCTTTAATTATATTTATACTCATCAATAGGTAATAGATATTGCACAATTGTAACACTGCTTTTCTTAGACTACAGACGTTGTTTAGTAAAGAAGGCAGAGCACAAAATGAAGCAGTGCAAATCGTTAAATCCACTCACAGAAAACCAAAATTCTGACCAACAAATTATAAAACGCTTACTATTTACTAGAACAGAAGTGTGTTTTGAAGAATAATCATATCTAGGACAAAATATATTTTTTAAAAAATAGAGCCACAAAGGCAATAAAAAGGATCACTTTGAGTGTACTGTATAAAGTATCCTCAAGTGCGATCTGTCAATTAACTTAAAATGGATAATACTTACAAAGGTTAACGTCAAACGTGGGCTCTAAGAGTAAGACATAGAAAATATAGATAAACCAAAAATAGAAGATATATAGAAATAAGAAGGGAATTTCACCAGACATAGAGACAACGTTAACTACTGAATTGCAACTGAGGGGGAAAAAAGGAAAACCGAGAAAAATGTAAGATGACGCCATCTCAAACACAGTAAGGAGTTGTCTTCATCTAGCAGTGGGTCTCATCAAATATCATATAAAACTCTCTTTCAATCTAAACTATAACTTGTTAATTAAGTGAGAAAATAAAGACGTTTTAATATTATTTTATTTCAAAGGTTTTAAAAAGTTTATAAAATTGAAATTGTTTGGCACGTAAAATAATACTTATTAAAAATACTGTTTTAGTTATGGTTCGTTGTCTTTTTTTCCGTTTCAGATACAAGGTCTCGGAACTGCTTTAAAGATATTGTTTTCGGGAAAATTTGATGAAATCGATCCATTAGCGCATGGAAGTGTCCCCCTCAAACACGCCAGGAGTTCCTTCAAGCTTAAAAGAACAGAGATTGTTTCATTGTTTAATGCATTTGGACGGTGAGCTATGCTTAACCATTATTATTATGCTTATGCATTATTTAACTTTGAACGAAATTTGTTTAACCTGGCTCTTTCCCGAGCGACGAATTGTACGTATTCTACCTCGGCGAAATTTTCAAAGATCGCGTAAAACTGGGCGATTCTTATTTTAGAAAAACTATTTATGTTATGTTGAAAACGTATGTATGTATGTTATGGTTTTATTACCAGCTATACACCAGCACCGGTGCATGCGGGTACCAGACAGATTAATCTTATATAATATATGGCTATCTGTCAACAAATTTATGAAACTGTGTTTTTTTCAATAAATTATGGTGTTTTATGAATGTTTGAGACTTGGTGCAACATCTGCAGCATGTTTTAGTTACTAAAAAGAGGTTTCCAACTTTTTGTAGCATTTAAGCAATTGCAATTGCTTTTGTGTGTGTTTGCCCATCACTACTTGGAACCTATTTAAAGTATTTAAACGCTAAAATGTCACTGCTTGGATATTTCAATTGACCAAATCAACAAAATAATAACAAAATTTCATTAAACGGCGGAAGCACACACACTTGACAAAATAGAAAGAACGCAATGATAAACAAGATGGCAGCGGTGATGGGCAAACACACACAACCAAATAACAGGCTATGGAAGAAAAAGAAGAGATAGGCAATGGGAATGAACTAGAAATAGACCAAAAGTATATATTTGACATATAAATACATGTATCTCAACAGGACCTTGGGCATCTCTTATTCATATAATAACAATTTTATTGGTAGGTAAAATTGTACTATTAATGGTAATGTCAAAAACATATTTTTTATTTTTTTAGGCTATCTACGAGCATCAGAGAATTGGAAAGCTTTAGGAAGTTGCTGAGGTAGCAGTGGTAACTGGGCAAGCAATTGAACTGTGAAAAACAAGCGAAAAATTATTTTTAGCTTATATCGTCATTATGCCTTTTGGTATGAAATAATTTATTTTTGGATTGAAACAATATCGGAGTTATTTGTTACTAGGCAGACATACGCTGATGGGTACATTCTGATCATTATCAAGGCTTTATTTAATAATGAGAAGATCACACCTTAAAAATGGCAGAGAAAAATGGTTCAACTGTGGATCTTGGTAACTCTTGGAGTCCAGGAAAAATAAGAAAAGTTTGTTATGGAATCACAGTCAAAAATACATACTATAATCTGCAATTGTTTTAAATCACAACGGAAAAAGACCAGTTTGGCTAGAAGGTGCAGAACATTTATTACAAAATGTCTTGTCTTTGACAGATAATTAGAGATTCTAATGAATTTGATGGATTTACAATTAAAAATATATAAATTGATTGGGTTGTAGTCCCTATGGTAGGGTGGATCTTATGGTCTAAGAGCCATTCCAAACTCGGCATAAAACAATGGTCAGGTTAGTATTATTGTAGTACAACGCGGCCATTCAATGAAGTTATCTAAATCTCTTTGTTCCACCTAATCCTAGGAAGAATTTTATCTCCAATAGAGTTGTGGATAATTGGAATCAGCTACTATACAGGAAGTGGTGGCTATAAGTGTAAACCAGTTCAAGAACTGCCTTGATAAATTTCTTGAATCTAGGCAAATCGCTAGTAACTGAGAATGAGATGTGAGCATATCAGCTAAATAGCTGCTTGCTCAATAAATGATAATAATAATAACAACAATAAACTGAAGACCTCAATATATTTCTTATTTTATTTATGGTTTTCAAAACATTCAAATGTTAATTTTTAAGAAATTGAGGCGAAAGACATTTCATTAATGCGGTTTAGATATATTTTTGCAATACCGTTAGGCTACAAACTGCCACATATGTTTTTTGTTTTATTGAGGTTATCATTTTGAAGTGTTTTACAGCCATCTGAATAATAAATTGATATTTCCTATTATCGACTATCGATCATTTTGTTTTTAATATTTTCTTGCGTTCAATGACACTAGCGCGGATAATTCTTTCAACGACTTACAAAATCGGTCCAGCCATTCAGACTCTAAATTTTAACAATAAACATAGTCACAATCTTGCGAAATGCAGTCAGGTCGGGTAAAAAATAACTAATAATCTTTCTCTGTAAAGTGAAGGGAAAAGACGGAGAGGTAAACGGACATTAGGGTCGTGCAGGCGTGGCCCGGATGACGTGAGCAGAGTCCACGTACGCATAGATTGTTTTTACTTTGGGCTTGGTAAAGGAAAAGCTTTACCTGGGCTGGGGATTTCAGATAAGATAAATTATTAAATAAGTTGTCATTTAGTTCGAAAAGTGTAGATTAGTGAGAAATAATGTAATGCTAAATTGTTATTTTACAATACTTAATTTGATTTAAAAAATATTTAATTAGGAAATGACATAAATGATAGAAATTGAATATCTTCCCAATTATTACCACCGGTCAAAAGAGGAAGTTATATATTAAGTATTTTGCCCGTGGGTCAGTAGAATTGTACACGAGTAGGTCAGGATGAATAAATTGTGAGGAACAGTAGTAATTTATGACTTATTTATATTCGATATTTTGAATTATATTGTCTGAAAATAATTTATTTTTATTTTCAAAACCTTGTGATATATATATTTTATTAACCTTGTTATCTGTTAGGTTTTTTTTTTTAAGTGCAAATTGATGCAAAATAATGCAAATGAGTTTTATTGTGTTGTTTGTTATATATTATTATAATAAATTATTTTAGTAATTTAAGTTGGTTATAGTTATTGCCCTGTCAATCATTTTAATGTGTAGGTTGTTTAAAATCTTTACTATCACATAGTTTAAAATCTATGTACAGCTAAGTTTATTTTGCTAATATTATATAGGTGTTTTTTTTAGAGGCGTGGTTTTCAATCTGGCACTACTTTTTTCGTAGTTGGTGTTTTTGACAGCTGTCACTTGATTTATGCTCAGTTTGGTTTGCCATTTCATAATGAATAGACTTACTCCTGAACAACGTTTGCAAATAGTGCAAATTTAGAAAAAATCACTCTAAATTTTTTTAAAATCACTCTAAAATAAAGTAAAAATCGCGTCGTGGGCCTGTGGCGTGGCCTCCAAGATCGTGCGATTTAACACGGCTGGACTATTTTTTGTGGGGTTATGTGAAGTTGCTTGTCTACGCAGATAAGCCGGACACGATTAACGCCTTGGAAGAGAATATTCGGCGCGTTATTGCTGACATGTTATTGCCAACTTGCTGCAAAAAGTGCTTGAAAATTGGGCCTCTCGGCTGGAATTTGTTCGAGTCAGCCGCGGCGGCCACTTACCCGAAATCATTTTTAAAACATAATGGCAAACCCTTATCTTTATAATAAAACTAAATTCTTAGCCATAACATCAAATTATATGCGTTTTATCTCTTCTTGAAAACCACGCCTCTAAAAACATCACCTTTATTTCATAAAATGAGAAAATATTTTTTTATTGTGTTTTGATGCTCATGCATATTTTATAGATGGCATATTATATACACACGGCAGCCGCAAATGTAATGAGATGTGAGGATGAGCAAATACAGTAAAGAGATTAAAAATAAATGATATCGCTTAAATCTTTTACCATCCACAATGTGGGGCTCCGGAAAAACACCTTTGCTGAAAATGCAGCTATATTAATAGAATAAGTTTCGTAGTTTTTATTGAAGATGGCCAGGGGACAAACTCTGTTATAACATTTGTCGTTGCTGTGTGTGGTTTTTAATTTTAGTGTTAGATATATCATTTATTTAAATTTAAATAAGTGCCCAATAAAATTTCATAGTACAAGAGGACTCCTAAATTATATTGCGAAATTCATATTTTTTGTATTTTAAAAAGTAGGTGGTAACAAAATATCAGTCAATACTGTAGATAAATAAAATGCCTTATCATAAGGTAAAGGTCACGCGTAATGTTATGATTTATAAGTTAGGCAGTAAGGTTAAAATGCAAAACGCGACTAATAGCTTTGTTTAGGCAAGTATAAAACTCATGTTGTACATATTTATTTTACTAACAGTTACTAAAAAATGTCATTTTTGTTAAATATTATGAACGAAAGATAAAAATATCAAGCGGTTGGTAGATTTCAGCGTCATACCATTGAATATGGCCACACAAATTTACAACACTAAATTATTAGTTTAGTATGACATGTATTTTATTTATAGTGCAATTTAAGGTTTTATTTTTGGAAAAAGTATTTTACTACAAGAGAATATTCTCTTAAATTATTCTAGATGGCACTAATGCTCTCTATATTTTGAATGATTAGTGATTTTATGAATGTATTATTATAGTCGATTCGCATGAACAGTAGAAGTTTGAAATTTATGAATGTCACTCTCTAAGTTCAAGCTAATATAAAGTAATAATGCAATAACTAGCCGATTCATTATAAATTTTGTTTTGAAGGTGTTTTACAACCGAGAAAAACATTTTTGCTTTCCTCATAACTTCTGTAAAACTTCTTTGCTATGCACTGAGTGTAGTGAATTTTGTTTTTATATATAATAAATATATTTATATATATAAATATATTTATAATAAATATATTTATATTAATCAAAGTTGGACATAAAAAAAAAACATTCTCTACAATAACTTTTACTCACTTTTGTATCATTTTGGACGATTTTATATAACTATATGAATAAAAGATACTTATCAGATGTTTTAAAACATCTAACAATTTTTTATTTTTACACATGTGGAAAAAAACACCTTTTCAAATATGTCAAAAAATCGATCATTTTTTTTATAACCACAAGTTATTCAATGATGATGTTGATAAATGTTTATATACAGTTTTTTTCTCCATAACATTCTACATCGATTTCTTATTAACTCATTTTCAAAATCGAGATGTATAATTTGAAAAACCCGCCATTTTTATATGTTTTATCAGATTCAAACTGCCGTAAGTGCATTATGATGATGAATAGGTTATTTCTAAGGGCATAATCGCCATGAAATTCTACATCGGATACACATTCTGTGTAATCTATAAATGTTGTGTATATGTTTGTAAAAAAAATGTTGATTCGTCATTTTAGGTGCTAAAATATCAATTTGACGTATTGTACGAATGGCCGCCACTGCCTGCATCAAGAGTTAGCATACGGTGACAAAAGTACAATATTTAGCAATGACCTAAGGCTGAGACGGTGTATGAAATGTCACTGCAAATTTAGCAGGTGAAATAAAATATTGCCAACATATCATTGAAAATTCACAGCTGGTGATTGGTTCATTGAAATTGAGTACCAAGCAGCACCAACTGCGCAATTATTTATTTGTAGGCCCATTAACTATAGTGGGAGGAGATGGACGAGTTTACTCGTCTCAACTCGCGATAGGTTAACCTGTCTGCACTGGTGCAGGCCATCAAAAGTTCCGTCAATTTATTCCTGGATATATCGGTTTTTGAGACTTCCAACACCATATTATCACACGATTCCTAGCATTTTTGTCATACGACAATATATTATACACGCAAGATGTTTATGATGATTTTTTTTTAAGTTAATGCTCTTTCTATTGAATTATTTGAATTATATGGTTTCTACATTAAAGTTTTAGTTATAATCGATAGAGCTTTACAATGATTTAATTAATTTACAATGGTACAACCTTTAAAATGGTTTTCAACATAGTTAGATTATTTTCAAGACAACTTATGAAATTTTATTTTGGCGTTTGTCAAATGTGGGGTTTTGTAAGTGGAAATGTGGAGTAGAGTAGTTTTTAAGTAGTTCATTAATTTAAATTCAGAAAGTATAATACCCAATATTCCAAAAGGAATTTATACTTCATTCGTTATACAATGACATTTTTGACATTAAAATAAAATAAAATGATAATATATTTGGAATTACCCTCTATTAATATTAAGTCTAGAAAATACCAGCGTTATATAACTGTAAAGCGACTGACACTTCTGTGATTTTTCGATATTCAAATGATACAAAACTCTCCCACCAATAATAAATCAAACAACTACAAATTAAGAAACATTAAACACGATCTAGTTCATTGACAACCCTGGAGATATGAAGGAGGACGTCTTTGGCGTTCTGACCTGCGAAGTTGAAGGTCTGGAACAACTGGTGGTATATGCTCTTCCTCTGCTGGTACTCATAGAAATTGATAGTCTTGATCGGGACTAGGCATTACATTTTTGTAGTGCCAGTAGTCGAAATGTTAATCTTAAAGTCTAATTAAATATGGTGACCTCGCTTTAGACATAAACCGCATTGATTATCATTAGCGTTTTTTTTTAGATTACTTTAATAATTATAATCAAAATTAATTTATAAAAAATATCCCTAGATGCGGTCGAGATACTAATTATTTGTCTTTTTTTTAAGAACTTTGTTTTTCAGGAGAAGTCTGTTTGCCTTTCTTTATCAGTGTCAAATTTCACAAAATACACTTATTTTAATCTCATAAAACTAAGTACTATATAAAGATTTACGACACTTTTATGTTTGGATTAGAGAAATTTACCTATAGATGAGCCATTCCAATATTTCTTTCAATTTTGCAATTATTCAGTCCTATAATTTTTTTATTAATACTCTATTGACATTGACACAATCATGTTGCCTTAAATAGTGAATTTTACCAAGCAGGTTATTGAAAAGAAATTATGAGAAAAAAATTGACAGAGGCAAGTTTCGCGATGTCTTCAAATTGATATTTTTCGTAACGTCCCGTCTGTCGGAAAACACTTTAAAGGTTAAAGGAAACTTAACCTAACTTTTTCTTTAACTTGACAGTATAGCAAGAACTATCTTTTACTGTGGACTATCTGAAAATTATGAAATGTCAAAAGATTTGAAGAGTCCGTGGGGATTGTTGAATATGAGCAAATTAGGATGCTTTTTCACAACCACACCAACCGCTGTTTTCATTTGAAGAATAAAGCAGTTAACTCCTTTTAATATATTTAGGCACATGTGAAGGTAGACAAAGAGAAGGAGAAAAGAATTGCAATGCACAAGATCAAATAAATAAAAATACATTTCTAAATTAATATTATTACTTTATTGATGCAATAATCATAATTTCAAATCAATATGACATCTCATGGCATAAGTTTTCTTTTGTATATCACAAAAAAATTGTTTTCGCCTTAAAATACTCTTTCTAAATTTAAACAACTCACTTTTACAAATATATGTTTGTCATATAACTATGATCGTTACAAAAAATAAACTGCATCCGACAACATTTTTATTAAGTTTCGTCTTTTTACATAATCATTATTATAACAATACTTTTTTCTTCTATATTAATTTTGTTCAGATTTAAAAATTTAATTACGTGCCTTCTCTTTTAAATTGTTTTTTTTATTTCTATAAAATGTTTAACAATTGGAACAAGAAATGCTAAAAAACACAATGCAAAGCGATAAATCATATTTATTACTGTGTGATGTTTAGTAAGTATATGAGAAGCAAAATACTTACTGAACAAGTTTGGTTCTGTAAAATGTTAATAATCTCACCATCATCAATGGTGAGAGTATGATTAAAAACTAAGTCAAACTCGTGTTCAAAAACTGCTCCGTGGACTCATTGGTTAAGAACGTCTGCGAAAGCGGTTTTATTTTTCTTTCGTTTATTTGGTTCAAACAGGTGCAAGAATCTATAAGATATTCGAATTTAGTTTGTTGCCAGTTGCCTAACAATTATGAAAATAGCTTTCAAATTGATATATAATTTTGTCATATGTGGTAACATTACAATAATTTTATTGTTTGATTTGGGAGAGTATCAACTTACTCGTAGCTCATAAAATGTATTTTTTATTCATATTACCTATCTTAAAAGCTCTAACGTTGTGTCAATGATAATTCTGTACAAATAGGACCAATATATTTGCCAATTCTAATTATTTCATATTCAACCGTTTACATATTTAAAATGCATTTAATTTTGTAGTGAATAAAACATACACATTTCTAAATTCTATACAGAAAATATGTTAACTATTTCTATCAAAGGTACATATTTACAAATATATCAGTCCTCAAACAATATTCATTAGTATTTGGCAAATCTTATGGTTAGTTTAAGTGGTATTGCAAATATTTTTTAATGACAGCAGTGCATTCACATCAAGCAATTCCCCAGTAGGAATAATTTATCTTCTATACCTCTTACATAAGTACAATATAATATTGTTAGATTTTTTTTTAATAAGAAAATATCTCCTGATTAGGTAAAACGAGACAATCATTGTATTTATAAATTTATATTCTTGTGGTGACATTATATCAGCGACCCCAAAATAATTACAATACCCCACTGTGAATGTACGGTTTGGTAAATAAATACAGTTCATTCACCTCGCCTAGCTTCTTTCTCCTTTCTCAGTTCATTTATGGGGTTATATAAATATGGCAGCATATGACACAGTCAATAGGGCAAAGCAATTAATAAACCAAATAAGCTCATAAAACCAGTGAAGCTGAATGAAGTCGAATGGCGTGTACGAGTCCAAAATGATCGGAGTTCTTCAGAACGATGGACTAAGGACAAGGCGACGCACTAGCCTGCCTCCTTTTCAATGTAGTGTTGGAGAAAACTGTGCGAGACTCAGGGAAAGGACTGGAAACATCTTCCACACGTCAGTACAGCTCCTAGCCTACAACGACGACGTGGATATTGTAGTACGATCTGATCTTCGAAGCCTTAAGCTGCTGCTGATATAGGCTTTAAGGTCAATGAGGCAAAAACTAAATACATGCCTGTTTATAATAGACCAATCCTGCGTAAATCTAAATAGACAACTTCGAAATGGTTAAGGAATAACCATGGTAACCGCTGACAACAACGTTAGCGTTGAAATAAAAAGGAAGATATTGACAACCAACAGATGTTACTATGAACTTCAAAGGCACCTTAAATCACGTTTACTATCCCGAAAAATTAAGGAGCTACTCTACAAAATTCTTAACTAAGGTGGGCCCGGACACGTACATAGAATGAAGGACAACGAAACCTTAAAAAAAACCTTCAGGGAGCACCGGAGGAACGGAAAGATGCCGGATGCCCGAAGCTCTGATGGCTGGATGGGGTCAATAAAGATGTAAAATCATCAGGTGTGCAAAATTGGAAAGTAGCTGCATTGAACCATCGTCCTGGAGAAGATTTCTTGAGAAAGCCTGGATGATGGTGATTAAGGAGATATTTTTCTTTTGTCCAAATAGATGTCAACTTCGCAATAGATGTCGTGGAATTACGACTATGCATTGAATACACAATTACGAACTATACAGAATGTCCCAAGACCATTCCCGAAGACTTAGGGGGGTTTGTGTTAACTATTATGAGTAAGAAATTATATAAAAAAAATCATGTTCAAATTATTAATATTTTTTAAGAGATCGTGTAAGTTCGGTCAGCGGGCTAATTCCGATGTGGGGGATCAATGACCTAACCTTGGCGGAATTATTGGCCGACGGCCACTGTTGTGCGCTTACAACGAAGACCTTGTGACATGATTTATCGACTTATCGATTTAGTTTATTATTATCAACTGAAGTTTACATTTTCTTTCTTAAAAAAACAATAATGAATTGTTGTACAAAAAACACTCGAAATTGCAGGGCCAATTAGCTGGACTTTTTATCGGAAATGGTCTTGGGATGCCTAAATAACAACGGTTGATAATGGTTGCTGCAGAGGACTCTGAATAGCAAGGTTATTAAATAATATTCCATCGTTTTGACAAGTTGTATTAATGAAGAAACCATAGTAATCAAATTTTAAATGGTAAAAAAAAACAAACTACCATCATTTTGATTTATTAACAATATTTTTCTATTAATATAGCTTGTTTTTAGAACAAACTTTTTTGTTTTGTGGTCGGCGATGGTCGTCACGGTTTTTTATTTCCGGACAAATTCAACTTAAAAATACAAAATAATACACGTCTGAAGTGTAGCCTAAAGCAAAATCACTGAAAATGTCGCCTAAAAATATTAAATCATTCTATACATAATTTAAATTCGTAATACGCTACACGAGCAACCAGCTACAAATATTATTTTAGGCATTATTTTGATATTACCTAGACAGCTGTCCATTTTCATAATGTTAAATCACACTTTTTACACAAAATTATCACACACAAAATTATAACTTTTTTGTCCACTTTCATTTAAATCATAGAATATTTCCTGAATGTTACTGAATTGTGAAGCCTATATTTTTTTTTAAATCACGGCTGGCTCTATGTTCAAATGATAAAACTAGTACTTTATGCCTTAAAAAAAATAATTTTGCATTTTTTTTCGACTACCTACCTTTTGCACCCAGTTGCTAGTTAGTACACAGTATTACGCTAGTTGGTATTACGTACTTTCCACAGTTGCTCTAAAATAAACGTTTTACTTATTTTCAGCAATAAAAAAAAGGTTTGTCATAAATTTGACAATATTGTTTTCGATGACTGTACTTTAAAAAATATGACAAATAAAAACGAAAATATGTTTTTCCTAATAAAAATATATTTTTTGATTGTTATTTCATAAAAGTTGTTTTGATTCATGAGTTTTTCTGAAATAAAATAGAAAATGCTTTGAGAATGAGAGGTCTTCTGCTCAAGATTAAATATTTTAGAGAATATTTTCTATGATATTAATATCTCAGGGTAACTAAAAGTGCAACATTACGGCAAATAAAAGTTACATTCACAAGCAATCATTCGCCATGTATATTTTAAAATATACAAATTACTGTCCTAAAATGTGAAAAAAATATTTGATGAAAACACATAACGTAGGGGAATATTTAGGGCACTTGAAATTGGTTATGAATAAAAACAAATTATTCTACTGACTATTCGTAATATAAAATAATAACACAATTTTCCAATCTTCAAACTTTCAAATTTTTGATGGATATTTAGTGTTTTGTTGCCGTTTTACAATAAAATAAAAATTAACATTTTTAAAGAGAACAAAAAAATTAAAATAATACGGATTTTAAGATTTCTTACAATTTTTTACACGTTAAAAAATTAAAAATAATATAACATCTAAAAAAAGTAAAACAATATACCTACTCCATCATATATAAAATTTTCTGTTCACACATTTTGATTTTGATTTAATAAAGTAAATTTGCGTTCAGAACACACTTAAATATTTTTTAATTGGAAGCAGTATTTATGAAAGTTCTCGACTTTTTAATACATGATTTTATGGTATATAAATTTAACACAATATTATACACCTTAAAAAAATATTAAAATACCAATTATATAAAAATCTCAAAACATACAGCAAACAAATTTATGTAACAAAAGATAATCAAATACACACGCTAACAAATTGCATTGCTTAACCAATTTTCATATTTTTTTAAAAACTAAAAAAGAGTAAAATCTTTCTTATAACATTCTCCGAAAACATGTGTTTATATATTTCATTATTTCATTTATAAAAAAGCCAATTCCGTATGTGAGTGTGTGTGTGTGTGTTTATGAATTTAAAAATTAATTAGATAACCAAGAAAATTACAATATAAATGAGAGTATAAGTTGTCCGAAGGTTGAGATCAACACTTACCTAAAATTAGGTAAATCCAACAATAACAAATAAGCTACATTTTACGTATTTAAAATGGATACAATTAATATTGTATCTTCAAAAATATCCTACGCCTCCATTTTTTTTTTAAGAACGTATATTTGGTAAAAATAATAGGGTTAATTTTGCAGGAATGCGATTGCAAAATGTAAAAACTTACATTTTTCTAGCAACCATTAGAAATAAAGTGTAGATGGAAAACGACAGATATCAGAAAACTTCGATTAGGCTTTGGTGCGAGCCTAGCCACGAATAGGTGCAACTTGCACCTCTCCGAGGGGGGTTTACCGTTGTGATTGGTTGAGACGTGTTCCCTTTACATTCCCTCGCGCTTTTAGCTGCATACCGAATACCCTAATAATAATGCCAGATTTCAATAATTGCTACCTTTAATATGATTTTCAACTAAATTTTAGATATATAAATTAATCAAATAATAAAATAATAACATGCCAAATCGAAAATTATAATGTAGTTTGCAATTTATAGTTAAATTTAGGTATACTATTGACGATGCACGCCAAATTCTGTTATCACTTACCGGGCAAAGATTCTATTTAACAAAACGGTTTAGGTTTATTACCATAGTAAGAGTAATGTTATGACTAGTAAATTTGTTCAGTGCCCCAGCGAAACTATAAAAAAGTGGGAAATATTGTAAAGTGATGTATGTGTAATATCACCAATAAAAAAGTGCCCGATTATAAAGGTGAACTTTTTCTCGTGCACATCCTTTTATGGGATTATTGTACACTTCAAACAATGTCGCCCTGCGACCCCGTACCGTACAGCAGCTGTGCACCATTTACCGCACCCCTCTCTCCGTCTGCCTCTAGCTTATAGCTGCCGCGTTATGGTCCTTGTGAGAGTAGGAGACAACTTTTTTTGACATATGCCGCCGCAACGAGTTGCTAACGTATGCATTTCGCACACCTGTGAAATTGCCAGATATACAGTTCCCATGTTCAGTTTAACTGGAAGTTTTCTATTGATGTCAAAGGCAACTAGACTTAATTAGTTTGCAAATTCCTAATTGAACGTCACGAGTATTTGCTTTGTTTGGAAAAATGCTAAGTTGCATTTCACACGTCAAATCAGACCGTCCTGAGACGAGTTATAAATTTCTTTCTCACGGTTTAGTTTTCATTAGTGTAGACGGAACTTTCAGTCTTCAGTCTTAACTCACAGCGTTCTCGGATTAGACACCTTCCTAGGTAGTCAAATTAACATACAAGTCTTTACTTTGTATCGAGTCAATGCTATTATCGGTCATTTATTAATTTCTATTTGCATTCCTACTGAGTCAGAAATTGGTTAGGATAATTGTGTGTGAAACTCTATCCTCAACACACGTTAACGAGAGATAATCATTGTCCCGTTTGAAGGAATAATCCCATTAAAGGACGCGCTTGACAAAAACTTGTACCTGTATAAACAATATTTACTCTTAAAAGTATCCTACCGTAGCAAGAGTGACAGCTTATTTTTAACTTTAATATGTAATGAAAAAATACTCACTCGCAAATTAATAAATTTGTACGTCGCACCTGCAGAGTACGAAAGTATGGCATCTAAAAATTGCAGTTATACAACTGGCAATTTATACTGGGATCTTTCCTAAATGGTATAGAAAAGAGAAACGGAGGTAATAACTTATTATGCCAAATCACCTAAAAAAATTACAGAAGTCAAAAAAAAATTTTTGGCTTCTTCAGAATGGAGTATTGTACTGGTAAAAAAAAGAATGAAAACATACTATAATTACATAATATTATAGTCGGTTTCTTCAGGTATGTAGTGGTTTTTTTTATAACAAAGAAATATTGTTTTAGAAGGGTATGGAAGTCAATATAATATTAAAATTAATATTTTTTATGAAACGTGAGTCTCGGTATTGCAAAGTTAATATAAAAAAAATGCTTAACAATTCATTGTCGAGACAAAGCTGTCTTCTACTTATTTTATATTCTTATAAAACGAACAAATTTAAGCACAAAATGAATAAAAATATTCCTGCAAAAAGAGAGAGAAATTTACAAGAAATTTTATATTGTATAAATAAATATTACAAAGTGGCTCGTAGGCCACATAACTTAAAATCGATTTCAATCACAGTCGCGACATTATGGCTCTCAGTGCCCACGATACACGGCACAACTTTAAAATGTTACGTTCTACACGATCGATACATCTGTCACGTGTTACTATGAATTTAGAAGCTATTTCTCATATAGAATTAATTTGACCATTAAGGCCTTGCAGGTCACATCACACTATAAAAAACAAAATTCAATAAATGCTAAAATGAAAAACTACATACAGTAATAAAGGTAACCTCTCAAGGTTTGCTGACTACATTTCCGGATTACAAGGAACAATATCTTGATATATAAAAGTTGTTAATAAAGATTTTAATAAAACAAAGGCTCTATGGGGGCTAACAGAAGACTTTCATAAAATTGCTTGTCGACTGCAAGTAAAGCCACACCAAAAAATTGTCAGCGTGACAGACGTACCGACCTATGGCAAATCAAGGTGTGCTCTTATGAGACTATATTAAAACATAAAACTTATACCCTAAATGTTGCTTATAGCTATTACTCTGCTTAAATGTTACAATACAACAAATTTCGTGAAAAAAAATCCGGTTTTTCTTCACGATTGGCTTCTTTCAAGGTCGGCCACCGTCGATGGTTTAAAATGTTCATTTTATACTGGCGCAAGCAAATTCGAAACATTGTGACTTAAGTAAGTACATAATATATTGGCTCAAATAAGTCCGGAACATATTGGCTATAGTAAATTCTTAACATATCGTCCTTAAAAAGTTTGAAAATTTATTAGCTCTAGTAAGTTCAGAACATAATGGCTTGTGTCAGTTCGGGATAATCTGATATTGCCTAGGAACACGTTGGCTCGAGTATTGGTTTAAGAATGTTCGGGACATACTGGTTTAAAAGGTTTACAACATATTCGCTCAAACAGGTTTGGACCATATTAAATCAAGTATGTCCAATATAACGGTCAAGCAACATTATATACAATGGTGAACAATGGCTCTAATAAGCTCGGAACATATTGGCAGGGTTGATGAAATTGTATACGAGTTGTATAAATCGCATCATTTAATAACAAATACGTTCCAAAATAGCTATTATACACAAGCCACATTAATCAGATATAAATAATATCGTAATAAATATTATTGTGGTTTGCGTTTATTTAGACAAAGTTATTGCCCCAAAATTCGATATTTTTTTATTTACATTGATACTTGATTGTTTATATTTAATTCCATCTCCACAAATGATCAGATAATATATTTTTACCTTTATATTCAGTAACAAATTATCGACATTGGCAAAGCAGTTAGCATATTATTTTTTGAAACTTTGTTCAAAAGACGGACAGCACTTACAATAAATTTGTTCCCATTGTTGCCAGGTATAATCACTATCACTGCCTTCTCACTGATATAACTTTTTATATCAAATAAAAATGGTTTGCGAAATCCTGAACAGACAAGGCTGCCCTAAAACACAGTAGTTAAAGATTTCAGTTTCCAATAGACCTCTATAGTTATAAAAATATACTCAATAAATATGATCTGCAGTTATGACATAACTTTTTAATATACTTTTGAATCAAGTTGGTCGAACTTAACGAACTATTTTGTTTATTTTGTTGGGTTTAAGGGTAAAAATCAGGTATCTGTGTTTTCTTGTTTCGTGGTATGAAATGGTAGTTCCATTTTGGCCGAGACGCTTTTCGGTGCACGTTAATATGTAAACATGATCACTCGGATAAATATCTGAACGTTGTCTGAAATAACTCACGGCGGATATAGAACAAATTTTAATATGAACTTGCGGCACTAGTAACATGTACAAAATAAATGATTAAAAATATTTTAACATCACACGTTTGTACACATATTTTTTATGACTACTTCAAATGATATATATAAATAATGATCCATCGCTTACAAATAATGCAATATGGCCTGTAGTTTTTAGAGTCGCAAATAAATGGAACAAATAGAGGTTAGATGTTAAGTTCAACGAAAGAAAGACAGCCTTAATTATTTTTTGAGATTGTTTTTGGCAAGATCGCAGCTGTCATAAAAATCAAGGACCAAAGTCAGGCGCATTAAATAAGAGGCCGAAGGGACAGAAAAATAAAGTTAAGGGATTAGTGACCCATTTTGTGACCAACATGAAGACAGTTGAAAACAGCTGAAGAATTTATGACCTTGCGAATCGGTTTAATAAATTTTTGTGGCATCTAGATGTACTAAATGGTTGGGGTCCTCTGGTTGTCTAGTATGTTTTTTAATTTGAATACATTACGGAACGGAAGTTTTTATATTACGATTACATACTTAACCCGAAGATTTCAGAGTTAAGAAGTAATCAAAAGAAAATGTATGTACTTCCACCTTAGTTTTGCCGTGAACAAAAAGATGGAAGGGGATTCTTGTAGCCGTGCGCTCCTGGACCGTTCCAAATTGTAAACGCTTCACTCAACAGTCAAATTTTGCGATTTCTTAGTACGAAAACTGCAAGATTTGACAGTTGAGCCAAACGTTTGATGTTCGGACTGGCCCAAGAATAGCACAGCTGCGAGATTAACACAGCAAACAAAAGAGTTAAACCGATCGCTTACAGAACCTCAAAAACTTGTTTGAATAAATCATTGGTTCAAATTATAATCTATACAATTAGCGGCTGTTACATATATTACAATAATATATAATTCTAAAATAGAGATACATTATATAAATTGTACAATAAATAAAATGTCATTGAATTTGATAACTTAATTTTGAACACTTTTAGTTTACAAGAAGCTTTGTACAGTACTGTGTACCATCGATAACGATGGTAAAATAAATCTAAAGTTTCATCTATAAAGATGAAACTTTAGATTTATTTTTATATACTCAATAGGTGCATCTGGATGCTCCGGAGATGTTGGCGTACTATATTCATGTAAATAAATAAGGAAGGAACCCCATGACATACAATCGCCTAATAGATATTGAATAACAATAAGCGTGTTCTATAAATATATCTTCTCAAGGAAAATTGGGGTAGTAGTTCGAGATTCAATGTTATACAATATAATCCGGTATTTGTCATGTGCGATTGTATTTCCTGTAAACTTTTAATGTTTAATTTTCAGCAGAGCAATTCTCAAACGAGTAGATTATTTTACATACTTGATATTACAAAATGCACAATATTTATTGATTATAAATATTGATTACTATCATAGCCATTTAATCCCACATTTCACACAGGTCCATCCCAAATCTGAATGGTCATCTGTCTCGCCAAAAAAATAATAGACCCCACTATATTAATGTGTTACCAGTAGGCATTGTATATTACTGTCCGGCAAATTATTCTTGACATAAACTATGAACTACGCTGATGCCATCTCACGGAGAAATCACAATAATGCAGTTTTTAAGTCCCGATGTTGCTGCCGTATTATTAAAATTATGTTTTATTTCTCTAATACATGGCACGGGCCGGGTGGAGACTGAGGAACAATGTGGCTGTGCTTTAAAAAATATAAACTATATTTATATTTTTTTTTTTTTTTGTTTTTTCCGGTTCAGTTGTCGAAATAGGTCAACCTTACCTGCAAGGACCGAAGTACATAAAAATGCACCTGTATATTAATAATATAAATATTTATGCAAAAGTAGTTCTATGGTAACACCGTTCTCACTAAGCACGGGAATGCTACTGTCGGTTCGGGGGTCAAGCAGAATTTGCCTGACAGTAGGTATTCAGGATAGATAGTTTTTTTGTATGATACATTTTTTCCACTACATTTGAGAAATAAACCCCTGAAAGTAGCCTCTCATAGGCTATTTTCAACAGATATTACAATGTTTTGATAAAAAAAATGACAATTGACAGAAGACGTAAGAAACGGTAATCGTCAGATGACAATGTCAAACCGGCATTTGACAAAATGCAAAACTGGCAACTGACCAAAATAGTTGACTATACATTGTACTGAATGAACTGTCCTCGTTTTAGCCGCAGACTTTGCTTTGATTTTTGTGCGCATCCCTCGGTGGGACGGTTTTTGGTGTCTCGGGTTGTCCTGGACGGTGGTGGCCCCTCTCGTATGAAGTGAAGCGGCCTCAAAAGAAGCCAAGCAATTCCTACTCGATGGTCGTTCGTGGGCCGTCTATCGGCATTGTGTGGAGCACCTCGTCTAAGAGTTGAAGCGCTCTGAAACGCAATTATAATGTTATCCAGTAAAATTACAGCAATAACCATGTCCAAAACATGATGACACAAAAACAAAGTAAAAAACCTATTAAACAATGGTTTTTATATCTCTAATACAACTCGAGTTATCGAGTTATTCGAGCATCTGAAAATACGAGCGATTATCAGCGCTGACGTTACAACTGCTGCTCTGTTACCTCATGCTGGCTAGTTCAGTATAAGTGAACAGAACTTTGTCCAATTTAAGATATCGAAAATATTATTTCAATGTTGTCATTTATTGAAGATTTTTCTTGAGAAAATAAAAAAAAACGAGTGTATCACCTCATTAAAGCGATGCTAGAAATGGTGTATTAATTGCGTAAACGCTTCATAGAATGCCCACTATATAAATGGCGAAAGTGTAAGCCCAACGCCAATTTTGCAAATCAACGTTATCGCCCAGCATTTGCAAGTTTACAGCATTTACGGACATTCACTAATATTCAAGGTTGTTAGACCTAAAATGGCAAATCACTCTTCATAATTTTTGTGATAAAGGTCCTGTACATGCTTGGAAGCTCTTCTCTGAACCTTTTCAAACAAATTAATGTCTCCGAAATCCAAATTCTAAAAGTGGCCGAACAAGTCTTGAACTTTTTTATAAAAAGGTCAGGTGTGATTACATCTTTCTTATGAGATACATTACAAAATTGTAACTATGTTCGTGATATGACCATTCCATTTTAGGTTGTTGCAAACAGAGACTCCGAGATTTTTTGTAACTTTGTTAATAGGAGTATTATCAAATAAATTGGTGTTTGTGGGTTGTTCCTGTCAATGTGAAGTACAGTACATTTATCTTGATTTCATTTAATGACCCACCTGTGGGTCCAGTCTTTGAATAGTAACATAATGTAACTAGTGATATTTTATAATAGAGAATTTCATGGTGAATCAAATGAAATCTGACTTATGGCGATTGGTTATCTTATGCCTGCACTGCGGATTTTACAGTAGACAGGTGAGTTTTGTTTATTTCTTAAAGTAATTTTCGGCGTGAAATTGGCAGGATAAGGGTTATAGTATGTTAGGAGATAATGTAGTGCGGTGTTTCAGAAGCTACTTACTGGCTTTACAAGTCAAACCAACATTGCAGCCCGACATTGCATTACTAAATTTGATAACAGTAGCCTTACGAATATAAAATGTATGTTTACAAATGTTATTATTGTTTCATTGAAGGGTCATACCTGTGCAGATGTACTTCGACCCAGCACGGTGTCTCCTTGATAGATTGTCTTGGATAGTCTGGTCCCCATCCTTTGACGAATGACAGTCGAACTATGCACAGCCTTCGGAGGTCATCCACGCCAATGCCGGCCGCGGCCGTTAAACCTGCGTGATATTACAACATTAGAAACGTTACAATTCAATACTATTTTAATACAGTCCTTTTAAAATACCCTATATGGACTCCTTTCTGGAGTAAAGCCATCATTATTATTTATAATAATCATAGTGCCTCTTCTACGAGTCTTATAACGTGTGGCCACCAAAACTTTAAAACTCTAACTCAGAATCCATAAATCATTTATAGGCAATAATAACCTTGCTTCTTATAAAACCAGTAAACTTAGACCTTAGAGACTAAAAACAATAAAGCTACAAATTGGTGTAAATGTGGTTTAACAAATTCCGCTCCCTACATAAAACACGAGATCCACGCGTTGCCGCCCGATGGTGAAGTTCGATGACCAACGGAATATCCCATGCAGGGGCTGCTATCCCGTTTTTTAAGTTTAAGTTATAATTTCTTATAATTGGCAAATAATATATACAAAACTATGAAAATGTTTGTTTTTTATATTTAATATTATTTTGATATAGCTTTTATAAATAAAAAATGATTTACCGCTAAATCCATTAAAAACACTTTCAATTCACTAGCGCACCTTTCACATAAACAACAAACGTCAAAACTGAATTAAATTGAAAAAAAATCAAAATTTGTCTAGGCCATTCATGAATTCAGGTATACGTTACATACCGCGTTTTTAAATATTAATAGAAATGCGTAAACCGATGACGCTTTTAAGCGCACACGACAACTGGTGTATACAGCAATGACGAGATACCTCATTATCGGCGCTGAGTGTTTTAAATATTATTATTTTAATATTCTACATCTATATTAGTGGTGTTGCACAAATTGCAGGGTGGGCGCGGGTGGGAGGAGGGCTAAAAATAAAAATATATTGTTTTTATTGTTTTGTTATATTTTTATAGATCACAAATATTGAAATAAGATAATATTAAACACTCCAGAACAGGTAAATCGAGCGACTGTGCATTTTTGTCTTAAAGTGCCAGGTATCAGATTTTAAAAAAAAATGTCTGAGACACCATTGAATAATCTGTTAAATAAGGTCAAATATTATGAGACTACTTTCTGTATTCGCCCTAAATTAAAGAATTAAATTACCATAAGTTGAAATCGAGATTTAGCCATCGTTAGCGCAAAACAGGAGCACTAATTACTGAGGTTATAAAAGTGAGTGCAAGTGCAATATGGTAACTTCTTCTTTTCTCTAAAGTAAGTTCTTTATTTTTAATAAGTTGTATTATTCCCTCTAGCCCTAATTACAGCATCCATCCGTTTTTACATCTACCATGAATCCATGAAATCTCAGGGAATAGTATCCACTAGTCATTCTACTGCAATCCAAGCTCTGGAATATTCTGCCGATTTTGTTCAATTTATACATAAATTGTAATTTCGGCCCCATCTCTGTGAATGCTACTTAACACTTTGACTGCTGCGGCAATTTTCAGAAATCTGGCCTAAAATGACAATTTGATTTAATCACATTATATTATTAAAAGCTCTAATTCTATTTTTGTTCATTTTTAATAAATTTTCTGTTCATGCAGGCCAGCATTGATTTTTTGTTCTTTTCCCAGAAGCCATCTATCGATATTAGCACTGATATATTTCGAGTTTAATCGTAAAAGCACAAAAACGGCAAGTAAACACAGGACGAGATTACTCGTAGTTGGCGTCCTAGAAAAGAAAGCAATCTACGAGTTATCTCATAGTTGGCAGTCAACGTGTTAAAGAAGCAGAGTGAAATATAAAAATAATTTAAATTAGGCGAGTGAAGATACTGACATTTATTCAGTGGCTGCTGCATATTAGAGAGCGGCGAGGCGGGCTGCTGCGGTAGGTGGGACGAGGCACGGCCGGCTACGGCCGCAGCCTGAGCGGCAGCCGCCGCCGCCGCGGTGGCCGCCTGCGCCTGCATCTGCCGGTGGCACTGACCCAGGTCAAACACCTGAAGAAAACAAGATATTTAGATTGTCAAATGTGTAATAATATTCGAGACATATGTACAGATAGAAATGTCACATGGGAAAGTATCATAATCTGCCAGTGGGAAACCCTTTATCAGAGTTCAGGGCTTGGTAAAAAAATAACTACTTTAACAGCTAGTAATTTTGATTGTGCTTTACAGGTTGGACTAGCATATTTTAGTATTTTCAAAATAAAAATATTGTACTATACTATAGTTATATAACTTAAAGTGTAAACATTCCAATAACTATCACACTTTTTTGTTACTTTTAGGGTATATATTTTTTATTCATAATGAATTCTTTATATTATTGTAAAATTATTCAATAAAAGAAAATGTATTAAATCAATATACTTATCTAAAAGAGAATGATTGTCAAATATAATAAAATTACCACTTTTTGAAATAGAAAAAAAATATCTGGTAAAAGAAATTTAACCTTTATACATGCAGAAGGGTAGATCTTGTGTACAGCATCCCCTGGAGCTCTCCCAGCTTCCCTGTCCAGGTAGTAGGATTGAACAAAGACAGAATGATCCGAGAGACATCTCAGCCACACATCCCCCTCGCCCCTGAGGTCCAGCTGAACTCCTTTGCCTATATGTAATCTGAAATATAAGTAACAGCGGTCAGTAATGATGAAACAGTCTTCTATTATTATTTTCTTCTATATCTACAAAAAGAGTCATACAACTACAACTTTTGTATGGAGAAATGACCGGGTTGCGGCTCTTAAACTATTTAATATATGAGTTTTACCTTACAATAAAACTCTTATTATGTTTCCTAACCTATTTGAAACCTTAAATATGAGATAGCAGTTTACCTTTAACTTCAGTAACGTGTCTACTTAGCCTTATCCATTTTGATAACTGTCATCAAAGGGCTTTATTATGATATGTGCCCATGTCGGAATACAGCTGAAGTCGTGATTCTATACAAAATAATCAAAGGAGGTTCCCTTTGCTCAACAAATTAAATTACATAAAACTATGGTCGATTCGATATGTTTTTGTAAAGGTGTTTTTTTTAGAGGCGTGGTTTTCAAGAAGAGATAAAACGCATATAATTTGATGTCATGGCTAAGAATTTAGTTTTATTATAAAGATAAGGGTTTGTTATTATGTTTTAAAAATGATTTCGGGTAAGTGGCCGCCGCGGCTGACTCGAACAAATTCCAGCCGAGAGGCCCAATTTTCAACCACTTTTTGCAGCAAGTTGGTATGTCAGCAATAACGCGCCGAATATTCTCTTCCAAGGCGTTAATCGTGTCCGGCTTATCTGCGTAGACAAGTGACTTCACATAACCCCACAAAAAATAGTCCAGCGGTGTTAAATCGTACGATCTTGGAGGCCACGCCACAGGCCCACGACGCGATTTTTACTTTATTTTAGAGTGATTTTAAAAAAATTTAGAGTGATTTTTTCTAAATTTGCACTATTTGCAAACGTTGTTCAGGAGTAAGTCTATTCATTATGAAATGGCAAACCAAACTGAGCCTAAATCAAGTGACAGCTGTCAAAAACACCAACTACGAAAAAAGTAGTGCCAGGTTGAAAACCACGCCTCTAAAAAAAACAACCTATATATATAAAAGTTTTACCAATAAAAACTCTCACTACTTGAATCGAACCGTGATACGACTGTCTAGGTCTAGGGAAAAAACTGTGAGCCGTTGTCACGACTCTCCAAAACTTGTGAGGTGGGACGATTTGCCAAGACAGGTGCTGCCCAATAAAAACTGTTTCGAAACGCTCACCTGCTTTAAAGATCGTCAATCACAAATCAAATATCTGACTTCGCTACACATCTGTGGTGACTAATTTCTACGTAATGTACCGGCGGGGCCATCTTATGTTCCCATCCGACTAATGATCTAACCAACCAATGATGATGAAACCAATGATCTTGACGAGATCATTGTGATATAATAATAAATACGCATGCGGAGAATCTCAGCACTCATTTTTAAACCCGAATAGGGTTCAAACGAACAATAAACTTCTTTAAAACACTGAATTCGTGCTGGACCCACGCGCCATGAATTAAGGAAAAACACCAATTGAAAAACATGGCGACAATTAATTTCTGCCAAGACTGACGGGTGACATAAGGGTGTGACACAGTGAATTAAAGGATGGATAAGGTTAAGTAGACATGTTACTGAAGTTAAAGGTAAACTGCTATCTCATATTTAAGGTTTCAAATAGGTTACGGGCAACATAATAACTCTTTACACAAATCTGTGGGGCTAGTCTGAAGCTGACTCCCCGATTGCTCGCTGTCAGCTTGACGTTTGTCTAATGCATTAAACATACGTTAAACTGACAGCGAGCGAATGGCGAGTAGGCATCAGGCTGACCCCACAGATCGGCTAGCTTTAAAGTATTGCCAAATAATTAAATGAAAGTTCATTTAATTTTTTTTTTTTTATAATAAAGGATTGTTTAGTATTTTTATTATAGTTAAATAGTTTTTATAATATTTAAAAAAAAATACAGTTTGTAGGGGTACTTTTGAAAACCCAAATTGCCATATAGTGGTCATAAAGCCCAAAAACGGTGATAAAATTTTAATAATTCAAACTGTTGAAGAAGCAAAGATAATTACCTCGCTCTTTCACTCTGCTCAGTCCTATGAACGTTGCTCAACGCACCTAAGCAAAACCGATTTCCGCCAGAAGGGTCTACATAGCCATCAACCTGGAAAAAAAATTACATATAAAATATCAAATTAAATCATAGAATGTTGTCAGCGGCGGATTTGGGGGAACATAGAATTCATATATGAATACTTCTCAGTGTTTTCTCCAAACTTCGAGGTTATTCAAAGACAGACATGTTGGACGACCGACTGGAGTCATATTTTATTCACTAGATGTCTTTTAGTTTTACCTGCGTTGAATAAAAAAGATCAAATCCCTGTTATTTGCGGCAGAATGTTGTATATTTTTTTAATACAAAGAATTTACCCAAGCGTGACTAATGCGAGAGAATCTGAATTGTTTTGATTTGCCCATATGGCACTTTAACTGTCCTATTTTTCTGTGTCACGCTCGTTTAAAGCGCTAATTATACTGTTTGACGTACTTTTTGTGTTCGTCAATAGATTGCACATAATAAAAAAGAGACAATGTACTCTGCTGCTCACTTGATGATGCTAAACCCCACCAATACTAGTCTTTATTCTAATTACATTATGACTCCAGTCGCATAAAACCTCAATGAGTACAGACAACCGTGGACCGCTTAAAAAAACTACACACAAAGGTGAATAAAATATGTCGTGACCTACTCACAGTGACATTGGGCCTGCTGGAAGGTACCTTGAATGTCTCCCCGACCTGTGTGTCCAGTTCAAAGTAGGCCACAGAGCACCAGTACTCAGGGGCGGGCTGCGACGACAACAGGATACGACTTCCCGTGTCCGAATGAGGCCCTGAAATTAAAAAAAATACGTTTATAGTGACAAATCGGTTGAAGATTGTATACTAACAATATCAATGAATATACATATGTAGGATGTGTTTTTGCATTCATATATAGATGAAGATAAAATGTAATTTTAAACTAGAATTTTTATAATATATTAAGAAAATAGTTTAATTGGAATAACATGCCTCAAAACGTTGCAAGTCATAATGTTATTGATGCAATTGTGACATTTCAACATGAATAATAGGGGTTATCATATTATTGTGTTATTGCATATGGTTTCAAACGAAACATGGACTATTGTTCAAAATTAACTGAATTAATTGAACATGAATGCAACGCCAGGCACCTGTTTCAGTTTTTAAGATTTAAGCCACTGTAATCTTTAGAGGATTCCTTTTACCTATTTCGTGAAGAAACCTTTTATATTGGTTAGGCAGTTTCTTGTGTATTTTTTTTCTAATATTTTAAAGTGCCAGGTCTAATATTCGATCATATCTATAAACACCATACATAGCAAAATACCTAGGGGGCAGAGATCCAAAGAAATGTGCAAGAAAGTTCACAGCAGGAGTAGAAGAACCTCACAGATTTGTGGACCCTGTGAGATCCGATCAGCGCTCACAATAATACTAGAATTATTTTAGCATTAAGTTCATTTCTAATCCCTTCTTCGAATCTCAAGAGGATACAACCCGGTTACTTCTCCATACAAAAGTTGTATATAGTGTTGTGACTCTCTCTTTTGTGTAAACAAAGAAAAAAGATTACTGGATATCATTTGATCTCATAATTATCAGAGTTAATAATGAAATAAAAGCTAAATATCTACTTTGTTTAGAATTGAGAAAATGAAACTATAGTGACAGATAAAGACAGATATTCTACGGCGCGCCTCATCAATCATAGTTAAACTATACAGCCTTTACATGGAACACCATGATTTATAACACCAGACAACAGATCTTAAGATGGATTCGTTCTTGTTAGATGTTTTTTAATAGATTTCTTATTAGTTTGCCTTGTAACGGCCAATAATGATACGGTATGAAGAGGTTAATTCGATTTATTATAATTCGCCCGTTACAATATAACTTCGGTAGTCCATAACTACTTCGGTAGTATAACTTCAGCTGACTCCATAGTGCGTCACGGGCGCGCATGTCGACCGGCAGGCGAGTAGGTATTCACGGCGCAAGACTCTGATGGAATAGGCACCGTGGCAGGGGCAACCTCCGCTCTTATAGTCTGCGCTGGAGGGGAAACCCTCTACCTCGGACATGATGCATTAGGCACGGCCGTTTGACGTTATGCTGACTGTGGACGGGTGGAGTGATGCGATATGGCGTGATGTCACACGCTGCTGATGTCAGCATACCAGGGCGTGGACGGCATGTGACCTTGTGACCCCCATAGCTTTTTATAAAATGACATCTTGTTTAGGCAAAATCTTAATCTTGAAATGCCTTAATTTTTTCCAGTTCCTCTTTATCGTCCATGTGACCAGCTCTAAGTAATACCAGTAATTGATATTAGAGATCAAAGACACATTATGAACTGAGACCATCCCATATACCATATCTACACTGTATTCAAAAGTATCATAAAGAACACTTACAATAGTTGTTTCCGTGATGACCCTGCGATGCCTGCGTCGCTTGCTGCACGTTTGTATTTGACTGTGTGTTGTTTGTGTTGTTTCCCGTACTGGCAGAATTGCCCGTACCACTGTTACCAATTGCTGTCGGAGCGTACGTTAAGGTGTTGCTGCCTGTCCACGTTCCCCCTGAATAAAAAACTTATTAATTGTATAATGACGTAGCTGAAGTGATTGGTGACGATTCTAAACTTTGCTCGGGTGCTCAGTAAAAATTTAATACAATACTATGTGGGTATGGTAAACAGTCAATCAATTTAAAGACAAACACACTAGAGATTTGAGCTTATCGGATTGTAGCTGAATTGAAAAATAAAATTTACCCTATGAAAAGATTGAGAAAGGTATAACAGATAAAGGATTTAACCTTCTTTTGTTCATAAAAGATCATCTCTGACTAAAACGAATTCTAACTCTAATTCGTAAAACTAACATAACTTATGTGTCAAAAAGTTTTTACACTGCCGTGTTCCATAAAGCCTTAATGGTCTCTAAATTACATATTTAAATGAAGAAATAAAAACATCATTTGCACCTTGCTGATGTGTCCCGTGCGCTGTGGTAACCGTGGCTTGTGGTATTTGCGGTGCCACCGTAGCAGTGGGAGTCACAGTGGAGGAACTGCTGTTACCGGGGTTGCTTGCAGCGCCAACGCTTGAACCGCCACCAAAACCGTTTTGCTGACTAACCGGAGATATGGCGCCTGCTCTTACGAAAAGAAAAACAAACACAGTTTAGATTTGGAAGCTTTTTTGATCAAGGAAGCTTCTCTAAACGGCAGCCAGAAACCGTGTAAGTTATAATTATATATATTTTTTTATAATATACCAGTTCAATGTATTTTTACAAATTACTTAACCTACATAGTTACCCTTATAAGTAGGTACGTTTTTGGGGTTGGGGTTATTGGTTAAAGAACAAAAAAAAAATTAAAATAATGGTAATATTAAAAATGTAAATCCAAAAGTAAAAGTAAATACCTAAATTGTAAATAGGTATATACCATTAGCCGTAAGGTTACCACACTCTTGAAGTGAGAGTTTAAAAAAACTTAAGGCATGAACTTAAGGCACTAAAGTTCTTCTTGATTTAAATCTGGAAAAGAACTGGCAGTGTATTTCATGCAAATCCCGAGCACAAGCGAGCCGAGAAAAAACACATGCAGAAGATAAAATATCAATCTCAGCTGAAAAACCATCTCCGAATTTTCAAAAAATCAGTGTGGCTGATTCTGCAGTGCTAAATAACTTTATTTATTACGCAAGGATTTTCAGGGCATCCAAAGCCAGATGGCCGACTTCAAAGCTTCCGTCGATATGTGCTCGTACAAGGTGGATGAATTTGCACAAAAAATGGCAGAGGTCGACCGCAGCATCAAGAAAATAAACGATTGCGAAGGAAAAGTAAAGTTTCTCGAAGAAAAAGTGTTTAATATGGAGTCCGCTGAAATGAACCGATTACAGGAAATGAGGCAAAATAATCTGGAAATAAGTTGTGTGCCCTTGGCCCAAGCGGACCTGCTTCAACTAATAAAGAAATGCGGCAACGCAATCAAAGTGGATATCGACGAACGCGACGTTGACTACATCTACCGCGCGAGCGCAGCGCCTCGCGACGCTAGCGGTTCCGGCGAACGGCAGCAGATGGCGCGGCCGCGGCCGCCCGCCGTGATCGTCCGCTTCGTCAGCCGGCGCAAGAAGGAGGAAGTGCTGGCCGGACTGCGTTCTTTGCGTACAGCTCGTACGGGACCCGTCACGACAGCCGACATTGGACTCGATACGCCGACACAGAAGATTTATTTTAGCGACCATCTTACTATGCAAAATAAAATACTATATAAGAAAGTGCGAGACCTGGCAAAGCAAAATAGATACAGGTTTGTGTGGGTAAAAAACTGCTCAATCTGGGTACGAGCACAAGAAAATACTCCTGCCCTAAAAATAAAATCCGAAACAGATCTTATCAATATAAAGTAAGCCTGAAAAAAAAAATAAGGTTAAGCGTTAAGCTTATATTAGTATTACTCTTTAAATATCTTACTTTATTTACTAGGAAATTATTCCGCCCTAATTTCGGTCGACTTAAGTCCGTATTAACAAAAATACAATACTTGCAAAAGAGTTCATTAGTTATTATCTCTGTTGTTTACCTATACTTACAACAGCCAACCTATTATTATACCACAGGCAAATTTTATACCACTTAAGTCATCATTTATTTATGTACATCATCAAATAAACATACATGCATTTTCTAAAACTAAAACTAATGTTAAAACATCATTTATTGGCCATTTAAAATACTAAAGAATGGACCATGTATTAGGCATTATTTTAATTTTTATTTTAATCTATACATACAGCTTAAAATTAAGAAATTATTAATATGTATGGATATAGTCTATTGTGTAATTTGTTCTTTATTTTTCTATTATCTTCAATGTTTAATTTTTTGTATCATTTAAATATAAATAGAATACATAATAATTACCAACCAAAACACTTGAAATATTTTCAAGGAATACTTTTGAATAAATACAATTTCACCCCACCTCGAAATATTATATATGGGAATAAGCTACATACTATATCACAAATAATAAAACAAAAACACATAACCACAAACGTATAACACTACCAACAATAACACATTATATATCAAAATCTCCATGTATAAAAGGCATCCTGATAAAATGTGCATATAATCACTATTTAATTTTTTATACCATTTTAATTAACTCCTTCATAAATAAACTTTTATGAACTAATTATCAAAATTGAAAAAAATAATTAAAAATACACAGTAAAGCAAACGTGTAAAATTGGAGCAGGTATCACCCCAGAACAGACCTTGTCTAGTGGGGTGATAAAATCCACACCACCTATCTATTTTGCTGTGTATGAGATAGCTTAAGATTACTTATAACTAGTTTTATTTTGATTGTTTTGTGCTATTTCATATGTATTGTTTTTGGATAAAATAAATAAAAAAAAAAAAAAATGTTGGTGTTCCTGACTTTCTTTTGTAACAGCTGGAGGATTTATGACCTGAATCGAATTAAAATAATCTTAAGCAGTCGTAATTTTTAAACTTTACATTTTATGAAACATTTGACAAAGATGTCACCAGAATGACAAGTTGATATAAAACAAAGTCCCAGATAAACATACCAGGAGGAAACAAGCTTGAAGAACCCTGTATCTCAAAATTCCACCATTTTTCTGGCAAACAATCAGTTACCTCCCATATACGGAGCAATTTGCTAGCTAGATGACAATTCTGTCAAATGTCTCAACCTATCATGCATAATAGTTGTGGTCAATTAGCTAGAAGCCGGTGACAGACAGACATACTGAGGGGTCACACTTACAGGAAAGAAACCCTAAGAAAGAAAATATACATCGATGATATAAAAAAAATAATTTGAACTGACCCATATTTTGTTCGTTTGCATTGTGTTGTTCAGAGGAGGTGAAAAATGTCCCCACTGGACTGTCCAGAAGTGGGGTTCCCCCACCAGAGCCAACGTTCATACTGTGGGTCATCACGGCTGAAAATGTAAAAAATTGCCATGTTATGTTAAAATCTTTAGCATAAAAATGTTTGAAATAATTAAGTTTAATGTCTGCTTGTTGTTATGGGAGCTTTGGGTAAAATTATAAGCAAAATTCATGCGAAATTTTGCATACGCATTCAAAACTTAAATAAAAGCTTGTTTTTAAAAATGTTTTATTATTTTTTTTTTCTTATTTGTTTGGTAAGCAACTGGAAGTTTGTACTCTGGATTTGAGTAGTAACCTAGCAAAATTTTATGATGGTTTACGCAACAAACTACTTATTTCATAGTTTTGTATCAATTTATGTTTTATACAGTTTACCTTATTTAAAAATTAGCACTAAAAAAAACATATAATTGACATGAAAAGAGTATGGATAAAAGATACAAAACCCTAAATAAACTTAGGACTTACATACTTTTGATATAGGTAATTTTTGAGATACGTCTTTCAGCTATGATTTTATGTAAGTTTTCAGTCGCATTCCGTCCCATCAATCTCTTCGAACGAATGAACATAAAATAAACAAAAATAAACAAAAATAAACATAATAAGAACAATAATAAACATAAAAAAATATCTCACAATGCGTCATCCTATTAGGCAACAACATTCCGCGATTGATGATCGTTTCGGAGGATTCCATCTTGGGAGTGAGGACAGGGCCCTGCTGCGACGATGGCACCGTTTGAGGAACACCCACTTGGTTAAGAGGGGAGTCTGGTTCAATCAAAATCTTTATAATATGTATATTACGTCAATAATATACCTGAATTATGCGAGCAGTTGAACGGGTTGAGAGTGAAAGTAGGATTCACCGAAAAGGGTTAGAGAAAAATATTCATTTGTTATTAATGAAATTGAAACGTTAAAAGTGTAAATCAAAACGAAGTAAATAAAAGGTTTTCATCAAGTGTTGATGTGAAAGAAGAAAATACTGAAAGGGAAGGTATAAAAAATATTAATTTGTTTTAATAGTAGGAAATGGTGATAACAAGCTAAATCACTTAAAATGAATATTTGTGACATAAAATTAAATATTAAATATATGGATGATTTTCACAAAAATAAATAATCTTTCACACCCTCTTAGATAAAAATCACCTTCAAAAATAGCACTTACTCATAACAAAAATACAATACAAATGACAAAATAATGAGTGAACTTTACTCAAAACTTATTTTCGGAGAACTGAATAATAAAAATTGGGGAATTGGGTGGTGAAAACAGAAATGAAAGCAAAAATGATTCTTTGCTAAATATTTAACTGTCAACTGCGCTTTGCGACGAGGAGCTACAACCAAATCTCGGCCTTAGGGGATGGCAACATTTTAACTGGCCCTATATTCATTAACATTCAGCCTAATCTGCAAACGGAAGTGGAAAGCACCCGGGGCTGTTTCGAAAGTGCATTCAAAGACTGTGTCTTTATGTTTTAGGAACGCTTCTAGATCTTTGGAGATATCATGTGCTTACCTCAGCCTCATAACAGTACTTGCCATATTTCTTGATAAGTGAAGTAATAATATTTATTTCGCTCGGTCAATGCAGTTTTATTTTTCAATCGCAGGGTCAGCTCCACTATGGGGCATTTCAAGGAGTAGAGCAAAATACTGGGGTCTACATTAGACTTGTTAATATATGAAATCAAGTGCGATTTTGTAATTAAGGGGGCTCATTCCACAGAGCTGTTGGCTTTATGCGGCGTCGACATAAATCATCTGACGGAGTTACAACACTACACCTTGTGTATAGAAAAATGACCGGGCTGCGTCCTCTTAAGATTTCTGACTTGGCCGTAGTTATTTTACAAGGTTAAAAAATAAATGAAACATCTATAAAGATTAGTTATTAAACATAATAAAATTTTCTCAGTAAAATTATGTTCATTACTAAAAATAATAATAACTAAAATAAATATAAAATAGGTCTCACGATGCGTCATCCTATTGGGCAACCACATCGCTCGGTTGACATTTGTCATGGTATCCGGGGGCTCCAACTTTGGTGTGGGAAGCACAGAGCCCTGCGGCGATGCTGGCATTGTGGGGGGACCTGCACCCTGGTACATTTGGGGGCCTTACAATACCACAAAATAAAAAAAAACAAAATGAGCAAATTAAACAAACAAAAATAAGCATAATGATAAAAAATACAAACTACTAAAGAATGAAAAGAAAAGCGTTCGATTGAATCCATTTATTTTTGTGAAATAATGATGTCATATTGGGAAATAATTTATTTAACTCCCAAAATTGCCATTATCAATCATCGTCCCAAATCACATCTTACTTTTTCCACATTTTAAACCTTTATCCTCAATTCGTATTCTCGCTTGGGTATATTACCTAAAAGGCTTATGTAAAATTTTAATTTTGTTAATCCCATTTGACGGACTTTCTTTTTGCACCGTTAATATATATTACACAACCTCTCTGGGTTAGCTGGTAGAGATTGTCTTATAAGAACAGTTATGCGTGACGAATAAGGTGTTTATAATAATGATTAAATTACTCATTATATAAAAACATTACGTACATTCAGAATGTATAAAAAAAAAAGTGGTAATCCACCAAAGTCACGAGGAAATTTTGATTAAGAAGTACTACAGCTCCCAAAATGGGGTTGTACAGGTCCAATTTCCAGTGAAATAATGTTTCTGACAATGTATTCATTTGCCAATTGTATTTCATCTTAAATAGTACAATAATAGATTGCATATAAACAATTACGCTAACTTTAATAGCCTTTAGCACCGCGGTTTGTTCCTCTTCAAATGAAATTGGCAAGTCCTTTGAGGCTGCATATAATTTGTTTTTCTTTTGCTTACAATATATCACTTGAATTCATCATTCTTCTTATTTTATTGATCTATAAAACATTTTTTTTAAATCTGGGACAGCATTTTCGAAGACCTATTGCTTATCAATAACTTTATAAGTATTTAGTATTGTTCTCTATTAGATCCAACTAATATGTATAAGTTTCCTTATAAAAATAAATAAATTCCCTTGCAATCACCTCCGGAAGCAATGTGCGCAAATGTCTCACCAGGCGCTTGCGCCATCACATACTGCTGGTGATGATGCGGAGTATGGGGAGCGTGACCATGATGAAGTGGTGTCGGCGCTGCCCCCGCCGAGTGGTGAATGGTCTGAACGAGATCAGAGTCAATGTCCATTCCCGAGCCACCGGCACCCGCTGTGTACTCATCCTTCACCAGGCGACTCGGACCCGACTGGAGCGTCAGACCGGACAAATCTGGGGAGGAAGTTATAAATTCATTATAAAGCATTATAAATTCAAGCACTGTAAGATGTTAATAATTAATTAATTATTACAGCTACATAAAGTTTATTCTCGACAAATAACTTTTTCATTTGGCATGAATTTATTTCAAATTAAAATCAACCCTAATCAGACCAATGATGGTGACCCATTAGCTCCCCATAAACCCTACGTTCAATTTTTTGACAGAAAGTTAACCTTCAAGGGAACCTCAACCTCATAGTCATATCCTCAGAGTTATCTGAATATCTATAAAACATCAATGCCCTTCAGACCTCATGCTTCAGGTTAAAGCTTGGATCCTATGAACACAAGGCCTTTCTAATTTACGATTTCACAAAAACGGAGCTGTCCTAGTTAGACTCATCAGTTACCTACAGCCTAAAATCACGGCTACAACAGCTTGCAAAACCTGCAGATCTATCAACATTCTTCCATTAAAATGGCAACCAGAATAAAAGTTATTCAGTCTGAAGAGTAGAATAACCCCATATAAGGATGTGTACGAGAAAAAGTCTCAAGTAGTCAAAGTAGGCCAGAAGTCTGCGGACCAAATCCTTCCACCATATTTATAAAGATCTACAACTGCCCGAAAACACAATACTGTTCAAGAATGTACCTATAAAATCGTTCTGGGGGTATGAACAACCGGATACGGAAAAAGGAAGACTAGTCAGTAGGGTAAATAATTTTGGTACCCTAAATAATTCTTAAACCCATGTAGAAAGATCGACAAATCGTCCAGCGGTTCTCTAGTCTCTGCGGTGACCACCACAAAAACAATTCATAATTTTTACATATGTTACTTAAATCTAAGAACTATAAATCCTTAATCTATTTTTATACTATGTTGCCACTACCCTTCCACATTATGTCTGACCTCAGTCGGAGAGTTCCCTGGCAGCTACATTCATACATATGTTATTAATGGACTTAATTCTTTAGATAAATTCCGTTATTTGCTTGATATGATAATCTCAAATAGAGGGACAAACATATTCATGGTGTCTGGAAACTCAGAATCAGCATCACATTTCAAATAAAGCCATAAATAATTATATAACATTGAGAGCTAATACATAAATAAAATAGTTTCTTGGTCTAAAAATGTTTTTTTCTGCTAAATCAACATTTTTCTATCCTCCTGATCATTTGAACCTTCCTGATGATTTGAATTCAATTTTTTTCGAGAAATTCAAGTTTTCAATTGAAGTTTTATGAAGAATCCTTCCCACTCGCCGTGTTCGATAAGGATGCTCAAAAGCTGAAGTGGACAGAAACACAAAATAACTGCCCACATAAAAAAATATACTATAGAATCAGCATGACTCACCCAAATTATCATTCGTAACAATAACAACTTGTTATTTAAACTGATTTTATGAATCAGTGTACATAAATCAGGTGATTCACAAACTTTGTATCAAGAAATCCTACACTACTAATACTGTATACTAATACTAATTACTATACAGCTGTGTAAAACTGTGTGTGTATTACTGTACAGTTGGGTGTGTGTGTGTGTATTTCAAAAATAGATAATTTCATAATTTAAATAAGATCTAAAAACTATGATACATGTAAGTAAATAGAATGCTTTTAAAATGTGGCACATTCGATGAACGACGGCACGAATGCAGTTCGATGAACTGGTAAAAATCTACAATACCCTTTATTAAGAGGGAACAGCACTCTCTTGGTCGTCGGATTTCTTTATACTAAGTTTTTCCAATAAAATGACTCATCAGCTAAAGAATGCGAGCGTGATAAATTATAGTTTGTGAATGCACGCACCAATACCAGGCGAGACGACCCTTTCGTAGTGGTACGGATTGACGCAGACAGAGTCACACTTAAGGTCAAACGCAAACTGGCAATACTTGACATGTTTGAGTTCGTTCTTATGTAGGTCTGGCCATCGCCATATTCGGGCGTAGATTACATGCGGAAAACCTTTTCTGCCGGCCACCTAAAAACCAAAGAAACACATTGAACCAAGAAAAACAACAGAAAAGACAACTTGAACAGATAAATTCATATTATTCTCGTATTCTTGTTTATAAAACAAGAAACTTTGTTTATAACTAAAAATATTTTTTCAAAATTTTAAGATTTAAGATCATTTTAATCAAATATATTTAATCTAGTAATTAGATGCAATTATGGATTTGCAACTAATATTCAATGTCTTTTTAGTTCATTATAATTTATATAGATGATACTGAAATGATTAGCGCACATACTCTAAAAATATAGAATACATGTGAAAACTATAAAAACAACATTTATTAACTTAATATTTGATATAATAATGAAACCCATGTATGAAATAGATTGTCATATTGACAATATTGACATAGATATGACAGCAGTGTCATATGCAGTGGCGTGCCCAGAACTTGTATAGTAGGCAAGCCATATCGCTGGGGGGGGTTCCTACTGCCTTCCCCCCAACCGCCGGAAGTGAATTTGTTACGAGATACCTAGTAATTTATGCATAATTAAATAAAAACCAAAAAGTTAAAATAAATGGAAATAAAGCCTTACCTACACAAACTGTAAAATAATATATGCGTATATTTGTCATTTTTTTTCATTAAAAAATCTAGGCAAGCCTGGTTTTTGGCTCCTATGGAAGTACTGCCAATGGTGAACAGTATCCCAAAATACCCCCTATAAAAAGTTGTATGTGTTCAGGGTTCAGACGCTAGTTTGCCAGCACCGACCAGAGGATTCGAGGACAATATTGGATGGTAAAGTTCAATCTGTGATCCTGTTTTCTGGACACTACATTTACCTGTTAAACCCAGCATCTCTAGGCAGGCTAATCATTTGCAGTTGAGTGAATGAAGAATGTTAATTTAAAACTAGATATTTCATTATTGTTACAAAAAAAAATATTATTATTACAGAAAAAATCTTAGGTTGTGTAAACAAAAAATATATTACAAAGTATAATAAATTTGTTAATTGTTATGACATCTTTGAATCTTGCTATCATGCGGTTCCTATTCTCGAATTTATTGAAATTAATGAATTTGCTCCTAAGTAATTTTATTATGTATATTTTTTTAAAATGTGTCTTTTTGTTTTATAAAATTTAAAAAAAATATAGCAAAGGTTATCTAAATTTTTATTTTGCATAGTTACTAGCAGAAATGCTTTACATATGTAATTACGTATGTGTTTTTTTTGGTGTAATCTGCTAATAAATAAATACATTTACCCCCTGAAATTTTTTACTTTTACTGTACTAATGGGCAGTGAAGCAATCTATCGTGAGTGCTAAGGGTTGAGTGTTGCAGGCTCTATCTTTGACCTATATGCAATAGGTTAGGTAATATTTGTGGAAACATGCGTTCATTCTGTTTGGAAAGAGTAAAATATTACCTGCAGTCTTCCGTCGAGCGTCCGTTGTATGGTGACGCATTTGCTGGGATGCGCTCCATTCGTGGTGATGGCCGTTATAAGGGAGTCAAGCTCTTCACGCTTCTCCTTGAGCTTCTTGACGAGTGATTCTATAGCGCGCTTTGCGAATCCCTCGCTTTCCCCGCCCTGCCGGTGGCACATGAGCGAATGCACAATGCTGAGACATGCGTCTGCCGACGTCGGCGCGTTTGTCGACATCGCATTCATATCGCGCACTGAAATATTAACAAATCTTTGATTTATTAAATACACAGGCATCCCAACAAAATACCCCGGTTCAAGACTGAAACCACTCCAAAAAAGTCAATATTGAGTTAGATATACAAAAAAAGTTCTTAATCGATATTAGCAACAACTCTTAATGGTATTATTACATACGCTGTTATAAAAAAACCTTTATGGGAAATTATTAGGTAGTAAGCAAGTTCTAAGCATGCTAATAGTTCATTATTGTTGCTGTTTTGAATCAAGGTATCAAATAGATCTTCAATCTAATTCAGGCATAAAACCACATCTTTAAAGCATGGAATGATTTTGTGTTTTGTTGATTTGGGGAAAGGTCAAGTTAGAGTAAGGTTAGAGTTAGATCTGAAACAGGCAGTCAGAGAACTTTAAGAGATAGGAAATGTCTTTTCTCTCGAAGATTTGTGAAAGAGTAACCTTTTACTATTAATTCCTTTGGAGGGTTATCAACGTTGCACATTATTGGCTATAGTTGTATTTAAAATTAAGAAAAAAAAATATTGTTTATCACATTTTGTCATATCTCGAGTGATTAGTGACTTTTAGAAGAGGATCAGTTAACAAACACTAATACTTACTTAAAACAATGATTGTAATTGTAATTCTTCCATTTATGGTTATTATACAATTTATTATACACGAAAAATAAAAAACGCACATACGTTACAAAAAAGATATTTTGGAACTTAGATAAGAAAATATCTTAGAAGATTTAGAATATCTCTTTTCGATTTTTTTCGCCTTATTTTTCGTGAAAAACTATGGAAAAACTCGACGAGGGCGACAAATAATTGTAAAAATATCTTATAATTAAAGAAAATCATTACTTTATTTACAATTGTTAATAAAACGGAGTCAATAGGCTTATTTGACAGACTATCGTGGATAATCTTCAGGAAACTATGGAGAAAAGGATTAGAAATAAAATTACCTTCTTGTGACACAGCTCCAGTAGCGTAAAGATGACCACCCCCCGACAGACCGACCATTATAGAATTGGCTCTTTCATATAAATAACGATCCTAGGGGGCTAAAAGACACAAATATTGCAAAGAAACTCCAACATTATTATAGCACTCAGTGATATTCACGAAATCTAAGATCCCTCACATGTTGACTCACTGTCAAACTTATGAACATTTTGTGATGTCTAATCACCAGTTATTCTATAAAACAGAGTAATGAAAGTGTTCACACTTAATAGTGACAAGTTTAACAGAATAAAATAACAACAAAACCAATAATAAATCAGCACCCCGCGCAGCAGCGGGCAACCGCAGAAAAATGGCAGCTATTCGACCGATTGCCAGATGAAAGACTGACATTCCTAATTCCCTGACTTTGCAGGTTTTTACCGCGTGAAAAAATAAATCCAAATTATAGCTAATGGAAACCCACCCTCTTTGATTATTAGGGTAAATAATCATTGTAATTATTATTTCATTTACACGGGACAGAAATTAAATAAATAAAAACTTACAACAGAAACATGCAGGCATACACGATTTCCATAAAAATAAATTAGGACTATATTATCCGTGTCGAGTTGAAAATTACCAAAATATACTCTATCTAGGCGGCTGTCGGCTTAAGCTGCGAGTAACAATAATTGAAACGGCTCTATGAAGACATCAAAACTTATTTTTTCAAGGAAAATAACCAGCTGGTATACTGCCTCTTCTTCTTTGCCTTATTTTGTTATTTTTCTTATTCTTATGTCGGAGTAATACTACAGAATCTGAATAAAAAAATATGCCGCTATTTTGTGGTGGTGGTATGGTTTTTATATTCGTCGAAAGCACAGAATAGAAATGTCCCTTCGAAAAGGTCAAACCATAATACATGGCAGTGATTGAGTTTAGGAATAACTATAATTTAGTCTGTGGTTCCACATTATATTTTCTCGTAATTAAACTAGACGACTGAAGCTGACCCTAAATTTGTAATCTGTTTTTTATAATTTGTAATCCGTAAGATATTTCAAAGATGATATTTTTGTGACTAGATTTTATTTGCTGTAGGCTACATAGGTACTTAATACGTACTTTCAGTTTTTTTGGTGCCTAATATAATCGGGAATTTGTCAGAGATGGTCCAATTTAGTTTCATTGATTATCTACGTCAAATGTAAGGTAGCAAAATATAAAAAATTAAAAAAAAAATCAATGGAAAAATATTTTCATAACAAATTGGTTAAAAATCTCTGTACTTTTGCCTGTCTGTACCTGTCATCAGATAATTTTACAAACAATTGTATGTACCATTTTTCGTATTAAACTGTTGGTTTTCCGAATAAACGATAAATAAATAATAATGAAAAATAAAACTAAGAAACAATAATACAAAAGTTTTTAATATTAGTAAATAATAAAAAACGATGTATCAACACGTTGAATTCGGTGCAGAAACACACCATATGCAACTTTGATATAGACTTCCTTTTTGGTGGTTTGGTCTCCTTTACTGTTTATATTAAAAATAACAAGTTTTTTGTAATATTCCTAAGTATTTTATATATAGATTTATTTTGAAATCTGTTTCATTTTTTTAAACGATTTTTGTCATTTTTTTTCTTTGGATCCGTAGCTTACGACCAGTTTTCTCTCGTAGACTCTCTCATTATTATTATCATTAATTATTCTCCTTTATTATTTGAAATTCGGTTATTTTCATTGTCTTTATTGTCTGAAAATCGGATATTTGTATCTTCGCCTCCGTATTTAATGTGAACTAATCAACTTTTTCTTAAAGTATATTATTTTGATTAAAGTAGACCAAGTAAGTAGTTAGGTTACTTTTTTTTTTATATACGTCCTTCTATTTAAATGTCAAAATTATTATTAATTTTTTGAACATTTAAAAAAACGCAAGGCTTACATATAAATAAATAAAGAAAATTTAAACTACTAACAGAAATGAAATAAACACCACTAAATTCCCTGATTTACAGCAATGGCACCATTATGTCGGTACCAACCTCTTTATTAAACCTGCATATAGAAATTCAATAGTACGAGGGTTGGAAAATTCCTTTTGCCTTTTGAGAAAACCCAATAATGCATATAACGCCTTCAAAATCTCTTCACAATTACCATTAAACCGAAACTTAGACTTAAATGTGACGCTTAAATCCTTTATAGTTGAAATACTGGGCTCATCTTATTTCTGTATGCCCAATCAAAGTCAATGTTTCTTGCACATGGGCACAATCGGTTGAGCCCTTGATGGCAGATAAATTTTGAAGGCATCAGCAAATAAAAGATGCTGCAGTATCTTAAGCGTGAATCGATAGCATGTATAAAGATCACGAATGCAAGAGGTCCAAAATTCAGCATCAGCATACATGACATCCTCTTGTGTCGCTTCATTTAGACTCTTAGATACGTTCCAACTAAATTTAAGTAAGTTCGTTGTTGTTGAACGACTACATATAAAACCATGTTCATCTGTGTCATTACATTGTTTGAACTGACCATATTTTTTGTATTTGTATTTTTGTATTCCACTATATCTTTGTATTTTACCTATAATTTAAGAGCACCGTTGATTCATTATCTCAAATTAGTCTGTGCATAATCTGACTATATCCTTAACATCTTTAAAATCTACAGTTCTCAACTATCCAAGGCAGGTAGCTGTTGACTCTCGTGTAGACCCCTGGTAGTCCAGGCTGTCCACAGAGTATGCCCCAGGAGACGATACCGATGCTAATCCAGCGGCCGTTTGAGAGCTGATACATCAAGGGGCCACCGCTATCACCCTGTGGGATTAGAAATTTAAAGTAAAATATTTCACACTGTAAGTAATTTTGTATCGAATAATTTGCCGATGATAATTACCCGTAAAGCTTGTGTGTTACGTGAATGTGTTATGTGAATGAAACAGATAAACATTTATACAACATGAATGCACCAATAGTGTTAAATTGATAGCTATACGTTTAACTAATGTGTACGGATCATCAGCAGTTATTTAAATAACTGCTGATGATCCGTACACATGGATGGTCCCTTAAAATAGTTCCTTAAGGGACTATTTTAAGGGACTTTATAACCTCATCACTAGATGGCGATATCGGAGTATGTATATTTTCTTTCGGAGTACGAAGAAATCATGAAAAAAAACCTAAAAATAACACACATAAATTAACTTTTGCAGTGGCAACATTTTACAATGGCAAAATATTGTCAATGTAGTATCAATCTATGTATTAATATTAACAAGTAGCAGCGAGTAGAAAAGCTTTTGCTACTACGACATTAGCGATTCTAACCAACACCACCAAAGAGCCAGCGAGCGAATCGCGAGTGGGTTTGTGACTAGAGCTGAGTTCATGGCATAATTTGTTTTGCACGGAAACATCAAAAGTATATTGGTTTCGTGTGCGTGTGCGACGGAACTCTAAGGGATATGCCACTTACGAAATTTAAACTAGAAGGACTAGGAGACTAATATTTTATACAGCAATAACCGCTTCTTCCAAGCTCGAAATCTCATGATATCGAACTCTTTCCCCATATTCATTTTCCCAGATAATTCAGCTGCAATTTTTTGCTTGTTGGCTTAGGGAGATTATATGAGTTCAATAGGGTACTTTGTTTAGGACAAAAGACGTAAGGGGGTGGCAAGATTTAAATAATGGCAAATTGCTTGTTGTTGTTGCTGTAGATTCCAACTAAATTAGGCCGAAGATTGCTAATATGGGCCTAGGAGCTGAATTCATGGGTAACTGAGCAGTGACCTCCCTCAAAGGACAAGATCTCAGAGAACCTTGAAAAAGCTCATTTTATCAAAACTTAAAACGTAAAAATCTTATTAACTGAATACAAGAATAGAGAAAATACAAAAGAATTACAGATTACAGATTCATAAACATGCAAATTCAATTAAGTTTTGACAAATACATTGATTCTGTTTTTCTCTTCAGCCGGATAAGACAGAGCGCCGATCGTATTTATACTCCAAGTCCTCACCTGGCATGCGTCCTTGCCACCTTCGTAGGCAGCCGCGCACATCATCGTCTCTTGGACCGCCTCCACGAATGCCGAGACGCATTTGTCCCTTGGCCACACCGGGACGTTCACCTCCATCAGAACATCGCTTGAGGGACCGCCATACGACTGGGTACCCCAACCTGTGGGTTGTCATTTTCTGATAATTTATATTTACGAGTATTACCTGTTCACTCTTTACACATAAGAATACTAATATTTCAAACACAATTTTATCATATTTTATTAAATTTGAAACTTACTTATATCATAAATTTTATATCACTTATATACAAGTGATATATACAAGTACAAATCGTATAAAGTCTGATGGAGGGATGGATTTGGAGTCTAGGGGTTGGGAAAATTAGGGATAAGAACTAAAAAGAGGAGGATTTTTCTGGTTGGTGGTGCTCACCTATGACAACTGCCGATAGGTTCTCGAAGGTCATGCCGAGGGGCGGAAGGCAGACAGGCCAAATGTAGGAGTTGAAGGTGGCCGGCCTGTGCAGCTTCAGTATGGCGATGTCGTGCTCGTAGGTGTTCGGGGCGAAGTCCTCGTGCGGCGTGACCTCGACGACGCGGAAGTCGCGCGATCTGGTGTCGTTTGTGCGCGACACGTCGTATTCGCCCAGGCGCACCTTCATGTGGGACTTCTTTAACCTGGAATAAAAAGCTCTACTGCTCATCTTTTCCCCGCGAGGGTTTTGCTTCTCGGTTGCCCTCGCCTATCGCTGGTGAGTCCCATACTTCTCGCATTGCAGAGACGCCATCCATAGGATGGTGAATGTCCGTCCCTTTTTTCATAGTCAAAGTTTTGATTTTATTTTTATTGTTTTTTTTTTGTATGTTTTTTAATATTTATAGGAACTTGTATTAAGACCGTAAGTAGTTCTTCGTTCGTATGGCTTATGTTGTCGGGGAGGCGCTATTATGCGCAGTTCCGACAGCCTTAAGGTCGCTGTCGCTGTTGTTACAGGCAACAACATCTCGCAAGTCTGTTACTAAATGTAAATGTGTTTTTTTTTTTTTGAGTATGTCTTGTTAATTAATTCAGCCGATAAAGTTGAGAAAAGCGCTGTTGAATATTCTCAACGGCAAAAAATGACTTGGCCAGATTTAACCCACTGGGGATTCGAAGCCGGGATTTAGAAGCAGGCGCTAATACCACTGCGCCACCAGGCCGTTGTAAGTGAGGTTATGTGACGGTGTAATTTGTTTATTTTATTACCAATAAATTATGGCTATTGATGCTCAGGCCGACATAAAGATTTATGGGGTGGCGTGTGTCTGACGAATAAACGCTTCGTAGCGTTTAGGTTAATTACCAAAAATAGTATCAACGTATGTTCCAAAGGCTTACTTATTTGTATTTGTTTTGTTTGTTTGTCTTTGAAACGGACCCCAACACCATCTCCTGGCAACATAGCAACTGAGGTTCTATCGAATGATTCCACCTAATGCTGATATAAAATTACTAATAACACCAATAACGGAATCAAACCTGTAAACGCAATGAGCTGCAGTCATGACGTGTCTATCGGTGATGAGCACTCCCCCGCATAGGGGCTCTTCATCCTGAACCATCACAGCTGCCATCCAGGGCCAGTCCTTCGGGGTAGAAGGTTTGGCACCGAACAGCCTGAAGTTCCTCAGCTTCACGTTGCCGCTCAGACCACAACCTTAAGGGAAAAAGCAAACACATCTTGAAATAATTTGATGTAAGTAATTAGTCTGTAACGGCCTTAATTATACGATGAGAAGAAGGTTAATTAGTTTATTTATCATTAAGCCATTACAATATAACTTCGTTACTTAATTAAATATCTGACTCCATACTACGCGCGTACGGCGCACGTGACGACCACCCGACGAGCAGGTGTTGGGCGGCGCGCGACTTGGCTGGAATAGGCATCGTGGAAGCGTCGACCTCCGTTCTTATAACCTACGCCGGAAGGGAGACCCTCTATCTCAGCTGTGACGCATTCGGTCGGCCGGCTGACGTCATACTCGAACTGCTGACCGGGGACGCCTCGAGTGGCGCGATGTGGCGTGACATCGCGCTCTGCTGATGTCAGAAACTGGGTGTGGACGACAGCGACCTTGTGACCCCCACAAGTCCGCGAATTACGTCGATGAAGACCGATGTCAAAGATGCATAATACTATAGGAAAAAAGGTTTTTTATAAAAATTAGCTATGACAATCGTGAATAGCTGCCACTGAATATTATATTATTATGCCTGTAAGAATCTAAGAATCCGGTTATCCTCAGATATCCTCAGTTTTTTTTTAAATACTTTTGCGCATATTTTACGGCGAAGCTACTATGAAATTCGGTATTTTATTTTAATAGGGCGTTAGGTTTTTTTACACTTTGAGCGCTCAATAAGCAAATATTGTTTTTTTTAATTACATTTCATAATATAGAAATTAAAAAAAATAAACTTTTCTTTATTTTAGACCCTTCGTTTGCCTTTCAATTACTATTTTTCTTAAGGCATTTACGTATTTTATAAGAAAGCAATTCTACTAAAAAATAACTATTAGCAGTGTATCATTTATTAAATTTCTCAGAAATAGAATTTAATTTTAAAAATCTGCCTTTTCTATGTTGAAGAAATAAGAGGTAGGTATCTAAATATATTTAATATTCAATGGTTACCAAATGCCAAATATAGAAAAAAAGGACATGAATTCAAATTAATATTTAACCTTTGGCTTCGCATTTAACCAAATATCAAATAAATCAGTAATTTTTATTTAAAATGCCATTTCACCCTCTTTTATGTTTCAATTGATAAACGTTGACTATGACAATATTGTGAATTTAGTATGAAGTGTATCGTGAATCTAAAAGTGGCCCTATTCTGAAACATAATGACCACCTAATTAAGTATTAAATGTTTATCCGTTTGATCTCTTCTATTTGATATTATGATTACCTCTATTTTCGGGCCGTATCGACAGAGGATCCTCCTCTTCGAGTTCAGCGGTGTCTTCAACTATCAATGGCAGATCTTCGACTAGTATATTTCTTCCATGCACTTCATTTTCAGCCCCGTCCGGACAGCATATACCTATAAAACTACAAACATAAGTCAAGTGGTATCCCATGCGATCCACGATGGATTCATAATTACGTTTCAAGAATTGTACATAAACATTAGGTCCTACGGGAAAAATTGTAGCATAATAAAATATTATCTAAATGGCAAATAAACAGTCAGTATATAAATGGAAAACATAGCATTTCAGATTACAATTTTTCACTCGGTGGAAATATTTATTTAATTGATTTTATTTTATAATTGTAAGTTGTACTTTCAAGTAAATCATCTTATGCAGGGTGGAAGGACTTATCTGGCCATACGCAGGGGGTGACAGCACATGTCAAACCAATCAAAAAGTTCTATGAAAAGGGGGTTCCGCAAGATTGAACGAATAGGAGCATGCAAAATGCATTGTGTTAGTAATATGGGTAAATTATGTTAACACTAGGGTTGTTTATTACAAAAATGTTATTAATATCCTCGGTTTGAACAGATTTTGTAATACGAATAGAAAATTTAAGTACACATTATCATTTCAGCCCATTTACGGATGCCTAAACACTAAAAACATACAAAATAAACGTTTGAAAATTATAAATAAAAATAAATCATTTTTATAAATGTACTACTAACATGTAAATATTTTGTTTTATTACGAAACTAGAATTATCTCTGATCACAAAAATGTAAAAACGAAATTTATACTTCTGATAATAAAATTAAAGTCACAAAAAGAATGATGTGATAAAATTAACGCTATTGTGAGAGCGTGGTTAAAAAAAGGAAAATCACATGAATGGTGTATATAAAAACTTAAGAAATAGATTTATTATTTATTTTAATACGTGCTCCATATGATCATCGTTATTTTGTATGCAAACAAGCAGCCGTTTTCGTATTTCACAAGATAAATACATGTTTCGAATTTCATCTTGCAATTTTTCCGCAGCCTCTTTCATTTAACCTATGAGTTACTTCCTAGTGTTAGAATCAGAATTATAGATATCAATCTCATTATAATTATTAGAAAGTTTATTTTATACATTACACACTCTGTATATGTATGAGTTTTAGGAATAATTACTTTTGTATATGGATAGATAAAATAGCTCAGTATGTTTAGTAAATAGAGAGTGTAGACAATATTTGACCAAAGCGTAAGCTCCATTAAATTAATAAAATTTATTTTGTATAAATATATATGTCAGAGATAGATCTTTTGTATGAAAGACTGGTCAAATTATACCTATCTAACGAAACTGAATGACTGAGTAACAATACCTTTATTGTTACCATATTCATTTTAGCATTTTGAATAGGTGTAAATTTTCACACCTCCGTCCTTTAGTGAAAAACGGTCAGCTTATAGTTTTTCGACTATACTTTTATTTTATGAAAAATTTAGAAGTAATCGTATTGATTGAATACAGGAACGGAGAAAATAAAACTACAAAAATAATATATAGGTGATGTCATAAAGATGCAAATTTAACTGATATTTTCAAAATACATTGATTCCGTTTAAAACAAAGAAGAACTCTTCGAGAAGAGCCTCCGAGGGTACCAGAAGAAGAATAATACACATTAATAAGTAAATATAGAGTTTTTTTTTTTTTTTTTGATATTTTTAGGTACTTACGATCTCTCAATAATGCACATATAATCCATAAAATTGAGTACGTTCCGTTTGATTTCATCCAAAAGGCAGTAACTGGCATGTCTGCAATGACCTTTCTTCCCACCGGGAGCTATACATTCTTGGTATGGCTTATTAGGCTGAAAATGTTCATAATGAATGTACAATATTTGAGTAGGTATGCCCTCCACAACCGCACTCCACTCCTCAAATCGACTTCCACTCATTTTCACATGGCTATGACCAATGGCGACGTTCGAAAGAGTTATTTAAATATCCTAATCGAATAAAGAAGTTTTGAATTTTGACCTTTTGGCCCCTGGCCAGCAAACCTTGAACGGCTCGAACTGACCTCGCGAAAATTTCTCCCACCTTCAAATGTAACATGGCAAGTTGAAAGAAATTTAAAAGTTGTAGAGAATTCCCTCGGACGAATGATCCTTCGTCATAGATCTACGTAACAGGATGTATGTGTGTTCCTTCAGCGTCGCGACCCTGGCTAACGAGTCGGGGTAATCTACTCTAACTACTATAAACACACAAAAAGCTTCCACATGCACGCGTCTATATATCGTGTGTTGGATAAAAAGATTATCTATTGCATTACACATATATTTGCTTTGTTATACCCTGCAGTGGGCGATGACGAAGTAGGTTTTGCACCAGTTTAGATAGGCCCCAATTTCACTTTCACACCGGGACCTGAGGCACTGAGGCCTGAGGTTTAGAGGTAGTAAATGATTTCATTAGAACCTGATGTCTTACAGCTAGGCCCTGGCGTCATTACACCCACTCGGAGTTCTCGCGCCTGCGGTACCGGCTATAGGTTGCTTCACTTCCTATTCTCCCTACTAGGGATCAGCGTGATGTTTCATTAGCAGTTGAGTGTTCGGTTACTCTCCGAACTATTTGGAGAGGAGCTTGTAGATGCGACCATACTTCCATAAAGCACGGGTTACACGGCTGAGGATTATTTGTCCGGATTATTCAGCGCCACGTTAGAAAGAAGTGAATTTGCCTTATTTATTATACAAAAGACCGTATATCGCCGAAAAACATTAATGTCACTTACTAAATAAACATTAATTATTCGCTATTATTTTCTTCACCTTAATAATTTCATACCCAATACTTCGTTCAGTCAATTTGGTTTCTAATTAACCTGTTTTGCTAATAGAGCATTTCATTTTGTTAACTTCGCTGAAACATCTCGCTAAATGTTGTCAGTTTTCAGTGATTCGTTGTTTCGTACCCGACACGGTGGCCATTGGAACGCCAATTTAAACTTGTGTAGCCGTAATTGCCGTATTTTTTGATACGGCAATGAGAATGCTGCCGTATGCCGTATTATCTAATTAAAATAATTAAATCGCCGTATATTACGGCAATTGCAGTATCGATGGCAACGCTGGGACTATTTGTCAAGACGGTAAATTATCCCGTGTAACCCGATCGGACAGTAAAAAATGTCTCGTTCATTGGTCAATTTTCCGTCAGGACAAATAATACTCGGTGTAATCCGTGCTAAGAGTAATAAAGTTCCCGTGTTAAATAATTGTGATTTTGATCAAATTTGCTTGGTCACCTGCATTAATCGAGTCGCAGCTTGTCGCTTCATTCTAGTTAGGTCAATCTCGCCTTCATTTCTAATTTTTATTTCTTCAGATAGATCGAGCAATTGTTCCATTAGCGATTCTGAAAATAAGGACGTTCTCTTGTTTAGATTTAGGTAAAATACTATCCGTTCTTTGATTGGGTGATCAATAAAATCGGTATTACTATATTACCGATAATATAGGTTCAGGAAACCGAACTATTAAATCGATAAAATAAATATACCTCAAAACTGTATTTGTATAGTAGCACTCAAAAATATTTGTTTTCATTTTTTTTTGCTATTTAAACGAGATTTTTTCGTCTTTAAAATACAGGATGTCCCAAGACCCGAGTGTGTTAAGGAGAGTGTTGTGTAACCTATGAGTAAAATTGCGAAAAAAAACATCCCATAAATTATTATTATTTTGTTACGGTGTACGGCGACAGCTGAGCGCGCTCACAACAAAGACTTTATCACATGATCCTTTTACTATTTTCACGTGAAGTTTACATTTTTTTCCTCGTAACCATGATGAGTTTTGATATAGTTTCTTAACAAATAACACTAGAAATCGCAGGACCAATTAGCTGTTTTTTTTTATCGGGAATGGTCTTGGGACACGTGTAGATTCGTTTTAACTTTTAATATGAGCGTCACAGGTTCTCCTTCGTTTTGTATAAATTGCCAATTTTTGAATGAGAATTTATAAAATGCGTTATAAATATTATAACGCATTTTGGTAAGTACTATTTTTTGGGATGATTTACACTAATTTCGCTGCAATATAGGTAAAAACCTACTGGCTCAACGTTTTTATATATTTTTTTAATTTCCTAAACGGTTTTAGCGACAACCCTGAAATCCCTAAATTATTAATTTTTCCTGAAGTCTACCAACGCGGTTGCCTCTTTAAACTTCAATCAGTGATTATGAGGGCAGGCTCTTTCTATTTTTTATTTATTCTATTTGAGAAAATAAATAATTGCAAATTTGAAAAAATCAACAAATAATTCATGTGAATGAATTGTTAAAAACTTATTTTTGATAAAATTTTGCAATGTTTAATTGCTCTTTTGTGACTAATCACGCAATGCGTTTACTGCGATTCTATGTTAAGAAAAAATGTTAAAAAAGGCTTATTGATGAATTTATACTTATATATTTTGAGTAGCCATTACGCCCCGTTCAAATATGGACAATCAAATTCAAATTCAAAGTTTTTATTAAATAAAATAGGGTATCGGCAATAAAATGTTCAGTTTTACAATAAATATTAAAATAAAATACAATATCCCAATATATAAAATCGAGTACCTGAGTATCACTCATTTTCCCCATTTTCCTCTGTCTCCGTACAGATACATCCTATATATATGAATGCAATGGTCCAAAGAAAAGAAATAACACCGAACATGTAAATGTACTTTTTTATTGACGTTAGTAATAATTGCTAAATACCTGATGTTTTTCTTAAAAAAATATTAATTAATCTTTAATTATTTTTTAAACTGCTCATTGATTTTACTCAAAAATAGTACATCTGACAGGGTTCAGACTTTACAATATGGCGTATGTGGAATGTTGTAGCTCAGAACGTTTTTAACGCTATTTTGATTTATTTTGTATGATACTTCAGACTTTACAATATGACGTATGTGGAATGTTGTAGCTCAGAACGTTTTTAACGGTATTTTGATTTATTTTGTATGGTTCTTCAGACTTTACAATATGACGTATGTGGAATATTGTAGCTCAGAACGTTTTTAACGTTATTTTAATTTATTTGCATGGCACTTCAGACTTTACAATATGACGATGTGGAATGTTGTAGCTCAGAACGATTTTAACGGTATTTTGATTTATTTTCATGGTACTTCAGACTTTACAATATGTGGAATGACGTATGTGGAATGTTGTAGCTCAGAACGTTTTTAACGGTATTTTGATTTATTTTCATGGTACTTCAGACTTTACAATATGACGTATATGGAATGTTGTAGCTCAGAACGTTTTTAACGGTATTTTGATTTATTTTCATGGTACTTCAGACTTTACAATATGACGTATATGGAATGTTGTAGCTCAGAACGTTTTAAACGGTATTTTGATTTATTTGCATGGTACTTCGGACTTTACAATATGACGTATGTGGAATTTTGTAGCTCAGAACGTTTTTAACGCTATTTTGATTGATTTTGTATGGTACTTCAGACTTTACAATATGACGTATGTGGAATGTTGTAGCTCAGAACGTTTTAAACAGTATTTTGATTTATTTGCATGGTACTTCGGATTTACAATATGACGTATGTGGAATTTTGTAGCTCAGAACGTTTTTAACGCTATTTTGATTGATTTTGTATGGTACTTCAGACTTTACAATATGACGTATGTGGAATGTTGTAGCTCAGAACGTTTTTAGCGGTATTTTGATTTATTTTCATGGTACTTCAATTAAATACCCACTAAGAAATATTAATAATCCTCAGTGTTAATAGTATATTAGGTAGGTTTGTAGTAATAATGCAAGAAATATGAAAGAAGCAATGTCAATATGTGTATTGACATTCTAACAATTTAATAGATATGTATTTTATTTTGAAATTAATTATGAAATAGACTACTTAAATAGTGTTAATAGAAATACACATACGTACGTTTAATTCTGACGCCACCATAATTGTCCTGGCCATATTGCCACGAAAAAGTTACACACATTGCAAAATAAGCACAAAGAAAAAATAAAGAGTTCATTTTTGAAAATGGAACCTATCTGAATTTAAATTTAAAAATTTAAATGAAGATAGAACGTCACATTGACGTTCGTAATAGTTTGACCGGTATTTTATTCGCACGCTCTTTCGCTGTGTTATCATCACACTAACTGACCGTTTTCATTAATTTATTGTTTTAATATTGCATTTTATTTAAAGTTTATCCTCGTTTTAACTGGGTTGCTTATCGACGAGTACAAAACACTGGCATTTATGTTTCGCGATGACCTCCGTATCTTTAAATGTTTTTAGCATTCAAATAAAGTTCTCTTACTAAAATATCTTATATTAGCCGTAATACAATGCAACGAGTGTCCGCCTGTTCGCTTTTTTTTTTTATTCATTTATTTAAACATTGTATATTATGTAAGATCCAACCAAGCCCAAGGCTTATCAGTTGGAAATCATTGAGCGAAGCATGTTTTGTAGGTTCCATGATTGAGTAGGTCTGTACAGAGCATGCTTCACCTTCACAATTTAATATTTATATAGTTTTACTTAAATCTAAAACATTATTCCATAATAGTAAGTAGAGATAAATATCTTATGTAACTAAATTTTTGCGCTTATTTATCAAGTGGCCAATCTCGGTATTATTCGTTATCAAATTCATAGCATTTCGTTTTTAAGTCATTTTTGACTAACGTTTTTTTCTATGTTTCCATGAAATTGGCAACTTGTTAAATAGAGTTGGAATTAAATAAGGAAGTTTCCGTTTACCGTAGAAATTATTGTACGAAGGTATGAATAATCTTTCGTTTTCTATCTGTCTAAGCGTGTTCTACAACTATTTTATAAGTGTCCAATTCGAAGAAGTGCATAACCATTCTATTTGTAAATAAAGCATGAACTGGTAGGATATTGCAGTGTCTAAAAAGGGCGATTTCATTGCCGTGGTATTTTTTTTTTATTATTTTAGGTACTATTATTTTTAATATTCGGTATTGATTTTTTTTAATTTTGTCTAAGTATGATCTGAAGGTGTTTCCGTAAGTCATAATTCCGTAGCCTTTTACAAACGAGAAATGTTAAACCGATTTTTAAGCCCGGTTATACCATCTTTTTTAAGACCTTGAGTTTTTATCATCGAAATAGAAAAAAATATATATCAAGATTTTCTTCAATTTGCTGTCAATTTATTTGTAAATGGTGTTTATTCAATCTACGTTTTTTTGAGCCGGGGAAAACTTGAAACTTGAATTTGTAATTCATTTCCCTTTGGAAAAATTTGTAATTAATTTTATAATTAATAATATATGAATTCACACACCCACACATACTCTATAATTAAAATATATATTTTTATTTGTAAACGCGAAAGTTCAGTCCCTAAAAATTGATATTTATTCGCGGAAAAAAATTGTTTATGTCGGTATGTTAAAATAAAATACGCTAAAAATACACACACACAAACACACACCCTCATCCACACACACACATACATCACATGCTCCTCATACGAATGTATACCTGCGTGTTTGTATTTTAATAAATTGATTTGCATCAATTTAGTTTGAAGTCTTCATACCTACTGTATAATAGTATATTTGTGAATATATAGGAAATCCATAATCGGTTTTGTTATCTGCTTAATTCCTAATTGTTAATATTATTGTTATTACAGTGTGTTTTCCCATAAGAAAATAAATAAAATACGAGAGTGCAAGTGTAATTTCATTTTAAACTTTTCATCTACTTCTTTACTTTAGCGAAAACCTATCATCAGTCAATTTTATACGCAATTGTATAAATAAATAGTTTACACATTACACCCAATATTATGCTCGCGATCGAAAATCATCATGGCTGCATTTCAAAATCAAATAAACAATTGATAATACGACGCGCCCTGGATAATAGGCGCTTTAATAAAATATTTTTTTAAGCATATGATTTTGGCTACCCTCTTAAATTTCCGCCCGGGGCAAATGCCTCGGTTTGTCCCCCTCCCCCTTAAATCCTGGCCTGGTGCTATTTTTGAAAAAGGGTCAAAATATTTTTTGGTATAACATACCAATGACGAGGCGTTGGATATATTTGCACACGAGCGTGAACTTGGCCCCGCCTGCTCCAGCCCCGCTTTTTTATGTCAAAAAATCCTGTTGGAATCTATTACCATTCTAATACATTCTAATACGATTATAAAGGATCGTCCTCATTAGGCATTGTTTTTGCATATCTTCTTGAAGTGTCGCCCATCACTAAATAATAGGTGTTACTTAAAATCTTCTTCGTACATTTTTGGCAATTACGTTCGCATCTGATTAAAATCTTTTCTTTCGGCAATTTCGGCAAATATAACTAAAATGTCTGATGAAATAAAAGCGTAATAATTATTGATTTAAATTTAACGATTGTTATTCATCTAAAAATAAAGTTACAAGAATATTTCATGCAGTGTAGTATGTATTTATTTATTTATTCTAGAACTTAATGATCACTTATTATAATGAAATGATCACTTATATCCCGGTCATATACAATTATTTTTGGCTTTATTATAGTAATCTAAATTTTCATGTAGTTAGGGAACATGGCGGTGATAATGCGTTAAAAAATGTATGACATACACCATGACCCAAGACCATACCCGATAAAAAATCCAGCTTATTGGCCCTGCGAAATCAGATATGATTTGTTTTAACCTCATATCAAATTTCATCATGGTTTTCAATTAAAAAATTGTAAACTTTACGCGTTAATATAAAATCGCTCTTTTTATAAGTTCGGTCGCTACCAAGGCCGCGGCGCGTCAATCCATTGACTGACCTTGGCCAAGCGCATGCGAGCAAAAAGGGAATTTACACGAGCGCTTTGGGTAAAATTATTAAATTTGGGCATGAAATATTTTCGCATTTTTTTTTATATCACCCCCTTAGCAGCATCGTGAGACTGATCAGTATAAAGAACGTTGGTACAGTTATGAATTGTTAAATAAATTTAGAAAGGTTATAAACTCCCCCTCCCTAACTAATAATAAATGTATTTAAATAATAAAAAAAATATATAGGTTTTATCTCAATTATGAGACCTGTGAACCCCTGTTCAAAATGCGCCCATCTCAAGAATTATCTGAATATACGAGAAACAGATTCCTATAGTATATTTCATGCTCTATTAGATAGTATAAGTTTGATTTTGCCCTCTTGGATATTTGACGTAGATATTAAACATCAAAGGAGCGGCGAATTTACGTATATACCTAGTTTAAGCATTTTTCGTCCAGCCCCGTTTTAAAATGCGCCCATCTCAAGAATTATCTAAATATACGAGAAACAGATTCCTATAGTATATTTCATGCTCTATTAGATAGTATAAGTTTGATTTTGCCCTCTTGGATATTTGACGTAGATATTAAACATCAAAGGAGCGGCGAATTTACGTATATACCTACTTTAAGCATTTTTCGTCCAGCCCCGTTTTAAAATGCGCCCATCTCAAGAATTATCTAAATATACGAGAAACAGATTCCTATAGTATATTTCATGCTCTATTAGATAGTATAAGTTTGATTTTGCCCTCTTGGATATTTGACGTAGATATTAAACATCAAAGGAGCGGCGAATTTACGTATATACCTAGTTTAAGCATTTTTCGTCCAGCCCCGTTTTAAAATGCGCCCATCTCAAGAATTATCTAAATATACGAGAAACAGATTCCTATAGTATATTTCATGCTCTATTAGATAGTATAAGTTTGATTTTGCCCTCTTGGATATTTGACGTAGATATTAAACATCAAAGGAGCGGCGAATTTACGTATATACCTACTTTAAGCATTTTTCGTCCAGCCCCGTTTTAAAATGCGCCCATCTCAAGAATTATCTAAATATACGAGAAACAGATTCCTATAGTATATTTCATGCTCTATTAGATAGTATAAGTTTGATTTTGCCCTCTTGGATATTTGACGTAGATATTAAACATCAAAGGAGCGGCGAATTTACGTATATACCTACTTTAAGCATTTTTCGTCCAGCCCCGTTTTAAAATGCGCCCATCTCAAGAATTATCTGAATATACGAGAAACAGATTCCTATAGTATATTTCATGCTCTATTAGATAGTATAAGTTTGATTTTGCCCTCTTGGATATTTGACGTAGATATTAAACATCAAAGGAGCGGCGAATTTACGTATATACCTAGTTTAAGCATTTTTCGTCCAGCCCCGTTTTAAAATGCGCCCATCTCAAGAATTATCTGAATATACGAGAAACAGATTCCTATAGTATATTTCATGCTCTATTAGATAGTATAAGTTTGATTTTGCCCTCTTGGATATTTGACGTAGATATTAAAAATCAAAGGAGCGGCGAATTTACGTATATACCTACTTTAAGCATTTTTCGTCCAGCCCCGTTTTAAAATGCGCCCATCTCAAGAATTATCTAAATATACGAGAAACAGATTCCTATAGTATATTTCATGCTCTATTAGATAGTATAAGTTTGATTTTGCCCTCTTGGATATTTGACGTAGATATTAAAAATCAAAGGAGCGGCGAATTTACGTATATACCTACTTTAAGCATTTTTCGTCCAGCCCCGTTTTAAAATGCGCCCATCTCAAGAATTATCTAAATATACGAGAAACAGATTCCTATAGTATATTTCATGCTCTATTAGATAGTATAAGTTTGATTTTGCCCTCTTGGATATTTGACGTAGATATTAAACATCAAAGGAGCGGCGAATTTACGTATATACCTAGTTTAAGCATTTTTCGTCCAGCCCCGTTTTAAAATGCGCCCATCTCAAGAATTATCTAAATATACGAGAAACAGATTCCTATAGTATATTTCATGCTCTATTAGATAGTATAAGTTTGATTTTGCCCTCTTGGATATTTGACGTAGATATTAAACATCAAAGGAGCGGCGAATTTACGTATATACCTACTTTAAGCATTTTTCGTCCAGCCCCGTTTTAAAATGCGCCCATCTCAAGAATTATCTGAATATACGAGAAACAGATTCCTATAGTATATTTCATGTTCTATTAGATGGTATAAGTTTGATTTTGCCCTCTTGGATATTTGACGTAGATATTAAACATCAAAGGAGCGGCGAATTTACGTATATACCTACTTTAAGCATTTTTCGTCCAGCCCCGTTTTAAAATGCGCCCATCTCAAGAATTATCTGAATATACGAGAAACAGATTCCTATAGTATATTTCATGCTCTATTAGATGGTATAAGTTTGATTTTGCCCTCTTGGATATTTGACGTAGATATTAAACATCAAAGGAGCGGCGAATTTACGTATATACCTACTTTAAGCATTTTTCGTCCAGCCCCGTTTTAAAATGCGCCCATCTCAAGAATTATCTGAATATACGAGAAACAGATTCCTATAGTATATTTCATGCTCTATTAGATGGTATAAGTTTGATTTTGCCCTCTTGGATATTTGACGTAGATATTAAACATCAAAGGAGCGGCGAATTTACGTATATACCTACTTTAAGCATTTTTCGTCCAGCCCCGTTTTAAAATGCGCCCATCTCAAGAATTATCTGAATATACGAGAAACAGATTCCTATAGTATATTTCATGCTCTATTAGATGGTATAAGTTTGATTTTGCCCTCTTGGATATTTGACGTAGATATTAAACATCAAAGGAGCGGCGAATTTACGTATATACCTACTTTAAGCATTTTTCGTCCAGCCCCGTTTTAAAATGCGCCCATCTCAAGAATTATCTGAATATACGAGAAACAGATTCCTATAGTATATTTCATGCTCTATTAGATGGTATAAGTTTGATTTTGCCCTCTTGGATATTTGACGTAGATATTAAACATCAAAGGAGCGGCGAATTTACGTATATACCTACTTTAAGCATTTTTCGTCCAGCCCCGTTTTAAAATGCGCCCATCTCAAGAATTATCTAAATATACGAGAAACAGATTCCTATAGTATATTTCATGCTCTATTAGATAGTATAAGTTTGATTTTGCCCTCTTGGATATTTGACGTAGATATTAAACATCAAAGGAGCGGCGAATTTACGTATATACCTACTTTAAGCATTTTTCGTCCAGCCCCGTTTTAAAATGCGCCCATCTCAAGAATTATCTAAATATACGAGAAACAGATTCCTATAGTATATTTCATGCTCTATTAGATAGTATAAGTTTGATTTTGCCCTCTTGGATATTTGACGTAGATATTAAACATCAAAGGAGCGGCGAATTTACGTATATACCTACTTTAAGCATTTTTCGTCCAGCCCCGTTTTAAAATGCGCCCATCTCAAGAATTATCTGAATATACGAGAAACAGATTCCTATAGTATATTTCATGCTCTATTAGATGGTATAAGTTTGATTTTGCCCTCTTGGATATTTGACGTAGATATTAAACATCAAAGGAGCGGCGAATTTACGTATATACCTACTTTAAGCATTTTTCGTCCAGCCCCGTTTTAAAATGCGCCCATCTCAAGAATTATCTAAATATACGAGAAACAGATTCCTATAGTATATTTCATGCTCTATTAGATAGTATAAGTTTGATTTTGCCCTCTTGGATATTTGACGTAGATATTAAACATCAAAGGAGCGGCGAATTTACGTATATACCTACTTTAAGCATTTTTGGTCCAGCCCCTCTCGCGATTTTTTTTTTTTTTTGGAATGATGTAATGAAACAACCCCCTTTGCCCTACCTTAGTTTCTAATTTGTGACTTATTTATTATTAGCTTCTACCGAACTGTTATTGTTTAATAACGCATTACCTGCATTGAGTACGTTTTTTATTAGGTAACCACAATAAATATATAAAAAAACACGGACATAATATTTCAATTTATAATAATTATAATGTCACACTGAACATTCATTAACATGTTTCTATTTGCGCTCATAGATAGATGAGTTTGAATTCATTTTAACTGGCCAGTAATAAATAAAACGTTCCAGCAGCCGTGCTGTCATATTTTTGAAATTCGTATATTATACTTGAGCGCTGTAACGAAGTGACATGTTTTATTCTTTAGTACTAAACATTTGTTGACTTTTTTGTTAAATGTCTATATTATCTGACCAACCTCCGATGTTATCTAAACGGCTAAGGTTGTTTTTCAAGAGCATCAATTTACACACAAAAATTGAACTATTTTGCATTGGCACTTTCTGAGTTGAAAAATGCAACGAACGGTCAGGTGGCGAAAGGACGGGGAAAGGATAGTAAATCTAATACATGAACGTATAGAAGCTAAAACTTCGTCAAGTTATTGAAAAAAGATTAATTTCGGAGAGGATAGTATTAAATAAATCACAAATTTAGTAAATAGGGTATGAGGGGTTGTTTTATTACAAGCCGTCAACATTTACAAAAAAAAAACTAAATTCATGATTCGATTGAAAAACTGAAAAATCTACATCATGAAGATTAAAACACGGTAGGAACTGGATCTCAGATCTCATGTTTAACGCGGCTAACGTCCTACCATTGTTTCTTCGCTACTATATAAATATTACCGACGATAGCTGTTTATCCATATTTAATCAATTCTTCATTACATCAATATAATATTATTTATATCTTGTTATGTAAGTATTTTATGTCTCCATGATGGACGTGATCTGATTTATGGTGGACCGAACTTGAAAGCAATAAATGGCCATCCGGCTAACATTAAAAAAACGGAGCTAGCCAGGGGTAGCCAAATAAGATTAGTATTCTTTTTTTTTTGCAATTTTATAATTTTTCATATGTATGCTTTAAGATGTACGAGAATTTTATAGTAATTTTATAGGAACCGCGTTATTCATAAATTCACGTATTATTGTACATTTTCAGTGTCTTTTTATTATTTAGATACATACATATTATTTTATTAGGATTTCCGTTACATAGTAATCGTTAACTTTTAACGGTCTTATAGTATATATCTACTGCACTTCCCATATAAACTTAAATTGTTTATAATATTGAAACTAAAAAGTAAAATATATATACTCGTAATTTCTTAATAAATAAGCTTTTCCGCTTAATTGTAACAATATTTTATGAAGTTTGCGTAAATTATATGAAGAAGGATTTAAATACAATGATCGCAAGATTTGAATTGGTGACTTTAACAACGATTTATCACTTATATATAATTTTAATATAGGTGATCGACAAAGCCGTTTTTTAGCCATTATAAAAAATAATGTACTAAGAAATGCGAATTTAAACCAATAAAGGTGAATAATAGATTTATATTACAAAGTAAACCTAACTTAAAAAAAAAAACAATAAAGAATATAAACAAAATATAATAACTTATATGTATAGTAAATTATAATGAACCGCAAAGAAATTATTAAACATTAAAAATCATACTAAAACACACGTACTAATTAAACCAATGAAACAATTAAACAATAAATAAAGTGCTTACTACTAAAGTAAATAATTTAAAAAATACCATAAGAAAAGAATGAAGACTTGAAATCGCTGGGTACTTCCAAAGTAAGTCCAAAGCACAGAGACACGAATGAGCGACCGCACTTGGGCAGAGTGAAATCAGATCTGTCTGCTGAGTTTCGCTCAATAAAGGTATTGATTTAATAAGCTGGCTTGATAATAAAAAAAACCCCGAACAATTTCCGAAAACCTTTTACCGCATTGGCATTTAGACCGCATACCGCGTATTCCATTTCCGCTGTCTGTACGCGGAACTATTATCACCGAAACGAAAACCATTTATGTACGATTAATAAAATATATTATTAAAATAAATAAAGATGAGCCGATAAGTTACTTGTTCTGAATGCCGCGCACGATTTGTCGCGCATCGAAGGCGCCGTTAAAGCCGCCTGCAAGGCCTAACTGCCAACCTAGGGCAAAGGCCGGGGTCGAATAGCTTATGAACTAAAATATAATTATAACTTATAAAAATAACAGCAAAGTTCAATTAAATAATAGATAGGGAATGAAGCTAAGAGAAAAAAAATAAAAAGTAAATAAAACTGATATTAAAACAATGTAAAAGTTACATATTATACAAAAAAAAAGAATTTAATAATCACTGCTAACAAACGTAGGCCGACGCTGATAAAAAATAACCACGATCCTAATACATTTTTCAGGGCATGCACTTCAGAGCGCAGGATGTCGGTTTAAACCCGTCGCCGTGATATAAAAAAGCATCACCTGTCCTCTTTGTTGCAAAATAATATTAAAAAATATCTGTAAGCAAAATCAACACATTCTACAAAACTATAATCATGAAAAAAAAAACAATATATAAACAAAATTTAATATAGCTTGCCGGTATTGTTGAGATAGTGAACGTGTTAGGTTAGTGTAATTAATGTAAGCGTTAGGTAAAGAAATCATTTTTATTCAACTAATAAGCGACCAATGTTGTCGTCCCCTGGTTTGGTTTATTTACAATCTTTCAGCTTTGTCGGTTTATGAGCAGCAATCTACAAATTTATTTGTACGATAATATGTTTCAATTATTGCAATTTTAAAGCGTCTACTTAAAAAAAAAAAATTTTTGATTGGGCATACAAACGAATTCTGGCCAGTTAAAATGAATTCAAACTCATCTATCTATGAACGCAAATAGAACCATGAAAAGAAGGTATTTGACTGAACCGAGTAAAGGCAGGTACTTACAATCAACCATAATAACATTACTTTCTATAGTTATATATTGGTACACATACCGGCGCGCCGGCGGCCGGCGGTCGAGTAATAAAACTCTCGCATTTCGTTTATTAGTATGGTAAGACGGAATAATGAAGACTCTTTTATGCAAGAAAATAACAGAATTGAATTTCTGGCCTATATAGGTTAAATTAATATTTTATAAATTAAAATACCTACTAAATCTAAAAATCAATAGTCTGGTTATAGAAATGTTACATAATTATTCTCATAGCTGCTGTACATTTTATTAGGTATACAATTTACCATGAAGCCATCCAGCAGTTTAGATTTCTCTCGCCTCCTTTTACCTCCACAACATGATTTGCTGTATCGTTTAGATTGGAACGTCAGTCAACCCAACAGTTTTTTTAAAGTGCCTTTACCAAATTATTTATGTATATTTTTATGTACGTTTAAAATTGTTTGTTTAGCATCACCAGTTCGTGTTTTTCGATAAATTTGATTTTGCTCCAGGACTAACTTCTTGGAGGACATTCACCATTCATATGTTCCTCGTTGCTATCTTCCCATATTAAACATATTATAGCAAACTTAGGTGTCACTCCAAATATATACATTTACATTTTGTCTCAATTTTTTGGTTAATTTTCATTCAATAAAACACAAGGCAAACATCCTAGTTACACTGAGACGCAATATACAGACGATCAGTTATTGTTACAAAAAAATATCGTAATAATCAATTTAAACACTAATTACACCTACCGAATATCGTCCGAAATAATAAAACGATTGTCCCTCCATTACCAATATTATATCCCATTGTTTTCTGCAAGTTGCAATTATGTGAATATCGACGTAAAATCACTAAATACGACGATTAATAATTAAAACCCCTTAGTTAAATCTAAATGCCAAATAGATAAAGAAAATAAACTATGCTCTCGAAATAATTTCAAGCTTCAAATTTATTTAGTTGAACCATACAGGTTGTAAGTTTTTGGGTAAAAAATGTCTTATCAAAAACCTACCTGCAACGCGAACGTATTTAATGATTCGGTTCGGTTCATATTATCCGTATAATGGGTTGTATAAATAAATAAGTATGCAAGCATATTAACAACAAAAATTTTGAATGGAATGTTTTTCATACTAAATCACATTTTAAACATAAGTAACGGTTTTGTTTTATTTAAAAACTTCTTTAAAAAATAATAATAACGAGCCTCCTAAGAATGTATAATATACTATGTGATTATGTGTACTATGTAATTAGTAATACCAAACTTTTTCTTTTTACTTTGTCCTCACACTTGTCCTCTTCAGATAGGCGCATTTTGAACAGAGGATGGAGGCAAAATGCCTAAAGTAGATATATAGACGTAAATACGCGTCCTCTTTTACCCCAAATATGAAGGTCTTATGTGCGAGAGGGCAAAATGAAACTTATATCACGTGATAGAGCATAAAATTTACTATAGGAATCTACTTTTCGTATATTCAGATAATTCTTGAGATAAGCGCATTTTGAACCGAGGCTGGAGGCAAAATGCCTAAAGTAGATATATAGACGTAAATACGCGTCCTCTTTTACCCCAAATATGAAGGTCTTATGTGCGAGAGGGCAAAATGAAACTTATATCACGTGATAGAGCATAAAATTTACTATAGGAATCTACTTTTCGTATATTCAGATAATTCTTGAGATAAGCGCATTTTGAACCGAGGCTGGAGGCAAAATGCCTAAAGTAGATATATAGACGTAAATACGCGTCCTCTTTTACCCCAAATATGAAGGTCTTATGTACGAGAGGGCAAAATGAAACTTATATCACGTGATAGAGCATAAAATTTACTATAGGAATCTACTTTTCGTATATTCAGATAATTCTTGAGATAAGCGCATTTTGAACCGAGGCTGGAGGCAAAATGCCTAAAGTAGATATATAGACGTAAATACGCGTCCTCTTTTACCCCAAATATGAAGGTCTTATGTGCGAGAGGGCAAAATGAAACTTATATCACGTGATAGAGCATAAAATTTACTATAGGAATCTACTTTTCGTATATTCAGATAATTCTTGAGATAAGCGCATTTTGAACCGAGGCTGGAGGCAAAATGCCTAAAGTAGATATATAGACGTAAATACGCGTCCTCTTTTACCCCAAATATGAAGGTCTTATGTGCGAGATGGCAAAATGAAACTTATATCACGTGATAGAGCATAAAATTTACTATAGGAATCTATTTTTCGTATATTCAGATAATTCTTCAGATAGGCGCATTTTGAACAGAGGCTGGAGGCAAAATGCCTAAAGTAGATATATAGACGTAAATACGCGTCCTCTTTTACCCCAAATATGAAGGTCTTATGTGCGAGAGGGCAAAATGAAACTTATATCACGTGATAGAGCATAAAATTTACTATAGGAATCTATTTTTCGTATATTCAGATAATTCTTCAGATAGGCGCATTTTGAACAGAGGCTGGAGGCAAAATGCCTAAAGTAGATATATAGACGTAAATACGCGTCCTCTTTTACCCCAAATATGAAGGTCTTATGTACGAGAGGGCAAAATGAAACTTATATCACGTGATAGAGCATAAAATTTACTATAGGAATCTATTTTTCGTATATTCAGATAATTCTTGAGATAAGCGCATTTTGAACCGAGGCTGGAGGCAAAATGCCTAAAGTAGATATATAGACGTAAATACGCGTCCTCTTTTACCCCAAATATGAAGGTCTTATGTGCGAGAGGGCAAAATGAAACTTATATCACGTGATAGAGCATAAAATTTACTATAGGAATCTACTTTTCGTATATTCAGATAATTCTTGAGATAAGCGCATTTTGAACCGAGGCTGGAGGCAAAATGCCTAAAGTAGATATATAGACGTAAATACGCGTCCTCTTTTACCCCAAATATGAAGGTCTTATGTGCGAGATGGCAAAATGAAACTTATATCACGTGATAGAGCATAAAATTTACTATAGGAATCTATTTTTCGTATATTCAGATAATTCTTCAGATAGGCGCATTTTGAACAGAGGCTGGAGGCAAAATGCCTAAAGTAGATATATAGACGTAAATACGCGTCCTCTTTTACCCCAAATATGAAGGTCTTATGTGCGAGAGGGCAAAATGAAACTTATATCACGTGATAGAGCATAAAATTTACTATAGGAATCTATTTTTCGTATATTCAGATAATTCTTCAGATAGGCGCATTTTGAACAGAGGCTGGAGGCAAAATGCCTAAAGTAGATATATAGACGTAAATACGCGTCCTCTTTTACCCCAAATATGAAGGTCTTATGTACGAGAGGGCAAAATGAAACTTATATCACGTGATAGAGCATAAAATTTACTATAGGAATCTATTTTTCGTATATTCAGATAATTCTTGAGATAAGCGCATTTTGAACCGAGGCTGGAGGCAAAATGCCTAAAGTAGATATATAGACGTAAATACGCGTCCTCTTTTACCCCAAATATGAAGGTCTTATGTGCGAGAGGGCAAAATGAAACTTATATCACGTGATAGAGCATAAAATTTACTATAGGAATCTATTTTTCGTATATTCAGATAATTCTTGAGATAAGCGCATTTTGAACCGAGGCTGGAGGCAAAATGCCTAAAGTAGATATATAGACGTAAATACGCGTCCTCTTTTACCCCAAATATGAAGGTCTTATGTGCGAGAGGGCAAAATGAAACTTATATCACGTGATAGAGCATAAAATTTACTATAGGAATCTATTTTTCGTATATTCAGATAATTCTTGAGATAAGCGCATTTTGAACCGAGGCTGGAGGCAAAATGCCTAAAGTAGATATATAGACGTAAATACGCGTCCTCTTTTACCCCAAATATGAAGGTCTTATGTACGAGAGGGCAAAATGAAACTTATATCACGTGATAGAGCATAAAATTTACTATAGGAATCTATTTTTCGTATATTCAGATAATTCTTGAGATAAGCGCATTTTGAGACGGGGATGGACACAGAAATGGCTAATTTGTAGGTAAATACGCGAGGTATTTGACCTCTAATATGTACGTCAAATTTGCGAGAGGGCAGAATCAAAGTTATACCATCTGATAGAGCATAAAATTATCTATAAGGAACTGCTTTCCGTATATTCAGATAATTCTTGAGATTAGCGTGTTTTGTGTTGCCGATCGAGGCCATTTTTACTCATTAGGTAAACACCCGACAGGATTGACCCTGAATACGGAGGTATACTGTTATAACATTTTTTTTTAATTATGTCTATTTAAAAGGTCATAAAAAACTCTATCGATGTAATATTTCTATTTTACTTTTTTTCTATTGGTAGGACAGTAATCTCATTCAGCATATGGTGATTTTCGCGTCAGTTGTTATGACGTTCGCTCTATACGTTATTAAGTGTATTGCGCTTATAATATTTTACATAGTAATGAAATTTGCAGAAATAAAAAGGCCGTAAGTTTTTTTAACGGATTGTGTTTTTTTTTATAATTTTATTCTTCTAGTTTATTACCCAAATACCTATATATATAATGGTTCAGTACTTATTTGTTTACCATATTTTTGTTATTTTTACAATTTTATAATGTCTACAATTTTAACATAATTCATCTGTATGTATTTTTTTTGCTAATATGTATCAATAACGATGTCCAATATTTTTTTACATCGGTTCGCAAATGTTATTATCAAAAAGTGTAAACGCGCCCTAGTATGGGTCTGGCCCCGGGGCCCGGGTAATGCTCGTTATTTGCACTCCCGTTTGTGCATCCCCCAATCGATTTTTCGCTTGTTGGGCGACATCGATGTGCTCAAAAAAAAAAAAAGAAAACACCCAGATAATATATTAATATTATTATGCTACACTCGACACTTTTGGATATGACATATTTCGGACGCGCCGCACCAACGTCCTCTCTTATCTGGGCGACCTTTTGGTGTCGGTCGCCGCAAGCCAAGCGTGGGTTAGGTGAGGTTAGGTTTGTCCAAAATGTTCACTTCGGAATGCGAGCGAGGGCGTCTAAGCAGGCTGCTTTCACAATCTGATATGCCGTAACGTATGATATAAGTAATATAAGTAGTATAAAAAGCATATTATGAACGAAACTTCAAGGCGCAATAATCTAATTCCGAATACAAACTCGCGTAAAACCTAATTTGAAACATGATGAGTCGTCTAATTTTAACTGAAGGAGCATTCGATTTATAACCCTTCAATGGGTCCGTTCATAAATTACGTCCTCGATTTTGTCCATCCCCCCCCCCTCCCCCTACAATCATCATCATGATGTAATGAAGTCCACCTTTCGCAAAAACTGACGTCATTTCCATGAACTGCATTACAAGTCCATATCGTGTTTAAGGAATAGTTTTTTCTTCTTTGCTAAAAAAAAGAACCATAATTCACCTTAAAAACAAAACACAAAATGCGTAATACGAACGCGTATTTCCGATGCATTTAATTTACATTTGTTATTGCAAGCTTAGAAGACTGAAAGATGAATTAAAAAAATATCAGAATAATGAATTGCAATATTTTGGGGACATCTGTATGTGCAAGGATGACGTCAATTTAGCAAGGACCCCCGTCCCCTCGTCCGCAGACCAGACTCCCCCCCCTCCCTAATTTAAATGACAGAAACAAAGAATACAAACTTTTTTTTATTTACCTAGTTAAATTTATTCATTAATACTTATTACTGTATTATATATTATTGACAATTATGATGTGAAATAATACAGACCCTTAGAGGGGTTTGTTTTAGGCACTTAGATCATTATTATTTATTTTTATTTTATTTATTTATTAAAGAAATAAAAAGTTTTATAAATTTACATACTTACAGTTCAACAAAATTACATGATAATAAGCAATGAATAGTTTTCCAATTTTTAAAACTAAAATAGATTCCTACCTAACAGAGTTAGCAGAGTTGTGTTTCCATTTGAATACTGTTTAGTTTTAAGATTATTCTGCAAGTAATCAAAACTAAACAGCTAAATGGACACATGTTTTCTTAACAGTGTTTTCTTTAAGGCGCCCCGGGACGCCTTTGTCCTTGAGATTAGAAAGGGTAGGCTTTATTCGAACATTGACGTGTAGAAAAGAGACGGATATACTCGCCGACTCATTTGGAATCGATAAAACATGTTTTTTGTATTTAAATAATTATTATCATTTGAAAAAAATGTTTTTTTTTTATGTAATCGCCTAGATTATTATATTGTCTATCTTTAGAAAGAAAAGTTAGGTTCGCGTCACTTACACAACTTAAAAGAAAATCGTTGCAAGAAAAAAACAACACTTTCTTATTTATTTAATTTTCATTACTATAATAAGGTGTATTTCGTTTTTTTTTTAAGCAAAGTACTAAATTAATAAATGTAGAATATTGTGGTATTTTTAGTTTTAGCTATTTGTTGGGAATAACTTCAACAAAATGCACCAAAATACGTTACAAAACACGTTTTAGGGACTGGTGGCGCCTTAAATAAAAACCAATATTGCTTACTGACCAAGCAACGAAGAAACCCGAATTTCAAGCTAGACTGTCACTTGTCGCTTGTCGCTTCGCCTTAAGTTTTAACATTTGGTGGGATAGGAAATGACATTTCTGCAATGAAAATGAAAAAGCTAGATCTTCTCGAGGTTAACGTTGAGGATCCTAGCCTAGGGGTGTTATGCTTCCCAGGTAGAGGGACGTTCAAACTTGGTGACGCAACTGACCCTCAGATTGGTTGTCTGTCAATTCTGTAACCGATCAGCTAATTCGGTAGATACGACCGCGTGACAGAACAGAGCAGTGACAGTTGTTAGGGTGTTTGACTATTAGAGGTCGCAGGATTTAATCCGCACACAAAATAGTCATACCATTTTAATCGCTTCATTACCACTGTCGCCTTTATCTCTAGCACAAACAAATTTAGCCTTATTGAGTACGACCCAAAATGATAGTATGTGATGAATCAATGTAGTAAATATATTTTTTTTAATACATATTTTAGAATAGGTGATTCCGTAAAGAGGAGTACAAAAACTCGTATTTCACATTTATTTTTTTCGAAATTAAAATATGCCCTACTTTTAGGGTGCAAATTGATATTTACACTCCACTAAACTGCTTCCAAGTTTGCAGAAATATTTTTCTCTTCAAGTTGTGAAGAGTGAAATTGTTTTTTTTTATCCATATCACAAAACATCAATACTATGGCCAAAATAATCCGAAACACTGTTATAAAATATTAAAATAAATATATAATTATAATTCAAATTGGCTGGCCTTGTGTACAGAGTAGGTGGGCTGATAGTCAGACAGTGACCTGAGTGATTCTCAAATCTCACATCTCTTTTCCTGCAAGTGAATTCACGTAACAATAAAACAGCATTGCCACCCGACGCTTTTACCGTACGATATTGTTATGTGCGAACCAATACGCGCAAAAACCTAGAACGTGGGTAAATGCGCATTGAATATATTACGAGGCCCACCATGTCTTTATCTTTACAGCCATCGCTCGATGTTTTTGTGACATACCCTAAGCATAATCTGCTCCCAGCGCTGATGTCCAGCGGAACCTTACGGCCAACTTCCTTCCGGTGGTAGTCTGCGAACTTTGAAGAAATCGCAAAAAAAAATATCCTCAAATCTTCTACTTAAATAAATAGACAGTGAAATTAATGAACCCGCACACGTAACGCAGATTGCTAATCTATCTAACGTAACAATTAAAATATATGCAATATATCCGCGCCTCTCAACTACTTTTTCGTACAATTAAAAATAGAAAAAAATATTCGAATGTCATGTCAAAAACCTGCTTTATCGCTATAGATTTAAAATACGTTTCTATCGTGATGCATTTACCTGGTAATTCCAGGGGTTCAACACGTCTAGGTAGTAACTGCTAATCGATCCTTCATTTTGCAACTTTTGGTGGCATGGGATTATGTGTTATTCTTAAAAAAAAAAATGTTTAGTAGATAGTGGTTTAGACAGGTTTTCAAAAACAAGTTATATTAAGACTGATGTGTAAAAAAAAATATTCTTTTAGCTTTTATGCATAGTCATTTATGAAAATCTACTATCCCTGCCCTTTGTCCGTCCGTCTGTCCGTTGTATCTTTCAAATCGAAAAGCACAAATGCGAAAGAGTTGAATTTTTGTGTGTATATTGATAATAATATAGGTACATAACATAAACGTAAACAATTTTTTGATACTAGTTAATAAAACATGGACAGTTCGATAGTGAACTCAAATATCATAGTCCAATTTAGAAAATATGACAGCACTGCTATTGGAACGTTTTATTTATTAACGGCCAGTAAAAATTAATACAAACTCATCTATGTGTGCAAATAGAAACATGTAAAAGAATGTTCAGTGCCACATATTAATTATTTATTATTAAATTAGCCACGTTCTGGTCTTTGTATTGTTTCAGAGAGAATATAATTTATTATGTATAAACTTGGAATGCTTAATTACTTGTTATTAATTTTAAGATGTTTTTGTTTTGTTTCAAATAATGAATAAACGATGCCTACCTTTGTTTTCGGGCAAACATTGCGATACTAATTGTTAAAACTGCCCACAGCAGGGGCTGGTTTAATTCTCAAATTATTGAGTCGGGGCTTGAGTCAATTGCAATTTGGTAACAGAGACGCCTGTGACGTCATGAGCGTACTGGATTCATTGGGAAAGAGGAGGCTAGTATTCAATTTTGTTTCGTTGTAATGTTTTATTGGAATTTAATTTAGTCTAAATATCTTTTTTTTTTGTACGGTGTTGCGTAATTTATGTACCAATGTAATTGCGATGGTCAAAATAATGAATTCAATATAATCGAAAAGTATTATTGTGACCCAACCAGTTTTACACAATTCGATTGACATTTTGCAATAACATCTAATGCCGAGCGACCATCTAACATTTCGCTAAGTTTCGTTTAATAATTTGCATAAGACAATTAATATCATTTGAGTTATGAGTATTGCAAAGATTTCTTTAAATTAGTATATTTGCCTTGTAGCTCTAATATATTTATGAATTGCATGTAATAAGAAACTAAAAAACTAAACATTAATATTTATTTACCAAAAACAATTTCTCAAAAAAAAAAACGTTTTACAATCTATCGAAAGATTCAGTAATTTTATTATACGTATAAATTTGTATATTTGTTTATATTTTATAGGTGTAGATGTTACTCACCGTTAAAATATTTATTCCTGGTTTTTATCTGAGGCTTAAAGTATATAGGTAAATATTCAAAAATAAGGTTCTTTGATTAAAACATAATAATATATTATAAGCTATACATGCTAAAGCTATTGAAAAAAATATTGTCTATTCATAAAATTGTAAAAGTACCAATAATGCATTACAGAGATGCATACATACCTAATCTATGACATGCTACGTTTTATCCATTAAATATGTAAAAATTAGATAATTACAATTAGGTAATTACAATGTTTTAATTTAGTCCAAAACTAGAAATCGATCAAAATTATCAAAAAACAAGTAGTTTTTCTTTGCGGTAATCGCACTTTTAATTAAAGTAATCAATATAATACGAAATTAAAAAAGAGTAATATTGAAATTAAAATTAAAAGTGAAATTGCGCGAACTACCTCGCAGGGGGTGAAATGCGCACCACCTTTCGTATAGTGAATTCCTCTTTATACTGTGCTGTAAGGGTTGGTCATATCAAAAATTGTATCAATTTGAAAATGATCGATGTAAAATTACGGCAGTTATCGTGTCCACAAGAAAGTGATATAGATAGATATATACAGTTATATATCAACTTTTAAACAGAGGGTGGTTTTTGGTTCTAGGGGATGTGAAATGCGAAGTCATGACATGGTACTCATTGCAATAGGTAGCTTTTCTAATAATCTACCTAAAACCGTACTTTGATATTGGGCATTGGCTGTTGTAGAGTAAAGAAATATAGGGTGATGATTTTAGAGGCGTGGTTTTCAAGAAGAGATAAAACGCATATAATTTGATGTTATGGCTAAGAATTTAGTTTTATTATAAAGATAAGGGTTTGCCATTATGTTTTAAAAATGATTTCGGGTAAGTGGCCGCCGCGGCTGACTCGAACAAATTCCAGCCGAGAGGCCCAATTTTCAACCACTTTTTGCAGCAAGTTGGGCCGTATGTCAGCAATAACGCATTTATTGCATTAATAAAAATTTGCACTATTTGCAAACGTTGTTCAGGAGTAAGTCTATTCATTATGAACTGGCAAACCAAACTGAGCATAAATCAAGTGACAGCTGTCAAAAACACCAACTACGAAAAAAGTAGTGCCAGATTGAAAACCACGCCTCTAAAAAAAACAGCCCTTTACTATATAGATGTTCAGTTTAGTTATAATAATCAAAACGTTGTTGTCCCTTCGTTCCTTGCTATATGTGACAGGAGGATTCAAGATGGACGATGCTTGTCAGCTCCGTCCGTCGCCCCGTCAATCCGGATCCTCTCGATGAAAATGCAAGGGCACGCATCGACCACAACCGTAACTGGTTTGTTTCATTCACTGCTAGAATTATATTGTGATTATTGGCGAACGCCGATCGGCGACATTGCACAAAAACTCAACGAACCGTCGCCATCTTTGTTCGTCGATGCCATTGCACTCTGGCGGAAGGTTGGATCGTTGCGTTGCGGCGGCGAGGGAGAGCATTCCTCAATAAACCGCCCAATAAACCCCAATTAATTGTTTGAATGGTGAAAAAATATAAATAAAGGAGAAATAGAATTTGTGTCTAAACTAAACAGAAACTAAGTGGGTATCATTTTCAAATTGGCATTTCCTATTTTTTGTGTGTATTTTTTTTATTCTTCGTACGTAATCCCCCATAATAAAATTAATATATAATTTGTGATGTTATTTTAATTATATTCATCACTTCACATTCAATACCATGGTATAATTAGAACATTAAAAAAATGATGTCTGCCCAACTTATTATTTTTTTTTATTTTCACATACCTAACCCGTTTTATGCTCTAATCTTATTCCTATTAGATATCTAATTAAGAATATTGAAATTAGTTCGAATTGCTTTAAATATCTATAATTTCATTTTACTGACATTACACAGGAAATAAGTTCGACATATATGTATCACTAAATAATAAAACAAAAAAAATGCAAAAGTAATTTCGCCAAACGACCATTGTCTATTTTGACGAGAAAAAATCGTCTTGTCTGTAGTTGAGGTTTACCAGATTTTTTTCGAATCACGTTACAGTCCCTTGGTATCCGGTTTTGTCGACCTCTACGGTAACATTCAAAAGAAACTAAAAGATTAAATCCTATCCTAACAAACGGCTTGAACCCTTTGCCTCATTTAATTTTCCCCTTTCATTTAAAATGACAAAATATTGTGAGAAGGTTTGGAGATATGTGACGTCACGGCTGCTGGGATAAATTTAATGTTTTATATTTGGCATTAGAAAAAATATATTTCTGTACATATATTTGTATTTGAATAAAAAATGTAATTCTTTGGAACTGTCGTGTGAAATAGGATAAAATAAAAAGAGCGGAATGGATAAAATATAGTAATACTCTCAACGTTTTCATATTTATATTTTACTTCTTTAAAGTTATATATATACATATATAAGTTCCTGTAAAAATTTTAGTGGAGATTATAGAAAAGGGCAAACAATCTGCATTCTGGTCCTGTGAAGCACCGTGCACAAAGATCGATTATACAAAAATATTTAGATATTATTTCTACACAAAAAAGATTATTATTATAATTGATATATTATTTAATTTCAGTACCTTCTTAACAATAATATGAATTTGTATCTGAAATTATATCACGGGAGGGGTCCCATCACGAGAATTCCCTCCACAACGAAATGCGAAGGAATGAGCTCGGGTGGTCACGTTTCGCATCTTGAATTGCCGGACAATTTTTTTGCCCGAAGACTTGATTACGCCATTCAGTAGGTACAGCTTGGTCAACGGTAACGTTGAACTTATATGCAACTCTACTGACATTCCTCACCTATCATTCGCTGCTATCACCGTCTAGCAAAGCACTTCTGAATTAGTCAGGTAGTACTGAATACTGGGTATTTTTACAATCGATATTGATGGACTTCTGGCATCAAGGCGCCCCGGGACGCATTTGTCCTTGAGATTTGAAAGAGTAGGCTTTATTCGAACATTGACGTGAAGAAAAGAGACGGATATACTCGCCGACCGCGAATTCGTTACATTTGGAATCGATTAAACATGTTTTTTGTATTTAAATAATTATTATCATTTGAAAAAAATGTTTTTTTTAAAGTAATGTCCTAGATTATTATATTGTCTATCTTTAAAAAGAAAAATTAGGTTCGCGTCACTTACACAACTTAAAAGAAAATCGTTGCAAGAAAAAAACAACACTTTCTTATTTATTTATTTTCATTACTATAATAAGTTGTATTTCGTTTTTTTTTAAGCAAAGTACTAAATTAATATATGTAGAATATTGTGGTATTTTTAGTTTTAGCCATTTGTTGGGAATAACTTCAACAAAATGCACCAAAATACGTTACAAAACACGTTTTAGGGACTGGTGGCGCCTTAAGGCGAAGCCAATGAATAAATATTAATTTCGATTAAGTTGAACCGTTTTAATATGGCTGAAATTCGTAACTACTGGATATTTAATTATAAAAAAAAATATGCTTAGATACCTTAATCTTATTTCTTCAACATAGAAAAGGCAGATTTTAAAAATTCAATTCTATTTCTGCAAAATTGAATAAATGATAAACTGCTCATAATTCTTTCTTAATTAATTGCTTTCTTATAAACGATATTAGCCTTAAGAAAAATAGTAATTGAAGGGCAAATAAAGGCTCTAAAAGATATAAAAGTTTTTTTTCATTTCTATATTATGAAACTGCAATTAAATAAAAACTAATAATTGTTTATTTACCCGCACAAAGAGTAAAAGCTGACGCCCTATAAAATTTCAATGTCAAAAATAACAATTATATTATTGTTGTAAAATGCCGAAGTATGCAAATATGTATGGATGCATCTAATTGTGTGTGTGTTTAAATAAATATACTATATCTCTTTATTGTAAAAGTATGTTTTTAAAATCCTTTTATAATTTCCTAATGTTTCCTTTTTTTAATGTTACATTTAACTGTAACATTAACAAAAGAAAAAAAAAAATAGGCAGGCATTGAGGACTACGGGCAGAAGTGAAAGCAGACGTGATAACCGCTACACTGCGGAAACTGATATGTGCGGTATTAAGCCAAAAGTGTTCGCTGGCTACCTGACAATTTTCTGATGGCAGTAAAACGAGTATGAGCCAAAAGTGTTGGTTTTCAAGAGCTTCACAAAAATTCAACTCTTAGTACTTTTCCAGTTGAAAGTTGGAATGTATGGAAGCTAAAACGGTGTATTTAAACCAGCATGCATTAAACTCAAGCGATGCAACTATTTATACGTTCCAGTATTATTTTATTTATTATACATTCTGGCTCTATGAAAATATCCGTACCTGTAAAAATAATAATAAATTTATTCTAAATTATTAAATATCGATTATGTCAAACTATTATAAAAAGTCTAAACGTCTCTAATATTTTTGTTTTGACTGTACCTATGAATTACGAATATCTGGTATGAATATGAGCGTGTATGCATATCTTCCATAAAAAAAAATATATATTATGTATCGTTATTATTATGATCGTTGATGCGACATCACTATATCACTTCAAAATATTATTGTACCTAAATTAAAATGTCATTCCTATATGCATTTATCTTGTGTTTATGGAATAAAATAATTTGAATGAATAAAAGTTACGAATCGATAAAAAAATCATTAATTGATTATTAGTTTCTTTTGCTGATCAGTGTTTTCTTTTTTTTGTATTTTTTAAATATTTTTACGTCAAATAAATATACCTAATTAGACCAAGTGACCGTATAAGCTCTGAACAGTGAAAAATCAACATTTTTCATCTGTTATCACACTCATAACTTGATAAAAATCTTTAGCTTTTTGATAAGTGTCGAAAGTAATGTTACAATGCCAAATTGTTTTTTTTTTGTACTTTTATAATGGACACCAAACTAATGTGTCACCTAAGAGACGAGATTCGGCGTACTTGAATTAAAATTGTTGATAATTGGTTTGTCAAGTACGGTCGAGGGCAAATGAAGTTTTACCTTGAAAGGCGATTCGACAGAGTGTGTAGGTAAATGTGTAGGTAAATATTAACCTCATCTACACTCATACGGAGATCCGAAAGCGGTGATTCTCTTAGAAACAGTACACACAATCGTACCGTCTCTTTTTTTTTACGCGTTTATAGTTATCAGAGTAAATGTTATTTTATAGCATTTAGCAGCATGTATCTCTGTTACGTCTATAATACACGAGATCTTATAACAGTCCTTGTTGCTTTTTTATTGGCGAATGGTTTTATATCAGCAAAATGTGCTAACTAAGATGTTGCGGAAGCGATTAAAACTAACGCGAAAGTACAGGTTAAAAAATAAGGGTCCCGAGTGAGTAGCTTGTGGTATTCCCGGTATGGCAATTAAGTACTGAGAACGACTGACGATTGAATAAGAGGGCAACCAAATGACATAAGGATTCCTAACTAGGAAGGTGATCAGAGCGATCTATTCGATCAACCTTAGTACATAAATCATGGACACAGGTCAACGTGTACGAGCATACCTACTGCAAACAAACGGGCCAAATTGATTTTGCCCATTGTCCGTCCATTAAACTTTTTCGTTTTACGATTATTCGCCGTCGAACTAACGACGCTCTTTTGAAAGTTTCTCATGTGGTTCTTGTTATATACACATCGAAGATTTATTATCCTGGCGCCTAACAAAACAATCAATAGAGAATGAGCCTTTCAGACTATAGACAACCTTTTTGTTGTTACCTGCCAGACTTAGGTGAGAGTTATTGTATTCCGTCGTTTTCGTACCTTATCTGTGATCAGGAAGTGGTTAAAAGGACTTGGAAATAATGCCATTTTTTAGTGTTAGGCCTTATTGGCGTCTGGTCCAAAATAAGAACCTATTATAATGTATGATCAAATATGTTATACAATTAGAATAGGTTAAAAAGATGGATGCCTTTCATACGATGATCGTTTAATCCCAACGCAACATTAGGACTTTTCAGTGGTTCTTTCTAATAAAGGGAGACCAATATTAATATTTTCACTTTATAGTAATCCATGCATGCGAATCAAAGTTTTTTACATTCCGAACCCCATACCTAGGCAGTATTGTCATCAGGTTACCTGGATCCATTTAAACCATTTCTAGAATGACGCATTGCCAAGAGGCCAGATGAAAACTAATGAATTCTAAGATCAAGGGGCTGAGAGGTGCACTAATTTTGGGAAGAAGGGTGGAAAATTTACACTTACACTTGCTTATCTTTAAGAAATTTATTATTTATATAATTGTTGAAAATGTTATAAAGATATAGTAAGTATAATGAAAAATATCTTGCCATATCTAGAATATCGCCTATTATTTAAAAAAATTGTTGCAGCGTCGAAAACATTTGAAAAATCCAATTTGGATTATACAAATATATATTATTATACACCACGATGCTATTTTAAATATGTACACACGAATCTGTAACCTTATAAAATTATAATGTAATTGTTGTCAAATATAAATTAATATACTAACAAATAAATATTATATATAATAAATATTACTTAGATACCTAAATATTACTACAAGAACTACTTAAACTTTATATCATATCAAACTCAGTTACGATGTATGATTATGATAGTGTTTTATATTTATTTATTTTATAGGTCGTACTATGTATAGCACATATTTATGCTTACAATAGGACTCTTATAATAACGTCTACCATTTTGTCAATAGTTTAAATTGGTTTCCTTTCGCAGTCTTTATCTTTATGTTTAGGAAATTAAAAGGTCTCGGAGTAAGAAATGTAAAATGTCATTGGCCAAATGTGTATTGCTATGACCTAGGTCATATACAATTATTTTGGGACCTACTCAACTAGGCCAAATATGCCTGTACTAGAGTCAGGGGGGGGGAGGGGTTGCATGCCTTGTTTCTTTCACTTTCGAGTGCTTATTCTTTTCTTGGGCATTAGGATTAAGTTTTTAATGTATAATTATCGAAGGTCTAAAATTTTATATTCGATAAACAATGCCTCAGTAGAGTATCTATAGCACTGCACAAAGGGTCTAAAATTTTTTCAGTACATCTACCCCACCCAAGTATGCCGTAGCAAAAAAAAAATGATTGATCTAACGTATAGCACACATTTTTTAGTGTTTTAGAGTCTAATATATACCCCAAAGTTTTAAATGTATTGAGTAGTCCTTGTGATCGAGTTTTTAGCATATCAATATGCGGTTGATATCTTAACTTATTGTCAATTATAACTCCAAGATATTTCATTTAACTTGTATGTTCTAGAGGTATGCATATACATACAGTTATTTTTGTTTGTATTTATATAATTTTCATTTAATAAATTTTCGTTTAAATTATTTTGGCTGAGGTCGGTAATCTTGTGGGTCATTTTTAGTTTTTCCAATATTTAGAGTTAGGAGGTTATCTAACCATATCTTTATTAATTTTGAAGTAATGTTTGCTTTTCGAAGACTCTTTCATGTTTTACCGCCACGACATCGTATCGGTAAATTTAAAGTATAGAGCTTTCATATTTTGCTTTATTGTTTATTAGTCACAAGAAAAATAATAATTGATAATAAAAATAAATAAATAATAAAAAATAAATAATAATAAAAATAACCTATCGAAGACAATGTGCGTTAACTTAAACATGTTTTTCGCTGCCTACATTAAACACGTTTCGATAAAAAAGAAATAACTTCGATTTTACTCGCCAAAATATTCTTGGTATCGGCAGTCGGAGAGCATCCGTTATGTTGACCCGTTTCCGAAAACTCTTTGGTTGTCGATCAGTTACGGCTGAAATAATTCGTTTCGATGCCAACTGTCAACCCAACTGTCGGCCTATTGCCAGTGAAAGCTGGTCTCCAACAATGCCAGGAAAATGCCAACATTTTTGACGATGTATTAACGACGAAAATATTTTAAAATGTGTCCTTTAGCAGCGAACTAAGGCCGTGAGACATCTTCAAAACTATTGATACATTGTACACCGCTGTACAACGATTACGCGCTATCTATGTATCTTTATCTTTAACAACAGTTACGTAACAAAAAACAGGTACACAATAACAAAACAATGAAAACAATGGTACTAACTTAAAGTCCATACATTGTTCTATTTTTTTAAAGTCATTCACGGACTCATCGAGAATTCCGTAATACTCCGTAATTTCAATGGGTAGCATTTCATGGCTTCCGAAAAATGTCGACATATCTTCGCGTTTCACATCCCCTAGAGCCCAAAACCGCCCTCAGTTTAAAAGTTGATATATCTATCTATATCACTTTCTTGTGGACACGATAACTGACGTAATTTACACCAATTACTTTCAAATTGATACATAAGATTTAAGGGCACAAAATCTCGGTCAAGTTACTATGAATAAAATCGAACCAGTGGGGCGAGGATTGGGGGGGAGGGGGGGTTCGAAAAAGTGTTATTTTCCTATATTTTTTTTTAGTATATAAGATATCGAATATATTTCAATTTTTGATATGAGCAACCTTTCGGCACAGTATAAGTATTCAAGGGATACAGAGGGATTCAGTATAAGCAAGGGATTTTGGTTTTCCAACGCCGTGTTGTTAGCACCTTTCCCCAACAGTTAAAACTCAAAGTATTTGATCAAAATCTAAGGAATTGTAACGAGATAACGTCTTACATGCGATATCAGCTAAGGATCCTAGGTTAATTTAGCAGAATGGACTCGAAATTCACGATTACCTGGAGTGCATTAAAAGCTGGAGAAGAAAGCATTGAATAGTGAAGTGAAATTAAATATCTATATAAACATATTATATTCTATATTATAATTTTATAAAAAAAAACGCTTTCGAAATCATTATGCCCTCTAAATTTCGGCGTAAGACCGGACGCCCTACCCACAGGCCGGCCCTGTTATTAGTACTAATAAGAGGTTGGTGCAATTTGAGCCCTAGACCGTTTTTGTCATATCTTGATTAGGTTAGGATTCTTAGGCATCTTGTTATTTGGATAGGCATCGCAAGCGCGAATGGGAGCAATCAATGCGGCTCACGCACATCCTAGTTGCAAATATGGCAGAAGTTATTCGCCACGCTGAGCGCCGACTATAGCAGTCTATAGTTCGTTCAACTTAGCAGGACATACAAGACGCACTAAGAGTACTTACTTCCCTTGCGATCGCTTAAAGCTGTGATACACGCCGTTGGAAAAACTGCAACGTTTCATCACCTAATTAATAGCCGATCCGCGCGCGAACACAAACACCCCATTAAGTCTTCGGGAATGGTCTTAAAACATCCTGTATTTTTACATATTGTATTTTTATTGTAATTGGGAAACATTTTTTCAATATTTTTTGCTGATTAATGTTTGGTTAATATTGTTAGCAATATTCCAATATCGGATTATTATTAATCAAAGAATATTTAATTTAACAGCCTAATGATAATAGTTTCCTCATATCAGGCGAATTTGGAATCAAGATAAAGGAAGCATAAATCTTTTAAAAAATGGAAATATGGTGAAAGAAAACGAAAAACAAAAAGTCACTAAGGAAAATTTTGAAAAAGGTCTATAGAGGTATCTGACAAGTTTTAATTCATTTAATCAGTACTAATAATTTAATTGGTTTCCGTGACGTAATATTTACGAGTATCGGTCGCCCTAGAAATAAAATCTAGGCTGAAAGAGGGGTTTTTCAGCCTAGATCTTCACTGATCTTCTCTAAGGGGGGTTCCCCTTAGAGAAGATCAGTGTATATAAAGACTAGCTGTACATACCTACACATTTATTGCATTGTTCGACGGAGTAGGTCTCTGTCAAATCGCCTTCCACGGTAAAGCTTCATTTGCCCTCGACTTATATAAATTATCCTATCTTCATTTGTATTTTGCTATTCTGCAATCGTTCGAATAATTAATATATTAAAACCGATTTATTATTCCATATATCATGTGAATTCAAGCCATGTCAGCATTTTGATATGATTAAGAGTTTAAAGCATAATTTAACTATACAAGTTTAGTTTCTAACTTAGTTTTTAGTGTTTATATTAACAGTAGAAATCTTTGATTAGTTTTACAAATACTTTTAAGAATGTAAACTTATCATCAATACCAATTCTTTGTAAGACTGTTCATTTCTCGCAATAAAGAATAAAGAATCGTTGTAGACTCTTTGTCCTGTGTCGATCAGCGCCTTAAGCCAAGAACTGTCGCCCGTGTTTAGTATGGCCGGAGAGCGACTGCTTTCAGCTCTGATTGCGTCTCGGCTCTCGGCCCGTTGGATAAAAACTAGCGCCGACCAACTAGGTGGTGAGGTGGTGAGGTGGTGAGGTGGTGAGGTTGTGGCAGAACGTGCCGCGGCGCGATAACTGCGCTGTACTTCCAAGCCGAGGATCGTCGAGAGCCATACGATCATTTGCGAACCTAACCTTATACGATACATTGTCACTAGCTTCACGGGCAGCACTTCCCTTTTGTCCCATTATTTTTTTTTTGTTTTACCATTGGGAACTGCCTGGGGAGTTCCGACCTTCCCGAATCGCAAACGCGACGGTCAACTTCAAATTTTGCGATTTTTGTACTATAAAAAATTAGTGCAGCGTTCGTCTATAAATGTAACACGAAGACTGAATATTCAAATAAAATATATTCAAAACCACTTTATTTTTATTTGAATTAATAGCACCTAGTTCTTTTTTTGTTGTTACCAAATCGCATTTCGCCCCAGCTCTTGTCTACGGTGATTTATTTTATATCTAATGCTAATAAAAAAATAAATAAATTTTCTAAAACGACTGAGTTTCAGTTATAAACAAAACCTGCGTTGGACCTGGGCATTATAGGCTCAAAGAGTAATTTAATTGTTGACGTTTGTGTTGTAGATTAAAATTAAAATTGCAATATTTGACAGCTGATAGAAGCGTCTACCGTACGGTAATAGATATATTTTTTTTAAAACATACCTATGTACGACAAAACATGATATTTACCGCTAGAGAAACCCTATGTAATGAAGTCACATAATGTATGATATCTACTTTCGTGACGGTTTGTGATGGTAAACGGAAATAGTCTTACGCAGTCGGTTTTCAATCCCCTTCCGTTTCAACCGCATTAATCGTAGCCCCTCTACAGAGGGGTTATGTTACGCAAAACACAGACAATGCAAGTCCAAAAGGAAATCTAGTGGAAATAGCGTTTCCAATGGGATCAACATTTCCAGCAATCCCCATCATTCTCTGTCTGGATTCTTGGTGTACCAATTTGGGAACACGATTTTTTTTTTTTTATATTATTTAGCATGAATTAATAAAATACATAATATGTGTTTAAATTACAAAAAAAATGTAACAATAATAAAGTACCATAAAATATTTATATATAACGGACCTATTTTGAATAAATGTTAATTCAGTTACAAAATGTAATACAAATTACAAACCGCTATGACGACATGGTTTCTGGGATGAATGTATTATATTTGACATATTTGTGTTCGTATTTTCGTATTTGAATAAAAAATATAATTCTTGGACTGCCAGAGGAAATAAAAAGAGAGAATGAGAAATATAGTCCAAAACTACTCAACGGTTTCTATTTATATTTTACTTCGTTAAAGTTTTATATGAAAACTCTTTTTTTTTAATTCTTATTGTATTGCATACAACTCGAAGCCTTCAATATAGAAAAGGGCAAATGATTTGCGTTTAACTGGTTAAATACAATACACAAATAATAAAACAACCGAAACCACATCTTATCTAATAATTTAAAATAATTAAGTACACATATTTAATGTAACTTTAATAACCTGTGACTCCCTCCAGTACTCAGATTGACAGTCATCTCCTAACATTGTGAGAAAATCATTTTATAAGATTTAGTTGACTTCATAGCTATATCTAATAGGTTAAATAGTTTGGACTCTAAAACAAATATTACTCCAAACAAATATCTGACTCAAAGAGGCCTTATGTGTGTATATTTCGGAAGTGAATTTATAATTGCCGTATTGTAAACCACATGTTCGCAGAAACACATAATTTAATTGTTCAAAATAGCATAATTAGTAACGGAATTAAATAAAAAATAAAATTAGTAATTTCGTTTAAGATACAATAAATCTCAATGTAGTTTTCATGACAATGAAAAAAATATTGTATTTAACATTCGTTAGGGGCAAGGGAAAAAGGGGGGGGGGTTGAACTTGATTTATAAACATGGATTACGGACTGTCGACTGTTACATAGAGGCGGCAAGCGGGCGAAAATTGTCTCTAAATATTGACGCCCCCTAATTGTAAATTAATTTAGAACACTTTATTTTATTTTATTTATTTTTTCGTCATTTACACGCACTCTTATATAATATAACCGCAAAATAGTGCTTACACAATAAATAAATTGCTTGTACGCACATTATTGTAATTTGTAATCACGTGCAATGGATTAGTTTTGTGCATCACCTTAATAGCACAATGTGCTGTTCCAAGGAGACGCCAATCAAATGATTGGCGTATAGATTTATTTATTTATTTATCTATTTATCGTTTATTCGGAAAACCAACAGTATAATATGAAAAAATGGTACATACAATTGTTTGTAAAATTAACTGATGACAGGTTTTCGCAAAAGTACAGAGATACATCTAAAGATTAAAATTAAATTAAATTACACTCGCATTAGCACTCTAAATACAGAATATCTATTTAGTTTAGGATTTTGACGCAAGCTACGGGTCTTCTTAATAAACCTAAAAATATATAATATTTAATATTAATATTTATCTTTATTTGGGAAATAAAACAGTAACATAACAAAAAACATATATAGACACATATACAGGCAAAAATAAAACAATGGTACCAACTTTTAAGTATAAAATAAAACCAATTAAATATTTCCACCGAGTGAGTATACAATTAGTGTTTAACCTAAGAAATACAAGATGAAGAAATGAGGAGAAGGGGAGGGAGAGGAAAGGGGAGTTTTTTTGAACGCTACTAAATTAATATTAAATACATCAATATCTGGATATTTAGAATTTAAGATAGAACACATTCTATAAATGGGTTCGTTTTGCCCATAATTGGTTCTACGACGTGGGTTGTCTAGCAAATCGTTTGTTATTGTCATATGTGAATATTAATATTATAATATAAGTAAAGTAAATAACCAATAGATAAGTATATATAGCTAAATATATACATAAATATTACACATACAGGTGGATTTATATTCAGTGATGTACTTTGAGGGGGTGGATTTAGATCAATAATCAACCATTAATCAACAAAAAATGTTTCCCAATTACACGAAAATAAATTCGAAATTTTAAAGAAACCGTTTTGATGTTTGAGAAGGCGAGATCGGGGAATGAAAAAACAAAATTTTCTAATAATATAATTATTTTAGTATGAAAATTTTGTTTCCCGCAATTATTTTTTTTTCGCGAGACCTAGTTATCAATACAGATCAACTCCCTTACAGGACATCAGTGAATATAAAATGTATATTCACTGATGTCCTGTAAGTAAGTGTATTTAATACACTCTATCCTGTAAGTAAGTGTATTTAATACACTCTGTCCTGTAAGTAAGTGTATTTAATACACTCTGTATACACCTGTTTTTATTTTTTAAATACCATAAAAACACTAAACTATTTCATTAAAGAAGGCCTCTTAAATCATTTACGTACGTATTCAGAATTTTTAACTCCTTTCTAGATTTATTTTATAGAATATTAAATTATAAAATTCTGGTGCAGTAAAGTAGTCTTTAAGTAGTCAGCAGTCATCCCCATTTAAATAATGGGAATGAAAAAAAATCTCTTTCACGGATTTTATATATGGATGCTTGTTGATGAGTTTATTTAGTATGTATTCTTTTGTGTCAATTATACTTAAAAACTATAAAATTGGCGATAATGGTGATAAATATAAATGGTAAATAACGAACGTACGATTGTCTGTGCCGATTTCAAGATGGCGGACGTGCCGCGGCCATCTTCGTCACAGAATAAAAGTAGCGACCGCAGTTCTTGACATTTGATCTTAAAACACGTCGCTCTTCGGGCGAATTACACGACTCCGTGGATCGGGTATTAAATCAGCATAAAATCAGTCCTCCGCGCGATGCATTCTACTCATCGTGACTTATCTTAACACGACTACCTTCTTGAGCCGTTCCAAAAGAGAAACGCAACGTTCAACTGACAAATCTCGCAATTCCGTTGTATTGGTATAGTTCAAGATCGCGCGGACGGCATCGCTATAGTTATACTTTAAAAAAATCAATAATCTTTGTCGTACGTAACCGACACGCGTATTCTTTACCCTAAATGCTATTAGCTAAAATTTTCTGACGTTTTAGCTGAAATCCTTAACTGAAAGAAGACAAATCAGGTGCTGTATACAGGATGTCCCAAGACCAATCCCACAAACTTTAGGGGGTGTTTAAGTTCCCTATTAAGGCGACTACAGAAGCAAAACAAAATCCCGAATCTGCCCGTTTTCCACCCCCCGACTCCCTTCCTCAAACCCCCGCAGAGCGAAAATGTTTGGCCAATAGGATTCATTCTGATAAAACGGTCCCGACGCGGCAAGGCTCGAAATGTCGCCGCGCAGCGCCCGAGGCTCGGTCACCGATATTTGACAAAATGTACCCTGTTTCAGCATTCAATACCTGTTTCAATATCTGCCCTTTTAGTACTAAAGTCTTGAAACACTCTTATTATTACATGGAATACATTATACACGTTACATAATATTCTACTTCTATTTACAAAGTATTGAACAACGATGTCATTACAAAATATAAGTACATAATATTCATAATTATTAAATGAGTTTAATAAAAAATCGGTAAATGTTACAATACGGCTCATGAATAAATAAAAATAGTTAATACAAAAATAGATAATACAACGAATTTAAGTTATCTTTAGAATAACGTAAGCTTCAATATGACTTTCTCTATAGAGTAGATGAAATATAGTACAATATAAATTCAGTAAATTTAGACGGTAAAACGATTACTTATAGTGCCTACCTTTGACTAAACCACCACCACCAAAATCTAACAAATTTAGGCAGTGTAACAAAATTATTAAATTTTGAAACACAAATTTCAAAACTAGCAGAAAGCGAAACTTAGCAATTATTAAGAATTGTAATGTAAGTGATAAGTAATTTACACTTATTAAGTGTAAATAATAAGTAAGAAAGATATACTTACCAAAAACAAATAAAAATTCGTTATTTATAGGAGCGTTGCTCAAACAATGTACGAATTGATAATTGCATCATGCAATAATTAAAACGTATTATAATGCCCCACAACGCCGAGTTGAAATCAGGGGTGCAACGATGGTTTATTTGCAAATTAATTATTTGGATAGTATTTAATATGCACAAGGTAATATAAAAATATTTGTTACAGTTATAAAACAAACACAAGCCCAAAACAACAAACAAAGCAAAAACTACAAAGCATGTAAATAATAATATAATAAGAAAAATATTGCAAACAAATGGTCACTACAATAATTTAATAGAAAAAATCAGTAATAAATATTTATTTCTGTTACCACATTAAAGAATTTTGGAATTTTATGCACTCTAGAACAAATATTTAATAAAAAATCCTTATAATTAGACAAATATAAAAATACTTTCGTAAACATGTACGCATTGCTCATAGGCCTAATCCTCTAAAACTGCTAGTATGTTTTGATTAAATGTAAAAATGACAACCACCACTTAAAATATTAAAATAAAGATACTTAATTAATTGTTGTTTCAAACTTAACTAGACAAACATGAAATATTATAACGAAATACAATTTTTGGACATAACACTTTTTAACAAAGGATGGAAAACCGTTCCAAATGCAAGCTTGACAGAACGCTTCGAGAAAACTTCTTATGCGAGAATGTTTCGTTTCAATTGTATCAATTGTTCCATAGAAATTAAATTTATCAAATAAAAACATTCGATGGTAGGCCCTTCGGGCCTTATTTAGTTTGTCGCCGTATGTAAATGGTATTCGAGTCATTTCTATGTATTTCACGTAACAGTCCTTCCAATTCTTTCTATAGAAATTAAATTTATCAAATGATAACACTCGATGCTAGGCCCTTCGGGCATTATTAACTAATTCGTCGACATTATTAACTAATAGACTATGGTCACTTTTATATAGTGTTTATTTTTAAATTGTCCACTGGATTGCCTTATTAGGAATCAAACGGGAAGTTATTATAGATAATGAGAATCCGAAGCAATTCGTGGTTAATAGTAGGAATGGTGCTAGAGGCCGAAAACATGTTCATCCCAAAGGTAGATAAAGCTTTGGCCGCTTTTTATTGTTAAAGATAATAAAAATAGATGTTTGAACCTCCACCTCATATTCGCATTCAAGAACATTTGGAGTAGTTTCAGATTCAGCCAATCCTCTAGCCTCTTCATTGGTGAAATCAGAGTGATTGTGGTTTTCCTAAAATAAAAAAATATATATTTAAAATAGAATCATTCAACTTAAATTTTATGTGTGTAAGAATATTTAGAATAAATATTAAATTAAATTAACTCACTATCGTTGTGGCGTTGGCCGAAGAATCATTAGAAGACATCAATGTAATGTACTCTCCTGGTTTTCTCTACATTGGGATTGCATTCGTAATCTGCAACATTTGAAAATATAATAAATCAATCATCGTTTTCAAATCGCTTGTTTTTACATTATTTATATAGCATAACATCGATACAAATGCTGAAGTAAAGCTCGTTTAATGCGTTTAAAAAGGAACTTGTTTAATTTTTTAAAATTATTTAGATTGTATAGTATAATAATTTCATTAAAATAAATAATATTATGTCATAAAAGTATCTAAAATAAAGGCAAAGTACACTACAGATATGTTGTTTTGAAGTACCTATCTAGATAACTATAATGTATTTAGATAATATGATCACACTATAATAATGTCTTTCGCTCGAGATTTGCCAACCCTGAATCAGTCGCTCGCAAAATTCCGAGAATTTGAATCGTCAAATTGTTCGACGCATCGGCTTCAAACTTTCACCTGACGACAATATTTTATAAATATTATTACATCAGCCGTGGCATGGCCTTGACTAAAACTACTTCTTAGGAATAATGGTTTTTTTCGCGCGAAAATGAATTTCAAAATAGGTATAAAGTGTAGTAAATCTATATATATATATTTATATAATAGTTATACCATTTATAGCTCAAGCAACACTGAATCGATTTTTATGATTTTTGATTTGTTGGATTTGTCTCCGCCCCGAATAGCAGAATAACTATTAAAACATCAGAAAAAAATCACAACAAAAAAATATAAAGAATGCACATTTGTTAATAATTTAATGCACATAATAAAATATCATAACATGTATTGATTACGAGGCGGTACAAAGTTCGCCGGGTCAGCATAATTATATTAAAATAAAAAATTGTATATTAAAAAAATAATCAAGTACCAGCAAGTTACCAATTATGTTGACCTAAAACTAGATATTTCAAAGGTCGTTAGCTTTCTAACAAGGTTAGAGTTCTAAGAAAGGTTTGTTTATATTATATACTAATTTTAAAAATTCTCATTACAAAAGATGATAATAGTACATTATTTATATTCTCTTGATCTACATAGGAAGTTTTTTTTTACTATTTTGGTAAATAGGTATGTACTTATGTATATAGCAAATAGCTTTGAACTTTTCATTCACATTACGAAATTAGTAAAAACATAAAATGGTAATAATTACAAATACAAACCTATTTTCCTGTAAGAGTAATCCTTGTTTTTTTCTAATTGCTGACTTTGTGAATGAACAACGCCGCTTCGTCTTGACAACTTTATTTTTACGTAAATAAATAGGCAACGAAAATTGAAAAAGAAACGAGCGCAGAAACAACGTCTAGTCACTGGAGCGGCCAAAACCGCACTGATTGGATTACTAAGAAAATAATCTGAGCTGCAATGCGCGGTCAGCAAAAAACGCCCGTGCACAAAGAACAGAAAGGTGTAAACTCTATAGCGGACATGAATGGCGTTTATAACATAAACCACGGCCTACCATTTTGTATGAAATATTGATAGCATTTAGTTTTTTTTTTAGAAAAATAACGAATACATTTTTTCAATTTTTTCTTTTTCCATTAATAATACAAGAACATATATTTTCCGAAAATCTAAATAATTTTGGCATTTAATTTCATTTTCATATATCAAATCTAAAACAAAAATCACCCATTTTAGGCCAACTTTGTTATTTTATTTCTAAGTTGTTATACCATATATCGCAAATTCGACAGGTAACTCCCTCCGCGACTCGATTCTCTTCAATAAAATATTTTTATTATATATGAGATGATTCTGGATTCAGAGATAGTCGACATCAAAAAATGATGTTTCAAAAACATTGTGGATTTGTTTTTTTTTTTATGTTTTTTTGACAATGTTTAAAGAAGTTTTCTATAGCTATTTCCCTAGAATAATAAATGATATTTAATATAAGTAAAGTAGATTAGTGGTATTTCTTCTGAATACGCACGCAACATACTTTGAAAACCTGCAAAATTCGCATTTTGATAACATTCAGGTATGTAGGCGCCTTAAGAGTAAGAAATTATGTAACAAAATGCGAAAAAAAAAACCACCAAATTTATTATTTTTGTAATAAAATTGTTGTAAATCGATCTTATCAATCGATAAATCAATATTATCTGTCGACCAATAGCATCCCTCGTACAACCGACCTATGTTCGACCAGTGGCATCTGACAGCAATCATTTAGCTCCGCCCTAATAGGGCGTTTCGAACAACGCGGCAGGTCATTAGCCTCGATCTTGACTGACCGCGGCCCAGTGATCCAGTGACGTAGTTATCCGAGGGAGGAGCCATTGAAAAATATCTGTTTTACACGATTTAGAATAGAAACTTTAACGTTGTATTTCTTTGAAAGTATTATGAATTTTGATATAGTTTCTTAAGAAATAACGCTAGAAATCGAAGTTCAATGGGTATGCGTATAGAAACTAAAAACTAATATGACAATGTTATTATTTTATATTATAAGCGATAGATAATAAGATAATAGCAGTAGATAATCCGGAAAGTCACCAATTATGTTTGTTTTTATTACACAATGTTGCAAAAAAAACCACTTAGATGTTTTGTTGTGACGAATTAACGTCTGACCTTACGAAAATTCGTAACAATTACATTAACAACTTAATTATGTGATTTAGTCACATTTATGTGTGCATGTGTCATTTCGGTAAATGTCTGGCGTTTCCTAATAATTTTCGTAAGCACAAGCATTCACTCGAATATATGTATGAGTAGGTCAATTTTAAGAAATTAATTAAATTCTATAATTACTAAATTATACTATGTGCAATTTTGCTCATGTTTTTAAAATTAAATCTAAAAAAATACCTTTTAATCGGAATGACTACACAGAAAAATAGAATGGGCTACGAGTTACTAATAATATATGATACAGACGCCTTTCCTTTAATTATGATTATCGATTTATTATTATTTATCTAAAATTATTCACAATTAATAGGTTGTTAATCCAACAAATTTTAAATGTGCATCTTTTTATGTAGATTTTTTAAATCGACGAATAGGGTAAAAAATTTAATAAGCAGATTTCTTTCCTAATTTAATAACAACATTTTTTTTTTGTTAAAAGCATGTTATCCTTATAAAATGTTTCTTTAACAGATTTTTTGCATTTGACATAATTTCGAATAAATGAAAAAAAACCGCTAGTCTGAATTAAAACTGGTTTGTTTCAGACAAAACAAATAGCCGGTTTTAAACTAATAATATAGTCAGAATGCCCAAAGGAAACAACAATAATAAAAAAAAACGGAGAAAATGTTGTTTAACTATGACGATTCATTGTAAATATTTACATTCTCATTCATTATAGACACATTCGTTACATTTTCGTCGCTTTTTATTATGGAAAAAAAACATCTAAATACGGTATTTCAGAAATACATTTTACTAGACAATATACGCGTATAATATAAATTTATATTATTGAACTGATCGGGGTTTTTTTTTATTGGCAGCTAACAATAGGGATTTTATTGTATTGTTTTGGTTGTAGATTTATTTTAAAATCGGTTTAATTTTAAAACTTTTTTTATTGGTAATTTTATTTACTATTATTTATGATGAGCCTGTTGTGACCAAACATTTCCTAGTATTACCATCTTCCGATAACATTTTTAAAAACACGAAAATTATACCTGGCCGAACCCACGCGTAGGACTTTGGCAGAGGACAATAGTAAAATTGTACAAAAGAAAAAAAAAAGCAACCCGCCACACCATTTCGGAAATGTATGCCCTCCGTAGACATGCCAAAGATCTATTATCGCTTGTCGGTGAGCTATCCGTTTGAAATTCGAACTCGGCCAGTTCAGCGTCCTACTCGCAAGGACGTTGGTGAGGTGGGGGAAGGGGCAACCGGTTTTGAATTGAGAGACAGCATGCTATCTTGACTTTCTCGCTCGCTGCTAGTGTTGTCGCAATGTCGACGATTTACACTAATCGTTATTTTAATGCGTATTTAACATAAATATTATAGACGGCTTCTTGACGAAAATGTTACTGTGGTTAACTCATCTAAATATCTCTTTTTGGAGTAAACGGATTTTAAAAATTGTTTATTTTAAAATGTATTGCTAATAAAAGTGAACAAAATATGTGTTGCAAGATTTTTTCTTGCAGTTGGGCGATATCTAATAAATTATTTTTTTTACTAAACCTTAGTACGAAATTGTTTTTTCTAACAATTAAAACGTTTTATTATTACGTGCAAGTGGTGTTAAAATAATAATATATTAACACGGTAAATTACATAAATCGCTTCATTACTTATCAATAATTATACATATACTCGTACAGTCATTATGGTCTAAATTGTTCAAAGTAAGCAAAGTTGTCAGCTTAGGTGTTAAATTTGAAAATTTTCACATTATACTTATTTACATATTATTTTTTTAACCACCGTAGTTCACAGAAATCATACAATGATTCATAAAAATCCTTAATTGAAATGATTAATAACAGTAACAAAAATAAAAATAAATAGTTTTTTTTTGTTGGTTTTTAGATTCGTTAAGGTATAATTATTTTTAAATAACTTTTCCTCTTAAAAAATAATTAAAACTCTTCAAAGATTTGACGTGCAAATAATGATTATAATAATTAATAGAATGTTCATATAGTAAAAATATGTTCATTACAAGAAAATACATACGTAACTTATAATATAACACTAAAAAAAATAAATAAATTGCTTTAAAAACGAAAAAATTATAATGATCTCTAAAAAATAATATTGGTTTCTCTAAAAACATTTTAAAATGGTCGACAACTTTTTTGTTGCATATAATAACCCCTTCCCCGCATTTCTGAATTTTGTCTAATATTTAGGTACTGGACGTGGACATATCGATACATTTATAACCTTACTATCAACATCAATTCTCGCTCGCTCGCACTCGCATATAATCTTGGACAGCAATGAAAAGAACGCTGTCCCATGTTTGCTATCCGCTCTGTCCCCGCGACCAACCAAAGACAGCACCCGGTAACTTTTAACACACACATACACCGCCAATACTAGTGGTGGCACTTAACATCGGTGAAAAATCATATGAAATACAATTTCATCTATCATAAGCGGTGAAAAATCGTACCTATAATATGACAAGTAATAAATGCAGCCAGATTAACTTCACTTGCTCTTGATGTAATTGTTACACACAAACACAACCAGTTGGGACTCCTTTTGAACTAAAGTTAATTATTTAAAGGCGTGTGCATATTCGAGTTAGCCACCAACCATGACAGCTAATGCATTTTAGTGTGGTTAGTGGTCACTTTAAAACTTAAACGCTTAAAGTATATAACCGTTTATTTGAATACTTAGGTAATTTGTTCTCTTTATTTAAAAGCTGCAAAAATAAAGTTTAAGTATAAAGTCAGATGGATATAGAAACACATTGAGTATTTTAAAAGTTTTTGCAAAACACGAAAAAAAACTACTTTTACAAAGAAATGTTATGACCTAGTTCTTTTATGATCATTTAAGGTTCTACTCCACTACGCTAGTTTTGCTTGTGATAGAGATAAGATCGATTTGTGCGTATTCGAACCTGCGACCGCTGAGGCAATAGTCAAACGCCTTAAACTCTTAACTACCACGATCGTAAATTAAATAAATACCTGAATTTTTAAAGATAATATTTTAATAAGATATTTGATATCATATTAACCTACTTTAATAAGGCAAATAAACATCACGATATATCACAACATCACACATCCTCTCATCTAAGACGCACATTACCTAATATATGAAAAAAATATCCACAGCGCACTACAGCTACATAGCGCCTTGAATTTATTATAAAAAATTAATGAAATTTACAAACTACTCATTAAAATTAAAAGAAAACAATTTGGATTCTTGTTTTAACAAAAAAGGGAACTCAATCATCTTAATCTACATTCCTAATTCATCCTTTAAAAGTATTATCGAGTTATTACTTTAGTTGTATAATATGTACATATTACAATAATACTAATATCGGTATATTAATTGTTAAATATTATATTTTGTTATTATGAACTATTTATTAATCTCTTAAATTGATATGTACTCGTCAAATATTTATATGTATTTTAAGTAATTAAATTCAATATTTTTTTTAAAAGAGGCAATAATTTTTTTCAGAAAAATATACCAATTAATACTTTGTCTAAAAAAACTAATATTTAAAAATTATACATGGTGCAATTACAGTAAATGTAAGAAATATCATCATATGAATATGAAACAAAAGTAGCAATCATTCCATCACTACAGCGACAAAATATATCATACGATGCACCGAGCTCGACCGCTGTACCGCCAACGCGCCATCATTTTGTTTGGTGGCCGTGGTTTGCGAGGTGGACGTCTCTTCCGCCGTGTAAAAGTTTCGCTTAGAACTTTTTTGCGGTAATAGTATTTTAAATGTAATAATTTACGCAATCTGTACATTTTACCTACATTTTGAACGTGTATTTAGGATCAATAACATTTTGCAAAGTTTCCGTGTAATGTTTACCCACTTACGGTGATTTGTTTACATTGCGACAAGTGTCAGTGAATTGATTGCTAACAAACATTGTGAAAACATTTTAGAAATCGCTTCTATTATTCAGTCCTCTTTGATAATCACTTTTTGCGAATCGTACGTATTTCTTTCCGCGAATTTTTTATCGCTCAGCGGTTAATTAAGTCAAAAACCCGTTTTACTCGCCGAATGTCTAATTCTAAGTCTTGCTTATTGTCGAATACTGCTAATTCTCACTAAGAGCAAACTCGTAAAATATTTTAGACAGTTTAAAGTGTGTTAATTTGGCTATTTGTGCCAAAGATATGAACATGTGACGGACAGGCTGCTTAAAATATATGCTGCGAAAGTTTGTTTACAACTTCTTTAAGGCGCTCGGGAGATGATTCCATTTTTTTAATTTCCATCTTTCAAGGTTTGTAATTTATTATTTCTTTTAGAATTTTATTATAGTGATGCTCTCTAACGTAAAACGCATACTCTGAATTTGTTATTATTTATTTATTGTGTCCCGTTGGCGCAGGCAACAGTTGCAAACATCAATGAACTTCTGTTTTATTTTTGGCCTCTACAGCAACGTTTAGCTGTTTTATTGTTTCAAATATTCGCTGATACTTTTAAAAGTCTCATCAATTGTATTTTATTTTTACAATTTTCAATCTATGATCATAAATTATTGGAAACAAACTAAAACAAACAAACTAAAACAAACATAAGTGAACGTTCGATATTAACGCAACTTCTGTTTTCTATCTTTATAGTGTAACTGGGCATAAAAGGCAGTATTTGTGTGCGTTTTTTTTAAAAATTTATCAAGAGACAGTAAATTGACGTACTACATACCAATGAATAAGCTAACAATGAATTATTTATTTATTCAATAATAAAGAATTATTTATTTATTATGGTTATTTTTTCTGTAATCTTCTTCATAAAACATTTTTTTTTTAACCTAGTTAGAATGGCCATGTTACTTCAAAACAATAATAAATGACAGGTGTTTAATTTGTCTATTTTAAAATAATTTAATTTTTGTTCAGTGTTACTATATTATTTATTGTTCCTACTTCCTATTGTACCATAATCAATAAATAAATAAATTGATAATATAAAAATAATGAATAGCTATTATATCCTCGTATTTAATTAGTTATATATAAATAAACATTATCTCTATGAGAGCGAGTACACCTTGTACACAATGATAATTAATCTAAATTATTAATTGTGTTATTTAACAGTTTATTATGGTAAATCTTATAGCTATATTTTAAATAATGTATTACTTATTTTGGTGCTCACTCAACTAATCTAAATTTTCTTGTGCCAGAGCCAAGGGAGATAGATGGTGGTGACGAAGCATTAACCGTATGTTTATTATAAGCAAATTCGAGCGTTTTCGCTCCGGGTCAACCCCCCCCCCCCCCCAACGACTTAATTATGCATCTTTGTACCAGTGGTGTGCCCAGAGTTTGTGGCGTGGGGGTGGTGGGAGTTCACTCTAATCCGCGGAGGCGATTTTTTTGTGGTACCTAATATTTTTTGTTAAAAAATCTAGGCAAGCCCGGCTTTTCGGCTTCTATGGACGAACCGCCACTGCTTGCACACGCCTCTTTGATTCCTAGATTAACCGTTTTTGTATGACGAGCATAAAAATGAAAAACACCTTTATAAATATCATGTTTCTTTACCTAATTAAGCACCTGATGATAATTGACAAACGCCGTCAACCACTTGAAAGTTGTAGTATTGCCGAGTTGAGCACCTACTTGGCAAGCGACGGCCCACACGTCACGAAATGCGCGCATGGGCGTCACAGCAGGCCCCGTCCACGTTGGATCCAGCGCAGGCGCCACGTCTGAGCACACCAGTTGCGGCAGTTCAGCCCCAGCGGTCGCCTCTTCACTGCCATCTTCCCCGACCCTGGCACAAGCAAATTTAGAAATAACACACCAGCGCGGGATGTTTTAAAGCACTCCTCACAGGAGGTTGATCTATATCGATAACTAAAACGTTCTCACAAAAAACCCCTGGGGGTCACTGACCGATCTCGCGCAATGTGGCTTTTCTCGTATTGATTGAGAAACATTTTTTCAATATTTTTTGCTGATATAAGTGTTTGTTTGCTTTTTTTATTCCTTCAGCGTTTTTTTTAATTTAATCAAAAGTATGCCTTATTTAAGAAGGCATACTACCTAAGTAGTTTATACAACAATTTTTTTAATTAAGTATTTTTTTACATTTGCGCGTCGGAGAAAAATCTTCTTAGGCGGATTTATTTTAAACGTTTTTACCCGACCGAAAATGTGAAAATTTCATTTCAGTTGAATTTTCAATCGTCTCATATCATTCACAGACGAATGCTGATTTTAATATATCTTAAAAAAAATCCTCTTTAAAAAAAAAACTCTTTGTTGGTTACCTCTCAATTTATTATCCAATACTTAATAAATCATAATAAGAAAATGATTTAATATCGTTTAGTTTAGTACTTAATTTAGTGATAAAAGCATGAAAAATAGCAATTCTTTTCAGGATTAGCTTAGAGGTGTTTGTAAGCAACGCTACGGAACAGAGATTAGACCTGCTTGAGAGCTATTGGCTACGGCCAATCGAAATCCTCACACATAATCTCAGCGGCCTACTTATTTTAATCGTCATGTTTACTTCGAAAAACACTCCTCAAAAAACCATAGATAGCAGCACCTCACTCACTTAATTGCTGCGCAAACAATAAATACTCATTTAGTGTGTCCGATAAGACTCAAGTATACGGAGAAGTACCAAATAATATTTACTTATTCATCTTGTTTATAATCTTATCTTCGGGACACGTTTTGATTAGTTACCCCCCTCTTCCCTTCAATCAGCACCTCAGGACAATCCTCAAGGAGGAAAAACCTCTGTCCCATAACTGTGGCTTAAGGCGAACCCAAAGGATAATTATTATTCATTTGGTAATCGTAAAAAATATGTTTAGATACCTCCATCTCATGTTCAATTCTATTTCTGAGAAATTTAATAAATGATAAACTGCTAATAGTTCTTTTTTAGTTGAATTGCTCTCTTAGAAATGACATTAGAGACTTAAAAAAAATAGCAATTGAAAGCCAAATAAATGGTCTAAAACATAGAAAAGTTTGTTTTTTAATTTCTATATTATGAAGCTGTAAATAAAAACTAATATTTTTTTACTGACCTGACGCGCTATAAAAATAAAGGCCCGAATTTCAAGGTCTGTCTTCGCAACCTAAAGACACCCTTCTAACCTTAGGCACAGAAGAGCCGGAGATCGGTACCATAGAACGAGCGTTGTCACCTGATATGTCATTGTGCATGTGCATGTCATTGTGACGTGTCATTGGCATTGTGCATTGTGTCATTGTGCATTGGCGAATCACAGCGCTTCATACACAAACGACAAACATAAATTTTGTCCGATTTGCGTAACGCTTGATAACTACATCTCGCTAATTTCTATGATCAACACTATGTTGATATCCATTGAAACGCTTGACTGTTAGGTGGGTTTTTTACATGCGTGTTTATTACTGATTGTTCGACATTCCAACCTTGGACAATTGTAAATAAGTATAATGGTTCGATTTTAACTAGGTATTATTTTACTACCGTCTTGTTAGTTTCCCAACAAAGTTTCATTTTGTGAGGATTTAATTTATTGAAGAGATCAAGAACATATAATATCTAAAATCATTATAAACCCTCAGACTCTCCCACGCACACCAGGCACCTTCCAGGCACACAATTATTTACACCAAATACACACTCCCTTAGGTTATTTACAATCATAGACTTTTAATACAATAACATTTGTGTGGTTTTACACACCACTGGCTGTTTTTTTTTTTTAATAATACAATGTGATATTATTTCACAATCGACGTTTCGTACGGTCGAGGGCAATGAAGCTTTACCTTGAAAGGTGATTCGACAGAGTGTGTAGGTAAATATTAACCTCATCTGCCCTCATACGGAGATGCGAAAGCGGTAGTTCTCTTACACACTTTACCTCTTACCTATTTTTTTTTTACGAATTTTAGTTTAACCTTAAGGCGCCCCGGGACGCATTTGTCCTTGAGATTTGAAAGAGTAGGCTTTATTCGAACATTGACGTGTAGAAAAGAGACGGATATACTCGCCGACCGCGAATTCGTTACATTTGGAATCGATGAAACATGTTTTTTGTATTTAAATAATTATTATCATTTGAAAAAAATGTTTTTTTTAAGTAATTTCCTAGATTATTATATTGTCTATCTTTAGAAAGAAAAATTAGGTTCGCGTCACTTACACAACTTAAAAGAAAATCGTTGCAAGAAAAAAACAACACTTTCTTATTTATTTATTTTCATTACTATAATAAGGTGTATTTCGTTTTTTTTTAAGCAAAGGACTAAATTAATATATGTAGAATATTGTGGTATTTTTAGTTTTAGCCATTTGTTGGGAATAACCTCAACAAAATACGTTACAAAACACGTTTTAGGGACTGGTGGCGCCATGCTCGGGGTAAAGCTCCGAGTGCCTTTGACTGTGCATCGATGAAATAAATAAATATCCAGCGTAGGATCAAAAGATGGAAATATGGTTCGAATCCACTAACAGCAAATAACGACCATCCCACGCGAATATCTGTATCAGCCCGGTTTTGAAAATAATACTGCCCGTTGAACACATTGGACGTTATTCGTAATTCAATATAATTTATAAAAAAAAAAAATGTGACAAACGCCCGTAATAGTCATCTTACTTAGTCATCTTCAATACACACAGTCCCAAGGCATTCGATTCTTAGCTCTTCAATTTGCTTGAATATTGTCATTCTGCGCTGTATAAAACTCTAGCATAACATTGGAAAATATACAAAAAAATCACATTTTTGGGGATGCACCACTCCTCAACCACTAAGTATTTAGACGAGTGGTTTATTCAATTATGTATATTGAAGACTTAACTTGTACTTCTTGAAGGTGAATTTTTGAAATTGATTTTCTCTTTTGAAATATAAATTAATTAAAATAATGGTTACTTATTTCGCTTCACGTGCGATAATGCACCATACGATTTACCCGAAAAATAGTGCATATTGTAGACTAAATAATCGTTTAGTTCATATCACTTTCAAATTTTATTCTTATTTTAAAGATAATTAAAAGTTACCAAATTTAGACAATATATTTGATTGAAATATTAAGTGAATGGTGGTCTAAAGCAGAGGCGTCCAAACTTTTTGCTGCGAGGGCCAGTTTGGTATTTAAATTCATTAGCGGGGGCCAAGCATTGTAAATATGTGAATTAAAAAACCTTATTACAAGTAAAGCAGCATTTAATTTTTTTATTGTTGCCACATATATATACTATAATTTTTTTTTTATAGTAAATTACAGATATAACAATACTAAACAAACATGTCTAAATTATATTATTATAAAATTATTTCATGCAATTTTTAATGGGAATGGTGGAACTGGGTTTTTTCCTGGAGAGTTTCTTCAAGTTGGGATTCAAATCGGAAACACCAATTATTAGCAATGATTGCAAATGATCATCCGATAAATTTGCCCTATATTTAGATTTCAGATACTTCATCCTGGAAAAAGTTTGCTCGCACATATAGGTAGTGCCATACATAGAAATAAATTTAAATTTAAATTGCTTTAACGAAATTTGCAATGAAATTTTTCAAAATCCTTGGCGGGCCGGATAAAATCGCCTGCCGGGCCGGGTTTGGCCCGCGGGCCGTAGTTTGGACACCTTTGGTCTAAAGGAAAGAAACGCCTCAGTTTTGACATTGGTAGGGCAAGGAATGTCAACTCTTCCATGAATTTATGTTTTTTGTCGTGTCGCACAGTACTAGAGTAGCGTTTAGATAAATAGAGACTGGTTTTATATACGACGCGTTAAATACTATTAAATATATGTAAAAAAATATATATATAGTTGAAAATGTTACTTTGTCAGGTGGTTTATATTACTATATTATTGTCAACATGCCAAAACTTAATTTGAAATTATGGGTTTGCACTTTGTTTTATTATTATTCTTATTGGTGAATCAACTTTCAATATTAATTAGGTAAGTGACGAGGCCACAATATGTGGTCAATGTACTTAGTATTTAACTATTGTAAGTAAGTGTCATCAATTAAGTGTAAGTTTCGATTAATTAAGTAACCAACTAAGTGATCAACTGTTCAGCATTTTCGAAGCGCCCACATTTTATTTATTGTATGTGATTTCATAGGCATATTTAAAAATAATTTTATGTGTATCGCAATGCACTGAAATCAAGGAGCATTTGGATTGCGTCTATAATGGATAGTCGTGCGTAGGCCATGGTACTGTCCAGTGCGAAATTTCCTCTACAAATCCGCAGTCACCTGTCGTCGAAACACCAAAAACTCCAGGGGGGTTTTTTTGTGTTGATAAAAAAACCCCCGTTTATTATATATATATAAGTCCAGTTTATCGAAATGTTATCGAAGTATTTTCAGCAGAGACCAGAGCCTGGGTCTAATGCATGCTGGATATCCCCAGTTTGCCCTTCGGTTCGCGTTGGACTGCACCCGGACAAAGCCTGCACCGATGCACATCTCTCTTACGTGGACGTATTTTCACCATAAAAGTTATTTTACTCTTAAATCACGTTCTTAGTGGCCTAACCACGATACGTGTAACCAGTATTTTAACACTAATTACTACTTAATTTTTCTTTTACCTAGCAGCAACTAAAATAGTCTAACAAATAATTATGTAATGAGTTATTCTAAATTTATTATTTTTTTTTATCCATCATAAAAGAATAACTAAGAATAGCCGTTCTAAGTATTTGACGAATACAATGTATTGTATGAGGTGATTAAAATACAACCAAAATATTGTCATATGAATACGGAAATATTGTACTACATTACATAATAATTTTACACATAAGATAAGATTTTATCAAGAAGAATACACGTAGATTTGACTTTCTTCTCTTAAATAAAAAAAATCCCTTAATATATAAAAATTTATTTGTACTTGTTACCTGTTATATTTCTATTTTTTATGCATTCTAGATGAGGTTTAATTGCTTCCTATAACTTTTTAATTTTTGCCATATTTTTGACAAAATCGTTTTCATCTTGCTAGATAGGTTAAATCGAAATAACAAAAAGGCTTAAATTGTGTTTACGCAAAAAACTTATTTTATAAATAATTAAAATACGAAAAACAGCTAGAAAGACCTCTGAAAACATTACAATTTCAAACCTATACCGACAAATACCGAAAAAGACCTCTGAAAACATTACAATTTCAAACCTATACCGACAAATACCGAAAAAGACCTCTGAAAACATTACAATTTCAAACCTATACCGAAAAATACCGAAAAAAAACCGATTATTATCATATGGCATATATTGCCAGGAAAGGCGCTGTTTAAACTCGGTACCAACTGCCTTATTGCTAACTCTATAATGCGAGACTATTTATTACGGGCAGTCATCATCTGTTGTTAATTAAATCAGTTGGAAAAGCGCCGTTTCACTCTCTGTGGCGAAAACTGTCTTGATTTGACCCGTTGGGATTCGAACTCGAAACCTGTGGATAACTAACCGTCAAACCGGTTTTTCTCATTATGTAGAAATATAAAATTGATTAATATTAATATTCATTTGCCTACTGTTAGTTGTTACCGGAGACCTATTGTAAAAATCATGTGTCAAAATCATTTAAAAACTATTCACCGAAGATGTGTGAGTAAATTCACTCGTGGCCTCATATTTGAAGAGCAAATTAGTGCATTATGCCAAATCTATAAAACTTAATAGGTCAATAGTTGTCAGCGCTCCCTGTTAATCTCTTGTGTGTAGCGAATACACTTGCTGTATATTTTACATCATCTTACGGGTGGTCAAGAAAACGAGATTAGTCGCATATTTGTGCGTGGGCCCGGCCGCCATCATCTTCATCTTTCGGCGCCGAGGCAAGTCTCTTTAGGCCATAATGGCGTTTACTGCCTTTAAAGCATACTTTCCTCTTGACGTTTATAGGTTTATATTGCCATGCCAACAATAAGAACAGACGATAATAAGAGAAAATTGAAATAAAAAAGGCATTCAATTTTTAATATTTCTTTCTATATAAACGAACGAATGCTGGAATGTTACTCATAAGTACGAATAAGAATGCTTAAAATATTAACACTTTCCTTCTCACAAATGCACAACTGACACAGAACCTAAAATGCCCTCTAAAATATGTATTAAACATATAGTGCAAGTTTTTGAATGTCTCTACTATGCCGTCATATACATATAAAATGAGAATACAATCATTATTAAGAGTAAGGGTATTCCGGGGATGTCTAGGGTCCAGGATGCGAAGAAATGATGAACTCATTGAACCGCTAGAGGCCGGCGGTATTATTCACTTCAACAATTGCGTCGTATTTAACAAGAATAAAAACTAAATAACAATTGTAAAATAACGGAAATTAAGATATAACAATGAATAAAATATTAATTAGGAATGATAAAGTCGTCGGCGCAATTTATAAAACTGTTGATTTCTCTAATAAAAAAATATATAAAAAAACTATACGTGAATAAAAGGATTTTTATTTATATGTGAAACAAACGGACTAGTTACATGGTATCTAATCTCAAATATGGCGTCACCGCTGAAAAATAAAAAAAATAATAAATAAAATAAATAAACCATGTCTCTGAGCCAACTTCGACTTTCTACTAAGTTCACTATTTTTTACATCGATCGTTAGAACGGTAATTTTTCATTACAGCTTGTAAGTTTAGATTTTTATTTGTTTTTGTTTCGGAAAAGGGACTTTCCTGAAAGTTAAATTTTAAATAAAAAGCTTATTTTAAAAATAATAAAAGTTTAAATTGAATTGATTAAAAACAACATTCTCGTACTTAGTGTGTTCTTGCGCTAGGTCCTCGACATAATATTCGAGTTGAAAGTGGGAAGGCTCTTCTGATTTGAACCTACTCACTCCGCTGGCATAAAGAAATCGACAAGGCCGTTTTAGCACTGTTGATAAACACAATCTCTTATCTGATAAGGTACAATGTCCATTATTATTCATGCCCCGGCGCCGAAGAGTCTAATCGAACCGTACCAACCTACATGATTCGGTGGTCACGTGAACATAACCCGGATGCCAAGTGTAACCTTGAGAAATTGAGCACCTCATGGTCATCGTATGGGCACTGGCGTTGAGAACGTAGAACAGATATTAAATAATGTTTTAAGGCTTCGCTTCGAGGGGACTTGGCTTTAATTGGATTTTTTGAAGTATTTCATAATTAATCTTGTTTCGGGTATATATCTGTATAGATAGCGCTACTAACACGACCTCAAAGTAATATAAGAATTGAATTACATGTATTTTTATTTGACACGCTTGTGAATAAATTAATCCCGGTTCATTGATATATTTTAATTTGAGTATGCCTATTTTATTTATTTATTATAATAATGGCTTACAAAGATGTCAGCCATCTGGTCTAAGAAAATAAATATTTAAAATTACTTTTTACGTGTACGGAAGACCAAAAGCCATAATAGCCACATTATATGTTATAAAACGTTTAAAATAAAACACTTTATTTAAATAGGATGTTTGACCTCTTTATATCTAAGAATTTTGGGTCTGATGATTCTACACACAATATATTTTCTGGATACGCTAATATTAATAATAAATATCTAATACTATCACTGTAATTTTATCATTTTTTTTAGGTATCATTTTATAAAAAATAATGTTTATAGAAAAAAGACCTTCCTTCAAAGTTATTTAGCGTTTAAAATCCGCCATAGTAATATCAAATGTCATATAACTACGAACAAAGTTTTTTTTTTAATCTTTTACTATACATTAGTAAATGGTATAGTACATATGCAAATTGTACTTGAAATACGTCGAAACTTGGACAACCTGAAAGCAATCTAAAACAGCTCCCTTTTAAGGTTTCATGTCGCAAAAATTGCAATTACATATATAATATACATACATACTATATTTTTATCACATTAATAAATTATTTTTATACATACTAAAACCATACTTAATTTATTACTTTATTTATTTTTATTAACATACAAGTGTCACACACTCACGACTACCACAAACATCACTCACAAATTACACATAAAATTAAAAAAAAAAATCTACTGTATACGTATATAATATTAATAATCTATATATATTTTAAGAACACTGTTCAAATTTTTATGCTAATGTTATTATGTAAAATGACCAAAATACATAATTGGTTTTATATACTAGTAATAAGTTTTGTTTGTAATTGTAAAAATGTAATACTGTGTATTTCGCAATAAAAAAAAAAAAAACGAACATCCTGCTAAAAACGATACTCGTTATAATGTGTGCAACCGTCAACCTCCTAAGCATTTAGAAGGTTCATCTATATCGATAACTAAACCGGTCTCACGAAAAAATAAATTTTCATACTAAAATAATTATATTGTTAAAAAACTTTGTTTTTCTTAGTGCTTTGCGAGCCGCCCTCTCGGGGATCAATGACCGGTCGCGCGCTCTCGTACATTAAAACGATTTCTATTTAATTTTAAAATCGTTTTTTCGTAATTGAGAAACATTTTTCCAATATTTTTTGTTGATTAATGTTTGATTGTCGACATACAACACCCTAAAAGGTGTGCCCTAATAAAAAAAAACATAATATATAAATACTCATACATATCACTGACGGCTGGCTACATACGCACACACGTGAACAGATATTTTCTGGTTTACAATTACATTCTTCTGCAATATCGCACTATAAAATGATTTAATTGTAAAATCTTGAATTTAATTTTACATTTTACGGCATGAAGACATGATAAAAAGTCTTGAAGTGATTTGATCATCGTAGAACATTTTTTTAGAATTTCATATACTGTGTAAAAATAATAAAATAAATAATAGATAGGGTCAAAGGGAGTATAAACAGTATATGGCAGCCATCAGCTTTCCAGTTTTAAGTATTATTTACGTCAACGCTATAACAATATTGTTATCAGGACTTTTAGAGTTTGCGGAATCAGTAATACGACCTTTACGTTTGTCAAAAAGTGTTGTTATGACCGTGTAAAATAGTGAATAATTACTTAAATAGTGAGTACTTACTAGTACTTATTTCTGACTCACAGGGACATACTAGTACAACTGGAAGTATGTTTACTTATATGTTTTTAAATGGTCGATAACGTTTCTGGGAACGCTGTTTTTTTATCCTCGCGAGAAATAAGTGTGAGAAAAATTATCTAACATTATTGTTTATTATACTCGACTATAATATAATTATATATTTTATAAGATATAAAGGCCGAACCGGCCGATAATTATAATTGTCGTGTTACATAATAATAATTTTCGTTTGAAGAAATTAGTAATTTATTTATTATTCTAACTTTCTTATAATTATGAATCTGCGGCTAAATTCAATTTTATTTAATATTTATCTCTTCGAGATTTGTGCATGATAAAATAGGTTTAACCTAAATACAGATATTGTGTTATGCTTGGATACGAAACTTTAACAGCATCGAATTTCATTATTTTTATTTTGTCAATGTATCAAGATTTTTATTTTAAAATAATTATTCAGACTCAAAAAATAATACCAAACGAATGTGATTTACTTTTGGTACCGCGACTTGTGATTCACTCTTACGCGAAGTACTTAAATGAAAAACCGCTTCCTGTGTTCTGGAGTTTTGATTATTTTTGGATCTGGATGTACGCACATGCAGCTAAAAACATTAAAAGAGTGCCACTCTATAAAACAAATACCTGTATTGAGTTAAGTTGGTACGATTCACCTTCAAATATTTTAACATTTTATACTTAAATTCCGAGAGCTTTATAAAATTCCCAAAAACACCTTCCTAATATGTTACCTAAATATTTCCATACAATCTTTCATCCCCTAATTCACATATCTGAGAAATTTAATAAATCATAAACTGCAAACGTTTCTTTTAAAGTTGAATTGCTTTTATATAAAAGACATTATAGCCTTAGGAAAAATAGTAATTGAAAAGCAAATGAAGGGGAAAGAAAAGTTTGTTTTTTAATTTATATATTATGAAGCTGTAATAAATAAAAACCAATAAATTGCTTAGTGACCGCGCAAAGAGCAAAACCTGAAACCCCATGAAAATAAAGTACCGAACTTCAAGTTTTTTTATTTATAATATTAGTCTGGATTATGTATGTGTAATTCTGTCAAATAAATATTTTGCAATTATTAATCCCTAAGATTACTAGGAAATGAAACATTACCACAGTGTGACATTACTGTCAACATTTCGTCGTTCGCGTGTTTGATCACCGTTATCATTTACGTAAGCGGGCGTGATGTCGATTGTCGACCAAGCTGTTTTTTGATAGGTACAAATTACGCAACTTCGGCTGGTTGGCCGCAATTAGAATGGAATAAAGTGATAAGCAGGTTCATGTGATCATCAAACACAGCTCTGCTGCTTAGGAAAGACGTTCTGATGAAAGCCACACGCGAAAGGTGAGCGGTTAGACCTAAGAACGAAAGAGAAAAGAATGGTAGGCATGTGTGCGATATAATTGCAATCACTTATTACAAGCTTTATTTAGCTTGCAATGTTTGTTATCCTATTTAGGCATTTAGGACAAATCTTGCAAGCTAAATTAGAACCACTTCCTCTTATCCTATGGAGTTAAAATTTGAGATGTTGGTTCAGTTACGATGAAAATGCATTTTTATGGTAAGCAGACCTGATTCTACACCCAGGAATGGCTCCAGACGAAGGAATTCTTCAATAGTCAACAGTACAGACACAACATTCAAGCAAGAAAATAAGAGCTTATTTTTAAAAATGTATTTTTATTATTAATTTATTTTTAAAATATTTATTGATTTATTTTTAGGAGCTGGCTCCGTTGATATTTGCTGGTTTAATAAGGCGAATTGTCCTGGGTTATTGTCCCATGGCAACCGATATTAGAAGAAATATATAAAACTTATTATTATAAATATACGGATTTTAGAGCGTAACCAGTTTATTTTATGCAGTTTTCAGATTGCTAACTAGTTATTTTTTCATTTATCTCTGCAACCGATCTGTATGCGTTTTTTTTTCTAATGTTTTTGTGACTTTGGTCGCTTATTGGGCCTTGTTCAACTAAGATAAATTTACTCGTACTACAATCAGGGGTGACAGCGGTGATCAAACGTTTATTACAACAAAATAAAGACCCCACAGAACGTCGATAAATTTCATAGTAATATTACATTATTAAGGTAAATAATAAACAGAACACTATGAATACAATAAAACCTAATATGACACATAACACTGATATTATTAACATGTGTTAACAATATTTTAGTAATAAATATATTTTGCATAAGTTACTAAAAGCTAACCCGCGACCGCTGTGTCAATAGTCAAACACCTCAACAACTATACTATCACGATCTTGATATACGAGCATGTTTCAGTTAATTATAAGACATTAAAAATATGTAAATTTCGGTTGTAATCAAATACCTAATTAGCATAATTTGTGTGTTTTACAACAAAGCGGATATCCGCAGAATTTTGTTATTGACATAGGTATTGATATATTATATTGTATTTTACACAAACCAAATTTCACAGAAACGTCTGTTTGATTATTAATGCTATTATTTCCCACGCAAACTAAAGTAAACCTCCGTTATAATTAACAATGGAGCCGCTATTAATATTATGGCGATTGCTTTAATAACGTCATTCGACAGGCGAAACGAATAACATATTTTTAACGAAATTTGGTTTGCCAAACCAAAAAAATTACATATAGGTACTTTAGGATTATTCGACTGGTGAACCCAGGATATCTGTCGGTTTAAATCCAGCGCTGAATCGAATAAAAATGTTTATTTCGATCTAAATTTTGGCTTTAGTGCGAAATATTACGTACCTACTAAAATGAAAACCGTAAAAGATAAAAGTCCACTTTAACTCAAACTCAACGTTGAAAAATTTTTTAACTTTCAAAGTTGAAAATAAGATAAGTAAAATTTAACTCTAAAAGTTATCGTACTAAAATGTATCAGGAAAAACTGATGAAAGCAATGGTGAAACATATCAGCAATAAAAAACGAGAGAAAGAAAAGTATGTAAGATTAATGAAATAAATACTCTTAATATGTATATATTATGTCAGCCAACCTACTGTAATTTATTTTAATTTGGTTTAAATTTGTATGTGATTTATGTATGTATAGGTGTATGCATTTGTATGTACGCAAGGTATGTATAAGAAAGCAGGGATGGAGCGTGTTTGATTTTTTGTGGGCGTGATGTTTCCTTTTCTTTTATTAGTACATTACTTCTTTTTCATTTACAACTAAGCTATTGATCAATAGATTTATTAAATCTATTGTTTTGAAAGTTAAATATATCGACTATTTTAAAGTGTGGGTTATAATGTATCTTTGGCATCATCGAGTATCACCATGTATCATTGAGGGTATAGATTTGGCGGTTAAACATTAAACCACAATTAATTAATTAATTAAGATGTTGATCGAATGTATATCAGTTATAAGCATTTACTATAACTACGTTTTCATATTATATACATTAGAAATTCTTACATAATTTATTCGTGAGCTTTCGCTCAATGCTTTCAAATTCACCTTTGATATTATTTTCTTTCTAGAAAGCATTACTTTTTGCGAAGGAGTGCCTAAGATTGACATCGGCACATGAGACTCAATAAACTCACGCATTGTGATTCCAATGCAAAATGATCGTGTCAAATTTGTTTTTTCTATTTGTAGATATAAATCTAGTGTTCTCTAGAAATACAAAGGCGTCACTTTGGAGCTAAAATGGACATTTATCTGTTAAACCACGTGAAAAAAATATGTTGGCGATTGAAAGTAGTTAGATAAATAGTTGAAAGATGCATCTTTCATCTTTCAGCAGACGGACGGATAGTAGCTTCTTATACTATGTACAGAAGCTAAAAGTATTTCCGAGGAAACCAGCTTTGCTTTAGATAAAAGTGATAATATTTTGTCAAAATTTCGTTTTAAAGCTACTAAACATTTCTCCCGAAATATTTTCGGAAATTTTGCTCTGAACACTAAAAAAGTGTCTACTAAATAAATAACATTTAAGTCAGCTATTATTTTAGATATTAACGAATGGTGTTAATCATTTTCTGTAATAAAAAATCAGGAAAAATACATTTTTTTTATAAACCTTTATATAGTTTGCTATGTTTGTGTGTCGGATTAGGTCAAATCCTTACAATCTGAATTAGAACCACTTCCTCTTGTCCTAGGGATGACGATTCATTTTTATGGTAAGCATGAACCTGATTCTACATCCAGGTTTGCCTCCGGACGAAGGAACTCTTCAACGGCACAGACACGACATTTTGTATACGCATTGTTTTTAAACAAAATCTTTTTATTGTTAATTTTTAAACTTTCGTTCGTTTTGTTGTACATACATACGGGATTAATTAAAATAATTAAGGAAATGTGGCTTTTTGTAATTTACCATCGAAAGCGTATTGTTTGAATATAGGCTCAGCTCGTTTTTTACTTTTATTGGTCGTTAATATAATTTAGAACGAAAAAAAAAACTATAAATGCAATAACGAATGCTTATGTATTAATTTTGAGCCGCCTTTTCACTCGCTTCAATGTTGCTAAATCGTTTGTTTACATCCTGCATTATCCTACATAATCTGAATAGGCACTCGAAGTGAAGTCATTCAGAAGTTGTTTCGAAATACATAATCTGCCCTGTCGCTATTTGCGGTACGGTTCTAAGAGCAATTTTTCAATCGCATAGTGTGTGCATTACCGGGAGATTTATTATCCACTTGTACCATATTCATCATTGCAGGGGTCATTGACCGATGGATTCTAAGCCTCTAATAAATAGACCGGGGGCGCAGTGGTCTGACGCTTTCACATGTACCTGGCGGTTTTTGCCACCCATGCAACCAGACCATTTTCTTGTTGACTCAAGTATGGTTTTAATTTTATCATGAACTCACAGCCGGTTTTATTTTATGAGAAAATCAACTTTATTATTTTTTAAAAATTAAAACTTTCTATAAAGTGTATAATTTTATTGACGTGTTACCTAACTAGCCATTGCAATTTCTCTAAAAAACATAGTTTTAATAGCATGTGTTTTTTGCAAGCTTTTGTTTAGCTTGCAATATGATTAGGTCAAATCTTGCAAGCTGAATTAGAACCACCTCCTCTTATCCTACGGAGTTGAAATTGGAGGACTCATGACCTGATTCTAAACTCAGAATTGCCTCCAGGAAGGAACTCTTCAACAGTCAACAGTACAGACACGAAATTTTGTGTGTGTGGGTGTGTACTCGTATATCAGTGTGTATATTTGTGCCTTATTATTTTTATATTTTTCTCAGGGTTTTGCGCTGGTCTCTGCTATGCACTGTATCACTTCATATATAACCTTCCTTAGAACAGGTAACTATTACCTAGTTAGGAAGGTTATAGACTTATACTCATCGGCCAATTTATATTCCATAACAAAAAAAAAAAACACTCACTTGCCGTTAAACATGTACTGTTACTATTAATTTATTTGTATGTATGTAAGATGTAATGACAGGATCTTACCAATCAACTTGGATTTCTTATATTATGTTCGTTATAAATTATTTTGACCGAATACATTATACTATTTTACGATTAAAATGCCTACGTTTCTATAATAAATGACTCATAGGATGTTTCATACGCGGCGCCACTAGTCGAGTTTTTTTTTGTCACGAAGTCAGTTTGGCCATAATTTTACCAAAGTCGTTTTTTATTTGCTACGACTGCGTTATGTGGTTTACGAAAGTCCAATAAAATCACACGGCGCCTGTCTTAGAAAGCTAGCAGTGAGGCGCCAAGTCGTAAAAAGGCGAAGGATGCGAAAGAAAGAAAGGTCATCTGAAGAGTCGTGTGCGAGAACGAGATGTCTGCCTGCCGTTTTCACTTTTGAACTTGTTGAATAATAATAATTACGCGTAGGAGCACAGAAGAGCGAGACGGAGCAATATAGCTACAGGTAGGAGTGAGCGTCGACAACTGTACCACAAACCGTTATTTTCGCCATCACTGGTTATGTAGTTGCATTAATTATAATATAGTGGTTTAACGAAAGCGCCATCTCATACAATTAAATTAAAATATTTCGGTGGCATATAGTCCAGATAGTTGCATTAATTATAATATAGTGGTTTAACGAAAGCGCCATCTCATACAATTAAATTAAAATATTTCGGTGGCATATAGTCCAGATTTAACAAATGTAATGATAATCTTACCCAGTCATAGATGATGCTTATCTACTTCACTGATTCGAAGCGAAACTCACAGAATTACTATATTTCCATCAGCTGCCATTAAAATTATGAAACTGTGTGCCTTTTCCAGTCGCTTGAGACTTGGTGCGAAGATATACAACGTGTTTTAGATATTAAACATTTTGAAACATAAAAACGCTGTGTAATTTGACTAAGCATATTGATTATTACAAAAATTACTAAGCTTATTAGCATTTTTTAAGCTTTTCTCAGGCTTATCTGCCCGAGGAAAGCTTAAATAATGCTTTCTGAATAGATAACTAAGAAACTATTTCCTCCAAATTTCGTTGCGGAACGGAAAAATAATCTTTGTAAATTTATCGAACCTACTTTTTTACGTCTGATGGCAGTTATGATGTTTCTACCTCAGAACGAAAATTAGCTTAAATATTTAGATTGCTATCTGCTTAGAAAGCCAATAATCACCTTTCCCATATCAGCTTGTATAGGCGACCGAGTTATGTAAAAAAAATATAATTTTAAATGCTCGTTAATCATTAAATGCTTGTTAATCATCAATAAAGGGGTAAATTTAATTTAATTTTAATCTTTAGATGTATCTCTGTACTTTTGCGAAAACCTGTCATCAGTTAATTTTACAAACAATTGTATGTACCATTTTTTCATATTATACTGTTGGTTTTCCGAATAAACGATAAATAAATAAATAAATAAATATTATGTATTAATTATCAACACGGGGCGAATCCTAGCGACTACCAATTTCTCATTTTACAGTTATTAAAGGAGATGCCTGTAGTCGGCTTACGTTGTGATTTATCTTTTTTTTGTAACTATCATAATGTATAGCTGTAAGCATTTCTCATATAAATAAAATAAAAATAATATAAAGGGCACATACAACGTTAATTTTTTTTTGCGTTTTAGAAAAGGATTTGTAAGAAGTGATCATGATTAGAACGATAAAAAAAAAACGAATTTCCTGGCTATTTTTCTTAATTTATTCTGCGTAAAATAACCTTGTGGTGTCCTTTATTTATATTTATAAGGTTTTTTGAGTCAATTTTGGTCGTTTGAAAATTTAAAAAAAAAAAACTCCTTAAATGTCTTTCTAGGGTCAGTTCTCAATTTTTAAACCCGACTGAGTACACTCTTTAAGTGCCAGTATATTGTGAGGTGATTTTGAAATTCGGCCTTTCCAAATTGTCTCGGCCACGTGCACTTCGAGCGTCCGTCGACAACATCACAAAATAAATATTTGACAGTTTTTTATTTATATTAAAAATACAGGCAATTTAAAAAAATCTAAGTTTAAGGTTTTCTGTAGAATTTCATTGCGGACATTTTTATGTATAAATTAGGCTTACGTCACATATGTAGTTTGGTTTATGAGAATTTTAAAAAATAAAACTTACTAATTTCAATATTTTTTTATGTAAACATAGGATTATTTATTTAAAAAACCACCTTAAAGGTTTTCTAGAAATATGTCTAGTTAATCTAATTATATTTTTTATATATATGCCTGGTATTAAAAGCTATCTTGGCAGTAAACCTCAAAAACATGCATAAAATGCAATTCGAGTGCGTTATGGCTCTTAATAACAAAAAAATAAGTACGTGTTCACCCAATGCATTCCGTTTCATCCATCCCTGTCGCACGCGTGCTGTCTCTTTTCTTCTTTGAGATTTGGGGTTTACACAAATAGTGCGGTGCTATAAGCCCTCTCGTTCATAAACGCGTTCGCATTTACGTATGTACCAACGTTTTACAATATCCTTCGATGAAACACCTTGCTTTTTTACTGGGCACATCTAGTGTTTTTTTTTTTGCTAGTTAACCAAATTGGTGTATTTTTTAGCATGCTGCGCGCATCCGATGACCTCGAGTCATTATAATCACATTTACAGCGACTGTTTTATTATTGTTTATTACTCAAACGACTTCAGATGGTCGTGATTACAGCCACATACCTACATTTAATATCTTGGAAGCTAACATTCAAGATAAAAGCAATAAATATAGGTTTGTACACGTTTAATATTCTTGACCGCGATCGATGCGTCAGTTATTTACATATAATATTTGCAGATAATTCAGTAATTTAATTTAAATGCACGATTTTGCGTAATATATGCGGCCGCATTTAGACAAAACGCAATTTATTTAGGAACAACAACAAATACAATTAATTAACATTCAATGAAACGTAATCTAACTTTTACCCTTGATATTTACACAAGTATTGACATAATGTTTTAACAGTGTGCGTACAAAACAAAAGTGTATAAAAAAAAAACGAAATAATAAATACCTAATTAATAATAATAGGTTATTTATCATTTTTTAAATTACACAACTCTACCTAACTAGCCCATACTAAGGTAGGTTTTATTTGTTGTAGATTATTTAATGTTTCAGGTCAAAGGATTAGCAATTATACGAACTTGTAAAAAAAAAATGTATTTATATCTAACACCACTATATTATGTTAAATATTTATTTTAAAAGCACATTGCGCATGTGTATGTAGCGGCTAGATGAGTTTAGTTGCCTTTATTTGTGTGTCGTGTGTATATTTGTGTAAATAACTTTTTAAAAATTATGTTTTTATTATTTTTTCATGGGGTTATATACTCCACTATTTCACTTAGTAAATAACCTTTCTTAGAACAGGTAACTCTAGGCTTGGATACCTATTGAGTTTGTGTTTATTAGGAAAAAAAACCTGTGTAATACAAACCACCTTACTAAAAACTCTTGGATCGTCTAATTAGTTAATTAAACTAGCCACTGTTGTGGGCAGTTTAACGTTAGGTATCGCAATGTCATAGACGTAACTAGCCATCTCAGGGGGTGGCCTAGGGTGGGCCTGTATTGTGATTTAGGATCTTTTAAAAAGTAATATTAATGTTGATAAAAGACACCAAATGTGTCGATCAAAACGTTTAATATCGACGAAACAAAACATAACTACCAAATAATTTAAACTATACTTACAAAGTAAACCAGTAAAAACTTTGATTTTTTTTATATGAAATAAAAATACCGTAGGATTCTAAAAAATAGACTTTAAATAAGTGGGTAGTTTTATAATACTCTTATTTCTGTGTCGATATAAGTCAGCTATTTCCTGAAGGGGGCGCGCAGCATCCCTGAGCCCTCCTGTTGTGTGTGTCGCTGTCTGCTTGAAAACAAAGGTATGCCATCGTTAATTCTTTATTATTTAACATAAATACTAACAATTATTAAACATTCCTGGGTTATACATAATAATATTATATTTATTCTTAAACAATCGAAAATCTAAAGGACAGACGGATAATAATTCTACAGTCTGATAGACAAAACCTATATTTGAAGACCAGAACGTGCCTAATTTAATAATGAAGCAAAAAAGCGTGCCCTGGAGAAGTATCAATTGAGAAGTAAGTAATACCTTCAAACCAATTTTTACCCCATTGAGTGCGAACACATTTCTCATAAGGTTAGTTCATACTTGCTATGGCCGTTACCTATTTAGGTGTTTTTTTTTTCTGGTCGAACACCTTTCTTAAGGCGCCTACATACCTGAATGTTATCAAAATGCGAATTTTGCAGGTTTTCAAAGTATGTTGCGTGCATATTCAGAAGAAATACCACTAATCTACTTTACTTATATTAAATATCATTTATTATTCTAGGGAAATAGCTATAGAAAACTTCTTTAAACATTGTCAAAAAAACATAAAAAAAAAAACAAATCCACAATGTTTTTGAAACATCATTTTTTGATGTCGACTATCTCTGAATCCAGAATCATCTCATATATAATAAAAATATTTTATTGAAGATAATCGAGTCGCGGAGGGAGTTACCTGTCGAATTTGCGATATATGGTATAACAACTTAGAAATAAAATAACAAAGTTGGCCTAAAATGGGTGATTTTTGTTTTAGATTTGATATATGAAAATGAAATTAAATGCCAAAATTATTTAGATTTTCGGAAAATATATGTTCTTGTATTATTAATGGAAAAAGAAAAAATTGAAAAAATGTATTCGTTATTTTTCTAAAAAAAAAACTAAATGCTATCAATATTTCATACAAAATGGTAGGCCGTGGTTTATGTTATAAACGCCATTCATGTCCGCTATAGAGTTTACACCTTTCTGTTCTTTGTGCACGGGCGTTTTTTGCTGACCGCGCATTGCAGCTCAGATTATTTTCTTAGTAATCCAATCAGTGCGGTTTTGGCCGCTCCAGTGACTAGACGTTGTTTCTGCGCTCGTTTCTTTTTCAATTTTCGTTGCCTATTTATTTACGTAAAAATAAAGTTGTCAAGACGAAGCGGCGTTGTTCATTCACAAAGTCAGCAATTAGAAAAAAACAAGGATTACTCTTACAGGAAAATAGGTTTGTATTTGTAATTATTACCATTTTATGTTTTTACTAATTTCGTATTGTGAATGAAAAGTTCAAAGTTATTTACTATATATGTACATACCTATTTACCAAAATAGTAAAAAAAAACTTCCTATGTAGATCAAGAGAATATAAATAATGTACTATTATCATCTTTTGTAATGAGAATTTTTAAAATTAGTATATAATATAAACAAACCTTTCTTAGAACTCTAACCTTGTTAGAAAGCTAACGACCTTTGAAATATCTAGTTATAGGTCAACATAACTGGTAACTTGCTGGTACTTTTTTATTTGTTTAATTTACAATTTTTTATTTTAATATAATTATGCTGACACGGCGAACTTTGTACCGCCTCGTAATCAATACATGTTATGATATTTTATTATGTGCATTAAATTATTAACAAATGTGCATTCTTTATATTTTTTTGTTGTGATTTTTTTCTGATGTTTTAATAGTTATTCTGCTATTCGGGGCGGAGACAAATCCAACAAATCAAAAATCATAAAAATCGATTCAGTCGTGCTTGAGCTATAAATGGTATAACTATTATATAAATATATATATAGATTTACTACATTTTATACCTATTTTGAAATTCATTTTCGCGCGAAAAAAACCATTATTCCTAAGAAGTAGTTTTAGTCAAGGCCATGCCACGGCTGATGTGATATTTATAAAATATTGTCGTCAGGTGAAAGTTTGAAGCCGATGCGTCGAACAATTTGACGATTCAAATTCTCGGAATTTTGCGAGCGACTGACTGATTCAGGGTTGGCACATCTCGAGCGAAAGACATTATTATAGTGTGATCATATTATCTAAATACATTATAGTTATCTAGATAGGTACTTCAAAACAACATATCTGTAGTGTACTTTGCCTTTATTTTAGATAGTTTTATGACATAATATTATTTATTTTAATGAAATTATTATACTATATAATCTAAATAATTTTTAAAAATTAAACAAGTTCCTTTTTAAACGCATTAAACGAGCTTTACTTCAGCATTTGTATCGATGTTATGCTATATAAATAATGTAAAAACAAGCGATTTGAAAACGATGATTGATTTATTATATTTTCAAATGTTGCAGATTACGAATGCAATCCCAATGTAGAGAAAACCAGGAGAGTACATTGATGTCTTCTAATGATTCTTCGGCCAACGCCATAACGATAGTGAGTTAATTTAATTTAATATTTATTCCAAATATTCTTACACACATAAAATTTAAGTTGAATGATTCTATTTTAAATATATATTTTTTTATTTTAGGCAAACCACAATCACTCTGATTTCACCAATGAAGAGGCTAGAGGATTGGCTGAATCTGAAACTACTCCAAATGTTCTTGAATGCGAATATGAGGTGGAGGTTCAAACATCTATTTTTATTATCTTTAACAATAAAAAGCGGCCAAAGCTTTATCTACCTTTGGGATGAACATGTTTTCGGCCTCTAGCACCATTCCTACTATTAACCACGAATTGCTTCGGATTCTCATTATCTATAATAACTTCCCGTTTGATTCCTAATAAGGCAATCCAGTGGACAATTTAAAAATAAACACTATATAAAAGTGACCATAGTCTATTAGTTAATAATGTCGACGAATTAGTTAATAATGCCCGAAGGGCCTAGCATCGAGTGTTATCATTTGATAAATTTAATTTCTATAGAAAGAATTAGAAGGACTGTTACGTGAAATACATAGAAATGACTTGAATACCATTTACATACGGCGACAAACTAAATAAGGCCCGAAGGGCCTACCATCGAATGTTTTTATTTGATAAATTTAATTTCTATGGAACAATTGATACAATTGAAACGAAACATTCTCGCATACGAAGTTTTCTCGAAGCGTTCTGTCAAGCTTGCATTTGGAACGGTTTTCCATCCTTTGTTAAAAAGTGTTATGTCCAAAAATTGTATTTCGTTATAATATTTCATGTTTGTCTAGTTAAGTTTGAAACAACAATTAATTAAGTATCTTTATTTTAATATTTTAAGTGGTGGTTGTCATTTTTACAATTAATCAAAACATACTAGCAGTTTTAGAGGATTAGGCCTATGAGCAATGCGCACATGTTTACGAAAGTATTTTTATATTTGTCTAATTATAAGGATTTTTTTATTAAATATTTGTTCTAGAGTGCATAAAATTCCAAAATTCTTTAATGTGGTATTAAAATATGTATTAGTTTCCATGTATTGCATGTTTATGGGGAAACCTGTAAAAACGAATGGTTTTATTTGTTATGTCAGTCATGTTATAATTATTATACCAATGCAAAAGCAGTAACTCTGCTTGTTTTTTTACTGTATAGTATGTTTGTATATTAAAGAAAAATATATTAAAAGACATATATTATTTTGCCACTAATTAACGCATTACCTCAAGGTCCACATGGAAAACTGCGTTTCAAATTTATTTTATAGTGATTTGGAGATTATGAAAAAACAAGATAAGAAAAATCTTTTTTATTTTTATTGTTACTTAAAATATTAACAGAAATAAATATTTATTACTGATTTTTCCTATTAAATTATTGTAGTGACCATTTGTTTGCAATATTTTTCTTATTATATTATTATTTTCATGCTTTGTAGTTTTTGCTTTGTTTGTTATTTTGGGCTTGTGTTTGTTTTATAACTGTAACAAATATTTTTATTTTACCGTGTGCATATTAAATACTATCCAAATAATTAATTTGCAAACAAACGATCGTTGCACCCCTGATTCCAACTCGGCGTTGTTGCGCATTATAATACGTTTTAATTATTGCATGATGCAATTATCAATTCGTACATTGTTTGAGCAACGCTCCTATAAATAACGAATTTTTATTTGTTTTTGGTAAGTATATCTTTTTTACTTATTATTTACACTTAATAAGTGTAAATTACTTATCACTTATATTACAATTCTTAATAATTGCTAAGTTTCGCTTTCTGCTAGTTTTGAAATTTGTGTTTCAAAATTTAATAATTTTGTTACACTGCCTAAATTTGTTAGATTTTGGTGGTGGTGGTTTAGTCAAAGGTAGGCACTATAAGTAATCGTTTTACCGTCTAAATTTACTGAATTTATATTGTACTATATTTCATCTACTCTATACAGAAAGTCATATTGAAGCTTACCTAACACATTTAAGATAACTTAAATTCATTGTATTATCTGATGAACTATTTTTATTTATTCATGAGCCGTATTGTAACATTTACCGATTTTTTATTAAACTCATTTAATAATTATGAATATTATGTATATAATGTAAATAATGTACTTATATTTTGTAATGACATCGTTGTTCAATACTTTGTAAATAGAAGTAGAATATTGTGTAACGTGTATAACGTACTCCATGTAATAATAAGAGTGTTTCAAGACTTTAGTACTAAAAGGGCAGATATTGAAACAGGTATTCAATGCTGAAACAGGGTACATATTGTCAAATATCGGCGGCAGCGCGGCGACAAGTTTGGAGCCTCGCTTCGCGTCGCGACCGTTTTATTAGAATGAATCCCATTGGCTAAAGATTTTCGCTCTGCGGGGGTTTGAGGAAGGGAGTCGGGGGGTGGAAAACGGGCAGATTCGGGATTTTGTTTTGCTTCTGTAGTCGCCTTAAGGATTGCACGTGCCATTGTGCACGAGATGATTCAAAATGGCGTTCAGAGCGTTATTTAAAATCGGTCACGTTCATGGACCTAATGATCGTTATTAATGGTTCTGATTGTTGCATGTCGTATAAGGCCAGTGGCATTTCTTTAAACGACTTTAAATAAAGGAGGAGGTTCTCAATCCATTATGTTTGTTTTTTGTATGTGTATTCACTCACTACTCGAAAGCGATTTCGAATATTTTATTTTTGCATATGTGCAATTTCGTACTGTCGACTAGCAATGAATTAAAAAAGTAAGTTTTCCGTTAATAATAATAATAATTTATCTATTGGTTTTTAAATTACACAAACATATTTTCAAAACTCGACCTAACTAGGCAACGGCCGATAATTAAATGTTTCAGGTCGAAGAACGAACAATTATATTGTTTTTGATTTAAAACTCATCTACAATAGTATACATAATTTGAATTTATGGTATAATAATATAGTGATAATACATATACATACGCTCATACTCATAAATAGATATTATTTTTATATATTAAATATGGCATATGTTGTCAGTCAGTCCAATGCCACCATAAGTGACGTTTATTTTTCATCAGATAACATTACAAATAAAATATATCTTGTCCTGCCACAGCCTGAAGGGAAAGGTTGTAAACGTATAAATCAAATAATAAACTAATATTAAATATGAAATAAAATACTTAATTTGAAGATATGTACACGTGGTATATTTCCAAAAAACAAGTTTATTGCTCAAGTAGCCAACAGAAAAATCGTTTTTTACATATAAACAAAGACGAAGCCATGCTCAGAAGATCTTTAATTTTGTTATAAATGAAGGATACAGATTTCTCAAGGTAGCTTCACCCCAGATTTTTTTTGTGTCGATGTGATTAGCAAGCAAGCATTAAATCAATAAATGAATATTAAAAATACATTTTTAAATTCAAGCTTTTATTTAAGTGCTTGAATGCGTGTACAAAATTTCGTGTCTGTGCTGTTGACCGTTGAGGGGTTCATTCGTATGGAGCCATTCTTGGAAGAAGAAGAAAATGTTTCTTTATTGAAAAATGCAAAACAAAAATAAATGATAGTTACATAAGTTTCAACAGTATTTTTCAATAAAAGGAGTGTGCTCAGCTGCCCTCCTTTCTGAGAGAGGAGGGTGCTGATTTTCAGCACATCCCGTTTTTTTACCTTATAATATATAAAAACATATTGTTTGTATTTACAGTGAATTGTAATCCTCACATGCTCTTGTGTAACATATACAAAACAAAATACAAAATGTATGCTCAGCGTAGAAAACTATATAAAACGTAGCTAAGTGTTGGTAGCTTGCATCTCCAGAAGCCATTGTCGACACCTAGTCCTGAAGGAGGCCGGGCTTGTTTTGCTCCTTAGCGGTGGAGGCCTTGGGTGTAGAATCAGGTCATGCTTGCCATAAAAATGCATTGTCACCGGATCTGAACCAGCATGTCAAATTTCAACTCCGTAGGATAAGAGGAAGTGGTAAAAAATCTTGCAAGATTTTTTTTTTTGAAAACTGACAAAGTTTCTAACGTGTATCGCGGGCGTACCATAAAACAGAACCCGGTCCTTCAGAGGATAATTGTATATGTTGTTGTATTAGAATCAATTTCGTACTATCGACCACCTACTCCGCCAAGTACTGCATTCTTTAATATTAACGCCATATCGTACATTTATATTTTAAGCACGCGTCAAACCAGTAGTCTCGGGCTGTCCCCGTTTTAGAAAACGCACCGCTCGAGCAGCCGACCACTCACCGATGTTGACCGAAGCACTCGAAGATCGTCGATTTGAATTTTTTTATCAGCGAGATAAGCGGTAAATGATTGATAATCGACAGGCCTGGTAAGATTACTACTGGTTTACCGACCGACAACTCGAGGCGTGGCTTTATCAGTGGTGCGACACGCTGATAATTCGTTTACCGAAATGTTTGTTTCGAAACACGCTCTCGCAGATTAACGCCTCTGGATGTATCCTTAGTTTGCTTACGGTTTTAATTTACGCCTGTCGAACTATGTAATATGTTAACGCTTCATATTAGGACGCTCACAGCACAACAGTACGAGCTATCTTTGTCCTGTTCTTCATGATTGACAATTAACTCTTAAATATGTCAATATTTTTTTTAAACATAACATGTGTAAAAATAGAAATAAGAACAAACAAGACGAATTACATAAGTTCAAATGAAAGGGAGAAGTTATTTGATGCCAATTAAAAGAGAACGAGAAAAAAATAAGCGTAGTGACGTAAAAGTAACGCGTGGAAGATGAACGAACTCTGATTCCTTTAAAGATCAGAGTTCAGAAAATACTCATTCTTCTTTAATAAACTTTTCAGCGGAGCAAAAAATTGCTCAGCAAGAAATGGGCTACCGAGAGAGCGGGATAGAAGAAGATAGACAAAGTGGCGAAGGGAAGACGAGGCAAGCGAGCTGCGATCTATCTCTTTCGCGCATGCTCTATACTCGATACCGGATGTGTATTGGACTTCTTAAAAGTCCCCTTAAGAAATTATCGTAAGCTGTTACTGGCAGCTAAAGCTACAAGAAATAACCCTATCGGGTAGACTTTTGATGTGTAAATATCTTGTATTCGTTTAAAACGAAAAAAGAAATAAAAAATAAATAATATTTGTACAGATGTTTTTGTTATTATTCGCAAATTAAAAAAAAACACACATGTTACAAAACTGTTCACATTTTTTTCTTTTTTTAAAAATAAATACCATGCTCATATCTAATTATGTGCGGCCCTAATCAACTAAACTAAATGTGCTTATGGTATAGTCATGGGAGATGTTGTCAACGAGCTTTAAAATGGTATGAATGCGGATTCGAACCCGCAACCGCTAAGATAATATAGTCAAACACCACCACCACTAGACTATCACGATCTCGGATGATCTAATTGTCTATTAAGGTGTAGCAATATTTAATTTACATAAAACAAAGTATAAGTATTACAAATTAATAAAAAATGATAGGATACTTAATAATCAAAATAATAAAAAAAACCATAATAGCCACAGTGCACATGAGAATGTTCCTATAAATAATTTAATAATTGAAAATTACAAAGGTCACAATTATAAATTATCACATCTTTAACTTCACAAAAATATGATTACTGCAAGGTTTTTATAATACACTAGCTGACCCGGCCACGCGTTGCTGTGGCTAAAGTTTTTGTTATATTACATTATAGTAAACAATCTAAGAGGAACAATAAGAGAACATCAGTCACGGAGTCCACTATGCTTTTTCACACAGATGGTATTTGTAAAAAAATATGCTGATCTCCTTATTTGACTTTCTACTACTATAACCCTTTAGTACAATGAACTTATTTACGAACAAAGACGACAATGATGATGTTGGTATACAAATTCACTGGATTGAGATTGATTTGAAGGGGAAGTACGTTGAACACAATTAATTAAAATGTTCTTACACTTGATACTAAGCAGAAATCAATAGGTAAAAAATAAAAATTTATCAGATTTATTATTTCCATTTAATTTTATAACAAATATAAGTATATTACAGTATAATACAGTAAATTACATGTGACGCTTAAACTCATGAATGAGGTAGGCAAGGCAGACAGTCTTAAACTTTTAAACATTAATATCTTTTTTTTGAATTATAAATACTTTCAGTTTCAATTTAATTTAACACCAATCGGTGCACAATGTTTTTGGTTAACCTGTCTTTAGCTAACACAAATAGATTCGACGGTTTCCCAACACGTGAACACGCAACATATAGTTGCCCATGAGAAAAACATGGATTTTCCAAATCTAAACCACAAATGGACATTGTTTGACCTTGAGATTTATTTATAGACATGGCGAAAGCTAAACGAATTGGAAACTGTAGCCTTTTGAAGGGTATGGTAGAATCTGATGGTATCATCGGAATACGTGGCAGCAGGACCACTTTTCCTTTAAACTTCCCAGCCAAAATGGTTGCTTCAAGAATGTTTCCGGTGATCTTTTTGATGACCAAACGCGTACCGTTACATAATTGAGGTGGATTCAAATTACGGAGGAGAATAATAGGGGAACCAATCTTTAATCGAAGATTATGTGGTGGCATTCCAGGGATATCTAATGAATTTAAAAATTCAATCGGAAAATTTACACTTTCATTTTCATCAACAACAGTATCGATTGATTTAAAAGACATCAGATCGCCTGGTAACAACTGTTGTATCTGGAAGTTAATTTCGTCAACATCAACGTTTTTGGCTGCCAAAATCGCCCGTTGACTAAGCCATTCATGATTCAAATAATTATTCTGTATATCCGGGAAAATACTCTGAATCAATTCAGTTTTATCCTGAACAACAGTGCAAAAATTGTCTGGTAGTTTAATGCATTGCGTATTTGGTTGCAGTTTTATTTTACCGTTCCCAATATCTAGTAGTTGTTCGGAAAATATTAGTGCTGATGGATCATTTTGCAATTGTACTCGCATATTTATGGTCAATCGAAGTGTTTCAACACTTCGCCATAAGAATGATTGTTTCAAACATGCATTAATCTCATCCGCGAAAGTAGAGCGAGGTATAACCGGTAAGGTCTGCCGGAAGTCACCAGACAAAAGTAAGATAGCACCACCGAAAAGTTTATTATTGCTGTTTAAATCTTGCATAGTTCTGTTTAATGCTTCAAGTGAATATTTGTGTGCCATTGTGCACTCATCCCAAATTATTATAGAACTCTTCCGCAACACTGCAGCTATTCCACTATTCTTTTTGATGTTACACATTGCATCTGGTTTATTATGAACGTCCAATGGCAGCTTGAATGTTGAATGTGCTGTTCGCCCACCATCCAGTAAAGTAGCCGCAATGCCTGACGATGCTAATGCTAATGCGATGTTTTTGTTGCGACCGTATTTTGGCAAGAATCAACGATATTAAAAATGTCTTTCCGGTTCCACCGGGTGCATCCAAGAAAAAAAAACCGCCTTGTTCAGCAGCAACAGCCAGCATAATCCGATCATAAATAATTTTTTGTTCTGCTGTCAGTAATGGTTCACTGTTCATGATAATTGTTGCTAAACTTCCATGGTCATATTGATTTTCTCGTTGTAAATCGGTATTGACTAAGTCGGTGGCTGGACGATTAGGTGATGGCATACCATAATGATTAAGTGGTAAATTTGAAATAAGAACACATAAATCCTCGATCAAGACCAATGCTTCATTGTACATCTCTGGTGTATAATCTATGTTTTGGCATTGATTTGTTTGTCTAATTCGGTGCAAGATGTCTTCTGTCATACAATTTTTATATTTTTCCCACAAAGTTTGTGCTTGCGAGGGATAACATGTCGCCAAAATAATTGCAAACAACTGACGAATGTTATTCGGTGTTGATGTCAACGCAGCATCAGCAAGCGTTAAGTCCCAATGGTTATCGTCTTCTAGCAATTGCAGTTCACGACATGCATCCTGGTATGTATTGAATACTCGACCATTAGCTGTTCGTAAAAATTCAAAAGACGTTGGTCCGGGAACATTCACCAATAACAAACGTAAATAGAAGCACTCACGTTGCTTTGGATGTACCGTGTAAAGTCTTCCCAATGTCTTAGCTTTGAATATGCCTGTAATGGAAGGATGTGGTTTTCCTTGTTTCCGTGGCTCCCATTTTTTACTGGATTTGTTCCATGTGAAATAACGTGGAACATCACCATACACCAATGTCTTCGCGAATTGGCCAAAAACATCAGGTTTTTGACACAATGTAAAAAATTCAGTTAGAGTCGTTTTCGGAGCTTCGAACGCTCTTTGGAGAACATTTTCTTCAGTGAAGTATACACGTTGACCGTTTTCAAGATGTATTGCCAGATGTTGGACAGCAGGATCTCTTTCGTGGATGGGAAAGCTGAGAATATGCCAAATAGCTTCATTGCTGCTAATGTATCTGCCCATTTGGTATCGTGCTATTTCATCATTTTTATTTATGTTTTTTACTTCAAATATGGCCAAATCACTGCCTTTGTTTACATATTTACAAATATACTTAATTGATTTAACAGAACTGCAAAGCTCAACATTGATATGAGCTTTGTAAGTTTTTGAAAGTAGTGGTGGGTATGGTACCACCCACTGATTATCAAACTCAACTTGATTTGGAAAGTTCGGCAGTCGCATTGTAAATGTGTGGCCACCATTCTCAGTACTTCTGCGGCGATACATTGGATAACCATCAATATCCGTGATCGTGTCATTCGTATGCGGCTTTGGGAAGTTTTTTTACATTTTCCATTTTCCATGCACGGTGAGGTCATGTTGAAAACACCGCATGGCCCATGGATCATGTGTTTGGTGACAATATCAAATAATTCTTGATCAATTAATGGGTCTGGAATTTCGGCTGAAATTATTTGATCGATTTCTTCAGGACGGATTCTATCTTTAAGCCAAACCAAAATGTGGGCATGAGGCAAACCTCGCTTTTGCCACTCTATCGTATACAGCCAACAACGTGTGATACCAAAAATTGTATATTTAACAATAAAATCAATTAAGGATTTCAATTTTTGTTTAAACACACGTGCAGTTAAATCATGACGATGAATGGCTTGTTGTCCTGGCAATAGTAAAGTTTGTATCTCTTCCCAATTCGGATTACATGTGAATGTAATAAATAAATCCGGTCGGCCGTAATGACGTACGTAAGTCATCGCATCTTGTATGTATTCCTGCATGTTCCGTGGACTGCCGATGTAGCTTGAAGGTAAAATGAAAGCATTACCGATGTCATTGGGATTTAAATTTCCATCGATGTTTCCAGCAACAGCATCTCGTAAGTGAATATATTCTTCCGATCGTAGTTTTGCCTGGTTGAATCGAAGGAATCGCAAGCGTTCGCTTTCGACCTTAGCATACATATCAACAATGTATTGATGGAACAGCTGACGATATCGAAGGATATAATTGTCTTGATGTTGTCTAACCATTATTCGGTGTGCGTAGTAGTTCATTGAGCTAACTTTATTATTTCTGTAATCACCTAAAAAAATAAAAAATAAAATGCAATACGAAATTAAAATCTATACATACAGTAAGAAAGTAAATAGATAATTGTCAAATTTACCGGTATTTGGATCATACTGTTTGATATTAAGGTGATATTCATCTTGTCCTTGCCAAAATATCAATGGATATTGTAGTGCGTCATATGAACGGTGTAGATCCTAAATCGTACTGACAGTGTTGTCTCGCCGTGTAATGTTTATAGATCTTTTGTCAACTGGATCACCAACCATGATAACAGCAACCTCATCAACAGTTGGAGCGTTGAATCTACCAGCATGTTCACCTAATGGTACTTTGTCGGCTTTTATGACGATTTGATAATTGTCATTTTGCAGTCGTGGCGAAACTCTTTTGATCAATTGAATTAGTTGATTTAGTTGGATAACCATCAATATCCGTGATCGTGTCATTCGTATGCGGCTTTGGGAAGTTTTTTTTACATTTTCCATTTTCCATGCACGGTGAGGTCATGTTGAAAACACCGCATGGCCCATGGATCATGTGTTTGGTGATAATATCAAATAATTCTTGATCAATTAATGGGTCTGGAATTTCGGCTGAAATTATTTGATCGATTTCTTCAGGACGGATTCTATCTTTAAGCCAAACCAAAATGTGGGCATGAGGCAAACCTCGCTTTTGCCACTCTATCGTATACAGCCAACAACGTGTGATACCAAAAATTGTATATTTAACAATAAAATCAATTAAGGATTTCAATTTTTGTTTAAACACACGTGCAGTTAAATCATGACGATGAATGGCTTGTTGTCCTGGCAATAGTAAAGTTTGTATCTCTTCCCAATTCGGATTACATGTGAATGTAATAAATAAATCCGGTCGGCCGTAATGACGTACGTAAGTCATCGCATCTTGTATGTATTCCTGCATGTTCCGTGGACTGCCGATGTAGCTTGAAGGTAAAATGAAAGCATTACCGATGTCATTGGGATTTAAATTTCCATCGATGTTTCCAGCAACAGCATCTCGTAAGTGAATATATTATTCCGATCGTAGTTTTGACGTTTGCGTTTTGACGTTTGCCGCTCGCGTTGTTGAGGTTAGATTTTTTCGGTGGCATTTGACTGAAAATAATAATTTTCTTGTTCTTATGATATTCTCTTGAAGACGTTCGTTACACTGTTCTTGAGATTCTTGTGCATGACCTGCTGTCCTGATTCTTTGAGCTGGATTTCTTGATTCAATTTGTTCTGCCAACTGATGGGCTCTTTTAATACGTTTGCGTCGAATAACTGTCACTGTCAAATAATAACAGACATTAGCGCCATCAACCCAGTCGAAAGGTATCGACATCTGTCAGTTTTATGACTGCCAAATAATAACAGACAAATAATTAGCGATAAATTAAAATTGCGACTATAATTTGAGATTTAAACTATCCTATCTCTCAAGTGCACATCGAACTGCACATGGTGTTCAAATTTTATTATAATCGGTTAAGTGGTTCAGCCGTCCATTGAGGACAAACATTGTGACACGAGATTTATATATATTAAGATATATACATAAATTAACTAATGATATGTAATAAAAAAAAAATAATTATCAATATTTTTTACACATAGTTTTTTATTTGGATTAGAAGCTTATTGTATTTTTTCATAGCCATTGTAGTACATCGTTGTTCGTAATGATGCCAGCGGAGTCTTCGAAGACAAAGGCCTCTGGCAAAAGCTAAAATGGAGTCATATCCGTTTAACTTAAAAACTAATTCCATACCTCGTCATGTTCAACTTCGTTCCGATTCACTATCACTCTTATGCATTATAAAAGTAATCGTGAAACCCGTGCGAGTTTAAGTTGTTTTTTTTAATTCTATATGCAGCATTTAATTTAATATGTCATAATTAAGAGAATTACTATTCCTTTCATCGTTCTAACATTAAAATCGCACGCGAGTGTATGATTTGATTTATTTCGACGTGGCGCCTTAGCTAACTAACTACGCTAGTGAAAGTTAATTGGACTAATAACCTAAAAAAAAATAATTTCACATTCATGGGAAAGTAGATTGGTAACGTTGGTGGAGTTAATAACATTATTTATGAGGATGAGGTCGTATATTAATTAACTCAGTGATTTTCTTTTGAATAGACTTCTTATTAGACTTCAATGAGGTTTCAAAAAAAAAAACGACAGAGCACGAACAGTGGCGATGAAAAGAGACTGATATATTTTGGCTATTTTAAACGGTTTCTAAGAAAATCGATAAGAACGTATGTTAAGATTTTATTTAACGGGAAAAAAATAGACTTAATGAGCAACGTGGCCATGATTACAAAAATAATATTTTTTCAAGAGGATTTTCTCTATACCTATTTTTTTTTCAGAGCTGATAATTAACAAACCTATTTCCAGTTGTAACGATCCTCGTAAGAGTCTATAATGGAATGTTAAGGACCTCAAGTTCAGGAATCGACAAAAAAAACATTTTTGGATTCATTTCAACCTAATTCTGACTAATCTACTAGACGTGCGCGTTATGAGGCAACACCGCTTAAATCATCTGCTAATATAGTGCAAATAATAGCTGCGTAACTGTAGTTGGCTCATAACGGTGACGAGATCGCGTTCATTCACATCCATAGCTACAGAGTCGGAAGCGGCTTCGAAGCTAAGCGATTTCAGTGACACGGAAATCTCGTGACAAAGTAGCATGGTGACGATTTCAGCTACATTTATACAGCTATTTTGAAATCGCATTTAAAGTAACCTTCAGTTATATGATTATCGCGTTAACGCCCACTGCTAATTCTGACCTACTAATTGTTGCTTGCAAAAAGAAGCCTTGAAACTGTAAACTCTGTGACGGGCATAACGGCGCTCATAACACAAACCGCGTCTACCATATTGACAGAATTTAATTTATCTTATTTCAATTATTATTTCTTTCATAATAACACAAAGATATTTATTTTCTGAGAATTAATAACTTTTAGCACAAATTATCATTCTTATATTTAAAAACCTAAACAAAAATCTCCAATTTAGGGAGACTGTTATTTTATTTCTAAGTTGTTTCAAATCGCTTAGGTAAATTCCTCCTCGACTCTTTTGGATATCTCTACTAAAGCCTTTGAAAACATGTAAAATTCGCATTTTTGTAACATTCAAGTATGTAGACGCCTTAACATTGTATTATTCAATACATATGATGCTCATACAAGTGAGGTGAGATATATTGACCAATCACACCACGAGGACTCCATCAAAGAACTGGGCGCTGTGTTTAGCAGCGTAAGGGCGGATCCAGAGAGGGGGCACTGGGGGCAATAAAGCCTCCCCCCGAGACAAAAAACAAAAAATAAGAAAATAGTTTCTCATTGGGGAAGAAACAAAAATACTGGTATAAAACACTATTTAAAACTATTTTTACTAAGGTCTAACTCAAAGTACTCAAAGACACTCAAACGTAGCCTAAAGCCTCATTTCTTTTTAATTTTCCGGGGGAGGTCCATCGGACCCACCCTCCGTTTAAAATGGTGTGGGGTGGGACTCCATGCCCCGGAACTTCCACCCCCTCCCCCTGTGTGACCTCCCGAGAAATACACGTGGATCCACCCTGGAATAGTGTTTACAATACAGCTCAGCCCATATTTAAGTAAAATAGTTATACAGTAAATAGATATTTGTTTAACGGAACGTTGCGATAGTGCTAACTGATATGTTATTAATATTTTGTCCACACAACTGCGTAATAGGCCACCCGATCGCAATAAAATAAATTGGCTATTATTTTAATGTTTGCACACAATTTAACGATATCTTAAATCTTTTAATGGCATACGTTGCATAATTTGTCTGTTTGATGATAATAATTAAGAGTATAGTCCAGAATAATGAAGAGTTGATAAATTATTATTTATACAACAAAATGTTATTTATTTTTTTATTATAAAAAAAAACTGATAATGGAGTGAATATCAAATTATATATTAGGTAGGTATTTGGTGTCTCTGCAGCCGAAATCTAAGATGTTTATGTAAGATAATATTTAAGACATTTTGAATTAATTCATTAGGATAGTTATTTTTTTGTCTTGGCTTGGTTTAGTATTTTTTTTTTTTAGATATTTGCACGATATATACTTTTTTTTTTAATTTATCATTTTGCTTTCTTGTAGCGTTAATTTTTCTGTAAAAAGTGTTTTTAATGCTGTAGTTCGACCAACACTAAAATCGCGGCGTTCTCCGGATCAACCTGAACTATAGACGTCAGCGTGTAAAAGTTCAAAGTAGACTCGATTTTGAATTGAGGAACATTTACTGGCATAAATGCAGGGTGTCCCATGACCTTTCCCGAATACTTAATTTAGTGTTTATTAATTTAGAAAATAAATCAACCTACAATGATTTTTACACCACGCCAAAATTTGAAAAATAACGTAAAATCTCCTAATTTTAGTTAAAGTAAAAATACCACATTAATAATCTTATTTTTACTGGCATACTAGCATAGTGGCAGATTTTTAAAATTATTTAGAAACATAATACGACCAATTTAGTCAATTCCTAACATAACACACACTATACCGTATATAAACTGAATATGCCGGGTGTACTCCCGGTACTATGAAGGTCGGGACCGGCACGCGTAGTGCGCGAGCGGCGTGTTTATTGAGACTGAATGTTACCACGCGCTTCGACCGCTGACCATAGACAATGTGTTGTCTATGATTAGGGGAATATAAGTGTTGTGCGTATGGCAACATTGCTACGCTACAACACTTTCTTTACACACACTGATTTTTTTGAATAATACAGAAGGTTTAGTAGATTGCCCGTCATTGAAACTAAGTTAAGCGAAGATTGTTATTACTGTCAAAGCCCGGTTTAAATGATATCAAATGATATGTCAAATTAAACCTGCCTCTTACGCCGAGCGTGGGTATACTTAGTGGCTATATAAGTTATTTCGAATTATGTTCAAATGTGATCAAATCGCCTGCCTTTGTAAATGTCTACAATAAAGTCGAGTGACCGATCCCGTTTGACGTTTGCGGAGGTGGCGCTATCTACAATTTCTACGTACCTATTAAAATTCCGTTAGCAAAACGCTCTTTTTTTTTTAATTTCGCTCTTATTTAATAAAGGAAGAAATTTCAAATACGAAAGTGTACCAAATTCACGCTAAAATCAATCCGACAGCTCGAAATTGTGCTGGAAATCACTTGATATTTACCAATTGACAACTACATAAAATTCATAAAAAAGAAACCAGATCTTTACACACCGCCCTAATGAAAACAGAAGGTTTTTTAAAACGAGACACATACTTCGAGGGCAGGAATGGTGGATATGTACATGTCCAAGAACGTCTCCTGAAGGACAACTTGGAATATAGTGTACTGACGGAGTGCACGGCAACGTCACTTTTCACTTATTTTTATTTATTTAGTTTATTCATCAAATTTACAATTACTTACCAAGGCATATCTGCTGGAAACCAGGTGTGTAAAATACAGATATTATTAATTGTGAAGTATTTTCAGATTATTTTTTTCTGTATTTTACACGTCCTTTACAATATACATATTCATACATTGAGATACATTTTTAATCTAAATAGTATATTACAAACCAACAATAAGTATACTTATAATAAATTTAAAAGTAATAATTAATACGCTAAGTCAATTTATTTACAAACAATTAAAGAGAGTCTTTGTGCGATTTCATAGCAAATATTTCTAACTTTATATTTCCCTTTACTTCACTTCCCTTTACTACTTTACTTTCCTTTGTTTTGCATGCATTAGCATAGTTTAGAGTTTCTAGTCGAAAACACATCATCAAACTTAAGCCTACGCATTTGCACAACAACTCACCAAAGTTTTATCGTAATCGGATGAATGGTTTAGGAATGCATAGAAGCCGAACAAACAAACAAACATTTATTTATATATATATATTTTTTTTTTCTTTTAAACATAATAGATGATGTACAGTACACGTACATCATCTATTATGTCTATTTATGTATAAGTTTAATCCTATATTTTTACCGAATTATTGTATATCTCTTATTTACTTCTTATTGTTCAATCTTATAATTACTGTTATTTATGTCTGTGGGCTTAATGATATAGTATTGTGTTATTCATCTTTTGATGCGATCCGCTGCCACTAAAAAAAGTACCGTTAAATAAATTCAAGCAAATGCTTATGCACTTAATTTAATAATTATCTGTAGGTATGTATGTAAGACAGTCGGCAAATAAAAAAAAAAGACAATTAATAGAGTTTTAAGTCTAGTTTCAAATGCTCACTTTATTACTTTGTTTTATTCGTCAATCAGCTTTACCCCAAATTCGTCAATGACCAAATATCAAAGAAAATATGTATGGCAGTGTGTGTTAAGTTAAATTGGAGTTGCTTGTAGTCGGTTTCAGTTGTTGATTCATATATTTTTATGTAACTGTGTTTATGTTAGCATTCTAACAATTAATTAAATAAATAAAATAAAACGTAGATAAAACGAGTGCGATGTCGGATTTGTATGAGCCGTTTTTAATATGTCAGATTATCCGCGGCAGTATCCAACTGGAAGGATTCCTCTGTAAGATTTTAAGCCGGCTCAGCCCCGATTTCAATGCAATAATCGTCCGACGACCGACCGACCATAATTCCAGTCATAGATTAAAATTTACAGTGAGAACATCGCTTATGTTATGTTTTATGCTTCATTAGCGACTAATTAATGTCAATTTTTAATCTTTTATCGAATTTATAGCATTTTGGACTTCGTGCTGTTGTCCCGTTTCTTTTTTGTTTTGCGGGTCTCTTCATTTGGACGTTCTTGTCAGCTGAGTTCATCGTAACAGTTTCACACGCTCTGACCACTACAGCATAGAGTAAACAGCGATTCTCATAGACGCACCGCGCCTTTGATCTTTGTTCATTTACCGCCGTATTCGCATAAACAAATATGATTACTAAATAAAAAAAAAACCACGCATACAATTACGATTTTGATAAACATTTAAACATACATCCAGGTGTACATCAATCTACGCCAGATTGACGTTAGTTTAATATGATTATTGCATTAGGCAAACGTCAAACTGACAGCGAGCGATCGACGAGTCAACTTCAGACTAGCCCCGCTGATCTTACGCTTCCTGGATGCTAAATTTAACTACTCCCCATATTTATTTATTTTTCGAGATAACATTGTGCAGAACAATTTTTAGATTTAAATTTTCCTCTAAATATCAAAGTCCATGAAATGTTATGTTGTAGCTAGTTTTCATAGCAATACTAAAATAGCATAAAATTCAAATTTATAAAACTTGTCTATTATCTTTTAGTGGTGTATATTTTTTAACTATTTAAAATAGGTAGTATACTTGTAATTGTGAACTGTAGGTACTCATCGATGTAGCTGTTATACGATCTGTATATTTTATTTTGTAATCTTTGTTAATTAATAGAAAAATTGACATTCCTATGCTCTTAAAATACTCTTGGAAATAAATTTCTACTTTTCTTAACATAAAACGTTTAACTTCTGGTTAACGTATTTTTTCTAAGCCAAATTCCCGTATATAGTTGGCAAAACTTGCAATACATACGTTTCATTTTGTTGCGGTCATCATCGATGTGAGGAGGTCAGCAAAGTCAGCGCGCTTACTCCCATAAAAACTTACTGCGTTAAAGGCAAATTTGAATAAAATATTCAGATAATAGTTATGTATTTTACCTAGGAATTATGATGTAAATCAGTACAATTTATACGATTCATTTTGGTGTGATGTTAACATAGGGAAAATTAACAAAACTAAAAAAATAAATAATAATACAGCTATATTCTTAAATCGGACTTTTTCAATATCCGTTATCTCTTAAAGTACTGAAATCGTACTCGAATTGGAATACATTGCCATACTGCGCATGCAATTAAAAAAATCAGGCTTCTGATTAAGGTATCCATACAAATTATTAGTGAAGTTGATAATAGTAAATTAACGGACAATTTAAACGGTCTGTCACACGCCGTATACTCGGCGAAAGCAGGATAGAATGTGATCTTATCTAACTACCACCTGCTAGGCAAATTGTCTTGAATATATTTTTTACAATTAAATTAGCATATGTTATTACAAATGATATAACGTTACCAATTCAATCGTCACAGTGATATCAGTCGTTTGACGCAAATCAATGCACTCTCTAGTGGTTTATCTAGAAATAAAATTACTGGCGCTCTCTAGCGGTTTAACTACAAGCTTGAGTATAAGTGTATCAATCGAATAGCTATATATGAATAAAATTACCTCTAGTGGTTTAAGTACAAACTACACGGTAAGTGTAATAATCGATTACTACATAGAAATAAAATTACTAGCGCTTTCTAGCGGTTCAAGTTCAAATTACTTGGAGTACAAGTAAGGGGTGATGTTTTTAGAGGCGTGGTTTTCAAGAAGAGATAAAACGCATATAATTTGATGTTATGGCTAAGAATTTAGTTTTATTATAAAGATAAGGGTTTGCCATTATGTTTTAAAAATGATTTCGGGAAAGTGGCTGTCGCGGCTGACTCGAACAAATTCCAGCCGAGAGGCCCAATTTTCAACCACTTTTTGCAGCAAGTTGGGCCGTATGTCAGCAATAACGCGCCGAATATTCTCTTCCAAGGCGTTAATCGTGTCCGGCTTATCTGCGTAGACAAGCGACTTCACATAACCCCACAAAAAATAGTCCAGCGGTGTTAAATCGCACGATCTTGGAGGCCACGCCACAGGCCCACGACGTTACTTTATTTTAGAGTGATTTAAAAAAAATGTAGAGTGATTTTTTCTAAATTTGCACTATTTGCAAACGTTGTTCAGGAGTAAGTCTATTCATTATGAAATGGCAAACCAAACTGAGCATAAATCAAGTGACAGCTGTCAAAAACACCAACTACGAAAAAAGTAGTGCCAGATTAAAAACCACGCCTCTAAAAAAAACACCCTTTAGTTCTACATAAGTGCGAGCGCCACTGACACATGCCTCAATGTCACTAAATAGCCTAGTTCTTCAACCCGAAAAATCCCAGGGATCTCGCTATAAACGTTTACAAATAAAAATATATAAACTTGCCAACGCAATTGAGGTCTACATTTTGCAAAGAGTCGCCGCGCTGCTTAACATCTGGTTTAGTCTTATCGCTCGGGGCGTTCAACGCGCGTACATTGGCCGCCGAGCGGGACGGAGCTATCGCTAATGACCTGGAGCGAGCGGCGCGTTTGATGGCCGGCTTTGTTTTGGTCACGGGAGGACTTCGGACGACCTTGCTTTTCTGACACGTCGACCTGCGAATTCGCTTCCTGGTTTCTCCGTCTGCAGCTCTCCACCAACGAGAAATCTCTCGATAAAGTATCGAGAGGGCGGCGGTAGATTTCACCGGATCAAAGTAGGGGATAGGCGAACTCCAATTATACTACAATTAACATTTGCAACTGATGTGATCCTTTGATTTTTTGAATTTTAATTACCATTTTTTTCCACCCTTAGGACCAATGATTGGTACTAAGGGTGGGAAAAAATTATACACTAAGAAAGTTATACCAAAATTTCACTTTTTTTTATCAATTTGAAAGTGATTCGTGTAAAATTGCGGCAGTTATCGTGTCCACAAGAAAGTGATATAAATAGATAGATATATAAACTTTTAAACTGAGGTGGTTTTGGGTTCTAGGGGATGTGAAACGCGAAAATATGTCGAAATAAAATCTACCTAAAATCCAGCTAATTGGCTCTGCGATTCCGAATATGCTTTCTAAAGACGACATTTTAACATTCATCGACGATTTCGAGAAAAAAACGTGATAATATTACGAGACGCGATGGTATTAAGTTTGTGTTAAACTTTACATAATAATACTAAACGTTTGTTGTAATAAGAGCGTCAGGACCAGGTCACTGACCGCGCGTGGTCAAGGCTTCGAGATATAGATCGCATATCTGCGTGCGCGACTCAAATTGACCGGTTTGTGGGTAAGTTGGGGATATTAGGGCTTAGAGCTGCGTCTTGTACTTGTCAGGAAACATCGACCGACGGCATGATCAGATATCTCGATAGCGGCCGATGCCAACTTATCGATTAAAATTTAGTTACTAAGAGCACACGTGACTCGCGCTGATAATGATGATGACATGATGATCAATTGTCGTATAATTATCGCTATGTTAGCGTAAGAGACTTCCTGGCGTGCCCGCGGTCACGTATGCAATTATAATATTTTTGTAACTGACTTGCAAGCTGTGTCTAGCGCATTTTAAAGTAAAAATTAATATGAGTTATATATTTATAAACGTTTGGTATCACTGCAATGCAACCTTTGTTCATTGCCTTCCTAACTAGACTTAAAAGTATGTTCTAAAGAAGCCACTGTTCAGTGGGGCTAGTCTGAAACAACTCGCCGATCGCTCGCTGTCAATTTGACGTTTGTCTAATGCAATGATTCAAACCAACCAAGCGAGCGAGTGGCGAGTCGGCCTCAGACCTTAGTCCCTAAAACGTGTTTTGTAACGTATTTTGGTGCATTCTGTTGAAGTTATTCCCAACAAATGGCTAAAACTAAAAATACCACAATATTCTACATATATTAATTTAGTCCTTTGCTTAAAAAAAAAACGAAATACAACTTATTATAGTAATGAAAATAAATAAATAAGAAAGTGTTGTTTTTTTTTGCAACGATTTTCTTTTAAGTTGTGTAAGTGACGCGAACCTAATTTTTCTTTCTAAAGATAGACAATATAATAATCTAGGCCATTACATAAAAAAAAACACTTTTTTCAAATGATAATAATTATTTAAATAAAAAAAACATGTTTCATCGATTCCAAATGTAACGAATTCAACTCGTCTACACGTCAATGTTCGAATAAAGCCTACTCTTTCAAATCTCAAGGACAAATGCGTCCCGGGGTGCCTTAAGGAAGTGAATTAGTTGTAAGTTAAAGAAAGGCAACTTCTCAAATTAAGATCGGACCTTCTTCAAATAAAAGTTAAGGAGCAACTCTGTATGTAAGCGTTAGCCAAGCCCCTTGTGTAAATGAGTAAAATTAAATGAAAGATTTTCCCGCTGTTGAGGCAGATGCCTATTCAAATTCCCGGAATAAAAATTTATAACTTCGGTACCGATTCAAGGAAAAAGACGCGTGCAAAATCAAGCGAACGTGATAATTGATGATTTATTTTACAGCATAATTATTCTACATACGAGTATGTCCGAAAATAAGCATATACTAAAAATCATTTTACATGTCATCATTTAAGGATATTCTTCCAAATAAAAATAAAAATTTATTTCGTTTTTCGTAACCGCATTTTAATTGACATTTTTTTATCGTACCACTGAATTTATTTATACAACTCCTTGTTATTATTTTTCGGTTTATAAATATTATAATTAATATGATAACTATCACTATATGCGAATGGCCAAAGAAGTATAACTTCCACCGTCTGTCCGACGCAAACCCATTTTTTTGTATACACCGTATTCCAGGACCATTCCCGATAAAAATTGGCCCTGCGATTTTGAATGTTATTTATTTAGAATGTTTATTAAAATTGGTTATGGTTTTCGAGAAAACAAAATGTAAACTTCAGTCGATAATAATAAACGAATCATGTCAAAAGGTCTTTGTTGTGAGCACACAGCTGTGGCCATCAGGACGATCCGATAACTTGGCCAAGGTCAGGTCATTGATTGATCTGCTAAAAAATATAATAAATTTAGCATGTTTTTTTTACAAATCTTGGTATATAATTTCTCACTCATAATAGGTAATACAAACCTCCCTTAAGTCTTCGGAAATGGTCTTAAAACATCCTGTATAATTTATAGATGCGTTGCGATCGTGGTAGTCTAGTGGTTAAGGCGTTTGACTATTGAATCAAAGGTCACGGGTTCGAATCCACACATTTTTAACGCTTCATTACCACCATCTCCTCCTGACAGGCACTTTTGGCCTAGTTGAGTAGGGCCCAAAATAAGTGTATATGACCATGGCCATGGTGTATGTGTGTATGTAGTTTAGTGTGTATGGTCATAGCAATTATTAAAAAAAAAATGATGTGTGATACGAATAATATACCTATCCATTGTAATAATTTAAGTTAATATTTTTAATTTCTTTTATGACGTATAAAATCATGTATTTAAACTACATAGTTAAATCAGAATATCGATGAAATAATTTTATAAGCGTTTTAATATGCTTTGATATAATAAAACATAAATACATTAAAAAATATTAGACATTATATAAAATATATATATAAATGCAGTGGTAAGGTGCTATAGACTCTTCTCGCGGTAAGGATGTGTACACATTAATGTTCGCCCGTGAATTCATTGCAATAAAACTATATAAATAGGGCGCGATTGATACATTTTGTCATTGACAGAAGGTTCACTGACAGATCCTTACCAAATCGTATTTCACACCACGTATAAATGTTTACGCATCAATAATGACGTTAAATATTTATAATCTGCTCATCCTTATAGCGTGGTTTGTGTTATCGGTGAGGTGCTGATAGACGCAGTTATGTTGGCATTGATGCCTTTGTGATGCGAGGTTATTAATCACAGGCTTACATTACATAGCGTAAAGTTTGTAAACATGATTATAAGATTGAGTTTGTGTGTGTGTGGGTCCTGTTGCCTAACTCAGTCCACAGTGTGTAAACAGCACTTTTAATGCATCATTTGCATACTTAAACATGTCTTTATTTTATGCTGTAATATTAAATTTTAAGCAGTCATTATAAATATAAAAAACGAACATGTTGTATTCTCTTTTTGTTTGAATATTGATAACGTTTCTTTTAGTTTTGTGTCTAAGATTAATTGTTACCTATTACAATATTTTGTTAGAGTATCATCTAAAAATAAATAAATAAATAAACCTCGTTTCGAAGTGTGAGATTCTCACACCACGAAGTGTGAGAATCTATGTGGTTAGTCATCAACAGAGATCCATTGAAAGGATTCATTTCATTACATTAATTTGTTTAGCCTACGTTCGTCAATCCATATTTCACAGATTAGTTGATTTATACAAACGTGATGGCTAATAATTATGTATTGGAATTCGATTTATGGCGAACAAAATGTTTAATAACCTAATCTTTTTCGTGAAAAAATTTTAAAAATTTAAATTTAATATTAAATTTAACTATATGACAATGCCACATATTTTGTAAAATTCGTAAATAAACGATATTGCCTTTTCTATTCTATAGGCGAAACAGACTTTCAACTGCGAGTTGACACATATTATAATAGAATAGTAGTATAATAAGGTAGAATAGTTAAGGCATATAGAATAGTTAAGGGACAATTAAATTAATTAACAATTAAACTAATCTATGGTTTCGACCGTTTTCGGAATGCACGGTGTTTAGCGTTTCAAAATGCCAACTCGTGTTAGTGATAGCGATGAAGTTGATGCTAGATCATTTTTAATGATAAAAATAATACGTTAATAAATCAAACTACGAAAAAACGTTTGTGAATGCGATTTTCAAAAGGTTCCAAAGGGCTACACAGCTAACATAAATATCCTATGCAACGCACAATATTATAGTATTAAATATAAAAAATCTACAACACCCATCAATAATTGTTTGCAATTTCATGCTGGTTCCGTAACAATTATTTTCAGCTAAAGTCTGTAGTAGCGTTTCTATGTACATTCAGGCAGACACATATATATATATATATATATAGTACATAGGTTTTCGGCCATTTTGTTTACCTGTCATTCCACGTGCGGGAAGGATTATACTGTCTGATACCTCTAAGCGCGTTTGTTTGACTTTCATGACGACGATCAATTATAACACAAAAATAAAGTAAAAATCTAGAAACACAATGGTTTTTACAAGCTTTTATTTAGCTTGCAATGTTTGTGTGTCGGTTTAGGTCAAATCTTGCGAGGCCACGTTAGAACCACGTTCTCTTGCCCTACATTTTTATGATAAGCATGACCCGATTTTACACCCAGGAATGGCTCCAAACGAAGGAACTCCTCAACGCTCAACAGCACAGACACGACATTTTGAATACGCATTCAAGCACTTAAATAAAAGCTTGTTTCTAAAAATATTAATTAATTATATACCTTATTAGGTAACTCGGGTTGTATTCAACCCGAGTTACCAAGTTTCAAAATCGAGCATCTCAAATCACGCGCGGTTCTCAGCGCTGACGTCACAACTGCTTCTCTCGTCTCGCGCCGCGGGTACTCCATTGTGACGTCATCTCGTAATGTTCAATAAAACATTTTTTTTTGAAACTCCAACAAAAAATGTAGTAAAGTAATTTTTTGAAGATTTTTTTGAGAAAAAAAAAAATTAGCGTACCTTCAAACTGTATATAATTTCGAAAGTTCAAACATTTCTTTCCAACAATATTTTTTTTATTGATTGCATTATTTTATAAATTTCCACGAAATGTTTCGAATAACAAATCGTTTGCTTAACAAACAGTCTTCCGATAAATCAGCGTTTGGCTGCGTTTTCTTCATAACTATAATATTGCAAAAAATTCAAAATACTTTGTCAGCAATTGAATTTGTCAAATGTCAATGCCATTCGACCATTTCAACACCAACTGCATTGTTTTCACTTTTTGCACACATTAGACACAGTGTAACAACTACAACAAATGATATATGTAAGCATTTGGTGCCACTGCAACCTCTGTTAGGTAGATTTCGTATAAAATGGTGTGTTATAGTCTAATTTCAATTAATTCTTCACCGTGTAACCAGTAAACCGTATTGGTAAAACATATAACCACAATTTTAGCGATATAGACATTTTTCATTTGCAAAAAGGCGATTTTACACTCAATATAAAAGAAACTTTCATTGAATAGAAATAATATTAGTATTAGTTTTCTTGTCACCACACACACACACGCACCCTTACGTTAACACTCTCTAACATTCAACACCCTAATATACTCAAAAATTACTACACTCACACTTATTATCACATTTATATAGATCATGTTCTCGGGTTCTATTAGACAAGTTAAATTGGAGATGCCTGTAGTCGGCTTAAGTTGTTATTTAATGTATTTTTATGTAACTGTCTTTATGTATAGCTGTAAGCATTTCCAAGAATTAAAACATGCAATAAACATAATACCTAAATGTATTAACCATGTAGAGATCTATTTATTAATACCCACTTTATGAATTGAGTTACAGTTCACTACCGAGACATGAGCATTGAGGTCCTGCCTTCTCTCGAATAGTTTATCGTTAAGGCGAGTACTGATGTTAACTGCCGTCTTTTTCCTTAATTTCAGTATCAACCACCACCGAATATGACACGATCGGCGATAAAAGTGCTTCTGTTTGAAGTCGTCCTGGGTTTTGCTGGAGTGTCAGTGTGTCGGGCGCGTACAACCGATGATTTCCGGATCATAAGGCAGCAAGGTATGCTTTTTTTAAATTCCTTTATTTTTTTTTAATATTTAGAAATGCGCCTTTAGAACACAAAGACTAGTGTCTATTCTGTGGGACAATTTAAAAAATATAAACAATGAATTTTTACATCAGAGTTACTAAATATTACTCAGGAAACCAACTCGCAATAACTTTTACATTTTTTTTTTAAGAATTTCTAACATACGCCACACCTGCTCATGGTCTTAGGACAAACACCATGTTCCAAAACCATTCCCGATAAAAAAAAAAAACAGCTAATGGGCCCTGCGATTTCAAACATGATTTGTATAAACAAAACAAAAAAAATCATAATCAAAATTCATCGTAGTTTCAGAGAAAAAAATGTATGCTAAAGCATACATTTTCACATAAATGTGATAATATCAAAAACGTGAGCGAACGTATTTAATTACACCAGTGCTTTAATAAAATTGAATAAATGTGGTGATAAGTTATTTTCGCATTATTTTTAGATAATTTATTATTTGTAATAGGGAACATAAACACCCCCTTAAGACTTCCGGAATGGTCTTGGGACATTCTGTATATAGAATTCCCAGGTCATTAACAGATCGATAGTTATTGTGGCAGTCAAGGGTTAAGGCGTTTATTAATATGTCAATATTATTAAATATAATTATTAGGTCAATATTAAAGCTATTGTAAATGCTAAAAAACTACATAAATAGAAATATGTTTTGTCAATAGACAAAAAATTGGTTTAAAAGTGGATTCTGACAAGTGAATCGTGTAGATCGTGGTAGTCTAGTGGTTAAGGTATTGGACTATTGACTTAAAGGTCACAGGTTCGAATCCGCGCATTGTCATCCTAGTTGAGTAGGGCCCAAAATAATTGTGTATGACCTAGGCCATAGCAATTATTTTGTTTATAAAAATATATATATGTTGAACCCTACTCAACTAAGATAAATTAGCTTATGCTAGAGTCAGGGAATATGGTGGTGATAAAGTGTTTAAGTGGTATCTTACTCGCGACGGCAGGATCATGGTAAATGCGTGTCATGTGGAATTGAATCGTATCATAAAAGAAAGGCCGTAAAAAAGTTAATAATAATAAAATTCTTTTCGGCACCCATCAGATGAACTCTTCGGGCGTTCAAGGAACTTTCATTAAAAGCTGTTTAATGTATTGCATTAAACAACTTAATTACGAGCACTCATGAAATAATTACAGGTCAACTTAGCACCAAACAGCATCTTATACCAAAATAAAGACAAGATTTGCTCATTAATTTTATATTTTTAGCTTCAAGGCAGGAAACAAACTGAATCAATATCACGCCCCAATAACTTTATGTCCATACTATAATCTTGCATACCTATGTATTATACAATACTAAGTTATAAATACATGATCCGGCACTAAACACATCATTCATTGTTTAAAAGTGATACAACTAAAATACAAAATGGCCGTCTATCTGGTATAGACAATAGTGTTGCTAGAGTTGAAAGAAACAGTATCCACTATCCCCATAGATTAAATTACTAATGCAATTGTTACAAAGTAGACGTTACAAATATGAAATAAATTTTTGATGGGTTAGTTTATTTTATGTGGAAAAAACATCGTAGTTTATATTAAAAAATTATATAATAACATTACTATACGAAATATTAATTTAATTAGAGTGATATTGATGTGTACACAAAAAAACGTTTTTTCTACAGTTGTTAGGGTTATTTTTAGGGTTAAATTTTAAAATATAATTTAATCAAAATATGTAAAATCTCATTTAAAAATAATATTACCAGATTGAATTCACAAAGTTGTATATTTGAAGTATTAAAATGCTTCTAAAACTTTATTTATATTGTGAGAAATGTTTTCAATCGAGGGTACATTTTTTTTAAGAATGACTAAGTATTTAATTTTAACAAGTAATGGATAATCGTAATCTCATATATAATCTTTCTTTTATAGATTTTTTCTGTCTAAACATAATATTATAATGGGTTAACGCTAATATGGTTTTTATTCTGTTTTCAAGTCAAATATTTCCTACAGTGGATACAAGCGCTAATTGAAAGATAGTTGAAACTTACAAATCTGTAAAATAAGGTCTAAATATACGCTGAAGGTTTATTTCCCTCTCCCCCTCCCTTATACACAAACGCCATAAGCGATTAATGGTTACATTAGACAGGTTTAAATAATAGTTTGTAATTTAAATAAAAAAATAATGTTAAGAAATATCTTTTAGAAATTGACCTAATTGGTCCATTGTTCAGATTATTAATCACACAGGGGTACACAGTGTCCCATAAAAGATCGTTGGCCCCAAGTCCATTCCCGATAAAAAAAAACCAACTAATTTGCCCTGAGAATTCTAGTGTTATTCGTAACGAATGGATATCAAAATTCATGTTTTTCGATAAAAAATAATGAAAACAAATCTTGTAACAAGGTTTTTGTTGTGAGAGCACTCGGCCAAGGTAAGGTCATTGATCCCCGCGCGCGTCGAAATTCGCCCGCTGACCGAATTCACACAATCTGTTAATAAATTTGAGGATGATTTTTTTCGTTTTTTTTTTTAAATGTAAGTCTTTGGGAATGGTCATGGGGCATTCTGTATATAAGTATTTTTCGTTTTATTTTGTTGACGCTTGTTTATAAAAATAAAGGAGGGACGAGCACATACAATTAAACATAAAATTGCATTACCTAACAAATTCAACAATATAAATATCCTAAATCTAAATCTTTTAATACTAAATTATTTTTATTTATTTTTTTTTTATTCAATAAAAAAACATATAATACATTAAATGGGTTCTGGCAAAAACATGGTTTTGGCTGCCAGAAACTCTGATGACAAGTCTTAGAAACTATACATACTAAATTTACATCAAATAGAGATCAGATGAACATTTCTAAGAAATTATTATTTCATAGGTGCCAGACTAAATTTTGTAGGACTTAATAAGATGTCATATTCAAATTGAGAGAGTTGGGATTTTTTAGGTGCACTCCATACTTCCTCGAGGCAGGTTTCAGTATAGTTATGGGATGCCTTTTGTAGTTTTATCAAAGGTATATTTTTACTTGTCCCTGTACATTGTACCTTTATTTCTTTCAGATCTTCTGGCGGCCGGTGGAAGTATTTTTGAAGATCATTCAAGTTCCTCATATGCACAGTTACTGTTTGATGTAGCCAGGAATCAGCTTATAGTTGGCGCAAGGTAATACGCTAATATTTTTAAATTTTATTTTTATTTTTTTTAAAATTCGTATCCGCTGGCACTTAACTAATATTTAAAATATTTGTTTTCATTAGAAATCTGTATTTTAATAATTTTATTTTGGCCATGGGGTGATTAATTAAAAATTTCAAGATTAAGAAGTTGTCGATCCTAATACATGAGCATCTTTATTAAGTTATACAGGATGTCCGGAAACTATTCCCCCAGCTAATTGGCCCTGCATGATTTGAGAAGACGATATGGTTTCCGAGAAAAAAAATGTAAACTTTATGTGATATATTAAAGCATTGTTGTCATAAAATAACACTTGAGCATAAACTATAAAAATTTGAAAGTCAGACTAACACGTAGTTCTTTAATTGCAAATTTGTATACTTTTTTCCTTATTTTCAATTTTTATTTCCAAATATTGAAAATTGAAAGAGTTGTCTGATTAATAAGATGCTATATTCTGGATAAAACTAGAAGTTAAAATTTGCTGGACTGCTAAAAATTCTTGGGAAAATTCTATAATTCCGTTTACAATATTTCAAACTATAACTGTTAACTGTTGGTAATAATATCAGTATTTAAAGAAGCAGGTTGTCATTAAATATAGGTTGACACTTTAGAAACGTGTAATATTTTTTAGGGATAACTTATTCCGACTTTCGCTCCGAGATCTTAAAGAGTTGGAGCGAGCGTCGTGGCCTGCACCAGACGAAACATCAAAGCTATGCCAAGTGAAAGGACAGTCGGAGAACGATTGTCATAACTACGTCAAAATATTGCTGTCGAACGGATCGAGAATTTTCACATGTGGCACTAATGCATTTTCGCCCGTATGCTCATGGAGAGAGGTAATTACGAATTGAACATACATACTAATACTACTTCCACTACAGTACGCCCCGATAATCAACTGTGATCCATGTCCCTGAAAATTTAACCCTAAAGACCGCCAATCTCGTTTCAACCATCGAGAAAAATGAATACAAAGACATACTATGCACTCACACGGCCTGGTGGTGCAGAGGTATAAGCACCTGCTTCTAAAATTCAGAGGTCCCTGATTTGAATCCCCATCCACGTCACTACAACCCAGGGCGGATTTGGCCTCCTCAAGAAATCGTCTCCAGGACTGACGGTTTAATAAAGCTACTCTCCAGTTTGGACACCTAATAATTTTGCATCTGCCTTCTTTATTGCGAAATATTAAATGCTCCCTGGAGATTTTTTTTGGGGTTCGTTGTCCTTTATTCGATGTACGTGTCCGGCCCATCTTGGTTTTGAGATGCATATTTGACGCATTATATTTCAATCTCCAAATAGGTCATTTTAACAAAAACAGATATAATTAAACAGGTCAAGTACACATCCGACTCATCAGAATGAATTTTGAACATAATACGTACTATAAACACATTTAATATTTATACTAAAATAGTTTACGCATACTTGACTATTATATTATATTTGTAGTAATGTAGGGTGGCTCTCTGTGTACTTCATCCTTCGCAGAATTATAGTACTCTAGACCTACATGTGTATACTGTAGTTATGATAAAGTTAAGTATATTTTTGGGTGCAATGGTTTACATCTCTTCAGGGTTAAGAAGATATGACCTAGAAACTGGTATCTTTTGTGTAAGTTAACGTGCATTGCCAATCGGCATCAGATGCGTTTTTGTTGTTTACTCATTCATCTATCATGTCATTACCATCACTCAGATTAACAACTATACCTACATATTTATCAAGTTCACTAATATTATTTTTCAATCATATTTTTAATTTCAGATAGAAAAAGTGAATACCGTTTTGGAAACGGTACCCGGGATCGCCAAGTGCCCTTATAATCCACATTCGAACATAACTGCCTTGCTGACAATGTCTGGCCAGTACTACGTTGGATCATCGACAGATTTCTCAAGCACCGATCATGCAATTTACAGGTATATAAATTTATCTTTATGTTTAGAAAGATAATTTTATCTTTACAGGTTGTTAATATAATATAACAGTCTGATTTGTCAATGGACCTTTTAAATCATACATTATTAATATTTTTTAATCACATTTTTTATAACATTTTAGAAACATCCTTCCATGTTATCTTCATTAATATTTCCTTGAAGTCTTGGGCGACATAGTATTCTTTGTCTTCCTATTTTTATTCTGTCAATAACCTTAGATTAGTCATAGAAGATAATAATTCCCATGTCATGAAAATACAGCAAATTTCTGTTCGAAAGCTTAGTTTAGTTACACACTAATGCCAATGTAGAGGCACCTTTAAAATATACCTTTTTTATTAAAGTTTGTGGGACCATAGAGTAGATTAATGAAAACGTAGATTATTAATTTGTTTTATTAATTTCAAGCTTTTTTATTTGCATTATATTAGGTTTACATGATTTTATTTAATTACAGAAAATATAATATTTTTAAATACCTCTTAAATTGAAAAATTAAAAAAAACATTGCACTCTTAAATATAAGCAGCATAATTAACTAAACTGAAAATGAACAAATATGTAACATGGATATTTTAAATAAATAAATTTATTTTTAGGACTCCCGGAACCATTAATAATACCGAAAGTCAGATCACCCTCAGGACCAATCAGTACAACTCAAAGTGGCTGAATGAACCTCAGTTTGCGGGATCTTTTGAGGATGACAAATTTGTCTATTTCGTCTTTCGGGAGTCGGCTGTGGAGTATATGAACTGTGGGAAGGTAAGTAATATTTATATAGAATAAACTATTTTCATGCACATCCTTTTATAAGTTTACTCTACACTTAAAACTGGACAACTTTTGTCCTATAAGTTTTTCAATGTGTCGAGAAAAGTAGGTAAAATGAGCAATATAAAAAAAATCCCACTAACTTTTTCACATTTACATACTTACAGAAAATATTTTCACGAGTGGCAAGAATTTGTAAGAACGACACTGGCGGCTACATTATGCTCCTGAAAGAGAATTGGACGACGTTCGTGAAGGCAAGGCTGAACTGTTCACTTCCGGGCGATTATCCGTTCTACTATGACGAGGTACAGAGTGTGACTTACATTCCAGAGGAGAAAATGCTGTATGCTACGTTTACCACATCCAGGTTTGTTTATTTATTTATTAATTCATATGGAATACACTTTGAAGCTCAATTTCGGTGGTGTAGCGATGGTGGTCGGTGGTGTGATGGTGGTAGCAGGTATTATTTAACATGTAACCTCCTTCGTAAAGTGGTTGGATGAATAGGGAGTGGGTACAAAATGGATGGCTTAAGTAAAATCCATTCTCTGATTGTTCGCGCTAAGAATGATTGGAATCCAACATTCTTCCTCTTAAATATTTGGTTGATTTTGTATGGATGGTCTTTGCGTCCACAGTAGGCGGGTTTGAGGATCTGACTACGTATTGTTGACTAAGCGGATTTGTTTGTGAAAGCTTTTAATAAATTCCTGCGATACCTTCCTTCTGAAACTAAGCAATTCCCGCATACGCTGACTTGGACTATCCAAACGCTGGAAACGCCTAAAAACGTATGACAGCTTCTGAGTTCAGCTGAGAGATGTGCAAGATACGGATTCCAAACGGCTTAGCAGTATTCCAGCGTTGGACGCACTAACGAGATGAAGACTAATACTTCTTTGGGTCCAGCGCTCTGTAAATTACGCATTACAAAGCGTAATACTCTGTCAGATTTTTTAACCACCTCTTCTATATGATGCCGTGAAAACAGGAAACAGTTTGGCTCTCAACTGCTAATTATTATTACTCTTCTTCAGCATTTGCAACAAACTTACCTATTATTTTCCGTTTTTTCAGTAATGGCATAGCAGCCAGTGCAGTTTGCGCTTACACTTTGGATGCCCTTCATGCTGCATTCCGTGGACCATTTAAGCATCAAGCAAATGCAGGAAGTGCCTGGGAAAGGAAGGTGGTCTCGCATCATGCGCACTTCGAGTGCGGAGCGCAAGCCAGGTCAGGAGTGTTATTATTACTGGTCATGCAGATGAACTTTTTCTCATACACATCCTTTAATGGGGTCATTCGATGCTTCTTACTGATAAACTTTTGTTCTACAAGTTTTTCTGTGACAAAAAAAGTTAGTAAAAAACAGTAGAAAACAAAATCCTATAAGCATTTAAACGCATAGTTACACTCCTACTGTGCGCGCCGCGCGATCTTGATCTTCACGCGGTGTTTGGTTTACTCGCGGCGAGCGATCAAACGTTTCCTGAGATATTATTTAATGTGTATGAAAAAATGTCCAAATTAAGAAAGCTTATTGAGTTTGGTGTGCAGAATAGCCACATAAAAGCTGTATTTAAAATTACTACTGTCCTCTCAGGAAGTTGATCTAACAATCAACAATCAAACAATAAACTATAAAAAATATTTAAAAAACTAATTTAACATTTAATCAAGATCTAACAAAAGTTTGGATACCGTGATGTCGCCATCGTGCGAGTGTATTGATCTGTCCCAAACATAAACAGACCATGGCCTTAGTTACATCAAGTTCAGTTGAGCTGTATGTCACGGATAGGACGAGGGGTCATTTCAGAGCGATGTTTATTTTATTTTATTTATCTTTATTGGAGAAACCAACAATTTTACACAGTACATATAAAATTTAAAAAAAAAAAAAAAAATACATTTGATGGATCGATAAAAAACTATGTAAAACTAAAAATAGGTTTCTACTAATAAAAAGTATTAAAGTTAATAACAAAAATAACAAAACCATTTTATGTCAATACATATCTACTACACGAATTTAGAACAGTTAATTTTTACACAAAAGATCGTTGCTGAACACTTTAAATTGCGATTTATTCAGAGTCAATTTATCGAAGCAGTTAACAGTTTCATTAAAATAACTTTGCATCCGTGGTATCGGCGAATGTAGAGCGTTATTTGAGGAGCATGAGGGTATTTTAAAGACATTGTAATGACGGGTACGATGTGATGACGGTACATTGATCGAAAATGATTTCAAAAGATCGGGGCAATTAATAGTGTCATTGAAAACGGCGTTTATGAAGCGCAGATCGAGCAACGCTCAACGCTCAACGTTATTCAAATTATTTCTGCAATCGTTTTAAAAACGAATAAACAATTTTGGGTTTCATGAGATCGGTTTAGTTATGATTAACAAGAATTACTTTCCGTGTGGCATCAATATATGCAAATGTTTGTTTTATAACAGGTTGGGCGATATTAAGACACTTTTTGTCAGTATTTCATTCATTAATCATTTTTAATGTGAATATGTTTAATCTTTGAGGTATATTAGTCATTCATTATAAATCTAATTAAACCAATGTAGTTTTACGTATTAATTAAATAAAATAAAGAACAAAAATAAAATATTGATTTAATACAATGCAATTTGGCAACATAATTTGCATGAACCTGTGAAATTCTACTTTTTATTATATTGTAGTAGAAAATATAGGTAAGGAAGACTTATTTATTAACTTTAGAAGTGGATATAATTATGTGGTTTTTGAAAAAATAAAATGATTTTTTTCTAACTTCAGGTCACAGCAATTGGTAAACTCTCACCTATATCAGCTGATGGATCAAGCTATCCAGCCGGTGTCTGATTATCCCATATACACCTCCGACTTGGAAAGATTTTCTCACATAGCCGTCGACACCACTCCGACCAAATACAGTACTCAAACCCATGTGCTGTTTGTTGCTACCAATAATGGAAGGGTTAAGAAGCTTTCAGTACAACCGGACTTCAACGGATCCTGTTTGGTTGAGGTGTGGAAGTTTGAGGATGAAACCTCAAGCCCGTCTTTTCAGACTATGCATTACCTCGAAGAAACGGTATGTTTTTCTATTTAAAAAAAAATGTTATTCAAAAAAAAAATCAGATATACATATTAAAAATTTATTATTAACAAAATAGTACCCAAATACAGATACAATCGTGATAGAAGAGATTGTGGTAGTCTAATGGTTAAGCATTGCACTATGGACCCAAAGGTCGCAGGTTCAAATCCACACATGGTCATACCATTTTTAAATGGTATGGCCATGCGTGGCAAAAAATATTTTTTTTTTTTTATAAAATTATACCTAGATGTTAAATTATTCACAATATTTAAATTAATGATATTTACAGTCGCATTCGAGTAAGTTAATATGACCAGTTTGTAGTTTTTGACACCTATTTTCTAAACTAAATTCTAATTTTCTAAATAAGTTCTAATTTTGGTCAGTTTAATATTATTATTACTTGCAAATTAGTTTCAGCCTATTGTCATCATGAAACTATTTCTTCTATTAATAAAGGTGTGATATTTTCCAGAACTCCGTCTACATAGGAACGTTAAAATCAATTCTGCGCGTTCCGGTGCAACGCTGCGCGCAACATTCGAAGAAGGAATCTTGCCTTCGTCTAGCGGATCCGTACTGCGGCTGGGATGAGCGAACGGACGTCTGTTCCACAGTACCTAGTGGTGATGCGAGTATACTCCATTGGGAGCAAGCGGGACCAGCTTGCTCCTCCTTAGAAACTCCCGGTAAATGTTATTTTTATGTACCATTTGTTACTGTTATTACAGGATTGTTCTCACATACTAATTAGCACTGCACAATCTATCTAACCAACCCAACCCATCTTAATACAGCTATACACACTATCAACAATAAGACTCATCATCATCGTCAAGGTGGGCATTGGCTTGCTCAAGCAGTTTTCCATCCGTTCCTCTTAGCAGCGATGGTCTTCCAGGTTGGAATACCGATGATGTTTTCATCCCTATCATCTACCCCAGTCTAGCGTTTTTTTTTGTAATCCAGCACTTCGGCTTCTTTCAGGCTTGACTACCACAATCAATTTGGGTAGATCCGTATTGGCCATTCGCTAGTACACTTATGCACACCTCTGTAGTCTGTAACTGAATCAGTGTATTTGTGTGTCTTGTTACATAACTCAGTCGACAGTTTTGAGAAAAGCGCCGTTACCTTCCCATCTAAGACGTCCGAATTTTATGTACTGTACAATGCTTGGCTCATTGTACAATTCATAGGTTGCCGTCACTGTCCATCTTCGCAGATTGCCATAAAGACTTTCCGAAATATTTTGTGCTCAAATACTAGAAGTGCCCGTTCATCATTTCCACATAGTTTCTGAAGCATATGAGAATACCTTGCGTATACACGTTATGTATATTTGCATTTTTTTTGTTATACAGTGTATAAACAAAAAAGTAAATTACCACACAATTTACATCGTACTTATACATGTTCACTTATATGACCTAGTACATATGAGTATACTGTTAATTGGTCATATGTTACTTAATATTTTACTTTCTTATAGCTTTATAATAATATATAAAATAAACTTCTATTTTACATAGGTAATTATATTATGTATGACTGTGAAACATAACTCGTCATTACGATCTGTCACAAGTGGCAACAATCAGAACTGTCATTAATGATTATCCATGAAACTGGCCTATAAGAAATGTCAGTTTTAAGCTAGATGCACGTTCGTCCTCTGAGTGACGTTTTGATATTTTTTTACACCGATCTATATACTACTTCAGATAGTTCTTAATTATTTTTATTAGAGCGCTTCTGAAACTTCAAAAAGTTTGTTCAAAAAATATTTTTTTTTTAGTTGACGGTGGTTGGTCGACGTGGTCTGGATGGGAACATTGTTTTCAAGATGTCGCAAGTGAAGAAGCGCACGATAAATGTCTCTGCAAAATGCGACAGTGCAACAATCCCAGCCCTTTGAATGGCGGCATGGACTGCGAGGGTTAGTCAAATTAATGTACGCTTTAGCAAGAAATCACAAATTAAATTGTAATGGGTGCCATAACCCAACATAATGAAATTTAATTCACAATTATTTTATTGATTGAAATCAATAATCAAGAAAATAAAACTACACTAACGCTTTAATTTCATAAAAATGCAAATTCAACTAAGTTTTTTTTACACTTTGATCAAGTTCATTGATAATGTTTTTGAAGATTATCCTCTAAAGAGAAGGTGATTTATCATTTTGTGACATACTAATTATGTTCGAAAATATTGAGTATCATGGAGCTTAGTTAAATTTAAAATCCGTTAGATGAAATATGATTTTTCTTTTTTTTTTAATAATTGCTATGACTTAAGTCATACACTATTATTTTAGGCCCTACTCAACTAAGCCAAATGTGCCTGTCCTAGAGTCAGGAGAGATGGTGGTAATGAAGCATTAAAAATGGTATGGCCATGTGTGCGGATTCGAACCCGCGACCTTTGGGTCAATAGTCCAAAGCTTTCATTATCTTTATATATTTATTTTGGTGAGCTTTGGCTTGTGTTCTGAACTCCTATTTCTTACAAGGTTTCGAGTTTAATAGCAATTGTATTAGTGATCGTTTGTGACATATGTTACTCGAATGAATGACTTTGCATTATGACAAATTCAGAACCTTCCCTAGCTGGACAGCAACTTTCCTACAAATCAAGGCATACTTTTACATTCATCTAAATTGATTGTTCATTGTGATTATTTTCTTTTTTAGGTTCTTCGGTGACCGTTACGAATTGTACAATGCACGGCGGTTGGACTGACTGGTCTTCGTGGTCAGCGTGTTCCGCCTCTTGTGGTTAGTATGATCACATTAACCAATAATTATCAATTCTATGAATATCTACGATTATAATACAGTTATTAATATTATTATATTAACAAACAGACAGCATAGTTGATGGATCTGTTTCCGTTTCTGTTACTGAGATAGTTGAATATCAAGACAGTTCTTAAATTGGTTGTTGCTGTTTGCGCTAACGACCGAATCCTGCAGTCCACCACTCTATTGCCAATTATATGTTTTCTAGGATTCGTTTGAAAGCTTGTTTTCCTGAGTTTCAGATGATGGCCTTTCAGGTGTGTGTTCGCATTAGCTGGTATATAAATTCTACTCAATCACACTAACTAATAAATTGACATTTTTAAATCTAAATAGTAGTAACATCGCCGTGGCGTTACCTACTAAAACATGGCATTGCCTTCTAATGTCATAGAAAGGGCATAGTAGGATACTTTATCTCTAATCTTACTGAGCATAATTCTTTCGTTCTGTAACACTAGCAGGTTGGATTATTTTTTAGTTTATGGACAACTATTTTCCTAACAGCCCCTTCTTATTTCTATGGTTATGCCCTAAATCATCCCCAGTTACAGCACATTAAAATTAATATGGCATAATAAAGAAGTTTTAGCAGCCGTTTTAAAATATTTGTTGTTTATTTTTAGGCATTGCCGTAAAGAGCCGCCACCGTTGGTGTTCATCCCCGCCACCAGCTCACGGCGGTCGTCTCTGTGTAGGCCAAGATAGTCAAGAGGTATTCTGCACGGGTAACCCTCCGTGTCCGATGTCCGTGTCTCAGGAGCCGCCCCGTGATGGTGGATGGTCTGCGTGGGGTCCGTGGGGTATTTGTGTGCCAGTGGCACCCGCTAGAGCCGCATGTGGAGGCACAGGGTTTAAAGAGAGACAGAGAAAATGCACCCAGCCTACCCCTGCCAGGTTTGTTTAATATATATTACAATTTTTACTTTAACAGCTATAAAATTTAAAAATACACTAAATTATAATTTTCAAAGGCACTGTCAGACATTCAGTAAATATGTGTTGAATTATCAAGTTTCTTAATGGTTCAGAAAACGTTTATTTATGTTATATCATCTTTTGTTTCAGGGGTGGAGCACCATGTGATGGTACTGATACCGAAAAACAACCATGTGAATTGAGACCTTGTGATACTAGGAAAGCAGCTGCCTGGACACCATGGATGCAAGCAAACGGTAAAACAACTATTCACATAAATAAACCATTTTAGTCAACTATAATAGGATGCGACCATTCGAACAAAATGTTATAATTTTCGGCCGCCAAAAGGCACGGGGATTGCCGCATACAGGACGTTCCAAGACCATTCTCCGAGGAATTAAGGTGTGTTTATGTTCCCTATTGTAAGAAATTGTATAAAAAAATACAAAAAATAATTTATGCCCAAATTTATAAATTTTATCAAAGCGCCCGTGTAAATTCTTTTTTTGCTCATGGGTGCTTGGCCAATGAGCCGACGCGGCTCGGCCTCAATTTCATATTATCACTTAAAGTTTACACATTTTTTACTGGCAAACCATGATAAATTTTATAAATAACGTTCGAAAGCCCAGGGCTAATAAGCAGGATTTTTTTTTATCAAGAATGGTCTTGGAACACGGTGTTTAAGTCAACAATTTAATTATTCAATAGGGAACCATAGATTTTATTATAATCAGACCTAACCGCTAGATCTTATTGCTTGTGGGAACTGCAATTTTAAAAGTATTTGCGAATTCAAACAAGTTTTATCTTTAGATCTAAAATTGTTTACTACATTCTTCATCATTGTTTACTACATTCTTCATCATCGTTTACTACATTCTTCATCATTGTTTACTACAGTACATCATTGACCTCTTTTTTCACTTTTATTGTTTGATTAAATCAGTTTCTTGTTAATCTAATTAAGAAACATTATTATACCCGTCAATGCCAAAAATTTAGTGGATACTTAACCCTCTTTTTCCAAAGGATTAAATTAAGAAAATAGTTAGTAATTATTTTGGTTAATAATATACATACGTAAAACTTTTGCGTTAATCAAGTATATGACCATATTTTGATACAGCACTCTTATTCATCACATGAATGTATTAGAAAAAATAGTCGACTGCCCGAATATGTCATTTGCCAGGTGCCTGAAACATTTCATTAAATCGATTATTTTGAACTAGCTGTAAACCTAAATGTTTAAATATTAGGTTTTAAAGTAAATAATTTTCAATTTTGCTTTGATAGACATGCTGTTATACTTAATTGATTTTTATTTTAATAATTGGTTAAAAAATATGATAAAAATAATTTTGTTTTTTATTGACATACTTTTTGTGTAGGCAACACAAGCGATGGTAGCTACGTGGAGAAAAGATACAAATTCCTTTGCAAAGCGCAAACTGTTGAACAAGTAAAGGTAAGACATATTTATTTGGTTTTTACCAATTTAAGATGTATTTTAATATCACTAAATTCTTATTAATTTTATTTTTACTTCACATCCTTGCCACAATCTCTTTCGGATAAATAAACTAACAGCATTTTTTCAGCCATTTAATAGCTGACTTGAGTGTTTGTGTAAAATGTACTGTTGCTCTTAGAAATTCGTTTTATTGTAATATTTTATTCTTCTGTATGAATTATATACATCAAAGCGATCAAGAAGTGAAGATCTATTAAAAGAAGTGCAGAACGAACATACTACACCGCTTTTACGTAAAAGGTCACAGAGGGGCACGGAAGGTTTTCAAAAAATGGCCTAATTACGGGTGCTTACTAAAATGCTTATTTTAGAAAAACTATATATGTTATGACGATAACCTACGCTATTTTGAATAGCTTATGAAATTCTCTAGAATATGGTTTTATTACTAACTATACAAAAAAAAAAATGTAAAATTCTTATCTTGGAAGTACGGCATAGATTTCTAAAGAAATCTGTCAGGCCGCGGCTGAATTATGATGTTTATCATATCAGCCAGCATATTGGAATATATACATTTATAATTTGTATATGATTTGCTATAAAATATTATTGGAAATACTCCCGCCGAATGTTCATACTACTGACATACAAATAACATACCACATGATACAAACATAAAAAGAAACAAAATATCTAATTAGCGTATGATTGTGACAATGGTTCGCAACACAAAAATATATATTTTTGTAATCTTATGTAACTCTGATGCACAAAAACATTTCTATAATTCTACATTTCTATTTCTTTTGACACTATTATATAAAATATTATATAAAAAAAATAGCTCGTAATCACTTTATTTAGTCTAAAATAGAAAAAGAGTGATCCAAATCGACGTTATTTTTGATATGAATGATATTCGAATGCCGTTTAATTTAATCGTTTTTCCTGTTTTGACAGGACGTTTTGTGTTATGCATATATGCATGTATGTATGTATTGATGCTTAAAAAACTAATATATTTTTCTTGTTTAGCTGACGATCGCTAAGGAGGAGGAACGCTTCTGCCGCTCGGATGGCGCTTGCAGTACGACTCCGTTCGCATCGTCCGTGTCTCTGTCACTGGGCGAGTGGTCGGAGTGGGGCGAGTGGCAACATTGTCAGGACGGTCTGCAAATAAGGCGCAGGTCTTGCGTCAGCGGAAGATGCGAAGGAAGCACCGTCATGCATAGGACATGCCAGGCGGAACCCTGCACCGGTCAGTATTATATATACCTTGCTATAGCTTATTGTGTTCTGAAACATAAATTATGTCAATCTGGCATTACAAATCTATTTTGCGTGCAGTTTGGTTATGTCAGTTCATCCCATAAACTGTAAAATATTAATTAATTTTCAGCAAAAACGATATTATGAAAAAATATTTAAAGGTTATTTTAGATGAGTTTTTACTTAGTCTGACTTTTACTTTTTGATAAAAAAAAAAATAAAAATACAGAGTTAAAATTTGACACGTTGGTTCAGTTCGGATGACAATGCATTTTTATGGTGAGCATGACCTGATTATATATCCAGAAATGACTCCAGACGAAGGAAATCCTCAACGGTCAACAGCAAAAATGCGAAATTTTGTTATACGCATTCAAGCACTTAAATAAATAAATAAAAACTTGCTTATAAAAATGTATTTATACTATTAATTTTTTATTTCATTTTTAAAAAGCATAAAGGTACTAAATGGTCCTCGTCAAAGTTGGGCACTGGGTTTAAACCATGGATATAGTTAATGGCATAGAAGTGCTGTAAGCAAGCTACAGCGGATATGACAAAATCATGACATTGCCGTCAGTTGAAAACTAAGCTCCGAAAACTAATGTCGTCTACTTACGGGCTTACGCCGCGTCTACCTAATTCAATGGTCTGTGGTTTTAACCGACATCCTGTGATCTCATGCTTCTTTTAACAATGAATAAAACCTAAAATAAAAATAATTGTAAATGATCTTGATACAAATTAACAAAAACTTTGCGTGGTTTTATTTAAGATTGCGAAACGTACACTGGAGTGGGCGAATGGAACGACTGGGGTGAGTGGGGACCGTGCAGTGCAACCTGTTCCAAAGCCGACTCGCCACACACGCGGGTCGGATGGCGAGAACGGCAGAGAAGGCGCGTTTGCTCCGCGGATGTTGCAGTTGAGAGGGAGATGTGCGATGGAGGTTTTTGTGAAGGTAATATTATTTCAAAAAACTTAAACAATAATTGAAAATTTATTTTGATTGATGGGTATCGTAAGAATGCAGTTTTTGCATACTACTATAACACTAATTGCTAAAACTGATGTAGCATACCTATTCAGAAAATGCAGTATATATGAAAATAGCAATATATAAGATAAGATAAGACAAAAATAAGATAGCACATGAAAAATAAGATAGATAGTTGCCGCAAAACATAGCGTGAAAATTAATGAACAACAAACAACATCAGTTGCGTTGCGTCTATTGCTTCAGCATGTGTTATTAGCCCTAATTTGCACTACCTATGAAATTTAAAATTTAATGTTAGTAACAATTGAAAAAAAAAACAATTAAAGTTTGTATTTGTATTTATTTTTTGATACAATTCATTGTCAGTTTTAATTTTTTCATGTAAAATTAGATTTCACATTCAGTAAAGTATAAGATGGCATTAATAATTATTTTTATCTTGATATTATTACTACATTGACATTGACAGATTATTGAAAAAAAAAATTGCACGCTAAACATTTTTATGTTTTAAATCCGTTATCATTATTTTATTATTCTATTAAATTTTTGACCTAATTAGTTTTTCATTTACCTCAAGGACGTTTCTAGCTGGACGCTTTTTTTAAATATAACTATAATTTATATATTGTTGATACTTGAGAAATTTTAAATACATAATCACTCAATTTGTTGCACAGAAACGGAAGGTTGGTCTGACTGGAGTGAGTGGTCCATATGCATTGATTCATCCGGGGAGCAGAACAGGGAACGAAAGTGCCTCAACAAGCCCGCCGGCTGCAGTGGTACTAGCATGCAGATACGGATTTGCGATCAGCAGGAAGTGGACAACGGTATGTGTTCCATTTGTATAGTCTTAATAGGCAAACAATTTTTTTATTATTATTATTATCTGCTACTGATGCGGGGCACAAAAACACTTTTAATTAATATGTGTTTAACTGTTCGGATTAAAACATAAACCTTTGTAATTTTTATAGAATAATACCAAATATTCAGAAATTCTTTAATTTATTGTCTAAAAACAAAAATGTAGATATCGTGGTAGTCTAGTGGTTAAGGCGTTTGACTAATACCCAGCGATTGCAGGTTCGAATCCGCAGTCATACCATTTGTAACACTTTATTCCCCAACTCTAGCGCAAGCATATGTGGCTTACTTGAGTAGGGCTTAAAATAGTTGTATATTACCTAGGTTATAGCAATTCTTAAAAAAAACATTACATTTAAAAATAAACACAGCAAAAGTACGCACATGTAAATTTAACTTTTATTCAGGTTTATATTTTAATTCAGGTGGTTCAAAAAAGGTATTCGAAAGTTGATCCCTAAATGACATATTTGTTTGCAGAACTTCACGCCTTGCCCGCCAGGACATCCGAGATCTACTCTGCATCTTTTATGAGGGGCGGCGGCAAGTCTAGGGTTGGCCTGGAAGTCTGGTTGGGTGTTGGAAGTTTTCTACTCGGCTGTTTGTGCACCATCGCAATATTCTATGGACTTTATGTGTTTATTGTCAAGAAAGATCCAATACTAAGCAATCGATTCAGGTTTGTTTTTAATTTTATAACACGTAAACTTTTTGTGGTATTTTATCAGCTTCAAGTGTCTGCTGATGACAGATTTACTTTAATCTTTCTTTCTATATACTAAAAAAATAAACTTTCTTTTTATGATTCAAAATTTTTCCTGGGGAGATTTATAGATACCAAGTAGCATGCGTCGAATATGGATTTTTGATTTTTGACTAAAGATATTTTGCAATTCTTATTATGGTGAATCTATAAATAAAATTGGAAAATCCTAAGAATCGCTCTAATAAATTGTCATTTTCAAATTACCTGTTGAAATTTAACAGTGATAGTGACACTGGGTCCATACCGATTTGAGGAATGCAATTGGGAGGCGACCCGTTAAACGAAAAGCATATACTGACTGAAGGATGTATAAATTTATATTAAATTAATTTATTCTTTGCAGGTTAAACAAGAGAATGAAGGTGCCCTCTAGTCCGCACTACATTACAGCTCAGGAAAATAGCTATGTGAGCGTACCTCTCAAGGAAGTGGTGAGTCTCAATTGCATAGAATTATTAATTATCACATTAATTTGTCCTGTTATGTGCTGTATTTGGTGGTAAACTGTTGCGATATTTGTGATCTCTCCGTAGCCGAAATTTCTGTATAAAATATACTTTTATAGCAGTTTTTTTACAAGAATCACACAGCATTTTCACAAGAATACAATGGAGAAGTACTTTTCCTTTGGCACATTTTTTTTTCATATATAATTTGTTAGGAATAAGGATTTCCTTATTAGTGGTGAAAGAATTATTCGAATATCTTGATAATCAAAGAAGTCATTCAACTTTTACCGAGTCCGCCCTGGAAATTTTTTATAAACCCTCCATGAGCATTTTAGCATAGCACCGTCGTTCTGTCTGACAAAGTTTTATGGACACAGCAAAGTTCCAACCATGTGGAATTTAAAAAAAAAAAGAAAGCAAAGACGTCATAACTTCGTCATTTTATTATGAAATAAAAAGAAAAAACTGCTGAGATCCCTTTGAGGCAGCAATTGATGTCTTTGTATGAAAAAGATGACTTATCCAACTTTCGGTAGTTGTCAAAAATTAAATCTAAGGTTCAATTACTTTATACTATTTCCTGATACATTTTTTTGAATATTTTCAGCCTCAGAAAAAACGCCAGCCTTCATTCAATGGAATGTGCAGTACTTCCTCTGGGATCATTCTTTCAAAAAATAACCTCAACTCCGTCAACAACCACAACAATTCGAATGTGACCCCCAAACTCATATCTAAAGCCATGGCCAATGAGTACGATACTCTCAAGAGAAATTCGCACTCATCTCATCCGACGATAAAGAATAATAATGACGTTGATCTGGAGAAGTTTTATTGAGGATTTTTCTTTGTGTAAATCTTTTTTTTTAAGTAATGATGCTGTGTGGAATCGACGATGTCCTTAGAGGTGACATCAAGGACAACCCAGATGACTTGTCAGCCAATGTCGATTTTCCTTACATTTAACAAAGCTACCTTTTTGGATCAGATAGCATTTTGATGTTGGTGCAAGGGATAATTCGTAACGTATAGCCAGCTGACTCAAAATCCTACGTAGTGTATAGTCCAGCTCAACCAAAATCCTACGGGTAAGTCTAAAACGACGGGCCGAAGCAGACTTTTAAGATCTTAAGCAATGAAGTGGGCATTGAGAACTAAATCTTTGTAAATATTGGAAGAGCTGCATAATTCAATTAAGAGTATTTCTAATCTATATTGAAAGCTTTGTCCGGAGTGAGCATAAGAAGTACAGTCAAAGGCAATCAGAGCTTTACCCCGAGCATTTAAAGTTGAATTGAAACGTTTAAAAAAAAGAGTGTACACACTGTGAGTCGCTTTTCAGGGTAAAGCTTTATTTACTCTCAATCGTACATAGGGAGCGCAAACACATTTTTAAGACGCCTATATACGCTTAATGAGACGTAGCTCTTACCAATTTTGAATTACATACCTTTGACTCGCTGCGAAACCTAAATAACTAACGGAACCTGCCCTCGCTGTCAAGGTTGATATTTTTGGATAAAATTAAAACGTAATGCGTTACCAGTGCATTGGTTGATTTTGCCAACCAGTTAATTCTGCTTTAACTTATCGTATTATTACTATACCTGTGATTATGTACGTAAGACAGCTTGATTGTGACGACCATTTGTTAGAAATCCTAATTGACGTGTTTTTTTTTTCAAACGAATTAATGAATTTTAATGAGACTATAAATTATTTTTATGTATTTAAGTTTTGTGCCATGATTTCTTAGTAACTACTTAAGCCCATAAATAGTAATTAAAATAAGTTTGTAGAAATTATATATATTTTAGATAAAAGTTAAAAACTAAAATAACGAAGGGTATTTTCAAATATTGTCATATTGAAGTGCCTAGATCATGATTTACAAAGTAATATTAGGTTCATTCATTTTTTGATCTTTTACAAAGTACAAAGACTCATATTTTGTTCAATTATTAACTGATAAGTGTTTTAATTTAAAATTATATTCAATGAAACATTGACTTAAAATGAAATTTATATAAAAATACACTACTGCAAGACAAACAAAAAATAGTGTTAAAATTGCCATATTTTAATAAAATTTAGTCTGGATAAGATGACCGATAGGATTATCAAAAGATTTTCATATTATTTTTATGCAAAGTAAAATAAATTGATATTTTTATGTTATAATTTTTGATTATTGTTGGGATTTATTGTCCTTTGTATAAAGATTTATAAAATTTATAAAAAAACTATATATATAAACAGATGGTGCCTTTATATCAATATAATTTATCTTTAAGATGTAATAATGGAAAAAGCGTAAATGCTATTGAATATAGCATGTTCCAAGACTATTCCCGAAGACTTAAAGGGGTGTTTATGTTCCCTATTACTGTAAGAAATTGTATAAAAAATTGCGAAAATAATTCTTGTCTAAATTTATTATTTTATCAGAGTGCTTGTGTAACTTCCCCTTTTGCTCCCAGATGCTCGGCCAAGGCCGGTTAATGACCTAGGGCGGAGCGGCCTCTTATGACAAGAGCAATTTCATATTATCACGTAAAGTTTACAAATTGTTTACTCGGAAACCATGATGTATTTTTATATGTCATAACAAATCATGTTTGCAATCGCGGGGCCAATAAGCTGATTTTTTTATCAGGAATGGTCTTGGAACACGGTGTATACTTTTAAATTATTTTATTTTTGTTAGATATTTATTTTAATATTTTAGGACAATATTAATTTTATTAAATCAACATTTTTATGATTTATAACGAGAAAATACATAGTTACTATGTTTGTCCGGCTCGATAGGACAAATGCATGTCCGGCTCAATAGAACCAATGTTTGTCCGGCTCGATAGACCAATGTATGTCCGGCTCGATAGGACAAATGTATGTCCGGCTCAATAGAACCAATGTTTGTCCAGCTCGATAAAACCAATGTTTGTCCGGCTCGATAGAACCAATGTATGTCCGGCTCGATAGAACCAATGTATGTCCGGCTCGATAGAACCAATGTATGTCCGGCTCGATAGGACCAATGTATGTCCAGCTCGATAGGACCAATGTATGTCCGGCTCGATAGAACCAATGTATGTCCGGCTCGATAGGACCAATGTATGTCCAGCTCGATAGGACCAATGTATGTCCGGCTCGATAGAACCAATGTTTGTCCGGCTCGATAGAACCAATGTATGTCCTGCTCGATAGGACCAATGTATGTCCGGCTCGATAGGACCAATGTATGTCCGGCTCGATAGGACCAATGTATGTCCGGCTCGATAGGACCAATGTATATCCGGCTCGATATAACTAATGTATGTCCAGCTCGATAGGACCAATGTTTGGGCCAGGGTTTGATTGAAATAAAGATCAACTCAAAAACTCCTGGTGTACTGTTTTAATGCGATGATAAACAATGAAAATCAAATGCAAAATGGTTATTCTGAAATACAATATAAAATGAATGAGTGGGTGCGGGGCCGTGCAGCCGCTCGCTTCCTGCTGGAGCTAAATGCGCACTGATTCGACACTTCACCTCACACACTGACATAGCCGCTACGAGATGAAATGTTTATTTTCTACGGTGTCATATTTTTCGCCTCAACAAACTACAAACGAACAATGAGCGATTAACTTGATACCGTCGAAATGTGTCAGAACCAGTGATGGGTCACTCAGACTATTTTGGGAATCACATCTGAGAATCTCATTGGGTGGAATGACGATCTAATAATCCAGATTGGTTGGATCTTCAGCAATTTTTGACTATTACCAAAAACGAACTGTCTGCGGGCAGCGCAGCGAAAGTGGAATGATTGATCCAACGTTCTGATTAGTGACCCATCCTTAGTATAATTTCACTCAACTAAGTTTTAGTTCAGAGATTTCCATATATTGATGTCACGCAGGTTATAATAAAAGAAAAATCTTACAACTACAGATACGACACAATTTGACAATCATCTTAATTATTAGACTAACATTTGACATACTTAATATAATAATCAATTTAATCTATTTTTGACATATATGTGGTAAGTGATGATCACTTTCATGTTAAATGGCAGGAAAATGCCAATAGTTTTGTCAATATGTTTCTTCGCTTTTTCTTTACCTATAACATAGTCATCGAGTAGCCTCTTTTAAAATGTAAGGCTTTTTAAAAAATGATTTTACGTTATATATATAAGTAATTGAAGACACATTGGAACTAACATGCTTTTATCCAAAGGTGCGGATGGAATAACGTTTAATGATATATAATATCTTGTGGTTCGTATGGGTTCGTTTTTGGGTGTGGAATGTGCTGTACTTTAATTGTAAGTATTCTGTAAAATGATTCTAGGGCGGCTGGACTCGAGAGCACAAGAGTTAATTTTGGTAACTTGTTTTTTACTAAGATCTAATTTTTTAATTGATGTGCAGAATATGCCGACCCCGGAAAATATCCTAAAGTCTGATTTATTGTAGGTACATATTTATTTTTATGTCAACACTAAAAAATAATATATTTATTGCTCATATTGAGCAACTGTAAATTTATGTCTAATTTTAGCTTTTTTTTAGCTTGTTATTTGTTTATAGTTAAGAATTTTTAATTTCGACATTAATGTAATATAATTATGTATGTAAAATAAACTTATTTGCAATAAATTATAATTTGCTCTGAATAATATCAACATAACAACGCTCTATTAAAAAAAAATACGGCTTAATGTGGTCATTAATTTTATTTATAGAATTTTATAAAAGTGATCAGTAAAGGACCATACGGTCGGTCCCATTACCAGCAAAGTCAAATTTTTCTGTAATGCTGATGAGGGAGTTATTTGCTTGGTGAATGTAGTTCAAAATAACCAGCAGCCAAGTTGTCCGATATAATCTTGTCAGCTGCTTGTTACCCTTTTGAAATGAAATATTTGAAAATTATTACAAATTAAATCCTAAATGAATTCTATCACGGAGCAAGTATCATTCCTTTCAAATTACTCTGAATGCTGAAATTCATCAAAATTAAGTACACAATTCGTGGGGCCAAAACCAGTGTGTTTATTTAATCTGTGATTTAACAATCTATTTTATTGCATTTATGCTTGTGTTGACTATGTACATAAAAGTAAAAAAAAAAAAATAATTTTAGGAGTCTAAAATTGTTTATATTTTATTAAATTAAAATACTTGTTTTTAAGTTGAAGTGGGATGCTTAGTTAAATATTACCAGGTCAATTTCCTGATTAAATTTCTAGCGCATTGCACTTATTTAATTACTCAAAATGTTAATAACGCATTTTTGATTTCAATCTGTGATGTGGTAGTCCAGTGGTTAAGGTTAAGACTATTAACCCAGCAGTTACTGGTTCAAATCCGCACATAGTCGTACAATTTTTAACGCTTCATTACCACCGTCTCCCTGACTCTAAAACAAGAAAATTTAGCTTAGTTTAGAAGGCCCAAAATAATTGTATATGACCTAGGTCATTTAAAAAAAAGAAAAAATATTTTAGTCACTGTTTACCAATTTTATTATTTTGGATTTTTTTTGGCCTTGAAACAATAATTATAATTATTTCAGTATCCCCTTCATCTTAATAATAATTGTACATACTATTTAAAATTGAACTGTTTTCAAGATAATATTCATATAATTAATTCTGTCCCAAATGATAAATACCTTAAAGTAAGCAATATTTTATGACAGGGTATTAATTTCTGCTAACGAGTATTTAACAAATAACACAATTTTAACAGTCCCCCCAATGTTTAAAGAATACAAATTAATGCTATTAAATAAAATATAACCAATGTAAATTTTCCCGAATGAAAAATAAAAAGTTTTAGTAATCCAATTTCTCGTTTTATTTCTTTGATTGTTTTCAGATTTAATTTTTACATCGAACTAGCAAATTGGGTCCAGATTTACTGGAGTGGTTTATTTATTAGTTTGTTTTTATTATTTTATTATCCACAAAAAAAAACTGAAAATGTTACTATTTTCACTTTTTAGTAAATAAAAAAAATCTTTGTATCAAGTAGCTATAACCTTGTTCAGGCAGATATAAATATTTTATTATGTAAAATTGCCCGCAGCGGCTAGTCTAAAAAAAAAAGTATCTTAAGGGCAACAACACAAGCCGAGATAGATACATTCATTTTAGTATTTGAAGACAGATATTCGAGTGCATTATTACCACTCATAAATCAATTCAAAATGGCGTGGCCGACCGCCGCGCTATAAAACTTGACTGACGCGAACCGTGAAATTTCCGTGAGCTACAGTGGGACCATGACCCTTGGGGTTGAGTGGTTCTTTTGCACTTGACTTTACATGGCTGAATTTTCTGAACGGTATGCTGAGTACTTATTGCCGAGTGGCTAATAGTAGGCTGTCATCAATTCGTCTGTAAATATTTACTCTTGGCAGAAACGCAAAAAATCCGTTGATATTTAAGAAGGTTTTTATGCAATTTTTGATCCATCTCGGGGGCCGAAGGCACGAGTTGTCCCACACCGTAGGCACCGTCAAAGGTGGCTGCATAGAATAGGATGGTAGGCACGTAAAACCTGGGGTTGAACAGCTAGTATATTATGTAAAAATATCTTCGTTAAACAGGTGTAGTCAGTGAAGTGAGATATTTTGCATTAATACGAGTACCGTATTTTTATAACAGACTCAATTGAATTAAATAAAAAATATTGTAAAAAAGTTTGTAAGAGAGGGAGAGAGAGTGCTGCGAGGGAAATAGAAAGATATAAGGCGAATGCTGGGAATAAATTCTAAAGTTACATTGATAAAAAAGATTTTAGACAGTCATTTCATTTCATTTATTTATTTATACTGGTACAATAGAAAGTAAAAAAAAAAAAAATTATATAGCAAATTAAATACCGGTCATTTATTGTTGTTTTGAGGTAACATGGCCACTCTAACTAGTTTAAAAAAAACTATTCTAAGGGCGGCTATAAGAAGGTTGCAGAAAAAATAAAATACTTATTACATATGTTAGACGTTACTAATAAGGATCATAGGATAAATATCATAAATGCAAAACATCATACATAAATTAAATAGTGCATATTATTTTCTATATATTACATACTATATATATATATTTATTACATTCTATAATTTAAATATTTTATACGGATTAAAAAAATATGTATAATTCCTTGTCGGTTTTTTCTACCTCTATACGATACCTATCAAATTTCGAGCTGAATTTAGCTCGGCGCGCCGACGACGTGTTTTATTCCAGCGAAGATGTCTGAAGGTTGTTAGCGAAGCTAAAGAGGAAGACGTGGAGGGCGTGATGGAGGGATGAGGGCGTCTTCGCTGCGCAACAGTTACTGCTACCAGTAAATTGGGCCTGGCCCAAAATTGGCACGGATTGATTCAGTGTGACGCACAAAATACCCGCGAATCTCTATTAAATAATATATTAATACCCATCTTCACTATCGACGTATTTATATTTTATTGACGTGTAACGGCCAATAATACGGTATGAAGGGGTTAATTCGATTTATTATAATTCGCCCGTTACAATATAACTTCGCTAATTAATATAGTGTCTGACTCCATAGCGCGCGTGTCGTCCGGCAGGCGAGTAGGTATTCACGGCGCGAGACTCTGATGGAATAGGCATCGTGGTAGGGTCGACCTCCGCTCTTATAGTCTGCGCCGGAGGGGAAACCCTCTACCTCAGCATTAGGCGCAGCCGTTTGACGTCATCCTCGATGGGCTGACTGTGGCGTGATGTAGATTTCCGCGAAAGCCTAGCGCGCGGACGTAATGCGGACTTGTGACCCCCACAGACGATTCTTTATGAATGTATTTGCATTTTTGACGGGTAGCTGCGAGCGAAAAGTGACAGATTGAGACCGTACGAAAGCCAAATTAAATTCGCTATTATTTAAATTTGTATAATTTCCAATAGCCGATGAAGTTTATCAATATCTAAGTAGGCATTTCCTGTTCCAAGGAAGACATGGAACGTGTATTATATTTAATATACTTACGTATTAGCCAGCCAGAATATAATATAATATGATAAAGTTATTTTATATATAATATTATTATGTATTTTTACCAGTTTATTTATTTATTTATTTATTTAACAGCAAACTGGTCAACTTTTGATTTTCAAGCTTTTCAATGTGTCGAAAAAAGTATGCAAAATAAGCAATAGACAACATCCTAGAAACATTTAAACGCATGGTCACTTTGTGAGTATGTGCCTCCTACTCTCACTAGGCGTATGGGGGAGGGGGGCGGGGTGCAGTGCACGGATATCTCCTGGACGTCCAACGTTGAATTCTTTTTTCTGGGATATATATTTTTTTGTATTGAAAAAAAATAGTCATAATTTGGAGAATTTTTAGTACAAAAATTGTTCAGTTTAAATTGTAGAATAACCCCGTAAAAGGATATGCATGAGAAAAAGTTTAGCTGTTTTTAAACATATAAATAAAAATTGTGCAAGTTCGTATCAATACAATAATAATTATAATTTAAAAATACAACCAATAAAATATGAACCTTTGAAGGGCGCAAAAATGTTTCTTGCTGTTCGGAAAATAATTTTAAACAATATGTATAACAAAATATAATGATAATAGTGTTAATATATAGAGTTATGGTATATATAACAAAAAAATAGTGTCACTTTGTATGTATCTACATGTATTATCTAACCATAGTGCAATTAATTTTAATTTGGTGGTAATTTAAGATAATTAAATTTTAATACAATTTAAATGAATTTTCGCTTCGAAAATATATTTGACTGTAAGAACCTATATTGGTAAAAATATCGCAATAAAAATGTGATTACAATGATATAATATTAATAATATAAACAATTTTTTTTATGCTGCTTAATTTTAACAATACAATAACATTATTCCGTCTAAAATGGCTTACAATTTCATATTATCATTTTCTATTATTTTAACACGTTAAATAATTATCATAGCTTTAAATAATTTACTAATACGAGTAACTGCCAATGTGTCAAACTCGCCTATTAATGTGGAGCGGTGTAGGTTGCAAATTTGGCCTGTTCTCAAAGCCGCCCCCGGCTTACATATCAAGGAGTTACAATTACTGACACAGCTTCCTCGTGCAATGCTAAAATAACCACCGACGCTACTACCAGACTTTAGGGTTCCGTACATAAAATAACGCAAACATATCGCTCTCCGAGACCACACCCGGTACTCCACTATGAAGGTCGCGACAGGTAAAATAATAGGCAGGCGCGGTGCGCGAGCGGCGAGTTTATTGAGACTGTTTTGATACTTCGCGCTTCGACCGCTGACCATAGACAATGTGTTGTCTATGTTTAGGGGAATATGAGTGATGTGCGTATGGCAACATTGCCACGCTACAAAATGAAAAATAAAACCGAGTTTCAAATAAACTATAATAACAAAATCTTAATGTTAATAAGCGATACAAAAAAGAACTACCACAATGACTTTTGGTCTTAATGTACTAAAAAAAAATATAACCAAAATATCGGAAAACTAAACATCAAAATGACGTTTAGCTGGCAGTTTTTCGATATATTTGAAACCAATCAATAGTTTGATGACACCCGAAAATGTTGTCGTCTGTTGTTAACGATGGACGAAAATGTTAAGTATTCGGTTAGCGGTTTCCAGCAGATAAACCTTGGGCTTAGCTGGTACATAAAATAAAATAATTGTAAATTTAATGAATAAACTAATAATAATAATAATCATGGGCTAACTAGGCATCGCGGTCGACTGAATGAGTTTCGCCATCCATCAGCCTAAATTCGCGAAGGTGATCGATCAATCAGCTCTTTTACGTAGATCCAACCATACATATCTTCATTGATATAACCCCTAATGCCTATTGAATATATAACATTGAAGTGAGAATGTGAACCGAATTAAATTTTAAGTTTTTTTAAGTTAATTATTTGTTTGTTATTTCACCTAAGAGCATCATTTTTAATTATATTTAGTAGCCATGACTTTTTTTTAAATATTTTTTTTTATTTGTATATGTCTGTTGACCCTGTTTTATATTTTTTTACTTAATCCAGTTATTCCGAAGGACAAAATATTTACACATTCATTCATTTAAACCAGCCACTGCTGTGGGCAGTTTTAACGATTAGCGGACACACACAACACATTATTTATATACAAATCCTATACCCACGTGTTCGTATTTAAATAATCTAATTTAGTTTGAAAACATTTTGCAATAATTTACTACTGTATTATAGTATATTTGCATAATCGGTTTTATCTTAATTAATTTTTATTTTTTTATGTAATATCGACATAACTGTGTGTTTACCCATAAGAATAAATAAATAAATAGAAATAGCGATGAAGTTTTTAAATAGATATTGTTACAATCAATAATAATACCTTTAGCATTAGTTCTATGCGCGCGTAGAAGCGTAGGCGCGTAGAAGCGTAGGCGCGTAGATGCATAGACGCCCGCGGATTTCTCAGGCTAAAAGCACTATTATCGATTATAAAAATGCCCACGGAGACAAATTTAAAACACTGTTTTTGAAAAAATATAAGGAGAAAAGTTTTTGTTTAAAATTCCTAACAATCATTATATTTTGTTCTAGATTATAGAAGCACGTTGTGTATGTACGGGACTAGAGGTTTATTTAGATTTTTAAATGCATCATTTTATGATTAGTTTTATATTATTTTAATACAAAACTATTTACTATTCATTATATAAAAAAATAGGAAATAATACGAAGATATATTATTGTCTAACTTCAAAAGGCAACTAAGGATCATGAATAATGATAAATAAACACCTATGGAAGCACACCATTACGCATACATCTCACTATAAATAACTGCCTATACTGAATACTATAATACTACTATACTACTTACTATAATACTTAATATATAGTATAATGTTTACGATTGTGCTGGTTTTCCTAATAGAATAAAATAAAACATAATAAATATGATAAATATAATATACAACCATATTTGAGTAAATATTTGAAAAATTACAGCAACAACATTAATAAAAGTCTGTCCCAGGTTCGAATCCGCATATGTTATATCATTTTTAACGCTTCATTACCGCCATCTCTCTTAACTCTGGCACAAGCATATTTGGTTTAGTTGTGTAAGCTCCACAGTAATGGTATAGGATTTCAATTCGATCTTTATAAAAATGAGCGTAAAATTTGGCTAGGTTACCACGATTTAACATCTTCACATCAACAAACTGTCTTCGTCCTTATCCGTTAGTTGAATTTGTTCCGAGTCAGAGGGGCTCGATAGAGTCAATCAGTTGGTTCGTTAGCACCATCACATCGATTGGGGTCAAACTTGATTGGCTTGGAAGATATAAAAAGTGTGTGGGTATGTGCAGGTGTTCAATTCTATAAAATCGCTAAATGGAGGTATGCATATAATATTAACATATATATGTAATAATATTACTTGTATATTGGATATTTTAATAAATAAATATTGCAAAGGACAACATTGTACTCAGGTGAGATTAGGTTATATTACGAAATTCGGCCTCTGAAAGGAATTTCGGTGCTGGTTATAACGGAATCGCTGATATGCTGATGAAATGATCTCGCGAAACTTATCTTCGCGAAGTGTATGATGTAACAAGATGCTGTGCAGACATTTTTTTTATATTGGCATTCTTTGAATGTGATACTAATCGTGTCGCAAATGAAGACCCTGTACACATGTGAGGGAACTTGCATTTTCAATGGCACCTGTTCAATATAACATAAGTTTTTTTTGCATGGTTGTAATTGCACGATGGATTTAAAAGAATATTACATATTTTTTTTATTGCTTGGTATATTTACTACTTAAAATATCCACTACCACTACTATATGAAACCTTGTCTTGTTTGGTCGCTAGCGAGGCCGCGCCATGCTGGGTCATTGTTTTTTTTTAGATATCATAATTTGTGTAATGATAGAAATCAATATGGTATTTCTCTTCTGATATAAGCTATTGTTAACGATCATTAAACTATAAAGCGTAGAAATTATAGTCTCGTACATGTAATCTTTAGGAAGACACGAATAGTAGTTAAGTCAGTCGCGGGTAGACAACTTAATTAAGCAATCGATTCGCTGATCGCAGCATCTGGCTGGAGCCAATTAAGAAGAGCTGTGATCGCCGTCTGCTACGGCGGAGGTAGACAGTTTAATTGACAAATTTAATCAAGCCTGAGCCAATTAAGACAACGTAATTAAAATATTATATTACACTGATAACCGGAGACATCTATTTTTTTTTATTATAGGGGAAGCGTTTTATCCTTTTTAAACGACGGTACGGTACGGTTTTTACCGGAACTTAAAATACATTAAAATACATTATAGGTATGTAAGAAAATTTATTTTCTTTGAAAGATATATTTTTATTACTAATATGAGACATAAACACTATGAATTTGTTAAGTTGTATTATTATGACGGATTACCGTCAATTTGTGATTTAATAATCACAAATTAAACAGTAGTTTAGAATCAATGTGTATGCCAAGATCTCTAATAACATATTGAATATTTATTTATTTATATCGAATATTTATTTACCTATATATTTAATACTTGTTTCATTTATTCGTTCTGTTTTTCATATATTAAGTGTTAACGAATAGACACTTAAATTGTATTCATGTGTGTGTGTGAGTGGGTGTGTATATTAGTGTGTATATTTGTGCCTTAGATAATTTTTATATTTTCACAGGGTTTTGCGCTGGTCTATTGTATGCAATGTAACACTTCATATATAACCTTCCTTAGAACAGGTAACTCTTACCTAGTTAGGAAGGTTATAGACTTGTACTCATTGGCCAACTTGATTTCTCAATAAAAAAAAAACACTTTTCCTAGGGAGATCGATTTTAATGATTTTGTAGGTATGAGGAACTACATTTGTATTTCTAGTGAAACTTACATCCACGCACTTTTCGGCATTAAGGTTAATATTATTAAGAACACAGTAATGGTCTATCAAGGTCATCATGGTGGTCTTAAATATTACAACAAGATAGATATATAATATCTAAATTATAATAATCACCACTTAGCTTTAGTAATATTTGTAAAATAAATAAAACGAAAATTAGATTAGAAATTAGAAATAGAATTAGAAAATTAGATACCCTAAAAATATGATAGTCGCAGAGTCAAATCCGCTGACCGCCAAGCGTCTGAAGCGATAACGGCTATTCTGTCGGAGTGACGGATTACCGATAGCGGCCATTTTGACCAAACCCACAAACCATCGATCACTATAACTTCTTGACCTATAACGCGAATAACCTCAAACACATTTCTTGAAAATGATACGGAAGACCAAATCTAACCACCTACGACAAATCGTTCTAAAAACACATTAGTTGAAATGAAAATAAAACCAAAATTTTCGACAAATACTAAGGATCAGGGAAATAACTCGACAATAATTCGCAAAAAAGGTCAGTAGTTTACTACTTCAAAATAACATTAGTAAGTACTTTAATCTATTCAGAATGCAGCAAAGTAGGTTTCTTTAAAATTAGTTAGTTTTTCTACCTGGATATTTGCTCACTCGGGGCTTGCGTAGCGCCTGTTAATCATTACTCAAATATTTATAAATACTCCATTTCCCGGCAAACATAGCTTCTGATAAGGTCATACATAATAAGAAATTATTTTATGCAAAATTTTGATAACTTTTTAAATTGGAAACAGCGTTTGCGCGAAGGTTCTGATCAAAGACGGTCCCCTTAAAGAGCTAGCTTAAGTAGAGCCCCTTAAGTAGCTAGCGCTTCATACATATTCAAATTATTAGTAAATAAATTCGATTTTTTTAACGTAGAATTGCGTGTATTCCGCAATGCTATGAATTAATTCATAGCATTGCATTAATGCAATGCTTAGAATTGCGCCTCGTTACAAAATGGAGAGTTTCCGGATCCCAACTGTCAGCAGCGAACAGACGCGATTATGCACGAAGCAGAAACACTTCCAGGTAAAACTTAAATAAATTTAAATTAAAAAATAAACCCAACAATTAACACAGCAGTATGAATACCTGGGATTATTAGCTTTAGTATGTTTCGGACTTAAATCGGGTACGGTTAGCGGGTAGTGGAATAGCGAATTGGGAAGACTGTTTGGACGCCGCGGCGCCGTTCAGATCCAACCTAATATCCTCAGGAGCACCTCGCTCACGTCACCACATACGTAAATCACTCTTTTTGCTTGTCACTCGCTTTGTCAATCAGTCAGATAGGGTAGAACGGGAAAGGTATATTCGTAAGTAATAATAACGAGAAGGTATGATCTTTGATTTCTTCTTTATGTCTTTCTAAGCAAATACCTGACTCAACCAATATCTTTAACTTATAGCGCGTACTTATGTAGATCGCTACTAGCACCTGGTGAAATCGGGTCTCATAGTTAAGTCCTGCTTCTTACGTCATTCATGACCAAATTTTCGCGCTGCTCAGTGCCAAAGTGTTATAAAGGGACAGACGCTTAGTGTTTTTTATTATTATTATTATTAACTAATTACAATATTTAGGAGCTAGCTCCGTTGATACTGTTGAGTTTAGTAGGTGAGGGAAAAAAAATAATGCTTAACAACTCGCAGTCTACGCTTAAAAACAGCCTTGGAAGAAGGAAAAAGATGAAATACTGACCTATGAAGAGTATTCCACTGCCGAATTGTCCTGGAAAGAAACGAATTGAACCCAATGTTCCGTTTTCTCAAGATAGGTTTTATCTTGGAAGGATGGTCATTACGGCCAATATAAGGAGGATTAGAGAGCAGGCAGGCTCACTCGTCACAGTCTTATATAAACTAGTTAACCTGAATTCGAAACGCCTTCTACTAAGTGGCTCCCAATTAAGAGTTGAAATTAATTCAGATGGACTATCATATCGACTAAAACGCCTAAAGACATGCCGGCTTGCTTTTCTCTGAACTGCTTGTAATTCGTCTTTAAGACACTGGGCGTGAGGATCCCATACTGATGAGCAGTATTCAAGGGTAGGACGAACCAACGTTTTATATGCCAATGCTCGAGCTTTAAAATCAGCACCTTTAAGACTTATTGACTGTAAGCTTAGGCGATTTCACATAAAGTACCTAGTAGCGTAACTGAAAACATTAACTTACATAAGAAGCAAAAAATATTACTCCTTCCCTCTCTTTCTCCAGTGCTACAAAAAGCTTTTACAAAAATTGTCTTTCAAAAAAAAAAAAATAAACCAGTAAACCAGTATCGACGCACCTAACCACCGACATAGAACAAAAAAGTAAATTAGTATAATAAATACATTCTGTAATAAAATAAATCCTTTAGGTACGCCGGAGGCGGAGGATCATTGGATCAAAGTGGTGAAATGGAGGTATGATTTTTAGGATTTCAAAAAACCAAATTTCCTACAAGACCAAAAAACCCCTACTCCCCCCGCCCTTCTGGTCTGTGTTTGCCTATTAACGAACTTATCGAGATTTGTGCCCTTAAATTTGGTGTAAAATTACGGCAATTATTGTGTCCACAAGAAAGTGATATAGATAGGTAGATAGATGGATAGATATATATATATAAACTTTTTAAATGAGGGTGGTTTTGAGTTCTAGGGGATATGTCGCAATTTTCCGGAAACCATGGCACGGTACCCATTGCACGAAACGTCCAAATGTTCGTGACATTTTAGTCTCGGTGTTATTGTTATGAAGGGTCTTGTGAGGTTCGTGAAAGGCGGGTCCGCCCACAAATAAACTTTTACTCGAAGTGTAAGGTCACTCGTTTGGGGCTTATTTGATATTGGGACCTTTATGCTGGACACTCGGCATTTTCGTTCTATTTTCAGCGCGAGGAAAATGCCACCCGCTCGCCTACATTCTCTGGCTTTGTTGCGTGCCAGTAATAAAGGAAATTTATCAGAATAATAAAAGAGGCGGACTTCAATGTATTAATTATTTTACATGCAGCAAACGGCATATAATCTTTTCAAAATACTAACACACCAGGAACACCAGTTAGGTACTCAGTTTCATTAGGTAAGTATAATTTGATCAGTCTTTCAGATGGAAGAACTATCTCTGACGTATAATATTTATATAAAATCTTTAATAATGTTATTAATGCATGGAGCGAATTGCTTTGGTCAAATATCGTATATTTACTATTACTAGACTTTCTAAGCTATTTTATCTGCCCATATGTAGAAGTAATTTCATCCAAAACTCCTAATATACAGATTGTGTAATGCGTATTATAAATTTTCTAATAATAATAATGAGACTGATATATTGAGTGAGTTTAAATATCAAATTTCTAAATGTTAAATATCTAATGTCCTCTTTGCCTATCTACCTGTTGTTAAAAAGTATAATATGTTGAATAGTTTTTAGTTTTTTGCGAATACTGTTGTTGCGCATTAATTATATTTTTAAGGTTAAAATTTTAATCTAAAATGTATGTTTTACTGTAACGATGTGGCGCCGTCTACACACAGCCACGGTTTTTTTTAAATGATTGCTATGCCCTAGGCCATATGTAATTATTTTGGGCCCTACTTAACTAAGTAGGGCCATATTTGGCCTTGCTAGAGTAAGGGCGGATGGTGGTAATGAAGCGTTAAAAATGGTATGACCGTGTGCGGATTTGACCCGCGACCATTGGGCCAATAGTCCTTAACCACTACATTACCATGATTTCGAGATGAGATGGTAATAGAGATGAGATAGAAAGAAAAGTAGTCAGTAGCGTGTCGTATCCCATAGTAATCCCATGGGTATATGTTGAAAATATTTTAAAATATAACTGTTTTATTATTTCGAATTTTAAAATTAGTTACGACCTAACATTTTTCATGTAGATTCGATTAAAACTTTAAAATTGGCGATGAAATCATTAAGATCTGATATCGCAAACATTTCGCTGATGGAAACTGATATTAATGGGAGCTACGCTTCGCTCCGCTCCGATAGATATCAGTTTCTGTAGTCTGCGGAAATCTTGAGTCTGTCTGAAAAAAAGGAGAAAGTAACAAATTCACAAACGAATTGCTAGACAAGTGACGTCCGGGGTCGTTGAACTTTTGCACACTTGGTGTGTTGCCAAACTAAACTTCCTATCAGATTGAAATGGGGTTGCGCCCTTTCTGTCTACAGTTTTCAAAATACTCGACATAACTGAAAATATATTTTATTATGAACGAAAAAGTCGGGGAGGCTGAGTCTGCTGTAGTTAGTAGCATTCAATTAGTTAGTTACTGGCGGCAGTCATTAAGTGGAATCAAAATGTATAAAATAATACCATTTAAATTTTCAGTAGTACCGCTACATTTGTAGTCGAGAGCCGACTTTTATCTATCATAAAGGATCGTTTTCCGTCCATATTAAACGACGCATTATTCAAAATAATTTTGAATGCCAATGAGGTCGTGTGACGATATGAAACATTATATTAATTTATTATTATATTAATTAATAAAATATTTATTCCGATGTTAAATACGTTAGGTATGTACACATATTTTGTTAATCAAAAAAATATTCCGAAAACTTAACACTTGTTTATTTTTTACCGATTTAACTACGAACGATATAAAACAAAATTAAAAAAAAAAAATATTAAAGGCCTCGAGTTTTTGATTTTTACAGAAATGAGTCCTTTATTCCGATCACTTTTACATTTAAATCGATGATTACATAAAAAACCTGCATTTAATCTATGCATTCGCGCTAATCTCGGAAATCAAATCATACATGTCAGATAGGGTATTACACGTTTTAGATATAAATAAAAAAAATAGTTTAAAAAATTAAATAAGTACCTACTAGACGTGTCCAGTTCCGAGATATAATGAGATTTCTTTAAGTGTTAGTGCGAGTTAAGTAGATACTGACGAGCATTAAGCTCGCAAATACCTGGCGGGTTAGGTTAGGTATGTAAGAATTCATTGGGGAGGCTGCGGGCTTAATGCAAAGCTCTTAAGGTCCTAAGAGCTTTGGGCCTTATCATTTATTTATATCCTCACGAGACGCCTCTGTTTAATTATGGTAGACAAGGACCTATCCAGTGCTTAGGATAATCGCGTGTGCTGTATCGCGACAATGGTGTATTATTATTATTTGGTAAAAATACAGTATTTAAACGCTATGAAAATTTTAAACATAAAATATTTTTATTTATATACATATCATTTCTACAAGAAACTGGAAGTAAACAGTGGAAAACGAGACAGAGACGAATTTACGAGCTTGGCCTCAGAAAATATTGTTTCAATCGCGCAGCCCGAAGGGCCTACAGATGACGAGCGAAGCAACTCATCCCAATTTTCAAATTTCATCTCAAATTCAAGCAATTTTCTTTAGTAATCGGTGGCCAGGCGCCTTCAAATATAACAGTTATACGGGTTGAGACACCTTATAGTCGCGGGCGTAATCTCTGCTCGGTCGTGTCTTAGACGCGACTTAAAAACAGATAAACGTTCGTCTGTAGACTTTTATGAAGAAAAAAAAAGGCAAAAGAAAGACACCTAAGGCAAAATCAAGCTAAACATGTCTGATGGCAATTTTCGTGTTATTTTTAGAATATTATTAAAATTAAGCCTTTACGCGGTAATTAATTGTCTTTAGTAAAAAGTTCGTACCAATTTCTGAATGTAAAACCAGGTTAGCCATCTTTATAAATAGCTCAATAGTATTTATTTATCTATTAAACAGGTTAAGCAATCATCGAAATAACAGCATATACATTTTGAATACAAATGTCAATAATTAGGCCAATTTTTAAAAATTAATATATAATACTTTTATTTAATAGAACAGAATGTCTTCATTAAAACAGGCGAAAGCCTAGTAAGGCATTATAACATTTTCAGGAATTAAATATATAAATACCAACATCTCCCGTGACTCTTGGACAGGCATATTTGGCCTAGTAGAATGCAAAATAATTGTATATCACCAAAGCGCTCGTGTAAATTCCCTTTTAACTCGCGGTGCGGCGGGCCTCGCTAGCGACCGAACTTATGAAAAGAGCTATTTCATTTTATCACCTAGTTTTTTTTTTCTTGAAAACCATGATAAATTAAGATATGAGGTTAAAGAGCATTAGGAAAAATAGCAATTTAAAGGCAAATGTTTAAAACATACAAAAGATTGTTTTTTTTCATTTCTTTATTATGAAGCTGTAATTAAAGTGGACGATAGGCGGGTGGGGGGGGGGGGGGGGAGTCTTTGCCTGGAATGAAAAAAGTCAACTATTATTTTGCATGTTTCTTGAGCGAGAGACAGACAATCTCGCCCTAATGTTAATGAAAGGGATAGAACGAGACAATGGGCGTCGGAGATTCGCATTGAACCTGCGAACCCAGCGAACTGCAAAATGAGAACTGTCGAGGGATTTCGGGAAACCTTTTGATGGCTGAAGTTGAATCACCATTGTTGAAAATTTCCAATGTTCGGAGCGTGACGGGCCAGCTGATAATGACCTGAAGATTCTGGCCGCTGAAGATTGTCCCGCTGACGCTAAACGTCACAAGGGTAAATCCAATTCGAATTCTATCCTAACTGAGCCATACCCGTACTAAGGTATAAGTTATTAGTGATGGTATAGTCATTTCTTTAATTCATTTAATTAATTCGCTTATAAATTTGAAAATATATAGCTATTTTAGAGATGATATTCTCGTTGAAATATATGTTATAATTCGAGACTAATATATATTTTCTCAATAAAGTAATTTTATGAGTATAAGAATCAAAAATATAAGGTTTACAACATTGGTTATAGTGAAAGTATAAATAATAACAATATAAATATTAACAGATCGTTTTGTTTAATCATGGTATATGTTGCTTTTTAAACCCAGTATAAAAACTGGTATTTTGTTGAAAATTCTGGGAGCTAGAAAACCAAAAAAAATGTTTTTAGTTGGGGGAACAACAATATGAGTTTGTATTAGTATATAATAGTGTGTATGTTTGTGTGTATGTGTGTGTGTATTCAGATATAATCCATGGATTTGTGATTGTTATGTGTATTTTTTCGACGCGGCAACTAGACTTTTAAGTAATAAATAGAATATCTTCCTTTATACGGTGATAAATATTTTGCATTATGGTATTAAGATAAGATTTGCAGAAATAAATAAATATGTTCTGATATTTTTATTTGTCATGTAGCGACATAAAATATCATGCATTGCAAGATTTATCGGTACACTATAATTCACATACATTGTTCAAGACGATGTCAAGAGCGATGAAACGTATCATGAACGGATTCGAACCCGCGACCTCTGGGTCAATAGTATAACGCTTTAACAACTAGCCTGCCACAATCTCGTATGAATGTTTTATTAAAGTTTAAAATATATTTGATCTTTAACGCTTTTTTTATTTCTTTTTTTATTTACTTGGATTAAGGCAATCATGACAACTAATTAATTCATTAAACAAGAGGGAGATTCAAAGAATAAAAGAGTGAGGAGGAACAAATTGCTAAACTCGGTTACTACAAGCTGACCCGACGAACTTCGTACCGCCTCAGAATCAATAAATTTCGTGTTAACTTATTAGCTGAAATAAATTCAGTTTTTTTTTTAAGAATACTCAAAATGAATAAAGTCCAATAAAAGTACAAAAATCAAAATGATATGTATTTTAATTATCAATGACAATGACAAATGGGATAGATAACCTCACAAAGTGAACATCTTCGAAGCCAACTTACCATTTGAAAATAGAATCCCGTAGAATACAAAACCGTTCCTTACAAAATATATGAGAAAATGATTTTTCTTAACTATATATTTTTTCGTTATTCAGCTATTCGGTGCGGAGATAAATCCAACAAATCAAAGATCATAAAAATCGATCCAGCCGTTCTTGAGTTATAAATAGTGTAACTAACTCGACTTTGTTTTATATAAATAGATTATTTTTTGGAATCACTATAATATTATTATCAACATACTATCCAAATGTACATAGTTATATGCCGGGGAGGTTCCAGGTCCAGGAATGATGGAAGACTTCTCCCTTGATCTGGATCCTTTATTTCTCCGCGGCAATATTTACATTTACTATGAATCCCCAATTGGGAAACATTTCAACGCTGATATGTATCGGATACTTAAAACTAGATAACAATTGTATAACGACGGAAATTAAGATAAAAGTATAAATATAATCAGGTACAAGTAATAAGTCGCGGTGGCTTGCAAGCCTGTCGACCCGACTGACTGACGCGCCGTTCGAATGCGCGCCTGCGCAGATGCCGTCCAATCAGATGTGCCCGGCGGCGATCGCCCGTCGCCGGCCAAAACTACCCTGCCAGCCGCAGTCCAAATATGTAGCATCGCTCATATAAATGTAAATCACTTATTATTAGGAATCCGTAAGTATCTGCTTTAATCATAAATATATTGACCAAATAAAAATTTTAACTGTAACCCAAGAACAGGGAAGAGCAGGGATTTTACCTAATATTTGAAAATAGAACACAGAAATGACATCTGTCACACAGAAATGATTTCTGGTTTCTATTTTCAAATATTAGGTTAGGTTAGGTTAAACGTGTCATTTCTGTGTTCTATTTTCAAATATTAGGTTAGGTTAGGTTAAACGTGTCATTTCTGTGTTCTATTTTCAAATATTAGGTAAAATCCCTGCTCTTCCACTGCCCCGCCCCGTAAGCTTCCAAATTCAAAATTTCAGCATATATACTTGTAGCTAATGTACTCGTATTTGCATACGTCAGCATGAAGCGCAAAACTTGTCGTTCCAGAACGCGTCCGTATGGAGATTATTATCTAGCAAGTGACAGGCAAAGCAGCATTGGCAGGCTATGACGTCACGACGTTACATTATAGGGGGGTGCAAACGGGGATGGGGCACAGCCACCTTGCACGCCGGCATTGATTAAAGGAAACCTAGCGAAAACAAATATGTAGGATAATGGCTTTATAAGCGAGATAGTTTACTGTTCCTCAGCGGTGTTTTGCTGAAAAGCTGAAAGCGCTATTAAAGGCAGGAAGTTTCTTTTACAGCAGTCCAATATTTTACTTTTATGTGAAATATTCAAAACCTATACTTTACGTCCTTTTCTCGTTGTATTGAATGCATTTGTGTATGTTATTAAATATATGATTTAATTCCGAGATCTTTTTTTCTGCATTGAATTAAATTAAATTAAATTAAACGCATTAAATCAATATGAATGAGTGCAGGCGAAAGTGTGTATAATATATGTATAGCAAAGGTGTGTAAATATTTGTATACTCAATAAGAGTATGTCCTAAGACCATGCCTGATTAAGATCCTGCTTATATGCCCCGTGATTTCAAACGTGATTGGTTAAGACGACACATCAAATTCATCATGGTTTCCGAGAAAAAAAAAATGTAAACTTTACGTGATAATATTAAATTGTTGTTGTCATACATGCGCCAGCTGATCATCAGTCAAGGCTGCGTGTTATCGATCGGGTTTTGCTACAGTAAAGGCAATTGACATCAGCGCTTTAATAAAAATAATAAATTTGAGGATGAATTATTTTAGTACTTTCTTCTAAGTCTTCGGAAATGGTCTCAGTACATTCTACATGTATGAATAAAAAATATATATTTATAACACTCTGTATGGGGAGGAAAAGATATCAGGGTATTTATCATAGGCACTTTAGGTAGGACAGGGTATATAGTAGTAGGTAAATTAAATTAATAATGCTTAACAACTAGTAGCCTATTGGAACTAGAAAAAGGGTAAAAAACTCACCCATAAAGCACATCAACCTGGCGAATTGTTCTGGAAAACAAGAATTATTTATTTATTTATTGTTTCACAGAAAAAACTTACAGCTAGACATACACTTATTACAAAAAAAAACATTTTATTGAACCCAATGTTCTGTTTTCTCAAGATAGGTTTTTATCTTGGAAGGATGGTCATTACGACCAATATAAGAAGGCTTAGAGAGTTGGGAGCTTAAAACGGACAAGGCAGTTCATTCGTCACAGTCTTATATAAACTAGTTAATCTGAATTCAAAACGCCTTCTACTTAGTGGCTCCCAATCAAGAAATGAAATTATTATTATTTTTTTTTTTTTTTTATTACAGTAATGCACCATGTACAACCCCACGAAGGCTGGTGCCTTTTCCGTGGGTATCTTAGCTTACAATTCAACAATATAATTACACATTTTTCTTATAACTATGGTGACACTTTTTAAGACACCTTAATTAAATTTAAAATAAAATTTGCGCGCTGACACCAATCCCAAGTAATCCTTCCTTTATACAATATAATGTAAGTGTATACTAGAGACGTTGAGTAGTCACTCAATATAATAAACATACATAATAAGACAACAACATAAACAACAGCGTTACAGCATAAGTAATAATTAAACAAAAAAACAAAAAAAAAAATAATAATAATAAAGTTATAATTTATAATTTTGACATGAGTGTAATTTTGATGTGGTTTTTTATTGACTTCACGTTTTTAAATGTTTTAATGTCATTTTCTAGCTCATTAAAAAGTTTAGGGATTAAGTAACGTAAAGTACGTGATCCGTAGTAATTATTAATACGAGGAACATTCAATGTGTGTCTTTGTGCTTGCCTTGTGGTGTAAGCATGAACTACCGGATCCTTATATGAGGCGTCTGAGAAGTGGTCAATCAGGATTCGGTGTGCGTTCATTTGCTTCACTGGCAGAACATTGACAAATCTAAATAATTGAGGCTCGTTTCAGATAGACTATCATATCGATTGTGAGTCTAAGTCTAAGACTTCAGTTTGTAAGTAATTTCGGGGCCACTCACCAATTATTTGCCGGAAATGTGTACCACAATATGTTTATACATCACCAGATAAAAATATATTGTAATCAGTTTCGTTTAGTTGGTTGAACGTCCCTGGCTGGCAAACGCCGACGGAATACACAAAAACGTAGGGTCGAGAAAATGTGGATTTGTGGAAGGGATTGTCGCACAAATTAGAATCGGCAGGCCAAGCGTCAGCTCGGGTCAAAATGGCGAAATGATGAAGAAAAAACGGAACTCAAGGCCTCCTCCCCCGTCCAAGCTTTTTATGAAAGTATTGTAAGAAAATCTATAATGTCGACGTATCTAAAGTAGTGAAATTGCCGTATTTATTATAAAAAAGACCCAAAATAGCCGTATATCGTACTATTAGTTTAGAAAAAAAAATAAGCTGTAATTGCCGTTTTTTTTATTTATTTATCGTTTATTCGGAAAACCAAAATATATAAAAAAGAATGGTACATAGAATTGTTTGTAAAATTGACTGATGACAGGGTTTCGCCAAAGTATAGAGATACATGTAAAGATTAAAATTAATTAAATTACACTCGCACTAGCACTCTAAATACAGATATATATAAATGTTTGTTAACATATATACTTATATCTGATAGGGCAATGATAATGCTGCCGTATTTTCCAATTAAAATTAATTGAATCTCCGTATAAATTTGAAGTGTTCAGCAATGATCTATGTAAAAATAATAGGGCAAATTAGGTTTTCTAAATTCGTGTAAGTAGATATGTATATATATATAGATATAAAATGGTTTTGTTATATTTGTACCCTTTGTTATATTTGTAACTTTAATACTTTTTGTTAGTAGAAACCTATTTTTAGTTTTACATAGTTTTTTATCTATCAATCACATATATTTTTTTGTTACATGTACTGTGTAAAATTGTTGGTTTTTCCAAAAAAAAAAAAAAAAAAACGCGGGGCCTTGTGAAATCGTCTGCTAGACACTATAAATTTTCACTGAAATTTAACCGACGACCGACTACTCACATTTCAGTCACAGAAAGCTATTGTGTAGAGTGCAGGTCGCGCAATGATTGAAATTGAAACAACCCTACAGAAATTCCGTTCCCACGATGAGTTTCCACGGTACTTGGTTTCTCCAGTCTTCGGTCAATACTCATCTTGACATCAAGTCAACAGCACACCACTGCCAGTCAGTCTACTTATTATTAATAATAACATTTTTATGCATCGTAATTATCAAGATTTGTAACTTTAACTTTAGTGATTATCTAGTTATTCATTACATTGTTCGTCCTCATCCTCATCGAAAGCAGGACAAAGCACAAAGACCCCTCCGTTACAAGCACTCAATTTTATTTAAATTAGGTAACCATCAGCAGGTTTTAGGGTTACATAAGTATGTGTTTTATTAATCACAGATATTTTATGCATGTTAAACTATAAACGGTGAATAGTTGCATGACCAAATCACCTCCAATTCTATCAGCCGCGTTAGCGTACGAATATTTTCGAAATATTGGCCAGTGTGATAGGTGGAATAATTTATATAACCCGGAATATTCGCCGTTAATATAGGCTGTTTTTTTAGAGGGGTGGTTTTCAATCTGGCACTACTTTTTTCGTAGTTGGTGTTTTTGACAGCTGTCACTTGATTTATGCTCAGTTTGGTTTGCCATTTCATAATGAATAGACTTACTCCTGAACAACGTTTGCAAATAGTGTAAATTTAGAAAAAATCACTCTAAATTTTTTTAAAATCACTCTAAAATAAAGTAAAAATCGCGTCGTGGGCCTGTGGCGTGGCCTCCAAGATCGTGCGATTTAACACCGCTGGACTATTTTTTGTGGGGTTATGTGAAGTCGCTTGTCTACGCAGATAAGCCGGACACGATTAACGCCTTGGAAGAGAATATTCGGCGCGTTATTGCTGACATACGGCCCAACTTGCTGCAAAAAGTGGTTGAAAATTGGGCCTCTCGGCTGGAATTTGTTCGAGTCAGCCGCGGCGGCCACTTACCCGAAATCATTTTTAAAACATAATGGCAAACCCTTATCTTTATAATAAAACTAAATTCTTAGCCATAACATCAAACCATATGCGTTTTATCTCTTCTTGAAAACCACGCCTCTAAAAACATCACCCCTTACATACAATTGCGTTTAGTATTACTGGCGCTCAATTCTTACGTGTAAATTGTCACAACGCCAAAGTTTGCCGGGAATCATTTTAGTTCGACGTATTTTTAGACAGTTGGCGACGGTTCAATCCTTGGGGTAGAAGGGATGGTAAGTAAGATTGTTTTATTTTTATAAGGTTATTCGCGGTTTCATCGAGAATCCCGTAATACTCGGTGATATTGGTATCTTTGTTCCGGACCGTCGTACTAGAGCGCGGAAGCACACGTTATTTAAGCGGTTAGCGTGTCGTACCGACGTATACAAGTATAGTCCGGTTGGGAGAGCAGTCGAATTATTAAATTCCATTTCCGCGGAGATTGATATTTTTGTCTGTTCGCCCAATGGGATTAAAAATCTGCTTTCTATTACGCCGTTGTAGGATCGGCGTGATTTATTTATGCATTAATGTTTGCCTGGAGGCATTATTTTAATTTTTTAGTTTAGTATGTTTCATGCTATTGTTTTTTGTTTTTAATGCTTTTTGTTTTTCTTTTGGTAATTTAATTTGTTTTACTGTAATTATAATGTACATGGGGAAACCTGTTAAATAAATAAATAAATAAATAAAAGAGAGTTAGGGGTGGGGAAGGGGGAAAGGGGGGTAGCTCCACTTTTAATCGCTCTTCTTAGCTGTACAATATGTGCTCTACTTAATAACATTAACAGTAATGGACGAGTATGTAAATCAGCTGATATTCGACGCTAGATTGTAGGTATGTATGTAGATGTATGTGTCAATATCAGCGGAACGGTATAAAACCACTATCGATTTAGCCATAAACTCTTGGAGCAATAAGCCTTTTTATGCTAGCTTGCTGTTTGTACTCTTCTGTGCCTATAGTTAGAGGAGAAGAGATATATCTATCGACGAGGGTTCTGCGTTTCACCTGGAGAAAAACAGGTCTAAATTGTTTAATGGGGATATTTTGTGTAACTAGATAAAAAATAATATTTCATAGTTAATTTAAACGTATTTCTAGCGTGAAATAAATTTATTGGTATTGTTGAGAAAAAATGTAAAATGTATAAATTGCAAACATTTAGATCTTTACAAAAACACATTAAGAAGGTGTAAACTATACAGGTTGTTTTTAAATTTAGAGCACTCATTTTGGGAGGTTGGTCCACTCGTCTATCGACAAACAATAATCAGCAAAAGATATTGGAAAATTATTTCTCAATTACGAGAAAAACTGCTTACTGTTAACAATACCATTGTTCTAAGCATATTAAGGACTACATGCTTGAACGAAGGACCCCATTTGAACGAATCTGACCTACAAGTTGTTGCCTGCGAAAAGACCCTTTGCACGATGAACGCAAAGGTGTAAACTCTATGACGACGTAAAAAAAAATGTTTATTAAATCCATTTTTTTTAAAAAATAATAACACAAAAATATGTTTCCAAAAAATTTAAAAACTTTTAGCATAAATTATCATTTTTATATTTAAAAACTAAAACAAAAATCTCCCATTTTAGGTTAGGTTAGGTTAGGGTATATCATAAATCTCAAGTCGCTTCTGTAAAACCCTCCTCCACTTTATATATTTTAATAAAATGATACTTATATTATATATAGGATGTTCTGGTTTCGTAAGCACCCGACTTCAATAAATGCTATTCCAAAAACATGGTGGTTGTGCTTTTTTTTTAATATTTCTGTCATAATTTAAAAAAAATCCTTAGAAAATTACCTAGAATAATAAATTATCTTTAATATGAATAAGCTAGATTATTTATATCTCTCCTAACGCCTTTGAAAACCTGTTTAATTCGCATTTTTGTAGCATTCAGGTATTAGCATTATTTCATCGTCAAATTATTTAAGACGAATTATTTATTGGAACTGATTTTAAGTAGTAACCTCTCATTCAACCCTTTTAGGCTGTAAATAGTTATTTGTAAAACTTTTTTCTCTTATGCCAGTCATTTCTAGATGATATATGTTATTGAAATATTTTCATCTCAACAACGATTGACAATGATTGATAAAAATAAACAAAGCGAAATCCAGATAAAATCCAATAATCGTCGAGATAGATTCATGAGATTATTTTTATTACTTTTATATGAGATCATGAGGCGGTGAGTTTTCGCGTTGTTTTTTTTTGTTAGGTAAGTTCCTTGCCGATCTGCGAAAAAAGACCTATTGCCTCGCCGCTTTATGAAAGATAGTGAGGGAGAAAAAAAAGACTATAATGGGTGTAATCGTACGTGTAATGGGTTTATTTATGAGCCGAAAGCAAAAATAGTATTTATTCGGAATGTTTCGAATCATACAATAAAAGGACCATAATAATACAATGTGTAAATATTACATGTGCCGTTAAAATGCAATTAAATAATCAGCCATTCCCAACATCTCTGATCACACTGTTGCTATGAAATTAGTTTGTGACTACTTTTTAACGTGTTCGGACCCGCGATAAGGCACGACTCGGTTTTTTTTTTTTTTTTTTTTAAACTTTATTATAATTTTTTTACAAAACACCTTTACATTTCCCCACAAAGACCCCCATTTAGAAACTTTATTTGGCAAATTTATATTAGAATCGAGGCGTGGATTGATTTAACGGCAGCAAACTGAATGACTATTTATTTATTTATTATTTTTTACAGAAACAATACACTACACCCGTTTGGTACATATACTACTGTTCTAAAGTGATGTAATCTTCAGCTGACAACTTATAAAATAATAAGAACAAACTTTCATAGTGAAAAATAAAATAATAAACTGTGCAACTGAAGATTTAACAAGGGGACATGTTTTAGGGCCTCTAGCTTATTCCGCACAACATTTAAAAAATGTACAGTAAACGGATAACCTGTTATTACGGGTTGTCCCAAGACCATTTCCGAAGACTTAAGGTGTTTATGTTCCCTACTACGAGTAAGAAATTGTATAACAAAATGCAAAAATAAGTCATCGCCAAATTTATTATTTTTTTAAGGTAAAGTGTGTAAATCTAAATCCGTCGACCGATGGCGCCCCGAATGGGCATGACGGATAAACGCGTCGTTTTTGACGGACGCGACACACTGACCTACTGACCGAGTTATCTAAGAAGGAGCTAATGAAATATTGCAGGATGCTTATATGAAGGAGCGAATTGACATTTAGAAAAAAACTTTAACATTGTTAAAATGGTAATTTTGGAAACACAAAGTAATGAGCCAGCTTAAGGTGCTCATTGAAGTAGACTGGAGATTCAAAATATTGCTCGAGTGGAGATATTCACCTGGAAGTCGAGGTTGAGGCCGTCATACCCTGGAAGGCAGTTAAATGCAAATATGACTAGAACTTGTATACTTTAAAAGACCGTCTCGTATAAATCGGTGGATGGACACAGATTGATAACGTTAAAAAAACAATGAAAATAAAGATTTAGTAAATATTTTATTGACAAATTAAATTTGTATGTACTTATTATTAGGAATATTATGTTAAATTTTTATTTGATTATCTCCCTAAAAGTTTATTAGTTTCCAAATACGTCATAGTGTTTTTTCTCTCTCGGAATGAATACGTATTCTAAATAATCTATTAGGCTATTTCTATAACATCATAATTTTTCATTCAATTTTTAATTTTTTATGTAGCAACCCGAAAACATGTAATGACTCTATTATTTTCTAATAAAATAGTATAAAAGTACCTTACATATAAAAAAACGCGTTTTAAATCAATGGTATATTTGATAAAGATAACTTTATAAAAAAACTTTTTCGAAATGTTTTTAAATTTCACGCTAATTTCATAAACACTATAAATAAATAAACTTGACTTCAAAGTAAATCCATAACATAAAAACTTAGAAATATAAAAATAAAACATAAACAAAACGTTGAAGTTGGAGCATTGCAACTTCAGTATATCTCATACCTGCGCCGACTTCAACATTTTGGTGTATTTACTAAAACAATAAAGTTTTTTGTATATTTTTTTAAATATTAGGTTTTATGTAGTTTGTTTTAAGTCGTTATAGGTTTGTTTGAATGTATATTGTATAATTTCGACCCTTACAGCATTACATTCGAGTGAGTTTACAACATTGTTTCGGGGCTGACAACTTCAAGGGCGCATTTTTTCAGGACACTTTGTCAGGTCCACCGCCCTCACCCATCGTCCCCCCCCCCCCTCACTCTTCAGACCCTGCGAATTCTTATTTTAAAAATCGTTAACGCCTTCACGCACCGCAGCAAATGCTGACGGCGAGCGTCATCGTTTTAGACCTAGGCCAGTGACAAATTATTATAGGTTAGGCTCACGTGCATAGGATGCAGTTTCGGCTACCTTGCTGTAATCTTCCTGCATATCATTTATTAATCCATATTTTTTAAAAATAACTAGTTCAATTGAACTAGTTATTGAACTAGGTATTGAACTAGGTATTGAATTGATGCAAATTTAACTATGAACTAATTAGTTCATAGTTAAATTTGCATCTTTATAAACTCTTCTATGCCGCTGTATTTATATTGTTGATTCTTGTACGATAGTGACGTCTAAGTTTTCAATAAAACTATGGGAAAATACAAGAAATTTATATTTTAATCAAAAAAGTTATAAGATATAACAATATCAAGTAATATTTTTATTTTATATCTACAAAAAAGACAGTTAAAATACAACAATTTCTCTATAGACAAATGACCGTGTTGCGTCCTAAAAACGGATATGCTAAAATGTAGCACCTAAAGTTCCTCTTTTTTTTAACCTCTCTAATTTAGACTAACCTCAAGGTTTAATAAAACAAAAAAGTTTTATTAAAAAAAAATAAGGATATTGTAAAAAACGAAACAGCATCCCCCCTCCACACTACATCCGGCCATTTTGTATTCAGAAACGTCAAAAGTTTGCACGCTTGTTGAATTACACGTTGTCACGCATTTGGAATATAAATGAAAAAACTTGGTCATTCGCAAAAGGTAGAAATAATAATCAAATAAGATTCGGTATGCTTTCCTCGTAAACAACTCGCCCTAAGTAATTTATATTATAGCCTACTTCGTACTTTCATTTATTCTGTGACACCGTGATATGCTATTTAAATTTAATCTGTAAGCGCGCTGTTTTTCCCTCAGAGCTAAACCACCCTTTCACACAGTCGTTGCACAGGGTTGGTATCTGACCCTTCGGGCGTTTGGCGCCTCCAAAAATATAAGGTGTTTTTTTTAGAGGCGTGGTTTTCAATCTGGCACTACTTTTTTCGTAGTTGGTGTTTTTAACATCTGTTACTTGATTTATGCTCAGTTTGGTTTGCCATTTCATAATGAATAGACTTACTCCTGAACAACGTGTGCAAATAGTGCAATTTTGGAAAAAACCACTCTAAATTTTTTTTAAAATCACTCTAAAATAAAGTAAAAATCGCGTCGTGGGCCTGTGGCGTGGCCTCCAAGATCGTGCGATTTAACACCGCTGGACTATTTTTTTTGGGGTTATGTGAAGTCGCTTGTCTATGCAGATAAGCCGGACACGATTAACGCCTTGGAAGAGAATATTCGGCGCGTTATTGCTGACATACGGCCCAACTTGCTGCAAAAAGTGGTTGAAAATTGGGCCTCTCGGCTGGAATTTGTTCGAGTCAGCCGCGGCGGCCACTTACCCGAAATCATTTTTAAAACATAATGGCAAACCCTTATCTTTATAATAAAACTAAATTCTTAGCCATGACATCAAATTATATGCGTTTTATCTCTTCTTGAAAACCACGCCTCTAAAATAGGTCTTAGAACAACGCTATGTTTAGCTACTGTATGAAAGTGTGTATTGTAATACGAGGGTAGCATATTTTAAACGAGGAGAGGAGGGGGGGGAGTGTGGTAAGTAAAAGGTGGGATTTACCTACCTCTATATTTCTTACGTCCGTACGGTTATCACTTAGCACGAACGCTGCCCTTATTTCGCAACCGATGTCGGAGAAACAAATTATCCCTTATGTGACATGGGTCTAATATTGAAAAATACATGTCATTCCTGTAAAAACTCATAACTCTTGAAACTCTACCGACATATATTATGTTAAACTCGACAGTTACCATGACTATATTTATAAGTACATTGATGAAATGTTTCAAGGCTCTATCATTTCTTAAGATTACGTATTACTTAAACGCAAACGTATTTATTTTTTGAAGTGATACTTCTTTGCGCCCGTTGTACTCATTGGGATGGGATGTTGGTCGAAAAACCGCGTCACGCGTTAGGAGTACAATCCGTAGAGTGTCAATTATTTTTTTTTCATCATAATAATTCTAACAAACCCCATATTCTAATGAATACATATTTTTACTAGTGTAAATATGCAAAAACTAATTTATTTTATTTACATTTCTCATTTATTTATTTTTTTATCAGTTCTGAGTGTATCTAGCTTTCAATTCAATTGTTAAACAGTGGATTCGTGTAATTGGCCAAATGAATAACTATGTATTCACTGTTCTATAAACTAAGTTACTCTGTATGTTTCCCTAAAATATATTAAATAAATAAATTATGTCAGATGTCAAGTCCATTTTGCTCAGAGAAACATCATATTTTTTAGCCAACGTAATATCATTGATTAGTGGTTTTAGATAACTAGAGCTCTCATACAATTAGTGGGTACCCAAAAAATTATTCCAAGATATAGATGACGCTATTTTTGCCAACGAACTATTTAATTATGAATATTTCGTTGACCAATGCTTAGATGACAAACCGCTTGAAACATGTTTACATTTTATCGAATGGCCAAAGAAGTATTACTTCCACCATCTGGTCCGACCTAATTTTTTTTATTTATAAAACAGGTTTGATCCCAGTATTAATGCATTAAAAAAAAATACAGGATGAAACAAACATTTTGTTCAGAAAAATCTTTTTTGATTTATTGCTAACTTTACTAGAATTACATTCACGAAATTAAATCAGACAAACCTGCTCCTTATTTTGAAGTCGCTTAGAAAGTAAACTACGCTATTTCATATTGCGCAGTATCACAATCAGAGGAAATACGATATGAATAAATACTTGGAAATTCACAGTAATAAAAATATTTGTAAGCTTGATTAAAAAAAAAATCTCCGGCAAATGAAGGAATGAGCAGTCAGAGTCGTACTTAAGGCGAAGTACGCACCCAATTATGTGGCTTGTTGGGAATTGCTCGAGTTTTATCGCTGTTGATATGGACTGCGAATATAATAGACGAGATAACGACAGTTTGCCGAGATATGGACCAAATAAATTGAACCATTTAACGTCCTCCGGCGCTGTGCTGCGAGAGGGACGCCGATATAGAGAATGAAAAGGATAGTTGAAGTGCTAGTGATGCGATGCGACAATCAGAATTATATTATGGGAAAAACATCACCTGCAAACGAACTATGGAGATATTAACGTTTATGCATCCTTTTTCCTATTAAAGACTTATATAAAATTATAGAATATTATTAATATTACAACAAAATTAAAATTACAATTAGTATTTTAATTAAATCTGTTTTTAACCGGAAGTAAATAAAGAGCTTTAGTTACCTTAAGTAAGTGTATATATTATACACCGCGTCCCAAGGCCATTCCCAATATAAAAATCAGCGAATTGGTCCTAGCGTTATTTGTTAGGAAACGATCATTGTTACCAAGAAAAAAATATAACCTTTACGTGAAAAATATCTAAAAATGGCTTCTTGTGAGCGCACAGCAGTAGCCGTACGCCGCAACGGTGCCAAGGCCATTATCTATCGGCGCGGCATCGGAATTCGCGCGAAGACCGAATTGACATCTGACAACTATTAAAAAATATAAATTTGGGGATGATTTTTTATAATAATTCTTACACGTAATAGGGAACATAAACACCCCTCAAGTCTTCGAGAGTGGTCTTGGGACATCCTGTATATGTATGTCCTTCATATAAGTCTGTTTCATATTTTTCAATGAATACATAATATTACATCGTTTATATAGCACCATTATAACTATGTAATACACAAATATCTTAATGTTACAAGCTACTTGTTTTTCTGATTGCGTTTATTCCGATTGCGTTAGAGTTCGATAAGGCCGAAGGGCGAGCTATTAGGCACCGAAGGCGTGAAAATATAACGCCGCGTTCACCCAGTACGCGGTGTTCCACGCGCCAGGCCTGGCTGTGAGTGATCGTATCTGTAAAAAAGTTATCATGATTCGACATTTTTTTTTATTTTGTTTGCAAGCCTACACACACACACACAGAGTCTATAAAATGTTTTGAATTTTATTTATTAGTATTTTAATAAATATGTTAAAAGAACCTTTAAATTGAACGTATCTCAGTAGAAAATTTATCGATACTTTAACATCACTTCGTCAGGCCATTAGGCAAACAGTAATCGTATATGCGATGCGGCCATTTCATTCACAAATTAGTTTGCCGTATAGACAGTCCCCCCCCCCCTCAAGGCTATAAATACGAATCTCACAAAAATATACTTCGGGTTATTAAAATCATTTAAGTGATCCTGAGTTGATGTACAGTGCTCAGCAATCAATTTGTAACTGTAGGTTATTTATTTCGCGCGAGAGAAAGAAAAACTCATATAATCAGTACCTACCTCTTTTCATATCGTCTACGTTACCCATAGTACAAAGCCAGATAGAGAAAGAAGTCATTCTTATCCTTTTTGCTCGTAATGTTTGCTCGCGCGCGTGAGCGAAAAGGATAGCGATGATTTTTCTCTCTGGAATAGTACGGGTAACGCAGACGATTACATAAAAGAGGAAAACGGAAAACCAAATTCATCTCCTTTTATCGAGTTTCTTTGTTTTTCCCTAGTGGGTCAAAGTACAAACTATATACTTTTGAGAGCTGTTGTGTAAACATTACTATAAACTTTGAATATAGGAATATAACCTTATTAAAATTCGCAAACCCAGTAAGTAAAAACACAACTTTACAGGAGACGATAAAAACTGTTTAATTAGGAATGTATTTTTTTTTATGAAAAAACTTTCTGAGCAGTTTATTTTTGTATTTTATATTATTTTATGAATTTTAAGTAAAATATAAAAAAAACCTTTTTAACACAGAAATTTTACTTAGGTGGTTTTCATCTTCACTAAATAGACAGTTACGAGTTTTAATCTCACCGAAAGTACGAGGTTGTCACTTAATAGTTCAAATAACTGTTTGGATAAACTTATTAATTTATTTTATATTATTTTCTAAAAATAATTTTTCCTGTTAATGTTTATAATTTCTCATTAAAAAAAACTAATTTTATAACTAATATAATTAAAAAAACATCAAATAAATGTAGGTCTGTTTTGAAATTGACCATATTTTAGTTAGACGAATAACTAAACTAGACCAACATATAATAGCTAACGTCTTAACTCAAATCAAAATACCAAAGTAATTTGAACACCTCTTGATAATAAAGCCTTAAAAAAATGATAAAGTACGCATAAAACTTAATTAAAAAGAAAACTACTACGGAATACCATTGAATATTAAGAATAATAATAAAGTTATTTTCCTAATCATAAAATGGTAAGCGTCGTAAAATCTATGATAATCCTGCTTTATAACCGATTTAAATTGTTTTTGAAATTTTAAATCTTTTCATGAGGTACTTCTATAGTAAATTAAGAATGTTAAATACGTCGTGGTAAAGCTGCCCAAGGGTCACCGAACTTAAATTTGTACAATATTTGGGGTTTGTTTCTTAATCTTTTTGATATTTTATTCATAAAGTTTCACTACAAATGGATCATCCTTTTTGTTGCTAGATCGAATTAAGTTATACTCATACTAATACTCTTACAGGAGGATATTTTTTAGTTGCGTTTAAGTCAGTTTTCAATTTAATTTGTGTTTTATCCTTCACATTGATGTGACCCTTGCAATCTATTTCGCTAATATTATTGCTAATTTCATAATCAATAAAATCTGAAGATTTGTAGATATATGAAAGATGTCACCTGTAAGACGTCATTCAGAGATTCTGTGACAAGCGTAATGATTGATCGCATCTTGCGACTTTGGGTTGCATCAAAGGATCTTCCCCACAATCAAATGATTTTATAGACGACTGTGATGTAGGTTTTTGTACCCCTACTTGGTTTATTATCGTATGTATGACAATTTACAAAAATTAATTAAATAAAATAATAATAAATAAGTAATATCAACGAATAAATATTATCTTTTTATTATACACTTATCTATTTTCGAGCCATTTTGTTAAAACGCTGATTTATGGTTTGTAATTTGCATTAGAATTACAAACAGCGTTACGATATATGTGGATACAAAGGAGTTGTAAGTAAAAAATGAAAGGTAATTTAGAAGATATGATCCAAAAACCTAAATTCTGAATATGACTGAAAGAACTTATTCTAATAAAAATAATAATCAAGCACTGTCAAAAATAGAATAAATTGACGAGTCATAAAGAGCTAGCAGGCATTCTTTCATTCGTATGTATGACAATTTACAAATATTAATTAAATAAAATTATAAAATAAGTAATATCAACGAGTAAATAATGTTTTTTTATTATACATTTGTCTATTTTTAAGCCACTTTGTTAAATCGGTGATTTATGGTTTGAAATTTCCGTATATAATTTATTTATTAGAATTACAAACAGTGTTACAATATATATGGATATAAAGGAGTTGTAAGTAAAAAATGAAAGGTAATTTAGAAGATATGATCCAAAAACCTAAATTCTGAAAATGACTGAAAGAACTTATTCTTATAAAAATAATAATCAAGCGCCGTCAAAAATAGAATAAATTGACGAGTCATAAAGCGCTTCTAGCAGGCATTCTTTCATTTTATTTGGCCTAAGAGCGTGAGATGTGCCTACTTGTGAGCTTGGCGCAAGCGCTGTAGTGCCGGCGGCGTGTTCGCTCGGCCTGTACACAGCTGTCAGTAACTAGACAACGCTATCCGCGGCGTCACCGCTACGCTTTCCGACCGTAGACGCTCTACGTTTAACGTTCACGTTAAATATAGCAGGACGTGAACAAGTAGTGTTTGTATCGGCGCGGACTTGAAAGCTTAATACGAACATTTATAAATTTATTTCAAGTCCTCTGTAAATTCTGTCTGCAGTCAGGAAGATAATGTGATTTCGCCTTGATGATTAGAGGCTGATTTATTAATCATATCTGAAAATACAGGGTGAGTGATTTGTATGTAGAGACTTACGATTTCTGAAATATGTAGAATTAGACTCAATTACATACTTCGCATTGGCGAGGCCAGTGTAGAAAAATAAAGGAGTATTGTGGTAATAATATACATTCACAATCTAGTCAGACACTAATCACAATTAACCTAACCACAGTGTATTTGCGAGTACCGAGTAGTACCTTTTTGGCCATATTATTTAGCTCATACTGTAACAACATTGTATTTAAGTAGCTACAGTGTACCACAGTTATATTTTTCTTTATTCTTATTTATATTAAATAAATAGAATGAAAACGAAATTATGTTTTCTATAAGTACATTAAAGGAGTTGTATTTAATTAGAGGTATAAATTCGCAGTGCAGCGTGTTAGTAAATCAATATGCTAAACCCAATGAAAATGTTGTCCAATAATCGTAATAATGAAATTAACAAATATCGTCTAAAATATTTTTCATTTATTTAATATTATATCTACACTTTTTTTTAAATTAAAATTTACTTTATTTAAGGCAGTCATGGCAATTAGCAAGATCACTGTACTTGTGGGAGAGAATACATGAACATGCTTGTGTTCATAAAAAAAGAGCTAATAGCTACCGATATAAATAATATAAGTGCAAGGCCAAATTATAAGTCGCAATTAAGCTAATTACTATTAATTACTTAATACTATTAATTACTTAATACTATTAATTACTATACTTAGCTATTTATAACTAATATAAGTGCTAATTTCATGACCAACAAAATCTGAAGATTTGTAGATATGTGAAGGATGTCACCTGTAAGACGTCATTCAGGGATTCTGTGACAAGCGTGATGATTGTTCGCATCTTGCGACTTTGGGTTGCATCAAAGTATCTTCCCCACAATCAAATGATTTTATAAACGATTACGATGTAGGCTTTTTTACCTACTTGGTTTATTATCGTATGTATGACAATTTACAAATATTAATTAAAGTAATCTAGTCAGACACTAATCACAATTAACCTAACCACAGTGTATTTGCGAGTACCGAGTAGTACCTTTTTGGCCATATTATTTAGCTCATACTGTAACAACATTGTATTTAAGTAGCTACAGTGTACCACAGTTATATTTTTCTTTATTCTTATTTATATTAAATAAATAAAATGAAAACGAAATTATGTTTTCTATAAGTACATTAAAGAGTTGTATTTAATTAGAGGTATAAATTCGCAGCGCAGCGTGTTAATAAATCAATATGCTAAACCCAATGAAAATGTTGTCCAATAATCGTTATTTTTTTATCAAAAAAACGTAATAAAGTACATATTATATAATTCACTACTAAATACTATACCAATCACACCAACGCGAAAAAAATTTAATAATTAAAAGACGTAAATATATTGTATAATTTGTAATCACGTTATTAGTAAATCGTTTATAACACAGTATTTTGTCTTATTTGAGATCGCGGTGAGCGGTTAAAGCGTTGGACTACTGACCCAAAGGTCTCGGGTTCGAATCCGCAGATGGTCATACTATTTTTAACGCTTCATTATCACCATCTTCCCTGACTCTAGCACAGGTACATTTGGCCTAGTTGAGTAGGGCCCAAAATAATTGTATATGACCTAAGTACTAGCAATTATTTTATATAAAAAAAAGGTTACCCGTGTCTATCGTCAATTATTTAGCTTTTTAAAGTCTGTGAGTTTTTTTTTAGTCTTTTTTTAGTTATTACAAAGAGTACCTACAACTTCAGTATGTCAAAAAGACATACACATCCCCTAGAACCCAAAACCACCCTTAGTTAAAAAGTTTATATATGAGTTTCATGTGGACACGATAACTGCCGTAATATTACACCAAACACTGTCAAATTAATATATAAAATTTACGCCACAAAATCTCATCTTCGTTAATGGGCAAAGTCAGAGGGGACTTTGCCCATTAACGAACTTGGAGGGGTTTTTTTGAAAAAGTGAAAATTTGCTATAACTTTCTTAGTATATAAGATATCGAATTCATTTAAATTTTATTTTATTCCTTATATAAGGACCTAACACTTATCTAAGTATTTTTTTTTTTTGATAGCACCTAGCATTGTCCTAGGAGTGGGAAATAGTTATTTTTCAAAATTAAAAATATCACACCTAGTCACAGGATAGGCACAGGATAGGCATGGAGGTAAATTATTGCTACGTGTGCGGAAGTGTCGGGTTCGAAAGTAAAATATAGTGCGGTAATCACTCACTGTCTTTCTTACAACAGATATTTTGCTATCTTTCCTTCGCTTACACAAAACAAAAACAAAAAAAAAAAACACATAAGTTACAAAAGTTTCATTCTTAAAACATTTATTATCCTAGAATTGCTTGCTTATTTTACAATTATTATTTTAGCCTATGAGTCTCTGAATTTTTACCTTTGCAAGTAATAAAAGCATTAAGGTACATACCTAAATAATATTCAATATTATAATTACAATGACCCAAACAAAGAACCAATATGTAATCTTAATGCTTCTTTAGAACGAACTCCCAAATATGAGAAGTTTAATAGTAAATCGTATAGTTATAGTAGTCGTGTATAGTTATTATTAAATACCACCTTTTTAAATATGATATATATATAGGTAATGTGAGTGTGTTAGGTATTAAATGTATTACCATTTTATGCAGGACGCCGCAAATGCAACGCAAAACGGGTGTAATTTATGGCCTAGGCTAAATGTGTACATTCTGGCAAACATTTTCGTCCTTTTATTAAAATTGCATGGTTTTCTTTAACTAAGCTGAATTATTCCAAGTTGAATCAGTGTTAAAGCGTTAAATATGATGACCAGGTCATAACGACTTTTTTTTAAAATTTGTAATAATTATAGGATTCTTGGTTAACGTAGATAGTGTTATAGTGTTGCCATGCCATTAGTGTTTGAGAGCCGTGAAGGAAAAATAAATCGACGATTGTGTAAAAGCCATAGAACAGGTAAAAAGAAGGCACCTGGCAATACCCAGACACTCTCGGATGTGGAAGGTAGGCGGTTGGTAAGTTAGAGTGAGTAAGAGAGACCGATGAAAATGCATCATTATAAAAATAAAAAAAAGTCAAAAAGCAAAGAAATAATACTAATAACATTATAATAAGGTTTTACTAATAGGATACAATAAAAGATCTACCAAAACGTTGAAGTCGACGAATTAATACACCGTATGCAACTTCAGCATAAATCTTATTTTTGCGCCGATTTCAATGTTTTAGTGGAGCATTTTTTTTTATTGTTTCCTAGTGATTAAAAGGTAGGTTATCGTTTCATTTCTTAGTTTTTTTATTAAATTTTCACCTACCTTAGCTTCGATTTTAGCTAACCTACAATAAAAGAGATTTCATAAAATTTACGGAATTAACTCCAAGCATTTCGATATAAATTGCAAAAAACGAAATCGCTTCAGTCGTTCGAGAATATTATTTGGGAACCTCTGTTTTTTTTTAATTTGTATACAAATAGCAAACGCCATACGAGTCATCATTTTGCGACAAAATCAAATAAAATAATTGAAAGCTTTGGTAGATCTACATCTACCAAAGCTTTCTCCTACGAGAATATCGTTTTAACCTCTAAATATCTAGGCTTCTATAAAAATAAAAAAGTTTAAATTCTACTTTGTCTTAAAGTCAGGAGCCTCGATAGGTTTGTATTTTACCGTTATATCTCATTGACTGAAGGACAGTTTATTTCATAAAGATGCAAATTCAAATAAGTTTTTAGTTCTAATATTGGTTGTTTTTTTATAATTAACCAAGTACGAAGTACCATTTAAAAGCATGCTTTTCGATCAATATTTCATTCGCGCGCGGTTTTGAACGCGACAAACAAACCTTTGCGCTCGATACTGTGCTCAGTCGCCCCGCCACATAACAAGGTTACCACCGTACCACCGCGGTAGCGGTATGTGAAATCTGTTATTTTATAACTATCGCGAATAATGACATTGACAGCATGGTCTCGTACACAGTTAATAGGATATTACATCTATTTTTTTAAATAATCTTTTGAAAAGTGAATCTTACGGCAGTTTCATGGTTTATATATACCGCCACATAGGATGTTAAAAACGTAAAAGGTGCGAAGAGGTAAAAAGGTGATAAAAATATATTTTCTTATCCCACAGTTTATTCCCAGCAAACCTATGTACCGTATTACTACAGCAAAAATATTGTTAAGTCGAGTAACGTTAAGCTGACCGTTTTTCAATTAGGACGGAGAGGTGTGAAATATGAGTGGCTGAAATGGTAACAAAAAAGATCTTGATCAAATATATATTTTATGTTCATTACTTTTTTTTTGTTTCTTTTTCAACAATGTCAAAAAATATGCCATGCGCATTGTGTGGCAATTTGCCGTTTTAAAAAGGTTTTACATTATTATGATTTTTATTTTAATTATCAATACAATTAAAAATCCTAACGTTATTGTAAGGTTGTGTATTTGTTCAGGAGGTTATGTATCGATAGCCTTATGAGTTGGTAAGGGCATGTACGGTGCGGCGGGGCGGGTTGAGGTGAGCGAGCTGCCGCGCGGGGAGGCGATCGCGTGGAAACTCGCGCATTGTTCGATACAAGTTCATACAATTGGAGTTTGCCTATGCCCTACTTGGATCCCGTGAGATCTACCTCCGCCTTCCGGTGTATCGAAAGGGATTTTTTGGATTATAAAGTGGAGTAATGATTAATCAGTTTTGGAATTCCTAAAGCTTGGAAACGAATTCAAAAATAAGTTGAGCGTATTTTGTTCCATTCGGCAATGCCTGAACAATGCCTGAGCAATGAATGAATGAATGAATGTAAATTACAAAGGCACGTTACAAATCATCTAGTTATCTTGTTTAATATGTTTTCAAATAGTGTAATTAGTATAGTTAGTGACTTCATATTGAACCATTTAATATAAGAAAACAAAAATTAAAAACAGAAAAATTGATAGGACGTCCAATATACCCTTGCCGAGCAAGAGTAATTTGAGGTTAAGTGCGCTGAGGGGAGGGGAGGAAAAGGTAAGTAGGACGTGTGGCATTTGGTCAAAATCTTACTAAAAAAGCACTCTGTGAGATGTTTGTTTACATATTAAAAAAAAACCCTTTATAAAGTACCGGCTACGATTGTCTTAAATAAAATTTAAAGAACCTAAGTAATGTTCACCGCCAACGCGCAACTTCTCTTAACACTACGTGCCTTTTTCACATTGTCCATTTGCGCTGACCCCCCGGACTTGCCCATAAGTGTTAAGTGGAGTTCTTTGCTTCAGCTCTTATATTAGGAGTTCTATGGGGGTAGGCACTCCGTTTACCTACCTACTCTACCTACTGAAATAAGATAAGCTACTACGAACAAGACGGCATTTATACAGAATGTTTTTAAATTTAGGGCACACAATTAAGGTCTCGCGAAAAAAAAAATATATATAGTTTCGAAAAAACATGCATACTAAAATAATTATATTATTAAAAAAGCGTTATGCTTACAACCGCGCTCTCAAACATTTATATTTAATTTTGAAGTCGTTTTTCTCGTAACTGAGAAATATTTTTTGCTGATTAATGTTTGATTGTCGTTATACTCGTAGATCAAATCCTAAAAGGAGTGCCCTGATTTAAATACATCCTGTATGTTGTGCTTTCGAAACATCGTAACATAAATAATTTCGTTAGTGAAATACTGACAAAAAAAACGACCGCGTTCAAATTGAAAGTTTCCCCCGCCCAAGCATCTGCGCCATTCGAGATTCGAGCGCGAAGTTATATTTGCTGAAATTCACTTCCTTTGCGGATGCAGTCCATAATTAGGCACCTACCGGTGCGCTTGCACCGGATACAACCAGGTGAAGAGATGGAGGGGTGAGGGAGATAATCGGGATGACAAGGTAACACAATCGGATTGAGAAAACCGCTCGAAGCTTCAATTCAATTATTTTTTTATTTAAAGCATTGTATACAGTATATTTTACAAATACGAGTATGTTATATTATTTGCACACTTTATTGTGTCAATAAAATCATTATAAGTAGTTGATACCCCAACCACTAGGGATCTGTTCAGGATGGGTATCATTTCCCTTTTTATAGGGTATATTTTTATAAACCTACTAACCGTACAGATGAATAACTATTGTTAAGGTATTCGCATATTGACAGTCGATCTTGTAATTCAGTGCTTTATAGGGCGTCAGATTTTACTTTTTGCGCGTTCAGTAAGCAATTGTTGGCTTTTAAATAATTACAACTTCATAATATAGAAATTAACAAAAAAACTATTCGATGTTTCAGACCCTTCATTTTCCTTTCAATTATAAAATTTCTCAGAAATAGAATTGAATTTTAAAAATCTGTCCTTAGTATGGTGTAAGGTATAAGATCAAGGTATCTTAACATTTTTTTTAGTGATTTAATATCCAATGGTTTGCAATTGCCAACCGTAGAAAAAAAGGATATTAATGAATTGAAATTCATATTTATTCTTTTTTTTTGTTTTTAAACTAAATATAACATGTTGTTTTACCGCGGAACGCTTTAGGTTTAAAGCGTCTAAGCTAGCAAGCCTATAGCAGAGAGCAGTCGATATATTAGATTCTATTTCTGCGGTATTTATTAAACCTGTGTATTTTCATCGCAAATAATTCCATTTTAAAATATGCATTTAGGGAAGCTTGTTTCGTAAATAAAAGTACATTTCATAAATAAAGTATATTTGGCCAGTAAAACACCGGGTAGATCTGATTTTTGTTGCAATTAAAACATTTATATTTCCTAACTCACCTTTTCAATAACCAGTCATTTCCGCGATGCCATCTCCCCCGCCCCTGGCACGGGGATGATGGAGAGGGAGGTAAATTAGTCCCAGTGACCTTAACCGGAAGAATCAGTAAGCCCTCCTCCAGTGAGGATACGCGTGGGATTTTTCTCACCCCTTTCTATTTTTAGATGTTCCATTGAAACATCCTGTTGTGGAACGGCCCTATATATTAATAATTGAAGGGAAAACTTTGTACCCCTATTTAAGCGTATTGCGCGAACGAAGGATTGTGAGATTTGGCATAGTAAAGCTTATATAGAGAAGAAGTGCGAAGAGCTAAAAGTATCTATAATATGTGTTACAAATACATTAAATTAAATAAAATAACAGATTGACGGTTTCGAGCTGTGACTTTTGTGTGATTTCAAATGTTACTTTTCCAATAGTCTGTCAATGTCAAGGCAAAAATAATTATGAATACCATCTTATACTTATGAATGTCAAACCTCATTTTTAAATGTAAAAATTAAAACTGGCAATGAATTGTATCTAAAAATAAATAGAAGTACAAACTACAATTGTGTGTTTTTTTAACTGTTATTATTAAAATTAATGTTTTTATGTACTGCAGGTAATTAGGGTAAACAACACACGCTAATGACGTATTTGTACACGCTCGCAGCCGACAAAAAAAATATATATATGCAATGTGAAGTAAAGTTACCGTATTAAAAAGTTTAATGAATTACGGTCGAATTTCGACCACTGGGCGACCACTAGTAAAAATAATTATTCATTGAAATATATCAATACGCAGCTGACATATGAGAATATTTGAATAAAATATGTTCCTTATGAAATAATACTTACAGACTGATTGAGATTATGCGAAGAAAAATCGATTTTACGCGATGTTACAACTGTAATGATTTTTTTGTTACCCGTATCAAAATGTCGAGACCGACTCTATATATTTTTCCATCTTGATCTTCTTTTATCTCTTCTGTAGTCTGTACTTGACAGCTGCTGTGTTCGAAATAATTCCGCTAGACCCGAATCATTCGAATATATCTGTCGGTCAGCGGGCTTAGTCTGAATGCCAATCGCCATCTCCATTATTTCGTCGATTGTTAATCCGTTCCGAACCACACCGTACAAATTAAACGCATCGTGTTTTGGTACCTTAATGAAATTTATAATAGCTAATAACATAAAAGTAAAAATATTTTACGTTTGTTTCATCGTAAATGGTTTCGAATCAAAAAGACAATCTCCGTTGGAAACTCGCTGAAATTACTGAATTAAATGTAACGTCATTTTCACGGCGCTGCGCGTCGCTCCAATTGAAAACGGACATTTTGCATAATTCTGTTAGGTGCGAATTTCTCCAGCTACGCTGGCACAGTGAACACAATTCAGAATTATTCGCATAACGTTAGGCTGTCGGCCTTATACATAGTCGCGTTAGTTTGCTGTTAATGGGACAGCCCATGCAATTTCTTATGGTCAGTGGTCACATTTAGACATGGCATCGTACTGATCGTGACTATGCATAGGAATGGTCGTGTATGTTTTGAAGGATCCATTTCAAAATGGTAAAAATGACACTGCCACTAGCCTGTTACTATTAAGTTTTGTAACGCACATTTTTCACGGATCTTTTTCGAGTGTTAATGTTTTCAATAAAGTTGACACAAAACAAATCTTGTACTTGAGAAGTGAAAAGAGTGGTATTACGTATCTGCAATCACATAGAAACGAGACATCGTAGCTGGAAAAAGCATCGCAGATGTTTAAATTTAATATAAATTTATAATTAGAATATTTTTTTAAAAACATTCTTTTATTTGAGTGCGTGAATGCGTATACAAAATTCGTGACTGTGCTGTTGACCGTAGAGGAGTTCCTTTGTCTGGAACCATTCCTGGGTCTGGAATGGTCATGCTTATCATATAAATGCATTGTCATCGAAATATAACCAACATGTGGTTCTGATTCAGCTTACAAGATTTAACATACGCATTACAAGCTAAATAAAAGCTTGTAAATAAATTTTGTAAATTAAAGATTACTTTAAAGTCTAATACAATAATATTGGACACGTGTAACTATATAAAAGGTAACATTATGCGACCTTAGCGTATACTGAAAACTAGTAGGTCCTAATGTTATATATAGTATATACAAGCTGTTTATAAGCCCTGCGCGTTATTATTATAATTAAATTAAAATTATTATTATATAATAATAATTTTGAATACTATCATGTATTATTTATTCAATTCATCACAAAAGAAAAAGTAAAAAAATATATTTATATTACATTTCTTGATTTTTTCGAAATTGTTATGTTTAGACCATGATATAATAATTTCTAATGAGATTTAGAGACTTCGAGAATTCGCACGAATAAACTAACATATTTGCTTATTTGATTAGTTTTAAAAATCATCAATTTTCTGTAGAGATCCAAAATTATGGATCACTACGATTGCTTATGGCTACAGTGAAGATTACGTTTGGTGAAATCATAAAAGAATATCAATAAATCCTTTTTTTATATAACTAAAAGATATAGATATAAAATGTGTGCCTTTTATTTTATTTTAAAAACACGACTCACAAATTTGCTAAGCAATTATAAAGTAAATAATTATGTTAATCAACAAATCTAATATTTTTATAATTAATGTTATTTATAATATTTTAAATGAATTACAAGAAAGTTATGGATAACTACAGTAGATATGGTACAGAGAAATAATATTTGAAAAGAAATATATCCAAAAATATTGAGAATTACCTAAAACATCAACGTGACTTGGTAAATAGAGACGTAACAGTATGTTTTCGTGATCTAATGGCTATCATAATCCGAAACATATAACAACATCCCTAAATACTATCGATATTTCTGCGATAGAATTTATAAAAGTAGAGTAAAATGTATGCTCTCTAAAATATTACACATTCATACTGAGTGTAAAGCTATCGTGAAAATTCCTTTGAATTTTTGTGCTTTAAATGTGCATAGAAAAGATTCAATACCACCTTATCCTTTCGAATGAGGAGATACTAAGGGTGACATCGTAAAAAAAGGAATTGTATTTAGCGTTCTTAGCTCTATGGTCGTGATATTTATACATGGTGTCCCAAGACCATTCTCGAATGCTTAATGCGGTGTTTATGTTCCCTATTACGAGTAAAAAATAAATTAAAAAATACAAAAATAATTCATCACCAAATTTATACCTTTATGCGCTGGTATATATTTAAACGTAACCTTGACCGTCACCATGATGAAATTTGATATATCGTCTTAACAAATAATATTCGAAATCGCAGGGAGAATTGGCTGGATATTTTATCGGAATAGTCTTGTATTGTATTGTATTGCACGTTGTATTAACCAAACAATTTGTTGTTTGGTTTATTTTTTAATTTGACTGTCTTGTTCAAATGTTTGTAAATTACTTTTAAGAATTCCCAGTTCCCAGAGGACTCGTGCCTGCAACAATCAAGGTGCTTTGCTTAACTTTCCGCCATTAAGACATAAAATAATTGCATTGGCTGATTTGTCCTCCGTTCCAGAGAAACACCTTGTGCTAGGGTTAGAAAATAAAAATATAGAAATGCAGTTGAGCGGGTGGATCCGATTGTTATTCAAGTATCGTCCATCCGCGACTCGGATCTCATGGCCGCACAACACGAAGAATACAGGATAAGATCTTATGACGTCATAGGTTGTTTGTGTAATGTTTCTCTGAACGTTTTTCTATCTCTGGTTCATACGCCATTTAAATATGTGTTTTTCGTTTTAATTTATAGCCATTTTTAGGTAGTTTATTGCATTGCTTATAGCATTAAACTTCACCCAAAATCCAAGGTACCCAAGAGTAAAAACCCCATTAGAATTTGGAATGAAATAGGAGAAGAAATACAAAAAGCTTAATAATACTCGCATAACAGTAGATTAATATGCGTTGGAGGTTTATTATGGGTAAAGATGTGTGTGTACTTACTTAAGACGCATTCTATGCCCAAATATTATTCAATCGAGACATCGTAATACACTGTTTTTGATCATACTAATGTTGACCTTAAATCCTTAGCCATAAAACTATTGATCGATAGTTGCCGCGGCGTGCGTGCGAGTGATGATTTACGGCCTCGTCGAAATATATTGTCTAAATTTAGCAACTTTTAATTATCTCTAAAATAAGAATAAATTTCAAAAGTGTAGTTTTGCTAAGAACTACATTAAGAACACTTTTTTTTATTTAATATATATTTCAAAAACGAAAGTCAATATAAAAAATCAGCCTCAAAGCTATAAACCGTCCGTCCTAAATACTAAGTGGTTGAGGAGTGGTGCATCACCAAAAATATATATTTTTTGTAGATTTTTCAATGTCAGCCCTTAGCCTGCGCCTTGAGATGTGTGCGTGCGTGTTTATTTCATCAGTAGGTATTTTCGTCTATTTCATCTCAGCGGTCCTTCTAATGCTAATCCGGGAATAGATTCTTTAAAAGCCGTAAAAAAATCTGAAAAGTGACGCAGATTGAGCGCCATCTTTCTCCCTTTCGCTTGAATAGGTTATATTCAAGCCTAGCATTTTTTCATTTGGTAAAACCGTCCATGTACGTCTCAAACTCTTATGAATATTAAAGCACGCCCCCAGTTCCCTCTACCCCTCCCTCTTTCCCCGGGGCGGCAGGGGGGATAGGTGCACGTCGAGCGTCGCGGAAGGTATGTGGAAACAGGTCTTTGTCGGGGATACGGGTCGCAAAGGGTAGAAATGTAGCTTAGTACGAGATATTAGCCCCCAGCTATGCGGGTAGGATTTACACGGAGTTAGCAACTGAACCCGACATAATAGATGACATTTACCATAAAAAAACCTATAAATCGTATTCAGAATGTAAACAAACAACCCTATTGCTATAGGAAAAATATGTGATTTCCAGGACTCACGATTAAGATGTACAAACGGCGTTCACCTGTAAATTCAATGGGAAGATTGAAAATTTAAATGAAATGAAATATAATATACACCGTGTTTCAAGACCATAGCTAATAAAAATCATGCTTATTGGACCCGCGATTTCAAATATGATTTGTTCATGTTCAAAATTCATAATGGTTTCCGGGTAAAAAAATTGTAAACTATACGTGATAATATGAAATCACATTTGTCGTAAGTTCGGTCGCTAGCGAGGCCGCACCAGGCCGAGTCATTGATCGGGAGCAAAAAGGGAATTTACACGAGCGAATAACCAATTTAATAAAAAAAAAATATTTGGATTCACAAAAAATATTGAAAGTACGGGAGTGAAAACTGGTATTTATTTACTCAGTAATTAAAATGTATTATTTGGAATCAAAATAATTAATAGGTCGGAAAGAGACGATTAATGTTTATTAACTTAGTAGCCAACATTTATTATTTGGAATCAAATTAAATAATAATGCGGGAAGTTAAAATTGGAATTTATTTACTCAGTACCCAAAATTTATTATTTATTATTATTATTATTATTAAAATATCCATTGTATAGGGTGATGAATTTAGAGGCGTGGTTTTCAAGAAGAGATAAACGCATATAATTTGATGTTATGGCTAAGAATTTAGTTTTATTATAAAGATAAGGGTTTGCCATTATGTTTTAAAAATGATTTCGGGTAAGTGGCCGCCGCGGCTGACTCGAACAAATTCCAGCCGAGAGGCCCAATTTTCAACCACTTTTTGCAGCAAGTTGGGCCGTATGTCAGCAATAACGCGCCGAATATTCTCTTCCAAGGCGTTAATCGTGTCCGGCTTATCTGCGTAGACAAGCGACTTCACATAACCCCACAAAAAATAGTCCAGCGGTGTTAAATCGCACGATCTTGGAGGCCACGCCACAGGCCCACGACGCGATTTTTACTTTATTTTAGAGTGATTTTTTCTAAATTTGCACTATTTGCAAACGTTGTTCAGGAGTAAGTTTATTCATTATGAAATGGCAAACCAAACTGAGCATAAATCAAGTAACAGCTGTCAAAAACACCAACTACGAAAAAAAAAAAGAAAAAAAAAGTACGTTTTAACGAAAAAAGTAGTGTCAGATTGAAAACCACGCCTCTAAAAAAAACACCCTATACACATTAATTTTATTAATTGTTTATTACTATGTCGCATTTTATTAATATTCTAGAGAAAAAATGTATTAAGTTATTTGGAATCAAATTAAATAATAATACGGAAAAAGCCAATTGATATTTATTTACTTAGTACCCAAAATGTATTATTTGGAATGAAAATAAATAATAGTAAGGGAAGAGAAAATTGATATTTATTTACTAAGTAACAAAACTTTATTATTTGGAATCAAAATAAATACTAACAGGGGAAAAGAAAATTGGTATTTATTTAATAGGAACCTGTAATTTATTGATTGGAAATAAAATAAATAAATTTAAATAATATAAATCACCTATGTGTCATCTAATATTTTAATTCATTTTAACGTTATCAATCTCCAATTGCATCGGACAGACGAACGCTTTTTCGCACATCTTTACCGTGACCACTGAAAATCATACATTTTTGTATAGGTACTTCGTAATTAAACACATAACATACGCATATTATCTTTCACGATCACAATATATTACTAGTTTAATTGATTTCAGTACTAAAATCCTCCAAAGGACTAGAGCTTTGGAGTTTTATGTAGACCTTTGCTCTTAGAGTGGTACAATTTACTAGCATGCGTATAACTGCCCTAAGATGAAAACATTTACTAGCGTAATGACCCATTAGGAACCCGCGTGAGGTTTCATCTGGGAAAAATTGCTCCCTGCGATCCGTTCCCTCTGCTTAGCAAAATTAATGACTAGTATATACTTTTAATGAGTTTTAGGTCCAAAAATACAGGCCACGCTTACGCATAACTATGGAGGTACCTTAGTAACTATGTAATTTAATTTACATTTTTATAAATAATTTATTTAAACCCGTAAACCCATTATTTTTACCTTTCTTTATTAAGTGTCAAGCAAACTAATATCAGAAGCGACTTTTTGACTTTAATTCAGATTTTTTTGGCAAATTTATAACGCTAGTACAATATTCTAATTACAATATCTTAATAATAATAATAATAAAACAATGCACTTTCTAGATATCCTTTCGATTTAATTTCTAATCTGAATTAAAGTATGCTTAAATAAAAGTTTTACTGGCGAAATGATTATTTTAGAAAAAAAATGTGTATATTTTTAGGTTTTTTTAAATGTAAAAAAACGTCATAAACTCTATAAAGAACTTCATAATGTGAAATTATACACGTAACCTCGCACGTTATGTTTAACAATATTATTTTTTGGGCAGTGCTGAAAGATTTTGTTCGCATTAACAGGTTACCTTGGCCGCTTCGCTGCGTCTAAAACGGTTCCATATTGTGCGAATATATGATTACGCAAATCGGTTATGCGACCATGCACGCTGATAATTATTTTCGGTTGCAGATGTCGCTGGTGCTGCCGCACGCGGGCGGCGGTCCCGGATCGGAGTCCCCGGACCCGCGCAGCCCTCGGCGCGCGGTGAGCCCCCTCCTTGAGGTCCGGAGACCCCACTGCACCCTCAACTGCGACTATTGCAACGCCGTTCTCGAGGACAAGTTTAAGCATATGAGTGAGTATTCTAGTGGTTAGACGCACATTATATGTAGTCATACCGTTTGGCACAAGCAAATTTAGCTTAGTTGAGTAGAGCCGAAAATTGAGAAAGCGGATTGGGAGAGCAGTCGAATTATTTAACTCCATTTCAGCGGAGATTGATATATTCGTCTCTTCGTCCGATCGGATTAAAAACCTGCTTTGTGAGAAGATCGTGAATTACATGCTTTTATTTAACTTGCAATGTTTGTGTGACGGTTTAGGTCGAATCTTGCAAGCTGAATTAGAACTTTTGTTATTATTCACCTGAAAGCATTATTTTTATTATCGTCTGTTGCCATGTAGTTTTCACTATTAGTTGTGGTTATTCTTTTATTATCATCATTTTTCTTATATTCTTCTAAAAAAAAATATTGAATTAATAAAATGTGTACATATGGAAACCTGTAAAATAAATAAAAAAATATTTTATTTGACCTAGGTTACAGCAATTCTTATAACAAATATAACTAATATTTATTTATTTGGGCAAAAAAACAGTATATACTCGTACATAGAGAAATAAGCATTAAAGATTACAATGTTTACCTTTATATATTTGCACTGTCAAAAATATAATTACTGTGCGACAACAGTAATTCGTAGAAACTGAAACTAACAAAACAAAATATGATACAAACAAATGCTGAATTACTTTTAATATAACCAAATAAAATAAAAGTACCGACAATAAAACAGGATAATCCTGAAAATTAAAAAAAACATAGACTTTTTAAGGAAATTGGAGGTTCATTTAAAGTAAGCATTATTTTTTTTTGTATTCTGCTTAGAATGTCTACTCTATAAAGGAAAGCTTCTTCAGAAAGAGTCCAGTTAGATACGGGTCGATCGATTATTACAATGGGAATTCAGAATTTGTGCAAAAAATGTGGAGAAAACTTAATAAATCAAGATGAGCTCACTTAGCTCGAATTCTTCCGTCCCACGTTGCGATCATAAATGATATATTCTCTGCGTCGCAAAATATCTGAAATCCTTTTGGTAATATTTCAAAAAAGTAAAAAAATACATAATATTTTAAGTTTCAAGTTACAACGTTTCCACAAGCAACTTTTATTCGAATCTTACTGATACAATTGGTTTAAGAGCATGCCCTAAAAAGACATTGTTAAATTATTAGAGCTGAATCTTTGACTTACTGCAAGAAAAAAATAAATAAATATGGATTGGTGTACATGCTTGGTCTCAGATGAACTTCGTTTTTGTTTTGTAAGTATCTGGCTAAATGTGTATAGTATAACATACACGGACTAAATACCATTGAATGTATTTAAATACATACGACATATACGTCCGTCTGTTTCGTATTTTTGAATATGCCCATAAATCGTTTATCCATTACGATGGGTTTTTCAAGTATGTAGGATATTTACTAGTAAATATTTTACGCTTTAGATACTTTTTCTATTGAAATTTGTCATAAGAATAGATGGGAAAATATTTATAAATATAGGAATTTTGAACATCGAAGAGTATTCACGACCAAATACCTATTTATATTTAAGGACAATATTTTATGGTTTACTACAATTTAATTATTGTTATAATAAACCGGTTTTACACATGTATACGAAGTGCGAATTTATGATAAAATATTTATTTACGGAAAAAAAAATGAAAGTTTTAGTTTGAGTTCTTATGGATGAAACCCATTACCACCGCAACCGCCCGCAACCGCCCCGCAACCGCCCCGCAACCGTCCCGCAACCGCCACGCAACCGTCGCGCCCACTCTAACGAGCACTCCGCGAAAAAATCCCGCTGCGACAAGTTAAATGGGTTGGCAAAGTCCCTATCAAAAATGAGAGGTTACAATGACCCTTCCATGTGGTCGGTGACTCAGAGGTTCTAATTAAAATTCAATAAAATTTAATAAAATTAATTCAATAAAATTCAATAAACGTTATTGTTTCTTAATAGTAAGAAATATATGCATTATTTTATTATTCAATTATATTTAAAATACATAAGTAACTTTTTTATAAGATTCACTTTATTATTTATATTTTGTCATATTTAAATTTATTTTATTACTTTATATTGACTATTATATATATAAAACTTAATTTGTACTATATTAACGTAACTTTAAATTATCGTATCTTCTTCAAGCGTAAATATAATATAAATCATCCAAAAAGTAAAATAGTCTACCGTGGAGTCGGTCTAGTAAGGTTTGGTTATTAATTAGCAATAAATTTATAGTATTTTTTAATGATACATATACTAGTAATAATTACCATTAATAAGGGGAATAAATCTTTTCCTCTACTACACCCACAGTAGAGAGCCTACACATAGGACTCACCAGGCTGTTTACATGTGTGTGTAATCTTAGGCACGGACGGGTGGGTGCGGGTGGGTTCGCTCGCAACGATGGTCTCTGTTCAAATGCAGTCGTTTGACGTAAGAATCAGACCCTGAGTACCCTCTCTAGGTACTTCTCTGTTCTGTGGCTTGTATCTACATAATGAATACAGTATTATTACTAAAAAACCCAACTCTGAATTTCTCTATACGGCATCTGAGTGCATCGGATCGATAAAAAATGAATTTTCGTAAACTAAAACCAACCGAAGTGAGGCTCGAAGGTCCGACACGTGAGGCGGCGAAGACAACGATGCTAGCCGTATGCGATTTGGTACGTTTAAACCCTTGCTTTAGGCAAGGAAAACATACTCATCGAATTGAATTAGCCCCCAATTTCGGGGAATGTTGCCTCTGCGTGTCGTTGTTATTTCAGAATGTTCCGCCTAATGGGGAAAATTTAGTTTGTTATTGGGTGCGTTTAATAAACCCCACTCGTATGCTAGCGTATTTGGTTTGTTAATGTATATTACATAAGATGCTCCTATATGTTGTGTATTAAATTATACATAATACCCTATTTATGAAGTCATATACAACATTATAGACGGAGGGAAATGGTTAGTTTTCCTAATTAATTTAAACAAAACTTAGCATTTTACCAAGTAAGTCTTTTACATATACATATTCAACAACTTGTAAATTTACATTTATAAATAATTAACAAATTTTATACATAAACGTAACATAGGAAAATTTATTTTCTTTTTTATGACTTCATTTCCGTTCTATTTATATCATATAATATAAATTTTAAATTCCAAATGCTTCCTAACTCATAAATACTTAAAACATAAAAACTTGAACGTATATTAAAAAATTTAGGTAAATAAATGTTTCTATTAAATAATCTGTATGCAGTCATAACAATAAACTATGAGCCATTTAAATCCAGTAACTTGTAACAGAGCAAAATGAAGTGTGAACGATATAGCAATGGAAGTATTACGATCTTATGTATTCAATTCATTTATGTATCTGAGAATATTTTGCCATTGATACTACTAGACTTCTTTTTTACAACGCACAACCGAGCAGTATTCAAGTAATTATTTATTTATTATTTTTTGCAAAAACAATACATATCAATTTACATTAACCTTAAAGCGAGAACTGCTGTTCTAAGGTGAAATCAGTTCACCAAATTGGTGATATTGAACTGCGAATGGAACTGACAGATGTGCTTTTGATACTTGCTTTTAGTACCTATAGCTACTATGTTAGCAGTTATAAAAAGATAGACACTAAGTAACGGTACTGATTTTCAGTTTAAACACAAATCAATTCTAGCATAAAGTAATATAAACACATAATAATAAAAGTTTTGCCCGAAAAAATATTCTTGATCTCAGAAATACAACAGCTTGTGATCCATATTCCGTTCTCTCAGTAAGTACCTAAGTCTATCGAGGCAGTCAGTACACCTACCCTCTTTCATAATACGTCGATGCGACCATTGGCACTTCGAGTTCACCATTAAGTCAAGTGGCTTCCGGCAAGCGATCGTATCAGTTCCCTATGCAGATAAGGGACCTTTCCTTGCCGCCCACTTTACTACCCTCAAAGAAGCCTGACTCTGCGCTGATCCCCTTTGAAAGATCCTCTCGAAAGCCTTACAATAATAACGCGGAAGAGAGGCACATAAATGTATCGGTTTAACAGTAACAGCTAAGGTTTATCATACGTTTATCTAGCTGCGTTTGAAGCATTTTTTTTTTACAAATAATAAGGAAAAACTTTTGCTCGATAATATAACCTCATCATAATAAAAAAATAAGAAAAATAATAAAAAAAACCATGTAGCTATCATATAATATCAACTCCTTCTGTACATTGTTTAAGAGTAGTCAGTTATTTAACCAGAACCTGATGTTTTGCAGCTGGGCCCTACAGACGTCGTTAAAGGCATCGCCCAGCTGTGACTACTCGTGCCTGTGGTACAAACTTGTGATGGGTTGCTTCATTTCCTGTCGCCATTTGTGCCAGCGGCACTTTAAACCATTCGGCGTGCGTTTTAGATTAGGTCTGAGTGATAAAAATAAAAAAAAACAAACAATGGTATCATGACATTCTTTCAATTCATCACACACCATTTTAATTTTTTTTGAAAATTTTGGTAGTCTAGTGGTTAAGGTGTTCGACTACCCAGCGGTCATATATTTTTTTGTATAAAATCTGTTGTCCGCGTGTGTTTAAGCATGTTTTTTGAAGTCCATTTTTTTTATTTTACTTTTTACTGCGGTAGAAATTAAGTTTTTTTAATTAATTTTGTCAATACATATGTACGCGATATTATAAGTCAGCAACCTGTCCACTGAAATCAATTTGTAATTTTCAATTTATCAGAAAACTTGATTGGATGAAATCCATCAGAGATACCTAAATTTAATTAATATTTCTGGAACGTTGCACGCTAAAATTAATTGCTCTTTGGTTGTTGATGATTGAATCGAGCGCTCGAGTGCCTAACTAATAAAAAAGTTAAATAGCTGTTTTGGAGTCCAGACTGTGACAACGTTTGCTATAAATTCATTCATTGTTTATTAATGTTATTATTATAGTGTTATTATGCTAATGACAGCATGTTTCCTGTTTACTGCATAACGTCACGATGATAGCCTGTGGCAGTACGGAGATTTAATTCACACACTACAGGATGTTTTTAAATTTAGGTCACTCCCTTAGGAGGTTGATCCATGTCGATGACTAAACCGGTCTCACGAAAAAAAAAATATACTAAAATAATTAAATTATTAGCAATTTTGTTTTTCTTCGAAGTGTTTCGCGAGCCGCGCGCTCGGGGGTCGCTGACCGGCCGCCTCGCGGTATGCGTTCAACCGCGTTCTCAAACATTAGGACGATTTCTATTTAATTTTGAAGTCGTTTTTCTCGTAATTGAGAAAAAAAATACAATTTTTTTTGATGATTAATGTTTGATTGTCGATATATATCAACGTCCTAAAAAGAGTACCCTAAATTTATATACACCTGTTGAATTCAATGATGTCCTTCTAGATGTATATCGACATCTAAACCGGAAAAAAAAATCACACCAAAATGATTATACTGTCAAAAAGCTTTGTGTTCTATTTCTAATTAATATAGTATTGAGTAGGTTTCCGTCCAACTTGACATGAAATTGTAACACGTGAAAAGCGTTTTCCTCATTTTTGAAGTGAAAACTTCTTTATGCGCGGGTCGGGCCAATTTTGGATGTGCGTTAGATGCTTATATCATTTTAGTACCCCATTCTTGTCACCGCTCGTATTAGTTTGCCTAGACTAGCGAATGTCGCGTTCGCTTTACTCGCACAATGCCCCCGGTTCGAGTCCGGGCAGAAACACTTCTATTTTTTTAAAGTTTTCTCTTTTGTCGGTAGTCATCAATGACTGCCTATGTTTTTTTTTAAATTTAATATATGTAAGAGCTAAATGAACTAAAACACATTTTATTTTAACGTTTCAAAAGATAAGGAGGTTTCATGAAGTCGTCCTACCTGCTAATTCGCGTAAGATTGTTTTTAATAGAGTTTTCTATATTTTTCAGGATACCAATATTTTAACAAAAGATTTGTGTTTTCGACCGAGAAAGGGAGGGTTATTTTTCGATACAATTTTATTAAAACCTGAATGCTTTACCAACTTCAGGAATTCTGGTCTGTTTTTGTTCGGGGCGGGTATTATGTACCCTAAACATGGCTAATTCATGAAACGTTAGATTATTCAGCACCTGCGCCTGGAGGAAGGGTTGGAATCCATGTGAACCATTGCCGGGCCGACGGTTAAGGAGTGCCACACGTGCACATTTACATAAACACACATTCAAACACAGCAGTAAGCCGTTTATAGTTCAAATCTTGTGTTACCAATTTTACCTATCTAGCCTATTAACCTATATATACAACTTTACAGGCACGATTTTTGGTTAAAAAACCAAATTTTTCAAAAAGTGTAATAGCGCATCTTATAATATACAGGGTGAACTTAGTCGGCAGTATCATTTTAAGGAGTGATTTGAACAACTTGTGTTCAACAAGTTTTGGTTTAAACGTTTGGCGCGTATTGTTGTGTTTCTGATCTATCCAATTGCCTTATATTGCGCGCGGGAAACTACCCGTTGTTCACTATCTTCAATACATTCGTAGGTGCAGTTATTGGGTCGCGATGTCGTGGCGCCGCGCGGTCTGGTATTTTGTTAGGCGACCGCAGTTTAAAATAATGTTGGGACTCTTTCTTTGCCATTTTAGACCATTTTTTTTCTTTATTTACAAAAGTTTCTGAACAAAATTTCTTCAATATTATGTCCCCTAAAAAGAATACTGCTGACATTGCGTTCACCCTGTTTTTCTTTTCCTAAATTAACAACACTATTCAATTCACTAGTCAATTAGTAATACCTACACATTCAATATCTTGAGAAGATGAACTGATGCCACAGCTCGGGAGTTCATTAGAATATAATTAGAACACGGATGAACACATCTCAATTATGTATTTCGCTAATTGCATCTCTCAATAATTAAGATGCCATTCGAACACACTCGTAGTTACTAATTAAACTTGTATTGGGAATATGTAGATATACATAAATCGCTCGGTTAGTGTACTAATTTTGGTTAATTTTTGCAAACTTATTTAAAGTTGATTTGATATTTCCATTGGTTAGGTTGAGCTGCTAGTTTTACTTGACGATTACTGCCCGGTGGATATAATTTTATTTTATGCACAAGTGCAGATGGTTTAAACTGCATATGTATTTTTTAATAATTAAAATAGTGCAGGAATGTTTAGTTTAACCTATTAATAAATGTTATATTAGTGCTCTCTAGACCTACTAGGAAAAATATATTTGAATTTAACACTTCACTAAAAGTTCGTTAAAATTTTTGTTAAAAAAAACTGCATTTATTTTTCTTAAAATACAAGTCGCATCTTTGGGCATATTCGCCCGCATTGCTAGATCTTACGAACATTTGATTGCTTTATATTTTGATTAAATCCAAATATTACTTATTTAATTACTGATACTTTCATTTGTGTCGAAAAATGGTTTATTTTTTTTGGTTTTATACTGACATCAACCTATTTATTACGTTTGCAGTAGTATCACAGATTACATATTAAAAATAATATTTTCCAAGTTAAGACCATTTCGATTATAATAATTTTAACATTTATTTACGCAATATACCTTTATTTCAAATTAGATATTCATTGCAATTAATTGTTATTATGAATATACTATAAAAACGAATCAAATCAATTTTTACAACGTTTGCCGCATATATTTTGATAAATATGGAGATTTTTTCGGTGGTGTATTTTTCCCGCTAAAAGATGATTAATGATAACTTTTCTCTCAGTCCGTTGAACTTTTAACCTCTATTTTCCTCTTTCCTCTCGTTAAGTCATTAATCTTACAGTCGCTAGAACTGAGCCTCGGCTGTAGAATATTTTAGGCTTATTTTCTAAGGAAAGCTGGTGATTCAGGTGGCGATGTAATGCAATGGATTTAATTAAAATCCTTCTTAATTTATTTTACTACATTATTTTTAATAAACAATTATATAATTAATAAACAGTTTATTTTAGTCTAATTGAATTGACGAAATTTAAGAAAATAGAGTAATAAATATATAGTCATTATTATTTCTTTTGAAATTTATCAAATGTCGACAATATTCATAAGTCAGTTCTGAAGTATCAAGTCTGCTCTTTCTTTAGTACCGTCCTCTCGCTCAGATATACGCGTGCACTACTATCTAACTCTCTCGCTCGCCTACGTGCGCACCCCCCCCCCTCTCCTTTCAGTGCTGTTGGGGACGATGGCTTATAATCTACGCACTCATGCGTGCTTTGGATTTTACATGGTGCATATATATAAATATATATATTATTTTAATTCGATGGCGATCAAAAATACGCTAAAAAAATTTATACAAATTATTAAAATCGAAACAAATTTTTGATTTGGTAATATCTATTATTGGATGATTCGTTTTTTACACTGGAAAGTAGATTCGACATTTAGTCGTGTCGAAAAGGTCGTGACCTTGACCTTCAAACTCTCAATGATGATCTTCTTATTTTTGCATCGACGTCTTACGACTTCGCTGGTATTGGAAACACTATGTTTTCAGTCATAAAAGCAACTGAAAAAATATTACACCCTCTCTTAAATTATTAACTTATTTTGGGGTTACTAAATTGCCAGACGGTTCCAAAATACTTAATACAATTACTTATCGTCCATGGGCATCTATAATCGACAGTAGTTCTTCAGAGTTTTGTCTTTGCTGATGTCGACCGTTGCTTGTTGCAGGATCAGGTGATGTCAGAAACCGTGGTTCATCACCACTGTCGCTGTCGCCGAGGGTCTCCCTAACTGGAGATGTGACCTTTCCTGTCTTGCCGGCCGATGACGCGGATCGGCCAGATTTCCCGGCGCTCAAAGAAAATATTAAGAAGATTAACAAGTTTGTTGGGTTTTTTAGATACTTTATTATCTTTCTTAAAAATATTGAATGTAGAAATACTGTCTTGGGAAAGAATGTGTCCTTATTAATGTAAAATTCACATACTAAATATACAACTTCTGAAATATCACACTCCTGAATATACAAGGCATAATATGTAGATTGTCGGAATTCTAAGTCAAGTCTACGACAGATCGTTTCTGTAGTAGAAATATATCACTCACATACTAAACGTTTCTATGTCAGAAATGTGTCACAGTTTCATTATATCATTGCATCTTTAGTTGTTTAAATTAATATTATGTTATATTGTGATTGTTATTATGCTAGTAGTTAAATTTAAGAACGCGCTAAGGAAAAAAATCACATATTATTATATCCATCCGTAAAACTTTGTAAGGTTAATGGGTTGGTTTGGACAAAATCCAATAGATTTAAATTTAAATAAAATATTTATGCTACTTTAACGTGTATAAATTACCGAAACTTATTATTAACATAAACGTTACATTTGACACGCGAAACTAACTTTTTAGGTGCGATGGATTTAATCTCTTCAGAATAGAAAAGATGCTTATCTAGAAGCTGGTACCTTTTGTAAATGAGGGGTTTCTGGGTTTCTTCTGGGGAGAATCTGCACCTGTCGATAGGCTCAATATGTACAGGTGTTTGTTCAGTTTGCAGTGGCCTGTTAAGGTTCTGTTTAGGATCCTTTATTGGTTCCGGTTTGACTTCAGAGCTCAGATAGTATTTTTTGCGAGAATCTTACTCTTCTACGATAAATTCTTTGGCTTGCTTTTGTCCAGGCATTTCTTGCCTGTAATTTATACTTGCCATTTACGCAGTAATGCTACAATATATAAAAGCGATTTTGATAAAAAAGTTGCGCTCAAATATGCGATATTTTTGTAAAAATAAATATTTCATTATATGGTGTTTACTTCGCAGAGATGTTGAAGCGACCTCTTTGCTGGACAATCTTCTGACGCAAATGGAGCAATACGCGAATAACCTTGAGATGCTAGTCGAAGAAAGGACATCCGATTATTTGGAGGAGAAACGGAAATGTGAAGAGCTGTTGTACCAACTATTACCAAAGTAAGTACAAAACAAAATAATACCGAATTGTTTGAGTATTTTTTAACCGATCTCAAAAAAGTTAGTTAGTTAAAAGTTATAAATAATTAAATAAAATAAATATATATATTTTTTTATTGTTAGATCCGTGGCATCTCAGCTGATCCTCGGCCAGCCCGTCATGGCGGAAACCTACGACCAAGTGACGATATACTTCAGCGACATTATCGGCTTCACTCAGATCTCTGCCGAGTCCACGCCTCTGGAAGTCGTTGACCTACTTAACGATCTTTACACCAGCTTTGATTCTATCATCGAGAATTTCGACGTGTACAAGGTAATAACTTGTTATCGTATCTTACACCTGCCCCTCACATAACCGGGGGAACAGCAGATGATCTCGCAAATAGTTATTGCCTAAAATTTCTGGGATGAAAATGGGTCCTCTTAAATTAAAAAAAGTTTACTTTAATATAGCAACTTTATTTTAAAATAAAAGTCGCAGATACTAAATGCCAGAAGGGAGGGGAAAGGGAGGCTTCTTAATTTGTGGAAATGATGAAGGGACTATAATATAAGCTAAAACGATTATATTCTGCATAATAACAATGGATGTTGCATTGGCTATTCTCTTTTAATTTGTAGAATTTTGTATGTAAATCTATTACATATTTCTATTAATTTATATGTTATATATAGTTAAGGAAATTGATGGCATCTAGAGTTTATTTATTTTATTTTATGTATTCAATAAATACACATTTTTTTCTTTTATGTACCAGCCAAGCCTAAGGTTTATTTGCTGGAAACCAAGTGTGTAATATACAGATATTTATATTTGCAAAATATGTTTAGATTATTTGGTTCTGTATTTTACACGTCCTTTACATTATAAATATAGTAATTTTGCTAAAGCTGAAGTAAACAGCGTTATATCTGATGATATCTGCATTATTCGTATCTTTGATATATTTAAGTCAAAATGATATGATATCGTTTCATGTCATTTAGATAGGTTAATAAGGGTGTACAAATTTTTGTCAAACTAATGTATTTTTTATGTGAAAATACATAATGTTCTTTGGTGACCATAGGTAATGTTGATCTTTAGGTGATGGTTTGTTTGCGCCTTCGATTATTATACTTCTGCGCTTGTTAATACAGAAGGCATGCGTAATGTTATTCTATCATCCCAGGTTGAGACGATAGGCGACGCATACATGGTAGTGTCTGGTCTCCCAGTGAGAAATGGCACGGCTCATGCACGCGAAATAGCCAAGATGTCACTGGCCCTGCTGAGGAACGTACGGAACTTCACGATACCCCACCGGCCCACCGAAAGGCTCCTCTTGAGGATAGGAATGCACACAGGTTTGTTGAAGAATGCTTCGCTTTATATTCATTTTAATTATCATGACAAATTTAAAACAAATTTACACATTTATCGTAAACGTGCAAATGAATGAATAAATATAATGAAGTGTAATGTAGATTTCATACTCATCCAAGGTCCTTGCGTCGCTGGTGTAGTGGGCCTGAAAATGCCGCGCTACTGCCTTTTCGGAGACACAGTGAACACTGCCAACAGAATGGAGAGCCACGGAGAGGCGCTCAGGATCCACGTCAGTCCTTTCACCAAACAGGTTCTGGATACCTTCGATTGCTTTGAACTGGAATGCCGAGGCGAGATCACTATGAAGGTGAGTTAATTTCTTCGTTTAAAAGCGAACAAGCTCATCTGGCATCGGTCCAATATGGTCCTCGGTTTTTTAATGGAGATGTTCTCTTGATGTGATTTATTTATGGGTTTTACATCTCTTCTCATTATCGAACAATAGAAGTTTTAAAAGGATTAATCTTAAATTATAGCTGAATTACTAAAGTTAGCCAAGGCGATACTTCTCCTTGGTATTTGTGTGTTGTCTATGCATATATCCTGTTTCAAAAGACATTGTGGTAATAAAAGATGCTTTACATAATAGCCTTTATTTTTTTTTTATAAATATTTTCCTGATCTTTTTCATAGCTTATCTTCGATTTCACCAACAATTTACGATACTAGAATATTTTAGTAGAATATTTTGATTCTGTTGCATTTCACCGCAATATAATGCTTGTCTGCTTAGGATGAAAATTCCTTATAACAATTTTCTCAATGTTTAGTAGTATTTACCTAAAAAAAACTACTTTTAGGGCAAGGGATCTATGGTGACCTATTGGTTGGTGGGCGAGAAGAACCGACCCTTAAACGACGAAACATCGTACGTAGAAGATAAAAGCACATTTCGACCAGCTTTGGTCAATCCTAGTATCACTTTTCAAGGACCGGATAGTCCCAAATGCAGCTCAGTCCAGAAGAAGAACGGAACCCTGGACCACAACGAAGTCGACTTCATTGACACGCCACTCACCAACGATGAAATTCTCCAAACAAATTTCCCAGTGGAAGAGAATTTCGTACAACATGAAATTAAGGAGGTGTATAGAAATTGCTATTCTGGCATAAGAAAGAGTGCTTCGATTGGAATGGATTCTGTGATGTGCGGTGGTAATAAGATATGTAATGGTCAAAGCAATAGAGGAACTACAACCACTCACGATTGCAGTGTTATCAGTAAAGGTAAAGTGAGGGATGTTATTAACAGATTTAACAGCAACAATTTAGTGAACAACCAACATTCTAAACGAGATTTGCGCGGCAAAGGTTTAAAAGCCAATGATTAAAACGAACTAAACTTATTAACTAAAATACTGGTATATATGAGCGCAATAAACTTCACATAATACTGACAGCCATATTATTTTAATATTATTCCTTTTACATTATATTACTTTAATAGATTTAATTTTTGCTTAAGATATTTGACATATTAGCAAAAGAAAAATTATGTTGTTATCGAATAGAACTTTAAGAAAAACATTATGACTACTGTTGTTTCAGCAGAACAAATCTCTTTTTCACGAGCATTTATTTAGCTTGCAATAATTGTTAGTCTTTTTAGGTTAAATCTTGCAAGCTGAATTAGAACCACTTTATACCTTGGTTCAGTTACGATAGCGATGCATTTTTTATTGCACACTAATGCTTTATTACTACTAAACTAGAATGCAAATGCATGGCAGAGTTTCCACCCGCTAGCCGATAGGGGATTACCAATGTATCAATTAGTATCAAACAATGCATCTGTTTAATATAGTTAAATCTACCCTCTTTGTTTTGTATAGTGTCAACTAGTTATAGCTATTTATTGATTCATCAGTATTTTCACCAGGTTTTATGTTCTTGTAGTACTATTTTATTTTATACATATTATTATGTATTACTTTAAAGAACTATTGAGATATTTTATTTTAGAAAAGAATTTTAATGACCTAGATTATATACAATTATTTTGGGCCCTAATCAACTAAACTAAATGTCTTGTACTAGAATCAAATGAGATGGTGGTGACGAAGCGTAGAAATGGTATTCCTGGACGCGGATTCGTACCCGCGTCACACATCTAACACACACTCACCTTAATCACTAGATATCCTACAAAAAATATTTTTCTTTTTTATAAAAAAAATAATAAATTACTGAAAATTGGAATGCTGTTTGTAAAAAAATGTAAATGTGCACGGCGTACTTATAACAAATTCTACAAATATTTTTTTTTTGTTAAATCCAAAATAAATAATACTAAATATAAAATACAGCCAATACGTATTAAATACTTAGATTGCAACATGCAATTGATAGAATTATTATTATTATTATTATTGGAATTTTCATTAATTTTAGGGCTGAGAAGAACACTGTGAAGGCAGTGGTAGTTAAAAATTTAGTGTATATCTAGATTTAATATAGTATAATTAATCCTAAAAAAAATATATGAAGGCACAATTTAAATATAAGTTTCAAAATGAAGAAGGTGATTATTTTACGGGAGATGTAATAAGTTCCTTTGAATAATATTATTTATTTAGATTAAAGTTTTGGCGTACAAATTTTGGTGGTAGAAGTTTAATACAGTGATTGTAGTTGAAACTGGGAAGAATGCCGAATTATTTGGTAGTTTTGGTTTTAAGCTAAGACCACAAAATAGCTAGTGGTAATACATTTATCTAGAATTTATGGCATGGCGCAACATAGCTATATTAATACATATAATATGTAACTTACAATTGATGAATATTATGTACTAGAAGTATAAACGCCATGACAACATTTTAGAAGGTTCTTGTCTAGTAAAATCTTATTTTATTTATTTTATGCCACTAAAAATGTTATTTTTATTATTTGAATCCAAACTTAAACTTAATACTTGTTTTATTTGTAGAAATAAAGGTAAAAAATATTTATTTTACGAGTCTGTGATATTATGCGCTCCAATTAAAAGTCAAGTTAGATATTACTTTTATGCAACGTTGTTTGTTTTAATATTATTCTATTATTAATATTATAATATTACGATTATATTAATTACTCTAGATTGGTGTATTCTACCAATACAGTTTTTGTTAATTATCTCGAAAGAAAAATATTTTGAATGTTTGCAAATTATTTCAAAGCTCAAAAAAAAATGACAAATTATTGATGCCAAATATTTGCTGTTTTATTATTAAAAAAATATGATAATTTAAATGTATATTTTAAATTAATTAAAAAAAAACGCTATTATATTAATTTCAAATAGATATTACGTTATAAAAATAAAAGGAAAATTTGTTACATTTATTTACACCAGAGTCTATATTCTGTGCTAGGATGTCGTGATAAATAATATAAGGAAAAGTAGATGAAAAAACACTATATATAACATGCGAGCGTTAACCACAAATCTGGATTTTCTTTTTTCCTATATGCTTGTTAAATACAATAAATATTGTAATATTTTAGTATTACACATTTCCAATTATTGCTGTTGTGCAATTCATAGTTACTTAAGTTAAAACAATACGAACATTGTTAAATATCTTTTTTACTTACACGAATAAATACAAGTTTGTTTGTTATTGCAGAGTGACATAGTTTTATATAATGAATCATTCGTTATAGCCTTGTACTATACTTATTATTTGTAATACATATAGTGGACAAATATTATATTTTTTTATAAAATAATGATTTTATTTGTAGTGCGATTGCCATATAAACTGTAAAAGTTTATATAAATATTTTAAATAATGTTAGTATGTTCCCATATTTAAAAAAAATATTTAATCGCTTTCATAAAAAAATTTTAGGATTATTATTCACAAACTATTGCTCCGTTGTGGTCCAATTTTACCGAATCTTATATTAAATATGTAATAATGTCAGTTAGATTTACATACTAGGTTATTTATACCTACGATTAGAAATTGAAGTATTGTAGAAAGATATAGTTTTAATAATTATGGGAATTTTCATATTTTAACCTTATTTTAGTTTGTAGTTAGTAAACATTTTTTTATATTTCTTAAAAATACTGATAAACACAATTAAGGTCCAATTCAAAGTTGATAGCATCATCCTGTTAAAATGTATTTTGTTGTATTTATTGTATATAAATTATATAGATTAATTATATAAATACATATAATATTCCTAATTTATTCTTTTTCTACTCTTCTATGTATGAGCTACGTATATATATATACTAAATATTGACAAAATTATTTATACGAATTATTCTTTAGACTTTAAATAATACCTAAACTAGTTAAATTTATTATATTAAATAACTAAAGGGAAAATAATCTTATAGATCGTCATGATTTAGTTTAAGATTTTTGAATTAGAGAGTAAAAATTTTTTTTATTTAGGTACACTTTTGGAAATAGGTACCTATTGGTGGATTTTGAATTTATATACAAATTCGCCCATTTAAAAAAATACGATATGTAAGGAAAAAACTTAGCTGAAAGAAGTTAGCATTGAAACGGTGATACACCCATAAAATACTGTTTTTTATTAGAACTGTTTTTAGGTAGATTATTTAATAAATTTATTCGTCAAAAATACAGATTTTGAAGAAAATTCTAACGTTAAAACAATAACATAATATTGCCATGATCATTTTTACACATACGGTTCAGATTAATATTAAATGATGAACTATGCGAAATATACTATATGTATATAAAAAAAACTATATAATGAATGAACTATAAAATATGATATATCAATTACTTGTTTCATATATACATAAAACTCTTAATTGATATCTTAAAGATATATAGCACTTCCTTGAAATGGTAAGTACTATTAACCTTATGTAATAATGGAAACATCTTAAACAGCTGTTAGTTTTTCTTTATACACTAATATCTCCCTACGACGGGATTAAAAGCGTTTTTCTTGATAATGGACCACTTTTGCAAACACCACAAAATTAGAAAATTTTGTACTCATTTGCAACGCTTTTTGATTAAATAATAATGAACTAATACATATATGTATATATATATATATATATTATACTCAAAATATATATACACATAAAAAAATATGTATTTAATCATAAGATGCTTATATATAATTTTTTTTTAAGTGTCAAGACGCACTTTGTGAAGACACACCTTCGACTTTACATAATTTATCTTTTCGTCTTATCTCTACGATTTACAAATCGTGCACTTACAGTCAATGGAATTATATCGAAGACTTAGGTTATTTTTTCCTTAATCTACGAGAAGTTTTAATTGTAAATATAATTGTAATCCTGAAATTGTATCCCTGAAATAATAAATCAAGATATTAATGGCTTATGCATTGAGATTACAAGAAATATGCGATACATAATTGGACACGATCTTTTTAAATTTTGGTAGCTAAAAAACCCTTATGATAATAGATTTAGTATATCATACAGTTTTATAAATACTCTGATTTATAATTAAAAATAGTTTTTATGAAAAAAAAACGTGTAGGGAAAGAAAGTCATGCTGTGACTTGTACGTACTTAGGATATTATGTAAATTTTAAAAGATTTTTTATATTATCGGACTATCTTGTTTTATTCGACTATATTACCAGTTTGAATAAATAAGATTAATCAATGTTCTGAAGTTTAATTTTACAATAATAATTCATGTTCTTTAAATATTATTTTGAAACCAAATTAAAATTCAATGTCGTTTCACGACCTTTATAGCAAACTTATAAGTGTTGATGTTTAGTCTCCCGACTCGTCTTCCAGATACTTACTCCTATTTTGAATATAATATCTAGCTGCATTTTACAGTAGTTATCCAAAATTAACACATCTTAACCTATTATCTCATATTTTACAGTATACAAAAAAAACGGATTGAAGAATATAAATTTATTTTCAGTTCTATTGTTTCTAATTTTTTTTATTTTTTAATGTGCTTTATTCGTGCAATTATCTTAACAACTTTAATTTACCCTTCTCAACATACAATTTGTTAATTGGGTTTGAAAATGATTCCTTAAATTCTTTCCACAAAAAAACGCTATAAATATTTAAAAATCAACATTTAAGGCGCCCCGGGACGCATTTGTCCTTGAGATTTGAAAGAGTAGGCTTTATTCGAACATTGACGTGTATAAAAGAGACGGATATACTCGCCGACCGCGAATTCGTTACATTTGGAATCGATGAAACATGTTTTTTGTATTTAAATAATTATTATCATTTGAAAAAAATGTTTTTTTTAAGTAATGTCCTAGATTATTATATTGTCTATCTTTAGAAAGAAAAATTAGTTTCGCGTCACTTACACAACTTAAAAGAAAATCGTTGCAAGAAAAAAACAACACTTTCTTATTTATTTATTTTCATTACCATAATAAGGTGTATTTCGTTTTTTTTTAAGCAAAGTACTAAATTAATATATGTAGAATATTGTGGTATTTTTAGTTTTAGCCATTTGTTGGGAATAACTTCAACAAAATGCACCAAAATACGTTACAAAACACGTTTTAGGGACTGGTGGCGCCTTAAAGTACTTGCGGTACCTTACAGAATTCAAACCTTACAGAGTCCGCAAACAGTGTTTTAGTAGGTTCATTGTTTTAACGTTGATGGGTACAATTAATTGCACGCATGTGATTTCATATGTATGTAATTCGGCTGCGTCCGGCTACCACGCGCAAAAACAAAGTACTCGTATTGTTTTTTTATCCAATTCTGGTTGAAACAAAGTAATCCTATCCACTGTAGTTTTTTCGAGAATTTTCCTATGAACCGTTACTGAGATATAAAAAAAACAGTGAAGTCACTTTTTACTTTGTTTTTGTGTTTATCTTTCAGTTACTTTATTTATCGTTAGTAATTGTGAATGTTTACAGGTACATTTACAAGAAGTACGCGTATTTGCCTTATTCATGAGTTTTATTTTTAAACTTTTCAACATTTGAGTAAACTTGCTATGAACTTTTCTTCTTTAGATGTGATTTAATATAAGATGGCGACATTATGTGAACCATGGTGGTTTTTGTGAACAAACGCGGGACGGATGACGCGCGCGACGTGCATATTGTGTCGGCGTCAGCTGATCGAACGATTGACAACCCTCGTTGGGTCCCCACCTGCCTGCTGTCATTCCTTGCCGCCATAGGTAAATTGCTTGTGGATTTAGCAAGGAACATACTCAAGGTACGTGTATATATACATTTGCACTTTGATACAGATTATTAGTGGGTGAAGAGAATGATTATGGCTTCAACTTCAACCAGCCATGATGAAATTAATTTATAACATGTGTAATTCCTCATTAGTACCACTATACTAAATTTATACTAGATTTAAAAATTGTATGACTATGTGCGGATTCGAACCAGCGACCATTGGGTTAATAGTTAAACAATATAAAATTGGCCAACTGGTTCGGTCATCTCTATATGGGTTAATCGTAGTAGCAACCAGTCGTTTCGTGCCTTAAGTAGTTTCGAGAACGGTAGAGGTATTTCAGACGATCCTGGATTACTTGCTGCTTCTTTTTCTAAGTCATTTAACTCTGATTCCACCATTCGTGCTACAACGTCACAGGGGTCTTTAGTATTGCCATCCTTGACTCGATCAACTTTGAGACTAGTATTCCTGATAAATTCAAGCCATTCCCTAAGACCCTTCCCAGGTAAGGAAAAGGATAAAAAACTTGGCTTTAAAATAACTTAGTTGCATCAACCGCAAATCAGCTATACCACCGGAGGAATGGCACCTCCAAAGTATATGTAAATTTTAAATAATAATAATAGTCAAATGCCTCACTACTAGATTACCGCGATCTGTAAAACGAGCCCTCATAATAAAAGATACCAATATAAGGATTATGGTTGTTTTTTTTTCAATATACGAGATTAACCTCTTGAAAGAACAGTAGTGATTTTAAATACAGCCTGTATACAGATTTTTATAAAATTAAAAAATATATCCTAGTGCGAATGGATATGACATTCTGTAGCTAGCATAATACATGAACTGCTTCTATACATTGTTTAGTAGTAGTAAATTTTTCCACCAGAACTTGACGTCTTACAGGCGTCATTAAAAGTCTCTCCTACCCATACTACTCCCACCTGTGGTACCAATTCGCGATTGGTTTCTTTATTTCCTATCTTTTAGCACTTTTAGCCTTTTCGATGTGCGTTTTGGATGGGCCGCAGTTGGTTATTTTTTTTAGATCTGAGTAGATTAAAATAAAAAAAACAAACAATGGTATCATGGTATACTTTCAATTCATCATAAATTTTAACACCGTTTTAGTTTTTTTTTATAATTTTATTGCGCTGCTAGTAATGAAAAAACACGGACATTGTTGACTTTAATATTATATTTTTATATTATTCGACCAGCCTCTGATGTGACCTCAGCTATGGTTTATTTTAAAAAGCAACAATCTACACACACAAATGCAACTCTCTCGCATTTGTAGTTCATCTTAAGACAGGTGTTTAGACCTAGTTAGATGGACAGGTGAAGATTCCGACATGCCACTAAATGCGAATTTAGATGAGCTATTTATTTATGTGATTTTTATTACCTTATAACTTCGTTTGGTGATATCTAAGTTTATCTATAAATATAGTTTAATGTATTAAAGATATGTAATGTAATCCCACTCACACTTTCATACCGTACACCTAAAATATAGTTAAGCTCAACAAAGTTTTAAATACTATTGTAAGTATATAGGCGAAAGCTTTAAAAGGCCTTATTATTAACTTTTGAAAAAATGTATATGCTATTATTTCGCTGTATGCTTATCGTTTTAATAAATAAATAAGAATGAAGAACACACACTTTTTTGCAGTCGTCTAAATAATTATGACAGGGCGTTAAAAACGGTAGTTGTCAGTAGTGCGTTAAAGAAAATGTTGCTATACGTGTTAGCGGGTAGTTTATTAGATTCGATGTATCGTGCGATCGACTCGGGCGAGGAAAACTCCCGAGAGAGTTTTTTCGCACGCCACTGCTATTTTCTTCGGCTTTTCCTTGACACTTTTGTCTAGCGAAGAAAACGTCTGATTCCCTTTCATAATCCGTTTATGGCGTCGGGTCGCTGACCTTTGAAACGAACCGCGAAAATCTCGAGAGTATATTTATTTATTTATTGTATTGCAACAAAAAGCATTCTCTATAAAGAGTAAATACTATATGTTAGTAACATTAAAGTTGACTTGAGGTTAACAATATACTGCATTTTATTTAAAATAAAAAATACGTGGCGATGACAATATCAAAGACGTTTTATAACCACATTTGGAGTTATCTGTATTGCGTAATATATGAGGGTTTAATAATTAGAAAAGTTTCTCAACCTCTCTGCATAAGCATATATTCATGATATGTTTCTGGTTTAAAAAGAGTTTTTTTTATTTCTATCATTAAAATGGTCAAATGCTTTTCTTCATCCTATACACAGTGTCCCAAGATCATTCCCGCCATAAAATCCATCTAATTGACCGTACGTTTCAAACATTACGTTATTTCAAAATACATCTTGGTTTCCAAGAAAAAAAAATGTTAGCTTTATAATATTAAATCGTATTTGTAATAAGTTCGTCTGCTCGCGAGAATGTGCCGCGCTGGGTCATTGACCGGCCTTGGCCGAGCGCGTGCTAGCAAACGCTTTACACGAGCGCTTTGATAAAATTTACAAATTTGGGTATGAATTATTTTCGCATTTTTTATACAATTTCTCACGCGTAATAGGGAACACAAACGCCCCCTTAAGCCTTCGCGAATGGTCTTGGAACATCCCTGTATATATAAGTGTGTTTTAGAAATTTATAATCATGATTCGCAGACAAGAGCACTCACTGGCTTGTGATTAATCGTTACGGTCTTAATTTATGCAGAAGCGATTTAAGCAAAATGCCAGTCTTAAACAAAAGCAGCCGTGACGTCATACCCACGACGGCCACGGAGGCTGCGAAGTGGAGATTGGCTCTGGGGCGGACACACGTGCGGTGTTCTCCGCGAACTTTCGCCAGCGGGAAACGTACTGGTTTGGCGTACTTAAACTTTTTAACATGCGTCCACTCACACTATCTAGACAATAAGAATGCTATTTGGGGAAGTTTTATAAAGTTTCCTATGCCGATACCTTGGTTCAATACGCCGACAACTTCGGAACAGACAATAGTAAGGTAAGTATTACTGAAAAAAATAAAATAAAAGTTCTTTCGGATCATTAAGGCAACTATTTTTAAAGATAATTCTACAAGATAAAAAATGATATGGCTGTGAAGAGTAGTGTAAACTTAGCAGGTTAACATGAAAACAACTAAATGGGTCCATTCTAATCAAACATGAGTCGTTTCTGTATTGAACCAAGGTATCAAGGTAAAAACGAAAGCTAAACATTCACAAAAATTTAAACGTGATAATAAATTATTTGTTAGTGAATCGTCAGTGTGCTCTTAGTTTTATTTATTAGTATATATACTGTTGTTAAACTGTATATATACTACAACAAATATATCTATAAATATGTAGTAATACTGTAAATATCTATAAATATATATACTACAACAAATATATCTATATCTATAATAACAGTGAACGTTTAAAATCAGTACCTCAATTTGTTTATAAAAAAGAGTATTTTATCTTTTTTACTATTTTCTAGCGAGTGGAAAAACAGCATTGGAAATATTTTCAAAAACTATACAAATAGATTTGATTACAATCACCGTAATTATATCGCTTAAAAGAAGTTTTTACAATAAACCCATTTATAGAACGTGTTTTACCACGAAGAAAAAATGTACAGAAATTTATATATTTAATGTTAACCTAATGTCATTAAAAAAACCGTACTTTAACATGAAATTCCCTTTATTCTCCTTCCCCCTAAACCACACTTACAACGATATTAATCATTGACTACACTTTCTATCTTAAGATTGTGATGAGGCAGAGAAGACAATTAAATTTAGCCGAAAATATTTTTATTTCTCTACTTTTATAACCATTTTCAATTTATAGTTCGATCCAGCCATATTTTTAAAGAGTGGCATCTCTTCTTCTCTTTAATTATTTTATACTGATAGTGTTTTTAACTTTTACGTCACAGTATTACTTAAACTCTCATAAAAGCCCGCACGTATGTATCAGCCTTAGGATCAGGGGGTTGGGGTGAGGTGGGTAAAAGGGGTAAGACGATAACGGCCATACCGGGTTCTAAAGTCAAAAGTACGACCGTAACCGCCGGTTATTTGTTTTAGGTTAATTCAAACCCTCTGTTGTGTCGGTTGAATATATATAAAAGCAGCTAAAAAGGAATAGAACGTGGATGCTCTTTTATTATTATAATAAAACGAACGAAGTACCAGCGGTACTTGGTGTAATTTGAAATTTAAACCCGATCAATTTAACATTATACAGGGCTAAAGGGGTGGAGCGGGCAACATTATTATTTTATCACGTGATTTTAGTAAAATGATCGTAGCTCCTGTACTATTACGTCAAACAGGCAGCGAACGAGCCGCAAGTGCGCCAGAGTCTAGAATGTTATATTCTGTATGTATATTTCGATAAATAGTTTTGTAAAAAATATTGGACTTTGAGTGGTGGTGGAGTCTCAGGACTGCGATGACAAAGTATGGAGACACCTCTGGCTAGAGTTCCATATGATAGTGATAAATCGGGCACACGCATCGGTCGTTGGATTTCGGGTAGGCGTGAGTGATCTTAAAATTAAGATATTCTGTCTTTCAAGTGCAAAATAATCACTCAATGTTTTTTTATTTTTCATACACATATTGTATGAGACTCCGCGTAAATTCCCTCGATAGTAAATTTTTATGTAGTTACGAAAAATGGCCAAAACAAAATATAAAGGACTTACTTCTCGGCTCGTTCGCGTAACTTGAAGTCCCACACACTCGCGTAAGGCTAGAGGTACACTTTTCACTCCGTTTTGAAAATGTTAAAACTTTAGAATATAGTTACCTAATTATAATATTTTGACAATGCGTGGTGAAGCGCCATTCGTTTTTTGCAACTAACGTGTTGTCAACTGTCACTTCACTGGGCTCGGTCGGCAGTAGCGGGCGGCGCCACTGCTGTCGCTGTCTAGCGCAGAGGCGTCCAAACTTTTTGCTTTTTGGGCCAGTTTGGTATTTAAATTCATTAGCGGGGGCCAAGCATTGTAAATATGTGAATTAAAAAACCTTATTACAAGTAAAGCAGCATTGAATTTTTTTATTGTTGCCACATATATATACTATAAAAAAAAAATATAGTAAATTACAGATATAACAATACTAAAGAAACATGTCTAAATTATATTATTATAAAATTATTTCATGCAATTTTTAATGGGAATGGTGGAACTGGGTTTTCTCTGGAGAGTTTCTTCAAAGTTGGGATTCAAATCGGAAACACCAATTATTAGCAATGATTGCAAATGATCATCCGATAAATTTGCCCTATATTTAGATTTCAGATACTTCATCCTGGAAAAAGTTTGTTCGACAATATAGGTAGTGCCATACATAGAAATAAATTTACCAGCCAATTGCTTTAACGAAATTTGCAACGAAATTTTTCAAAATCCTTGGCGGGCTGGATAAAATCGCCTGCCGGGCCGGGTTTGGCCCGCGGGCCGTAGTTTGGACACCTTTGGTCTAGCGACGGAATTACAAATGAAAGGAAATTGTAAAGGATAATTTGGGTGAGCAACGTTTTGCCCGTAACGCATATGAAAACTAATAAAATCAGTGATGGTCAGAAACGTTTTTATAATGCGTTTAAAGTACAAAAATAAGTTTCTAAGTTGCTTATATAAAAATTAAAAGGTAACCAAAATAATAAAGTAATAAATTAAAATATATTAAAAAAGCTGTTTCAGTTACGGCTTGCTTTAATATTCAATCTTCACTAATATTCAAATTATTAATTACATGGACTCTACAGTAAAAAATACAAGAATCTTTAGATAAAAACAACATTACAAAAATTAAACAATTTTAAAATTTCCACACCTTGTGTATTAAATATTTTTTATAGATATGGGAAAAATGGTGCGAAATAGAAACTAACTTAGATGGGCTTTTTATAGAAAGAGGATGGTTTAAATTCAAGTTTAGTAATAATAGAGACGGTAATAATATTATCAACAGATGGAAAAATATCTAAGAATAAAGGGGTGAATCAGGGCTGTCCACTATCTCTGATATTATTTACAATTCTGCGAGATGAGGTACTCAGGACATTAGAAAATTAATATTAAATTTGCTATATGATTTGATATTAATTGGAAAGGAACCGATCATTTAAGTAAGATCAAAAAAAAAAAAAACTTTAGCCATTGATATACTCGTATGTATTAACAAGATCCAGCTCGATTCTTCGAGCTGGATATTCTTTCTAATACATCTAAACATTCTTTCTGGTATATTTCTATATACCAGACGAAATACATATACAGCCAATTATCATCCACAACAACGAAAAATTACATATTAGAATAACTCATATAAAGAAATAAAAATATAGAGCAAAAAAAAAAAACAACTGAGGATAATAGTCTACCGAATATGATACTATAGACATATTCAAAGAAGGGATTCAAACCACTTACTAAGTGCGGCCATAGGTTGCGGATTAAAAATAAGAAAGTAGACAAGCCGATACTAACATGATTAATACAATAAAGGATGACAACAGACATACTATGATAGTCTTTAAAGAAACTGATCAGAAGTAGACAAAAATAAACAGATACCAGACAGACAGATTCGTATCAGAAAAAAAAAACAGAAGAAATAAAGAGCGATACATCAATCAAAAACAGTACACTGAAGAGAGAAAAATACGATAGATCGAATAGTGGATGGAGGGGGGAAAGAGAGGTGGGGGCGGAGGAGTGAGGGAGAGGTAGGAAAAACTTCCAGACCACAGAAGAATAAAAGACAGATATGAAACATTTCCCGAAGGTAGCATTACAACCCGATCCGATATCCTAAATTCCCTAATGCTAATTACAGTGTATACAACCGCAATCTTCACCCTCCTTCTATCCAAATCCTTACACATTTGTATGCATCCAGTTCTATCTGGTGTGACTCTGTTCCGGTGCTATGCTGGTTTTAGCGGAAACGTAACATTATTTAGTTTTGAACATAGTAATCATATCACTTCTAAATTTCTCAGCTTTAGAGCGATGGTAAAATCTTCAGGTTTCAAAGTCAAGCCATCTCGTCTGTATCTTAATGTTTCATTAAAATTTGAAGATTTCACAAATTGAAATGAAGATAACAAATGAAATATCGATGATTTCATTGCGGCTAGGACCAGTCTATTTCCTGAAATAATAAACAATAAAAATATATTCAAAAAATTGCATCTAATTGTGTATTTGCATGTGCTTATCAATAGCAATGAAGCACCTGGGAAAGTTGAGTGGGGCCATTCATAAGTAAATGAGGGAAGGAAAATAGAAAGATGCATCTACGTATTTCTTCATTTTGATACTTAAAAGTCTAAGAGAGCAAAAAATTTCCACGAGATTTTTCCTTAGGAAATTCGGTATTTTCTTACCTAAACAAGATCGGGGACCTACTCCAAAGGGCAAGTATGAGTATGGTACAATATTTTTTCTATTTTCGACATTAAATCGCTCTGGATCGAATGTTTCGGGATCGGGCCAAAAGGTTTCGTCGAAATGAATCGACAGCACCGATATCCAGACCACTTCTCCGCGGCGGATCTGCAAAACAAACGAACACAAACAAATCGCGTTTTGTCTAATTTAATAAATGAAAGTTTTGTATATTTTGCAGTTCAAGATTAACTACATAATATTTTCAACACACGTAGGACATTGAAATCGATGACGGTTAAATTGGTTTATTTTTACTGCATAATGATTAAATTAATTATAAATATAATTAATAATCATTTACAATATTATTTTCTTATACATCATAACATAATAGATTAAACATAATGAATCGCACATTTGTCTTGGGTATGAAGCTAAATTAAATATAAATTATTCTAAGGAATTTCTGGAATTGGGAATGAGTTTTATTTTTTTTTTTAAATGGTCGGTATGACCTAGATCATCAATAATTATTTTTGGATCCTACTGAACTAATCTGTATTTGCTTGTGCTATTTCAGGGAAGATACAGGTTATGAACCCTTAGAAATGGTATCCCTACAATGTGCAGATTTTAACCCACGACCTCTGGGTCAATAGCCAATCGTTCAACAACTGCGACTGTGTAAAAAATAATAAATAAAATATTAAAATTATACTTTTAGAGACTTTAGGAAAGCAATAAGGCTGTTGAATCTACGCTGAAAGGGGTTTCCCCGAACAACACAAGCGACACAATAAGAAGGAATAAGATTTTTCTAGTCGAAGATAAATACTTTTGTACCAGGTAAGGTTTGCCCCCTTCTCTAGGCGGGGGTAGTTCGTGATCTCTGGAACACACTCTCAAAATCATCGGCAGTGTTTGAGGCCACTTTCTTAAACTTTCTGAAAACAATACAACCAGTGTAAATGGCGGTATAATGATTATATAAGAAATTTTCCATAATACATATGAAAAAAAAATCAGTATGAATGCATCTACATGTTTTCACGAATTGGTTATATCGTTCAGTCAAAATGGCTTCAAGTCGATACTTAAGAAAGGTATAAGGTATCGATACGCATAGCGGTCGATATCAATATATATCGATATTTTGAATTACTAGCTAGTATTGGTTTTATTTTTTTCAATTCCAGCTAATTTGAGCGAACTTTACTGCTTAACTACCAGGATCAACATTTATTACAATTAAATAGGTACATTATTACTCCACGGTATAATAAATTATTGTGTCTCCATTACAGATTAAAAAACTACATTTGTATGTATTATCTTGATCTGTGTAAAGCGCGTTATCCACCTGAGAGATAAGATAACACATATTCCTATCTTGAGGATGTGGATATAAATAGCTTTAATATTCGCGTTGACGTCCAGTCCTATCGTGCGTGCTGTAAATTTTTCAGTAGAACGATTTTATTATTAAAAAAAAGACACCCTAGATTTTATACAAATAAGTACTGCTGCCTAGCAAAAATCACGTCTTTAGTTGAATTGCTAAACATATTACTTTACAAAGGTTGTATTTAAATAAAACTGAACATCGTGTTGCCTTTAATAAAAACTTTGAATTCTAATTTGTCTTTTTAGGGGGTGTTATGTTTATTAAGCCTGTCCAACGAAATATTTTTTCGGAACAATAAGTGTTGTGTTAAAACGAAGATATTGTAAATAAACTTTATTATTTCCCGTTGTTCTTAGTTGCGAGCCCACGTCGCCCAAATCTAGGTCAAATACTCTGCCAAGGTCGGAAATAGTCAATCTACTGACAGCACCGTGGCCTGGCGCTCAAGCGTCAAAAATATGACAATCTCGAACATTCGAACGGTTTTTGTTAACTTTGAAATTTGCCTTTCTCGTTATTGGGATTATTAATGGTTTTTTAAATAAATAATGAAAACCATATGTAACTTTTTACTTTAGATTCCATAATAAATGATATTTTTTCATCGAATATGCTGAATGACAACAAGAGACGTTTGCATAGAGCGAGCTACGACATACTAATGACATACGAGGGACTAGGGGGTGGGGGGGGGGGCGGTAAGCGCGTGGAAACGCGAGAGGGGTAACATCTGTTTATGACACTCGCCCTGCCGAGCGTCATAAACCCTAACCCTAACCCTACACTCGATAATAGACTCAGCTGTACGCGCCATCTCTTTTTTGTCGACTAGCAGCCAAGACTAGGCCCACAGGAGTACATAACCCTATGGACAAAGAAATATTTCCGAAATATGTTATGCAGTCATAACACAACTTAAGAGGCGAGTTTCAAACATATCTCATAGATAGGGATTTAAATATCCTATTCTCAGGTGGATAACAGGGTTTAAATTAGAGGATCGTTACACCTCCATGCCTAATGTTGAGATTTATAAAACAAAAATGTTTTGTTTCTGATGTATTTATTGATAAGTTCTTTATTAAAGTAGGGTCACACAATGGTTGGCTTTTAAACAATACATCGGCCCGCAGGCGGTGACATGCTAATCTCTCTCTAAGGCTGTGGTATTTATAGACCGCATTAGTGAGGTCAAAGGTACACTACGATATATAAAATATTATAATTTGTTAACTTATTTATATACTAATATTTATATGGGTTTATATACCTTTGTATACTAATAAGCCATGTCTCGTATTATGTAAGTTTAGATAAACCTAGCAGGTTAACGATGAAGGCACGATGCAATACTGTGATCAGACTCCGATGCTTCGATTCGAACCGCTTCTAGACACTTTTATGTTCCGTGCCTTATAGCATCATAACATGTTTATATTAAATAAATTCGATGCAAATCGGAATAGTCATTTTTGCCTAATCGCGTAACACTATAGTTAAAAGCGACAAAACTTAGTAAAACTACTGAGTTTACTAAGTTTTGTTTTTTTACTGCGTTTGTGAGATTTAAACTCAAGAGTGAGTGTAAAAATACGGCGTAAATAAATATAGCTTATCAGCAATATTTTAAAATAGTGAATATTATTAAACTTAGGCGACGCTCACCTGACACGACCATATCTAGATACGGCATATTTGAGACTGTGTTGAAGGATATCTCTTTTCCGTGTTGACTCTGGACGTGATCGATTTCATTCATTAATTTCTTCTGAACGTCGGGATTCTTTGTTAGTTCGTTGAGTAGGAAGTGCAGAGACGATGCCATCGCGTCCACTCCCGCCGCCACCAACGAAACTGGCTGCGCTAGCAGTAAACGTAAAAGCTCTGGAAATATAAATACTACTATAAATACTACTAAAACGTAAAATAGAACGTAAAAAACCTTAATAAGTTGGATTTGGTAGATTTAAACGTATGTTTCTTTTAATTTTAGTACGATCTTGAGCTAAAAAATTTAATTTGGAAAAATATAAAATGATCCAAAATGAAATATTACGGCTATTTGGTTCTTTCGATAAATTAAAAAAATAACTTAGTAAGTAAAAAAAAACTTATAGGTATCTGAGCAATTACCATCATTTGCAATTGAAGGTTTGAACTGCTTTTTACCATCGGCCGCTTCAGTAATATCTAAAAAAAAAAAATATTTTAAATTATTTTTTTAAAATTAACACATTACGTTACTCCTAAACACTAACTTTGTACTACCTATAAAAAATAATTATTATATATATATACTGTACAAATAAAACATATAGTAAAGAAATTCTAATGATAATAATTCTGAAAAAAAATTATAACAACTGTTTGATGCCTGTTTATACAAAATATTTTGTTCTATTGCTTTTTTTTTGTATTGTCTATTATTTAATATAGATAAAGGAAACAAATAATATAATGAAAACAATATAATAATATTCCTTTCGATTTACAAGAAAATGGGGAAGTTTCCATTATATTAAGCAAAGAAAAGGGGACTTCCTCATTAGCTAAAAATAGAACACATACCTACTCTATTTGTAGATTATCTTGTATCTAGGCTCAAAGAGGCCTATGTGATTTGGTATAATATCACATAATAAACAGTATACAGGCCGTTTAAAAAGTTGCAACGAAGATAACTGATTTTATGACTCAATAAAAAAAAAGTATGATGCACACTGTACCTCCGACGCAAAGCATTTGAACTAGACCTTATATGTTTTTACCCTATCTCGACTCGTAGATTCAGCCGTATTAATTTGGAAGTGACTTTTCCGAACAGCCTGTACAATGTTATCTAGTAGCAAATATTTAACTTCGAGTCGCGGAAAGTCACCCTATAATAGATCTCCTTCAAATGATTTACCCAACTAGTCCATGCACACCATTCCACACAAACCAAACTAAAAACTAAGTTTTATTTATAGGTTTTTCATATAAACAAAAATAAATTATTACTCCTAAATTAATAAATCTATTAAATGCAGCATAGGCCAAGAAGTGGCCCTATATGGTAAATTCCCGACCACACACTTTATTGCAGTTTACCTTCACAAACACTACACCTGAAGTATCAATAACATATTTTCACTTTACCTTAATGATGAAAAACAGTACAACCTTGCAATGTATAACTATTTACTAATTAATATATACATTTAGACTTATTAACTAATATTAATCATTCTCGCTTTTGTTGGTTATCATTAAATGAATATTATCTGAGGCGAGATAAGCTCGTCTTGTCGTCCTTTGGTCAATAAGACTGCGAAACTGGCTCCATTGTTAATCCTTTTATTAATGAAAGAAAAAGACGCCGGCGGCGGATGAACAGAATATTTTAAATTATGTTTGTCTTTGGAAGGATTCATTTAACTTTCAAGGGATAAAGATCTTTATAGACTCTTAAACATCACTTTATTAATTATATTTCTTAAAGTTCCTTTCATCTGAACCTGCATCTATAAAGATTTCATATTATCTAGTCACTTCAATTTCTGTGCCAGTTCAAATAAAAAAACATCAAATATAAGTTTTAAGTTTTATTTCTCTTTGTATCGTTTTTTTTATTTTTATTAAAATGAATTAAACTAAACGGTTAAAGAGAAGCCAATAATAAAATATATAAAGTTACACAAATACGAATAATCTATGGAATCTAAAAAGTCACGATCGAAGATCTATTTTTTATAATAAAATAACACAACAAAAAAAAAAATTAAACTAAAAAGATTTGATTAATGAGAATATTAATCAAATCTAAAAGCGACGAAGGAACCACAACTAAGGGATGCACTTTCTGCTTTAGAAGCACCTTCAGTACGAAACTAGTGACGTTTTTGATAACCATTTTTGGTAATTGCAAACATACAAAATAAACTTTTTGCGGTATCTGTTAGTACTTCTTACAATGAGTTTAATTTAAACTCATTAAAAAATTACATTATCAGTGAAAACGATACATTAATATAAATATAATTTTAAAGGAAAACATTGGCTTTACGAAATAATACATATTTTTTTATATTTAATGTTAATTTAAATGGAATTCGTTCAAACTATAAAAATCGATTAGGAATATTTTAAAAAAACAAGTAGGTACCTTTCACAAATGGAAGAATTTTCCCACGACATAAATTAAAAATATGCTTTATTGCTCTCAAAACTTAAAGCTAACATTACGGGGAGTCTAAAGTTTTATAAATGGCCCAAGAATGTATCGTTTTTCATCTATTTGGGTACGCATATGGCCAGGCCCTCGAAGTATAATTGTATATAACGACGAATAAATTTGATTTTAAAAAGAAAAATAATAAATATACTGACTCTTTAAAATATCCAAGAAACTCTGGCACATATCATCTCGATAGACAGAACTGTTTTTTCTTTCTGACAAACTTTGTGCAAAACGTTCTTGCAGATGTTTGGAAGCTTCTTTATTAAGGACTGCAATATCCAATCTCTGTAGGAAAAAAATAAAATAAAAAAAAGAATACCTAAACCGAAACTAAAATTGTTTTATTATAAAATACAGCCGGGTTGACAGCAGCCCTGGAGTTGTTACTGGATCGTATAAAATACGTACGTATGGTAGGAAATATTAATTTTGACGATGTATCATACTGACGTGGTTTTATGTAAAACTTCTATATTACTATTATGTATGCTAAAAAAATATTATTATAGGTTGAAAAATTATTACTCCCGTGCTTATTTTTTCCTCGTGAGGAAAATTTAACACATTAAACAATCGCATAACTTCATAACAATCTATTTTTTTTAATGTGCGTATAAAAATAATAATCAGGTATAATAAATAAAATTATCTAAACGATTATATTCTTCCCTCCCTCTCTTCCCCGCCCACCCGCAAACCACAGTTGGCGTCAAGTGTCTGCTTGTCAAGTGATAATTGACGGCAGTAGATTCCTCACCGCCCATTGACAAAGACGTCAAAACGTCAGAGGCTCTCTGTTCTTCTATTTGTATCTTTTCAATTATCTCCCTTTACTTCGGTTCAAGGTATGTGTATAAGTACATATATAAATATGTATTGAATGTGATACATACATTTTATGTTGACGTTACTAAAGATATTTAACGCAGTCTGCTGTTCGATGTTTCTTTCGATATTTTCTGCGGCAAATTATTGGGGTTGCTAAAAAGACATTAATCTCTTGACTTGGGAAAATGTGTTTTTTTAATTTAAACCTTTCATCCTTCCAAAACTACAAATATACTATACTTGGGATTTGTTTGATGTTAGAATATTAAGGGGACCTAAAGTTATAAGCAATACAAAGATCTTCCAACTTCGTTACAGCAGCTTGTAGCTTGTAGTTACATCGTTACATAATTTCCCAAGAAATATTTCTATAGGGAAGCGTAATTCGATGTTATTTTACCTACGAGTGATTACCTTGTCGCTCGTTTAAAAGTAGAAGAGACATACATATATGTTAACTATGCATATTCAGTTTTTAATTACATTTAATTACCTTCATTATAGTAGGAAATAATTCCCACAAAATAACCCTTAAATATGTTTGATTGTTGTACTTCGATATCTGCATAACAGTTTCGGCGAATTTTTTGTCTTCTTCTTGAAAATAACTGGCCGTCGTTCCGAACATCAGAGACAAGGATAACTCCAAGATGAAGTTTTCGGTCAACTCGCTGCAGTATAACTCCATTACATGGTTTCCTGAAAACGAATCCACTCACGCTTGTAATACTATCATTATTTAATTATTATTCTATTTACGCGTGTGCGCTTTCAAACGGTCTGAACGGTAACACTAATTACCCTCCGTTAGAAACTCGACCACATTTATCCTATTGCAACTGTACTAAGCAGCATGTAGGAGTCATTTATTTTTGTAAACAGAAACCGCTAATCTAAATGCTGTATCAGAAATTTGTTTGAAATAGTAAAAATAAACCTAATTACGTTTTACACGCTCGTTTCCAATTGATGAAAGTGATTTGAGCTAATTACCTTGATTTTCATTTTTGTTGATCAATTTTTTGCAATGGTTTACCATATTTTCAGAGCAATTGCTTATTATTGGATACATGCCATTCAACTTGGCATCGCCCAATACATTGATCATGATCGGTTTTACTGCCCGCCATTCTGCAACTGAAATAAAACAATTACTGTTTCTAATAATAATAATAACAACAACAGTATCCTGAAATCGACTTTCTTCAACATTAATTTTACTCCAACTCCACAGCCACTATGCTTGTCATTATTTTGTTTTCATTGATGTAAAATATTACTGCTTACAATTGTAAAGACTCATCATTCACCTCATCGTTAGAAAAATTTACCTAATTTTTCATTAGCATTATATATGAAATAAATCACTCAATATTAGGAGATTCTCTAATGCTACCATGGATTCAATTCCACAGTCTAGCCCTATGAACTGCAGACATGGTCATAGCATAATTATAATGTAAATAATACTGATTTAATTTAGGAAAACGTGTTCTGAATTTGAGGGCTAACTCTGCGATTAATTTAACATACTATACTTCAATATCAACATATTTCAAAATAAATCTGATGATCTCATTAATATTATAATAATTTAAACTACATAATATTATATTATGTAGTTTACATTTGTTATTTACGTGTATTCTCTATATATAAAATAACAGGTCTTGAAGACTGCCCAGATTAAACCGCTTAACCTTTGAATCTGAAATTTCAATGGTACATTCTCTTTATGAAGCAAATACTCACTATGAAAGGATTTTTAGAAATTTTACTCCTCAGGGGTTACAAAGAGGGGTTAAAAATATACCAAGAATAAATAATAATACAAAACAAAGTAATTATAAAACTATTACAACACACATATATTGTAATTGTAATGTGTATAGTTTCAATAAAATAAAAGTATCCCTGGTTAAACTGAGGATATAATTAATAATAGTATATATTTATTGAGATAAATAATCGCGTTTAATATCTGGCTTTAATAATGTTTCTAAAATTTCAAAAACAACAAAAATAAATCTCACGAGCGTCTACAGAACCGATTGTACTTTTGATAAACAGAATAATTTCCGACTGATTTATACCGTAACATGAATATTAATTATCTAGCGCGGTAGGAAACGAATTACCTGGCTATTAGCAAACGACGGTCAATAAAATATGTTTATATTAAAATGGCTGATACCCAATGAATTATAATTGTCCTTCGGTTAAAAGCATAGACCTCTTTTTATTGTATTCATTACATAAAAAATGTTGTATTGCAAAACTATATTATTTGATCAGCAAAGAAATTATTATTATTATAATTTATTCCAATTATCCTTTAATCTATCCGCCATTCAAAATTGCATGATTTTGGTGGATCAAATATTTATGAATCATCAAATATTAGAAATATCCAAAAAGATTATTTACTTAGGACGCTCCAACGTCCACATAGCACATGATGGATGATTTTCTTCTAAAGCAAAAGACTGATTTGAAGTATTAACTGATTTGAACTATTAAGATAATATAAACGTCTCATAAAACATCAATCAAAACATGACTTTTAGCGATGACATTTGCAGATCTATGTGTCATTTTATTTTGTAAATAGGTTATTATGGGATTATCATAATTTCACAATATAAAACCGCTTCGCTTTTAGAAGGGTGAACAAAACTTGCATCCATAAACTATTAAAATATCGTGTAAATTAGCCCACACCGGTTGTTGTGGGATTTTTAAAGGTTACAATTTGTTATAAATAAAGAAATGTATGTAAAGAAATATAAACTAAAGTGATTACTGAATGTGCTAAAAATATTAAAATTTTAAAAACCATATTCAAAACCGAAAATGTACATATGAGTAAATGGAAAAATGCGTCTATGTCATACCTTGTGTAAACGGCAATACTGACTGTAAATCACAGTCTTTGTGTAAAGATACACGATCGCAGAAGTCTTGAAAGCTTTTTACACAGATTGTCTCCACCAATTTGGGATCCTGAATGACGATCGTGGGGCGTGTCAGGGTAAAAAAACCGAAATACCTAGAAGTATATAAGTCATATCAGCGTCTATGCAAAAAAGTACTAAAAAATAGCACTAGCTGCTTTGAAATTATAGCTTTGCTGTCAATTACTGGTCATTACGGTCATTCAAAAAAGTGCTGTTGAACAGTTTGCCTAGGTTGGATATCTTCAGAAGCAAGCATTTTACGGTTTCTCTTCAGGCTGATAAGTATGTAATTTGCGTTAAAGTTTATTTATTTAATTTATACTAGTAATAGTAGATTTTCAAGAAATAAGAAAAAAAAAGGTAATCAATTGTATGAATAGAAAGTAGGACGTTTACCTTTCACCTTGATATTTGAGACCGATTTCTTTCAGCAGCTCACCAACGTGTTTGATGCGAAAAATCGCCTTCAGCAGATTTCCAAAAATCAGGACAGGTTCGGAATATTTCACGCCAGCTTTTTGAAAATGCATGAACTTTTTCCTCATCCAAGTATAAAATAGATACACACATGTGATAGTTAGCACAGATAAAATGATAACACCCATTATTAAATAACACTTTTTACGTATTCTCTCACTCTTAGTTATTGTTTTGATGTCCGGGCTTCACTACTTATCTGCATGAAATGTATTCAATTAAAATTTACCGTAAGATTACAAATTCATATATTCTAATGTGCAATTGTCTGAGTGCGATAGAAGGCTAACCAGCCTGCGTTTCATCTGGTAATATTATTTATACCTTTTGATGTGAACATAGTCAAGAATGAATAAAATATTGCACTTTGTATTTTTATAGATATTTGCATAAATCTCGACAGATAGCTCCTTTCGACCTTTCGACGGAGCGTGCAATTGCCGCTAACGACCGACCAGAGATATAGTTTCTTATTCTGTAGCGCTCACCTTTTAAAACTGGTCTACAGTTAGCAACCATTTTAAAACAATCTTCGAATTCAATTTGGTAATTTTATTTATTATTAATTTAATTAAATTAATTTAAACAGAGTAAATTAAATTAAACAGAGTACTGTACCGATCCCAAAACGTTACCTGTATGAGACCAGGCATAACAGACAGATTATTAATATACTTGTATATAAATAATTTTACATAATACACAAGAAATTTCAGCTTAGTTCAGTAGGGCTTAAAATATTTATATATAAAAAGTCTGTCATAAAAAAAAACAAGAAAAGAAAAAATAGACCATAGAATCTTAATTTGTAATAATAAAATCATCACTTTATAAACCGGTATGGTTTAAGTGAGATGAGTGGTAAAAGTGATAATATTGTACAAACGATTGGCTCTCGTCTTATATTTGACCCGCATATAAGTATGAAAAATCTATTTGAAAGTACTCTTGAAATTACAATTTGTTATATTATCGAATAATATGGATTATGTTTGAAGGTAAAAGTGATAATTTTAGAATATACGAGGGACATTATATGTAAAAGTGAATCGATAATCCCCCTATACTCAATAAGATAGGTCTATGTAGATTGTTAAACTATTTAAAATGTCACCGCACTTTTTTTGTATGGAGAAATGACCGGGTGGAGTCACCTAGGCATCAAAACTAAGGTGGTTGATACAAATTTAAGTTTATTTATAGTCTGAGTTAAAAATGAACAGCGAGACTGTTATCTTTAGTATAATGTGCAGTATTAAAAAAAAACAAATAACTATTTTGTTTACATTTGATTAGATACGAGTAATCTATTAATATGTCTAAACTGTTTTTTTTAATGTGATCATAGAATACGATACGATGTACCATACCTAATTATGGCAATACTTTTAAAACTTTTTCGACTCTGACAAGTTCAAATCACGGCAAATAGAGAATAAAACGTTGTGTGTGAAACCTTCATTAAAAAATATTTACTATAAACGAGCGTTGCAATTGATTATACCATTCTTTTTTAATAATTTGCCTAGAACTTTACTAAAACGAAAATTTCCAAAAGACACTCTCTTTAATTGTTTCTATATAAATTAACTTAACTTATTAATTGTTGTTTTAAAATATTATTACTAATTATAATTATACTTATTCTTTGTTTGTAATTACTCCTATGCTATAAAAATGTACAAAAGATTATTATATTTATCTTGTAAAGGACATGAAAAATACAGAACCAAATAATATGAACATATTTCACAAATATATTATATTATATTACACACCTGGTACACACCTTGTCAGTGCATAAAAGAAAAAAAATATTAAATACAGAAATAAATAAAATAATTATCTGATGCTACCGATTGCATACAAAATTATTTCATTGGTCAATTATTTAAAATAAAATATATTTGTTATTATTTTAATGATACATATATTATATTATTTAAGTATGTATATAGGTATATGTTTTTAAAATCATCAATATATTTGATAACCAATAAAATATATTTTTTGAATAAGATCGGTTCCAAAAAGAATGTTGCGTTATTGTAGTAGGATAGTGAAACTTGATAGTGTTCCGACTGTGAACCAATTCATTTAACAAATATTTTTTATTTTTCAGGAAGGACGAGAAAACTCTATTTTTAATAAACAGGATCATCATCCCGTCGTACACATTATGGGAACAAATACACATTATAGGATAGAGGTGGAGAGAAATGGATTAATTGTATGTAGTTATAAATGAACTGTTATAATTCATGTATTTGTGCTTGTAGTTGTGATGCTCGGCGCGTACAATAAATAATCGGTTAACGTAACATTGACATTGAATTTGTGCCTATTTAAACAAAACAAATTCATAAAATACGATAAATAATCATTTACACTAACCAAGAAAGTAAAACAATCATTAATATATATTTTTTTTAATTATAGTGATAAGTGATAAAACCCTCGTATCTATATAGCTAAATATATGTAAATATAATTACGATTCTTGTTAGGTTAATTGACATTCTTAACATGTATTCACTAATATATATGTAAAGTTAATTGTGTGACCGTATGAGGTCAGGTGAGTTAGATACACATATACCCATACAATAGTTTTAAAAACATATTATCATAATAAATATAGAGAAAGAGAGAACGATATCGCCAGTTTCAATTCGCCAACAATAAAAGCAATTTTTTTGCGCCGAAACGTTTGCCAATTTAATAGTAACTTTCTTTTTGGTTCTACAGTCTATACCTAAACATTACATTTCAGTAATAACAATAAGTCATAATGAGAATAATTTTCCGTCAAATATTTATATAGTAACACTAGGTGTTCAATTTTTTTTATATCATAATAATTGTAATGGCAGAATGGATTTATAATTCAGTTAAAAATGCAATCTTCGAATTTATGAAAGTCGCATTTTAAAAGTCATCTATCGTTTCATCCTAATTTATTTTCTTATTCAACAAACAAAAGTTTGTAAACTTTATACCTACGGAACGCTTCATTGTTTGTTGACACGCGGTTTTTTGGGAAATTTGAATTTTTAAGTGGATTTTCCCTCTCTCTTACTCTTACCGCAATATTCTAATATTCCCGCGGGCTGTCGCCATACATCACCGTCACTGTCAATGTGATCCCGGCGCGCGGCGAACGGATTGACAACTTCCAGCCGATGGATAACAAATGCTTCTGTGACCTGGGCTGTGAGTCTGTTACGTAAGCACGAAGGACTCTTTAATGGTGTAACGGTGTATTCAATGTGGACTGAGCCAGGCCGATGGTACATACCACGGCTATAGAATTAAAAGATCCCTTTCAGCACACCGGAAGGCGGAGGTAGATTTCACAGGATCAAAATGGGGAATAGGCGAACATAATTGTACGAACCACTCCCCGCCTGCAGCTCGTGCACCTCAACTTGGAGGAGTGCGTATACTGAATGCTGTAAGAGTTGCTCAAATCAAAAATTGTTGGGAAATTATAGGCCTGCAATCAACATTTTGAACTGACTTGATATTGTGCATATTAAAGGGGTTTGAATTTTGAAAAACCATTTTTTTCACCCCTAGGTTGGTGCTATCAAAAAAGTTTATTAAGGTAAGTTTTAGGCCCTTATCTAACGAATAATATAAAATTTAAATTAATTCGATACCAAGAAACACACTAAATACTAAGAAAGTTATAGTAAGATGTCACTTTTTCGAAAAAACCTTTGAGGGCACACGTCGCAATCGACTGATGCGGTCATTTGCATATGGCACCACCTGTCTCTTGGAAACTCGGGATGAACCCTGCACTGACTCACCCTGCAATCTCACCACGTCCTCCTCACTACCACGAGAGTCACAATCAGTCCCCGTGACCGCGGTCGAGAAGTAGGCTAAACGAAAATGAATCATTGCGTACCGTGAGGTTATTTGAGACTTTGAATATACGTAATTTGGTAATATTGCGTACCTGAATACAAATTGGTGAATAGAACAAGAAATGTGGATGGGAGAGGGTTGTGGAGGAAGAGAATAGGGTAATTTCATGTTAGGGTATGGTTTTAATAAGTTTTTTCAATGCAATGGCCTTCACATGAGACAATATCAATATTAATCCATGTGAACCAAGTGGCCTGGTTCCTGGTGACCTTTCCTCCTTTTTAATTTAATATTAATATTTTTACTTGCATAAATTACTTTTATTTATGTAATAAAGATGCTAGCTATTTATAAGCGGCCACTGTTTAGTTTTTCTGTTTTGTAACTTAATTTTAAGAATCGCCGTACTTAACTTTGTAAAAGTTCATTGCAAAATTGGAACGCGCCACGATATAAACAATGGATTCATTAATTCGCGAAAAGCGATAAGGGCGTGTTATTTTCTTTCGATGGTTTTAATTAACGACACAAAGTTATTAATTACATCATTCTACATTCGTAAACAAGTTAATGTGTTTTAAAAATTACTATTACTTCGCACAAGTGAATAGTTTTAAGCGACACTTTTTTATAATTCTGCGTTTTTGTTAAAAGCCGCGAGTGCAAGACATTAAAACAGCAACAACTAATACGAGGACATTAGAGAAGCAATGATACGAAATCTGGACTATTGTACTGTAGTGACCGCTACATAAAAATGTTCGTTACTGCGGCACACATACTTATCAGGTACTTATCAGGCACACCACTGCGCGCCGTCGCGTCGCGTGCCGAACGCTTCTAGCAGACTGCGGGCAAACTAGTAACAATGGACATTAAAGCGGAAATCAAATAACAAAGTAACTTAATACTTAAACGGCAACAAAATAACTGCGTGATTTGTAGCTGAACTCATCACCGTGCTACATTGTCACGGATTTCGGATGGCGGATAGACGCGGATAGTGCGGATAGACGCACGAGATAAAACGGCTCGGCACTAGAGAGCGCCCCGCGAATGAAGTCAAAGCGATAATTGATGTTTTAATTAATTAGAAGTTAGGAACTCCAGATAACACTCGAGGACCTAGGTATTAATTAGCATTTATTTATTTATTTATTTAGTTCACAATACATTTTGACAATGTTTGTATAAAGAACAATTCGTACAAGCGATTGACTCTACTATACTATGTTTCCTGCCTTCTTAACTAGACTATCGCCTGTACTAAAGAAGGTAGGGTTCTGTCCTTTTCAATTTTTGAATGTTAAGCGATGCAAAGGTTATTTTTTTCACCCTCGAAGAAGTTAGTAAGAAAAAATACCATAAATATGTAAAAGTTCGTAAGATATAATTTAATATATAATGATAATGTACTATATACCTAATATTTATATTATACTAAGTTACGTGTGTATAAATATATAATAAATATACTGTTTTTTTACCTCCAATATACATACAATGATACTACATTACAATCTTTCATTTTCTAATTCAAGCACGCACACTTAACATACCCTAATTTTATTTAGCCGTTATCGCACCACACATTTAGACATATAGTTTATTTTTATTTATTTATTTAACAGGTTTGCACATTTTATCCATAAGATACAAGAAAAATGTAAATGATAGTAAAAATATGATAAAATAGATGATTTCAGTTTTAAAATCATGCTTTTCATATTTATTTTTATTTTTGTATATTAATAGATATTTTGCAATTTTCCATGCTAAAAAAGCCAAACGAGAGTAAAACTGCATTTTTAAAGAACTCAGTCCTGGGTTTAAATCGACTTCCCGAGATCTGAAGGCCAAGAACATAGTTTTTTTTAAATTATGTATCGATTTGGCATTACACAAAAAACTATCAACACATATTTTCTATAGTATTGCCAAAAATATTATCATCTAAGAAATTTACTGGCGTAGGAACGTGCAAAAATTTCCAATATAAATATTCTGTATACACCGTGTCCTAAGTCCGTTCCCGATAAAAAAATCTAGCTAATTGGTCTGTGATTTTAAACATGTTATGTTTTTACATCATATCTAAATTCATCATGTTTTCCGAGAAAAAAATATGTAAACTTACGTGATAATATTAAATCGTCGAGCGCTTTGATGAAATTAATAAATGGGCATGATCAGGAAAGGTTTTCGGACATCCTATATAAAAACCCGAACGTCGCCAACCCCATCGCGAATCATCGTTGTGAATACAAAAAAAGAATATTTAATAGAAAAATCATATTTAAAATTAGGTCTCATATTATTTTCATATCAAAGGCAGATAAACAGTATGTTTTCCGTTCATAATATTTTAATATCTTGTCAAGAAATAAGATAGAGATAGTCTAGCCAACTAAGCTGCGTAACTGTCTTTTCAGAGGTTAGTTAATTTTTTTCATAAAAGATAAAATTACATATAATTTAAATTGGTAAATAAAATGGATAATTCGAATTCGTAAATCGAAAATTACGTAAAAGGTAGAAAGAATAAAACAAACTCTTGGATGTATCTATGAAGTTCACCAAAACCGCCTATGAAAATACCCTATTTTCGCGGTTCTGGCGTAAGTTAAGTCTTAAGTCTTTTTTAGTCTAAAGTTAAGTTAAGTCTAAAATTAATTCTTTAGAAAGAATGAATTCAATAGGTATCATTTTACCTACGTTTTAGGTTTTACGTTTACGACATAAGTCATGTATTTTCTATAACAATGGGTAATATCTATTTATTAGTTTGATTGTGAATATGTGTATAATTACTATATTATATTTGTATAATAAATAATTTATTATTAAAATTATGTATTAGTTATTAACGGTACATTTATGTATTATTATTTAAATATATATTATATATTATTATATTTGATGATTGTTTTTTAATAGCGGCAAATCGCCTGAAAAGATAAATGACACAATCTTTGACAATATTGAAAAATTTTGAATTTTTTGATAAAGTGCTGGATAGCATAATATTTATAAAGGTTCTAAAGAGGTCCTGTACTTGAGAGCGCAGGATGTCGGTTTAAACCCAGCGCTGAGTTTTATAAAAATGCATTTTTAACTCTCACCTGTCCTCTTTAGTGTAAAATATTGTCAAATATTATGTAACCATCTAATTACATGAAATAAGGAAAGGATGATAATTTAACAAAAATATAAAAATAATGGATTTGTGATTACGATGAAGGATGGTGGTGAAATGAAATGATTTTATGAGTGATTTATGTATGAAGTTGATGAAAAAAATAAAAATAATAGAAATGTAAAAGTGTAAAATATATATAATAAATAAATTATTATTATTATTTATATATTACATATTATTATTTATATATTATGTATTTTTGCATACAATTCAATTCGAATAATTGTAATTGTATGTTGCGCAGTGAGACGGTAATGCTTATAACGTTGCTTCTAGTAAAGTCTACTTTAGTACGCGCATTGCCTAATTAGGTAGTACTTTGCATAATGTGAAATCAATGTTAAGTTACTGTCAATAAATAAATAAACAAATAAATAAATATTATAACTTTCAATTTTCTACTTTATTTATTAATTATATACAAACTGTAATTTATTAACACATTTTATACAATAACATTTATATAATTGCATTCTTTGCCGCTGGTACAAATTTTTACGAGTAATCTAGTGGTTGTATTCTTAAATACCTAATAAACTCAGTTTTATTTCGCGAACTCCGGTTTGCGACTTCGCGTAGCAGTTAATAATTATTCTGCTAGATCGCAAATAAAACGTCTTAAAAATAAAATATATCAGATTAAATTAACACTTTTGGCACTTTAACTTGATTGGCCATTTTAACAATAACCTTAAATTAATTCTGTTACATCAATTTTTGAAATATACTTATTTATTCAATGATGCAAAATAATCTCTATAAGTTTTTTTTCAAACAATCCATATAAATATTTTTAAGAATAAAAACATTTTCGCAACTTTTATCACTTAAATTGACTGGGTAGCTTGCTTTTTTTTACCCATAAAATATGGCTAATAAATTATTTTTATTTTTTTTACGAACGACTGATTCTAATAGCCCAAATATTTTATTATATTATATATTTATTTCAACAAACTAAAAGCGTGCATTTGCGTGCAAGGGTGTTTCTGTTTATGTTTTTAACATTATACACACACACATGTTCGTAGGAAACTTTTTTAAACCTTGTTATATTTTTAATTAACGAAAATTCGTTTTTCGCGAATTCAAGAATTTTTCGTATTATACTTTCCCTACTCAAGACATAATTGTATTAGTTTATTTCTCTTTAAGTGCTTGACGGTATAATAAATAATAGGTAGAAGTCACTTACGTCAGTTTGATACTTGAATTGCTCCTCCGGGTTATACAGAGTGTCCCAAGACCACTCCCGAAGACTTAAGGGAAGTGTTTAATATTATCACGTAAAGTTTACTTTTTCTCTCAGAAATCATGACTAAATATTATGTTGGTTAGACTAATTATTATGACGGTGAGACGTGAAGCGGTGAAAAAAATACAGTAAAAAGTATTGATATTTAATAATAAATTAATTAATAAAACTGTGTTTTGTACCATAAAATTCTATGCGTACACGTTGGATGACTAAATAACTTATTGTTTTAATTTAATTAAAAAATTAAACAAATCATGTGAAAATAGGTAAACACATTAAACCAGAAGATACATGCCTTTGTTTGTACTTTCAACATACAACTGGTACATTCTATGCTAAAAATGTATTTATAATAAACTAAAATCGAGTGAGATCCTGTTTTAACTCTCCAAAAATCTTTTTTTAATAACATCAATTATTACAATGACAAAAACGTATTTTTAATCAAATTTGATCGATGGTGTTTGTTGGACACACGTGTGCGGTTTTTTCAATTTGCTTCGGACGTCATAACTTTTTTTATTTCCTTTATATGATTTACATCGCTCTCTAAAACAAGAATAATTATGACATCCTCAACTGCGTAGTATTAAATTATTTAACCAGAACCTGACGTCTTGCAGTTAGGCTAAGCTAGGCTAGTCTAAGGGGTTTAGGGGCATCTTCCCACCAAACTACACGCGGCTGTGGTACCAACTTGCTATGGGTTGCTTCATTTCCTATCTCTACTTGACCGTAGCACTTTTAGCCCATTCGATGTGCGTTTTAGATAGCCATGAGGCGATAGGAATTATTATTTAGGTCTAAGTAGATAAATGTCTTAAAATACTATATCAATACACATAACCAGGGACAAAATTCCTAGTTTAATTCCATATTAAATCGATTTTTGTTTCTATATATATATATATATATATATATATATATATATATATAGTCATAGCTTAAATTGGTATATTTCATGATCTTTTTTTGTATTTTTTTTTAATTTAAAATTGTTTTTTCTTACTTATTTTATCTTGATTTCATATTATTATTTTATATGTCATTACCTGTATTGTATTCATATTTTGCTGGGTAACCATGATAAAAAATAAATATATAATTAAATACACACGGACATCATATTTCAATTTATAATAATTATAAAGTGGCGCATAATATTATTTTACATATTTCTTCTATTTGCGCCCAAATACTATACCAATACAAACTCAATACGAATGCACAAAACCACGGAACAAATTGCTAGTTTAGGTCCGTAATAAATCAGTTTTTTTTTATTTTTCTCCGTATATATAGGGTTTATATTTTAGAGGCGTTGTTTTCAAGAAGAGATAAAACGCATATAATTTGATGTTATGGCTAAGAATTTAGTTTTATTATAAAGATAAGGGTTTGCCATTATGTTTTAAAAATGATTTCGGGTAAGTGGCCGCCGCGGCTGACTCGAGCAAATTCCAGCCGAGAGGCCCAATTTTCAACCACTTTTTGCAGCAAGTTGGGTGGGTATGTCAGCAATAACGCGCCGAATATTCTCTTCCAAGGCGTTAATCGTGTCCGGCTTATCTGCGTAGACAAGCGACTTCACATAAGCCCACAAAAAATAGTCCAGCGGTGTTAAATCGCACGATCTTGGAGGCCACGCCACAGGCCCACGACGCGATTTATACTTTATTTTAGTGATTTTAAAAAAATTTTGAGTGATTTTTTCTAAATTTGCACTATTTGCAAACGTTGTTCAGGAGTAAGTCTATTCATTATAAAATGGCAAACCAAACTGAGCATAAATCAAGTGAGAGCTGTCAAAAATACCAACTACGAAAAAAGTAGTGCCAGATTGAAAACCACGCCTCTAAAAAAAACACCCATTAATAATATATTCGTATAATAATATTTTCTCCGTATAATGAAAGTTTAAATTGACGTATTTCATGTTCTTTTTTTTAATATAAAATGATTTTTTCTATTTATTTCGTCTTATTTGAATTCGTTTAAAATATGTTAATATTCTTTTTTACGTCATTACCTGTATTGTATACAATTTTTGCTGGGTAACCACAACAAATATATATATATATTTAATTAAATGTACACGGACATACTACTTCTATTTATAATTATTATCACGTGGCACTGAACATTATTTTACATATTTCTATTAGCGCTCATAAATGAATTTATATTAATTTATACTAATAAATAATACGTCCAACAGCCATACTGTCATATTTTTAAAATTCGAATTTTATACAAATATCGCTGCGCTGAAATCTCAAGTTTCATTCTTCAGTACTAAAAGTGTGTTGACTTTAATGTTGAATATCTATATTATCCGACCAGCTTTCGGTGTGGTCTAAACGGCTATGATTGTTTTTGTAGAGTATCAATAATATACACACAAAAATTCAGTTCTTTCGCATTTGTTTTTTTCGAGTTAAACGTTGCAACGGACAAGACGGCCAAAGTACGGGGATAGTAGTTTCTCTACGTGAATGTATGTATAGAAGCTAAAAGGATGAGGTTTCAATTCGAGCATATACACACAGGAGTTTCCCACAGGCATTTCACAGGAGTGGTCCCATTTTAGCTTCACGTCAAGACCTCTTGATCGACCCTGGTTTACCATACACAGTTTACTGTGGCAAAGATTCTAAAACTAAGTTTTCCGTTCAGAGTTTGAATGTCGAATTGTATGTAATTTCGACCATTATCTTTGTATTATCTTATATTGTTTTACTGTATTTCTTATAGTGTTTGTATTGTATTATATTTGTATTATCTGTGTATATTCTTTGTATTGTTTGTATCTTTGTACCGAAATGCTTGAACTTGATTCTAACAAAGTTTCATTGAGTTACTTATAGTAGCTAAAAATATAAACATGAAATAAAAAACTTTTGACTTCACAATAAATCTATAACTAAAAAACTAAGAAACTTCTTATTTTTAGTAAACGATGAAAAAAAAACACCAAACCACCGAATTACCAATGGTTTTTGTAAACCATTAGCAAACCAACCAAATTTGCGTGACATTCATTGATATTATTTACATACTTATGTAATAGTGGTTATACTGGTTTAGTGGATTAGCTTTGAGACCCATTTGTATCACCAGGAAACTCATAAATTAGAATTTCCAACGCCGTCGTGCAGCGGTTAAGATTAAGATTAAGATCTCATGGATTAAGATTCATTAATTATTTATAAGTTTAGCAATTAAATTGATTAAAAGAAAACGTATTTGATAAGACGGCGAGCGTGAACTACATTCGCACTGTGTAGGTAGTTTTTATTTATTTTAAGATTTTTATTTTTTTATTTCTATTTTGTTGCATATTTTATTATTATTATTCGTTAAAATATTGATTGATCCAAACAAAAATATAATAGTAAAAACAACTCCACAAGATATCATAAAAGCTTTATATAAGTACAAAACAATTCCATTAATTTTAACTATTTTGGCAGTGATTTTGGAAATCTTTAAGTACCCTTCTATTATAAATCATTAATAATGATAATAATTACATTCTATTTAAATTGAGATCTCAAATATTAAGCTTATGGCCAACATAGTATATTTGGTTTCTCAAAATAATCTTCAAAAAATTACAATAACGTTTCTGAAATTATTTTATTTTACTGTTAATCGATGTATTCGTATGTACAAAATGTATAAAATATAATTGTAATTTTAAACCATAAACAATAAATTAATTAAAAATACATATATAAGAAAATAAATAAAAACATGCTTGCGAAAAAAAAATAACATTGGATTTCCCATAGAGAAAATATTTTCAAATTATACATTAATTTTAGGGCATTTTAATTATACTGTTTATTTTAATTTTAATATTTATATTATATTATTCAAAATATGATAAAAAACTTTTTTAAAAATAAACATCAAGGCAAATGAAAATATATGCACTAAATTTAAGTGGCCGTCTATGTAGGCTCAATCCTTCGGCTACTTCAGTATAATTTATATCAGGATATTACAAGGACAATGCTTCCGTATAGAGCAAAGGTGTCCAAACTACGGCCCGGGAAAGCACAACGTTTCACTCACTATTCTATCGCGATGGATGAATCGACCGACGTTAGTGACACCTCACAACTTTTAGTATTTGTTCGTGGAGTTGACGGCGATCTTAATGTCACCCAAGAATTAGCATCGGTTAACAGCATGCGTGGCACTACAACTGGAGCAGATATTTTTAAGGAACTACAACAGACGTTGACCAAGTATAACTTGGACTGGAATCGACTCCAAGGTGTGACAATTGACGGAGGAAGAAACATGTCTGGTGCAAATATTGGGGTGGTTGGGCTAATTGGGGTGGTTGTCGTAAACTTTATTCGATCACGTGCACTCAATCTTCGCCAATTTCGATCTTTCCTCGAAAAAATTGAATCTGAGTCTGTTGACTTGTCGTATTATACAGCAGTTCGATGGCTTAGCTGTGGAAAAGTGTTATTGCAGTTCTTCAAGCTCAGAAAGGAAATTCAAATTTTTCTTGCGGAAAAGAATCACCCTGAACCGCTTTTATCGGATGCAGAGTGGCTCTGGAAGTTGGCAATTTTTGCAGATGTCGTGACACACGTAAATAACTTGAATTTAAAGCTCCAAGGTAAAAACAACTTAATTTGTGATTTATTCGAGCAAATCAAAGCATTCAGAGCCAAGCTGATATTGCTCGAAAGTCATATGAATGAATGTAATTTTTCCCATTTCACGTACTGTGAAAAATTTAGTACAGAAACTGACGAAAGATTTCCCACCATATTTGCAGTAAAAGCTTCAAGCTAGCGATCAAATCAAGAACAAATACAAGGAAGGAAACTTGATCGATTTTTACAAATTTTTGAACGCAAAAGAGTTTCCAAATTTAAAGCAATTGGCTGGTAAATTTATTTCTATGTATGGCACTACCTATATGTGCGAACAAACTTTTTCCAGGATGAAGTTTCTGAAATCTAAATATAGGGCAAATTTATCGGATGATCATTTGCAATCATTGCTAATAATTGGTGTTTCCGATTTGAATCCCAACTTTGAAGAAACTCTCCAGGAAAAAACCCAGTTCCACCGTTTCCATTAAAAATTGCATGAAATAATTTTATAATAATATAATTTAGACATGTTTGTTTAGTATTGTTATATCTGTAATTTACTATAAAAAAAATTATAGTATATATATGTGGCAACAATAAAAAAATTCAATGCTGCTTTACTTGTAATAAGGTTTTTTAATTCACATATTTACAATGCTTGGCCCCCGCTAATGAATTTAAATACCAAACTGGCCCTCGCAGCAAAAAGTTTGGACAACTCTGGTATAGAGCTACTAGAATGCTCGGCCGACATATGAGAAACGCTCATAGTATGTCTAGAGATTCGTATGATATGCCGCGTCTATGAAGTACTTATTTAAAAGATTGTTGGTTATTTCAAATTCAAACTTGCTACTAAATGTGCTATTAAGGTGCAGTGCATTTTTTTTAGTAAAATAATTACGACGAACATACACTAAAAATATAAACTAACTTTGGTATTATTCAAATGGCTTGGTTTGTGGCAATAGCGTTGCTTTCGCTCTGTGCGAGCGCCATCTGCCTGTGGGTGAAGAAACGATTCGAGCATTTCGATAAAGCGGACGTGAAGTATGCGAAACCTGTACCGATTTTCGGCAACATCGCGAAGGCGGTCTTCAGAACGGAGCACGTTGGGGACACGCTCAAAGTGATCAGCGATACTTATCCTGAAGAAAGGTAGATCAACACAGTCTAATTGCAATAAAATAATCTTTTTTAAGACCGGTACTAATCAAGGGGGTACCCAGAAGTCTTTAGAAGACCTAGAAAAGGGTACGCGGAGGGGAGGGGGAATGGAGTTGGAGATATTTATATTTCCTTCCCTAATGAGAAATGAATACGCTACCAATACATTTATTGTGTTATTCCAAAGATGTTTTTTCCTTTATATACTCGGGGGAGGGGGGGGGGGATTTCCCCATCTCTGGATCCATCTATGGAACCGTGCTTTTATGAGCCAAAAAATTGTTAGAACCGTACATTTTAAATATGGTGTCCGTCACTATCGTGACCCATCACTAGTGCGGCACCCACTTGGCCGGAGCTCGCGCTAGAGATTTAGCGACCGACCACCGAGGCAGCGACATCGCGCGTGCCTTATATTAATTACCGCCTTGTAATAATTACAAGGCGGTAATTAATATAAGGCACGTTATACAATCGTTATACAATTATTGTATAACGATTTACTGAATAAAGAACTGTATAGAAAATCACGTGCTTATTTAAGTTACTCGAGCTAGCAACTCCATCCAATTAGTAACAAGCAACGAATACAACATTAAAGATACATTTTAATAAGATCATTAATTAATTAATTTATTTAACAGGTTTCCCCATACGAATTATGTTAATTCATAAAATGGTAGAAGGAAATAATATTACCAAAAGAAAAAACAACTTAAAAATAACAATTACAATAAAAAAGAAGAATAACCACAAATAATGAAGAAAAAAAAGTAACTACCTATAATTAAAACTAACGCTCCCAAACGAACAATAACAAATGAATAATTCACGCTGATCTCACAAAGTTATACTTCCTCATACTTCAGATGAAATTAACACGACAAGGTGATAACGATTCCTTAACTCATGCTGGTTTGACTCGGTATGTCACCTTCAACAGATTCATTATTAAGGTACTATGCTGGGGAGTGAAAGGTCCAGGGTTGATGGAAGTTAAATAAGGAAGACGTCTCCCATACTCTGGATTCTTTTATTTCTCACGCGGCAATAATCAATATTTACAAGAGTTGGGAGACATTTCAACAATTGTGAACATAAAGACTAAATAACAAAAATACACAACGGAAGTAAAGAAGATAACAGTTAACAAAATTCGGCGCATAAGCGCGCGGTGGCTTGCAAGCCTGTCGACCCGACTGACTGCTTGCGTCGCTGGCGGATCGCCCGTGCGCCGTTCCAATGCGCGCCTGCGCAGATACCGACCAATCAGATGCGTTCAAATATGTAGCGCCGCTACAGTACATTCGATATGGAATCGTTGTATTCGACATACGGCTTTTGGGTCATTTACATTGGGAGATTATTTAAGATGACACTTTTTCTGTACATACTTTTGCCTAGAACGTAGCAAAGTAAACGTTTCATAGTAACTAGAATTTTTTAACCACTTCCAAAGTCTCTGGAATTTGGATTTCTCTCCGATTATGAAAGCGTATGGAAACATGTCCGTGTGTGTAAAGATGCTCAATTGTTCTAGGACACCTGTGCAATTAATTAATGTATGAATATTCTTCCAGATACTTCGGGTTCTTCGCTATGATGAGACCGACGATTGTCATCCAGGATCCTAATCTCGCGCGGTTGATTTTATGCGATGAGTTTGAACATTTCAGGGATAGGAATTTACTCCACAAAGACTGTGATTTAAATAATCTTCTGCCAATAATGCAAGGTACTAATGAGCTTAAAAATTATTTTTTTACTCTTTATTTATCACTGATTGGCTTTGTCCTTGCTTAGTTAAGAGTGTCGTTTAAAGTTTTTGTTTTAAAATAAAAAAAAATATTGTTGCCTGAATAAGAATTTCCTTTGTTTCGAACTCTGTTATTGGTTTCTTTGATCCGGACCGTTTCACTAGATCGCGAAAGCACTCGCTGTTTAGGCGATTAGCGTGTCGTAAAGTCCGTTTGGGAGAGCAGTCAAATTATTAAATTCCATTTCCGCGGAGATTGATATATTTGTCTTTTCGCCCAATAGGATTAAAAATCTGCTTTCTATTATACTTTTGTGAGGACCGGCGTGAATTATTTATTTATTAATGTTCGCCTGGAGGCATTATTTTTAATTTTTAACGTATTGTTCCTCATTAATTTTGGTTATTTTTTCTTTTTTATTATTATTGTTTTTGGTTTTTAATGTTATTTTTTTTTAGTAGTATTATTTTTAATTTTACAATTATACTACTATATTTAGATTAAATTAAAAAATCGCTAGTCTGAATTTAATCAATCTAAAACCTAAGTTTTACTGTCCAGATTCATTAATAGTTTTAGACAATATTCGTATTCTATACTAATTAATTTGTGAACATCGTTCATAAGAACTTTTGTACTCATCAATACATCGTAATCACAATTATTGCTAGATGGCATAGATGTTGCCAGATTGCAAATTTTTGCGGTATTTCAACAGTACTGTCAATTATAATTTTGTGTTAGTTTATGTGTAATGAAAAGTAACCTCTTGTCATTCGTAATAAAATCCATAGCATAATATCTATAGTGAACCTAATTCCCTAGTGCAAAATAACCGAAAAAAAACCCTTATGACGTGTTTTTGAATTTTTTTTTAGGAAATCAATGGAAATCTGTCAAACAGACAATGCACGGTATGATGAAAGAATCCAGAATTAAGGAGATGCATCCGCTGATATCTAAATCTTCCGAATCGTTGGCTAAATACTGTCAAGATGTTTTATCCGAACATCGTAATTTAACCGGTAGGATTAATCTTGACATTACATTTTTCATATTCGCTGTAATGCTTTTTTTATGATTGAACAATGACAGCAAAAAAGCAAGAAAAAACTCATATTTACGTCAAATGACTAAGCAATAAATTGACTTATCGCTACAGTAACGTGGCTAGTTTAAGGCGCCACCAGTCCCTAAAACGTGTTTTGTAACGTATTTTGGTGCATTTTGTTGAAGTTATTTCCAACAAATGGCTAAAACTAAAAATACCACAATATTCTACATATATTAATTTAGTCCGTTGCTTAAAAAAAAAAGAAATACACCTTATTATAGTAATGAAAATAAATAAATAAGAAAGTGTTGTTTTTTTCGTGCTACGATTTTCTTTTAAGTTGTGTAAGTGACGCGAACCTAATTTTTCTTTCTAAAGATAGACAATATAATAATCTAAGCTATTACATAAAAAAAAACACTTTTTTCAAATGATAATAATTATTTAAATACAAAAAACATGTTTCATCGATTCCAAATGTAAGGAATTCGCGGTCGGCGATATATCCGTCTCTTTTCTGCACGTCAATGTTCGAATAAAGCCTACTCTTTCAAATCTCAAGGACAAATGCGTCCCGGGGCGCCTTAAATGTAATTAATATCACTTCGATGTCAACAAACTACTTCAAGGTTTTTAATATTGTTATTCCTCAGTATGGTTGTATGAGGATACCTTATTTTGATTTAAATTCACCTAATAAATCATTTTGTCAATATCAACCTAACAACGCAACTATTTTAAGTTACGACGAAAATGGCTCAAACTTCTCTGTAGCTAACTGCTTGTTTAGTAGTAGTAAATTATTTAACCAGAACCTGACGTCTTGCAGACGTCATTAAAAGCATCTCCCACCCAAACTACTCGCGCCTGCGGTAGTAATAATTATAATGTGGCACTGAACATTTACAAACATAAATGAGTTTGTATTAATTTTAACTGGCCAGTAATAACTATTACGTCCTCAGGTTACCAACAGCCGTGCTGTCATATTTTTAAATGTCGAATATGATCTTCGAGCTTTCTGTCGAACTGTCAATGTTTCATTTGTTAGAACTAAAAATTTGTTGACTTTAATGTTATATATCGACCAGCCTCCGATGTGATGAACGGTTGTTTGTTTTTCAAGTGCATCAAATTACACACAAAAATTCATCTCTTTCACATTTACACTTTCGGGATGAAAGCTGCAACAGACGGACAAACGGACAGACAGGTGGACAAGGACGGTGATAGTAGCTACTTATACATATATAGTATGTATAGAAGCTAAAAATAGCGACTTTAAAATATAATAGTACTACTAAAGGGCTTACAGTCAAAATATGCAATATTTGCATTGAATATAAGACAAAAACGCTAAGGAATTGTTATTTGGTTTTCAATAAGCACTTACTACCAGTACTTGTCAAACATAAAATAGGAGATTGGCATATTGGTTTAAGGTATGTTTTATATAAATAGAAAAAATATTAGAAAATGCCTTCTTTAGGTAAAAAGTTACTAATTTTATGCGTTCGTGTGTATAAAAATTAAGTAAATGCATGTTTTTTTTAATGGATTCCGCATTTAAATTCTTTTAGAATAGATTCGTTTTAAATAAAACTTTTGCGAAAAAGATACTTATTGCAATTAATATATTAATTAATCGTAAGTAATTGCAATTAATATATTTAAGGAATTAGGCAGCATGCATGTTGCAATTTACAAACCAATAAGAGTCTTAGATAATTTTAGCATTGACCACTTTATGGCAACATTTCAAGTTGATTCTTTCTTTTATAAAAGATAATAATTTATACTGACTACAAACATTTTAAATCTTTCTTTTTAGTATTTGATTGTATTTTCAGGTTCGGATATTGTAGAAATAAGTTGCACAGAATTAACTGTAAAATATGTGATCGAGATGTCATCCTCGTTGGCTTTCGGGAAGGAATTGAATTTATCTAAGGCTGAAGATATTACTTTTGTGACGATGGCTAAACGAGCAGCGGTTTTTGGGCATTTATTTTATTTTAAATACGCCTGTTGGCTTATAGCTCCCTGGTTTATGAAGGTAGGTTAACATATTTTTAATTTATATACGTTTTTTAATGTTAACTAATAAATCTGTCAATCTTTTTCAGTTGTTTAAAATCAAGGGCCTCAATCAGAAAGCATTTGAATATTTATTAAAAAGTGTTAGAAATGAAGTTAACAGTAGAGAAGATGTTGAATCGTACAGAGAGGATATGTGTCAGAACATATTCCAAGTTAAGCAAGGCGAGTTACTATTTTATAATTTTACGAGTAAATAGATTTTTAGTTAACATTTTTGTTGGTTATTTATTTGCCATATGTTTACTTATAAATTTGTAACGATAAAAAGCTCCATTAGTTTAAAATTTCTAATCAAATTAATATTTTAATTATTATTTACAGAAATAGCTGACGCCGAAGAAGCCAAATTAAATTATAGCAAACATTTATCCAATCATGGTTTGTATAACATTAATCTACTGCAATTAATTTGGGCCACACTCAACTGAGCATACTTTATTTGTGCCAGAGTCAAGTGAGACGTCGAGTCAAACAACAGACTATGCAAAGTTGTGTATTTGTCCTTGTTTATACATAGCAATTAAAAATATGTGAATTCAGACCGGCAACCATCGGGTCATTTTTAAAATACTTTAACAACTAGACCGCCGTGATCATTAATCATTATTTACCTATTTTTACAAATCGATATAAATTAAAAAATAGAAATATTGTTTCTGTTTGCCAACAGAGTTTGAGCAGCTTATACTGGCGCAGTCGGTATCATTCATATCTGGTGGAATCGACGCGCTCGCATCAGTGCTACACCTGTTTCTCTACGAATTGACAAGAAATAAAGATATTCAAAGGAAGTTGATAAATGAAATCGATAGTATGACAAAGCAGCATGGGACATCTCTATCTTATAATCTGGTTGAAAGTATGACATACTTAGATATGGTTGTTTCAGGTGAGTTAAATTTAAAAACTTCAGAGATTATGAGTATTTATTGTGTTAGTATAATTTTGTTTAGGGTAAAGTGAATTGTATGGGGTTTTAGTCATATTAAATAGTGTAAATCTTTTTTCTCATTGGTTACAAAAAAAACGAGAAATTCAAATGAACATGATTCAAGAAATCGATGATTTTGTGATTTGTTTGAAATTTTGGGATATTTTTACGCACGTGTTCCTGATTCGGTGAGCCCTGGTTTAACCCAGTGGACTTAACCGGTCAGGTCATCATTTACCGTTGAGAATATATTTATTCTATATTGAAAAATCCACAGTGTTACATTTTTACAATTACAAACATAACTTATTACTAGTATATAAACCAATTATGGATTTCGGTCATTTCACATAATAACATTAGCATAAAAATTTGAACAGTGTTCTTAAAATATATATAGATTATTAATATTATATACGTATACAGTAGATTTTTTTTTTTAAAGTTTTATGTGTTATTTGTGAGTGATGTTTGTGGTATGTATGTATATTCTATATGTAATTGCAATTACAAGTACTTATATGTTACTATTAATCATTAACAACATAACAATCTAACTTAGCTGACATCCTCGCCTCAGCTTTGACTTTATACGATATTTTGGTTCAAGGAGCACTGGGCCACTTCTTTATCAATAAATCAAGCTCAATGGCACACGAGTCTGTTCACAACCATTACACCAGAAATAACATTAAATTTAGTAAAACTAGTTGTTCGATAGAGTTAGTGGACTGTATTTTTTGTAATTATTAAGAATAATTACTTGGTGACGAGATGCAGCGCCAAATATCGGAAGACAGAAAGGAAAGAACAGGGACGTACCTTTGCTGCGATCTGCCTCCTTGACCCACTTGACTCGTCAATGTGAAGATGTAGGTAGCGGAAGATGCACCACCTCACTTCACCACACACACTTGGTTCCTCAAGGTAGAGGTACTAGAGCTCCGTTCACTAGCGTGATTGCAGCAAGAGCGCGGTGCAAACGTTACTTGCCGGTCAACGCGCCGTGGTCGTGTGATACCGCAGCTAGATACTGTGCGGGTAACTGGAAATTGGACACGTCGAAACGGTGTTGTTTTTGGCAGGACAAGGTTGGGTGATAAAGGATTATATCTGGCGCCAACACTAGTTCTTATTTGGGTCTAAAATTCTACAACAAACTATACAAGAACCTTAAAGAAATACGTGAAATAATTCAAGAAGGGTGTTAAGTTATATTTGTTGAATTTTAATTTATATAATATTAATGAATTTTGATTCTTATACTTCTATTTATTTATGAACGCGCAAATTTAAAATTGTTTTCGTAGTTGTTTTACTCTAAAATAATTCTTACAGCATTGTAAAAAAATGGAAATAAATATCTTATATCTCGTATCAGAAGCCCTATGCGACTTTTTTCTTAAACTTTACGCGTCAGAAAGGTACTCGTAAATGTGTGCAAACCTTAAAACTTTGGACACTGAAGTATAAAAATACTATAGTTAAATCTGTAATAAAATTGCTAACAGCAATAAAGTGATAAATGATCAACATAAATTTAAAAAATCCACTTAAGTATTTAATCAATAACACATTATACTCTTATTCGGAGTTTTAAGGATTTTATTTTTTCTTTCATTTCAAATATATATATCCGCTATCCGCTATAAACGTATAAATCAAATGGATAATGACCAAACGTTGAGTTGTAATTTTAATATAAAAAAATACATAAATAAAAGCGGCAGTTTGTTCTTAACTGTAGGCATGTAATAGGAATGCAATATTGTTAATATTTTTGTGAATTTATCAACTATAAAGTCTTGCTATCCCTAGAAATGACTTTATTCCTTTTTAATTAATTCAAATGTATATGTAAAATAATCTGTATAGTAAAATACATGAACCTAAGTTTTTTTTTTTTGCAGAGCATTTGCGTTTTTGGCCTCAAACCTTGCCGATGATTATGAGGCAGTGCAACCGAGAAATTGAACTTCCTCCTCCGAGAACTGGTGGCAAACCTTATAAGGTATTTATCACAATATAAATATTTTTATTATTAAATATTCTATATTTATTACAAGCTGATTGATTTACAAGCTTTTATTTAGCTTGCAATATTTGTTAGCTGTTTGGGTCAAACCTTGCAAGCTGAATTAGAACCACTTCTCTTATCCTACTGAGTTGTAATTGGACATGTTCGTTCAGTTCCGATGACAATGCATTTTTATGATAAGCAAGACCTGATTTTACACCCAGGAATGGCTTCAAACGAAGGAATCCTCAACGTTCAACAGCGCAGACATGAAATTTTGTATAAGCATTTAAAAGCTAGCATAAAAAATATTTGTTTACTAATTTATATTTATGTAAAAACTTGCAATCTAAACTTACTACTTATAATTAATATTGCACATTAAACTGCGTTATGTCAATCTTTTTTTATTGAACAAAACTGTGTTTCTTTCGATAATTGCGATATTTGAGAATCGGGACGACATCTTGGGTTTGAGAAATCTAAAAACCACCATTATAATTGATAATGGTGAGGATTAAAACAAAATCTACAATATTGAAGTGTTGAAATATTTATTTAATCATTATGGCACAATAGAAAGTCACAACAATAAATGATATAACACTAAAAAAAATATATAATATAGTCAAATTAAATACTAGTCATTTATTGTTATTTTGAAGTAACAGGGTCACTCTAACTAGGTTAAAAAAACCTATTCTAAGAGCGGTCACAAGAAGGTTGCAGAAAAAATACGATACTTATTATGTACGTGAGACGTTACTAATAAGAAGGATAAATATCATAAATACAAAACATAATACTTACGATAAGTATTACAATATATACATTTATTAAATATAAAATTCTAATAATTGTGTTACGTATAATTTATATACTAAATATTCAAAAAACTAAACGTAAAGAAAATATGTAAAATTACTATTTTTCTATTGTAATACACTGCTCACCATCTTTTCAGATGAGTCTCTTCCCATTGCGAGGAGCCATTTGGTAATGTTTTTTGCAAGACTCAATTTAGATTGAGCTTTTTTTAAATTACGCTTTGAGTAGTTTAGGTCTAAGGAAATGCCAAGGAATTACCCTTAATTACACTGATTTACACTTAATTTAATAAAAATAAAAAGAAAATTGTAAAGTATACATTTTTTCCCCTCACTTAACCAATTTAAGCATATTGTTAAAAAACTGTATTGTATTGTATTGTATTAAGTAAATAAATAAATATTGTAAACAATTTTATTAGATCTACGAAGGTGACATGGTCTGGATAAGCAAAAGGGCTATACACTTCAGCGAAAAATTTTGGCCGAACGCGGGCATATTTGACCCAAACCGATTTAGCAGTGAAAACAGGGTCAACATCGTACCATATTCATACCTACCATTTGGATTAGGACCCAGGAACTGTTTGGGTACGACCTTTCTATTAATGATTTTTCTAACGCTTAAAATGTCAAAAACATCACCAATCGATTCCTCCCACATTCACATATGTTAAAATCAGAAGCAATTTCGACATTTCAAATACAACCAAAGTTTTACATAAATGTACAATAAATATGCCCTGTAATTATTGTTTTGTATTACTAAACCAGTGATGTTTCATTTTCCAGGAAATCGATTAGTCAAGGCAACCCTGAAGTCATCTATAATTCATCTTATGTCTAAATTTGAGTTTGTGAGGACACCTAATTTCAACGACAATTTGCAATACCGGAAAGACTGCCTCACATTTAGACCTCAAGAATTTTTGCTCGCTTTTAAAGAGAGGATTGGGCACATGTAGTAGATAAATGGATTCCCATAACATGTAAGATGGATTCCCATATACAAGCGGTGTTTTCAAATTACTATCAAGTTGACTCATTGTATGCGTTTGATATATAATTTAAGGGCTAAGAATAAAAAAAATCTGAAAAAGGTATTTAAAAAAGTGTATATCTGCTCCCTCTCTATCTGCTTGAGATGGAAAGGAAAGTTTAGTTAAGTAAATATAGGCTATAGATCTACGAAAACCCATATATATTTATATAAATATAAAAATATATGGTTTTGTCTATTTTTATTTTTTTTTCTTTGACTTTGCATTTTGATAGGTTTTTAATTTTTACTTTTTACTTTTTGTTGCTATCTATTTTATTGCTTTTGCATTTTATTATATTGTTTTTTTGTTTGTCCTTTTTCTTATTGATGTAACCCTATTGAAACTTTTATACTGTAATAAAATGTTATTTTTTTTCACCCACAGAAAAGGCACCGTATTTGTGGGGAAATGTAAAGGTGTTTTGTAAAAAATAATAATAAAGTTTTAAAAAAAAAAAAAAAAAAAATACCTTCTGATAATAGAAAATCCAAAGAAATCCCAATTCTTCTTTATAGTAATGATTAAAAAAAAACTTTCTTCAAATACTTAATAACTAACTATAAAGCACGTATTTAATGCCATATTTGATTGAATTTGGGCTGTTTTTCGGGTGTAAGCACCTAGATGCGGTTTATTTGCCCACCGTCATACTTTACGCTTGAACATTATATGAGGGGAAGACACAAATACACTAAATAAAGATTATGGAAAACTACGTTTTCGACATACTCTTTACAGTTTCTTCATAAAATAGAAAATCCTATAGTATCCGTGTTTTTATAGTTCCCGCACACACCTGTTAACTCTGCCTCATAAAAACGCATGCTTTTATTTTTCACAGCTTTAGCCCGCCTGACATTTTAAATCAAACAACTTCTGAAATAAACCATTCTGCAAAGTATTTCAAAACTCATCATCCCCTAGGTATTTTCCCTTGGGAGAAACGGCTCAGAAAGTGTTTTTTTTTTCGGTTAAACCAAAGGTGTCCAAACTACGGCCCGCGGGCCAAACCCGGCCCGGCAGGCGATTTTATCCGGCCCGCCAAGGATTTTGAAAAATTTCGTAAAATATAAATGTAGCGTGGCGCGGCGGTTTAGATCTCGCGCAGATGAAGAGCGCATTCGGTTAGCTCGAAAACGTACGACTCGGCCGCTCGACTGCACGAATGATTTTGTACTCTGACTGTACCGCGCTCTGTAGGCGGCGCGGAGCAGCAGACTGCACTCAAAGCTACGAGATTGTCCACGACAAACCAAAAATTCGTCGGCCGCGGAGCTTATTTACATTCTTTACAGTTGATATATTGTAAATTGGTATATTTAGATCTATATTTAATATATTATAACTTAATTATTATTGAACATGGATACAAAAAGAAGAAAAGTAGATGACGAGTGCCGCGTTTTTAAAGAAGAATGGGGATTCAAATATTTCTTTGTGCAATCGCAGTCAAAGAATGGCAAAGCTATATGTGTAATTTGCAATGACACTGTTGCTGTAATGAAGGAATACAATTTACGTCGACATTATGAAACAAAACATGCTTCAGCTTACTCACAATTTAAGGACAAACAGCGTACTGAAAAATTTGAAAAAATGAGTCGTAGTTTGTCTTCTCAGCGAAATTTATTTAGGAAGGCTAACTCGGAAAATGAATCATTGACTTTAGTTAGCATGCAAGTTGCTTATTTGTTGGCGAAAAAAGGGAAACCCTTTATGGATGGAAACATCGTTAAAGAGTGTATGATGGAGCTTAGGCAATAATATACTCCACCAGATTTCTGGGAAAGCACAGCGTTTCACTCACTATTCTATCGCGATGGATGAATCGACCGACGTTAGTGACACCTCACAACTTTTAGTATTTGTTCGTGGAGTTGACGACGATCTTAATGTCACCCAAGAATTAGCATCGGTTAACAGCATGCATGGCACTACAACTGGAGCAGATATTTTTAAGGAACTACAACAGACGTTGACCAAATATAACTTGGACTGGAATCGACTCCAAGGTGTGACAATTGACGGAGGAAGAAACATGTCTGGTGCAAATATTGGGGTGGTTGGGCTAATAAGAAAAGCTTGTGAAAGCGCAGGAGCAACAGTATCAATTTTTCTGCACTGTATCATCCACCAACAAGCCCTATGTGTAAAACATGTCGACATGAGCTGCGTTTTGAAACCAGTGGTTTCTGTCGTAAACTTTATTCGATCACGTGCACTCAATCATCGCCAATTTCGATCTTTCCTCGAAAAAATTGAATCTGAGTCTGTTGACTTGTCGTATTATACAGCAGTTCGATGGCTTAGCTGTGGAAAATTGTTATTGCAGTTCTTCAAGCTCAAAAAGGAAATTAAAATTTTTCTTGCGGAAAAGAATCACCCTGAACCGCTTTTATCGGATGCAGAGTGGCTCTGGAAGTTGGCAATTTTTGCAAATGTCGTGACACACGTAAATAACTTGAATTTATAGCTCCAAGGTAAAAACAACTTAATTTGTGATTTATTCGAGCAAATAAAGCATTCAGAGCCAAGCTGATATTGCTCGAAAATCATATGAATGAATGTAATTTTTCCCATTTCACGTGATGTGAAAAATTTAGTACAGAAACTGTCGAAAGATTTCCCACTATATTTGCAGAAAAAGTAATCGCGGATTTGAAACTAGAATTTCAAAAGCGTTTTTCTGATCTTGACATAAATTCAAGGGAAATTCGGCTGTTTCAAAATCCATATGACTGCAACGTTGGCGACGTTTCAAGTCAGTTTCAAATGGAAATAATTGATCTTCAAGCTAGCGATCAAATCAAGAACAAATACATGGAAGGAAACTTGATCGATTTTTATAAATTTTTGGACGCAAAAGAGTTTCCAAATTTAAAGCAATTGGCTGGTAAATTTATTTCTATGTATGGCACTACCTATATGTGCGAACAAACTTTTTCCAGGATGAAGTATCTGAAATCTAAATATAGGGCAAATTTATCGGATGATCATTTGCAATCATTGCTAATAATTGGTGTTTCCGATTTGAATCCCAACTTTGAAGAAACTCTCCAGGAAAAAAACCCAGTTCCATCATTCCCATTATAAATTGCATGAAATAATTTTATAATAATATAATTTAGACATGTTTGTTTAGTATTGTTATATTTGTAATTTACTATAAAAAAAAATGTATGGTATATATATGTAGCAACAATAAAAAAATTCAATGCTGCTTTACTTGTAATAAGGTTTTTAATTCACATATTTACAATGCTTGGCCCCCGCTAATGAATTTAAATACCAAACTGGCCCTCGCAGCAAAAAGTTTGGACGCCTCTGGGTTAAACCATCGAAGCTGTAATTCCATCTAAAAGATACGAACCCTTTTTTAAGCTTCTATTCACCCTTCCGCCTGTCCTACTGTCCGCCTGTAACTACTTTCTCGGCCCTTTGGTCGACTTTCTATCCATGTACTTTTTTTTTTTAAAGAATTTCTGACCAAGTTCATATTTAATTATTATTTCCCTACTCAACTAATCAAAATATGATTATGTTAGAGTAAAAATAGAGAGTGGTTAATAAAACGTTAAAAATGGTAAGACTATGTGCGGATTCGGTACCGCAACCGCGTCAATGGGTTTCAACATAACGTAAATGTTATATTAAAACACAAATATCCGTAATTTATACGAGCTCCCGTTCAATTCAACTTGTATCCGAGACCTTAGTATTATGCTGATATTAAGCTTATTGCAAACATTATTTAGGTATCTCATCTTGGATACATACGAGAAATTTGTTGTAATAGATACATTTTAAATGAAAAAATTGGTATTTTTAAAGTAAGTGCAAAAGTCTGAACGCATAAAGTGTCACCATAGTCATTAGAACAATGTGACATTATGTTGAGACGTTTAATTGTTGAATTTGTATGCTAAGATACCTACGGAAAAGGCACCAGCCTTCGTGGGGTTGTATATGGTGCATTACTCAAATAAAAAAAATAAAAAAAACCCCAGTATTATTTATGAATGTAACAGAACCTAATGATTGACGAATTGTCACTACGCTCAGTTTAAATAATAATGAACTTGCAGTTTTTAGATAAGATTCGGTCGATCGTTCGATTAGGCCGTTTATTATAGTTAAATTTATTTTTAGTTTAAATTCACTATACTAGATTTTGTACCACCTGACAAACATAGCACGCATAAAACAATCTAAATCATGTCCCAAAAATCGAGAATTCGGTTACGTCCGATTTATTTTTCCGATTATTTTTAACCAAAGCATATTACTAAGTTAGTAAATAGTATTTCCTACGCGGCATATACAACCATAAACTAACATTAATATTCGTGTAACGCGAAATATCCGTACAAAACATGTCTGCAAAGCTGCGATATAAGAGAAACGTCAAAGTGACAGCTCCGTACATTTTCAATCTTTGTTATCCCAAGAGGAAGACGGGAAGAACCTTTCTATATCGACGGGAAAGAATACTATCAAGTCGGTAACTACTTATTTGTGGTATATTTGAGATTTGGAGTGGAAGTTTGATTTAAAGTTTTAATTGTACATAAATTATTATAAGTAAAATGATCTAGATAGATAATCTTGGTAAGTTACGAACATAATGTTAGTATGAAGATCACACTGCCCAAAAGCGAAATGGAAAATAACGAAAATACAACTGATGTTGATATTAAACAAGCTGATGACAATATTGCCTTTAAATATGAGCAAAGAACTGATTGCAATCAATCGAATAGAAATAGTGACGAAATACAAAATCAGTCACTTATAAATTGTCTTGAATTCCCGTTAAAGCCAGGTGGATTAATAAAAATTAAATCAGAAATTGATTATAATACTTGCTCAGGGCAAGAAGACATTGGTACAAGTCAACAACAACTTGATGTTTTTAAAGCAGACAATGTTAGGTTTATTAAATTTGAAACTAATATCTCGAATGGCCAATATTATAACAAAATTGATTCATATTTAGGTAATAAAACAGTAAAAAGCCCAATTATAATATTAAAGGATATCGATTTTAGTTGTAACAATTGCAAACATAACCTCGAAAAACACGGCTTAGTCTATAGCGCAATCAGTGAAAACAATGAGACGCATTTATTATGCTTGGGATGTTATGAAAGAAAATTTATTTGCAGCGAGTGCGATTATAAATGTTCGCGAAAAGCATCTTTACAAATTCATGTTGATGCAGTACATCGGAAAATAAGAAAATTTAAATGTGGCGAGTGCTATTATGAAGCTTCAGTAAAAACAAATTTACGAAGACATATAGATGCAGTACATCGGAAAATAAGAAAATTTAAATGTAGCGAATGTGATTATAAATTTTCACAAAAAGCACCTTTACAAAAACATATTATTGCAGTACATCAGAAAATAAGAAAATTTATTTGCAGCGAGTGCGATTACAAATTTTTTCAAAAAGCAGGTTTACGAATTCATATTGATGCAGTTCATCGGAAAATAAGAAAATTTATTTGCAGCGAGTGCGATTACAAATTTTCACGAAAAGCAGATTTACGAAATCATTTTGATGCAGTACATCGATTAATAAGAAAATTTATTTGCAGCGAGTGCGATTATAAATGTTCACAAAAAGCATCTTTACAAAAGCATATTGATGCAGTTCATCGGAAAATAAGAAAATTTATATGCAGCGAATGCGATTACAAATTTTCACGAAAAGAAAGTTTACGAAATCATTTTGATGCAGTACATCGATTAATAAGAAAATTTATTTGCAGCAAGTGCGATTACAAATTTTCACGAAAAGCAGGTTTACGAAATCATTTTGATGCAGTACATCGATTAATAAGAAAATTTATTTGCAGCGAGTGCGATTATAAATGTTCACAAAAAGCATCTTTACAAAAGCATATTGATGCAGTTCATCGAAAAATAAAGAAAAATATACGTGGCGAGTGCGATTTCAAAAATTCAACTAAATATGGTGTACGAAAGCATTTCGATGGTGTCCATCGGAATATAAGATAATTTATATTCGACGAGTGCAATTTGAAAATTTCATATAAGGCAAATTTACAAAGGCATATCAATGCAGTTCATCGAAATTTAATATATATATAGTAAAATTGTATAATATTTTGTTTAAATACCGTATTTAGATGATTCCTTTCGTTTATAACGCAAGGAATCATCTAAATACGGTATATAGATATATATATATATATGATGATACAAAACATAATACATACAATAAATGGTTCATATTATTATCTATATATTACATACGATGTATAATTGAGTTGTAAAGTTATTTGACTTATATTTGATGATTGTTTTATTTTTTTGTTAAAATATCATCCTTTCCTTATTTCATTTAATTAGATGGTTACATAATATTTGACAATATTTTACACTAAAGAGGACAGGTGAAAGTTAAAAATGCATTTTTATAAAACTCAGCGCTGGGTTTAAACCGACATCCTGCGCTCTCAAGTACAGGACCTCTTTAGAACCTTTATAGATATTATTCTATCCAGCACTTTATCAAATAATTAAAACCTTGTTCAAAACTTTTCAATATTGTCAAAGATTGTGTCATTTATCTTTTCAGGTGATTTGCCGTTATTAAAAAACAATCATCAAATATAAGTTTTATATATGTATATGTATATATACATATAAATTTGACGATTTTTATTTTTTAGCTTCGCCATTCGGCATCGTCAGAAAATATATGAAAGATGACGTTTAAAATGCAATCTCCATAAATCGCATTTTCAACTAAAATATAAATATATCCAGCCACTACAATTATTATTATATAATAGCAATTTTGCTAGATAAATCAATCACTATTATGAAATGAAACTAATTTCTTAAAAGAATATATGAAGCATCATGCATTAAATGCTGTTAAGTTAGTTTAATTTTGTCTATTTAGACCTACAGACCTGCAAGCGCCCAAGACCCAAATATGAGAGAGTTCCCATGTCTTTAAATCAATTTCGCGGGCAAAGACTTCAAAACTTTTACATTAAAGCAAGCATCGAAATCCCTGCCGTGAGTTCTCGCGTGAATTGAAACGGGTAAAGCGGAGAGTAATTTGTTACATGTTAATCTATGATTATTATTTATTTATTTATTTATTTATTTAACAGGTTTCCCCATGTACATTATAATTACAGTAAAAACAAATTAAATTACCAAAATAAAAACAAAAAGCATTAAAAACAAAAAACAATAGCATGAAACATACTAAACTAAAAAATTAAAATAATGCCTCCAGGTAAACATTAATGCATAAATAATTCACGCCGATCCTACAACGGCGTAATAGAAAGCAGATTTTTAATCCCATTGGGCGAACAGACAAAAATATCAATCTCCGCGGAAATGGAATTTAATAATTCGACTGCTCTCCCAACCGGACTATACTTGTATACGTCGGTACGACACGCTAACCGCTTAAATAACGTGTGCTTCCGCGCTCTAGTACGACGGTCCGGAACCAAGAGACCAAAATCACCGAGTATTACGGGATTGTCGATGAAACCGCGAATAACCTTATAAAAATAACACAAAGTATGGATTTGTCGCCTAAACTCGAGTGTATTAAAGCCTAACATCCCTAATACAAATGCTGATGTATACGTATTAGGAAACATTTCTGGATAATATCCATACCTACGGAGATAAAGGTATCTAAGGAACCTCCTCTGAATAACCTGCAGGATATTACCGTAAGTAACCTCATGAGGACTCCAGATAATGGAACTATACTCCAATATACTCCTCACGAACGTGCAATATAAAAGCGAGATGGACTTCGGCTTACTCAAAGATCGACCGGTTCGGAGCACGAATCCCAACATTTTACTTGCACGTGTAGCTATGCTTCGCATGTGCAAATGAAATGTTAGACGCGAATCAAACACAACCCCCAAGTCGCGAATTTCGTCGCATCTGCGAATGATCTCATTACCCAGAGAGTACTCACAACTTATTTTTTCACGCACAGCTCGTGAGAAGGATACTGCGATACATTTAGAAGCATGAAATTGTAATTTGTTATCTGTTATTATTAATTCTGTTGAAACAGTAAAACAAAGGCCAGTACCTAAAACTTATTTTTTGACTATGGCAACTAACCTGTAAAGTATGGGAGAAACGGGATATATTAAGTTAATTGCCTATTTATTTGCTTGTGAAATAACCCTTAAAAATGTACCTACTACCTATATCTAACACTTTTCGTTTATAAACTATCCTCGGATTGGATATGTCAAATTTATACTATTTATGTAAACATAACCTATAAAAATTTTCATGTATCCATAATCCACCTAAACGCTATTTATTCTATGTATTAAATGATATTTAGTTCATCAATAATCAACACTCTTATTTAATATTAATTTGTATAACCGAAATGTTCTAAAATATTCCATAACTCGACTTTCGCGATGTTTTCGTCAATGATCGTTTAAAACATATAAATACGGCATGTTATACAAAACGTCCTGGTGAAAACCCGACACCGTTAGATTCCGGTAGACCGCAACACTCCGCCATGCTGGAAGGAGACTTATGCGAGCAAGCGAGACGCATGATACGCGAGGAGTGTACTCAACGCATGATACGCGAGGAGTGTACTCAACGAAAAGTGGTGTACTTGGGCTTGGTGTGTTTTCACCCTCATCTATATGTTTTAAAAGATCTTTGGTTTTCGCACCTTTCTCAGCTGTAATCTTCAAACAATCAATAGATTTGTAAAAACTTTCTCTCTGGTAAGCCTTATGTGATTGTCTAAATATGTATATAAATCTTATTAATTACTCAATATGTTTCATTAATTAATGATTGAAATAAACTTCATTAATTAATGATTGAATTGAAGTATCGATGCAAAATAAATAAAAAAGAACAGTGATCGAATGTACACTTATGTCGATGTAAAAAGTTAATTGGGAAATTGTTTATTTATATAAAGGCTAACTTAATGTGTAAGTAAAAAACTTTAGGTAAATATAAAATATTAGTAATGTAAGATAAAATTTCATTTTAAAATTTGCTTTTAAATTGCGAATTATGTATAAGAAAGTGATTTAGTTTGTTATAGATTAGAAATCATCACTGAAAAATATGTTTTATATATACAGGGTGTCCCAAGATCATAGACAAAAATTTAAGGGGGTGTATATGTTCCCTGTAACGAGTAAGAAATTATGTAACAAAATGCGAAAAATTTTCATCACCAAATTTATTATTTTTGTAATAAAATTGGTGTAAAACGATCTTATGAATCGATAAATCAATATTATCTGTCGACCAATAGCATCCCTCTTACAACTCCAGAGAAGGGGAAAGGAGTTACCCCTTCTTCTTAGACCGCCCTCTGTTTCGACCAGTAACATCAAACACCGATCATTTAGCTCCGCCCTAATGGGGCGTTTCGAACAACGCGGCAGGGCATTAACCTCGTCTGGAACGACCGCGGCCTACTGACCTAGTGACGTACTTATTAGAGGGCGGAGTCATTGAAAGATATCTGTTTTACAAGAATTCGAATAGAAACTTTAACATTTTTTTTCTCGAATACCATAATGAATTTTGATATAGTTTCTTAACAAATAACACCAAGAATCGTAAGACCTATTAGCTGTTCTTTTTAATGCCCAGAAGCTTGGGGCACCCTGTATACAAAAATGAATGTATGTTTGTTTATACCATTATTGAATGGTTTGCCGTACGTCCGCGAAGGTTTTGAATTGCAACGCATAGAAACATTGAAAAAACAATCAAATTCCATAAACACGAGATAAATCCATATAGGAATGATATTTTAATTTAGGTACAATAATATTTTGAGGTTAGTATAGTAGTGTGGCATCACGATCATAATAATATAATTACATACATAAGAAAATATAACTTTGGTGGCGGGTAAACATAATGTGTAGACAATTTGTAGATAATCATAAATTAAATGTTAAAAGCGTACGGTCTACTGGTTTCTTCTCCACCTAAATTTTATTCAGTCACTAGCTCAAATTAAATTACTTTTTTCTGAAATGGACCCTACACATTTTATATACAAAACATCTTTAACGCTGTTTTTAAAAATCTACGTTATTTTTGTACATGGGTTTAAAGTTTTATATTATTTTGTGTTTTTTTTTATAGGCATATACAAATAACCGAAACTTAAATTGTTGTACATAATGTTCTTTTTTTGTATTTAAATTCGCTTATTATATTATATTTTTTTATCTATAATTATATTTATTAGTCAATTACCCTATTATCAACACATTGGTAAACACATTGTTTTTTATATATTAAAATGTTACCACAATGACTATGCGACTCACTAATCGATGTTTCGAGTCAATCAAATCATGGGGATTCCCTGTATCCTTTTTACTTTATGAATCCGGCAAAGTTGTCTACCTCAAGGGTCGACATGGAAATGACGCATATCATTTGTTAAATCACTTTCAATGGCTTTATTGTAATTATTTTTCTTATATAACTCGTAAACACCAGTAAATACCAAATTAAAATTGGTTAATGATATCTGCACCACTTAAAGTGTTGGTAGGCTATATATTATCTTATTTTTTAATGTGCTTGAAAATAAAGTATGGATTATGAAATGATAACAAAAATGAGATTAAAATGCTATCAGATTAATAAAAACTATCTTTTATTTCATCACCGTTTATATTTTAAAATCATAAATAAAAATAGTCATGCCATCTGTGTTTTGATTGAAAAAAACCCAATACTTCTAAATTCTAAAAAATGAAATGGTAATTCAAACTTCCCACTACTAGATGGCAAAAATCAACTCTTCAAATAGAGTATGAAGAAATGGTTCAAATATGTATTTGATGCCATTTCTCGTTTACTTTCATTAATTGCTTATTGTCATTATATTTTTATATTATTTGCCGCCATCTGTTATTATAAAATGAAAGTATCGGTTTTCTCTTTAAATTTATCAATTTTAATTCAGATGGCGCCCCAGCATTAAACTTAATAATTAAACTGATTCATAATGTAATACAATTCAATTTGTATTTCCATAAATATATAACATATTTTACATTTTGGTACCTACTTTCATCATTCATTGTGTATGATGAATGCAACGATACATAGTTTTGCCAGTACGATACAGATTATTGGAGTAAAATTAAATAATCGGCGATACCAATATATATATCTTTATATGACTCCATAATGCAACAGGATGATTAAGGCGAATTGAAACACCAATAATTTTAATGTTGTATTTACAAGGCCAAATGGTTTAAGTAAATATTCTTGTTTTAAATGAAAAATCATTGAGGATCATGAAAACATCCTATAAATATTGCGTGTCAAAGTAAAGTAGACCCCAAAATTGGCATTTGACATATTAGACGTTCATTTTTGTTATTATTGAAGGTATAATAATAAGAGCTCGCTTTAAGTATTTTAGATCTTGAAAAAAAGCCTTTTAACGGTTGTAAAACAAAGTTGGACAATGTAATCGACATAAGAGGAATACTAGTGATTATCACTTACTTCAAAAATTAAAAAAAAAATAGTTGAAAGATCTACCTTACCAGGAATGGCTTGTGGGCAGTATGACCAGAAGTGACCAGTATGCTAAACCTTTGCACTTTGACAGTAGAGGGAGACGTCCCTTTTGATTGGGATATGCTACTAGAAATTTTACTTTGAAAAGTAACAAAGCAAGTATCGGTTTTTAATTAATAGTTTTAAGCTATCTAACCCGAACCGAACCTTAGTTTAAGACAGTTCATAGTCATTCCTGTTTCAATCCCGACGGCCGGACACCCGTTTTTGCATCCGGGATGTGAACTCGTTCTTTCATTTGTATGTTAATTTCATTGTCTGTTTCCTCATACATTTAATACAATGCTATTATAGGTAATAAAAATTCATTCAGGAATGATAAAATTCATTCCACTGCGTCTATACGACAATGGATTTGGCATTACGTCCGAAACGTCGAATCCTCAGAAAATCTACCCAGAGTTTAGTCATTATTGTTATCCGTCGATCGCAAATACCATATTAGGCCTGTTTCAGAGTCGCGAAGTTTTAGCCTAGTTTGGTAGAATGTTATGTATTCCCATTTCTTGAGCTTTTTACAAAGAAAATGAAATAAGTAAATAAATAGAAAATCTTGTTTTCCCAACTAAAAGAAGCCAACTAAGTCTCCAAACAACTAACAAATGTCTTTCCTTGACATACCAACCTCAAACATATGGTTATGGTTTTATGGTTAGTACATTTTGGTCAACATTTTAAATATTATGGGCCAAAAATATGTAATGACCCTCCGAATACTTTTAAATCAGCTAGGTACTAGTCTTTGATTAAATATATATTTTTTTTAACTTATTTATTTATAGATAAAGGTATAAATTATGCCAATACAGTATTGGGTAGTATAAGAAATTAGTTTATCCCTTACTCGCAGGACGGCAGTATGTTTGTATCATCTATTTTTCACTATACTAGATTTTATACCACCTGACAAGCATAGCACGAATAAAACAATCTAAATCATGTCCCAAAAATCGAGAATTAGGTTACGTCCGATTTATTACTAAGCATATTACTAAGTTAATAAATATTATTTCCTACGCGGCATATAGTTACAACCTTAAACTAAGATGAATATTCGTGTAACGCGAAATTCAGTACAAAACATGTCTGCAAAGCTGCGATATAAGAGAAACGTCAAAGTGACAGCTCCGTACATTTTCAATATTTGTTATCCCAAGAGGAAGATGGGAAGACCTTTCTATATCGTCGGGAAAGAATACGATCAAGTCGGTAACTACTTATTTGTGGTATATTTGAGATTTGGAGTGAAAGTTTGATTTAAAGTTTTAATTGTACATAAATTATTAAAAGTTAAATGATCTAGATAGGTGATCTTGGTAAGTTCGAACATAATGTTAGTATGAAGATCACACTGCCCAAAAGCGAAATGCAGAATAACGAAAATACAACTGATGTTGATATTAAACATGCTGATGACAATATTGCCTTTAAATATGAGCAACGAACTGATTGCAATCAATCGAATAGAAATAGTGACGAAATACAAAATCAGTCACTTATAAATTGTCATGAATTCCCATTAAAGCCAGGTGGATTAATAAAAATTAAATCAGAAATTGATTATAATACTTGCTCAGGGCAAGAAGACATTGGTACAAGTCAACAACAACATGATGTTTTTAAAGCAGACAATGTTAGGTTTATTAAATTTGAAAGTAATATCTCGAATGGCCAATATTATAACAAAATTGATTCATATTTAGGTAATAAAACAGTAAAAAGCCCAATTATAATATTAAAGGATATCGATTTTAGTTGTAACAATTGCAAACATAACCTCGAAAAACACGGCTTGGTATATAGCGCAATCAGTGAAAACAATGAGACGCATTTATTATGCTTGGGATGTTATGAAAGAAAATTTATTTGCAGCGAGTGCGATTATAAATGTTCGCGAAAAGCATCTTTACAAATTCATGTTGATGCAGTACATCGGAAAATAAGAAAATTTAAATGTGGCGAGTGCTATTATGAAGCTTCAGTAAAAACAAATTTACGAAGACATATAGATGCAGTACATCGGAAAATAAGAAAATTTAAATGTAGCGAATGTGATTATAAATTTTCACAAAAAGCACCTTTACAAAAACATATTATTGCAGTACATCAGAAAATAAGAAAATTTATTTGCAGCGAGTGCGATTACAAATTTTTTCAAAAAGAGGGTTTACGAATTCATTTTGATGCAGTACATCGAAAAATAAGAAAATTTATATGCAGCGAATGCGATTACAAATTTTCACGAAAAGAAAGTTTACGAAATCATTTTGATGCAGTACATCGAAAAATAAGAAAATTTATTTGCAGCAAGTGCGATTACAAATGTTCACGAAAAGCACGTTTACAAAATCATATTGATGCAGTTCATAGGAAAATAAGAAAATTTATTTGCAGCGAGTGCGATTACAAATTTTCACGAAAAGCAGGTTTACGAAATCATTTTGATGCAGTACATCGATTAATAAGAAAATTTAAATGTGGCGAGTGCTATTATGAAGCTTCACAAAAAGCATCTTTACAAAAGCATATTGATGCAGTTCATCGGAAAATAAGAAAATTTTTATGCAGCGAATGCGATTACAAATTTTCACGAAAAGAAAGTTTACGAAATCATTTTGATGCAGTACATCGATTAATAAGAAAATTTATTTGCAGCAAGTGCGATTACAAATGTTCACGAAAAGCACGTTTACAAAATCATATTGATGCAGTTCATCGGAAAATAAGAAAATTTATTTGCAGCGAGTGCGATTACAAATTTTCACGAAAAGCAGGTTTACGAAATCATTTTGATGCAGTACATCGATTAATAAGAAAATTTATTTGCAGCGAGTGCGATTATAAATGTTCACAAAAAGCATCTTTACAAAAGCATATTGATGCAGTTCATCGAAAAATAAAGAAAAATATACGTGGCGAGTGCGATTTCAAAAATGCAGCTAAATATGGTGTACGAAAGCATTTCGATGGTGTCCATCGGAATATAAGATAATTTATATTCGACGAGTGCAATTTGAAAATTTCATATAAGGCAAATTTACAAAGGCATATCAATGCAGTTCATCGAAATTTAATATATATATAGTAAAATTGTATAATATTTTGTTTAAATACCGTATTTAGATGATTCCTTTCGTTTATAACGCAAGGAATCATCTAAATACGGTATATAGATATATATATATATATGATGATACAAAACATAATACATACAATAAATGGTTCATATTATTATCTATATATTACATACGATGTATAATTGAGTTGTAAAGTTATTTGACTTATATTTGATGATTGTTTTATTTTTTTGTTAAAATATCATCCTTTCCTTATTTCATTTAATTAGATGGTTACATAATATTTGACAATATTTTACACTAAAGAGGACAGGTGAAAGTTAAAAATGCATTTTTATAAAACTCAGCGCTGGGTTTAAACCGACATCCTGCGCTCTCAAGTACAGGACCTCTTTAGAACCTTTATAGATATTATTCTATCCAGCACTTTATCAAATAATTAAAACCTTGTTCAAAACTTTTCAATATTGTCAAAGATTGTGTCATTTATCTTTTCAGGTGATTTGCCGTTATTAAAAAACAATCATCAAATATAAGTTTTATATATGTATATGTATATATACATATAAATTTGACGATTTTTATTTTTTAGCTTTCGCCATTCGGCGTCGTCAGAAAATATATGAAAGATGACGTTTAAAATGCAATCTCCATAAATCGCATTTTCAACTAAAATATAAATATATCCAGCCACTACAATTATTATTATATAATAGCAATTTTGCTAGATAAATCAATCAGTATTATGAAATGAAACTAATTTCTTAAAAGAATATATCAAGCATCATGCGTTAAATGCTGTTAAGTTAGTTTAATTTTGTCTATTTAGACCTACAGACCTGCAAGCGCCCAAGACCCAAATATGAGAGAGTTCCCATGTCTTTAAATCAATTTCGCGGGCAAAGACTTCAAAACTTTTACATTAAAGCAAGCATCGAAATCCCTGCCGTGAGTTCTCGCGTGAATTGAAACGGGTAAAGCGGAGAGTAATTTGTTACATGTTAATCTATGATTATTATTTATTTATTTATTTAACAGGTTTCCCCATGTACATTATAATTACAGTAAAAACAAATTAAATTACCAAAAGAAAAACAAAAAGCATTAAAAACAAAAAACAATAGCATGAAACATACTAAACTAAAAAATTAAAATAATGCCTCCAGGTAAACATTAATGCATAAATAATTCACGCCGATCCTACAACGGCGTAATAGAAAGCAGATTTTTAATCCCATTGGGCGAACAGACAAAAATATCAATCTCCGCGGAAATGGAATTTAATAATTCGACTGCTCTCCCAACCGGACTATACTTGTATACGTCGGTACGACACGCTAACCGCTTAAATAACGTGTGCTTCCGCGCTCTAGTACGACGGTCCGGAACCAAGAGACCAATATCACCGAGTATTACGGGATTGTCGATGAAACCGCGAATAACCTTATAAAAATAACACAAAGTATGGATTTGTCGCCTAAACTCGAGTGTGTTAAAGCCTAACATCCCTAATACAAATGCTGATGGATACGTATTAGGAAACATTTCTGGATAATATCCATACCTACGGAGATAAAGGTATCTAAGGAACCTCCTCTGAATAACCTGCAGGATATTACCGTAAGTAACCTCATGAGGACTCCAGATAATGGAACTATACTCCAATATACTCCTCACGAACGTGCAATATAAAAGCGAGATGGACTTCGGCTTACTCAAAGATCGACCGGTTCGGAGCACGAATCCCAACATTTTACTTGCACGCGTAGCTATGCTTCGCATGTGCAAATGAAATGTTAGACGCGAATCAAACACAACCCCCAAGTCGCGAATTTCGTCGCATCTGCGAATGATCTCATTACCCAGAGAGTACTCACAACTTATTTTTTCACGCACAGCTCGTGAGAAGGATACTGCGATACATTTAGAAGCATGAAATTGTAATTTGTTATCTGTTATTATTAATTCTGTTGAAACAGTAAAACAAAGGCCAGTACCTAAAACTTATTTTTTGACTATGGCAACGAACCTGTAAAGTATGGGAGAAACGGGATATATTAAGTTAATTGCCTATTTATTTGCTTGTGAAATAACCCTTAAAAATGTACCTACTACCTATATCTAACACTTTTCGTTTATAAACTATCCTCGGATTGGATATGTCAAATTTATACTATTTATGTAAACATAACCTATAAAAATTTTCATGTATCCATAATCCACCTAAACGCTATTTATTCTATGTATTAAATGATATTTAGTTCATCAATAATCAACACTCTTATTTAATATTAATTTGTATAACCGAAATGTTCTAAAATATTCCATAACTCGACTTTCGCGATGTTTTCGTCAATGATAGTTTAAAACATATAAATACGGCATGTTATACAAAACGTCCTGGTGAAAACCCGACACCGTTAGATTCCGGTAGACCGCAACACTCCGCCATGCTGGAAGGAGACTTATGCGAGCAAGCGAGACGCATGATACGCGAGGAGTGTACTCAACGAAAAGTGGTGTACTTGGGCTTGGTGTGTTTTCACCCTCATCCATATGTTTTAAAAGATCTTTGGTTTTCGCACCTTTCTCAGCTGTAATCTTCAAACAATCAATAGATTTGTAAAAACTTTCTCTCTGGTAAGCCTTATGTGATTGGCTAAATTTGTATATAAATCTTATTAATTACTCAATATGTTTCATTAATTAATGATTGAAATAAACTTCATTAATTAATGATTGAATTGAAGTATCGATGCAAAATAAATAAAAAAGAACAGTGATCGAATGTACACTTATGTCGATGTAAAAAGTTAATTGGGAAATTGTTTATTTATATAAAGGCTAACTTAATGTGTAAGTAAAAAACTTTAGGTAAATATAAAATATTAGTAATGTAAGATAAAATTTCATTTTAAAATTTGCTTTTAAATTGCGAATTATGTATAAGAAAGTGATTTAGTTTGTTATAGATTAGAAATCATCACTGAAAAATATGTTTTATATATACAAAAATGAATGTATGTTTGTTTATACCATTATTGAATGGTTTGCCGTACGTCCGCGAAGGTTTTGAATTGCAACGCATAGAAAGATTGAAAAAACAATCAAATTCCATAAACACGAGATAAATCCATATAGGAATGATATTTTAATTTAGGTACAATAATATTTTGAGGTTAGTATAGTAGTGTGGCATCACGATCATAATAATATAATTACATACATAAGAAAATATAACTTTGGTGGCGGGTAAACATAATGTGTAGACAATTTGTAGATAATCATAAATTAAATGTAAAAAGCGTACGGTCTACTGGTTTCGACTCCACCTAAATTTTATTCAGTCACTAGCTGGAATTTAATTACTTTTTTCTGAAATGGACCCTACACATTTTATATACAAAACATCTTTAACGCTGTTTTTAAAAATCTACGTTATTTTTGTACATGGGTTTAAAGTTTTATATTATTTTGTGTTTTTTTTTATAGGCATATACAAATAACCGAAACTTAAATTGTTGTACATAATGTTCTTTTTTTGTATTTAAATTCGCTTATTATATTATATTTTTTTATCTATAATTATATTTATTAGTCAATTACCCTATTATCAACACATTGGTAAACACATTGTTTTTTATATATTAAAATGTTACCACAATGACTATGCGACTCACTAATCGATGTTTCGAGTCAATCAAATCATGGGGATTCCCTGTATCCTTTTTACTTTATGAATCCGGCAAAGTTGTCTACCTCAAGGGTCGACATGGAAATGACGCATATCATTTGTTAAATCACTTTCAATGGCTTTATTGTAATTATTTTTCTTATATAACTCGTAAACACCAGTAAATACCAAATTAAAATTGGTTAATGATATCTGCACCACTTAAAGTGTTGGTAGGCTATATTATCTTATTTTTTAATGTGCTTGAAAATAAAGTATGGATTATGAAATGATAACAAAAATGAGATTAAAATGCTATCAGATTAATAAAAACTATCTTTTATTTCATCACCGTTTATATTTTAAAATCATAAATAAAAATAGTCATGCCATCTGTGTTTTGATTGAAAAAAACCCAATACTTCTAAATTCTAAAAAATGAAATGGTAATTCAAACTTCCCACTACTAGATGGCAAAAATCAACTCTTCAAATAGAGTATGAAGAAATGGTTCAAATATGTATTTGATGCCATTTCTCGTTTACTTTCATTAATTGCTTATTGTCATTATATTTTTATATTATTTGCCGCCATCTGTTATTATCAAATGAAAGTATCGGTTTTCTCTTTAAATTTATCAATTTTAACTCAGATGGCGCCCCAGCATTAAACTTAATAATTAAACTGATTCATAATGTAATACAATTCAATTTGTATTTCCATAAATATATAACATATTTTACATTTTGGTACCTACTTTCATCATTCATTGTGTATGATGAATGCAACGATACATAGTTTTGCCAGTACGATACAGATTATTGGAGTAAAATTAAATAATCGGCGATACCAATTTAAATATCTTTATATGACTCCATAATGCAACAGGATGATTAAGGCGAATTGAAACACCGATAATTTTAATGTTGTATTTACAAGGCGAAATGGTTTAAGTAAATATTTTTGTTTTAAATGAAAAATCATTGAGGATCATGAAAACATCCTATAAAATATTGCGTGTCAAAGTAAAGTAGACCCCAAAATTGGCATTTGACATATTAGACGTTCATTTTTGTTATTATTGAAGGTATAATAATAAGAGCTCGCTTTAAGTATTTTAGATCTTGAAAAAAAGCCTTTTAACGGTTGTAAAACAAAGTTGGACAATGTAATCGACATAAGAGGAATACTAGTGATTATCACTTACTTCAAAAATTAAAAAAAAATAGTTGAAAGATCTACCTTACCAGGAATGGCTTGTGGGCAGTATGACCAGAAGTGACCAGTATGCTAAACCTTTGCACTTTGACAGTAGAGGGAGACGTCCCTTTTGATTGGGATATGCTACTAGAAATTTTACTTTGAAAAGTAACAAAGCAAGTATCGGTTTTTAATTAATAGTTTTAAGCTATCTAACCCGAACCGAACCTTAGTTTAAGACAGTTCATAGTCATTCCTGTTTCAATCCCGACGGCCGGACACCCGTTTTTGCATCCGGGATGTGAACTCGTTCTTTCATTTGTATGTTAATTTCATTGTCTGTTTCCTCATACATTTAATACAATGCTATTATAGGTAATAAAAATTCATTCAGGAATGATAAAATTCATTCCACTGCGTCTATACGACAATGGATTTGGCATTACGTCCGAAACGTCGAATCCTCAGAAAATCTACCCAGAGTTTAGTCATTATTGTTATCCGTCGATCGCAAATACCATATTAGGCCTGTTTCAGAGTCGCGAAGTTTTAGCCTAGTTTGGTAGAATGTTATGTATTCCCATTTCTTGAGCTTTTTACAAAGAAAATGAAATAAGTAAATAAATAGAAAATCTTGTTTTCCCAACTAAAAGAAGCCAACTAAGTCTCCAAACAACTAACAAATGTCTTTCCTTGACATACCAACCTCAAACATATGGTTATGGTTTTATGGTTAGTACATTTTGGTCAACATTTTAAATATTATGGGCCAATAATATGTAATGACCCTCCGAATACTTTTAAATCAGCTAGGCTAGCTAGGTCTTTGATTAAATATATATATTTTTTTTAACTTATTTATTTATAGATAAAGGTATAAATTATGCCAATTCAGTATTGGGTAGTATAAGAAATTAGTTTATCCCTTACTCGCAGGACGGCAGTATGTTTGTATCATCTATTTTTCACTATACTAGATTTTATACCACCTGACAAGCATAGCACGAATAAAACAATCTAAATCATGTCCCAAAAATCGAGAATTAGGTTACGTCCGATTTATTTTTCCGATTATTTTTAACCAAAGCATATTACTAAGTTAGTAAATATTATTTCCTACGCGGCATATAGTTACAACCTTAAACTAAGATGAATATTCGTGTAACGCGAAATTCAGTACAAAACATGTCTGCAAAGCTGCGATATAAGAGAAACGTCAAAGTGACAGCTCCGTACATTTTCAATCTTTGTTATCCCAAGAGGAAGACGGGAAGAACCTTTCTATATCGATGGGAAAGAATACTATCAAGTCGGTAACTACTTATTTGTGGTATATTTGAGATTTGGAGTGAAAGTTTGATTTACAGTTTTAATTGTACATAAATTATTAAAAGTTAAATGATCTAGATAGGTGATCTTGGTAAGTTCGAACATAATGTTAGTATGAAGATCACACTGCCCAAAAGCGAAATGCAGAATAACGAAAATACAACTGATGTTGATATTAAACATGCTGATGACAATATTGCCTTTAAATATGAGCAAAGAACTGATTGCAATCAATCGAATAGAAATAGTGACGAAATACAAAATCAGTCACTTATAAATTGTCATGAATTCCCATTAAAGCCAGGTGGATTAATAAAAATTAAATCAGAAATTGATTATAATACTTGCTCAGGGCAAGAAGACATTGGTACAAGTCAACAACAGAATGATGTTTTTGAAGAAGACGATGTTAGGTTTATTAAATTTGAAACTAATATCTCGAATGGCCAACATTATAGAAAAATTGATTCATATTTAGGTAATAAAACAGTAAAAAGCCCAATTATAATATTAAAGGATATCGATTTTAGTTGTAACAATTGCAAACATAACCTCGAAAAACACGGCTTGGTATATAGCGCAATCAATGAAAACAATGAGACGCATTTATTATGCTTGGGATGTTACGAAAGAAAATTTATTTGCAGCGAGTGCGATTATAAATGTTCGCGAAAAGCATCTTTACAAAATCATGTTGATGCAGTACATCGGAAAATAAGAAAATTTAAATGTGGCGAGTGCTATTATGAAGCTTCAGTAAAAACAAATTTACGAAGACATATAGATGCAGTACATCGGAAAATAAGAAAATTTAAATGTAGCGAATGTGATTATAAATTTTCACAAAAAGCATCTTTACAAAAGCATATTATTGCAGTACATCAGAAAATAAAAAAAATTATATGCAGCGAGTGCGATTACAAATTTTCACGAAAAGCAGGTTTACGAAATCATTTTGATGCAGTACATCGATTAATAAGAAAATTTATTTGCAGCGAGTGCAATTACAAATGTTCACGAAAAGCACGTTTACAAAATCATATTGTTGCAGTTCATCGGAAAATAAGAAAATTTATTTGCAGCGAGTGCGATTATAAATGTTCGCGAAAAGCATCTTTACAAAATCATGTTGATGCAGTACATCGGAAAATAAGAAAATTTAAATGTGGCGAGTGCTATTATGAAGCTTCAGTAAAAACAAATTTACGAAGACATATAGATGCAGTACATCGGAAAATAAGAAAATTTAAATGTAGCGAATGTGATTATAAATTTTCACAAAAAGCATCTTTACAAAAGCATATTATTGCAGTACATCAGAAAATAAAAAAAATTATTTGCAGCGAGTGCGATTACAATTTTTTTCAAAAAGCAGGTTTACGAATTCATTTTGATGCAGTACATCGAAAAATAAGAAAATTTATATGCAGCGAGTGCGATTACAAATTTTCACGAAAAGCAGGTTTACGAAATCATTTTGATGCAGTACATCGATTAATAAGAAAATTTATTTGCAGCGAGTGCGATTACAAATGTTCACGAAAAGCACGTTTACAAAATCATATTGTTGCAGTTCATCGGAAAATAAGAAAATTTATTTGCAGCCAGTGCCATTATAAATTTTCGCAAAAAGCAACTTTACAAAAGCATATAAATGCAGTACATCGAAAAATAAAAAAAATTATATGTAGCGAATGCGATTATAAATGTTCACAAAAAGCATCTTTACAAAAGCATATTATTGCAGTACATCAGAAAATAAGAAAATTTATTTGCAGCGAGTGCGATTACAAATGTTTTCAAAAAGCAGGTTTACGAAATCATTTTGATGCAGTACATCGAAAAATAAGAAAATTTATATGCAGCGAGTGCGATTACAAATTTTCACGAAAAGCAGGTTTACGAAATCATTTTGATGCAGTGCATCGAAAAATAAAAAAAAATATTTGCAGCGAGTGCAATTACAAATGTTCACAAAAAGTAAATTTACAAAATCATATTATTGAAGTGCATCGAAAAATAAAAAAAAATATTTGCAGTGAGTGCAATTACAAATGTTCACGAAAAGTAGATTTACAAAATCATGTTGATGCAGTTCATCGGAAAATAAGAAAATTTATTTGCAGTGAGTGCGATTATACCAGTTTATATAAATATACTCTGGATAATCATGTCGATAAAGTTCATCGATAAATTAGTTTTTTTTTTTGCATTAAGTGTGCTTTTAATTGTTCGCGAAAATCAACTATAGAAAATCATATTTATGCAGATTCATGTCGATAAAGTCGAACAAAAAATAAAATTTATTTGCAGTGAGTGTGACTTTAAATGTACGCTAAATCAAGTTAATTTTTAATGAAACTAAATTTAGCGAGTGCTACTACGCGGCTTCAAATAAAGCTGATTTACGAATTTATATTGATTCAGTTTATTGGGAAATATACAGCGAATGTAATTATAAATATCCATAAAACATGTCTGTCCTAAAGAAGGCAGTTAAATTTGTTCTTATTTTTTTTACTATTTGCCAACTAACAATAACGTTTCATCTTAGAACAGAGGCGTCCAAACTTTTTGCTGCGAGGGCCAGTTTGGTATTTAAATTCATTAGCGGGGGCCAAGCATTGTAAATATGTGAATTAAAAAACCTTATTACAAGTAAAGCAGCATTGATTTTTTTATTGTTGCCACATATATATACTATATTTTTTTTTTATAGTAAATTACAGATATAACAATACTAAACAAACATGTCTAAATTATATTATTATAAAATTATTTCATGCAATTTTTAATGGGAATGGTGGAACTGGGTTTTTTCCTGCAGAGTTTCTTCAAAGTTGGGATTCAAATCGGAAACACCAATTATTAGCAATGATTGCAAATGATCATCCGATAAATTTGCCCTATATTTAGATTTCAGATACTTCATCCTGGAAAAAGTTTGTTCGCACATATAGGTAGTGCCATACATAGAAATAAATTTACCAGCCAATTGCTTTAACGAAATTTGCAACGAAATTTTTCAAAATCCTTGGCGGGCCGGATAAAATCGCCTGCCGGGCCGGGTTTGGCCCGCGGGCCGTAGTTTGGACACCTTTGTCTTAGAATACAAAAAATAAAAAAAGTTTGAACTATAACAATTGAAGTTATAACAATTTGTAATATAATAAATAGACAAATGATTTTTGTTAGTAGTGTATAATATAGTAATAGATATTAGAGGATTAACCTGTAGGTATAATTTACGTATATTTTTTTTATTAAAAATATATATAAATATAATTGATATATTCCTCTATTATTTAAAAAATGCAACAGGTTTTGTACTATAATATTTAATAAATTGGATACAATTGTTTGTCCTTTCTCCGACTACCAATTGTTTATGTATTTTCCTAATACTTTTTTTACTTATAATTGATCCCCATTCTTCTTTCTTTTGTATGCTTTAGGACCTAAGTATGAGTAACGTCTTCGTCCAAAGCCAGTTTTTATTCCGGGAATTTCAATAACTTTATTGGATATCGTGTTTTTGTTATAATATAATGTATTATTTCCTGATGTACTTTGAGATTTTTGTTTGTATAAATGGTCAAGTTCTTAAAGAATATTCATTTTGGATCTATTACCTTCAAATCTGTATAAAGGTCTTCAGAAGGAGAACGAAAAGGCATTTTTAGTATTGTTCGAAGAACTGCCCTTCGCGATATTTCTAAGTGTGTTTTACCACAATTACCCCAATCAATTATTCCATAACAAAGTATTGACTGAAATAACGCAAAATATACTATTCTTATTGAAGTGCGGTCTAAAATATTGCGTAGGTATTTGAATATATAGATGAAAGTTTGCACTTAAAATTTGATCGATCATTATGCCTAAATACTTGTAGGAACTATGATTTATTTTAACTATATTTTAAAAGGTTTTCGTGCCATATTTCTATATTTTTAAATCCTTTATTTGAAATTTCCATAACTTTTCGAGATTAAGGTTACATTAAAGAACGTCCGTCAATATCGCATTCTTCACTGATGACTTTCAATAATAGCAAGCGGAGTGATAGCAATTATTGTATCAAAAGCTTTCGCCAGGTCTAGGTACACTGAATTGTATTTAGAGCTTTATCTATATGATCAAAAATCGTAGTTGTTAATTTTGCTATAGCGTTCTGTGTTCCCAGATCTGGACGCAAACTATATTGACTTTTAGACAGTATATTGTGTTTGAGGAGGTAGGAGAGTAGCTTTTATTTTACCAGTTTTTCTGTCACCTTGCTCAGCCTTCGTTCTAATTGAAAAATTAGACAGTTGCTTTTTTGAGGTGATATGGAAACACACCACACCATAGACTTAACTTCAAAATATAGAGCAGTGGTTTTGGTGTGGTGTGTGGTTTTGGTGTGAACATAAATATCTATAATCTATCAATTATTTTTTTGACACCGACGAACGTCGTTTAGGCTTATATCATCGCTGATAGAAAACATCAAATTTATGTAATATTTATTTAAAATAAAGTTTCTATAAATATACTTACAGCTAGAAGTACGTGTATTTAACAAATAAAAAAATGAAAAAGTATGGAAGATTTAATGTCATATCGTATTAGTTATTTTTTTTAAATATTTCTGTGAGTGTCAAATCTCATTTTTATTAGCGTTTATTTGATTTAATAATATGACAAAATTAAAACTGGCAGTGATCTGAATCAAAATATTTGGATAAAAAAATAAATAGAAATACTAACTATAGTTGTGTTTTAATTTTTCAACTGTTAATAACATTAAATATTAAATTTAATGGGTATTGTAGGGAATTAAAGCAAACAACACACGCTAATGACGCATTTGTACACGCTCGAAACCAAAGTGATAGAACAAAATTAAAAAAACAATATGCAATGATTATAGAGGTAAACTCACCTCATTATAGAGGTTTAAGAACCTCAATAATGCTCAAATTAAAAAGTTTATATAATTACGGTCGATTTTCGACTACAGGGCGAGCTCTAGTATAAATAAATACTTAAATAAAGACGGATATAATAATTCAATTTGTTTTAACTATAACGTGGCATTCAATATTCTTTTTCATGTTTTTTTATTTGCGCTCATAGATGGGTTTAAATTAATTTTATTCTAACTGGCCAGCAATAAATAAAACGTTCCAATCGCTGCGCTGTCAAATATGTTTGAAATTTGAATATGATCGCACAATGATAACGAGCGCTCTCAGTTTCATACAAAAAATCGTTATCGTTAAATATCTATGTTATCCGACCAGCTTTCGATGTGATCTTAACGGCTTTGGTATTCAATATACAAATAAAAATGCAACTCTTTCTCATTTGTACTTTTCGAGTTGAACGTTGCAACGGGGTTAGTAGCTTAGCTAAGAAATTTACAACTTTAATGTTTAGTTGTGGTTAATAATAAAGTTATTTTATTTTATTCATAGTTCAAGTTGTTGATATTCAAGTTATTTAAATCATAACCTAAAATTGATGATTGTTATAACGAAGCTGATAATAGAAAGTGTCTATAACTTTACAAGACAGAAAATTTAGGGATCTGCAAAATTTAAGAAAACTTTCGCATAATTATTACCACAGTTTTAATGACTATTTAGTTATTTATTTATTTTTATTTGAAAAACCAATAGTTTTAAATAGTGGCTAACATAAAAAAAAAAACAATACAATTGATTGAACAATAAAAGACTTTAAATATTTTAAATGTGTTACTTAATTAAGTACTATAGTTCAGTTGCACTAACCAATCGGGATACCCATTTTAGTAAACCAATTTAATGAAAAAAATGATTTAATAATATATATTTAAAAAAAAAAACAATAATTAAATCCCACACTCTTACCCCATATACTATAATAGAGTCAATGAGGGTTATATAAACAGTTTTTTTTATATTATACGACAGAATGTTTTCAATTCAGAATAATATTTTTAGGAAATACCTTAATTTATCACTTAGTTTTTCTATATGAGTCCCCCAATTGAAATGCTTATCAAGTGTTAAGAGAGAGTATTACCTTCGCGACCAAAAACGGGCAACTTTGACGGCTTAGTCGGGTGTTATTTTGTGTTATACTTTAAATAAATATATCACATTACGTAAAATGAATACTATAGAATAACTTACAAAGAGGTTTTTTTTATTTTATATTATATTAAGTCGAAGTAGCGCTATTTCTCAAAATCAACACTTTTCCGAGCTCTATTTTGGGTAAAATCTCAGTGCTACTCATACAGAAAAATACCAAAATCATAGCTTTATTTACTATAAACAATCTCTCGATGCGGTTTTTCGTTTTATTACTAAATAAAGCCTAAAATAAATGATTAGATTGGCTACTAATTGCTGCAAAATTCATCAACTTTAATATTTTTTTACGGCCAGAATGGCTATATGTAACATTAATACCATCATAATGCCACACTCGTAGTTAGTAGACTTAGATATATTGTAGTGTATATATATAGGCACATACATACGTATGAGATGCGGTCAGCTATGCCGTAAGGTGTATTAAATCAGTATTAAATCGTCTATCATCACTAACGTGTGTGAAAAAATGAAACATTTTGAGAATGGCTCATTTTGGGAGCGTCAATTCATAAAGAACGTTTAAAGCAGTTTTCCATTACGAATATCGTAAGCGATGATGTTGATGATGATGATGTGATGCCGGCGGAATTAAAAGAAGAGCTATATTTCAGAGTTGTCTGTCGGAGGAATCCTTCGGACTCTTGCGCAGTTAGGCTTTTCCGTTGAAGGTCGACGAATATACTCAATAAAGGTGTATAGCATAGTAGTAATTATAATCAAAATTAAGTATAATTATAATTAGCAATTATATTACATTTTAAAATAATAAGCTAAGCAAATAATAACAAGCTTAGTTAATTTAACTAGGTGAGATCAAAGAGAGTATTTTTGTAGCAAGTATTTTTAAGGTCATATTAATTTTTTTAGAGTTAATATAGGAAACTAAAAACTCTAAGGCTAAAAGTATTTCAATAAAGTTCGTCTCAAATTATTAAAATGAATGCTTACTTGCGATATGAAAGTTGAAGAGTGTATTGAACTTGTCAAAGTCGAATAAAACCACTACCCTATACAGGTTGTCCCAAGGTCAATCCCAATAAAAATAACAGCTAATAGGTCCTACGATTCCTAGTGTTATTTTTTAAGAAATTATATCAAAATTCGTTATGGTATTCGAGAAAAAAAAAGTTTCTATTTAAAACCTAATATATTTGTGTAAAACGAGTTTCCGTCCGCTCGACCTTGAGTTGCATTCGCGATGTGGCGCCCGACGTGTTTTCAGCGAGTATAATTATGATTGTTTTACACAAATTTAGTTTAAAAAATATTTAATTTGGGTATCAAATATTTTTGCATTTTTTATATAATTTCTTACTCGCAACAGAGAACATATACACCCCCGTAAATTTACGGGAATGATCTTGGTACACCCTGTATATATAAATTGTATAATTTAAATAGTACAAGATCATCATATGTTTCGATTTAATCTTTTTTAGGAAGAAATTAGAACTGAACCTATTGGTATCTGTTTTACTATTGTGAGCACAAAAATATAAACGTATTTCTATAGATATAATACTATTGCTATCTCGCACTTGCACACTTTTTTAATGAGAATAAGTGAGACGGACGATAATATTGGATTTGATAAAGAATACACTGGTGAATGAAATAACCCGAACAAAGTTTTTCATTGAAGGTTAAATAAATATTAAAAAAAACCTCGACTTGCATTTTAAAACTGGTACTATACATATTTAAGGCCGATTTTTCATTCCCTTCAAGATTGTTTAATCATTTTGAGACATCTTGTTTAAGTTATTGAAGTCCTCATAATATAAACATTAATATTCAATATTTTTCATTATAATATAAGCTTTTTCATTATATATAAGTCGCTTAAATTTTATTTCCTTCTTATTAAATTTTATCTAAACAACTATTTCTGAAATTAAATTCTCAGAGATTAACCATTTTAATATAGATTTAGCGAGGCTAGCTTTAGTTTTAGCATCCCTATCTGATTATATATTTTTGGGCCCAGAAAAATGAGATGTCTCTGTCCAAAAGATGTTTTCAATATTGGTGCCATTAAGCGCCCTCTATCGTTCGATCTTGTCTTCATAGCTTTAGTGCACTGTATATTACTAATTTTATTTTGCCAAACATGTATGACTACTTTTTTAATAAAAGATTGTCTAATATCTAGCACCCTGTAACTTGAGAAAAGGATTTCCGAACTAAACCTAAAAGGCTTTTATTGATTACACGAAGAACCAATTTTTGAACTTTGATTAATGGTTCAAGGGCTTTTCGAGTTGCACCGCCCCACACAATTAACGCATAGGCGATTAAAAAGTTAGTTAAGGCATTGTAAACCATTTTTAAATTTTTGGAAGATAAACAGTTTCTAAGATTTTTATAAACTACAATTTGCGAACGAACTCTCTTAGCAATTCAATCAATGTGATGGTTCCAGCGAAGGTGTCTGTCTATTTCAAGTCCTAAGTATCTAATATGGTCGACATTCTTCAGAGGAAGACATTTTAGGCATTTTATTCGGTTCTGACAGTCATGGATGCGAAACTGAAAGTCCGTATCAACTAAAACGGCGGAAGTAATACTGAAAGTAACATATTTAGTTTTGATAATGTTTACAGTTAAAAGATTATTGTCCAGCCAATTGGTAATAGTTTCCAAATTATGTTGTATCTTACATTGTAACTCAGTCCACGTGTCACTATTCAATCACAGTATCGTCTACGAAACTTATAATTTTTCCTTTAAGTTGCAAGTTACATGCAAGTGGTGGTAGTTGGTGTGTCCTTTAAGTTGCAATGTAAATTAAAAACACAATAGGCCCTAAAACACTACCTTGTGGCACACCAAATGTTGTTATTTCAGTATCGCTCTCCTGCTCATTAATCCGGACTACATGACTTCTATCACTTAGATATGATTTGAACCAATCATTTTCGCTACCCTTGATCTCTATGCAATCCAATTTTTTAAGAAGAATGCTAAACGAGACAGTATCAAATGCCTTAGCCAGGTCGAGAAACACACTTTATCAATGTTTCTAGTTCTGTTAAATCAAGCGCCGCATCTTGTGTACCTCGATTCTGCCTAAATCCATTTTGGTTTGTAAATAATAAATTATTTTGCTCTAGGAACAGTGTCAAGCGATGTTTGATAATCTTTTCAATAATCTTTGAGAATGTAGGCAGCAATGAGATGGGTCTAAAGTTTTTTATTTCCGCCATATCACCATTTTTATGTATTGGTATAATGACAGCCTTCTTTAAGCTATTAGGAAAAACACCATTTATAATATGGCACAGGGGTACTAAAATATGGGATTTTAATCTCTCGATTATATCAGCATTAATTAAGTCGGATCCTTTCCCAAGTTTAAGACTATCAATAAATTTAGAGACTTCTAAATTATTTGTTTAACTAAATATTAGTCTATATGGTGAGATAAGAGAGTCAGACTCTAAAAGCTAATTGCATTTCAGTTTTGTTGAGACGTTTTAGGATTTTACTCGCCAGGTCCGATCCTACAGTGGAATAAAATTTATTTGCATAGTCTACAATTAATTTGCCATCTGATTCCATATTCTTTAGGGATTCTTTTACACGCATTTTGTCAATGCCGGATGCTTTTTTTGAGTTAAGATGGCCGATCTCTTTAATAGCAGTCCAAAGCTGTTTACTAGTTTCAGATTTTTTTATTTTTTCCTTGTATTAAAAGTTTTTAGTTTTTTGAATAAGAGCATTGCAAGTGTTTCGATATTTCTTAAATTTTATACACAATTCTATGTTATAAGGATCTCTCCTTAGGGTGCGGTGCATATGGTTTCTAGTGTGAATGCTTTTAATGAGTCCAGGAGTAATCCAAGGCGTTAGTTTTAGTCTTTTATGAGATAATTGCCTAACAGTGGTATTATTTTTAATAAAGTTAGTTAATATATTATTAAATAGTTTTAAACATTTATCAACATCACGGATAGCTAACATCGAAGACCATGACTTTTTTTAACATCATTCTAAAAGCGACATGATCAATTATTATAGATATATTTTTTATTTTAATTTTAATTTTTGGTTCAGGAATAATTGCGTGCATAAATAATAAAGTCAGTCACTATAGATGCAAATACAATAACATTATAACAGTTCTTAGTTTTAATGAATATGTGGTCAATGCATGACTTTTAACCTTCCGCAACTCTAGTGGGAATGTTTATTGCAGGGGACAGACCATATTGAGCTAGCATGCCTGTTCATCACTTTGAAAATGTTTAGGTTGTGTTATGGAAATATTTAAATCACCTGCCAAAACGAGTTCCTCGTGACTATTAGCGTTTTTTAGAATATCTTCCAATTCATCTAGGAAGCAATCAATATTGTGAATAGACGGAGATCTGTAAAAACACAGAATGCACAGATCATTAGGCAATTAGAGTTAGTCATATATATTTCAACTACTGTCAGACTTAGATCTTTCATAGTAAAAACGACAATACCCCTGTTTTGATTGAAATTGATGGATGTATGGAAGCTAGTATATTCGGGTAACACATTGTTATTGTAATTGTTTCCCAACCAACACTGAATGAAAGGTCGTGCAAGAGGAGAAGAAAGTTATCGTAGTTTTTGTTTATACTGCGGATATTTAGGTTTAGTATTTTAAAGCCCTTTCTAATCTCTTTAGCTTTTAAATCTGATACAGATGTGGCAAAAGAAGAAGATGAATTAATGATATTGTCTCCAATATCATACGTGGTTTCATTAAAGCCTGTTTAAGTAGCGTTTGAGGGACATTAGGAAGTTTATTTTACTAATATAATATGAGTAAAACTTACGCATATTTTCCTGATAGTTTCGATTTTGACTGCAATTATACGGAATTGCCAGAAAATTATTCATAATATATTTTAGTCTATTTATTAACAGTGATAGGTTAAAAATATTAACGATATGATAATAGTGTTTAATTGTTAAATAATTAATATACACCACATCATTGTGCATAACTACTAAAATTAGAATTATTAAAATATTTGACTTTAGTCCACATTATATTATTATATAATGTGAACGGGATAGATTCCTTATGATTATAACTGATACAATTACTAAAAGGAATAGGTTTAAAGCATATAAAAAGGTATGTGCTTTTGTTATCCTCAAAAATAAGAATATAGTATTTTGTAGATAAATAATTAATATAAATATAGTATACAAGTAATATTGCCCTTATAAGTGCTAATAATAAATATGATATAGCAAATAAATAAAATATGTATAATATATTGAAAATTAAAATTAATATATTTATGTAGAGAGATGATATTTGTGTAGCATAATAATAGTAATGTACTTTAATAATAAAAATTAATGTACTAATAATTATGTGGCTAAATTTATGATGCAAGCCCGAGAAAGTTTTTAATAAAATCCTTATTGAGCAAGTAAAAACAGAAGTCCAGCGAGAAGCAGATAAGTCGAGATGTGTTTTGTTGGAGATCAGGTGATGGCAAGAAAGCAGTCACAGGTCAGCGAATTGATTTTCATGCTTAATGAGAACGGGAGGCGTACTTTGATTTTTCCTCGTGTAAATCCTACCAGATTTATGCCAAGTATAAACGACTTACCCTTCGCCGCTTTCCTCGCTAAAGAAAGAGATGTTCTGAGATGTAGATGGGTAAGGGATCTTGCGGCAGGCGAACATGACTGCTATTCAGTTTGTGACAATGATTTTTTTGAGATATGTTAAATTCTTTAACAGCACATAGAAACTTATATCTTAAAACGTTTGAGGTAAGTTGACTTGACACACTATGGACTTGGGTTGCGAAGAAGAGATCTTGGAAGCGACACGATGAATTGACACGACGTCACCCTGCTTTATCTCACAATTAACTTTCTTGCTGATTAGGGATACCAATTCTGTAAGATTTTCTTGCTTGGTTTCGGGTAAATTTCTAATTTCAATGTTGTTTCGACGCCCCATTTGTTCAAATTCCTCTAGTTTTTCTTCATAATAGGATAATTTTAACTCCAGTCCATTTAATTTATCGCTTAATTCTTGCGTTTGTTTATTAGAGTTTTCCAACGTTACTAGCTTTTGTGCAATATTATCATATTTCCTTGTTTTGAGCAAATAGTTCATCATATTTTTTGTTGTGCGTGTATATGATTTCATCAATCTTAGAGTTAAGAATTTCTTTTAATTCATCAAAGAATTTACCTTGAACAGAAAACTCTACGTTACGTTAAGGTACGTTAGAAAAAAATTGGTATCCTGAAAATGTCATTTTTTAATAAAGTAATAAAAAATTGTATACCTGTTCTATTAATTTCGATAAGGAATGACATTTCGAAATTAAGGCAGGATTAAATATCCGTTCCTAATAAGAATTTATATAGTATAGGTGAAATAATTTAAATTAAAAACTGTTTCTGTTTATTTTTTCTTATTTTTTGTATAAATATTAATTTAATATTTGTCTATTTAAAAATATATATGTATGTTACTAGTTTATATATGCACCTTTATAGGATAAAGGTGCGCAAATGCTTTTTCATATGTTTTAACCGCTGTTTTATGTATTTACTGTTTTAAGTTGCAAATGTCATTCCTATACAAATTGTTTGTTTTTGGAAATAAAAGTTATCTTATCTTATCTTACAACATTCAAATAAAAAACTACCTATATATATAAATTGTTTTATTTTGTGTAGATAAACGTAGTTCTAAAATTCAAGTATAGGTAATGGAATTTAGACAGGTCATAAGATTCCAATTTAAACCAATAGAGAATTAGTACCAATAGAATATTATACACTATTCAATTACTTCATTTATCTGTTTAATATGTTACTATACGATATAGTAACATATTTTTGATTTTTTTAAGATGAAACGCTCGTTTATTGTTAGTTGGCAACTATTCAAAAAATAAAAACAAATTGAACTGCCTTGTTTAAGACAAACATTTAGTCTAGTTAAGAAGGCAGCGAACAGAGGTTACAGTCGTACGAAACGCTCACGGATACAATAATTTCTAATTACAGTTACCTTCGTGTAACCTTATTTTTTTTTTATAATGTTACGCGAATCTGTAAACTTATAAAATGAGTATGTAATTGTTTCAATAAGTAAATAAATAAAATTAATTAATTAATTACGCGTAGCCGCAGGTACGAGTCAAAACCGCCCGCAAGGACTAACTGCCAACCCGCGGCGAAACCCGGGGTTGTACGACAAGAAGCTATCGTTTAGAACTAGCTACCAGGAGCATAAAGCAATAGAAACGCGAAGAGATATGCGTTTTTAATGTTAATAGTTTATTTATTTGACTATTACATTATTTATTACACTTTATTGACATTATACTTTTATAAGGTTATAACCGATTCGTGTGTACATGTTAATGATAGTAATTGTAATTAAATATATATATATATATATATATATATATATATATATATTTAATATCATCCTATCAGGAGCACATAAAATGATAGAAGCACAATTAGAACGCGATGCGAAAGATACGCGATGTAATAATTAAATGTATTTTTTAAATATCATCTATCAGGAACACATAAACCGTAAAAGGCAATTTTACGCTCATGTCGATACTGTGAAAAATTAGTAGTCTAATTTAGCCTCTTACCTGAGTATCAGGAGCACAGAATGAATGAGGAGGTATTAGGTATTTAATGTTTAGGTGATTTGAATGTAACTGTGATTTATATTACAAAGTATAATATAATTTAGTTTTTTTCTATACATACATTCAAATAAAATTAAGTGATTATTTATAGTTCATATTATTATTAGCACGCAACCAAAACCTAAACACACTGTCAAAGCCGCTCACAGGGATTAGGAAATAATAACACTTATGTTATTTTTTTATTTATTTATTTGAGCTTCGTATCTGTTGACTCTTTACGCTCAAAGGCTTAAAATATTATGTAGCGAATAGATCTCAACGTATTATTTGCCCTACGGAAAACATAATGGCACTAGTGAATAGTTATAGACGCTTAATGAGAGAGAATATATTTACATGGGTAATACAATACTTTTGTATAACTTTTCATTTATCAGCAGTAACTTAATAACTTAACTGTAATTTTTTAATAAATAAAAAATAACCTGTGTTTTTAGTTCGTCGACATTATTCCCAGCAAAGCATTCAAAAATGCAAACGCATCGCTTTAACTGTCATAGATAAATTTGCAAAACCCGCATGCGATGCGTTTGCGATTTGGCATGCTCAAGAATATCTACATCTAAGAGACCTGTTGGTTTTGCGATGGATCTTTAATTGGTGATATCGAAAAAAAAATATAATGTGTATTTAAAATCGCTATTGTAATTTCAGGTGATTGGTCCAAAAATCAACAATCAAACATTTTTCAGAAAAACATATTGGACAAATATTAGAATGTTTGAGAAAGCAGTTGAACATAAGGTGTGCTTTGACTTTGAAAAAATACTTTGAATCATTTTAGTATGAAGGTTTTTTTTTATTCAACCGGTTCAGTTGTCAACTAAAAGGACATTAGTAATTTTAAATATATGCTGTATAGAACCTAATTATATGTATGCATTTCTCGAAAGGTGAAAGGAAATGGCAAAAATACTTTTTTTTATAGATTAAAATATTGTTTACATTTTCCTGTAATCATCAGATGTTAATTGTCTTAATTAATTGTGCTTACATTAGTACTTATATCATTTCCATCAGTTCCAATTAGCAATGGCATCTACATAACATTATCTCAGGTGGGTGAAATATATGGATTTTATCCTATAGTTATTTATGCTACATTAAAACAAAAATTTGAACAAAAGTATAATAAAACAGTGAATGGAAAATAAAATATTATAAAAATAGACCTCAAATAATATTCCTTTATATTATATAATATTAATTAGTGTTGTTATCATTCAACTTATATTTTCGTTCTAAAAAAAGTGAAAAATATTGCATTGAATGTCATTAAAAATAGTTAGAATGCATTTTCGTGTTACACCACCAGTGGATTGTCAACTCCTAAAGCAAGCTCCATGCTATATTAGCAGTAAATTGACATTCGCTCCGTTTTAGTATATTCTAATACACCATTAAAATATACTTTCGCCGTGCATAAAAACAAAGCACAAAAAAAAAAGAAATATCAAATAAAAGAAGAAACGAACAGAAAAGTTCCTGATAAAGTAGTGAAAATCCCACTGAAATCAATCCATAGGTTTTCGAGATTTTTACCGAGGACTTTATTTACTATGTAAACATTCTCTCTTTTTTATAGCATTTTGCTTTTTTTTCCAAAAGAATAACTTTATGCGAATAAAATAACTTCAAACAATGATTTTCTCCGCAGTCTTTCGTCAAGTAAACTGGTGCGATCTTAAAATAAAGAGGAGATGTATGCTTATGATCTAATATTATGGAACTGTTGGATATATTCCTCATTTTCTTTTTCATCTTGTTTTATTTTATTTTATCTATTAACCCGTCAGGCTTTCAATTTCAAAGTTGAACAAATATCGATTACGACTCGACTTTTAATGGGAGCATTTGTGGAGGTCAGGTGGTCTCATTTTTCTTAATCCTAACTTAAGGGGTTCTTTTCCGTTTATTAATTTTTGAAACTAGGACACGGTTGAATCGTGACTTAAATACCATTAACATATATTTTATTATAATACTAATCTTAATATAACATCGAGGTAACTACAAGAAATTTCGTAATGAAGAAATTACCCACTATACACATATGTATTATCGATATGTTACTAATACATATAAGTTTAATATTAAGTACTTCTTGGAATAGGTATAATTTATTCATAATCTATTATTTACTACTACTAAGATATATTGTATTGACTTAGATTTAAAACATGCTTAAGAGATCACTCAAGATCTATTAGCATTTTATTTACAGCACTTCACAATAAAAAAGTATATTTGTAGGTAAAACCACTTTTGTGATATTCAGATATAGATTAAGAGATAGCAATGTATTTATTATAAAAAACAAATTTCAGCACCTAACTATATTTGTAAGTCATCAAAAAATCTCATTTGTAAATAGACAGTTACAACTTGCAGTTCCCTTTGACGTAATTATATTTGAGGTAAAACAAACAAATATACAATAAATAATGTAAATATAGTAGTTTTATTATATATAGAAGTGCAATTATGGGATTCACGGTATCTTTCTAATAAAAAAGATTAGAAAAAAAATATAATAAATGCATTAAAAACTGATGAGCAATGACGTAATTTTCATAAAAGGAGATTTCAACAAAAGAAATATTAGTCATCTTATAACAACTGTTTGTTTTTAGTGTTCACGGTTAAATTACCCTATTAATAATGTAACTCTCAAACCCCAATCGGAAAAATCAGAAAATTTATCAAAATGGCGGATAGAATTTCAAGTAAATCGGTGTAAATGTTAATTAATTTGAAATTTAAAGGGTTTGAAATTAAAATGACTGCGTAAACAACAGCCTCATTTTCTTGTTGGTATGTATTGAAATTACTTTGCAATCTCTTTATCAATAAAAGATCCTGATAAACAGTTTTTAAAATTTAAACACAATTTAATTTATTTTAATTTAATTTAATTCTCTAAATCGCGCGTGAAAGAGACGAAAAGTTTATGTCAGTGTGATTTTTATAGTTTAGTGGTGCGCAGGATTATCATCTTCTATTTAATACGTTTACATTAACCTATTTGGGATCGCACTGCAATTGTTTATAAATGAAAGTGGTCATGGCAATTAATTTAGCCATATGTCATTCATAATAATGTGCATGCTATGTTGAATCACAAGCTTGAAAAACCCGTTCTGCCTTGCTGAAAGAAAATATCTGTATGCAGAATTAACTGCCAACCTGGACTCAGAGGAGCACAGAGGAACCTAGAGCTACGTTAGCAGCTAAGATTGAGAAACTTAAAATCTCCTCATGGCTTTTGGTGGCTTTGTTTGCTTGATTTCACTGATTTTAACAATAAACCATTAAATGGATTGTGCACTATCGACAAGTATGTTTAAATAATTTATTTGCATTGAATCCTGTTACATAATAAATTTTACTTGTTATTATATAATTCCGTTTTGGATTTCGTTTTCTTACACATTAATTCAAGCCTTGATAGATAAAGTGTATGTACTTTAGTAGGTAACTTAAATGAATTGAAAAAATGAATGTCAGGATCCTCCCGTGTTCGCGGCCCTCTCAGATCCGGCCCCCCCTCAGGCCGGGGACCCATGGCGTTTTGTTAGCCACTGCAAATGGATATTGTTTTATTAGTTTTATTGATACCATATAGATTACCCCCCCCCCCCCCCCCACATCCACTGACGTAAATAACATAACATACCATATAGATTTGGGGTACTTTCAATAGTTTGGAAAGCGATCAAAGTTGTAATGTCAAATATTAGATTAATATTTGGTCAAAACCAAAAAGTTAAAAGGTATCTGTTAGTTTTAATCTGAACAATCTAGCATTCAGGAAAGTTGCAAGTCACTTTAGATTGGTTTTCAATCAGAGCCGTATAGGTTATGAAACCGATTTTTTAACATTATTGTATATGTATTATTATTATTATTATTATGTATGTATTATTGTATTTGATTAAGAGACAATGCAAAGAATATGAGTAATCAGACAAACATTGCAAATGGTGGTTGTTAGAAGTAATAATGTAACTCCCAAAAAAAAATACATCTACATAAAAGTCATAAAAAGAGAATATTATCCTAACATTTTTTTTAAATCTGTATTTAGTAATACAAATTACTTAGACGATGGAGTCTCCAGGATTCTCCGTTTTAGACAATAAAGGAACACTACTGGAATATTCTTTGCTGGCTTCGCTTCCCTTATTCATTTCCAGCCAATTATTGTTACCAATTTTTGGATTTCCACCGCTCGCACTGTTGGGAACCTTCGTCTTCGCGCTGGCGCTTTGGCTTTTGGTAAGCGCATTCTTCTCCGTGCAGTTGCCCATGCCGTTGGTGATTGGCTGACTGCTGGGATCCGAGTTCTGTCTCTGCAAATTGGCATCCGGAAGGAGCGGCTGGCACTCGGTCTCCGCGAAGCTGGCTCGCTGGGGTTGAGCTATGTTCCCGGAGCCCCGTCGGCTGGACGGTTTCGAGCCGAGGTCCTTCCTCGACCTGAACGGTGATATGACGTTGTCTGGATTAAATGGAACTTGAAGATTGGCGATGGGCTTCGGCGGAGGTTCGTTCGGATCAGGGATTTCACCGTTCAGCCAGTAGGTCGTCATGGTTCCTTTGCCCTGAAAAAGCATGAGTTGAATAAAAAAATAAATATAATCTTTAAAATTAATTTTGTAATGCCGTGAAATCATAGTATTTTGTGTATGACACTTAAGCTGTAACTAACTATATCGATGATTATAAGTTAAAATAAAATCACTCGACAGGGTGTTTCTGTCTTTAGGTCATGTACGGTACGCATCACCATCAAAACTTTTTTTATTTCTTTAAGATGGAGTACCTACTGAGAAATCTTGAGTGCCACAGGGTGTATAATCACGCGTGTATACGACGCGTGAATAATATATAGTACATAAATGGTCAGCAAAACGTATTGCTTTTTTGACAATACGAGAGTATTTTACACTATAAAGGTAATGCAAGCTTTTTTAAATTGAATGTTTTGAGAACGCAAGGCACCAGAACACATTTAGGTAACAAGGCTACTAAATACCTTCATAGCCACATCTCCCCTGAGTTCCAGCTGGAATGTTTTGAAATTGTCCAGTATGGCCTTGGTGGTGGGGCTGACGTGGATCCGGAGGGCCTCTCCGTTGCTCTCCATCCTGCTGGCGGTGTTGACGGTGTCTCCGAACAAGCAGTAGCGGGGCATCTTTAGACCGACCACGCCGGCAACGCAGGGACCTGGAGAAAGGCAATCGTAACGTGTTAATATGGACATAGTTAAGCATAAAACATCCAACCCATGAATTGTCAAAAATTATGGGAACATCGTTCTTATTAGCAGAAACCGTCCAACCAAAATAGCAATTTAGACGTTTTCTACTTTGAAGTGTATTTAATTTTCATCTTACATTTTTACATATAGAGCATGTGTGGATTTTGACGTGTTCAGGAACTGTTCTTGTCCCAACGGCTATCATCGCGTCAACAATGAATATATAACCTACCCGTTACATTTTTGATTTCGATTTAAGTTAGTGTTTATGTTTTCTCTATTACGTGTAAGAAATTGTATAAAAAAATGCGAAAATAAGTCATTCCCAAATCTGTTAATTTTATTAAAATGATCGTGTAAACCCCCTTTTTCTCGCAACCGAACTTATGACCAAATCGGTTTTATATTACCACGTAAAGTTTACTCGGAAATCATGATGCATTTTCATATGAGTTTAAACAAATCATATTTGAAATCGCAGGGCTAATAAGCTGGATTTTTTATCAGGAATGGTCTTGGAACACGGTCTACAGGACTTTTATATCATTCTGATGAACTTGTTCCGTGAAGTGAATTAATTCGCTGCCGTAAAATTTATTTTAATAAAAGTGACGCAAACATGTGTCTACTTCCATTTATCATAGACATTATTATAAAAACTGTGAAAGCAGTGGTTTTGTAGTCTACTTCTTTGGTATGTGAATGTTATGCCTAAGGATCCGAAGGAGAATACCGAAGAAAGTACGTAAGTTTAGTCATATTTTACAAACCTGAGTGAATTCCTATTCTCAACTTGAGTTGTTCCTTCGGCCGATGTCGAATGGAGAACTTATGAACATTATTCAGAAGGGCCAGCGACATCCTGGCAATTTCTCTGGCATGTTTGTTTCCATTCCTCATCGGAAGACCAGACACCACCATGTAGGCATCGCCTATTGTCTCCACCTATGGTACAATATTTTGGATTATTTATTGTCACAGGAATATAACATTACAAAAATTAATAAGTGTGAAATTAAGGATTTGAATCACATTTTCCGCCATTACAATTTACTCTTATTTTGTTAAAAATTATATTAACTCAATATTTATTTATAAAACAGGTTTAAATTGTGAATTTTAAAAATAACAAAATGTTTAAAAACTGTAAATACACTTAAATAACTAAATGCAAGGGAAAATAAAAAATAATAAATACAAAGAACAAAAAAAAATAATACACCTGGATACTAAAATTAATAACGCACTCACGTAAAAATTAAAACATATTTAACGATGATGAAGCAGATGAAAGCAGTAAAGAGATGAATACATCAATCTCCTCGACAGAATGGACGGCATTTATTAAGTCGACTACCCTCCAAATTGAACTAAACATATACATATCACGGTTAAATGGTCTGTACCAAAAGATCTTGGTAGAGACCAAAAGATCTTGGGTTGAGGCGTTTGACCCGTAACCAACATCACCCCTGACTAGCCATGCACGTTCAGCTTAGGTTAGCAGGGTCTAAAATAATTGTACTTGACCTAGGTCATAGCATTTCTTAAAAACAAATGAACAATAAAAACAAATATCACTAGTACATGCTACTAGGATTATCGGTGAATCCAAGAAATAAATTTTAATAATATATATATATCGACCTATTTCTTAAAGACGAGTGTATTAAATATAACCTAAAATTCATAACACAAATGCTGATTTATTCACAGTACTATACAAACGTATCTTAGAAAACTATTCTAATTAACCTCAAGAAATGCCTTTTAAATATTTTTAAATAATTCTGTGTCGATTTATTTTATTTATTTATTTATTATCCAGTTACAATTTTATTAAAAAACGCATTTCCAATTTTCAACGATCCTCATATTTCCACATAACCAATGATCTTTTAAAACATACGGCATGTCATACAAATCAAAACATTTAAGAAATAAATGACACTATGTCTGAATAACGATAATAATAAAAATTAATAAATATTACCTTATAAACATCAAAATTCTCTATGATAGAGTCAAAGCAGGTGTATAGATCGTTGAGTAAGTCCACAACTTGAAGTGGTGTCGACTCGGCCGACAATGATGTGAATCCGACTATATCGGAAAAATAAATGGAGACTTGATCGTATGTTTCAGCGATGACAGATTGGCCGTTTATCAGCTGCGATGCGACTGATCTGAAATTAAAACATATTAATATTTAATTATTTGAAAAAAAAAACAAACTTTCATTTTGGTCCATTCTACTCATGACTGAGTTCAGACTACAGTACATATTACCTTGTGCCTACTTGAAAGACGAACGCGACTTACACCTGAGGAACCTTGACGTTTCTTCCCCCTCCAATTTAGCTGCATTTAAGACTTTCGCGAAGAGCTGGGTAACTAAATGGACAATCTTAGCAGGGCCTTCGCGTGGTGTGCGGTCTTGGGCCGTGGAAACAGCATTTTCTCTGTTTGTACTGTCCCTTCCCATTTAGGGGAAAGTCCCCCGCCGGTGGTAATCACCAGCACTGTTATGTCTAACACTCTTAGATAAGGAATAAATCATAATTAGTTATAAGGAATGAGAATTATTGTAAAATAAAATAAAAACGGCTAAAATTTGTTCGGGCAGACTTAAAGATTTTGATCTTTTTAATTACCCGCAGCAACGACTAGTCTAAAGTATTCGGTTCATGTACCATAGCTAAAAAAACATGAGGTTAGGTTTATAACCTATATATTTATAAATACTAACGCAATTTCATCACTTTTTTATATAATGTTTTGTGTGATATATTTTATTTAAATAATATAATATTTAATAATAATATGATGTAAATGCAGAGTAGTGGACCTATTGTATGTACAATCAGTAGATAAGTATAGAATAAAATGTAGTTATATTTATCGTAACACAAGATATTACTAAATACTTGCCTGGACCATATCTTAAGTACTGAGGGAGGTACCTCATGCAAAGTTTTCCTTAAAACATGTATTAACTCCTAGATAAACACAGTACCAACTTTCTCAACGAAACCTAAAGTACTACATTTATAATTCTACTGTTTATATTTTATTTTTTTCATTAAAATTGCAGGAAAGTGTAGTGTTATTGTATTTACCGAAGTATTTAGGATAAATAAATACGAAAATATGATTAGGCTTCATAACCCACATTCTAAATAAATTTGGTATCAAACTCATATTGAACTTGCATTGTATGAAGATTTTTCAGATTTTTAAATGATCTCAATCGGTTTGTAACCTGCGCTTGAAAATTCACCAAGGCGTTTTGCCCAAAGGTCGACATGGCGGACGATCAACGGCTGTTGTCATATTATTTAGTGGTGGCAATCATTTACGAGTCACTGCCCCCTTTAATTGTATAGTTAATTTATTTATGAAATTGGTTTTCCTAATAAAACAAGTCGTCAAAATTTAAAGTAGCCAAATAATGTAGAGTAACCTACCTAGGCAGAAGTTGATACAGCAACTCCTCGCATTTCTTCTTCTCCTCGAGATAATCAGCTGTTCTTTCTTCCACTAGAGACTCCAAATTATTTGCATACTGCTCCATACGGGAGAGCAAATTATCCAGAATGTTCCCGCTTTCGTGTGCTCTGGAAAATTAAAATTTAATCAACCTTGCGGTTTGGACAGAGATTTTGTCATATTATATTTATGCCTTGTAATTTAAAGTTTGCAGATGTTAAATAATAATACAACCCAGCAAGGTACTAACTTATTCAGCCGCCTGATGATAGCCTTCAAGGTGGAAAAGTCGGGTCTTTCGGTGACATCCTCTGACCAGCACTTCCTCATCACGTTAGCCACCTCATCAGCTTCGCACAGTTCGTGCTCAATTCTGGGTCTCAGCGGGTGTAGGTAGCCCTGTGGACCGTCTTTCACAGATTGAACGATTTCTGAAAAAAAACCCCCATTTAAGCATTTTTCGTATACAACTGTTCACATTCATGGAATTGAATTCTTAAATGAAGAAATCGAAGCAAAGTTTTATGCATAATAAGGTATTGGCGATTTGATAAGATATTTTACCTTTCTAACTATATAACTATATAAGTTGCTTGTTCTGAGAAAGGTTTTTTAACAGTATGAGTGATACCCAATATAACATATAAATGCAACTTTAATATCTAACTGTTATATTGTAATATTATCATAACAATACATATTATTATTATTATTATATTATATTAACAGACAGACGCATAGCTGATGGGTCTGTTTCCGTTTCTGTTACTGAGATAGTTGAATATCAAGACAGTTCTTAAATTGGTTGATGCTGTTTGCGCTAACGACCGAATCCTGCAGTCCACCACTCTATTGCCAATCATATGTTTTCTAGGATTCGTTCGTTCTCATTAGCTTTGAATATATTCTTGACAATCATAGTGCCCTGACAACATTGTATATCTCAATGAGATCACCACGCTCTCGTCTTCTTTTGAGAGTAGGCAATTTGAGTCGCTTAAGCCTTTCTTCATACTCCAAACCTTTCAAAGGTCCTGGAATTTTAGTTGCTCGCCTTTGCATTTTTTCCAATAAAGCACAGTCCTTAATGAAGTATGGATTCCATAATTGAAAGCTAAATTCCAAAATCGGTCTAACGAAAATCTTACAATTTTTTTAAAATAAATCTTCAGTTATATTTGCGAATGCTCTTCGTACTACGTACAACATAGAATTAACCTAATTAAATAATATACTAGTTTAATATACTTTAAACTTGTATTCAAAATAATAATGGTATATTTTCTATATATACTTTAGGTATATATTTATAAAGATACGAAGCATACACAATTATGTAAAATATAATTTAATCTTAATAGTATATTTTAAACTTGTCCTAAAGTTTATAATGGTATATTCCTTATTCTATTCAGTCTGACTTATCCATGTAATGGGGTTAAAGGTCTCTAGTTAACGTGTGGTAAGGATAAGGTGAGGATAAAGATAATTTTCAGATCAGGTTCACCAAGTAGTTTTTATTCCACACATTTATCCTAACCAATTTATGACTCAGTAGGAATGCAAATATAAATTAATACATGACCGATAATAGCTTCGACTCGATAAAAAGTAAAGATTTGTATGTTAGTTTGAATACCTAGGAAGGTTTCTAGTCGGGGGAGTGCAGTGACGACTGAAAAATACTGTCTTCAATTATGAAAACTAAACCGTGAGAAAATAATTTATAACCCGTCTCAGGAAAAATCTGATTTGAAGTTACAACTTGTAAAATGCAACATAGCATTTTTCCAAATAAACCAAATGCTTGTGACTTTCAATTAGGAATTTTGCAAACTAATTAAGTCTAGTTGTCTTTGACGTCAAATAGGAAACTTCCAGTTAAACAGGACGTGAGAACTGAATATCTGGCAATTTCGCAGGTGTAAAAAATGCTTACGTTAGCAACTCGTGGCAGTGATCCACAAATCCACACATCCACAAATTAAAGGTCACACAACGAGCCATGTAAAGGGCTGAGCTTGGAATCTCTGTGTGCGACAGAATCTGCAATGAATCCGACAAAGAACTAAATTTGAAGACATAGCCCAAAAAATAAGCAAGCTGAAGTGGCAATGGGCAGGTCATCTATTTATACTGAAGGTCTGAAACCGCTGGAGCAGAAAAATACTTGAATGGAGACCTCGAATTGGAAGACGAAGCATAGGTCGACCACCAGCGCGTTGGACGGACGACATTAAACAAAAAGCCGGTAGCACGCGCACGCAATTAGGAGAGGCACAGTGGATACACACCGGTGATAATAATGAACTCGTAAGTCTTAAAACAATTACATCTGAAGCTTTCCCCATCAGATCAGCAGGAAGAGCATTTAACTGCGAGAATTTTAATATTGTTTAGTGTTTACAAGCGTAAAATATTAATTTTACCTTTGGGAGACATTTCCATGTCATTCCCAAGCCAAAAAACGCCCTGCCTGGTGACAATCTCGTGGATGATTACACCGAAGGAGTAAACGTCGCCCCTTTGTGACCCTTCCGGTGGTGGATTGGTCTCCCTAAGGAGTTCTGGTGATGTCCAAAGCAAACCTGAAACAATGATAAAAAATAATATTATCCGATTAATTATTGCGCAGGAGATTTAACTAAGGAAAAATGTGTATCAATCTACGCTTAGCTTATGTTTTTGAAAACTTATAAAAAGGTCGATGTTATGACTTCAGCGGTATGCGTATTGGGATATGTGAAATAAGGACATAAAAATCGTTTTTGTTTTCAATTATGCAAGATTTTAATGGTTGCATTTTCTTTCAAGTAATTTTGTTTCTTCGCGTATTCAAAGAAAACGCCGCAGATTTGAAATACGCATGCGAGTAAATATGCAAACCTTTTATATATATAAAATATTTTAATTATAATGCCCGAATAATGGAAACAATAAAACGAACGCCGCGTTTCATTTACTCATTTACAACATGTAGTAATTCGTATATGGTGAACTTATTTCCTCTGAGGTATTTTTTTTATTAATTCCATCGATTCAAAAATCAATTAATTCAAAAAAGTAAAATTTTGTATATATAACTTATAAAATACAGATAGTGTGGAATTTGAATACCCCAATAGACATAGCATTTTCTGGGGTAATAATACCTAATTGACTGTTTGTTTGTTGTTTGTATATATTTTATATTTTTGTATTTATTTTTTATATTGAAAGTTTGTTTCATTAATATTTTATTGTATGTTATTCATATGCACGAGATCACATTTTCCCCGCTATCAGATTCAAATATCAAAGCTGTGTCGTCAGCGTAAGATACGATTTTTGTGTTGATATTTAATTTACAAAGATAATTGGTATAGATCAGGAAGATAGTCGGTCCCAGTGTACTCCCTGTGGGACGCCATATTTATTGTACTCAAAGGCACTGAAATGTCATCGAGACTTATATACGTCTATGCGAAATATAGCACATTAATACTGTCCTATTTATTTCAATCTTACTCAGTTTCTTCATCAATACCTTGCGCAAAATGGTATCAAAGGCTTTTGCAAGATCTAAGAAAAACGCTATGTTTTTTCGGTTGTCTAAGTGCCTCATGATAGTCTCCATAATACATAAAATGGCCGTATGCGTACCTAAAAGACTTGCGTCGCTATATGTAACCAACATAAAAACGAACCACTTCAGGATATTTTTTACAGCACAACCCTTTTTAAAACAAAAATAAATGAGGTGGAATGAAGCAAAATTACCTAAAAACCAATTATGTGCAAAAATCGCTCAAAAGGTTAGGTCTGAAAACCGTTCTACCGCTTGATCGGCTTTCTATAAGTCTCACTTCAGAAAATCTTTGAATTGTCAATGAAATATTTTTACAATTTACATACGAGTACATAGGTAGAAACTCCATTACAGAAGCGACTCGATTTTGATGTTTACGCATTTGCGACCTGAAACATTCTTTAGTTGCTTATAGAAAAATATACAATTCCCTTAGTAAATTATATTATGTTCGTCTTAAACTGCAAACGACACTTTCTTATCTGCACTTGAGAGCCTGGGCGAGACAATAGAATGGGTGGCAAATGAGTAGATATCAAAGGCGTGTCTCATGCATATGCATAAACCTAGGCAAAACCTATTATGCAGCCAAATACTACAATTCAATATAGTACCTAATGACATTTGACTGGATAATTTCAGGCTTTTTAGAGTAAGCCCAACCTTTTCGGGGAAATGTTATTGCTTTGTGTTAGACGAATTTTATTGCATAAATTCTTTTTTAACCCCCTAAAACCTAACCTAGGCCGAAAACTCTAAAGTTTTTAGGCCTTAAATGGACATCACGATATTCAGGGATCAGTTCATTACCCAATAAAAAGTATATGTAACAACACCAACAAGATAGTTTAGTACTTACGGTTCCAATACGAATGAGCGCTTTCGTCTATCTCGCTATTGGCTCTCAGGGAGTGAAGGCCGAAGTCTGTGATCTTCAACACGAATCTGGTGTCCACGACGCAGTTGGTGGACTTGAGGTTTCCGTGGGACTTTACGTCTGTGCCGTGAAGGTAGCACATGCCCTGAATAAATATTGTACATACAATTTTAGAAAATAAAATAATTTATTTATAACACTTACAAACAAATGTTTGAAATTTTCATAAATGTATAACAATACTATTTATACACATAAGAAACTGGAACATATAAAAAAACAACGAAAAACAACGGGTATAAGAGGTGAAAAGAAAAATATAATCTAGGCTAGTCTTATATACTTACAAGTTTTTCCTTACATGTTTGATTGTTGGTATAGATAAACCTCCTGAAAGTGATTTTAAAAACAGGCCGTATAGAATTTAATAGATGTACTTTGTCTAAAATTTAAGAGCCTCGTAAAAACAGTATTTTACGATATTTTTATCAAAACTTTAGACGCGAGTATTATATTAAGTTAATCACGACTGCAGAGGCATAATTAGTTGTTATCTAGAAGATGCAAATTTAATTAAAGCATGGGTTATACAGAGGATTATTTGTCGGGACGGTAAATTGACCTATGACGTGGTGGTGTCGCTCACAAGACACTTTTTACCGTCAAATCGGGTCACATTGACAATTTACCGTCCCGACATAGAGCGCTTTCGGGAAGAGGGTTCATTTTAGGTTTATTCCAATTTTGATAGATTTTACCAAAATAAAGTTTATGAGGCACCAACACGTATGAAAGTTTTTTTTGGGTTTATCTAAAGAAAAATACCATTGACTATTTGAATTTTGAATGAAAACATTTTCTTTTTATCCTTCAAAGTTCAGAAATTATTTTTGTAAATAAAAATAGTAACTCTTATTATATTGTTCTGATTGAAATTGTGAAATGAAAAATAAGTACCCATGAAAATCGTTAAAAATTCAAGTTCAACTAGTTTTTTCAGCAGAACATTTTTATTGTACTGGGATAACACTCGTACCACCACATACATACACACGAATAAAACAATAAAAATGTTCACAACTACATGGATCATCATTTTTATATTATGACGTTCTATGGATAGCGTTTGACCACATTAGACGCTTCTTTTAATATGAAAATGAACTAGATTTATGATATAGATTTGTTATAAATTTTTATTTCTACATACCCTGACAATGTCGTGCATCAAACTGACTTTAAACATCCAATCGAGTTGCAGCTGGTCATTCTCGAGGATATCTTGAAGTGAGCCCTTCGGGCAGTATTCAGTGAAGAGGGCGCAGTGCGGAGGGTCAATGCAGCTGCCGCAGAACCTGAGGATGTAGCAAAATATTCAGGGTTATCATGGTGCTACATACATATTACCTAGTAACTATTTATTTATTTATTTATTAAGAGGTAATCCTACATCATAATAGTAGCATATACATTTTAAATACAAAGGATTCACAATAAGGCCAATTAAAGCTTACGCCTAAGTACAATAGTATTTAAAACTTTGTTGAGCTTAACTATATTTTAGGAGTTGTATGTGTGATGGGTACGGTATTAGAGTGTGCGTTAGGGTATGTGGTTGTGTGTGCTACAGGTGTAGGAGACTATACCGTTTTTTTAAATTAAATAAACTATATCTTGAATTGTTCTTTATTCGAAATACAATTAAACTGATTTCTGTATAGGAAAAATGTAATTATGTTAATTACATAAAAAGTGTTAATTAGGCCCCAAAAAAAGAAATATTTTTTTGTAACTTATAGAACTTTTAAGGATTCTAACAATATTTTTTTCACTAAGATTATTAGCCCTAATTAATTGTACCAAAAAATACGCAAATGCCGTCCCCTGGATGAATTTTACTAAAACATTATTACTACCTCTGGTTTTAGGGTTTGATAAGCAACATAAGTACGTATCCCTAAAACACATCCTAGGATGATGAACCTACCTGGCAAGATGATCGTGCTGTAGATCCTTCATCTTCTTCAACTCGAGCAGTAGTGGTCTCGTCAGATCTATCCTGGCCTGATGGATCTTCTTAATGGCGACCTTGCTGCCCTTGTAGAAGCCCCAGGGAGCGAAGATCTGCCGGTCTCCGGGCAAGGACATTCCGTCTGATGAGTAGGCTATCGTCTGTGAAATAAACGACAAAAAATAAAATAATTTATGAAATTTCTGGATTTTTTACATACCTAGTAAAATAAAGTAAATCCGACGTTGCGGAGATAATTACACATCCCGTCCTCAAGGAAAAGAGTTCAACGCATCCGTCCGTTGCCATAACAAACTTATTTTTTTTTTGTTGGTATAACAAACAAAAATATTCTTGTTTATTAATGTACCTATAGAGTTGTATAGTTTAGTAATATTTTTGAAATCACCTCTGGATATGTGAGTTTTAAACGATTGCGTCAATTTCATAACATAATTGAATTGGCCTTTAAAAACAAATAAAATTATATCGAAAAGATGACTTTAAGCATTATGTTTAAATACACAGGGTAATAATCATCCTAATATACTACTTCCCATTACTGTACCATTATGTAATGGTAACCAATCTTACCCCGGTACTGGTCCTTCTGGCCAATGAGTGCCTGGATCCTCTCATTTGACCTCCAGGCAAGACCACATCGTCCCAGTTCACACGCCAGCTCATCAGCGCGATCTCCGCTTCCAATTTGTAATGCCTACGAAATAATAATAATAATAATTACTGCCGTGCACTTAATACTTCCACCTAGAAGAAACTCTTTTGTATAAGCGTATTGCGAGATCATTTCCAGTACGTAGGGTCCGAGTACCCAAACCATTATGACATAATCAGCAAATATTTATAGTTTTATTATACATGTATTCAGGTTTCCCAATTTTAAAGTTAATAAAGTCAAATATACACCGTGCCCCATAACGATTCCTGATTAAAAATCCCCTGCGATCTCAAACATGATTTGGATTGACGTCATACTAAAATTCACCGTGGTTTCCGAGAAAAAAAACTTATTTGATAATAATAATCAGTTTGTCAAGCACCCGTTCAATTAAAAAGAAAAAAGACAGAAAGAAAAAAAAATGCAGAAACACTAGATGCAAGTCACTTCTCTAACACCCAATCCATACAACACAAAAGAAAACTGTCTGATACAGTTTGGCCGCTATGGATGAGAGATGGCTCTAATCAGACCAACTGCTAGCAAGCAATATGGCAAAACTCTTTTAATAGCAACCACTACGAGAAAACAGAACAAAGCCATATGTCAGAATTTATATTTATAAAACACCGTTTTTATATTCAGACAAAGCTCGATAAAATCACTTATCGAACACTATCAGTAACATTCGCACACCCAGTCTCTCTCACATCTGACAAAATGTGAGTTCATATTCTTGAACATTCAATTTTATTTAGGAAATACAAAATTTCGCGTCTGTGCAGTTGAGGAGTTCCTTCATCTGGAGCCATTCCTGGGTATAGAATCAAGTTATGAGTACCATAAAAGCGTATTGTCATCCAAACTGAACCAACATGTCATATTTCAAGTCCGTAGGGTTAAGGAAAGTGGTTCTAATTCAAGATTTCACCTAAACCGACTAACAAACATTGCCAGCTAAATAAAAGCTTGTTGAAAAAGTGTGACATTAAACTGTGGTAGTCTAGTGGTTAAGGCGTTGGATTATTGACCCAAAAGTCGCGGGTTCGAATCAGCATGTGGTTATACGCTCAATTAGGTACCACCATCTTCCCTGACTCTAATACACAGGTACATTTGACCTAGTTGAGTGAGGCCCAAAAATAATTGTTTTTTTTTTAATAAAAAAACCATTTCAGAGTATATGATCGCCTAGTGCTGATGCGGTGGTAGATTTCTTATTTTTAAATTGTTTACCATTGTAATTATTTTAAGGAATTATTTTATTATTGTAATTATTTTAAGGAATTATTTTATTATTGTAATTATTTTAAGGAAGTTGTTCAGGCTGATTAAATCAAGAAAATTAATGTTTATTTATTGATTTCCATATTCACAACATTAGGTATACGAAACTAGTTATAAAATAAGCAGAATTCGTGCGATAGATGTTTCTCGTTGATATTCTGAACTGCAGAACAAATCTAATCGAAGTTCATCCCGGGAGCAGCCAATAGTGACGTAAAGTTTAAATTGCTTGTGAAACATCATACTAGGCCATTACTTCAAATTGTTTTCTAGGTTATATATTGTTAAACATTACTTGCAGACATTTATGTTATTGAAAATGCTATTTTTTTATATCTCCTGCAGTTCAAGAAAATGTTGATTTTAATAAAATAAAATATATATTTTTATTACTGCCTTCAATTAATTTTACAATTAATTTTATTATGTTAAAATTAATTGTAATTGACTTTGAATTCATTATAAAGTAAAGAATTATGGGAGGGTTGCTTACTATAACTTGCTCTTAGTACGGTGAGAGCAACGGTCGAACCCTTGTAAGTAAGGGTTCGACTTACAAGGGTTGTTATTACGTATAATACTCGTTCTGCGATTAAGTGCTGTATATAATAAATACTAGGTTTATTAATAGAATATTCCTATTAATAAACCTAGGTAGGAATATTAATAGAATTAATCTTTCGAAAATACGTCGCTCGCCGATTATAAAAAAAAAACCCCAAAATGCGTGAATAGTTAGGGAGATAAATATACCGAAATACAATTCTATTAAAATAATAAAAGTAATAATGCAACTGCATGAGATTAGTATATAAATACCAATATCAAATAAAATGATTTAGTTATAGATGTTACTAAGGATGTGTTGTTAAAGCAATTGGTGTTGTAATTAATTGTGAGCTTGATATGAAATAGTGTTAAAATACCTTTAATCGCTTCAATACACATGTTTTACAAAATTTATGTTTAGGGGCAATATTTTGGCCATCTGCTTTGCATAAAATATAAACCAATAGGATTCAAAGAATAACTTACTGGTAAGAAAGAATAAACTACTCATAATTAGTCATATAAACTAAAAATAAAATCATTGATTTTTCAAATTTAAAAAAAAATAGACTATAAAATTAATGTATCTACTAAGAATATTAACTAGCAATAATATTTAAAAGTCTGTGCGATCTTGACAAAAAAAAACGATTTTTATGAATATTCTCTATAGGCAGGTTTTATCAAAGGAATTGGATGCCTTTCATATAATAAAAATATATTAATGATCTATTTAAAGTTCACGTTTTATATATTAACATTTCGCGTCCCTATATTGAAGATATACGCACTTCGGGACATCTATATTCTTCTGGCGCATATTGAAGTGAGAAAGTTTGACATTCTCGACTTTAGGAAAGTTTATCGGGAAGATTAAAATCCTTACCGATTGCCTTTCAGGAGTTCTTCTGTCATTCTGATAAATAATGGAGTGTGGTGGATTCAATTAGGCAAACACCCTGGGAATAGGCATATAAAATGTATGTATTTTTTTTTTTAAATAATTGCTATGACCTAGGGCGTATACAATTATTTTGGGCCCTGCTCAACTAGGCCAAATGTGCCTGTGCTAGAGATGGCGGTAATGAAGCGTTAAAAATGGTATGACCATGTGCTGATTCGACCCCACAACCTTTGGGCCAATAGTCCAACACCTTAATCACTAGACTACCACTATGTTTCATTATTATAAATATATAATAATAGTTTTTCATTATTATAATAGTATTCAGAATGTAATTTGTAATGAACTTAATAAATAATTTAAAAGTTCTTTCACCGTTAGTTAAGAGTTGAAAGGCACAAATTCATTTTATAGCAATAAAAAGTTAAAATATGTCTAAAATTGCTGATTATTTAACTGCATTTTAGCAACATTTATGACAATTTATATTTCGAAAACTATATATAGTTTGGGAAGTGGGTGTGGGCTACAGATATTATAATATGTTATTCATTTCATCTTTGTACCGAATATTTATTACATGTTTTAAAGCCATTTACTTTAGGTACCAAGAAAAAAAAGACAATGAAAAAACCTTATAAGTGAAAAAAAAAGTTTAGCCTCTGTGCTGGGTCATAGATTGCTTTTCCCGTTTGACAATACATTCAAATTCAAATATTTGCAAGAATGTTTTTTTTTTAAACTATTTTATGCCATTTTCAATATTTATTTATTTATCGTTTATTCGGAAAACCAACAGTATATAATAAGAAAAAAGAATGGTACATACAGTTGTTTGTAAAATTAACTGATGACAGGTTTTCGCAAAAGTACAGAGATACATGTAAAGATTAAAATTAAATTAAATTACACTCGCATTAGCACATACACTAAATACAGAAACATATATGAATATATATATACATTTTGTTTTTTAACATAACATAAAAACATAATAACAACATAATTTACAATAATTAACATAATTTATAATGGTTATGTTGGTTAAACACAATAAATACTCATACACAAATAGATAAAAAGTACATCTACATAACCATACATCTTTTACCAGCGATTACCAGTCTATTACGATATTTATAGTGTGGTAAAGGGTAAACAACAGTAAAATGCCTTAATCGTAGACCTAAATCTTACCTGTATATAAAGACTGAGAAAATTGCCAAGAACGCCACCGCAGAGCTAAGGACAATACTCAATATTGCGGATACTGGCAGCGCTGAAACAGAAGGCGGAAACCTTAAAATACTCATATTTGTAATAGTATTTAAGTAATACCATTGAATAAAGCGTTTCGCCAAGAGTTTTTTCTTCAAACCTAGCTCAAAGAAAATTACAAGTAAAGAATGTTTTTTTTTTGTACTCGTATGTATGTGGATATATTTAAGAAATACGACAATTGTTTTATATGTTATAATATATTTACATATACTACTTTTTCGATCCATTTCTATGTACCCCTTTATTCGATCCCATTGCCTAGATTTATGGATGTGCACCCTAGTGCGTTGTTTACTGTCACTGATAATAAACCAGTTTCTGGTATTATGCATATCATTTATCCAAACTAGGGTCCTTATTGCACGGTGAGTTAAAATAAATTGACGGTAGTTAGGTTTTTGTTATACTCTGCTTGTTAATGGGTAATTTGACTTTATAGTATTACCCTCTATTGATTTTGTAATCGTTTTTATTTTAATGTTTATTTTATATTTTAATTTGAATGGTTATATATATGATATTCCTGTATATTGTAATATTTTGTGGAAAAAATAAAAATAACTTGAACTTGAAATGATAGTTAATAATATCAATATTATATCTGATGGTGAAGTTAGCGATATCCTCTGATCTTTTGTGATGTAGAAGGGAACCTTTGATTTTTTGTTTTTGTTTTTATTATTATTGTATTAAGTATTGAAATAACAATGGTTTGAGTCGGCCTGCAATATTTTAGGAAACATTTTAATATCTACAAAGGTATACTAACATGAGACACTTCTGCCAAAAGACACTGGCATATAATTCAAACATCTTTAATACTAACTATCCGAATGGTTTTTTTTTTAAATGGCTTCAGATCAGGGTCATCAAGTAGTTTATTGAGTTTCACACACTCCCCTAACCAGTTTCTGACTCAGAAGGAGTGCAAATAGAAATGAATAAATGACCGGTAATAGCTTCGACTTGATACAAAGTAAAGACCTGTATGTTAGTTTGACTACCTAGGAAGGTGTCTAGCTGGGAAGCGCGGTAGACTGAACGACTGAAAACTGAAAGTACTGTCTTCGATTATGAAAACTAAATCGTGAGAAAGGGATTTATAACTTGTCTAAGGACGGTCTGATTTGACGAAACAACGTGTGAAATGCAACTTAGCATTTTTTCCTAATCAAGCAAATGCTTGTGACTTTCAACTAGGTATTTGCAAACTAATTAAGTCTAGTTTCCTTTGACGTCAATAGAAAACATGCAGTAAAACTGGGCATGAGAACTCTTGCTCTATCATCCTTGCGTGTCGTAAGGATGTGGTGAGCCACATCCTTACGACACGTTAACGAGAGATCATTGTCTGGCGTTACATAGGAATAGCTGCAATTACAGCGCGATAAACCGATGATATAGTGTTGTCTAGTCACACAAAAAAAAAATCTAATTGAACTGTGTTTAAGAAATAATGTAGCAAATGAGAGACTTACATTTATCTGGACAATTGGAACCGTCGAACCCACAGACCGGCGTGTCCAAGGGCGGCTCCGAACGACCGCCCGCCCAATAGATCTGCCTGTCCGGCACATATTCCAGCTTCTTCTCAGCTGCTAAATAATTTGCGACCACCTGATAAACAAATGTATAACTGATAATACGTTTCGGTTTCATAAGTAGGATGATAGCGAGATGTAGGTGGATGTATATTTTATTTAAAAAAAACAAAATATTAACATTTTTAGCAGATAGGCTAGACATAAACCACAAATACAGACTCAACAAATAATTACATTTTAAAAGCGACAATCTTACCCATTCATAAACGACGCTTATTTACAGTTTAAACTTACAGAATATATTGCTGTATGTCATTAATACTACGAAACTATGTGCTTTTTAGAGTACATTAGGATGTTTAAGACTGAGTGTGACATCCGGATCGTGTATTAGATACTAAAGAGTAGTTATCAAATCCGAAAACCACTATATTATAATTAATCGTTTTATTGAGCATACAGCGGCACTACATATTCGAACTAAGGCTGGCAGCGTCGTTTCGGCCATCGGATTGGCCGGCATCTGCGCAAGCGCGCATTGGAGCGACGCACGGGCGATCCGCCAGCAGCAGTCAGTCGGTTCGGCAGGCTTGCAAGCCACCGCGCGCATTACGCACCGGCGACGTTAATAATTGTACCTATCTATATCTTATACATTGTTAGTTTTATTTTATCGTTGATTCTAGAAATGTTATTAGTTTTTTAATTATTACTGTTATTGAAATATTCCCATCTGGGATATATGTAAATAAACGCATGGCGCCGGAAGATGACATCGACCTGGACATTGGAAAAAAATCTACAGATTTACACAGTACATTAACATACGATGAGAAAAAAATCTAAACACAAAATATTGAGTGTAGATAAAAAAACAAATATGTTTGGACTATGGCCACAGAAGAGTGAAATAGAGATATTACACTATCTCGCTCTTCTGTGCTATTGGCTTACAGGACAACCTGTAATAGGATGTCACAGAAAGATTAGCACATGCTTAAAAACGGTTTAAAAAAAGAATGTTTTCATTATCGTTTATATTTTAAAAGTGTATTTGATCTACAACTTTTAAAAGTTCAGAGCCTGTCAAACCGTCGACTATTGGGAAAGCATATTATGAAAAGATAAATAAATACGCATAAAGTACTGACTAAGGTAATTTCCATTTATTTTGGGCCCTACTCAACCAAGCTTAATTTGCTTATTGCTACAGCGAAGGGAGATGGTGGTGATGAAGATTCAATAATGGTATGACCGTAGGGTGCGAATTGAAACCCGCGACCATATGATCTATAGTTAAACGCCCTAAAAACTTGATTACCACGATATACTCATTCGTTCGAAAAATAATAATATTAAATGAAAGTGTTCTTTATATGGGTTGGCCTGAGTGTATCAATAAAAGTTTTGAGGTCGAATGTGTGTGAAGGAGTAAAAACGTCCAGCCTTGAGATTGAACGTCCGCGTTGAGGCGATAAATTTTTATATAAAATTGAAATAAACTTCATTCGCATCAGAATCATATCAATCAGCCATTTTATGAACAGCAGTGACGTTTTATAAACAACATTTGAGAACCTACGAAATTAAAATCGGCGATAAAAGATATGCATACCCGATTAAGTAACCAACTAAAACATTAGAAAGATTATTGGTCAAATTGCAAAGGACTGTAATTTTTATTTATTGAACGATGAATGATTTTTCTTTGATTGTGGTATTAGACAAAAAAAATGTCCTTACAATGGATGCATATTACCAAACAAATTACCAAATGACTATGAACAAACACCAGACCACAAACTTATTTATTTATTTATTTATTTATTCTTTATTGAAAAATCCACAGTATTACATTTTTACAATTACAAACAAAACTTATTACTAGTATATAAAACCAATTATGGATTTCGGTCATTTTACATAATAACATTAGCATAAAAATTTGAACAGTGTTCTTAAAATATATATAGATTATTAATATTATATACGTATACAGTAGTTTTTTTTTTTTTTTAAGTTTTATGTGTAATTTGTGAGTGATGTTTGTGGTAGTCGTGAGTGTGTGATACTTGTATGTTAATAAAAATAAATAAAGTAATAAATTAAGTATGGTTTTAGAATGTATAAAAATAATTTATGATGAATGTGATAAAAATATAGTAAAAGCTTTATTAAATGGTTAGAAAAAAATATTCCATCTTAAGATAAAAAATATTAACTAGATTTTGAACTTTCGCCAAGATACTTTCAAATAGCCGAATCCAACATAACAGCTCGAGACATATTTTTTGAATTTATTCAAATGAATCAGTTAGCATATTCGCCAGCCCCGGTTAGGGTCTACGCTTCAAACCCCGTGGAACCGGACGTGATATAAAAGGAGTGACAAGTATCCGGGAAAATGAAATTATTTTCTTTCGACCTACAGCAGACTTTGTTTTCCTCGCAGCGCTTTTGTTTCACGGCCGAGTTGATTTTTTCTAACTGTTGAGCATTCTGCATTTTAACAACTCGTGGGGTGTTTGATATTTTTTTCCAAACGAATCTTTGAGAAAAATGATGCTCAGATCGCAAGTTCAATTTTATTATATTTTTTATTCATTTTAATGTATTCATGAGAATTTTTGGGCAAAACCAGTATAAATAAAAAAGTTTATAACTAGTACATCCTTCTACCCACCATTTTATTTTATTTATTTATTTATCGTTTATTCGGAAAACCAACCAGTATATATTTTCAATGAGAGTGGATTTACGAGTATTCTTTTTACAAATTACGAGTTTATTCATATCACTTTTTAAAATGTATTTAGGGCTAAGGCTTTGACAATATTTAAAGGTTTATCTCTAAATACGTCTGTAATACTTTAATTTTATCTCAATAATTTTTTTAGATTGAAGTTAACATTATCGTGATATTTATATTAGATAAATACTGACGTTTCGGAAATTTACACCAATGGTTCTCATTGGTGGGACGTATTGAGCTTTTTCCTGAGGATGGGATGTGTGAATATCTACGAAAATCGTATTTAAAGTTATGTAAACTTTTACCTATCAATCTCTGTCTGTAAGATAAATAAATACATTTGGAGGTTAAAATCAGTCACGATAACATTATTTTGTTTTATTATAGTAAAATATAAATTATTTACTTGAAACTACTATTTCGCATTAATAACATTATTTATATTTTACTTTTAATACTTTTCTTTTAAATAAACTGTAGATTAGCGTAAACACGTCCTTCCTACAAAATGAGGAATACTCTTTAATCCATCAGAAATTTTATTATCCTTCTGTCCATAGTTACAGTGTTTATCCAAAAAACCGATTAAAAGTTTATGGTTTTCTATAGAAGTTAATTAATCTGAAGATTACAATAACTATTTGGACTTTTGAAAAATTTATATTCCATCTAGAAATAAAATAGTTACTACTATTTTAGTCATCTACTACTGTTTTAGTTTTAGTCATCCCCTGTAAAACTTGTATTTTGGATTTACGAGGTTTACAAGATTAGTCACAGATTTAGATTACCCTTATCAAAACAACAAACAGGTCGCTAGGGTCGATCGCGATATTGACAGGCTTTAGGAAATAATAAATATTTAGGGTATAATTTTAAATTCAGAAACCAATCCTTCGACCTTAACAATTGATGGGCTGCCCCATGTTCGAATTCAAAAATTGATTGTTACTTCAAGACCTATATGACTATATGACACCGAAGATTCCAGATATAAAATTCACCCAATTACGTCACAGTTTCAGGGAAATAAAAAATTTAAACTTTACGTGATAATATAAGACGTTTTTTGTAATAAGTCCTTGTCACGCGTAACGTATTTATTCATATAATTTCTTAATTTTAATAGGAAACACATACACTCCATTAACCCGTCCATAAATGTCTAGAGACACTCCTTGTGAGGTTCATATCGACCCCCCTAATGTCGACATAATAATAAAATTTCGATTGTTCAAAAGGTTTTTTAATTTGTACAATATATTGTCCCGCTCTAAAATTAAAACAGAAGTAATCAACAATTATGACATAAAAATATCTTAGGAAAATGTGGGGTAAAATTATGATCTTAGCGGTTAATACGCTACAATATTTGTTATACCTAGAATATTGAAAATAGATTGATAATTCAGGGAATTTAGCGGGAAATGTTGTTACCCATTGAGTGAAATTTAGTATTTAAATAAAAAAAATACATTTTCTTACCTCAAAACGTCCGGTCTCAGGGTGCATGTCGAGCAAGGAGTATGACGCCACTATTCTATCTCCATTTTTGTCTATGGCAACCTCGCCGGTTATTCCTGTGAAATATAATGTAATTATATCGTGAATTTTTGTGATAAATATAATTTTATTTCTTTTTGGGCATGCTGCGCCGATGACACGAACTCAGTCTTATTCTTACTGAATTTATTTGAATATTTAAAATGTTAGCATGTCGCGTTTAAGTGAATTCATGTAAGGCATAGATTAAACATCGATTTTTTTCATTTCAGTTCGATTTTGACGACCACTGTTTGAGTGAAAGGTTCGCGAATGACTTGATAGTGTTTTTGGTATGTCAATATAATATTAAATGCGGACATGTTCATAGTTTTGTGTGTATTATTTGCAAATAATAAGAAATTATTATTTCTGTAACTAAAAAACGGGAGTCAGCCCCACATGCGTTGTTTGCAATTTCGTGGGAAATTCCGTTCGCCAAAAGACCTTCGCAGATTGTCGGCATTGCTGTGTCCGCGGTTTTTTCGTTCGAGAGGAATGTGTTAAGAAACTCTTTACCGTTTTCGAGTATTTTCATAAATATTACAGAATTACAAAATTATTAAATTTAGGTAGTCAAATATTTTAATCGCGATACCTACTGACTACTATGACACTATGGTATAGAAATATACCAGTATCCAGGGTCCGTATACATTTTATCACAGAGGAAACCAATCCCCAAAATAAAATCTGGTACTATAATATAGAAATGTTAATAAAAATATAATATTTTAATATTACTGATTGGTTGATGTACTATCTAAATTTATTTCATGCCAATCTGATTCAAAATGAAAGCGGTGGATATTAAAATTAATTTACCTATATACAACTTATAATATATCTATCTATTAAGCTTTAATTGACCTTATTATTAATCCTTTGAAAAAACGATTGATTTCGCTGTATGCTTACCTGTTAATAAATAAATAAATATTTGACTAAAATAGTACATATGTTTATAAGACCAAAACAAATACTATATTTAATTTAATATTCATTATTTATTTTATATGGTTAAAATATTAAAAAAAAAACTACCTTTCGTAAAAATAGTACAATTAAAAAGTAAGGATCGGCCATTCAATGAAGTTATCTAAATCTCCTTGTTCCACTAATCCTAGGAAGAATTTTATCTCCAATAGAGTTGTGGATAATTGGAATCGGCTACCACAGGAAGTGGTGGATGCTATAAGTGTAAACCAGTTCAAGAACCGCCTTGATAAATTTCTTGAATCTAGGCAAATCGCTAGTAACTGTGAATGAGATATGAGCACATCAGCTAAATAGCTGCTTGCTCAACAAACAATAATAATAATAATAATCTGTTAACGCACGCCACTGAAGTGGGACAAGCGACGAGCGGCGAAACGACCAAATATATCTTTCTCTCTTTTTTACGTGTATCAGTTCAATTTTAAATGTTCGAGATAAAGCTCCGAGTGCCTCGACTGTACACATCGATTTCTTTTCATCGTCATACGTGCTATTTATAGACTTTAGTATAGACAAGTTTAGCCTTAAGGCGAAGCCAAAGGATAAATAATAATTTCTATTCATCCAGACCCTTTTTTCCTATGGTACCCATTGGATATTTAATCATAAAAAAAATGATCTAATGTCTTCAACATAGTCCTGGCCCTATCCTATAAATGATTTCCTCACCTGTGAACGAACGCCCCCACATTTTTTGTATGATGATCCCTCCGTCTAAAGGCTCGCTCATGGCCGTGAGGTTAGACTCGGCGAGCGTCTCGTTCAGCGCGATGGCGTAGAGCAGGACGGCGTCGTAGAAGGCCGCTACGAAGGTGGACACAGCCTCGCCGTCGCCGAACGTGTAGTTGTACTTGTCCGCTGCTATCTGTTTGACCTGGACAAACGGGACACGATTACGAGTTAACAGATTGTTTTCCTCGAAATAACTATATTTATAAAATATATTAAAAGGCCAATATGTTGGTGTGTGGAAATATACTAAAAAATATACGGTAGTGTTATAAGGTAGATTACCAATTTTAAAACACGCTATAAGGTGTGATAACTAAATGCGCCATAATTAATTATTCTCCAACTACATGAGGCTAATCAAGTATTGATTTGACATATTTTTAGAGTAAGTAATAAACAATATTTCGTAGTGTGTGAATAATATAGTCAGTCATATACAGGATGTTTTTAAATTTAGGCCACTCCTATTAGGAGGTAGTTCTATATAAATAACTAAACCGGAATGAAGAAAAAAAAATATTATTTTGATAACAAAAGATACTAAGTAATTTTAATATTAATTAAAACCTTTTATTTTATTCTAAGTGCAATGCAAGCCGCGTGCTCGAAGTGTCACTGACTGGTCTCTCGCCATGCGTTCAACTGCGCTCTCAAATATCAAAACGATTTTTATTTAATTTTGAAGTCGGTATAGATCAATATCCTAAAAGCAGTGCCCTGAATTTAAAAATAGCCTGTATAAGTTATTATAATCTTGGGAAATTTTTCACCATTCGATAAATCTAAAGCTAGGTTTAGGCGTATAATTAAATTATACAAATTATTATTATGGAGAAATAATGTGAATGTACTCTAATATTGCAAAAATATTCTCTAAAATACCACTCGTTTAAAAACAAGTGATTCCTAACTAAAATTTATGACATTTATGTTGAGTTTGACGTATAAAGCTGGCTATCCACGTAGAGCTGGATGCATTGTGCTGTATGATGCGCCGAATGGATGGTCGATTACTACTCTCTAATACCTAGCGATATGGGTGTCTCCAGAGTATTTATTATTTATCAGTTGATGACAATTCAACAGAGATTTTTTTTTCTGGTCAACATAGTTCAAAATAGTTCTTCATTTATTTAAACTTTATTTAGACACCAACATGATTAAATAATGAACCATCAACATTGTACAAGTTTTTAGGGGCATGCCGTTTATATTTGTATGTATACTATAACTAAAACTAAACATTGCAACATTGGTGATACATAATTTTAATATAGTAAAAGGTCTGGAACTAAAATTTGATCGATAAAGCAATCATACAATATTATTTCATGAACTTATGTTCCATCAAAGCGATATCCAAAGGAATATTTATGCTTTGTGAGGAAAATTACACGGTTGTGTGAATTCTTGTAGAGAAATTCGCTCTCGAAACGTATCAACCAAAAAATCCGTTCATCCATCCCAATATGCAGCGGAGAGAGATCGTACAAAACAGCACAGCTGGCATCTCGCGCATCGATCCAGTTCCAGCAATACGTGGACAGCCACCTTAAGAACCGCTCGGGTGGTCATAAAATACGGAGTGAAACCAGACGCACTTACTTCTTCTGAGAACTTGAGGTACTCCACGTGGTCCGGCGTTGCCGTGGTGACGGTCAGCATTGCACTGTAGGCGAGCTTTGCACGTTCGTTATTCTCATCAGTGTCAGTGGCTTTATACCACGGTTTCAGAGTTGATTGTGACAGCAAGCTGAAGAAAAAGCAACGCGTTTCATGCGAATTCATATTGCCTTTGACTGACTTCAAAAATAAACCTTCAACCTTGTAGTAAACCATTGCTAGTAAACAATAAAAAAACCGATGCACCAAAAAGTCGGCTCAGAGACATGGTTTATATTAAAGTTGCCATACGGTGTTTAAATAGTTTTTAATATCGACTTATATATTTTGTAAATACTGCGCGTACTAATTTTAATTAGGTACTAATTACATTTTCTTTTTAATTTTGACTACCTTCCACAGACGTAGGTATGTCTCAATTTGCCAAAATAATGATCGAGATCGTTTTTTGAACATTTTATTTTGAATTTCGAACGGAAAAAATAGTTATCATTATTTTTTCCATCTCTGGTAAATATGCTTGAGCATTTTTTAAAATCGTTGTAACCACTCCGGGATGATGAGTGAACTTACAAGGAAAAGGGATCTCCTCATCCGTTGACGAGAAAGCGGGTATAATCGTATTTCATGCTATTAAGTCATTTTAGATCGCGAACGCTTCGATCAACTGCCAAATCTTATTTTTATATAAACCATTAAATTTATTAATATTGTGTTTTTTGGAATATAAATTAATTAATGATTTTTGTGTTAAAAAAAAAAAATAAAGCCTTCCATAAAAATATAGATAAGGAGTGTCATAGTGACATAGTTTAAACCGGTCCCAGATACGTGCTCTAATGTTTTTACAATTTTTTTGCAAATATTTGTCAATTGCTCACGTCTTTAACTTTCAAATGAATGAATGAACAATTATAAAATTCATAAGATCATTATAAAACAATAGTCACACTCCTTTGATGATACAAAATTACTGCGAGCATAATCGCATAAAATAAATATCACCGTAGCTGATTCATATTTTTCTATAAAATTAAATGTTGCCCTACGTTATTTAATTTTTCATTAATACACCCTTTGAAAGTTTTCATTTATAATTAAGCATTCAAATTAGATTTATTATTAAAATATTATTTTTAGGCTGTTTTACTAATTAAAAAGAAAATGGCAAAAAATGGCATTTAATCAAGTTTTGATACTAAAAAATAAGTCTGACAGTTTTTGAACAACGTGAATTATTTTCATTTTTATTTCAATTTATTTATTGAGTACATATTTATTTTGTTATATTAAATGGTATATTTAAATGGGATTTCAGCACAACCCTCACAAATTCAATATTAATTATATCAATAGTATTAGTCTAGTGGTTAAGGCGTTGAACTATTGACCCAAAGGTCGCAGGTTCGAATACGCATGTGGTCATACCATTTTTAACGCTTCATTACCACCATCTTTCCTAGGACAATATTTGGCCTAGTTGAGTAGGACACAAATCACGTTAAGAAAAGATAAAAATAGGAAACAGAGAAATCAGTACGCCTTTAATCTCCAGGCAGGCATGTTTGCAGATAACAACTAGGTACAATTATTTTAGGCTCTCCTCAACTTCCCTATTTTTTTTTGTGCTAGAGTCGGGGAGATGGTGATCGAATGCTCAAGTTCTTACCATTTTAACGAATACTCTTTTTTCTCTTTACGCCTTGTAAAAATGAATATGTCATTACTGATATGTTTTCCAACTCCTTCATAACGATATACAGTCTGGTGACAGTAAAATAAGCGCGTGCTTCTAACTGGGAAATCCCAGGGTTTCACAATGGGTCTAACATAGCCAGAAATACAAAAACTAGACTAGAACTAGATGTTGTCTGACTGTAATGAACATAGCGTGAATCAGGATTGCATTGTTGCAAAACAAAACAAAAGAAATCGCTAGTTGTTCTTATTGCTATACTCGGTATTCAAGAAATTTATGGTTAATGATTTTTTTTTATTCTGTTTTTGAATTTGTACATGTTACACGCTAGGCGCATGCATCTACAAAAGTTTTCCTAACCTAACCTACAAAGTTTTCCAAAAACAGCCGATCGGACAATTCATTAAAAAAACTATTTGACCATACCTCGAAAACAATTCAATGTTGAAGAAAACGTACTCTCCCGAAGAAACCATGTTCAGCTCATCAGCAGCCAGCATAATCTCCCGGACGGTATTGGGATTCGCACACACCACGACAACTATAAAGAAATGAGAAAAAAACGATTTACCGAAATGTAAAAATGAAAACTTTAATAACTTAATCCTTTATAAATTTAAATAATTATGCAAATAACTGAAACCATTAATGATTTTAAAAAAATAGGACTATGCATTGACAAAAAGCTTCCAAAGTTTTGAGAAAAAATATTCAAAATATTTATGAATACAAATCCGCATAGATCAATTCCAGCATCTTATACGAAAATTCAATAACAGAAGATTTTTTCGAATTCTTCTTCAGAAGGATTGCGTGCTATATTATTTTTTAGAACTTTTAATTGATTAATATCTCCATCAGTTTCTTATCACGCTTTGCACGTCCAGAATCACGCTAATTAAATACACTAAGCTTATACTAGACGTGGGGGTTATAAGGCGACACCGTTTAAATCACCCTATTACTCTAACGCAATGCGTTACTGAAACGAATCGCGTTAACATCCACTGCTATAAACCCTACACGTCCACCCTACACACACGCTTACATTCATACATTCTCTCGTATATCAAATTCCATATTTTCAACTCTTATAAAATCACTAGTTATATGCAGTGTATGCATAAAATTAACCAGGTAGGTCCTAATTACAAAGAGATAAAAAAAAACGTAATATAAAGTCCTACTGAAAATAATATGCTTCTGGCATATTATTTTTAATAAGATTTACTTTATTAAGATTTCACAAGACATAGACGATAAACTGGACAAGCTTTGTACAGGCCAATGTGTTATTACATCGTTGTTATGAGTGTCTCAATAGTACGTAGATATATAACATAATAAAAATATATATATATACTAGCTGACCCGGCCACGCGTTGCTGTGGCTAAAGTTTTTGTTATATTAAGGATAAGGATTTCAATTTTTGTTTAAACACACGTGCAGTTAAATCATGACGATGAATGGCTTGTTGTCCTGGCAATAGTAAAGTTTGTATCTCTTCCCAATTCGGATTACATGTGAATGTAATAAATAAATCCGGTCGGCCGTAATGACGTACGTAAGTCATCGCATCTTGTATGTATTCCTGCATGTTCCGTGGACTGCCGATGTAGCTTGAAGGTAAAATGTAAGTATTACCGATGTCATTGGGATTTAAATTTCCATCGATGTTTCCAGCAACAGCATCTCGTAAGTGAATATATTCTTCCGATCGTAGTTTTGCCTGGTTGAATCGAAGGAATCGCAAGCGTTCGCTTTCGACCTTAGCATACATATCAACAATGTATTGATGGAACAGCTGACGATATCGAAGGATATAATTGTCTTGATGTTGTCTAACCATTATTCGGTGTGCGTAGTAGTTCATTGAGCTAACTTTATTATTTCTGTAATCACCTAAAAAAATAAAAAATAAAATGCAATACGAAATTAAAATCTATACATACAGTAAGAAAGTAAATAGATAATTGTCAAATTTACCGGTATTTGGATCATACTGTTTGATATTAAGGTGATATTCATCTTGTCCTTGCCAAAATATCAATGGATATTGTAGTGCGTCATATGAACGGTGTAGATCCGAAATCGTACTGACAGTGTTGTCTCGTCGTGTAATGTTTATAGATCTTTTGTCAACTGGATCACCAACCATGATAACAGCAACCTCATCAACAGTTGGAGCGTTGAATCTACCAGCATGTTCACCTAATGGTACTTTGTCGGCTTTTATGACGATTTGATAATTGTCATTTTGCAGTCGTGGCGAAACTCTTTTGATCAATTGAATTAGTTGATTGTGATCTTCTAAAAAATTTTCCAATAATATCACAATTGCTCTTTCCTCTGCTTGTTCAATAAAATTATACAGGCACCGAGTCGTCACGCGCTCTTCACAATCGCCCATAAAATAAATTTGAAGAAATTTCGGATTGTTATCAGGCATTGGCATCAGTGATCCGATTTTATGGTACACCTGGCCTTGAATTTTGAATGTAGTTTTTCAAAATTACGTCCATCGGATGCACGATCGCATATTACAGTATAATACAGTAAATAACATGTGACGCTTAAACTCATGAATGAGGTAGGCAAGGCAGACAGTCTTAAACTTTTAAACATTAATATATTTTTTTTTGAATTATAAATACTTTCAATTTCAATTTAATTTAACACCAATCGGTGCACAATGTTTTTGGTTAACCTGTCTTTAGCTAACACAAATAGATCCGACGGTTTCCCAACACGTGAACACGCAACATATAGTTGCCCATGAGAAAAACATGGATTTTCCAAATCTAAACCACAAATGGACATTGTTTGACCTTGAGATTTATTTATAGACATGGCGAAAGCCAAACGAATTGGAAACTGTAGCCTTTTGAAGGGTATGGTAGAATCTGATGGTATCATCGGAATACGTGGCAGTAGGACCACTTTTCCTTTAAACTTCCCAGCCAAAATGGTTGCTTCAAGAATGTTTCCGGTGATCTTTTTGATGACCAAACGCGTACCGTTACATAATTGAGGTGGATTCAAATTACGGAGGAGAATAATAGGTGAACCAATCTTTAATCGAAGATTATGTGGTGGCATTCCAGGGATATCTAATGAATTTAAAAATTCAATCGGAAAATTTACACTTTCATTTTCATCAACAACAGTATCGATTGATTTAAAAGACATCAGATCGCCTGGTAACAACTGTTGTATCTGGAAGTTAATTTCGTCAACATCAACGTTTTTGGCTGCCAAAATCGCCCGTTGACTAAGCCATTCATGATTCAAATAATTATTCTGTATATCCGGGAAAATACTCTGAATCAATTCAGTTTTATCCTGAACAACAGTGCAAAAATTGTCTGGTAGTTTAATGCATTGCGTATTTGGTTGCAGTTTTATTTTACCGTTCCCAATATCTAGTAGTTGTTCGGAAAATATTAGTGCTGATGGATCATTTTGCAATTGTACTCGCATATTTATGGTCAATCGAAGTGTTTCAACACTTCGCCATAAGAATGATTGTTTCAAACATGCATTAATCTCATCCGCGAAAGTAGAGCGAGGTATAACCGGTAAGGTCTGCCGGAAATCACCAGACAAAAGTAAGATAGCACCACCGAAAAGTTTATTATTGCTGTTTAAATCTTGCATAGTTCTGTTTAATGCTTCAAGTGAATATTTGTGTGCCATTGTGCACTCATCCCAAATTATTATAGAACTCTTCCGCAACACTGCAGCTATTCCACTATTCTTTTTGATGTTACACATTGCATCTGGTTTATTATGAACGTCCAATGGCAGCTTGAATGTTGAATGTGCTGTTCGCCCACCATCCAGTAAAGTAGCCGCAATGCCTGACGATGCTAATGCTAATGCGATTTTTTGTTGCGACCGTATTTTGGCAAGAATCAACGATATTAAAAATGTCTTACCGGTTCCACCGGGTGCATCCAAGAAAAAAAAACCGCCTTGTTCAGCAGCAACAGCCAGCATAATCCGATCATAAATAATTTTTTGTTCTGCTGTCAGTAATGGTTCACTGTTCATGATAATTGTTGCTAAACTTCCATGGTCATATTGATTTTCTCGTTGTAAATCGGTATTGACTAAGTCGGTGGCTGGACGATTAGGTGATGGCATACCATAATGATTAAGTGGTAAATTTGAAATAAGAACACATAAATCCTCGATCAAGACCAATGCTTCATTGTACATCTCTGGTGTATAATCTATGTTTTGGCATTGATTTGTTTGTCTAATTCGGTGCAAGATGTCTTCTGTCATACAATTTTTATATTTTTCCCACAAAGTTTGTGCTTGCGAGGGATAACATGTCGTCAAAATAATTGCAAACAACTGACGAATGTTATTCGGTGTTGATGTCAACGCAGCATCAGCAAGCGTTAAGTCCCAATGGTTATCGTCTTCTAGCAATTGCAGTTCACGACATGCATCCTGGTATGTATTGAATACTCGACCATTAGCTGTTCGTAAAAATTCAAAAGACGTTGGTCCGGGAACATTCACCAATAACAAACGTAAATAGAAGCACTCACGTTGCTTTGGATGTACCGTGTAAAGTCTCCCCAATGTCTTAGCTTTGAATATGCCTGTAATGGAAGGATGTGGTTTTCCTTGTTTCCGTGGCTCCCATTTTTTACTGGATTTGTTCCATGTGAAATAACGTGGAACATCACCATACACCAATGTCTTCGCGAATTGGCCAAAAACATCAGGTTTTTGACACAATGTAAAAAAATCAGTTAGAGTCGTTTTCGGAGCTTCGAACGCTCTTTGGAGAACATTTTCTTCAGTGAAGTATACACGTTGACCGTTTTCAAGATGTATTGCCAGATGTTGGACAGCAGGATCTCTTTCGTGGATGGGAAAGCTGAGAATATGCCAAATAGCTTCATTGCTGCTAATGTATCTGCCCATTTGGTATCGTGCTATTTCGTCATTTTTATTTATGTTTTTTACTTCAAATATGGCCAAATCACTGCCTTTGTTTACATATTTACAAATATACTTAATTGATTTAACAGAACTGCAAAGCTCAACATTGATATGAGCTTTGTAAGTTTTTGAAAGTAGTGGTGAGTATGGTACCACCCACTGATTATCAAACTCAACTTGATTTGGAAAGTTTGGCAGTCGCATTGTAAATGTGTGGCCACCATTCTCAGTACTTCTGCGGCGATACATTGGATAACCATCAATATCCGTGATCGTGTCATTCGTATGCGGCTTTGGGAAGTTTTTTTTACATTTTCCATTTTCCATGCACGGTGACGTCATGTTGAAAACACCGCATGGCCCATGGATCATGTGTTTGGTGACAATATCAAATAATTCTTGATCAATTAATGGGTCTGGAATTTCGGCTGAAATTATTTGATCAATTTCTTCAGGACGGATTCTATCTTTAAGCCAAACCAAAATGTGGGCATGAGGCAAACCTCGCTTTTGCCACTCTATCGTATACAACCAACAACGTGTGATACCAAAAATTGGTGTGATACCATTATTCGGTGTGCGTAGTAGTTCATTGAGCTAACTTTATTATTTCTGTAATCACCTAAAAAAATAAAAAATAAAATGCAATACGAAATTAAAATCTATACATACAGTAAGAAAGTAAATAGATAATTGTCAAATTTACCGGTATTTGGATCATACTGTTTGATATTAAGGTGATATTCATCTTGTCCTTGCCAAAATATCAATGGATATTGTAGTGCGTCATATGAACGGTGTAGATCCGAAATTGTACTGACAGTGTTGTCTCGCCGTGTAATGTTTATAGATCTTTTGTCAACTGGATCACCAACCATGATAACAGCAACCTCATCAACAGTTGGAGCGTTGAATCTACCAGCATGTTCACCTAATGGTACTTTGTCGGCTTTTATGACGATTTGATAATTGTCATTTTGCAGTCGTGGCGAAACTCTTTTGATCAATTGAATTAGTTGATTGTGATCTTCTAAAAAATTTTCCAATAATATCACAATTGCTCTTTCCTCTGCTTGTTCAATAAAATTATACAGGCACCGAGTCGTCACGCGCTCTTCACAATCGCCCATAAAATAAATTTGAAGAAATTTCGGATTGTTATCAGGCATTGGCATCAGTGATCCGATTTTATGGTACACCTGGCCTTGAATTTTGAATGTAGTTTCAAAATTACGTCCATCGGATGCACGATCGCAAATTTTAGTTGCCCCAAATGACGTCATTTGGAAGCAAGAATTAAATTTGCGTATCTTACGCAAAAATAATTTGGAATCATCTGAATTGCCAGTAAGAAGGGATAATAAAGGCTCCGGCGGAGCGGGTAGAGGTGACAGCACAACTTTTCCTGATGCGCAGCACATGCCGGCTGCTTCATTCCGAAATTTCAATGCCTGACAATATTGACATACTATATCCATTCCACCGATAGCAGTTTTTGAATGCGCTGAGTAGTTAATATCTGGTGCATATTCAAAGGCAAGCCGAACGAATGATGCACGTGTTAATGAGCGGCTGATCCGTTGCCTTTGTCGATCTAGTACTCGTACTGTAGCTATGTTTCGTTTTCGTGCCGCTCTTGTTCTCGTAATATTCTGTTGCAGACGTTCGTCACACTGTTCTTGAGATTCTCGTGCACGACTTTCTGCAGTCCTGATTCTTTGTGCTGCATTTCTTGGTTCGATTTGTTCTGGTAATTGCTGAGCTCTTTCAACACGTTTGCGTCGTGTCCCTTTGCCGCTCGCGTTGTTGAGGTTAGATTTTTTCGGTGGCATTTGACTGAAAATAATAATTTTCTTGTTCTTATGATATTCTCTTGAAGACGTTCGTTACACTGTTCTTGAGATTCTTGTGCATGACCTGCTGTCCTGATTCTTTGAGCTAGATTTCTTGATTCAATTTGTTTTGCCAACTGATGGGCTATTTTAATACGTTTGCGTCGAATAACTGTCACTGTCAAATAATAACAGACATTAGCGCCATCAACCCAGTCGAAAGGTATCGACATCTGTCAGCTTTATGACTGCCAAATAATAACGGACAAAAAATTAGCGATAAATTAAAATTGCGACTATAATTTGAGATTTAAACTATCCTATCTCTCAAGTGCACATCGAACTGCACATGGTGTTCAAATTTTATTATAATCGGTTAAGTGGTTCAGCCGTCCATTGAAGACAAACATTGTGACACGAGATTTATATATATTAAGATGTAGTCAATGAGAACAGCAGACAGAAGTGAAAACTTAAAAAAAAAAAACCGCCTAGGATCCAACCGGGGGCTATGTACGCGTGAAGCTAACGTGATGACCGCTACACTACGGAAACTGATATAAGCGGCGACAGGAATAGGGTATTAAACATAATACTGTTAACATTAGCGTGTTGTGACGAAAGCGCATTCATTTTTCACTTTAAAAAAAATGTATTTGAAGTTTAAATTGTTTACACAACTAAAAATTTAATATTTTACAATGTTTTATTTACATATTTACATTTTATTCCTGTACTGTAATTCTTTAATCAGTATTACGATTGTACTGGTTGTACTAGTACAGTATAACGTAGGTTGTACTAGTTTTAAAAAGAAATAAATTGTACACAAAATAACGATATTAATTCGACATTTTTTTCCTTCTCTATACATTCCAGACTTTACAGACATTCCAGGTTTTACATTATCAAGGGACGCTCACAAAGCCAAGTATCGAAAGTCGATTGAAGCTAATAAGTTTATAACTAATAATAAGCTAATAACTCACCAGTTGTCACGGTCATCAAAAAATATCGTTCGTGAAATAATTATTTTTTTATACTTTATTTAATATTTAAGTATTTTTATTATAATAGGTGATCTGGATCCGACAATAACTTGAGAATTATTGTACGAAATGTATATTTTTTATTTTCTTTCCAGCTTATTTATTATTAACGTGTGATAATGGATATTCGTCTTTCAGCAGATCGACCAAAGAAGAGGTCGAAAGATTGTGTAACATGGATGCTCTTCACTTGAATGAACCCACTTGGAAGGCTTCAGCAGAGAATAGGCTGCTTAAGAAGATACCAAGGCCCTTAACGGGCTACAGCCACAGAAAGAAATGAAGTTTTTTGGGCGGTTCCCTTTGCTTTTTTTCTTATAAAGGCTTCGTAAAAGTGATGTAGTGACTATAATATGCCACTGTTTGCCAGAAGTGTCGTAAGCCATCTGCTTCAGGTATCCTTTGAGCGTAACCTCTCGTAGAAGTAATTAAGTCACGCAGATCTTCATTCAATTTGTATTCTGAGAGGGAAACGGACAAAGCAAGACCTAAAGGGACATTAAATGGTGTCGGACACACTGCGAGCGATATTGTAAATTACTTAATAAAATTAATCCATTATATTTTCATCATAGCAATACTATAAATATAGGTACACGTAGTAATACCATAAGGAAAATATAAAAAAATAAGATGTAATAAATTTAAAATAAAAAATACGCTTACACGATCGTATCTTAAATACAAAATAATACATTTGAAATAACATAAAACAATTTTAATATGTTAGTTATTACACAGGAAAATAGTTTACATTTTATCCCCCCAATAGACAAAGGTCGTTTCTGGGAATATAATATGTTAAAATAACACACTCGCATTAAATCCAATAAATATGTCCTGTTTTTTATAGATTAGAATATTAAGATTTTTTTTAGAATTGATACTATAAATGGGTGAAAAATATTTCACAATTTCGCGCCTAGCTCACAGAAATACGCCAGTTATTATTTGTATACGATTATTAATACCGAACCGATTAACCGAATATCGTTAATTAATTTAATTATTAAATGAACACACATTAAACCACATTATTATTACAGTAAACCTTAGATTTCTTGTATCTATATACTCTATATAATAATGACATTTTTATTAAATATTACAAAATAAAATATACTAATAATCAATTTATAATGGAAAAATTATCTACAAAATATATGTAAATACCACCGTATAAAATATAAATAAAAACATCTCTTTCTTAATCATCCGATGAGCAGGAAAGAGAGTAAGTTAAATAAGACATAATAGTAAGGCTAGTCGATACTATTAGAGTAAAAAAATATAAGAAACATTCAAACAATTTTCAACATTTAGTTAATAAAAAATATTATAAATTAATTTAGTTAATCATAGTTGATACACAAGTACACATAATGATTAAATACATATTATACAAATACTGAAATAGAATTTTATATAAAAGTAAGAAATTTTGAAAATCTATAGTTATTGCGACAGATCTTTACTGACGCTTTCCATAATGTTATATTATTAGTAGTATTCGCAGATCAAGATTTTATAACTCTAGTAGATCATTAAAGATGTCCCTAATGGTAAGAAGATGATCGATTTAGTATGTTATTTTATTTTCGGTAGTGAGTTTTTAAATAATTCGGTAAAACGATTAATCAGGGACTTCGGTATATTGCACGCATAGTGTGTCCAAAGCATAAATGTTACAGATTTGATCATGGCAGGGATTATTTGCGATGGCTCTGTCGAGGCAAATAATATATGTCCGGAGCAAGACCCTCGCAGAAGTCAAAGCAAATGAGACTTACATAACCGCCCTCGTGCCTAATGAAGGTAAAAGTTCAACGGATTAAGGGGATCAGCTCTCCGAGAATACAGACCTTGGCAAAATATTATAATAAGTAGCATTCGACGTTTCTATTTGGCGAGTATTTTTTACTTTTCCTTCGATGGTTATTCAACGAGGTATTCTAGTGACATACACTACTGTTTTTACATTTTATTAATTAATCTTAATTCTAAAATTTTGTTAAACAATTTTGTTTGACTATCGCCCGTTCTAAAGAAGATATTTAATGTGCTCTGTAGCCACGCCGAATAAAAATCAAATAAACATATCAATAATAATAATATCACATACAGAATGAACTTAAAGTCAGCAGTATCTTTTTAAGCGGCTATTCTGGGCATGAATCTGCACAACTTAAGTCCAACAAGTTTTCAAGCTAACCAAAAAAAACATATAAAAATGTAGTGTTCCCGACCTCCATTACAATATTTGCACGCGGGGAACCTACCCGTTGTCCACTTTCGTCAATATATTTGTAGGTAAGGTGCCCCGTGGAGGTTGTCGGGTTTTTAGGACTCTTTCTTTTGCCATTTTAGACCAGTTTATTTATATAGTCGTTGAACAAAAGTTCATCAATTTTATGTCCAGAAACACCCCTTAAAAAGATATTGCTGACTTTAAGTTCATCCTGCATATATTCAATTTATACTAGAAAGTAATAGCTAATGATAATTCATTCAAAACAAATATGAAATTTAGGGATTCCATCCGAATCCCGTCCGATGCGGTGTTCGACGTCACGTCACGAACTCCCCCTTGAAGGCAGGATGTGTTATCATTACTGAAACGTCGGAATTAATTCATTATCACCGTTGATTTTTTTGAATTATCTAATGAAATTTAATACGTGCTGACTTCATTAACAATCTTATAATATTTATACATAATTTATTAGTTTGCGTTATGTTAGATTAGAACTATATTATATTTATATTAATTATAATATATAATATCCTTTGAACTAGGCATTCTGTACCCAGTTAAATTGGCTTTGAATCTGAGGGAAAAAATCCCTCGTAGTTAGAAATGTAAAATGTTTTGGACAAATATTGTATATTTGTCGCATAAGACTTATCTAAGAATAAGCATTGCCTAGCTTGATAGTGCTATGCATGAGAAAAAAAATAATATTTAAAATATATATATTAATATTACGAAATGGTTTGGCTAGAAATAATGTGAATAATTATGATTGTCGAAGCGAGCTTTGTTCGGATCGAAACGACTCTCTCGCTACGTCGCGTTTCCTCGGCAGCTAATTGGCCATTTTGCGCAGGAAATAGGGCATTGTTTACCGTTGGCGTATTTTCCCGCGCGGTGTTTGAGAGCGTCTTTTCCGGAGAGAGATCTCATCTCACAAAGGGCCGCTTCTGCTCTGCGCAACTCAAAAATATTGCCGTTGCTATTCGACTGTGTACTTTCGCCATTACAAATCGTACATTTTTTTTTATTGCAATTAAAAGTCATGACACGCATTGCGAGTATTTATTCAAGAGATTAACAGTTACAGTACACAAATAAATTAATAACAAAAGCATTCACATACTTGTTAAATATAGACGAAATTCAGTCGTGTGTAACAAAGTAATTTTTAATTAGTGTTTATTAATAATATTCGGATATTAGTACTATTATTAGACAACGAGAAATATTAATATGTATTCATTTTATTTAATTATTTAATTTATTCAGTTCAATAATACTACTCACTTATATTGACTTAAGTCAATATTTTTAGAGTTTAAACTCTAAAAATATTTTTATTACGTATAATTTAGAAATAGTAATAAACGTAATTTATTAGTAAGCAGATTCGGAGGTCTTTTTGCTATAAATAAAAAAAATATATATAAAGTAAAACTACAATTACGTACGATTGTTATTGGTGAGAAAATATTAAAATCTTTAATATTATTTTACAGTTGCTGCTAATCTATAAATTATGAAGTATTTTTAATGTACTTAATCTCCTTATATTTTAATATTTTTGTCAATGAAAATAAATAAATCGCTAAAAAATAATTAGTAATGTTTGAATTTAAAAAAAAAACACAAAAACGTAAAAAAATATATATTTTTTTAAATGAAAGGGTTTTGGAATAAAAGATGATCTTCATAACGATGTTTCATTTGTAGTTTAAAATCTGCTAGATTCGGCTATAAGGACAAACAAAGATTGGCTACTTTAAAGTGATCTAAATAAAAATTTAATTTTTAATTTAAACTAATAATAGTAAACGTGACCGTACATTGTTGTACCTTTTAAAGGTCGATAATAATTGTCAAATCTTACGGGATTAATGTTTCCAAATAGCAAATGTATCTATCGCCTAACTGGTTTTTCGTTTTAGCAAGCGAAATAAATGATTTCCCTAACAGATACGTATAAGCAATACATTTATTCGTTATTGATTTCATGTTTTCATAAAAATATGACCAAAATGTGTTGAGTATTCCAAATTACTTTAATTAAAATAACTTTTACGTGCATTGTTCTGTAACTGACGGTACCCATAAGTACCGACAGTACATCAATACCCCTGCTCTATAATTGTAGACGCGTTAACGCGTACTCGCCTTAATAAACACAACCTGACGACGCGTTACTACAATATCGCCGCTGTCAACTGCAGTCTCGATTCACTTTGATAACAACTGAAAATCACCTCCACAAGTAAGTACTGTCCTTTCGGGATATTTATAAACAATCCAACATTAACCAGAAAAATGTTTTCCAATTATAATACTGTCCTAAAAGGACAGTAGTGATTTTAAATACATCCTGTATATTTTGGAGAGCAGAGGCTATGAAATTAATGATTTAAATTTTATAGATTCGGCACAATGTAGGTAAGTACTATTTTGCTCTTCGAAAATTCGCTTTGTTGAAGGCGATCACCTACCTAAGTTCAACTTCGCTGAATATTTTTTACAACTTTTTTAAAAGTTAGCATTATATAGCGTAAATAATCGATTACACACCGGCAACATTTGAAACGGATTTTAAACTGCATTTGACTTTTTTACAAATGCCAAAAATGTCGCTTGTACAAAACCTCATACGTAAATTATGGCTAAGCTGAAGTTTTTATAATGTGATTAAGTAACTACAGTATTAAAAAAATGCAACCGATTTTTCGAAATTGAATATCTTTCTTGATATTTGGTGCAAAAAATGGCCTATACAATTAGAAACATCATATTATTCTTGTACTTTCTAGAAAATACAAATTTACTAAATATAAAGTTACTGGTAAATAAATAATGAATTATTATTAGTAATTTGGAAGGTATGCATATTTATCTTCATCTAGTCGATTATTTAAAATAAAATACATTTTTATCAATTCTAGTTTTAAAATACAAAAACACAAATTCACATGCTACTCAAAATACCTACTTAACCAAAACACACCAATATATACCTAAATATGTTTCATTTTATCTTCTCGCCGCGCGCTATACGATGTGTGGGGCTTATTTCCAAAAGCTAGCTAATGTGACTACAGAATTAACAATATTCATGTGCAAGCAAATGAAATATATATAAAGGGGAGTATCTTCAACAGCCAAAATTAATAACGATAAAAATATAACCTAACTGATTCGACTACTTGTGTTATATACAAAAATCATAATTAAATTGATAAACTTAGGAGCGAAAACCTCATAAAAAAGACGTGATTATAGATTTGTACTTATGCATACTATGGCAGTTTAACTTTTACGTCTGAGAAGTTTCTACCCTATGCTCGCTTTAATGAAGGAGTTAAGTCAAGGAATAAAGAATAACCCAGCTGAAAATAACTACGTTTAAATAATCAACTTTGCCGCAAAACCGTTTCTCAAACATTTGCATATCAATTTTTAAGATGTAATATTTCAGATTTTAAAATTTTATTTAATTTGTTCATTTAAAGTTACTTATTGTAATCAATATTCAAAATTAAAAAAAAAGATGAATATTAAAGCTCCGCCTTCTAATAATTTTTAATTATTAAAATATTTTCACCTGCGTGAAATTTATCATTAAAAAACACTAAAAAATAAACAAATCGCACATACAAAAATCATAATTAAATCCTTCACTTCATTGAAAAGACATCGATTAATAGGACGAATAGTGACTTACAAAGTTAATCTTATTAATAAACGCGAAAGTTATAAATGAGAATGTAACCTGACAAAAAAAAATACAACGCTAAAAATTTATAAAACGTAATATCATGTAAGTGGTATAAAGAAAATAATTTTTAGCAATTAAAAAAATACGTAAAAGTAATATATCATGCGGTCTTTTAAAAATATACCTAAAAAGTGGGAATGATTGTCCTCGTATGTTGTAGAATTAGTGGCGACCTTTTTAAAAGCATGCGCAAGAATAAGAGCATGAATGTCGAATTCCCTTCATTCGAGAATGAAATAGTTTTAAGGTGCATGCAGTAAGTTAACGGTTTTTTGCATTTTAGATAAATATTTCTCAAAAGTGATAATGATTACAAAGATAAAAAAAAAAATTAAATAAACTGAACCTTTCCCTTGTTTCGTTTCTAGCTAATTTTTGTAAATTTATTCTGTGTGTTAAGTAAAAAAAAAATAATCTTGTGGTGTCTATTTTATGGGGGTTTTTTCAGCCATTTTTGGTCGTAGATTAATGAAAAAAAACCCCATGTAGAGATAAAGGTATTTCTGATTACTTTTTTTAAAATGTAGTTCAATGGGTCCAAATAAATTATTTTATCATTATCCGTATTGAAATTAGCTACAAGCCGAGAAGAAGCGTGCAATAGTTGTGGCACTCTTCGCACCAGTGTCGAGGACTGCAGTGATGTGAAGAATAGAGCAGGAGGCCGCGATAAACCTCTTTATTGCGTTTAAACACGACTACATGCCCCTTCTACAGCGTTTATAAATCTTTCACCAAGAACCCATTTCAGTCAAGAATACAAATTAAATACTTGGCAAAAAAATAACCTTATTATACCACATGCCAACCAGCTATACAACCGAAATAATACCCCTATAGTATACGCATGAAATAAATAATAAATAAATAAATATGGCCGTCGAATGCATTTCAATATGCAAGTATGCAAAAAAAAAAATAATCATTATGAAATATAACATTAAATTAGATTACAAACTCTGAAAGTAAAGGTATAATCATAGATAAATATCATTTTATAATGGTTAGTCATTTATTTTTAGTAATAACAAACAATGTTTCAAGTAATAGTTATGAAGGATACCAAAAAAATACATCCTGTAAAACTATTTGAAAAATACACGCATAATAATTGAGTTTTAATCGAATTACACAATTAACGAGTTTTAATCGAATTATATTGATACAATTATTCTTCTATACAAGGTTCAGATTACAAAAACACCCCCCCCCCATTGTTAGTGACAATTTCCTTTTCATCCGTCAACTTACTTCTGGCGCTCTTAGAAAGCGAGGTCAGCATGTCCTTGAAGTCTGAAATGTTGACCTGGTTCTCGTCGAAGACCTTCCTCGGCAGGTCGTTGGCGTACTTCTCCTTCATCAGGACGGAGTGGATGGCAGCCAGGATCAGATAGCACAGGCTGTTGCCCTTGCCGGTCGAAACGTCATTGTTGTGGTAAAGCATTCCGTACTTACGCCATCCGAAGCCCTGGCAATTTTATGGATCATTTTAGGAATATTAAAATATAATAATAACTCGCTCTAAAAGTAATAAAAATGTCAGCTTAAAAAAATAAATTAAAACATCTATTGAATTACTAGTAACTAAGTTAGAAACCGGTAAAAGGCATACATACCTTCAATGTTATTATTAGTACGGAACCCTAACAGTGGTATGCATAATCGACTACTAATAAGTGATATAATACTCTCGCGGTGTGAGGAAAACCGTGCGCACATGAACTATGGAAGTATATTATACAGAGTGTTCCAAGACCATTCCCGAAGACTTAAGAGGTTGTTTATGTTACCTATTACATGTAAGAGATTATATAAAAAAAATGCGTAAATAATTCAATCCAAATTTATTCATTTAATCAAAGCGCTCGTGTAAATTCCCTTCTCGCTTGCAGTCGCTCGGCTAAAGCCGGTCAATGACCTACCTAACCTAACCGGCGCGGCCTCGCTAGCGACCGAACTTATAATAACAGCGATTTCATATTAGCACGTAAAATTTACAATTTTTTTACTCTGAAACCATGATAAACTAAGATATAAAATCAAAAGTAATTATTTTAAAATCCTAGGGCCAATAAGCTGGATTTTTTATCGGAAATGGTCTTAGAATACGGTGTATTATTAGTTTGCTATAAACATGTATGTCATTTAGGAGCAAATAAGCGATATAATCGTGGTTCACATTATGTATAAATTTGTGTAAATATTAATTTATTTATAAAAAAAAAATAAATCCGTTTAATAAAACATTATAGATTTTAGATTTCGAATGCACTCCCATTGTAATTATGACATAAGCTCAATTCCAAAAAAATACTTAATCGCATTGTAAAACAATGTAATGTGTAAGAATATGATATTAATAGTAAATAACAAAAATTAAATAATATTACAATTTTATATGCTAAAATCGAAAACCTATACAAATGTACGCATATTCCAATGTATTAACCTAATTTGCACTAGCATACGTTAGCGGTGGTTCTCAAAGATACAGGAAATATATATATAAAGATATCTCTTTTTTTACACGTTACAGTTTAAATGTTTTTTTTTTTTTTTTTGCATTTATTCGTGTTATTTTTACCGTCGTACACATTGTAAATATGAAAAGTCAAAGTTGTTCAATTAAAAGTTATAATGATCTTGAGCTCTGGAAAGAAACCGTAATTGCCAGGTACTAAAATTGGAGTGTTGGAATTTCGTGGTGCTTTCGGAATATTGCTGCCTAGGGAGAGAAACTTTCGGAATTTCGAAGTGTGTCAAACGGTGTAATTATTTGCTTTTTAGTGACCTTAAAACAATTTTGTCGAAGCGAAGCTAGGCGCTTGTCAGTTTTGAGTTTCTTACGCTGAAGATTTGGGTTTAAAAAACGAGTGCCTAATTGAATTCATTAGCAACGCACAGAACACATCCTTTCATGGGATTGTTCTGCACATCAAACTGAAGAACTATTCTTAATTGCGCCATACCATTTCTTTTTTTCAAACCAAATAAATCATATTCTACAAAACGTTTAGCGCGTCATGTCCACGCGCCATGCGTACTATCTCAATGCGTGGCGAATTGCGCAGGTTATGTTCGAGCGCCGGACTCCAGTCAGAAAGACCTAACCTAACCAATTTTTTTAGAGTGTAGAATAAACCCATAAACGGATGTGCACGAAAAAAGGTTCATCCTGTACATTATGCTGTAGCCACGAGTTGGCAACGTAAGCATATTTCATACCTGTGAATTTGCTAGATCCACAATTCTCATGCATAGTTTAAATAGAAGTTTTACTTCAAAACTAGCATTTGCTTTATTTAGAAAAAACTAAGTTTTATATCACACGACGTAACGTCAATAATAGACAATCTTGAGACGATCGATAAATTCCTTTCTCACGGTTTAGTTTTCATAATCGAAGATAGTGCTTTCAGCCTTCGGTCTTGTTTTACCACTTGTTTTACTAGATAGTAGTTTTGAAACCCATATCATAGGAGAAATATCACAGTTTAAGGATACAATAAGTTATCTAAAAACAAATGAAGAAATCAAAAGACGGCTAGTTTAATTAACAATTGTTTTCGTGTTTCTCCCCCCGCGCGCCCCACTGCGCACCCTCAACCCGCTGTACCCGATATGCCATCTCCATGACGAAAAACCGGGAAGATCAATTAAATTTATCGCGATACACCCCAACTCAAAATTCGCGTCGATCAGCAGTTTGTGTGCGGAAAGTTTAAATCGTGCCAATTATCACTTAATTTAATATTGAGTTTTGAATATCGGCCCAGATGATGTAATAAGCGACGCAAATCCCTGAGTGCAGAACGAAAGTGGAGGTTCTTAAAACGGGCCCTTAAAGGCTGCCTCGAGCGCTCTTCGCGAAATCCTACCCGCCTTAATGTGAAACACAAGCCATCCGACCAAACCGAATTTGGGCGCGAACAAAACTTAATTTATCTCCGCAGTAAAGTTTCCTTCGCTCAATCTCATTAAATTTTGAATCTATGTACATATCTCTCAATTATGCAGACCATTTAGCAGAGTATGTTTCGAACACGTATGGTATCATTAATCAAAACATTGGTAAGATATATATATACAGAGTGTATTTATATTCACTGATGTCCTTCTAGGAGGTCTATCTGATTTTGAAGTCATTTTTCTCGTAAATGAATCTCGTAATTTTTCCAATATATTTTGTTGATTTTTTGTTGTTATTTTTTGTTTATTTGGTGTTGTTGTTTTTTGTCGTTATGTTGGTTGTCGATATAAATATAAAAGGAGTGCCCTAAAGTTAAAAACATTCTGTATATCCTTTATAATTTGTTAGCAATGTTTTAATAAATAAAAATGATCATCATCCAATATCCATCAAAATATCTAATATTTTGAATGCGATGGAAGTGACTCATTTGTTTTAACCAACTTTTGAAAACAATTTTCATAACAATGGTTAAATATTTTGTTCGTACACAATTATTTACATGGTAAACCGTAAAGTCTTCTTTTAATTTAGGTTTAAGTCTTAAAAGTACTTTCTAAAAAGGCTTCGAAAAAATTGTAATATTTTTATTACTTCTTCGCTCGATATTGTTGATTATTTTACAGTTACAAACCACTAAACACGCGTAATCCGTTTGAAAATGTATCGTACCTAGTGTAACATTTGATTATATGGCGTGTTTCAAAACCATTCCTGACAAAAAACATCCAACTTATTGGCCCTGCGATTTTAAGATGATTTGTTATGATCTCATATTAAAATTCATCATGGCTCCATGTAAAAAAATTGTAAACTTTACGTGATAATATAAAAACGCTCTAGTTATAAGTTCGGTTGCTAGCGGGGTCGCGCCGTGCCTTGAGCAAAAAGGGAATTCACAGTAGAGCTTTTATAAAATTAATAAATTTGGACATGAATTATTTTCGTATTTTTTTATACATTTCCTTACGCGTAATAGGGAACATGAACATCCCCTTAAGTCTTCGGGAATGATCATGGAAGAGCCTGTATAATTAATCTGAACTATGTAAAAAAGTATATTACATCACTTTGTTTAATATGTTGCTTTTATATTAATCTAAATAAATATGACATAATTATATAATGTAACCAACAATAATATTTCAAAATAAAATAACTAAAAGCAGAAAAACCATATTAATCGAGCGTTTGTTATAAACGTACCTTATACAAAGAAATGTCCTGAAGCAATGAAGAAAGAAATTTATGAAAATACATACGACTTTATTGTTTAATAATGAAATGCAATATTTAAGCAAAAATTAGGCGTTTTACAAAAAAATATATTTTTTATCTAACATGCCTTATATGTTAAACTTAAAAAATAAATATTTACTATGAGTATTACTAATAAAAATCATTATTAGAATATAATAATGCATCACGCTCCTAACTTAGCGCTACAACAAAAATTAATTATTGGATTATTGCGTGGTATACTTAGAATTTCGATATTAGGAATTGTTTTGGAATGTTGTCTAGTTTCGTTTTCATCGGATTTTCTGACATGTACCTTTACATCAATTTTATAGACGAGTTCACGTCAAGAAAAAAATAAAACGTAACGTGCTAAAGTAATATTATTCTCACCGTTGCCCTAAGCTTTCATCTTCTGGTCCGGCACGGGTGGGTTGGCGCACGGATGAGCGACACTCCCTCACACTCCCTCACTTTTCTGTGGTTTGGGTCAATTCTCTTCCGCAAATGACGCAAAAAGGTCTGCCATTTTGGTAAAAGGTTTGGCCTGGAAGGCGGTCGAAGAATGCCTTTCCGCTTGAGCGACATGCCACGGAATAGAATCAAATCTCCATAAAATTCACAACTTTGTTTTTCCTCTCCGTTTAGATAAAATAAATATTTAGAATGCTTTAACACCACCCACGCAGCAGTTTGTGAGCATTTAACGATCGATCGGAATAGTAATGATTTCTATTTAGACCGAAAGAGGTTTTGTAGCTTCGCAGTATTCGTCAATTCAAATGATAAATATTATTGTTATTCGATAAACGCATAAATACGTTATAAAAGGGTGTAAGGCGACCCTTATCGACTTACACGCTTGTGTAAAAAGGTATATTTTCGTTTCAACGAAAAAAAAATCTTAAATAATTCCAAGCAAGGATAGGTTTTGAACGAGGATAAAGATGTAAAATTATGAAGAAGCGATATGTTATTTGAGACGACACGTTTGAGGAGAGCAATGTTGGGAGATTCACTAATGCTATCGTTGACCGACATCCCTAGCTAAATAATAATAATATTATTTTAAAGTAACTATTAAAAATATATTTTTTTTACCACCCCTGTCTTTAAAACAGCTTCGCAGCGTCCTAAATGCTAGCAGTTTCCGATTGAAACGACGCTAGTTACCAACGGCGTACGTGCCCCTAGGTGACACAAAGTCACCCTTAGATAAAACATATTCATCATTCATCATTGTATTTGAACTATAAATCCATAAAGTGAGTAGCGGTAATCTAGTCGTAAAGGCCCATGACTTTTTAGACATAACATGGCAGTTAATTAACAATACAAATGACAGTGTAGAGGTTCTATGGTGTTAATTTTTCGTAGAGATTATTACAAGTATAAGAAATATATAATTAAAAAAACAGAAGATTTGGCGTTTAGTTTATTTAAATATATATTTTGTAACAGCGATATTTATTAACAATGCATAGAAATATTCGAGTTATTACACCGTTTTTTGAACCAATTTAAAAGTAGGTAGGTACCTACTTTTAAATTGGTTCAAAAATGGTCAAAACCTAACCTAACCTACTTTTAAATTGGTTCAAAAAACGGTGTAATAACTCGAATATTTCTACGCATTGTTAATAAATATCGCTGTTACAAAATATATATTTAAATAAACTAAATAGCGTCAGCTTTCATATTTCACTGTTTCGTTAAGTTTTTAAGCCATTAAAGCAATAAATTAAGTTAATTAAACATACAGGCTGCTAATTTTAAAATTCTAGGAGCCGAAGCATAATCTATCAGCCAACATAACTGACGTTGCACGTTCTTTTTGTATGGTTACTTATAAGCTTAGCGGGATTAGAACTCTAAATATTGCCATTTTCAACCCTCAACTCTAAAAATGGAAAAAAACCTCAACTCGTTATTAATAATAATTACATTAACTGTTTTGCTAATATTGATTAATATGTTTTGAAAGGCTCTGAAATACAAAAAAATAAACTCAAATTCGTGTATTTTGAGTTACTTATGAGCATATTGACATTCGCTTTATTTTTGTAGGGCGTTAGGTTTTATTCTTTGCGCGGTCAGAAAGCAATTGTTGGTTTTTATTATTTTACAGCTTCATTATATAGATATAAAAAGAACTAACTTTTCTATGTATTAAAACCTTCATTTTCCTTTCAATAACTTTTTTCCTAAGGCTCTAATGTATTTTATAAGAGAGCGATTGAACTAAAAAATAACTATTAGGAGTTTATCATTTATTTAATTTCTCAGAAATAGAATTAAATTTAAAAACTCTGCCTTTACTATGTCGAAGATATAAGAACAAGGTATCTAAACATATTTTTTTTATTATTAAATATCCAATGATTAGCAAAAAAAAAAGGTTCTAAATGAGTCGAAATTAATGTTTATTATACTTTTGGCTTCGCCTTAAATATTCACTTTTTTGTAGATCAAAAATCACATTTCCCTTATAAATCTCTAATGGCAAGCGTACTCAATTAAAGCTAGGGCGGTGGAGTTGTTTCACCCTCCTTTGCTCAAGGATATGTTCAGGCTGTTCTTAGAAATCAGTTAGTTATTTTCATGTCCCTTTGCCTAAGCATACACGAACCTAAATCGACTTCCGGGACTAGTAAATTAGTAATAAATTAGTCTGGCTAGGCTTAAGTGATCTCGAATTATAGTCAGACCACTTTTCTCTATTATTGTATAATGAATTTTACCATCTGGGTAATTTTCGAAAATGCAAAAGTAAGTTCCTTTTTTTCGGTTTTTCGTATCTGAACTCATTAGAACTGAGTTTTGTTACTGTCGATTTGTGAAAAAATATCAGCAATTGAACCGAAAAATCTTTGGTTGCTGCATGCGATAATAGGTTTCAAAAATAATTTCCCGGGTTAAGAGGGCGCATGGCAGGGTGATTATTAAGATAATTCAGAAATATAGATAAATTATGAAATACCAAATTCAACGAACTCTGTATAATAGCCAAGATTTAATTAAGCCGTCTGTCTCTTTCGCTCTCCAAATTATAATGAGGCTAGCAAATATTCTGCGGATAGTATTAAGTTCATTAGCAAACAGAAGGAAATAATAATTAGGAAGATAAATGCTACGAAATAAATTATTCCAAATAAAGCTTGGTCGGCGGTTATTGCAAGATGCTCTTAGGACGATTATTTTATAATAGCTGTTCAACCTTGAGCTATACCCCTGGTTGATAGCTAGGCCCTGCGGGCGGCATAAATGGTACCTCCGTGGCCTATAGGCCCTTCGGGCTACGTATTTAAAACAATAATTCAAAAGTTCTGGATTTAAGCTTGGTTTTTGACCTTGCATATCAATCTCAATAATACTATAAACACATAAAATGGTAAAAATGTTTATTTTTTCATTTAAAATCAAGTTTCGATCTGATTAGGACCCTATTTTGTGCTTTTGTAATCCCTGTGTGGGATGGATTTCGCGCACAGACGCGCAGACATTCCCTTTTATTATTATAGATTACCAGCACTTTAGTATTTTACAATCTGAGCAATTCACACCATAAATAATGTCTACGTAAAAAACATATAAATAAAAAAAAAATCCTGAAAATTTCGTAGCAGCAAGTTTAATATTTTGTTGATTTTACTAGTTACCATTTTATTTTGCTGAGATTTAAATCAAAATGGCGGTGTGACTGAACAGCTGATCGTGATTTACAGTTAGCCGTTGTTAATTGTAGCGATAGCTAGATGTCAAAGGCAACTAAAAATTATGAACTTAACAATGAGATATATGTTACTTTAAAACTTATGTTACTTGCAACTAAGTAAGTTTAACAATAATCGATAAGATTAACAATAACAATAATCGATGTGTTACTCCAACAAAAATGATTGCTGTCACAATATATGGTAGCCAATACCATATTGTTGCTTCCATTACTTTATTTTTTTTTTTTCAGTGAATAAGTGAACTTATTCAGTAACGGTTGTTTTCTTTTATTAATTGATATTGCCTTAACGAGTGTATCAAAATTACACACGTTCGCCTAAGGGTAACGGTTTATATTAAAAAGGGAATAATTTCTAAAAGTGTTTGTTTGTTCAAGGTAAACGGCAAAAAAACAAAAAACATTAAAGAGAAGAGAGGAAAAAATATAAGTCACAAAATAACAGAGGAAGGCCGTAGGGACGGGGATTAGTGTCATTCGATATCCATTCATTTGATGTCTACTTGCCTTTTTTCCTACACCGGTTGACCTAAATAAAAATCGGTATTTATAACAACGTTATTAGAGCAATGGGGTAAATCAGTATATTTTTTTTTATAGCTAAAAAAGAAAAAATATTTTGATACGGACACACATATTAAAAAGACAATACAGGTATTTGTATACTTTTTGTGCAAAATTGCTAAAAATAAAAAACCTAAAAAGCCTACGTAATCTTTCATTATTTTGGCGCCTACTCAACTAAGCCAAATTTGCCTGTAGTATCACAGGACAGTAAAATTTGTAACAGGGTATGATTCTACGATTAGGGTTTCGGAAGATGCGAAACACACATGGTTAGAGCCCAGTATATACAGAGTGTTCGAAAACTTAAGAGGGTATTTATGTTCCTTATTACGCGTAAGAAATTGTATCAATAAATGCTCAATTTTTTTAATGTTCGTGTAATTTTTTTAAAGCGCTCGTGTAAATTCCTTTTTTGCTCGCGGGAGCTCGTCCAAGACCGCTCAATGATCTGGCGCGGCGCGGCCTCGCTAGCGACCGAACTTATGACAAGAGCGATCGCTTATTATCACGTAAGGTTTCTATTTTTTTTCTCGGAAAACAAGATGTATTTTGAAATGAGGTCAAAACAAATCATGTTTGAAATCGCAGGGCATTGGCATTGGACAATTGGATTTTTTTATTGGAAATGGTTTTGGAACAGTGTATGATGATAAACAGTTCGTGGGAATTTGTCTTGTATGACAAATAAATATCCTACAATCTCTCTCCTAACGACTGCTGAGCACTATTTCGCATTTGCGAAATAATCTTCTACAGAATCCTCTCGAAAAATTAATGATGACCCCTTCCCCCTCACCCCAGCGGATAAAACATAGCATGCCGTCATAAGTGAAACACTATGTATGTGTTTAAAAAGGTCATCTACGTTGTTACAAAATTAAAACGTAATCCGTACTACGTGTAAATGTTAATTTTTGAAGTCTACACTTTCGGGTTAAATATTGCAAGAAAAATAAAATACGCTGATATATCATTTATTTACTACAATTCGAAACCACAAAATTGTAGGTACTTTTCAGAATAAGTCCAATATGGCACATTCATATTGGTGGGCAAATTTTGAAATCCAATATCGCGATTGCCACGGCTGGCGGTTGGTCGTGGTTGGGCGTGGTGGGTTAAGAAGAAATAGATCAAAGAACGTCTTTTTGACACATGTTATTACTTTTCTAACTCTATAGGTATAAGCCAGGGGGGGAAGGGGTATAAGTAGGCCTTTAAGTTTATTTTCGTCACCACGAAAACATGGCAGAGGTGTGTGGGTGTATGTGGATTTAACCTGAATCCATTTTGGAATGACGTCTGTATGTTGTTTAAATATTTGTAAACACGATAGCGTCTAACGCGTTATTTATTAGCTTAAAAATGATAATATTCGTTCGAAATTTTATAAATACATGTAAAATAAATTATAGACAAATTTCCAGCAATCGATGTTTTAAGACGTATAGATTACATTACTTGTTTTATCTGATTCCAGGTTAAATATTATTTCAATAAATAAAATAATAATAATGACATTTTATTTTAGGCACCTATGGCCAAAATATAGTAATTTAACTAAGCGACTGATCTAACCAAAAATCAAAATATAGCCTGAGGTCAATTTAATTTTGTACAAATACCAATCACCCAATATAGCGATTTCACGCTCGAATCAAAAATGGGTAATTTATATAACTTACATTTAATAAATCGTATAAAAGATTTTAAATAATAAAGAAGTTTTGTAGAAAAATAAATAGATGAACATTAGGATTAAGATCCATTTCCAAATCCAATCAGCTTCAGAAATAATATCTACAACTGACTATGCATGCATGTACCACAAATATAACAAACAATACTACTAGTACTAATAATAGTTAAGTGTGTGTGCGTTTGAGTGCATTTGCCTGTATGTATGTATGATTATATTATCATTAGGGTTTAGATTTAAAATAAAGGCATGCACAATTCAATATTTAGTCACAATTTAGATATATTCTAGATTACCAATCTTCAAATCTAAGTATCGTAAAAGCTTCGTAAAACAAAGTATATTTTTTTTAGTACTGACACATTTAAATTGGTATAGTATTAAAATGGTAGTAAAAATAATGTACCTGTTTAATCGTGTGAAAATCTTGGCTGAAGATTTTGTGATATATCTACAATTGAATAAGAAAACCTAAACCATCGCCGGTATATTCAAAAGCATCTGATACCTCCAGCATTTGCTTGATGGCCTCCCCGGCCATACTGGCGCTGCCCATCATCCTCGTCAGGGTAGGGTAGTTGTTGGCCTTGTGCTGGAAAGCCTCCGCCTGTCCGCCGGCTGTCAGCACCGGGAGACCCCATTTGCCGGCGTAGCGGGCGACCGGAGCTATCACGTACTCGCATCCGGGACCAAGGAAGGCGTCTGTATCACAGCATTTCAAAACGTGGTGATTATGGACTATTAACAGAACACCTGAGGTGTGATCAAAGTAAGGTGTTGCTTGGATACCGAAGAAAAATACCAACTCTGTAATGCCCAATGTACTAAAATAAAAAATAAACCGTTTATAATAATAATAACTGAAAAAAATATTAAAAGAGAATTAATAGAAAAAGGTATACCTTTTCATTGCGTATTTAATCAATTATGCATGTATCACCAGATACTTAATTTTAAAGGATTTTGAGGGGATTTTTATATTTTAAAATTTAGAATAATTAATTATAAAAATAAAAATATTTTATTTGATAGTTTGTATATGTTTATGTTCCATTGGGATAAAAAAAGGATTCGAGTTATAATTTACATGCATTGAAAACAATCTTGGAAAGGAATATTCTAATTATACAGGGTGTATTTATATTCACAGATGTTCTTTTAGGGGGTTAATCTATATTGATAACTAAAAAATTGATAAAAATATGTTTTTATTATTAAAAACTTTGGTTTTCTTCGAAGTACTTCATGAGCCGCCCAGGCGCACAGGCGCCAGTTCCGCCTTCTCAAACATTAAAACGATTACTTTTAAATTTCGAATTCGTTTTTCTCGTAATTGAAAACATTTTTCCAATATTTTTTGCTGATTAACGTTTGTTTGTTGACTTAGATCAACCCCCTAAGAGGCCATTAGTGAATATAAACACAATCTGTATATTTATTTTATACTAATTGTAACTTTTTAAATATTTTTTTTACAGAAAAACATTTTCAAAAATGTTACAGTCAACCAAAAATGTATATTTTTCCTTTTGCGTTGATTTGGCTACGCGACAAAATTGTTATTGGTATTGAATATATCGAAATCGTTTATACAGGATGTCCTAAATCCAGTCCCGAAGACTTAAAAGGTGTTTATGTTCCCTATTACGAGTAGGAAGTTTTATAAAAAAATACGAAAATAACTCATCGCAAAATTTGATTAAAGCGGTGGCGTAATTTCCTTTGCTCTTTCGTTCGCTCGCTCGCGCTCGGCCAAGGTCGGTCAGTGAGCCAGCGTCGCGAGCGAACGAACTTATGACGAGAACGGTTTAAATATGATCAAGTAAAGTTTTTTTTTTCTGAAACCATGATAAATTTTGATATGGCGTTAATACAAATCGTGCTTGAAATCGCAGGGCCAATTAGATGGATTGTTTTTATCGCGAACGGGCTTGGGTCACGGTGTATATGTATATAGTTAGGGTAGTCGCCATACAGGCATGGTACAGTGCTTATAACGTGTACACAGGTACTGTATATTTGTTGGTATGTGTCAACGCCAGTAGTCCATCGAAGATGTTCAAGCCAAATAAATATTTGATTTTTTTTTATTGTATAATGTTGTAGTATTTTTCTGTTATGTAAATCGTTATTGTATGAATAAAATAAAATCATCAAAACAGGAGTGAAACGCACAAATATATTTTGATGTAGACTATCCCCCCTCCCCCCCAATGCTTTTTGTACCACTCACAACTCAGTACACCCAACCCAGACTTTAACGGCACATTCGATCAAAGGTATGATGGGAGAATTATTCAAATGTGAGATCAAGCACGCGCTTATGGCATATTCATTTCTTATTTGGGTTCTTTTCTGGCGTTTGGGCAATGGGCGGTCATCTAAACTGACAGCCCAATCTCCTAGATGGATCGCTTAGGAGAGGAGTTTAGCAATGAGATGCAATATCTTTCACTATTCAAGCAAACATACATACAGTGGGTGCTCAAAACTAATAACAGCAAAAAATTAAGTGATGTAGTTGTTGTTTAGTGTGTGTTTTAGTGGTGTGGTTTATTTATAATATAAAAATTAGCAAATATCATGTATATGTATTTTTCCATAAAGAGTGATTCTTTAGATGGGGTTTAAAGTGAAATATTATTTTCGCTTTTGGCTAATGTTTTTAGCTAAAATAAAATGTTTCCTCGGTCAGATCATTTTTTTTTATACAAGGTAAACAACACGACCTTCAATGATTTAGAAGAGAGATTCTCATCAGACTATTGTGCTTTTTACCCGATGAGAAAATGTGAAAAATAATTAATAAAAAATTACATACAAAATTTGTTTAAAAAATCTGTGAATATTAAAAATAGTAGTAATTAAACATAATTATGAATAAAGAAAAAATCGCAAAAAAGTAAAAAAGCCCCTTTTAATGTGTGAATTGAGAACCTCCTCTTTTTGAAGTCGGTTAAAAAACAGCTATACATTGTTTAGTAAATTATTTATCCAGAACCTGACGTCTTATAGCTAGGCCCTACATGCGTCATTAACGGCATCTCCTACCCAGATTACTCACACCTGTGGTACTAACTTGTGATCTCAATTAGTGCCTCCGGCACTTTAACCCATTCGATGTGCGTTTTGGAGGACTATAGAGGTGAAAGTGGGTTATTTTTTAGGTCTGAGTAATTAAAAACATACAATTGTATCGTGGAATTCTTTCAGTTCATAATAAAGCGTCAGGTCATCAGCTAGGCCATACAGGCCTCATTAAAGGCATCTTCCCATCTAAAGTATTATTCTTTTTACGTCATTGTCATTACCTGTACTTTTTTTTGTATTTATTTCATCAATTTAAATTCGTTTAATATATTTTAATAGTATCTTTTTTATGTCATTATCTGTATTGTGTACAATTTCTGTTGGGTAATTACAATAAATAACAAAATATATAAATACATAAATACAGATATAATACTTCAATGTATAATAATTATAATGTGGTATAGATGAATTTATATTAATTTATACTGGCCACTAATAAATAATACGACGGTTGGACAGTCAGACGGCCAAAGGTCGGGGTTAGTAGGTTTTTATACATGCTAAACTATTGTTATAATAAATTTGAAATTCAATGTAGCAGTTATTACTGCTACTACAGCTGTTATTACTGCTGTTATTACTGCAGGGAGGGGGAAATCATTAAATTTATTACATTTATACAATTATATTTCCTTAGTAACGAATTATGAACACGTAATTTTGTAACAAAACAAAAAATGCCGGGGGTAGATTGGAAAGAGTAAGCATCGAATAGAGACACTCGTATTCTTTATTGAAGTTGATTAGAAACAGTCTATAAAAGGCTCTTCGAATACAGTCCAGTATAGATATTGGGGTAGGTGAGGATAAGCAGATTCCGGGCTGAATAGCATTTCATCGTATGTAAAGGCATGGGCATCTCTGGAGCACTCTCCCTTGAGTAAATAATAAAATACTGAGATGGCACAGTATTGAGATAGCGGGTCGACTAACTCCACTGGTAAATTAAATATATTAAATGTCACATGCCTCCTAAAAGCTTCTTTTCATCTTTTGAGATTTTTGTTTAGTAAATCATAGAGATTCAAGGATGTATTTATAATTTTCCTTTCGTATAAATCGTACCTTTCGTTTGGTTTATTAATTTTTATTTTATTTATTTATTTATTTATTGTCAGTAACTGAGATTCAAGGATGTATTTATAATTTTCCTTTCGTATAAATCGTACCTTTCGTTTGGTTTATTAATTTTTATTTTATTTATTTATTTATTTATTGTCAGTAACTGAGATTCAAGGATGTATTTATAATTTTCCTTTCGTATAAATCGTACCTTTCGTTTGGTTTATTAATTTTTTTATTTATTTATTGACAGTAACTTAACATTAATTTCACATTATGCAAAGTACTACCTAACTGGGCAATGCCCGTACTAAGATAGACTTTACTAGAAGCATCGTTCTTATAAGCATAACTATCTCACTGCGCAACATGCAATTACAATTATTTGAATTAATTGTATGCAATAATACATAATATATAAATAATAATCATTATTATTATATATATAATACTATATATATAAATAATAATACATAAATGTACTGTTAATAACTAATACATAGTTTTAATAATAATAATTTATTTATTATAAAAATATAATATAGTAATAATACACATATATACACTCAAACTAATAAATAGATATTACCCATTGTTATAGAAAATACATGAGCTATGTTTTACGTTAAATGCATTTTGAACGGGTGAAAGATTTTCAACCCTTTTGGTACTTGTTGTAGAAAGAACTTTTGTGGCTTCCTTGACCTTGTGGCAGGTCGGTATGAGCGCGGTATATATACTTCGTATATGTAGATTATTTTTTCAATAAGGCTCCGATTCTTAAGATTCTTCAGAGTTAAAAATATCAAGCGTTTTGAGGAATGTGTTTTCATTGCGGCTACATTTTTTGTGGTGGTTTTTTGGTGGAGTTCAACCTAGTGAGGTATTAATAGTGTATTAGATTGGCTCAATTATAATGTTCATAATATAATACTTTGTATTTTCTTAGGATACTCGTAATCTTTTAATAGTTACATTATTTTTTTCACGTATTTTATATGTTGGTTGTCTGCCTAAAATGCATAGTATCACATCAGGAAAATAACAATAAGGTAGTTGGAACTGGGCTCAATAGTGCCTTCTCGACAATACAAACCATACTATAAATGGTTTAAAAAAAAACTATGTTTCTCTGGTGTACCGCACCAAGTATCCCAACACAGTAAACACTAAAAATCTAAATTATAAAAAAATATGAAATTAAACTTAGATATGAGTATATTATCTTCGTAAATCAATGCTTTTCGTGTACTCTTGTTTTAAGTTAGAATCTTGCAAGCTAACCAAACGACAGTGAAAATTATTTAACGTCGCATTCCTTAAGAATTTTCTCTTATCGTCAAGAAGCATTCTTCATGTCGGCAATCATGGAAAATTCTGAAAGGCTACATTTGACGGCAAAAAGTAAGTAGTCATTTAGAGACTTCACTTGACTTCTAGCAACGAACTCTCCGTGGACAATGCGTTTGAATTCACGCTTCAATATCCGTAATAAAAATTAAACTAAACTAGAATAATTTGTAGAGAATTTTCTCATTTTTAAAATAATAATATCTTTGTATTTCATAATAAATAATGCATGTACGATCGAGGGCAAATGAAGCTTTACTATGAAAGACGATTCGACAGAGACGGACTCCGTCGAACATTGCAATAAACGTGTGTAGGTGCATCTACAGGTGCGAGATCGGCGATTTGCATAGAGACACAGTCTTACAACGCGGAAATGCGACGAGCGACAAAACCATGCAAATTTTTTAAAACCATACAATAAAACTCTTTTTTTACGCACTTCAGTTCAACTTTAAATGCGTAAAGCTTCGCGTGCCTCCGAATACTTTTTAAATACTTTTTACCTATTTAAAAGATTGCTATTATCCGTTCCAAGCAACACACTTTTGTTTGAAATCCACCTCAACAAATTAGGAACTAAGAAAGAAAAGTCACTGACCTGCAGATCCATTTATATAAAATTCGAAAGCAGCCAAAGGACCTATCACAGACGAGCATCTGGAGTCCCTGTAGTCCACGAAAACATTCCACCCGGGCAAGGGACCCTTGGGATTCGTGACCGCTTCCACGGCCAAGTCGATCATGGGTAAGACCTTGCCGAGGGGAAACTCGTGAGCTGGATCAGAAGCCAGAATAACGGCCAACTTAACTACTTTATCCTTGAAGTTGTTCACGTGGGAGGGTCTCAGGTTGAAAGTGACATTCTTAACAATAAATGCAGTTTTTTGTCGTTTTCTGGGGTACGTTGAAGAGTTTCTATAATCTAACGAGCGGCTGATTACATTCCCAGAGTCAGTTTCTTGGAATCGCTTCAATCGCACTGAGTTGACACTCTCACCAACCTGATAGATAGGTGCATTCAGTAATGTATCCTCTAATCCAAAATGAACATCATCATCGTTCAAATGTAGTAACTCTTCCTCCTCGAATGATTCTTCCTGAGATTCAACTATATCTTCGCCTTCCATTAGATCTTCATTTTCCATTTCAAACGCGTCATTTTTAGTATCATAAGGTATACCTTTTGCTTCTTCCCATCTCGGTAATATCATCTTGGGTTGGCTACTTGAATTAAAAATATTTCTTAACCATTTTCTGTGATCTATAACATCAGCAATATGGTCTTTACTATTTTCTAAGCGCCATGCGTTTGTTATACTCACTATAGTTAGTATCACAATTAAAACAATCAACAATTTGAAAATCGCTGAACAATATGGCGAATACTTAAAGCATTTTTTGTTTTTGTTTTCATACCCAAAAAACGGGACGGAAAATGTTTTTGTTTCGTTATCACTATTCACAACATTATGACACCTCTCGCTCGCTCTTTTTCTTGGTAGGTCACTTTTGCTGCTAAAGACGTCAAATTGAATTTCAGCTTTTTTCGCCGGATCGCCGCCTTCCATAGCAGTAGCGTTTAAACCGACCCCTTTTATATTAACAAAAGAAAGGGTATGTATTTCATTCCTTCGGACGTGATTAAAGGTGCGAGTTCAGAGGAAGTGTCCGACATAGCTGCAATTAAACAAAATTGTTATTTCCAATTGTTTTCTAAAGAAATTAATATAACCTTGCCATGTTATCAACGTCGAAATTGACTGAAATGTTCGTTATACCGCATTTGTGAACTTCAAATGTTCATTCAATGTATCGAAGTGTTTGAATACTTCAGAGAGCAGGTAACGAATCTCGTCTATGGGACTATAAAGTTAATTATAAAAACCAATCGTAGTTGTTTTTATTTTATTTTTTCATACGATATCTCTAAACTAATGATGAATATAAGGATTAAGGAAATTTTGGTTATTAAATATTTTTACAGGTTTTCCCTGTAGCATGACACAAAGTGGATATTGAAATGTAAACTTACGTAATGGATAGCGCAGTTTCTATCCCATGTTCCCATTCTTAAATATTAATTTTATAAGAGAGTTAAATTCCGACCAGGCAGGTTCATTAGCATGCTATCAATAATATAAATTCGACAGTCTGAATTCAGAACGTTTCATATGCACGTAATGCACGTCTAGAATGCTTAACAAGTATGCGCGTTTAGCATACTCGTACATAACTATCGTTTAATAATAACCAAAATGTAGCAATATTTGTTTTTTGCTTGTATACCACATCAACGCGGAACATTGCTTTCTTTAGTAGAGTCCAGGTCTAGTTAATGAGACAATAAAGGATAAAAAAATATTATTAATTATTTATTTATCTATTAATAAAAATATTACGTATCTACTTCCTACTGTTACATAATAAAAAAAATAACTCAATTAAATTTACAATATTAAAGCGAAGCAAAAGGATAAATATTAATGGCTGGCATTTGGTAGCCTTTAGATATTTAGTCATAAAAAAATATGTTTAGAAACCTTAATATTATATCTTCAACAGAGTAAAGGCAAATTTTTATTATTCGAGTTATTTCATAAACGATAAACTGATAATAATACTTTTTTTGTTGAATTGCTCTCTTATAAAAAAGATTAGAGCATTAGGAAAAATAGTGATCTAAAGGTAAATGAAGGGTTTAAAATATAGAAAAGTTTTTTTATTTTAATTTCTATATTATGAAGCTGTAATTAAAAAAACAAGAATTGCTTACTGATCGCGTAAAGAGAAAAACCTGATGCCCTATAAAAATAAAGCACCGAATTTCAAGGTAGACTATCAATGTGTTTCGCCTTAAGAAGAAAAAGCTTTCATATGCTTTTTAATAATGCTCTTTTTAGCGTCCTAATGGTTGTTTCAATATTTCTATGACACACCCTCGTCGCTCAGCACCCTGTTTAAGAGCGTCCACCAGCGGTGGTTATTGTACGGTTATATCATGAAAATTATAAAAGGGGATTATCCGTATTATATGAAACGAGCCAGCGCTGACTTTCAGGCGGCCATAATCGTAACTTAGGGGGTTATTGCGCGGGCTTTTGCTCAAAGCGAAAATCGTCGCTCATATTTTCACTTGTGCGCCGCGCCGCCAGGCAAGGAAAACTATGAAAGCAGTAAGTGTGCGCTTTCAGCTGCCTGGGCTCGCGGTAAAACGAGATGAAAGACGCGTTTAATCACTCGTACGATATCAGTTCATGCTTCATCACTTTATTATTGTATTTATTAAATATCCAAAATACAATTTATTATTACATAATACGTATGTGTAAGCATGCCATATATTATCGATTTTCGAGAGGAATAATAATAGTTTTCAATACTAATCTAATGATATATTATGATAAGGCATCGTTAGTAAGGACGATCGCGTGTTGTTCTCGCTTTAAAAAAATCACTTATCGTAAACAGACAAGCTGTTACGGAGGTTTGTACCCTGTATACTTATTTCTTTTTAATTATTGTAAGCGATCATCCAAAATTGATTCATTTGATTGATATGAGCTAGTCGGAAATAATTGCCTGGCGATAATAAACTCACCTATTTAACATTTTCTTTTGTAACTTGTACAATAATGTCCGTTTATTATTATATCGTCCATATTAACACACGATACAAACGTTGTAATCGTATAAATAATATAAATAGTGCTAATCGCTCCCGGTGCATTTATAAAATTTATTTGTAACTGTGATTTCTACTACTACAATTCTATTTCTTTGTCAAATTAAATATGTACAATAAATAAATAAATGAAAATAAATAAATAAATGAGTATTTTTCATAAAATGGCAGTTTGCACTCAGAACCTTCAAACAAACGCTTTTCTTAAGTTACGTTATTGTTAAGATTTGGCTTGAAATATATCTTAATATGAAAGAAATTAAGAAAATCTATGTTTGCCAGTCGCTGAGGTGGTGTCCGGACGCGAGCGGCTAATATTATTCGTATCTAGTTATATATTTTCTATATATATATTTTTATATGCTCAATCTTTTACATCAATTATCTAATTCTAAGTCTCCGTTCATCACGCTTAATTTTGAAATGTTAAACTTACAGTTTTCATATAAATAAAGAAACAACGCCAGAGGAATATACCGTTTATTGGACCTAGGCGTTTCTTTCTTCCCTTCATCAGGAGTCAGACTCCCTTGCATCCAACAGGAACACACTTCTTTGGTGCTACAAATATTATTTTTTTTATTTATATTGTAGCATCTTTGCATGCATAATATGAGCAAATAGCTGTTTAGAAAAAAACTAATTCTAAGAAAACCTGCTTTGCTGCATTCTTGTCAAAAACCGTTAACTACTAATTAAAAATATAAAGTTATTATATGGACTTTGTTTGTAGAAGCCAGGCAGAAGTATTTTCAGGAGGTCAGTTGTCAGATTGCAGGTGCAGACTTTCGACAAGAATATAATAAATTAGATAAGAGAACGTCACCGCAAGCAAAATATAATTTAATTTAAAATATAATTTATTTTCTTATTCTACTCTCGTTGCCGGTCCGAGAACTTTTTAGACTAATCAACGTGGCATCTTAACGAGGTTGGAAAAGAACTGAGAGACTCCTTAATTAATTCTAACATCTTGAATAAGCGTAGGACAATTGTAATAAAGTATACGAAAATAATAAAATTAAATTTCGGTATTTGTTTAAATGTTGATTTTTTCAAAATTGTGTTTTTTTTTTAAATTAAATCAATAGATTTTAATGGAGTAACATTTTGTAATGAAATGTTGTCAATGCCTAACATTTAATAGTGTAATTCATATGTTTTCATTTCGTAACATGCTAAGAAAAAAAGGGAATATTAATGACGCTAAGTTAAAAACAGATTTTATTTTTTTATTAGTGAAAAATAACATCTGGATACTACATTCACACAACGCAAACCAACTGGATATTTTATAAAAAATAACAAAAAAAAAAAGGTTTAAATATGTCGTTCAAGTATTTTTGTTTTTTATTTGTGTACACATATTTTTTTTAATTTACCTAATTTAAGGGAATCGTGACAATTGATTCGTTTTTTTTACATACTTGATTTTTGAGAAATTAGAGAGTGAAAAACATTATGTGAGGAATAAACCAGTATATTTACGTGCAATAACTTTACTAATTACGTACTTATCTTTTTCTGGATAATAAAATTAGGGTGCCTTCACATAGTGATGCAGATGTCCTATGTACTATTTTGTAACGGATGTGAAGTTTGCAAGTATTAAGTCGATTTTGTTTTCTAAAAACAAATTTCCAAATCCGGTACGGATTGTCTTTTAGTCACCAAAATATCGAAATAATAAAGGCAAAATAAGGGTAAACTACAAATAAATTTTCCGAAAATGGCAAAAAGTTAGGTAATTTTAGTACAGATAAATTTCAGCAGTGAATTAAAAAGTAATTTTGTAATATAACATACAGACATATATACAGAAAATAGACATTTTATTTTATTAAGTGTAAAACAATTTACAGTATGTACCGAAATTTGTAAAACCATTATAGACTATTGCACGCAACTAGTAATTTATTTTAGATATTAGCAAGACTATTTATTACGCATCAATATGATATTTTTATACTAACAGCTATTTAATTTATTAATTTTTATTTCTAACGTTTGTTGAAATCTGTAAATTTTTTATTCATGTTTATGGGCAAAATTAACACATAACGCACCCAAACACACCAATCTTTAAAATATATATTATCATTTAAAATATATAGCTAGCTTGCCATAGCAAGTTGCTTTTCAAATTTCGGTCGATAAAATCTGTTAATTTTTCACCAGCGAAGATTTTTCCTCCGAGAAATAGGACTGAAATGTCCGCCCTCAACACGGACGATCCTGACTTATCGCTTTTGCGATGATGACGGCTTGTGCGACTGTTTGGAAACGTCGCCTGTGAAATCACAAAGTGGGGGCTGTTCACCAATTATAATTACAAGGTACAACTTCAGAAAAATATTAAAAATACGCGAACCAGAATTTATCATTCCTCATTAGTGGAATTTTACTTTCCCTAGATCCAATTACACGCGTTTAATTGCCCTAACTTCTTCAAATGTTTTATTATTAATAATTTTCTTTAAATTTACTTTCTTATGTTTGTTGTCCAGAACTTAAAAAAAAAAGGAATTTTTTCATCGAGCAAAAGCCCTTATATTAATTAACCTTTTATAAAGTGCCTGTCAAATATTTAATCACTGCCGTGAATGAGAGCCGCACCTAATACCTACTCTAAGCCAGGATTTTCTAAGAAAATTGCCAGCGGTAGGGCAACCATTATTAATACCCACGATACAAAAAATACAGAATCTTTGAAAAAGACACTGCCAAATTCTATATTAATATCCAATAGACTTAAATAAAGAAAAACAAATATATGAGAAAGGATGATTACAAAGAGAAGTGTCTCTTTAAATGGATATGGTCGCAGCATAAACGAAATTTGGTAAAATTTTGCTTAACACTTTTCTCTTAGCAAATAATATTAACAGGAGCGCTTTTCATTGCGCGTGACTTTTGTGATGTATATAACTTATGTTCGGACATACTCACTTTTGTCCGAACATAAATCGAATAATGAATCGTATAATAATGAATCGTTCGACTGAAAAACTGAAAAAAATATCGAAATTATACAGAATGTATACTAACGCACCAGAAATTGAATTGAAAAAAAAAGTAACGCCTTTAATTGCCTAACAAAACTTTAAATTAACTAATTATATTTATATATTTGAAAAAACTCAAACTCGGTTAATTTCTTTCGTCTATGAAATATAAATTCTGTAAGGGCTTTCAATTGGAATTAGGTGGAAGAAGCTTTTATAAAATAAATAAAGTTTTTCTCAAATCAATATAAATAAAAATACGGTTTTCCTGACGCCTCATTCAGAGCTCTATAATATGGTAATTATTTAACATAATAATTTATTTTTTCTCTTAAACGTAAACCTTCATATAAATATTTAGAAAAGAGCTGCACAAGCACACAAAATATTACCATTTAATATGCCCTATATTACCCTATGCAACTTGCAACTTGCAGAGGGCAATTTTGCAACTTGCTATTGTTTGTCAAAATCTCTAAAAAAGTATGCTATTTTCGTTCGTTATGGATTAAAAGGACATACGTCATCTAAACACATTAAGTTTAAATATAAATATATATATATTCATTTTAAATACATAGTTTGCCAATGCAAGTTGCTTTTCAAATTTCGGTCGATACAATCTGATATTTTTTTACTAGCTAAGATGGAAAGTTTTTTTAATCTGCCACTCAACCCTATCTCCTTCCCAAGGCTGACCAGTCATTCGTCTACCAGTAGGTTTAAAAAGCTACATCTTAATCAGTCTAGATATTCGAATATTATTTTCTTACCTCTTTATTTATTTTAAACATTTTTAAAATATTTTATTCGGTTTATTAAATTAAGGGAATGGTCGAATAACGACGGATATTATCACATTCATATATATTTGCCTGTGGTAAATTAATACCAGACAGATTTAATTACCTATTTCTATAAATGTAAAGATTTGATGCCATTTTTCTAATAATAGGTCTAATAACAACAATAATCTAACTTATAATAATAATCTTCTACAAATAAAATAAATATATAACCAAAGTTAGCAGAATGAAGCAATCTGCTAAAAAAACATACATCCACATCTATCAAACACACATCCAGTTATCAGCATAAATAAATATTGTATCACATAAAATATAAAAACAAATTGCTATCTATGTTCCCCAGATCTTTTTACTGACAATCCGGCGCCAGTTCTAGGATTTTTTGTATTTTTTTATTTCCGTAATCAAGTTTTGAATGAGACGAAAAATGTTTTTATATCAGGTATAGATTGTGCACACGAAATTCATGTGTACGGAATAGGCGGTCAAGGTAGGCGACATAATTAGTATTCACCGTCAAATAGCTGTACTGGCAGTTGGTATTACAATGTAAAATATCATATATTTTATTACTATTATATTTATTATTAAACTCATTTTATTTATACGTACGTATTTCGGGATACGTACAATTATATAAAATACGGAATTACGTGGAAAAAAATGAAAAGAATTTAAAAATAAACCATCATTGCAACTAATTACTATTACTATTATTTTTTTTACTATTATTATTATTAGATTACTATTTATTACTGCTTAGATAATAATAATTTATATCGTCTTAATACTATATTTACAATAGATTAGAATTTCTTGGATTGTTAAAATCCGTATCACATGATAATGTACATCTCAAAACTCACAAAGCATATTTTATAATTTAATTTATATAAATATATATATCTGAACATTTATTTAAATATAACAAAAGATATAATTAAATTATTTAAGTATTAAAGTTACAAAACTCGAATTAAAAATGTGCATAAATGTTTTTTATGCACATTTTCAGTTTAAATAATTGCTATGACCTACTAGGTCATATACAATAATTTTGGGCCCTACTCAACTAGGTCAAATGAGCCTAGTTGAGTCTAGAGTCTCCTAGAGTCAGGGAAGATGGTGGTAATGAGATATTAAAAATTATATGACCATGTGTGGATTCGAACTCGCGACCTTTGGGTCCATTAATTATTGAAGTGTGAATTTTAGAAAAGCTTTAAATGATTATTCTAACCAACCTTAAATTATAGGCGATTTGTTACAGACCCGGCCTTTTTAATTAAACTTCTACATAGCATCGTAGATTACCCTGATTTATAGTCCAATATTGAGCTAAGGATACCATCTCGCCAAACTAGGGACCATCGTAAATATCTAAATTTAAGACAAATTACGCTCGGAATTCGTTTTTATCCAGATCACTTTATTTTAAAGAGAAACTACTTCCTTAAAAAATAACCCTCCTAGGTCACATTGCAGGAGTTTATTCACATAATAACACTTCATTATTTTTCACCCACCCTACGAAGACCCTATTGCGTAAGCGATTTAATTTGTATTATATCACGAACTTATATTTTGTTGCGATTATGCTTTATACCTGTTTAATTAGAAGTTCACTTTGCGAGATATTTATCTAATATCTGGCGAAGAAGCAATTATAAATATTCTCTTGTAGTTGAGCGAATTCAAAAGAAAATGTCTATAAGTAATCAAAAATTTGGAATGCTTGTTTTGAGAATTATAGGGGTTTTGGACCTTATTTTTGTATCTAGAAATATTCGAGGCAATACTTAAAAAAAATTATCGTTTTTCTAAAGCATATTTGATACATTATATTATATAATAATTATCGTTGTAAATAGAACGCAGGAAAAACTTGTATAAACAACCTGTATATGCACACATAAACCCTTACACTCATTTACCACACACATCCATACAGCTTCAAATTATTCAATCTTTTTTTCGCTTCCTCTCTCTCACAATAACCCTTAAACTAAAAACACCAGTGTGCCTTTAGTTAAAGCTTAAGTTGAAAATTATTTTTATTTATTTTTTGTTGTGAAAATTTTCTTCTTTTTATTTTATGATTTGTCAGCTGAGTATCTACGTTTTATAACTGATTTATACATCGAGAACAGCAGCACGCTATGAAGGCGATATAAAATTAAATGTTTTATTTTTATAAAAAATAGTAAATAAATATTCACCGACCCGTCGCACTAACTATTACTTGCGGGTAGTCTTTTAGGGGCCTCTTGCCGGAGAGCTGTTGTGTATTGGATGTTGTCCGTTGGATTTAGTCATATAACGGCTGTTTAGTTTAACCAAGCTTGATGAAACACGTAAAATTATCAAACAGTGCGTTACAAAACAATTAATCGACTCCTTTTTATAGGATAATCTTAAAAAACTAAATTAATATATTTTTAAAAAATAACTGAAATAACAGCGTAATTATTTACTCTGTTATTTTAATTGTACTGCGAATGGCATAATGTAAAGCTCCTTAATAAAAACTGCACGTGCGTATTCTGTTGACCTTGAACAAATTGAGCCGCCTTGACTAGAGCTGATGGCAGGCTTTAGCTCTGCACCTGATGACCTAGCACAATGACAATGAACGAATTGCCGGGATAGACAAGAAAAAAAATAAAAAAACAAATCCCTGACACTCGAGTGCAGTCAGTAGGTACTTGGATGGAAACCACCTTTTTCATTTTCACAATATTTTACAGTCAATAAAAGTTTGATCACTGCGTGCCGGACCGATATTTTTACTACTTTATTGCTATTACTAGGGCGCCGCTTTGCTTCGCTGCGGCATATTGGAGCGGAGTTTAGTATATAAATGTATTTCTCCATAGGGATTACCATTTATTTTTTTATAATTCTTTGCGCAATCAAATGTATATGGTTTTTTGGTATCTATGCACAGAAGACATTGTCATGGTAATTTTAAAAAAATAATTATCAAAATCGGTCTTGTAGTTCTAGAGCCTTAGTCCGTGAACAGAGTGACATTTGAGACACCACATGGGAGCTTCGCTCCAATTAGACTCGATAATTAAAATTAGCTATTTTATTCGATGTATTATTAAATACATATTAAAAATAATAAATCTCTTCTTAGATTATTATTTTTGTGCCACCGTGTAAATCTTTTGATTACCTAAAAATAAAATAAAATAAATTAGGTATTAAATTATTTATTTTAATAATGTTATTTGACAGTGTAATACCGTCGTTAGAGTGCATTTGTATAATAGCTTTGTAATGTCGTGCGCACGTGCACAAAAATGGTCTTGTAATGTCGATATCTTCACGGTCGCAAAAGCACAGAATAACTGTAATATATACACGATTATTTTATATATACTAAGTGTTTAAGAAGCGAAAACTAAAAAAAAATCAGAATAGAAAAAATATACTTCAGTTAAAACCATAAAATCGCTCTTAAAGTATTAAAAAAAAAATTTTTTTTGTTATATTTTTATTTCGGAAAACTTAACGAATATAATTCATATTCACAAAAAAAAATATCTCCATTAATATTTCCAAATTAGTAAAAATATGTTTATTTGTTGTGTTTATATATGTACATAATCCACTTATGACACTGATTTAGATCAGAGGCGTCCAAACTTTTTGCTGCGAGGGCCAGTTTGGTATTTAAATTCATTAGCGGGGGCCAAGCGTTGTAAATATGTGAATTAAAAAACCTTATTACAAGTAAAGCAGCATTGAATTTTTTTATTGTTGCTACATATATATACCATACATTTTTTTTTATAGTAAATTACAGATATAACAATACTAAACAAACATGTCTAAATTATATTATTATAAAACTATTTCATGCAATTTTTAATGGGAATGGCGGAACTAGGTTTTTTCCTGGAGAGTTTCTTCAAAGTTGGGATTCAAATCGGAAACACCAATTATTAGCAATGATTGCAAATCATCATCCGATAAATTTGCCCTATATTTAGATTTCAGATACTTCATCCTGGAAAAAGTTTGTTCGCACATATTATATAGGTAGTGCCATACATAGAAATAAATTTACCAGCCAATTGCTTTAAATTTGGAAACTCTTTTGCGTCCAAAAATTTGTAAAAATCGATCAAGTTTCCTTCCTTGTATTTGTTCTTGATTTGATCGCTAGCTTGAAGATCAATTATTTCCATTTGAAACTGACTTGAAACGTCGCCAGCGTTGCAGTCATATGGATTTTGAAACAGCCGAATTTCCCTTGAATTTATGTCAAAATCAGAAAAACGCTTTTGAAATTCTAGTTTTAAATCCGCGATTACTTTTACTGCAAATATGGTGGGAAATCTTTCGTCAGTTTCTGTACTAAATTTTTCACATCACGTGAAATGGGAAAAATAATATTCATTCATATGACTTTCGAGCAATATCAGCTTGGCTCTGAATGCTTTGATTTGCTCGAATAAATCACAAATTAAGTTTATTTTACCTTGGAGCTTTAAATTCAAGTTATTCACGTGTGTCACGACATCTGCAAAAATTGCCAACTTCCAGAGCCACTCTGCATCCGATAAAAGCAATTCAGGGTGATTCTTTTCCGCAAGAAAAATTTTAATTTCCTTTTTGAGCTTGAAGAACTGCAATAACAATTTTCCACAGCTAAGCCATCGAACTGCTGTATAATACAACAAGTCAACAGACTCAGATTCAATTTCTTCGAGGAAAGATCGAAATTGGCGATGATTGAGTGCACGTGATCGAATAAAGTTTACGACAGAAACAACTGGTTTCAAAACGCAGCTCATGTCGACATGTTTTACACATAGGGCTTGTTGGTGGATGATACAGTGCAGAAAAATTGATACTGTTGCTCCTGCGCTTTCACAAGCTTTTCTTATTAGCCCAACCAGCCCAATATTTGCACCAGACATGTATCTTCCTCCGTCAATTGTCACACCTTGGAGTCGATTCCAGTCCAAGTTATATTTGGTCAACGTCTGTTGTAGTTCCTTAAAAATATCTGCTCCAGTTGTAGTGCCATGCATGCTGTTAACCGATGCTAATTCTTGGGTGACATTAAGATCGTCGTCAACTCCACGAACAAATACTAAAAGTTGTGAGGTGTCACTAACGTCGGTCGATTCATCCATCGCGATAGAATAGTGAGAGTGAAACGCTGTGCTTTCCCAGAAATCTGGTGGTGTATATTATTGCCAATATCGTCAATTCGACGAGCAACAGTATTCCGGGAAAGACTTATCGTTTTGAAAAGTTTCACCTTTTCCGGACATAATACCCCAACAGCTTCCGTCATACACTCTTTAACGATGTTTCCATCCATAAAGGGTTTCCCTTTTTTCGCCAACAAATAAGCAACTTTCATGCTAACTAAAGTCAATGATTCATTTTCCGAGTTAGCCTTCCTAAATAAATTTCGCTGAGAAGACAAACTACGACTCATTTTTTCAAATTTTTCAGTACGCTGCTTGTCCTTAAATTGTGAGTAAGCTGAAGCATGTTTTGTTTCATAATGTCGATGTAAATTGTATTCCTTCATTACAGCAACAGTGTCATTGCAAATTACACATATAGCTTTGCCATTCTTTGACTGCGATTGCACAAAGAAATATTTGAATCCCCATTCTTCTTTAAAAACGCGGCACTCGTCATCTACTTTCTTCTTTTTGTTTCCATGTTCAATAATAATTAAGTTATAATATATTAAATATAGATCTAAATATACCAATTTACAATATATCAACTGTAAAGAATGTAAATAAGCTCCGCGGCCGACGAATGTTTGGTTTGTCGTGGACTGACGCGACGCGACGTGGACAATCTCGTAGCTTTGAGTGCAGTCTGCCGCTCCGCGCCGCCTGCAGAGCGCTGTACAGTCAGAGTACAAAATCATTCTGCAGTCGAGCGGCCGAGTCGTACGTTTTCGAGCTCATTCTAACCTAACGGCTAACCGAATGCGCTCTTCATCTGCGCGAGATCTAATACCGACGCGCCACGCGCCACGCTACATTTATATTTTACGAAATTTTTCAAAATCCTTGGCGGGCCGGATAAAATCGCCTGCCGGGCCGGGTTTGGCCCGCGGGCCGTAGTTTGGACACCTTTGATTTAGATAGTAGATTTGTAATATCACCAGCACAACGAGGCTTAGAATAGTGTAAACAGAGTCATATACATTTAAACTCACTTCACCAGTTCAGGACAAACTTGGTCAAACTTTAATAGGTAGGTACGCAGGTAGGTAGGTAGTAATGTATGAAGATCTATAAAATATTAGCTTTGATGATTGGGAGGTCAATCCCTAAAAACCAACATAATAGAGGTCGACGGTGCCCGCTTTATTTGGTAGTCAAGTGGTGTTATTACGGTTTACAAACTTTGAATTGGCCATTTGAAAAAGTTGAATGTGTTAACGATAAATTTTATTTTATATGCCTTATTTCCAAGCAGATTAAATGAGAAGGAAAATAAAGTATTAGTATTTTAACAAGCCAATAAATGGTTAGCAATTTCGTGTATATCTAACTTTTTAAAATTTATCTAATTTTCTAACCATCATCCATTGGAAAAAAATAATTTAACAAAATTTTACCTAACGCCTTCTTCAATCAACTTGATAAATATTTAAATACTATAACCGAAAAGTAATAAGACTTATTTAATAATAAATAAATACGCTTTCATGGCAATGAAACGTGCAATAACGTCACAGCTGTTTTTAAGGTTCTGTGTTGTACTTAAGTATTCTAAAGTATTCGTTAGCTTCCAACTCTCTAAGCCTTCTTATATTGGTCGTAATGACCATCCTTCGAAGATAAAATCTATCTCGAGAAAACGGCCCTCAATTTCCCATATTGCCCAAATTTCAATTCAATTCAATTCAATTTTCAATTCAATTTTCAATTTCAATTTTTTCTTTCCTGACCAATTCGCCGGTCAAATGCTCTTCATAGGTCAGTATTTGACCCCTTTTCCTTGCTCCAAGGCTATTTTTAAGCGTAGGCTGCGAGTTGTTAGGCATTATTTTCTTCCTCATCTACTAAACTCAACAGTATCATCGGAGCTAGCTCCTAAAATGTTTAATTACTTAATAATAATTATCTTTGGTATTAAGGTACACATTTTTATTTTACCTAAGTCAGAAATTAAAATATTTACATCCACAAAACCCTCCCCAACGAATCACCTAAAGTTTAAGTTTTAGGGGCCCGTATAAACCCGTTTGGTAAGTTATTCTAATATGTTAATGGTTGGTTTCTATTTAAATATTGCTTTAAAGTGTTTCTCGCGATTTTAGTATACATAGTACAAACAACTATGCTGGCAGTCTACGCTATCACGTACTAGCTTCATGGTTTGCCCAAACAAAATACAGATCTAAGTAAGTGTTTATGGTTAAAATCACATTCGCTTAATTTTCAAAAGTTGTTAACATATGTAGGGTAATATTATTCACTATGTTGTTTGAACGAAAAGTTATGTATTTTAAGTACTAATATTATTATTTGAAAGCTTAGATACCAGTTTATGTACACATGTTCATTAGCCTGTGTAATCTACAGCAAGTCGAGCGTTAGGTATCAAAGAGTAATTTTAAACTAAAAGGTAAAAACAGTCCTTTATTTATTCAAAATGTACTGGTAACCATAGACATTTCATTTTAATAATTGTTATAACGCAGGCTATTTACGATCATTTTATGCCCAACTGAACTATGTTGTTTTTTCTTATGCAAGTCAGGAGAGTAAGTAAGTAATGAATCTTAAAAAAATGGTATGAATATGATATGCGGATTCGAACCAGTGATCGGAGTTATATTTGCAATTAGTCACGAATAAAGCTTAGGTAATATCATCCATTCAGTTTTACTTTCCAAACCTCACTTGTTCGCTAAATTATACGTTTTGATATCTATGAAAGCCATTTTTGTATAACTTCGCGGGAAGTCATGCATACGCTATATGTTTCCCTAAAATATATTATATAAATAAATAACAGATACATACACACACATTCATAGACATTCATTTTTGTAGACATCAAAGTTATATTTCTTTGACGTGTGATCGTTTTTCGGCCCACTTTTCCAACATATTAGTAAAATGCTCACTCAGATCACTCACTTATTTTACAATTAATTTATTTTCATCTGTGTTTACAAAAATGTATACGGTAAAATAATATTATAACTAAATTATAAATAACTCAATAAAGCATAATAAGCATATTTGAATCTAGACTTCAGGCCCTTGATAGAGATGAATACTGACGAAGTATGTTAATAAATGCACAAATTAATCATTTAATCTGAAGAGAAATATTTATTTCTATATTAAATATAGTTCCGAGATGTTTAATTTCCAAAAGTACAATTTATATACATCCCGAGAGACCGAGATTCATTTTTCTTACATAAAAAGCGAAAATAAAGACAGGAAAATTTAAAAAAACGCGAAAAGTACACCAAATCTAAATTCTACAACTAAATGTACAGATTTTCATTAGAACTACGAGTATTCGGTTATATTTAAGATATAAAGAAAGAATTAATTAATTTCAGCTTTTAACGTAACATATTACAAAAAACTTTAAACAAAATAAACAAAATATTTGGATTGTTTAGTACGTATAATGTCGACTGTAATGTCGACCTAGCGATGCTTTGTTCAGATCCAACGCGACAATGTCGTATAATTTTGGTTCCGGTACAAGAATGCTATCTAATTTAATTGTTTCAGTTTCGTTGGAATTTCACATCGTAAACGTCGCCTCGTCATGAATGTAAAACAAATTGTAAATACCAAAATAAATTCTATGGCAAATAGCCGATTGCGAGCTGTCACTATTTTAGTTCAATTCATTATTTTACTACAAATATTTTGTAGTTAGCAGTTAAATTATCTTAACCGTCCAATATTTCCCAACACGTCCGTTGAATTGTTTAGAAATAAAATTTTAATCAAAAACTCGTGTTTTAATGAAATTAACATTTTTAGTATTTTTTCATTCATAGGTAGGTTTTTTTTTTATTTTATAGGTGAACGCATTGAAGCTAAAATAACAGAATCCAATAAAAATATTGCAATTTATCGGGTGATACTTAATCCTTAAAATAAATTAAAATGGTAGATATTCAACATTTATTTGAATTTGTAAACTGTGCTTTTATTATTTACGAGATAAATCGTTTCAGATACATAGAAAATATTTGAAAATGTGTAGGTTTTTTTGAAATTTGTCTTATTTGAAATTAAAGATTAATTGTCACTATAAATTATATTGTGACTATAAATGATTGTGTCACGTTTTAATATAAAATATATTGGAATTTTGACCTTATCGTGGCAAAACATACGTAAATAAAAGGAAATTTCAAGGACTGTAATTATGACATTTTTGGGATCACGCTTTTAACCACCGACTACAGTATTATAGCTATATTCTCCACTTCGGGATGTAGGATAAACATCCGAAAATAGATAGAGCCTCCTTTACAGTGAATAAATAGGCTTACATTGCGAAAAGCTTACCCGCCTAGTAACGGAGAGGGATAAAGGGCAACCATCAACCCTTAAGGAAGATACATACCACATATAAGAACGGCAATAATAAAACTACGATCTTATACTGTTGTTCTTCTAAATTACCATTTTGTGACAGTATAATACAAAATCAAGAAATATAACTAAACCCACCAGAAAGTTACCTATTAAGTTTTTACGGTAAATTTAGTATAATTTTTTATGTTAATAATAAAAACAGCTAGCTAGACGTTGAAATTAAATAAAATACGAATGATTTAAACCTTCCTGAATAATTTTATTTATTTATTAAAGCCAAAGCCAATTAAAGCTTACGCCTATGTACTTACAATAGGATTTAAAACTTTGTTGAGCTTAACTATAGTTTTTTGAAGGTGTATATGTAATGTGTGAGTAAGTATGTTCGTGATTGTGTGTGAGTGTATGAATGAACATCGTATATGTTGTGTATAGATAAATTAATCTTTTATTTGCAACGTTTTCATTTTGAATCAGACTGGCATAAAATAGTTTGGATTTTTGAGAGAAACTAGATACATCAACCTCGCTGAATTTGGTGTTGCAGGCACCGAGTAAACGGTATAGAACAGAGTTTCTGGTATAGTTTGCATGCCATGCACTTACTAGGTACTTTACTTACGTTTGTAGGTTACTTTTCCCCGTATCTGTTATCATACTACCTCTCTCTGTTAGCTAGTGCTCTGTGGCAGATTTTTAAAATTCAATTTTATTCCTGAGAAATTTAATAAATGATAAACTGCTAATAGTTCTTTTTTAGTTGAATTGCTCTCTTATAAAAGATATTAAATAATTAGGAAAAATAGTAACTGAAAGGCAAATAAATGGTCTAAAACATGGAAAAGTTTGTTTTTTTAATTTCTATATTATGAAGCTGTTATTAAATAAAAACCAACAATTGCTTTCTGACCGCGCAAAGAGTAAAACCTGATGCTTTATAAAATTGACGCTTTATAAAATTAAAGCGTCAAATTTCAAGGTTGACTGTCAATATGCCTTAAAAGCTCTTTTCTCACTTTTTCTGCTACCAAATTAATACTATTAACAAGTTGCCTAATTTCCACGTTATACACAAGTTCCTTCATTCTACCTCAAACGTAAAAAGTTTCAGCGGATTGATAAGGATCAGGAGATCGTAGAATATGCAAATTATTTTTTATTTTACATTATTTTTATTACATTTGCAAGCATTCAATAAATAAATAAAATATAAAAGTGGTCGAATTTCCCACCTATTGCTACTTGAAAATTAGATATAAATTCTAATAACAAATACTATATCGGGTTGCTTGTCGTATTAAATATGAACTCTTCGTGCCCTTTGGCTACTTGAGGAAATTCTCCGGGTTTATTTGCGCACGTTTTCGGCTGACTACTCAAATCGAACCCTCCTAGAGGAGATTCTTTTTGCGATTTTCTGAAGTGACTTCATTAAGTAAGCCTTAGTTACGATATATTATTATCTATTTCGGTATATGACCTTACAAATGCCTATTTCTTTATTTGCTAGATAATAATATTTTAACCTTTTTTACAGAGACAAGATTGGGTATATTCTTAAAAAAAAATCATTAAAAATAACACTTTTTATCTATATATTAATACGTGAAGAGAAAAATTTGTTAAGCATGTTGTGCACACTGACTAGGAGTTTGAGTTTGGCATAGTTAAAGTGTATATGGAGGAGTGCAGAAAGTTAAAATTATCTATAACATATATCACAAATACATTAAATTTAATAAAATAAAACGTTCATACTACTGACAGCCAATTGAAAGAATGAGTTTCAAACTGTGAATTTTGTGTGATTTCAAATGTTCCTTTTTCAGCAGTCTCTCAATGTCAATGAAATAGTAATTTTAAACAAAAATAATTATTAATGCCATCTTATACTTCTATAAATATTACTTCTCATTTTTACATGAAAAAACTAAAACTGACAATGAATTGTATCAAAAAATAAATACAAATACAAGCTGTAATTATATTTTAACTGTTACTAACATTGAATTTTAAATTTCATAGGAATTGCAGAGAATTAAGGCAAACAACAGAACTCACTTTAAACTTAAAACACTTATAACTTCGACTGTGTTAAGTAAGAAGACACATAAGATGACTCACTTAAATACAGATTTAAGATGCAAATTCTCTACCTGTGCTACTGATGCAACAAAATGGCCTCGTAACTGATAAAAAAACGCATACCCTGAAAACACGAGTTTACGACGAATGAAATTAAACACTCGGTGCGAGCATAACGGCTTAAATGAGATAAAGAACATACTCAAAAATATACTCAAATAAACGTACGTGCGCATGCGCAATGTGTTATGAAAACAAAACGAGTAAATACATATGAAGTTTCTATGGGTTGCTCTTCACCTCAAACTAAACAGCTTTTGCTTTTCAAGTTTTCTTAATTATGACTTTAATTATCACCGGATCAGATCTTATGGATTTTCTTACAACGGGCGAAATACGCGTCTTAAAAAGAGATCCGCCTATAACATTTTTTACCCGGTGCGAAAATGCACATAAAAAAAAGTTGGATATATTTATAAGTATTGTAATTAGACATTCTTTCACTTAAATAAATAAAAAATAAACGCTGGATGGTCATCTTTGAATCCGATACAAATGAAGCGGACGTGTCTATAACGCGATTTATTCTCAGTATTTGGAGTGATACACTCCTTATCTGTTTTACCAATTTCCTAAGTAATGTTTTATGTATGGTTTTTTCCTTTGTGCGCTTAATACATTATGCAGAAGTCTGTCTTTATATATAGGTATTATCCCCCTTTTAGCTTGAGGCGACGAAGACTATTTTAAACTGAAGCGACATTTGCGCATTAGAAATTTAAATTTCCCTTAATGTGATGCCTCTAACCGAGAGATACATTTGATCGGAATTAATTTAAAGAAACCGTCATAGATACCTATATGTTTTATAGTTTATTCATTTTCGTAAATCACCGTTATCTTGTTTAAAACGCACATATAGGGTGATGATTTTAGAGGCGTTGTTTTCAAGAAGAGATAAAACGCATATAATTTGATGTTATGGCTAAGAATTTAGTTTTATTATAAAGATAAGGGTTTGCCATTATGTTTTAAAAATGATTTCGGGTAAGTGGCCGCCGCGGCTGACTCGAACAAATTCCAGCCGAGAGGCCCAATTTTCAACCACTTTTTGCAGCAAGTTGGGCCGTATTCAGCAATAACGCGCCGAATATTCTCTTCCAAGGCGTTAATCGTGTCCGGCTTATCTGCGTAGACAAGCGACTTCACATAACCCCACAAAAAATAGTCCAGCGGTGTTAAATCGCACGATCTTGGTAGCCACGCCACAGGCCCACGACGCGATTTTTACTTTATTTTAGAGTGATTTTAAAAAAATTTAGAGTGATTTTTTCTAAATTTACACTATTTGCAAACGTTGTTCAGGAGTAAGTCTATTCATTATGAAATGGCAAACCAAACTGAGCATAAATCAAGTGACAACTGTCAAAAACAACAACTACGACAAAAGTAGTGTCAGATTGAAAACCACGCCTCTAAAAAAAACACCCTTTACAATTAACATCCGTTTTGACGCCCATATCTACGTTATAAAGGGGCGATCTATTATCATAAGAAATTTATACTCGCTAACCCAGAGAGGTAGTGTAAAACATATATATTTTTATGTTAGCGAAAACATAGTCTTAAAATTATTGAAAAAAATACATCATCCACTTTACTTTGCGCCAAACGCGGATGAGGTTGTAGAATCTGGGAGACGCAAAAAAAAAATGACGACGTTCAAAATTGGGAGATTCGCTAATGCTGGGAGTTCATTCACTGTTTCATGGTTAGGAATTTCCAAGGATTTATTGGGAGCGGTCTGGTAGTTCGCGGTTGAGCAACAGTTAAAATTCTTGTGGTTTCGGTACGTACTTAAACAGAATGTCCCAAGACCATTCCCGAAGACGTAAGGGATTGTTTATGTTCCCCATTACACGTAAGAAATTCTATAAATAAATGCGAAAATAATTCATGCCCAAATTTATTAAGTTTATCAATGTGCTCGTGTGCTCCTAAAAATGTTAATCCTCACTTGCTCAATTTGGCAGGTATAGCGTTCGGTACGAGGTGACGCATGGTCTAGCTAGACTCTAGACAACGACGTTTGGCAGGATATTCATTTCATATGGAAAAACATACGTCGTAAAGTTTAGAGAACTCGCTAAACAAAAGTTATTCAGTTTGAAGAGTAGAATAACCTAGCAGGATGTGCATAAGAAGAAGTTCATCCTGTATATATTAATAGTGAGAAATCTATACAGGCAATTAAATTATTATTACAAAATGGAGTTACCCTGGTCTAAACCATAACTTCAGGAATATATGCTCAGTCCCGTCTACCCTCGGGACCTATATCTAATTATCGCAAGGAAGTATTTCGACATCAAGTTATTAAGCGACGGTTTCAGCCTCCGCAAGTAAGTTGGGGCGGAAGTTAAGCCTCGCGGAGCGACACGACGTTATGACGGTGCACAGGTCATAACATTTAAAACTATTAAGTACATGGTTAATGACATCATAGCACGGATGCCTGCATAGGCAAATGTTTATAGTTGATGATTTCACCCGAACTGCGAAAATTGGGTATTTTTACAAGCGATATTACTGGAAAACATAGATTATTTGAAATTAAACTTATCAAAACAGTCAAAAAAAATCTATCCAAAATGTTTAATGGTCAAAAACAAAGAGACTAATTATTGAAAGAAAATTTAATAATCATATAAATTACTATTTAAACGAATGAAAAAACTGAAATTTGTCTTTGCATTCAGCGCATTGACCTTATTTTGCGTTTTCTTTGCCTGTACTTCTGATGAGAGAAGGTTGAATATAAAAAAGGTTGATTTCACGCTCCATTTTTATGAGTTTCTTATTTATCTCGTTATTGCGACATATAAAAACATATTTGTATACCACCCCACTATATTATTATTATTATTTATATTGCATGCATTTTTATTTTATATTTCACATTGTAATCAATTTAAATTTTAATTTCTAATTCAAAGCAATACTTGATAAAACATGATTTATTTTATACGAAAATCCCATTTTCGTAGTAAAATTTTCTAAATACCGTATTAAGATGACTTTTTACAATATAATAGTCGTACAAAACAGTATATTGACATTTATATATTTGAAATCTTTTAAATATTTTTACAGATTGAAATTTTTCAGTCTCAATGCCTAAAGGAAAATTAATTCCTAAACGCACAGATAGTTGCATCGCTTGAGTTTAATGCACGCTGGTTTAAATATAGGCCTGAATTTTATGAATACTTCCTAACTTTCACCTACCTATATGTACGCTTATAAAATACGGTCAAAATTTTATTAAAGTAGTAAGGAAATGAGTTAAAAAGGAAACAATAATAATAAAAACAATGAAAATGGAACGAATATGATGTAAAATGAATGAGAAGTGAATAATTCAGTGAAGATTTACTAGAATAACCATTACGCGCAAATCGTTAAGATATAGTAAAATATATTTCTTGAATACCGTATTTAGCTGATTTAATACATTTTAATTCTATTTATTTTTATATTCTATATATTTCTATTTATATTTCTATTTATATTCTATTTCTATTTCTTCAATTCATATGTTTTTTATATTTCATACCTACTAGATTCGCACTTCACCTACTACGTTCACTTTTGCGCGAAATCATTTGTTGTCTCGCGAGACGCGTTCGAAACTATGCCATCGTTGCAACTGAATGCAAATATGCATCAAAATGCACTACATATAATATTTATTTATAGTACATTGATACCTCAGGGTCCTTAAGGCATAGATACAATATGATACAAACTCAAAAAAAATATAAATTAATTTATCCATGTGACTGCTTTTTATTTGCTTGTTTTTTTTATTGAACTATTAGGAGACGAGCATACACCCATTAATTAGGATTATTTAATAATAATATAATTATAATTAAAAGTGATAACATTATGTTGTGACAAAGTGATTAAACATTATGAAGTCCCGTAGCTTGCGGCCAAGTGCTAAACTACTTCTACAAATGATTTGCGTGTCCTTGGAATAGCACATTGTGCTATTAAGGTGATGCACAGCACTAATTCTTTGCACGTGATTACGAATTACAATAATGTACGTACAAGCAATGTCAGTGTAAATATTATTTTTTGTTATAAATGAGAGATATAAATTAATAAATACCACACAATAATTTAAAGTTCTAAATAGATAAATAGTTATTTTAAGTGATTTAGTCTTTTGAATACCTTTTCAGTCCACGTTTTTTTTTTATTTACTTTATTTGTCCTATCTGCCTACTTTACATTAATATGACACTAAAAGTAAACTATTAAAAGGGACGGGCCCTTTTATTTATTTCATACGTTTAATTATGAGCTGTTAATCAAAGAAATTTTAAATGCGTATTTTTTATTAATTATTATTTTGCACGTATTTTACGGATCAGCAAAAAATATTATTTGTCAGATTTCTGTTCTTAAACACGAATGACCGCGTTCATTAGGCAGATTAAGAAAATTCAAAAGATCTGATCCAGAAAACTACTAAAACCTTTAGTTGCTTGGTTGTTATTATTTACTAGGGAAATTATTTCAGATACATAGCTTATATTATTTGAAAATGGCATGTAGGTTCCTTTGATATGCACGCACGCTTTAAGTCTTAAACGGCTAAACAGTTTTTCATGAAGAACTTTTTCATGCTAAGAACACCCCTTTGTTTGCGTCAGGGGTATTGTCCTTTCTCCATAAAGTTCCCCATAACCAATTCGACATTGCTAGTACATATGTTCAGTCGCACGCGAAACATTCACCAACTCTTCAATGTTCCGAAACGCCGTACCAATGATGCTGAGAAAAAAACCACGTGTGAATACTTTTTTTATAAATAGTGAGGCGCATAATATACGGCATGTGTTTAATATATGTTAAAAAAAATAATAATATTTTTACAATACCGCCATTGCGAGTATAATTTAATTTTAAACTTTTCTTGTATTTCTTTACTTTAGCGAGAATCTATTATCGTTTATTTGTATACGCAATTGTATGTACCATTTGTTATATACTATACTGTTGGTTTTCCAAATAAACAATAAATAAATAAATGTCGAATACACCTCCGTAATTTTCCTCCTACCGTCCTGCGTTTCGATAACTGTCCGTAGGTACCGGATGCACTGCATTGGTTTCAACGAGACGATCTCGGATATAGTGTCGCGCGCCGTGCGACTGAACGCTATGACATCTGCGGGTTGTGTGATCTAGCAGTGGGCATTAACGCGATAATCATTTAACTGCGGTTACGTTAAACGCGATTTCAAAATAGTCTAATACTCAAACGGCTTCAAATAGCTTGCTTGTGATTTGTAGCTGAACTCGTCGCCGCGCCACGTTGTGCCCTATAACGCGCACGTGCAGTGTGATTACGCTAGGAGTGTAATTTTACTTGATGGCTTTTTAACGCCCAGTTGAAAAGTATCTACGAAAGTGACATATTTTCGTTATGCCCAGATTTTCAGTGCATTTCCTGTGACCCAAAATACTATTTATAATAATACTATTTTTGAACGCTGCACGCGGATTTTACATAATTTGAACGAACAGCGCACTGGATGAATGCGCATTGTGCTGGTATTTCCGCCGTACACAAATTTACGGTAATGGTAATTTATGATAATATTTTATTATGATAGCATATTCAGGCTATTCGAAATGGTCGTTTTCCTCTCTGAACGCTAGGATATACAATCCGATGAAGTTCCTATAATGTTAATATAAAAAATAAATCATAACGAACAAAAAATATATATTTAATAAATATAAAACTACTTCTACGCCCTAGAGTTTTGAATGCAGATCCTACGTGTCACGTTGACGTATTCGACATGTTATCTGAGTTACGCAAACATAAATAAAAATGGTCTATACCAGAGTTAGGGCGGTGGAGGTAGGGGGCGGTGGAAGGGGAAGGTGGAGGGGGGTTCAATGCACTCCGTATCATTTTTATGACGACCTTATGACGTCACCGAAATTTACGCCCTGCGTTGGTAGAAATGTGAAACTTATACGAGTAGGTTTAACTAAATTTGAAGTTGTTGGCAAAAAAACCTTTTGGTAATAGTTTTTTTTGTAAATTTAAAGGCATTTAAAAGCTCGTTTTAAAAAGGTTTATTTACTATAATTTTATTGAATTATAAGATATCGCCGTATGTTCGCATGGACGGAACTAGCCGTGAAAACCTGATAAACATGACGTAATGTCATGTTTATATGATAGATATTTGTTATGTCATATCATAATATGTATAACATTATATGTCATGTCATAAGATAGATATTCTCATAATTCGCTATAAATTACGGTCGGCGTCGAACCGGGTCATTTTTACATAACAGCCTTCTTTCTGTATTTTCCCAACTAAATCTCGGCTAAATTTGAACGCAATGCGTCACCCCCCCCCCCCCCCTTAGAACCCTCTGAGATTATTATGTCCTTTATAACCTTTGATATTCGTATAGAGAGAGGGTATGCCGTGGCAAAAGAACGTTATCCGTTTGCGGAATATGAACCCCACTTTGCCCAGACAATACCCACAATTTAATACCCGTTTTCGGAATTTAACTTTCAAAAGACAAAACCCTTTACAGCACATAGAAACAGGCGCTGATATAGGCTTTCGTTCAGGGGACGGAAATTTATGTGTGATTTTCCCAATCTTCCAATCAGTTTGTTTTAGTATAAAATCCATATGCAATACTTATCTTTAAGGCGCTGAAATGAACGAAAACAAACGGTTTTTATTTTTTTAAATACTAAAAAGGATTTAACGAAAAAAGAAGTTTATTTAAAATATTTTTATTTATCTTTATTTGGGCAATAAAACAATTATATGAACAAATAAAAACAATGGTACCAACTTATAAAACAACTTGTAAACAAGTATAAAATAAAACCAATTAAATATTCCACCGAGTGACTATAAAATGAATGTTTAACCTAAGAAATTCAAGAGAAATTCAACTTGTCACACGTGAAGGTAACCTAAGACTCATTACCTCAAGTAGTGACCTTCAGTTAACCCCACCTGACATTATTTTGGATGCATATACAGCATCAGCTTTAGTCCTTCTTTCAGCTGAGGATTCAACTTTATGAAATCGAGAAGAATCGGATCTACTTTCAAAGTGCGTAGAGGACTTACGATCTAAGTGTTTAAGGAATTTATGTTGAACCGCTTCAATTTTGGATACATATGGCTCGTACTTAGGATTCCATATTTGGGAGCCATATATATTATTATTATTACACATAATATACATTATTATTTAGGTAGTCTGTAAAACTTTCTGAAAATAATTTTTAGAGCTAACTTTGGTTTTTTTTTTCTATCGAGGAAATTTTCTATAAACGTGTTTCGGAAACAATAGTTTTCTTAGAAATATAGTCAAATATGACATATCTTTTCCTCTTTGCATAAATGCTGAAAATGATTTACAAATTATTTAATTGGTTCAATTCAGCCTCCAAAATAATATTCTGTTTTTCAATCTTAAAAACTATATGATATGAAATAAAAACTCCGAGGTAAATGTAAAAGAAAAAAAAATATTCGACGAGGATTTTTAATTGGTCAAAATAAAGTACTTTCGTTGTGGTTCAGGGGGGCAATTGCACCCATTTCTTTCCCCCTCCCCCCTGTTTCCGCGCCTGCATAGAAACGGCATGTCAAAGCAACGTCGGTATTAAAATTCTATAGCTGCATCATAAAAGAGACTATAAACTAAAACTAACTAAAATTCCTGCACATATAACATAACCCATATCCAGCCACCCCCAACATCCCCTTCCTGCATATGTTTCTATAAAAGATTACGTCACCTTAGAATAGCAGTCCACGCTATAAAGGTGATGTAAAATGAAATATACCTATTGTTTTTTATAAAAAATAATAAATAAATGAAATGATATCACCCGTCAACCATACAGAATCAGAATTTTTTATACAGATTCCTCCACTTTGTGCAAAAATAAAGCCTTAGTTGTCTAAAATACAAGTACGTCGATTTAATTAAACGTTCATTGTTGGTTTTAAAAATCTGTTTAATATTCCGTTTTTTATACACCGAGTTCCAAGACCATTCCCGAAAAAAAAATCCAGCGAACCTGGCCCTGCGATTTATAGTGATATTCCTTAAGGAACTATATCAAAATTCATCATGGCTTCCGAGTAAAAAATTTTAACTTTAGTGATAATATGAAATCGCTCGCGTCATAAGTTCGGTCGCTAGCGAGGCCGCGTCGCACCGGGTCATTACACGAGTGTTTTGATATAAAAAAAACGCATTTTTTTATACAATTTCTTACACGTAATAGGGAACATACACGGGAATGGTCTTGGAACAACCTGTATAGTCAGCCGATGTGAAATAATTGAGTGCTTCACAGTTGCTTTAAGCCGTCTACTTATCGCGAACAAATTTATCATCTCATTTATTCCGTCTACCTTTATATTTTTTTGAAACGGCTCATTTTCCGCCGGAGGCTAACGACTCGTGGAAGTCGCTTCGCTCCCCGGAAATTGCCCGACGCAAAATAGTAGGCACAATCTACTGGAGGGGCCTCCTGCCCCCCTAGTATGTAGACGCTCGGGGGGGGGGGAGACGCGGAAAACTGACACGGCTGTAATAATTGCCGTAAATGTACGGCGATTCAATTAATTTCAGTTAGAGCATTATCATTGACATATCAAAAAACACGGCAATCACAGCTACACATGTTTAATGTTTTCTAAATAAATATTACTATATACGGCAATCTGGGTTCTTTTTATAATAAATACGGCAAATTCACTACTTTAGGTATGGCAATTAAGATTCTGACAGGGCAACACTGCGTGGAAGCCTTTCGCGAGATGCGAACGCGAACGAGTCGTACTGTATTCTTCCTACCGCCATCAGAACGACGACGCCAATCGGGGGTAAATGGGCCGGCAATTTTAATCATCCATCCCTCTATGCCGATGGAACACAGAAATGTTTTTTTTTTCATTCATTACTAACTAATCGCACATAAACTAATTTGTGGAAAAGTTAAGATTTGTATTTTTGATCAAAGGGTGAAGAAAATTAGACCCACTTTGAAAAAAATATAATGTTGGCTATCGAGTATTTTTAATTCCCTACCTTCGTCTAGAGCAGAGGTTTCCAAAGTGGTCCGTGAGGACTGCCAGGCAGTCCCTGACAGGAAGAAAAAAATGATTCCACTATACAAAAAAAAACTATCACAGTGTGGGAATACTGGGGGATGGAGTCCAGTCCACGAAGGATAAAAAATACTGGGCTTGGGGTCCACAGGGAAAATAAGTTTGGGAAACATTGGTCTAGAGCTAATATCCTTTAACTAAAATTTACCAATTCTCAAGAATAAAAATTATATAAATAACTGTAAATGCCTACCTTTAGAAATTGATACATTTCAAAATCTGCAATATACAAGTTGTCCTAAGAAAATCCGATAAAAACCAGCTAATTGGCCCTGTGATTTCAAACATGATTTGTAAAGGCGAATATCGAAATTCATCGTGATATCCGAGAAAAACAATGATCGTGCACACGCAACGCGTAGGTCAAGCCTACGAGATATCGATCACGTTTTGCAACGCCAAACGTAATCTACACAAGCGTTTTAATTTTCGTATTTTTTTTTTATTATATAATTTCTTATTTTTAATAACACAACACAAACACACCCTTACACACACACACCCACATAAACACATAAACACTCCCTTCCAAATCTTCTGGAATAGCCTCGGAACGCTCTGTATATTGAACTCAAAAACACTTTAAAAGCGTTAGCATACATTATTAAATTTGGTATATTGAGTAGTTTTCTTTAAAATGTTTCGATTAATTATTTTCTGTCAATTCCTGTCGTATTCATTACTTCACATCTATTATTTGTTATTTTAGTTATTTATTTCCCTTTATCACTCTCTTGAATTCCGGGAAAGTAATAATATTATAATGCAAAATATAATAAGAAATAATTTTATGTCAAATTTTAAGTGACCTAGAAAAGCGGAGACTGCCCTCTTAAGCGTAGATAAAATTATTACAGAACCACCTGTTAAAATACGAAATAATTTATAGTCAGCTATTTATAATCAAGCTTGGGATCCGATGGACTCTTCCCATATGAACGAATGGAGCATGAACGAAGAGAGGCTGTGAACGATCTGGGCGGGGTTAACTAAGCCAGCCTCATCAGGAAATTCCCGGTCTGAACACTGGGCTCATCGGAAGATCCGAATTGATGGAAACTGTACGCTAGAATTCATTTCGATTCGTTCAAGCAAATACAGAAGAATAAATATATCTCTATACATAATGAACTACGCAAGTAAACGAGAACTAGTAAAAAAACTTTTCAGAGATGATCGCACATGCCGTTTTCAGAATGGTATACCAAATGTTCCAAGCCCATCCCCGAAGACTTGTGTTGAATTGGAGGACAGCCAGATGGCTGCAACACTCGGGCCATATTCCTGGGGCCCGTTGCGTATACATCGTAGTCTGTAACTGAAGTGTATTATTGTGTGCGTCTTGTTACTTAGCCCAGTCGACGGTGCTGAGAAAAGAGCCATTGAATATTCTCAGCGGCGAAGAATGACCTAGGCGGATTTGACCCTCTGGGGATTCGAACCAGGCAGAGATATATCCCGGCGCTTATACCTCTGCACCACCAGGCCGTTTACCAAAGACTTAAGGGGGTGTTCATGTTTCCTATTACGTGTAATAAATTGTATAAAAAAATGCAAAAATAATTCATGCCCAAATTTAGTAATTTTGTGAAAGCGCTCGTGTAAATTCCTTTTTGCTCGCGGGCGCTCGGCCAATGCCGGTCAATGACCCGGCGCGGAGCGGCCTCTCTAGCGACCGAAATTTTTCATATTATCACGTAAAGTTTACAATTTTTTTTGAATTATGATAGTTATTCTTGTAAATATTCATTAAACCATTCACTTCTCATTCATTATACGTCAAATTCGTTACATTTTCACCGTTTTTCATAATTATTGTTTATTTTTTTACTACTTTAATGAAATTTTGACCGTATTGCATAATCGCACAGATAGATAGGTGAGGGTGAAAAGCTTTCATAAAATACAGGCCTGTATTTAAACCAGCGTGCATTACGTCAAGCGATGCAACTATCTGTGCTTTCGGTATTAAATTTTCTGTAAACATTCTGGCTATATAATTTGTTTGAAAATTTTCAATCAATAAAAATATTAAAAAGTCAATATACTTTCAGACTTTTATCTAAGTATTGTAAACTTACAGCGAACGCCTATTATATATTTTTATATATATATATATTTAAATCACCGTTTACAATAAATAAATTAAATAGTTCTTAGCGTCGTTGACAATGCCGCTAATAGGGTTTATATTAAAACTAATTTTCTTCCGTAGCTCATTGGAGATCCCGTAGGAATTAATAAATGTCACTTAGACGGGCGCGGGCGGTCGCGCGCAGAAGACCCGCGGGGCGAGTCCGAACGAATTATGACCTCGTTAAAAACGAGGGTACACTGAATAATAAAATTTGCTTCCTTTTGATGCCGTTTTGGCTAAATAATGACGAAGGAAGTTGCTTAGTTGCTTTCTTCCTCTCCGCGGGGACTGAGAACGATGAATAAACCAAATAATTTCCATGCAAATTACACACTATCAAAATTTGATGAACTCGTGCCGTGTGCTTTACGTTTAAGCATCGACAGTATTTTACCACTAAAACTACTATAAGAAATATTGTATATCGATGCTGAATTAACAGAACGATTTAGCAACAAAAGAGGGAGAAATGGTACCTACAGAAAATGTGCAAATATTCAAATTGTTATTATCTTTTTTTGTTGTTTAAATATTATATTAATTTGAATCTCATTCATAAATGCATTCAAAGTGTAGTTTACTAATATTATACAAACAAATTATATAAAAATTAATATCGAAACTCACAAATATATTATATGCACGCTGATTTAAATACAGGCCTGTATCTTATGAAAGCTATCCAACTATCACCTACCTATTTGTGCACTTATGAAATACCGTCAAACTTTCATTATGGTAGTAAAAATGAAAATGATGAAATGTAATTAATATGGTGTAATTAATGAGAAGTGAATAATTTAATGAATATTTACAAGAATACTTTACGTTTAACGTAGATATATACAAATGAATCGTCATATACAGGTTGTCCCAAGACCAATCCCACAGACTTTAGGGGGTGTTTATGTTCCCTATTAAAAGTAAGAAATTATATAACAAAATGCGAAAAATTTTCATCACCAAATTTATTATTTTTGGATAAAATTAGTGTAAATCGATCTTATCAATTGATAAATCAATATTATCTGTCGAGCAATAGTATCCCTCTTACAACCTCAGAGAAGGGGTAAGGAGTTACCCCTTCTTCTTAGACCGACCTCTGTTCGACCAGTGACATTTGACAACGATCATTTAGCTCCGCCCTAATAGGGCGTTTCGAATAACGCGGCAGGTCATTAACCTCGATCTTGACTGACCGTGGCCCAGTGACCCAGTGACGTAGTTATCCGAGGGAGGAGCCGTTGACAAATAGCTGTTTTACAGCTTGTTTAATAGCTGATTTAGAATAGAAACTTTAACATTGTATTTCTTTAAAACTATTATCAATTTTGCTTTTGCTATGAATGCTCTTAGTACAACCTGTATATATATATATACACATATTTTTTACTATTTTATATTTTTCTCAAAGCACCTTTACGTTTCCCTACAGACGGTGCTTTTTCTGTGGGTGAAAAAAAATATTCTTTAAAATAACACAAAATTTCAATAAGGTTATAAGAGATAGGAAAAAACAAGATAGTAAAACGCAAAAGTTTTTTTATACCTACTTCTCAACACTATCTTTAATACACATTTTCATCCTAACATAATCTATTAATCATGAAAATTCGAATCTAATTTATTAAAAGCTCAATAAATTCCAAGAATTCACTGGCAAGTCGCATCATACCTATCTCGCTCACATTCAGGAATACAATGCAACTAATTGAGATGTGAATTAGGTATTTATCTCGGTGCCAGCTATCTTGCGACCCAGGCAACATGGTTGTTGAAAATTCGCATAGTTGCAGAGCGGATTCGCATAGTAATCATCATGATACCGCATTTCTGAAACATGACACGTCTCAGACAGAGTCAGCCCGTCTCTGATCGGAATTCTGAAAGTTCGCCCCCGATTGAAGGGTCTTCAGAAGGCTCTCCAAATGACTCATAAGAAAAACTCAAACCTTCGTTAGCAATCGACGAGGCTCGACTCCCGCGGTTCGCTCTCAAAAGCGCTGAATACTGAAAAGTAAAATGTGGCAACTCCGCGCTTAAAACTTCCACTCGTCGCATCTCGAACTTTCAAAGCGAAAAATCAACTTTCAATTTTCAGAGGTTGTTTTTTTCGTACGCTTGAACGGGTCGGAAAACCCTACTCTGTGAATATTCAATATTAACCTTAAAAGTTGAGACGAAATTGCTCCTTCAATTTTTCAACTTTTTCGAATTTTTGAGAAAAAATTAAAGTACTTAATTATTCATGCTTCACGAAATGTTTACGTAATTTGTAATTTAATTTAGGAGCGTGCTAATAAACTGTATTTTAAGGTTCTGTTTGGTAAATTAATTAAGCAGAATCATATTACGTTCACTTACTTACGTATGTCTGACCATCCATCATAGGATTCTATGTATGTGTATATATTGCACAGCGCTAGTAATGATATAAAAACCTGCTTTTGATCGAAAGATGGCCAGTTCATTGTTTGATAATGCGAAAATTAAACGGTTCATTTTACAGCATACAAAAATCTTCTCCTATATACTGATACCTTAAATGAATAACATAAAATTATTTTATAATATTATCGAAATAAAACATAAATTGCAGTGATAGTTAGAAATGCTCATTTGAGATACATTAAAAATTTAATAGTTTTCACGATAAAACTACACTCGTAAATAATGAAATAATACCTAAATAATGAAGCGAAGCGTGGTCAGGTCTTATTTGAGGTTAATTTGTTAATCCCTTTGTGAGATGAACGCCAACAAATTGCATGGCAATTCGGTAAAGAGTAATTGTATTTTTATTTATTTTTTTTTCTAAATAAATAATCATAATAATAAAAGATCTCCTTACCCCTTGCAGCTTGCTACGTTTATTAGTCACTAAGATTATTAAAATGTATGTTAAGACACATTCTTTTACTTTTACTTTTTATTAAAATTACAAAATATAAATTATTTTTGGCCCCTACTCAAGTCGGCTAAACTTGTTTGTGCTAGAGTCAGGAAAGATTGTGATCGTAAAGCTTTAAAATAATTATTATGTATTTTTAAAGCAATTGGATGCCGTTTAAAGATAAAAATATTGTGAGGATAAAGCGTTAATATAATACTAATTATGTGTTTTAAAAAAATATATATTTCACACCTGTGTATTTTGGGTCGATAATCAAACGCTTTAAGGGGACTACATACGTGAACGAAGGACTCCATTCGAACAATCTGACCTACAAATTGTTGCCTGCGACAAGAAACCTTATACGGTGAACGAAAAGGTGTAATCTCTATGACGGTCATAATGGCGCTTATAATACAAACTGCGGCCTACCATTTTGTATGACATATTGATAGCTTTTTTTTTTAAATAAGGGATATGTTTTCAAAACTAATTGTTTTAAATAATAACACAAAAACATTTTTTGAAAATTTAAAAACATAGGCATAAATTACAATTTTCATATTTAAAAACTAAAACAAAAATCTCCAATTTTAGGCAAATTTTGTTATTTTATATCTAAATCGTTATACCATCAATACCATCAATCTCAAATCAAAATTATTTTATATTTAAATCGTTATACTATCAATTTCAAATCGCTCAGATAAATCCCTCCTCCAATTTATTCTCATCATAAGACAATATTTATTTTATATGAGATATTTCTGGTTTCAGTAGTGGCTGACATCATAAAATGCTATTTCACAATTGGTTTCGTTTTTTTTTTTTTGATTAATTTTTTAAAAAAAATCCTTATATAATTCCCTAAAATAATACATTATATTTATTGGTATTACTCATATCTGTTGTGGATCCTCGCTCCTAATATCTTGAAAACCTGTAAAAATCGCATTTTTTAGCATTCAGGTGTGTAGAGGTTCTAACAACACTACGATCTCTATAAATCTTTATCAAATTATACTCTTAAAATTAACTTTTTTGTAATAAATATAAATTAAGAAATATACACTGCGATTATACCAAAAAATATTAGGTTTTATGTATATATTTATTTAAGCACCATAAGTAAGTGTTTATAAAACATAAAATTACATAACTGGTTGATTAGGTGTTAGTCTGTTTTCATTAATGAATGTATTTATTTATTGTTTATTTGGAAAACCAACAGTACAGTGTATAAGAAATGGTACATACAATTGCGTGTAAAATTGACTGATGACAGGCTTTCGCTAGTATAGAAATACATGAAAAGATAAATTACGCTCGCTCTAGGCTATTATAAATACAAATATATATATATATGAATATATATTTTTTTTTTAACATGTATTATTTTGAAACAATAGTCGGTTCAAAGTGTCAAAAAAAGAGGACAAAGGAACTATTATTATGCCTAAAGATTACTATTTTTTAATTTTGCAAATTTAATGTTTTCTGCAACTCAAGATGAAATAATATGATCTAAGGATATCACTAAAATAAAAACGCTACCCGCACGTGACTTCTTTTAAAAAGACAACATCGAGTTCCGCCTCAGCTATTTCCGCCGGTTCGTCAATATTCGAGGGATGATTCGCCCCCGGCGGCGGCCATCTTGCTTTTCGACTTTTGAAAAGGAGCCAATTCGAATAAAATTGATTCCCTCCGTTCGCTGCGCGTTTTCCCTCTACGAGGCATATAGTCGGTAGCAAACTGAGGTTTAAAGGATTTCGTGAAATCTGATCAAACACGTCAGGGCTTGCGTGAGTAAATACATCGCTGCAGACGAGAGGAATACAGTACCCGTGAATAGTCGATTTCTGAGCAAGCAAATTTGACATTTATTGACAAATATATCTAATTGTTTGTAATTTAGTTCGATTGTTTGTTGTAAACAAACACAACAAACCCGAAAATCGCTGAATCGATTTCAATAAAACTTCTAGACAAGTTATTTATTCATTTTCAGGGAGATCTCCCTTTTGTGTAATTAATTAATTCGTTGTCACGATTGCCTAAAGCGAAGTAATTTCCAATTTGAAAAAAATACCTTTTTAAATAACTGTGAAATTTTGAGTTTTTGTTTAAAGACTCGATATTTTAGTTTTGTTATTATTTATTAATGTAGGAATCTGTGTTTAGATGTATGGAGTATTAACATTGTTCTTTTCTTTAATAAATAAATAACCTCAAAGTTTTACCGGATCGATTTGTGACTTTTTCACTATCACAACCCACATTTCTACCCCCCCCCCTCTTATTATCCGAGTTCTGAATATTCACATAAATTGCGGGTGTTAAAAAAAAATGCACACCGATTTAAACATAATTCCCAAACGCTGCGTTGACAGCGTGCTGTTGACAGGTCAAATCAAGGTCAAGGGTCATCCGTTAATAAACGTCACTTCAATGTGACGTGACGGGACGTGACGCCGCGGTACTCGAATGCGAAGGCTTAACCTGATTTCGTCGACTGGAGGGTTAAATTTTCTTTTTGAAAATATTGAACGGTCAATAGAACAAAGGAAATTGAAAATTACGGAAAGTAGTGTAAGTACATTAGATTAAGTTTAGCGTGATGAAATTAAAGTACTATTCCTTTAGGGGTCATCGGTTAATTACGTAATTAAGTGTGATTAATATTCTGTGACACTTTGTCATCTTATCACATCAAAAAATGTGTCACACGAGGGTCACACGAATTGAGGATCTGTGACAAGGAGGAGAGGGGTAAAAAAAAACTGAAATTTGTGTGACGCAATTTATGGATAATCAATATTATTTAGTTTACCGTTTCGTAGAGTTTTTTCATAGGAGAACTAAAAGTATTTATTTAGTCATTTATTCAAATGATATTAGACAGATTGAGAAAAAGTAAAAAAAGATAGATAGAGATTAGGCGAGTGCATCTGCTGAACATTTCAGAGCTTCGCCCCCTTCTTCAACAGCTAAACGAAGACTGGTCCAGGTATTTCATCAGTCACAAATCTAATAACCAGTAAAAAATAATTAAAATTTAATGTAACTTTGTAGAATGTAGATTATGTCGCAGTGCAGGAGAATTATAAGATGCAACGAAATAAATTATTAGTAATAATACATTTTTGAAACCAAGCTTTTATTTAAGTGCTTGAATGCGTATACAAAATTTCATGTCTGTGCTGACCGTTGAGGAGTACCTTCGTAAGGAGCCATTCCTGGGTATAAAATCAGGTCATGCTTACGATAAAAATGCATTATCATCAGAACTGACCCAACATGTCAAATTTCAAGTACTTTGGATAATAGGAAGTGGCTCTAAATCAGCTTGGAACACTTGACCTAACCCGGCATACAAACATTTCAAGCTAAATAAACGCTTGCAATATTAAATACAATTTACAGTTGAGAAATCTGCGCATGTCCCTATTTTGTAATGCTCTGTGGTATTAGAGCTAGAAAACTCTACGGATGAAACGTGAATATGACAGATCTCACAACTAGGCCTATTTCAAGGAAATGATCCCGGAATGATGTAAGGCTCATAGACTACCAGTTTTCGAGAGGATATTCCTAAGGTTAAGGATTCTCGCGAAAAACCGGAACCAACAAAGGATCCTGACCAGAACCTTAACCAGAACCTTAAGCATCTATAACCTGATTTGAATGCTGGAGTTCATACCCAGTACCTCGTGATCAAAAGTAGGCGTTCATAACCATAGAACCAATGTCTTTGCGACCATAGATGTTGAAACACATCCGAAACGTTAAGTTTTGGAATCGTAATAAAAATAAAATCAACATAATATCCCATTCATAATGGACCATATTTACTGAAACTCTCTAAATATTTAAATTAGACGGGAATTTTTTTCCGATCCAATTTTGTAATACGACTTTTTAATGATAGGCGTTGTTCTCGGAGATGGGGCGAATATTTAAGATACAATCTTGCTGAAACAAAATTGCTGAAAGAAAATCTACATTACGTATATGTTCATAATATTATTATAGCTAAATATAATATTATCGCTCTCGCTCGCACCTATAGAAACTTTATTTCTTGATATTCGATTGATACACTTTGCATGTGTTTTGGAATTATACCGCTAGAGAGCGCAGGTAATGTTCTTTCTAGATATAATAATCGATTGGTGCACTGATGTTACCATAAGTCATTTTATTTCTTGATATTCGATTGATACACTTTGCATGTATTTTAGAATTATACCCCTAGAGAACACTAGTAATGTTATTTCTAGATATAATAATCGATTCATGCACGTATGTATCATATGGTTCGGATTTAAACCACTTTAAAGTGCATTGGCTTGCGTTTAACGTTACACAAACCCAAAATTTAGTCTACATACAAGAGATCGAATATTCCGATGAATCAAAATCGTCAAGTTCTCTTAAGAAAATCGCATTGTTTCCTTTTCGCATTTTCAATCCTCCTAAATACATTTGGAGACGAACGCTAATGTGTACACCTTTAGCTAATGTCTACACCTTTAACCAATCCAGGCATTCTCACTTTTTTTTAAAATCTTAATATATATAAATCTCGTGTCACAATGTTTGTCCTCAATGGACTAATAATAAAATAATGGACTAATAATAAAATTTGAACACCATGTGCAGTTCGATGTGCACTTGAGAGATAGGATAGTTTAAATCTCAAATTATAGTCGCAATTTTAATTTATCGCTAATTTTTTGTCCGTTATTATTTGGCAGTCATAAAACTGACAGATGTCGATACCTTTTTATTTTATGGGCGATTGTGAAGAGCGCGTGACGACTCGGTGCCAGTATAATTTTATTGAACAAGCAGAGGAAAGAGCAATTGTGATATTATTGGAAAATTTTTTAGAAGATCACAATCAACTAATTCAATTGATCAAAAGAGTTTCGCCACGACTGCAAAATGACAATTATCAAATCGTCATAAAAGCCGACAAAGTACCATTAGGTGAACATGCTGGTAGATTCAGTCATAAAACTGACAGATGTCGATACGGAACGGCACGGAACATGCATGCATACAAGATGCGATGACTTACGTACGTCATTACGGCCGACCGGATTTATTTATTACATTCACATGTAATCCGAATTGGGAAGAGATACAAACTTTACTATTGCCAGGACAACAAGCCATTCATCGTCATGATTTAACTGCACGTGTGTTTAAACAAAAATTGAAATCCTTAATTGATTTTATTGTTAAATATACAATTTTTGGTATCACACGTTGTTGGCTGTATACGATAGAGTGGCAAAAGCGAGGTTTGCCTCATGCCCACATTTTGGTTTGGCTTAAAGATAGAATCCGTCCTGAAGAAATCGATCAAATAATTTCAGCCGAAATTCCAGACCCATTAATTGATCAAGAATTATTTGATATTGTCACCAAACACATGATCCATGGGCCATGCGGTGTTTTCAACATGACGTCACCGTGCATGGAAAATGGAAAATGTAAAAAAAACTTCCCAAAGCCGCATACGAATGACACGATCACGGATATTGATGGTTATCCAATGTATCGCCGCAGAAGTACTGAGAATGGTGGCCACACATTTACAATGCGACTGCCGAACTTTCCAAATCAAGTTGAGTTTGATAATCAGTGGGTGGTACCATACTCACCACTACTTTCAAAAACTTACAAAGCTCATATCAATGTTGAGCTTTGCAGTTCTGTTAAATCAATTAAGTATATTTGTAAATATGTAAACAAAGGCAGTGATTTGGCCATATTTGAAGTAAAAAACATAAATAAAAATGACGAAATAGCACGATACCAAATGGGCAGATACATTAGCAGCAATGAAGCTATTTGGCATATTCTCAGCTTTCCCATCCACGAAAGAGATCCTGCTGTCCAACATCTGGCAATACATCTTGAAAACGGTCAACGTGTATACTTCACTGAAGAAAATGTTCTCCAAAGAGCGTTCGAAGCTCCGAAAACGACTCTAACTGAATTTTTTACATTGTGTCAAAAACCTGATGTTTTTGGCCAATTCGCGAAGACATTGGTGTATGGTGATGTTCCACGTTATTTCACATGGAACAAATCCAGTAAAAAATGGGAGCCACGGAAACAAGGAAAACCACATCCTTCCATTACAGGCATATTCAAAGCTAAGACATTGGGGAGACTTTACACGGTACATCCAATGCAACGTGAGTGCTTCTATTTACGTTTGTTATTGGTGAATGTTCCCGGACCAACGTCTTTTGAATTTTTACGAACAGCTAATGGTCGAGTATTCAATACATACCAGGATGCATGTCGTGAACTGCAATTGCTAGAAGACGATAACCATTGGGACTTAACGCTTGCTGATGCTGCGTTGACATCAACACCGAATAACATTCGTCAGTTGTTTGCAATTATTTTGGCGACATGTTATCCCTCGCAAGCACAAACTTTGTGGGAAAAATATAAAAATTGTATGACAGAAGACATCTTGCACCGAATTAGACAAACAAATCAATGCCAAAACATAGATTATACACCAGAGATGTACAATGAAGCATTGGTCTTGATCGAGGATTTATGTGTTCTTATTTCAAATTTACCACTTAATCATTATGGTATGCCATCACCTAATCGTCCAGCCACCGACTTAGTCAATACCGATTTACAACGAGAAAATCAATATGACCATGGAAGTTTAGCAACAATTATCATGAACAGTGAACCATTACTGACAGCAGAACAAAAAATTATTTATGATCGGATTATGCTGGCTGTTGCTGCTGAACAAGGCGGTTTTTTTTTCTTGGATGCACCCGGTGGAACCGGTAAGACATTTTTAATATCGTTGATTCTTGCCAAAATACGGTCGCAACAAAAAATCGCATTAGCATTAGCATCGTCAGGCATTGCGGCTACTTTACTGGATGGTGGGCGAACAGCACATTCAACATTCAAGCTGCCATTGGACGTTCATAATAAACCAGATGCAATGTGTAACATCAAAAAGAATAGTGGAATAGCTGCAGTGTTGCGGAAGAGTTCTATAATAATTTGGGATGAGTGCACAATGGCACACAAATATTCACTTGAAGCATTAAACAGAACTATGCAAGATTTAAACAGCAATAATAAACTTTTCGGTGGTGCTATCTTACTTTTGTCTGGTGACTTCCGGCAGACCTTACCGGTTATACCTCGCTCTACTTTCGCGGATGAGATTAATGCATGTTTGAAACAATCATTCTTATGGCGAAGTGTTGAAACACTTCGATTGACCATAAATATGCGAGTACAATTGCAAAATGATCCATCAGCACTAATATTTTCCGAACAACTACTAGATATTGGGAACGGTAAAATAAAACTGCAACCAAATACGCAATGCATTAAACTACCAGACAATTTTTGCACTGTTGTTCAGGATAAAACTGAATTGATTCAGAGTATTTTCCCGGATATACAGAATAATTATTTGAATCATGAATGGCTTAGTCAACGGGCGATTTTGGCAGCCAAAAACGTTGATGTTGACGAAATTAACTTCCAGATACAACAGTTGTTACCAGGCGATCTGATGTCTTTTAAATCAATCGATACTGTTGTTGATGAAAATGAAAGTGTAAATTTTCCGATTGAATTTTTAAATTCATTAGATATCCCTGGAATGCCACCACATAATCTTCGATTAAAGATTGGTTCCCCTATTATTCTCCTCCGTAATTTGAATCCACCTCAATTATGTAACGGTACGCGTTTGGTCATCAAAAAGATCACCGGAAACATTCTTGAAGCAACCATTTTGGCTGGGAAGTTTAAAGGAAAAGTGGTCCTGCTGCCACGTATTCCGATGATACCATCAGATTCTACCATACCCTTCAAAAGGCTACAGTTTCCAATTCGTTTAGCTTTCGCCATGTCTATAAATAAATCTCAAGGTCAAACAATGTCCATTTGTGGTTTAGATTTGGAAAATCCATGTTTTTCTCATGGGCAACTATATGTTGCGTGTTCACGTGTTGGGAAACCGTCGAATCTATTTGTGTTAGCTAAAGACAGGTTAACCAAAAACATTGTGCACCGATTGGTGTTAAATTAAATTGAAATTGAAAGTATTTATAATTCAAAAAAAAGATATTAATGTTTAAAAGTTTAAGACTGTCTGCCTTGCCTACCTCATTCATGAGTTTAAGCGTCACATGTTATTTACTGTATTATACTGTAATATACTTATATTTGTTATAAAATTAAATGGAAATAATAAATCTGATAAATTTTTATTTTTTACCTATTGATTTCTGCTTAGTATCAAGTGTAAGAACATTTTAATTAATTGTGTTCAACGTACTTCCCCTTCAAATCTCAATCCAGTGAATTTGTATACCAACATCAACATTTTCGTCTTAGTTCGTAAATAATTTCATTGTACTAAAGGGTTATAGTAGTAGAAAGTCAAATAAGGAGATCACCATATTTTTTTACAAATACCATCTGTGTGAAAAAGCATAGTGGACTCCGTGACTGATGTTCTCTTATTGTTCCTCTTAGATTGTTTACTATAATGTAATATAACAAAAACTTTAGCCACAGCAACGCGTGGCCGGGTCAGCTAGTATATTATATATTTAACAAGATTCACTTAAATCCTGCGCTCTTTTGTTATGCGTAGCTAAGATATCTATATTGTGAGAACTATAATCAAGATTCTATTATTACGGCCTAATGCGGTATTCCACCGATAGCTCAGAATAGACCATATATGCTGTAAATTCCATTGTTGAACGGTTAAATAGCGCTAACTAAGCGGAAATTTCAAACTGCGAACAAATTAGTAAACATGCCAAGTTTAGGTAATTATTAGGGTATCTAAAGGCCTAATTACACTTTGCAAACCAATGAACATTTAATATATCCTAGTATTATTTTAACGTATTTACTGACGTCAAGATAAAAGGTATTTTATAAGACGATATTTGCGAACTGCTTAGTAATCGACGGATAATATTTTCCTAAAAAATTGACTGCGAAGCCAAAGGATAAATATCAATTTCGATTCATTTAGACCCTTTTTTCTATTACTGGCATTTTGGTAAACATTGGATATTTCATAAAAAAATATGTTTAGATAACTTGATCTTATATCTTCAACATAGTAAACGCAGATTTTTAAAATTCAATGCTATTTCGGAAATATTTATTAAATGCTAAACTCCTAATAGTTCTTTTTTAGTTGAATTGCTCTGTTATAAAATACATTTGAGCCCTAGGAAAATAGTAATTAAAAGGCAAATGAAGGGTCTAAAGTCTAAACCATAGAAAAGTTTGATTTTTTAATTTCTATATTATGAAGCTGTAATTAAATAAAAACCTACAATTGCTTACAATTGCAACGAGTAAACCCTGATGCCCTATAAAAATAAAGAACCGCATTTTAAGGTCCACTTTCAATAAGGTCGACTGCTCACGAAAAAAAAATTATGAAGAAAATTCATTTTCTCATACATTTTGTATGGAACGGTTGTGTATTTTGTGGATTCTATTTTCAAACGGTAAGTTACCTTTGAAGATGTTCACTTTGTGAGGTTATCGCATTGTCATTGTGCGCGCATCGATATTTAAAATACATATAAATTTGATATTTATACATTTATTAAACTTAATTCATTTTGAGTATTCTTAATAAAAATCTGAATTTAATTCAGGTAATAATTTAACACAACATTGAACACAACACAGCACGAAGTTCGCCAGGTCAACTTGTATATATGTTAAATAAAAGATGCCCAATGTATTTATATATAACACCACTTTATTTTGAATATTTATTTATTTAAAAAGTATATCATTTATTTATGTGTATCGTTAGTGAGGATGTGTGCCTGTTTATAAAATACATTTTTATTATTTTTCACATCGTTTCGCGAAGATCTTTTATACTCACACTGTTGCAATTAAAAATATTAACAACTAATTCTCACCTAGTACGAAAAACAGACTTTATCAAATCGACTAATATGACTGATATTTTACTCGATATACTAAAGTTTTTATAATTTCCTAATGGATATTTGTATTTTATTTTAATATATATAATTAGAACTGAGCATTACTCGTATTTTGCTGATAATAAAACCTATATATATTAATCTATATAACATAACCTATTTTAAATAGGGCGTGAACATATATTTGATTGATAATGGCCCCTTTAGCCACTAATTTAATATATTAATAGCATATTTCCTAATAGTAATGATGTCATTAGCGCAACGTTTTCATCGTTATAGATATATTAATTACTCTTTGTAATCGCCCAAGGATGTAGTTAAATATTACTATGGTAGGTTTTTGCTTATCCGGTCTGGTCGTTATTGTTACTCGATTATAATAATAAATATATTACCTACATTATATTTAATACATGCTTATATGATATGAAAGGTTAAGCGTCTATTTTTAAGCCATTATGGATCTGTAAGAACATAAGTATTGTTAATTGATCTGTTTATTAACGCGAGTGTTTAGCCAATATAATTAAATGCTAATTAGTTTAAAGAAAATAATTTGGACGTTGCACCACTGTCCGAAGCTGGTATATATTTTTATGTTATGGTAAACGACATAATAAATTGAATTTGTACACAATAAAAACTATTTTTTTTTTAAATAATTGCTGTGATTTAAATTAATTTGACAGTAGTTAGAATATTGTTCTTGGTTTTTTATTGCTAATTGTTATCGCTGTCAAACTTGTAAGTAATTTAACTTTATATAACTTCTCTTTACCTTCTTTTTTTCTTTTTTACCTTCTCTTGAATTTTTAATTTTTAATGAATTAATTTTTAAAAAAATATCATATCATATAATATATATACAGGATATTCCTGTATATTTTAAAATAATGTGGAAAATAAAATAACTTGAACTTGAACTATGACCTAGGTCATAAAAAAATATTTGGGCCCTACTCAATTAGGCCAAATGTGCCTGTCCTTAGGTCAGGGGAGATGGTGGTAATGAAGCGTTAAAAAATATGGGTTGTATGACCATCTGCGGAGTTGAACCCGCGACCTTTGGGTCAATAATCCAGCGCCTCGACCACGAGACTACCACGATCTAGTACATGGCTTGTACACACTCTAACTGTCCATTACCGTTACTAATATTGTAGTTTTTTTTTTTTGCATTGATTATAAATTATATAGATAATGCAATTTAAATAACATTTACAACGGATACGACGTAAATTATTTGAGAAATTTTTAAAAATTTTCTTGTAAACGTTAAATAAATCTTAAATTGGTGTACATAATGGTTCTTTTTCTGTATTTTTATTTAAATTTAAAGTCGTTTCATTTTGTTTAAATTTAAAATCTTAGTTAAATTCGTTTATCATATTTTAATATTATTCTTTTTTACTTCTAATTATTTTTATCGGTTCTTGATTGATATGATATATGAAAGGAAATTTCTCAGGCGCATCTTATATAGATTCATAAAGTTGTAAATAGTTAATATACCGTTCAAAATATTTTGGTGGTTTGTAATGTCATGTGCTGGCTTTCTAAGTTGTTAATTTTATTCGTGTATATTTTTTACTTTTAAGTGGTTTTTTTATGGTAAAATATGGTAATCATTTTTATTTCATCCCATATTATCATCATACACAAAAGGATATAAGAGATAGAAACATAATAATTATTTCAAAACATGACCACATCATCAAATCTATTTTTAAACCTTTTTCATTCATGGACCATCGTAACAATTTCATTCAAGTCCCCCGATGCGAGTACAGTAACTTATATAAATAACAATGAATCATGAACTTTTAATTGCCTATAATAATAGTTATGCGCACATTATAACAGAAAGAAGTACAGTCACAAACGTAAAGAGTTTTGGAAATGAATACATAAACAAAATAAGTTTCTTTATGGTAAATCTTTGACCGCTTTGTCAGACCATCTAATTGACCTATAGCCGTGGGCGTTAACGCTATAATCATGAGGTACAAAAATAGCCTAATACTTAAACAGCTACAAAATAACTACGTGATTTGTAGATAAACTCGTCACCGTGCTTCGGTTATCAAGGTGTCACTTGCAACGAGATTTCCGTGTCACTGAAGACGGAGTCTGACCGGACAGGGTAAAAAATAATAGGGCGACTAACAAAATAGAAACGGCCGGCGATGTACCTGAAAGCCCCATACGTTGTCCATTAGTGATAATACGACAACGTATGGCCGCGAATGAACGCGATGTCGTCACCGCTATTAGCCAGCTTCAGTAACAGTGTTATTTAAACAGTGTCGCTTTATAACGCTCACGTCTAATACGTGTAATATTTAAAAAAGTTTCTTTAAATTATCCTCGGTAATATTGAAAAGCGTCAAATGGTTCGCGTGGGCTTTGGGTCAAATCACTTACCCCCTCCCCCCCGCCCCTCCTCCCCACACATACACACGTGGGCAGATAAATAAACAGTTTGCCAATACCCGGCGCTAGGTAAAATTCATACAATGTGCCATTAAGAGCCAGTATATCGTGAGGTGACCTTGAAGTTCGACCTTTGCAAATGGTGTCGGCCACGTGCACTTCGAGCGTCCGTCGACAACACCAAAGAATAAACATTTGACAGTTTTTTATTTATATTAAAAATATAAGGCAATTAAAAAAAATCTAAGTTTAAGGTTTTCTGTAGAATTTTATTGCGAACATTTTTATGTATAAATTAGGCTTACGTCACATATGTAGTTTAGTTTATGAGAATTTTAAAAAATAAAACTTACTAATTTCAATATTTTTTTATGTAAATATAGGATTATTTATTTAAAAAAACAGGTTAAAGGTTTGCTAGGAAAATGTTCAGTTAATCTAATTATATTTTTTATATATGCCTGGTATGAAAAGCTATCTTGGCAGTAGACCTCAAAAACATGCATAAAATGCAATTCGAGTGCGTTTTTGGCTCTTAAAAGTGAAAAATTGTTAGAAAACAGAACGAGAGCCAATGCCAATAATCACTCGACCATATCATCGACGTTAGAACCATTGCAAAATGACTAACTTCGTAGTCAGATTGCATAAATAACGGCTCTTTTGGAATATTATGGAAATTTACTAATATTGCATTATAACTATTGCACCAATTCGTAATAACCCGATGTTTTGCAGATTTTGCAAAATGGATATTAAATTCCAGCAATTAATTAGGGGAAAATGTGGTCACTCCGATTTATTGTTTAATCGCCGCATTTCAAGACGCGATTAAGGTCTACGGTTACGCGTAACGTTTTATCGTCAGAATGCGATCACGCACAATTTATTATTTATTTATTTATTGTTATTTTCACAGAAAAAACTTACAGCTAGACATACAATTATTACAAAAAAAAACCTTTTATCTATAAACATACAAAGAGAAAATGAGATACATCTCTTCTCATCTAAATTCGCACTTAGTGGCATGTCAGAATCTTCACCGTGTCCATCTAACTAGGTGCTGAACATCTGTCCTAAGATGGACTATCTGTCTATTTCCATTAAAAATGTGTCTGAATGCGAAGTATCCGGAGCAGAGAGGGCAGAAATCTAAGGTTCCTAATAACTTTTTTTTTTATTTACACGAACATATATTTCCGTTTATTTCATAATTTGTAAGTACATAGATGAGATTCAGAGAAGCAAAACAACAAAAAAAGAAGAGAGAGAAAAAAACAAAGAACATAAAAGGAGATATCTAACGCTAATAAAATAAATACAGTAAAATAATAAAATAAATACAATAATGATAATCATTAATTAACACCCATCGATAACGTCATGTTGGAATTAACGCGATGCGAGCATGAATGTAGTCCGTGTTGACAATCGACTATCGACCCGATGTGGTGGCGTCTCTTTCCTTCTCCGCTGACGACCGTAGGATAAAAGAGATGGCGCGTTACAATACAATTATTATTCGATTGCTGCTCTGCAGCTAGGCGAGTCTGCTGGCTTAGAATGGCATAATTAAGGTTTTCTGCATAAATATAATATTTGTTATTAGCGCCGAAGATATTTTAATTAGCTATTCATTTATTTTATTTTCTCTTTATCTCTACGTGGCATATAAAAAGCCTTCGTTTAAGGGTATCGAGAACTAATGGATTTATTTATTGAGTTGACAAACAAACAGTTAGTATACTCGTATACACGGAAAGCATGGATTACAATTTTTATACATTTATACATTAAAACCTTTATAAATTTGCATTATTAAAAATAAAATTGATTTGCAATAGTATATTCAGTATTTTTTCAGCTTCGCACGAGGCAGGTTTAGGTGGAACAATGAAAATTGGGCATTTTCATAAACAATATTATTGAATTAAAAACTGAAGCTAATTACAGAAAGAGAAATAAATGTTCGGACATTTAATTATAGCGTATTTGTAATTACTATTAAATTATTCTAAAAACTGAAATTATTTATCCTGAACATCTTGCATGTGGGTCAAACATTTAGCCAAGGTCGGGAAAAGCCGGTCGGTACTCAGTACCGCGCCCTTACTCTTCTTGCTTGTCCGGGCGCTTAACCTGTCGTTTGCGCCCTACCGCGACAAACATATAAAGTTCTCAAACATTCGAACGATTTTTATTAAATTTGTAATTCGTTTTTCTCGCAATTGGAAAACATTTTTCCAATATATATTCCGATTAATGTTAGAGATTATTGGAAAAGATTACCCACCTGAAAGACAGTAGTCATTTTAAATTCAACCTTTATGTGACATTATACAAAACCTATTGTGTAAAATATTAAATATTATAGAGATTATGTTAATATATAATTATATACATAACTAATCCTTTGTTATATTTGATTATTTGTGTATATTATTCAATCTCATAATTTTTCTATATATTTTGACGATATACCTATGATGATCGGTTGATCTATGTTTTTAAATCATGGAACTTATCTTATGAAACTTATCTTATAACTTATGGAATGGAATAGAATTAATCGCCAGTATTACTCTAGTTACAAAATTAGCCTGTCTAATTTAAAATTAAATTTCCTAGACACTCGATCAGTTAATATTATTATTAATAATTACTTATGGATAAAAACACAACGTCGAAGTTCGCCTTATAATATTACTTTAGTTCAATTCAATTAGAAGGCCGTCATTTTAGACGATTCCTTTATCACTGAGATAGATTCGTCAAGGTCAATCTTTGAATTTAAATCAATGGAAGTATAATTAAGGTTATGCAACATGCATTGAAACTGCAAAATCATTGCACATGTATAGTCAATTGCATTTATTGATCATTTTATTATAGTGTCGCGACCATTAGCACATCAATAAACCATTTTAATTATTTTGTGCCAACTCGAATACATGTGGCCAGAGATGTGTTAATAATTACATGTGTGACTTCACGGTCTCCCAATCGGACTTATCCGCAGTGAATTGAACTTCGAAGTGTCATTAATGACACAATAAACATTCATCAGTGGATCGTAATTGCAATCTGTATTCAAACCAACGTAGTCTCAGAGAGTGACAATGACTACTTTAGTGACGACGAATCCTTATTTTAAATTATAGTTATTAATATACATATATTTTTATCACATTAAAGTTAGTGTGTAATCAACCAATAAAAAAATTATAGAATGTAATGGCGATCTTAAACGCTTTATCATCAAGTATTTTCTTCAGGTTTTTTTCATCTGCTTTCAATATTTAAATTATCTAATCAATAGATCTTAAGTTAATCACAATTTCATTATCGAAATGATTTTTAAGTACTTAGTAGTAATTTGGATTAGGAAATCATCTCAGTGCCATCTCTAAGTAATAGATAGAATATTAGGACGTAGGTCATAGTAGGGGAGTTCTATTTGATAGAACTCCCCTCCGTCTTGATAGGAACCGACAAGCTTCTTAAAACTTCTGTGTATGAATATAAATTGTTTATTACCCACAGGAAAGGCACCGTCTTTGTGGGGAAATTTAAAAGTGTGTTTTTTTTAATTTATAGCAATTGTAATTTATGTAAGAATTGTCTGTGTTGTGTACAATTTCGGTTCACTATACTCAATGAATAAAATAACAACTCTCCCCCTCCCTCCAGCCCTCTTTCCTCTCTATATTTATATACTCATAACTCTGTTCTCTCTTTTCCCTATCCTATTTCCCTCTGTCACTTTACAAACTCTGCAAGCTTGATAGTAAGGGGAAAGAAAGGATGTAAATTTAAGAATATATATATATATATATACATAAATATATATATATTCCAAAAATATATAATATATATATTAAAAAACAATCATCAAATATAAGTCAAATAACTTTACAACTCAATTATACAATTATATAAATAATATGCACACTAATCATGTGCTTTAATTTTACACTTTTACATATCCATTATTATAATTTTTATCAACTTCATACATAAATCACTCATAAAATAATCTCATTTCACCATCATCCTTCATCGTAATCACATATCCATTATTTTTATATTTTTTTGCTAAAATATCATCCTTTCCTTATTTCATTTAATTAGATGGTTACATAATATTTGACAATATTTTACACTAAAGAGGACAGGTGAGAGTTAAAAATGCATTTTTATAAAACTCAGCGCTGGGTTTAAACCGACATCCTGCGCTCTCAAGTACAGGACCTCTTTAGAACCTTTATAAATATTATGCTATCCAGCACTTTATCAAATAATTAAAAACTTTTTCAAAATTTTTCAATATTGTCAAAGATTGTGTCATTTATCTTTCAGGCGATTAGCCGCTATTAAAAACCAATCATCAAATATAAGTCAAATATATATATATACGAGTATATATTAAATTACATTCGTACGCAATCGTTAATAGCGAAGTGAAAAGATGACTATAAATGCAAATAAACGGTATGACTTACTAAACATACACTAATATGTTTATATAATACTCTTAATACTCGTAGGTACGTACATACAAGTCACATATTATCGTCCCGTCGGAACGCAAGCAATGTCATAAGTTTTCGCGCGGGAAATTCCCGAATTAGCCACATGTTTCGGATTTGCGGTTGAAGTCCGGTTGGATTACCCCAGTAACATCTGCGCTATGGATCGACGGAGTAGATCAGAACGGGATAGAAATAGAAAATGGATAGCTCTCCTTGTCAGTTTTATTAAACGCTCCTAGACGCGTAAAGTTGTGATAATATTTTTTATAACAACTATAATTTATTTGCAGATTTTGTTTAGTACAGGTGAACTTTTTTTATTTTCCCAATTTTATTTTCGTCAAGGACGTTAGGCAGGTTAAAAGTTAAAAGCCGTTATCTACCCTCCCCCGCCCCGCCCCTTCCTTTAAAATATTTTTATTACACTTCGTACAATTACTACTAGAAATACACATAAATACTATTTCATTGGTATAGATTTAGTATTAGTTAAAAAAAAAATAAGAAGCGCCCTTATTAAACCTCATAATTTGATATATATAGGGTGTTTTTTTTAGAGGCGTGGTCTTCAATCTGGCACTACTTTTTTCGTAGTTGGTGTTTTTGACAGCTGTCACTTGATTTATGCTCAGTTTGGTTTGACATTTCATAATGCATAGACTTACTCCTAAACAACGTTTGCAAATAGTGCAAATTTAGAAAAAATCACTCAATTTTTTTTTTAAATCACTCTAAAATAAAGTAAAAATCGCGTCGTGGGCCTGTGGCGTGGCCTCCAAGATCGTGCGATTTAACACCGCTGGACTATTTTTTGTGGGGTTATGTGAAGTCGCTTTTCTACGCAGATAAGCCGGACACGATTAACACCTTGGAAGAGAATATTCGGCGCGTTATTGCTGACATACGGCCCAACTTGCTGCAAAAAGTGGTTGAAAATTGGGCCTCTCGGCTGGAATTTGTTCGAGTCAGCCGCGGCGGCCACTTACCCGAAATCATTTTTAAAACATAATGGCAAACCCTTATCTTTATAATAAAACTAAATTCTTAGCCATAACATCAAATTATATGCGTTTTATCTCTTCTTGAAAACCACGCCTCTAAAATCATCACCCAAATCCATGCAAAGAAACTTATACATAGAAATATGGTTCGTTTTAAGATAGTGATACTTTAGGTAGTTTATTAAGAAAAATGGATGTTTAAAATAAAAAATATAGTATGAAGGTACATGATGGTTCTCAAACTGTTGGAGATAACGATGATAATGATGTTCCAAATGAAAATGGAAGTTTCCCCGCCTTCCGTCACGTCCTCCTGATTGCGTACGTGCTGCGAAAGGACATGCCTTGAATCGGCCTCAAATTTTCGGTCTTTCTACCCGCCGTTATGGAGCCGTCTTTATCTTTCAGGACGATCTCAAACGGTTTAAGAATCGGCCGGCCCGTTAAGTTATATGATCCGTACATTTCTTCTATGAAAATAAAACGGCCTTTTACCGCATGTGTTCTTTGCCTAAGGCGAAGCCAAAGGATAAATATTAATTTCGATTCATTTAAACCCTATTTCCAATGGCTGAAATTTGGTGACCATGGATACTTAATCATAAAAAAATATGTTTAGATACCTTGATCTTATGACTTCAACATAGTAAAGGCAGATTTTTAAAATTCAATTCTATTTCGGAAATATTTAATAAATGATAAACTGCTTAGTTGAAAAGCTCTCTTAAAGACATTAGAGGTTTAAAAAAAATAGTAATTGATAGGCAATTGAAAGGTCTAAACCATAGAAAAGTTTGATTTTTTAATTTCTATATTATGAAGCTGTAATTAAATAAAAAGCAGCAATTGCTTACTGACCGCGCAAAGCGTTAACCTGACACCCTATAAAAATAAAGCAATGAATTCAAGACGGACTACCAATATGCTTCGGCTTAACATTTAATTTTATAATTTGTTATGAATTGACTATTTTCAATTTATTGTGCCATTTTTAGATTTCGCGATGTCAACCGTATAAGCAGCCTATTAATAAATTTAGATTGCTTTTTATTTTTAAATTAATAGGTTAGCAAAAAAAGTAGTAAAGCTTGGTCACCAAAAATGATCAATGATCAAATCAAATAATTTTTCTTTTGTTAAATAATTAAAGTCGTTACCAACCAAAGTATTAATATTAAATAATGAGTTCCATTCTGATCGAACGTACAGTCAGTGTAGAATGCACATCCTTTATGGAGTCATTCTATACTTCAAACTGATCAAATTTTGTTTTAAATGTTTTTCAATGTGTCAAAAAAGTGAGTGTGTCAATTAAACAAATATTAAGTCATTATAGTTGTACTTCCTCAAAATAAAAATGTGTTGAGGTGTTTCTTGTGGCGTAAAAGTGATATGCTTATAAGTACTGCTATTCATACAACAATAGCTTATATATCCCTATCGAAGGCGTCATACGGGATGACAGGAAGCACGACACGTCCCAATATTGGATAGCATTGAAATTTAATAATATAGGAGTTCTCGGCGAGGCTGTGGGTTGACGCGCCTAGGGAAATGCGGTTTGAATATAACAAATAAAATAATCTCATACCAGTGCGACTAGCTCAAACATGATTATACTCAAACGTCCTTTTCCTAGTTAAAAATATTTTTTTTATTGTGAATACACTTTGAATTTATTCTAATATCTACTAATAAATATGAAATTATATATTAGTAATTTATAAAAACATATATTCTATTTGATATTTTTTGTTTATTCATTTTGTTTCCAAGTTGTTTTAACTTTCATTCTTTGATTGAGTTTAAAATAAATAATTTCACGCTAACATGGACCATTATATTTACTTAATAACACAATCTTGACGTCCCGGCAATAGACAGGTCACTCAAAATAAGAAAAAAAACAAACAAATGGAATAGTGGGTGCTAACGTTTTCAAAAAAAAAACTAAAAAATGTATAAAAACAAAATGATAATTAGTACGTTTTCACATCATATTTCAGTTTTGCAATCGAATGATATTTAAAAACTCCTTGTCAATGTGCCAAATAATAATAAACAAATAAGTAAGTTTATAGATGTTTGACAATGTATATATATATGTACCTATCTAGATTTGAAATCGCCACCGTAGAAGGCAGCATCTCGCACTGAAACGTCTGGAATTCAGTCAGTAAGCCGTCTGTATTCATCATCACCATTAGCAGCCGGTGTTTATGCACTCTTGGACGTTAGCCTCTCCTAATGTGCGCCATGTCTCCCTATCTTCTACTATACGCATCCCGCTGCGTCCGGCTCTTCGTTTGATGTCGTCCGTCCAATGCGCTGGTGGTCGACCTACGCTTCGTCTTCCAGTTCAAGGTCTCCATCCAAGTTATTTTCTACTCCAGCGGTTGTCAGACCTTCGGCACAGATGACCTGCTCATTGCCACTTCAGCTTGCTTATTTTTTGGGGTATGTCTTCAACTTTAGTTCTTTGGCAGATAGTATCATTGCAGATTCTGTCGCGGAACGAGATTCCAAGCATAGTCCTTCCATGGGTTGCTGTATGACTTTTAAATTGTGGATAAGGCAATCTGTTAGTGTCCAAATCTGTATTTTTAAATAGTAGTAAAATAATTCACATTGGTAATCTGCGGTCAACAGATTCTGTCAAAATACCACATATGCTACGTCTTGAACGAATGACCTCGCATAAAGTTTTTATCGCGATCGGTCTTAGCGGTGACAGATAGTGTGGGTTTATGTGGCTGTTTGTGGCACATGTGATGATGGGTGTAAAACTTTGATTAGCGTCTCGATAAAAAATGCTCGTTTAGGGCGGAAGGGATCGCGTCGGTTCCTTTCTAGGCTCCCAGAAAAAAGTATACACTAAAATCTGGATCACAAAGAATAACGCTCGCGTCACATGTTTTGGTCGATTTTAGCGATACAATGAAAAATGGAAAATTTGAGCGACGTGCCATTGATACAACACCTAAATATATTTATTTAAATAAATATATTTACAACACCTAAATATATTATTTAGACGTGGAACAGATATTAGGAGCATTTTTTTGGAGTCATTTGCAGCGGATCTTTGACAGTTTTTAGCTATATTCACAGCTTTTTTGTCACTGGGAAGAAAGGAAACAAAAACCATAACATATACTCGAGTAATATTATACAATTCAATTTATCAGAAAAAAAAAACATTTTTATATACCGTCTCTCTATTTCTTATTACAATCATTATTATCCTATAAATAACCTACAAAATATATGTTGCTCAGCGCGTATGAGGCCAAACATAAAAATCCTAATACGGAAAAGTCTACCTTAGGACGGGCACTACCTAGTTAGGTAGAACTTTGCATATATGTCAATTATATGTTAAGTCAATGAATAAATAAATAAATCTAACTACACTTATGATCAATCTCAAGATTCGGCATTCAGATCCGCCCCGCCCCTACTTTTATTCACATAGTTACGTTTTTATAAAATACTATCCTTAGTGATTTATACTGCTAATTTAATAAAATGTTTTCTTTGAATGCATGTATTTAGATGTTTGAATATTTAAAAAAATAGAATTGTAGAAATATACATATCCGAAACGAAATAACCAAAATAATTATAGCATAGTTTGGTGGTAGGTACTGAAACAGGGTTCAAAAAAACTTTTTTAAAGGATGAAAGACGAAAGGTGATGAACGCACAAACCCGCAGAGAACTCATCTCCGATGACTCGGTGGGCCGGATAACGCGAAACGAACCTTTTATGATAATTCCCAAGCCAGAAGTTACTTTTGCGGCCAAGCCAGTAACGCGTGGGCGGTTTGGGCGGATTGGGCGGATTGCGCGCGCCCTTGTATAAAGGCTACACCCCGGCAACCATAGTATTCGCTTGTTACAGAAGTACTTGCCTTTAATTAATCTTGCCACAGAGATGGAGTGAAATCGCAGAGTTCTGATCATGCGAACGGAAGCAGTGTTGAGTAACCTTTTAAACAGACGGAATTGAATTTAGTGAGGTAATGCACCAGCAACGAAGCATCGAGTGTTTTGTAACGCACTGTAACGAAATCGAGAAATTAACGAATTGCCTATAAATTTGACCCCTACTATTTTTCTTATGGGAAAACACAAACTTACATTAACAAATAGTACCTCTACCCCCCTACTATTTTACTACTAAATGTGCCTGTGATAGAGTCAGGGGAGATGGTGGTAATAGCGTTAAATATGATATAACTATGTGGGGATTCGAACCTGCGACCTTTGGGTCAATAGTCAACAATTACAAGCCTTAACCACTAGACTACCACGATCTCAATGTAGGTATGTGTACAATGCGTGAATGGTTTAATTTGTATTTGTTACTATAAAAAATATTAAGGGGTTAATTAAATACTATTCTACAAGAAAATCATAAATAAACAGGAAATAATAATCGAAATCGCTTAAAACAATTCTCATGAAGACATTTTGAACTGAAACATAGTTTATATTTTTTTTCCTACTAAATGAAACTTAACTTAGCTATAATGGGACTAACCCTGAGATACATAAAAAACATGCATGAGGTTTGAGCATACATGAAAAAAACTTCATACTTATCAAATTGAGAACTGCCTTCTTTTTTTTTTTGAGGTCGGTTAAAAAAGAAAAAGGCTCTAAAAGATCCATCTCTGAAAATGGAAATGGTACAAGTCCTAATTAAAATAAATAAGGAGTGCAATCCAATGCAATAGTATTTGTGCGAGTGTAATGATGAGGTAAGAAAATTTAAAAAAATAAAAGTAAACGTTGTACGATTTTAGTCACCTCTGAATTATTTTCCAGCAATAATATAATAAAACAGCGAGTGTGTAATTCAATCCTCCCACACCGGCGCTGCGAAGCCATAAGTGGAACATCTGTTTCTCGTTTGATGTGGTAGATTGAAAAGCGTAGTCAATTACTCGCGTACAGAGCGCTATGTTGTCGACTGTCACTCGAAAAGACAGAGGACATGTCTAAATTGTCAAAGAATACAAGATTAATAAGAAGTGGATCTGTATATTGTTTTGTAAATTTTATATACTTTTTATACTTTATACTTTTTATACTTTTTACTTTTATATACTTTTTATATACGCGATTCCTATTGTTTTTTTTTATTTTATAAAGTAAACATACAGAGAATAATCATTTTCTAATATTTTATACACAGGTTACCAGCACTCTCCAATTTCGTGTTTACAAAACATGCTTGTGTATTCGATTATTTGATATAAACTCAAGTTAATTATTCATAATAATTTAATACATTTGAAATTATTTTTTTATAATTTTTAACATCATTTAGAATGTGAGAAAGAACAAAAATATAATACACAGTGGGTGCCATTTAAGAGATATAAAGTATTATAAAATTAATACCAAAAAAAATATTCAAACATACAGGTAATATATAAAATTTTCTACATATGTAATAAATATTAAATATAAATAAATTTATAATGTGTGTGTTCTAATATTATAGTATAAATATACTAAAATATAATTAATGTGAAGTATCTTCATAATGATAATTACGAGATATATATAATTATTAGTCTTTAAACAATGTAATCAAGTGATTTTTAATTGAAGCAAAATTGTCATGTCACGGTCATTACAATATTTAGTAAAAGAACACACATTTTATATAAAGGTTTTGAATAGCTTATATTAATGGAGAAAGTTGAAATAAGAAATATGTCGTCACTTCGAGTAAACAAAATATAAAAAGATTTTTAAATTTAATATTATTTTTAAGTTTATTTACTTTAAATTTGTTGCTGGTAGGTATTTTTTTTTTTAATTTATTATATTGTTTATTTACCTTTCTTGTATCTATGTGGTACTATTGAAACTTTTGTGTTATTACATAGAATGTAATTTTTTTCACCCCCAGAAAAGGCACTGTGTTTGTGGGGAAATGTGCTTTGAAAGGTGCTTTGAAATGTGCTTTGTTTAAAATATAATAAAGTATATTTTAAAAAAATGCATGTTTGCAATAATTGGATCAATAATTGAATAATTGGATTGGATAATTGGATTGGATAATTGTTTACAGTTAAAGAAAGTAGAGTAAACGAAAATTATAGATTAGTATCTTTGATACTAATCTATAATTTTAAAAATGTTTTTTTCGATCATTTTACATAAATAAAAACGCCTGGTCACCGAAAACCGGGACACATTTTAAGGGAGAGTCCGCTCTCGAGTGAAATTTTATCCTCATTTTTGAAACACAGACGAACATATTTTATTAACCCGCAGTCACACAGTTTCAAAGTATAGCTTTGTGACTGATGGCCCCGCCGGCCTGGTAGCTCAACGACAGCGTAGTTGACAAAGTCTCGGATTTAAAACCCAATTCGGCTAAGTAATCTTGCGGGCTTCCAGGATGTCGCCTTTTTTTATTTACCGGTGCATAAATTTGCTTGCTTCATAAACAGTGCCGCCTGCGGCACAAAAGATGCGAAAAAAAAAACAGATTCATATATAAGACTTTGTTATAGATAAACAAAGTTTTATCTAAACAGACAACGAAGCTGGTACTATTTAAAAAATAAGTTTTTTTTTATTAATCTCTGATTCAATCGTGAACACGGTTCAAAGAGCAATTTAGAACAATCGTTCTCTGCATTCTCCCGCCAGTATTTTTGTTTTTCGTAATATAACGCCCGATCAAATAAGTCCCTGTCTCATAACTACGATTTATGTGGGATAAAATCATGTAAATCGTGGCCTTGCGTGCGGTCACAGCCCTGATAGCTGCCCCAGAACACTGTTCTCGTTAAAATTTATAGCATCGCGATAAGTTCAGTTGAAGCACAGTATTAAAATTTAGTCGCTCGATTTGAAGGAAATGTGCCGACGAAAGAAAACGCTCAATCAAAGGAAAGCGTAATTTTCGCGCTCGGATTTACCCGTGACGTCAGATTATTCCGTTGCACGGTACATTCGCTTGGGATTAACGATGAGGTTGGGATTAACAGGAGGATAACCTGTCTGTGAGGTTAACCGGCATTGTAGGACCGCGTAAAATGCCTCTTATAATCCTTATTAATTTAAATATAATTAAAAATGTTAAACTTTTTTTTATGCTTAGATTTTTATAATAATGTATGAATTTCTATAAAATATAATACTAGTGAAATTTATCAGTAGCATATATTTTTACTGCGTTTTTTTTTTCTCTATTTGAGTTATTATAGCGAGTAGTGTAATAGGGTTGCTAATACGTTTTTTAATTAACTATTCTTGCCGTTTGCGACAACACAAGCAGTACCGAAATAAAGCCACAGTGAATGTATAAATTAACCGTCTTCTGTTTAGTTAAATAACTTATTAAGTAACTGTAGGCACTTTTTTACCGTTCGTAACAAACAGTTTAAATTGACGATTCACGCAACAAAAAAATTTCGAGAACATACAAAAAAAAATGTATGGATTTTTGTGTGTGGATCAGATATTTTATGTCATGTTCAGTAGCGTATACAAGTGATGCGTGTTAGCCTGATAAACCTAAAACTGGGTTTAAACCGGCATTCTGCGCTCTCAAGTACAGGACCTCTTTAGAACCTTTATAAATATTATGCTATCCAGCACTTTATCGAAAAATTAAAAATTATTCAAAATTTTTCAATATTGTCAAAGATTGTGTCATTTATCTTTTCAGCCGATATATAGCACAGTATATATATATATATTGTATTTATTCAAAATGAATTATCTTGTTGTCGAACTCCAATTCAAGGTTGTCTTGAGTTTAATTCGCTACAATATAGCTATCCCACATTCATTTTTAATTATTATTTTTTTTTACTAAACGGCTTAGCCGATAATCCTAATTTACCATAATAATGTAACTTTTACGTTTCTGATGTTTATCAACGTGGTCGCTAACGTGGTCGTGGTCTTTAAACTTCCTCGTTGCAGGACAAACGTACTCAAATCCGCAATTTAGCAGGACGATATTCCTGGTTACGCATCTTCTTCAATTGAGATCGTGGTAGTCTAGTGGTTAGGGCGTTGGACCCAGAGGTTGCGGGTTCGAATCCGTAAATGGTCATACTATTTTTAACGCTTCATTACCACCATCTCCCCTGACTCTAGCACAGGCACATTTGGCCTAGTTGAGTAGGGCCCAAAATAATTGTATATGACCTAGGTAATAGCAATTATTCAAAAAATATATATATTATTGATTAATTTAATTTGAGAAGAGGCCTGAACGCAAAAAGATTGCCATGGATAATTGAAAATATCAACAAATAGTTTGCAAAGCCTTGTAAAACAAAGCCTTGTTTTAAATTGGTGTGGTTCTTTAATTAGAAGCTTTTATTTAACTTTCAATATTTGGGTCAAATCCTGCAATCTGAATTAGAACCACCTACCTCCTTTTATACTACGGAGTTGAAATTGGACATGTTGGTTCAATTCCGATGTCATTAAGGTGAAATTTTGTTAAGTTTAAGTTAAGTTAAACTTAAGTTAAGTTTGTAAATATTTATTCTGTTTTCGAAAATGTCTAAAAATAGCTGCGCGGATGACTCCTCTTTTTTATACCGGTCTCTAATCACGGGTACTTACACATTTATGTTTTTTTTTTTCTTTGCTCTGTCGCAGAAGAGTAGGTATATATATATACTTTTTCTGTTAAAATATTGTACAGTTTTATTTATGTATGGTTATATGTTTTTTTAATATAGTTTTTATTCTTTTAGTTTTTTCAGTTAAAGATACCTAATATTTTAATAGATTTACATACAAATTAGGGTCGCTCGATTAACCTGCCGCGCATTAATGACGGCCGGTTTTTGAATCATTGAAAAAAAAAATGATTGATAACGATTAATTATTTCGAGAAGATAAATTTCGTTAAATCTACGTAAGAAAAATAACATAATTTAAATATTATAATAATAAAAGATTTATGTACAACGAAACAACCATAGAATGTGGAATATTGTCCAATATCGTTATCAAAACGGTCCTTAAAATTGTGTTGAAAGGTTTATCGAGTATAGTATCTATTAACAAAATCTTTACACATTTAACTATATTAAATGCCAATTTGGTTAGTATGGTCGAATTCAGCGGCATAATTTTAAACAATAAGCAGTAATTAGTAACGCTTTATTTAAATGTAAATATAAGATACGTGTAATAACGAATAATATGCAATACCGTTAATGAAAACCGAGAATTATAAAGGGCCTAAGTGAGAAACTTGGGGAACACCCGAAGGTGTAACACCGCACCGACCCAGATTGACCTTTTTAAACCGTAAAGCACTGAATGCAATCTTTTAACTTTTTTTACACTTACATAGAGCGAACAATCTTGTCCACAAAAGAATAATAAAAAATACATCTTTTTGTTTTTTCTAACTTGTTTTGTTTCTGTGAATTATCAAAGACGGCCCATTTATTATTACTTCTATATTATTATATCCGTTGTCATTAGGGGGCCATTTATATATTACGTCATGATGATGGTAATATGGCGGGTCCTTGCCAAATTGACCATCTTTACAAAAAAAAAACAGCCAAATATAAACATATAGATTTTAGATGTTTTAATTGTAAAACAATTTTTTCTTAAAATTGTGATTCATTATTCAGACTTTTTGTTATTAAAATATCACAGCTGTCAGTTCTTTATTTTAGCAAAAAAGAAAAAACTATTCTTTAAATAACGAATTAACTTTGTAATGTAATAATAATTTGAACTTTAAAAATTGCTTTTAGGCGCGGACTTCCTCTTAATTTGAAAAATCGTAAACAAAAAAACAAAGATCGCGCACTGAGCACTCTTACTAATAATACGACGGCCATATTTTCGCGGCAAAGTTATTCTTTTTGTGTTTAGGCCGGAAATAATCCTCCGATATATTTCGGCAACTATAAGAAGCACGTGCTTTTAATGTCGTCGCGAAATACTTTACCTCTTTGACCCTCGTCTTAGTTAACAAGACGCCCGTGTGATGTCGCTATCACGTGACATCCGCCCAAAGCTGTTGTTTGGGCAGCCTATCTTTACGAGGACGCCGTTTGACTGGCAGCAGTTTAAATGCACGTCAGAAAATTGGACAGCAACCAATAACAGAAGTCAAAATCTACGTAATAAGTAGAACCAAAGCGGTATTTTTTATTGTAGTACAATAAAACACAATCACACACATTTATATTCACATAATATTATTCAATTGAGACATCACACACTGTTTTTGATAATGTTTATATCGAACTTAAATTCTTAACCGTAAAAGTTTTGATTGATAGTCGGCGCGGCGTGCGCGTAAGTGAAGATTTAAGGCCTCGTTGAAATATATATTACGTCTAAAATTAATAACATTTAATTATCTCTAAATATAAGTGTGGTTTTGCTTAGAACTGCACTATTATTTTGTCTACAATATGCACTATTCTTCGGCTAAATCGTACGCTGCATCATCATTATCAAACGCGAAGCGAAAAATTAAAGTCGACAGGTTGTTTTTTATTTAATTTATATATAAAAAACAAAAATCAATTTCAAAAATCAGCCTTCGAAAGATACAAGATAAGTCTTCAATGTAAATAATGCTATAAACCACTCGTCTAAATACTTAGTGGTTGAGGAGTGGTGCATCACAAAAAATGTGGATTTTTTGAAGATTTTCCAATGTGACCCCTTAGCTGCTCCTCAAAAACCCCCGTCGATCGTTGTCGAACTGGATAAACCCAAACAAAGCTAAAATGATCATAAGCGTATCCGAACAGATTCATTGTGGTCAAGCCTAAATTAAATAAAAGCGACTTCTGTGAAATATAATTCCATATACGATAATATTACGATACATACGTAATAAAGTACCATTCCTCATTCAAGGACACGAACGGTGGTTCTAGTGTGAGGTAGCAATCGACAATCGACCCGAATGTGTCATCGGCTACCGACGCCGCGACGATGGAAAAGAGATGCCGTTTGGGTTTATTATTAATTAATATTAATTATTTTTTATTTTATTAAAAATAATAATAATACATTATTAATACGTATTGGATATAAAAAAAATATTTATTACATTTAATTACATTGCTTAAACAAAAACTAGCTTGTACTGTATTTTGGTAACTTTATATCTTTGTATCATGTTGTATATCTTAATATATATAAATCTCGTGTCACAATGTTTGTCCTCAATGGACTAATAATAAAATAATGGACTAATAATAAAATTTGAACACCATGTGCAGTTCGATGTGCACTTGAGAGATAGGATAGTTTAAATCTCAAATTATAGTCGCAATTTTAATTTATCGCTAATTTTTTGTCCGTTATTATTTGGCAGTCATAAAACTGACAGATGTCGATACCTTTTTATTTTATGGGCGATTGTGAAGAGCGCGTGACGACTCGGTGCCAGTATAATTTTATTGAACAAGCAGAGGAAAGAGCAATTGTGATATTATTGGAAAATTTTTTAGAAGATCACAATCAACTAATTCAATTGATCAAAAGAGTTTCGCCACGACTGCAAAATGACAATTATCAAATCGTCATAAAAGCCGACAAAGTACCATTAGGTGAACATGCTGGTAGATTCAGTCATAAAACTGACAGATGTCGATACGGAACGGCACGGAACATGCATGCATACAAGATGCGATGACTTACGTACGTCATTACGGCCGACCGGATTTATTTATTACATTCACATGTAATCCGAATTGGGAAGAGATACAAACTTTACTATTGCCAGGACAACAAGCCATTCATCGTCATGATTTAACTGCACGTGTGTTTAAACAAAAATTGAAATCCTTAATTGATTTTATTGTTAAATATACAATTTTTGGTATCACACGTTGTTGGCTGTATACGATAGAGTGGCAAAAGCGAGGTTTGCCTCATGCCCACATTTTGGTTTGGCTTAAAGATAGAATCCGTCCTGAAGAAATCGATCAAATAATTTCAGCCGAAATTCCAGACCCATTAATTGATCAAGAATTATTTGATATTGTCACCAAACACATGATCCATGGGCCATGCGGTGTTTTCAACATGACGTCACCGTGCATGGAAAATGGAAAATGTAAAAAAAACTTCCCAAAGCCGCATACGAATGACACGATCACGGATATTGATGGTTATCCAATGTATCGCCGCAGAAGTACTGAGAATGGTGGCCACACATTTACAATGCGACTGCCGAACTTTCCAAATCAAGTTGAGTTTGATAATCAGTGGGTGGTACCATACTCACCACTACTTTCAAAAACTTACAAAGCTCATATCAATGTTGAGCTTTGCAGTTCTGTTAAATCAATTAAGTATATTTGTAAATATGTAAACAAAGGCAGTGATTTGGCCATATTTGAAGTAAAAAACATAAATAAAAATGACGAAATAGCACGATACCAAATGGGCAGATACATTAGCAGCAATGAAGCTATTTGGCATATTCTCAGCTTTCCCATCCACGAAAGAGATCCTGCTGTCCAACATCTGGCAATACATCTTGAAAACGGTCAACGTGTATACTTCACTGAAGAAAATGTTCTCCAAAGAGCGTTCGAAGCTCCGAAAACGACTCTAACTGAATTTTTTACATTGTGTCAAAAACCTGATGTTTTTGGCCAATTCGCGAAGACATTGGTGTATGGTGATGTTCCACGTTATTTCACATGGAACAAATCCAGTAAAAAATGGGAGCCACGGAAACAAGGAAAACCACATCCTTCCATTACAGGCATATTCAAAGCTAAGACATTGGGGAGACTTTACACGGTACATCCAATGCAACGTGAGTGCTTCTATTTACGTTTGTTATTGGTGAATGTTCCCGGACCAACGTCTTTTGAATTTTTACGAACAGCTAATGGTCGAGTATTCAATACATACCAGGATGCATGTCGTGAACTGCAATTGCTAGAAGACGATAACCATTGGGACTTAACGCTTGCTGATGCTGCGTTGACATCAACACCGAATAACATTCGTCAGTTGTTTGCAATTATTTTGGCGACATGTTATCCCTCGCAAGCACAAACTTTGTGGGAAAAATATAAAAATTGTATGACAGAAGACATCTTGCACCGAATTAGACAAACAAATCAATGCCAAAACATAGATTATACACCAGAGATGTACAATGAAGCATTGGTCTTGATCGAGGATTTATGTGTTCTTATTTCAAATTTACCACTTAATCATTATGGTATGCCATCACCTAATCGTCCAGCCACCGACTTAGTCAATACCGATTTACAACGAGAAAATCAATATGACCATGGAAGTTTAGCAACAATTATCATGAACAGTGAACCATTACTGACAGCAGAACAAAAAATTATTTATGATCGGATTATGCTGGCTGTTGCTGCTGAACAAGGCGGTTTTTTTTTCTTGGATGCACCCGGTGGAACCGGTAAGACATTTTTAATATCGTTGATTCTTGCCAAAATACGGTCGCAACAAAAAATCGCATTAGCATTAGCATCGTCAGGCATTGCGGCTACTTTACTGGATGGTGGGCGAACAGCACATTCAACATTCAAGCTGCCATTGGACGTTCATAATAAACCAGATGCAATGTGTAACATCAAAAAGAATAGTGGAATAGCTGCAGTGTTGCGGAAGAGTTCTATAATAATTTGGGATGAGTGCACAATGGCACACAAATATTCACTTGAAGCATTAAACAGAACTATGCAAGATTTAAACAGCAATAATAAACTTTTCGGTGGTGCTATCTTACTTTTGTCTGGTGACTTCCGGCAGACCTTACCGGTTATACCTCGCTCTACTTTCGCGGATGAGATTAATGCATGTTTGAAACAATCATTCTTATGGCGAAGTGTTGAAACACTTCGATTGACCATAAATATGCGAGTACAATTGCAAAATGATCCATCAGCACTAATATTTTCCGAACAACTACTAGATATTGGGAACGGTAAAATAAAACTGCAACCAAATACGCAATGCATTAAACTACCAGACAATTTTTGCACTGTTGTTCAGGATAAAACTGAATTGATTCAGAGTATTTTCCCGGATATACAGAATAATTATTTGAATCATGAATGGCTTAGTCAACGGGCGATTTTGGCAGCCAAAAACGTTGATGTTGACGAAATTAACTTCCAGATACAACAGTTGTTACCAGGCGATCTGATGTCTTTTAAATCAATCGATACTGTTGTTGATGAAAATGAAAGTGTAAATTTTCCGATTGAATTTTTAAATTCATTAGATATCCCTGGAATGCCACCACATAATCTTCGATTAAAGATTGGTTCCCCTATTATTCTCCTCCGTAATTTGAATCCACCTCAATTATGTAACGGTACGCGTTTGGTCATCAAAAAGATCACCGGAAACATTCTTGAAGCAACCATTTTGGCTGGGAAGTTTAAAGGAAAAGTGGTCCTGCTGCCACGTATTCCGATGATACCATCAGATTCTACCATACCCTTCAAAAGGCTACAGTTTCCAATTCGTTTAGCTTTCGCCATGTCTATAAATAAATCTCAAGGTCAAACAATGTCCATTTGTGGTTTAGATTTGGAAAATCCATGTTTTTCTCATGGGCAACTATATGTTGCGTGTTCACGTGTTGGGAAACCGTCGAATCTATTTGTGTTAGCTAAAGACAGGTTAACCAAAAACATTGTGCACCGATTGGTGTTAAATTAAATTGAAATTGAAAGTATTTATAATTCAAAAAAAAGATATTAATGTTTAAAAGTTTAAGACTGTCTGCCTTGCCTACCTCATTCATGAGTTTAAGCGTCACATGTTATTTACTGTATTATACTGTAATATACTTATATTTGTTATAAAATTAAATGGAAATAATAAATCTGATAAATTTTTATTTTTTACCTATTGATTTCTGCTTAGTATCAAGTGTAAGAACATTTTAATTAATTGTGTTCAACGTACTTCCCCTTCAAATCTCAATCCAGTGAATTTGTATACCAACATCAACATTTTCGTCTTAGTTCGTAAATAATTTCATTGTACTAAAGGGTTATAGTAGTAGAAAGTCAAATAAGGAGATCACCATATTTTTTTACAAATACCATCTGTGTGAAAAAGCATAGTGGACTCCGTGACTGATGTTCTCTTATTGTTCCTCTTAGATTGTTTACTATAATGTAATATAACAAAAACTTTAGCCACAGCAACGCGTGGCCGGGTCAGCTAGTTATTACATATTTATCAAATAGCAAATTTAGTTTACCTTGGTATATAACTTAGCTATGTATGTAGGTATGGCTAATTGTAATATAATTTTAAGAAAGTTGTAAAATACTTTTATGGTGGATGAAGTAATAAGTAGATTGAATAACAACACTTTTGTCTGTATTAACATAGAGTGAAATTAATATTTTACAATTCCAACAAAATCGCTGGATGCGACAAAATTGATAAAACGGCCCCTCTCTGACAATACAGTTACGGCAAACGATCTCAGGGAATCATTTCAAAGGGAAGTTCCTTAGCTGCCCTTAGGGAGATGCTACCAGTTTAATTATTCGCTTATTGATTGTGTTTTCAAGGAAATGCTATCAGTTTTGTATGAAAATGTTTTTTGAAACGGTCCTTCTTGAGTTCTTTGAGAGGCAAGCAAGTCTAGAGAAGAAGCAAGGTACTATAACATAAGTAAAATTTAACATTTCTTACTTTTCCATGAACAAACGCACCACATCAACTACGCAGCTTCCCCCCCTCCACCCTCCGACCTCACCCCCCCCCCTGGTCGATTTTCGAGCGACGATTGCCAGCCAAACTAAGCTTGCAATAACGCGTACAGTGCGACTAATATTTTTGTTTTATTTGAAATAAATGTCTAAAAATAATATTTTTTCTGTTTGTAGATTAAGCTTAGGTTACAAATCTGTATTTTTCTAAAATGAAATAAATAAAATTCTTGAGCACTTCCAGATTATCTATCGCTTCAAAATTTTGTATTTCTTGACATAGGCTAAAACGCACTTAAGTACAGCGCGTACAGCGTGCCTGGGAAATAGTTTATCAGATCAAACACTTTCCTCCTTAGCACTTTCTCTGGTAAACCCTTCAAAATGGCGGACGTGCTAAATTGGTGCCTTTATCAATATTGTGCGGGCTTTTATAGAAGCGAATCTGATCATTCAGGCTGAGAGATATTTATTTTGGGCAAGGCGTGAATATATACTTTCCGCATACGCGAAACCCTGTACGCATGCAAAATAAAACTGAAATAAATTTATTATATATTGTTCATGTGTGCTCATGTTCCCTATTATGAGTAAGAAATTATATGAAAAAATACGAAAGTGAAATTTACCTTTTATTTGCGGAAACAGTGATATATTGACTAAGAAATAATGTTTGAAACCGCAGGGGGCATTGGTTTCAGAACATCCTATATATACCAAGAGTCTGAATTAGTAATCCGAAGAAACTTTTCATAACATTAACATTATTATTTAAGATCTACGGACGTGTTATCTCTCAAACAGTATCATATACATTATATGAACATTTTTGTTTATTTTATATGAATGAGATTCTCATAATTAATTTTAATCGAATTCCTCTATAATAAAAAAACAACATAATCATTTGACGTCAATCATACAGTCATCATCATACAGCATACATCAAAAAAACCTTGGAAATTCCAAACCACTGGTTATTCTATAAAATGAATTCCCCGATAGAATAAGAATCTCCCAATGTTGCCATATTGAATGTCAATGAACATATTTCATTTTCGTAATTCTGCAAACTTATTCTTGTTTAGTTCCTACACTACAGGGGTCATGTAGTGTAGGAACTACATGACCCCTGTAGTGTAGTTTGGGTCAGCTGGTAGAGATTTCTAATAACATTTATCTATGTATTTAATTCTTAAAGCTAAACCATAAAAACAGTGCAGAGGACTGCGGCAGGCAGCGTCGTTTTGGCCGGTGACGTGCGAACGCCACGGGGCGCATCGGATTGGCCGGCATCTGCGCAGGCGCGAATTGGAACGGCGCACAGGCGATCCGCCAGAGGCGTAGGCAGTCAGTCCGGTCGGCAGGCTTGCAAGCCACGGCGTGCATCACGCGCCGACAACATTTCAATTGTACCCGACTTAATAATTTGCTCTCCATTATTTTTATACCGCCGTTGTTATTTGTTATTATTGTTATTTGTTGTTTTTTATTATTAGTTCAATCTGTATGCTGAAATATTTCCATCTGGGTTTATGTAAATAAAGGCGATGGGGCGGGAAGATGATATCGACCTGGAAATCGGTGTTTTTAAACATCCCTTCATCAGGAGTTAGAACCCACGGATCCCTCAGGTCCAACATCTTCCTGGCCCCATAATAGTTACAAAAAAATACATTAATCAAAAAGTTAGCCGATTACAGGCATCTACAATTTAACATATATGTTTGACAGAACGACCTAGCATCTAATTTATATGTGATAATAGTGTGGGTCTTGTAATTTGTGAGTATATTTGGGTGTGGAATGTAAAAGAGAGTGTTAATGTGTGTGTATGTGAATGGTGTATTAAAATCGCTCTCTTGAACCGCAGTAATGCATGTTTAATGAAGTATTTAAAATAATAATTAGTATTAATAATATTATTAGTATTATCACATCACATCATAATAATGACCCACGTAAATCATATCAAAAAGTTAAAAACCATGTGAGAAATAATTTCAAAATCTCAAAGTACGCCGCACAAAATGTGAACTCGTGAAACAATCATCCAATTACAGAATCTCCAACAAACATAACGCTAATAACTGCCCCCTCCCAATCCCGTCAGTAGTTCGTATCGAACTCTCCCTGAGGACGGGCTGCGTGATCATCGCCGAAACGTCGGGATTAACACGTCGGTGTGTACAAACTGAAAAATAACATATGTTTTATAAACACAAATATCGCTAATTAAACATATTCCACATATTCGAACAAAATATCTTAATTGTGTCTTATAAACACAATATTTACAAATCATATTGCACTCTTTTCTGCACAGATGCGTCTAGTTGAGAGTAGGGTCCAAAATAATTTTAGGTGACCTAGGACACTGCAATTATAATAAAAAAAAACATAATACTCCTGAATATGAAAGTATGATACCATTGTGAATATGTTTAAGGAAACATCTAATAATAAATTAACAAATATTTTCAATGACAAAGAATAACCGTCCATTTCCTCTAAATTCAGATAAAATTTGTATTGTACGAGTATTTATACTCTTCGGACGCAAATAAGCGGCAAAAGCAATTTCCGTTTTAGACCGAGAGCCGTTACTACATAATTATTGGTTATTACATTTTTGGTATATTTTTGGCCATGACACTCCGGCATTTAATATAATTTAAGTAGTAGTGAATTATTTAATCAGAACCTGACGTCTTACAGCTAGGCCCTACAGAAGTCATTAACGGCATCTCTCACACAGATTACTCACGCTTATGATGGGTTGCTTCATTTCTTATCTCCACTTGTGCCTGCGGTACTTTTAGCCCGTTCGATGTGCGTTTTAGAAGGCCAATACGGGAGAAGGCAAAAAATGGTATTTCATGGTCATGGTTTTCAAAAATGAAAATCTTACGTGATAATTTTTAACGGTTTTTGTAATATGCACGTCCTTTGCGTAAGATATTAGGCGGGCTGAGGGGAGCGAGGTTGCAGCGATGCGCTCACCGGCCACACAGATCACCGAGAGAGCCACGGCCAGTGTCTCATTCAGGTTCATTTGAGGTCAAGGTTGTCAGCTGTTTGTTGTTGATTTCGCTTAATGAAAAACGTCACTGTTACATTAACATCACTGTTTTAAAAATCATTATAAATTCAAGGGAACAATTATTTTCGCATTTTTTCATAACATTTCTTGCTTATAATAGTTAACACAAACACCCCATAACGCCTTCAGGAATGCTCTCGGGACACCCTATATAATATTTTATTATCATGATCCCAATACCTACATAAAAAAAATAAAAGCGTACCGATATTTTGTAAAACATTTTAAACTTTATTATACTATTATTTCAGTGACTCTGAGCCTGTTTAGCTTCACGCTAATTTTACGCATCGGTTCACAGGGCATAAGGAGGAAAATGGAAAAACAGAAATATCTTATTAAATAAATTATTGTATTTTTGTTCTGTGTTCAAAAGCTTTTTATTATTTTCATATGCCCTATTATTTTTGTCCGTAAGCACAATAATAATGAATATACAAAATGTTCTTCAAAATAGAATTTATTAATCTTATCCCATTCTCGAGGACTTTTAACCGTTAAAAGGCATTTTTAATTCAATAATTTAAAAATCAAATTTCGCACAGGATTCATTGCAAGTGTGATAAATTTCCATAGTATTTTGATAATGTAGTTAAGCATGATTATAAAGAATTTAGTATTTAGATTATAAATTTAACACGGATTCCAAATTACTGCCCAAACTCCAATAATGATCTTATTAATGCCATTGAAATTGATCGTATATTACAAAAAGGTTTCATAATTCAAAAAATAAACCTTAAAAGTCTATTTGTTTTTACAGATATAGTTAAAGTGCTTATTAAAGATCAAAAATTAAAGGTATTTAACGGTCCACCCTTATAATATTTATGTATATAATTTATGGAGTAACCATTCCTTATCACAACTCTACTTCAATGACACTTCAAGACATTAAGTTCCATACATTATTTTTACACCAGTTTTTGAGAGTGTTAAGAACTCATTAAGTTGTATCGCTCTCAAGACATTAAATATTTTTAGGTCTTAAGTACAAAATAAATGTAGAAATTTCAGTTTTTTCAAAAACAGGGGTAGCCCAAGGTTAGAACCTTGTAGAACTCTCGATGTTATGACCCCAGACGAAATTAGAAGACCATTATCGTCACCAATGACAGCCGTTCGAGATGTACGACTGAAATGACTTCAGGAAGCTACTTCTTATACCGATAATTTTAATTAATGTGTTAATATAATTAATTTGTACAAACAATTGAACCGCGATTTAATTTACACAATAATAGACTAAATAATTCCACTTTTATGACAGAATAATATCTCTCTAGACTCTATAATAAAAATAAAGTATTTGCATAAAGTCTATTTCAAGATTTATTGGTTCATTTGCGATGCTGTGCGTTCATTTGACTCGACCTTTGCTCTCCTTAACTCCCAGCCAATATCAGAAGGGTTAATGGTCAGTGTTAGACCGTACTCGTTTTAATATAACGGAGGCATATCATTTCTCATCGCGTTATCTAGATAGCATTCTAAGCGAGCACAAAATGTTTACACATCATTTCAACTAAATAATATAATTTAAACAAGCAATATATCTAAGTTTCACTGCAAAAGTATCTATTTTGGATTCAATTCAATTTAAAAATTATGATTCAATTAGTTGGTGCATGTTCCCCTTATCCTATTTTAAGGACTTTTCTATTTAAATTATTTACAGAAGAGAAAATAAACAATCCTAAAAATAAAATAAAATAAATTCCCGCGTGGTAAATACATTCAAGCATAAAACAAGCATAATCTACTTTTTAGGTATATATAACACTTGTGTGTAAAAGGTGTACATTATAGTTTATAGAGATTATTTTAATGTTACACAATTATTAATATTTATAAACGTTAATTTTTATCCCTTTCTTATATTTGAACATATAATACATAATTTATTTATTTTATATCATATAATCTTATATTAAATATTATTAATTTATGTGTGCTCAATTATATATAACCGGATCAATTATATTGAACTAAGCCTTTGAAAACCAGGATTAAACATTAAAACGACCATGGCATTTTATGCCATTTAAGGGGCCTCTTCCCGAAAGCCCTGTTCTCTGTCTGGCGCGTGCTCTTTAATTTTTCTATCTCATTTAACGACTTGTAAAAACAAAATTTGTGCGTTTTAAAAATAATAATTAAATTCGCATCTTTATGAAATCAAGTAACTATATCTCTGTAGTATTATTTTCTCGACTCTTGTCAATAAGAAATTATATCTTAAGTTTTGGTAAGATCTAATAAAAAAAACTTTAAATTTTTTAAATTATGGTATAATTAAATTAATATTTATTTGATATATATATTTTTAAATAATTGCTATGGTTATAATAATTATGCTCATAATGGTCATATAAAATTATTTTGGGCCTTTCTTAACTAGGCCAAATATGCTTATGCTAGTCAGGGGAAATGGTGGTAACGAAGCGTAGGTACCTAATGAAGCGTTACCCTTGAACCCGCGACCTTTGGGCCAATAGTCCAACACCTTAACCACTAGACTATCACGATCTCCACATTAATGTAATTATTATTATTATTAGTTTATTCATTAAATTTACAATAAAAGACTATAATCTTTATTTGAAATTTTTAGTTTTGAATGAGTACACGTGATTTACAATTTAACAGTTTGTTTAAAAATATATTAATTTTATTTGTTTTTAGTTCATTTGTGTATAATAAATGTTCAAAATGTTTTCAGGTAAAGAAACCGATTGTTATTTCCGTAGAAACGTATCCGCGGTGTCCGTGCAATCCGTTTTGATCCTATTAATAAATTCATCGCACTTTTCGAAATTCACTCTCTTTATTCAAAGCCACAGCGCCTCTCAAACTTTCTTCTTTGACGAAACTCTGCCGACTGAAGAAATTATACAAATGGAACGAGAACTTTGAGTTCGGTTTGCGGCGAACAATCTAGATTTTCATCGAATTTACAAAGGCCGTTAAAAGTTATAGCATACTATTCGAATGTGGTGTTTCCGACAGTGAAAAATGTTTAATTAATATTGTATTATTTTAATTGATTACTTTAAAAAAGTAGCCTTTGTCCTTCCTAGGATTTTACTTCCGCAAATGTGTATATTAATTAATGTATGGTGTTTATTTAAGAGGATTTACGTATAAAATCCTTAAATTGCAATATTTTGCTGATAAACATTAAAAAAAATAACGTACATAGTAGTTTTTAGTATATTATATACAATTTAATATTAGAACAGTGGGTTAGAAAATAAATTGTGTTATTACTACTAGTGAATACTAATAGTAATAATACTAATAATAATAATGCACTAATTCATAATACGAATAGTATACTAGTGGTAATAATTATAGTCAATGCCTAACGTTTCGGCGCGCGATGCTGCCTTCATCGGTGGCGATTGACCTCCGGCTGTCACCCGAAAGCACAGGGCCGAATCGGTGGGTAGAATGGGACTTGTGAAATGAGGTGGAAGAAAGATGAAAAGAAATGTCCAATAAATGTTGATGAAATATTTATATGTATAAATATGCGTACTAAAACAACACCTATTCTAAATAAATATATTCAAATAATATCATTTTAACTTCTTAACTAACAAATATTTTGAGAAATAAATTATTTACGTGTTGTACAATCCCGTGTCAAAATTCCTAACCCATTGTTCTAATATTAAATCGTAAATTCTCAGAAAAATAATCTTTTTAAATATTTTAATTGTATATAAAGTATTTCTCATAAGGCGGAGCATATTCGAAGAAGTCGACTTTATATTCGGGGCTTTATTTTAATAGAGCGTCAGGTTTTGACTGCGCGGTCAGTAAGCAATTGTTGGATTTTAATTAATTACAGCTTCATAATATAGAAATTAAAAATCAAACTTTTCTATGTTTTAGGTTCAATTGCCTTTCAATTACTATTTTACTAAGGCTGTAATGTCATCTATCAGAGAGCAATTCAACTAAATAAGAACTATTCGCAGTTTATCATTTATTAAATTTCTCAGAAATAGAATTGAATTTTAAAAATATGCCTTTATTATGTTGAAGATATAAAGATCAAGGTATCTAAACATATTTTTTTTCTGATTAAATATCCAATAATTACCAAATTCCAACCTTAGAAAAAAGGGTCTAAATAAATCGAAATTGATGTTTATTTATTCTTTGGCTCCGCCTTAAATATAATATTTTATCAAATCTAAGAAATACTTTTTACTGCCTTACTATATACAGGTTGTCCCGAGATCATTCTCTAACTTAATGGGGTGTTTATATTCCCTATTACAGGTAAGATAATATATAAAAAAGCGAAAATATTTTATCCCCAAATTTATAATTTTTATTTAAACGCCGGTGTAAATTATCTTTGGCGTAACGACACGCGACCAATATCTCGTAAATGACCTCCAGCTGATCGTCATGAGCAGACGAGCAGCGTATTACAGCGACCGTTTAATATTATCACGGAAATTTTACATTTTTTTTCTCGAAAACTATCATGAATTTTGATATCGTCTTTACAAATCAGCTGGAGTTTTTAATAGGGATACAGTGTGTCTTAGAATACAGTGTAAACACCGTGACCAGCTATTTCACCCTAAAATTTTGAATATTATTTGTACAGGATGTATATCAACATTCATCATGGTTTTCGAGAAAAAAAATGTACTCAAGCTTTACTTGATAATATTAAACGAATCTTGTATTTCTTACTCATAACAGCTTAATAAGTCTTAAGTCTTAATTAGCCTTGGGAAACCCCATATATCCTAACGAACAAGCCCAAAATCACCAAGGAGGTCGAGCTTGCCTTGCTTCTGAAGTCGTTTCAGATCTTCGTTGCCGAAAATTCAAAGGGACCAGCCTTGGAGCGAGGGATGATTAATGATGATCTCACGCACGTCTTAAGTGACTGATTTTCTAAAATGTTTTAGATACGAGTGAAGCGTAGTGGAGGCATCTGCGATTAAATACATATAAGAACATTGTTTAACGGGTTTGAGACACCTTGGGTTCACCTTGGGATCCAAAATCAAATACATGTACAGGCATTTTGGATATGCACATTGGTTTTAATCTGCTCTTTTTAAGCCAAGCGTTAGCCATATACTTTGTCACTACAGTCCAGGATTGAAGGAAAAAATAAGTATGTTACAGTTTGCCTTCAGGAAATAGACAAACATACTCTAAATTAGTAATGTGTTTTTAGGCGTGTAAAGCACCATTGTGTTTATCTTTTAATATGATATTTAAATTTTAGTTGCTAGTCGCAGTATATGCCCAGATACCTAGATACTTCTATGCACAATTAGAGAGATGGATATAGGAACCTAAATAGATATTTTCACATTTCAGGACTAAAAATACGGGAGAGAGGGCAAGTAAAGAGGGCATAGGTATAAAGAATTATGTACAAACGCCCCGTTAATAGCACGGAAGCCAAAACGGCGATTGTATCATCTGGCATCCGGGGAAGGTTACGTCCAACAGCTGATGAATAATGTATGAATAGTGTGATGATGTACGAGTATATACACGTCATCGTTCCTTCACACGAGTAAAAACACGCTTAATTCGATGCAAATTGTTCTAAATTGAAGGCCCTGAAATTCAAATAACTCATCCTGGAAAACAGGTCAGCCTAAGGGCCAGCAACGAAAATATTAAAAATCTAAATACAAAGCCAGTCTTCCAAAAAGTAACTCTCTTGCACCGGTTAACGTAATAATTATCATAACTATTTCCGAAACTACTCTATCAAATTATTTTTTGTTGAATCGTTAGTATATGTAATTAAAATACAAATAGGTGGTTTATCCAATAACATTTGTAAGTGATATTTTTAAGTACTTTTTAAATTAATTTTTACATCTTCGAAACAGGTAAAAATAACAATAGGTGATTTTTTTATACCAGGTAAAAAACACGTTTTTAAAAAGAGATTCGCCAATTATGGTTTTTACACAATTCGAAAAAATTTTTATAAAGAAACGCACACACAATCTTTTGGTGTACAAGCCCATACGTATGGAAATACACTTGATTAAATAAAAAAAAATCGCAATTATGAATAAAATCATGCTCAAACCTTGGTAGTTTTACTGGCCTACTTATTATTACTTAAATCATCTTTATTGTTTATAATTAACCTTTAACGCACTGTTTGTTAAACATAAAACTTCCTAAAAATTAAATTATCTTACGAGTATGTCAATACGTCAGTGACGCTTTACCTACTTCGTTTGTGGTGGCGAAATTAATGTAAAATGACGGACTTTGCAATTAAAATGTCACATGAATTCGACTTCCTTCGCGCCCGACTAAGCTGCCCTGGAAAGGCTCGTTTGCTCCCGATTCTGTTTGTTCATTGAATAAAATACTCAGGACACATTTATAATAAGAACATATATAAATATAAAGAAGAAAGGACCCGTAGATTGGGTTCTTTAAAAGTATCTACTAGATGTTAGCAGATTCGAAAATAAGTTACAATAACTTTGCTCACACTCATTACGATTATTGTAATAAAAGAACGAAATTTCTCGTATATTTTCGATTTCCTTTATTATATCGTGACATAATATTTTATTTTACAGTAATTACTAAATGTTATAGAAGCATGGACACTAACGAGCCATGGAAAGGGGTATTGCTTTGGAATCTGCAATGAGACTTATGCATCTGTGCCGAAGGTCTGACAACCGCTGGATCAGAAAATAACTTGGATGGAGACCTCGAACTGGTAGTCGAAGCGTAGGTAGACCACCAGCTCGTTGGACGGACGACATTAAACAAAGAGCTGGATGCGGATAGCAGAAGATAGGGAGAAATGGTGTACCTTAGACACCAGCCGATAATGATAATGACTAAATGTTACACTTACGATTTAGATTTTATTTTTAAATTTTTCGGTTGCAAAATTAGTAACAATGCAAATAACTTTAAAGTGATACAGAAGATTTAACTATATCTCCTGGTTGAGGCATAAATGGAAAAAATCTCAAATGACACAATTTTTTTTATTATTTAATTATTTATAATTTGACCCTAACTCTGCTTTTAAAAGTACCTATAAATGACCTTACGTGTAATGTTGTAATAAAAGTAAAAGGTGGTAAATTAAACAAGGTACAAGTCTATAACGGACATGATGGAACTATAACATGACATCTACTCTATGAGCAATCTGTAGATATTTGTTTTGTTATGTGTTATTAAAACGCAAAATAAATGGTTTATGTTTTAAAGTAAAACGTATTGTGATTGAAGGTAAAGTGCCTGACCTTAAACCATAATACTAAACCTCTACCTTTACAACCTTTATTTGTAATTAACTAAACTTTCTTCAACATACCTAAAAGACCAACTTTTTACTTTTAAAAGTTCCGTGTCCCACACCCACATCGGCCAGATAAACTTTGCCTTACATCAGGATAAGTTCAACGGTGCAACTAACTTAATGAAGATTTATTTGAAGAGGGAATCTTGTAAGATTGGGTATAACGTTCGTTACGTAACAATATAAATTTAGTATATTTTTTTTATATCTTGTATTTTTTAATCTATTAACAAATAAATATTTTTTTAAAGACATAATAATAATTATAAATAGAAACAATATAGAAATAAATACATATACATAATTTGTTCTATATAATACCATAAAATAATAGAACAAATACAGCAAAAATCATATTTTGTAGAAAAATATAATTTTGTTTTTAATTGATTTCCACTAATAAGCAATTATAAGAGAGATAAATTACATCATCCTTTAAAAGAAAATCATAAATATTTTACTAAATCTAATTCCAGTTTATTAAGTTTTGATATAGGTACGTTACAATTATTTGTATCTTATTTTGTATAAGCTGCCAGGCTGCTGAGGGGCCATATTATGGCAATATTATTTTTATTCATGATTTCGGTCATCAATTGTGAAAAAAATATGTGTGGTTAGAGTGGAATTTCTAGTAGTCTTAAATGACGAGACAATGTAATATGGGGACGCCTCTGCTATGTAGGTGGCTTGCATCGAAAGGAAACTTTTGGTTTTTTACTTATTCTCTTGGGCGTCTATAAGGATGTTTACACAACGAAAATACTCGATTATATTGCCAACGCCGCGGCCGGTTCTAGCTAATTTAATTACTGCCACGTTTGTACGAGCTCTTTTGTGAGGCCGCGTCGAACTAACCGTCAAGTGTAATTAATTATTCAACCGTGTTTTTGAAGTTGGTGTTAATGAACAATATTACGTCGAGAATGTTTTAGAATAGTCATTCTAACGTATTTTAAAAAAATTAAACGATTTTCGCGCAAAAAAACACACAAACAAAAGCATTATAAAAACAAAAATACGTCCAATGCATCTCTTTCAATGCACAGACATTTGTGCTCGCACAATCTTCCATACACCGTCACAAAATAAAAACATTACCCAATGAAAGATTACACAATTCACAAGCGGGTTGATCGATATCAGCAATCAAACATAAATCAGCAAAAAATATTGGAAAATTGTTTCAGAAATTACGAATTACGACGAGCAGCGACCCCTAAACACGCGGTTCGCGGAGTACTTTGAAGGAAAACAAAGTTCTGTAATGATATAATTATTTTAGTAAGATTTTATTTTTTTCGAAATTATTATTTTCCTTTCGATATAGTTCAACCCCTTAAAAGGACATTAGTGAATTTAAATACAACCTCTATATGCCATTTTAGACACAATACAAGCGTGAATGTATTCATTTATATTTTTCCTTCTTTGGTTTACAATTAGTTTTCAATTGTTTAATATTTGTTTTACTTTTAACGCGATTGCAATTATCAGGTGTACTTGTAAGTGCGATCTCTGGCACTGTTATTGTGTTTTGTTGTTTTTTTTTTGTATATTTTCGGATTTAAAACTGTGCATTCATACAACTAATAAATAAATTTTAATATAAATAAAACAATATTTCAATAATTAAACGAGAAACGGAAACTTTTTTATGGCGGACAAAAAGTTGCAGATATCATATTTTTTTAATTGGGGTACAAAGTTCGATAACCTAAATGTCGACAAATATATTTTGTGTTACTTTTTTTGAAAAATCTAACATTATTAATTCTTTAAATTAGGTGCGGGTGTGGGTGATTTATTTATTTGTATATTAAAAACACAGTAAATATACTGCGTGTGGTGTTGTGTTAGTGTGTTATATAGGTAATATAAATATAATTAAAATAACAATTCCCAAGAATTGAAAGTAGCAATGTGATTTATGGTTTTAATAAACCTAATAAACTTATTTTAAATTTTGAGCTGTTACTGTATAGAAATCGACATGGTTCTTATCGAAGTTCCAAGGTTATGTAGGCATTCGAATCTAATTGTTATATAACATTATCACAGGAAAGTTAAACAGATCTTTTCTCCCCCCCCCCCCCGCCATCACCACCGCTATGATTAAGTTAACCTAATGACCCGGGCTATAAAACCCGTAGATTAAAAGTTTACTAAGTTATAATTCAAAGTTTTTTAATACGTTGAGGAATTGCCGAGAAGCTTGCTGGAGGCGCGTAAATAAAGTTCGCGTGAGTTCGCTCCTAGAAACAGCACCACTTTTGTTTGCACCGTCCCTCGTCCCTTTCAGGGGAAACCGATTTCAATGCTGGTCCTTCGCCCGCTGGTAATCACCAGCAGTCAATAGTATTAAGTTTTAGAATAAGTAATAGTATTGTAAATAGTTATAAGAAATACAAATTTAGTAGAATTTAATAAATGATAGATAAACCTTGTTCGGGCAGACATAACCATAATGATTTTAATCTTTATAACTGCCCGCAGCAGCGGCTAGTCTTTACGTTGAAGAAGATATCCAAATCTACTCCGACAAGAATTTCCTACTTTTTTTTTGTAGTGTGTTATTTATTTTTCGATCGTGTATAAGCGAGTTATTAACTTAAAACGAAGATAATATTTTAATGTCGTCTTCAAGTTTTTTTTTTCATTTATATTTACATAACGGCGCCGTATTTGATGTGTTGCGTAATGCGAAGTCCGAAACAGGAAATATAATTATTTCTAAAAATAGCTTCTAATTAGCCATATTTTACCTTTAAATGTGTATGACTACGTTTTATCTCTAGTAAATCACTATATTCATTAATTTATGTTTAAAATAAAAATTTCTTAGTAACTGCCCTAAATAAAATCGGGTTTCTATCCAAATCCTTTACGACCAGTTATATATTTTAACCATAATAACTTATTTTTTAGTAGGTATTCATTTTCTTATCAATGAGGTGTGATTATGTATTATTATATTATTAGTTTGGATCTCAGAAAAAAATCCCTTTCGGCACGCCGGAAGGCGGATCAAAGTGGGGGATAGGCGAACTCTAATTGTACGAACTTTTACCAAACTGAGCTGCCGCGTTATCCACTCCCCCGCGCGGCAGCCCGCGCACCTCAACCCGCCGTACCCTTGCGCGACGATAGTGCGCATACTGCATCCCTCTTCATACTGTGCCGTAAGGGTTGCTCATATGAAAAATTATTTTTGACAAAAGTTGTAGGGAAATTTTAGGCCTAAAATTAACATTTTTAACGGATTTTATCCTGTACCCTTTAAGAGAGGTATGATTTCTTGAAATTTTGAAATACTAATTTTTCTCAGCTCTAGGACCAATGGTTGGCGCTATGAAAATAGTTTACCTGGATATGTTTTGGCCCTTATCTAAGGAATAATATAAAATTGTAATGAATTCGATATCTTATATACTAAGAAAGTTATAGCAAAATTTCACTTTTTCAAAATAACCCCCCATTCTCACCCTTTGGTCTGATTTTACCCATTAACAAACTTGACCGAGATTTGTGCCGAGTGACCTTAAATTTTATGTATCAAGTTGAAAATGATTGGTCTAAAATTACGGCAGTTATCGTGTCCACAAGAAAGTGATACAGCATGGTTTTGGGTTCTATGGGATGTGAAACCCGAAGACATGTCGAAATTTTCTGGAAATCATGACATGGTACCCATTGCAATAGGTAGCTTCCCTAATGAAATCTACCTAAAATGTTCTAAAAAATGTCTCTCAAGCGGGTTGTTTTAAAAATTACCTACACTTTATGTTTGGATGACCTTTATCAGTAGCAATCATTGATTAATAATAAAATAAAAAATAACATGCGTCATATATTCTCTCTACTTACGATCTAATAAAAAAAAAGCATACGATTTATTCGAAAATAATTTAATATACGATTTTTCCGAAATATAGTAGTGTAGTTCTTAGCAAAGCCACACTTTCAAATTTTATTCTTATTTTAGAGATAATTATAGTTTACTAAATTTAGACATTATATATTTTGACGACGGAGTGCATCACTCGCACGCACGCCGCGGCAACTATCGATCAACACTTTGACGGCTAAGGACTTATGGTCGACATTAGTATGATCAAAAACAGTACGTTACGATGTGTTGATTGAATAATATTTGGGCGTAGGATGAGCTGAAAATGGCTTCTTGGTCGGTACTGACGTGTATAGTAAAATATAATATTTCGTTTGCTTTCCCATCACGGGGCCCGGCGGTGACAGCTGAAGTTTCAAAGAAATGAGACTACTGACGCGGTGTATTTAGTAGCCGTCAGGCGAACGACATATTTTGTTCTCACAAACAAAAGATAGTGGTAGGCATGTTTGATCGAACGCCAACAGCTGATAACGCGTGTCAGTTTAATTATGGACAGGACAGCCTCACTCAACTTTTACACTTTTACACGTAACGTATTTTCGTTGGCTTAATACATAATGACGTAATTTTAATTGGTGCGTGGATTGTATTGTAATGGCCGACAAGGATCTGCGATGAACGCATATTCAAAATATAATCATCGCAGTGGTATATGATCAAACATATCTACATTATTCCATCTGTATATATATTTCTATTTAGGAAGGAAGGAAAGTACGGCGGAACGATTTCTTATATCGCTGACATTTTGTTACGCACAGACATTTATATTTATGTACATATTTAACTCTGTGAGGTTCCATTTTTAAATTCAAATAACAAAAAACCGTTTTACACGTATCCACAAAAAGAACAGTGCCTGGTATTTGACCAGCTGAGTAAGCAAACTTGGAGCGATAAATATATATTTATACATGGGTAATTTCAGATAAAATTTAGAATAAAAAAATAATTACAGGTAGGACTCAATTTAAAAATATCCTAATTATTTGTATTTTAACTAAATTAGGTAATATTGTGTTTGCTGCTAGTTACTTAGGTGTGGACTTGCTAGGTCGAGTAACATGAAAAGAGCACGTGATTTTATACAGTTCTTTTATTCAGTAATTCGTAAACCATTACAAGCGGTAATTAATCTTAAGAGCGCGCGATGTTGTCGCCGCGGTGGTCGGTCGGCAAAGAGGCCGGCTGTAGTGCGAGCCGCGACTAAGTGGGTGCCGCACTAGTGATGGGTCACCGGTAGTGGCGGACACCACACTCCTCCCTCCTTAAGACCTGGACCTCCACATCAGGGTTTCGGACAGCTAGTTCTTTGCAGGTGTCCGTGAGTTCGGCCGACGACGCAGATGGTAGCGATGCCTTGTCGTCGCTTCGGTTTGCGCATCTGCGCGCGTTGCCTCCCTCGACGGAACCTGCCAAGAAAGAGAAGAAATACGATCAGTAGGTGAACTTTCCCTGGGTCTCCTACTGGGGCGGTGGTCCTGTTGGGCTTCAGACAGTGGCGCTACTGAAACAAAAGTCAATTGGTTAACATGCCTTTTCCATATTAACCCTGTTTCGCATTCCTTTAAGAGAAACAGCCGCCTACCTATTTGGCGAGTGACATGGGCCTTTACCCATGTTACTTTATTGACAATTCTGTAGTCCTTTGCCATCACGATACAACCTGGTGTAATTTTCCTATTACCCCTTCCCTTCCCATTATAATATTTCTTTTGTTTTTCCTGTGCTGTTCGAACTTTGTTTTCTATTTGTTTTTCCAGTGACGTTTTTACTTTGTTTGTGTCCTCTGGTTTTAACAAATCTAGCCTTGTTCTAAGCCTATGGCCTAACAATAGAACAGAAGGTTCTAAACCTGTCGTTGAATGTGGAGTATTCCTTTGTGTCATTAAAAAATTATTTAATTGAACTTTATAATTAGTAGGTAATTTATTGTTAACTAATAATTTTTTTAAAAATATTTACAAGATTTTACACTGTTTTCGGCTTGACCGTTGCTCGATGGTGTAAATATTGCCGTTGTTAAATGTTTTATCCCGTTTTGTTCACAAAAACTTTTAAACTCTGCGCTACAAAATTGGGCTCCATTATCGGTTACTATCGTTTTTACGATCCCAAATCTAGCAAATAAATTTCTAAGTTCGTTTACTGTGTTTTGCGTATTTGTTGATTGCATTTCGGTGCATTCTATCCATTTTGAGTATGCGTCGCAGATTACCAAAAAATATTTATTATTGACCGGGCCAAAATAGTCGCAATGTATTCTAACCCAAGCGCTATTATCACATGGCCATGGTGTCAGTTCGCATTTTTGTGGTGTTGCCTGCACTGTTTTACACTCAAAACAATTTTTTACTAACGTTTCAATTTGGTCATTTATTTTCGGCCACCAAACGTGTGCCCTAGCTATCAATTTACATTTAACAATTCCTAGATGCGCGGTGTGAATTTCATTTAACACGCGCAGCTGTAAGTTTGTTGGGACGATTACGCGATCGCCACGCAATAAACAACCCTGTGTAAGACGTAATTCATCGCGACAGAAACTATATTCCGATGCAACATTTGTTGACGGTATACGCGCCGGCCAACCGGTTTTGACGTATTGACACACGGTCGCTAGCGTTTCGTCCTTTTCTGTTTCGTGCGCAATTTCGGTAGGAGTGAGCGGTATCAATGTATTGTCAGTTACGTACTGTAAGAAACAATCAGCTGTTCGCTCGTTATTGACTTCGCATTCTAACGGTGCCCTAGACAAAAAATCCGAACAATTATTCTCCGATTTAACGTCATTTCTCGAACTATCGATATTTTGTTTCTGTTTAATGCCTAAACCGTATTTTTGTAAAAAGTTTCTACCTAGTAATGTAGCCGTTCCGCTTCGCATTACATAGAATTCGAGTTTACGTTTTTTGTTCTGCCAACTAGCCTCCAGATGTATTTTACCTATCTGTTGCAGTTGCGATTGGTCATAACTCGATAATTTTACACTCGTTTTGATTAGCTTAACATTTGAAAATGATTTCCGATATAATTGCTCACTGATTACGCAACAACTTGAGCCCGTATCAATCTGTGCCTCTATTATTTTATCGTTCAATTTTATTGTTAAGTCAAACGGAATGGTATTATTTTGTATTGTATTGTCACTAATACACTGTACTAAATGTTGTTCAGTTGATTCTTCAACGAAATTAGTCGATTTAGTTTTATTTTTACTCCGGCAGACAACCGCTAGATGTCCTTCTTTAGAGCAAATCCGACATTTGAGGTCTTTATACCTGCAAATTGCCGTACTATGTCCCTTTTTACCGCACACGCGACAAATTACCACATTTTTCGTGTTTTCGCCGCCTGTTTTTGTAACTACTTTGGTGCTAGAATGACTACTTTTCGTTATTTTGTTTACTTCCGACTTTACCGTATCGTTACGTGTCACCGACGTACTTGCTTGAGCGGACAATGCTATGTGAATCGCTTCTGCAAACGTTAGTTTTTCGTCGTAAGAAAATAACTTAACTTGAGCTTGGCCTTTCTGAATCCCTAACACAAACCGATCTCTTAAACATTGTTCGAGCATATCACCGAATTTACACGTTACCGCGAGTTTTCTTAATCTAGCCACATAATCTGTTATGGACTCATTTTGATTTTGCGACGCGATATAAAAATTCGACCGTTCCCTGAAGATTGCTGTAACAGGTTTAAAATGGTTAGACATGCATAGTATTAAATCATCAAAAGATACCTCGTCTACCATCTGCGGGTAAGACAGGTCTTGTAGCAATATGTGGGTATCTTCAGCTAACCCGCTCAGAAATATTGCCCGTTTTTTGATAGCGTTTTTTACATCATTAGCCAACAAAAATTGCATTAATTTTCCCCTGTACGATTCCCAGTTCATGTGCCTATGATCAAACTCACTTAGCTGACCGAACATGGCTGACATATTGGTAACAGGTTTTTCAAAAAAAAAGCAATAAATGATTCTACGTTAATGATATACGAAAAATGGCTCTACTGTTACACTGTAATGAAAAAAACTAAAAAAAATGACTCTACTGATGACTTTAAAACTTAAGGAGGGTACTTAGCTAAGATTTTTTTTTCTTGCTGTGCCGACTCCTTCTCTTGACTGCTCGACCGGTCGCGGATTCAGCGCCTCACGATGTCGTCCAGTCTTCTCTGGATGCTCAGTCTTCCCCTTTTCTGGCTGCCGTTGACGCGTCGGATGCTCCCCTTACGAAGTCCTGACGTGGATCGCCGTGTCCAGTCCCCGACGTTGTCCTTGATCTTTGGTACCCCTTGCGATGCCAAAGGTGCTGCAGTGCGACCGACCACGTTTTTTTCCCTACTTTTACCGCGCGAGTAAACTGGTTTAAATTTTTGAAATTACTGCGTAATCCTCGTCGCCAGTTATTGTGTTTGCTGCTAGTTACTTAGGTGTGGACTTGCTAGGTCGAGTAACATGAAAAGAGCACGTGATTTTATACAGTTCTTTTATTCAGTAATTCGTAAACCATTACAAGCGGTAATTAATCTTAAGAGCGCGCGATGTTGTCGCCGCGGTGGTCGGTCGGCAAAGAGGCCGGCTGTAGTGCGAGCCGCGACTAAGTGGGTGCCGCACTAGTGATGGGTCACCGGTAGTGGCGGACACCACAGGTAAAATATAATATTAGAAATAATTCAGTTTTAGTTTCAGTTTCAATTTTGATTACAATACTAATTACTACTAATACAATAATAATAATAGTATATAGGTTTGACAATAATAGTATACTAATAATACTACAATACAATAGCAATTACATAATACTAATAATAATTACATATGTTCTAAGGTTACATTATAAACAACGTGTGCCTTTTTACAGACAAAATCTAAATGTTCCAGAATAAATAATACATCACTAACAACCGTCTGATTGATATTGATGAAAACTGAATAAGTTTCGTATATTTCATACTGCTAATAACATTCACGTGTTCGCACTAAATATTGACATATTATTATTTTGATATATTATTTGTGATATTAATATTCATATGAAGCTCTCGATTAACCACTCTTAACATTTAAACATGATTTTTATTTCATTTTTTTTGGATATTATTATAGTTTTAAATTTGACAACTGGTTAGGCTTTTACTGTAATTGGATAATAGGAGACTCATTATTGCTTCCTAAAGTATTCGTTATCTATTATGCTAATTTAACAATTTCCTTGACACGAATTATGTTTTGACATTAGCAAAACTAGGATATTTAAAAAAAAATGTTTTATTCATGTAAAATAATGAAAAATATGTTTGCTTAACTCGATTTAAATGTAATACAAAAATGTAAATATAATAAAACCAATGTTTTAAGTCATTATTAAGGGTAATGTTATTTATATTATATTATATTTCATGGCCGTTCATAAACAGGAACAATACATTCACTTTCTGGATTTTAAGATTGTTGTTATCAGCACGGATGAATTAATGGTAATTTTAATTCGGATAAAAACGAGAGAGGACACTAAATATCGCTTCAAATTTTTTTTTTTTTTTTGAGAGTTGGTCCTCGAACATTTTAAACTGAAAGTCTGAAATATAAAAAATACACAGGGTTTATTATTGATATTGTATTAAATTGTCATTGAAAGAATATGATTTATCTACCCGCAACATCACTCAGCGCCAAAAACTTTTCTATGAAGCTAGGTCCTATTAATTGCATTGGGTAAATAATTTAATAGTTTTGGTATAAAAAAAAAGAAGACACATGTCATTAACGTTTTTATATTTATTTAACATTTATTTATATAATATTTATTTATAGGCTTCGTTTTAAACTTTTTGGATTTTTTAATTGATTCTTGTAGGCATCCCAAACAGAATATGGTGCGGTAAGACTTTTCTGACAATTTTTTGACAAATTAAAATGCGATTGAACATTAAAAACGTAAATAATTTATTTTAAACCTAATCTAGATTACTGACAACAAAATGTAATAAAAACACAATATAATCATGAGACCCACATTCAAGTTCAGCTTATCGACATATTTTCCGATTTTAGTTTTGTCTCCGCGGAGCGAAAATGAATTTCTAACGACGTGCTAAAATAAAAACGCTACGGACAATCTGGCGCGAGCGACTGAAACGCGTATTTCTTCATGCTGAAAATTCTGCCCATCCGTCCGGCGGCTGCCTATTATCTGCGCCCGTTGCTAAAACTCTACTCTGCAAAGGCTGAAAATCCACGACAGGAAAAACCACTTTTCAGGGAGACATCATTGCCTTCGCTTTCGGCTCCTGAAGGCATTATTCTGACATGCGTCGGTTGAAATGAGTCGAGGCTGCGTGTATTTTCTCGTGAACATTTCATAGATGAGCGCGTGTAAGTAATTGAAGTTTGCACTTAGGCGTGCGATTTAAATAATACCATATTTATACGAGGCATGTCTGGTTCACACACATTCAAACTCGGAACTACGAGTCTAAGATTATGATCATGAGTCTAAGATTATGGAATAATCTCTGCTAAACTTGAACTACCTTGACTTAATTCAGTATTGTTTAAAAAAGGATTTCGCTAGATTAGCGTGTGAAACACAATTGTGACTCTCGCTATATTCTCGTTTTTTTGGTGCACAGAAATTAAACTGTGTCTTGGATGTTATGAAAAAAGTTGAAATAATCGCCAGGGAATATAAAAATAATCATATTTTTACCCATACCTTTATAAAATCCGACATATTTTTTATTTACAATAAAATAAGATTTATTAGACCATACCGCTCAAGATGAGACGAATGCTCAAGTTTCTAACAACACTGTGTTATATTTATGAAAGATAACGAATTTCAGCGAATTCTTAAAAAGGAACTTTATTTAATTTCAGAAAATAAAAACTGTATATTATATTGCTAATATGCAGTTATTTGAGTACAATTTATATGAGATATATGTAAGTAATTTAAAGTCATGTGTATGCAGGCTGTTCCAAGACCATTCCCGAAGAACTGAGGGGAAGTAGTTGTTCCGAATTACGTGTAAGAAATTGTATAAAAAAATGCGAAAATAATTCAAACTTATTAATTTTATCAAGGCGCTCGGCAAGGCCGATCAATAACCCGGCGCGGCGCGGCCTCGCTAGCGGACGAACTTATGACAAGAGCGATTTCATATTATCACGTAGAGTTTACAAATTTTATACGTGTAAACTACGATAAATTTTGATATGGGGTCAAAATAAATCATGTTTGATATCGCAGATGTTTTTTTTTCTACACGGTGTGTGGAAGTGTCTGTCACTTATACGAATTTGCTGTACCATTTTAATACTCTAATATTGTTAAAAATTATTGTGAACCTAAATATATAAACGAATACCTCAGTACCAAAAAAAAAATGCTTTTAGAATATTTTTATTTGTAATACGCATAAGGAAATACGTACTTATAATTAGCTAATGTTGAATTGCGTTGTTTATTTAATTGTATGCTAGACGAAAATATTCCTGTGACTCAAAAATAAATATACTTACCGCTCGCATTCAAATATATGTATCTATGTAACTACATAGCGATAGTTATTTTAATGGCTCGTTTTAACATTTCATCATTCGTGAACACTGCAATTGTAACAATAATAATTGACAACGCGACATAAATATTTTGCTATTTTAAGAACTATTGTTATCAGTCGCCGAATGACGTGTGCGCTGCATATTGCAAAATAAAACAGTACATTTTCGATATTAGTGAAACTTCTTTACGCACGGTAAAGGGATTCGTGCGAGTGAATGTGATTATCGGTCTTGTTAGATAATTAAATTACAATCAAATTTTAATTTTACACTGCAGTTATAGGTCAATCATTTATTTTCTGGAATAGGAAATTCGTTATTACGTCGTTATTCGTTATTCGTTATTCGTTATTCGTCAATTTATTTATTTTTACACGTGCACGTATTTGCTATCTTTTATAACGGCGTATAAAATGTGTCGATAAGAATTACCTCGCAAACCTTATTTTTTTTTTACCGCATATGAATATAGATTTTGCGTAAATAAGTTTCGCTTAAATTACGCTCTCTTTTTTTAAAATAACTCTTATTTATTATATATTTAACGTTCACAATCTAAAAACGCGCTATGAGGGGCAGGGAGGCGTTCGGCGACCAGAAAACTCGTGCTTGCGGCATTAAGTAAGTTTCAGTCTTAGATAATCTATCAAAATTTTAACAGTTAGTTCTACCTTGTACTTTGAAAATATACAGCCTACAATACTACGGATTATAAGGAAACCCCAGAATAAAAGTTCCGTCAAAATAAATCTACACTAAAAAAAATTTGGAGCTCTGATTTAACTGAAAAGTTAACTAGAATCATAATTTGTTGTAGCTACTGAATTTTAATAGGCCCGAGCGAATTGTAGTATATACAATCTGTTTAATAGACTGTATGTAAAAACCAATTCCTGTAGATTGATAAATCGTTCACCTAACAAAACTTTCTGTAACCTGTAGTAGACAATCACTGTAGAGGCAGCAGATGAAAAGTTGGTTACACCTTACAAAGACTGTTTTGTTAAGTCTACCAAATAATCAATAGTAGAGTTGCAAATGCACCTCGCGCTTATTGCCTATTCCGCCATTTTGTTTGACTACCGAACTGTTCGGTAGCGTTTATATAGCAGTTTGTTATGTGTACCGGAGTTCAGTTAAACGTACCCTACTAAAAACCTACATTGGCCTGTCATTGGTTGAGCCTACTAAAAACTTTAGTAACGGTAACCATAGTCTGATAAGGTTACAAGTCTCGTTCGTTTGAGCATACAAATAACTGTAACCAGAATCGAACTGTAGGTGCAACAAAACGTTTAACTATCACTATGTCTACAGGAATTTTATAGAACGTAAGAGATTTTTTCTCAGTGTAGTCATTATTGCGTTTAATAAAAATAAACTATCTAAATAAAGAACTATACGTTTGCACATTATATTATTAATTTATAAACTCTTATAACCCTAACGTTTAAGCTTTTGCGTTTTTAATTTTTAACGCCTTAACCATTTATTTATTTAATTTATTTATTGTAGATAATTAATTTGACAAAAAAATAGAAATGTAGTAGTAGAAATCACAGTTATAAATGAATATTATAAATGCACCGGGAGCGATTAGCACTGCTACATTTTGTGTCCTGCCTTCTTTACTAGACTATGTCTGTACTAAGGAAGGCAGTGTTATATTGTGCTACAACTGAGAATGTCAAACCGTCGATGCACCTATAGAGAAATATGAAAATGTATATTTGTAAGAAAATAAATTAAAATATATATACAATGTTGTCGCATAGAATGTTTATGTTCAGACAAATATGTCTATATGTATAGTTGGATTAAAATAAAAATAAAATACGTAATGAGTATACTAATAGAGCTCATGCTAACGTAGCAAACAAAAAAAATGCATATTTGAGAAAATTTAGACTATATACATACATACAATACTAATAATATTTTTATTTTTATATATTCGCATTTCCATATGTAATATATGCGCCTCTTTAAATACGTTGCCATAAGAAATATAATAATAAAGATGGTCAATAAGATGTTAAATTAAAATGTTTAACAAATCAGCAGATTCTTGTCTCCCTTTATCTATCAGCCATATGTTAATTTTTTCGAAAATATCTTCAGGTTACCTATTATTTTTAAGGGTACACATAAATTATAGGTTTGGCCTAATTATTTTCCTGAATAACTAATTATTTACATATAAGTGTGAATAAATATATCAACCGACATGGTTCTTATTTTCAAGAAGGAACATACGATGCATGCACAATCTAATTATCAATTCGGTTTAGCTTACACAAAAGAAATACAAATGAACACATTTGCAAAGAAGAAACCAAGGTTTGAAGATCAAACACGTGCAAATGCTATTGGACACGTTCATTACAATATTTGATTCAGAGTTATCGACGAATGATAAAATATAACAATATCTGCTCACAGGTGTCTCTTTCAAGGCGTTCACAAAAGTTCGTTTTGTGTAAACAATTCACAACAATGCACGCCCGTCAGTCGGCGCAATCTAACGTCTGCTATAGTTTTGCCAGTACATATATTCGACTTACACACTGGCAAAAGCACATTTCATTAATAGTAATGAAAAGTCATATGAAATTAAATCATCTGGCGCTTGGGTTTACTAATTTCGTGGTTGTTTCTTGTCTTGACTAACTTTTTTGTTGGTCACAAATTCGGCATTTATCGGCTGTTATCGGGTTTATTTCATCCGAATTTTGGATTTTGGGCATTGTGTGTTATGACTATTAAGTTATTTTTGTTTGCACAAAAACCAATAATGAAAACTACATACCTATTACTATTTATTAAGAGGTTAAAAAATATTTAAATACAGAAAAAAAATACTATTATAACAAATAATTTCACATGATTACAGTACCTACAAAGAGTATAAAAAAATACTGAATAAAAAAAATACAATATAAACATATTATTAATAAAATATAGTATAATATTAACGAATGATAATTAAAATTTGCAAGAAATTAGGTTAGAATTAGGTATTTATTTATTGTTTATTTGGAAAACCAACAACACAATATATAAAAAATGGTACATACAATTGCGTGTAAAATTGACTGATGACAGGTTCGCATTTCGGTACAGTTTGCAAAAATAATACTTAAAATCGCCTAAACAAATTCCCAAACAAAAAAAAAATAACGAAAAGCTTATTTTTTTATTTCCTTACTAGGTACCTTAAACTTGAGATAACATTTTAAAAAAAACGTGTTCATCGAATTCAGAAGCTCGTATTTTTTTGAAGGTGGTTAAACAGAGGTCATTGACATTATCTATGCTTACATTTATAATAATTATCCAACGCTAGAATTATCAGAGTCGTTCATTTAGAAGGGTTTCTTGCGAAAGAGTTTTCTAGAGAGATGCAAAATACCTGTTCCAACTGATAAGGAGAGTTGAAACAATATACGAGTATATAAATTGATGCGACCCCAAAATTTACTTTTTTTTTGGGCTAAATTTTACCGTTTAACCCTAAATTTTCCTAAATTATCTCAGCAATAAAAAATCATTAAATACGTGATCATCCTCGTACTTGAAAAATATTTTAATTATTAAAACAAATACGATTTATAAAACATCACAAAATAAACAAAACCCAGTTTTCAAACTAGCGAGAGGCAATATTTATTTCAGTCGAACCTTAGTAAGTAAAGTAACATTTCCATTAGTTCAGTTCAGTTCAGTTCAATGCCGTCATCAACGGCGTTTATTTCAACATAGTTATTTATTACAATCAAAATAAGCAAGGACCCATTAGTCAGAGACTGTCGACAGGTCCTTTTAATAAGTTTCTTAACTAATAATACATAATTAAAAGGTATAAATAAGTACATGAAATTTTAGACAAGGTAGATTTAACATAACAAGAATGGAACATGAATAACAAAAACAGAACAGTAGAAATAATATTAAACCTAACATGACACATAGCACAGATGTTATTTTCAACTTTTTATTTTAGTAGCTCATATTCTATCCTAATAATTATTTTAGATGTGTTTCTAAGAGGTATTTTTTAAATTTATTTTTAAATAGTGCTAACGTAGCACTCTCTTTAATATCACCAGGCAATTTATTGTATAAAGTGGGGACCGCCACGCATGATTGCCGCTTGCCATATAAGTTCTTAAATTTAGGGACAGAAAGCATTTTTTTGCTTACTTGTCTTGTTTTATGCTCGTGTTTTACCGGGATTTTAAGAGCACTATCAGCATGGTAATAAAGGGCAATTTTGTATTTCCACAATGAGAAAACAGACAACAGGTTAGAGTGTCTAAAGATATTTTTATAGTTTTCCCGGATGCGATTTTTTGTTTCCCAGTTTAACGACAATTTTATGATACGTATTTGTAGGTCTTCAATGTCCTGGATGTATGTATGAAATGAGTTCCCCCAAATGTGCAGTCCATACATAATTATGGGCTCTGCTAAGGCCCGATAAAGGTCCTTTAAAATTGATGAGGGGAGACTGTTTTTTACCAAAGTTAATTTGGCCAGTAGACATCTTAGTTTTTTACATACTTCCAGGATTTGATATTTCCAATTAAAACGACAATCAACGATCAAACCGAGATATTTATGCTGGTCAACTTGTTTGATTGAGGGACAATCACATTGGCGTTTAATATCGTGTAGACACTTATGAGTATGGCCTTTGATACTAACTTCGTTTAATAATGATTTATTTTGGGAAGACCTTATGTGCATCAGTTTGGTTTTTGAAACGTTTAAGTTCAGTCCGTGGTCATGTGACCATTTGAGCAAGCTGTCAACATCCTCTTGTAATAATGTAGACGCTACATTAATGTCCTCATGCGTCACGATTAACGCAGTGTCATCGGCAAACTCGAGTATTTTTGAATTTTTCACAATAAGTGGCAAAGAATTAACATATATGATGTATTCTTGAGGACCGATTACACTACCTTGAGCATTACACTTGAACACTACATTAAATGAAAGCTATAAAACAATAGGACAGTATGCATACCTAGAATAATTTATATGATAACAAATTTATATATATAAATGTTTTTTAAAAACCATTGCGGGTAAGTCGTTGGAACTTATCGTAAAAATTGAGAACCATTTTCGCTTCAATATCGGTACCTATCGGGTATATATTTAAACGTACTAAAGAAATTCAATTATTCAATTTGAAAAGAGCTTTGGTCGCAAAAAGTTTGCCCTTGATTTTAAGTTCGTGTGTTAATTTCTTTATTTTTTGTAATGTGCAACGGTTTTTTTTATAATTGTTCTGTACCCTGTGAAATTAAAACACCCTTAGATTAACCCAAAAAACGATCCTCCTAACAATTTAGAAACGTCAGAGGCCGACCATCTTTTTAAGATATATTTATTTTCTATTATATTATGTTTGTCGTGTTTCACCATATCTGACTTCTGACTTTTGAATGTGTTTTAGCCTCGCTATACACCAAAAACTCGAATTTTACCCAGACAGTTAGGTAACAGTAAGGTAGCTAACGCGCATATATTTTTATGATCGTAGAACCTGTTCGTCAGCGTTTACTGTTATTTGGCATAGTAAAACAGTATTTACCAAGATTTGCAAAGATATTTATCAATATTTATCATATTTGACAGATCTTCCGATGGCTATAAGACAGCCGCGAACGGCTACAATTAAGTATTTGACCTAATTTAATCTTATTAAAGCGTTAACTTATTGATTATTTTCTCTTGTACTTCTATTTTTAACGTCCGACGCAAACAGAGGGGTGTTATAAGTTTAACGTGTCTACTGTTGCATCGAAGCTCCTAAACGGATTGATATTTTTTTTTTTGTTTTAAAGGTGACTTGATCGAGTGTTCTTAGATATGATTAAGAAAATCTGTTCAGCCGTTTGTGTGTCGGGGTTTTTTTAATAATTTAAGTTTTAAGTTCGTCCTATTTTTTTACTCTAATAGTTAATCTATACCTCTTTCGTTAGACAATGCCTGTATTAAGAAAAACCGTATATTTAGTATTCTATTTAAAATAGTATCGTCAAACGCCAATTGCATAATTTATATAGAAATACCTAAGTGTATGGTACTACTACTTCACATAGTAAGTATTATACACACGAATTAGGGACAAATAAAATAATTACTCATAAAATACAAATATAATTACTATATACTAAAAATAGATACTCGTTAAAATACGAAGTTCTAACCTAACATATAAAAAAGTTCACAAAATTTAAAAGAAAATAATAAAGTGTCATCTCGAATATATTTAGAGATAGGTAAATAGTTATAGCACAATATTACTTGAGATAAGTTCCACGAGATTTACGATAAGAGCAATTCGACAGGTTTTAAAATTTGAGATTGTACTGCATTCATTATATATGCATATAAATTTTTGAAACTAGTGACTAATTTTTTAATGATACAGAACCCTAGATACCTATATTTTCTGTAATGTAATAAGGAATTTAAGTAAATATCATTAATAAATTACCGGACTTTTTGTAACGCAATCGTTATGAAATTTGAATGATTAACCTGGCCTTTGGCTTTTAATTAAACAAATTAATCGTAGTATGAGACTAATGAGTAGAAATCTCTGATTAGTTTTACAGATACTTTTTAAGAATGGAAACTTATTATTAAAACCAATTGTTTGTAAGACTGTTGATTTCTCTAATAAAGAATAAAGAATTAGTGTTCTTGCACAATTGCACAGCGAAGAATATATCAGATTTCTAACGAGAGTCACTTGAGAACAGCGCAAGACGGGGACCGAGCAAATCATTAAATTCCGACTGGGGACAGAAGCGGATCTGAGATAATTAATTAAATGAGGATTTTGGAGGCTTTACTTTGTCAAAAAAAACTCCCTAGGGCATTCCCAGGGTATCAGGGTTACAAAAAAAAAAACTACGATAAGAGTTGTTGGCGCCAGATATAATCCTTTATAACCCAACCTTTTCTTTTTTGATGTGTCGTTTTCTAGCTACCCTGTCCTTTTCTAGTTGACTCGGCAAGTTACGTTCAGTATAGCGCTCTCGACGCAATCACGCTCGTGGACGGATCTTTTGTGCCTCTCCCTTGAGGAACAGAGTGTTGTGATGTGAGTTTTACACTTATCTTCCCGGCAGAGCACACAGACGAGTCCTTACAGTTGGTCAAGGAGGCAGATCGCAGCAAAGGTACGCCCCTGTTCTTTCCTTTCTGTCTTCCGATATTTGGTATATTTGGTATTAAACAAAAAAAAATACAGTCCACTAGCTATCGAACAAGAGTGAACTAGTGTACAATGGTTCCCTTGAAATGTGTACAATGGTTCCCTTGAATATTAAGTTTTGTAAACTTTTTGGTGTGCTGAACTCCGCCTGTTTGAGTATACAAGTAGGTTAGAGTAAAAGTCGACTGATATATATGTACAATACAATACAATAAGATATAGTTTAATAGGAAATAACAAATTACGTTTTTAGTCTTAAATTAAAATAAAAAATCTGAGTAGTGTTACGAATCGCGTCGGGTACTTACATAAATGTTAATAATTTATTTTTAGAAACGAAGATATCAGTAATTTTAATTGCTACACTTTCCATGTTGCCCGGTTATCGACTAAAAACTTTTTAATGAATGATTAAAAAATATTTTATTGTGCATCTAAAAAAAAATGTATCAAGAGAAATGAAATTTATTAATGGTAATTAGGCCTTGATACTTGTCAGATGAGGATAAAATCCTCCTCTATAATGCAGTTGAAAAAAAATAGGTAAATCGTCCCTATAACTACCTAGAGTCACATGTGATCCTTAACTCTACGTATAAGCGTATATAAAATTACCTGTGAGGTTCTACTATTCAATAATATGATCGTATTCGTAAATGGACAGAATTTTAAGTTTGTCTTCATATGTATTTTTACAATCGATAATAGCGCTTTTAACTTGAGTGATCCGCGAACATCTACGCGTCTACGCGCGCGTAGATCTTAGGCGAAAGACACTTTTATTATTGGTAAAAATATATATGAAGACCAATTTTAAATTTATATTTATATATAAGACTACGAAATATAGTAAAGGTTACATATTAGTAAAAATAGTATGGCCGTCTTTAATGTTAAAGTCACCAGAGTGACTTATAAATGAAAAATAAATCCTTTCGGCACGCCGGAAGGCGGAGATAGATTTTTGCTCATATCAAAAATTGTTTTAAACAAAAGTTGTAGGGAAATTATAGGCTACAATTAACATTTTGAACGGATTTGATCCTGTACTTAAAAGAAAGTATGATTTTTTGAATTTCGAAAAACCAATTTTTGCCAACCCCTAGGACCAATGGTTGGTCCTATCAAAAAATTTTACTTAGTAAAGTTTATTTAAATAATAATATAAAATTTAATGATTAGGGAAATAGAATAAAATAGAGATTTTGCCCATTCATAAACATGAGCGAGATTTTGTACCCTTAAATTTTATGTATCAATTTGTGTAAAATTACGGTAGTTATCGTGTCCACAATAAATTGATAAAGATAGATAGATATATAAAATTTTAAACTAAGGGCAGTTTTGGGTTCTAAGGGATGTGAAACGCGAAGATATGTCGGTCTTTTTCTGAAGACATGGCATGGTACCCATTGCAATAGGTAGCTTTTCTAATGAAATCTACCTAATAAGTTATAATAATATTAGTTTATAATATTTTATTTCTAGGGAAAATTCATCGAGGATTACAAAATTATCCTCTCTATTTTTGAGTGTTTTTTTTTTTTAGTTCGAAAATTAAGGGAAAAAAGACTCTTAGTAGCGGACTGCTCCTTAACGACATGTTAGGTTTACGAAGGAGTGAGAATAGTCCTTAAATGTTGTGGAGGCATTTTCGCTTATTGTGTGTATTTCATTTCGCAACCTCCTAACACGGACGAACGAGAAAAATCTACAGCCACTATGTATGTTAATGTACTATGGATACTTCGATCCTGTTAAGAGTCGAGTGTTAAGAGATGGCGGGGTGGATAGCTATTTTAGATTATTGGTAGCAATGAGATGTCCTAATGGAATGAAATCTGTCCGCTACTGTTGGTATTAGAAGACATTTTGGCTCAGTGTGGAAATATGATATTTTTAGTCAAATTTACACGGATCGAAAATAAACCCTATATATAATAATTCATGTCCATATGTTTCGACGGCGATGTATTTTGTTCGCGAGTCCCTTTTTTAAATCAAAGTAGGATATATTATGAGATAACAGATTAAAAAGAAATCATATGTTTATACAGTTAAAAATAACTCTCGTATTAATTATCGTAAAAGTTTCATCAAAACTATTTGTATCCATTAAAGTTATATTCACATACAATGTTTATGGTTTACATTTCTGTGAATGCCTTATTTTTTTCCGATAACCTATACTTATAATATAAGTATATTGATACTTGCCACAATTATAATATAATTAGGGGTTATAATATATTTTTAATATAAATATTCTAATCTATAATGGAATATAAATAATTATATTGAACATAAAACAAAAATATGTTTAACCGGAGTAAATTGGTTAGTAATATAAATAATTATTAATATATAAAAACGTACCTATATAAGTGTACATTAAAAATAATGTTCAAAATTGAAATATGATTTAAAAAAAACTAAACAACCACTGGATCGACAGTAGCCAGTTTTATACAAGTTTGATATACATTTTTTAAAAATTTAAAAAATAATATAATATATAAATAATATTAAATATTTTTGAAAAACCTTTGAATTAACAAAAATTGAATAACATATTGCTTTTAAATTTTATTATTTTATTACGTGTCATGTGGTACTTCAAATATAAAACAAAGTGCTGTGTCTCAATCACGAATCAACAAATAAATATCCACCGAATAACGATAATGTTTATCGATTTACGGCCTTAATAAAGTAGGTTTATAAGTAGTAATGGCCGTGGATAATAAATAACAGACGCCTGAGCGATAAAAAATATTCCACCGGTAACACAAATCACATATTGCAATAATTAATACGCGACATTTTGTAGTACGCAAAAAAAACCCGAAATTCGCCAAAACTTTGCGGACTGGATTGATTTACTTTGCCTGTTTCGCGGCGTCATTTTTCAATCGTCGATAGTTGATTTCATGGCAACGTTACAAACAAAAAACTAAATATAGCCAATCTTACTCACCTGTATGCTGCAACAAATCCAAAATGCATCTTTTATGTATTGCTCCCAATTTGAACACTACTGCACAATTTTTTTTATATTTTTTCTAAGTACACATTATATTTTATTTGCATTAAATTCTAACGATACTCCGAGTACTGGACTTTTTCAACGTGTCACTTTTTAAATTACGTTTTGTTACTTGCAAAGTATTTTGGATATAAACTTATCGATGCATTTCTAAACACGTGCGAATATTCCAGCGACAATACATCGCGCAAACAGCGCGACCGCCCCGTTCGACAGTTTTGAGATAACTAGTTAAACCGAAACGAACGCGATCGCAAACCGTTGGCCCGGTGGAAGGATGTTGACTTGACGGATCGAGTAGGCAGGCGTTATTATAATGCAGGTATTATATAAAGACCAACCGTGTACTAAACAATTAACATAATAAACAACATATAAAATACTAAACACTAATACAACACAACAATAACATATTAAATATTTTTTTTTTAATAAGTGTTTCAATTTGAGATCGCTCATTGAACAAAGATGCTAAATTAATGATAATTTGATTTTTTTTTCGAAGTAAAAGTCAGCACCATTTTATCGCATCGCTTAGTATAAATACACTAAATAGATTAATTAGTCCAAAGATAAATTCATAGGTTCATACTATGATCACTAGTCAGCGAAAATGACTGGGTTCGATTACCACAGTTTTCATTTATTTTCATTCAATATAAAACAGTACTTATATTATTTATTAATTTTCCTAAAATATCACAAAATATATAAACCCATCTATTCTTACGTACTAAACCAACTCGTGTAACATAATTTATTTAAAATTTTGTATCATAAAATTGTTAATAAAATAATAGCTATTACAAGCTTGTGTGTTTATTATACTATTATTTACCTTAAAAATTAACTTACTATGTAATAATTAAAACATCTTACTGTGTATATTAAAATAATTTAATTATATTTTAGACTTACACTTTTCACCTACACTCGCTCTACATAATTTTAATTTAACATTTATTATTTTAAGATTGTTTTTTTACAAATACCAATGAATATTAGAAGAAACTTGAGATTGCAGTAAAATTGAGATTAAAAATATTGATAATTGAACCATAAACATTCTATATAACTGATTTATCAATTAATCGGCAAATGCAATGAGCGTAATATTTTAATCTCCAATTAAAACCTCACATAAAATAATCAATGCTCTATGTGCGAAGTCATTTAAATTCTATTGAACTAAAGGCTTGCCATTCTGGTAAAATATCGTGCATAGCCGCTAGATTACTGATATGGTCCTTGAGACGTTTGAAATTAATTCAATTATGAAATAGCTAAGCCAAAAGTCGTTTCGTGGCTTAGTAGGATGGCTAAATATAGAAGATGAACTGTGTTGATCGGCAAAAACCCGTTGCGCACGAAACATACGGTCGATCTAAAACAAATTATAGTATACTTTATTAACCACACGGGTTAGTACCTATCTGTTCTTGCTCTTATGTAAGGCAATTAGTATTCACATTTAAAACGAGTCATACAAAAGTGACTCTTTTGTGACGTAATTAGTCACAATGTTGCTGAATTAATATGGAAATATAAAACAAAATCATTTTTTTCGATTGTTTTTATATATATATAAAAATATGACGCAAAACCATTTTAACCGGGATTAAAAATCTATCACAAATGTTGATTAAATATTTAATGAAATAGTGAAGGGTCATTAAATTTTCAGAAAACGCCATTACGGTACACGGTTATTGGCGCAGGGTTGACACTTCATGAAGAATGACAGAATTTTAGTTTATAGAAGTGAACAACCACCGATCACAACTTAATTTTGAGAATAAACTTATAATCAACCTTAGTATTTTATCTAAATTATTTATTAACACAAAAAAAAACCGTATAGTTATTTAAAAGACCTTGAATTATAAGAATACTCACAGTTTCCACAGTGACAATGCATCTCACTCGTAGGAGTCTCTCGCAAATATATTCGACACAGTGAGTACCTTTGAATTGGCTAAATAAACCTAGTTCAACAGTGCCTTAAATACTGAGATATATTTCTTAAGGGGACTACATACGTGAAGAAGGATAATATTTGAACGATTCTGACTCATAAATTGTTTCTTGCGAAAATAAGCCTTGCACGATGAACGGAAAAGTGTAAACTCTATGACGGGCATAACGGCACTTGTAATACAAAGCGCGGCCTACCATTTTGTATAATAATATATTGATAGCATTTAGTCATTTTTTAAAAAAATATGGGATACATTTTTAAATACATTTTTTATATACAAAAACATATATTTTCTGATAATTTAAAAACTTTTAAGATAAATTATCATTTTCATATATAAAAACTAAAACAAAAATCTTAAATTTTAGGCAAATTTTGTTATTTTATTTCTAAGTTGTTATACCATATATCTCAAATCGCTTGGGTGAATCCTTCCTCCACTTTATTCTCATCTTAAAACTATATTTATTTTATATGGGATATTTCTGGTTTCATAAGCGGATGACTTCAAAAAATGCTATCTGAAAAACATGGTGGTTTTTTAATATATTTTTTTCAATTTTCCTTAGGTAATTTCCTAAAATAACAAATTACCTTTAATGTCAATAAACTAGATTACTTATAAATCTTGTGGATATCTCTCCTAACGCCTTTGAAAATCTGTAAAATTTGCATTTTTGTACCATTCAGGTATGTGGGCGCCTTAAGAAACTACCCGCCATTATGAGGCCCAGATATGAAACGCACTAGTGTCCGTTAATTGGTTGCATCGAACGGACAGAAACCGAGTGTCCGAAAAATATAATATTATTAAGATATATCCAAACAAAAAAACTAGTAAATACTCGTAATATCAAAATCTTTTTTTATACCTCTCGACCGATGTTTGAAACTTGGAAATAATTGCGGCCATCAAATTTCCCATGAGACTCGTAAATAAATTAAAATTAACCATGCTGAGCATGGTTTGCGCTAGCGCGAACGAGGGACCCGGGAAGCCTTCTATGATAAACAAAAAGACCACATTTCAACGACATTTTGTGAAGACTGAACGAATTCAGATTTTTCCCCTGGCGGTAATGAAAATGATAAATCGTTTATTTGTTTTATAAAATGAATATTTTAATGAAACCGCAGCAAATTTACATTACGTTTTATTGGCGGGTCCTCTGCACGATTGAACTATTACTAACCTGAAGAATTTATTTAATCACTAGTAATTCTACTACCGCAGGCAGCTGAGGAGAGCCAAAAGTACTTTACTTTAACTTTTAAGTGCTTTAGTAGTATATCGAAGATTTGTTCTTTTTTTATTAAATCACGAAATGTTAATAACAACTATTTTAAGTGTATGCAGTAGATTACTATATATTGATACTGTGGATATTCAATCTATTAGTGAGTCACAGTGTGTATGAATCTTTGAGGCGAATCTTATTTATTTATTTATTTATTTATTTTATAAAGTAAACATACAGAGAGTAATCGTAAACATTCTTACATATTATACACAGGTTAATATATTTTATAACACTCGATGCTCTCCAATTTCATGTTTACAAAACATGCATGTGTGTAATCTTATATTGATTATTAATTTTGATTAAATATTATTCTTTTTTATTAACAAAGTTGTCACACTAAATACGCTCAAATTACATTTTCGGGGTAAACATGTGGTTTTTGTAATACTCTTCAAGTAATTTTGATATAAATGCAAGGTCAATAAAATTGTTAGCTTATTTTAACATTTGATTCATGCCACAGTCATGTCAGAATTTAAAAAAATATAATAATGTTTAAAATAAATATGCATTTATTATCATCCATATTTTAGAATGCTAAATTCGCGGAACCAGTTCACAGAATTTAAAGTCTTTTTATGCTCGATATCAAAAGTACCATTCTGAACAAGTAAATTATATTTTTTTTAAAGAATCCACTTTTCAAAAGCACTTAAAGTTTTTAGTCGTAAAAACTATATCTATTAAAAACGCTGCTACAGCTGCGTAAATTTATTTTTTCTTTTTTTCAATTATTTCTATCATTATGTTTTTTTATTTTGGCTTACCTATACATTCATGCATAAATCTACACTTTTATGTATTTACTATATAATTCCCAGTTTGTTTAGTTCAGTTGAACATTTTGCTGTAGCATTTGAGAAATGCCTTTATTTTTTGATATATACAGGTTCTTACGGTATTGACACAAGAAGATTATATTTAAAAAAAAAATACATTTCTTTTTTTTCATTTAAAATATTAATATTATTACCTTTACAAATAAAAAAAATGCCGATATCAAAATTACAAAACTGTCTACTTTGACCGTATATTTCTGTTATTGATATTTAAATATTATTAACCATAAACTTTACTTTAAGAACCTAGTGTTTAAGTGAGAAGATAAGTACACAAATCTAAAATTACATTCAATAATTATAATATAAAGTTGCTTTTACCTTTTTTAGTAACACTACTTTAAAATAACCTTTCTTAGGTTAACAGGTAACTCTTACCTAGTTAAAAAGATAACAAACCTTATCAAATCAACCAATATGGCTGTTACCTAGGTACTCGATTTTCTACATTGAGATATTATATTTTATTTTAAATTTAGTTTAAGTAAAACGAACATTATATTGGCAATACCCTATTTTATTTGATAAAAACTTTGAATTTAATTTAAATTAAATAGAGTATATATTTAATATAAATATATATATATATATATATATAATTTCTATGTTAAAATAGGTAAACACCTTTAGTTTAACATATATAAAAGTTTGACAGTACTGACATTTGGAAAATACGAATGCTTTTTAATATTTTAAGGATTGAAATTTTTTGCAAATAAAATATATAGCCAGAATGTTCAAAGAAAAATTAATACCGAAAGCACAGATAGTTGCATCGCTTGAGGTAATGCACGCTGGTTTAAATACAGGCCTGTATTTTATGAAAGTCTTTCACTCTCACCTACCTATCTGTGCGATATGCAATACGGTCAAACTTTCATTAAAGTAGTGAATAAATGATTTAAAAATTAAACAATAATTATGAAAAAAAGTGTGAAAATGTAACGAATATGACGTATAATGAATGAGAAGTGAATGGTTTAATGGATATTTACAAGAATAACTTACGTTCAACGTAGTTTATATGAAAATGAATCGTCATGGTTAAAAAGAAAAGAAAAGTGTAAAATAAATGCACATTACGTGCAAATCGTTAAGATATAGTAAAATAATAAAATGTATTGTTTAAATACCGTTAATTAGATGATTTCTATGTTAAAATAGGTAAACACCTTTAGTTTAACATATATAAAAGTTTGACAGTACTGACATTTGGAAAATACGAATGCTTTTTAATATTTTAAGGATTGAAATTTTTTGCAAATAAAATATATAGCCAGAATGTTCAAAGAAAAATTAATACCGAAAGCACAGATAGTTGCATCGCTTGAGGTAATGCACGCTGGTTTAAATACAGGCCTGTATTTTATTTTATAAATGTCAGTACTGTCAAACTTTTATATATGTTAAACTAAAGGTGTTTACCTATTTTAACATAGAAATCATCTAATTAACGGTATTTAAACAATACATTTTACTATTTTACTATATCTTAACGATTTGCACGTAATGTGCATTTATTTTACACTTTTCTTTTCTTTTTAACCATGACGATTCATTTTCATATAAACTACGTTGAACGTAAGTTATTCTTGTAAATATCCATTAAACCATTCACTTCTCATTCATTATACGTCATATTCGTTACATTTTCACACTTTTTTTCATAATTATTGTTTAATTTTTAAATCATTTATTCACTACTTTAATGAAAGTTTGACCGTATTGCATATCGCACAGATAGGTAGGTGAGAGTGAAAGACTTTCATAAAATACAGGCCTGTATTTAAACCAGCGTGCATTACCTCAAGCGATGCAACTATCTGTGCTTTCGGTATTAATTTTTCTTTGAACATTCTGGCTATATATTTTATTTGCAAAAAATTTCAATCCTTAAAATATTAAAAAGCATTCGTATTTTCCAAATGTCAGTACTGTCAAACTTTTATATATGTTAAACTAAAGGTGTTTACCTATTTTAACATAGAAATCATCTAATTAACGGTATTTAAACAATACATTTTACTATTTTACTATATCTTAACGATTTGCACGTAATGTGCATTTATTTTACACTTTTCTTTTCTTTTTAACCATGACGATTCATTTTCATATAAACTACGTTGAACGTAAGTTATTCTTGTAAATATCCATTAAACCATTCACTTCTCATTCATTATACGTCATATTCGTTACATTTTCACACTTTTTTTCATAATTATTGTTTAATTTTTAAATCATTTATTCACTACTTTAATGAAAGTTTGACCGTATTGCATATCGCACAGATAGGTAGGTGAGAGTGAAAGACTTTCATAAAATACAGGCCTGTATTTAAACCAGCGTGCATTACCTCAAGCGATGCAACTATCTGTGCTTTCGGTATTAATTTTTCTTTGAACATTCTGGCTATATATTTTATTTGCAAAAAATTTCAATCCTTAAAATATTAAAAAGCATTCGTATTTTCCAAATGTCAGTACTGTCAAACTTTTATATATGTTAAACTAAAGGTGTTTACCTATTTTAACATAGAAATCATCTAATTAACGGTATTTAAACAATACATTTTACTATTTTACTATATCTTAACGATTTGCACGTAATGTGCATTTATTTTACACTTTTCTTTTCTTTTTAACCATGACGATTCATTTTCATATAAACTACGTTGAACGTAAGTTATTCTTGTAAATATCCATTAAACCATTCACTTCTCATTCATTATACGTCATATTCGTTACATTTTCACACTTTTTTTCATAATTATTGTTTAATATTTAAATCATTTATTCACTACTTTAATGAAAGTTTGACCGTATTGCATATCGCACAGATAGGTAGGTGAGAGTGAAAGACTTTCATAAAATACAGGCCTGTATTTAAACCAGCGTGCATTACCTCAAGCGATGCAACTATCTGTGCTTTCGGTATTAATTTTTCTTTGAACATTCTGGCTATATATTTTATTTGCAAAAAATTTCAATCCTTAAAATATTAAAAAGCATTCGTATTTTCCAAATGTCAGTACTGTCAAACTTTTATATATGTTAAACTAAAGGTGTTTACCTATTTTAACATAGAAATCATCTAATTAACGGTATTTAAACAATACATTTTACTATTTTACTATATATATATATATATATATATATTATATATAATTATATATATACATATAATTGTACAATTGAGTTGTAAAGTTATTTGACTTATACTTGTGGTGAAATAAGATGATTTATGATGAGTGATTTATGTATGAAGTTGTTGAAAAAAATAAAAATAATGGAAATGTAAAAGTGTGAAATTAATATATATATATATATATATTAGATATACTATAATAGAGTACCTATATATAGTACAGATACGTATATGTAGATTTTTTGTTTTTTTATTTGTATAGCTGTATAGCGGAATACTCATTACATTGTAAGCGTTTAGGTTAAAGGCAGTTTGACGATGCAACGCAGACACAAAAAATAATCTTTTGGTGTGTCTTGGATGCCAGCCCGCTTTTAAAAATAAATCATTTTTAAAAATACAAGCTGTCAATACACATTTGGGTCACACCGTGTCGTACTGTGTTAATAGTGTTTGACCGCTGAAGACATTTTTTCAGTGTGCATTTAACGTGCAAACCGAGTAGATCTGAAACTCACTACCTTTTACTTGAAGCGTAAGTACTGAAACTCAGTACGTTTTATTTCTTGTCTAAGTACCGAAATTTAGTATGTCTTACTGAAATTCAGTACCTTTTATTTCAAGTGTAAGTACTGAAATTTAGTATATCTTAGATAAATAAAATATAACAATTTTAATAAAATCTTATAACAAAAAGCATACCTAGTTGACCTCGGAATAGATAGCTAGAATATATCGTTTAGTTGTGACTGGTTGCTTGTTTTTATTTATTTATTTATTTTATTTATTATTTTTATTTATTTATTTTATTCTTATGCACTTACATAGATTATTTTTTTAAATCATAGTGTACATCATATTAATAGCAAAGAAAAAGATCCTAGAACATAGCCTAAGGCCTTAAGGGGATCTTTTACCTCAACCGTCCACGGCATCGTAATCAGCAGTATTTTCAGAGTGAAAATATTTTTTTCTCATTTTCCATTTTCGCTGAAATTGTAATAATGGGCTGCCTTTCTATTGTGTGAGAGCGAATAAGCTATGAGAATGTCTCTCATATATTCAGCAGCTAATCCTAACGCAGATCAAATAAGTAGGAACAAATAGTACCTAAATCTAGACTTTTCCAATCGTCTGAGTAAGCTCTCCGCCGACGGACGGCTGATCTCCTTCTGGGAATTATAGAGGTTAGCGAGTGGCCACTCTAGAAGGCGAGTCGTGAGTGGAGGTCTCTCGAAAGTATCACAAGGCTAATTATATAAATTGTTATATATTTATTTATTATTTCAGTTACGCATGTTAGACAATATCACTATGTAATTAAAAAGCAAATTTTAACTGATATCCACACTCAACCGGGATTCATGAACGCTTTATAATGAACTTAATTTATGTTTACGCCGTTACAGCACAAAAAACTTGGATTTTGTTTACATCAATAAAAAGAATAAATATTTATTATTTCAAAACTAAGTCATATAAATTTCGCTTTGGATTTAAAGACAAATCAATATTAGGATAAAAATGAAAAATCTTAAAATCCAAGTTAAATTGAATCCGGGTCGATTCATTTACGGTTATAATACTTGGAATTCAAAACGGTTTTAATTATAAAGACAAAACGACTTTTGTGATAATGACGATTTCCTCTCCTCTGATTCGATTAGTTTACAGGGTAACCCGCGGTAGTGGTAGGTGGCCGTTGCCGACCGCGAGCCAATTAGCGCTGGTCAAAGTTCGTGACTGAGCATCGCTCCTGATGAATTTCCCGCAGGTTATCCCTATTATCCAAACGGATAAGCATACGCACGTTTACGATTCACAAATATCATTATAGCCTCCCTTTAAAATGAATCGTGGCGTCCCTTTAAAATGAGTCGTGATCATAAATACGTAATGCAATGTTTAATTTACTGCGGTATTTGAATAATCTTATATTTTTAGGTAATTCTATTTACAAGGCGAATGGAAAAACGCGAATTAAAATTTAAAAAAAAATTTTATTAAAATGATAAAATTTTTCGAACATTTTCGCGGTTATTAAATATTTCGAATGAAAAAGTAACTAAAAGTTAGTTAGACAATGATACTATCTTTAGAACATTTTATCTATGAAAATAACTTGGCTCGCAAGTCCTGAACAGGAAGCCAAGCATTCTATGTTAATTTTAATGTTATTCTCTCCAAACTTCCCGCGAGTTAAGGAAAATATAATAAAAATAAATATAAACTTTAATAATTATACAAGAAAGAATATATTTTTGATGCTCCGATATAACTGAAACCGTTAGTGTCGCATAAAATAGAACTGGTTCCTATAACAGCCTTATGCTAGTAGCTGTGATGTCCAGTCCATCGCTAGCATGAATCCATCGCCAGCACTCGTGATATATAATTGAAAATAATCAATTTTGTAATTTTACGAGCCATGGTGCTAATTTTATTCTCAACGCATATTATTTATATTGCATAAATATTCTTTATTCTACATTAGATTATAACCTTGGGTAATATAATTTTATTAAATGTCATTTACATAATTCTCCTACATTTAAAGACATAATATTTTATATAGAAAAAAATATATTGGTTAACCAATTCGGAGTTTTTTTTAACGACAAAAACTATGTTATATTCAATATTTGCATAAAAACCTAATTCAGAACATAATTTATGGATTAAAGCAATAAACAGCAAAAATAGTAATTTAATAAATAATGAATTTATAGATACTGATTTTAGAATATATTACAAAATACAAATGGGTTTCATATCGTATGTCGTTTGGTAAGCAGTCAACTAAAAAAATGTCTGCTAGCTCAGAGTTTTGTTTTTAATTTTTTTAGTAGTTAGTAGCGTGAATAGATGCATTTAGTTAACATTGATGCAAAAGTTACTCAACGTTGTCTTAGAATTTTAACCGCGGATCCAAATCCTAGCTTAGTACTTCATATATTAGTATAATTATTTTCTGTTTTATTTTTTAATAGTTTCTCTTATTTAAAATTGTCTCTCGAAACATTTAGATATGTTACCGTTAATGTTCGTAAAATAGTTAATCCGCATCTAGGTACTACAACCTAACTACGCGAGTACATTAAAGAACGAAAAATGGTTTTGCTTCAAAGAATACCTAGTTATTCTGCAGATGCCCTAGATTATCTACAGATTAACGAACAAGCATTAGTTACTGTGAATATCTTTAAAACTCTAATGACCTTATTGATAAAATTAAAACTAATTTTATAATTTTTACCAATTAAATAGTTTTAAAACATTACCCTAATTAAATTAACTTAATATAAACTAAATAATTCGTTACAATATTTTAAAAACTACGACCCTAAATTGATTACTTATAGAGGTTATACAGGTTATAGGTATAAATACAGGTTAGAAGATTTTTTACCAAATAATAAAAAGTTATAATAAATAATATTAGGTGGAAACTAACAACAAATACCTATTTTACTTAAGGATGTAGTTACCAGTGCTCTATTGTAAGATATGAAATTGCACTTTTAACAAGTAGCACGTTTTGCACGTGGTTATGTAGTCCACAAAAAAAATAAGAAGCGCCCTTAATAAACCTCATAATTTGATATATATAGGATGTTTTTTTTAGAGGCATGGTTTTCAATCTAGCACTACTTTTTTCGTAGTTGGTGTTTTTGACAGCTGTTACTTGATTTATGCTCAGTTTGGTGAGCCATTTCATAATGAATAGACTTACTCCTGAACAACGTTTGCAAATAGTGCAAATTTAGTAAAAAATCACTCTAATTTTTTTTTAAATCACTCTAAAATAAAGTAAAAATCGCGTCGTGGGCCTGTGGCGTGGCCTCCAAGATCGTGCCATTTAACACCGCTGGACTATTTTTTGTGGGGTTATGTGAAGTCGCTTGTCTACGCAGATAAGCCGGACACGATTAACCCCTTGGAAGAGAATATTCGGCGCGTTATTGCTGATATACGACCCAACTTGCTGCAAAAAGTGGTTGAAAATTGGGCCTCTCGGCTGGAATTTGTTCGAGTCAGCCGCGGCGGCCACTTACCCGAAATCATTTTTAAAACATAATGGCAAACCCTTATCTTTATATTAAAACTAAATTCTTAGGCATAACATCAAATTATATGCGTTTTATCTCTTCTTGAAAACCACGCCTCTAAAATCATCATATAAGGTAATGGTTATAGTGGAGCCCGACCTCTTCGATCAGAACCTCCACAGTCCTGTAGGTCGAATATCAAGTTAACCCTTAAAAGATACCGTGGTTGAAAAAAACATTGAGCTGATTTGTTTAATGCGTCCTTTTTTCTGGCGTCGGCCCTCTCAATTTGCCAATGCTCAAATATCCTTAATTATTATGCCATCGTCCGATAGCAGTTAAGGGTTACCGATAAATGCGAGTACGTAACAATATTTTTCACTATACACAAGGCAGATCTTGAAATTAAAGCATTGTGAGGTGTATTGAAACAGCTTATATTTTTGTTTATTCGCGGTGAATGAAATCAACGGACTATGACGCGTTTAGAGGTTACGAAGGATCTACGTGGGCTATTAATAGAAGTCCCAACCAACACATCTGTTTTTAAGACCGCGTTCGACGTCCATCTTGTTTTTTTTTTTTAATCTAGCACAACACCGGTTTTAGTTACGCTAAGTTCAAGGCAAAGTATATTTAATTTTAAAGCGCGCACTGCCTAACAGATCTTCACGCCAGCGGTGATCAACTTGTTGTAGAGTAGGCACTCCTCCTCTGCGGTGCTACGTGAACTGGAAACTATGTCTCGGTCAGGCAACCATCGAGTAAACCATTAATAAACCTGATAACAAATTGATTTGTTTTGACTACTTACCAAAACACACCAATTATTTACTATCCGGTTTTATAATCGGTTCGGCTGGCAACACTATGCACTAATGTTCTCACCTTCTAAACGTCTGTTAGGAGGCTGTGACTTGCGTATTTGAAAATTTTGACGCGTTTTTGTTATTAAAACTAATTAAATTTGTATAATAAAATCTACATTAGTTTACTTGTACCTAAATAAACATCATCTTAGACATATCTGACGATGTGATCATGATCGCTATTCGCTGCAATCATAGTGTGTGTGAGTGTTAATTGCTCATGCATCCGTGTGTCCAAAATCTGACATTGCAATGGTTTGGTGCAAATATTCGCACACCTATGTGTGACGTTTGCGAATATATTTGACGAACGTAATACTTACACGGTAACTATAAAATGTATAACGGTTTGAGCACCTGTATGGCACGCGACACTGTGTCGCCATTACGCGACGGCATCACAAAACGACGGCATCTCTTTTCTGATTCAAAAATATATAAATAACAGAAGAGGTAAAATAAATAAATTATAAAATCGCATAATAATTTGTTAAATTATTCGGTAATTGTATATGAATTATCATTAAGATTATTTTCGTTTTTATGGTAACCATGATTTAAAATGTATGCTCGCCAAATATATAAAACTATACTTGTAATAAGACAGTTTTTTATATCAATTCTCATTTTTAACTCAAATATATGATTAATAAATTAATGTTTTTTAATTTGTATAACTGTTTATGTTATGCTGTATGGTAACTCATTATAGTGCAGTTATATAATAAAAGTTATTTATAATACGCTCGCTAATAAAAATAAAACTTATGCAGAATATATTGTTGCAGGCCGCAATAATTTGCGGTTTGCCAATGAAATAAAAGCACTAAATTCAGAATAATTTAGATAGATGCATAAAATTATATTTCATGTTACTGAGAATTAATACCTAAAACATTATTTTGGATAAATATTTTTTATGCTTCGTTCTATGTAAATAAATATTTTGTATATTTTTAGTATTTAGATTTCATTAATAACCATAAAGGATACTATATTTATATACTATACTAAACCATAAATAACCATACCATAGATATAAATATCACTGCCGAAACATCACCGAAGAGGGCAGCATCTCGCGCCGAACGGGCTTTTTTGTAACGGCGCCTTTGGTACCTGACAACTCGTGCCTACGGCATTCGAGAGAAGTAATAGTTGCTTAAACCTTAAATTCCTAGAGCTTTCCAAAATGCCCAAAAACACTTTCCTAACATGTTACCTAAGTAATTTCCATACAATCTTTATTTTCCTATTTAACTCTCTTCACACAAATTCGGTTCAGCGGTTTAACTGTGAAAACGTAAGAGAAAGTCATACTTTCGCGTTTATAAAATTAGTATGAATAGAGAATTATATCAATTGCAATTCTATTGTCTTATACAAATTTCGTTCCAATGCGTCATGAATGCAATTTCGAATTCCAGAATCCAGAACGGAATTTTCTCGGAGAAGCTGAGAAACAGCAGATGTCTAGCGCTGGAGCCGGGAGTAAAACTCTAAATTTAGTCAGTCGGTGATAAATGTTCATTTTGTTTAGGATAATAGTTGAAAATTGATACAAATAAAACTTCCATTAGATACTTAAAATGATGATTTACGATTGTATGTGTCTGTTCCAAGGTTAATTGAATCATGGTTTATTTCAAATCCTAATTTTAAATAGACTCCCCATTTTCTCCTCACGAGGCACACCTAGTAAATAACACGCTAACATTAAGCTTAAAACGTTAAGCTTAGTTGTGCTTAGCTTTTGCTAAGTTCTAATATCACTTTTGCGCTTTATAAAGCGGACAAAGAAGCTACCAGCCCACAGTGCCGTATCTAAATCATTACTTAGATACACTTACAACTTAGATACTCGCACATTGCAAAATAGACACTTTTTGAATTCTCAACATCCAAGACGTAGTTCATCTCCCTATTAATCCAACAATTATGTTATTAAGCCCTAGCTCCTGGATTACAGTTGCTTTATTGTTTCGCATGTGTCGGTAGCAGCGCGACGCGCGGGCGATTAGTCTTTAAAGGAAAACAAACATACATTCTTCCAGGTCGATTGGCCAAATGGATACAATACCGGATCAGCTAAGAGCCTTGTAATGCATTTATTTTATTGTAATTTTATATATCCTCGACTCCTTAGCAGAGAAACTCATTTTCTCTACCCTCATTTTCACGTTAATTTCAAAGGCTTTGACTACAAAGTTTACTTCTCATATTTATTTATTATAGATGAAACAGATACATAACGAAAAAAGATATATAGGCGGTAGACATAATAATAAATATATAAAAATACTTATCATCTTAAAAGTATATAATTAAACCAATTAAAAATCCACCAAATGGTAATCCAACTAAGTAAAGTAAGTTTTTCATATGCTTTTAGGCTTAGATATATGAATTTCTGAATATTTTTTATTCAAGGTTTAACACAATCTGTATTTGAGTTCATTTTGCCCATAATTGGTTTTACGATGCGGGGTTTTTTGATGAAATATTAATGAAAGTAAATATGCTCTATCTAGCACTTCTCTGCTCCTTTCAGGGGATGATCCTTTTTTGTATAGTAGTAGCATGGAAAAATACTAAAGTAAAGTAGGGCATTTAAATAAAATCTACCGTGCGTTCAAACACGCGGTATAAATAAGCAAAAAAGGAATATAAGTAATGTCATACCCATTTTTTTATGTATATTTTTTTTCAAAAACACTTAGTTGGTTTTAATATTTTAATATTACTTTTAAATCATGTGTGTACACCAAATAAACATAACAACATATACATAACAAATAAAACAGGCGTAATATTATTAATTTAATAAATTAAATAAATAATATGTGAATGATAGATTTTTGGATGACTGGTACAGCAGAGGCAAACTAACTAAATTTCATCAAATCCTATTTTCTTCAACTGCTATTAGTAAAAAATATTTAAATATAAATTAATACTTAAAGTAACTTAATATACTTATACATAATATATATAAAATATGTTAATAATAAAATAATATATTATATATTATATTATATTTGCAAATGTTATAATAAAACGTTATCTCTCATTATTTAAAGCAAAAAATTCAAACGTACCTATATGTAAGGAGTAACTCGTAGATATGCTTGTGTTTATTGGCCTTAGTGATATTAAAGGATTTAAGGTTTAAAAACGTGCATTTACCTTTTTTAATAAATTAATGTCATTTATCATGATGAAATTAAAATGTTTTCTTATCCCTATTTCTAGGTAGAATCTATCTAAAAACTATGAATACTATCCATTAACATAACCAAACGGTGTAGATTTTTATTTTTCATACAAAATCGTAGAAGGCTCGTTTTAAGTCACTCATTTTCAGAAATCTAAAGCTATTATTATCACTTAGGTGTTTTCTTCAAATTTTTAATCACCTATATCTATCCATTTAGATGACACGTTATTTAGATATAAGATAAGATTGAAACGGGTGATAAATAACCTCAGTACATCTCTAAATGCCAGCAGATTGAAACCTTATCCGCACAACCGAACAATCATTTCGATTAAGAGCAAATCAAACGTCGAGTGTATATTCGATGGACGTTTCGATACGACTCTTCGATTCGCTACGTCCATCGCATCTAGATTGGATTACAAGAAAATTAAAGTAGAACACGCAGCAGAATAATATTGTTTTAGCATTGAAATTATAAAAAATCACTATATACACTATACATACTATACATACATATATATACTATATATACTATACATAACTGATATTTTTATTTTAGAAAACACTTGAAAGACCACATCGAGAACAACGTATTTTTTAAAAGTCTTACTTATTGCCAAAGTCAATATACCATTCGCAAATGCCGTTTATTATATTTCGGTAATTAAATTAAGCTTAAAAATTATTTTTTATTCATAACATGGTTCGCTATTATGCTATATCTTCATGATGCCACTTACCTTTGCCAACTCGTTATTAAATCTGAATTTCCATATAAATTACTCGTAAAACATAACTAAAGGAATAAATAAACCTTAAACAAAGCGTACATTAGATTCACAGTGTAAGGCAAGAATAAACTTAAGGAAAATATTAGGTTTATAACACATATTTAAAAAAAAAAATAGCCTTTATAATCAAAATAAAAAAAAATAGTATTAATACCGACTATTATAGAACACAATAGATGTATAGATACATTATATTTGGAAATGTTTTAATAGCAGCGTCGGACGGACGTGTAAAAAGTTGGATGTGATTGATTATGTTTAAAACGATGAGAATTATCCATTACCTAATAATAATTACGATACATATAATTAAAATTTAAACCCCTTCATTTTAATATATTTTTTTTGCAACCAAAATGTAGTACGTCTAGTGTAAAATGCTAACAATTTAAATTATTTAAATATATATTTTTTGAAGTTTTTTACTTTAATACAAAATCACCACAATCTACGAAGCCAGTATTGCACCTTTCTAGTATATAATAATATCTAGTATATAAACATATTAAGTTATACTTTAGTCTGTACGTATTTTTTTATTTTTGTAAAATGTATCTGCTGCTACCGATTACCGAATCGATTTATTCGTCAATTAGGCGTGCCATTGAAAAGAATCGAATCGCTTTTTGGGTTTCTGCGTAACTAATTTAATTGTATTTGCAGCTTATTGTTCCCAATTTGAGGCCGCAATGAAGTTAATCTAATTGTAATTTTCGTCAATTGCCGACTAGACACAGCTGCACCTCATCACTTAGGGTGTAGACCTCACGAGGAGTGGCGCAAAGCGTCGCCAGGGAAGACGGTAGGGAGAAGGACCGGAGAGAAAGTTTTCGACTCATACTCAAATATCACATTTATTAAAGAAAAAACCAAAGAACGGTTTCTTCAAAAATTTATATCCTATGTTGATAATTTAAAAATATTTTCTCAATTGCAACCTAATATGCTGAACCGTTCTGATTACATACCAATCAATTATAATTTAGTATCAATTATACAGTTTATTTTTAAAAGTATCATTTTTTTTTTAGAAATTTGCCACAAATTAATAGGGGTTATTTATGGGAGTACTTGATAAACCTTCTGCGAAAATTCGCTACTGAAGTAAAAATTTGCATGACGATAGTATGTCTGGGTTGATATTGGTGCCGTGAAACTTTACCGCGTTCGCGAGGTCATCGTTTTATATTTTGCTTCTGGAAGTTTGCATATAAAAGATACGCCATCCAACGCTAGGTTATTAGGTAATCTTTTAGAGAACGCATGCAAGTTTCCATCTGTGATAAAACGCAATCGCCATAAAACGGAGTAATTTCAATTCGCTTATTTTTCAAAGACACTCAATCAGCATATTTTCAATAAACAGTAAAAGCTATAAATAAATATTTAATTTCTACGAAATTTGTGATCAACATCCCCCCCACCCTAAGGACGACAAACTATCTGAGTTGGCTTAAGAGGCATACTGTCGAAAAATTGGAAATCGGCGCAAGAAAGACATTTATCGCGGCGTCCTGTTCTAATGACACGTCACGGCAGTTTCCGACACTGGTGCGAAGAGAGCGCCATGCACACAACTATTGCATACTTCTCGGTCTGTCCAATGCGGATAATCACAAAATAATTTATTTTGAACTAATGAAACATATTTTTAAAAAAATAATCAGGAAAGGAAATTTGTTACCTTTATCTCTACACGAGGCTTTTTTTTTCATTAACCTACCACTAAAAATGGCTCAAAAATACCCTATAAATATAAATATAGACACCGCAAGATATTTTTTTATTCAGCACACAGAATAAATTTACAAAAAATAACCAGGAATGGCACTAGACACAAGTTTAGAGTATTTAATTTTTTTTTTATCTTTGTAATCATCACCACTTCTGAAAAATCCTTCATTACAAAATAAAAAATAGGTAGTATTAAGAAAAAGTTAAAAATAGTTTTACTAGAACAACTAAGAATTAATTAGAGTAAATAAACTTTGGTGGACAATATAGCGGGTAAAAACCATAGTAATATAAAAATATTTAATATGTGGAGTGGAAATATTTTAAATTAGCAAAGGTGCATGTTTTCTTTTATAAAAATAGGAATTTAAATTATAGAATTCAGTTCAGTTCAGTTCAATGCCACGTGACGTTTATTTTTCATGAGATAACATTACAAAGAAAATATATCTTGTCTGCCTGAAGGACTCATCTGGCAGAAACTCACTTTGAAATTATGTTTTATTCTTAAAATCCTAAAAATACTACCTGTACATACATAACAAAACTTAAGTGAAATTATACACAATTTAATTAATAATTATGTGAATAAATAACAATTTAATTATTTAATTACCCGCTCTACTCATTGGAAACTCATACTTTGTCAGTTCAAGTTGGAATACAGAATCTATACTAAGTAGACCATTTAATTATGATATTAATTGTTTATAAATCGACTAACATGTCTATCTCTGTGCCGTTAAATAAGCTAAAGTATTTTCACTGCAAATGTAAAATGTTACTGATTGTTAGTAGTTTTAATATTGTAAACGGAGTGTAAAGTGCATTACGTAACTTTTAAAAGATAAAAAAAAAGTGAAAGACGATTAAACACCTACATGTAATGCATCTTACATGCACGGTATCCAGCAGATAAGCCCTGGGCTTAGATGGAACATAAAAAAAAAGTTAAACAAAGAGAAAAATTAAATAAAATAAATAAATAAATATCTCGACTGCGCCAAGACGCTTAATAGTAGAACATTATGTGTATAGTGTAGTGATTTAAAACAATTATATATATTTTTGTTCACTATACGGAGAGAATTTAAAAAAACACCCCCAAACCTTGCAAAACAATACACATGCCATTATTTTATACCAGGCCGTTCGATTGGCCACCCGATTAAGAGATTATAAAGCGGCTCGCGCGCGATGTCGTGAAATTCGCTGCGCGCGTGATAAAATAATCACTTGCCGAGCGAGTGAGCATTGTCGACGAAATATTGGCCTCCTGGGACGTCGACAACCGTTACACCTATCTTCACAATACACATATGATATGACAGGTCTGTTGAGTGCAAAAATATTTTACGAGCGACAAGTTATTGCGATATGAGCAAGATGGCGTTAAAGTTCCCTTACGTACGGTACGTTTCAGTCGTCGGGGCGCCACTGCGAGCAAGTTACGGTCAAAGATGAAAGTTTCAATGTTTATAACTTGATATTGCATCGTTCTATATGGCACTCAGAAATGATTGGTTTCAATCCAAATAATTCAATGATTGTTTCAAAAAAAAATCTCTTAGTTTCCTTAGAAACCCTATAAATTTCTGCTCTTTCTTCTCCCTATACTTCGCATTCAGACACATTTTTAATAGAAACAAATAGATACTACATCTTAAGACATGCGTTTAGCACCTAGTTAGATGGATAGGTGAAGATTCTGACATGCCACTAAATGCGACCTTAGATAAACTATGTGATTGTGTGATTTTTATTAACATATTTACGACGTTTGGTGGTATCTACGTTTATCTATAAATATAGTTTAATAAAGAATACAAAATTAAATAAATAAAACCCTAAAACTTATAATAAAATTGATTAAACAGTGAGATTTAAGAACACATGACACTAATAAATCATAAATCCCAACGCTAGGTTAAAATGACATCCTGCGCTCTCAAGTACCTACAGCACTTCTTGCGTATCCTTTATAATAAATATTGTGGGTGTGCAACGTTTCGTTACGCGAATCTAAGTTACTATACCGGGGAAATTTTACTTCAAAAATATCAAAAATCTTAAAAATATAATTTTCTCATGTTTTTTTCACGCGTTACACAAGCAATGCCAATGTTATACCGATAATAATCTCAACCTCGATTACCGCCCTGAAGAATATGGCTAAGTGCCTTTAAGCAACGCAACGAAGTGTGGTTAGGGAGTTTATCGGGAATGTCGGGAGAGGGGACGGCAGGAGTGCCGTTGTTTTTATAGGATCATAAAAAAACACGGGACGCGGTAAGTACCCTGGAGATTAAATAATTGGAATACTCCTTACAGTGCTCCAAATGCATGACTCCTTATTCCCGGTTACGAGTGCGAAGAAATTGAAAACATATGGCCAACAAGTATAATTCGAAGAATAGCAGCTTATTATTGTGTAATTGTTGTATTTAATGAGTGAGTGAGAGAAGTGTGAATTGTGAGATAAGTGAGCGTGTGAGTGAAGTGTGTAGGTAGGAGAGTGGAAAGTGAATTGATGATATGTTCGGATAAGCGACAAGCGCACATAATATTTTCAAGAAAAGGTGAACTATTTTTCGGGTAACTCGTATGATGAATTATCGAACGAGAAGCGAAAAATAAAAGTGAATGCATTTTTTTTATTCAATTTTATTCACCTTTTAACTGCGCCTTAACTAACCTTCAATAAGAAACTTTATTATCGCGGTGTTTATTTCATTTGTCGACGTCTTCACAAAGATGTTTATATTTTTATGTGAAACATTGTGAAATTAAAGAAATAAACCTAAATTATAAACATATAATTAGCGTGGTCGTAAGCATATCTCACTTACGCACTTCAATAATGAATCGAGTAAAAGAGATGATCATATCGGACAGAAGACACAGGCGCGTGAAATAAACAATATAAATATACATTTTTAAAATTCAATAAAAAAGAAAAAATCTTTTGATGAAAGAATTAAAGTTATGATGAATGTGTAGTTGTTTTAACGATATCGTGGACACACGCACACACACGAACTTCAAATCGTAGTTAAATTGACTAAGGCGACCTCGACATATACTTTTGCTTGGATATATATATATATAATATATATGTATGTATCAAAACGCGTTTACATGTTACGTGTAAAAATAACAAGGACTGGCCATATGCGATTCTTTTTCCGACCTTTTCGCAAATTTTTCATCTGGTAATCAATCTTGCATTGTTCGTCTAACCTTGACCGCTGCGACCATTTTTGTAGTGACATCGATTGCACACGGTACGATACTTACACGACACGGTACAATTAATCTTTGACGATGTTGTAACGACCCTATTTAATTTAAGTAAAGGGCCGTAGTTAGTAAAACGAACCAGTAGAATATAAAGTTTATTGAAGCTTGTTGCATAAAATAGATAGATAAATAAATCCGTAATAATAGACGGTAGCGGTTGCTTGCATGTGTACTGATTTAGCGTGACGCCATTGCTGTATTGATAAAGATCATTGCCATTGCTGATTCTAAATTATTATTGCGATGGCCTTAGCTTGTTGCCAAGCAGGCGCCACCATAATGCATACAAATATTTTTTAATGTGTAATGTATGTATTTAAGTACGAATATAATTTACAAACGTCTTTAAAATTGAATGTATTTTTACTTGTAATGGATAGTATTATTCTTTTTTTAACGTCATTAAACATCCTAAGCATTATTTTTTTTTTTTCATAGGCATATGATCATTCATTTATAAACAATAATATCAATATTGGAGTGCAGACGTTCGAACAAAATTTAATAATTTTGTAAGGTCAATAAACAGCGTCAGTGTAGAGGCCAGTCAGAATTAAATACAACAGACATTTAACGTTCTTAAATGATAGATCGATTTTTATTAAGTTTAATATTCGTTTTTCTCGTGATTGCTGATTAATGTTCGATTGTTGGTATAGATCTACCTTCTGAAAGGATAGTACTGATTTTAAATACACCTGTGGATATTATACAAACAGGCCTATAATTGCCAAACATTAGTCACATTGACTCAAGGGACCTTAAAATACTTGTGGACGACACACTGCGCGTCGTGCCGTGTTCATCGTTAGCAAGCAGAAAGGAGTATGTGGGGGAGAGATCATTAATTAGACCGTCGTCTATCTCTGTCCCCATTAACGCCACCCTTGTCTATAGTAATTAAGCTTTTAAAGCCCGATTTCTCTAATATCGAGTGATAAATAGATGTAATTTGATTGAATTGGGGTGTTTTTGTAGTTTCAGTTTTAACGTTCCAAAAGCAACATTTATTAAACATATTATAACACAGGTATATATGTAATATAAGGTATAAATAATAGGGTACAAGGTGTGAAACCTTAAACGGTGATACGATGATACTATGAGGGTGGTGTTATGTGATACGGTGGCTTGATCATACAATCAGGTCAATCAGAACTATTAACTATTTTAATATATTTTTAATATAGTAGTAGTCCTCGTCGGAGGTCGTGGTAGTCTAAGGCGTTAAGCCCAAAGGTCTATTATTTTAATATGTGTATTTTATAGGTGATTATTTTCCATTAAACTTTTTTGTTCTTTATAGCTTTTCTTTCCTAACGGAATGAATGAAATACAGTAAATATTTCAGTCGACGATAACAATACATTTTTGTACTTTATTTTTTAGATTCGACATTTGTCTTATTTTACTCAAATTATTTATCTCGTTTAGTGTTTTTTTTTACTTGTACTCTCCTTATAAGGGGTATTTTGATGTTATTAGAATAGCCACGTTCTGGTCTTCAAATATAGGGTTTGACTGTCATTCTGTCGTTTAGATTTAAGATTTTCGATTGTTGAGATAAAATATATTTTTTTATGTATAAACTAGGAATGCCTAATTACTGTTAATAATCATAAGTTTTGTGTTTTGTTTTGTTATAAATAATGAATAAACGATGGCCTAACTTTGTTTCGGGCAGACGGCGATACTAATCGTAAAAATTGTCCACAGCAGTGGCTGGTTTAAATAATAACTATATTTGTGTTATTGTACTGTATAAGTAAGTATTACTAAATACATAAGTGACGTTTAAAAAAAAAGTTATATGCTAAAATAGCATGTGTGTGTAGCATGTCATATGCTAAAATGTCATAACGGTAGAACTAAATATGCATATGAGCAACTTTGAATAATGGTTTTTCATTGAAGTCTCTGTATTTTTAGGTACAATTTTAATTGCGTATTTAATCATTTAGAATGCATCAAGTGCAAAAAAAAATATAGGAGGCGTAGCATGTACCACCTAAACTGAACTAATTAGGATTGTACAAGCAACTGTTTACTTATTTTATATTTACAGAATTATTCTAATGCGGTGTGTAGGTACAAATAAAGCATATTACTAAAAAACTCATATAATATCTAATTATGAATCTACCTAAATCCACGTGAAAAATTTCAATTTACTCGGCTAGAACATTCGTACTGCGACGATAACCTAAACAGACCATAATATATAGATATTTACAATATTATTATTATTAATATAAATATAGACAATATAATTGTCTACTCCGCAAGTATAATTCAAAAGCAAAAAAATACAACAATGCCGTTCAAAAACATTAAAACCGATTTTAAAATAAATCTACAACCTAAAAATATAAAAAAAATACAATAAGACCATAACTATTAAAAATATATATTACTGTGTTTATACGATTAATTATAAAAATATATGATTGAGTTACAACACAAAATTAAATTTTATTATTAGGCATATAAACGCGTTTTCTTCTGACGAAAATAATGTAAGAAAAATCCTTGCCAAAAACCCAAAACAGTGCCGAGTGCGTTGGAACAATCAACGTTGTGTTTCCACTCACTGCTGTTAAGATTCCCGATCTGCTCCACAAAATGCTCTTCGAAGGAGCCATCAGGCAGCAGAATTTCCCAAATGACGTACGTAAAAACGCCTTCCCTATTCAGCAAGGCTCGCATCGTGCTAGCCCAGAAAAAGCACCTGAAGCGGCCAGAATCTTGCGTTTTTCTCGTAAATTATAATCAAACGCCGCCAGCTGTCTCTGAAAACGTTAAAAAATACGCAATCCACGGCGAACGCGGGAACTAAAAAAAAGCACTGCTAGCGCCATCGAGGTGATCAGGCGAGAACGCTTTCAAACTTAATAGCGCGTCTGACATCTAGCGGAAGACGTTTGTACCGTTAAGAAAAAATGCATAATGGTTTGAAACTCGACTCACTTGTGTACGACATGCCCATTTCCAGTCGCAAGTTGTCGCTGAAGTTGCGCTGGATGTTCTGGGTCGTGTCCCAAGTGGAGTACATGATATTCGGGTCCTCCTTGATGTATTGGGCCATCGTCTTCATCATCAGGTTGCAGGAGTGCTTTCCGGCTGTCTCGTACTGGGCGTTAGGCTCGTTGACGATCACAATCTTCTTCCAGCCGTAACTAGATGGGGTTAGTGTGAAAATGAAGTGCATTAATTATTTATTGGTGCATATGACAAAAGCATGATAAAGCTGATAATAAATGGGACTATGTTTAAATTTCCAAAAACACCGTATACAAATCATACCCTTGTAAACAGAAAGATAAAAAAAAATACCTAGAAAGTGATCAAAAATGCCTACTACACGAAATAATTCATTATTGTTGGTAAAAATAATATACTATAGTTTTAAAAGTATTCCCAATTCCCAATAACAATAATATATTTTATTGTGTTTTACCTGAAATGTTATTATATTATTGTTTTTAATACAATATTTTATACGCATATAAAACTGAAATTGTTTTTTAGATGTATATATTTTTTTAAATAACCTACTCATAAAATTTACTATCGAAATTAGTTCAATGAAAGAAGTAAATTTATACAAATAAGTAGTATTCTTTTAAGAGTTTCAACTCACACATTTTTATGCCTCGTTCGTCCATACAAAACGACATTCGCGGATTCATCGAGAATCCCATAGTACTCGGAGAGGGTTGTTTCTTTGTACCGGACCGTTTGACTAGATCGCGGAAGCACACGCTATTTAAGCGATTACCGTGTCGTACCGTATACAAATACAGTCCGATTGGAAGAGCAGTCGAATTATTAAATTCCATTTCCGCGGAGATTTATATATTTGTTCGCACAATAAGATTAAAAATCTGCTTCCTGTTAACCTTTGTGAGAAAAGTGTGAATTACTTATTTGTTATTGATCGCCTGGGAGCGTTATTTTTAACAATAGGTAATTTTAATTATTTTGTATTTTTCCTGATTTTTTGTTTTAAATTGGTTTTTTTTCGTATTATAATTTTTTGCTTGCATATTACGAAATGAAATATGTACACGGAGAAACCTGTTAAATAAATAAATAAATATTTTTTTTTTTTGCTCTCCTGAAGATACGAGATAATTTCTAAATAGTACAGTTTAATACATAGAGGAAAAACATAGATCTGTTACGGCCAAAGGCTACAGTGCGCATAGTCGGTATTTCCCGGGCAATGTCAGCATCGCACACTGCTGCTGGGCAAAGTCAGCAAAAATGGTTCATTACGAACATAACCAGGTTTAAAATTGACAATGCTGACACTCCCCATCCAGTAACGGGCCAGGTGAGTAAATATTATTTCTCTGACATCATCTCAATCATCTGTATCATCATTCCTTTCAATCATTTCTTTGAGCATTGTTGATTATTCCAAGTCGATGTGGGCAGAGTTGAACGATATAATTCATTACGCAGTTGGATCTTGCTGAGACAAGGAGAGATGACCTAATTTATAGACAGTTATTTTGGGCCGTACTCAACTAAACTTCCTCGTAGTTATTTTTTATCAATTACTGAGTAGGCAATGTCAATATTAAACCAGGCCATATGTTCGCCAACCAACCAATTCTGCAAACTTTGCCCGTAACAGGGAGTTATTATTCCCTCTCCCCCTCTCTCTTATATACCCGACACTCAAGTGCCGTATTAACAAATTTTACTGAGTTACACTTGAAGACAAATTTATTCATTTACTTTTGAGTTTATTTGTAAGACTATTCATAATAATTTGTCATCTTCAGAATAATATTTTATTTCCAGTTATACTATTTTCGAAAACTACACGAATTCCTAAAACACAAAAATGTTTTAGAAAATTCTATGGATTGACGATGATCAAAGTCCCTCTCAGCAAAGGCCGGAAACGCCTTTTAGATCGGTGAGAATATTTCATTTTTCTCCTATATGACGTCATCGCCTTCACATCCGACAAGGCTCTCCGGATATTGCGTTTCGTATTACATAACGGGCACTTTTCAAACACACTGTGTCTCCGTACATACTTGTACAAATAAAAGCGAGTAAACACTGGAAAGTTGCAACTTGAGAACAGCTTCTATGACTCCAAACGATAAAATTGTGTATTAGCCATCCGCCTAGTCTCACGCCTGTCTTGGCGAGATTCGACTCCACATTGTTTTTCACACTATTTGACACTATACAGGTTGTTTTTAAATCAAGGGCACTCCTTTTTGGATCTTGATCGATATCGACAATCAAACATTAATCAGCAAAAAATATTTGAAAAATGTTTCTCATTTACGAGAAAAACGACTTCAAAATTAAATTGAAATCGTTTTATGTTTAGGAGCGCGGTTCGCAAAGCACTTATTATTTATTTTTTTCGATTTTTTCGTGAGGTCGGTTTAGACAGCAACATAGATCCTAAAAGGAGTGCATAAAAACAAACAAAGGAGTGTAAAAACATTCTGTATAACTTATACAAATCGGGTTTTTCACATTTCTACATGTTTTATTTAAATATATGTATCAATATTTTATATGTGTATAATATACGCCCGGCTGTGAATATAGACACGTTAGTGGCCCAAAAATCGAAGCGACCCCTCCTTTGTGCTACAGGTGTCTTTACACGCCAAAGGTGCCGTTAATACTGCCCGTAGGGCCTAGCTGCCCGGGGTTAAACAGCTAATCTTTTATACAGGTTGGAGATAGATAGATGCATCAGAGCATTATTTTTTTGCCACTAGCTAATAGTATTTTAGCCAGATAAACGTTATTGTACCCCACGTATCGTACGCCTTCTTAGAAATGCTATAATTTTATTGTTGGATTGGATGTACTCGTATGCAAGTATGTTTTTTGTAATCAAATATGTTTTTTTTTTAATAGTATTTTCGTCTAGCTGCAAAGAAACAACGCAACGCACCTGCGTCAAACATTAGGCAATCCACTTCACATTGTTCTGACCGGTTTTTAGATCAGAACCTACTCATTAGGTTATATTTTTAAAGTAAAATACTTAAAAAAAATATTTTTAAACGCAGCAGATTTGCATTAATAATATTGTGGTTATTAATAACAATGAAGTAATTTCACAGTATATTCTTTGGCCAGTACAGATATGTGTAAATTAATTTCAGTTGGGGAAATGTTCAATATCGATTTATTTTATTGGTGGCCGCAAACGGATCGCTCAACTGTCCAATCTTGCAATTTTTTTTTTTTTGCGATTGTGATTTAGAATGGCCCAAGAGTAGCGCTGCTAAGTTGGCCTTAGCTGCCGCTCAATTAAGTGGGCTAAAATTTCGTACTTATGTTATTAGTATTTATCACAAAACATTTTTTTATTACTATCTTTTAATATAAGGTCGACTATTCAAATTCATCTGACGCATTCAGAATTTTAGACGGCCTCTGAATATTTATGATTTTACTACCCACGTAATTCATACAAACCAATGGCCATAATTTCTACATTTTATCAATTTCTACCCGGGAACTCTGAATATTCTCGCGATAAAAAGTAGCATACATTAATTTCTGAAAAGTCCTCTGAAAAGACCTGAAAATGAAAGTCTCTTAAAATCAGTTCAGCTATTTCGAAGATTAGCTCAGACAAACAAACAGGCAGACAAAAAAAGAGAGTTTTTAGGTTTTAATTACGTGCAAATAATAATATGATTTAGAAGAACGAATTTATTTCGAAATCACAGACAGACACATTCATTTTTATTTATATGTATAGAGAAGTATGATATTGAATAAATGTATACGATTATTACATAATTATATATCAAATAAATATAATACATACGGGAAACCTTTGCGTTTTAAAATTATTATTATTTTGAGGAAGTATTCATATAAACGATTTATAAACTGATTGACTGAATTGAAGTTAACAACACTGGTAATACTAAAACACTTATATAAAGGTGCTTTGTTAAAAAAATAATAAAATATACTATAAAAAAAATCCCTTTCGTCTCGCCGTTAGCCGGAGGTAGATTTCACCCGATCAAAGTAGGGGATAGACGAACTCCAATTGTACGAACTTGTATCAAACTCTGCGCGAACGGAGAGGAGAGGATCTGCGGGGCGATCCACTCCCCTTACTATTGCGTGCGTATACTAAATCCCTCTATATACTGTGCCGTAAGGGTTGCTCATAACCCTTACTATAAGGGTTGCTCATATCAAAAATTCTATTAAACAAAAATTGTAGGGAAATTATAGGCCCACAATTAACATTTTGAACTGATTCGGAAACCTCAAGAAGCAAACCGTCATTTCCAGACTCCAGAACGAATATCCAGTGGAATGACTCGGTTTTCAGCGGCGGGGAGAAAATTAACCTCAGAAAGATATTACAAATCATGAGAATGGTAAATTGGTGAGTATTTTAAGTGTCGTTGAATAGTAAATATTTGTTCAAATACAGAGCTTTCGTAATTCTACAGGTGTATTTAAATTCAATTATGTGCTTTTAGGGGGTTGATCTATATCAACGCAAAAAATATAGGAAAAATTTTGTCCACTTACAAAAAAATGGAACAGGGTCGTAAACACCCTATACAATTTCTTGGCTTTTTATAAGCCGACAACCAAATAAATATTACAGATATATCTAGTTTTACAGTTTTATTATCTTTCTAGTTTTTCTGAATTAAACCACTTATTATTAGCTCAATTTGTAAACAACTCGGCTGGTAATGCGATCGTACGAGTACAAAAAACAAATATAAGCGTTTTGCCTTTTGTTTAAATTAAAATTTAAGGGCTTGGCCAAGTTTATGATTTATGAGTTGCTATTTGTGAGGTACTATTCTATTCCAAAATCACAAAATGGGTTCGAATGGGATTTTCAGTTATTGTATTGATAGGTTGGTCCTTCTGCAAGGCTATAATTAATGCAATAAAATCGTTAAAGTCGTAAACCCTTATTTCATTATGAAGCGACGCTTATGGGTCAAACTATAAAATACAAATAATCGAAATTCATAACGGCCTGAACGGAGTGACAGAGCTCCAAGTGGCTATTTGCCAAACAATTTTATTCTAATGCTAAACGGCGACGGAATAAAATGATCATGCCCTTTAGCTATCTCTGTGCGGTCGCATTAATAAGTAGGCTTAATATGCCTTATATTATGTAAATGATATAACATATATATATATGTGTACGTAAAATAACGTCCCTACCTTTTTGTGAGTGGAAATGTGGCGCATGATTTAAATATACCTACCTTATATTATTAATTTGGTTGATGACAGTTTAACAGCCAGTTATTAATGTTTTTTTAACCTCTCATTTCTTCATTATTTTTTAAATATAACTCCCTAAGGTGTTCGATGAATAATACAAGGTAATGTAATGCAAATTTATTTACAATGTTTATATTTTTAAACTGTACAATATATTTTGACCAATTTAATTACATTATAATGATTTGCATTGCTTATTTAGCACATCACCAAAATAGCTCCATCGCCAATTCTCCACATGAAAATATTCTTACGATTTTTTACTGTACTATACATATTAATGATATAGAAGTAAATATGACCTAAATAAAATAAGTATTTTACAATAATATTATATCGTGCGAATAACGTGTTTTTTTTTTAGTGATACGCTGTTAGAGTAATAATGTTTTTTAGCAAATGCTATTTTCATTTCAATTCAATCAGACAAAACAAAATATTGCAAATCACAATTATTCTTATTTCTTGAACAAAAAAAGCGTTTAATAAAAATCTAAAAATAGCTGAAAAGTAAAAAATGATCGCCTGCGAAACCTGCTCAGAATAATCAAAGCATAGTTTTGAAAGTATTATAAAGCCAGTCCCAGACATATGCGTAAATGTTTGCGCACGTGCATAAATGCTATTGGACACAGATCCAAATTAACAGCATCGTAAAGATCTAAAAATTACAGCATCGTAATTTGCACGTGATTTTATAAGATATAGTTATGATTATTTTAGTTATGTTTTGGCGTGTTTCCGGACCACCATAATGAAAGTCTGCCAAATGAACGCCGTTGGGTTTGGCTGTTGAAATGTAGTTAAATTCAACAAAAATCCGTAACGGTTGTTTTTTTATTTTTAAAATAAACAACAATTTATAAGTATTGCCAGAATATTTACTTCTTGTTAAAATAGTACCCAGACTGGTTTAAACTTGTTGAAGGTAACAAGAAATTTACGTCATTTTATAAATGACGTAAATTTCTGGTCTGTCATAGCGGTAGTCCAGAAACACGTCAAAACATAACTAAAGTAACCCTATATGTTATCACGAGCGATTTACGCTGCTAGCTCTGTGCATAGCATTTGTACATGTGCGCAAACATTTGCGCACATCTCTGGGACCGGCTCAAAGAACAAATTTTTTTCGCTACATTCATGTAAATATTTGCTTTTTAATCTTTATACGGTAAGTTTACCGATGATTCTCCAGAACGATGATTGAAACAGGTTACTTTTGAGGTCACCATCGCAGGCACAAATGAAAATCCGTGATCCGATAGGCAGTTTAAAATATAACGCCATCCTCAGAATTTAGCAATCGCCTCCAGATTGAGAAAACTATAAAACGATCTTCAAATGAATACTCACTGGTACATCATGTCGATGACGAAGTAGGCGATGTCCCGGAAGCTGACGTTGCCGGTCCTGGTGAGCATGTAGTACTCGTGCGAGCAGTCAGTCTTCTCGTTCACGAAATCGAAAGTCAACCCGCCGACAGTCAGAACTGGCGTGCCGTACGTGCCCAGGAACTTGGCGATTCGGGACACAGAGGCTGCAAAAGGGTAGATGAATTTCATCTAACTATATATACCACAGACATTTAAAGTTCGGATAACTGTTTTCCTGACGGCGGTTGCAACGACACATTCAACGTTAGAGATATACTTTTTTCGACCATCTACCTACCTTATCAAACTCACTTGCCTTTTGACCACACACTTTTGTCACAACAACTTTTTAAACTATTTGATTTCTTGCCCGATTCGCGCTCGAGCCTTTATCCCTTATAGGTTGTCATTTTTGGTTGCTATGGTAACAGGTCGCCATTAGCGCGTGATTGTCTTAACGGTAGTGTGCGCTTATTCAACACCAGCGCGCCACCTGTTAGTCAATTTACTAAACATAACAAGTTAGTTGCCATCACACAACTAGCATGGTTAAATTAAATAGGTATTACCTACGGAAATTTTACAATTAGACAACCTCATTTTCTACGGTTTAAGCGTCAAAGCGCCATTGGGAAAAAATATACTGCAGGGCTGACACACGACGCTGAATAGCTAGCCTTTTTAAACAGATTAATCTGTTACATAAGGTAGGAATTTATACTCCCATTCCAATTTTCAGATTAAAATTTATATGTATCGAACAGTTGTTGGATGAAGATTAAAAATATTTGCGTGAGTATCGTGCGCCTTTCATCAGCAGCTGAAGACATTTCGTGTCACGTAAGGTACCTTTTATTTAAATGAACTGTGGTTATAAGTGTAAAATAAAAGAAAAAAAAAATATTTTGTAAACTCCATTTTGTAATTCATTCTGTAATTCAGTTTTTCTCAATTTAGCTTTTTCTTGATTTGTGTGAACTTCTCTAGTAATTATTATTGGTAAATATCTGATTTATATTAAAAAAATGAGTGAGAAATTATATTTAAAAAATGCGAGAAAATCATCCCTAAATATACTTGGTACGATCCGCGCGCGTGGAGTGATATCACGTAAAGTTTTTTTTTTTTCTCGAAAACCGTAATGATTTTTCATATACCGTCCTCACAAATAATATTCGAAATCACAGGTATAATTAGCTGGATTTTTATCGAGAATGTTTTTGGAACACGGCGTATATGTGTACTATAATTTTAAAGAAGTTAAATAAATGTATTACATTTCTAAAACTTTGCGACAGCCTCTCTGAAATTCTGTTTATGTTGTTTGATAAATATTTATACGTAAATAATAAAAAATACTTATATACAAAAAAGTAAATAAAAAAAAAATACTGTCACATATATGAATCACTCTTGAAAATATAGGTACAAGAATCAAACTCATATAAACCAAGAGAAAAAACTAGGTTAGGTTTACGGTGGAAATTGCAGTTATTCTGTACCTAATGGGTATTTATATTAATTTATTTCAATATGTCCAATTATTAATGGTCTTTCAGTCTTGTGTATTATATAAAAATAAATAATCCCAATACTGGACGTCAATTTGATTCTGACAAAGCATTGCCTGCGAAAAGAAGCATTTTACAATGAACGGTAAGATGTAAACTCTATGACGGCATGAATGGCGCTTATAATACAAACCGCGGCCTACCATTTTGTATGAAATATTGATAGCAATTAGTTATTTTGTTTCTGACAAATAATGTATGTTTTTAAAACCATTTTTATTTAATAATAACACAAAACTATACATTTTTTAAATATTCATAAACTTTTGATATAAATTATCATTTTCATATTTAAAAACTGAAACAAAAATCTCTATTTTTATAGTATATTTCTGGTTTCAGAAACGGGTGACTTTAAAAAAAAATGGTGCGTTTGTTTTTTTTTTTTTTGTATAATATTTAAAGAATTTTCCCTAGGTCATCTTTAATGTTATTAAACTAGATTACTCACATCTCTTGTGGAAATCTCTCCTAATGTCTTCGAAAACATTACGTTTCGCATTTTTGTAGCATTCAGGTATGTAGGCGGCTTAAGTTGTCGACACATTACATCCTAATTCACCGAATTTCCCTAATTCCTAGCAAACGGAAAGTACTTAGTAACTCTATTAGCCACGAAAGTCACAGATCTTCGGTTCGGAACGAATAGCTATGAGAATTTACATTTAGGTAGGCTATCGATATTAATAAAATTATTATACTATAAATGAGGTTATTATCTAAAAAAATAAAAAAAGATGTTTTTATCAATAACCTCTTTTATTTTAGACACACAAAGTATACAAATATACAGAGTGAAGTTTTTCTCGTATACTTTTATTGAGTTATTCTACACACCAAACTGCACAAATTTTGTTTTACAAGTTTTCTTAATTTTGACCTTTATTTTTTCCATACAAAATAAATAATAGCTTAGGAAACGATTGGACGTCTCGCCGCGAGCAAGCCAAACGCTGCGCGAAGGTCAAGATCGCGCGGCACCCGCCCCAGTCAGCAGGAGTAATGTAAAAATATTGTTTACGTAAAAAAATATAATAATAATAATATAATATAATAATAATAATATATAATAATAATATTAATAATATAATATAGTGGTACTAGGTTTTGGTATAAATAATAAATGGGATCGCAACGTGACAAGAACACTTTCCTCACAACCATCATTAAATTATATGTGTCGAGAGTGAGGACTTCATTTCAGGGAAGAGCCTTTCATTTGAAGGACCTTGAGGGCAAATGAAAGGCTCTTTCGCTCGAACACACCATTATGTACACGTTGGTGCTGGTGAACACTTAAGGCCCTATGCATACTTGCTAAAATTAAAGTGACCACTAACCATAAAAAATAATGCATTCGCTTTCATTAGCATCAAACTGCATGAGATCGCTGATGATTTAGATCGCCTAACCTAACCTGATATTTTATTCTTGTCAGATATATGAATTATTGGTGACTGATATCTTGCAGAATAAAATCCCAAATTTTAAAAAAGGTCTATTTTTAGTATAAAATGGTGCTGTAAAGGTATTTGACTTATTTATTTTATTTGATGATTGTTTTTTTAATAGCCGCAAATCGTCTAAAAATAATAAATAACATCATTTCTGACACTATAAAAAATATAAAATTATTATTAAATATAATTTATTTATTAATAACTTATTGATTAAATAATTAAAATTAACAATACTATAAAAAAAATAATACTCGCAACAATTGTGTTGTGCTCTATTCAGGCAATTTGCCATTGTTAAAAAATACCATCTTAAAATAATACATATTAATATTTATCTACTAAATTAATGAAATGGCCTGGCAGTTGTGGTGGCGATAAAGTTTTAAAAATTGTATAGCTATGTGCGGATTTGAGCCCGCGACTACTAAGTCAATAATCAAACATGTGATGATAGATTTCTTGAGAATATATAATTTTTTTTATTATTTTATTTTATTTAATTACAATACACAATTTCCTGGAAATTCAGAAACACTTTCTTTCAAAAAGGCACTATAAAATGTTTAGCTTTGACGTGAAGCTGGGTAGGTGGGTGGGCCCAGCACACTGGGTGGTGTCGAAGAAGCTGGTAACATGTTTACCTAACTAGATGTAAACATCTATTCTAAGGTAAACTTCTATAATACAAATAAATGTCTTGTCGAGAAGGCATAGTGCATAGTCACCTAGGGCATAGTCGCATCCGGGTCCAAAGAGGACGTGGCTGCAGTCCATGGCGTAAGCGTCGATCGCGGATATCAGGGCGAAGCTGGCGTCGCAACGGTCGTTGTAAGTTTTCAGGCTAAACTTCAGGTAGTCCGGGATTAACTTTATCTCTCTGATGTAACGTTCCGCGATTTCGAATACTGGCAACACCTATAATAAATGTTATTATTCAATACCTTTTTATACATTGAGGCTTAGTATCTATGCAAGAAATATAATATTAGGCAGGTATATACTATACTATGCCGTCAGTCGGTAACAGAGTTAATGTGTGCTTGGTCAAGAGTTCAGTGCCCGTTGACACTCGCCGCAATCAGCTGGTTTCAACAGGGCCCCATCCTTCCTTCGATTTCCTTTCACTAGGCATAGAGAAAGTTTATAGAGAAATCGGTTTGTACTTTTTCCAGCTGACCCCCGTTGCTATTTTAAACTTGCACATTATACAATATTTAGATCCATGGCCCCCACTATAGGCCACTGTTCATATATTTAACCCACTTCTGTCTCCAACTCTTGGCAGTTCTAAACAGTTCATCATACGATACACTAATTGTATACTCACTCGGTGGAAATATTTATTTGGTTTTATGTTATACTATAAGTTGGTACTATTGTATTTATTCTTTTTATTTATTTGGTTTTTTTTTTGTTATGATTGTACATGTACTGTCTGTTTATAATTTTTCTCGTGTAACTGTTTATTTCCCTAATAAAGATAAAATAAAATAAAAAATAAAAATACGACCAACTCACAGGCCGACAGCGCTCATCACTCCAGCGATCTGAAAGATACCGTTTCTTCTCATTTCTACCTATAATTAAAATGATTCAATAGATCCTGGTGGTGCATAAATGTTGGGGACTCATAGCGCTTGAGATGTAGAAACCGGAGGAATGCACTTGTTCTATCAGTTTTATATATTTGGTTTTATATTAGAGAGGAAAAGGAAAAAGTTAAACCCGCATATAGAAATTCAATAGCACGAGGTTTGAAAAATTTCTTCTGAAAGCCTTTTGAGAAAATCCATTTTGATACATTACGTGCAATAATGTCAAAATGTGTTTTGTGGAAATCATAAAGGTATTACTTACCCGGGGTAATGACGCCTGGGTATCAGTATTGGAAGGCAGGATCAAGGCGGCTCGCAGCTCGCAAGTGCCATTCACGCAGAGTTGCTCGCATATCCTCGGCGTTTGATCTCGACACTGGCCGACGGCGCCCGATACTACTGACAGCACAGCCACCATCAGAATATAATACTTATGGTACCATTTGAGTCTTTTTGTTTTACGCGTTCGTGTCATATTTATTTCGTCCATTTCCTTACGCGACCTTAGCTCATTTTCCGATTTATTACTATGGTCTGGTAACTTTTGGCAGCCCTTAAGCGTCTTCGCGCCGAATTCAACGTCCAGCAGCCCTTCGGCTCGGGACACATATTCTCCGCTCTCTAAATATATCTTTGGAATACATTTTCCATAAATATTATTGAGTCGCGGTTCGGTTTGTTTACGACTCGAAATTTTATTTTCACCGGAAGCCTTCATTTTGATTCACGAATGTTTGCTATGTTTACGTCGCGCCATTTTTTAATCGTTATATCTGTTTTAGTCTCAATACTATGGCGAATCTTTGCGGTTTTAGCGGCCGTTAAACGCTGGCATCGCACTCCAAAATTGATGATCTGGAAATAGAAAAACGAAATATTTTACGAGTCAATAAAAAAAGTATTTATTCAAACGACCACATATAGTATTTCACTTGTTGATTTAAACTTTATATTGAACATTTTTCATCGCCATTGCAATAAGCTATGAAAACTGTTTATTTTTGATAAAAAAAAATATTTTGACTTTTCAATAGTTTTCACGTTGACGTTTTCAGGATTCTTTGCATTAAAATAGAACAATGTTGGAATCAGTCTTATATTATCAATTTATATCACATATCAACAATAAACATACAAAAAAATAATATGAATATTCTGAATAGAGTTTCTAAAAAATGAGAGTTATTTAAATTACTTTTATTTTAAATTGTTGTAAAAGAAAATCATGATTATGTGTTTTAATTGAAACATTGACTAGTAACATTAAATAAGAACTAGATCAAAGTAAAACACTTTATACCGAGTCATATATCTTTTTTAGGCTAATACTCGAAATATTTCTAGCTTTAATAGATTGCTGCGTTGGACTGTCATGATAATTTTGCTACACCGATACACTTATCTATTCCACAATTTAAGCCGTTACATCCGATATATCAATGGATTTTTATTTTTAATCCCTCGTCTAATCTAAATACTAGTCATTATTTAAATATTCACTAATTAAAGTTTTTTTCGTTTTAACATATATAATGCAACTTACTCTACAGTAAATATTGTATGGCATGCATAACGCCATAATTTTGATATTTGGTCACATACTCGTATAAGACAGTATTTCACCTGGACCTATCTACCGTGTATGCAGTGCGTTGTTTTTTATTAATTTAGCTAAAATTTTAAGCTAATTTAGAATAGGTAAAAATACATGAGCTCCTTAAAACTAAAGAGAATAAGTCGTTCGATATAAATCAATAATAATTTAATGCTTCATTTCAATCTAATATTTAAATTAAGCTATGATTTTTTTTTATTGAGAAATCAAGTTGGCCGATGAGTACAAGTCTATAACCTTTCTAACTAGGTAAGAGTTACCTGTTCTAAGGAAGGTTATATATGAAGTGTTACAGTGAGCATACAAGAGACCAGCGCAAAACCCTGTGAAAATATAAAAATTAACTAAGGCACAAATATACACACTGTTATACACATCCACACACACACACACACACACACACACACACACACACACATGATTACAATTTAAGTGTCTACTCGTTAACACTTAATACTTAACACTTAATAATTTTTAAATATATAGATAAATAAATTTTCGATATAAGTAAATAAATATTCAATATGAAATAGTGTTATACTATATATAGTATAGAAACATACTCGCGACGTACTTCCAACGATTGCTTTTACAATATTGCAAGCGAAATTAAATTTTCAGCTGATGAAGTTATGAAGAGCAATTTTACAGTGCACGGGAAGTCATATAACCTAACTAAAAAGCGCAGAGATAATTAACTTATATGGAAAATGTAGCATGTTCGAAGATACGAGAATGTCGTTATGTGCCTATATTTCATTTCATTTATTTACTAACCATTTACACTTTACATGTATAGGAATGACAATATTATAAATACATATTGAATAATAATACAATAAAAAAGACATCCTTGGAAAACGTTTGCTCGTCGAGAGCAAACCAAACGTTTTTGCTTGCTTTTTTTTGGCTCATTGCAAAACTTGTAAAACAAAATTTGATCAGTTTGAAGTATATAATAACCTCATAAAAGGATGTGAATGAGAAAATGTTCACCGCTATATATTTATATTACATGCTTAGCACATAGAATATCGTATAAAAGGACTACCTGAAAATATTTTTTTTATCGATTTCATTATTAATCGTTAAAATGTTTTTTTTTTATATAAAAATGTAACAAAAAAAAGTATGTCCTCCCCTTTATGTCCCCTCCCTCAATCTTTGTTAAGCATAAGTCATACAGTTTTAAAGAAAATATAGCAAAACAGAGTTTGGTAAGGATAACAGAAAAACTTTAGCTTAGGTCAAATAATAAGTACATGACCGCCTTCGTATTTCATCTCGAAAAGGCCAGAACTGTTGTTTTGTTTTAACTTTGTTAAAACTCTCGAGAAAATTTCAAAACCGTAAATATCAAGCTCAAATAGCCTGGGTCTTGAGATATGACATGACCGTAAACTCAGAATAAGGGCGGAATATATATTTAAAAAAAAAACTAATGGCGAGAGATGAATAAATTTACAAAGGACATTTTTACATTTTTCCGATGTTATTATAGTCTTAACATCGACATTAATTTCAAAATGTCCTTTATTGTTCCCTTTCAGCGTGCATGCTCGACATTCAAATTACTTTCAATTATTTTACATAAGCAACATGTTTATACCTAGGGTATGTAATCGCTTTTCATTATATAACAGCGTCATTATGGAAATGTCAGACCGCCGAAATGCATTGTGAAAATTCAAATGAATGAAAATTTATGCGCCGTGGTTATGAAATAACGTCTTTGGATTTTAGCCTTATTTTAATATCATTTAAAAATATAGCTAAAGGTTTTATTTTTTTCTTATAACAAGCAGATATTTTAATCATATGTAAAGAATATCTCGAATATAAAGAATATTGAATATTATCTCGCACTTCGCCGCGGTGTGTTTTCACACACAAGCGAGATGGGTATAGAGTGTGATGTCGTGTGCGTATCGTTGCACACCTGATGAAACTACCGTCGGCCTATGGAAGTAATATTGATGCTCTAGGTATGCGTAGAGCCTGTGTGCTCTGTGCCTATGTGATCATGATGATCAAATTAATCACCGAATGATATGCTCTAATTCTGCCATCTTGGTATGGAATCATATATTTGTATAGCCTTAGCTTCCCTAACGTAGCAATTTTATAGTTGCTATAGTATGAGGCATTAAGGAGAACTTCGAGGTTTTATCTATTGATAAAACCTCGAAGTTCTCCTTCGTTGTGAACACGTTGTGATCAAACCAGGGGCAAAATCGTGCGGCGGAAGCCCCAGTCGGAAGGAGTAACTATGCGTTTAAACACTAATGGGATTTTATTTTCTACTGTTTTTTACTTACTTTTTTGACACATTGAAAAATATGTACTCGTAGAATAAAAGATGATCAGGTTAAAGTATAGAATGACCCCATAACATGCATGAGAATATGTTCATTCTGTGTAAAATAGGTACTTTTACAATAAAAATACAGCTAATAATGGCGTAATATCTGATAATTCTCCAAAAACCATTCAACTCTGAGGTTATAACCTCAGAGTTGAATGGTTTTTGGTTGTTGAAACTGAAAATCGTAAGTCAGATTAGTAGCGAATTGTTGGCAACAGCTGAATATTCGGAAGTATGTATTCTATGATGATTGATTTAACATTTTTTATTTCATGTTTCATTAAATATTTTGTTAATATTATATTATTTTTAAGTTAGTTTAATTATCGTGAGATATCATACCTAACCAGTGTAACTATATTACACCTTCTGATACAATATATACATAAACCCTTGCATATAAACGTTACTTGATGTTCTACATTTTTTTTAATTAGTTTTAATATTTGCAATTTATTGCCACTCATACCAATGTAACTCATTTAAACAATCTGTGATGTTTCTATTAATACTAATATAATAGTAGGTATATAAACTAACATACGTATAGGCAATTTTCCAAGTGTCAATTAACTAAAACTAAATTTAGCGAGATTTCAGAAATTGCTTAAAGATCCTTAGAGAAATAAATCTTTAAACTAGACTTTTTACATAAATATCTATTTGCACCTGAATTTTAATCCTACCAATACTCATAATTTATTTAAGCTTTCACACATTAAAAATATATCCTTACATTAACACAAAGGCCTTTTTCCTCTGTTTTACTTAGGGATATTATAAATCTCCAATATTTTGGTTTTCAAACATTCCTGTATTTTTTTTTTAACAAATATCTTATTAATTACTTGATAATCAAGATGTTTTCTTATTTGTGGTTAGCATACAATTAAGAATATATGCTAATATGTAAAATAAAACATCTGTTAGAAGATATTTATAAACTTATATAAAAAAATTATAAACAGCAATTCAATAAGAATTCCACGTGCTTCACACGATTTCAGTTAGTCAAGTTAATAAAAATTCTAAGCCGTTTTCTATATCTAAAAAGTAGCTCCGAAATGCCTATTAACATTTCAGAGAAAACTTCAAAATAACTTGACAGCTTTGACTCTCACCGCGACGCAAGCTGAATAATTTTACCAACTAGATATTCTATGCTAATACAGGATGGAATTTGCGAGGTGCGGCAAGCGAAACGTGCATTTCCACTTTAAGTTTATTTCAACTTTAATATTAATGTTGTTATGTTTCACCCTAATTTTTCAAAATTGTTATTGCATCTAAATTAAAATGCATTTATCTTGTTTTTATGCAATAAAACAATTTCAATTCGAATTGAATTTGAAAACATTAATTAGATTATGTAAATTAGAAGTCCATAGCTTTGATAGATTACGAGTTTTTCATACGCGGACAGAAACTGAACGAAATACAGTTAATTACCTATTAATTACGAATCTTTAAAATATGGCAACTATATCGATAATCTATTCGTCCATAATTATATAAATATACGATTTATTTAATAGATTAATAACGAATATTTCTTAAAGCAGTTATATTTTAAAACTATTAATATGTAACGGCTCTTTTTGAGCTAAGGTCCATAAAATTTCCTTGTCCTGCTAAAATTGTTGTGATTAACTATATTTAAGAAGGTGTGTGATGTGTATGATAGGAAGGTGTGAGCGAGGGTCTCCCGGTATTGAGGGTAAGTGTATGTATGAACATCGTGTTTTTTTTTTAACATTTTGAACATTTTGAATCATCGTGAACATTTTGCAACGTTTTCACTTTGAATCAGACTGGCATAAAATGGTTCGGATTTTTGAGAGAAATCCGCCAAGATTAGATTTAAAGTTCAGAAAATATTTTAAGAGTCCTCTGTTGTGATGTTTTCAACATATTTTGCGAGAAAATGCATTAATTAATTAGCGATTATTTGTAAATAAAACTTATTTAAAATAGTGAACGATTAAAAATCTAAAACAAATAGTAAGGTGTACTATATTATTTAAAAACTACTTATATAGTTTAAAACGTCTGTTCCCGCATTTTAACCCTATAAATATGACGTATGAAATATATAATAATTTCCAGAATCCATTTTACCCCTGCCATTTTTATTGCATAATAACCATTAGAAATCGCCGAAATTCTGAAAATCCCCCTCACCCCCCACCCCTCAATTTGATACCCCTCTCGGTGGGTAAGTAATCAATACACATTTCAGCGACGATCATATCAGCGTCCTTATTTCCTGAATATTTCCGGTTTAATGGTATCAACTAATTGTCGATCTCAGCGTAGCATTTATGGCGTCTATATAATACGGTGGTGTCCTTTGCTGACAGCTCAATAGCATTTTCATCTAACCTGTCAATATGTACTTTGCGCGCGTCGGCCCTTATTGATCGCGTTCTTTTAGTCAACTCACAATCAACTGTCGGACTTCTTTGGAAATATTCGTCAAATTCTAGGCTGAAATCATTTGGCAAAGAGCAACACGCGTTAAAAAATGTTTGTTATTTATTAATTTATTTCACCTGAAATTGCAAATTTAATATTTAAAACCGCGGCAAGTAGCGTATATCTGAATTCATGAAAGTCATACACTAATCGTCGATTTTTTTGTTTCATTTTAGGTTGGTTTTGACGTTTGATTGTTTGTGTGAAAAGTGCGCTGGTGAATTGAAAGTATTTTTGATGGATTTAGCGGTACCTAATTCGAGTTTTATTTACAAAAGCTATGTCAATATAATATTAAATTAAAAAACTAAGAAATTTCATAGTTTTGTACATTTTATTTGCCAATTATAATAAATTATAACTTAAACTAAAACACGGGTGGCAACCCCCGCGAACGGGATATTCCGTTAGGTTAACGTACTTCTCCGATCGGGCGGCATCGCGTAGTTCGAGCGTTTTACGTACGGTGGCTGGTGGTGGATGGTGAGCGGTTCTTAATATTAAGTTACAGGATAAAAAAAAACTAAACAATGGCCATTTATAACTTATACATTTGTATCAACAAATACGTATAAATAAATATACCTTAAATTTTACGAAAATAAAGAAAGGGTAGGGTCTTATATTTGTGTGTGTGGTTATGTAATTTTAATTTCATTGAAATAGATTTTAGACATATTTTATTACAATGTGTTAATTTAATATTTTCATAGTAAATAATGTTGTAAAGGGGGTATTTAAGAATAAAACCAGGTAAACATTTTGAAAGCGTACTTAGTAACCGACATCTATTATTAATAGAATCAAAACAAATTCATCTTATATTTCATTTCATGCAAACTTTTCCCACTACATTTACAGATGAACGCTGTTGCTTACACATTTTAACCGCGAGTCCCGGCCCCCGCATATTTTACTCAGATTCCACCCATTTTTTTTAATTTTGTCTTTGTGTGAACGAAGTACACATTCCACAACATGCACAGATTTATTGCTTTAAGTGACTTTCAATATGGTTTTAATTCAATATACTTAGAGCCTATATTTGAATATTATGGTGACGATAATATGAAGGGTGAAACGATAAATTTCGGACAAATACCATCGACGAGCCATTCTCCATCCCATAAATTTACGGTGATTATGGATCAGCTAGCTAGATAGCATCGGGTTAACGAGTGTTTACGATAAAGGCATCGATGGGTTTAGAACATGTACGATAAAAAAAAGAGATTCTGATTAAAGCTATCGTTTTTATCGTAGGTACGATTTCTGTGAACACACAAAACAGTAAAGCTTAGCACCGACCTTTCATATGCAGTTATGAAAGGAAGAAAGATTCTAACTGTATATTTTTGAAAAAACGTAAATTATTAATTAGGTCAAGGGATGAATTCAATTTTAGGTGCAGTTATGAATGCAAGGTTAGGAAAAGAAATTAATTCTGAAATCAGTTATTAGGAAAATGGTTGGCCATTTTATTGTGTTTGTAAAACGTCAATATCGTATTTGTCCTCGATTTGCAGTAGATTGCCGAAAAGCTGCTAGTCATAAAAAATCGGGTTTAAAATATGGGCACTGAATATTCGATAACTATTCGCATTCGGAATATTTGGCATAGTTTTTTATGTCCATATTCGGCCGAAATTGCCAAATATGAAATATTAATTTATTTGTGTCATTTAACAGAGTAATGGCTTATTGAGTTTAAGGCCTACTAAGTATATTCCGCAATAAAAAGAATGATTTTAATCATTTCTGATATTACATTTGCAAATAGCATGGAGTATTAAAATATTAATGAATTCATTACTTTATATAAATAATAAGATTAAATTACAAGTCTGTATATCGAATTCATCAACATTTTAATACACAAAGCTATTTGCAAATTTAATATGGAAACAAAAAAAATAACATAAAATAATATATTTCGTTTAAATTATTTTGGCAGTATTTATGTCTCGAAATGTACCTAAAACACATGCGGCGTTTCCTCGTTAAATCCCAATGCTGAACCAATCACATTTACAAATTTTATTGCCTCTTCATAATTTTTTATGCAAATGTAATATCAGAATCACTCTTTGTGAACATTTTTAATTTTACGTAATAATAAACATTCATATAATATAACAATTAAAATTTAATTGTTAAATTTTTAATTTTATAACAATTAAAATTTAATTGTTATATTATGGTGGTGACCCTCGTTCTGGAAGGTTCCTCAAACAACGTGTCAGCATTGCGATTCATCTATGAAATGCCGAATGCGTTTTAGGTACATTTCAAGACATAAATACTCCCAAAATAATTTAAACGAAATATAATATTTAATGTTATTTTTTTTCCATATTAAATTTGCAAATAGCTTCGTGTATTAAAATGTTGATGAATTCGATATAAAGACTTGTAATTTATCTTTATTATTTATATAAAGTATCGAATTCATTAATATTTTAATACTCCATGCTATTTGCAAATGTAATATCAGAAATGATTAAAATCATTCTTTTTATTCCGGAATATACTTTCCCAAATAAAATTGTAAATATTAAAAAATTTAAAAAATAATTGAACTATACTTATATTTCTTATTTGGCAATTTCGGCCGAATATGGACATAAAAACTATGCCAAATATTCCCAAACTTCCCTACCCTGCAATCGTGGAATCGTGCCATGATTCTGTATTAACCAATTGGTGATATGATGATGTACAGTTATAGATCTAAATTATCGCTATTAGAGTTAAAAATGCTCTGTCGCGTCTGCATTAGTTTCAAAATGTACAGGAGACCCAGAATAATGTTAAGACCTTAAGCAAAGGACTTGAAAAGAATTCAGTTTGAAAGCGAAATCACAACCGGATGTGCCATCTACCGTTATAACCTATATTATAACGAGGTTCTATTGTTTTAAGATTTTTTTTTTAAATTAATCCACAGCAATACATTTAAAACACTATAAAATAATGCTTACAAACGTGGCTTTTACTTAGTGAATATCTTCATATCTCGAACAAATATAAAACAAATAAAGTTAGTGTGGATTTATACATTTTTAAAAAATTACTATGGCTCAATTATTTTGGGCCCTACCTTAACCAAACATGCTTGCGCTAGAGTCAGGGGAGATGTTGGTAAAAAAAAACGTTAAAAACGGTATGACTTTGTGCGGACTAGACCACGATCGCTGAGTCGATAGTCAAACGCCTTAGCCTGTAATGTTAAATAAATACGCGAGTGTGTTTGAGTGCATGTATTGTATGAAAACGTGAATCAAAATGTAAATATAAGTATAACATAATAAAATATTTACTAGCCGGTTAATTTACATTTGGTTGGGTTTAAGATCGTAACATATTTCCGCATTAAAAAAAGTACTCCGTCAATTTTCCTTCAGTTGAGTTGCCTATACTCTCTACTTTGCATGAGTTACAATGTTTTTGGGAGGGTGTTATCAGGATTCATTTTGTTTTATCACACTCACCGCATAAATCTAGCAAACGAGTATGACAGCTTAGCGTATCAATGCATGATAAAAAAGTTTTTTTTTTATGCAATACTATTTTGGATCAACATTTTGGATAACAACACCGTCTACCGGTTAAAACTTTCCAAGTCAGTTTTCAATGGTAACAGAGTTCGTTCGAAAGATTGTCTGTCCTGGTGGGTAAAAAGCCCACTACCAAAACACCCTTACCACGTTATCTCACTAGAAAGTTAAAGAAGAAAATCTAAAAATTTAATTCGAAACTAGTACATGTACATTTATTTAAGTAATTAAGTAGGTTTAAACGAAAAAAAATATATTAAAATAAATAATTTATGAAGGCTTTTTTATATTATGCGTTGATTACATATATTAAACATTTGGTGCCCTTCCAAAATATCGCTTCGCCGTTTCTGGCTATAGAAGCCTTTGAGTAACAAAAATGCTACAGCCATTTCTTTGAGGTCGAGTTGATTGTCTCACAGACCTGCAACTTTTTTTTGCCCGGATAGTAAGCTAAGCAACCCATAAAATTTTTCATTGCATATTTTTTTTTTTATTTTTATCGTATTTGTGTAAAATATAGCATTCGAATATAGTAAAATGCCTGATGTAAAAAACAGTACATGATATTTTTTACACATACCGTACTACCGTTCATAAGTTTAAACCATAAAAACGTTGGTTTATATAAAACGCAAGTTTTTAACAGTAAAAATCAATCCTAAGAATAGATTAGTAATATCTTAATATTGTGAACTCAAACTTACATACAATTTTAATTGGAGGTTTTTTTTACCTTTTGTGTATAAATATTGTATACAGTGATAAGTATTATATGTTTGATCGTTCGATCTCAATTACGAGAAAAGCGAATTCAAAATTTAAAAGAAAACATTTTAACGTTTGAGAACGCGGTGGAACGCATGGCGCGAGATCGGGTAGTGACCTCACGCCCGCGGTGCTCGGAAAAACAAAGTGTTTTAATAATATAATTATTTTATTTATTTATTTTTTCTCGAAATTTAGGTAATAACATTCATTATTAGAATTATGATACACCGTTAAGAAGTGCGTAGATATCTACCTATTGAGTTATGACTTTTCTTCTTAAATTATTAAAAAAATGACAACGAAAAATCTTGCTAAATAGGTACTCTATCTTCAATTGGTGATTAATAGGTTTTTCCAATTCATAGATTTCGGGTCTTCCAAATATCCTTCGGTACGAAAACAGAGTATGATTACATTTTTTAAATTGATATTTTACTTTTTACGATTTATAATTTGATTTTATGATTCGAATTTATAATTTATGGAATATGACATTAAGCCTTAGGGTAATCGACGTGACAGAAAATAGATTTTTGTTTCACAGTTTGTATTTCAATAAGTTTTAACCTTTTTAACCTTTTTGGTGATACGCCATAGAAATAAGAAAGAACCAAAACGACCGAATGTTCAGAATGGCCAAAATGGCCAAAATGGCTGTGGTTCAGGAGGAGGTTTTATGTACATGAGTGTTTTAATAATTTTGTAGTTTCTATATACACTATTCTATTGAATTACAACGTTTTTATTTGAGAGTTTCTATATTTCTATCACCGGTCCAATTGTAATTTCTATTGTTTTGTTAATATTGTAAAATGATAAGTTGATTTTGTGATGGTATAAATGATCAAAGGAAAATAAGAACTGCGTCATGTTTTGGTGTAACATCGTACCCTACGTTTTTGATAACGAATCTAGTCACTAGCTCGTTCACTATCGCGTTTCACAAATTGTAATTTGTATGGCGGAAAATATGACCTCCGAAAGAAAGCCCCGCCCCCCTCCCCCATATTATTTACGACCTACCCTCACCCCAACGCGACAATTTGTGAAGCGGCATAAACACAACAGTAATTTGGTCCGATTCAACTCTGGTTGGATTGAGTAATTCGAATAAATTAAATTAAAATATTGTAATGAATGATTTGTGTAGCAATGATGAACAGCTCTTAGCTTAAGGCAAGGTTATAATTAGTGCAATAAAGCGGTAAAACTATTTATCTTAACTATATAAAAAAAAACTTATATCTTAATATTATTATTGTTGTTTCTACTCCCCTAATCTTCTGAGCTAAATTTGTTTGTGCTAGAGGCGCGGCTAGTAATGAAACCATTCCCCTTCCCTCTATTCTATTTACTGAATTCGTGATTTATTTTAAATTGATTTCTTCCAAATAGACCTTTTTTTAATAACTCTGTAAAAGTTTTGCAACGCTGTCTATTATACCAATATTATATAAACACCAATACAAATACTATACGAATGCACAAAACCACGAACTAAATTCCTAGCTTAATTCCGTATTAAATCAGTTTATACCCCTATTAAAGCATAACGCAAACGGAGGATAGTATGATTTGATATAGTTAAAGTTTATATGGAGAAGTGCAGAAATAAGTGAAGCGAAATATGTTACAAATACATTCAATTTGATCATCACTGACAGCTGATTGAATGAGTTTTTAGCTGTGAATGTTGTGTGATTTCAAAATATGTTTCTTTTTCAATAGTCTATCAATGTCGAGCAAAAATAATTATTAATGTCATCTTATTCTTCTATGAATGTGAAGTCTTATTTTTACATGAAAAAATTAAAAATGGCAATTTATTGTAATTGTGTTTTTTTTTTCAACTGTTACTAACATTAAATTTTAAATTTCACTAAAAATGCATGGAATTAAGACTTTTAGTATGTTAACTTCCTAAGCACACTGAGTAAGTTTCTGAAGGAATCGCTTATATCCACCTCACGCACTCTACATCCCGTTAATTGATTGAACTATAGTCGCTTTGGATGGTTTTCCAGGCGATGGTTTTACCTAAATCAGAAATAGCTAATATTAATATCAGTATTTAAACTTCAAAGGCTTTATTTTATAACAATATTTTAGAAAATACTATTAATATTTCTTTTAATAAGATTTAATTAAAATAATAAATTGAAGTTCTCATACAAAATTGAAATTTATGTGAGTTCATAAATCACATCATTCACGAACAGCATTCTCTATTTTAAGTGTATTTTTTTATGGAGTGGCACCCATTAGATCAAAGTCTAAAACGCACGAAGCCGTTTTTAATGTAAGATATTCACTACAGTAATAATAATAGGTTAAATTAGTATGTTGTTGAATTTGTATGACAAAAATTATGCATTTATTATATTTATTTTTTTAGTTATTTTTAATATTCACTTCAAATTCATTGGGTGTAATTACGCAATGGATGCAATAGCAATGCAAGTTGTGGTGTGCCATGTCGCCTTGATGGTGGTGATAAAAACTACACCATGTGTTCTGGTTCTGCATTTGCAACACCATGTATCACAATCACTAACACTTTCAATGGATGCAAATATATAAAAAAATACCTGTATATACCTATTTATGCCTGTATATAGTGGTAATATTTTGATATACCGACCCCACGACGCCTCGGCTCGTTAATCTAATCGAAGAAAATTTATAAGAACACTTCACTTACAGAAGACCAACTCCAAGTGGAGACATCAAGCCAAGTGGTGTCGTAAAACCGACGTCACCTCAACCCCATGCTTCCGCCGAAGATCGTGACTTGCTGCAGTAACGGAGATAAACGCAGAAGCTCTGCGAATTTATAGTAAAGGCGCCAGGGGGTGACGTCAACACTAATGAAGTCTATTTATGCTGCGTGGCGACATTACATGACGCAAAAATACAATTAATCGTATTACACCAAAATGTTATCACAGATGGTAGACAAATATAAATTAGGCTTACAAAATACTTGACAGACGTTTCGGCGAGAAGACACTGCCTTTAGAGTCTTACTTGCGGTGTGAGGTATACATAAAAAGAAATAATATTATATTATGTTGTTTGCGATTAACATGTGTGGTGAGAACGGCTCAGATTAACGAAAAAAAAAAGAAATCTGAATATCTGTTTCGCCTCAGAAAGACAAGGTAAAGACTCGTCAGATTAAAGTGTTATCAAACAAAGACAAGGATACATATTGTGAACTCCATTCAAACATTCAAACAAAGCAATATGTCTCCATATGAAATAAATCTCTGTAAAAGCAATAATCATACCATATTGTAATAACCTGGAAATGAGATATTGCAAATAAACTTTTAACTATAATATCAAAGTACATGACGACACCCCAAAATGTGTAGAACTTCATTGCAACAGGAAATTACGCGCCCCTATAGGTTGATAAAAAAGATAGCTAAGCGACCCATCTTGAGTTTGCCGAAATCACCCTCAATGCCAACTCAAGTGTGTTAATTATATTCATAAATAAATTACAGGTAATTCATCCTGATCCTTCGCCGGATTGCTATTAATCTGCGGGTAATTTCGAAGCTGCACAGATTCGTATGAATCACAAATAAGATAAAAGTTTACATAAATTTTTTACTCATTTTACTCATTACTTGGTAAGTTGTTTATAAATTACTCGTAATTTATAAACATTTCATTTTGGCTTTAAAAATATTTAATTGAAAATATGATGTTTGAAATGTAACATATTTTCTTACGTTTTCGAGCGAAAGATAAACCATTCAGCTGTTAGGCCGCGCGATTGATAGACATTAATTACAAAACAACGTTATAAATAATAGAATAACCTCAAAACGATTAGTCAGAGTTTAAATCAATAAGCATCTAGAAAGATATTTTAAACCAGTTCTAATTATATTCTTAGGTGGTATGTAGTGATCAGCATGGCGATACATATTTGTATAGCCCATTCGGAATAGGTTTTTCGTTTCAGTTTCAACAACTGACTAGGGAGACAGCCAATAATCTAAAATAACTCGTAATTTAAAAATCGATTGCTTTCCAAAACCTTAGCGTACATTTGAAAGTATATTTTTGCATGCCTAATTGCTTTCATACCCAAAAATCCGAACGATAACATATTTCTATTAATAAGAAAATAGAAATTTCCTTGAGGAACATCGGGTTTTCCGGAGAAGAATTTTTGGAAATCCTTTGACATCATGAAATGGTGAATATTGAAGAATAAATTAATAAAAATTATTAGAGTTTCAGACAAATTATTCAAGTTTTGTAAAAATCGTCTCTGTTTCTTTGACCCAATCTATTTTCAGCAGATAAGCAGGATGTTTTTTAAGTGAAAAAAAATTACCTGTATATAATTATAATATATGACATTTTATATATCAATAAATATTATTTTTTTTTATAGATTTAATTTTCATAAATTTAAACACACCCAAAATCACAGGTAAATAAATGCGAGTTCTTTTATATGAGTTTTATAAAAGAACGTAGGTGTATTTCATATACACCGTGTTCCAAAACTTTTCCAGATAAAAAAATCCCAGCTTATTGGCCCTGCGATTTCAAACATCATTTATTTTGACCTCATATCAAAATCCATCACGGTTACCGAGAAAAAAAATGTTTTTATCATAAGTTGGTCCGCGACACGCCGCCGGGTCATTGACCGACCATGGTTGAACGCGAGGAGCAAACTAAAGAGCGAAGTACAAAAAGGGAATTTATATGAGCGCTCAGATAAAATTAATAAATTTGGGCAGGAATAATTTCCGACTTTTTTATATAATTTCTTACACGTAATAGGAAACATAAACACCCTTTGGGAATGGTCATGGAACACTCCGTATGCACATATTTTTAATTATATCTATATATTTATAATAATCTCAAAGACACGAATAACATATTACATGTACAGGTATATGTGATAAATGAACCTTCTACGATTGCAGCTTCTTATAGTCCGTCTAAATTTAGTCATAAAATCCGACGCGTACAGATCTCTCGATCATCCAGCGTGTGCTACATTTTTCCTTGTCTCATGTGGACACTTGCACTGTTTCCAAATCATTTCTTATCGTGTATTGATGGATAAGATAAAGCATCGGAAATATCTACCAGGCCGATTTCGATTTATTTATAGATCTGAGCGACACTTCACACGGTCACACTTAACGTAAGGATCACATCATTTATGCCTTTATTACCTATTTACAGACAAGTGTCTTCATTAAATGGATTTCTATTTAATTGCTTTTGTAATTTCCTTAAACAGTGACTAATACACGTCCATAGGTATGTTCTATATAGACACGATGATAAGGAAGATATACTTTCTTACTTTTCCGTCTGTTTGCCATATTATAATTTTCGTTTCTAGATTGATGCGCGTGAGAAACAACATTAGCCGGTTAATCACACCGGAAGCTGGTCAAATAATTAGTGCTAATTAATAAAACATTGACAGTTGGATTGGGTGTTCAAATAACACATTTGAATTTTAAAAATATGACAGCACGGTTTTTTGAACGTTTCATTTATTACTGTCCAGTTAAAATTAATACAAACTCATCATGCGCGCAAATACAAACGTTATCATAATGTTCAGCGCCATATTATAATTAAAACTATAGTGGTGTTAAAATTTATGATGAATCAAAAGAATGTTATGATACCATTGTACTTTTTTTTTTAGGTTCATCTACTCAGACCCTAAAAATTAACCACTGTCGCCTCTATAGCCATTCAAAACGTAAATCGAATGGGCTAAAAATTGGAGATGGAAAAAGCGCAAATAAAGATAGGAAATTAAGCAACCCATCATATTAAGCTACCACAGGCGCGAGTAGTCTGGGTGGGAGATGTAGGGCCTAGCTGTAACACCTCAATTTCTGGTTAAATAATTTACTACAACTAAATAATATATAGATTATATTATATGATAGCTACGCGGTATCATAGCCATTTTTGTTTTTATAAATGCATTGAACATCATACAAAAACAAAACTTAAATGTAACTAATTTTAAACTTTCACGGTCGTAACCACAAGACTATCTAGTAACCACAAGACTTTCTAGTAACCACAAGACTATCTAGTAACCACAAGGTCTGCACAAGACTATACAATCACGACGTTTCGATGATGATTACACGAAACAAGAATCTGATACGAATCTGAAAATATTTTGGAACCTTGGCTGTCATTCCCGTTCTTGTTTCTATTGTGGAACGAACTATTCGAGGGAGACAACACGAAGCGATGTAAATTATTTACTTATACGTTTAATAATAATATTTTAAAGTCAAAACATACTACCGATCACTACGTAATGGTGTTTTCAATTTCAGTAAAAATGATCCCAATCTAATTTTGATTATCACAGAGATAATAATTTATAAATAACTTGGCGCTGAAAAGCTTGTCATTTAATCTTTAGACTGTCTTTTCTAGTTAGATACATTTCTGCCAAAAAGGGAAAAAATACAGTTTACTGTAATAAATAAAGTAATACTGAGACTCTGGTCAACTATATTCCTGTGTAATATAATATTTATCTTTTCTATTTCTCAACTTATTATATATATATATTTATGTATATATATGTATATTTTTATGTATTTGTATTACATGTACGTGTATGTATATCAATGTTAATTTTCGTAGTTTTTATTTTGTACTTACAAAAAAGCTCAGAGCAATTGCATTTAATCAATCTATTAAATAACTATTAAAATTAGCCTACCTTAGTACGGGCCATATCCAGTTAGGTATGATTATGTTATTCATTATCTAAGAAATATGTAAAAACAAAAATAAATAAATAAATAGAGTTTAATTACTAAAAATATAAGGCGATAAATAATACAAAATTCTAAAAATAATTTGAATAGTCGAGACACTAAATTCCACTAAACTCGAATTCTAAATTTTAAAATGAAAACCACTGGTTTCCTTAAATAAAAGAATGAATAAACTTCAGGTTTTTAGCTATTATAAACAAGAAACATACAACCAACACGATAACCAAAGTAAAAAAAGATATATATTTTTTTGTGCGTCCGCTTACCGGTTGAATATAGTTTTCCTAATGGCGAGTAGTTGATGAATACTACAACTTTATTTTAAACCTAACTCTGACTATCATAAAAATGCATTTTTAACTCTTACTTAACTTTTTAACTCCGAACAGACAAAGCCTGGCAGTATTAAATCGTTTTTTTAAATATTATAATGAAAGTTTGGCCTATTCTATAAGACGCACAAATAGTAAAAGGTGAGTTAAAAAGCGTTCATAAAATACATCACTGTATTTAAACCAGCATGCATTTAAACTTAAGTGCGTTTACAACTATTTATGGGTTTCGGTATTAATTTTCTATTAAACATTTTGGTACTATAATTTGTTAGGAAAAAATCTGTCTCTTTAAAAATATTAAAAAGTTGATTCGAAGTTTGTAAATGTCAATACTGTCAGGCTTTCTTATTATCTAAAGTCAAGCCTTCAATAATGTTAAATACAATTTACAATTTAAATACTTATTACTTTACCTACTTTTACTTTTTTATTTTTATAATATAATATAAAACGCTTGAAAAACAAGCAAATGACAAAAGTTTGCATTTTTTCCTTAGCTTTCAATAACGTAATAAAAAAAAAAAACAAAGTTATTTTTTCTTATCTATTTTACAAAACTTTTTTATTTCTTTAGCTACATACCCAGCAAATTTTGATCACTTCATACTAAAAAAATAATCCGAATTAAAATCAGTGTGATATTTTAATTTCTTAAAATTTTCAAAATTTAAATGATACAAAAAAAAACCGACTGAATATGAAGTTATTTCAAAAGGTCAAGATTTTTTTCAAAATGAGAACCCTCTTCTTCAACACAAATGTAGAATCACCGAAAAAAAATATCTTTTGAGCGTCTGAGGGGTCATTTTGATGAACATTTTTTTTTTGGTTCTCTTAGATTTATTGTTTTTTTTTTCTCTAAATTGCGATCTTTAGTAAACAAGCTTCCTATTTCATAATAAACTATATATATTTTTTTTATAAAATTATTCCTATGACCTAGGTCATATTCAAGTAGGCCAAATGTGCCTGCCCTAGAGTCAGGGAAGGTGGTGGTAATGGAGCGTTAAAAATGATATGACCATGTGCGCATTCGAGCCCGAGAGCTTTGGGTCAATAGTCCAACGCCACCACTAGACCACCACGATCTCTATTTATATATTTTCCTCTCGCATTACTTTTCATGAATAGAAAAGCAACCTCATGACTAAAAGCTTTCCAATGGTATACAATCAATCACTCCATTTACAAAATCTTCAACCACCAGTACTTTTACCAGAGACGTAATGAGACCTTATCGGGTCGCAGATTTTTTACGACCAACTTTACAACATCTCGCGTGGATATGACATTAGAATTGGGATTGCGTAAATAAGTTATGTACCGTTTAAGTGTGTCTCTGTATCATTTTTTTCGTTATATTAAAGTATAAGTGTTGCTTTAAATATTATATTGCAATCTAGGTTTTGAGTAGCTCCGATGAAGTTAGGATCGCGAATTTCATCGTCGCTACTTTCAAGCCAAACCAAAATAGAAACGCATTGTTTAGTTGTCAAATGTTGCATTTACGTATGTACCAAGAAATTGCGACATTTGACAGTAAAAGTATGCGTTCCTATTTTCGAATGGTTCAGAGTAGCATAGCGGCTCGGCGCAGAGAAAAAGATTCTTAGTAAGGCCTTTAAGTAAAAGAGAATTATTTTGTTTATGTTGTATTATAAAATATATAATGTATTTATAATGTATTGCTTAAATACCGTATTTAGATGATTCTTTGCGTTATAATGGCGTTCGCCGAAAGTTTACATTACTTATATAAAAGTCTGACAGTATTGACATTTGGAAAATTCGAATGCTTTTCAGTATTTATACAGATTGAAAATTTTCAACCAAATTATATAGCCAGAATGTTCAAAGAAAAATTAATACCGAATACACAGATAGTTGCATCGCTTGAGGTAATGCACGCTGGTTTAAATACAGGCCTGTATTTTATGAAAGCTTTTCACTCTCACCTATCTATCTGTGCGATAATGCAATACGGTCAAACTTTCATTAAAGTAGTAAAAAAATAATTAAAAAAAGAAACATTAATTATGAAAAACGGTTTACTGTTTATTGAGGAGGAATTAAATTACTCAATAATCTAATAGACTGTCCAGAGCTTCTACAAAGTATTCACTTTAGAGTACTACAACGAATTACCAGATCGACAGATCTTTTCTTATTAAATAAAACGAACACGAACTATGCTCAAAACGCAACACTTCACAAATAATAGTAATAACTCATGAATATTATAGTAATCTTTCGGAATTAGACATTTTTAATTGTACTTTGAAATTAATACAAAATAAGGCAAGTAAAATATACACGTCTCATAAAGGTAATTAGAGGTAAAAGTCCTAAATATTTATGTTTATCATGTAATTGGCCAAATTTATCACTATGTATTTACTGTTTTATAAACAAAGTCACGCTGTATGTTTCTCTAGAATATATTATATAAATTAAATACAATAAATTTATCTTTGCTATTACCATAAAATAAATTTTAACAAGTAATAAAAGTATTCAGTCACGAGACCCTCTGCATTCATTTACATTTAGATTTTACACTAACATATCTACCATATACCAAGGCAATCAGCCTTAAGTTTAGGCTGTGTTGCCAGAACCCACACATTTTACTTTTTACAATTATAAAAAAAACCACGAAGAACTGGACTTAACGGGTGGGAAATAGGAAATAAAAATAACGCGAGGAAAAAATATTAAATTGAAAGCGGGTTGATTTTAAAATAACTTCATAAATTTTAAAATTATATGTTTGAGATAAATTGAGAGGAAGTTGCATTATTAAGCTTCAAGGCTTCTAGAAATTAATATCCGTCCAAAAGAGTGATTGTCATATTATTATCATGTCTCAAAATAGTTCTTTCCTCGCTCAAGCAATTCGAAAACTAGAATTTCACATGTCGAATGCTTAATATTAATTCAACGCAATCCAAGCCAATAACAAAAATATACCACACTTCCTGTCATACCGATAAATAAAAACAAAAAGGACCCTATGGTCGTTTTGCAGTAAAAGAAAACACTTCAAATTCGTACGCCATAAACGCCACTTTGCGAAATTAGCATAAGGGTCCCGACAATAAACGTGAAACGGTAGAATTTGTCAATTGTTTCGAATTGCATCTTTTTTATTGCGGTTTTCTGGTCACATGGCACGGGCCTTATTTAGCTTCGTAATTTTTTTAACAAAGTTAAAATTCTATTATTTATTTAGTAGTTAATCTGGCAAAATTGCCAACGTGAATATTTTAAAGTTTTACATCACAATAATTATATATTATATATTTTAGAAAATATATGTTTATGTCGCAAGACTCGCAGGGACTTTGATAATTCGTTTTTTTGGTAAAAGTAATTTTGCAAAACACCGGGTTATTGTGAATAGTATGTAATATTATTAAGAGATATTAATAATTTTGCAAAACTCCAGCCACATATAATATTGCAAAAGATTTGATATTTATGCAATCTGACTGTATGATTTTAGTTATTTCGAAAATGAGGGAAAAAACAAAAAGAACGTAAAACAAATCATTTTTTGTATTTATCTGACAAGCGAATCGTTTTGGGGTTATCTCAGTAAGAATGCGTAGCGATATGACTACATTGCCTCAGTATATTTTATACGAAACGCTATATATTAGAAGATAGATAGAAAGATACACTATCTTTATTTATAGGTTTTTTTACCATCTTGTATCCGTGACATTCAAGATTTTTGAATCGACAACGATCCGGCTATATTTTTCGTATTCTTTATCAGTACTTAAAATAAATAACGATAATAAATAATCCGATGCTATTAATATAATTCGGATATGTACGAGTATCTGCTCACTTTTATTCAGCTAATCCACGGTGACTCTTAGTTACGCGTTGTCTCTGGTAATAGGAGGCCGAATAATGTTGTGTTCTTTTTCACTATAAATTACATTCACTCTAATATTGCAACCATAAACGTATAAAAGACACCACGCGAATTTACACTGATGCTCGGCAAAACTAATCACCGAAAAATGTTTTTACTTGAATGAATTTCCAACACACAGCGTTAATATTTTAATAATTAATTCAATTACTGAAAGTACTTTTAGTAAAATTCACGATTATATATATTTTTCTTAATCTTCGAAAACCATCAATGAACCTCAAAACATTCAAACACAGTATATTTATAGTTGGTAATGTTTATAAACTATAATTAAATATATGGTTAGCAGTAGGTACATATATTTTGGTTAAAATTACTAAATTATGAATTGTATTTTATAATCCGGCGTAACACTGGTATAAATGTTTGAATAGTTCATTAAATTCCGAATAACGCTCTCTCGTTCGAAGTTCGAACTTCCGACGCTCGCGCGCGAAGCGAGGCGGCGTCCCGAGCGCGTTCGAATTCCGAAAGGCGACGCGGAAAAGCGACGCCTTCGCGCGGCGCGGTCGTCGGCACTGGCGGGCGGCGGGCGGCGGGCGGCGGCGTCGCTCGACTCGCCTCCGCCGCAGCTGACTGATAAGCGACGGCGGCGTATCGCTTCGAGTGAACAGATAAAATTGTCCGTTTTCTTCTCGGCAGACTTTTCCTCAAAGGAAAATCTTCAAAGGCGCAATAAAATCAGATTGTATCAGTGCAATATCCCCCTGTATCGATACGCGAACGATAGTTGCTTCAAAAAAGAGCTATCCGAGTAATCAAAGGCATTAGTCCGCGATAATCCTGTAGGTAGATCATATTTTAAATCATGTGAATTTCTCCGAACTAAGAAAGAAATTGCTATACACGAATCGATCCATTTCTGAAAACTTTTGCAAACAAACAAACACTAATAATGGATAAATTTCTCTTGTGGGTTTCTCATGTTAAAGAAATTAGTCGAAAAACATTCGCTTCTCTACATTCTCTACGTCCTCTTAAACGATTTTTACCTTAGGCTATCGAGTGTTTGTTATGCAAAAGTTTAATTCTATCAGTTATCGATTATGGCGATATTGCGTTTATAGTTTTTAATCAAGATTTGGCTAATAAACTTTTGAGCGTCTTCAAAACTCTTGTGTTATATTCAATCGTTACATATTCAATCTGCGTAAGTTTGAGCATGTCTCTCCTTATCGCGATGAGCTCAAGTTCCTTATACGGAAGCGCCGTGATCTCCATACTCTTAGCCTACTTTATCAAATTCTAAACTCAAAAATCCGTCTTACCTTTTTGAATGCTTTCACTTTCGGACATTCCTCTTCGTTCCCAAAATGATACTCTACTTACCATCCCTTTGAACAGTGCTTCTTTCTTCGCAGATTAATTCACTGCGACGCTGCTCGCTTGTGGAACCAACTCGACGCTAAAATAAAGTTAGCTTCGAATATTTACACATTTAAATCGCTACTTAGGAAAACATTTTTGTCTGCATAATTTAGTTTTCATTCTCAATCACCAGATCCGTTTTCTACTCTCTATCCTACCTCTATTAGTCTAAATTTCATTAGGTTTATTTCTGTAATTTAATTTATTTAAGTCTCACTTACGAATGTATGATATATAGGTTTGTTAACTGGTAGGTATTGCCTTTAAGGTAATAAGTTCGCCATATACACATTACAAAATATGTAATTCTGTATTAAAGTGTAAATAAATAAAATATTTAATTAAGGATTTAAGACGTTGAAGGTTGAAGGTTGAAGGATGATCCTCTGGTAACCAATTAATTAGACTCAGTGTTGGAGCACCTTCTGATCCATTCCGCCCCTGGCTGGCGAGGGGTGCGCGGGGGACGACAATCATCCCTTGCGCAGGGCGCCGCCATCATCCGACGAGACAAAAAGAACAGTTCGACCAACAAAGCTCGTTCAGACGGCCGCGTCGCACGGTCGCAAACAATATCTTTAATATTTTTTTAATTATTACTGTACCAGCAACCTATATGTAAATTTTTACTAATCTAAAGGCTAAATCGTCCGTCTGGGGTTGCCAACCTTATATTTCCGAAATTAATTGTCTGAATGTGATTTCACCCCCATCTTTCCACGACAAATCAGATGATGGAAGTGGCACATTAAGCAAATAAACCCAAACTGCTTCCCTTAGTACAGATTAGTCTAGTTTGGGAGGCAGGAAACATCTGTAACAATCGTTTGTCGCTTTAATTAAGCTATTTATATGTTATATAGTTATATTGTACTATTTAAAAATGTAATATTATATTTTCAATAAATAAAAAGTTCTATATACGAGATGAGAATCTGGTATCAGATATATTTCTTGTTTCCTAAATTAACAATTCAGTGTTTAATAAGAAAAATACGATTTTATGGAGGTGTTTGTGAATTGTGTGTGTGTTTTGTGAATTTAGTTTCACTATTTTTATGGATTCTGTAGGCCTAGAGTAAAATTATATAGCTAAAATATGTATTAGAATCCACCTGACGCTACTATGTTACAGTCAATTTTTTACATCAAAGTATTGGGTATACCCAATACTTTGAAATAATGGTATACCATTATTTCGAGCGACGTGGTTTTAATCAAGCGTTAAAATTGCTATGATTATAATTTGCGCATTTATACCGGTGAGCACCGCATCAAATGCCGCAACAACTAGACGACCAATATTTTCAAATATGTATGTAATCGTGGTTTATCCTAGTTGATTTTAAATACGGTTAAAAGTTAAAAAATTGTAATGAAATCTGCAACATTTAAAAGATTTTCAAAATGGCCATGCTATTTTTGTTGGACATGTATTTTTTATATTAAATGGTTTTTAAAGTTTAAGACGTGTTTTTAAAATGTATTTAATACACATGTATATTAAAGTCATGTTTAAGAAATTTAGTTTTTTCCTGATTTTAGCACCATTTTCAAATTATTTATGTTATCATTTTTTTTAATTTATAGCTTAGAAGGGGTGCGTAGCGGGCTAATACAATCAAACTTAATATCGTAAATATTTTAATAGTTTTTTATTTGTCAACATCTCTTTAACTCATTACATCATCTCTTTTTCTTTAATAGTCATTATTTTTCATTATCTACCAACAAACATTTTCACCGTCTTAAACGTAATAATGCATTAACTACTAAACTCAACAGTCACCGGAGTTAGCTTATAATTATTATCAAATAATCTAATCTAAATCTAAGCCTACATTTATACTGAGCTGGTTGCTTAATCCATTTAGAAGAAAAAGCTGCTGAGAAAATAGTCGCGGAAATAATCGTTTATTTGTACAGTTAAGCTACTTGTAAATGTCATTAAAAAAACATTTTTATTTGCATATAGGTACACAGGCTTAGAAGCATAGGTACATTGCCCAAAGTACTAGGAATACATTGTGATTTGTTATATACAGGTTGTTCCAAGGCCATTCCCGAAGACATAAGGGGGTGTTTATGTTCCATCAATGAACCGCATTATTATGTGTAAAAAAATATATAAAAAATGTAAATATTAACCCCCCCCCCCCCCTCTGACTTACCCAGCATTATCGCCTAAACTAGCTAATCTATTTACAATATTGAATAATTTTAATCCTTTTAATGTTTATGAAACCGCGGATTTTAACATATATTTATATTGGGCACTGAAAGTAGATCATTGGTAATTCGTCGTTTCCTGAAAAATGCCCGAATTGCATATATTATGTTGTAGCAGATATTTTTGTGTTTATCAAATAATTTTAATCTTTTATATACGTATGTCTGAAACTCTATGATCAGAATAAAACGTTTATTCCGTATTTTTTATATATTTATTTTAAGTAACTGTTATGAACCAGTTCAGAAACAAATATGGGCCTTACTCAAATTAGCTTAATTTGTATGACTATAAGGTGCGGCATTCGAACCTTCGACCGCTGGATCGAATCCGACGGACGAAACTAGACCATTAATGTATGACTAGATTGTGCAAAAATTCCACTTTGTGGCAGATCGCTAAAGTGTTAACTTGACAAACTACTAAAAACATTTCTTCGCCGTGTCAGTAGCTTTAAGTTTATGCCTTGTTTTTTTGCATACGAAATGAAGCGACAATCCCAGAGCGCCGTACTTAACCAGCACGAAATGAGTTCGCTTCATTTACCAACTTTGTTGAAGCCTACCCTACGCAACGATAAACCTTTAATTTAGCGTGACGACAGAAGTGGCTGAATTCTCACCAGTGGCATCCATTGACAAACATACGAATAGTTCCTAAGAAATAATGTAATGTGATGTTTTAAGACGATTCCCGAAGACTTAAGAGGGTGTTTATGTTCCCTTATTATGTGTAAGTAATTTTATAAAAAAAATGCAAAAATAATTCATGCCCGAATTTATTTATTTTTATTAAAACGCCCATGTAAATTCCCTTTGTGCTCGCGGGACCTTGGCCAATCCCGATCAATTTTCAAATTTCAAATTATCATTTTACAATTCGTTATACGGAAACCATGATGAATTTTGATATTTATTTATTTATTCATCGGTAAACTCGCAGCGTTAAATTAATAAACAATACAATAATCTAAATATTCATACGCGAAGGGAAAACTTCAGATTCCATTTTAAGCATATTACGCACACGAGGAGTGTGAGATTTAGTGCATAGTAAAAGTTTATATGGAGAAGAATTATCCCTAATATGTTTTATAAATACATTAAATTTAATAAAATAAAATATTCATACTAACTGACAGATTGACGAATGAGTTTCGAGCTGTGAATTTTGTGTGATTTCAAATGTTCCTTTTTCAATAATTTTTCAATGTCAATAAAGTAATGTCAAGGCAAAAAAGTATAATTTTTAGGTTGAAAAAGTGAGTACCTTTTATTATATAGTAAATTAAACTCTATATAATCTTAGTTCCAGTAATTTAATTTTACATTTTTTAATCCAGTAGTTATTTTTTTATAGTAGTTATCCAGTACTTATTTTTGATGATTGTTTTTTAATAGCGGCAAATCGCCTGAAAAGATAAATGACACAATCTTTGACAATATTAAAAAAAAAAAAAAATATTTAATAAAGTGCTGGATAGCATAATATTTATAAAGGTTCTAAAGAGGTCATGTACTTGAGAGCGCAGGATGTCGGTTTAAACCCAGCGCTGAGTTTTATAAAAATGCAGACGGGTTTAAAATATTGCTAGTGATAAAATCAAAAATCAGTTTAGTGATAAAGTATTACTTGAATTTGAATTTATAAAATAGTCCAGATATAAATTTGTTAGGTATATTTTAAGCAATTCGGGGTTTTAAAAAAAACTTAATCAAATTATTTATAATTGCAATTATTTAATTGCTTATAACATAGAGATAAATTATTTAAATTGACGGTCTAGAGATAAGATGTGGTAGTAGATATCTATAAATACTCATCGACTTAAAATATATATACGTAGTATCCAATCTCCAGAAAAAAAACCCCTTTTTAGGGAGAATCCGTCGTCACTTAAGGTCCAATATATCCAAGCAAATTGAATCAATAAAGAAACCCTTTTTCCCGATCGCTTACAAAAGTTACCGGGTAGGACTGATTAGGTTTATTCAAGGAACTGCCTGTTTCCAATTTAGGTTCATTTGCTCTAGGGCTTTTGGGACCTTCGGGCTTACCGCTGAGTACGGCAACCAACATCAGCTCTCAGATTCGATTGCTATGATGGAGAGGTCTCTGATCTATTGACATTTTTTCTCTATTCATTCAGCTTTAAAACTTTTTGCACGACTCGCCTGTCCGGTTGCACATAGTCGCGTTCGGAGAACCTCCATACGAACGCTGTTCTCAATTAATAAAGTTGTTAACGTTTAATGTTGTTATTTTAATTAACATTTACATTGTATGATTTCCTATTATGAAAGAGCTTATCAAAATCTATGTTTGCCGCGAAATTTTTTCTTTTTACAAATATTTGCGTAATAATTAACGGTATTACTATTAACGGTTGAATAAAATGTGTATGTGTGTGTCTTCGGTTTAAGATTTTCTTTTTTTTATTTCAAGTAAAATATTTGACGACCAATTGCGTTGAAAATAAGCAGGCACAAATTGTCTTTCTTCCAACTGGAGCTAATTTTTCGTACACACTTTTACGGTCTGTCATCGCCGGGAGAGTAATCCCTAGGGTATCTTTTCATCGCCCGTACGAACCCCTCTTCCCCCCCCCCCCACCCGCATTTGGCCTAAAGACAAATAATAACAGAGCTATCCGGCATTGAAATTTAAGAAATGAACTCTCTCCGCTCGCAATAAAACGTTTATGCTAACACGTAGATGTCATAAAGTGGTTATTAAACAAAACGATAATAAAAAAACAAAGTAATCGCAGATTGCGACAGGTCACTTGAAAATTCTGAAAACGTACCGATCTAACTGACAGCTTCTACTCTACGTAGAATTATTATAACAAAATCTATATCTACAAAATTAATATAACTATGAAATAATTACTCTGAATTACAAAATTAATATAACTATGAAATTGATAACCTTGCTGCGCTTTACTTCTACTCTGACCTCTGCTTTATTTCTGTTCTGACTGTCTGGTAATACAAGTATGACAGCCTCAATAAAATTTGTTCCTAAAAATATATCCCTATATATATACATATATTCCTATAAATATTCCTAAATAATATATGTTTTTTATGTTGTTTGGTATATATTTTTTTTAAGTAGTTCAATAAAAACAAATTTAAATTAAATACCAAGCGAGGAAAAGTTTTTCATATATTTTATTTTATTTTTTAACAGGTAAGCATACAGCGAATAGTAGTATATACATTTTCCCAAAGGGTTAATAATAAGACCAATTAAAATTACTAACTTATTACTAATTACTAATTATTAATAAATTCAGAATTTACATTTACAAAATAGAAGTCGCGATCGATGTTTTTATAAAATCAAACTCCATTATATATACAAGTATGCCTCTGCTTCGATTTTGTAAACGTCAGACGCCCGGAGCAACTGTGATAAAATCGCAACGTTACGTATGATACACGAGGAGTGTACTCGACGCAAAGTGGCGTACTTGGGCATAGTCCGTTTTTCACCCTCAGTTGCCATATGTATATGTTTTAAAAGATCGTTGGTTTAACGAGATAACATTTGATCTTCAGGTCTGCAAGTGGTTCATTTATACAGGTGTCCCAAGGTCAATCCCAATAAAAAAAACAGCTAATAGGTCCTAGGATTCCTGGTGTTATTTGTTAAGAAACTATATCAAAATTCTAGTTGAGGCTCGATTGGTGTACGATCGAATGAATGAAAATTACAATATCTTACAATAGTTTTTTGAATGAAAATTGTCTAAAAATGAAACTTAGGATCAGACAGATTTTTGCTTAGATAACATCGATAAAGTTGTCTTATGACGAATATGCCGCCAGGTGAAAACCGAACTTTCATAAATGTCTATTTCCTACTTTCTTTTATAGCATTTTCCTCTTTTAATGGAATAGTACATATATATTTATTTTAATAATATCAATTTAGTTCTCTTCGTGAAGTATTCATAGCATTTGTTTCACTCTGGTTTTGAATGAAGAACAACTTGAATGTAGATTTTAGACAAACTTTTGTTTATTTATCGCAGAGCTAACAAGGCGAGCGTGCCGTCGAGTTCTTTGTTACTTTATGATCAAAGATTGGCATAATTTGATTTACACATAGCTCACGTATTGTTTTTCTTTTGACGAGACTTTCCAAACTTTTCTTGGCGTCGTGAAGGCCTTCATGACATCTATGTATTAATATTATTATCAATATTTCAGTCAAATGAGACAGGCGAGAAAATAAAATGCTTTAATTCTATCCAGACGGACAAAAAACCTGAACCAAGAACAAGTGATAATTTCCAAAAGAATACAATAAAAGATGAATTATGCATTTAAAAATAGCCGCTAGAAAACACAATGAAAAGACATTTTCAATGGAAAACTCACCCTTATTAACATCTAAAGCTTTTAAGTACTTAAATACTACGGGGGCGGTTGGTTCTATACTACCGATCTCAGAAGAAGTCAAACCTACATTTCCCGGTAGGTTTGAGAGATTTATAGCATCATTATCAGTGTCGATGTACAGATTGAGAGTATTTTAAAAATGCCTCACTTATGCTAAAGCCATTATAAAAATTGACCCATTGTGTGACATTTCCCGAGTAATATTGGTATTACTTTTTTACGTAGGTTTCGTAAAGTAAGACCAAAAATTCTTTGGCGAGGTTATAATCGTATTTTCGCACTGAGAAATATATAAGTTGAAGCATGCTTTTTGAACATAATAACATACATTCTCATGATAATTAATTAATATGGAAAAGCTTTCTGATGAATCGCACCTAATGAAGTATTCAGCTTGCTGCTGGTTTAACGATAAGGGTCCCTTGCCGATCAAACAACAATGGTGGAAATTCGAAATGATAAATTTCCAGTGAAAAGATTTAAATTACGATTTTTCGTATCAGCGACCGGTCAGAAAGAGCTCAAAGTAAACGCTCTCTTTAAAAATGGTTAACCTACAAGTTAAACATCTTTTACATATTATAACTATAAGTCAAATACTTTTACGCCCAATAAAAAATTACCCTAATGATACGCACTTTAATTTGTGCTTTAATTAATTAATTATTCGTCTTTAATCACATATCCATTATTCTTATAATATTACATAAATCACTGTCAGCGCTATTAAATTGTTTACTGGAAGAATGCCCTTAAAAGAATATTTCAAAAAACAAGTTTTATTGAGCATGGCGAACACCATAACATTTCAGATATTTCTTGATTGTTTTTTTTTTAAACAGCTAATAATATAGGTTTGTTTTTATATATCCCATTCGCCCACTTCCTTCTAATAGTTTTCTGACAAAACTTATAAATTTGACTCCCAACGAAATCAGTATAAAGTTCATCATCAGATATATCAGCTAAAGTTAGAGTAAGTGAATGTTTTTAAAGGTAAATCATTTATTTCTCAAATATATCCTAAAATATATATATAGTGCTTATTTATTTATTTGCGTAATATTACAGCGAGTAATATTACATTAATTAAACATACTACAGTAAAACACAATCTCTTTTAAATGTGATTTGAATACCTAAGGAATAGTACATTTTTGGCGTTGCTCTGAATAGTGTATAACTGTGATATTTATAATTATATTTACAATGAAACATATTCCTACTAAATGTTAAATGGTTGACAGTCCTTACACTAATAATGAAGTGTATTTATATATGTAGATGTTTGTCGAAAATTTATTTATGCAAATCTACGGAACCCTTTACTGAACGGCTGAACGCAATTGAAATAGGAGATCGGAAATTATACGCGGACTTCGACAATCAATAACCGCTAAGTTCGTGATATGATATGCGATTAACGATTAGGTGATCCGAACTCATTTCCCCATATTTGCCTTCTCTCGGGTGGCGTATTTGCTACCTTATTGGTCAATTGATTGATGAGCCATTATTTGGAGCTCTGTTCGTTTCACTTTCCCATTTTCGTACTACTAGAGTGCACTACTGTGTATGTAGTAGCAGTGGGTGTTAACGCTATAATCAAATAACTGAGGTTACGTTATACGCGATTTCAAAAGGGATACAAAATAACTGCGTGATTTGTAACTGAATTCGTCACCATGCTTCATTGTTGAACTGTGCAGCTTATCGACTTGTTGAGTTTTTTAAAAGTACAACAATACTTCCTGTAAAATATTAGTCACTCTTGTAATAAGGTGGTACATGTAACACAACTTAATCAGTATCTTGAAAGTTTCAGAATAAGAACTTGGGAATAAGAATAAGATTTTTAGACCTAGAATAAGAATACGATTTTTAGACCTCGTCGACTCCCAAAATCAGTTTTCGTTTATGTCGACCGCTGTCAAACCGATTTCGACCACTTTGGGAATCCCTGCTTTATACGATAAATTTTATTACTGTCAAAAATGTATAATAATAATAATAAGTTTACCCCGAGCATTTAAAGTGTGAATGTGTGTGTGCACTAACTCGTATGAGAACCACCACTTTTGCATCTCCGTATGAGCGTGTAGATGAGGTTAGATTTACATATTCAAACATTCACACTCTGTCGAATCGTCTTTCAGGGTAAAGCTTCAGTTGCCCTCCACCGTACCTACATACATTAGATATTTTCTCATCTGAAAATAAAATATTCCATAGATTTAGAGGTCTAAGCTCTCAAAGGTACAAATAGTCTAGCTTTTAGTCCCGTTCGAAGAGGAAACAAATTAACTGTGTAGGTAAAACGTAATAAACGTATGAAAACTAAACCTTAAGTTGAATTACTCTACGCGATGGCATACGTGTCAACTGAAATAAGATAACTTTATGCCCAGTTTCCTCGGTCGACATGCCTACCTCCATTTGTCATCTCGAATGATCAAATTAACCCGACTCCAAACAAACCTAATTAACTAGGCTACCCTACCCTCCCGTAACACCGTAATCATCATTTTAAACGAGCGCATCTATTATGGTTAAAAACTGAGACACAATTGCTGACAACTTGTGCGAAACATTAGATATATTTCTCAAATAGAATAACGAAAAGTAGTATATTTATACACGGTAAGTTTCGAAAAGCTTGTCGGTTACTATTAGGAGGCAAAATAAAAAACAAGACAATAAACTGCAAAAGTAGTAAACTACACAACAATAAAATATAAATATCTAAATAAATTATCGAAAATTACTTAGTCAATAAAAATATAAAATATAAAAATATAAATTTTCAAATATTTATTTATACCTAAAGATAACATTCCATGGATTATAAATTTACAAATTTATTGTATTACCAATTTAACTATAAGGCAGTCTTGCCGGTGCCCGCTAGATCGTCTGAATTCTCATCTTCCTCCCAAGGCCTCGGAGTCGAATTCTATAGAAAAAGTGTGAATTTTATTTATTTAAATAAAATTTATTAACTGACCACCATTTCACTGTAATCATTATATTTTTTTTAGTTAAAATAAAAACTGATTAGGTATGGTATAAAATTATTTAATTTTTGAAATGGAACGAAAAATACATTCTAACTGCGTATGAGCGACATCTACCATAAAAACATAGTATCACTTTACTGTCACTATAAACTGTCTGCTTTTTGTTACTTCCTACTACCTACCTAGTTACTACCAAATAAACCTACGTTTTAAAATACTAGTTTATTAGGTACCTATGTGAAAATTAATTTGCAAATGGCGATAAGAGGTGCAATAGTTAAAAGAAATATATATGATGTATGAATTAATATATTTCACATATTAACTTACTTAAAACAGTGAGTGAAACTAATTAATGTAGATTTAATTACGCACTTGAATCAGTACAATAACAATAATTATGAGCATTTCTCGAAAGTTTCAATTTACACGCATAATTTAAAAACCACCAGTATTTTAAGTTTTTGGTGGTACAGTACCACCAAAAACACAAAATGGGTTATACACAATGTTCCAAAACCATTCCCCATAAAAAATCCAGCTTAATGGCCCTGTGATTCTAAACATGTTCCAACATCAGAATTCATCATGGGTCCGAGTAAAAAAATTGTAAACTTTACATGATAATATGAAATCGCTCTTGTCCGCTCTCGAGGCCGCGCCACGCGGCCCGGATCATTAACCGGCCGTAGAGTAGCAAACGGAAGAGTAAAGTACAAAAAGGGTATTTACAGGAGCGCCTTGATAATATAAATAAATTTGGGCGTGAATTATTTTCGCTTTATTTTATAAAATTTCTTACGCGTAATAGGGAACATAAACACCCCTTAAGTCTATGGGAATGGTCTTGGAATGGTCTCTGCTAGCGGTTAGGTTGAGGCAGGTTTTCTACCATCTGCAAGTATTCAATTTTAGGTATTTTGTGGCCTAATATTATCTGTATTATCCCGGGAAAAACTTGTATTGCCAACCACCACGACATACAACCACCGGCATAACTACTGGGAGGGGCAGGGGGTCGGGTCCCTCCCGAACCTCGCTAAATAGCTGGCGTATATCGACTTCCGAAATACGGGTATTGTAAAAACGCGCATGTATGTTCGCAAAACACGTATTTTTCTGACGTTTGTCTAAAGATTTTCATTTTATATAAAAAAATCAGTTTTAATTTTTTTACTTTGTAGGTATAGTAAAAATTATTTTTTAGTTTTGTTTTGTTTTGTCAATATCAAATGTTTTGATCAAAAAATTTGGTCTTTTATCAACATTCATTTTACTTTTTAAAAGATCCCAAGTCGCAATGACAGGCCGACCGACCCTAGGCCCCCTCCATTCAGATGGCTAGTTACGCCTATGCATAGATCTAAGGTATGGCAAAAAGAAACATTTCAGTTAAGGTATGCGGATTACGAAAAATTGCTCATCAAAGCGTTGTAAATTAAGTACCTATATTCATCAGCGGCGTTGTGTGCATTTCTAACATCTAAAGATATCTCGACAGCGGCAGTCACTATAGTTACTTTCCAATAAAACAAATTATGCTAGTACAAGTCAGCATGTCACACGTCAACAAATGAAGAGGAAACATATAATTATATCCACAAGAAGCACTAACAAGAGATAGAGACAACTTCTCACAATGTTCCTTCCGTCACATTTCCATAAAACCCAGTTTCATCAGGGGCGTTCCACAATAAAATATGTACTTGGTTTAACTCGACAACATTTGTCCTTTTTTATCAATACGGCCTGGCCACATGCATGCAAAATCGAACCCAGCATACTCTGGAGGCTGCTACCCAAGGCGCAGGTCTCAGCATGCTGGTTCACACTGGCGTACCACTCACTTACGGCAGATTACATAAGCACATAGTTCAGAGGATAAGAGTTCATAAAGGGAAGGGATTTGCAGATATTTCGACCACAACTTCTATTATTTTTATTTTTATTTTTAATGTACCGGTCTGGGGTTGAGCTGCTCAACTCAAAACTCAAAATCAGACTTACTGACTGACTGCTAAAAGTGACAGTACCAAAATAAGATTCAGTGCTGCCGATATCGGAAAAGTATTGTATGTAGTTCAAACTGCGTTCTACTGTTGTGTTATTGTTTGTGTTGTGTACTGTAGTTCTATTGTTGTTGTTGTGTTGTATGTGTGCTATTGTATGTATATGACCTAGGTCATAGCAATTATTTACAAAAAAATAATATTGTTTTATTGAATGCCAATTTTGAATTGATAATTTTTTTTTTTTTTTTGAATAATAATATAAAAATTAAATTAATATCAAAGTGAGGACGGAATACCCACCGTTGGCCATTCTATAAGAAACGGATGGCCGCGGCGGAGAGGACTTCAGGTATTTTTTGTCGATTAATATCATTTTTGTTAGAATTTCTACCACAAATCGATATTTAATTTGAAACTACGAAAAATAACAATTCGTCCATAATTACATTGCACAAAGGACATTTTGAGAGATTAAATAAACAATGTTCTGATGTTCATGTATTATTAAACTTGTCTACGCTTCGTTTCATAAAAAAATAAATAAAACGAAAAAATAACGCATTTTTAAATCATAAACTATTTTATTGCATTCACATAATATTAAATACAATATCACAAAAATTATAACAGCACAATATTTTACAAAAAAAAAATAGATTAAAAATTTTAAAAAAAAAATATTACTACCAACCTAAATTAAAATGTAAATGGCTATGTAAAAAATAACATGAAATATCCAAATACCTCTTTCGTGATACATAATCTTTTGTGCTTCAGAGCAAATTTAGGATTTTTTAAATATTTTATGACTTTTAAATAAATATAATTTATTCATATTAACCATATACAAATAACATCTTATATAGAAACTCGGTTAGTAATCATAAATAAGATCTTGATGCCATAAGACGTCCGCTATTTTGATAACAATTAAATAGCCATTTTCATTTTAATAATGGTTTTTATTATATTTTGTACCTTTGTAGGTATTGAAGTCTTGGTTTAAATTACTTTCAATAGTTGAATTTATTTATTTATCAAGAAACTGTTCGATGAAGCACGGTGCCTTTACTTGATTTTGAGAAACCTTAAAATGTCTGTAAAAAATAAATCTCCGTTTCACATAATTTTCGTTTTTTTCTCCAGATAACTAACTAACATACCTATTGTGGAAAAATATCAATTTGTGATTCTGTACAGTAGAAAAATAAATATTGATTAATATATTATTTTTTAATTTTCTTAGAATCTAAATATACATGAAACCAGTCGCTAATATCAACTAAGTTCATTTTTACCTAATATTTATGTACAGGTTAGATAGAAATATATATAAACATTTGAATGTAAATTCTGGAGAAGTGTTAGTTTTACATTCTTATACATTAGAAACTAATTACAATAATTTAGTTTTTTCTTACCATAAGCATACAATATTATTATCACCAAATATCGTGGATTTGGTCGCTGACAAAAGAAGAATACTTTTTTATTTTAAATGACACAAACTATTTACAGTATAAAATACATTGTTCATAGGTCTAAATTTATTCACTAAGTTTAGTCTTGAAATATTAGTCTCATATCATGGTCCTACTTTATAGAGAAAAATAAAATTTATATTATTAATAATAAATTATTACAAGTACCTACTTATTTTGAGTGTTCTTGATTTAATACTAATAGACACGAGTATCTATCTGAATTTACATTTTTCCTGTACACATTTTCAAACCTTATTAAAGACGTCAAACATAATCTTCCAGATGCCTTAAAAAAAAGGGCACCTATATAGGTGACCTTTTTTTAACGCTTAAATAGTGAAACAACAATAAATTTATTGAAAATATTTTTATCAGAGATAAAATCATCAAAGAGAATTCCACTAACTAATATAATAATTAAACGACTTTAAAAGTTATGGTGGTTAGAATCAAAAAAAATGTTGCGTGTCTCATCAAGCTTAGCTTAACTAATCAGCCCTTAGATAAAATAGCATGATATATGACCACACCCCACAAAGACAACAGCCTGCTGGAAGAACCACCTTACGAACTAATGCCAATAGGTCCCCATTAACTGCAGCCCAGGGGCACCATCGATCCGAGGACGCCAAAAAATTCAAAGAATATGATGAAATTTTGCTTGATTATTTTTAAACTAAAAAAAAATAATTTACTTTTATATTTAGTGTATTTGTAATGTAAGTTAGTACTGCGTTTTTTTGAGTTTTTATAATAAAACTATAATAAAACTAAATAAAACTTTTTGAGTTTTTATAATAAAACTATGTAAGGGCACAAAATTTTAATTAGTCCAGGGCTAAACTTGTTCATTCGACTCTGAATGCCGATGAAAATACTCTTCTTAATTCATGCGGCGTCAAAGTGAACGCAAATATAAAAAAACTACTCACAGATATCATTTTCAAAACTGAACCATAAAAAACAATAGCTAACCAGTCTTCGGTCTGCCGTCGTTGAGACAAGATGTCTCGACTGAGCCGTGTGATTGACTCGAAACGTTGACCGCAGAGTCCATTTTAAGAATAGATATTAAACGATTATAAACAATTTAATACTTTAGGTAAGATTAGAAAACAAAATGACACAAAAGAGACTTTACCAAATAACAAAAATATTTTTTAAAAAAAATAATTTACACATATGTATTGTTGCTTGGTTTTCTTTTGGAAGCATTTGAAATGGGTTTCACCGGGATATAATTAAATTATCTACACACAATTTACTTGAATAAATGCATATTCCTTGAGTTTTTTTTTCAGAGTTTCTTTCATTGAGTCTGTTTTTAGTTCAAAGAGTGGGTTACGAAATCAGCAGTGGGATAACGAGGCCAGTTCAACTTTCGGCAATGAAAAAAATCAGCGAAGCTGTTTTTAGGTCCACTTGAGGTAACTTGATTTACCCAACGCACTCTAAGGTACTCTCAAAGTTCTGCTGCCTATCACATAAAATAAAGACAATAAAAACTGAGAGTATCAGCGCTACCAAAACAACACAAAAAATATGATAATAATTGAGGAGGTTTCTTACGATAGTGAACACTGTTAAATTTATAATGTTAAGTTATTTTTATATGGTATTTTTGTTTTAGTTACTAGTTTTAAAGTACATTTTTAATATAGGTGAAAAATATTTTGAAAAATATATTTCTAATTGAAATTGTTCCTTTTTGTTTCAACTTTTTGGACTTGTTCACTTTTGTACCAAAAGTGTTTATATTTGAGTGGTTTTCATATCAATTTGTTTACTTTTGTTTGAAACACGTAAATACTTGTGAATTTGTTGAAAATAGTACATCGATTTGTTCATTTTTGAATGAAATGGTCATTTTTAGTCTTTAATAATATGGTCATCGGTCACTTTTGCTCAAATCTGAGAAGACAATTTGTTGCCATCCAGGAAAATAACTTTCAAACAAAAAAGCATTTTCTATATTTTGGGTTTGTTTAATTTTGAAGGAAACATCCTCAATTATCGTGAGAGAAAATCAACTAATCTCTCTTAGGATAGCAAAAAGGTTGAGACGAATGAAAAAATATACATAAAATTAATATGTATCTTTAGAAGAATCCAGGATTCGTATGCTCAATAACACAACGCTTACAATATTTCTTAACAGCTCGATACCCTTCGATGGTAATTTGGCAGTCCTGTATATTTAGCTGTTGTAGCCCACGGCAATAGTATGCTATGCACTGCACCCCCCGATCGGTGATCATGTCACAGCTCCTGAGGCTTAGTTTCTTCAGGTTAGGACAGCTCTCCGCCAAGGCTGTCAGGCCAGCATCGCTGACATCGCACTTTCCAATGTCGAGAGCGCGGAGCCGCGGACAAGATCTGGCCAGGACGGTCACCGAGTCGTCGCTGACGGCTTCGCAGCCGCGGGCGTTGAGGTAACGAAGCTTGTAGCAACGGCGGGCAATCGCTTTTAGACCGGCATCTGTCACCTAAGCAAATGGTATAATACAACTTTATTAACTTAAAAAATATATTTTAAATAAATAGGGTCACCAAATACTTATAATTTCGGACCCGATGCTACCCGGTAAGCTGGTACTAACAAGGGGCCAGTTTAGTTTCTTATCTACCTAGCTCTACTTTTAATAGTCCTTTGTGGTTCGATTTTTTCAGGGTTATATAAGATTTACTTGAAAAATGAATGCACTGAACCATTAAATGTAAATTGTTAAAGATTTTGTAATGTGAGGCTTGGTCTGAAAATGTGCCATTCTGAAGATTGGCATTTACGTGTTATATATAAAATTTTAAATAAATCATAAAGTAAAAGCAATAAGTTGGATGCTACTCAAATAAATTAAATTTATTTGTGCAACAGTCAAGAGAGATAGATGGTGGTGATGAAGCGTTCTGACTAAGATAATAAGACTGTGATTTCTTTAAACCCTATGTTTCCTTAAAATTTCCGTCATTGCAGAAACAACTTTTATTCAACCAAATTTATAGAATTACATTCTTTATTCTTTATTTTTTATTGAGAGAAATCAACAGTCTTACAAACAATTGGTAAATAAATTCAGCTAAGACACTGTATTTTCTGCCGGTTTCTTAAGCTTAACTAAAATACAGTTAATTTACACATGCATAAAATATAAAATACTTACGAATTAAGTTAATATAATTCGTGTAATGTAAATAAAAAAGAATACAGTGAGAATGTCAAATTATTTTAATTAAGGTACCTAAATAATTTTTAATTTATTTTTTTCCATAAATTCTTTTAATTTGAGTTTTAATAAAGCTTTTCTTTTCAGTTGTCTAACTTTTAGGGGTATTTTATTAAATAGGCTGGGTATTATATATTTTAATTATCGATACCCCATACATAAATAAATAAATATAATAATCAAATACCATAACAGCTAGACTACCCTCTATTCTAAGATTAACCCTTGCCATTTATTTTTGCATAATATAAATATTTTGTAATTCCATTGCAATCTATTGCTGGTAGAGACAAATTACATCGGTTCAAGTCAAATTACATTAGTCGAATTTTTACCTGACTGCATTTCGCTACTGAAAGATATCGAAGTGCAGCCCCGAGATTAGCCAATTCGTAAAGACCAAAGTCCGTGATGCCGGCGCAATCAGAAACGCTCAGCTCTCGGAGTCCAGAACAGTAGGCGGGAACGTATTTTAATCCGGCATCTGAAAAAAACACATTTTAATTACTAAATTTGATTTATAGGTTTCATTCTTTTGTTTTCAGGGTTCCAAAAACAAATATTGACTCCATCTGTCCATCCATCTTAGCCCCTAAAATTGCAACTCTTATAGGTACGACCAACTGATATTATTTAAAACAAATATCCAGCACGTAAATTAAAGTTCTTGACTCTTGAAAACGCATAGTAAGCTTGTGGCGCCCTGACGCCCTGCGGCACTGGTGATACACTGGTTGCTACAACTGCAGCTCTACATATAGCTAAAATAAAACTTTATGGGATAGTTGGGTAGTAGGTAAAAAAAACTTGCCATAATAAACATTTTTTTTTTTGTATAAATCATCTAAGTGTAGGTATTTTATTTCTTTTGCCAAATGACATTTGTATTTAAAAATACTTCTTACAAAAGAGGTTTAGAGCAAAAAATACCTCATTTCATGTGTGCTTCTTGCAATGTACCAAAATATAAATAAATTCCATTAGAAAAATTAAAGTAAAAATAAGTCTAAGATTACCTACTTCCATCCTTTATCAACTAATGAGAAGGAAACATTATAATATAATAATAATTTCTATATTATGTTAAAATATAATAATTACTTATATTAGACAAAATTTTAAAAATTTATGCATCAATATATTTTAGCTATTTTATTTTTTCTGTCACAACTTGTTTTTTTCTACTTCTTATTATTAACTTATTTTTAACCTTATTTTGTGGGTGTTTGCATATTTTTTACCCACAGAAAATTCACCGTCTTTGTGGGGAAATGTAAAGGTGCTTTTATAAAAGGAATAAAGTATTTCTCAATAAAAAAACATGTTGTATCAAATGCCAGGTCATTAACCTTTGAGACTCGGTTTGGAATATTTGAATCTTTTTTTTAATAAATAATTGCTATGACTCATAGGCCCTACTCAACTAAGCTAAACATTCTTGTGTTAGAGTCTGGGGATATGGTGGTAATGAAGCGTTTAAAATAGTATAACTATGTGCGCATTCGAAGTCACGACCACTGGGTTAGAAGTCAAACCCATTAACCATTAGACTAGCACAATCTCATTCAATTTGTGTATTGGTTTAAAATGGGCCGCATCATTTTAATGGTAGAAAGGAGGATTTAGCTATGTTAATTTAGTTCACATTTTGAAAATTCTACAAGGTCCTTAGTTAATATCGATAAAGTATCAATGGGACGTCTTGAGAAATACTAGAATCGACCACAAAGACAGCCAGGTTTTATGACCCGAATCTTACCAGCCATTCCAAACCATTCTTTATTTAATATGAAGTGCCTGTCAGTAAGCCTCACTCAAAAAAAAATCAATTCATGCCTGTGAGACGTATGCACCTCCTAAGGTACAGGTAGACAAGCTGCGGGCAGGACCTGACAGCCGCCCTCAAGCCGGCATCCGTCAACGCGGCGCAATCCGTCAGGTCGAGGTATTGCAGGGGCAGTCGGCGGGTCGTCGTGTTGTCCGCGGCTGGATGGGATATGCACCAGGAAAACCTGGTACAACCTGAAAAAAATAGTTCAATCCTCATTAGGAAATCTTTGCTATTCATGACATTGCACCTATGCCCAAGGGCGAATCAAAGATTTACTTCGTTACTTTTAATTTTGCTGTGATGCTTTAGGATTGATGAATGAACTAGAAAAATAAAGGTTCAAAGCTTTAAAAACTATTAAAAAAAATGTTAGACATTTTATAGTACGGAGTTTTATATTTAGAAGTATATAGGTATCTGCTATTTTTAAAGAATAAATATGTAATGTGAATTATATTATAACTTGAAATATGATTATATAGAAGCATATATGCAGTTGAATATTCTAATCGCCAAAATACATTTTTACGGTTTACGGTAGCAATGACCCAATAATAATTGAAATAATATTGATTTATCTATATGTATAAAAATGACTGTTTCTTTGTCCTTTATGCATTCCTAAACCGTTGCTATTACGATGATGAGTTTAGGAAGTTGTCGTGAGCACACCCGATTAGGTTTTTGAAATAAAAAAACCTGAAATTCAACCATTAAGGGGGGGTAATGGGGGTTTGATGTTTGTATGGAACTTATAAACCGTCGGGTCTAGAAACTAAAAAGTCAGCATATAGCTTCTTTATATAATGAGAAAGATTTTTTTAATATTTATCCAATAAGGGGGGTAATGGGGGGTGAACAGTTTTATGCAAAAAATATATACTTAGGTCTATAGACACATGAAATTTTACAAATAGCTTCTTTACATAATCAGTGGATTTTGCGAAATTCAACCATTAAGGAGGGGTTTGAAGTTTGTATGGAACTAACAAACCGTCAGGTCTAGAAACTCGGATAATGACATGTAGCTTCTTTACATGACATAGACATCGAATGAGAAACGAAAAATCAAATTTAGGCATGTGGCCCGATGGGCCTACAGATGGAGAGCGAAGCGACCCATCCAGAGTGCCACCGGTAGGAGTTGTCGCGCGCTAAAGCCGCCTGCAGGGCCTCTAGCTGCCAACTCGGGGCAAAGCCCGGGGTTGAACAGCTAGTACTATATAATAATGAAATAATATTATAATAACGTAAAAATTAAGAAACTATGTTGAGGAGGTAAATAATAAGCAATCCTCATAGTTTACACAGAGGAAAGGTAAGGTACAAAAGAAGGCAAGCATACATGTTATTAGGATTTTTATGAAGGAAAATATTTTATGGCAACATTTTTGACAATCTGCTGTCAAAGGATATTTTTACTTTCCCAGCCGGTGGAAAAATATTTTTTATTCTTATCTCGTCGGTGAGGCCCTCCCTGATTAGACAAAGTGGCATAATCATGCCCGGTTAGATCTGTGGCATCGACATCTTGATGTAATTTTCTTTGGACTATCTTCAGATTGTTTATAGAAGGGTGACCGCGAATACAGTTGTTTATTTTTGACGTGTATATATTCCAGGCAACTATTTTCTGCGTAGAGGGAATCGGTACAAATGGCTCGTTTCACAGTGAAACTGACACAAAGAATCAACTTTTTCTACAATGGCATCCCCACAACGATATGAATATAAAGGTGCTTTTTTCAGAGGCGTGGTTTTCAATCTGGCACTACTTTTTTCGTAGTTGGTGTTTTTGACAGCTGTCATTTGATTTATGCTCAGTTTGGTTTACCATTTCATAATGAATAGACTTACTCCTGAACAACGTTTACAAATAGTGCAAATTTAGAAAAAATCACTCTAATTTTTTTTTAAATCACTCTAAAATAAAGTAAAAATCGCGTCGTGGGCCTGTGGCGTGGCCTCCAAGATCGTGCGATTTAACACCGCTGGACTATTTTTTGTGGGGTTATGTGAAGTCGCTTGTCTACGCAGATAAGCCGGACACGATTAACGCCTTGGAAGAGAATATTCGGCGCGTTATTGCTGACAACTTGCTGCAAAAAGTGGTTGAAAATTGGGCCTCTCGGCTGGAATTTGTTCGAGTCAGCCGCGGCGGCCACTTACCCGAAATCATTTTTAAAACATAATGGCAAACCCTTCTCTTTATAATAAAACTAAATTCTTAGCCATAACATCAAATTATATGCGTTTTATCTCTTCTTGAAAACCACGCCTCTTAAAAAAAAACACCCTATATATACGATATGAATATAAACCCACGAAACATTACAACAAAAATTAATCAATAGATGGGTAAATCCTTTTACAAAAAACCAATTACATTACTAATCCATAGATTAAGCTATATTTTATAAATATTTTCCCACCAGCCAATCACACACAGTAAATCGAATCACCCTCGTAAAACCCAATATATCTATATTATATTACACAAATTTATAATTATTATTTTAGTATTATTTTAAATATTTAATAAAATATAATCGTTTAGAAATAGTGACCGACTGGACCTACAATAACTGTTTAATGAGACCACCTTAGTATGGGCGTTAGTCCAGTTAGTTAATCCTACAATTGTTAGCTGAAACAAACAATATTTCACTCATGCATACACCTTACAATTTGTTTTATTAATATGATAACTGTAATCTGGAAGCCGTAATTTTATGTAGTAAATATACCCCCCCCCCCCACCCTCTTATACTCCGCCCCCGGCCACTACCTACCTATCATACTTTAATACCACCAGGTGTTACCACAATACCGCAATTAAGATATTGTGGCATGTTATTTAAATACAAAAAATATTATCTTGTTTGAACTTAACACTCACCTTGCTAAAAAATTAAGATCTCATTCTCACGCCGTGATATTTGCGCACAGACTAACACGAGGCGATAATGCGCAAACCATTCAGATTTGCATTATTGTAGCGAGAGAGGCTTGCTAATGTGATTGCTATCTCCGTAACAAATTTTAACGATATCTTGAGAGTTCTTTTGACTTCATCTTTGTTTCTAAAAGTGTAGGTACTTATAGAGTGTGTTGCGATTGCAGTGGGGCGGCGGATAATATACAGGGTGCATTTATATTCACTGATGTCCTTTTAGGGGGTTGATCTATATCGACAACTGGACCGGTCCCACGGTCCCGCTATTTTTTTTACACAAAGGTGTAATAGACAGCAGATTTTTGATCTGATCGGACGAAGAGACAATTATATCAATCTCTGCTGAAATTGAATTTATCAATTCGACTACTCTTCTCAGACTATACTTGTACACGTGGTTCGGAACATCGAAACAAATCCCGCCAAGTACAATGAGATTGTCGATGTATCTGCAAATAATTTTTAAAAAGTATGTATCCCCCCCCCCCCATCATCGCTATATAGGAACCTCCTTTGGATAACTTTTAGAATTTCATGAGGACTTCGGACAATGGACCTATATTCTAATATACTCCTTACAAAGATGCATTTTAAACGATACACTATTCTTGGTTTACTCAGCGATCGGCTGGTTCGAAGCACGAATGCTAACACTAATTTATTAGCTTGGATAGCTATATTTCGTATGTGCAAATGAAATGTTAGACGCGAGTCAACATTTCATTCTGCTACATATTTTATTGATCAAGACCTTTTTTGTTGCCATATTTCATCTCAGCAGTTTGCATAGGTGTGAAAAGTCACACTTCCGACCTAATTGAGAAACGGTCAACTTATCCTTACTCGACTATAGATATTAATTCAAAGGCGAAACATCGAGTGCGACCAACAAAACTGGGCGTTGACGATCATGTTTTTGTCTTGCTCTTTCCGTACAACTTTACAATTTCCCGTTATGACCAAATGCAAGCTTTCTATGATGATGGCATATTGCAACGGAATGCCAAATCAAGCGTACATGTCTAAACGTGTGCTGAGAATAGGTTCCCATGTGCTGATGCTGCGTTCGAAAGGATTAATCAGAGAACAAAAGATGGCGTCCGTCCGACGCGACGTCTGAATGCCTCAATCAGAGCGATGAATGGAAAGGAAGCAAAGGCAAGTGCGGTGCAGGGCCGCAACGTAAACAAGGGAGGGGCACGCAATCGTTATTATTATAAAATCCAGGGCTGGCACAGTAAAATAATAAAATTTCCATACACTAGACGTTCATAGATTTCCATAGACACCGAATTAAGACTTTCTTTTGTGAATCAGAAACGATAAAAATATTTTTTCCCATCAGTACCATCGATTTCCAATCAAGAACATTGTCAAAAGCTATGTGGTAAATTCGAAAAAACACTACATAAATAGTCGCATTAGTTACGGAGACTAGACCACTTATACCTATTTTTTTTTTAATAAATTGCTATGATCTATGTAATATACAAGAATTTTAGCCCTGTTTAATTAAGCTAAATGTGCTTGTGTAAGAGTCATGGGTGATGGTGTTAGAGAAGCGATAAAACTGTCAAACCCGCGACAGCTGGGTCAAGAGTCAAACGCCATAACCACTAAATAGACTACTAACAATCAAGGTTTTATTAGTAATGTAGTTAGTACTCGTGTAATATATTTATTAGGTCCATGATAAATTTTGACAGTATAGCAGTTAAGAATAATGGAACAATAAACAGTGTACTAAAGAAGGCAGTATTCGGTCCTTTAAATGATACACGATACACGTGTTACTATTTTCGTTTATCGAGAAAGTAATTATAGTATTAGTTTTAGTTTATACACTTATAGTATAACGTTTTTAAAAGAAATTTGTAAATCTGTAAAAGCTTAAATGATATTACGTAAGGTTAAATTTATTATTATTATTTTTAATGTCAATGTGACGAAAGCGCACTAATAATACCGTGTAAATCGCGGTTTCTATTCCGTCAACACTATTCCGTTCTGTGGTGTTATAAAATTATATGTGTTAAGTGTTCACTTATACTTTTAAAATATTTTTATTGCGTAATTAAAATGCAGGGATACTCTGCTAATAAAAATATTATGAAAAATAAAACGCTACACGACCGGCATTTCCTAGTGTTGTGGTTCGATCCACAATCGCAGTGTGATTTTTCACGATGAGAGTATATAACTATCCTTAATACTCTTAGCCAGTCCCCGTTGGAAAATTAATATTCTAAAAATCAGAATTACACAATAAGAAAGTCGTTACATAACTACATTATGGGACAATGGGTTTGACGCTGTGATGTGGGTAACTGTGACGTCCCAAAACTGAAATTGAACCCTAATAAAAAAGTAACGGCATCTGTCATCCATCTTATTAATCTGTCTTATTCGCAAAAGAGGTAAGGGTCTACTGTTAACTGAAATGATTAGAAATGTAGATAAATAACAATTAATATTAATAACAATTAATATATAACAATTCTCTAATGGAATCAATGAATTACGTCAGCGTTTGATACTTTCCCGTGATCCATGGATGTTTTTTTAAAGTAGGCTGCGAGTTGTTCAACCTAATAAACTGAACAGATCACCAAAGCCAACTCCGCCATAATAATAAAATAGAGTTTCTATTTACAACGAATCTGCAAATGCAATCTGTACAGGTTGTATTTTAATCATTTTGCTTCTGTGTAGACAACTAAACTGGTCTAAGTAAAAAATAATTCATTCTAAAATAATTATTAATTAAGGCCACCCCGGGACGCATTTGTCCTTGAGATTTGAAAGAGTAGGCTTTATTCGAACATTGACGTGTAGAAAAGAGACGGATATACTCGCAGACCGCGAATTCGTTACATTTGGAATCGATGAAACATGTTTTTTGTATTTAAATAATTATTATCATTTGAAAAAAATGTTTTTTTTAAGTAATGTCCTAGATTATTATATTGTCTATCTTTAGAAAGAAAAATTAGGTTCGCGTCACTTACACAACTTAAAAGAAAATCGTTGCAAGAAAAAAACAACACTTTCTTATTTATTTATTTTCATTACTATAATAAGGTGTAATTCGTTTTTTTTTTAAGCAAAGTACTAAATTAATATATGTAGAATATTGTGGTATTTTTAGTTTTGGCCATTTGTTGGGAATAACTTCAACAAAATGCACCAAAATACGTTACAAAACACGTTTTAGGGACTGGTGGCGCCTTAAGATACTGAATTATGTTATTTGGATTGTTTAATTTAATACATTGTAAGCGTAGCAATAAATATATCAGTAATAAAACTAAATATTTAGCGATGTTATTTTTAATATATGATTGTGTATGTCATGACGTATTGCATTTGCGACACGGGGTATTGCTGACACATTCAAAGATGCTACCCTATAAAAAATACCAGTACACGGTATGCAAATTCATGTTTTTTAGGGTGCTCATGAGGAAAAGGGGCTACGTCTTTAAAATTTTACTTATTACAATAAAAACGCAGGACCTGCTTTTACAGTTATTTTTGTTTTTTCTCTATCGATGTTAAATATTTTTTCTCAATCAGACCCTTTCTATACCACACCAATTTATTACCTTTTCCAATAGGTATTCCTCGATGTACTGGAATGTGTACATTGGAGTAAAAAAACTGATATAATACAGAACTAAACTAGGATTTTGACTGTGGTTTTTTGCATTGGAATAGTATTTTAAGACAGCGTTATTGTAATTGTTTAGTCATTGTTTCATTATAAGCCGCGCGTCAAAATATAAAAAAAAATGAAATGGTGTTAAAATTTATTATGAATCCAGGTAATGTGTGTGTACGAGTATAATGTACCACAAATCATCTGGGGGGAAGATTCTTTATTACATTAAATATCTTTATTATATTATTAAACTATATTTATAGCTAAACGTAGATACCACCAAACGTAGTAATAAGGCAATAAAAATCACATATATACATAGCTCATTTAAATTCGCATTTAGTGGCATGTCCATCTAACTAGGTGCTAAGATGGACTATCTATGCCGTTAATGACTTCTGTAGGGCCTAGCTATAAAACGTCAGATTCTGGTTAAATCAGTTTCTACTACTAAACAATGTATGCAGTTGATATTATATGATAGATGCAGGGTGCCATAGCCATTCTGGTTTTGAGAGCATAGGATTGAGTACATTGGACTGACAGTTTGACTTAGACTTTGGAGCGTGTAAACGTAGCCTTAGGCAGGAAGAATGGGATAATAATGGAATGCATAGCGAATAGCGAATGCTGTTGTAACCGTCCAGAGTGGGTATGAATAGTGGTACTAAAATGACTCTTCAGGCCCTTAATAAGACGAGTTAGATACTTCGCGGAACCAATGTGCAACTGTAAGTGCATATAAACGTTGTAAGTGTGTAAACGTAACTAAGCTATTATTGTTGTAAAATAGGAGGTGATGGGCTCTTGAATGCATATTACCAATATTTTGGATAATTCGTAGCTTAACTCTCAATTACAAACCACCTGCTGAAACAGTCTTAAAATGGCTGCCGTGGAAGGTGGTAGCAAGACTTTGCAGTGTTACCAGAGCAGAGAAAAAATCCTTGCATAAAATGTAACTACCCACGAAGGTGATTAATTATACACCGTGACCCAAAACCATTTCTGTAAAAACTCATATTATATCAATATTCGTCGTGGCTTCTGAGAAAAAAAAATGTAAACTTTGCCTGACAAAATTAAATGGTTCGCGTAATAGGCACGTCTTATGCTCTAGAGTCTAAACGTTAGACGTCACGGTAGGTTGGTGGGTTGAGGGAAGCGGGTTTGCTGCTATGTGAAGAGTGAGAAAGCGAGAAAGCAACGGCCAGTGTCTATCACTATCTCCCTCTTCTGTGTCCGCCGAGTCCATTCGTTGTCAATTATTTGTTTTTATTTTCACCAAACGAAACGCGTCCCGCCCCGTGTCGTAAAATAAGCAGGTAATTTACGCCAATATTTTCGTATTTTTTCATAAAATTTCTTAACTCCTAATAGGGAATATAAATATCCCGTTAAGTCTTCGGGGGTGGTCTAGGGACATCCTACATAATGATTAGAAACTGCCCGGAAAAAAGCAAGCCAAAGAACTCATAGTAGGATTCTCGCAAAAAAGACTCTCGGAGCTATTGAAGTTAAGCCGAGACCAAATAAGGATCCTAACCAGAACCTTAACTGGCCACTGTAAGCTAAACAAACTCCTGCACAAATTAAGCCTATCGTCTGAGGACAGGTGCAGGCTCTGCCAAGTGAGCCCAGAAACTCCGTTACACCTACTGGGAGAATGTGGGCCCCTCATGAACAAAAGGTACCAGCTTCTAGGCAACCATCTCCTCAAGCCAGAAGAGATTAGAACCATCGCACCCAAAAAGTTACTCAACTTTATCTACAGTACGGGGGGACTAGAGGGTGAACTATAAGTGGATTTAAATGTAGTTCTGGAAAGGACGCGGTACGCGGGGGGGGCAAACTCCCCACATCCTCTAACATACATAATGATTAGAAATACAACAATTATCCAACAAAACACATAATTTAATGGTCATAATATTTTTTTTATTGTATTTAAAATGCATCAGTGTATTCGAATCACATCCATGGAGATGACGAATTGTGAAATTTTAATATATATTTTTTAATATTCATAAAATAAGTTATAAAATAATATTTTGTGACAGAAAGTATATTATAAAAACAAAATCTCTTTAATAAAATTGTTAATATTAATTATTCAATAATTACAAAGAAAAAACAATCAATAACTCGTTTTAACGGGGGATTTTAAAGTGGATAAAATGACAATCTGTATAACCTCAATGAAGCTGTATTTTTTACCACTAGAAAATACTTCACTGGTAGCCTGCCTCACGGATGACCAGCCATAGTTACTCGAACATCGACACTCACAAGAGGTCTCGTGGCATAAAAAAGCTATACGGACGGCATTCCGTCGTTAGCTCAAGTGGGCCCGTCGCTGGCTCCTTTTATAGGCCTCCGCCGGGCGGCCAGCGAAGACCAACTCTAGTGCCGAGATGATTTACAGCCGAATCTTCAACAAATGTTGCACACTAGCCCACACTGACGCTGCTTAGACCGCGACAACTGTTACTCTCGAGAGGTTTGACCCGTAACAGGTCTTCTAAAACAATTACTGATAGAAATTTTCGTCGTGTTTAGAAATAGGCACAAGGCATTTATCGCAGCATCCTACTCTAATGTTCACATCAGGGCAGATTCCGACAGTGGTGAAAACCGCCGTGCACACTACTATTGCACGTTTCTTCTCGGTAAAAATTGAATAAGTACACGGGTTAAGGAATTGTCTGAAATAAATTTGTTTTTCCGCCCATTGTGACACACAGGTATCACCACCTAAGAGGCTCGTACTGTTTAAATTACATTAAGTATATTTCTAACCTAAAAATGTGTGATCTAAAGCTGATTACCTGATAAATATTGCATATGAGGTAATAAGGTCACCATATATTTATTACTAAATGCTGTAATTTTTTAATTCAATTAAAAATTTAAATTTGTAATTTCTAAAGTTCAAATTTTGTTATATTCTATTTTGTATGTGGGCGGTAACCGTTTTGCTCTAAATCTACAGTTTAAATGAGATTAGTAAAGTAGAAGAAAAATGAAAAATTACCGGTTAAATCCAAATGTTGCAGGTTTGTGCACCGTGCCGTCAGATCATTGATAGCCTGTGATCCGACGGCCGCACACCCTTGGAGCTGAAGGTGAGTCAACTCAGGACACCGCCTCGCTATGAGCGCCAATCCTCGTTCGGTCAATCTGCAGCCATCCTTGATAAACACTCTTTCGACACTCGCACCGGCCGGAGCACCGCCCTGGAGACAGAGCTTCCGGAAAACACACCTAATGGCCTTATCAGCGTTCAGGTGGTCGCCTTTAAGCGTTATAGTCCGCCACAAACTGGGATGCCACGATAAGTACTCGAACCGTTTGCACACCCTGGATAAAATGCAAAAGTCACTACTGTCCAGCCAGGAAAATATTTTGAGGGTCGTATCATCGGGAAGTCTATCAAAAGGATTATTCTTTGAAAGAATTCTCTTGCCTTTGTACACGTTAGGTGTTGCATTTTGATCATTCCACGGTCCCGGCGTAGAAGGGCCAGGACTCGGAGAAACTAAAGTATGGTATCCTTGATCTAAACTAGGAGATGCTCTATTTAACTTATTGAAATTATCAACTAGGTGGGTGGTCACGTCTAAATCAGGAGACGAAGTTCTCCTCATAGGAGGCGCATTTCTACTAGGTACAGATTGGTAAGCGTATGTCTGGCCTGCGCCGTACCTCTCCTGGTAAACTGAGTCCAGCGATGGAGATCGTAAGTCGATGGGGTACGTGGAGTCGGTGTCCTTCCGGTATGCATATGCGCTAGGAGCTAGATGGTGGACCACTTCCTTCGGCGGCTTCTTGAAATGGTCTCGATCTGTCCGCGGTTGGTAGCTCTTTTCGACGAACGCCGAAGGGGATTTCCTAACGAATTGTTCTTCTAATACCTTATTTATTCCCCTCGGTACGTAATACTCGACGAAGTTAGGATTAGTGCTCACAAAAGGCTGGTCTAAGGAACTCGACGAACTTCTTGATAAGTGATAGGTTTTGCTAGAGCCAACTGAGGACGGCGGTTTCTTATTTATGAGGAAATGCCTCTCCATAGCAGGCGACATTTCAAAGTGTTGGCCTCTCCTCTGCGGCCGTTGGTAAAGCCTGTCTTGTAGCCTGTAGGAGTCTATGACCGGTGGTCCTCTATTTCTGCCGTACTGCTGGTAGTGATCCATGGGAGGTGGCGACGGCGTGTCCTCGCGATCAAGGTCTCCGAGGTCGCGAGGCATCTGGTATGCCTGGGGATCAAGCGGCGATGAGCTCAAAGGATGGTGATAGCCTTGAGCATCCAAAGAAGGCGAGGCCCTACCTAGTGATGCCAGCGGGCATACTAGTGGTGAGCTGCGGCCTAACATGTTGGCGCCTCACTTCGGAGTACCTGAAACAAAGATAAACATGTGTTATATTTTTTTTTATTAGGTAGATTAATCACGATAAATCAGCGAGGAGTCTTTTTAACTTAGCTTGCCAAATACACATTATTTGTTATAGACTGACATATCTGCCGTCGTGAGAGGAAATTGGGGACGGCCAAATTTGAACTGTAAAATATAAAATGTTGCCGGTAGAAAATGAAAATATAAAAAAAACGAATAACTATATCTAGCTGTAGACAGTTCAACACAATGATCACAAGGAAACAACAATGTTAATTAGGATTCAGCGTAGGTAATAGCCCTGCTATACCCGTTTAAAGAAGTCGATCACGTGCCAGCCATAGGGCTAAATTCACATCGTTAAGGTGTCCGTCCGGGCGAATTCCCGCGGCGGACACATTCGAGTGCCCATAAATCTATCAAAGGCTGGCACTTCTTATGCGCAGACCCTCTCATTGAAAGATCGCACAAAATGCTTAGATTGTCTGCGCATGCGCCGATCGTGACATCGAACCCTGAGAACCAGTTTGCTGCGCCTACGCAATCTGTGTGCACTTTTTTATTCTAGGACGTCAATTTTTTTTCATACCTTACTTTAAAACTTTTTCAACTCAGTTTCATTAGAATAGGTCGTTAGGAAATCCCCATTACATTGATTTTATAATAATTTCTATGCACAACAAATATATGCACACATATACTTACACACACAACCACGAACACCTTCACTTACACTTTTTTACCGTACACATCGCATATACACCTTCTAAAATATAGTTAAGCTGAACAAAGTTTTAAATCCTATTGTAAGGCGTAAGCTTTAATTAGCCTTAAGGCGTAATTATTGTAAGGCGTAACTCTGAACATATGTATAAGCTACTATTTCGCTGTATGCTTACCTTTTTTAATAAATAAATTGAATATACCTAATAATATTATAACCGCTTTAATGATTATTCTATTCTTGTTTAGACTGTATAAACACACATCAGCACAAATGAAACACACATTTGACATGACACATTTGTGTATCCCTGATAACACATGCTGCACGATTAAAAATAAATACGAAAAAGAAATATTAAAAAAGGTAGTGATTAAAGTTGCTTAATCATCAAAAAAATAATTAAAGGATTAGAGATTTTATTGTCTGAAGCTTGATCAGAATACTTATACACATCCATAATAAGTTGTTGTTTTCTCATAAGATACCGTTTAGGATGGCCTGAGATGGATCTAGGGCTGGGGCCTACCACCTAGGACGTTAAAATATTCATTTCATGTGGGTGCTAATATGATGAACGAAGAGACTCCTAATGAGTGCCACGCGCACGAGTTGTTTGGGCACAAAGGACGCTATTAACCCTACATTATTTTTTTTATTATGTTATGTTCACAATATTTTTATTGATAGTATTGAATTTAAATGGAACATAGACCTAAATCTTTATATGCAAATGTGTACTTTGGGTCACCCTTTTGTATAATATTTCAATATATATGTATATAAAGTATAACCTACAACTGTACCTACTGTAAAACAGTATACCTACTGTTTTGTTTCACCCCCCCCCCCCCCACCACAACCCCTTCTTTCCTCGTACAAAACTATGCATAAAAGAAATGTAAATTTTAGTTTCATAGTTTTACAAAAGGGTATGACATGAGTCTTATGAATAACTCAAAACGAAGCTGGATTTTAATTAGTCTCATAAATAGTAGAGCCTAAAACAGCAATGAATATCAGTAAAATGGGTTATTGAATACAAAATATTATTAAATAATAATACAATAAAATACATACAGAAATAATGTAATTCGAAAAGTTGTTGGTGTATTTAATTGGTAAATCTGCTACCGAACTTAGTTTCGGAAAGTCTCGTAGATGGGAAATCATTTTTTTCCCTCCATTGAAATCGCAATGAGTCCAATTGAAGGAAGGAAGAGAGGGGCAGGGACGTGTCTTCCCGATACTCCTCGCATACCAGAGCCATCGGAGAACCATTTCCGAGTACGTTACCGCAGCGGCATAGCTTATGAGACGTGCAGTCAATTTCTCGTGTTATGCTAATTTTATTATGGAATCGTGCGTCTCGCTCTGTCTTGCATGCCGATCACAAATTGCGTCCCTCTCGCTTTGGAACTGCTCTAAAACTTTTTTTTATAAGTAAATTATAGAGAGGAAAAACAACTTATCTGTTTATAAATTAAAAAAATAATTATTTTTCCCGAAATCATCAGATCTAAAAGACACGTGAAATTTTTTTTGTATGTAGCACAAAAAAATAGTTTATTTGAGTAGGACACAAAATTACGTCACTTAGGTCATTGATGATTTTACTATATTAGGTTTCTGATGATTTTACTACTAGTTATTTATTCCGTACTAAACAGGTTAAGTTATATATTTGGACCGTGAGTAGCGACCTCATAAATAAAAATCTTACTGCTAATTCTTTCCGTACTTAATTTAATATGTATATTCAATTTATCTGTTTTTAAGATTTTAAAATAAGGAATGTTGTTTTCAAAAATGGTCAAAATGGATTCAATTAACCTCAATACGTGAAAGTTAAGGAATTAGTTAAAAAAGTAGACCCGATAACTATACAAACAATTCTTAACTAAGAAACGTATAAAAATATAAGTCATTCATAATAACTGAATAAATGGTGACATTTCGCTGTTGCTCGTCATTCATGCAAGTTTTATTCTGAAAAATTGCAATCTTTGACAATTGAGCGTTTCGCTTGAGATCTCTAATCGCCCGAGAGTAAGATGATCATTCCACTATAGCGCGTATTTATGTGTATATAATATGCATATCAGTGACATGAATAGAAAGATTACAAGAAAATTTTAGTTAGGTAACAAAAAAAGGCCAAAATCGGGATTTTGGCCTCTGCAGCATAAATGGGCACACCGAATGAATTGATTATTTAAAAAAAAAATATGGTACTGTGTTAGAGTTTAGCATGGACTATGTCAGCATCCTAAGTAGGACGAACGGGCCACATCGCTCTATGCGGCGCATCGCCCGGGGGCACAGCGTTCAAATCCGCACCGCACACTTGCACGCATAAAATATTCTCTCTCCTCGGTAAGCGCAAGCGCGCCGTAAGATTATGTAAATGCATCGCGGAGGTGCGCTCTCCCGGGTATTATTTCGACGAGCTAATCCTTACGGGGATGGACCTAATGACCCCCCCCCCCCCCCCTAACCCCATCGCTGACTGTCAATCTCCTTTATTAAACGCTCAGCTTCGGAGAGACTTCCATCGAGACACTTCGGAAGGAAACCACTTAATCATTCCTCGAATGGAAACGAAGTCAACACAAACCAACTCCACCCGCTTAACTGCTTTTATCCTCTGAATGAATGTCAAAATATTCAATGTGCAGCATCTGCTCACTGCTCACAGGCGAAACGCGTTATAATATTTTATTTTACATAAAAGCGCACAATTTTCTTATTGTTCGGAATACGCGCACGCTGATCGACTCTTGCGCATCTCCATAGAGAGATCAGACCACATAGATTGCGATGATCTACGCTACATGTCAAACTTAGATGGATCGTTGCGTTTAATAAACAAGCAGATACAAATACCTACTCGTATTGAAATGCATTCTAAATTTAAAAAAAAAAAAACTATTGTGACGTTACCTGCATACTAACCCAACTATAGATGGTGCAATTTCTAGATAAGTGCATAAACATCATCTCTTATAAGCATAGAATAGCGGCAATACCTGTGAGTGTACCCTAAGTAATAGAGTTCGACGATCGCTCTATCCCTCTCTCATACATATAATTAATTACCTACAGCCTCTGTCCGCCTGGGTCAGTCAAGTCAAATTACTGGTAGATAGGCGCAGTTTTCTAAATATGACATTTTTACATAAAATGCTCTCAAACAACATACTCGTAGATTGCTCAACCCTTCTACAGTCGATGTACTTAGATTATTCCTATGCTATTCTAAAAATGCTGCACACCTCGAAGTCGTGTCTGAGCTAACAAGAAACGCATTTGTGGCAACCGTGGAACAGTGGAACTAACTTTATTTGTGCACACAGACACTTAACTGGTTGGTATCTATAAATTATTTTAAGATAAAGGTGTGCGCAAAAAAAGCAATGACATATCTCATAAGGCCATTTTTACCCTCCATCCACTCCACATTATGGCGGGATATTAAAAAAAGGTATCAGATCCTATAAATATAGTTCGAGAATTGTTATTGGTGATCAGGTTTTAACCTCTAAAGAATATTCAGTCGCTTTTATAAGATTGAAGCCATGACAAACTTACCACCTCTTTTCTCTGATCCATACAGCGAAATAGTAGCGTATACATTTATTCAAAGATTTAATAATAAGGCCAATTAAAGCTTACATACAATAATATTTAAAACTTTGTTGAGCTTAACTATATTTTAGGTGTATATTGATAAATTAATGTTGAATATGCAACGTTTTCGTTTTGAATCGGATTGGCATGAAATAGTTCGGATTTTAGAGAGAACCCCGTCACGATTTAGGTCAAGGTCAGAGTTTCTGGCATAGTTTGCATTACGCCTTGGCACCTGAAACAGAGTAGACGCGCGCGTGGTGCGAGAAGGCACTCGCAGGTTGATACCTGATACCAGATATGGACAGAGGTGTTGTAACAATAATAAATAATATAAAATCCCCACCGCCACCTGTCACAATGACATTTTTTATATCCTTTCTACAGTGCGAAAAAAAAATGAACTTTCTTTTCTGTGGTTTAACCAAAAAAAGCGAAAGTGCCGTGTGCAAAATAGGAATTCGACACTGACGTTACTAACTAAAACTCCATTATCAATACCACAGAAGCTCCTCATGATTATTCCTCATATCCGCGGAACATCGTGAGCCTGTAGGATGATAAATTTCCCTAATCAATCGTTTATCTTTTGTATAGGTTCATAGGTTAATGTTGTGCATTTGGATTGGGTATTTTACACGGCGATTTTCTGGCATAGAAAGCCCGTGATTATGACTGTTTTAATAACGTTATAATCGTGTTCATCTGAGATGGTACCAAAGGTATCTTCGGAGGAATAGAGACATATTGTATGTTGTACATATATCCTACTATTATTATTACAAATTCAAGGAATACAGCGGCGTACTCGCTAGATCGCATCTCGAGTGCGCAGAACGGAATTATTAATCGCCGTGCGTACATTCTCAGCTGAAACGGTCGCTTTATCGATGCATCTCGCGCGGTCGAGCACATCCCGCTTGGCGCAGAGCCCGAGACAGATTGTTTAATTTTATTTATTAAAATTACATTATTAATAAATCAAAAGTTTGCCGTTTTGAGCACACAACTTCTAATCTTCACACTAGTATATTATCAGTACCTATATAGAATAATTTTACACACCGGGCAAGATTTTTACGTAATATTAAACCATATAATTATATAAGGTGTTTTTTTTAGAGGCGTGGTTTTCAATCTGGCACTACTTTTTTCGTAGTTGGTGTTTTTGACAGCTGTCACTTGATTTATGCTCAGTTTGGTTTGCCATTTCATAATGAATAAAGTTACTCCTGAACAACGTTTGCAAATAGTGCAAATTTAGAAAAAAAACACTCTAAATTTTTTTTAAATCACTAATAAAGTAAAAATCGTGTCGTGGGCCTGTGGCGTGGCCTCCAAGATCGTGCGATTTAACACCGCTGGACTATTTTTGTGGGGTTATGTGAAGTCGCTTGTCTACGCAGATAAGCCGGACACGATTAACGCCTTGGAAGAGAATATTCGGCGCGTTATTGCTGACATACGGCAACTTGCTGCAAAAAGTGGTTGAAAATTGGGCCTCTCGGCTGGAATTTGTTCGAGTCAGCCGCGGCGGCCGCTTACCCGAAATCATTTTTAAAACATAATGGCAAACCCTTATCTTTATAATAAAACTAAATTCTTAGCCATAACATCAAATTATATGCGTTTTATCTCTTCTTGAAAACCACGCCTCTAAAATCATCACCCTATATTACAACCGCTAAATCACATTTAAACAGTCTTAGTTAAACGCTCTTAAATATTATTTTGTTTAAAATGCGCTCTGAGTTTATGTGTTTGCTGACTTAATTATACATACAGCTGTTCTCAAATTTAAAATTCAATGTCGCTTACGCGACCTTTATTGCACACATACTTACTAATAACCTAGCAAAATTTTAAATCAATTATTCAAAAATTACACACCTTAATCCGACACGTAAGTAAGTATACAGAAAGAATGAAGTGAAGAATATTCAGATCCTTTTTATATCCTCCCAACGGATTAAAACCGGGCTTCGCCCGGGTTGACAGCTAAATCCTGCGGGCGGCTCTGTAGGCGCTTTCGGCTCGCGACGACTCGTGCCTGCCGCACTCGGGATAAGACTCATCGCTAATGTAATAACGTGCAGTGCAGTATCTACTCAACTGTAATTACCTATTTCTGTCATCTGACATGCATAGAAACTCTTCTTGTATACTGTTTCGACCTAAAAATGTTGTAAAATGCTGTAAATAAATATTAAAACACTCTTGTGTTGTCGGTGAGGCATTATTGGGCGCAATTCCGTATGTCTTATTATTGTTTTCATGATGCGAGGCCGTTCATTACAAGGAAACACTGAATTACTAATTAACTGAATGAGTGTTTTTTTATGTACGTCTTGTTACTCAACTGAGTGTTACTTACAGTGTTGAGAAAAGCGCCGTTAAATATTCTCAACGCAAAAAATGAACTGGCCGGATTTGAACCACCGGGGATTCGAACCGATTTGGAAGCAGGCGCTTGCACTACTGCGCCACCAGGTCGCAATTAACAACAGTTATGACGAATTGTACTTCGAAGACAAATCTTGCAATTTCTTAGTAAAAAAAAAAATGGGTCTGCGTCGGATAGGACGGTGGAAGTTATACTTCTTTAGCCATTCGCACACACACAGATATATAAATGAAATATAAGACACTTTTCTCTGTTATTCAATATATTATTATAAGTTACTTCATTTTTATACTATACACCTATACATTATCATTATTAGTTCGTATATTCGAATACTTTGTATAATTTGTGAAAAAAAAATCACAGCCGAGGATCGAACCAGGAACTCTAGCGTGGGAGACGAGTGCGCTAACCACTGACCCACCGAGACTCTGGGGTATCTTTGGTAGAAAACGTATAAAAAAGCACTCTACGGATTATACTCCTAACGCGTGGCGGGGTTTCTCGACCAACATCCCATCCCAATGAGTACAGCGGCCGCAAAGAAGTACCTATAACTTCAAAAATGTGTGGTTCGGTCTCAGCATGTGCTGGGCTGGGCTGGGCTGGGCTGGGCTGGGCTGGGCTCGGTTCTCCCACACGCCGCCCGCCGCCATATCGCTCAGAGCTATGCAAAATTACGGAACGGAATGCAAAAAGCGCGCAACAGAATTATATCTCATAGCCGTGCGCCTCCATCCTCTGCTGATCGATTCATTTTTTTTTTGTGTACTTACAGCAGCCTAAAGCAAAGTTTTTTATTGCCCTTATACGCAAAAACACATTAAAAAAAGAAAGTTATATGTCAAAACTATTTAATTGATGCCAAATCGAATCGCTGGATGTCAGTTTTTAACCCAGAGTAAGAAATTGTATATAAAAAATTACATTTGGTATAAATTCGGTCAGAGAGGAAATTCCGACGCTTCGCGGGTCGATAATACCTTGATATCGTTACGGTTGAGCGCATTAACAACAAATAGTACGTTATTACACGATCTGTTTAATATTATCACGTATTCTTAATTTTTTTTTTCTTTGAAACCATGATGAATTTTAAGTACCGTCTTTACATATAACACTAGGAACCGATAAGTTCCTAAGTTAAATATATAACCGATAAGTTTTTGGTTATCGGTATTATATTATAAACTTTATCGCTCAGTAGGTAAAAAAAGTATTCAAATATATGGATCCACAACCTATTTGAATAGCTTTCTTCCTAAACAACACATGTCCAAATGCTAATTTTCCAGTTGAGAAAAAAATAATTCCGGGTCCACTAAAATGTTTGTTAAAATTCAATGGTTTATAAAAATTATATATTTTATTCTTTTTAAAACCCAACACAATAAAATGCGAATATTATGGTTATTTATTTAAATTTTTGAATTTTCTGACATGAGTTTTTCAGAAAACGAAATGTCGAATTCAAAGATATTTAAGATGATTATGACGCATTGGTTGGTCCATTACAATAAAATTATTTTTATTTTTATCGATATAATCATAACAGAAATTCCTCACTAAGGAAATTTTCAAACCGTTGAATAAATAAATGTTGACATTGTTTAAACAACTTGGAATTCTGACAATCTATGGCTTATATATTCAGGAGAGTTTGTGTGAAATAAGGACAAAGTAGTAACACATAACCAGATTCATGTACAAGAATTATGTACAAACGGTCATCTCAAGTCAGTTAAATTTAAAAAAAAACAATAATTATAAGCCACTCATTTTTAATACAAATTGCCAGAGAAAATAAAACTAATTTCTACATTTAACATTTTTAAAAAGAGATTAAGAAATACTATTAAAAAATAATGTATAGTTTGAGGAGTTCTAATTACTAGCATTCCCTTTTAAGTTTTAATAATATTTTTGTAAATTTTGTTTCTGTTATTTCCTGCGTAAGCAATTTATTAGATCTCATTTACTATTTATTTTACTTTTCATTTTGTTTTCAGATTTTTGTAGGTCTCGGAAAATTATATTACATTCCCTTGTAGAAATTTACTACTAATTATAATCATATATTATAGAATTAATATACAACTAAGGCACCGCAAAATAATGCGCCGCTATCAAATTAATTAATCAAAATCACTCTGTTTCGCAAATAGACGAGTGCAGGTATTCAAGTGCGCGGTATTAAGTTGTGAGGTCTAAACGTCCGCGTCAGTTTAGCGAAGGCGCCAGGGCCGGGTCCGCCCAACCCGCCCAACCCGGCCAGGCGCCGTCGGGTCCCTCAAGGCCACGCGACGTTGCCGAGATCGGCTTTTTTAACCAACGCAGGCCGCAGTTACTAGCATTCTATTACCGACATTATGACTGCCATTATGACATTATGATAGCCAAACCTTTTGCAACGCTATTTAATTGAATGAATATCGAATCAAAATGAGAGCGGCTATACATATCTACGTGACGTATAACTACATAAATGTTTATTGAAGTAAAACTTCTTCACACATTTTTACCCAGCGGTCACGTTGATTATCTTATATATAGACTAGCCACCGAGCGAGCAGATTATAGTATTTATTTCTGCCCGACCAATCCATCATTTATTGTTTCAGACAAATTACATTCTTAAACAAAATCTAAACAATGCAGGATTAAATCATATAATTAAAACAAAACAATACAAATATTACAATAACTAACAACAATTTTAACAATTTTCCCTTGTCCTAAAACTGGTGCGATGATTATCAGCGAGCTGGGGACCAGAATCGTGGAGAAACGATTTCCCCTAGAAGGGAAGAGGGTCGAATACATAGTGCTGTTATCCAGGGCGAAGAAGCTTATATAAATAGGCTTGCGGAAACATTGTTGAATGTAGGACTCTTGATTATTTAACAACTTAACAAATATTTAATAAACTTGAGGCACAGCTAAGACATATAGATGAAAAATCAAACATTAAGAAAAAATAAAAGAAAACTATTAAATAGTTGTCGTGAAGTGAATTGTTTGTCAAAAGTTGTTATTATTGTTATTACTTTTAATTAGAGCTTAACTTGTTTTCCAGTACTACATTTATATAACCAGAAAAATGTACCAAATATAAATATGGTTGAAAATATCAAATTAAAAAACAATGTGTAATGTGCGTGTAGTGTGTGTGATGTGTAATGTGAAGTACAGTGTGCGGTGCCTCTATTTGTGACTTGGAAATGTTTGTGTGTATGTCTCTGTGTGGTTTAGTGCGTGTAAATTAACCTACATATTATTAGTAGAATAGTAAAAAATAAAAAAATATTAATATATATTTATTACGACTGTCTGTCTGTGTTATGTTAAAAAATATATGTATAATATTTATTTATATATTTTATAGCCTTATATTAATTATTATTATAAATCGCGTTACGAATTTTATGCGTAAATAACCCTTTATTAAAGGAAAGGAATATATATTTTAAATACGAAAATGTATATGAACATTATAATTTAACACTTAACTTATATTCTTATTTAACGCTTATATTTTAGGTAAGAAGCATAAAATCTATTATTGATCAACACCTTTTTTGTTACCATATTTAATTTTAGTAATTCGTATAATTTTTAATTGAAAACGTTCAGCTTATAGTTTTTCGACTATACCTCTTGATCAATCCAGATTGCAAACAAAACGCTCTACTGTCAAAAGCGTTTTAGAATAGCTGCACTGCGGGTTGCATAGTTAGGATGGTTATATTAAATTGGTAGACATTTTGTTCAAAAATCAACATATAAGTTGAAATTTGCTATTGCTTAACTTCGAAAAAACTATGAAGTCGATTGCTCATGTGATTTACATGCCAATTATTTAGCTGTATTAAGGCATCTTGCAATTGTTGTAAAACCACAATAATCGGCAAACTGTTACGTGCGACCATCTCAAAACGAATAACATTAGTAAGAGTTTATGCGTTTGCCAACGACAATAAATATAACTCGAAATAGCTTTTATCTATCTATACGACGTATTTGTGTCATTCTTATCGTAACGGCCCATGGTTAAAAGCTTTCCGCGTTTGTATGTCAACAATATATAACACACATTTTAGTAGTTCGCGGGCGTACAGCAAAAACTGACCAAGACGCCAGTTTATTAAATGTGGTATTTAGCTAACACGCTTTTGATTGTCATCATAAATAATCCGTGTTGCTAGTAAATTTCGTATTAAGAAAGATAAACCGATTATTCTGATAAATGTTTGTTGTGTGTCTGGCGAAGTGAAATATTATAACCATTTTCTGACAAACTTCAATACATATGTGGGTACCATAAAAAAAATGTATTATATGTGCAGTAATTAATATATACAAAATTAGGTCGGCCGCTGCGGACACGAATTGCTAGTCGCTAAAAGTGAAGCAATACGCAATAAGGCAATGTGTATCATTTAATATCCACTGCTTCTGTACAATGTTTAGTAGTAGTAAATTATTTAACAACAGACCCGATGCCTTACAGCTGTGTCCCACAGGCGTCCCCTAATAATATGATTTAGCGCCCTTTATTGGGGTCCGATCAATTCTAATTTCAAACATTTGACAGCGAGGCTATTGGTACGATTTATTTAACGCTTTCCAGTAAAAATGAATTTAAACTTAAAATATGCAAATATGTGAAAGAATGTTCAGTGCCACGTTATAATTATTATAAATTGAAATATAATCTCCGTGTATTTATTTATTGAACGCTGTAATAATCTTCTGTAAAAGCCATTGCAGTGGGTTTTTTTCTTGGTTTCATTGGTTTTTATTTTTTTTAACGTGTAGGACCTAAAGAAACTGTTCAGCTTAAAATTCGTCAACAGCATCCCAACCCGGTATGGAAGTCATCTCCTGGTCGCGACGGCTATTCAAATTGAAAAGAATCACTCGGCGTATGAAGAATGGCCTTAAGGCACATGTCACCTGTTTAACAAGAGCATAATTATAGAAACGAGTCACGATCGGACATTGTGAAAGGCATGAAAAATGTCGTGTAATCACTTGCCTTATGCCATCCTGACGTCGAGGTATTTCTCGTCGAAGAATACTCGTTCGAAATCACACGGAAAAGCAATCATATTTTAAACTTCACAAGCTAGAAACATAGAGTAGATGCTTGCTTATCTCATCCCGGACTCATTAATACTCAGACGATTTAATGTGGTTATTAAACCACATTAGAGTATTATATTTTCTAGAGAAGTTACTTCTTAGAAATTCACTAGTCAAAACGTGTCCAAAAACAGCTACCGTAAAAAAATATTTTACTGTAACAGTTACCCTGGAAATGTGGAATTAGCGCATTTGATTTGACGCTCGTTTATTGTACAAATTTATGAGGAATGAATATTTAGCAATGTGGGTACACAATTCAGTTGAGATTTTTTTTTAATTATTAAATAAAGGATACCGTAGGTATCTAATATACCTACGGTATATTAGATACCTACCTATTGAATTTTTATTATTTTAACAAATTCCTTGTCTTTATTCATTTTCTTCGTGACATCATATTTTCGAACTTTATCTGTCCAACTGACACGAAACGTTTGTAGACCCACATTTCAAAGGCTTTCAGTTTTTTAAGAACTGTGTCCATGTGTCAGAAGGACAGAGAAGAGATCTTTATTCGAAGATTTAGGCTGATATGGCCAAAGAATACATTTTAATACTAACCTACACAGCCCTGGCTCTCTCCATACGGCATCTTATTTCTAGTGAATGATCCTAGAGTGCATCCTAGGTATATATGTTTTTTTTGCTTTCTCTAAAGCAGTGTTTTTCAACCTGGGGATCGCAAAGCCTTAAATAGGGGGTCGCGGTCGCAAATACAATTATTTTAGTGAGAAGGCTGTACCTGTCTATTTTTAAATAATTTGTCAAATCGTGGTTCTATTTTTGAGACGAAAATAGACAAATCACTGACATTTGAGTAACGTAGTAAAAATAAAGTACTGAGGTTTCGTCAGTTTTGTTTACTCGTAAAAGAGTTGCGAATTCAAAAAAGGTTGAAAAACACTACTCTAATGTTATTCCGCCTACCTGAATACCATGGTCAACTACAAGTTCTTTGCTGATATTCATGACTTGATGCTAAGAGTATTGTGTCATTAGCATAGCGCATTAGATGGCGATTCTATTTATTTTAATACTATTGTCACTTTCTTGCAATGCTTTCTTGCACCCTTACACCCTGCTTTATACACCCTCGACGTTATACCGTGTTGTATTTCTGCTTCCTCGGTTCATCTGCCATCCACTCTAACTTTAGTTCTTTGTCTTCAGTACAGGTTTGCAATCAGACGGAGATCTTTGCCATCAATGCTAGTAGATTCCAGGATTGGGTCTAGACGAAGAACCCCTCAACGGTCAACAGCGCAAACACGAAATTTTGTATACGCATTCAGGTACATAAATAAAAGCTCGTTATTTAAAAAAAATATATTATTCAATTTTTACTTACAAGATGGTCGCGACCGTACGAACTTAGGACAAGACGATTTAAAATGTTTGAAATCCCAGGGCCAATTAGCTGATTTTTTTGTAGGGAAATAGTCTTGGGACACAGTATATATAGGCACTACTCGTAGGTATGTCGGCCAGAAGCCACCGAAGAGATCACCTTCGGGGTCAGATTATTTTTTGCACGTTGAACATTAGTGACCCTTCGGGTGCTCGAGAGAAGGGCGTCGGAGAGGCCCAAAAAAAATTAGCTGTGTTCGCACGTCCGTCGCGTCACGCTTGGCCGCGCGTTAAGTGCGAAAGACGAATTTCGCGGGTAGATTTATGGTCGAAATGCATTTCAGATACGCCAAGTGCAGTCGCTTTTGCACCTTACAGCGCGTTTTATTTTATTTTAATCGTTATTATTGCGCATGACTCGCTTTCGCGCGAATACGTTACGCGTTAAGGTTTTCATAAAAGTTTAGGTATACCGCAAATAGTAGAATGGCAAGCGGTCGGATTTTGGTGGCCCGGGCGGTGCTAATTTTGCGCCTGGCCTATTTCTGCCAAATTTCATTGAAGTAGATATTTTAAAGTGTTAAGATACGGCAAAATAGTAAGCATATTAAAACCCGAACCTTTACCTACACTTTTATTATCCAATTTATTATTTTGTTTACGCAAAGATCTCTTTTTATTTGAGAGAAAAGCAAAATATACCTTCAATTATTTTTCTATGACCTAGGTCACGTGCAAATGATTTAGAGCCCCGATCAACTAAGTCATTTTTTTCATGTGAGTCGAATTTTTAAGTGTAGGATTATTGTATTTTTTAGAGAAAATTTAATAAAATGATTATGTAGCATATTATAAATAAATAAAAATGAAGCATTAATATGGTGTGACTCACCGCCCCGCCACCATGGTGTGTATGGAGTGGTTTGGTATGGTGTGATGTAGTGTGTAGCAGATTTGAACCTGTGGCCTCTGGGTCAATAGTCAAGCGCCCTATTAAGCGCGCTTAACTAGCATTATTGAATTTCAAGTAGATACTATAGATAGGGAAAAATTAAGCACACACGCTTTCATCGCACTTTTTACTAGTTCATAGTAAAAACCTGAAGTAAATGCTATATTAATTTCTGTAGATGGCGTAAACGATTTCTAACTTCGTAAAAATGCTAGTGTATGAGTAAATATCGCTTAAAGTAAATACCAGCATAGCAAGCCATATACCTATGGTGCGTTCACATCAAAAAAGTAATTTTAGTTACTTGGATGGTATTATGGCAACAAATAACACACTAAGGTGAGATGTGACAACTATTCGTTGATACCTAAATTATTTAATTCAATGCCCACCAAGACTGCAAATCCTAATATATAAAAAAAAACAAAATAGATTTGAAAGAGTTTGTAGCGCTTAACTATGTACAAATGTTGTATTTATAGTACATAAAATGGATTTAATTTTTGTGAGTTTGAAATTTTAATAATATTGGTAATAAATTTTTTTAACCGACTTCAAAAAAGAGGAAGAGGTTCCCAGTTCGACATGCATATTTCAGACGTTAAAGTAACATCGCTTCTGATGGATGGCATTGAACTTAGTTATATCGATGTCATCAAGCATCTCATGCTAGTAATAAAGCACGAATTAATAATTATTCAGGGTCATTATTATTCTAATTACGTAAATCATTCGTAACGCCTTCACCCTGTTTCTTGTGACGTTTAGTGTGTAAAATCATAATTAATAATCAACCTCAAAAACAAACAAATGACGTAAAAGTTTTCTTACGTTCTTATGGAGTCTAATTTACGGATATGGATTATGGTCTTTAGCCATTAAAAAATAACGCATCGAATTTATTACACGTAGGCTTATTTATGTAGGGATAAAAAAATCTAAGCTTAGTTATACCGTTTTTAACGCTTCATTATCACACTCCCCCTGACTCTAGCACAAGCAGATTTTACTTAGTCGAGTACGGCCCAAAATAATTGTATATGACCTATATTATAGCAATTCTTAATAAAAAAACAATACATTTTTAATGATTTCATTTTTATACTTCGCCCCTAGATGTACCCTCGCCTCGAGTACAGATGTGCCCAAGAGTGATGTTGCTCAGCCAAGCGCGGATAGAGAGAAGTGAGCTAGTAGGTATGTGCATCGCCTTATATGACCTCTTAATTGGTTAGGATGCGGCCACACTGTCACAGTAACCAAAGCACCCAGTAATACTCGTATATATCTTATACCCTAAACATTTCTCACAAGTATGTTATAGGCAGAAAAAAATAATGACATGAGATAGGTCATTTCATCTCTTTTAGCGCTTTTAATTATGAGTTAGTTTCTCAAATAGTTTTTTCCTGGTTTATTTTTTTTTTGTAATAAAAAAAACATTAAATTAATAAAATAAACTAAGTTCTGCTAAAACAACTCAAAGGCAATAACTACGTTGCATAGGTTATACATACGGCCTATAACTTATTTATTTAATAAGAAGAAACATTTCTATCCCATTATAACTCGTACATATCAAGTCTAGGAAGTCTGTGGCTCTAGCTTCTTACGAGGGAGGTCGATGTGTGTTCAGATGTGCCTAAAACCACACAATGCTGGAGAGCAGATAATATTTATTCTGTGCCTCCCGGTTCATTTTTATACATCGTCTCGTTTTGTTTCGTGAATTAATTGCAATACACTACTATGTGCAATGACTATTACAATAGCAAGTCTCTCACGCAATTATTTAAGGTGCTAAAACGATTAATTAATCAGTGATTATGTTGCCATTGAATTGCTACTAGAGAAGTGCTCAAAGTACTTAATTAGCGTACCTCTAATTATTTTACGGGAAGCTAACACCACCAAACAATCATAACTATGGAGTGAACTTAACGGAACTTCAACTTTAATACTTTTTTAAAATCGTTGAAAACATACCAAGTTTGTTTTTTTTTTTTAATAAATAATAAAAGAATACTGACAAACGCAAGTGCGACTTTATGAAAGTATTTTAAGTATGCATTTCGCATCAGAATCTCACATGACTACATAGAATTCCTCCGGGGGCGGGCGTCGCGATCCGAGCACAAACATTACCATTATCGGCCCTTGAAGACGTCGAATTTCGCCGAAACGTTTCGACGGGTTTTGCCTCCAACCCGCTCGCCACCTTGGGCAATTCGTCAATGTGCACTTTCCTCGATCTTATCCGGGGGCCTTAATTCGGTAGATTAACGGCAGATAGCGCACCGCAGCGCCGCCCCGCAGTGGCGTGCGGCTGAATTTAATGGAGGGGTGGAGGTGGGGGTGATGACCCCTCTATTCGACAGATAGGCTCAAAAAGGTCGAAAATAATAACCATTTTTACTAACACAAATATTTTAGTAATCGGTTGTCCTTTGGGCCTTAGTGCAGTATAAAATATTTATAAAAAAATAAACAGAAATTCTAAATCTAGAAATCTATATTTAAAATAAAACAAGCAACAGGATTATCGGGTTTCATGTGTCTGTAATTCTATGTAATGAGGTATATAATTTGTAATATGTAATAATGTATGCTAAAGTAAAAATCAATAGGTATATTTACATAAATATTATAACAATATTATAACATAAATATTTACATAAATATTTAGAATCATATGTAGGTACTTCTTTAAGTGGAAAAAGGGGCGATGGCCAGCAGGATGCGAGTTAGTACGTCGAACGGTTCAATGAATACTAAAAGATTAAACAATGCTCAACCCTGTTATGGGGATTATTACTGATTAGACAATCAGACTACTGAAGACAACGGAAATATGTACCTGACAGAACGCATGAGACAAGATAGGATGAAACTTCGAAAACAACGCCAGCAGCTCTGAAGGCCATCAAGCTCTGAATGCTATCAAGTCAAAGCAATGTGTGGTAAACACTCTCACCCAACAGAGTCACGCTTATGCTGGTGCCAGGACATTCACGTTTCGATGGCAACGAAAAAACAAACGAGCTGGCCAGGAGAGGTGCTAACATGCCTATGATCGGCATAACAAGAGGCCACAGCAGGTTTCTCAAAATCTGGGCTAGAAACCAAAGCCTGCAAGAACTGCCCGGATAAATAAAGAACTTATAATAAGATTCTCGCTAAATAGACTATCTGAGCTACTAAAACTAACAGGCTAATCAAATAATTACACTTGTATATCAGCTAATGACAAGTGCAGGTTATGCTAAGAAATCCCAGAAACCTCTAAACACTTACTAGGTGAATGTGGGCGTCTAATTCAAAAAGAAAGCTTTTGACCGAAACCGAAACTAGTATTTTTGGTTGAAGATGTCCAAATTCGATCGGTCACTACCAGCTTTTGCGTAATCATCTTCTAATTCTAAACCCTGAAGAGATAAAAACCATCGCAGCAAAAAGACACTATACATTATCAACAGTATGGGTCTAGAGGGTGAACTCTAAGTGGATGAAAAATGTGCAAAGGACGAGGTATACGGGGAGTGAAGATATCTCCAATTCAATAGTAAGTGTCTATGTATATATGAGCGCTATACATCCTGGTCTAATGGAATAGCCAGGTCATTAACAAAACTGTTAAAAGCAAGAATGAATACAATTGAAAGCAAAATTTGCAAACAATCTAAGAGTGCTAGTAAAGGAAGAATTACCACTCACTGCGCTCTCCTCTATTCAAGAATATTATAATATTATGTAGTCACCGATACATGAAAAAAAACGAACGTTTCGCCGTTCGGAGAGCGGCCGTTCTCGCCGCAAGCGACCCGGCAGCGAGCTCTGCATATCTAATGAGCCCGCAGTCTGTAATGCGTTCCGAGCGCACTCCGTCAAGGCTGGACGGCGTGCGAGCTGCACGCATCTCTCGCAGCGTCAGAGAATTATTAAAACAAAACCACCTGAGAAAGCGCGAAAGTATGGCTATGAGTTATCTGTCTATACACAGTATATGACCCGATTGTTAACACATGCAATACGCCATTTAATTGTATGCAAAAGTTACAGGCGGTCACGCCCTGGTTAATTGTTTTAAGATCGATCACTGATATTCCATATCACTTTGTCTATTAACTAGATTGGTTTAAATCAAATAAAAAAATATATATTTAACTTTTTTCGAGGGAAAAATAAAAATATAAATTATTAGCCGTTCAACCCAGGACTTCGCCTCGGGTTGGCAGCTAGCGGCTTCCAAAATATTTCGGTGAGGTTTCCAAATATGTCCGAAAACACCTTCCTATTTATCTAAAAAACTTCTCATAAAATCATCTATTATACAAACTTGTTCCATGTTACTCATCTCTGTCTTTTACACACCAAAGTTTCTCTAGGTTGTTTTATTTTTTTTAATAAATCTACTGCATACTTATTTGTCCTCAAAATGTGAAAGATAATAAAAGTTACTGTGGGTCATTTTTAAAAGATAGACATATGCTATTGAGGATCTTTCTAGTATATTAATTCTGTATTATATTAATTTGACGTATTACTAATAGTTTAGTCAGCTTAACACCAAATTAATGTACTACAAAATTGTAGATCTTAAAAAGTCTGCAACATCATAATTATTTTCATCTTTAGAGGACAACTCACAGTTACAATTTTTGTCATTTAAAATTTGTATAAAATTCACATAAGAAAACTTTTTAAAAAAAGACCATTTCCGATAAAAAAAGAAGTGCAGCTAATTGGCATTTCAATTTCAAACATGATTTGTAGTTACGTAATATCAAAATTCTTTATGGTTTCCGCAGGAAAAAAACATTACGTGATAATAAACCGTTTGTTGTCATGCCCGCCAGCTTCGACGCAGGTGAATACATTTAGCGATTATTTTCCTATTCTTTTATATAATTTCTTACTCGTAATAGGGAACATAAACACCCCCTTAGGTCTTCAAGAATTTTCTTGGGACAACCTGTATGTAGGTATCATTATTTTATAACAACAAAAAAAAGGTATCGAATCTATCTATATGTTATAATGCCATTACATTACATGCATTACATACATTTAGTAATGCCATTAAAATTAGTTTACTATTGCAATTAATTCTTCAATGGTATAATACCCAAATATATTACAAATGTAGAGGTCTTTTTATTATTACCTACTTTATGAATTGAGTTACAGTTCACTACCGATATATGAGCATAAAATTCCTTGAATAATTTACCAGAGAGAAAGTAAGAACTCCTCTGTCCAAAGGCAGTTTTCATTTTATTCAACCTCGGCTGATTCCAAAGACGTGCCCTGGTGGAGCACTGGTCAAGGTTAAGAACTGGATCTGTACCTTTTTCTTAAAGTAGCTGTTTTGATGAACGTTTGTCTGATTTTTAGTTCCTTAAAGAACTCTTGGAAAGAATCTGAAAGGTTTACTGAAAAGTACATAACTTTAATAATATACACTTTTGTGCTACCTCTGCCGAATGGAGGTATTTTTTACTAACCCAACCCACAATGAAAAATGTTGTCCAAAAACTTCAACCTTTTTGAATTATACGGGATGTATTTAATATCACTTTCAGGAGGTTGATTTATATAAACAATCAAACATTAATCGGTAAAAAAATATTGAAAAATCATAATTTAACGAAAGTTTGAAAGTCGCGACCTCGCGAGCGCATTGATATGTTCCAAACATAAATTAACCACGAACCCTCAAGTTCAAACGCGAAAAAAGTTCAGCGCGATGTTCAAACTATTTCCGGAATTGATATTTTTTTTTTGGTCGATGTATAGGGTGATGATTTTAGAGGCGTGGTTTTCAAGAAGAGATAAAACGCATATAATTTGATGTTATGGCTAAGAATTTAGTTTTATTATAAAGATAAGGGTTTGCCATTATGTTTTAAAAATGATTTCGGGTAAGTGGCCGCCGCGGCTGACTCGAACAAATTCCAGCCGAGAGGCCCAATTTTCAACCACTTTTTGCAGCAAGTTGGGCCGTATGTCAGCAATAACGCGCCGAATATTCTCTTCCAAGGCGTTAATCGTGTCCGGCTTATCTGCGTAGACAAGCGACTTCACATAACCCCACAAAAAATAGAGTGATTTTTTCTAAATTTGCACTATTTGCAAACTTTGTTCAGGAGTAAGTCTATTCATTATGAAATGGCAAACCAAACTGAGTATAAATCAAGTGACAGATGTCAAAAACACCAACTACGAAAAAAGTAGTGCCAGATTGAAAACGACGCCTCTAAAAAAAACATCCCTATATTATTTGCAATGATTTATAGAAGTAGGTAAAGTTTCAATTTGTAGTTGTAGTAGAGAAGTTAAGTACAAGGTTGTATACACACACAAAGTTGTCAAACGTTGGCTGCATCATTCGAGTTGAATTAATGATCTGAATCGCTTAAATTTATGATATTAATGAGCTAAGCTAATAAATTCTCCGCAGTGCCGTGTGCGAAATTCGGCGCGCGATTTTACCCTTTTGATAAATTGAGGACTTCAGACGAATAAATTACATTTCCCTATAAATTCATTGGATTGGGTCGAGCGCAAGCGCAATTTTTATGTAAATTCGACGGTGCATTATATGGAGAAAGAACCGTGGGAGGCCCCCGCGTGCAGTACCGTACATTTTTCTTATCCTTTTATTTTTATATACTCTTTCTGAAAGCTAATATCCCTATTAAAAAAAATACACGCTGCAAATTGCATTCGATAGCTTTACTAATAATTTAAAATAAATATATATTTTTCTACGAAATAATCGAATATATCGCGTGGGTTCGGTAGTTTATAATTTTTAATAAATTACGCATTAATTTATTACAATTGCTTACCAGTAATACTTGTATAATACGTGAATTGTGAAAACCTGTGAACTAACCTTGTATAAAAAAACTTTATATTTTATTTCAATTTGTTATGAAAATGTGAAAAAATAACATATTACTACATACATCTAGAAAAATATCTATTTTATGTGCCACCAAAATACATAACACACATATGTGACTTGAAGGGGGTATGGTGGGCCTGTCAATGCGACTTGGGATCTTTTAAAAAGTAAAAATTATTTAATTAAAACGTTTAATACCGACGAAATAAAACATAGCAAATATAATGTTTGCTATACATACAAAGTATTTTCGGAAGTCAATATAAGCCAGCTATTTCCTATAACTATAGGGGTGGAGGGTTGCCCCTCGCCCCGTATAGTTAAGCCTCCTCGAATAATGGCTCTATACTATACAATTCCTCGATGTCCTAATGAATTGCAGCGATTGTTAAATAAATAAATTACAATTTTTAAAAAAATGCGTATATATGATCAATAATAGTGAAAATGTGATTTAGATAGATATTTAGGTTTTTTTTTATTCCTAAGAAATATCTAGGCTTAGAAAAATCGAAATATATTATTATTTAGGTGTTATTTGTTACAATAATTTGTTAAAGTTAAGTAAATTTTTCACTTTTATTTTTGGCGTTTCATTCCACCACCTTGTATGTAAATCTGTAGATTATTTTAACATTAAATAAATAATTCGTAGTTAAAAATATAAATAAATATCGTCTTACATTTAAACAACGTAAACTTGTTGGATATCATATTTTTTATTTATATTATTAATTTATAATTTAACCTAGTCTTTAACCTAACCTAGTCGAGGAAAGTTTTATAGGTAACGACTTATTTTTTAAATACAATTATGATTGTTATAATATAGGGTGTTTTTTTTAGAGGCGTGATTTTCAATCTGGCACTACTTTTTTCGTAGTTGGTGTTTTTGACAGCTGTCACTTGATTTATGCTCAGTTTGGTTAGCCATTTCATAATTAATAGACCTACTCCTGAACAACGTTTGCAAATAGTGCAAATTTAGAAAAAAACACTCAATTTTTTTTTTAAATCACTCTAAAATAAAGTAAAAATCGCGTTGTGGGCCGGTGGCGTGGCCTCCAAGATCGTGCGATTTAACAACGCTGGACTATTTTTTGTGGGGTTATGTGAAGTCGCTTGTCTACGCAGATAAGCCGGACACGATTATGCGTTTTATATCTTCTTGAAAACCACGCCTCTAAAATCATCACCCTATATAATATAAACTGTGGTAATAAAAAAGCACGAGGTACATGAAAAAAAAACACAATATTATGCACCTACAAATAGCGTCGAGTATTTAGATGCGTCGCGATCCGGTTCAGCGCGATCCGTGCAGAGCGATAGCGTGCGGCACGCCTGGAGACGACTGACGTCGCGCGACCGAAACGTCGGCCGATCTCGTCCAGATAACGCTCGACATCGATAATCCCTTTTGACGTTTCTCTTGTCCCACTAAACGCAACTTGATTCTACGGTAGACGTATCTCTCACTTAGTACGAGAGCCCACCACAGGAATTCACAAATGCTTTTATTTAGTCCTCATTGAGATACTTTGTGTGAATCATTTCTATCCGCATCTTACCCGACAAAAGTAACGAATACACGCGATAAAGTTTAAACCGCGAGTTTCTTCTTATAATTTTTTATGTATAACTTATTTAGTATCCACCTTGTACATTTTTCCCTAGGCAGTGAATCAATCTAATTGCAACACGCTCATTCGGCTAAACTTGACGACACGCTAGGTCGGTTAAACTCGGGTGGACGCATGAAGGTTCACATTGGTTTCTTCTTATATAGGCGTGCGGAAACATTGCTGAATGTAGATGCCAGTATGGGGTGATGATTTTGATATATAGATTAATACATTATTATGGATTTGATGTAAGGGTTCGGGGGGTTTACAAGGTCGTCGGTAATGACGTCCACGTGAAACAAATTCGAGCGGGTATACCTATAGCATACGGGTATACCTTGGGACTGAACGGACTTCACCCTTAAATTTCGGGCGTTAACACTTCACTGTGTTATTTGACTAAGCGAGTAATTGCGTTACGCTGATGGTTAGGGCTCTCGGACTATTGCGGCGTAAGGCGTCACATTTCGTTGTAAGACAAGCGAAAGGCGGCTCTTAGACGACCGTTATGTTATAGGAGTTAAACCAAGATTTAAGAAACGATTTAAAGATATTCCGGTCTTCGTACGGTCTTAAAAAAATATTTCTAATCGATATGAGATGACTTGACGAGCCATACGTAAAGCTTACAGCATCTTTATCTATCGCAGATCGACGGTTTTGATACGCGAACTGGAGCAAGTGCGAGTAGAAACATCTAGATAGAAAAAGGTTTGCGTCTATTTGAGTCCCCTTCGCTCACTATCTCCAGGTCCTTCGGGCCAACAAACATTCAATTCTCAGGCCTCGAATATAATGAAAGGTTCGCCATTAATTTCACTTAGTATATTTATATTTATTTAACTATTTCGAATTCCTCAGACGTCTTAAGACGACCTTAGGAAATCTCAATTGTTATTTTAAATTGAAAAGTTGAATTTTCTGATGATTAATACTGATCTCCAGGCAAAACACCGTTTAATTGATGTCAATCCATCCCAGCAACACGTTGAATCATAATTGGTATTGAATTAGGTACCGAAATTAATTTTAAATATTTTAAAAAACGCTTGAAATATTTTCAAACTTTTATTCACACGATATTTTTTTAAGCTGATTAGGTTGGCGCCGCCTTACATGTAAAAAATAAAACATTGCCTACTTATTTATAACCTTTACTGACGATTCTAATAAAATAACAACATACAATTCTAAAATGGTTATAACTATTAAATACAAACAAACAAATCAAATAAACAAACATATACAGAGATTAAAAAACAATAAAATCTACAAGTTTTGATAACTTTCCGGTTCAGGTATTGAAACAACATTAGAACTTGCATTTGTATTTAATAATAGAAAATGGAATATTTTCCGACTGTTATAAAGTTACTAAAACTGAACCTATTTTTAAAAAAAAGGAAAAGAAACAGATATAGAAACTATCGTCTAAATTACTAGAAAAATCGTACATTAGTTGGAATAAACTCCAATGAAATTTTTAAGCCATACGATAATTTAACGTTAAACGACATTTTGGTTCAAAGAGCACTGTGCCACTTCTTTATCAAAAAATCAAGCTCAATTACACGCGAATCTATTCACAACCATTACACCAGAAATAACATTAATTATCTTTAACCTTTAAGACCAAACTCAACTAAATTTAGTAAAACTAGTTCTTATTTGTGTCTTAAATTGTACAACAAAATACCCGAGAAAGTTTAAACAAATACGTGAAATAGACCAATTCAAGAAGGTAAGTTATATTTGTTGATTTTGAATATGTATGATATTAATGAATTTTGATTCTCAACCTTCTATTTGTTCATCCTTCAAATTTAAAATTGTTTTGGTTGTTTTGTTCAAAAATTGTAAAACATTGTAAAAAATTGTTAGGGAAATAAATACCTTGTATCTTGTCTACCTATTTTACACAGAAAATTATAAAAAGTGACTTCAAATACTTATTTCCTATATTAAAATACATCAAAGATATGAAGATGTGGTGACATGTCCAATATACATTTAAGAGCTCTATTAAAATATATTTACTGAAAATTAATTAAAATTTTTATAAATTACTAGAAAAAAATATTTTAAAAGGTAACTCGTGTTGATGTATATTTTTGTTTTCTAGGTAATATTGTTACATTAATTTATTTTTATGTGGTGTAAATGTGTTTTAAATATATAGGTAATTTCTATGTATTAGGTTATTTTTTATGGAAATTGACACCTGTTATTATTTTTTTCATTTCTTGATAGTAAATAAGTTAGGAGTAACAATTTTAGGTACCTTTTATCATAACTAATTTAATTCATGTACCTTTATAAACAAACAGTATTGTGCGGATTTGTTCATTCAGTGCGCATGTGTATATGTGAGCCCCCTGGTTGCTATGCCATGTGGTCATAAATAATTTATAAAAAAGACAAGCACTGTTTCTTTGTCGCGCTCCGGTGAGCAATACGTCTTCCTTGGTCGCGCGGGGATGAAAGGATGAGGGGTTGCGGGGGTGCGGGCGCCCTGTCAGACGAGAGCCACGGGCCGGCCGGAGGACAGCTCGAGGCCACGCGGCAGGTCCGCAAGATAGGCATCTCATCCGTGCTCCTCACATTTCGTGATCTTTGAACCTGTCCGCCGGCCAACAATGGAGACACGCGGCGCTCGCCGCTGGAGAGGTCGTTTGTCTCCCGGACCGGCAGGGAATAAATCAGGAATTTTGCCGAACCGGCTTCGATCGTGGCCTTCAGATAGGGCTTCGCGACAAACATCGATGCGCGCATGAATCATGACGTCATGCCGTGTCTGAGACGAGGCTTTGCGAATAACGCAAATAGCTTTCTCTTATTTTGCGAGCAAAGTGCCTCAAGAAGATGTCATAACAATACATGATATAACCAAAACGTTCAGCCATTTATTGGTAATTTGATATGAACGTGATTTATTTTGTTTTTAATTACGTTCACTCATTATTACTCCGGATTTTTTTTCAGATGTAGTCCCATTCATTATTTTTTTAAGTCTAACTTTATTTTTATTACCTACTTAGCTGTACAACCCCGGCTTAACATTTCAACTGCAACCTACCTACTGTCCTACTATATACAAGTTACTTTAACGACTATACAAGACACCCGCAGGTCTATTTCATTTTTTCCCGTAAAAACCTCATTCAGAAGTATCGGGAACGAATAAATCTGTCATGCGCAGCTGGGCACTTCGCCTAACGCATTCCGTCCGGCGCATTCAGCGTTTTCTACGGTCATTGAGGCCATAATTTCTACAAGTTTTTTTTTTAATTTCTACAAAGAAACCCTGATAAAAAATAGCCTAGATTAACCTTTGAAAAGTCCTCTACCTGATAATGAAAGTCTCGTTAAAATCGGTTTAGCCATTTCGGAACAGACAAGACAAAATAAAATTCGTGTCTAGGTTTTCAAGTATCAATCATATGAACCTAAAATGATTTATTTCGAAATCACAGACAGACACTTCAATTTTATTTATATGTGTATAGATTTAGAGCCCTACCTTTTTTCGGTGTTCATCCAATGTCATTAATTTCTCATTTAATAGTACAGGAACTTCCAATGACACATCAGAATTATCATAAAAATGCAAAAACATGCCATGGGGAGATGTAGAACAAATCGGATTCCCTCTAAGCATTGACATTGACCATTGATGCGTATGTTTATTTAACGCGTTTTGCGTAGTGTTTAGTGACGTATGTATATTATTGCGATTTTTTTTTTAAATTATAATAACAAATTTATATAATTTTAGTGGAGGCGAATTTGCAAATAAAACGCCGTCTTCAAGTGATCTCAAGGCTTGAACAAACATTTTTAAATTATTACTGTTTAGATAGTGAGCCAATGATACATAATATATAAATTTATAAGACAATCAATAGAGAACTATTGTTACAATTCGTAGGTACTGACTCTTATAACGCGTTATAAAGCTATTGAACGCCATAAGATAAAATTTAAAAAGGAACTTCACAGCTCCATGACAAATGAGGCGACGTCAAATCGTAGTAGAAATGTCAAACGACAGCAACGTGCGAGATGATCTTACATCGATAAATGCGCCTGACGAGGCTGGTCCTGCAGTTGGCGCTTCTGGCACTCTCGGAGGCGGTCAGATGCAGGCGAAGAGCCGGAGGGCAGACGCGCGAGCGCAGGTCCTGCGGCGGCAGAGACTGCACGGACGAGGAACTGTATCTCGTGAGAAAATCGCGTCATATATTCCAGGAGCTTATCGCTGTCGGCGATCTCGCCGAGATGAGGGACGCGCCACAGCTCGAGCGAGTCCTGCAGTACATGGAGAATGCGCTGGAAATAGTCAGCGCCGAGGCCAAACTGCACGCAGAGGCGATCCGCGTCGCGCTAGCAGATGCCATTACTGAATACATGCACGGGTTTGTGCTGCCCATTGCTAAGCACCTCTACTACGCAGGCGCTCTGCAATACGCCGATATAAGCAAGGCGAACAATTTTTACGGCTTTGCTGCGAATATGTCAAGTATGAATGAGTCTGTTATAGGGGCTACAATACCCTTCTCTAATTTCTCACAGTTGAATCTTAATATAACACCAATTAGTCAACCGAAAACCAATCCAGACGAAGATAACTGCAATGAGCTGTTCACGACGCTGACTGCCGATGGGGAGACGGTAATAGCGCTACCCTACTTTGACACCCACAGCGTCGCTCTGCCGTTAAAAGAAAAACCCATTAGGGATTTGCGCTCGCAATATTCTGATAATATTCTCGTAAAATTCTACGAATATTCAATAGAGTGCTTTATCGAAAAGAAATCTAACTATTCCTATGTGCGAAATTTCCGACGAAGCTTACTCGACCTGATAAACACTAATGTGGTGCCACGTTTGCTCGATCCTGAACTGTATCCAGCGTTCGCGGGGAGTATAAAACTTATACATACATTGAATTATTATCAGGAAAATGAATCCGATGCGTACATGTTTTTGACAACGCGCAGTTTATTTAATGCGAACGAATCGAATTATTCTAGTGACATTGCCGAGAATAGTACTATACTAATAAAACCGACTACGCTGACTGCTGCGTTGCTAAGAATGGTATTCATATCAGGCGGACTTATGGGTATTATATTTGCATTATTTGCATTTGTATTGTGTAAGTTATGTATAGAAAAAATACTAAAAACTAAAAGAAGACGATATTGCGGCGATCTAAGCATGTATAAAGTAGTGCCTGGACTCTTTGATTCCCTAGAGAGTATCGACAAATTTGAATTACCTATTGCGAAACACAGCACAGATTCGCCGCGAGAGGATGGTACAGTACTAATCGTGGAGCCCAACCATGATGTTAAAACGACCGAGGCCACGACACAAACCAAACCGAAGAAGCGGTTCAAGTGCCGAACCGCAGAATTACAGGTGTATAGCGATGAATTGCATCTAGAAAATGTCGGGAACAGCAGATGTCCCGTTCACGGCACAAGTGAAACAATATTACCTATATTGGAGACAGATCCTAATGCGACGGTGGACTGGTCGAATCCACTCGATGTCACGAGTAAAACAAATAATTATTTTGAATCAGTCTTGTATCCAGCGCAGGCAACGCGAGCTCAAGAAAACAAAGGAAGTTCCACGTCTTCGGGGGGGTCTTTCGATCTATTCTCATCCAAGTTCCATGCTCTATTCAAAAGAACGAGGGGGGTTAAAATTCCAGAAGAAGATAGTGTTGAATTCGGATGGACCGCTCACAAAAAACAGTCATTTCTTAGGAACGCTGTAAATTATTTGAAATTTGGTCGTTTCGGATACTCTTGCTCAGATATAGCTGAAAATAAATCTTGTGATATTTAAGGTTAGCCCGCGGTGGTTCAGTTTCATTTTGTTATATATCTTTAAATGATGTTTAATATCTTTTTTTATAATTATTGTTAAGTGGATTCCTTCTTTTTTTTTTTTAAGAACTACATACTTATATACTTATTTAATATTTACCAACCGTAAGTTTGGAGTCGTTGAATAGAATTTCGAATACAATCTTAAAAGTAAATGTTGACTTTTGGTCTTGTAGATTGCTCGATAGAACTAGTTCAAATCCTCTAGTCGCATGTTTATGGCGGTGTGGGTTTGAGTAAAGGCGCATCCATCGCCTGAAACCAGCGTTTTGTTTGAGCTGTGTTGGTTTAGTTGTTCCAAGGCATTCCAGGCATACCAGCGAACACCAACCTTGCATTTGGAATGGTTAGATTTTTTCCACATTGATTCCCATCGCGTAATAATATTATCAATCCGGCCTTATAAAATCAATGTTATTTTGCAGACTCAACGAGGAATCGAGACAAACCACAATAATTTCCTCTTTCGGAGGTCTTCGGTAATCTGTTGCCTATATACGAAATTTATTCTATTTAGTATAAAATATAAATTATGTTGCTCTTACTCACAGGCCATTGAATTTAGTAGACGCGGCGGTATTGGTGATAATAAACCGACACATCTACCGACGCAATCACTGCCTAACATCGGGCGGAGCTTAGTTTTCGACTGACGGAAATATCATGATTTTGTCATATCCGCTGGAGCTCGCTTACGGCGGGTCTATGCCGTTAATTATTTCTATGCTCTTACTGGACACCACCGCGTCTGCGTCGCGGATTAGGCAAGGTTTTAAAGGACTTTAAAGGTGAATCGACAATAATTTTTATACTCACTACTACCGCGCTAATTACACTTATTTCCAAATATCGATGGCGCAACATTTGGAGTGGCCGTTTGCAGAATTAAACAGCTTTTAAATCGCGTGCCAACTGTGGCGACCCCTGCAACACGGAGCGGTCTGTTAGGTGTGAATCGAGCGAGCAAATAGTCGATATAATTACCCTGCAGACGTTGTCAACGGCCTTTCCAAGAACAATGCGATTAAACATGCCGTTGCGCCGTGCGGTGTTTGTTTCGCGTCTCGGACTCTCGTTAGCTTTTTCCCTTATTTTTTATGACGCCATGAGTCTCGTTCGCGGAAAGGCACGTTCCCGTCACGACGACGAATGGAGGCAAACGCCTGAGGTCAACGTTGCATCAGAATCGCAAGGGTTTAGGGAACCGAACCGCAACGAAAAGAAAACTCATATAGGTATGTGTAGAACAAAAGTTGTCCAGAAGAGAGCAAATCTAATGCAAGACCCATTCGTGGTTTTTGTGCTGGTGGTGATCGTATAAACCATACCGTAAATCAAACTGTACTTCCCTGTTACACTTTTTTTTTGTTGTTAGTTTCGAACTGCGGTTTAACTGACATCAATAAAAAAATATAATCCATTCGCTATATTGGAAAGGGGAACACGCCGGTTAATGCCGAAGTAGCGGCCGTCGCATTTCGGAACGTGACAAATCGCTAAATTGAGTTTTATTCAAACACATGAGCGCAAGCAGGCTCCAGCCAGCATCCGACAGGCAGCCGTTTGCTGAGATCTGACGATGTGACGCGGACCGCCGACGGAAAGTTACCGTAAGCTAAACACGAGGAATGCAGTAAAGAGTTTTATACGAGAAACTTTTGCGAAATAAAATTCAGACATTCGTCACGCATGGAAGTGATTCATGACTGGCAAAGCAAATGTTCAAGATTTTATTTACCTGCCGATATTGTTTATATATTTTTATGCAATCTTTCTGCATGTATGTAAGCTAGAAAAGCACTTTTATCTAACAGCTTTAGGCATCTAATGCTGTAGTAAAAAGAACTTGTAGTTGGATGATAAGAATTTTACCATCTATTTCTACTAAATTCAGTTGTGATTCTGTCTTTACCTGGTGCCTTTGCCTTATATAGGGTGATGATTTTAGAGGCGTGGTTTTCAAGAAGAGATAAAACGCATATAATTTGATGTTATGGATAAGAATTTAGTTTTATTATAAAGATAAGGGTTTGCCATTATGTTTTAAAAATGATTTCGGGTAAGTGGCCGCCGCGGCTGACTCGAACAAATTCCAGCCGAGAGGCCCAATTTTCAACCACTTTTTACAGCAAGTTACAGCAAGTATGTCAGCAATAACGCGCCGAATATTCTCTTCCAAGGCGTTAATCGTGTCCGGTTTATCTGCGTAGACAAGCGACTTCACATAACCCCACAAAAAATAGTCCAGCGGTGTTAAATCGCACGATCTTGGAGGCCACGCCACAGGCCCACGACGCGATTTTTACTTTATTTTAGAGTGATTTTTTCTAAATTTGCACTATTTGCAAACGTTGTTCAGGAGTAAGTCTATTCATTATGAAATGGCAAACCAAACTGAGCATAAATCAAGTGACAGCTGTCAAAAACACCAACTACGAAAAAAGTAGTGCCAGATTGAAAACCACGCCTCTAAAAAAAACACCCTATACATTAAGATGTCTAATTACTCCCGTCTATTTGGCTTTAATCATACAATCCATAAATCGGCCTACCTTCTTATCATCTCTGTATTAGTTCGTTATTGCATATTCGGCAATTGTTAAACATTAACCTATCGAAAGATTAAGCTCATTACTAAACTTTATTATCCAATGCCAATATTATCGACACCATAATATCCACAAAATACGTTCGCTGTGTAAGCTACTGAGATATGCAATGAAGTTCCATTTGTACCTGCATACGCAACCGCATCCACAAATAGATGTTTTATTGCAACTCCTCGGGGACCATTAAGAAAATACATGGAAGCACTTTGGCGACCACGCGCGAACTTTAACGCATTCAACCACACAAACCATACATTAAATTAATGTTCAAACTCATAAGGCATTCACCGTCTCACCTGTGAAGACTGCGGAATTTAAAATGTTGACCCTTGTCTATGAGTGGCATTTTAAAAAAAAATATATTTAGATACCTTCATGTCGTGTCTTCAACACAGCGAAGGCAGATGTTTAAAATTCAATTCGATTTCTGAGAAATTCAATAAATGATAAACTACTAATAGTTCTTTTTTAGATGAATTGCTCTTTAATAAAAGAAAAAATAGCAACGCAAATGATGGGTCTAGAACATAGAAAAGTTTGCTTTTTTTTTAATCCTATAAGTATTATGAAACTGTAATTAAGGCGCCCCGGGACGCATTTGTCCTTGAGATTAGAAAGAGTAGGCTTTATTCGAACATTGACGTGTAGAAAAGAGACGGATATACTCGCCAACCGCGAATTCGTTACATTTGGAATCGATGAAACATGTTTTTTGTATTTAAATAATTATTATCATTTGAAAAAAATGTTTTTTTTTAAGTAATGTCCTAGATTATTATATTGTCTATCTTTGGAAAGAAAAAATAGGTTCGCGTCACATACACAACTTAAAACAAAATCGTTGCAAGAAAAAAACAACACTTTCTTATTTATTTATTTTCATTACTATAATAAGGTGTGTTTCGTTTTTTTTTAAGCAAAGGACTAAATTAATATATGTAGAATATTGTGGTATTTTTAGTTTTAGCCATTTGTTGGGAATAACTTTAACAAAATGCACCAAAATACGTTACAAAACACGTTTTAGGGACTGGTGGCGCCTTAAATAACAACTAACAATTGCTTACTGACCGCGCAGAGAGTAAACCTGACGCCCTATAAGAATAAAGGACCTAATTTCAAGGACGACTGTCAACGTGTTCGCCTTAAATGTATTTGTACTTGATACTATTGCCCAATCAGTAATATTATCGATTCAATGGTCATTTGAAAAATTGAAAACAATATTCAAAGGTTTCAGAGTAAATTTGGTGAAAACAATTTAAACGAACTGATAAAAATATTTGTCTATGAAAATCTTTATAAAATGTGTTGTGTCATATACAAACTCACACATACAAAATCCTGTGTCAATATGACTCATAGAGGTAGTCATAGGTCTCGCATTTTTTCTCCAAATATCGATAAGAATCACCTTATCAGCCGGAGCATGTTTTTTTTTTCTTTTTTACTTTCCGAATCAAGAAACAAGACCAGGAAGTAAAGTATTATCCTACCTTGATCTTTTGTGGAGATTGCAATCCATTTTGTCTGTTTTTAGAATAATGAATGTCTTTGTGAATTGTGAATGGTTCACAAACATACACAGATAAATACAGATGTTATTCTAAAAACATATCGTCTAAACGCAGCAACGAAATAACTAGGAATTTTGGAAAATATTTTAATTATTTGTGTTTAGGTTGAAAATTATAAATTCTATAATAAGGGACCTGATAAGTTAAGGAGAGTAGAAAAATTTACTTGTGGTAGAGTCAGAAAAGACGGCGGTAATGAAGCGTGTAAAATGGTATGATATGTGCGGATTCTAACCTGCGACCTCAGCGTCAAAGGTCAAACGCTATAACCACTAGACTACCACCATATAAGATCTATCTGTAGAATCGCAAAAAACGAAGTTCAGAAAGTCTCGATGGATCACATTTTTCCCCTTTTACACCTTCTCATGCTATTTTTACTCTTCCAAAGTGCGCTTTTTTTACCCTTTCTACAATATTATTTTAATCTCTATAAGTATATATTCAGATATATAATTGTATAAAAGGTCACAATATTATATAAAACTTTCATCCTAATAGACTCCAAAGGACACGGATTATAATATTTTTGAATATCCTAATAAAACTAAACAAATTTTAAAATAAATCTAATGATATGAGTTTAAAAAATGTTTCCTGGGTCAGATTTTCGTGGTTTTCAATGAGTATGCAAACACAGTTAATATTTTAGAAAAGTAATCCGCTTTTATGATTTTTACCCAAAGCAAAATAAAGAAAAATAATATAAAGCATTTAAAATTTGTTGGATAAACAACCCAAAATTATTGCAATTATTATTAGGCATAATCAAAGAAAAACGCTAGCCTGAAATAAATCTGAGTTCTTAGTTTTATTGAACAACTACCACAAACAGACTAATATAGTTCTACGATAAAATTATAACACGAATTCTTACCATCGTTTTGTTAAGTTTCAAAAAATAAAATAAGTTTTGGCGAAAAAACTTTAGTTTTCTTGCACCCAAATTACATAACAAAAAAAACATACTGAATTTTCGAATGCAAAAATTCCGATTTGAACTGAGATGAATGTAAAAAGAAACTTAAATATAATAGAAAGATACTATAAACATTTTATATACTATAACACGAGTAGTATGTATTCACATAAACAGATTTTATCTATTTCATATTGTAAATTATCCTAGAATGATATTAAACTAAAAGATATGTATTTAAGACATTATAAAAATGTACTTTGCTCAAACCAATACCATTATGGAAAAGTGTTCATTTAGAACTTTACACTCTATGTTAATTTAATGTTTGAAATATGCTTTGCAAAAAATAAATAAAGTACCTACCTAATTACGATTACTTTATGTTTTTAATAAAGAAATATTTTTTTTTTTACGAAAAACAAATGTTAATATAGCCATTTTTATTACTATTTAATCATGATACAGACAATTGTAACTGCTGTTCGATCGTAACTATCATTAGTGCGAAAGTAAATTTATAACTATAACTAAACTATAACTTCCTTAGTTTACGAGTAAAGTCAGGTGAATAAGTCAGCAGCCACAATCCAAAGAATGGAATGTGAACTATTCGCGAACGCCATAAGGGTCGTAGGCATGTGCTGGCGCCGAGACGCCATTATAAAAATAGTGATAATCGGTTAGTGACACACCCGCGCCAAGCCAGGCCAGCTATCACACGTCAAGCGCAAACGCGTTCGAAAATATGCCGGGCCTCGAGAAGGAAACCAGTTTCACACTTTAGGGACACTGATAACGGAAGACGGGACGGACAGCGCGCTTACTCCCTACATTTTTCGACCGCGCGGCATATATTTTAACCTCCGAACTGTATTATTAATCTATTGAAGAGAATGTGTAAGCCCAACCGCAGTTATATGAGTTGAAATGTCTCTACAGGCCAGCGCTTACCAGGGCCGTTTTAACGACAGATGTCCGTTACAAACGCATGCTTAACCAAGGCAAAATCCTACTTACTATAGGAAGATTCAAATATACTTACCTTTTTAAAAAAAATACGATTCTTATTTTCATGCTTACCCGCTAAAACAAAAATTGTTTTATCATTTCTTATTTATTTATTTATTAACAGGTAAGCATACAGCGAAATAATAGCATATATATTTTCCCAAAGGGTTAATAAGGCCAATTAAACAAAAATATTTAAAACTTTGTTGAGCTTAACGCCGTTTTTTTGAAGGCGTATGTTTGGTGTGAATAAAACACGCAACTTGTGGTACTGTCCCGGCCAATCCGCCCTCAGCGGAACCCGAAGACCAATTCCTCTTCAGTCGGGACACAGCAGTGTGGAGGGTTGAGATTTCGCCGCCACTCACCAGCTCACTTGCCTGGAGCCGATGAAAGCCTGTAGTTTCTGCTTACCACAGGGTCAGCAATCTCGTTCCGACGTTTCCCATAGAATCATCCGCCAAGAGTGCAATCCATCCAAGTGCACTGTTATTGCGTCACACTCGGGGCGGAGTTCTGAAGTGGACTGAGGATCTGAGTTTCGAAAGCGTCAAGCACACAACCAAGCTAGCCTGATTCAAATGTAAATTGTTTCAAAGTTCCAAATTAATTAAAGCCTAAACTATTTTATTTCATAGAATTTAATTGAGAAGAATCATTTATTCCACGACAGGTACAATGTTATATCTCTCAATTTTGGGAGTGAATAAAACATGCAACTTTTGAATGTGAGGTTACTGAAACTACTACTGGCAGTGGGCGACAAATTAATAGACAGCGCCATCTAGCAGTCGAGCATGGAACTTCTTACATAAAACTACCTTACCTGCAGAGGTGCGTGAACAGCGTATGTGTGATGTATACGGTATAAAAGAGTTAGTGAGGGTGTGTGGTTGCGTGTGTGCATGTATCGTATATGTTGCGCATAGATAAATTAATTTTAATATTCAACGCTTTCATTTTGGAACAGATTGGCATGAAATGCTTCGGATTTTTGAAAGAAACACCACGATTTAGGTCAAGTACATCAACCTCGCTGAATCTGGTGTTGTAGGTATCGAGTAAACGGTACAGAACAGAGATTCTGGCATAGTTGGCATTGCGCCTCGGCACCTGGAATAGAGTATAGACGCGCGGGCATTTGTCGAACTAAAAGCCTGTATCATCTAGCCATGTTTGTACGGCCGTCTCACCACTGAGCGTTTATATTGTTTTAAATGTTACAAAGTAACACACATCTAATAATATTAATTAATGCGAGTAAAGCTTTATGAGTGAAATGTTCAAGCCCACACAACTAGGATGTTTTTGAAGTTATAGTTCTTTGCGCCCGTTGTACTCATTGGGATGGGATGTTGGTCGAGAAACCGCGTCACGCGTTAGGAGTAAAATCCGTAGAGTGCCTTTTTATACTTTTATACCTTTTCATTTATATATATATCCTGTGTGTGAGTGGGTGTGTGCGAATGCCCAAAGAAGTATAACTTCCACCGTCGTATCCGACGCAGACCCAATTTTTTTTTTTTTAGTTTAATCGTAACTTGTTTCTAACGCGTTGCGTATCTTCGGGAGTCACCCTGCTGCTTGCGTGCCCGCTCATTCAGGGCCTTTAGATAAGAAAGAAACTTTGCATTGCAACTTTTTCCATCGGGCTCGATAAAACTCGCGAAGGTGACAATGCATCCACTTACGCCAGATTAACGCCGAATTAATAATGGCATATGAGCCGCGTCTCGAAAGGGTTGCAAGTGTGCATTGTGAGTTACTTTGATTTTCAATTTAAAGTAACATTGTCGTTCGGACACAAAATTAAAATACTCCGGGTTTTTGCCGAAGTTATTAGGTAGGGATGGAAGTATATTAACAGAGAAAAATGGGATTAAAAAATATTTTTATTTTCTGCTCAGAGCTATTAGTTTTAAATCGCCATTGTTTAATTTTTATATTTTGTATAACTTAGTATGAAGAATCGCTGTAACTAAATTTGTAAATAAAATCAAAAAAACAATGTATGTGTGTAGTTACAACAACCGCATAATAATGTCTTAATCTAATTTTAAAATCACTATTATTTTTTATGTTAAAATTGATTATTTTATTATTATACTGGCAACTACACTTAACAATTTTTCACACGCGTATATAACAAGAAAACCTATTGTTTCTTTTTGAGTTTATATGTTTATAATTTACTCCGTCTGCTTGATTTATTATTATCAATTAGGCTGATCAATGATACTGACTTGTACTATTGTATAGGGTGATGATTTTAGAGGCGTGGTTTTCAAGAAGAGATAAAACGCATATAATTTGATGTTATGGCTAAGAATTTAGCTTTATTATAAAGATAAGGGTTTGCCATTGTGTTTAAAAAATGATTTCGGGCAAGTGGCCGAACAAGTGACTCGAACAAATTCCAGCCAAGAGGCCCAATATTTAACCACTTTTTGCAGTATTTGGGCATTGTTTTAAATTTTATTTGGATATCCCGTATTGTTTCTATGTTTCTTATTTAGAAAAATAAACGATGGTTATTCTTTGGTTGGGTAGATATAAAGATTTCGTCTTTGAAGATTACATTTTTTTCACAAGTCAAAACAAATCATGTTTAAAATCGCAGGGCCAATTAGCTGTTTTTTTTTTATAGGGAATAGGGTCTTGGGACACGGTGTATAGTGGAAGTGGATAGTCAGTCACACAAAAAGTCTAGCGGCCGCGTCATGCCGTCATGCCGTCGTGTCGTCTCGTCGCCTTCCCGCGGCCGGCCTCCAAACGCGAAGCAATCCCAGCGGCCTTTGTGACGCAACGAGGCGTGCAATCGAATTTTCGTCCGATGCCCTCTCTCCGCAAGGCGACGGAGAGGCGAAGAGGGAAGAGGGAAGAGGCGACCCTAACGAGGCGACTCGATTCCGAAATATCGATTCGCCTTTTTTGGATCGAGAAAAAAAGGCGGGAAATAAAGAAATCCGTTTCGAACGCTAGGAAGGCGTCTGAGTGGACGCGTTCTGAGTGGACCGTCCTCCCGGCAGGTGGCGCGTTGCTAACCTCTCTACGCTCACGATCCTAATCATTTTTATATTATATTTTATTTCAGGAAACAACGGCTTACATAGTAATATTACAATAAACAAAAAAACAATTAAAACACTAAGCCAATAACAATTTCCTCCAAACATAAAAAAATAGAAAACACATTCGGGAGCGAGGCCGGAACCAGGAAGTAGGAGGGGTTGAGGAATCCAGCCAATCACCAGAATATAATATATAACACAATATAATCAATTCTACTTATACAAATACATATAAATATACTACTCAAGGGCTAGAGTAGACACTCTTGAATGCCGGGAAATTAGTGTTAAATATATCGATGTCACTCAACATGTTGTTGTAAAGCTTATATACTCGATGTATATATGAATTATTTACTTATTGTTACAAATTTTTTTTTGGGTACTAGTCTGGAGGGAAATGCCCCCCCCCTCAGAATAAAATTTCTGTTAATAAAAAATATAAGCATTTGTCAATTTTGGTTCATTTTGACAGTATCCTTTCTTCAATAAAATATCAATAATTTTAACGTGAATTTATTAACATTGAATATTCTACACTTCAAACTGGTCAAATGTTAAATGTTCAAATACAAAAGTGTTGTGTGTTGTGCAAATAACATAATAATATCAAAAATGTCAAGTAGAGTTTACATTTTTTTTTTAAGTTATACTTCTTTGCGCCCGTTGTACTCATTGGGATGGGATGTTGGTCGAGAAACCGCGTCACGCGTTAGGAGTAAAATCCGTAGAGTGCCTTTTTATGCATTCTCCACCAAAGATACCCCAAGAGTCTCGGTGGGTCAGTGGTTAACGCACTCGTTTCCCACGCTAGAGTCGCTGCTTCGATCCCCGGCTGGGATTTTTTTTTCAATTATACGAGTATCCGAATATACGAACTTAATAATGATAATGTATAGGTGTATAGTATAATAATGAAGTGGCATAATAATATATTGAATAACAGAGAAAAGTGTCTTATATTTCATTTATATATCTGTGTGTGTGCGAATGGCTAAAGAAGTATAACTTCCACCGTCCGATCCGACGCAGACCCATTTTTTTTTTTTTTTTTTGAAGCTATGATGAATTTTTATATGACGTCAAAACTAATCATGTTTGAAATCGCAGGGTCAATTAGGTTATTTTTTTCATAGAAAATGGTGTCTAAATATTTAAAATAATGTCATTTTGTAGGATTACCGTAGCCTTCAAGAATAATAATTTAATTCACTGTTTTTAATCAATCTTGTAAAGTATTATACACCTCTCCACATCTTCCTATTGAGCTATAAACAGATTGTAGACATTATCATTTGCATAAAGGCGATTTTAGACTAAACATAAAATAACCTCATCATAATCAATTAACCGATATGCTAAACACTGCAACGAAAGTACCCTTCTAAGTACACTGCGGAACCCTCGTTTAGCGCGGCACAACGCACTTGGAAAGGTTGAGCATGAGCAACCCTGGAAGCACGAGGCTTCCGTTTCGGGCGGCCGGCCGTTCGAAAATGGAAGCAGCGACGCGCGGGACGTTCTAATGTGGAACGGATTTAAATTTCAAATTCGCGATGGGAAAGATGGCCGCCGCGTTCTTTAATCAAATTCGTTTGGGACACAACAATGGCTGCCTTCGCGTCTTATCGAGTTTGGGAAATCGCGTTTCCCGGCGGATTTAATGTTTACACACACACAAACAAGAAAATAAAATATACACCGCGTCCCGAGACCGTCCAGCTAATTGTTCCTGTGATTTCAAGTATTATATGTGAAGAGGGTATATCAACATTCATCATGGTTTCCGAGAAAAAATTTAAACTTTACTTGATAATATTAAACGGTTATTGTAATACGCTTCATAGATGGTAGGGTGTGATGGAGGTGGGGAAAGCGTAGTTGGATGGTGAGTGAGAGTGACCGCAACGACAACCTACCGCATCGCATTTTACACACTTTGAACAAAAAAACTAGTAATTTATCGCAAAAAAAACGCGTTTTTTTAATGTAATTTCTCACTCATAATAGGGTCTTGGGACTTCCTGTACCGTAGTTGCGGCTCTGGCCACGACAGCAGTATATACAGGGTTATTGAATTTGAATTTTGATACTTTATATGATGCATGATATTTGTAAAGCCGGTTTCCTAAGAAAAGGCCTAAACGCATTTTCCTCTCGTACATAGGATTTGTGCATCTTAGCAAATATTTGTGCGTATGTCTGTGACAGGCTTAAATTCCATAATATCTAATTATCTCATAAATAATTACGAGTAATAAAAATTTGTGTCGGCATGGAGGCGATAGTATTTCAAAAAATATTTTTTTCCTTATATATGTATAATAATAAGAAATATATATTATTGTTTTTATTATAATCATATCAATTTAAGACGCTAGGTAAGACTAAGTTCGCGCCGCCATTTTGTTGCTCCTGGAAGCTGTAATGACATGAAGAATTGGCGTCCGATCGAGTAAAACGGGGCAATTACGAGGAGCATCGAAAACCCTCGATTATGGTCCGACCGCACCGCGCAGGACACGGGTGCTCATGTTTTGAGGTCCACCGAAGCCATGTATATAAGTAAATTCCACTAAAATCACTAAATTCTTTCAAATGACAACACTCATTAACTTAACTTATTTAATTTTAAAGTAAATCTACAGATTATGCTATTTAGAAAATTATGCTTAAAAATATAATTAATAACATCGTTTAAATAAAACATTTAAGAACGAAACTAAAATATTAAATAAAGAACATAAATATTATTAATATATTTTTCAGAGTTATATCATAAAGACAACTGTTTGCTTATAAAAGTAAAAACTTACATTTTATTCTATAAATTTAGTTGAAATTATTCAAACGAAGAAATAAATAATATTTATGATTATGAAAAGTTTTTATAATAACCACTGGCAAGACCAGTTATGGTGATCTTGTCTGTTTAGTGTCTGAGACCGTAACCAGGCCTTCAGTCCAGGCGTTCAGGCCGGGAGTGTGGGGGCGGAAAATCTACCTCTTGCCCTGGGCGCACAAACACCTTGCGGGTCTACTCTATGGCACACACGCGACTAGCAACGTTTTCGTCATTTGTTTTTAGCAAGACGCTTTCTTCATCGAAGAATCAAATGACGAAAACGTTGCTAGCTCCCTTACTTATTGCGTCAAACGGCAAGCGAGCGAGCAGCGAGTGCGTCAGGGACTAACCGATTTACACGCGATTCGTACATAAACAAATAATAGTACGGAAAGATCACTCGTCCCACATTATATGAGGAAGGTGGTGGCAATGCTGGGTTGCTCTTGAGCCAATCCAAAAGGCAAAGTAATCGCTTAAATGTCAAATCGTGATATTTCTTAGTGAAAAAATTTTACAGTTACAGGTACAGTTAAGTTTTTACAGTTTGCGATTTGGAGACATTCTTTTAGGTGATTTTCGAATGTTATCATTTAAGTACATGGATTGCTATTAACAATATTTATTATAATTTTAATAGGACAGGTTACAGAATAAAATCTATCAATTTGTTTTATTATAGGACTATATCATTTTGATTATTTATAACAAATAACTTTAAGAAAATAAAATACCTATTGTTACTACATTACTGTGTCGGTCATTTATTGATTATATTAGATATCTTATTGTAATGCAACATGCAATATGAGACTTGATAAATAGCTGTAGAAGTTGGCATAAACATAAGTTGGCGAATAGCGTATTCGTCAAAATGGCAAAGACGTTCGTTCGAGCACTACTGTCCAGTAGCCCTCAGCGCATTCCTAGCAAGAGCGAGCACTCCTCAAGATAGTCCTGCTATGCAAACCGGATTGTTACTTTAATTATATATCTGCAATCATTCGCCATGGGCACTCGGCAGTCAGGATATTGGCGCTTACCAAGAGGGTGGTTTTCTCTGTAAGCCCGCGTAAGTCACTTTAATGTTTGGCTTCTATACACTCGTATAAATAGATCAACTCTCCCCGTCCTTTAGCCGTATACCTTTCGAGTGCATGTTTCCGCTTTAAGATTATAAGAAAGAAGTTAAATACCTGAATGATACATTCACCAGCTCTGTTTTCAAATATTATCTACTTATTAATTTGGTACACACATCTAGTTAAGAAGGTACAGACCATCAGTGCAACGGTAGACCAGTAAAAGTAAGATTTGTAACATGGTTTAATTCAGACTAGCTTCTTTTTTTAAACCTAAATATGCTTAATAATAAAACTTATTTATCTAACAAAATTTGAATGGATATTTTTATATTACTTATTATATTTCACTTTTGAACAACAGGTAAAAATCGTAATAGTCATAAAATGTTGAAGACAATGTTCTTTACTTAGTATAAGAAAATCCAAGATTCTTAAAATAATCCATAAAGCCAACTTTTAGTTTAAAACAAAATGTTCCCCTTATCAGATCTTTTGGATTTTCTTATACTAAGTAAAGTAGATTGTCTTTAATATTTTAGATCATAACGATTTTGTAACCGTTGGGAAAAAATACCACTTTCGATTAAATCTGAATTTAAGTAAAAAATGTTACTGATTACTGTATCTAATCTATACTACAGTCATAGTCTTACAGTAAGGCCACACTGTAAGCATTCAACGTTTCGCTGTGTTGATCCACAAAGCGATGCAGGGTTGCCGCGTTTCAAGCGTGAGTACTTATATATTTTATCGCGCTATATGGACATGGCGCGAACGCTATGAAGATACATGCTGGTTAGGGCGTTCCGCCTATAAAGGCTTAAAGGCATTGCCTACCCTGTAAAAAACTGTAAAAGTACTTAGTACTTAGAAAAAAACATATTTCAGAATAACTGGATAAGGCCATTAGAGGTCAATCTGTTTTCTACTCACTTCATTCACTTTAACAGACGTTTGACGTTAAATATTGTATTTAAAAAAATGCTGATTTTAACTCGTGATTAAAAATTACTCGTAATATTAATTTTGATTCTATTTTCTTAAAAGTTGTATCTTTGTGAGGTCAGCCCAAACACAAACGAAGTCGAAACAGACGACTTTAACTCTTATATCGGAGATTTTTTGTAGATATTCGTGATAATATTCAATCCGAAACTAAAGACCCTTATAAAAACCTTGACGAATTGAGTTGACTTAACATTTTTGATTCGTTCTTGTTTTCACTTCTACGTGTTTTCCTTTTATTTGTTTGTTTTTATTTCGAAATCGTTAGAGGTATACTAATTCCATCTGAATGTACTAATTCAATTATTTTCAATTTTTTGGATATCTCCTGTGGCTCCATAAGTTTCATGATAAAAGGTAAAAATTGTACCTAACATAGTTACTCGATATTAACATTATGTGGTGCCTTTATAAGATTATAAGATTGTATTCTAGTTTTAGAAAAAAAGCAGGAGAAAGTATTACATATTGAAATAATAGAAAATTGTAATTAAATAAATAAATTCAACGTCCGACGCGTTCGACTAAATATATTTATTTCGCTAAGGAATAAGTTGCTAACCCGCTTTTATCGGCGATCCATTTACCAGTGGAGAGAGGCGCTTGGGTTATTATTATCGCCAGCAAAAATGCGCTTGGCTTCTGGCGCGTGGAGATAGTCACCAGGCCGGATAGTCACAATTACTGTAATAGGGCTGTAATTACTTGTACGAGCGCGTAATTAATTTTTGAAAACTATTCGCGCGCTTCTCGTCAAAGGTAGGGCGGAACTGAGAATATTTTAGGATAAGTATAAATAAGTACATGAAGCGAGCATTTAAATGAAAGTAAGTGAATATATAACACATTAATATAAAGCTAGCATAGCATAGATGTCGTGTTTATGCAGAGAGAAGCAATTCCCCTACTGAGAACGGTAAAGATAAAAAAAATGTAGCATATTACTTATTATGAAACTTGTGATACTATATTTTTGAATACATATATTTACTTCATAATTTATATTTAAACATAATTTAACTGTGTATAAGTACGACCTTATACGTAAGCTAAATTGTACAATATTGACGTAACCTTATATCTTCGAGTATCCTTATCAAATCGTATCTTTTATAAAATAGCAAATATAATCTACCTTGATAGCCTAAGGCAGGGGTGCTCAAACTTGAACTGCTGGCGATCTACCTCAATATTTTTAGACTACTTGCGATCGACTCTGAGAGACTGCAAGTGTGTGTGATGCAGGGTTGTCGTACATACACGATACACCCTACCTACCTAGGTAGGGCGTACCGTAGCATATATAGATATTAGCTTTCTGCACAATATAGGTACATTATTTTAGTCAAGGTTTGGGTTAGGTTTAGTTAGGTTCTTCTCTACAATATCAATGAAAAAACTCATAGTTATTCAAAATTGCGAGTTTATTGGTTGTTACAAAACAAAAGAGTTACATATACCAGTTGATAAAGCCACCTTTTGCCGCAAGCAGTGTTATTTTATTACGAAATACATTTTTGTAGTTTAGTTACCTACCTACTTATTAAAAAAATTTTTCTTCTCGAGATCTACTCAAAAAGCACTCGCGATCGACCAGTCGATCGCGATCGACCGTTTGAGCACCCCTGGCCTAAGGCATTAAGGGGCATACAGTCGTGTTTAAAAATTGGAAATTGGCGCAAGAAAAACATTTATGGCGGTGTCCTCTATTGTTCACATCGCGGTAAATTCAAATTTAGTGTCGCTGTCGCGACCTTTATTTAATATATTTTAAGTTACATGTTCCGGAAGAGCTGACGACTCATCTACGCTTTTTCTCGGTGTGTCGCAGGTCCCAGTGCGAGACAATCAAAAAATAATTCATTTTGAACTATTAGAAAACGTTTAAAAAAGTAATCAGGAATGAAACTTTGTTACCTTTATCTTTAAATGGGGTTTTTTTTTCAATAACCTACGACTAAAAATTGCTCGCAAAAGCTATAAATATAAATATAGACACGGCAAAATTATTTTTTTGACTCAGCACACAGAATAAATTTAGAAAAAATTGCCAGAAATTGTACTAGACAAAGATTCAGTGTATTTAATTTATTTATTTTTTATCTTTGTAATCATCATCACTTCTCAGAAATACTTTGTCTAAAATTAAAAAAAAACGTCGACTTACGGCTGTAGGCCCCTTAAGCATGGCTAGTTACGATATATTTATTATAAAACTCTTTTTAAAAGATTTCTTTTCACTCTCGTATCGTTGTTTTCCATAGTTGAATAAGCAATTCGTTAATGATATACTTATATTAATAAAACACGAAATTGTGGTACAAAATTTCGAATTGGCTGAAATTTGAAAAGGTAAATATTATGCAAAAATGAAGATGGAGAAGTATATATAGAGGGCGTTAATGTTTGATATTGATTTTCGCTTTGAATACCAGTCTTGGGGCGGTTTTTCGAGTAATCAAGAATTGTACAAATAATTACCATAACTGCCTTCGGCCATAGAGAGTGAGAGAGCAATAGAGATGTCGAAGGAAAATGGTTAAACGCGGCAAAATACATTTTTCCTAGGTAAATTTGTGCATTGTTTAGTGCCGCATTGTTTTGCGCAACCCTGACCTGAAAACAACGAATGTCGACCATTTTGTGATCTAAACAAAGTAATTTTCCATTTGGTTTCTTTTTAATTTTTTTTATTTCAATTAAATTATTCTTCAATGCAATCTTTGATTGATTGTTTGTTTGTCTCTAATAGAAAATAATTAATTTTGTAAGCATTTTACCTAAGCAAAAAGCTTTTGCAGGGGTTCATCATTTGCCTGCGACAGAGACACTGTATTTCTCACTCTTCTGTGCTCCAGGGATGGCCACATAATATAGGCATACATTATATTGAGATCTTAGCAAACAGACATTGAAAATAACTTCATCTAGTATTAGAAAACTAATATTGTAACATGAGAAAAAAATGCTAAGTTTTATCAGCTCGTAGCTATATTTTTATAAGATTTATTTCGTACTTAATTCGACAGCGTGTCATCTAAGGCATGAATGTAACATAAAAAAACCGTCGGCGCCAACAATTCGTTAGCTATAATCGATTGATAGCCGAGCGCCTGATTAATAACAGCGACTCTTTCCGCTATAATCGATCGCCGATCATTAGGCGCGGCATTCACGACACGAACAATGTAAAAATCGAATAAATTATGGAGATTACACCTCGGAAATTAATGTAAAAGAGCTTCGTTTGGCGTCGCGGAAACATTGCGGCCCTCGCGTGGGCGGTACAAGTGTAATTATATGGGAAAGACGAAATGTGAAAGGTCAAAAGAAACAAATTCTTTGGTAATTTTACACGAAGTATAATATTTTTTATTATTAGTTGTTTTAATTTGATTGTTTAAATAAAAAATAACTTGGGTAATATAAGTGCTAGGGCACTTGCGTATAAATCACGGGTTCGTCCAACCTTGGAGTATTGTTCATCTGTCTGGGACACTCATATTTCCTATCTAAATTCTGACCTTGAAGCAATTCAGCGGTTAGCAAGCAGGCACGTGGTTAGGCGCTTTCCTGACGAAATTTCTATCTGACCTTAAAATTGGAGCCTTTAAGTTCAAGGCGAAAAATATGTCGTGTCATTAACTTATTTATGGCCTACTTGAAGCTCCCAGCATGGTCCTCCATTAGTGAGCAACTTCAGAAACCGTTCTATATTGGACGAAAGGACCATTCTCACAAAATAAAGGAAATTTTTAGGAGAAACAATTTCGGATTTCATTCTTTTCTTCCGCGTACCATTAGAGAGTGGAATAGTCTCAACTGCAGCATCTTCAAGCCATTCCCTAAGACCCCTTCCCAGCTAAGAAGAAGGATAAAAAAACTTTGCTTTAAAATAAGAAATATAACTGCGTTTGTTTTTGAAACTGTTTTATTGCATAAACATAGAACATGTGCTGCGATCAAAAATAATTAATAATATGTCAGTAATACTTATTACTACACAAACCAGCGTATATTACATAAAATTACTTACATGCAATTTGTTATATGGATGTTAGAGTAATAAATAACCTAAAATTTAAAAAAAAACATGCATGCAATCAGGGAAAGTAACAGAGCCTGCTATATTTGCATTGGCGTCTTGCGAATATATTTTATGGTGATCAAAGTACAGAATTCACTGTCGGAGGGAGAAGGGACGCACCATCAAGACACGACATGTGCTCGGTGGTGACGCTCTGCGCGGATTTATGTGGCTGTATTTGGTTCAAATATATATAATACTGCATATATAATTATAGTGTAACGATTTATTTGCCTAATGATGCGTAGAGACGTTCCGTCCACACAGAAGGGAAAATCTTAATCGCAGTTTGCTATTAAACTGAATGAAAAAGAAAAATTCTTCAAAAGGGGTTTTGTTTTTGTAAGAGACGGGGTCATAATTAAATATTTTTTTTATGTTTATATGGGAGTTTATAGAGTTTATATGGGAAAGGAGCGCAGAAAACTAAAATTTACCTATAATGTGTGTTACAAATATATTAAACAAAATAAAATAAAACGTTCATACACATACACCGACAGCGACTGACAGCCGACTGACCGAATGAGTTTCGAAATGTGTGTTTCTTCAGTGCTGGTGGTTTAAGAAACCAACTGCACGCAGACAAATGTGCCAAATTACTTTTCCTACAGTATAACCTGTCGCTATTAGAAAGATATTATTTATTTATTTATTCATTTGCATTCGCGGATATGTGAAAAACCACATATGCTTAAATTTGTACCTACAGTGTGTAATATGGATGCCAAGAGCAACATTTAGAAGAAAATTACTAAAAATTCAAATATAAAAATGTGGAAGATAGTGTAATAGGGCCTAATACTGATTGTGAATCATATAGGAGGCGGGTGTATGAATTTGTGCGTGTGGGGTGTGTAATTATGAGTGGTTGTAGAGAGTGTTAACGTGTACGCGAAATCAGCATGTTTATGCAATATTATCTCTTGCTTCTGTAATGAAGAGAGCCTTAATACTTAAGTAAAATAAGTCATGCATTATACTCGTATGTGGTCATAACTTGTGCATTCTGGGTATGACTGCTGTCGTTAAACTGATTTAATACCGTACGTACTAAACTATTAATTTAAACCGTGATTTTGAGCAATGGTATAAATTATTAAGACAGCATTGTGAAACTTTTTCAGTATTATTAAAAATAGATCAGTTTTGAAGAAATTTGTATTAAATAAATCACAAATTCAGTAAATGAGGGGGGGTTAACGTTTATCATGAATTGGAAGAATACCATCTAATGTCTAATATTAATAATGAAGAAAAGGAGTTGATATTATAGATAGCTACAGTTGTCATAGTCATTCTGGTTTCTACTAGAGGTTTTCAGGATGGGTTATCTCTTACTTTCGACGAGGATAACGTAGGCAAGCGCACCTCAGATCGATCAGATATTGGAAGGAATTACACATGCCTGGCGAAGCTAGTTTTATCAGGCCATAATCCGAAGCAGGTACAAGTTAGTTTTAAATTAACAAAACGTAAATTAAAAATTAAAAAAAACCCCGACACACAAAGGGCCGAAGATATTTTTTTGAGTCATAGCTAAGAACACTCCCGATGAAGTCATCTTAAAAAATATATATATTAAAATCGTTTCATCCGTTTGGGAACTACGATGCCACAGACACTTTAAACATATAACACGCCTAAGTTTTCGGCGGCGGTTAAAAAAAAAGGTCAGAACATGCGAATCGTGATTATTTAATTGCATTTTAACGGTACCTATGCTAAATTATGTTTCGAAGACCACATTGCATTTTAACGGCACCTATGCTAAATTATGTTTCGAAGACCACATTGCATTTTAATGGCACCTATGCTAAATTATGTTTCGAAGACCACATTGCATTTTAAAGGCACCTATGCTAAATTATGTTTCGAAGACCACACAACAATATTTTAGTAGCTTTAAGCTCTATATCAGGTTAATCACAAAATAATATTAATAATAAATACTTTATTTGGTATGCAGTTTATGCAATTTCTATTAATTAATAGCGTTGACGAAAAAATACATTAATTCATAAAGAAATATTACAAAATCATACTTATTGACTAGTTTAACATGCTTGTTAAATTTTATAAGAGTCAACCGTTTTTCAATTTAATTTAAAATATAACAATACACCAAGACTCGGTCCCCCCCCCTCCATGAATACAAAATAAAGAAATGCGACTATCAACAAGTTATCTATAAATCTTTGTATCTCCGTAAATCAAATCTAAAATGGCTTTCGATTAAATATAAAATAAACACTTGATTTTCTCTCGGCGCAAAGTCGATATCGACATATAATTTATTACGCATAAATTTCACGACGTTTTATAGCACGTAATTTATCGATATTCCGGATGGCTAAACGGTAAGCAAACACCTTCCTAGCCGCTACCCGCTGGGCGACCTCAGGGTTTTACTATTTCACCATCGAATACATCATTATGCCAATATTATGGCGCATTGTCTGAATTGTAAATCATAAAAATAAGTTTAAGGACATGCGTACATAAACTGTAATAACGACAATGCATTCATTTTGAAAATGGCTGATGTACTGGTACAAAGTACATGCACAGAATAGCGAGCAAAATAAAGATACTAAGTAGTATATTTAGCTCGCTCTTCTGTGGTATATGAGAATGAAATTATTGGCAATCTGATTTGTGCATTTCATTTGCGCATTTGAGATCGTGTTAAGGCATTGAACTATTGGCCCAATGGTCACGGGTTTGAATCTGCACATGGTCATACCATTTTTAACGCTTTATTATCCCATCTCCCCTGACTACCACAGGCACATTTGGCCCAGTTGAGTAAGACCCAAAATAATTGTACATGACCTAGGTCATAGTTATTATTTATTTAAAAAAAAAATAAGTGACCCGCTATTTTTTATAAGATAGACACATCTAAAACCTTAAGTAATTTTCACACAGAACTTGCTGCCCAACCCAATATTTTTTTTATAATGTAATCACCTTTCATAATCTACAACCTTTGCGCACCTATTTATTTTTCCAGTTTTTAAATTACCTTACACGATGAAGTATATTTATTTGATTATTATATAAACTTAATAAATATTTGATTTTATTTAAAGTATGTCACCCTCCGAGCAATTTCAAAATTAGTGAGTTGATTCGCTGGCCCTAAATTGCACATGGAGGCTCTGCTGGTGTGTTCGAGGGGGCAAATGCGCCAACACCAATAACGTGTCGCTTCTTCGATAAAGTTATTATTGTATGATGGTGAATGTAGTTGGTGGTTGTTATATGTATTCACAAATGATGCCACGGTGAAAAGAAAGTTTCACCGCCATTTTAGGGCGCTTCTCGTATTTAAGCGACGGAAATATTTTTTGATGCCGCCGTTCTAATGCGACTGCCTACGAATACGAACCCGTATCCGGCGATAAACTATAGTATTTACGACATTTAGCGATTCGTATATTCGATAGGATTATGCTTACGTCATAACCGCCGTGGAAAATATTATTGGAAACAATAAAACGATGGTATCGGGATCTCTGTTCGGATCGTTTTAAGTACGCGGTACAAGCATGTGTACAAGTACACTCGGGGGCAAAAAGACCTACCCGTTAATGCCTGACGGTAATGAAAATAAAACAACTCTAAAAGAGATCACTTTAGTACTAAAAAATGGCTGATAGCTTATTAATTTGCCAAACTACGGCATGTTCGCGAAACATCGCTGATACACGTCGATTGCAGTCCATAAGGTTAAAATAAACTGAGGAATACGGTAGTTTACTAGAAAGATATATGATTTGGAATTTGGTTTAACATTTTCCCAGGTAGAGTAACATGGCATATACAATAAAAAGCCGTCGCATGCGCCAAGCTACAATTCCTAGAGACATCTCTATAGTTGGCACGGAATCCCTGAGAATCATTTTTTTTTTTTAAATTACCATTGCATGCAGTTACATTTGTCAAGAGGATCCCTAGTTTGTCGCTTACCAATGTCCCGAGACATAATTGGCGTTCGAACCATCCCCACCAAAAAAAAAATCTTTTTAAAATTCAATACCGAATAATACCGACTAAATAATTATACTCCCCTTCATAGTCCGAGTTTGTTTGGGATTAACCAACGAAGGATGGAACATTTGAAATAAAAATTCAAAGATTTTCATTGTTTTCCAGAAACTAAAATCCCTGTCAAAAACAAACGCTATCCTTTAGTTAAGAGTTTAACGTCAGGACAATCTTTTTTGATTTCGCAAATACACTCGTTACACACGACATTGCGCCTATTTCTGTCCCTTACTGTACTTGCTATGTATCCTGTCGAGGCACGCAGTAATATTAAGCTAAAAATATGTGCACTTAACTTCATTGCGCGCAGGATGCCATTGAAATATTGCAAACGGCTTTAATTTGTTTTACGCCAATCAAAACACCTGAAACCTGAATTTAAACATATCTAACTTATTTGCTCATCACTTTGTTGAACCTATTAAAGTATGTAATTACTATAGTTAAAGTAGCATATTTTTCGGTGATAACAATAGTTTTTAACAGATCGTCGTGGCCTAGTCGGTAAGGTATCGATCGGACCACTGATCCAGACGTTGCGGTTTCGAAACCTTATATTTTCAACCTGTTTTAAATGGTTGTTTACCACCATTTCTGCTGAATCTATTACAACCAATATAGAGGCAGGCCGGCCCACAATAATTTGATATGACGAGAAAACTATTCGTCGGAGAAAATCTCAAAGCTGTGTAACATACAAACATATATCGCCAACGATATTTGCATAAATGTCGTTGCCGATATCGTAACTCGCCGTACATCATTTTTTTACTTGTTTACTTCGATAATATAAGCAGTCGGTCCACTACTTAAGTTAAGGCGAATACATAAGTGAACGAAGAACGGAAAGGTGTAAACTCTAAGGCGGCATGAATGATGCGTATTTATAACACAAACCACAGGCTACCATTTTGTATGAAATATTGATAACTTTTTTTTTTTTTTAAAAAATAACGGTGTTGCTATTTCTATTTTCTAATAATTCTGTACAATTTTACAATAATGCACGTATAGTACTTTATTGTAATTTGTAATCACGTGCAATTGATTAGTTTTGTGCATCCCTTTAATAATACAATGTGCTGATCCAATACAAGATATATTTATATTCACTGATGTCCTTTTAGGAGGTTGATAGACCAATAATCAAACATTAATTGGCAAACATATTGGAAAAAGTTTCCTAATTACGAGAAAAACGAATTCGAAAGTTTTGTATAATATAATTATTTTAGTTTAAATTTTTTAGTCGAAATATTTTTTTTTTCTGTGAATCTATTAAAATACATTTACTTAGGATGGCGAGGGGAGGCGCGGGGCGGATAACTCTGTCTTTAAATTAACCATTTTTTACTACCTTCTAAACTGCATACAAAACCAAACTTTAGAAATGTACTTGCAATTGTTAATGCCTCCTACTACAAAATTTGTTCGTTAATTTGAATCAGCACATGTACCATTTTTAACCATCTATCTAAACCATCTCTAATGACTGCAAATTTAGCTTAATTGAGGCCCCAATAAATACTAGAAATTAATTTTATTATTCACAAAATTTTACCATAATAGAGACTAAGTATAAATAAATCTTTAAAGATTCAAAGTGCGTTTAACCTCGTTGAGTAACCACATACTATACGTACAGCTTTGTGTAGTACAAATTGGTAATTTAGGTTGGTGAGATTGTATCCAAACTGCAAACTTTTGTTTGCCAAATTCTCCCATCGTCTCCCGCCGAGGGCATTTTGTTCGATTAATGGGGCATTTGCATACGTGGAGGGAAGTCAGGTCGTTCCCACACCCTCTTAAGCACTTACTGACGGCAACAAAATGTTCCCTTTTTATTGCGCATAAAAGTTATTTAGACGTGTTTTACACAGCATAAATAACGTCTTTAAACGTTGTGTAAACATTCTATGCAATCGCAGATCAATTTGCCACCATTGTATATTACGGGGATGAGTGGATGTCATCGTAACCTCGACCGCCATTCATGGACCGCCCCCTCGACTTCCCCACCTTACTTAAAATTAAGTTAAAACATTAAGTATTAAGAATAATTTATGGTCGAAATTGCAGTCCTTGCTCAAAGTCATTCTTAATTAGGATCAACTTAACTTTTAAGCGTTACTTAAATTGTATTGTGTTTTTGAGTTACTTTGTTATGACTGTTACGAATATGTTTTCGCACTCGTGATTAGTTCGCTACTCGCCGCTATGATTTGTGTATTGAGGTTATGTTGTCAGTTGTAGGATTACTAGGATTTTGCCATGTGCGTTTGTTTGAATTAGAGATGTTCAAAATATGAAATCCATTCAATTTTAATTAGTTGGAAAAATAAAAAAAATCACGAGACGAGAACCAGAGATGACACACACACCCGTCACAGCGATTGAAGCGCCGTTTAATGTACTCAAATCGCTCCTAGCGGCGTATTTTAACACTGATTTAAGTTTGACTTAAAGCTTAAGTCGTTGTTTTGATTCTTAGCTAAGGCGGACTTTTATGTTCGACTTAACGCTAAGAGTGAGTAAAAATACGATGTTTATTGGTAAAGTCCAACTTAAAATTTAGGTTAATCTTAAGGCGCCCCGGGACGCATCTGTCCTTGAGATTTGAAAGAGAAGGCTTTATTCGAACATTGACGTGAAGAAAAGAGACGGATAGACTCGCCGACCGCGAATTCGTTACATTTGGAATCGATGAAACATGTTTTTTGTATTTAAATAATTATTATCATTTTAAAAAAGTGTTTTTTTTTATGTAATATCCTAGATTATTATATTGTCTATCTTTAGAAAGAAAAATTAGGTTCGCGTCACTTACACAACTTAAAAGAAAATCGTTGCAAGAAAAAAACAACACTTTCTTATTTATTTATTTTCATTACTATAATAAGGTGTATTTCTTTTTTTTTTTAAGCAAAGGACTAAATTGATATATGTAGAATATTGTGGTATTTTTAGTTTTAGCCATTTGTTGGGAATAACTTCAACAAAATGCACCAAAATACATTACAAAACACGTTTTAGGGACTGGTGGCGCCTTAAGTGGGACATGAAATTTCGGCTGACTTTAAGTTCGACTTATCGCAAAACGAGAGTCGAAATACGATGTTCATCGGTTAAGTCTGACTTAAAATTTAGGTTAATCTTAAGTAGATCATGAAATTTCGGCCTAATTGTTTAACTAAATAAATACTTATTGTAAAATAAAATTAACATTCTTCATCCCAAATTGTTTTATTTTTCTTAGTTAACTTTAAACTACCTATATTCCTTCCTACACCAAATTGTATTTGCTTAGCAAGGTGCAACGCAAATATTAATAATAAAAAATACTAGTTTATAACCTACAAAAAAAGTGATATTTAAATATCAGGTGTATTATAGACTATGAAATAGTAGATTGAGGCCATTGACCTGAACTATTTAAAAAATATATAAAATAAAAGTAATTTGTCAATGCCTAAAGCGTTCAATAAACACGCGAAGCTGCGCTGGTCTAAATCTTGGGTTTCTGCTCTTCCAAAGATTCCATTGACTGCATCCAAACCGCAGCATCTGCTTGCGACATTTCCTGCGCGTCGAATTCTTTTGGACAATGGACATTTTTTTAGGGAATTCCTTTCCTCGAATTGCTATGCAGCCGAGAAAAGTAACCGGATAATCTAACGCTACGGAGTTTTATTTTTTAATTTAAAATTGTTTCATTTTTTTTAGTACTAAACATTGTCACATCAAATATCGTATTCGAATTTCAAAAATATGACAGCACGGCTGTTGGAATATTTTATTTATTACTAGCCAGTTAGAGCTAATATAAACATATCTATAAACGCAAATAAAAATGTGTGTTTAGTGCCACGTTATAATTATTTTTAATTGAAATATATCCGTATTAACTTATTTATTTAAATATTTAATTATTTGTTGCAGTTACCGAACATAAATTATACACAATACAGGTAATACCGTAAAAAAGAATAATAATTAATGAATTTAAATAAGATAAATAAATAAGAAAAAAAACGATTTTATATTTGAAACTAAAATCACGAAGTACGCCAATTTAAGCTTTGATTATTTATGTATATAGAAACAAACAACCCGGTCAACAGTCGTGCTGTCATAATTTTGAAATTCGAATACGATATTTGAGCGCTCTATCGAACTGTCAATATTTCAATCATTAGTACTAAAATTAATGAAAATGCAATAATTGTTAATATTTACTTTATTGTTATATTCTAATCGATATTATTCGACCAGCCTCCAATGTGATCTGTGGCTGTTTTTTAAGAGCAATTAATTCACACGCAAAATTACTCTTTCGCACTTCTAGGTACTTTTCGAGTTGAAAGATGCAATAGACGGCCAAAGGACTGGCATAGTAGCTTCTAAAATGTATAGAAGTTAATCCAGCAAGCATACCATTCTAATCGTTGTGCCAAATAGTCGCTGATTAGTGATAAACGACATTATTTATTATTAAACTCGCATTATCTGTGATACTTTTTCCTTGTACCTACTTCTATCAGCAGGTGTGTATTGAAGAACTAAAATACACGGCGAAATATCACAGATGCATCAACAGCAATTACTTATAGCTGTAATATTTTACGGCATTCAAGCCAATCACCTAGTTCCTAATATTATGATTTAGGTTGTATGGGGTTGTGTGGGTTGGTGGGGTTGTAGGGTTTATGGGTAATTTGTTCTGAATCCAATTTGTCAAATGTTGCATTACAAAAAAAAACAACTCTTCCATACCTAACTGGATAATGACACTACACTAAGGTAGGTCAATTTCTAATAAAGTAAATTGTTTATTTTAAAAATAATTAATCCTTCAAAATGCTCGGAAATTAAACAATACGAGAAGATACACCAACCTCAGATTATTTTTTTCTCCCAAAAAAGTTCAACCTTTATTCCAAAAGAGGGACAAATATCTAACAATTACCAATTCAAAATTACTCTAATCACTTCCGAAATCCTAGAAAAATTCAATGCTTAGAGTTATTAATGTCTCACCTATTTTATTTGTCGCAGCAAATTCCTATTTGCCGGAGGCCGCAGCGTTGAAATCATTTTGCAAAGACCGTCGAACAGTATCAGCTGGCGCTAGGAACGAGAAAATCTATCAACACTTAAATCTTATCTGCACGACACGTCACTCACTGTTTCACAACCGACTAAAAGCGCTACGAGATATATCTTTCGCGATGCACTTTCGGGCTGCAGAGAAACCAACGCGTCCACAACACGTTGCAATTTACAAAAGTACAAAACACAAGTTTCTGTCACCGTGTGCCCGGTTACGTCATTTCGCGTGCGACGACTCGGCCGCCGCGACATTTTAACCTAGAATACGACCACAACATTCCGGTGAGATGAGAATCTAACAATATCCACATACCTATCGATCACAGTTTAATTTTTAATTCAAAGAAACTCTATCTCGCGCGAATTTATGAAATCGACGAAACGTCAACAACAATGGCGTCTGCCGTGGGCAGGCCTGGCGAACGCGCGCGCAGGACGACCGCAGCGGCGCTCACAAGATGGCCGATTGCTCATTGCACGCCAACCAACACGACGTTCGCCCGGGCGGCAACTTCAAGTGGATCCACAGTAGGGAGGAACGCATGATCGATATATTTCATTGGCGTTTCGACTCGTTATCTCACAAACAAATCACTCTAATTGGGCTAGAGTAATAATAGGGCTATAGATCGTGCACACGGCTCATTTGTCATATCACCTACCAAAAAACCTGTTATGTTATGTATGTTAGTGTATGTAGTCTGCCCAGAACTATTGTACATTTAAATCCACTTAAAGTTCGCCCTCTAGACCCGCACTGTAGATAAAGTTGAGTAACTTTTTAGGTGCGATGGTTCTAATCTCCTCAGGCTTGAGGAGATGGTTGCCTAGAAGCTGGTACCTTTTGTTCATGAGGGGCCCACATTCTCCCAGTAGGTGTAACGGAGTTTCTGAGTTCACTTGGCAAAGCCTGCACTTGTCGTCAGACGATAGGCTTAATTTGTGCAGGTATTTGTTCAGCTTGCAGTGGCCAGTTAAGGTTCTGGTTAGGATCCATATTTGATTTCGGCTTAAAAGGCAGTTAGTCTATATGAAAATATGAACCGGGAGCACAGGTGCGCGCTGTATACCATATTATTCTCGCTCTAGGTCACAATGAGGGGTGGAAACTTCAAAATTCTTTAAGTGTCCGCAAATAACGATAAGCCATTCAAAAAACTTCCGGTTATGGGGAGAACCTACCCACTTTTTATAAAATAATTTGCCTACTATGCTAATGCTAAAATCCATCTATTTTTCTGCTAAACATCAACTATCAAAGGTATTTGTGACTCTTATCTGGATCGAGTAACGCTTTAATTTTTTTTAAATAAATATTTATACTATCGTAAATAAAATCTGTACCATAAAAAAATATTTCAATGAAATTAGCCTATCTAAAACCCTATTAGGTTATTAATTAATATATCGAAATTTCTGAAATCACTGTATGGTTTAAAAGTTTAACCATTTGATTAAAATATATTAATTAAACTAAAATACAACAAAAATATATTAGGTATCATAAAGTAATCATACAGAGATCAACTGCAATAATTTTTAAATATTACATTATACAGGTTTCCAGCACTAGATACCCTTTAATATTTTGTTTACAAAAGCGCTCATTATTGACATATTATTTTAAACACATTATCGTCACCAACTCCCTTCACTCTAACACATTTAAATTTTGCTTAGTCGAGTAAAGCCCTAAATAAATAAGACCTAGAGATCGTACGTACATTATTTTTTTATTAAAAAAAAACAGTAATATTTGAGGTTTAACAATTAATAGTCAGTGATTTTGCGTGCATGTCTTCGATTTTCATTTTATTTCTATATATCAACTTTTATTATGGTCCTCATAAATAGGTAGGCGAAAACGAAATTTTAAGTAAAATACATAAATTTTTTAAATATCAAATTTTTACAAAAAAAAAAAAAAAAAATAACACAGACCAGCTGTTGGAAGGAAAGTCCCTCGCCAACTGACGGCGGTAATGTGTCAAGACTACGATAATTTGTAACAAATTTGGGAATTTTATCGATATGCTTAATATATCGATAAACCTATTCGTTCGAGCAGCTGTTTCTGCATTGGTGTGCGTGCGTTAAAAAGTAAACCCACACTACTGCCGTTGCGTGAAACTATGCAATACAAAGTCTCCGTACTTGCATACTATACAACGAGACGCGACGGGCTTCAGCGTGGGTAAGGAACCAAAAGCGTGCTACCTCTATCTATATGCGAGTAGTGTTATATTTTTTCCACTACCGCTGGTTTTTAAAGGAGGAACTCTGTAACTTTATTTAATTTCTTTACACACAACAAAATAACTGCTAGATGGTATCACGCGAATTATCACAAGGCTATGCTGAATACATACTATCCTAAAATTTAAATATATTCTAAATTCTATTTTTTTTTTGTGTCATAAAACAAAAACTCGATATAAAGAACTTCAGGTCTACCATCATTAGACCTAAACCATATAAGAACCTAACTAGAACTTTAACGGTATATTTTGCAAATGACAACGGTATATTTTGCTAAAAGAACCCTTAAATTTCAATGCATAACCTAAGTATAGGATTAGAGGGTGAAATTCGAAGTGGATACGGAGGTATTTTTTGTCTGATGACAAAAAATATTTTTACCGCTTTCTATCTTGATAAATGATAATGAATAATTAAAAAGGTATTATTTAGAAGTTACTACGTTTTGACGCGACGCCAGCTGGTTTCCGAAGAAAGGTAATCGGCGCCTGCAAGGAGGAGTTCTTCGCCAGATAGCCGTCTCTTTCTCACTATAAAAGCTCTTCAAATGAGTGAAGAGCTCAAAAACACCTGCAGTTCAACCAGCAGCTTTCAAAGTTGGCAGTTTTGCTTATAAAAATGTCATAAGAATTTCTCGACAGGAAGGCATGCCGTCTCGCTCTATACTCCTATTGTGGGCGTGCGCGGGAAAGTGACGGACAATGTCCTTTTAGCTTTCTATGGAAAAATCAAGCGTGCAAATCACAAGATATTTCTAAATACTTGTTTATAGGTAAGGTAGAGTAAAACTCAATACGTTTTACACACACCGCCAAGAATAAGATTTCTGAAAATAAAAAATATTTAAGCTGTTGGCAATTTTGATTCATATTAGTTGTATCATTCCGTTTTGGCAGTAACGGATCCGAACTAAATCGAAATTCACCCTACCGAGGATGCCCGCGTATAAATGTTTACACTTAAAAAGGCGAATTGTGCAAAGGTCACGGGCAAAAGTAAAGGCGCGGAATGCGCGTGAGGTCACCGCATTCCGCTGTCGCATGTCGCGGAGATGAGCGGACAATGCGCGACTGCGCCTGCGTGACTTATAACGAGGTGTGACGCTCTACTTTTGTTATTTAAGGCGACTGCACACGTGAACGAGGAACAGTCTTTGAACAATTCTAACCTACAAATCGCTACCCGCAAAAAGAAGCCTTGTACGATGAACGGAAAGGTGTAAACTCTATGACGGCATGAACGGCGCTTATAATACAAACCGTATAAAACTACCATTTTGTATTAAATATTTTGTAAAAGAAGAAGGTAGCATCTCGCGCCGAAACGTCTGGCATTCACTTTGTAAGCCACCTCTATTTTTCTACCATCCATATTAACAGTTGAAAAGTATAAAATCAGAAAAACAATCTAGTAATATCGACATGCGGTTTCAGCCAAATTATAAAAATTATTATGTATCAATTTAAAAGTGATTGGTGTAAAATTACGGCAGTTATCGTGCCCACAAGAAAGTGATATAGATAGATAAACTTATATATAAACTTTAAAACTGACGTTGGTTTTTGGTTCTAGGAGATATAAAACGCGAAGATATTTCGAAATTTGCCAGAAGTCACGACAAAATGGCCTAAAATGTGCTTTATTTTTATTTATTTATTTATTACTGACACTTCTGCGAGAATACCCAAAATTGTAATTTATGGCAGTATTTAAGGCGTGTCTATAGGCGTGCGTCAAGGTCAATTCAAATAAACGTCGACGTATTCATTCCAAACGGCGTCGAAGTGACATCAACTGGAATGAATATTTATTTAACGAGCCTCTAACGAATATAACGAAGTATTTTATCGTACCCAGGGTGGATGCATTTCAAATAAAATGAGATTGCAGTTTAATCTATTCGTTTTTCACCGTCGATTGCTTTACGAAGTCATACTTAGAAGTCACACGAGCAAATTAGGTTTTACTTTTCGCCCTTTTTCTCGTTAGCGATTTACACGATGCGCCCGGCAGATTTCTAGCGTAGCCGGCCGTTGAAGTCTCTTGCGTACAAATTCCGGCAGATTTCTAGCGTAGCCGGCCGTTGAAGTCTCTTGCGTACAAATTCCGGCAGATTTCTAGCGTAGCCGGCCGTTGAAGTCTCTTGCGTACAAATTCCGGCAGATTTCTAGCGTAGCCGGCCGTTGAAGTCTCTTGCGTACAAAATCCGGCTGACATCTTCCGACGTTCGTCAAGAGTCCGGACTTCTGATGTTTCAACAGTCAACGAGTCGATTTTCGATTGCCGTTTGGTAGCCAGACTATCTAAATTAACTAAAAATATATTCCAGAACAAGCGTAATTTATGCCAGACATTATTTATATCAATTTTAAATTAAGTCGATACAGTTTTTTATTGATATTTTTTAACTTTTTAAAACATAGATGCTCTTGTATGGACATAATTTAAATGTTACTGGATTTTTGTGTTTAGCTACCAAAACTTGGGATGCTACATTTGGCATATCGATTGTTTAGAATTAACCGACCAATGACTAGAAAAACTGTTTTCGAAAATACATTTTTTAAGCCAATAACGAATCAAAATATCCAGTACCACACCATATCTTACCTTATATTATTATAATCTACACTTGGAAACCTTACAATAAATAGCATTCAAACTTCTGTGCAGGATCTATAGAAACAGTCTGGGTACAAGATTTCGTCATTCGCGTTTACCATACGGACTAGCGATCCTCTAAAAGAGAGTCGTTATATAAAAAATATTTTTCATAAATGTAAAATGAATAGAAAAGATAATATACAAGTTAGGACGCAAAATAAGATTAATTATGAGGCTTTTTACTTTAATAACAAGTGTTTTTTTTTATATAATCGAATGTTTACTATACATTTGGTTTGTTTATTTAACAAACTGAAAATTTGCATTTTTATTATTTTTCGCAATGGGCATCGAATTTCTTTTATGAAATATTTAATGTATTTTACTTAGTACCTATATGAAAATCCAAAAAAATAAAAAACTGTACGTAAAATGTGTCGCTTCGTTGCTTTAGTAATAGAAATTTGGATTTTTTTTCTAAAAAACTTAAAAATCACGACATAACATCTTGGCATATTAAACTAGGTAGGAAAGAAACAGAGGTACTTCCCAATTGTATTCTTGTATAACTATACCCACCACTACTCTCTTCTACCCTCTTAGAAACACATGTAAAATAATTAATATGATATAATATGTACCACTAAAATAAAAAATTGAAAATAACATCTGCTATGTGTCATGTTAGGTTTTATATTATTTCTACTGTTCTATTTTTGTTATGCCAAAATCTACCTTATCCAAAAATTCACGTACTTATACCTTTTAATTATGTATGAAATATTATTAGTTAAGAAACTTAACAAAAGGACCTGTCGACAGTCTCTGACTAATGGGTCCTTGCTCATTTTATTGTAATAAAAACTATGATGAAATAAACGCCATTGTTGACGGCATTGAACTCAACTGAACTGAACTAAACTACTTATAAATTATTACTTATATTAGGAAAATATTTTTTATTGATAGACCAATATTATTTTTTAAAAATGTGTATAAACCAATCTAAAGTATCTATTAATTAAAATTATTATAGTGTATAATACCTACTCGTGCAAAATTGACAATACCTACAATAACTGTTATCTTTACGGTCGTTAGTTTATAAAATATAAAAAATAATTGACTACTTAATTTGTTTTAGAAAATATAGCTTCTGAGAGACATTTAAATAATTGTGTAATCTCGGCGTTCCCAATTTGTAATCCTAAATGTAACCGCTCAACAATTGACAAGCTTTAAGAACTCCTCTAAGCAGACAGTTGTGCTCTTAAGGTGAAAGTCCCAACGTCATCTCTTTTCTAATTAAGCGCAATATGCACGCCGTGCATGACTGGGCGTGTTAGTGCTATTTAATACCCCTTGCCCAGACGGAGCCGGTCTGAAAGTCCGTAATTGTATTTGCATTAATTAACGATGTCTTACATAATTAATTTATAGGGTGGTGTTGGAGTGAATCATTATATGAATATGACGAACGTGTTAATAGAGCAACTTCTCAATGATTTTACCAAAATCAATATTATATACTTCGGCACACATTCATCAAAACCACTAATGATAAAAAGTGCCCTAAATCAAATTTATTTGATTCCTTTTAAAATATTATCAATTGATAAAATACACCTATATACATTTTTCGAAATTACATATTTTCGCAACTCAGCATATTTTGGTAGGTCGAGAAACGTTTATGAGATTTCTTATTTGATAATTGTAAACATTTTTTTTTTGTTAATTTAGTATCAGAGTGCGAGCAGGATTCGAATAAGTAGAAATTATATTATCTTATTATATAATTTACTTATTTCTTACACCATAAAGTTTACGATAAAAAAAAGATAAAGGAAAAAAAATACTAAATAATATCATATACAAGATTTTCAGACACAAATAGTGAGTAACTTCGCCGGTAATATATGGATCATGGAAAAAACGTTATATTGGTGTTTGGGCCCTGGTTGAGTAGGGCCCAAAATAATTGCATATGACATAGCAGGTATTTAAATATCCATTTGTGGTACGTGTGACATAGTGCAGCCGCACGTTCACATTCCCATTGTGTTAAATACATTCCGTTACAATTCCATTTAATAATTTTCCATTAATAAATAAAGAAATAAATATCTGCGCAACGGCCGCGAACCGCTCACAGCTTCATGACAACGGCACATCTGTGTGACTTGTCCCGTGCTCATCCTTTTAGGCGTGGACCACAGCTTCTGCGGTCAACCGAAATCTGCGGCTGTGTTTCATGGTTGCAAGAAAATCGAGAAAATAAAGCGATCAATTGAATTTTCTTTGCACTGTTAACGAATAACCTCTATGCCATGTTATAAATTATAAATTTGTATGAACCTTGAATGTTATGGTATGTTTATGGTAAGCTTTTTTTTCTATTAATCGAACTATAAAATAGATATATTTATCTGAATATGAACATTCTATGCGACAACTTAGTAATTTAATTGTAAAGGTATTTGACTTATATTATCAAATCGCCTGAAAAGATAAATGACACAATCTTTGACAATATTGAAAAGTTTATTAACTTTTTGATAAAGCATGGGATAGCAAAATATTTATAAAGGTTCTAAAGAAGTCCTGTACTTGAGAGCGCAGGATGTCGGTTTAAACCCAGCGCTGAGTTTTATAAAAATCATTTTTAACTCTCACCTGTCCTCTTTAGTGTAAAATATTGTCAAACATTATGTAACCATCTAATTACTTTATTTATTTATTTATTCTTTATTGAAAGATCCACAGTATTACATTTTATAATTACAAACAAAACTTATTACTAATATATAAAACCAATTAAGGATTTCGGTTATTTTACATGTTAAGATTAGCATAAAAATTTGAACAGTGTTCTTAAAATATATATAGATTATTAATATTATATACGTATACAGTAGATTTTTTTTTTAAAGTTTTATGTGTTATTTGTGAGTGATGTTTGTGGTAGTTGTGAGAGTGTGACATTTGTATGTAATTATAAAGTAATAAATTAATATGGTTTTAGTATGTATAAAAATAATTTATGATGAAAGTAATATAAATATAATATGTATGTATATTCTATATATAATTGCAATTACAAGTACTTATATGTTACAATTAATCATTACCAACATAAAAATGTAACAATACAATTAGGTTTAATTTGTCTTTACTATTAATGATATTGGAAATCTCTTTTTTGAATGATAATAAGGAGGTATTAAATGACATGAAATAAGAAAAGGATAATATTTTAACAAAAAATATAAAAATAATAGATATGTGATTAAGATGTTTTATAGTGTATCGCGTAGAGTTTTAATTCTCACAATATTTTTAATATCATACCAAAACACCCAAAATACTAAAGATAAGAATATGAATCATTCTAGTGCACGTAATAAAATTATTTCCCGAGCATAAATGAGTTTAACAAACATGAAGCACAAGGCAAACAATTAACTAATACAAAAAATCTTCTAGACCTAAAAATACATGGAATGACGATCATGGCTAAATAGTACTATTTCGCCATACCTTCGACAACTTCGTCATGGCGTGCCTGCCCAGGCCATAGTGAACGGGTTTCGTCGTTTGCCCGAGCACCATAAATCATAGACGAAGTGTTTCGTAAGGCGGTTGTTTCTCCCATTGCCATGTGAAAAAATCACGATCTTGCCAAATATGGCTGACAGGCACTCAATGCGCCTGGCGCTGTGCGCATGAGGCGCGCTCACAATCTTATCTGTCCGCTCGAATGAGGCGATCGACAGGAGTGCTCAAAATATTTATTGTGTACTCGGGGTCACTCGGAATTACTCGGAAATATTTCAAAACCACGTACAGTCGTTGAAATAATATGGTATGCAGTAGATGCTGCTTTCATCCGTTGAAAAACGCCATTACATGAATATCCCAGGAGTGGTCCCAAACTAGGACTTAATGTCTAGATAACAATAAAACTAGTTTTCTGCTCAAAATGTTTTCATGTCATGTCATGAGCTTTTTTAGGTTACTGTATTTTACAATATTTTTTTTTGTTTTAAGTCGGTTTTATTTTATTTTTTGTTTAAACGTTTCAAATTATCGTAACTATTATTTTGTACTAATGTTAAATGTATCTGATGTTAAATGTACTTCTCTTTATTTCTTAAATAAATAAAATGCTCTGCTCGTTGAAAGCTTTCAAAATTATCAAAAAGTGCGTTCTATCTATTAGGTATACTTAAAATAAAATTCGTGCAATTATCGATTCTATGATCTAAGATGATATCGATTCTATGATTTTTTAAGCCTTAAAAAGCTTTAAAAAAATATGGGTGAAATACTCGTACAGCGAATAAAATGTTATAGATTAAAAATATCCGCACACAGGATTATTGTTTTATCTGATAAAGATACTTCTAAATTGTGGCTATTTTTTTTCCTTTTTTGTAACATTCTTCAACAGTCAAAATACATTTCAATTGGTTATCAATGATACAGAGATTAACAAATATATAATATATTAGTTCTATATAAAACTAATCAAATTAAAATAAAGTTTTATTAAAAATCAACAAAGGTAAATTGGGACGGTTTAAATGTTTCTGTGTTGAGGGAGGGAGGGGTTATGGCGGCCGGCAATCAGAAATCTAAATGCCTTGGAACGGAGGGGACAAAGACAAAAGGCTGTTGTGACGACGAAAAATGGCGCCTATCGCCTATCGATGCCTGTTGAAGCCTATTCACCTCCATTCGAGTCTATTCAAATGCGGCCGAGAGGCTCTCCGACCGTCGGCTCCATAAGGACTTGCATTTCGCAACGAACCAGCTATAACGGTCGCATGGCACAATCGGTCAAGTGTGGACTAAGTTCACACGAAAAGGGTTACATTTTTATTTTCCCTCACACGGAAAAGTAATACCCCTCTATCTGGCACATCATTGCCATCTTTTTCCACTTATTACCACTATATTCCGATAGGCTAACTAACCGAAAACGTTGATTTTCAAATGTGCTCAGGTATTAGTTTTTAGAACTAGAGACCTGATTAAAATATAAATGCTATTCAGGTATTTAAGAAGCGATTACTGATCTCTGAATTCTGCGAAAAAACCACGAGTAACATAAAAATAAATAAGAATGTGTTTTCATGTCTCTGGATAATGTCATAGTCCAATAAATTCCTATAATGTGCAAGATGTTTTTTTCACGCGTAACGGGGCCGTGTAATTCAGTACATAACTATTGCTTACTCTGAGAGTGCAGAGGGTAGCGAGTGATGTCTTTTATATTAGTGCAACCCTCCCACACACACTCATACATCCCTAAAAGTAAAATTCCACACACATATTAATATTCTATTCATATTATGCCTTATTTATGTTTAGTGAAAATAGTTTATTTAGTGAAATATTTCTTATGGACACTTTTAGCCGGTCAATGTGTCTGTATTTTAATTATTTCTTGACTGTTATGTGTATAATAATGACTAATAGTTTCCCTAATAGAATAATATAAATCGGGCCCATAATGAATGACTGACACCGGACTGATGATCTATCGAAAATTCAGTATACGATTCTAGTTTAGAGCAGTTCTTGATCCACGCAGTAAAATTCAATCACTATATACGATTTGGTTGTATATACAATTTCACCACTTAAAAATGTAACAATACACGGTGTTTACGCGGTGTTAACAGAACGGTGTTTACGCGCCCCGAAGCTACCTGTAACGATTACTGCAGCGATACCTTCCACTCTATCTCGACGGCGGAGAGGAAGGAGGGAATTTGTTACACGTTCAGTCGCAAGAATCCAAGTTACTTTTGAACCTGTAACGGCTGAGTTAGTAGTCGAATGCATTCCTACATCGCGTTTTTCTTCCTAATATTACTGTTAAAAGTAAATATAAACTAAAATATAAGTTTCAGTGTAATGAGCGCGTTAAAGTATATCTAAGATCTCGGTTCGATACGAAATGTGACGCAAGTCGAAACGATCTAGTATGACTCTCAATCACAATTCATTCTGTTAGAAATAATCACTTGAATTGTTTTGTAAATACTTGAACGGGTAAAAACAATTAACCCAACTTGATATCCAACAATGGATCACATTCTTGCAAGTAATGCAGTTTTAGTCGGGGTGTGCAAACTTATTGTATATGGTATATTTTAATCGTTTAAGATCTTATAAGATATCTTTAAAGATTTCAAATATTTTTTTGGGTAAAAACTTTGAGCTTTACCCCGAACATTTAAATTCGAACTGAAACGCGTAAAAAAAAGCGACAGTACGTGTGTGTTCTGTATCTATGAGAACCACCGCTTTCGCATGTCCGTATAACCCTAGATGAATTAATATCGAAGTCAGGTTGAATATGAGTCACAAATATGGAATCCATATTAGATTGATAGGTTGAAACGTATTAAATTTTCACACGTTGTCATTTCCCGACAGTCACACAGTTCCATTAGATAAATATAATTAAACCAGCTTTTAGTTCTTGCGAATTCTACTAGATGCACATTAATAATGCTTAACGGTGAAACTATATAAAAAAAATATGTTTTCAGTAACTTCATAACCTGTTATTTGCCAAATAAATAAAATAAAAATAATGGCGTATTCAAAAATAAATTTCCTTAAGTTTAATACGTAATAATATGTAAATATTTAATTCTCTACCCTAAAAGCACTATTATAAATTATTAAGAAAGTAGCAATGCATATACGATCACAAGGAATTTAAGTACTTTTTCATTTATGAGGGGTTTATTGTTTATTTCGTTCATCCAGTTTATTGTATAATTTTGTAGCAAGGTCCAATAACTGTACTGAGTTTCACCAAACGCAGAATTCATACGAGGAACGGTAAAATTAGTGGCAAAGCATTGCGAGTTTTGTGCGTTCTATGGAAATTTAGTAGGTATCTAAATGTATGTGAAGAAATAAAGTTTTCTGACCTCCAACAGACTGCCGTGCGAGGTTTAAATTGCAGGTTTGCAGGTTGAATGAACAAAACGACCTTTTAGATTTTATCCTCTTTATCAAAGCCAAAAAATGGAGAGAACGCCAAATCTATGCCATTACAGTATGTAAACGGCAGTACGAGACCTTATGAATTTATTTATTTATTTATATAATGCGATCCAACAACCTGACAATTCTAAAACGGTATATAACTAATGATATTCATATAGGACCCATAAAAAAAAGCAATTAGCACTGCTTTCATGTGAATCCTGCCTTTTAGGATAAACAGTAAGAAATGAAGTAAGAATAATGTTTTAAATACCGGTTTGTTTTTTCGTTTCGCGGAAAGAGCATCGGCGACATATTTTTTGTCATCATAATGACGTTTGTCATTTTCCTGGCGGGAATATAACGACGCCGCCCGCTGCAATGGCGGCGTATTTTAAAAATTTCAAAAATGGAATGTCGCCTTTGGTAGCCGCGGAATAGGCTCGCTACTTTCAATCGTGGACAATTCCACTTTACCCACAGAATAAGAATATTCTGAGGGGGGGTGGGGGGTGGAGAATATATTACTTTTATTTTTTACTTATTGGTATTATTTTAGGCGCCTTTCTGTGGATTCTAGAATTTGCAACTTTTGCTTTTGCGAGCTGAATTAAAGCACTTCCTCTTATCCTTCGGAGTTGAAATTGACCGTTGACTCCTCAACGGTCAATAGCACATATACGATTTTTTGTATACACATTCAAGCACTTAAATAAAAGTTTGTTTTTTACTATTAATTTATTATTTAATTGAAATACATGACAGCTTTTATTAAATAGTTTAACCTCTCCATTAATATAATTAAAACGATGGTGGTAAGTAACTATTTTTCTGTGTATTTTGCGCTGAGAGTGTAGAGATTTTATGCTTAGTTATGTAGAGATGAGCTTAACTCAGCTTACTACTTGAGATTTATTTATCTTATGGAAGGCGCACAAGCGCAGTTATAATTTCTGTTAGCTTCGTGGTGCGAGGGTGTTTGAGGAAGTCCAGTATCGTGCATGAAACCCTCATAACCTATCCACATTAGTAGTTACTATAAAACTGCAATATTGAAGTTCATCCCATACTTATTTGAAAGTCCAATCTAGTAAAGAGTTAATGTCTTCTTAAACACGCGCACAGTCAAATGCAAATTCAATTACAGTACATTAATTTAAAGTAGATATTATTCAAAATTCATTACACCTAAATGAAATTCGTAAGTCTTAAGATACACAACCCAATGAACAGGGTTGACCTACTTAGGATTTTGTTGCAGGCAATTTTAGCGATGCGATGTTTGGACATTCCTAACGTTGATAAAAAACTTTGTTGGAATTGGCCACTGTTTTTGGGTGGCGTAATGTCAAACTGTCCACTAGATGGCGCCGCCCACGAAGTATTTCTAGGTTTAAATATCTTCATGCCGGCATTTTTATCCCAACCAATTTACATACTTATCCTTCGAGATTATTTTGGTCATAATGGCACTGCCATAATGGCGGTGTACCGATCTTATTCGCAGTGTTTTTATACAGAACTGGAGAGATTTCGATTATAATTTTCGCAAATTGTACCGGAATACTTCGATATGATTCTATCGAAGATTCATTATGTTACGTGTAGTGTAGGGTTAGATAAAATTATTTTATTTATTTATTCGTCAATTACATGCACTCTTATATATATCAGCAAAATAGTGTTGACACAATAAATACATTGCTTGTAGGTACATTATTGTAATTTGTAATCGCGCAATGTTATTGTAATTAGCGCTATTAAGGTGATGCCACACCTTAATAGCACAATGTGCTGTTCCAAGGAGACACCAATCAACTACAGATGTAGTTTAGCATTTTGACGCAAGCTACGGGACTTCCTAATAAACCTATATAAGTAAATATAAATACTACATATGTTTTATTATTTATATACAATAGAAACATTTAACTATTTCATACAAGAATGCCTCTTACAACATTTACAATGACAATTCAGAATTTTTACTCCTTTTTCCAGTAACTTCTTAGAACCAGCAGACCTAATTTTTATATTGTTAGAATGATTTATTTCCTTGATAATTATAAAATTTTGGTGCTAAAAAGCTAAAATATTTTTGACCAAATTTAGTCTTCTGTTTAGGTACACTAGACATACCCTTTTTGGAGGATCTAGTAATTCTTTCATCGTTACCCTATTATTTTAAGCTTTTAAGCGAGCACTAAAAAAATCCGCCCCACCAAAACGTTGACGTCGGCGCAGAGGCAGAGGTTTGTACTTAGGTTGCATACGGTTTGTTTCTAAGATGCTAAGACTAAAAAAAATCTAAGATAGGTAAGTCTAGATCCGCCTGCCTCGATGGGTCTGTTTTGACAATCAATAATCATAATCAAATATGGCATATTATTGTCTTATGCCGTGGTTTAGCCATGTTTGGTGGGCTGTTCGAATGACGCCGCCAACGCAGGGCTACAATCCCAATAAGCACAACTCCGCCGACCCGAATGAGAGTGTAAAACAAGAAATATGGACGGCTATAAAAATAACACATAACTTAACGAAATTTTCGTTTACCGTTCGGTCCACGGTCATAAACCGAACAAATAGACCGGGAGCTTACGGCGAAATTATTCTGGTATCGCTCGGTACTCAAAACGGTACTTCCGTACGGGTACTTAAAACCTTATAATGGTGTCTTCACTTTTGTAATACCGATGTTGATATCCCGGGAATGTAATTATTCGTTTTTATGTGCGTTAACTTTTATGTTTTTTTTTAAATTAAAAACATGTGAAATATTAATGCATACATAATCTTAAAGGTACAAAGCGATCCCTGAATCGCTGTTAAAGTTTATATTTGAGGGAGGGGTCGGGGGGGGGGGGGCGATTTTGCTAGGCTGAATATGAAAGTGCTACATCCCGTGGAGATGATGGTGATGAAGCATTAAAAATGGTATCGAAGTATCGAACGCCCCAACAACTAGACTACCACGATATCGATCGAAGAGTTTACATATGATATGGTGAAATAAATGGGGGGCGGGGGGGGATAAAAAGATATCATTTCCGTTATACAAAATTGTAGGTGCTCCATTGGGTTTCATTTTATTCTACATCTATGACGATACGCCATAGATGTTTACTCATCAAAAACATTCTGTCATAACGATAGTTGATAGGGTTAATTATTAAGAGGTAACAAAACGGATCCTAACTAACAGTGGGCGTTAACGCGATAATCATATAACTACTGCGATATAACTGAGGTTACGTTATTCGCGATTTCAAAATAACAATATTTAAACGGCTACATAATAACTGCGTGTTTTGTAGCTTAAGACGTCACCGTGATTCATTGTCATGGTGTCGCTTGCAACAAGATTTCCGTGTCACTGAAGCAGGGTAAAAAATAATAGGGCGACTGTCAAAATAGTCACGGCCGGCGATGTACCTGAATGCACCATACGGTGTCCATCTGTGTAACTTGTGGAATGTGCAAGATAGGTAGGTAATGGGCAATAAATGGCAAGCGAGGCGAATTCGTTGGTCGCGACTTTGTAGCTATAACGCGTTTTAGTCACCGCTGAGTTAGCTTCAGTAACGCGGCTATTCGTTGCGCTAGGATAATAGGGTGATTTAAACGGTGTAGCCTTATTACTCACACTTGTTTGCCGGAGCAAATGAGCGTGTTTTGCGATTAAACTGATGGGTATTGCTCACCGATTTTGATACTATTTTTGTTTTATTTAATTGTTTTGAGTAGCAAAATGCATAGATGGCTCAGGTCTTAAGAATGAAGAACGCGTTTCGGACCTTGGGGGGCATGGTACAGTATCGACCCCTCGCTGCGATGTCACCTTTGTTGTCGTGGTCCATATTATCATCGGAATTATTGGTTGTCGACCCCTGGCGAGAAACACGCGGATCGGATACTTGAAATGTTTCTATTGACGCCGGACCAAATTTGAATAATTTTATTGATTAATTGTAGGTTTTCGTTTCATATCTTCTTATTTATTTTTGGAAATATTTTAATACGATCTTTTTAGTTCGTTATCAAGGGGATAAATTAGTAAATCCGGGAAGACCCAGTGTCGGAGCTACGAATGTACGATTTGGACTCTTCGGTTCAATTCCCAGTGGAGGATTCAACTCTCAACATTGACAATTTTTCTGATTACTTTGAAAATCATTTCACTTATATACCAGTTATTTACTTTATTTATGTAGGCACTTATTATATATAAATGGTGTTAAAATTTGGGGAAACTCATTTTAAATGTCGATAGTGTTAAGACGCACCTACGTTTAAAAATTTTTAGGCTTATTCAAGATAAAGAAAGACGTGTGAGGCTATCTCCCTTCTGTGGCAAGATCGAATTGCCATTTATGACTTTGAGACATACATTTCTAGACAATGTCACAATTTCAGATTGTTGAAGAGCACAGTCGTTCGTTAGTCGCCGCTCGCTCTAATCTTCCTTCTCGCTTCCTCGAAAAACCATTAATTATTTCGGATTCCCGCATGCAGCCGAAGGAATATCTTCGGATTATTATCTCCAATCGAAGCGATATTTCTCAGTATAAGGCTAGTAGCGTGGATAAATCGCTCCTTTTGGAATGGATAACATTATAAAAGTATTTGGTCAACTACGCGTAGATCCAAGACTCGACTTTAAATACCTTTTGATTCTTATCTCTGGCGTTGGAAATCCTTACATCCCCTTTTAAAAATTTTAGTATACACGTTTACTTGTAAAAAATGTAAGATTAATTGCTATCAAGTTCAGAAGGATGTATCTAATGCCATAAAATATAATTTGCACTCCGACATAGATTATGTACTCGTATATGTATCTCTAGTCATTTTTTACGATGGATTATACTCGTATTTTTGGATAGAACTGAAACACCGATAAAGCAATAAGCTCGCCCTTTTGTAGCGTAGTTATGCGTGTGAGATAGTGTTTATTATTATTATTATTACAACGTGGTTATACCTACTCTATTCACTCATACGCTACACTAATCAAAACTCAATCAAGTCGGTTAAACGAACACGTCTAAACCAATTTACATTTTGAAGGAAAGAAAATGTTTCTTTATTGAAAAATGTAAAAAAAATATGCATACATAAGTTTAATAGTATTTTTCAATAAAAGGAGTTGCTTAACTGCTGTCGTTTCCGGGAGATAAAGGCGCTGATTTTCAGGACATCCTCTTTTATTATATTATAATATATAACTGCATACACTTTACGTATAAACATATTATTTTTATTTAAATTGTAATCCTCATATGCTCTTGTTTAACATATATTGCTTGCATACAAAATGTGTATGTATAAATGTGTATGTTTTCTAAACCCTTTTTTTATATAGGTACTTTTTAAGTTCGAGAATAATATTCATACGTAGATGTTGGTAGTTATATGCCGAACGCAATAACATCGCCATGTTTGTTTGAAAGTCGAAAGGCGTCAACTTTTTTTAAGTAATGGAAATCCGATACTATGATTCCGTTTAAACATATTAAATTGCATGTATTACGACCTCCGTCTTTAATAATCCTCTTAAAGTAATCAAATCCAAATTGGATCGACACGGCTTACGCATAAGAGAAGAGTCTTGTCACATTTGACGACAAAAATACGTCATTTTATCTGTTATTTTCGCTTGTCCTAAGTGAGAAAAGAGAAATGAAAAAAGGTTATGGTCACTATAAAAATAAAATATTAGTACATGCCCATGAGTAGCTAAACGATTCATTATATTCGGGTTATTTATTTCTCGGGAATTTCCAAATCAGTGAAACTGATTGCATCCAATGTAGAACCCACGTGATGCAATAATAGCATCAATATAAAAAAATGGATGCTTTCAATTTAAATACTATTTGCTATGCACAATTGCAAATGTCATCGTTGTAGTCTAGTGGTTATGGTGGACTATATTGAGAGGTTGCGAATTCGAATCCGCACATAGTCATAGCTTTTTTAACGCTTCATTACCACCATCTCCTCGAGTCTAGCACAAGCTTAGTAAGTAGTCAGATAATTGTCAGAAATTCTTAAAAAAAAAAAGATTTACTCAGAAACACTTCATATCTCGATGTGCTTATGTATTTATACTTCGAAAAAGTGAGTCTTACACCAAATTTCTGAATTATTCAAGTTAGTTTATCGGTTTCAACGAAACCTTTTTTTTAAGTTTGTGTGAATCTGTGTGTACGAGTGCTGGCAACTATGTGAGATTAGGTGAATCTGTGTGTATGAGTGCTGGCAACTATGAGAGATTAGGTGAATATGTGTGTATGAGTGCTGGCAACTATGTGAGATTAGGTGAATCTGTGTGTACGAGTGCTGGCAACTATGAGAGATTAGGTGAATATGTGTGTATGAGTGCTGGCAACTATGTGAGATTAGGTGAATCTGTGTGTACGAGTGCTGGCAACTATGTGAGATTAGGTGAATCTGTGTGTATGAGTGCTGGCAACTATGAGAGATTAGGTGAATATGTGTGTATGAGTGCTGGCAACTATGTGAGATTAGGTGAATCTGTGTGTACGAGTGCTGGCAACTATGTGAGATTAGGTGAATCTGTGTGTACGAGTGCTGGCAACTATGAGAGATTAGGTGAATATGTGTGTATGAGTGCTGGCAACTATGTGAGATTAGGTGAATCTGTGTGTACGAGTGCTGGCAACTATGTGAGATTAGGTGAATCTGTGTGTATGAGTGCTGGCAACTATGAGAGATTAGGTGAATATGTGTGTATGAGTGCTGGCAACTATGTGAGATTAGGTGAATCTGTGTGTACGAGTGCTGGCAACTATGTGAGATTAGGTGAATCTGTGTGTATGAGTGCTGGCAACTATGAGAGATTAGGTGAATATGTGTGTATGAGTGCTGGCAACTATGAGAGATTAGGTGAATATGTGTGTATGAGTGCTGGTAACTATGTGAGATTAGGTGAATCTGCATGTATGAGTGCTGGCAACTATGTGAGATTAGGTGAATATGTGTGTATGAGTGCTGGCAACTATGTGAGATTAGGTGAATCTGTGTGTATGAGTGCTGGCAACTATGTGAGATTAGGTGTACGAGTCTGAATGTGTAAATAAAAAGTATTTGTTTGTATGATTCAGCAAATAGAAATTAAATAGATTAAAATGAATATTAAATTCAATTCCGCATAGGGGGTGTGTATCAACGAATCGACCCTACCTTTAATGCACAAATCTATTTCGAATAAAAGTATTGTAACCGAAGATTTTAGCAGACTCCTCCTCTAAAACTCAAAAATGGCATTGGATGAAACAAATTCTCATAAATTTGTCATCATTTTGCGGACGCGCCATCAACCCAGATCGTCAACAGTCGTCTGGAATGAAATGAAACCGCGATCGATATTGGCTGTATGAACATTTATTTTTTAGACCATTCCCGTTAAAAAAAACAGCAAATTGGTCCTTCGATTTCTAGTGTTATTTGTTAAGAAACTATATCAAAATTCATAATACTTTCAAAGATATACAACGTTAAAGTTTCTATTCTAAATCTTGTAAAGCAGCTATTTTTCAATGGCTCCTCCCTCGGATAACCCTACGTCACTGGGTCACTGGGCCGCGGTCAGTCAAGATCGAGGTTAATGACCTGCCGCGTTGTTCGAAACGCCCTATTAGGGCGGAGCTAAATGATTGCTGTCAGGTGCCACTGGTCGAACATAGGTCGGTCTAAGAAGAATGGGTAACTCCTTACCCCTTCTCTGGGGTTGTAAGAGAGATGCTATTGGTCGACAGATAATATTGATTTATCGATTGATAAGATCGATTTACACCAATTTTATTACAAAAATAATAAATTTGGTGATGAAAATTTTTCGCATTTTGTTACATAATTTCTTGTTTGTGGGATTGGTCTTGGGACATCCTGTATATGATATGTATGACAAATCCACGTATTTTTTAAGGTACTGTACCGACGATCTTTTGAACTCGTAGCTGTCTATGCTCTAGCTCCGGGGACGATTTGTATACCATAGATCAATGAGAGTAATTAAAAGGAAATAGGTAGAAAAACAACAAAACCAAGTAGGTACTCATATCATATACCGGGACGCAATAGTCCATCTCGCACTTCGTTGTGCTGTATTTCTACACACGAACGGAACAGGTTTAAAGCGATAAAAAAATAAATAGATCTCACAGCACGGGCACTTACTAAAAATGTAAATTTTCTTAAAGTAATGAAATATCTCTTCTATTTATATTGATTTATTTATAATACATATCTAAACATTATATAAAATATAATAATTGTTGATTTTGTTTGTCAACAAGTCACAATTTTAGCGTAAACAAACCACCAACCCTGCAAAACATCGAAATTTACTGACATCAGTATCTCGGAATACATACATTTTAGAATACTTTTGCGTAGGGTTACCAGGATCCCAAGGTAAAATACGGCCTCCACACATACCGGGGGGGGGGGGACATAATGAAACTATTAATGTTTCATTAATTAGTACTAAAAAATATTGACATTATTATTATATATCTATATTATTCGACCAGCCTCCGATGTGATGTGATGTGATGTTTGTTTTTCAAGATCATTAATCAATACACAAAAATTAAACTTGAGTACTTTTCGAGTTGAAATATGCAACAGATGGATGGACGGACGGACGGCCAAATGACGTAGATACCTATATTATTCTATTAGCCTCCGATGTGATACATCTTTACATTAATGTATAGATGTTAAAAAATGGAACTTTGTGATCCCCTGCACCAGGTATTTAAAGTTCTTACAAATGAGCATCTACAAGGTATTTGGTATTTGGCAATTGAACAGCGAGTGATTATTTAAACGTCCAATTTAAAAAACAAAATTGTAATAAAGGTTAAACGATACTTTTAATAGAAATAAAACAAACTCATTTTATAAAGCTGACTTTTGTATGTATTATTCTAGACTAATAAGAAATATGTGTCTACTTTATAAATTCAGTCGAAGACCTCCGTCTAATCTTATGACCTCTCCATTTAAAAGTGGATTCTCTACTATAGATGTGACAAGGTGGGCGAATTCTTCTGGTTTTCCTAGCCTGTTTGGACTCAGCGTCAACCGAGAGAAAAACTCGCGAATTTTCAAAGGCCATACATCAGAAATCGGTGTGTCAAAAATACCTAAAAATAAAGAACCAGTTAAAAAAAATTTAGTCTTCTAGAGATCGATGGGTCTGATCATGGTACGCAGTACACCTTTCGATAACATCATCGGGTTCACAGAACAAAGAAATATGTAGAAGCGGCAATGTGAGTCCGTTCTTTCAGCGATTGCCTCCTGCATTCTTCCGCTAAGTTACGCACATGTGCGGTTTCTCCTCTACTTTTCCTGTCCCGCCCACATATGCACACTGCACACCTCCTTTCAACCCAGGCGGGTGATTCATTGCTGGGCAATGTATAAAATGGGCTTATCTTCATACTTCTGGTTACACGTACATGTCTTCGGAGGATCAAAATTGGCTTTTTTAGTATAATTTCGCTTTTGTTAAAGAAATGTAAGAAAGTTGCACAATATCCGAAGCCAAAATAATAGGGTGATAAACGGAGGTAATTGAAACTTCATACTCGACAATATTTGTTTGTCAGTACGGTAAACTTTGGTACCGCTAGTTTTGTTGTTAAACCGTTTGACTATTAGCGCAAGCGGTCGTGGGTTCCAATCCGCAGATTACAATCAAACCATTTTTAACGCTTCATTACCACCGTCTCATCTGACTCTAGCACAAGTACATTTAGCTTAATTAAGTATGGCTCAAAATAATAAATTTAGAATATGTTAAACCCATTTGAGGATTCTTATTTTTTGAAATGAGGTATGCTCCTATTATGCTACTTATGTAAATATTGTATATTTTATATAATTTAAAAATTGTATAAAAGATAGAGATGGTGATTCTTTCTTACGCTAACAACATAACATTGTAACTGCATTATAGAAATCTATCATCAAAGAATGAATACCCGTAGAGCTCCACCTTGAAGTGCAAGCGACGTAGCAGCGGTGGAGTATTCAATTCAAAGAGTCTGAGATACCAGAATTGAACATTTCAGGGAGGGAGAACATGAGCCAACCATGGCACGAAACCAGCAATAAATAGATGTCCTATGCCCTACTTAGTAGGGCATTATGAACTAATATGAAGATTCCATGATAGGGTCCAGGAAAATGCAGTGACAACCAAGTTCCTCGGAAGAAACTTTGAACGGAGTATCATTTTAAGAGTACTATGTCCTAAAAAGAGCAGTCAAGTAGATGTTTCCATCAACGGAAGTACAGAAACACCAATCCTACTAAAAACAAAGCAAGTGACACACCTGGCGCTATCGTGACCACCCTTATTCCCGCGCCGGAGAAATCTCTAGCCAGGGGCAGAGTCATGCCAGCGACAGCCGCTTTGCTGGCCGCGTACGCCGACTGACCCCTCTGGCCGTCGTACGCCGACACGCATGCCGTATTCACAAATATACCTCTTTGTCCATCAGTATTAGGGTTATTTTCACCCATTAATCCTGCCGCTAGTCGAATCACGTTGAATGTTCCGATTGTATTAACCTAAAATCAAAATCATCAATTTGTTCATCTTTTCGTTCAAACCATTCTAATTATCATCATTAGAGGACAGCTATTTCAAAGCTATTTCAGGGGAACCCATAGAAATTGAATTTAAGCTTAACCTCTTACACCAAACTTTAAGGGCTTACCAGCCCTTAATGCCAGCGACGATGCAGACAGACTTCCACCATCTCAATGCTTTACAAATTTAAATTTTTTGAAAAAAACAAAGAAAAATTTAAAGAGAGCTTTGTAAAGGAATAGCCTACTAACGAGGCCCAAAATGACTTCGAGCACTGAATGCCACTCGCAGGACCAAGCTGGGATTTTAAACCAAATCTATATGAAGAATTGCTTACCTCTAAAACACGTTGAAAATCCTCTAATACGTGACTTCTATTTTTTTTGAAATTGTAAACCTGATGTGCAAGTGCCATTCCCGCGCAATTGACCACACAGTCCAAGCGGCCAAATTTGTCCTTGGCTTGTTTGAGGGCATTCTTTACATCATCTTCTGAACATACCTAAAAATAAATACAAATGCTCTTTAGATATTTTAAATCATTTACCCAAGTAACCCTGATTATTGAGATTCAATAAAATACACATGAATCAAAAAAAGGAAGGAGTTATATAATACAAACATATGGAACGTTTAATGACGTGCAATCGGCTCAGATAATATTAATATTAGACATCTATCAATAGACTGAATATTTTTCGGGACAAGACATATTTCAAAATTTATTTAATAACTGTGTACACTCGAAGGCACCCTAACATTCATAATATGTTATTAATTTTGATAATTATGTGATAAAATAAAAATGTTAAGGAATTAAGGTAATAAATAAATAACTTACATATAATTAGATATTATGGATTAATGGAAGTCCTGAATTCAAATCCTTTGAGAATATTCAACGGAGTTTTTATCGGCACTATCAACTGATTTATTAAGATATTACTACTACATAAATTATTTCAACTGTACAGCGTTCATCTTCTATTTAAAAACCCAATCAAATAAAGCTTACATTTCCATTAAAATAGATAAAATCATCGTTGACAGCAAACTCTTTTGATTCTTTTTTGTCAAAATTGATGACACGTCCACCGGAGGCAATCAATCGCTCTACTGTTGCTTTACCCAGACCAGAAGAACCGCCCGTGACAAGGGAAACCATGCCCTGCAAAAGATAAAATCAATATTTATCTTACATAAATACTGTGATTGCTTCTGTAAACCTAGCAGCACGCCAGGGTGAATAAAAAGGTTGTTCAATTGTCATAAAAAAAACAATAATATTGACTCTCAGTTCATTATCGATGATCAATGAAACGAGCGGTAATTTGATAAATTTCTTGAAAAAAAAACAAAGCAAATCTTTAACAAAAACATTATTTTCAAAAAAAGAACAAAAATTGATACGGATTTGTACACGATTGAAACACAAGTAACTCTAATACATAATAACATTTACCTTGAGCACAGACATTATAAAAAAATAAAAATAGAAGTTACAAGGAGTATACAAATATTATGTACTAAGCTGATAACAACAATAATACGTAAGTTACGACTTCGGTTGGAAACAGTTAGGTTATATCTCAACCAATTCTGAACACACAGACCACACGCCGTTTTCTTTGCAACAAAACAAACAAACGTCAAACAAACTGCTATCCACCAAAATGACAGCCGAGGCAGTGTTTCTAGTGATGGAAAACTCCAAGATAAGTCGATTTAAAAACCGACTAATTTAGCTTCTAAACATTTTTATTTATTTATTTATTCTTGTACATTGTACCTATAAGAAGCTACTATCCCGTATTTGGCCATCCGTCGCAACTTTAAACTCGAAAAGTACAAATGCGAAATAGTTGATTTTTTGTGTGCAAATTGATGCTCTTGAAAAATAACCTTAGCCTTTTAGATCACATCGAAGGCTGATCGAATAATGGTATATACGTCATTTTTTAAAATATTAATAAATGAACGAAACATTGATAGTTCGATAGAAAGCGCATATTTCATATTCCAATTTCAAAAATATGCCAACACGGTTGTTGGAAACTTGAGGACGTATTAATTATTAATAGCCAGTTTTAAATAAACTAAAATAAAGTCATCTATATGCGCAAATAGAAACATGTAAAAGAATGTTCGGTGCCACATTATAAATATTATTATTAATATAAACAGTACCTTTTGTACAAAACTTTTTTGTGCAGATTTAGTGGCAGTGCTACTGCTGGTAGTAGCCTCCGGTGGTCCCTCAGCGCGATCATGCCAATAGATTTCTTACTTGACTTTATAAATGGCCGTTCAGCACCACCGTTGTACCCACACCCACTTGACGTGGATGAAATGTTTCACCTAGCCATTTAGTAACTTTGTAGCACGCTATTTTTGATGTCTTAAAGTCGAGCATATGTCAATTGGTCTAATATCTCTACATGAATCTCACTCCGTCAGTAAAAGTATGGAGTGAATTCTTGTGGAATGTTACCTACCGGCTAGTAACGGCCGGTAGTAGTTTATCAGTGCAGTTATTAATTTCAGCAAAAACCTTGAAATACCACCATTTGAGATTGAAAGCTGGTTCTCTATCTATGTCTGCGCTTGAAACACTGAAGTGTCAATTGTTATAGAGATGGGACAACTACAAAATGTCGACAATTAAAACATCGACCCAGAAACATCTTTAAATTTAAAAAAACCCTACTTTTATTACCATGACATTTTACTTATTAATTTGTTAACATCGGAGCAGATCAAAATGTAAAAAAAATACATCGAGAGTCTATGGCAACCCTAGATCAAAGGTATCATTCCGAATTCCAACGGAATAAAAAGCAGCGTAGATGTGAATTCCAACCATCCAGAGGAATTGAGCGCAGTGTAGGTTTTGAAAAGGACAGGCCATGCTTTCTACTAACATGCACTTAGGCCGTGATGTTAAAATGTCTCCCTGCATTGTTGGTAATCCACTCGTTCTAACTTTATATTCCATTACTACCGGCCAACGATCTGCCGCGGGTTTTCGATACAGGTGTACTATTATTATTGATGTTTTGCAACCAACGATGTTTAAAAGATCGTTGGTTGCAACATATAAAAAAACTCACTCATTAATACAAATTGTATGGCTATAGTATACTAAAATATTACTGATAACAATATAAATTTCTAGAGAAAACGTTTTTAATAACTTGACAAGTTGACTGTTTCTTCTTCTTTTTTCTTGACTGCTTTGAAGGGTTAAATTGAAATATATGTCCTTGTTTCATTACTACCCGCGCGGCTAAATTAAAAAAAAAAACAAACGGTGTTAAAATTTATGATTTGAAAGAATGCCATTGTACATTTTTATTTTATTTATTTATCAAACAGGCTTCCCTATGTACACATTACAATACAAGTAAAAAACAATAACAATAAAAAAAACGCTAGAATTCATGCCGATCTTACAATACAGATTTTTATTCCTATTGGGCGAACAGACAATGATATCTCCGCGGAAATGGAATTTAATAATTCGACTGCTCTATAATCTAGCTTTTTTTGCAAATTAACTCCATTGCATCCCATGCAACCTCTTCTGTCATATAAATCATGCCTAAAGAGCGCCTTCTAAAATCGGATTGGTTAAATATATCAGCAAATGGCAAGTGCAGGTTTTATCGAGAAATCCCAGAAACCCTAATACCAGAATACGCCTAATCGGTGAATTTGGGCCTCTAATTCCCAAAAGATATCTACCAGCTTCTCAACCCTGAAGAGATACAAACCATCGTACCCCAAAAAATACATAATTTTATCAAAAGTATAGGTCTAGAGAACTCTTAAGTGGTTGATAAAAGTACAATTAAATAGGTCTGCAAAGGACGCGGTACACAGGTGTAAATAACACCCTATATTAATTACCGCATATAATATAACATAACTGTCAATAAGCTCGAGAATTCGCACTTTGTCCTCCAATGCTAATACTGAGTGCTTACTCCATTTCTTCCAACCATTCATTCCAGCCATTTCTTTGAAAACCAAGTAACAAAAGTCAACTATATATGTATTTTCTGATGTACTTCACCAAAACGTCTTCCGTGCCTTTTAATTCAGTGTTAGAATTGCGACTGGGAAATTAGTCTATCAGAGTAAAACATTTCCGCAGCATGACTCGATGATGATGATTACTGGCATTACCACCAAACTGGCAGGTCATAGAATGTGAGCAGCGACCTTGGATAGCCACCCGCCCTCCATTTACTGGCGGCCATCCGGATTATCAAGGTCCTACTTTGTGTTATTTTTATAAGGTTATTCGCGGTTTCATCGAGAATCCCGTAATACTTGGTGATATTGGTATATTTGTTCCGGACCGTCGTACTAGAGCGCGGAAGCACACGTTATTTAAGCGGTTAGCGTGTCGTACCGACGTATACAAGTATAGTCCGGATGGGAGAGCAGTCGAATTATTAAATTCCATTTCCGCGGAGATTGATATTTTTGTCTGTTCGCCCAATGGGATTAAAAGTCTGCTTTCTGTTACGCCTTTGTGAGATCAGCGTGAATTATTTATGCATTAATGTTTGCCTGGAGGCATTATTTTAATTTTTTAGTTTAGTATGTTTCATGCTATTGTTTTTTGTTTTTAATGCTTTTTATTTTTCTTTTGGTAATTTAATTTGTTTTACTGTAATTATAATGTACATGGGGAAACCTGTTAAATAAATAAATAAATAAATACTGTAGGTACTTAAACAATTTAAGACTCTTTTTTTATTATTTATGAAAGTAAATGCATAGGAATATTAGGGAATCAATTATAAACAATATTTTATTGTAAAAGAAAAAAGAAATATTAGATATAAATCAGGTTTATAAATATCAGATTTGAGTTTAGATATTATATTCTTGAATTTGACTCAATTTTGACAATTGTTAAGAGAGCTCAGTTTTTAACATATTTTGATTTATTATTTTATTCATAAAAAAATTATGATGTAAACAGATTATATACATATTGTTAACAGTTTATATAAACTGCAAATTTCCTTTATCATAGTTATCTTTATGTGCAATATAAAGTGTGACTCGTGTGCAACTTGGGGAAATACAATTCCACTGACAAAGGAATTAGAAGACCACCGCTACAGATGTCATTGCCAGATGAAGTTACGATTCCCGCTCTTGGGCGGCCTCTATCTACTTCGGTTGCCGCCTCAGATTTCAGCATTTATTTTGCATATTTTAAGTAAAAATATGCAAACGTTCCGACGGCAGTAAGTCCAAGGGTCCTGAAATAATGGTGATATTTTAAATTATTTTATATTCGAGACAATTGATTTATAGGCAGACATCTCGTAAAGTCTATAATTGAATGAATGATTGTAGGTCATGATCCACGGAGCACAAACCCGAGTTCTCTGGATCAGAAACATACCATTCATACCACAGACCACTTGAACTGAGTAGACTCGGCCTAAGTCAAATCTTCATACGGCCGAGTGTTTCCATTTTCAGACATCGGAACAGTATTGCTGATGATATGCGACACACTAACACCGATGCCCGACACCGGGCAAAGAAGCTTAGTTTTTAACTGACGCTCGTCTCATGATTTTGTCATATCTGCTGTAGCTCGTTTACGCCGGCCGCTTCTATAGCATTAAATATTAGTATGGTGCCAACAGACCGTATCAATAAACAATCTTGAGAATATTTACAGGGTGAATTTAAAATCACTATTGTCCTTTTAGGGGGTTGATCTATATTGACAACTAAACCGGTCTCATGAAAAAGTTAAAATTAATTCCAAAAATACATTGAATATATCACGTTGAAGCGACTTCTTTGCCTATTCGCTCCCCACCACCCAACTGAACGTGACGTAACAAGGTCAAGGTTTGTTTGGTTTGGGATAGATGGATGGGCTCACCGTTGCGCTTTTCCAAATGATTGATAGATTTTGATTAACATTTAACTTCGGTTTTCTCGTAATTGAAAAAAAAACCCCAATATTTTTTGTTGATTAATGATTCATTTTATTTCCCAATTTAAGGGTTTTGTTATCAATAGTGAATAACAATACATAAAAATAATAGTGGCAATGAAATATAATGCTTTTTTGCAGGCTGCGAGTACGGCTTTCGACTCAACATTCAGGTTGTTAAGACTCTCAGTGGTCGAGAGTTCGAATTTGCACATTGGTTATACCATCATTAACAATTTATAGCACCATTAACTCTAGCACAAGCAAATTCCCCAGACTTACTGGGGTTTTGGGAAATATATCCCTAAATGTTTGCAGATTTGGACAAATACTTTAGTTTTAGATGAAAATAATATAAAACTCAAACTTATGTATATCTTCACTCACTCACCATTTACCCAGGTTTGTCCAGTTCATGGTTCTAAATTTGCTTATGGTGTAAGCCTTTTCCTTGCTAATGCATTCTATGACACCTCTGGCGCTAAAGTCGTAAAAAAAACCATGCTCATATTAAAATGCACTAAAAATGATAAAATAATGACATTAGAGACTATAAACAAAAGTGTGGAGCATAAAAATATATTGATATAACCTAACCCAACCCATCCGAATACTGACCGCCCCCGATATTACTTAACTTCGGTGATTGAATGATTATAATATATATTTATGATTTGGATTTATCGTAGGTAATCAAATATATTTTAGGGTGATGCAATGTTCCAGTGGTTCGGATGAATTGAAGAGATGTGTTTTATGCAACTAAAATAACCTTACTAATAACTACGCAGCGCATATTCTACATATTCTAATTTCGATCACCATTTTTGTCAACTTCTAATATGAAGAATATGCTAAATTAATCACAGATTTTTGTTAAATTAAAACATAAAAATTATATAATAAAATGATCTACAACTACAAATTTTAATGTAAAAATCACGCTATTAAAAGTGCAACCGGTCACTTCTCCATACAAAAGTTGTAGTGTTGTTACTCTCTTATTTGTAGATATAGACAAAAAATAATATTGGATATTTTTGTGTTCCATAATAATCTGGGTTTATATAGAATTCAAAAGGTAAAATTCAACTTTGTCTTAATGTTAACCTGTATAGCTTGCTCGACGTCTTTACACATCGAGCCGGCCAGCAATTCATAGCGCTCATTCGTTGGACGACGTCAACGTCTGAAAATTGCCACTTAATTATCTATTCATCCGATTGCTCTACTTTTAATGCTATTTAATTCGCAAATAACCGATCACTGGCTAAATTCTGATAAAAATCATAATCATCATCACTAAATACTCTATGAAAATTAATTAGTAACACGGTGGCTTAATCAATTTTTCATCATTTGGAAAAAATGTTTTTCAACACCTGTACCTTTTTTGAATAAGTTATAAAACTTAAAAATATTTAAAAGTGGCAATTAGATTAAAAATGTTATCAAAAATAGTGAAAATTTGGGTATCCAAAGTGAAAAAGTCGATAAAAATAGCTTTTTTAAAAAAAACTTTAAGACGGATAGTGACCAGAAAGATATTTTCTAATGGTAAATTTCATGGTGAACCAGATGACACTAAATTTGTGGTAATTGGACGTCCCAGACCACCAAAGCTGATTTTCTTTACAGTGTTGAGTTTTCATAGAAATAAATCACTAATTTTGTGTGAATAATTATTATTACCATCAAATATAATCAAAAATAATTATTATTACCATCTTATACTTCTATGAATATCAAGTCTCATTTTTACATAAAAAAATTAAAACTGACAATGAATTGTATTAAAAAATAAATAAAAATTGTGATTTTTTTCAACTATTACTAACATTAAATTTTGAATTTCATAGGTATTATTGCAGGTAATGAAGGCGAACACACGCTAATGACGTATTTGTACACGCTCGCAGCTGACGTATAGAACCAAATTAAAAAAAAAATATATGCGATGATTATAGATGTAAACTCACCGTATTATATAGGTATAAGAACATCAATAATGCTCAAACTTAAAATTTAATGAATTAGGTCACTGTGCGACCTAGTTTGAATAATAATAAATAATAATGATGCTAACCTATTATGACCAGCAATTGCAATAGCAAGTGTGGTCGAGTTGACTTTCTTGATGTCCATTGAGCCAAACCTACCGAGCAGCTGTGCAACCTACAGCAACAATAAATACAGTAAAACGACATTTGTACACGTATGCTATGGAACAAGAAAAAATTACGTCCCTCTCAAAAAACTGACTGACACAATTGGCTCACATTCTGACAGCGTGCACTTAGCGATCATGTACTAATAGCATGCATTTTGTCGCAGATTGTTTTATTGATTCAGTGTGGAAATGCGCAAAGGAATTAGTAATGTACTTTGCAGATTTTTCTCTTTGCTTTCTAGTTTAAAAAAAAACCATTGCGTTAAATATGCATGGTGTCATGTGCATAATCAAATTTATCGGAGCGAAGCGTAACTCTCATGGATCGACTCCAACAGCGAAATGTTCAGATCTCAATTATTTCACCGCCAATTTCAGAATTTTAAAGTTTTAATCGAATCTACATGAAGAATACTAGGTCGTGATGGAGCCAGAAATTGAAAATTCGAAATAATAAAAAAGCTATGTGTAAAAATATTTTCTCTATGGGAAATACCATGTTTCGCACGCTTTTGGTTCAAATTTTAGAGAAACAATTATTTATTTGAAGTTTACATTTCTCCGCTCCAATATGCTGCTAGCATAGGTTTCACCTTTGCGACTGCGGCTACCTTAGTTCTTGATTACTCACTAATAAGTATATATCACTTATATTTGATAACACTGATGTCTTTTTAGGGGGTTGATCTATATATCAACAATCAAACATTAATCAGCAAAAAATATTAGAAAAATGTTTCTCAATTATTATGAAAAATTGATTTAATGTTTGTTAGCGATGTCCCAAAAGTCCGTTTCAAAAAAAAAAAATACCGCCGCGATTAAGTGATTTGAGTACTACTAACCGAACTATTGCATTTCCAAATATTTTTCAACGGACGCAGTCCGCCAAGATAGCCTTACGCTTCCTGGACAATATGTTGCGCTGAGTCTGCTGTACCAATCTGAGTAAATAGGTGAGAAAGACACTTTGTTGTTCACAAAGTAATTTTTATTGTAAAAACAATGTAACAAATAATATTACATTTAACTGTATATGATAGACGTAGATATAAACAAGTAAGTAGGTAATTAGATGATGTCAAAATATTAATCACTTAATCGCGGCGGTATTTCTTTTGTTATTTATAATCGCTATCGGGTTTGCGACCCCCGGAGTATGTATCTCGTTTGAAATCCCGGTTACAACTAAAATTTAAAAGTAAACTTGCAAGACATGGTGAAAGCGTCCTTCCCAGTCAGTCCGCTATTTTTTGTTTTCTTTGATAAATAGTGGCCATTTATCACTAAGTTAAGATTGCATTTTTGGCGGGTCGAAGGATTCTAATTGTCTCTAAATTGCTTTGGGACGCACTTAAGGACACAAGTTTGCCATTCACAGAAGAGCCCTTTTCGGCCAGTGCGCTTTGTTTCCATTTCCGTTGCCAACAATGTTTGAGAATACAGTTGAATGCACGGAACGAGGTCAGGCAGCGACCTCCCGAGCGTACTTTGAAGAAAAGGTTTTTTAATAATTGTTTTTTCGGAATTATTTTTTCGTGAGACCGAACATCAGTAAATTTAAATACATCCTGTATATGTAATTATAACCCTTATACAAATATGGATAAGACTGAAAAATCTATACATAAAAAAGTTAAGGCCTAAATAAGTTATTCTGAGATATTGAACCTCAAACATTAGCGGTGTTCAATTATCTAATAGACAACATACACACGTTACAACATAGACGTTCACACAACAATTTCAAATTGCGGCATGTACTCAACCAAGTTTTATAATATTCAAGAATTGAAATTTTCGAAAAGTTGTTAAGACAGAATTTGAAATTTCAATAAAGAGTTATTAAATAAATACTAGTCAGAATGCAACAGAACAGATTATAAGGTTTGCGTAAAATTCAAAGTGACTTATACATTTCAATGAAATGAATCATTAAAAGATTGTGATCTTTCAGTAGAAATAATAAACGTAACAGTAAAAAGTCATTTCTCACATCATTAGAATTAATTCTGCTTCCATCTGATGTTTTTATAAATAACAAGTCTGGCCTGTATCCTGGGGGATCAGCTTTATCTAAAATCTGAAAAGAAAAAGAAGTTATTTATAAAATGGACATAGCAAATTTGTATTTGTACATACTGTTAACAATCTACCTCCTGAGTTGAAAAAAATCCATCACACAGGAAAGTTCTCTAAAAAAATCAGTAAGTGGCTTCTATTACACGGGTGTGAAAATTTAGGCCATATATTACATAAAATATAAATTTAATAAGATAAATTTATTTAAAAAAACTCGTTTTTTTTACTTTCTTAAAGATAAATAAATAGGTATCATTTTATAATAAAAACATACATATGCATTTAAAACATCTCTATACACATATATTATTGGAGGAGTACGCAGTGATTACAAAATATGAAAACATTTATTGACATTTAGAAATTTCAAATCAACTTGTTAATATGATTACAGAAAAGGATTTTTTTAAACAAATTATAGAGCCAGAATGTTTAAATAGATGGTATAGGTGAGAGTTAGAAAGCTTTCATAAAATACGGCGCTGTATTTAAACCAGCATGCACTAAACTCAAGAGAAGCGAGGCTTTCATATTTTATTAAGTCACAGCATATTATAACATATTTATATTGACAATAAATAGAAATGTAGTAGAGTAAATTTCAGTTACAATATATCCTATTAAAAATACACAGGGAGGGATTATTTATTTATTTTATTTATCTTTATAAATAAAATAAATAAATATATCCTATATCCTATCCCAGGGGTGCTCAAACGGTCGATTGCGATCGACCGTTTGAGCATCGTGCAGAAAGCTAATATCTAAATATGCTACGGTACGCCCTACCTAGGTAGGTAGGGTGTATCGTGTATGTACGACAACCCTGCATCACACACACTTGCAGTCTCTCAGAGTCGATCGTAAGTAGTCTAAAAATATTGAGGTAGATCGCCAGCAGTTCAAGTTTGAGGATCCCTGTCCTATCCTATATAAATAAATATATACAATATATCCTATTAAAAATACACAGGGAAGGATTAGCGCCGCTACATTTTGTACGCTGTCTTCCATACTAGACTATGTCTGTACTAAGCTTAGAAAGCAGTGTTTTATTGTGCTACAACTACGAATGTCAGTCGAAGTATATAGATTATATATAAAAGTATATTTTACATAATATAATTAAAACTTTTGCACATTTGTTAAGGTATTTTTTTTACGTATTAATTATTTAAAAAAAATAGTTAATAATATAATTACTTAAATGAACATTCTTTAAAACTAAAAAAGTAACACGTGTAGGTAACTTGAACAGGACGGAATACAGACGATAGTCCAGTTAGGGGAGCAGGAAACACAGTGTAGTATTGTAAATACGAATGTGATGTACCCATTATTCTTTGTTTATATACTAATATTGGCAGAATGCATTTGTTAACCTACAAAATAAATAAATAGTAGTGAATCTTTATTTTTATTCTTAACTAGATGTCAGCTAGCCAACTTCGCCTGAATTAATTCTAAATTCATACAAAGAGCCGGTTGACAACAAGTGCACCTTCGCACATAGAAGACACGCACCTGCAGCACTCAGAATGAGCCACTAAGATACTTTTTATAAAAACTATAAAATCTCAGAAAATATTTTTGGATCACCTGTAAGTGGATAGTGTAAGTGTAGCCTAAAAAAAATGCAAAATAACATTGAATATTATGAAAATATCAATCAATCCAGAAATATGAAAGTTTCACACAACCACGATTACCAGTTGTAATATTTTATATTCAGCTAAAAATATTAATGTTTCGAGGCTTCGAAAGCCTCCCATAATCCTCTGATTATATGTGTGTCATGAGTGAAAAAGATCATGAATTCTTATTATTATATTTTGTTATATTAATCAAAATATTTCTCACAATGAACGGCCGGGAAGCCCTCATTAAATTAATGGCATTAGAGTAGGGCCTCAAGGCGTGGAGATGATCGCTCAAACTGAGGACCTGCGAAGTGCCGCGTTTTTCACACGCTTGCCAATGAGCCAATCTCACAAATATGTAACCTGCAATTGGTTTTCAATGAAAGCATATTAATAAAAACAGGCAAAAAAAATAAGATTGAGATTAAGATAAAAAAGAGGATTGGATTTACAGCAATCTACCTGCTTCGCTAAAATTCATAATATATCTAGAATATTATATCGCATGACTGATTTAAAAAAATATATTCCCCAGGATTTCGGAGGTCAGAAGTTTAAATCAGCAATCTCCAATTTCTTTACTTCTGAACCCCTTGGCGTCCAATGGTCCAACTAATTTTCAACAGAACCCACATTAGACACAGGAATTTAAGTTGTAACAAGTAAAATATTGAGTATTTTTGAAGTAAAGTTGTCAATTATAAAACCTATATTACCCAGTCCTATCAAATAAAGCGCACAATATAAAACGGCATCCAGATTAATTTGCTAAAACGAGTTTGGAAAGGAATGTCAGAAATTCAATATGTCAATATTTTTAAAATACCCACTATATTTTGAATTTTCTATTTTTCAAGTTATAATTTTACTTAGCTTACACTTAAATAAATAGAAGCTCAAATTAAGAACTTATTTTGAATGTTGATATAAAATATAATTTTAAATTTGATTAACTGTATACAGGGATTGATCTATAAATAGAAGAGTGAATTATGTCGACAACTAATACGGTCTGATGCAACACACAACATAGTAACACTATGTGGGTACCAGGCCACTCCGGCAATGATGGCAACGAAAAAGTAGACGAGCTGGCCAAGAAAGGTGCTACCATGCCTATGATAGGCCCAGAATCAGCCTGCAGTATAGCAAAAAGCACTACCAGCAGACTACTAAAAATCTGGGTTTGGAAACAAGGCCAAAAATACTGGCAAGAATTGCCTGGACAAAAGTTAGCCAAAGAACTCATAGTAGGATTCTCGCAAAAAAGACTCTGAACTATTGAAGTTAAACCGGAACCAACTAAGGATCCTAAGAACTGCACAAATCGAGCGTATCAACCGATGACAGGTGCAGATTCTGCCAAGAGAGCCCAGAAATCCCTATACACCTACTGGGTGAATGTGGGCCCCTCATCTTCAAAAGGCAACCATCTTCTCAAGCCAGAAGAGATTACAACCATCGCATACAAAAAGATAGTTAACTTTATCTACAGTACAGGACTAGAAGGCAAACTATAAGTGGATTTAAATGTACAGTAGTTCTGCAAAGGACGCAGTACATGGGGAGCAAATAAATCCCCATATACACTAACATACATAGAATAATACGGTCTCATGAAAAATTTGATATTAAAACATATATTATAGGTACAGTTTATTTTTTTCCAGGAAATCACTTTGGGCGGTTCCCGCTCCTCTCCGCGACCAGGTGCGTAACTTGGCAAGATTAACTTTGATACGTCAGTATTAAACAGCGTTTCAAATATAGTTATATAGTATATAAATATATATAGTAAAATTTTATAACGCATTGCTTAAATACCGTATTTAGATGATTTTTACGTTATAATAGTTTACATTACTTATATAAAAGTCTGACAGCCTGGCATTTGGAAAATTCAATTTTTTTTTTATGAGAAAACATGTTGCCAATGAGTACAAGTCTATAATCTTCCTAACTAGGTAAGAGTCACCTGTTCTAAGGAAGGTTATTTTAATTTTAATATTTTTAAGATTGAGAATTTTCAAACAAATTATATAGCTAGAATGTTCAAAGAAAAATTAATACCGAACACACAGATAATATATATATATATATTATAGTTATAATTAAGTTATAGCAAAATTGTTAAATTCATATGATATACAGTATAAAAAAATAAGTTAACCAGCACAGTAGGAGTCCCAGCCAGCTTCATGAAATTTTCCGCTTTCCTCCAGATTATTTATTTTTATTTGAGGGGAATATAGAGTGACATATCTTCCCCGTGGTCCATTGAAATAATTGTACACACTGCAATACATAAATAATTTACTATTTATTTCGTTCAAAAGTATCAATCACAGCCGAGCATAAAATAATTTTTCAGTAACAACACTGTGAGGAATTATGGATAAAATGGTGATAATCTAGCGACTTATGAAATCATTTTGACATGTTTGTCTCAAATCACAGAGTTACATAACAAAAAAACTGTGTTAGATAAAAATTTAAAATGGTGAGGAATCCTAGTTTTTTTGTAGAAGGTGTTCAGCTGTGTTCATTATCTCAACAGTAAGTCTTCACACAGTTTTTGAGTTCTCCCTCCTCTCCTCCCAATGATGAGCCTGACTCGACAACTAATTTTAACCAGAAAGGTTGCTTAATTGAAAACAATTGCTTACCTCGGACAAAAAATTGTCATTGACTTCTTTTAAACTAAAAAAATAATTCTTTTTTAACAAGTTCTCTGACTCTGGCAGCCGAAGCCTTGTTAGGTTACTTTTACAGACGAACTGCTACTTTGACAAAACTGTGTCTTGGTTATTGTATAAGACAAAACCCTGGTTTATTGTCCTAATCAAAACCTTAAGCTTCGAAAGCGAGATTGTAAATAGAGATTAATTTGGAAAAATGTATGTGAAAATCGTTACTTTTCTAAAGAAGTGAAATCCCAAGGATCTTTTCCAGCCATTTTGAAGCGGCTTTGAAGCTTGTGGGATATATGTTTAGTGTCATAAATGCATGGCAATAAATTGTGCATTTCACGTTTAAATGTTTCGTATCTTTTCGGCAGCGGCCCAATGAACTGCGTGTAAGTCAATGCAAGGTCGTATAGGACATTGTGGCCAACTACAGGTTTGCCCGATTTGACCAAAGCTTCAAAAACAACAGCCATCCCACTCAGTTCCTCTAAAAGGTGGTTAAATAATTTATCTTCATTATCCTGTTCTGGCTTCTCTTCTCCGAAAAGTTTTTTAAAAATAACCTGTAAAGTTAAAAAATATATATTACTAGCAGAAATATTTATTTAAATTTTTGAAATGTTTATTTCTTAATATGGTACTGTGGAATTTTACGAATATCGATTACATAAAATAAGTTTTCTAAATATGGCTATTTTTCAGGTTGGGAGACATTATTTTGCAAAGGATATAGATATTCTGAAAAAAATACAACGCTGAGCTACGAAACTCCTGTAGGATTCTTTAAAAGAGAGACTATACCTACTGATAGTGACCAACCCAAGGTTTGATTTCGGATTTGGCCATCATTGGCACAAAATACGAGCTTCGGCCAAATGATGGCCGAAACTTCGGCTATTGCCGAAGTCTTCGTTGACACTTTAGGTCACAGGCGACCGTAGGTCTCGCAATTTATTAGGCGAGAAGGCCGAAAATCTTTTGTTTTTATCTTATAATATAAGGCTATTTAATTTTGATTACTAACTACAGCTACTAACTTTTTTCAATTTCAATAAATATTTTTTATAATTATGGTAATTTTTTAAGCGGATGATAAGATCAAAATTAAATACCTATGACCAGTAATACCACTTCCGTTTTGTACTCTTATGCTCCAGAAAATAGTCTCAATAGTAATTGAGTTAAAGGTCTAATGAATCTGAACGTTCACATTAATAAAAGTGGTTCTTCTCTAATTATTGTGTTTACCTATTTAGTATTCATAATATTATATTTATCTTTTTATTTGTATACTTACCTTCCCCCTCCCCCTCAAACAAACCTTGAAAGTTCAGGTAGCAGATTCTCAAACAAGATGGTTCAAGTTTGCTAATTTACTCTTCATTTAATTTATATTACTTTTGCGACAATGTGCTAACCTTATTTTCTGTTGTAGTAGTTGACAAGTCGGAGAATTTATTTAGAATTTCTTTTTGTATAACATAACGTTGCACAGGATTATCCACTTCAAAAGAAAATTGTTCATTGCTCTTTCCATTGTACCATCTGCATAAAAAAAAAAAATATCCAAATTTTAATGTAGTTAAATTAAAATATTTATTTCTAATAAAAGACTAAGAGTTGGGTCATCATATCATTATAAATGCATAGAGGTAGGCAACATTGATAAAGGGTGAAGTCTGAACGTTGTAAGGACCTGATGTTGCAATATTGAGAGGAAAAATCACAAATACTTACAAAAAGGTTTCTGCTATCCGCGTTTGGACCAAATCATATTCCTCCTTATTTATATCCATGTTGATATCATCATAACATAAGGTCTTCGTACTAAATTTTTTCTTCGTAGTCGATATTTCATGCCGGCTTAAGTAGCAAATCCCTTTATAAAGAAACTATAAATTAGGTAAGTATCTATCTATCGATTACAATTATTACGACACAAATTATAAAAATACTTGTATATTATGAGTTCATTGGTCACCTTATTAAAATCAAATTTGTGTTCTATCATAAATAATAAGGACGATGCCTGCAAAAGATATGACTGATCTATGTGTGCGAAGCATTGCGGTCGGAGGTGAAAAGTATAGCTGTCGGCACAGTACGAGTATTTTTCTCGGTCAAAGGTGAAAATGCTTATCCCAAATTGCGTTATCGCCGTTTGCTCACAGCATTTTTTAATTTTTTGATATCGTTCATCCAGAGTGTCGAACAAGCTAAAAAAATAACCAAATAAATATAATTAAATATAAACAGCATTATGGACAAAAAGCTTAAAACTGACGACCACTATCATAATAATAGTCACTTTAGCAGAAAACTAACGCGACTATGTATAAGACCGATTGGTTTTTATTTTTGTTACTTTTTACTAAGATATATTAATACATATAAGCCATCTTTATTATGATATACAGGGCGGTGCCAAGACCGTTTCCGAAGACTTAATGTTTATGTTCCCTATTACATGTAAGAAATTATATAAAAAAATGCAAAAACAATTCATGCCTAAATTTATTAACTTTATTAAAGCGCTGGTGTAAATTCCCTTTGCGTTTGGTTCACTCCCGCTCGGCCAAGGCCGGTCAATGACAAAAATTATATAACATTATCACGTAAAGTTTATAATTTTTTCGCAAGGCCAAGTAGCTGGATTTTTCATCGGGAATGGTCTTGGGACACGGTGTATAAGTTATCGATATTTATGCATCGTAAATTTCACTGAAGCAAGTAAAAAAAAAGCATGATACCCATGAACCAAGTCGATACCCAAGCATGAACCGAGTCGATACCCAGCTAATTCATTGATGAGGGTTATAAGTACCACCAAGGCACCATTATGTTTACTGCATAGCTGTCTGTTTTTTCAAACAAACCCTTCGAACATGATACTTAAATTGTTTGAAACTGAAAAAGGACAAATGTCTGAATGTTGTCTTCAGGAATTCACCCTGCCGCCCATTGTGATTATGATACCCATATGGAAGGATTTTACCTACCAAGATGCAAAAACGAGTGAGAAAATATTCATTTATGGTATAAGTTCCTCGTGGATGACCCAACAAATGCATTGCCAGGTTTCAATCTCCTGAGATAGACATGATGGACTTTCAATAGGCTTAGGAGTGGCCACGAGCGATGTGCTATATAAATGGGGAACGATACCTTCCCATCGCACGACTGCGGTGACACAGTTCAATTAGTGCAATACATTTAAACTTATGCCCAAATCAATGTCTTTCTAATGAGCTGAAACAACTGTATCCAGTAACTCCCGATGTCCAAAGTTGGCTGGACATTGAAATTTAACCAATAAAAAATATAGTTTTAATTTATTCAGTTTTACGCTTTTTGGATTAGACGATATTATAAACATTTTTACATTTTACATATTTATAACTTCAAAGGTTTATTATATATTTATTTTGTTAAGTATGTTAACAATATTTATACGAAAGTGCAGTAGAAAATATGGTGGTAGAGAAGTGCAGAGGATAGATATATCAAAGTGAACACTTACTGTACTACATGTTATTGCTTACACAATAAATGTTAAAACACAGATAAATAATGAGAAAAAACTAAGGTGTTTTCTGAGATTTAATATTTTATATAGGGTTTAACCTGTCCTTTCTCCGAGCGACTTAACGAGTCTGCACTTATATTGCCCCGACGAAATTTTCAAAAATGGTGTAAAACCGGGCGCTTAGTAAAATGCTTATTTAGAACAACTGTGTATGTTATAATAAAAACCGGAATTTTTCAATATTCCGGTCAACTCTTCTAATTTTTCTTTGCCTAAAAACCAACTATTATGTACAATTCAATTAAAAACAAATAGCCAATTCAGCTGAGTAGTTTCTGAGTTATAATGCTTCAGACAGATACACATTCATTTTTATAGCTATAGATGTATCACATAACTCATTTTAAACTTTCACGGTCATTATAAAGTATAAATATCATGTAATTTTACAGGAAATACAAAACATAATGCTCAAGTATGTAACCATTATTTCTAAAGTTGGCAATAACCACAAAGCACACAACCTGAATTCAGGAGTTATCATTGAGTATCCCCGTTATGCTCTTTCCATAGCATTAGTTATAGTAGCATGCCTTAGCATCGCAGAATCCTTGGTCACGCGTGTGTACGTAACATGCTCCACAAAATGCTGACACAGAGGTCAGTGCGCCCGCCGCACACTCCGTAAACACCTGGGGCAATGTCCACAGCACACGGCATCACTGCATTTGACACATGCGGTATCTACCATACCTACTAATTTACGATAAAGTTAACTTGACAATTGCAATGTAAACAAGAATTTAAATAAATAGTACCTACCTGTTTTGAAGATGCTTTTCAGACCTAATACCCGTGAATTCATTATCAAAGGCGACAAAAGCACATTTCCCTAACTTGTCAATTATTGATGGATATATTTCCTTGAAATTATCTGTTGTGACATCCATGCTTAAATAGTATTAGACAATTGGATGTAAGATGATAAACAGCAAATTCTTCTCACTTATTATGGTGGTTCCCTTTTCTTTTAACATTAACTATGTTCGGCCTAGATTTTAAAATAACACGGTATATATAAATTAATTAAACATTTCTGTAATTATTAATTAAATGTTAAAAAATAACTAAACGGTTGAGAAAACTAATAAAGGTGGTGGCTACTGAAACTGGGGTAAAATTTCCTCCTTTAAAATTTTACTCTGTTATGCAAAAGGTCATATTAAGTAGTTTAATATAATACTTTAGTATCTCACAGACTTTTAGATACTTACTGTGAACACAAAAATGAATCCCGACGCTTCGGAAATGATCACACATCCCATCCCAGGGTGGATTTCGAAACGTCAGTCCGATATGAACTATTGACAGGACTAATGCACTGTTTCGTCCAGTTCTAGGTTCGTAATGGTGGGTGGGTTTTTTTACAATTTTAAGGAATATTACTTTTCTACAAAATACTTTTTCTAGAAAAACCAGTCCTAGCCGTGGTGTTCTTCTAGGAATTGGCTTTGGGCCGCGGTTCACTTGTCGTTACTTTTAGTGTAGAAAAACAGATTCTCGAGATCACACAGTTACATTAACAATACGCATATTTGAATTTATTGTATAGGAAGTACTTTTGTATATGTAATTAATAAATTTGTCAGATCTGCACTTTTATAATAAAAAATATAATAAAATAAAATAGTTTAAATACTTTTTAGAGTAAAATAGTATGTTTATTAGAGTGTGTATGTTTATTAAAATGCTTTTAATGTTTTATACTCGGCATTAAAAGACTTGTATTGGTGTTCATAAATTCATATTTGAGTAAAAATATAATTCTTTGAAAAACCGTGAGGTATAAAATAATTGAGTAGTGTAAAAAATTATAGAAACAGTCTTAACGTTTTGATTTTTTTATTTTACTTCTTTTAAATCTAATTGAAAAGTCACGTTGTTATGTTCCTTAAACGCTTGCATGAAGAATTCAAAAAAAGGGGGAAAACAATTCTGCGTTTTATTCCTCGAACAATTTGAGTGCTAATCCTGTATAGCTCCGCGCTATGGATTCTGAAGATTCCTCATATTTAAGTAGCGACTGCCAAGCGAGTTTACATTTCGATATTCACTTCTTCAAAACAAGTCAAGCATACTTACCTACCTACCCTAAAAATCAGTTTTACCTTTGTTTGGTTGTTTGTTGTTAAAACGATAAGAGGCTAATTAGGTAGAGTACTAATTTAACCGGATAACATCACAGACGAATTCAATACAATACCTTTATAACCTAAAACATGTCGCAATGTCCCACTACCTGAGCACGCAGTGAAAACTAGCAAACGTTTAATTGAGGCATTTCCAAAGTTTTAAGAGCTTTACATTCAATGTGTCGTTGATTGGGAGATTTAAAATTGATAGGGTTATTATCATTAAATAAAGTTATGGCTATTACATACTGTAATAATACACAAAACTATTTAATCAAATTATAGTCACAAAATATAGTCAGACTCATTCACCACCGAATAAGTCACTATTCAATTAATCTTCATCAGTACCACAAATTATAATTCTTATATCGTAATATCCTAAAATGATCCATGTTTGCCAAGAATGGCAAACAAAGCAACCAAGCCAAGAATGTCAATTGATTATTTTTTTTAGGTGTCAAGAAAAATATCTTATTTCATATAACATGTTCGTTTTTAAATTGGTAAGTATTTTGTATCAATAGGAAAAAACTAGTGATAGGATTTTTAAAGCAATTTGGCTATGGGGGTCTGAGGTATCAGTTCATTCAATTAAACTAACAGTGGGCGTTAACGCGATAATCATATACCTTAGGTTACGTTATACGCGATTTCAAAATAGCGTAATACCTAAACAGCTACAAAATAACTGCGTGATTTGTAGCTGAATTCGTCACTGTCCTATGACAATGTCGCTCGCAACGAGATTTCCGTATCAATGAAGCTTGAAGGAGCTGGCCGGACAGGGTAAAAATAATGGGGTGACATTAATAGGTCAAAATAGTTACGGCCGGCGATGTACCTGAATGCACCATAATAATATTATGGTGCATTCAGGTACATAATATTATGATCCACCCGTGTAACTTGTGGAATGTAAAAAATAAATTGTTGAACCTTAATGGGCTAGCTGTACTGTGTGATGCGTAAATTTTGTGATATAAACTTAACTTAAATAGGACTGTGATTTATTGGAAAAAGTGCAAAGGCGAGCAACTAAAATTCCAGGACCTTTGAAAGGTTTGAAGTATGAAGAAAGGCTTAAGCGACTCAACTTGCCTACTCTAAAAAGAAGGCGAGAGCGTGGTGATCTCATTGAGACATTTAAAATGTTGTCAGGGCACTATGATTGTCAAGAGCTTTAGAATATATTCCCAGCTAATGAGAACTCATACTTACGAGGCCATCATCTGAAACTCTGGAAAACAAGCTTTCAAACGAATCCTAGAAAACATATGATTGGCAATAGAGTGGTGGACTGCAGGATTCGGTCGTTAGCGCAAACAGCATCAACCAATTTAAGAACTGTCTTGATATTCAACTATCTCAGTAACAGAAACGGAAACAGACCCATCAGTTATGCTGTCTGTCTGTTAATATAATATAATAATAATAAACTTTATTTTGTTTTCTTGTACAAATCTGACACAAATAAGAATTCTGCTAATTAAAATGCCAGTCACATCGAAGAAGAATTTAATGTCAATTGGTCCGTCAGCCGTTTCAACCTCTGCACAGTTTGGCTAACTTTTAAGGTTATGTGTCTTTTAGATCGCTAAACATGTACAAAAAATATAACTATTTAGAATACAGTATATTTGAAGCAGTACAAAGATTGAGTTGGTAACGTGTCGCATTCTTGGATATTTTCCTCGAGGTACTAAACGAAAGTGATATGGCAAAATACATCGCTCAAATTTTAGTCCTTGGTACCCAAATAGTAGGAAGAGCTTTCGCTAGGGCCTTAAGACAAGAAATAGCAGCATCACAGGAAGCAGCTAAAAGAGGTGGAGGTGGTCCACAAGGAGCGAAAAGAGCCGCCGCAAACGCATCGTCTGGTCTGACCCTAGAAGAAGCCATGCAAATATTGAATTTGGACAAACTAGACCCAGAAAAAGTCAAATCAAAATACGACCATTTGTTTGAAATAAATGACAAGGCGAAGGGCGGTTCATTTTACTTGCAATCTAAAATTGTAAGGGCGAAGGAGAGAATCGACCAAGAATTAAAAAATTCCGCGCCACCCGATGAGCAGCCAAGGCAAAATACAACGTAACTTGCTCCCAATAAAATTCAAAGTAGTTTTATTTGTTGAAACAATTTGTGTAAATATAATGTAATAAAATAAAGACTGAATGAATCCGTATTTTAGTCTCAGGGTCATTCAAGTGAAAAACATTGTTAAGTAGAATGTTGGATATATTTGTTTTATTAGAATAAATATATAAAATACATACTAAAATGACTAGATGTAAATCAGTCTTTGTTTAGAGATTATTTTACTTAATACCTTATGCTTTTAACAAAAACCTACTAGCGCAAGCCTGACACAATGTATTAACTACTACACAAGCATGGCTAAAATATGGAAGATATGTTTCGATTACAATATTACTTAAAAAAGACTATTATAAAGTGATTTGTTTATAGTAAAATCATTGCAGTATTTTCAGTCCTGCATTTTAAAACGCAGTCATTATTACTAAATAGAAGTTTTTTTTTTAAATATAGGAATAAAAATTCATATTAAACTATGTAAATTTAGATGAGCAGAATATTTTATTTAAGTCATCTCCATTTGTCACGGGCCTCTTTTTAGGTGTTTTCGACAATCTTTAGCTGAAGTAGACTTTGTGGGTTGCATTCCACCACTTATCCTGGCTTAAGATGTGGTGGATCCATTTTCATTTATTTGAAGATAGTTTGCATTTGAGGGATTCGTTTAATATTACTTTCGTGCATTCAAAATTTATTATCCTACACACTCTTGAAAAACACGGGCAATATGTGTGAAAGGTCGTCCTGAACTTGCAACGTTTAATATACAAATGTCGGAACTTCATCGCTTGGTTTAGCGGAAGTTGTATGGATGACCAAATAAATATTGAGTGTCATTAAGGAGAATTGTTAGTATTTAATGCCCATATCCTTCACCAAGCTTTTGTTGAGCAGTCCTGCTTCTTTTCAATTTCACCAAAAGTATGGGACATCATGCATAGGTATATCATCCGCACTGTCAAGTCTTTGAAATGAACTTTTTTTCACGCATCATACAAGTACCCTGATCTGTCGATGATTACCTCAATGTCCTCAGTCACTTTTCCATTGTGGAAAGCATTCAGTTGAAACCGTTATAATGTTCCTCTCAATTTTTTTCAGGGTGCCTGTTCCAAACATAATTTTATTAACAATGTCTGAATATTTCATGAATATGCAATAAGAATTATGCAGACTTGTAGTCAGGTCTATTATCCTAATTTATATATAAAATTACATAATGTAAATAACTATAAAACATTTTCAAATTTATATCAAATACAATAAATAGTACATGAAAAATGTACCTATACCATTTTTAAATTCATTAAAACCCATATCTTTCTCTTAATGTTTTTCCTTAAAATAGTAATTGCAGAAATGTAAATAGCTTAAATTAAAATAGTAATGTAATTGCAGAAATGTTATTAACCAATTTTCTGTCCATACTGTGCGGAGTTTAAAACTAAGTTATTGTAGCTCGTAACATAATATCCACACATTTATTATTTTACATTATACATAACCATTAAATTTCCTTGAAGTAAATATACAGTACTTTCCTTACATACAAAGCGGTGGTAATCACTTCCTGATTATTTTGTCCACATCATGAAAACATTTAATAGCTGCATTATTTGCCTAGTTACCGCACAAACATGTATGAATAGTGGTCAAGATCAGCTTGCTTTTATCAGCTAAGCTGTCCGAAAATATTAACTCTTTCTGATAGTATAGATAAATAAATAAATAAATATACACATTAGACAATTCAAGAACATGAAATTGTGCCCTGTGTATTTCACTTTTTCAAATAGCAAATAATTATATATTGAATCAAATTTAATTACACCATTATGGGTTTCGAATTAAATTTTCCAAGCTAGAGAGATCGGGGGTGATGAACCAATAGTCCACCATGAGGAAAATCTTTGCTTAAAAGTTATCCCAATGAAAATTGCTTTTACTTGATTTCCTTTGCTACTTTGAGTTCAGTCAAAATTATAACTTCGTAAGGACTGCAGTCAGGCAATCTTATTAAAGAACATAGCCATCCGAAAAACCCCTTCTCTAAATCACAAACTTCTTTCCACCAAGTGTTAGCATTAAATGTTAGTTGCGCAACGGCCGCATAGCAACCCAAACTGAACGTAAATGAAATGATCAGAAATGGAAACAGAATTACTATGATAGGCGACAGAAGAATTTTCTTTAAAAGAGTCGTCTCTTCATTTATAAAACTGAATATATTATACCAGGTTATCGTTCCAATATAAAAAGAATATAAAGCAGAAATCAATAAAATTACAGGAGAACATAGTAAAGAAAACAAGAAAATATGGAGACCGTTTGCAGGAGTGCATTTCAGGAGAATATTCCATTTGTTTGTTTCTTTAGCGACTATCGCTGCTTCTAAAACTTCCAACTCCTCCCGTGAAATATTTAACTTAACATCAATATTTTGACCCTTCTTCTTCCCTCTCTTTATGGTACCGGTCATCGTTAAATAGCCATCGGCTGACACGGTGCTCATTGATTTATCTGGTGAGTTTGATCCGTCGGAACTGCATTTTTGTGGATACAATGCGCTCTCCACTACGGCCTCGGTTTCTTCACTACTCTCAGATAAGATATTTACACGTTTCTTTGTTCTCTTTGCACTATTCTTGGCACTGTGATCAGACAAGAGACCCATTTCTAAACTTGTTTCCGATTGCGTTTGAGACAAACTGTTGGGCGTAGAACTTTCATCAATTAGTAACTTACATGCCTTTTGGGTAATTTGGCCGTCGATTATTTCGCATAGGTCGTCATGACTAGAACAAGCATCCGATGAGTTTTCATAAATCGGAGATAAGTCGTTTACATCTCTGTTTGTCACCATATTTGTAATGACTGGTTGATATCCATTCTTATTCAACGAATGAGGTCTTTCAATTTCTATCAACGGTTCGCCTGCATCAGTAGAATTATCCGTGGCATCTTCATCCCCATCATCCGTTATTATGGGCAGCTGAATTTTCAGAGAATTCTTTATTCCATTCATACCACAATTTACATTACCATTAAGAAGACAATTTCGAGAACCCTCGTCGTCAGGATTGTTTTTTGGCGTCAAGATTCCATTCGAACCCTGTTGGCGTCAAAAATAAATATTGGTTAATTTGAAGTAAAAACACCTGACTAAACCACCGTACTCATTACGTTTACCTGAACAACTATTATGTGATCGACATGACCAGTCGCCGAGGCTGATTTTTTCCCGTTCAATCTTTTTTTGGGAGCTACTGGAGTTGGATGGTCCATGTTATATTTTGGAAATTATATCAGAAGGTATAAAATTTGGTTAAAGATAGCTCAATATAATTTCTAATATTACAAAAAATAATATAATCAAAACATTTTAAAATAGAACGCGTGACAATGAAATCAAGAAAGAAAACTCAATTCGGGCCCTGAAAATAGTCGGAAAACCCACTCACAGATATTGATGACAGCCAAGATCGGTGGACCCAGTGTTTCCAGATGGGAAATAGAAAATGCGGTACCAGTACTGCAAAACACGGATTTTGAATAAAAAATGCAGAATTGCACGCGGGTCAACTAAGCTTGCTGATTTCTATTCCCAAGATTTATCAAATGTAGATGTTATTCCAAACGACAAAATTAAAATTAAATTCCTAATTTTGAATAATAGATATTAATTACTGTTTATTATTTATTTATGACCTGGAATGAGAGTCGATGCAGATTGTAGATTTAGCAAGATTCCTACTAATATTAAAAATGTAAGTGAATTTAAAAAATCTTGAATTGTTCGAGCAGATTCGAAATATCAAAACCGCGTTGGTCTAAAGCGGAAAGCGGATCCATTATCAAATAAACAGTATCTTTCATTATCAAAAATTGAATCGGTTATAGATGGTGATCGGCGCTATGAGGACTATGTGACTATAACTAGGGGACTATGTGGAGGTCAAAAAAACGGTGTATCTGTCAACCACGGTAGAAGCACAGGCAGAAGTATCGAATTGAAACCGAATGGGTAAATTTGACCCAGTTAAGTTCGAATCGATGTATCAATTAAGTTTGTACCCTAAAATATACAATTTCTTTGAATGTAAATTGATCTAAAAATATATATCTTAAATATTTTTTTTATTTTAATGAGTATGAAGAACATTTAAACGTATACATATACAAACCCTCAATTTTATTTCACGCGTCAAGCAGTGATCAGCTTGATTTAGAACGCATTAGCTTGTGCCATCTCTATTAATGAATATCAATATGTAAAAATTTACAAGTTTCTCTATTTTATAAATTCTCGTACTTAGGTTTGACCATTACCATAGTACCATATACCATACCCTACCAAGTTGCATATTCCTTTTATTTTGCTGATAAATTTTAACGTAGGCCATAATAATAATGCGTATCATTTCATTGCCTTCGTGTTTTCTTTGTTTGTAAAATATTTTCGCGCGTATTTTGTTTGACGTTTCGACCATTTATAATTTTTGAATAAAGTTTTATACTGTGTCCAAGGCCAGGTGTTTTTTTATAAATATTACGAGTTGTTTATTTCTTGTTCTCTTGTTTTATGTGTACTTACGATATATTTTTGTTCTAAATACGATTTAAATATAACTTCTTACGATTTACCGATAAAACTATAAAAACATGGTTAGTACCTATTTAGTTTACGTGGTTGCTAATTGTTGTTGCTAGTTGTTGTTTTTTTTTTTAACTTTTATTTTTGTTTCGTAGGATCAGGATTCTCCAGCCCCACAAACCCCCAGTGATCGCGACGACGCCCGTTCTAGGATGACTTCTCCGGCGAGGGATATTTTCGACGATGAACGCGAACTCCTGGGAGAATTATCTAACCACGAAGAAGAAGAAGATGGAGAAGAACTTTTTGGTGATAATATGGAAAAGTATGGCTGTGCAAAAACATTCGAATGCCTTAAAATATATAAACTTATCCTAACTCTGGTGGTGGTGGGTGTAAAGTTCAAACATACGCACACATTAACTCAACACTATTGTTTTTTTTTTATCCATGGACTTATATAAATTAAACACTTATAATATACTAGAGTAGCAATCAAGGGGCCACAGTTTGTATGCTGTTGGTCTTCCCCATTGCTCATCTGCTACATATTTTTAGGGACATTTATCAATCCTCATTCCTTGCACTAGAGTCAAGGTGTCAAAAAGGTATTCTTTGGCCTATATTTTGCAATACTTTAATATTTCTTCCCTGTGGCCAATTATATATGAGAACTAAAAACTGATATTGACTATTAAAAATAACCCTCGTTTAAAACTAGTCAATAAAGATGATGATTTCACATGCTTAAATTAGGTATTTCCTGTGACAGATTAAAAGATTTTATCTTTCCTTTCCACGAGCCACGTTCCACTTTTCTATAACACACAACACCAAAGTATTTAATTGAATATGCCTTTCAATTATGGAATCCATACTTTGGGAAATATATAGGACTGCCAGAGAGAGTTCAAAGAAGATTTACTAAAATCCCACACGTCTTGAAAGTTTTAGGGTATGAGAATGAAGAAAAGAATGTGGAGATCTTATAGAAACTTTCAAACTTAAAATTGTGTTGATTCACAAATTGTGTTGATGGTCATTCACAAAAATTGACTAAATATGCGTTTAATATGAATCCATCGAAGCATTTTCTTACAAACCCTGTTGTAGACGCTAGGAATCAGCTGCCATAAAGTGTTATTAACTCCAAAAGTGTTAACCAATTGTAAAACAGATGACATTTTCTACAAAAGTGGAAGTACTTGATCCAAATTACTGCTAAATGTACCCTCATTAATATGCTGCTTGCACATTGTACTACTACTACTAATAATAATAATAATAATAATAATAATAATAAAATCTTCAGTAGTGTTGAGGTACCATAATCGTAACCTATGATAGGTGTGAGTGGTTTCTTAACGATGGTAACAATTTATTTTTACTTATTATTTATTGTATCATGATACTTGTAAATTTTTGGGGCACATTATTCCATCTTTTAATTAAGCTATTTCACTTAGTACGTTCGGTTCCTCAGCTATCGTATAAGCCTTTTAATATATTTGAAGAATGGGAAAATTATCAGTTTATTCATTGGCTACCTCAAAATAGTAATTATAACACAGAATACGCTGACGTTTTGCTATTTTTCACTGCTGGATAAGAAAAACCTCTAACATCTGCAGATCCACTCATAATGACAATTCTTTAATTTTCAGTTGAATTATTGTTTATGTGTCACATAACAGAGAATCTTATGAAAGTGACTACTCTTAAGGGTCATGTTTAATAAATTATGAAACAAAGAAATCTTCGCCTTCAGTTTCATGTTTAAAATCATGAAATTGAAGGCAAACGAACATAAAACAAACTTTTTTCAAATTATACCATTCTAAAAGTATAATAAGAGATACAATTAAATCTTTTAAATCATTGTCAACCTTGTCGTCATTTTTAAATCGGCTAACGTGACCGGTACATACTCGATTTACTCAACTTTTTGTAACTTATTTAATAAGGAATATTTGTATTTTATTTGATATTTACGTTAAGTAAAACTGAAAATTGTAATGTTGCCAATACCTTATTTTGCACATTAAAAAAAATAATTGTTACAATTTAAATATTTCGTAATATTATTACATTTTTAACTGCAGTTTAATGATGCATTATATTTTTGTCTGACCACAATAAATACATTTTCCCAACAAACGATTTGGAAGTACTATAGAGCATTAAAAAAATGTTAATTCATATTATTTAACAAAAAATATTCCTTTATTTGTACTTTTATATGGAAAGATGTATATATTTTCTAGTGATTACCGGCCTATGCCAGCCTTGGATCGCTACGATAGAGAAGCCCTGGATGATGAAGACTACGATGCTCTGTCTATTGACGACAGAAGGGCAGCGGAGCAGGAAATGCGGAGAAGGGACAGGGAAGAAGGACTACTCCGAAGGGATGACCGAGATTTATTGTATGGTAAGTAATAACTGATGCCTGATACCTATACTGATACCTAGTTCCCATAGTAGCCCTGTGCCTATTGTTTCGGTGTAGATGCTGTAGTTGGAAAATGATGACTCATTATAACAGTATAAAGCTACTGTACTTCAGCCAATTATATGAATCCACAGATAAAACAATAATAATAAAGGACCTCACCCTTAACCGATGAGGAATGAGAAACAAATGTATTATTAATGCCGATATTATAAATTATAATTATGTTCCATACTAAAAAAAAAATAAGTACACAGTTATTTAATTTTTCTCAAAATTGTGTTTTTGCACATAGAATATATATTGTGTCAAGCACGACGAAACCACATTTTATTTAGCTAATAGTGTTATCATTTATCATAAACTACATACAGACAACTATAATAACTATAAGTAAATATATTGTCAATAAATAGATAGGACTATTTAGATGAATAATAAAAAAAAAAATTGGAGACTTTTTAGTGGTCTAGGTATTCTCAGGACTGGCTATAGTTAGGTCTTTTACCTCTTTTAAAGATTAATTGTAAATATATTTTTTTATAATATGGTTTTTGAATACAACTTAATTTATTCATTGCCATTAAACATTAGTTTTACTAAAATTATAAAATCATAAAATTCAACTATGTTTAGTGCTTTTTTCAATTTTTTTTTTAAATTTCTTCATGACCCATTTTTTTTTTAATAATAGAAAAAAATGTTTGCATGTAGAGATTATAGATTATTGCATACACCTTAACCTGCCTCAAACGATGATCTATAAAATAGTGAAAACCATATTGAAATCCATCCACTAGTTCACAAGATTAGAGCAATCACAAGATTAGAGCAAACACACTCTACCAAGGACTTTATTAAATACTATGTACACACGAATACACACATGTGTAGGATTATTTTGAAATAAAATTAAAAATTCAAAAACAGATGAATCGGACGAGGAGGGTGCTGCACCACGTTCCAAGCGCCGGCGTGCTGCTGAAAAGGCTGTTGATTCTGTAGAGGCAATGGCGACCGAGGAAGGAATCGAAAGCATTGAGAATCTTGAAGATACCAAAGGTCATACCACAAAAGAGTGGGTTTCTATGCTTGGACCTCGTACTGAAATCGCCAATAGGTATGCACATTGTTTAATAGTTTCATACTATGAATAGTTGTTAATTACATTTTGTTGCCTTCTTTTTTATAACAAATTTGGCAAAAGGATTACCATAGTATAAAGGCTTATAGTAAGGCCACTAGTGCTATAGCGTTTATCGTTTGGCACTTTATTAATTCATAAATCGATGCAGGGTTGATACGATCACGAAAGATACGATCGTAAATACATGGTAGTTGTATAGATAAGTAGGTAGGTATGTCACAACAGCAGAATTCCTGCAGTGTCGCTTGCACTTATTTTCGCGTTGCTTTTAGGATACCTCTATAAAATAATATTTATTTCAATTTTAAGATTATTTTCTTAAAAAATTAAAATTAAATCAATTTTTAAAAATAAACAGTTGCAAATTAATTATTATTATAAAAAGCATTGGTCAATAAAATAATTTATCCTTGTTTTGGAAACTACCATAGACCACTTTTCTAAATAAGTGAAAATTAAACTATTTTTTAAATTTATTTGACAGTGAAAATCTATATTATATAAAAATTAATGTGTGCTGTCTGGAGCATTATAACTCAGAACTACTCAGCCAATTTGCCTATTTTTTTTTTATTGTTCGTATAGGCAAAGAAAAATTAGATGTTTCCTGAAAAATTCGGGAAAAACAAAGTGTATTATTATTCTTCATCGGCGAAACAATAGTTTAAAACGCCTGCATAGAATAGGACGGTAGGTACATAATGGCCCGAAGAGCCTAGAATAGGGAGCGAAACGACCCATCCGCCTGGCTGCCAACCACAGCTAGCTGTAATTTTCAGGCATAACCACTCTGACATAACCAGGGCCGGAGTAGTAAACAATAATAAAAACCAAGTAATGTATCTAAAATTAGCTGTTTAAACTCTGAAATGATTACTTACTTCGATGATGATTACTAATAATTAGTAATCATCTAAAAGGTACATTCTACAATTTACAGATTCAGCCACTTTCTCCGAACATACAAAAACAAGAAAGGTATCCAAGTATTCAAAGAGCGCATTCGGAAAATGTGTGAGTTGAACCAATGTTCATTCCACCTCGAATTTGCCATCTTGGCTCAAGAGCAGCACGTGCTCGCATTCTTCCTTCCCGAGGCTCCATTGCAAATGTTACAAATCTTTGATGAAGTTGCAAAAGATGTCGTTCTGAAGATATACCCCAGTTATGAACGGGTCACTTCGGAAATTCATGTTCGGATATCTGACCTTCCGCTCACAGAAGACATCAGAACGTTCCGGAAACTGCATCTTAATCAGCTCGTGAGAACTCTCGGTGTTGTGACGGCTACCACTGGAGTCCTGCCTCAATTGTCGGTGGTTAAATACGACTGTAACAAGTGCGGTTATATCCTTGGACCGTTTGTTCAGTCGCAGAACTCTGAAGTCAAGCCTGGTTCATGTCCCGAGTGTCAAAGCAGTGGCCCTTTCATGGTAAGCAACCCGATCACTTCTCCATATAAAATTTATAGTGTTGTGACTCTCTTTTTTTATAGATATAGAAGATAAATATTATTGGATATTGTTTTATCTCATAATTATCCGGGTTAGTATAAAAAATAAAAAAGTAAATTTCTACGGTGACTAAAAATTAAGAGCCTCGAAAAGTTAATTTTGCCGTGCATTTTATCAAAACATCCGAATACAAGAATCGAAAAAATAAAACTACCTAAGATGCAAATTCAACTAAGTTTTTTAATCTCGCTGGACTTTAATATTAAGTATTTATCGTTTTGCATTACGTCAATGCCGTTAAAGGGTTAGATTACCTTTTTGACTCACATAAGAGCGGAACCTTACTCGGTTGGTTGTCAGCATATTTCTAAGAATACATACCTACTACTAAGCCACATTCTACCCTGTAACAAAACATTCATTCAAAGTATGGCAGTTTTGATTATTTGCATAGCTAACAGGTTTTTCTCTGTATTTCCTTTATTAAGTAACCAACCAGATTAAAACTAACAGCTACATGCCATTTATGAGACACCTTATTCGTTGCGAGGAGTTTTACTCGCCTGAAATGTAAGACATTTTTTTTTCAGATAAACATGCAACAAACCGTTTATCGCAACTATCAGAAAATCACAATCCAAGAATCACCCGGCCGCATTCCCGCTGGCCGGATACCCCGCAGCAAAGACTGCATTCTGTTGTCAGACCTGTGCGACAGGTGTAAACCAGGAGATGAAGTCGATTTAACTGGCATATACACAAATAATTATGATGGCTCATTGAATACGGAGCATGTAAGCCCTGAACATTTTTTTATTTTTCTTCATAAAAAAAAAACACTATCTGTACCGTAATTCTTACGATCTTAGTGACAATATTAGAAATAATTAAAGCAAATTAGCAAAAACCGCTCACTGATACAGCCATTTTTTATATGACCAACATGACTTAACCACTTAACCCGACAGATGGTGCGTCCATTTTTACGTAAATACTTGCCTTATAGCACGGGCGGTTTTCATAAAATGTCCCAATTACGGCCGCTTAACTTAACCACTTAACTGCGATGTCTTGGTAAAAGCAAAACGGAAAATCTAGATTTTAAGTTAAAGATACATTTCTAATATGTTTTAAAGTTAAGAGCCTCGAAAAGTCTGTATTTTTCCATACATTTTATCAAAAATTTAGATATAAATATCTTATTTACTGAATACAAGAATCGAGAAAATAAAACCAAAGAAGTATAATTAATAAAAGGATCTTAGAATCTCGTTGGCTGATAACCAGAAATGAAAAGAGTACATATGTAACAATAAGGATTGTCCTAAATTTAGTAAAAATATAAAAATATATAGGTACATTTATATATATAAAATTATATATCACCACATGATCATATCTAGGCATATCATCATTTGTTGCTCGCCTATTTGGATATTTTATTTTAATTTTTTTTAGGGTTTCCCTGTGTTTGCAACTGTCATTCTTGCCAACTACATTGTCGTGAAAGATTGCAAGCACATCGTTGAATCTCTCACAGACGAAGACGTGAATACAATCCTGAAGCTAAGCAAAGATCCTCGAATTGGGGAACGAATCATTGCAAGCATAGCTCCCTCAATCTACGGACATGAATACATCAAACGAGGACTCGCCCTCGCGCTTTTCGGTGGAGAGAGCAAAAATCCCGGTAAGAATATGCTCCGTTCGTGCAAATTTGTCGTATTATTAGTTTTTGCTAGTTGTATTAGTCTTTGCTAGGTCCTACGGGGGCTCATGTGTCCGTCCTATGGGCCTAACCTCATTTGGCGATTTTGTTCAATGCCTTATCTTCTTGTAACAGCCCTCCTGTTTATAGAGACGCATTGCATACACCATAACATACCAATTAGCATACCACTTGCAATAAACTTTCTCAGAAACTACTGAATCATATAATAAAAGTTGCATTGAAATTGGTCAAGTGATTAAAAAAAAAAGGTCAAGACGTCTATCTTTCAGGTTGAAGTGCAGTTTCAACGCAGAACTACCCGTGTTATTCGACCTGAAGAAAATGAAAAAATTGCTCTTTTTCAGCTGTTTAATCGTCGAGTTCCACGTTAAAAAAATTACAAAATTAGGACATACACTTAGAAGTTATGTTTTTATCTAATGTATAGATTTCAAATTATTGATAAATCTTAGCCAGAAGTTTCTTCTGAGAGTTATTTTTTTTTTGTTTATTACTTTTATTACTTAAGTGATCAATAATTGTTTATAAATTATTTAAAAAAAACTATATATTTTTAACTTTTTTTAGGTAAATTAAATTTAGCTCTACCATTATGAGACATTTTGCGAATCTTGTAATATTTCCATAATATTATAAGTTTACCCAGGTATTTTAAAACTAAACTTAAATCACTCATTACATCATCTTATTTAACATCATTTTTTACTCGGAAACCATGATGAATTTTGGTCTTGGAACACAGTGTATAATATGATAACTTCAAGTGTGTAGTTTTAAAACACAGTCTTGTTGGCAACTGCAAGAATAGCACAAAGGTTTCTGACACCGTAGTTCCAGACTTGCCAAATATTGTATGTAAAAAAATGTAAATTTAAACATTTTAAATTATGTCAACAAGGTCTATTCACTTTGAATATTAAAAAAATCCTTATTGTTTTACATTTTTCTATTCACTTATTTTTTACCGTATTTTTAAGATAAAACTATTTCATATACAGGTGAAAAGCACAAAATTCGTGGCGACATAAACGTTTTAATCTGCGGCGATCCAGGAACGGCCAAGTCCCAGTTTTTAAAATATACAGAGAAGATAGCCCCGAGAGCCGTTTTTACAACTGGACAAGGTGCGAGTGCCGTCGGCCTTACTGCTTATGTGAGACGAAATCCTGCTTCCAGGTATAGTAAATTGGTCAGAAGCCAGGTAATTTAGTATTGCCAGTCGCAGGCACTAAAAATGTCTGTATTTTGGTAATATATTATCAAAAAAAATAATACTAGCTTCACGGTCTCACAGCTACGTAGATCCTGTAGGCAGCGCCTTAGGTCTTTGCCGAAAAGTGAATGTTTGGACCAACGTTTCGATTGTATTAAGCCACTTATGACAGCTCAATAAGGCCTTCAAATATTTAAGTAAAAGGTGAAGAGATTACGCGAATTATTTTAATGTGTAGATAATTTCATGGTAACGTTAATTGTATAATATAAACCCAAGTACTAGGTAATAAGTAATAAGTACAAGTAGTAGGTGATTGGTTTCACTCGCACTACTAGTCATCAATTCAGGCTCAAAAGCTTACTTAACCTTTGTAGATATAAATATATAGCATAAAATTAAATGCTCCATTGCTTTTGCAATGCATGAATTATTACATTGAACTATTACATGAATTATAGGGCAATGCGGCTTCAGAACTGTTAAATTAATTGTTAATTGTTGTTTTCTGCAGAAACACTTATTTCTGAATCACTGACATCACTTTCCCTAAACATTTTACTTTCTGAGGAAAAAGGCAAATTTCATACAAAAATATATGAAATGAGCCCTAATCTACTGGTAAAGTTACCACATTAGATATTATTTTAATATTATTTATATTTTACTTTTAGAGAATGGACATTAGAGGCAGGTGCTCTGGTGTTAGCGGACCGAGGTGTTTGCCTCATAGACGAATTTGACAAGATGAACGACCAGGACAGGACTTCAATCCACGAGGCAATGGAGCAGCAGTCCATTTCAATATCGAAAGCTGGCATTGTGACTTCTTTGCAGGCCAGGTACGGAAAAATTAATAAAAAAAAACAGATTTTTCATTATTTGTTAAAAAAACCCTCGCCAATCGCAGATTTCGCATATCAGCTGTTTTGATTTGAGAAAAACGTATCTAAAAAATTTCTTTCAAATTCCGCTCGGCCACAACCGGCAAGTGGTAGAACTATCCCAATTTCCACTTTCTTTCAAATTGTATTTATTTACTCGCTCTCACCATAAAATCCTTTATTATAACTATTTTTGTACCGACACACGGCACGAATTTGATGGCCACTTAAGATATGCCCAAAATGCTTACGATAATTGATTCATAAGATCCGTTTGAGATGCTAACTTCCTCTAACAGTGGTTACGAAACTATTATACCAATTCTAAACGGCTGTTTTCAGTAAACAGCCTATAACATTCCAATCACAGCACTGCATTTAATTTTGTTTTTAACACTAAATTTAATACAAATTCTTTGCTCTGTCATTTTCATACTGGAAAAATACGTATTTTACTAATTTGGCTATTAAAAACCAACAACGCATCCAAAATGGCCAAAATTTGACATATTCATTATAAATATGTGTACCAACCACCCTTAAGAAAAAAATAGGCTCTCACATATTTTAATTTGTAATCAAATATTCCAAGTATTTTTTGATCGGCTCTCGTATGTATAATCTCGTTTTTCCCGCATCTTCGGCACATATTTTTTGCAACATTTTGGCAATTCCCACTAAAAATACCACATATTTGTTCTTGCCAACCGCTACCTTTTTATGGAACCTAACCCACGCGGTGCGCGAGGGTTTAGGAGCTTTTCATTACAATGCCTAATCTGAAAACATAACAATGTAATAATCTCTCAAATCTGATATATATTTAAATGTGCCACAAAATCTTAGCTAATAAAAAAAATCTGAACGCTAGGATTTTAGTCTTGATTTATTATTTTGTTCTCTGTTTAGATTTTGTTTATCAATTTATATATAATAGTTAATTTTTTGTACTACACAATCTAAATAAGTTTTGAATGTTAATTCCATGAAGAATTATTACACCCTATAACGGAGGTTGACTCACTTTTACAAATCAGCTTTACTTTTAAATAATCTAGTACAGAAAGCCTTTTATTTAATTAAATTAATAATATTATTTGTTCATTTAGGTGTTCAATAATTGCCGCAGCCAATCCGATTGGTGGCCGCTACGATGCGAGTATGACCTTCTCGGAAAATGTTAATCTCTCCGAGCCAATTCTATCTCGATTTGACATCCTTTGTGTTGTCCGAGACGAAGCCGATTACATGCAGGACTTACACCTCGCTAAGTATGCTCGTTTTTATTAGTACCTAAAATCTACCATATATACAGCAATTTGACGGACGGCCTAACCTCGCTTATTGACTGGCAAATGACTCAACACATTTTACGAAAAGTAACTTGACCGCACTGCCAATTGGTTCATCGGTTATCGCAGGCGAAAGTTTTTAAATATGTCCTGTATTTTATCTTAAAATTGGCAACTGCTCCATAGGTCAAATGTTTGCATCTTGCGTTTGTGTGGAGGAGCATCACATATTTATACAAAGTGGTGAAATTTAATGTCAAAATCTGACTTATTTTATATTTGTGTTTTGTACTTATATTTAATAGTTGAATTTTTCATGTTATAAAATATATAAAAACGAAGGAACATCTTTATTTCTATAATGAAACAAAATAAAAAAAACACTTCGAACCGTAGAATAAAAAACTTATTCATGAATATGATTTTACCATCACACGACTTCAGATTTTGATAATGTCCGTTTTAAGTGACATTAAGTTTATCGGTGCTTTCATACACTTTGCATATTGCTGATGAAGATAAATGTTATCATACAAATTTACAAAAGCCAAAAACAACAGGTAAAATATAAAATCACAAATGTTCAACACATAAAAGAAACACACACTCGCCTGTCCGTCGATCGGATTCACACAAACAAACACATGTTCAAAATGGCGGAGTGCTAACTTTTAAGTAGTGCTTAGTTAAAGCTTGTACAAAATGACTCATAAGCAAGAAAACAGATTTCTTTGAGTGCATTTTAATTGGATGTCTCACAACACTGACAAAATCAATTTATGAGTTAAATGGTAACCTCAGGGTTTCATACCTGCTTTGTTTATTTTATATTGTATTTGGAGACCTATTAGCATAGTGTACGTCACTTTACAACTTATAAAATGGCAGTAAAATATTGTAGGTAATTCTTTTTGCTTAAGGTTTGTTGTGAATTCTCATATACGGCACCATCCAACTAAAACTAGTTCCACTTCGAGACCGGCCCAAGATGATCAAGACCCTGACTTTGCCATCGCACAAGATGTACTCAAGAAATATATTGTTTATTCTAGGGAAAACATAAGGCCTAAGCTACAGGTGAGTGCTTGATAGATTCACTTTTTTTTATGGAGCCTTTGAAGTCAACCGTTAAATCTTCAAATTGGTCATTAAATCAAATTACCTTGATATTCTGGACGGATATGAAACAAGGCGCAGCCGGATAGTCAAGGCATCCGGTATGTTGTCGTTTTTAGGCGTCTGTTTCTGTGACACTGAAAGTTATCAAACGAGCTTTTAACTGGAAGTTTACTCAACCCTATATATCCGGGACCTAAAACATTCCGTCAACTGCCCAACCCCCGTATATGTGCGGAAAACACCATTGGCAGTATTATAAAGTTGCCATATCAGGTGTTGGAACAAAATAATCGAATAAATTATGTATACATTATCCGAATTTGTTTATCACTTTATTGTTTGTTCATTACAAAAATAATCTGAAATAAATTGTAAAATGTAGACTTGCCCATTTCTTCAATTTTGCACCTTGTGAACGTCAGTTTACTCGTGTTTTTTTTTATGGATTTTAGACAAGAAAGCGATTACAAGCTATCTTTTTTGTATCATAGAATTGAAAAATAAACGTTTTTGTGTTGTGTTTACCACAATGTGTCCTTTTTTTGAGTTTGTCAAAAACGTTAGGTAATTAGACACTTCATTTCTTTTTATATATTTGTATGTTAAAACATCACATAGTAATTCTAAAATATATATACACCAATATGCTGTACGCTTGTGTAGTTTTGTGTACGCTAATTTGTACTATGATTACAAATAATCACTCTATTTTTTATTAATATAAATGTTTAGATATAAATTATAACATTTTCCTGATTTTATTAAGAAATGTCATTATCAATCGAATTAACCCGAAATGTGGAGCGGCCACTTTTACGTAAAAGTTGCGGAGTGGCACGGAAGATTTTCAAAAAATGGCCTTATTATAGGCGCTTACCTAAAATGCTTATTTTAGAATAACTATTTATGTTATCTTGATAACCCGCACTATTTTGAATAGATTACAAAATTTTCTACAATACGTTTTTAATACTAACTATACAAAATGTATAAAAAAACAAATAATATTATATGATAGCTACAGAATGTCATAGCCATTCTTGTTTAGATCTTGATTCTTGATGTAGGTTGTTTAGCTTCCAGATAAAAATATTTATATCATGTTGGTATTTCTGTATAACAGAAAATGGATCAGCACAAAGTAGCGGAAATGTACAGTCAACTGCGTCAGGAGTCCCTTGCAACAGGCAGCTTACCAATCACGGTCAGACACATTGAGTCGGTGATCCGAATGAGCGAAGCGCATGCGAGGATTCACCTCCGCTCGCAGGTCGAAGAGGAGGACGTCAATATGGCCATCAGAATGATGCTGGAGAGCTTCGTGGAGACCCAGAAGTACAGTGTCATGCGTTCCATGAAGAATGTGAGTATGATTGTTTGATTTGGGAATATAATATAAAATGTGTCCTATTTCTGGTTCAAGAGGTATGAACATTTTACTAATTATATGCACAGTATAAAGAGATTCCAGTACTCTAGCTGTACAAGGGTACGGCGGGTTGAGGTGCGAGGGCTTCCGCGTGGGGAGTGGATCGCGGCGAAACATGCTCTCGGCCATTACGACAAACAGGGTCTTTATTTAGTATTTTTTTTAATTTCAGACATTCCAGAAATACCTATCGTATAAGAAAGACCACAGCGAACTTCTGTACTTCATCCTCCGTCAGCTGACAATCGACCAGATGGCTTACCTGAGAGGGGTTAAAGGGTCTGTGGGTCAGACAGTCGAAATCATAGAAAAGGATCTTCTCGTGAAGGCGCGGCAGATTAACATTATGGATCTGAAGCCTTTCTACGAGAGTCGGATATTCAAGTTGAACAACTACACTTACGATGCTAAAAAGAAGATCATCTTAAAGGCTGTACCTGAGGTGGCTGCTATTTGAAAAAGTGTGCTTAAAGTCACTTGTGAAACTAATTATATTATTACCCACTTTTCAAAAGATAGAAATAAAATAGTTTCTTCGTAAAATATATAGTTTATATTTATTAAGGAACATTTAATAAGAAACTAGTTTATAAATCATGCTGGGTTTTAGTATGCACAGACATGCACAGACTAACTTAAAATTTCACAAACTTGTTTAAAACAATCTGCCGAGGATTATTTTTTATTTCTCTGAAGGTTTACTTAAACCGCGTTTTGCAAGGGAAACAATTAGTAAGATGCAGGCACAAGTTAAACCGAAGTAACCAGTTTGAACCGAACCGCTGGATAGGGAAGTACCAACGTCTGCTGTACTACTTGGGGAACTACTGCTAAAACAACTAAATTATAACTGTATATATAATACACGCATCCAATTTTAGTTTGTATGCATGTATATAAAACTACTGTTTCTGTCCGTGTTTCGTTTGTTTTTTAAAAAAAAATATTGCTAATACATGTAATTATTTTAAACTAGATTTGCTTGTGTTAAAGTCAGGGAAGATGATAGCAGTAAAGCATTGAAAATGGTATGATTATATGCGAGTTCGAAAGTACGACCGCTGGGTCAATAGTTCTTAACCACTCGATTCCAGACATATTCCACTCAAAAAACCTCATAGTTAAGTCCTGAAAATCACATTCGTTGTAAGTCTGATTGCTGTAAATTTGATCTTTTTTATTTCATATGATTTTTAAACTGATGTTAAAATCTATGTATCTGTAAATGTGTTTATTTTTGTTGCAACAATAATCAATCGAAAGAAGGAAAACAGTTCATTGTTAATTACATTTTATATAATTAATATTTTTAAAGGTGTCAAATTATGTTGTAATATTGAGACTACTTTTTCACCACATCTAACCATAATTCTACTTACGGCATATGACCAATGAAACCCAAAATGAATTTCAGATTTTAAATTTACATTTTGCATGTCAATTGAATTATTTATAGAATCCGATTGTTAAAAATAACTGGTAATGTTTGATGCTATCAATCTATGGTATTTATTACACGTTTGCATATAATTTGTGTTTTTTTTTATATACTTTATTTTTTTTTAACAAAACACCTTTATATTTCCCCACAAAGACGGTATCTTTTCTGTGGGTGATTTTTTTTTTCTATATAATAACAATAGTTTCAATAGGTTGACATAGATAAGAGAAGAGAAAAAAAAACAATATAATAAAATGCAAAAACAGCAAATACATAAAAAAAGTAAATAGCTACCAAAAACATATTTAAACAAAATAGACCAACAATATATAATTTTCTTCTCTGGTAGGATCATACCTCACAAAACCCATCCTCTTGTCGTGTTTTAACAGCTGTACCAATTTTTTAAACCACTCTAAGGTCATTCGGCTTCAGCTGTTTACTAACTTGGATATTATAGATTTCTGCGGACCAGGGTCAACTCGGGAAGGATATGACGTCAGTGCCGTGCACTATCCTAGCGGAGGGAACTGGCCTTGCCATGACCCATCCGCCATGCCATGCCATGAAATCACAGTTACAAATGAATCTTATATATGCACCGGGAGCGATTAGCACTGCTACATTTTGTGCCCTGCCTTTTTTATTAGACTATGTCTGTACTAAGGAAGGCAGTGTTATATTGTGCTACAACTAAGAATGTCAAACCGTCAATGCACCAATAGCTCAAAGCATTTTTCCTCAGAACTTTCTGTAATCGGTACTAACAAACCGCAGTCACATGCTCTGGTTTTCCTGTAATTTTTTTCTAGCCTAAAATTAACAAGAATGCCACAATCAAGCAGACATCATGTAGCAGCAATTCAGCATAAAGGCTAATATGTCAAACAAGACTCTTGGGACAGAGCAGAGGTTGTGAAAGGAATGTGGTTGAGTTTTACTCAGCCAAATTCCTACCTGACTAACAAGGGTGAGACAGTCCTTCCTAGACCGTAGCGCATTCAACAACCAAAAAAGCGCATTTAACACACTTTTCATACAAGTGATGCTTTATAAACAGTCTGGCGAGCAGCGCAGCACTATAGCGATCTTGCTGAATAAAAAGCATTTCATTTCATCGATGTATGTCAAAGATGCAAACCAGGACTACTAATAACTAGTCTATGATCATGATTTTTTTTTCGCATCTGGCAGATGCCCATATACTTCACAAATATTTTTTTTAAAGTCAGCGCCAACAATAAAATTGACAATCATGGTTATATGTAATTGTCTAAATACAGTGCGTCAATTTGACATACGTAAACCGGGATGGGTAAAACTATGTCTAAAGTAAAAAAAAATGAAACTCCATTGTGGCCTCACCGTGACATATGAAATAAAAACATTTTTTTTTCCAAAACTTTATTAAATATTCACAACGCATAAAACTGTTAGGTACATAATTTAGAGAAATTGTTGATCATGTTTGATTGCATAAACATTTGAGAAATAACTAATTTGTAATGCTAAAAACCAAGGCATAATTATTTCCTGTAACTAATAAAAGTTTGAAAGGGGACCATTTACTAACTACGTCATAAATAGAAGTATACCTTTTTTATTTAATGGGACTAGACTACCGAGGATAAGATTAAAGGAATCTACTCACACCTCTAGTTTGGGAAGGGTTTTTCAAACCCAAGTGTATATAATCACCGGTTTCAAGCTTCAAACAATAAGTATGACTACTGAAAATGGATATGCTTTTGGCAATCGTGTAACCTTCACACTTTTTTTTTAAAGACCCTTCGCTCTACAATTAACATTGTTTTGTGTTGTCATACAATGAAAGTATCACTCTAGTGGTCACTATAAAGTGACTAATCTGCAAGAGCCAACTGCGCAAATTATCAGTATGAAAACACATCCACTTGCCTAGCGTGAAACTGCTTGTAGTAACCGCAAATTTGGATTGTGGCCTCGCCAGAGTATATATTTAATGTCTGGTTATTTCATACTTCACATCTATTAAAACGTTCAATGAATGACACTTTAGGTCTTATAAATTGTTTGATAAAATGTATCATTTAAATTACAAAAATACTGCAACCATCAGAGGAAATTTTAAAATTCTGAACAAATATTTTGTTATGACTGGAGGCCGTCTTAATATCATCATCAGTGGAATTTAATTATCTGAACCATTTATTTTAGGTATTGAACATTCTAAATTAGTAAAATGTAATTCCAATTAATTTGCCAAAACCAATATAAACAATATTTGTATATGTACATAAGTCCACATGGGAAAAACACCATCCCCAAACCATGAGAAGTTGAACCGAGCCAAATAATACTAAAGGTGTTTACTGTATGTAGTCTAAAGCTTTTTCAGTTGAGTCACAAGTCATTAGCTGACAGGTGACATATATTTTTTGGTAATTCTAAATAGGACTTTACGTTTAGTAAAGGTGTTTCTGAACTCAGACGACCAATATTAGACACTACTTTTTTGCCCCCACCACAGTAAGATTATTTAACAATTCTATTAAGAGTACAAAATTAAAGCTAAAAATAAATAGATATTACATTACAAACAGCAGTCGAAATTTATTCTTAACTTTAATTGTTGTTATAGCGATTACTGCTGTGTCCGTGTGACATCCTTCCAAGAGTGCCTATCACTATCCCGCAGGAAAATGGTAAGTTTACTGTGTTGATCTATTGATATCATAAAGTCCCAAACGTCCTATGAGGCATTAGAGCTCGAAGAATATTGTATGTAACTTATGTGATTTTGTGCAAGGGAATCAAGAGTAAGTGGCAATAAATTAATATTAAAAATGAATTTGTAAAAACTAGTTTTCATGAGTGCTTGAATGTGTATACAAAATTTCGCGTCTGTGCTGTTGACCGTTGAGGAGTACCTTCGTAAGGAGCCATTCCTGGGTATAAAATCAGGTCATGCTTACGATAAAAATGCATTGTCATCGGAACTGAGCCAATATCGCGATCAAATAAACTTTGAAAATAAAAAAAAAACTGTTGATTCCAAATTTACAGCCCGATTCCGGGTTGCTAGCAGACAATAATTCTTCATAAATTAATCTCAAATGGTAAAATTAATAATAGTGGCAAGGTTGTGCACATTTTTTTTATAAAGCAATTTTTCTGAACATTATTAATTTGAAGGAACCCCAAAAGTGGAAATAATGTTTAATTATTTGATAATAAATGTTGTTGAAATATAATATGAGGTAAATAATAGGATATGTAATTGTCCCGTGTGTTTATTTTTTAAATATTTTTAGTCCATGTAAATATAGTAGATTAGAAGATATTTCCAATTTAGCAGTAGCATATTAGGAGATATTTTTAAAAAAATAAGTTTTTAGCCGTTCTATACACCACTGTTAAGTAGAATAAATTTCGACTCGACAATATTATGAAACAGTTTTGCTTAATAACTGAATTATTTCTTCTATTTCTAGCAAAAAAGTTTTGTATTATGATACTATGAACCTTAAAATAGACTTTATCTAATTTTGTTGAAAATTACTCACATTATACTCGTGGATAGACACTTTTAGCTAGTGTTCAATCGAAAGTTGAATCAGAATCGAGTTAGTGTCTTCACTACTATTAATTAAATGATCACAATTTCTTCGAAGTATCAATTTATAAATTTTTCTTTATACAACGTGCAAAACAACCTTTTTCAAATTATATTGTTTTTATTTCATGCATTACCATGAAAATGTAGAGCCAAAGTAACATAGATTTTCATGTACCTACCTACTTATTTGAAAGACTAACGTTTTTATCGTTTTTTTTTCAATCCCACGTAGGCATTTTTAGCCAACAGAGTAGTGGAGAGCGAAGTTGTTAATTTCATTCAAAAACTTTTATTAAACAAGAACAAACAACATATTTTATGACAAATCCAACAATATTGTCATACTTAATTCTAAATAATCTAATATATCTACAGAGACACAGCCCGTATAGTATAGTAAAGAACAATAGCTTACTACCTTGTATCGTTCTGGTACTGCCAGGCAAATCCTTCACTCGTTTGCTCTGGTGGTAACCACTTGCACACCCACGGGTTCTGAGTTCGAGCCTAAGGGTATCAAACCTGGTCAGGTTAAATTCTGCCTTTGAAAATATTTGATGACAATTTTGACTAAGTACACACAATAATAAAAAATATAGATCTTGCCCCCTGTAACGAATGTGGTTTCCTTGGTTCACAATTTCCTCACCAATGTCTTCTTGCCGATATCACTCAGAAATATGATCAGCAGTTAAAAATGATCGCTTCAAAATCTATAAATGGTGTGAGATCTTCATTGCGGACACTCTAGATAGCCATCTCATTACCTTCAATAACTGTGGCCACAAACCACATACGTTTCAGCCTATGATAAATAACTTGAAATCAATATTTCATAAACAGAATTGAGACACGTAAAATGACGACTCTTTGTTACTGGCAGCATTTAAAGAGCAATCAACGTTTTGTAGGTAAGGTAGGTGGTACATTTGCGCCATGTAAAATATAAAAGAAGGAAAATCTCTTATGGGACCTCATTTCTCTTTGAAAAACATTCGATTTATATAGCAATTCAATTACAAATATCCCATGAATGTAATCAATGGTTAAGCACTGAATATAAGTAATTAATAATTGAGCCAAGCCAACTCCCCTTTTAAATATATTTTGAATCTTTTATAGTTAATTGATGTTACTAATATATATTTTTTTTAAATGTAGAAACCTATAAAAAAATACATTAAAAACAAATATTGAATATTTCCATTGAAGTTAAATTATAGCAAACCTTTATATGGAACAAGACCAAGAAAAACCAACAAACGATTCTTACATTAATGCTTGACCACTGATTGTGTAATAACTAAAACCTAGAATAATTATAATATACTTTGTATCAGTTACTTTACATATTATAATCTGAATACCACTGACGATTATAATCAATCGGTATCGCTGCTCAAGCTTGAACTAGAGCTGGATGTAGCAGATGATGATGTATCGCTGTCGGTGTCGGATGAGCTGGCTGAGGGTGATGATGACGAAGAGCTACTACTAGTGCTTGCGCTGGAGGAACTCTCCAGACGTTGACGTTTCTTTTTGGCCTCCTTCGAAGATGTATTATTCTGTTCCGTGCCCAGTAACCTCCTTAAAAATATAGGTACAATAAAATAACAGAAGCTACGGTAGTGTATTTGAATTACGAACTAATGAAGTTAGAGCAGCTTTCAGATCATACAAAACGCATCACATGCATGTGAAATTAATGTTTCGTAGGCCGAAACTATAAATATAACGTTTGAAAAACATTTTGTTTGTAAAATATGTATGTACCCGGTTCATGGCTAGTATGAAATATGGCCTTATGCATTAACCCGTGTTAGTATGTTGCTACACTTAAAAGTGACCATAATGCATAAAGTCCAAAATATTTAAATAGTTAATTTGTAAAAATAGTATGTAAAATTTGTTTGTATGATACGTCATACATAAAAGATGAGTTTTTTTTTTGTATTTTTTACAGAATTTTAATAGGTAGCAGATATTTTGCAATAGAAAATATAAACAAGATTTCTGGTCAAGGGCACGTTTTACTTTATGGTACATTAAGATTTAAAATTAAGCCTTGCGCAGGTGTCAAAAATTGAGTGGAGCATAGATAATATAGCCATAAATGTTAAGATCCAGAATGGGACACGATAATGAAACCCCATATTGCCTTATTCTATGCATTTCCTTCTTTCTTACGCACCACAAGTGAATATTACAAAATATTCCTTTCATGTTCAACTTATTTAGTCATAGCGAGTACACCAATTTCCTTAAAAAATGTGTAATCTAAGTTGTTTCCGAAGATCTTATTTCATAGTAATAGTATTTAACAAAAAATGTAAATAAAACGAAATGTATTTTATTATGTATCTTATGTTTCATGAAAAGTAGATGCTTGCAACCGAAAGCTAACTAAGTAAGTCCTAACTGTCCGAATCAATCGATTAACTGACAATATCGCGTGTGATGACGGACCGCGGGCACGGAAGGCAGTCTCGCTTTGCGTCTGCAACCTATTTGCACGCCACTCACAGGTATTGGGCCAAATTAGTGAGGCACATATCATAAAACGAGACAATTTTGCGTCCCACACAGGTAATCGGGATATAATCCTGTAAAACGGAGCTAATGCTTACTTTTCGGTAGTTTGATCACGCTGTATTGCGGCTATGGCCTTTTTCAGCTGTTGCGAACGGGAAGGCCTTGTGGTGTATTTCCTCTTCCCTGTGCATTCATAGCTCCAGTGTCCATACTCCAAGCACTTCTGGCAGCGGATACCTTGAGGGAACGCGGCTGCTAGAGCGGCATCCCTGTACACAACACAAATGAGATTTATTATGACATTGCATGCATGCGTGACATGACATACACTACCTACGAACTCGAAAAATACGAAGACAACTTTACCTTTTCCTCCTCAGTTTATCTTTATTCGGCCCGAGCGTCATTTGTAATGTGTTACCAAAACCTTATAGAGGAAATTATCCACCAATTCAAAGTTGTGTAAAAACGACAAAGAACGAATTCCGCAAACACCAATCAAGCATGCGAAGCATGAAAACGTCATTCACGAATATACACGATTGCCACTTTGTAAATAGAGATGAGCGTTGTTCAACATCGATGTTAATCTTTTTTTGCATTATCGACAAAATCAAAAAAAAGGTATATTACCCCCATTTCCCGCTAATTACTTAATAATAAAAATACTTACTGCTTTGAATCACGTCTAGTGTTGATACATTATCACAAATCGTGTATCCTTACACGGTGACAAAGATTCAACAGTTGGAAAAATATTTTTCTTGCGTAACACGCTTGACCAAAGGTTAATCTTAATTTAAAGTAAGAAAATATTTTATTTCAAATAGTTTATTTTTTGTTGCATACTTTTGGCCACATATAATGTTATCTGTTGTCTTTCTGAGAGATTTTACAAAATCTCTCAGAAAATCTTTCGTTGCATTTCGATAAATATTTTAAGCATTATGATTTCGATAAATAATTTGACTTTAATCGATATTGAGACCTTTTGAGTTTGAGTTCATCCCTATTACGAGACAATGTATGTTTTGCATTTTTAAATTCACCATAGACTTGTGAATAAGAGTTTCATAGGATCGGTTTAGAGTAGCTTATAGAAAATGTCTACATAAAAAAATATTTATATTTATAAAATTATCACTAAGCTGTAAATTATGGCATCACACTGGTCGTAACAACTTGATATGATTTTTTCATCATGTTGGGCTTCAAACTCATATCACTTTTATTACTTTGGTTTTCGAAACTTGCCATGCATTTACTTCCTCTAAATTTAATATTTCATATCGTTGTATCATTTTATTCAATTATATTTTATTTACTTATTGACTTTTAACACAAACGTGACAAAATATCCAACATTGTTTAAATGACCCGGTTTATACATGTAAGTTTTTCTAAAATATAATTTAAATAAGTATACCCAAGAGAGCTACCATATTGACATGACATTGAGCGGCTGAAGAAATAGTTAAATACCTATCGTTTTTTTTTTGCAGATATTGCAGCTAGCGTATAGTGCATGAGTCAAGGCACTATAAGTAAAAAAACTTGAGATCCGTGGTTGAGACCTGTTGTTTTAGTGCTTTAATCTACAGTATTTCGAATTTTCAGTTGGCTGATTATCAGCATGGTATTTAAATTCAATATTTGTATAATGCATTGCGCAATGACGTCATATTATGTGATAAATAGGTATTTGTTAGGCAATTGAATATAAATAAAATGTATATATACCTATACATGATTATATTGTAATTTATAAAAGGTGTATATTTTGTGGTCAAGACTTTTTTTTCATAAAAGCTTCATTCACTTAAACAGAAAATATATTAATTTTATGTCTGCATATAATTTAATACAAATTGTTATAAATTTTATGACCAGTAAATAAGAAAATCAAAGAAAAATCATTTCGGGTAATATAAACACATGTTTAGATGGTTATGACGTAACTTGTCTATTGCAAGGTACTTCCGTTGCCGTCGAAACGCTGAGTCTAAATAACGCGGGATATTTTCATAATCAGAATAATTGATATTACTTTACAGGAATTTATCTACAAGTTTTTCAGTTGTAAGAATTATGGGACACATTTGGGAAGACAAAGAAATTCGATTCGATTTACCATTTTCGTTAGTAGAATGAAATACCAATATTACTATTTAAATTTATGTATGTAACATGAAAATATTAAGGTTTAGGAGTTTTTAATTATGATTTTCAAACCTGCTATGTAAGGACAATAACAAACATGGTGTGAGATGTCTTTACATTTAAGTGCTATGATATTTAGATTGTTGGAAATATTTCAATGTTGTCTTCCAATGTTGTCTCTTAATTAACAAAGATATTATTGCATCTGAATCTATCATGTGCAGTGCTAATATAATTACTTTTTATCTGTAGGCAAATGAGATTGCGAAATGGTGAGAAAATATATGATAAAATTGACTCCATTGAGGACACAAAGGGAAACAGCGGTACGAAGGGACGAATGATTGTCACTTGTCTTCGTATAATGTGGTTTGGAATTAAATCGGCAAGGATTAATTTATGTAAATATCTATTATTATAATATCTATATCATAAGACCTCCACAAAAGCCTTTAATACAATCGTAGTTTTTGTTTATTTCTACCTTTTATTTTCGTTCCATTTCTACCATAATTTTAGATAGGTATTAGGCATGAATAACGAGGTAAATATACACTCGTATATTACAAAATGCACGATACAATTTTTCAAGACCTACCAGTGTACTCGTACTATAGTCGAAAACCTGTAAGCTGACCGTTATTCAACTCGGATGGGGGTGTGATATTTACACCTATGCAAATCGCTGAAATGAAACAATGATATGGTAACAAAAAAGATCTTGATCAATAATATATATTATGTTCATTACTTAAAATAGGAAAATTTATATGAAAATAAGCCCATATAAATAAATATTACAATATAGTTTTGGTTAACATTTTAAGTATATATTATTGATCAAGACCTCTTTTGTTATTATATTTCATTGAGGCAAGTCTTATAGGTGTGAAATTTCACACCTCCGTCCCAATTGAAAAACGGTCAGCTTATAGTTCTTCGAATATAACAGTTTCCACGCCATCATGATTGGTAGCTCTCGAAGTTGTTACTTTGTCACATAACATTCAAACAAACTATTGCAATAAAGATAGATATAAGTAAAGTATAGTAAATAGGAGCGTAGTATTTTTTTTTATTGGTGCACAACATTCAAAAGTTATTTTGATCGATTATGAAACACACCTATTCTGTATTGCTTGAACAGAGTACTGTTTGTAGTAACATAATGTTTCAATCTGTATAAGCTACATCAAAAACTTATCGATTGTAAAAGTTATCGCTATCAGCTTAAAGGGAAATTATTTTATTTTGTTTTCGCCTGAAAGACAAGTCCGTTCTTCGAGTTGCTGCAAATTTAAAGAAGCATTCTTACTCTATTTCCCAGCCATCGGATTCAACTGCATCATGAGCAACAGCTCGCGGACTGTCAACTCCGGTCTCCGAGGAACGACCGAGGCCCTCCACATCCTCAGCTGCTTCAATGGAAATCGATACGAGTTCATCTTCACCAATCTGGTACCGGGAAATACCAGGCATTTCACCAGCGCTATGGGTGTCCACAGGTAATGTACGAACACGTGATTACGTCGTTTAAAATATGACTATATTTTAACAAAACCTCAACCGTTTTTATTATTTTTTCAAAAAATGCGAATCGTAATCATGGTTGAAGTAAAATTATGAATGGCTTTGTAACGACTAAATTGATAAATGTTTGCTTGCTAAACAGTCTGGAAGCAGGTCAGTAACTAAGAAATGTATATGAAACCGATACTGCGTCTAGACTAGGTTTGCCATAAATGGTTTGGCTCCGACCGGGACTGATATCAATATAGGGGGAAATATAGGGGAGTTATAGGAGGAGAGGGGGGTACCGCCCCCCCCATGGGGCTCAATTTGATTTGTGAAAAAAGGCAATCTTTCAATGGTTTCCACATTTTCAGAATACGTTCAATGGCCGGCAACATAGACGGTTAACCACCTAGTTTTTGAGTGAGTTTGTAAATTACCATGAATTACATCAGCTCCCTCAAAAAGGTATTTCAGTCTTTCATTCCGTGCTGTAAATATGGAAAATATTTGTAAACTGTCAGTACATCCCTCGACCCCACACTTTCACCGCCAGCCAACGTGATCTAACGCCGTCGCACGAATTATTCGCATAATTTTAGCAATAATATAAAACCGTGATTATTCGTTTACCGGGACATATGGTGGGTCAAACGGGACAACCGGGACCGAGGCTCTAAACCGGTGACAAGTCCCGGTGTACCGGGACGTATGGCAACCCTAGTCTAGACTCGTACAAAACCGGTACCGAGTACTTTGCCATATTATTCAAACGTAAATGACCAGTAATAAACAGTGAAACTACTTCCAGAGCTTACGTCGCTTCAAGAATGTTCAGAGAGTTGAAGCTAAGAGGGGCCATCATTCAAAACAAACAACTCATTTTGATGCCAAAGGAAAAGGTGCGTAATAGCGAACACACTATTCCTAGTGGCTGTTTGAGTTTGGTAGGAAGCAAACGGAAACATGACCAATTACATAACTCAACATTTTTAGGTCTCCTTTATTTTTACATAATTTATACCAATGTTATTATTATGGATTTTCTAAAATAAGACTGTTTAGTAGACGTTTTTTTTTTATTTCAAAAAAGTCATTTTTATTACCATCCCCTATATTAAAGAATAAAAAAATGGTAGGATTTTAAATAATACAAAAAAGTACAGTCTCACTGTAGTTAAAATAGTAAGCGAGACACTTTACCTAATGATAAAATATGTTTTTCTAAAATGTATTGTTACAAGAATTTCAGAAAGAACATTAAAATATAAATTTTACAAATTTTAGGACAAAAAATATATTTTACTTCAAACAAATACAAATTTCCCAAGCATATTTATCGCAAATAATTGTATTTATTGTAAACAGGTTTTGTATTTTTTTTTAATTTAAATTTTATCCATATTTTCGGCCGATTCCTTTTATTTCAGTATAAAAAAACTATAATACATTACCTTTACTTAATATAATCATATATTAAATTATTGACATAAGTATTTTAAACATTATATAATACATAATGTAATGTTCTACCTATCTGGTTAATTCCTGTCTTGAGCTAGAATGGTTTATTTTTTAAATATACGCGCAACATACAATTTTATAATCGTATAAATACATATTTAGTTCAATTAATATACGATAATAATTTCGTTATTACTTTAATAATTTAATAATAACAATTATAATAATAGTCAGAATAATTATTACAGTATAGGATAATAATATATTAAAACAATATCCTAGTCATATAATAATATCATTGTTATAACTTAATAATAATAATATGTGCAATAAATATTGATAACATTTTAGATAACTATATCCGAACACGGCGTTTGGAATCTTTCAAGTGACACGGGCAACTTGGGTACTTTGGTTGCAACAAACGTGAGGATTATTTGGTTTGCGGACACAAATCCTACCTTCAATATATCGCTGCCTTTCATAGAGATTGAGAGTGTGAGTACTGAAAACATGTTTTAGGTGCTTAGGGTGGGTGGTTCTGGTTACAATTACTGAATGGGGTTAAATTCTGACTTAACGTGAAGTAGCGTATGTTTATATACTTTTATGACGGTATTTTTGTTATCTTTTTGAAATTTTTTAATTGACCGATTAATTTAAGCAACCCAAAACTTTAGGCGTAAGCTTTACTACCAAAAGGCAATTCATAAAATCATTACCCTTACTTGAAACTATTATTTAAAATGATTTGTGGACAAAAGGTGACAGCTCCATTAAACTTTTTTTTTCACAAATTCTTAAAACCTATCCTAAACGTCAATCAATCATTAGAGCTAAATACATCATTTTTAATTAGAATGAAAGGCATATTTTAACAATCTTTAATTTATGGTTTTTCCAAATATTCGATATTGTTTTGAATTTGGGAAATGTCATCCATTATGTATTTATTATTTATTAAGGTTCACAATCATTTTGATAATATAGTATAGCGATTAAGAATTTACAGAAAATTGATCAAATGCAAATGTCACTTTATGAAACAAACGATCAATTTTGACACCCTCAAACAAAACGTAATACAAAATACAAATAATTTCACCTTCCGATTGAATTATCGAATAATTAGTTATGAATGGTATTAAAAAAAAAAATAGTGTCAAATTGCCTCGCCTCTTACTTTAATGAAATAATTTATTTTGTTACATAGTTTAGCCTCATCATCTCAAATACATTTCGCCACTCGTTTTCTCTGTAGATTAACGTGCGTGATTCGAAGTTCGGAGAGGCGCTGGTCATCATGAGCATGGGATCGAGCAAAGGCTACATGCTGGGCTTCAGGGTGGATCCTCCTGAGAAATTGGCCTCATTGCACAAGGAGCTCACCACCCTGCACGCGGTATATACGAAAAAGCCTAATTTCGGAGTTCACTATACTTGGCATAACGACGTGAGTATGTTTTGACATCAAATGCCACAGTCAGCCATCGCTGACGTCGCACCGAAAACTCAGGTCTTGTTCGCACCGTAGGTAACCGCCCTCCTCAAAAAAACACCCTCAGCTTAAAAGTTTATATATCTATCTATCTATCTATCTATCTATATTACTTTCTTGTGAATGATATCTGTCATAATTTTACACCTGATACTTTCAAATTCATACATAAAATTTAATGGCGCAAAATTTCGGGGCTGTTTCGAAAAAGTGAAATTTTGTTATAACTTTCCTAATATATAAGATATTGAATTCATTTCAATTTTATTTTATTCCTTAGGCAAGGGCCTAAAATTTATGTAAGGAAACTTTTTTAAAAGAACCAACCATTGGTTCTAGGGGTGGAAAAAAGTGGTTTTTCAAAATTCAAAAAAAATCATACCTCCCTTAATCAACACACAGGATCAAATCCATTCAAAATGTTACTTGTAGGCTTATAATTTGCCTATAACTTTTGCTGAAACAAATTTTAATATTAGCAACCCTTACGGCACAGTATAAAGAGTGATTCTGTATAGGTGGATTGAGGTGTGCTTAATCACACACAGTTAAACACAGTTCGCACAGTTAAAGTCCGCCTACTTTGATTGGGTGAAGTCTACCTCCTCATTCCGGCTTGCCGAAAGAGATTTTTTTTCTATTGCATTTTATTTTCTGCATAATGTATTATTTTTAGACAATTTATGACTTTTAATCTACCTTAAATATTACAATTCGTATTTTTCGAAAATGCTCATTTCTTTTTTAGAATTAATGAATAAATCTCTGAATGCAAAGCAAATAATCTACTTGAATGATTTCCGACTTTTTTAAGCACAAAAGTAATGATTTCATTACAATTATGTATAACACTTTAAAAATAATGTTTTGGTACCGAAATGGCTGTATAATATGGGTTAAAAAGGACTTCAAAAAATCAAAATTCCCAAAATTTCCCCGATGCAAATTTCGAAAGCATTTAGAGCGTTTTGTATAGACTCGCGTGATTTATCAGAGATTACACATTGATTAATCTTACTATTGTGGGTGGCATGTACCCGAGATCCGGTAATGCAATAGTCGATATTCAATTTCAGCAGGTTCCCCTGAAAGCAGAGGTGGACAACTTCGCCGACATCGAAGAGATCGGCGAGCCGAGGGGCGAAATGACTGCCACCATCTATTTGGCCTCGGAAGCAGCGAGAGTCGACCAGGCCAGCGAGGCCAGGTCCCTCCCGGTCTTCAATCCCTACTTAGGCCTGGCCATCGAACCGGTGCGGGAAGGGTTTACACTGAAAAGTCTGTGGGAAGTTTTGCCCAGCAACTGAATAATTGCTGGTGGTCGACCGTAATACATGTGTAAGTTTGAGCGTTGAAAAAAAAAATATGCTGAATTGTATATACGAATGTTTTCAAAATATTTTAACTATCTTTTTATTGACGGTTCATATGAAGTAAGTCCATCCTAAAATGATTAAAAGTGTTATTTTTGACTTAATACCGAATCGGTAGTATTAATTGCTTTACCCTTACATGAAGTGAACATAAATATCAAGTTAAAGTTCACCTAAAGTAACAGATTCGAAATGTTTTGCATTGCAAAACCTGCATTATAAATGCACTAAACCACAATCAAAAGTATTAAAATTTCTTTGAATCATATTCAACGCGCATTTAAATGTATCCCTCAACATAATTTCATCATTTTGTATATGTACTATTTACATTATTTAAATTTCCCTTTGGTCTATCATCTTTTCGAGTTTCACAAAAAAAATTGAAATTAAAAAATGTAAAATTAAGGTACTGAAACTAAGATAAGACATGTACTCACTTTTTTTAAACTTATTAATTACGTTTGTTTTTGCTTTGACATTAATAAATTGACCTTAACAGACTATTAAAAAAGGAACATTTGAAATTACACAAAATTCACATATTTATCAATTGTTTAATGTATTTGTAACACATATTATTTTAGCTTTTTACACTCCTCCTCCATATAAACTTTAACTATGCCAAATCTCACCCTTCCATGCGAGGTACAAAGTTTCTCTTCACGTATTAATATATTAATGTATTTGCTATAAAATATTTTTTTAAGCTGATATTATGATGATTGACATTGTACGATGATATTGTAAAATGCTGATATTATGATGATTGCTAGGTTGTGTAGATTTTTATAATGTCTAATTTCTTTAAACTGCACTTTTCCTATTATTATTTTCTATTAACATAGCCGCTTTGTGCAAATCTATTATAGCCAAATAAGCAAATAAGCAATGTTACATAATATTTAATATGGTAATGTATGTATGTGTATGTAATGTTTTAATGTATGGTAATTGGCTCACACATACATTTAACAATATTAAAAAAAACAAATAAATATACAATAAAACCCAAATATAAATAGATAACTAAGAACATATTATTAACATTGAATGAACTATTTTGTAATGCTATTTTGCTCGTGGGCTATTTAGGTTAATATTCACGTGATCGGTAGGTTAGGGTTATAAGATTTAACAATAAAAAATCTATAGATTCTATAAAACGCTTTATTATTAAAATACTAACTACATACAATATTCAAAAAACATCCAACATAAAAAAAAAAATGAATTTAACAAAATTTTATAAATATTGAAATCGCTTTAATTTTATATCACAGAGAAAAATAGAAAATGTTTACATTTCATAACAATGCTTAATTAAATATACGAAATATGCAGAATATAATATTTTAATACTCTAAAACAACCCAATAAAATATGCTCGTGTTGATACATATTCGTACAAAATTATTAACCTAAAATTACAGTTATTAATTAAATACTGACCAAAAAACAATACCTAACTAAATATATATATTTTTTTTTATATAAAAACAATATGTTTAATCATCCTTTCAAGCTAAAATTGTGAACACACCATTGGATATCGTGTTCACAAAAAATCTACTAGAGTGCACTTATATGTATAGCGATGGATAGGATATGTTTACATATACGAGTATATTACATCGCATCGATTTTAGATGAAAAAAAAACAAAAAATGCAAACAAAAACTTCATTAAATATAATTCATTAAAAAAACTTGTGGACTAAGCATATCCATAGTTACCTAATTAATAATCGCTCCGTTCCGCCATCTCGCTAATTTGACATGTGCGCGCTTTTGGTTAAAAGCATGTTCCCATAGTTTTATTACTGGACTGGGAAGCTAATAGCGTCCCCCGCAAATCGCCGTTTCTTCTCGTTTTACGTCACGTTACATCGTAATGCCTTATCCATACCAAGTAATACATCCATGAAAACGATAGTTTTGTTTTAGACTGACATGACATACGCGATACAATATTATTTCGCTGAAACGGTTTGATAACGCTCTAAACCTATGAAGTACTTGATCTATCTCCTCGAGTAGAATTGCGCGGTGTGGATTCTGGTGAGGTCCCGTTCGCTCATGGTGGGAACCCTGGGTTTGGCTCCAGGTTTTATGGCACAGCCCATCACGGCGAGGGGTTCGCGCCTAACTCTCCTCGCGGGAATTATATTGGTAATGTTAGATTCCAAGATTTCCACTCTGGCCACTTCCCTAGAAACATTATTAACGGAGAATATTAGTTGCAACACAATTCAGTTTAGAAATCTAACAGCTATATCTATACTTTTTACTTATTTATAACAAAGATTTGAAGAAGTAAGGAAATAAATTTACGTAAGTCATAGTAAATCTCATTATTAACAAAGCCAACTATTAGATGATGTGCTCAAAGAATGTCTATTTGACATTTACGAATATTCAACGCACGATATGGTGGGATATAAATTCTTGAACTTCGAAGACTTCGTTTGTGGATTTGTGAATTACCATTGGATTTTTAAGCAACTTCCCACATATTCCATTCGTGGGATATATATTTCAATATAGACCCTTAGATCTACACGAATAGACTAATTGATTTAGCGATAGTACTATATGTGTTACTATATGTGTGTCTACAATTGGCAACCACATTGGGTTACCATACAATCGTCTTAGAGTTTGATAAAATTCGTGCATTTGAAACGATACTTAAATGAGTCAATTTTACGTAATATTTATATATATTTTATATGATATTACAATTTGGGGTCTTACATATGAAACATATATAGATACAGCGAATTTATATTTTATAAATTCGTATTATAAAAATTAAAAAATAAAAAAAAAAAGAATGCAAGGTGACCCCTCTAAACATCTAAGTGTTCACCCACTTTAATGTTCTACCGGTACGCCAACTTTGTTATTATAGAATTGCAAACGACCACTTTTTAAATGAAACATGGAAAAATATTGTTATTAACAAGTACTCTACTGGACAAATATCAAATGAAAAGTCGAAAGATATATAAATACGTATGGGCAATTAAAATACAAGCACTGGGTTTAAACCGACATCCTGCGTTCTCAAGTACAGGACCTCTTTAGAACCTTTATAAATATTATGCTATCCAGCACTTTATCAAAAAATTATTCAAAATTTTTCAATATTGTGTCATTTATCTTTTCAGGCGATTTGCCGCTATTAAAAAACAATCATCAAATATAAGTCAAATAACTTTACAACTCAATTATACAATATATATTACCCAATATATTTAATGAAATACCTCTTGAAGTTATACAACCGAAAAGAAAATTGTTAACAAAACAAACTAAAAGGTTTTATCGCCAGAATTAGGTATTTCATTTATGCTTGTAACATTAGAATCAAAAATGAAATAAATAAATTGTCGCAATAACAAGCTCTTCCTGGGGGATTTCAGTTGTCTTGTCCTACATAATTACTTACCACATTATTAATAATCTAAAAGCTTGTAATCAAATAATAAAAAAATATAATATATTAAACTTACTCTGTATCTGGGCTTTCATTTTCGGGCAGCCAACAATGCAGGGAGAACTGCTGCGCCATCTGCAATTGCGGTCTTTATACATGTTACAAATATGATAAACACAATATTTTTTTTATAATTCTGTTTCATTATGGTAGAGAGCGAATTGGGTGGAATATTTTTCAACAAAAGTTATTTAAAATATTAGGATTATGTGTTTGAATTTGGCTATTTTTAAATTGTGCTTTATGCGCGGGTAACAAAGTTTGAAAGTATTGAGTTAGTCCCCTGCTAATCTCAAAGTGACCATATTAATTTTCTAACAAATCTAGTCGCAAAAAATATTGTAGATATCCTTAAATGCAAACATAACTGCCCAAAATATCAATTTAGGTTCTTACAATTTCACAATAAAGTTGTATCTTTTTTAATAAAAACATGCGATAAGTCAAACTAGCAATTAGAGATTTTTTTATTTAAAGAACAAGTCATAACCTCATGATAATATTTTAATTAGTCAATTTACTAAATATGTTTTTAGTAAATACAAAATATTAAAAGTGGTCGAATTGTATAATCCAAACAGCGTGTTTTTATTCTTTTTTTTTTTATAAATCAGATATAACCTTAAAAATAGGTTTGTTGATTATAACCTATGTGTATCGCCAAACCTCACTATTTACAAACAGCCTATGCATTAAAACAAATGTTTAGTATCATATTAATAAACAATACCTATCAAATAAAATTAAATATTTTAAATTAGGATATTTATTTTAATAATCGATACCTTTACAGAAGACGTGGATTTTTTCCTGCCATTTTGACAGTTTTCCAAAATGGGCAACATCTCATAACGCGTTTTCGAACCTCTGTTCTTTTGTGCTGTAAATCAAAGTATATTTCAAGTTAATTTCTGTAATATTTCTATAATAAAAATTGTTGACAGAATTTGTAGAATTTAATAGACAGAATGCTATATTTAACAGGTCCCTCATTATTAAGGTATTTACCAAAGTAATTAGAGATCGTGATAGTCATTTTTAACGTTTCACTACCCCGCCATCTTTAACGGTTACAACCTCTGAGAGAGCGTGACGCTGTGGTCGACTTTTAAACTATTTATTAAGTTTATTTTTAAATTTGATTTTTATTATTTGAACAAAATCGACTGGCCGGCGATATTGTCTCGTTTTAATTTCAATGTCCCAACAAAATACAGAACACGTAACTTAAATGCACTTATTACACACACACACACTTAATTAATGCACTATTATTAATGCATACACTTATTTAATGCTATTTACTCTCCTATTTCTCTAATCTTCTTCTTTTATAATGAATATTAAGAATTAATTATTAAGAATGAATGAATATGAAGTATTTTATTTCATATTTAATAATACGTTTACAACATAAGTATGTCATATCTAATCTATAACAATAATATCTATTTATGAGTATGAGTGTATGTATATGTATTATTGCTATATTATATTATTATACCATAAATTCAAATTATGTATACTATTGTGAGTGAGTTTTAAATCAAAAACAATATAATTGTTCGTACTTCGACGTAAAATATTTAATAATCTTCAACAAATAAAGCCTACCTTAGTACGGGCGCTGCCTAGTTAGATAGTTTTTTTGTAATATATGTATGCGTACATTAAAAACCAATAAATACATTATTATTATTTATTAGTATTAAGGCGATGTTTAAAATTAAATTTAATAAAAACTCCCGGTAAAAAAGTGGCACTCGATGTGTATTTAGATTTTGCGTAAATAAGTTCCAGGTCTGCAGGTCTGCTAGCGCTGTTGCATAAAAGGCAAGCATGGAACAAAAGGCTACACACCTCTCCCTTCTTTCTGCAGCGTCAGTGTGACCTTCCGACTCCTCGGCGCCGGCGGCAGCTGGAGGACGTCTCCGTCGCGGTCGCCAGCTTGACTCTTCAGGATCTTGATGCAATCGCAGTCCCCGCAGTGCTTGCAGCCACAGCCCTTATCCTTTACACTCCTCTGGACGCCTGCAGCCTTTCTCCTGCTGTTCTGCTCGTCTCCGAACCCCGAGTCTGACTGGCTAGTGGTCTGTTGTGCTGAAGGTTTTGGGAAACTCAACCTTACATCAACGTCTGACGGTACAGTTGTGTAGTTATTCCCAGCAACTGTAACGGACCAACCACCTACGAAAACATCCCAATTGCTATTTATTTATTGAGGAGGAACAGAGATATAGTCGAAAAACTAGAAGCTGACCTTTTTTGTTACCATATTTCTTTTCAATAATTCGTATAGGTGTGAAATTTCACACCTCCGGCCAAAAACGGTCAGCTTATAGTTCTTCGACTATACATAATGATGAGAAAACTGTCTTGGTGTAGTCACAATCATCGTAATCATAATAGGTTCCTTAAATGATGTATTACGGATTTGCATGGATTTTATCACTTTACTGTTTAAAGTGAAAAAGAGGTTCAATTACCGTTTATAACCTTTTATAATAGCTATACCTATTATTTTTATATACTATACAAATACCAACACATTCAACATGTTGTCCCATTACGATTGAGCTCACTTGAAGGGAGTGAAATGCCGGCATTAAATGTGCGTAGTCTAGTTATCTGTTTTAATGTTGAATCCATGATATTTAATTAACCTTCAACGTAAAACCTGTATATTTTAAAGAAACCGTGATGATATAATATATATTTTGGGTTTTTCGTAAAACTTCATAAATTTATAAATACCCTGGAAAAATAGCCTAATCAATGAAAAATACCCAATTACTTCGAAGGGGACATTGGGAATTATGTTTCACTTCAAAAATTCACCACTCAAAAAGTATCCTAAAAATAGTGTTAAGTACGAGTGGTGTCACGATCGACCAAACCTAGTGTTGCCAAACGATGACTCTTTTTACCTATTCATCAATGAATCTCCGATTACTCAAAATATACTTAACATTCTTAATAGGCTTTAAGATTAATGTAAAATAAATATTTATATGTTGTTGGGAACTTATAAGAGTTTTCTATAGACTACATAAACCTTTGTACTTTGAACATATTAATCTTTTCAAACAGACCTGATGTAATATGAAAATTAAGGTTTCACATATAATTCAAGCGATTTTTCATTTATAGACCAGTTTCAACAGAGGTCATTGAATTATATATATTTATTTCACTGATTTTTTTTTACCTTTAAAGGATCTTTTGACATCTTGCGTTTCTGTTTTTTTTTAGTATAATAGGTCATTACAAAAAAAAAATCGTCGTGCAGGCGATGAGGCCATTATTAGACCACTATTTAAGTTTTTGGATTAGTAAAAATTTACATTAATTATATGGATTATTATTGAGGCATTATTGGACCAATTTAAATTACTCTAACATTATACTCTAATTTATTATGAGTAAGAAACTACATACGTTTATTTCATTATTTTATAAATATCAAAACTAATAAAAATCGCATTATTATTAAAGTTTAAAATTATAATAATTGTAAATATAATAATGAAATTTACTATTTCTTTCAAGTGAAAAAAAAATGTCCTACGATGTTCTAGCAGAATTCGATTACTTTTACTGTAGAACACTTCGATAGCATTGAACTGATCTGCATCAAATAAATCATCATCGATCATTGATCTGATCATTTGGTTCATCTTTATGATTTGTGATGGTTACTTTTTTTACTTTGTTACAACTGTTATCTATACCATAATGACACAAAAAGGTTTTGTGAATGAAAATAAATAACTGTAAAAGTATTACTGTTTATCGTTATATTTGTTTTGATTTTACAGTTAATAACATCAAATTGCAAACGAAATGAAAGCACGATTCAATTTAATAGCTCAGCAATCGGTAATTTATAGTCCACCTCGAAGAACATGCCAGCAGATTGCACAATCTCAAAAAGGGAGCTCCCACGAGGATCTGTGTTTGATCAGGTCTTATTTCATATACGCTTTAGTGTTTTATACTATACAACGCCGTGTAAAAAGTTCTCGCTATGAAGATGATCTAGCCTCAGGTTCACAACAGAACAAACACACTCGAAAAGTGAGAAAATGTAACTTGCTTCTGTTGGGGCGTACTTAAGGCGCCACCAGTCCCTAAAACGTGTTTTGTAACGTATTTTGGTGCATTTTGTTGAAGTTATTCCCAACAAATGGCTAAAACTAAAAATACCACAATATTCTACATATATTAATTTAGTACTTTGCTTTAAAAAAAAACGAAATACACCTTATTATAGTAATGAAAATAAATAAATAAGAAAGTGTTGTTTTTTTCTTGCAACGATTTTCTTTTAAGTTGTGTAAGTGACGCGAACCTAATTTTTCTTTCTAAAGATAGACAATATAATAATCTAGGCTATTACATAAAAAAAAATACTTTTTTCAAATGATAATAATTATTTAAATACAAAAAACATGTTTCATCGATTCCAAATGTAACGAATTCGCGGTCGGCGAGTATATCCGTCTCTTTTCTACACGTCAATGTTCGAATAAAGCCTACTCTTTCAAATCTCAAGGACAAATGCGTCCCGGGGTGCCTTAAGTTCCCCATATTACGAGTAAGAAATTATGTTAAATAATGCGAAAATAATTCGTCCCCAAATTTATTAATATTATTAAGGCGCTAGTGTCAATTCCCTTTAGCGTGGCAAAACGAGATAACGTGCGCGGCTTTGACCCATTGCGCGGTCATTCAACTGCATCGGAGCTGGTGAACAGATTTAATATTATCACGTAAAGTTAACACTTTTTTTCCTGGAAAACCATGATAAATTTTGATATGTTCTCTTAACAAATCATGTTTGAAGTCGCAGGGCCAATTAGCTGGATTTTTTATCGTGAAAAGTCTTAGAACACGGTAGTATAATAAATCTATAGTAAAGAAACGAGTACCTACCGAAATTTCTTAAAATACCAAATCAAATCCATATATTGTTTGACATTCGGTTTAAATTAATATTAACTACTAAATAGATCACTGTCCATTTGAGATTGTGACTTTCGTATAAAATAGTTCAACTTACTTGGAATATTCTGATTATGCTGTATCAAATCCTGATATTGAGTTTTCTTCCGATTATGCCGTTTTTGCCTCGACCCCGTATTTTTAGACAACCATTTAGGACCAATGGGACACACCAAACCCTTGTTGCCCGTATCAGAATCATTGTCGCTGCTGGTGGAGTATGTGCACGACGAGCGACTGAAACTCTGGTCCTTAAAAGGACTGGGCAATTTAAGACTCTTCTCGTTGAAACTATCCAAACTCTCGCTTTTCTGAATCGAGTACATTTGTATTCTTTTGGTGTCGGTTTGTTTGAAAACATAATCTGTGACACTTTTGCCGTCGCTCATCTCAGGGGAACTTGCATTTTCCCTATTGGAACACTTGTTTCTATTATTGGTCGAGTTCAATAGGTTTTGAATTTGCTCCGATGCCCTTTTCTTCCTCTTCGTGTCTGCGTTTACTCCCTTAGATTTATTTCCCACCTTTTCGTCGTCTGCTCTCCTGCTATCCTTTGCTATTTTTATTTGTGTTTCCCGATTTTCCATATTATCGTTGTATTCCAATTTCCCCTGTGCTATCGTTACCTGCTTCAGTGAACCACTGTCTACAGTTTTCACCATGTGATGAGAATTAGAAGTGGGTGACAAGTTATTATTTAAGTGACCATTACGTTTTTCTTTTTTGCCTACAAGGTTCTCATAGTTTCCAATATGAGATTTGTGGTTTATTTTCGGGGACCCTTTGAACAGTAAATAAAAAAATATTAACACGAAACATTGCATTTATTTATACAAAGCATAAATACATACAAAATATATGTATCACAGTAAATATACAAATTATGTGTCATTAAGTGCTAGTGCCAAACAGTTTATCTATGTGCCTTAACAGTGCAGTGAATGACATCAGGTTGCTGGACGATACCTTCATCTTCCGGGGTCCTGCTACTGGGACGACAGAAACCAATCCAGCCTTCCTTGGTTCCCTTTGACGACAGAGACTTTTTTCCATAAATTTTAACATTTATATCTTGAGAAACCTCTCTATCCAAATATAAGTGTGGTATGGGACTCGTCGCTGCCGAAACATGCTGGGGAATAGGTGATGTACAGGCACTTCTTAAAGTTTTCATCAAAGGCGAATGAGGAGCTTTGATTTTCTCGTCGGTGGACTGTATCTCAGAGTTTTGATTTCCTGAATTTTTAAGAATAGACCTTTTAGTTGGAGACAAGGCAAACTGCCCTTTGAGATTGTCCTGGATAACGCTGTTATTTTGGTTCAAATTATATTGTACTTTTACGTCATTTTTGAGACATCCATTTATTCTTTCATTAGGCAGAGAAGTTCGACGAGCTAGACTAGAATCTTCGACGGACGATTCAATGCTAACGCTGCTTTTCTCTTCCGGGATTATGTCAAATTTTTGAGTGTACCTTGGCGTGTTTAATGGTCTAAAGCGTAAACTAGAAGGAGATTCTTGCAAGGGTACGGAAGCCCGTCTGAAAACTGGACTGGTAGATGTTGGCCATTGATTCAAGTACTCCTTGTTCGTTACACCACGTTCTTTAGGAGATTTCACAAAATTTATTTTGCTTTCATTTGTCCCATTGTCTTTAAGTGCGTCAATGAGAATATCTGCAATAAGTTGATCGACCTTCGAGGCACTTTTATCTGATGCCCTATCTGGTTTATTGCTCGTAGTAGGTGTGTTCATACGAAATGCTTTTTGGAAATTTTTACTTCTTGAACTGCGATGTACTTTTTCGTGAATAGGTATTGGAATCCTTGATCGTCTATGCCACCGAGTTACAGTTGCACACCCATTGTCATCGGAATAAAATTCTGGCGAACTACCTAGGCATTCAATAATTTCTAAAATTTCTACTCTTTTATTGCCGTCACGAAACTCAGATTTTTGGTACACCCTTTTAGGTCCTAATAAATCTGGAGAAAGTGGTGTATCTGGGTGAGAAGAGTTATTTTCATTACTATTACATGCTGTATTTATGGTCATAATCGTGTTATTTTTTTCATGTTTCTGTAAATGACGAAATTCTTGGAGAATGGGTTGTTGGTAAAGGGTATTTCCATACTTATCAATTTTGAATACTTCCATGTCTTTTAAATCTGATTTGCTTGAATATTTATCGGATTTCGGTTTTTCCATTTTGGGGTGTTTTTTTGGTGAATGAGATTCTTTTGATACATTTTTGTTTCTGACGTGCCTTTCTTCTCCTTTAAGTTTTTCTGTCACCTGCTCCAGCAATCGATTCATAATGGTAATACAATCTTGCTCTATCGCTTGGTTAGCTTTAATATTTTCGTCCTTTTTTTGCCTTTCCAATTCCCTCTTCATATGCCTGAGCCTCTTTTTCTTTATATGCTCCATGTGGAGTTCCCTTTTTCTTTGTCGTCTATATAATTTATCTTTAAGACTTTCGGGCATATGATCTGCAACAATTATGTTTTCCTTTTGACAATCAAACTCATTATCCTTAAGTCTTATGAAAAAACATTCACTTTTTTCATTAGAAGCGTTTGAATGTTCAGTACCTCTTTGTGTATTTTCAGGAAGTAATGTTATGATATCACCCCTTACCAGTTTTTTGTCATATTTACTCTTTTTTGGTAGGTTTAGAGTAACCCTCGGTGAATTGGGATCCTCAAGACTATCTACTAAGCTTCCTGTATCTGATTCTTTTAAAATATCTTCCTCTGATGAAGTATTAACTTCCATCGAATCTGACAAAGGATATGCAGAAAATCTTGGAACAAGAACGGGTTCTGTGTCTGTTTTATAATACGTAGCAGTGCCAACCTTTGTTATCGGTATTTCGCCGGGATTATTAGAAATATTAGAATTATAACGGTCGTGTAATATATCTGTTAGTAAAGACGAATTCAAAGATTCATCCGGAAGGGGTGATGGTACAATGGCAATTGTATGCCTTTCAAATGCCTTATTCTTATTATCTTGTGGCAGGTTTTCGATAAATATATCTACATTAGATATCTCGAAATGTGAAACAGATGAATGAGTATCTGCTACTGGTAAAGACGTGAAGTTCAGGTTATGATCAGATTTAAAATCTTTTTTTATGATTTGTTCAATTTGTTTTAGAACAAAATTTCCAACTTCTTCACCGCATGTTTTTCTTTCGTTTCCATTCTCGCAATTATCTTCTTTAGAAGCTTTTTTTACGAAATGGTCAGAAAATTTACTATTGTCATTCCGAAGGTCAGTGCTTTTATCTTGTGTATAAGTAAATAGCTCAGTATCATTCAATTTGAAATCGATGGTTTTGCTAGAATGTTTTGTTGCGTTTACGTTTTTTTCTACTTTATCTAAAAATGATTTATCAATAACAATATCTGCAACAGGACTAGCACCTGTACTCTGTAATTTTACTTTTATTTCTTTTTCAATTATATTTAATTGTTTATTTTTGTCAACAGATGCATTTATTTCTTCCAGCTGTTCGGTCATACTGTTAAGACTTTCTATTAACACAAATGACACATATTCATCTAGCTCAATTTTCCCAGAACTAACATCCATTCCACAAAGCTTCTTAACCAAACTATGTTTTGGTTTATCCTTTTCGCGCTCCAGGGAGATGTTGTTATTTTTATAACTTTCTAAAAACGCCGAGGAATTCAATGTTTCCGAGACTACTATCTCCAGAAATTCCACGTTTGTATTCTCAATCGATTTTTTAAAATTCGTTGGCTTAGGCTGAACTGCCATACTTAGCCTTTTGTCCGAATTGTTTTTTATTTCATTTGATTTAATGGTTAATATTTCAGCATTGTGACCTAAGTTCTTTAAGTTACAGTGATTTTCATAAACGTTCACATCTGAGAGAAGCTTATCGTGGATGTAATTGTTAGTACCATTTGTGTACTGGCCTGATCCACTGCCATCGTCTGTTGGTGTCTTCGTAAAACCACTGTGGGAAGTATCGTTAAATTGAGTATTGGAACTCGATGGTGCGTTCCCATTGCCGTCATTAGCAGTGTCAGTTTTTTCTGAAGTTGAAGTTTTTGTCTGCTCTTCGGATATTAGAGTTTTTGTTGATAAAGTTAAGGATGATGGAGTATGATTCTGATTACCATCTGGTAATAAATCTCCCACAATATTATCATCTAAAGTTACGTCATCAGGACTATTTGAATTAGTGAAACTTTCTGATTTTATTTCAGCTAGCGGTCTTTCAAATGCGTTCATGTATATGCACACACTCTGTCGTCTTTTTTTCACGTTCGGACTTGGAGGTGTCTTAAGGGATTCATTCAAAATGTTACTTCCTGTTGTAGAGGGCCTCACAAAGATGTCTTTCGATCTACCTTCATTATCATTGCTTGATCGACTAGGATTAGAAGAAGTTTTAGAATATCTTGAACTCATCTCAGAAGACCGATCTCCCCTTACTGGCGATGAAATCATTCCATTCTCACTCGTCCTTAAAGAAGATGAAAATGTCGTCGATGCTGACGGGATGGATATGGAGTTTGAAAACTCAAGAGTAGTACTTGTATCTGGCAACGAATCTGATGTTGCTTCCTTTTGCTTGTGAGATTCTTCCATTTTTTCGTAGCTATTTCTCATAGCCGTTCGTAACATTTCATTGGCCCTATTAATATTGCCATGTGTTTCTAACCGCTGTCTCTTGGGGGACCGAGTTGGACCACTAAAGTGTAGCGGGACACCATTTGGTATTCTGTTTTCCTTAGATGAATATTGAAATAGTTTTTTACAGCATTCACAGCCACGAGTCTCGACGGTATTTTGAGACTTCACTGGAGACCAGCTTCCACTCATTTTTTGGCAGTAACCAAAATCGCTAGAACCTTTGTCAAAATTGGAGTCGCTCCCATATTTAGAGTTCATTTCACAAGCTTTGCAGCTGTCGATATCACTCTTGATTGCATAGCATCCGGGACAGTCCATGGCGTAACACTCGGCTGATCTGAGTTCGCCGCTGCTAGCGTATGGTCCAGCGACGCCTTGTCTGGACCAGAGTCTACGCAAAAGTGTACTCCTTCGCATGATTTCGCGGTCTCTTAAAGCACACCGAGCTCTGGGGGGTTTCGTATCTGGGAGACTTGCGCAGGATGCTCGGCTGGGACTGCAAGAGGGGGATGCTGGTGATGCTGGACTCACCGGTCGATGGACGGGGGAAGGTGCTGTTGCCGTGCCGCTGTCTTCTGAATCAGAGCGCTGCTGGGCAAGCCGATATCTGTGGATAAGAGGTTTGTGTTTTATTTAAGTCGCATTATTCAATATTCATTAATCTTCTTTATTAGTCTTTTCATACCAACCATGTGATGAATTCTTGAGTTTCATACAGAAACGGCCTTTTAAGCGGTATCAAGTGACGCCGCTAAACTGATGGAAGTGCATTTTAAATTATTTTAATATTAAGGAAACTTCAATTTTGATACAAAAAAAAGTACAACAAAAAGGGACATATGAAGTCTGGCAGTGTTCTAATGGAATTATTAATCCCCTGTTTCTCACTAAGGAAAGAACGGAAATGGTGAGAAAAAAGGGTTAGATAGGGATTAAAAACGTACCCTATGTAGATCTGAAGGTTGTTTTCCACCTTTTACTATACATGCCTAACCTAACAATAAAAATAGCTGCAAGTTTGTCGATAAAATTCCAAAAGCAGGGAGAAGAAAACTCTAATCAATGATGTTAAAAAAAAGTAGATAAATTGATCTACTTCTGGTACTCCACTATGACGTTACCCTACACTACTAGATGCTCAACATACCTATTTAATTGTTTTCTATATAAACGTTGATCATTTTCAGAAGTTAGGCAAATAACCACGCCTTTGATGTTGGTAATAAAATCATTTTAACAATTTATCCTTTAGTATATTAATATAACCTATGCATTTAAGACATATCGAAATAAAGTAAATTAATCAAAGCCTCGGCTCCAAGTTAAGAGGGGATAATGATGTTGCGACGGTTTCTTGGGGGATGGATCTCCCAACTTGACTGAAAGGTTGGTTTTTCTCTTTCGGGGTCCGCAGATCTACCTCAAATCTGCCATACTACACTTGCTCTCCCTCAGGTGACTGGGTTAGTAGGTCAGGGTGAAGCGATCCGCTATTCGAGTTTTGTGTAACAAGGACGCTCTATCCCGCCAAGAGTATGCATTTACATTTGCCTCGCTTCGACCCTAAAGGGCCCTTTAAGAGCAGCGGGCGGCCTGGCCAAGGTCAGCAGGCTTATAACAATGTTGATTTAAAACATTTCTTTGAAAAATAATAAATTTGGGGATTAACTGTTTTTGCATTTTTTTTATATATTTACTTTCTCGTAACAGGGAACATAAATACCCCCTTAAGTCTTGGGGAATGGTCCTGGAACACCTGTATATTTTTCATTATACAATAGTGATTTGAAAGACTATTCCAACTGGTCGGGGTTGTGGATGTTAATAGCTTTATGATGTTTTTGAGCACCTAATAAGAATGAAATACTCACTTTCGCATGATGGTCTCGGGCACAGAGTACCTTCGCCTCAACATGCCGGGAGAAACGTCGGGTCTCTGCCTGCGCAGCTCATCGTCATGCTGTTGGATACCAGCCATTTTGTGAGGTTTTCCAGCCTTAATGGAATGGTTCTTTCTGGATTTTTTGGTCTTCGTCTGCTTCCAGAAGCGACGATTTCGACTGTGGACGACATATAAATGGTTAGTTTTATCCACTGAGAGATATCCACAGCAGAGGAATTAATTAAATTACTGTATAAAGAAAAATATAACATATTTTAATAAAAATATGTGGTTAATGAAAAAAAAAACCTTTGTAGAACTATATTAGTCAAAATAATGTTATATGCATTATAAGCTTATCGTATTATAAACATATAAAAACATATACATTATAAAAGGAAATAGATTTTTAAAAATAATACATATAAATATGGTATGCATCGCGACTCGTTCGGACCATCTTCGCGCCTTATTTAGTTTTTTTGCAAATGTGCCTTCGACACCTGATAACTCGTGCCTGCGGTACTTGGGAAAACTGAAAATAGTTACGTTGACCTAGAAATTTCGAGGGAATATCAAATTCCTCAAAAATACTTTCCTAGCATCTTATCTAAAAAAAAACATTTAATCTCCCATTCCCTTATTTATGATCAAACTTTGAAATATTCGGTTGCGGCGTTGCTGTACACTTTATCATTCTGTTGCGGTGTTGCTGTACACTTTATCGTTCTGTTGCGGTGTTGCTGTACACTTTATCGTTCTGTTACGGTGTTACTGTACACTTTATCGTTCTGTTACGGGCGTGGCTGTACTTATCTCTAGTTACATACGTTAAACCTTTTCATTCATGGCAATTATATTTGATTGGCGTGCTTTTTTCGAAAATTATTATTATTATAAGAGATGAGGTACCTAATCCATTTTTGATAGCCGCCGTTCGTAAAGCAGTGAGATGTGAAACGTGGCAGCAATAATCCCGCGGTGATCTCGGGAGACACGTTTTGTATTGCAGTCGTTATTTGCCCGGGTAGAGGCGTGCTCTGTTGTACGCAAACTGAATTACCTTCCCTTTATTAAAGGAGTAACTAAAATATTGAAGAACGTTTATTCTCCGTATTTATTCTCTATTATTCTCCGTTTATTTCCGTATATCAAAATAATATCGATGTAGTTTTTTTTTACTTATGAAAAGTTGTACTTGATCTAAAAGTTAGGTGCCTCTAACGCTCCGTATTTTCACAAATATTACACGGACAGAATACAAGAATCGTCCAAATAACGCGGCGATAATTCTAGATACTAACTATAGGTTGAAATTCCAACTAGTGGTTGAAATTATAACCTTTATGAAGGTCTAAACGCGGGCACACAGGTGTCGTGTCGTCATATCGTCCGAGCGCACCTATGAACTGTCATGAACCTATATATCCAAACGAGATGAAATATATTTGAACGCTCAACGGCGACGCTAGTATAGTGAAATGTAGTTCTGCTGTTTTAGAAGTACCAATGGTATGCAAGCATTCGGCATCTGGGATATATTAACATTATATTTATGCATCTTGCCCATCCGGAGCTATAAATGGAATACTTATTTGATATTCCAGTGTCAATGGCGGGGAATTAACAGGACAGACGAATGGAGGCTGGATATCAAAACTTTAGTATGTATTTCCACGTGAAGTGATCCAGCGATCTATTAGATCACCAAAAGTAATCCAACAGATGGAAGGAACCTCTTTTACTTAAAATTAACTTATTTATCTAATTAAATTACTTTATTTACCTTAATTTATTCAAAATTTACCTCGTTCTACGTTGTTTACTTTAATTAATAATGTTCGAAATTTTATTACCTACTTATTTGTATTCGCTAAAATGTTTGTACGGATGACCTAATAATATTTGCACACCTGGTAAATTGTTTCTTAGGAATGACCTAATTTGTAAATACGTAAAATATCTTGACCTAAATTATTATCATTACCTATTTGCTAAAAAATTTGCATATCGACCTATATTCCATATTTAACCTTGACCTATTAAAATTCGCAATTGCCCTACTAATTTCACACACTATATACACCTTAAATTTACCTACATGACTCAATTTTAACACATACTAACTTAATAAATAATCACTGAAACCACAAAATACTTAAAATTCACATATGACATAATTAAAATTATATCAAACAATTGTCTAAACACATAATAAACACAAAAGAATAATAGTTATTGGAAAACATGTCACACTTATCTTGACGTCATCTTCTGCAACCCGGCTGGATTGTCTAATTTATCATATTAGAACATTCAAGTCATCTTGTATATTTCGTTTGTACAATAAAATCCTGTACCTAGAAATACACTTATAAGGAAAGTCCTCCCTTATTCAATATCAGTGTTTCCCAATCTTGTATTTGTTTTTTTTCTCTCAATGAAGCAAAACAACCCGTGCTTGTATGTATGTATGTATATATAATTATATATATTTTTAGGGGGGAATTTAATTGAAGGCCTCCCAACAACCCCTCACAGCCTTCCCTTATTGACCACCAAACCAAGATCTTAGAGCATTAATTTAAACGGTTGAGTATAAAATATAATATTTATATGTCGAACTATCAAATTTGTCCATTAATATGAAATAAAATGACTCTTTAAATTTTTCATTTTATGTACACTTATGGTCTATGATTGACCCTCAGTTGGGAATTTATGAAGAATTTTCATAATGTTCCAATCACGATGGCACATGATCAACTGTTTACAATTTGAATCCTTTCAAATTGACAATTCAACTGGTTTTAAATAGTAGATATTTGGTTTGTGTCTTCAAACAAAAAATATCAAGGTATGCCATTCCAACCAATAGACATTATTTAAACGTTCTCCATATTATTATATGCGTATAATTTCAAAATAATGTTTGATAAAGTACAAAGTACGTGATGATTATGAAACACAATTTGTGTTAATTTGAGATATTATCTCAATCCCCAACGGTTTTAGTAACCATAAAATTAGGTATCCAATTGAGTTTTAGGTATCTTTCCTTAATCATATTAATAATTAAATATAAGTTTATTTGATTTGTGTAAAAAATATTGAGATTAAATCTCATTCAATAATCCACATTTGGTAATACAATTCATATGTACTCCTCATGCAAATTCAAAATTATAAACTAAACAACAAATCAATCAAATGTTCCTTTCAGGATTAACCATATGCAATAAGCATATCTAAATATGTATATATCTCTAACGCGACTTGCTCTGATCAGTATGAAAAACAAAATTCTGTTACCAGAATGAAAGATTGGAACATATATTTACATATAGTATTATAACAAATAAATATGCGTATATATATGTATAGCATTTATTTTAATTGACTTCAAATTTATTTGTGTTTTATTCTTCGTTCACACAAAATCCAAATAGTTCAACTCAAATTTCAAGTGTCTGATGTAATTTCATTTCGTAGTAACATACAGGGTGTCGTTTCTTTACAATTTATGTGTGTTACAAATTATGCTAATATTCTCAGAATAATATTTACATTCGAATAGAGTGTAACATTTTTTAAATTCCTTTCTTCTCACAACAGAGGAATTAACTTTTTATAAAACCAAAAAAAACCATTTAAATTCAACATGGAACAAACTCACCGAGTTTTTACAAGGATCCAATAACTTCGATTCAAACAAACTTCACTTTGCACTATTTCCACTATTAATACTATTAGACACTTCACATGATTTTACATTCCTCAACACTCAAATTTTAGTATACATATATTTTAACTTAACTAACTATTATATTAACTAACTTACTTATAATTAATAATTTCTAAATATTTCCATAACTACCTTTAATTCCTATCTAAAATTATAATTTAGCTAAAACCAATTCTCTAAGTATTTATAAATTTAGAGGTTATATGCTAAACCCTTGAACGAACATCCATTCCATAGATTCCATTTGATTCTTTCCTATCCGAAATTTATTCAATAATTGAATTTGATTTATTTATAACGTCGATTTGTTACTTGCCTCGGTTCATGTGAATTTCAAACCTTTATATTACACGAAAATATCTGTTTTATCGATTTTTCGCAGTTGAAATTTACAATTCGATTAACACGTCTCAATTTACTTAAGGTCCCAATTAGGATTTATTCCCTAGGTCCTAATTTAATTAAACCAATAAATTTCACATTTAATATAACTATATAATATTTCTGTTTGGGTCATTCTAATTTTTAATATACTACTTTGAGTATATTTATTTTTCTAAATTTTTTTTTTTATAAATTGAGTTTTATGTATCAATTCTGGTTTTTATATACCTTTCTGATTCCGTATCTGAAACTGACTTTAAAATTATATTTTATAATAATTTTGTGTTCGGGATCGAACCTGAATCCCTTCGTTTCTAGTGCAAAAAATTTTCATCGAATGTTTGATTTTATTTTCACGGTATATAATTTGTATTCCTCCCGCTACCCTGTAATTTCAGGAAAACTTTGTAATCAATTTTAATTTACAATTTTCTTAAAATATCTTAATTTTTTATATGTCAAAATTAATTATTTTTAAGATTCCTGGATTCAGTTTCGGAAACTGATTTCAAAAATATATAGTTTTATATTGATTACATCCGGATTTGAACTCAAAACTTCACGATCTAAGTGCATGAGTTTATTTATCGCGTCTGATAAGATACAATTGCGTATCGCGTAAGTTCTTTAGAATTACTTTATACGAATATAATTGTAATGAATTATATATTATTTATATATAGTTTTAAATATATATTTTTTTTAAATAGTATTATTTAAATATATATATATATTTTTTCTATAATTTAACACACACCGAGTTTACAAGGAGTCTATCGAGTGACTTCGACTTGTAATGTTACACAAAATATTAGTAAAGTAAAAACTTTAACAAAATTTAATTCCCAGACTTCAAATACTTTTAACGTCACGCGTCCCGGACAAAACTTCTTTCACTTGCGAATTCGACCAAAAACTCCTTGATTTTTCCTCTGTCGTTCCATTTATAATTTCGTTTCTCCCACTAACTCTAGGCGTGTCCATTTAATCGTTTCTCATCTCTAACCAATAGAATATTAGCAATTACCATCTGATTTATCGTATAAGCAGACTTGGATGTACTATGCTAAGGCCGTTAATTTTAATTTGAAGTCTTAAAAATTAATCGTTTTTTAAACCCGTTAGTTCATAGGGCTAAATGACCAAAGATCAAATCTGTTATGGGTTTTGACATAATTAAGATTCACTTGTTTATACAATTAAGCGGGCTTATGGTAACCAGGTATCGCAAACCATTTTTTACACACTAAATTCATTGTTATTAGACACCCACATCTTGCATCCTTATTCAACCTCCAACGTCTCGCTTTTATTCTCTGACAGTTATCGTTTAAACCATTACAGCGTCCTGCCTCCTTGCTCCAGATCTCTATTGGTTACATCACCATGATTGAGTCAAAACCCTTCCCTGAAGGCGTGACTTACGTTTCTTGTCTCTCTCTGTTCAGTCATTTTTGTATGTGCTATCCCTATCATTCGGCAAAGCTATAAAATAACCATTAAAACCGCCATAACTCAGCTAAAGGTGTACGCTCGATTCCTATGGAAAATAACCGGTATCTGCTCCACTAGCGAATACATTTTTGATCAATTATCTAAGTATCAGTAGTTATAATTCGTATGGAGACTAACGTATCCGTTCTCTTCGGTTACGTTGCGTCGGTTCCCTTCGGTTTACTCGTGGTATTTGAATGTAACCCATTACTGCAGGGACGCCAACAACCGCTCATCCATACGCCTCTGTTTATAAAATCATTAAGCCTAATTACTCTCGTTCAGCTGTGCTCAACAGTTGGTTTGTCGCTCATCTTTCGTATTTAAAATCATTTTATTTGGATTATTCTGGAATATCCCATAAAATGTTCAATAATTTCTAAACTATTTTTCTTCAGAATCTGATATGATATCCATCCACCTTACTACTGTAAAGATTTAACAGTCGTATCTAAACTCCTTCTATAAAAAAAACACAGTTTTAGAGTAAAAAGAACGGTATTTTGCTTTTAGTTTAATCAACTATGACATTTTCGTCTTAATTTCAACTAAAGCTTCCATCCAGCTACTTCAGCTATCCATTCCCGTTAATTTCGTTTTAATTGGTGTCGATAGAATTTCTGTAATAATATAATTATTTTACATATTTTTTCCATTTAACTTTTTATAATTTTTCTTTAATGTAGGTCTTCATCTGACCTCTTTGTGATATCGTTTCCAAATTTCCAAAGAAATCGTAGCTTCCGAATTTTCGTATTGTATTTATCTATTTATACAATATTATGTTATTAAAGTAGTCAAATCGATTTCCTTAATGTAACAGCTTCTGTATTACATTATTTTAAGCTTATCTATTCTTATATTATCTTCCTATATATTCTTATTAGGGTAGGATTGAGACCATCACATGCCCCCTGATGAAAAACGGAGATTTCCATTAGGTAATCTATGGTTTTCTTCACAGCTTTAGCTGCCCGATGGTCGTAAAACCTTTCTTGTTCCTTGTAGTTTAAAACTAACTTAACTAATAAGTAATATGAACCCCTTCTCACGTCCATATTAGTATCGACCAAACCAAATCTACTGTCGATTTCCTCTATCCTTAATCAATGGTGTTGTGCAAAGCTAAGCTAAGATACTTCAACTTAAAAATTTCAACTTAATTACCTTAATTATCTTAAATAATCTATTTAATAATTTGACTTATCTCTATTTTAAAACTACTCTTAATTTACTTAAATATTTCACTTAAATCTACTTAAAATTTACACTTAAATCTACTTAAATCTACTTAAATATTTCACTTAATCAAATACACGTATATAATTCTTTTGACACTTAGTTTCTTCTAGTTTGCTCCCTTCACCCCCCCTATCTCTTTTGTTACCCCTCTAAATTCCTTATGTCACCCCCCCTAAATCTTTCCTCCCCCCTACTCTTCTCACTCAATCAACTAAACGTATTATTTTTTTTTTTTTTTAAATCCTACTATCTCCCTCAAATCTTAATAATTACGTTTCCTATCATTTTATATTTTAAAATGTAACTAACTCTAAGTATTGAATTATTATATAATTTCACTTCTTTCTATACTATACTATAATTATTATTTATAATATTTTGCCAAATGGATAGCATTAAAATTCCCTCGTACCTTACCACTTTCCGGATGAACTAAACAATACGTATTCACATATGGCACTGCAGCTACTACATACGGACCTTCAAATAACCTAGCAAACTTACTTATTTCTCCCTTTTCTTTATTTGATTTCGGTAATGTTCTCAATTTCACCAACTCTCCTATTTGGTAATTTCTTAACTTATGCGTCTTATTAAAACTTAACCTTCTTTGTTCGTTATGTAATTTTAAATTCTTCCGGACTTGATTACGAATCTCCTCTATCGTCAACGGATTGCTCTCCTTTATTCTCAAATGATTATCTAAACTATGTTTAGGTGATCGACCAAATACTATTTCATTTGGTGTATATCCTGTACTAGTATGTGTACTATTGTTATAACAATTTTCAATATCGTTTAATAAATTTGGCCATTTTCTATGTCCTGTATTACAATATGTTCGGAAGATCCTTCCCAATTCTTTATTAACTCGTTCGGTAATATTTGCTCTTGGGTTTCTGATTGAGGTGTGTTTAAATTCTATACCCTCTTCTTCTAATTTACTTTCCCATATTTTTGATACAAATTGTGATCCTCTATCTGTTACTATTACTTTCGGTTTGATGACTGTTGCATATTCCAATACTCTTCTAACTGCATTAAAACCTGTTGCCTTCTTCATAGAATATAATTTAATCCATTTACTGAAGGTATCTTGTATGACAAGAATATAATTAACCCCTCCTCTTCCCATGGGTAACGGTCCATAAAAATCTGCCATGATGACATCTCCTACTTCATTAGTGTAACCGGGATGACATCCTCCTACTTCCGGTTTATTATTTTGTTTAGACAATTGACAGTCTTCACAAGTCCTTATTATTCTTGTAATTTGTTTTCTCATTCTAGGCCAGTATACTCTTTTCCTTAATGCAGCTAATACTTTATACACTCCAAAGTGTCCTAATTCCAAATGAAAATACCACACTATCTTTTCCATTAAACTATTTGGTATTGCTAATAATTTTTCTTTATTTATGTTATTGAAATATAACACTCCTTCCTTCAATTCATACCTTTTTGACAATCTTCTAGCTAGTCTATCATCTGGTATGTACATATGATCTGCTTTCGTTTTCTTTATCTCCTTTAAATAAGGATCTGTGTCTTGTTCTAACCTTATATTCTTTAGTCTCTTCATCAATCCTCTTTTGTCACTAGCTAAAAACAATGCGATTTCTGGATGTAACAATCGATCTCCTGTTAATTGTGGCCTTTCGTTTACGCTTCTTGACAAAATATCTGGACCTACATTGTCCTTACCCTTTACATACTCTATTGTATAGTCAAATTGATCCAAATATAGAATCCACCTTGTGACTTTAGCACTATAAAGTTTCCAGGTTTTTATAAATGTTAGAGATTGATGGTCTGTTCGTATAACTAATTTAGTTCCCCTTATGTATGTTTCAAATTTTCGTAGACCATAAATTATAGCATATAATTCTTTCTCCGACGTGGTCCATTTCATTTCAGCAGTATTTAATCCTTTACTACAAAATCCAATCACATGGTGATCTCCATTCTCATCTAGTTGGTATAATTCCCCCCCTAATCCATATCCAGAACTATCACACTGTAAATAATATGTTTTATTTGGATTTGGGTGTTCTAGAATCACACTCTTTAAAAATAACCTTTTTATATTTTCAAAAACTAACTTCTGTTGTTCTCCCCATTCCCAACGTCTGCCCTTCTTTAATAAATCGCATAATGGTCTAATGGCCTCTCCATAATTAGACACAAATCTCCGATAATAATTACAAAATCCTAACCAAGCCCTCACTTGCTTGGGTTTCTTTGGTTCAGGGTACTCTTGTATAGCCTTTAATTTATCATCTGACATTGATATACCTTCCAAAGAAATGTCAAAACCTAACATTTTTACTTTAGTTTGCAGAAATTGACACTTTTTAAGATTACACGTCATCCCTCCTTCTTCTAACCGAGCTAAAACTTGCCCTAATTGATTCATATGATCATCTAAAGTACCATCCGTATATACAGCTAAATCATCTAAGTAATTAATACAAAATTCTCTAACAGTGGGTCCTAAAATTAAATCCATAGCTCTAGAAAAGCTTCCTACACTTGTTTTTAGTCCTTGTGGCAAAACTGCATACGTATATGACTTTCCATTATACGTAAATCCCGTATATTTTTCACTCTCAGGCAGTAAAGGAATTTGAAAATAAGCATTGTTTAGATCCAACAACGTTATGTATTTTACTCCATAAAATCTTTGTATTATTTCCGAAATAATTGGTGGTTTCTCTATCTCTCCACACATGCGAGTATTCAATTCACGTGCATCTAATAACATTCTTATAGATCCATCTTTCTTCAAGGTTATCGTAAGTGGACTAGAATAACTAGTAAATTGTCTTTTAATTAACCTTTGTTCTAACATTTCTTCTATTTTCTCAGTGACCTTTTCTCGATATGCCAAAGGAATTGGATAAGCTCTCTTCACAAACGGTTTTTCATCTGTTAATTTTATTTCGTGGTAATAAACATTAGTTCGGCCAGGTTTATCTGAAAATACCCTTTTGTATCTTATTAATAATAACCTCATTTTCTCAACTTCAGTACCTGATAGATTCAATGATTGAATATATTGTTCAATTATTTCTTCTATAGTTATATCCTTTTCTATTGGCTTAATTCCACTCTTACAACCATCTTGAATTATGTTATTAACTTGAACTTCCCTTTTTGAATATTTCGTAGGATTTAACATTATCTCATCTTTAATCGTTTTCAAAGTCATTTTCCCATTATTATAACTTGAACAATCTATTACTGCACCATGGTTATCCAACCAATCATATCCCAATATAACTGGTCGTACCAAACCTTCTACTATCAAACACGGTGTTTCTATAATTGATTCTGTAAATTTCAAAGGTAATAAACCTAATTTTGAAATTTTATGACTTTTTGATCCATTAGCACACTTTAGCTGTAATGTCATTGTGGGCATTTCAGAAAATTTGAACCCTGAATTTTTCAATTCATTCCACAATTCTGTTGATACACAAGTAACTTGACTACCAGTGTCTATCAAACATCGTATCAATCTATTTCCAATGCTTACTTCCATTTCAGGAAGAGTTGGCAAATTACCATCCTCATTGGACTCTATATATTCCTCTTCTTCAAATATAGTACATATCTCATTTTTATTTGTATTAATGTTCTTTCTGATTTGTTTTTCTGTAATTCCTTGCAACATCCTTCTTTCAAACATTTCAGAAATCTGTCCTAAAATCGTATCCATACGTAAATTCCTGACTTCTTCAACATAGCCTAAACCACTAAACTTATTCAATTTCATTCCTACACTAATTGGATATAATCCTCCCTGGTGATACTTGCCTAAACCTAAACCTGGTCTCCACTTATTTATTAACATAATATTTAAAGGAATTACAATGTTTCTTAAATTTAATTTATCCATTTTGTCTCTTAAAACTAAATCTTCTCTCTCTTCCCTTGAACCTAAATCACAATCGATTATCTTCTCTTGCTTCAGCGACGATTGAACACTGAAGGGATCCCGTTTCCCGTTGATTTGACTGGTTCTATTGCTCTCTGTCCTCTTACTTCATTCACAATTTTATTCCTTTCATTTGTGGCATTTCTCCAACCATCCTGATATGCTTGCCTTAATTGTTCTTTTCTTTTAACCAAATTTTGTTGTCTCCTCTGAATATTTCGTACTAAATTATTCTTCTGTGGAAATACCTTTCGCCTTTTAGTATTTAATCCCAAATTTCTTTCTTTTGTCATTCCCTTTATTTCCATATTGTTAATATGAGGTTTTTTATTATTTAGACGTAATCCCTTTACATTTTTATCTTTGAATTTGTTGCTCCTCTCGACATATCTTGTTGAGTCTGAAACATTATAAATTTCCCTTCCTTGTTTCATTGGGTTATGATCATGTCTGGTTACATAACCATCCAATCCTTTTAAGAATTTTGCTGCGTCCTCCGCATTCGGTGAGTTAATTCCTACCCAATGTATTTGAATGGACTCCGGGAATTGTCGCATTAATGAATTCAACAAATGCGTTTCAGGAATGGGGTGTGTTAAACTCCTTGCTAATTCCAACTTCCCTGAGAAATATTCCAGTTTTGAATTAACGCCATTTTCCCTCCAGCACCCATTCAGAATTCTTTCTCTCACCTTATCTTGTTTAACTGAATTCCAATAAATTTCTAAAAAGTCTTTCTCAAAGTCAGAAAAACTTTCCCATTTATTTCTGAAATTTTCCATTACTGATCTTGTCTTAGTTGATACACACTCCATCACTATTTCAATTTCTTCTTGAAAATTATCTCCTTTTTTATTAACATACCTTTTTAATTTTTTTATAAACTGAATTGGATTGTCATTATTCTCCTCATCAAAGTGAGGCCTTTTCGGCTTATCCAACATCATACACTGCATGATAGGACTTCTTTCAACGACTATCCCATTCATCGTCTCATTTGTCCTTTTTGTCGAATTATCTAGAGAACTTTCTCCATTTGCTTGTTCACTACCCATAGATTGGATGATTTTGTCTTCCGATCCATTTCCTTTATGTACCTGTCTTTGTAATAATGGCTTTATAGCTTCTTTTATCGCCAGTGCAATTGCGTTTGTTAAAGTGTTCTTTGTATTTTTCCTATAATGTTTTCTTATTTTTATCGCTTCGTTAAGGCTACTCGAACTTTCAGTCGACATTTTGAAATGTTTCTTTTCAAAATCCTTCGATTAACACAAGCACCACACTACACTACACGTCACTGTATTGTTTTAATAATATTTATTGTCTTTTTCCTATTATTTAATTTCTATAAAACATATAAAACGGCATTTTTAATTATATATTTTTTTTTTTTACAAGTAAATACATGAGTATAAATGTATATACTTATATACATACATATAAACATACATATATATATATATATATATACATATTTCCATGTATAAACATTTAATATAAAGTTTGTTTATGTTTAAATTGTATTAAATGTTAATTGTTTAAATATTACTTTTTTAATTACTGCAAGTAAGTATTAATTTTTATTAAATTATATTAATTTTAACTTTGAAACACCCCATAGCTAGAACTGCTATAAAACCGCAACGCCGTTCCCATCTCCTAATGTACAGTGAGTGATCGAAAAAAATACACGCTGGCGACCGTCGCTCCGCAACTTCAAGTGGTTTATTTTCGAGTATTTTCGGTTTTTTTTTTAAAATGTCGCATCACACTTAAGCTTCACTTTGACGTAATATTTACTTGGTTTCTGTTAATCGAAATATTCTTTACGAATTTTTAGATTCTATTTTTAACTGTTTTATTCTATGCGAAAGTGTGATGTTCACAATAGGTCGTAATTATTTAAATTTTGTTTCCCCTTTTTTTTTTTTAACAATTCAATTAAATCTAACTTCCTTCAGTTCTAACTGACGCACCCTTTTTTTCTTATTAAGATCTTTTAAAAAATTTTATTTTATATATGTTTAAAATATTTTTTTTAACTATTCAAAACCTTCTCTTTCATAACAACTTCCTATCTTTCTAATACCTAACCTCAAGATGTAGTTATTCTTGTTAAAACCCAAACATCCCATCCTATTTTCATTATATTATTCTTACAGTTTGTCATTTATTTTAAAATATTTATTCTAATTTTAACCTAATAAAATTGCCAAATCAATAATTTCATCCTACTAAACATTGTTCCGCAAAATAGTAATATCAATATTTTATTTTTTTATAATTAACTCCAAAATATGGGTACTTATTTTCTGAACTTAAATTATGCTAGATAAAATCGCGACAGTTACATAACCTTAAACTACGTCATGTATTAGTTCATTATTTTTTTTTAAATGTTATCAAATAACTTTTTGATTCATAATTAAAACCCGCTCTCATTCTCCTCTAACTAACTTCAAATTTCTCATGTCGCTAAAACCAATATCTGGTCAGACAATAAGAAATAAAAATTTTATTAAGCTCTCAACATGATTTTAGCTTGCAACGCTTCCACTTGCATCACGAAATATTCCGCTATGTAACCCATGGGATGTGTGAAACCCACTTTAGTTAACTAATGGTAAAATCAATTAACTAAAATCACGCTAAACGCAACTCAGTTACGTTCTCGTAACTATAAGCTAGAACATCCGAGCATTCATCTGATATCTCTTTCTCACTTTAACACTCTCAAACCATCATTCGTGTAACGGCAAAATTATGATTTGTGTAAAAACTCAACTCAGTTAACTTCTTCCTACGGATTCTTCTCTTAAATTATTAATTACAATTTTCTTATTTCTTAAACTATTTTATTTTTTTAAACCTAGTGACCATATCTATAATAAGTTTATCCATTTTAATGCTTATAATTTACCCGAAATTTAGCTTATAATTTTATATCCTGTTTATCTCACCTTTATCCTTTAACCTTTATGCTAATATTAAATTGGTTTCTATCATTACTAAACCAATATACACACATGTAAATTCAACCTATCTTTAAATAACCTATTATGTCTTCCCTCAAAATTAATTCAAATAATTATTCAAATACAACAAATGTCATTTACAATGAATATGGATTTTTTTCAATATAAAACTACAAATCTTAACTAAACAGCCTACAATCATATGCCTGCACCACATTGAAGTCTCATCATTTTGTTTTATATTTTACATAGTTACATCCTAATATATATCATTTATTATTGATTTATAATTGTTTCGTGTTTTGACATTCCCTTAAATTTATAATTCAAATTTCATATAAACTTGCATCAATTGTTCATTAACAAACACCTTATATTCCGTTTGCTGTAGAGCAAATTCCAAATATATAAAATAAATGTAATTTGGCATCTATGGTATCGTATTTGACAGCTGTGTAATTACAATATACAAGGAATACATCGCTTAAGCGGGCGTCTTGCTATCTCCACTTAATTACAACAGCGCAGGGCCAAAAACTTCAACCGGGATAACTTTCCAGCATAGCATGGTAAGTCGGATAAAACTGACACCGTTTACTACAGATTCGTAGATCCCTACTCTTATTTCCAGATGCCGTCCAGGAAATTGCAACTTGCAGGCGTCCGGTAATCTAGCACTGTACAAATCGGGATTCACCTTCTTACGCTATATAGTAACAACCTATTACACATCCTATGTATTAGGCCGGTTATCAGAGTGTCTTGATGTGGATAAGGCTTTCTTTCATTGTGGGGTTTGATGAAAAACTTCATACAAACTGTCTGTCAATAAACAATAGCTCAAGCCTATTTGAAACATCTTTGGATTTTTGTCAACGTTACTTTAACGGCATCCAATTAGACAAATAACGATTTATAATATACATCGTTCAGTACACATATACATAATGTTTACATTATGAATTTTCTCTCTATGAACTTACGTTCGCGTGTACATAGGTATAATCCAAATACCTTGTTTTTGTGATTATTTTTGGGCATGTCAAAACTTTTGTTTTAGTTCCCTAATCAATTTTTGATAGATGGTCAAAGACATATCGTCAATGTATATTCTCATCTAAATTGAAAAATTTCCACATTGATTCTACAGGTATGTCAAACTTACTGTTTAGTTTACCCTAATCAAGTATTTTTTTATAGATGGTCAATGACATATCGTCAATGTAAATTCTCATCTAAATCGAAATTTTTCCTTTAATGTACTAAAATTCAATTAAGTCAACTATATTTTTAATAGTTATTTGGACAATTGATAATTTTATGAATCATCCTTTTTTTTTTATTCAAGTATGTCATGCTTCGTGCCAATTTTGTGGGGTCTTAAATTATAACATTTCACTGGATTTTGCTTCCAAGTTACTCTATTAAGCACGGTATTTAAAACAATATTTATGGGTAATAAAGTCAATTATTATCCTTTATTGAAAAATTTCTTGCACTAAATAAATTTTTGTATATTTTTGACATTTTTAGATAATTTATAAATCTATAGTCAGGCAAGCATTTTTTTATTTATTTAACCAAATTTTATTTGGATCATTTTAGTGTTTATTTATTTTAAAATAAATTTAATACAAAATTTTCATGTATTATTTACCCCCCTTTGTTTTTGCAAGGTCAACACCACTGCCATGACATAAAGTACATATCTCAATATTTTGTTGTATGTTTCCGGAAAAGAAATTATTTTCCACATAACCAAAAAAAATTGTAATCGTTCAAATTACGAGATATATTCACAAATATTTTTGCGAAAAACCATTTGGTTTAAAATTCGAATGGAACAAATGTACATAAACTTCCATGTCTCGTTGTCAAAACACAACATTCCATGGGTGAAATTATTCAATTTAACTATAATTGAATAGTAGAAAAATTTCTCATGTAAATTTACGTTATCGCTAATTAAACAAATAACTTCATGATTATTTTTCTTTCCGAATCAAGAACTTAACTGAAATTTCCTTTAAGTCGTCTAAACTCGCGTAAATAACCAACGCTCATGCGTTCGGTGCTCTTAGAAATATGACCCAAAAATGAATGGTATCTGTGTATCTTTGTGCCATCGTAATCACCAACACAACTCAGCTGTGTTAAAACCACTTCATATGAATAGAACGCGTGTGCCGCAACGAAATACATTCGTTAAAATTATCATTGGTTGCAAACATTTTGCTTTAGCCTTGACTACACTGATTTATTTTCATTAACCCTTTTTTTAATTATTTGTAATATACATTGACCATGTCAGATATATTGTCCCTTCAAATTTTAATTCAACGAATTAAAACATACATACATATTGTACCTTAATTTACCTATCTTATCTTTTATACATGCACTACCTATAGCTTACTTAAATATAATCATGCATACCTAATTTCTATATGTACAATATATTTGTATGTATGCTTCGATTTGTTGTACAACCACCAGTCGAGGTTTTATATCCTATTTTGGGTATATATATATCTTATGTAGAATCCTTTTCTCTTTGACCATCTATTTATTTTGCTTAAACATTTTAAATTGTAAAATCTTATAAATATTACTTAAATGTAACCTACGTTGTGTATTCTTATTTGTTTTAAAATTACCTTTTCGAGACTTCAAATGAATGCAAAACACATAACTGCAAGTTTTCCTGTATTTAATTATATCATTAAACAATGATAAACTTCAACAAGTTATTGATCAGTTACGATTCCTATATAAGATTATATCTTTTAGGATACACTACTTCAACTGAGCATTCTTCCAGTTGAACATTCTTCAACACTTTGTCGAAAGATATTGGATTAGTGTGAAAATCAAGTTCCAATCTTGTCACTACCAAATAAAGATAAATACTTTATTCTACCAAACTCGGCTTTGACACATTAACTTAGTTGAATGGTCATAGACATAATACCGAAGATCATCATGGAATCAAAATACCACCCTATGATCTGTTTCAGGAAATTTTAACTTAGTTGAACAATCACTGACATATTGTCAAAACCACGGTACTAAAATACCAAATAATGATTGGTTTAAGAAATTTTGGCTTAGTTGAGCCAACCTCAACTCACAATGAAATCATTTGTGGTTAATTACTATATTAACCCCATCAAGGAAACATATAGCTTATTTGACCCAACTTCAACTCAAAATCGAATCATATAAGATTACTTTCCATATTCAGCTCTGTTACAAGGAACATTAACTTAGTTGAACCACTCTCAACTCATAATCGATCCATATATGGTCACATTACCATATTAAGTTCTGTCACAAGGCACATTAACTTAGTTGAACCACTCTCAACTCATAATCGATCCATATATGGTCACATTACCATATTAAGTTCTGTCACAAGGCACATTAACTTAGTTGAACCACTCTCAACTCATAATCGATCCATATATGGTCACATTACCATATTAAGTTCTGTCACAAGGCACATTAACTTAGTTGAACCACTCTCAACTCATAATCGATCCATATATGGTCACATTACCATATTAAGTTCTGTCACAAGAACATTAACTTAGTTGAATCGAGAACATTTTTTTTTTTCATAATCCAGATAAACAACTATATCAAACTCATTTTTCAAAGACCAAATCAAAATGGTAATAAAAATGGTTAGATGATGCAATGCTTAAATTTAGTGGCTTGTAATGGTTCAACCCCAAACCACAATCAAACAATTGATTCTTGAAGAATCTGCTACAAACAAATTGACTTAGTTGAAAATCATTTGTTACTATACGATCAAATGATCCATAATTAAAGTCATCATCAAACAAATTGATCTCTATTGATCCCTTTTTTAAAATTCTAGTTCAGCCAAATTTAACTTAGTTGAAATCCTATTGTCTTATTTTACAAAACAATGGTTCAAATTTACAATGTGTGTATATTCATTTATTTTAATGAAATTTATTCATATTATCGGGTATTAACTATTACAATTAGTTAAATATATAATATTTATATATTTGTATATATATAAAATTATATATATATATATATATGTATATTTATGTTTGTTCAACTATGTTTAATAACTTTTGAGTTACTTTTAAACTGATATAATCAGCTATTATTATTATTTTTTAATTGGCAAATGATCGCTTTAAAGCCATTCTAAAACAAAACCGCATTATAGTTTGTCAACTTATGCGTGTCCCAACCGTATTTTAATTATCTAATTGCACATGATCGTTTGGGTAGAAATATTTATTGTGACGTAATAATTCTTATAAAATCCTGTTGTCACACGACGTGACTACTCTACAGTTTATCGTGATAACCCTAAAATTTCAAATCCTTGTCACTCGGCACCAAATGAAGTGATCCAGCGATCTATTAGATCACCAAAAGTAATCCAACAGATGGAAGGAACCTCTTTTACTTAAAATTAACTTATTTATCTAATTAAATTACTTTATTTACCTTAATTTATTCAAAATTTACCTCGTTCTACGTTGTTTACTTTAATTAATAATGTTCGAAATTTTATTACCTACTTATTTGTATTCGCTAAAATGTTTGTACGGATGACCTAATAATATTTGCACACCTGGTAAATTGTTTCTTAGGAATGACCTAATTTGTAAATACGTAAAATATCTTGACCTAAATTATTATCATTACCTATTTGCTAAAAAATTTGCATATCGACCTATATTCCATATTTAACCTTGACCTATTAAAATTCGCAATTGCCCTACTAATTTCACACACTATATACACCTTAAATTTACCTACATGACTCAATTTTAACACATACTAACTTAATAAATAATCACTGAAACCACAAAATACTTAAAATTCACATATGACATAATTAAAATTATATCAAACAATTGTCTAAACACATAATAAACACAAAAGAATAATAGTTATTGGAAAACATGTCACACTTATCTTGACGTCATCTTCTGCAACCCGGCTGGATTGTCTAATTTATCATATTAGAACATTCAAGTCATCTTGTATATTTCGTTTGTACAATAAAATCCTGTACCTAGAAATACACTTATAAGGAAAGTCCTCCCTTATTCAATATCAGTGTTTCCCAATCTTGTATTTGTTTTTTTTCTCTCAATGAAGCAAAACAACCCGTGCTTGTATGTATGTATGTATATATAATTATATATATTTTTAGGGGGGAATTTAATTGAAGGCCTCCCAACAACCCCTCACAGCCTTCCCTTATTGACCACCAAACCAAGATCTTAGAGCATTAATTTAAACGGTTGAGTATAAAATATAATATTTATATGTCGAACTATCAAATTTGTCCATTAATATGAAATAAAATGACTCTTTAAATTTTTCATTTTATGTACACTTATGGTCTATGATTGACCCTCAGTTGGGAATTTATGAAGAATTTTCATAATGTTCCAATCACGATGGCACATGATCAACTGTTTACAATTTGAATCCTTTCAAATTGACAATTCAACTGGTTTTAAATAGTAGATATTTGGTTTGTGTCTTCAAACAAAAAATATCAAGGTATGCCATTCCAACCAATAGACATTATTTAAACGTTCTCCATATTATTATATGCGTATAATTTCAAAATAATGTTTGATAAAGTACAAAGTACGTGATGATTATGAAACACAATTTGTGTTAATTTGAGATATTATCTCAATCCCCAACGGTTTTAGTAACCATAAAATTAGGTATCCAATTGAGTTTTAGGTATCTTTCCTTAATCATATTAATAATTAAATATAAGTTTATTTGATTTGTGTAAAAAATATTGAGATTAAATCTCATTCAATAATCCACATTTGGTAATACAATTCATATGTACTCCTCATGCAAATTCAAAATTATAAACTAAACAACAAATCAATCAAATGTTCCTTTCAGGATTAACCATATGCAATAAGCATATCTAAATATGTATATATCTCTAACGCGACTTGCTCTGATCAGTATGAAAAACAAAATTCTGTTACCAGAATGAAAGATTGGAACATATATTTACATATAGTATTATAACAAATAAATATGCGTATATATATGTATAGCATTTATTTTAATTGACTTCAAATTTATTTGTGTTTTATTCTTCGTTCACACAAAATCCAAATAGTTCAACTCAAATTTCAAGTGTCTGATGTAATTTCATTTCGTAGTAACATACAGGGTGTCGTTTCTTTACAATTTATGTGTGTTACAAATTATGCTAATATTCTCAGAATAATATTTACATTCGAATAGAGTGTAACATTTTTTAAATTCCTTTCTTCTCACAACAGAGGAATTAACTTTTTATAAAACCAAAAAAAACCATTTAAATTCAACATGGAACAAACTCACCGAGTTTTTACAAGGATCCAATAACTTCGATTCAAACAAACTTCACTTTGCACTATTTCCACTATTAATACTATTAGACACTTCACATGATTTTACATTCCTCAACACTCAAATTTTAGTATACATATATTTTAACTTAACTAACTATTATATTAACTAACTTACTTATAATTAATAATTTCTAAATATTTCCATAACTACCTTTAATTCCTATCTAAAATTATAATTTAGCTAAAACCAATTCTCTAAGTATTTATAAATTTAGAGGTTATATGCTAAACCCTTGAACGAACATCCATTCCATAGATTCCATTTGATTCTTTCCTATCCGAAATTTATTCAATAATTGAATTTGATTTATTTATAACGTCGATTTGTTACTTGCCTCGGTTCATGTGAATTTCAAACCTTTATATTACACGAAAATATCTGTTTTATCGATTTTTCGCAGTTGAAATTTACAATTCGATTAACACGTCTCAATTTACTTAAGGTCCCAATTAGGATTTATTCCCTAGGTCCTAATTTAATTAAACCAATAAATTTCACATTTAATATAACTATATAATATTTCTGTTTGGGTCATTCTAATTTTTAATATACTACTTTGAGTATATTTATTTTTCTAAATTTTTTTTTTTATAAATTGAGTTTTATGTATCAATTCTGGTTTTTATATACCTTTCTGATTCCGTATCTGAAACTGACTTTAAAATTATATTTTATAATAATTTTGTGTTCGGGATCGAACCTGAATCCCTTCGTTTCTAGTGCAAAAAATTTTCATCGAATGTTTGATTTTATTTTCACGGTATATAATTTGTATTCCTCCCGCTACCCTGTAATTTCAGGAAAACTTTGTAATCAATTTTAATTTACAATTTTCTTAAAATATCTTAATTTTTTATATGTCAAAATTAATTATTTTTAAGATTCCTGGATTCAGTTTCGGAAACTGATTTCAAAAATATATAGTTTTATATTGATTACATCCGGATTTGAACTCAAAACTTCACGATCTAAGTGCATGAGTTTATTTATCGCGTCTGATAAGATACAATTGCGTATCGCGTAAGTTCTTTAGAATTACTTTATACGAATATAATTGTAATGAATTATATATTATTTATATATAGTTTTAAATATATATTTTTTTTAAATAGTATTATTTAAATATATATATATATATTTTCTATAATTTAACACACACCGAGTTTACAAGGAGTCTATCGAGTGACTTCGACTTGTAATGTTACACAAAATATTAGTAAAGTAAAAACTTTAACAAAATTTAATTCCCAGACTTCAAATACTTTTAACGTCACGCGTCCCGGACAAAACTTCTTTCACTTGCGAATTCGACCAAAAACTCCTTGATTTTTCCTCTGTCGTTCCATTTATAATTTCGTTTCTCCCACTAACTCTAGGCGTGTCCATTTAATCGTTTCTCATCTCTAACCAATAGAATATTAGCAATTACCATCTGATTTATCGTATAAGCAGACTTGGATGTACTATGCTAAGGCCGTTAATTTTAATTTGAAGTCTTAAAAATTAATCGTTTTTTAAACCCGTTAGTTCATAGGGCTAAATGACCAAAGATCAAATCTGTTATGGGTTTTGACATAATTAAGATTCACTTGTTTATACAATTAAGCGGGCTTATGGTAACCAGGTATCGCAAACCATTTTTTACACACTAAATTCATTGTTATTAGACACCCACATCTTGCATCCTTATTCAACCTCCAACGTCTCGCTTTTATTCTCTGACAGTTATCGTTTAAACCATTACAGCGTCCTGCCTCCTTGCTCCAGATCTCTATTGGTTACATCACCATGATTGAGTCAAAACCCTTCCCTGAAGGCGTGACTTACGTTTCTTGTCTCTCTCTGTTCAGTCATTTTTGTATGTGCTATCCCTATCATTCGGCAAAGCTATAAAATAACCATTAAAACCGCCATAACTCAGCTAAAGGTGTACGCTCGATTCCTATGGAAAATAACCGGTATCTGCTCCACTAGCGAATACATTTTTGATCAATTATCTAAGTATCAGTAGTTATAATTCGTATGGAGACTAACGTATCCGTTCTCTTCGGTTACGTTGCGTCGGTTCCCTTCGGTTTACTCGTGGTATTTGAATGTAACCCATTACTGCAGGGACGCCAACAACCGCTCATCCATACGCCTCTGTTTATAAAATCATTAAGCCTAATTACTCTCGTTCAGCTGTGCTCAACAGTTGGTTTGTCGCTCATCTTTCGTATTTAAAATCATTTTATTTGGATTATTCTGGAATATCCCATAAAATGTTCAATAATTTCTAAACTATTTTTCTTCAGAATCTGATATGATATCCATCCACCTTACTACTGTAAAGATTTAACAGTCGTATCTAAACTCCTTCTATAAAAAAAACACAGTTTTAGAGTAAAAAGAACGGTATTTTGCTTTTAGTTTAATCAACTATGACATTTTCGTCTTAATTTCAACTAAAGCTTCCATCCAGCTACTTCAGCTATCCATTCCCGTTAATTTCGTTTTAATTGGTGTCGATAGAATTTCTGTAATAATATAATTATTTTACATATTTTTTCCATTTAACTTTTTATAATTTTTCTTTAATGTAGGTCTTCATCTGACCTCTTTGTGATATCGTTTCCAAATTTCCAAAGAAATCGTAGCTTCCGAATTTTCGTATTGTATTTATCTATTTATACAATATTATGTTATTAAAGTAGTCAAATCGATTTCCTTAATGTAACAGCTTCTGTATTACATTATTTTAAGCTTATCTATTCTTATATTATCTTCCTATATATTCTTATTAGGGTAGGATTGAGACCATCACACACGGCACTTTCCCTAATCCAATTCAGTTAAAAACGAAGGTTCAGTGACCCTAACGCTCCCCCCCCCCCCTCCCAACCTCCTATCGCACTGCCTTCCTGGCCGTCCAACGACGGTGACAGTTTAATGGAATATTCCAAATTATCGTCAAACACTATTTCACAATCGAATTTATAATATTTCTATAAAAAATACGTCATGGTTAGATTTATTTAACATTGCAAAGTAAATTAACATTTTTCTTTTAAAATTAATAATTGCCTTTAATTAGGTCATAGTAATATTATAGAATTGTTTTGGACCTGCTAATCTAAGCTCAATGCGTCTCGTACAGAAGGGTGAAAAGCTGTCCTGTGATAAAACGCTGTCACGTTGCGTAAATTTTCAATCAATCGATCTATCAAATTATTCAATAATGTTTCTAAAAACGTGCATTACAAAAACCCAAAAAATGCACGCCTGTTTCATGGAAAATCCGATGTGCCCATGTCAAAGTAATTATTTATGAATAAAAAATAAGCCGTTACTCTATGCCAGACGTCCATTACTCTATGCACAAAAATAAATATTAAAGTGAAAGAAAATCGTGCACATATTTTTGTGCCCTGGAATTGCGCAGATTTTGAGGTCGTAATCCAGGCTTGCTTTTAATATGATTTTTACGGGTTTGGGCTTTCGAGGGTTCCTATAAAACTATAATCATACAAAGAATAATAGAATATGAGCTGAAAGAATAATTTGAACGCCCTTTAATCACTCTACACAGTAGAGTGATTAAAGTAGAGTCTACAGCTGTAGAGTCTACAGCTTTACTTTAATCTGCATATGCCAATCTCTTCATTATCCTGTTTCTTTTTTTGTTTCAAAAGTTTATCATCCTTTTGTGGAGATAAGAAGGGACATACATTTAAATAAATAAAATTTATATAAAAGTATATTTTAAATCTAATAGAGCCATTTCCATAACATAGCAGATCATAAATAAATTAAATACATTATGTATATTTTTTAAATATCCACAGAGGGTGTTTATGTTCCGTATTACGTGTAAGAAGTTGTATTAAAAATGCGAAAATAATTCATGCCAAAATTTAATGATATTATCAAAGCGCTCGTGTAAATTCCCCTTTTTGCTCGAAGGCGCTCGGCCAAGAACGATTAATGGCCCGGCGCGGTGCACCTCGCTAGTGACTAAACATATGGCACGAGCGATTTCATATTATCGCGTAGTTTACAATTTTTTTTATTCGGAAACCATGATCCATTCTGATATGAGGTCAAAACAAATCATCTTCGAAATCGCAGGGCCAATGCTCTCGGAACACGGCAACTGTTTAGAAGATACAGGCCTGGGACTGACGGACAGTCAAGAAAGTCTCAACCTAAGGATTCCTGCTTCTGTTATTGCTAGGGTTCAGAGGGATTTTGTCTCTGGTTCTGTTCAGGCGAAATGAATAATAGAGTAGAGAGCGCAAGGGTCATTCTCACTGTAGAACAGAGCGGCGCATAATTCACTACAAAATGGACTATTCCACTGATAGACCGCATAAAATATTCACTTTGCAAGCGCGGATGTTTGTACGCATACACGACTCTTTTAGAGATGAAGGACGTGATTGAGTTAAATTATTCAGCAAACGAAGTATTTTTTATTATTTCTCGTAATTTAATTACACTTCTCAACAACCTAAACAACACCTGAAAGGAGTAAGCATGTTAAGTGACATCAATATACTTAACACTACTTTCCCGGCATTCAAGAGAGTGTCTACTCTAGCCCTTGAGTAGTATATTTATATGTATATGCAAAATTTATATTATATTTTATATTATATTGTATTTTATATTATATTCTGGTGATTGTTTGGATTCCCCAACCCCTCCTACTTCCTGGTCCCTCGCCTGGTCTCGCTCCCGAATGTGTTTTCTATTTTTTTTAAGTTTGGAGGAAACTGTCATCGGCTTTGTGTTTTAATTGTTTTTTTTTTGTTTATTGTAATTTTACTATGTAAGCTGTTGTTTCCTGAAATAAAATAAAATAATTGCAATTTCGGAAGCAGTCAGGTCCTTATGATCAGTTGTAGACTCAGAAAAGTCATTGTGGTAAGTTACGAAACCAAATTAGTTCTTAGAGTCAGTTCTAAAACCTTATGGTCAGTCCCAATATCACCAGACCTGTTTTTATGATCAGGTTCAAAAACAAACTTTACAGTCTGTAGTATTTAGGTCATCTTTGAACAAAGTATCCGCTTATTAAAAATATACACATGATTGAATCTGTATAATAAAGATTATCATTTTTTTTTTTTTAGTAATTTTGCATACATCTGATAGTGCGCTATTAAAAGCAACACGTTTTCCGAATGATAGACTGCGTACAAATCAATTTGCTAGAGCGTGCATTGGGGTCCACCACAGCATCCCGCTATCGCAGCATGTTTCACATTGCTTGGCAAATATTTATCGTCACAATCCACTTTCACCGCTTGCTACCAGAGCGTTACAAATTTTTGCAGTCGTGCGTGATATTTTATATCAGTTCACTCGTTGACCTGTGAGCATTATTATCAACCTAACCCAGCAGAGACTCCCGAGAGCAATCTGAGACCTGAAGGATGCATCGTCTTTGACCAAGAGTGGGGAAATCCGATGCCAATTTATTGTTGGTCAGTAGCAAAGCTTAATGACATCTGAAAAATCGGATATTCCAACCAGATAGAAGAGCTGCTAATTTACAATATTGCCGTAATGTTATTATTATCAGTTGCCTACCACTGCAACTGCCATAGTACCTACATGCCTTCATAGTACCAGTGGCGGTATTCCATAGAAGCCGAAAAGCCAGGCCTGCCTAGATTTTTGAGCGAAAAATACTACAAATATACGCAGAGATTATTTTAGTTTGTGTAGGTCTCTTTTTCATTTATTTTTGGTTTTTATTTAGTTATTACGTCTAAATTAATAGGTATTTTAAAACAAATTTCTCTTATAGCGGTTAGAGGGGCAGGGTGGGGGCGGTAGGAGCCCTTCTCAAGCGATATGGTTCGCCTACTATACTAGTTCTGGGCACGCCACTGTACTATACAAGTTCTGGACAACCAACCTACCTACATACCTACATAGTACCAACCGCCATAGTACATTTCCTGAGGACATTATTCAAAATGTGAAGCATATTTACTCTACTTTTTAGACTGAGTATTCTGATTTCCTTTAAATCTTTAATATAATCATTGATTATATAGTGATTATATATCAATGATATAATGTAACATAAAAAAACCAAATAGCTAGATAATCATTAAATATAATACCATTTTTTTTTTTGTTAAAAAATAATACTTTACTATCATTATTTTTTTTATGACGAAACCTAGGCGAACACCTTAATCACTAAACCACTTCGATCACGTATAGTTTTGTGCTTAAACAGCATTTTTTGCTTAATTGTGCTTAATCAGCAGCCGACAGGGTTAGAATTACTTGCATCACGATTTTTAAGATATGAATATTTGTTTTAATCAGTCGAAATAATTCGATATTATCATAATTTCTCAAATACCTATATGTGTCAAATATTTCTTACGTAGTCGTGTATTCAATTTTATATAGGTACACGAATGCTCCCCTAAGTAACCTAACCTAACCATGGGCCTTTAAAGCATGGTTTGTAGATTGGTACTTTGTTTATAATTTCCTTTTTATATGATTCGCGTGACTTCTAGATTAAAAGAATTATAAACAGCAAAATTGAACAAGTTTACAGCTAATTATACAGAACATAATTATGGCCAATAAGTATAATCCAAGATTAACAGGTTGTCATCGTGTAATTGTTATTCAATGAGACGTGAGAGAAGTGTGCATAATTGTTATATATGTGAGCGTGTGAATGAAGTGTGAAAGAAGTGTGTAGGTAGAAGTGTGGAAAGTGAATGTTGATATGTTAAGATGTGTGACAAGCGCACATCGCAAAGTAATAGAGCTATTTAATGATTTCAGAAAGAAAAGGTGGCATATACAATAAACCTTAAATCATTTTGAATCACAGACAGCCATTATACGCAATCATAAAAAACATATCAGAATATCGTATTTTTTGTTTTCAACTGGGCCGTGGTGTGAAAATTATGTGAAATTCTCGAAAAAATTTCGTGAACAATTTAGTTAGTTGAATTGATTCGAGGACTGTTTACTTATTCACGGAGCGAAACTTATTCTAAGATTGTGATTAGCACAAACAGGGCGAGGGATTATAATAATTGTAGCACGCGTGCGAGGAAGACGCCACATAGTTGAACCAAGCTAATTTATACTGCGGTTTAACCGTGTAAACGTGCCAACGGTATATTCGAGACGCCGAATGGTCATACCTCATTGATGACAATTATATTATTACGCAAATGTCACACCGCTCGAGCGAACCATCCTTCGGTAGGACTAACGCAACTATTATTTATTCTGTGGTAGAAGGAAAACGGTGCCTAATTTCTTTACCTTCATGAACCTACTGGTTTCCATAAGTAAAAGACAAACGGGTAACAGGTTCGTGTACCAACTTACAATGCCAATTACGCTCTTTCGCTTCTACTAAGCTAATCGTTACTACTACTACTAATTCGTTAAAGGTGATTATTTTTTCAAAAGAAAAAAAAAATAGAAAGGTCACCCCCTTCAACTATGCTACTTTTTTTTGCGTATGCATAAATATTTAAATGTATGTATTGTTAATTATTTAAAAATAAAAATTGGCGTACCTAGTTCGCCCCGATCCGCATTGCAACGGTTAACTTTAATTCCTGACCACTTGGCATTCAGCTCAGGCAAATACTGAGCCCCAGGCTCAAGAAAATTCCCTTATAAACGGCCTAGCCTAGAGGCGGGCGAACGATTACGACCCCCGGGGTCAACGAACGGACAAACATTAACCTACAAACTTAAAAATTCCCTCGAGACATTTGACTCATGGGCGAAAGTCGTAATTGTTAACAGCTAACGATCCATATGTGAGTGTGGCATGATTGATGTCTCAACTTTATTTATTGCCCGTAGGTTATCAGGAGGTAAAAAACTGCTTCAGAATAGCAGTGGGCGTTAAAGCGGTAATCATATAACTGAGGTAACGTTATACGCGATTTTAAAATAGCCAAATACTTAAGGCGCCCCGGGACGCGTTTGTCCTTGAGATTTGAAAGAGTAGGCTTTATTCGAACATTGACGTGTAGAAAAGAGACGGATATACTCGCCGACTCATTTGGAATCGATGAAACATGTTTTTTGTATTTAAATAATTATTATCATTTGAACTTAAAAGAAATTCGTTGCAAGAAAAAAACCACACTTTCTTATTTATTTATTTTCATTACTATACACAAAACACGTTTTAGGGACTAGTGGCGCCTTAAACGGCTTCAAAATAACTGCGTGATTTATAGCTGAACTCGTCACCGTGCTTCATTGTCATGGCGTCGCTTGCAACAAGATTTCCGTATCACTGAAGCTGGAGTCTGGCCAGACAGGGTAAAAAATAATAGGGCGACTTTTTATTGCTAATTGTTATCGCTGTTAAACTTGTAAGTAATTTAACTTTATAAACCTTCTCTGAACCTTCTTTTTTTCTGTTTTACCTTCTCTTGAATTTTTAATAGTCGTTATTTTAATGTTTATAATGTATTATATATATGATATTCCTGTATATTTTAAAATATTATGGAAAAAATAAAATAACTTGAATGTGCAAGCCAGGCAATGTGCAAGCCAGGCAATGGGCAAAAGCGACTTCGTTGAACGCGATTTCGTCGCCGCTATGAGCCAGCTTCAGTAACGCAGCTATTCGTTGCGCTAGAATAATAGGGTGATTTAAACGGTATCACCTTATAAAGTCTACTTCTACTTTATACTGAGCGAACGTCGCGCTGTGATCGACCTTTCATTTCAAAATACCCTCTTTTTAAACCAATGAATCGACTATCTGGTCATAATGTCTCCTTTTGAGTATCAAATAATACTCTCCGATTCCTCGAATCTTCCACTCGCACTAAAGCAAAGGATTACCACGTATCTATTTTATTAGGTAAATTACAGTTTTTTTAAAAAATGTAGACTTACTAAATAACATCAGTAAGTTAATAGTGTGATTAAAATATTAAAGTTTTTTTTTATTTATATGAAATATGTTCGTATGTTATTTATATGAAATATGTTCGTATGTTATTTATATGAAATATGTTCGTATTTTATTTATATGAAAAATGCTCCTATGTATTATATCTATGTAATATAAGTTAATTTATAATATTTACTGCGTAGTAAAAAATAAAAATGTGTGAACTTTTTAATCTACGTACCATTCTTAAAAATAAAATAAATACAGACAAGATACACGATGTCGGTGGAGAAAAAAGATGTAACGACCTAGATGTCCAATTTGGCATAAACTTCAAAGACTTAACCAAAGACAAACCCAATATATACATTAAACCTGAATATTTACAGAAATAACCTAAAAAAAAAATTTACTCGAAGAAACAAACATTGCCACCGCACGAATAAATGGTAAAAAATGAGAAAGCATACCTTCATAAAAAAATATTTAATATAGGTATTTTAAAATGGAAGCTAGAAGATATAAAACATTACTTGTAATTAAGAAATTATCCTTTGTGATCAACAATACTAAAATCAAATTAAAAATATTATAAACTCTTATTACAGAACTACTGGACTATCTGTAACGTCTGTTGTAAAATAACTCAGAGAATTAACTGAACATTTATTTGATAGCTTTCTCATTACATAATGTGGCCAAAATGCCCCTAGTTAACTACGAAATAAAAGACTTGTATAATTGAGTTGTATAAATAGAGAGTTAAAGCAAAAAATAATTAACTAAAGGCAGTTCCTTTCATGGTTAAGGGAATTGATTACTCGTGTTGCTATTAATTTACCAGCGGGCTGTCATTTCTCAAGTCCCTAGAGTCATCGAAATTGTGTTCAGTGCGTTTACGACCGTTTAGGGCTTAGAAGCACACCCTTGGAGGTTCCAAGGAGGCAAACCTCAACATCCTCGGTCCTAACCTAAAATATTTATTTATTTATTAAGGAAGTTCACAATTATTAATGACAAAAGAACAAATAAGTTGAATAAAACTACAAATAAATATCTATACAGTTTTAAAGAGTTATATGTAACAAATGTAAGAATATTTCGACGTTACATTCTTGCAATATTTTATATATCTTTCTATTACATTACTTAAAAAAGTTATATAATGGTTTTTAAACATTAAAAAGCATTTATAAGCAAGTTCATAAAAAAAAATACAATTTATTTCAAAAAATTATCTAAAGTTCAACAAATCTTATCAGTAGATATATTTTTAAAATTATCCAAAAATTTGCGAAAGTTTTTTTTCGGAAAGTATTGAAGCCAAAACGAAACGAACTTAAAAATATTTATTAATGTTCCTAAACTTACAGGATGTTAGGTTGTTTCAGGATATTGGTTTAAACCCAGTGCTGAATTTTATAAAATAGCGTTTTTATTTGTCATCTATACTTATTTATATAACATATAAAATTTAAAATAAAATTAGAGAATGCTTAGAAACTATACAAAGAAATACGTAATATTGGCAATTAAACGATAACATTTTTATTATAAGTGATTTTGCATACAATTATACCGTTTGATAACAATCGATAATGACACCTATGTGCTTAGTAGCATGACTTTACGTGATACTAGATAATATCGAAAATATAAAAAAAAATATGGTGCGATTTTCATGATAAATTTGCCGGGAATGAAGATAAATAATCAGATAAGCATTTTAAGTGTATGATGAACCTGCATATCATAAATGGAGTAATTAATATCTAGCGCTAGATAATTTAAAAATACTTTTATTTAAAACAATTCGTAAATACAATTATGCACAAAAAAATGATGACTGCCGACAGAAGTGCAAACTTAAAACTGTGAAATTACAGTGGTTTTTTTTTTATATTCATCAAAAATTATAATTTATAAATTAAAATCTTAAAATTAGTCTGGTTTTCACATCTATCGGCACTCCGAGCAACAAGTATGTACATTTTAATATTATGATTTATTATTTATTAATCAATGTTTTATGTAGTTATGTATATTTTGACCCGAAATATCAATAGTATATAAACCTAATAGTACATACGCTTTACAGGTTGAGCCTAAAGTCAGCAGGTTCCTGTTAAGGGGTGATTCTTATTTTTCCCATTCAATATGGTGACATTCTTGAGTTGTCATTTGCGTACGAGTTGTTTACCTAACTTACAAATATTATTATGAAAAACTAAATAATCGCTAAAATGGCGCCAATTCCCATCTGCGGAAATTCCCGCTTGGACTTCCGGTTAGGTCGTTCTAAATTCGAAACTGCCTTACGTCACGCTACGCGGGGGCGGTGGGGTAGAAAGGGGTAGAAAGGGATAGAATGGGGTAGAAAGTGGTAGACCGGTGGGCGCCACTTGAAAAACGGTTTTATCGACTACACAAGAGAAATAGATTTACGCATGAAAATGAAATTGAGAAATAAATCCTGAAATTTATTCAGCGTATTGATATTTGGAAACCTACAATGATATGTAACCCTGAAAGCATGATGATTTTGCGAAGATTGCACAAATACACTGTTGCTTACTATTAAAAATTAGGGAAAATAAAAATTATGAATTAAAATTAAGAAATTTAGGGAAAATAAAAAAAACATAATATTACTCTCGTGCATTTGTAAAAGGCTCCTATAAAGAGTTGGTCATTATGAGACTGGGGATTGGATTGTCAATAATTGACATATTGGATTTTATTACGTTTATGAATCACCACCATGCATATATATGTTGTTCCAAGGCGGTTCCTGATGAATTAAGAGGGTGTTTATGTTCCCAATTACGCTTAAGAAATTATATAAAAAAACGCGAATATTTTTCAGGCCGATCAATGACCCAACGCGGCGAACTATAGCGATTTCATATTATTCTCAGAACCATGATGAATTTTGAGATGAGGTCAAAATAAATCATGTTTTTAAATCGCAGAGGCAAGAAACTGTAGTTTCGATAAAAAATTATTAAACAAATTATTTTATTTTAGCGTCACGACGATTTTTTACAATTTTCTATATTTCTACAATAGGTTGCCCGACCAACCAACAAACACCCTAACCTAAAGGAGTTGGTGCTGGCAATTTATTTATTTAATTGTATGATTAATTAGGCGCATAACTCGATGGAAAATGCCTGAAAGTTCACACACTCAATAAACAAATTACTTAAAGAAAACTATTGTTTGCTTTTTTACTAACGACGCGTGACGCTTTTAGTGAAATATTTGAATGGCGATTCCTTCCTTTCCCCCCCCCCCCCCCTCCCCTAACCTCTTATTTTCATGCATTATTCAAAATGGCGGACGCTCGCGTCGGCCATCATGTTTCCCGCCGAGACGCCCGTCGCGCAGGGCGTTATTAGTTATTCGAATGGGTCATATTATTTAATATCTACATATTACAAAAAAAAACACACGATCTCAAAACTAAATCTTCTGGGTATTGCAAACATACCACCACTAACATTTCAAGCATATTAAAAATATTGGATCAGTTTTAGTCTATGAAACCCGTGGTAAATGAATTTCTGATGACATTTTAAATTTTCGGTTATAATCATTGGACGATTTTAAATTTTATAATTCTTTTGTTATACGAATAACGTAACGCAGTTAGATGCATTAAAATTAACTTTGATCGTTAAAATGTTATATATATAATAGAATTGTGTTTTTTTTTATGTATTTTACTGGTATAGTAGACGAAAAATGAAATGGCAAGTGTCGTTAAAGAGCAATAAAGCTTGGCCCGAGGGAGAACGACTTAACAATTAACAAATATGATTGGAATACATCATAATGAGCCATTAATGATATTTCAATTTAACAGGACTCAACCTGGTCATTTCTTTGTATAAATGCTGTAGTGTTGTGACGCTCTTATTTGTAGATACAGAAAAAAAAAATAATACTGCTACTCCCATCAGAACCCGAATCATCTTCATCGACTATTATTATTACAAGTGGGTGAGTCAGAAATGCACACAGTTTTTTTTCCATCTTGAACTAGTGTTATCAGTTGCTTCCTTGATTAACGCGATAACGCTTTCGCCTGATTTAAGATTTATAATGCGTTTTCCAACTCTTATTTTAATGTTGCATCCACATTAGTTCGATTGTGTTCAGAACATAATAATATAAAGGCAGTCTCAATATCTAATGACCGTTCAGTTTGTGCTACATTACAAAAATGTTTTTTTTTACAATTTCCATCAATATATTTTTTGTAGCACGTATTGGTATATTGCACTAGTTCAAAAATAATTAAGTGATTGGAAATTGGCATACCCTAGTATGGATAATGCCATTATTATAAATAAATAGATTATATAATAAAATAGGTTTTTGGTTCAAAATTGCGCGGTCCGCCGATACGAAGCGGTGGCCGATAGAAATCACAGCGTTCTTCAAATTATCGAGAGTGCATTAGAGGCATGCTTAAGCTAAAAGTCAATAGTAAACCAGACGATTAGAACATGTTGAGAATCGTTGATTATTTCTTTTTACGGATAAATTTGCCATTTCATTTTTATAGTCTACTGTAACTTATTGCATTTTTGGAGGTATATTGATGTTTTGAATATTATTGACTCTTTTTTTTTATGGGTCAGTTAAATATTATAGCATCGCTGTAAATCCCTTTAATCTTACCTTTCAAAACCCAAAATTTACTCAATTTTATACCAGTTGCTTTACATTCATAGCCTTTGTTTCTACTGCTAGGTCGTTAAAAGTTAATAAAAATCTGCTAATATGAGAAATTTAACGACGAGATTTAAGATTGCCGTAACATTAAATTTGAATTTGAGAAATATCTTGCGCGCGGCAATAAGATCGCCCTTAAGTTATGTAAGGTATTTTGACGTGTCAAATAAAGTGTTTATTGTTGTTATTTTTTATTTTACTACAAAAGCTTCTGCTGTTGGCCAAAAAAACCAATCGGATAAAATATATTAAGCTTTAATTGGTTGTAGTTTTGTAAACTGTAAGATAGCTTTTGGCTATAAAAACTCCTTGTCTACCGATTTTTTTCAGCCACATACCCAACCTACTAACATTAATCGATTAAAAAAAAAATATGCATACAAATACTAATTTAGCTGCATCATCGTTATGACTATAGTATTATTTTTTATTTTATTTATTTATTTATTTTACCATAATATTACAGACTTTGAAATTAAAGTACATATTGACAAAAATACAGAGATACTTATAGAATAAAATATGTTTTAATTATAAGTATGTCGGTTTTTGCAGCGAGTAAAAAAAAAATAGAACCCATCTCTTTAGCTTGATTACGTGGGTGCTAACTTTGTTATAAAGGTAGTTGTGTTTGCTCCAGAAAATTCTACTTTAAAGATTCTCTCTACTTTAAAATATACTGCTACGTACATATTTATGCTTATCAACGTTCAGTGTCAGAAAAGAAAATAAAAATATTCAAACCCTTGGAATACGAGGCTCTGATATGGAAATGTATTTAAGGATTATAATTTATCCGCAATAAACCTAGTAATGAATCATCAGTAGGATATAGGATGTAGATAGTACAAACAAAGCTGGGATTATACAAATGGAGGGTGGAAATGCTCGAATGGTGACGACATTGATTTGAGATTGCGTCATTTCGATCAATTGTTATAGTTGAAGGTCGCGGGACGACGTGAACACGAGTTAGGGCTGCTTACACAATCCGCATAACCGGGTAACAAGGTCAGAGAAATCTTTCACGAGATTTCAACTTAAGGGGCGGGTTATGTTAAATTCTACGAAATTCTAGATAAGATTTTCTTAGTATATGTGAGGGAATCCTGCCTGATCTGATCCAATGTTCATTTCATTATAAGAAAAAATAGCAGTTTTGTGCGTGGACATAACCTACTTACTTAATTCTTTCTAGTGTGAATCCAAAGCCAACCTACAACTACATTATTGCTACTGCTGGGAAATGTGGGTCCCTAGGGTAAAAGTTATCAAATGATAGACAGTTTAACGTCAATTGCTGAAGTACTCGACGTGAAAACCAAAAAAACTTATCAATAGACTATCCAAAAAAGGAAATGCAATTGCTATAGATGTGATGGACACAATAGCATAAGGTGTAGCTATGTATAAATCAAATTATAATAGTTTAAATATGGTCTCACTAGTAATAAAAAACTAGACAATTTATTAGACCCGATTTTGACCATTGGACTCATCGCAACGTACGCAAAGCGAATTTATAACACATTAATCTCATATAATATAAACATAAGCAATAAAACATGCAATGTCACCAACCTTCTTTCTCTCAACGATTTAGGTTCAGCCCAGGCTTCCCTCAAGGTCTTCAGAACTTCGCTGAAGCCGGGAGAAGGACCAAAATCAGCGCTGCGACCTGAAACCCAATAAAACAATACAATATTATAACGGAGCCCCAGAAAAAAATACAAGATGTTCTTAACGGAAATCGAACATCTTTGGAATGTTTACTATGCTTAGTTTTTAAATGATTTCTTATTTATTTGTTTTTTTTTAGAAATATACTTTTAAAATTATCTCAAACTTCACACCACACAAATAAGACATCGAGGATTGGCTAATGATTATCGAAATTACTAAAAACTGTGCAAAGTGAAATCATTGATTAAAATACCTAAAGTCATTGATTTTACGTCACCCTGCTGAGAGGCCCATTTTTCTCCGTTGGACTTTGTTCTCGAATTTTATAAAAAAGTACATTCAACAATAATTAGGAAACGTTTATTTTGGGGTCTTAAATAAACATTATTTAAAAATGGGAACAATGGTTTGGTAGGGGAGTTAGATTAGTTTTCGAAAAAATCATATTTAACAGATGGCGCTGCTTACCGCGAAGAATAAACTTGGGTGGTGTAGGAGTGTGTCACGCGCAAGAATTTTCGCCGTTTAATACATAAAATATTATTGTAAAATATAAATGAATGCGTTAAAAATGTTAAATGTTGATAAATGCGTGACTTGTAAAATAATTCCGCCTTAAAAACTAACAAGGCAGGAATTGTTTCACTCAGGAGTCACGAGCGTTCAAATTATGTCTCGTCAATTGCGGTCGTTTGACAACAATAAGTTTAGTCGATCATGGCCGTTCACAGCTGATTGACGCGTTGTTATTATTAAAATCGGTCGCTCGCACATATGCGCCTGACATAGTATACAGACATTATATGTGTATATTATATAGGTATGCCGATCGTTTCTGTATTTGGGATACCTTTTGAATGGAGAATTTCTAAGAAGTCGATTCTTTAGCGAACATAATACCTCGACGAAAGAAAGATTTTCGAGATTTATACTTTCAATTTTTGGTGTGTTTATAGAAATAGAATTAATCGATTCAATTTTCCAATATTCATATTTTACTATGTGTAGACGAACGCCCATGAAGTATTTCGGTGTATCTACGGCCACATAAAGTATCGATTTAAAGTTTAATGTAATTAAGAATTTATTAATTTTTGTGAATTATAACGTACTCGTATATACGAGATACATTTTTTAACCTAAAGTTTTTAACGTAGTTGGAGCGATCTTTGACCCTAGTCAGGCAAGTCTCATCAAAGCATTTTCAAACGTCATCCTGACACAAAGGCCTCAAATTCTTTGAGCCGTGGAAACACGAAAGATTAAACAGGTGACATCAATTGGTGTTTTTAGAAATTCTTAATTATCAAACAGCGATCATTGACCCTTGACCTGAGCCTATGGGCTATGGTCGGGAAGACATTTTAAAACCTGCTTATGATATTTTTTTCTTATATTTACTTTTGAATTATATCAGAAATATAAAAAGATATATGCCTTAACATGCTTACTATAATAATGATATTGTATACTAATGCTATAAATTTAGTGCGTGACCTGTAAATGACCTTTAAGCCACGCCTGCATTGCGCAAAGCAGACTGGCGGTAGTTATGGTTATTAGATAAGGAGTAACTCGTAAAATTGAAAAACATCATCAATCATTTTATTTTAGCTGATAATTGATCCGAGGCCCTAGTTCAGGGGTGCTCAAACTAGAACTGCTGGCGATCTACCTCAATATTTTTAGACTACTTACGATCGACTCTGAGAGACTGCAAGTGTGTGTAATGCAGGGTTGTCGTACATACACGATACACCCTACCTACCTAGGTAGGGCGTACCGTAGCATATATAGATATTAGCTTTCTGCACAATATAGGTACATTTGTAACGCTTGTCCTGCGATGTCCTGACTCATGACTTCAATACGCCTTGTTACAGTCGGACGAGATAACTGAAGTTCTCTAATAGCAGACATGATTTCTGTTTTATTTTCCGCTAGTCCCTGCAAACAGGACTAGAAATTCCTGCAGGCGCAACATTTATATCGGCGTGAACGAAAGTCTCGAATGTTCCCGTCAAACGCGCCGCCCGAAACTAGACTGTACTTTCTCTCGTTGTTTCTAGACTAGACTGTACTGTGTACTGTCTATTCTAGAAACAACACGGCTTTTCTTTGAAAAGTGCCGCGCGTTCCTTTGATAAAAACCACCTTTCCACCTTTCCACCGTTCCACCTTTTGCCGCAAGCAGTGTTATTTTATTACGTAATACATTTTTGTAGTTTAGTTACCTACCTACTTATTAAATTTTTTTTCTTCTCGAGATCTACTCAAAAAGCACTCGCGATCGACCAGTCGATCGCGATCGACCGTTTGAGCACCCCTGCCCTAGTTCTTCGTCCGTGCGCCAGATTGCTATCACTTACGATTATTTCGATCACCTAAAACTACTAATATATTATGTTAAAACTTTTTTTGCAGTTTTTTTCGCGTAATTATTTACAATTTTTGTATAACACCACTGTATTAATACCCGAAATGAAATTTCTACTTTCTAATGAAAAATCTACTTTCGTTTAAATTGAGCAATAGCTGTTTGTTATAGTAAATCTTACTTATATACTGATGGCGAATTCCGTTCGGACGATACGCGGGGAATGAGGAGAAATCAGGACCATATACTCGTAGATGTCCTCTCGTCAGATACCTCCATGTTCGTGTCGTATATTTTAACCTTGCTAATATCTTGTCAATTGAATACTGTATCACGTGTATCTTTATTCAAATTGCTAACAATACCTGTAATTGCTCACATGTTTCGGATAACAAATCTTATCTTATCTTATCTGATTAACTACTATATTTCTTTTTAAATTTAATATAACTTTGTTTACAGAATCGTTTTGTAAAAACAAAATGATAAGTATTCAAATGAATAGAGGATTTTTAAAGGTTTTTTTTTTAACTAGAAATAGGATACATTTATCAAACTTATTTATCATCCAAACTTAGAATGAAGATGTATTAAAAAATCTTATGCAAACTGTACTTTTCCAATAAAGATAAATAAATAATCAAGTAAAGTTTTTAACGATATCATTGTTTAAAAAAAACTGCAGCCTTTTAAAAAACAAACTAAATTAAAATGTCTTTATGTTAAAATAAAAAAATAAATGCAAGCATAATAATATACCAATAAAAAATATTTTTGTAAAAAAATTAAAATGTGTTTAAATGTTGAAGGTCGATACTAATATATTTTTTTGTAGGGATTTCACAGTGTTAACTAGCCAATATATAAAAAGCAATGGTAAAACGAAAGTTATAAAATAAAATAATAACGAAAATAATAAATATAGTAATCGTAAAATCGTATCGTATAGTAATCGTAAAATAGTAAATGTCGTAATATCGTAATTACATACTTTAGACGTTATAAATTATAAGACAGATGTATCTCAGTCTTTTATTTTGTGTAATTAAAAAAAAAAATATTAACTTTGCAGAATTTCATATGATTAGAGACGGTACGTTTGTGAATCTACCAGCAAGGCTAATATAATTTCATGAATAAATGAATGACATTAATTCAATTAATTATAAATAAATTGATATTTTGTAGTAAAGTGTGCGTGCTACGTCTAGCGCCAATGATAATATAAATTAATTAAGTGAAGTAATAAAACAACATCCAGGCCTCCAGGAGCCGAAGTCCTAAAAGAGGCGGAGCGAATAGACCCACGCCGCAGGCACGGGGCAGTTAGGCCAAGCTGCGCAGACTGACGTAGCGTAATCAGACGTTACGGTCATCTTGGATTATATTAAAATTGTATATAACCTATAGGCAGGGTATATATACAATGCACTGTGACGGTAGGAAGTCAGCGTCAGTTAATTTAAATATCCTTAGGTCAACTTCATAGCAGTTAATCGTGCGAAGGAAACTCGTTCCTTATGGCGGTTATAATCATGGATAAGACGTGTAACATAGTATAGTAGAAAACACGGTACGGTTGCCAATGGGAAGCTAAAAAATACATGAACAGATATTGATTATATTTATTATTAAGAAAGATACCAAATTGTGTGTGATTATTTGAACTCTTGCCACATTCGTAACTCGTAGGTATATATTTTTTATTTGACAGCCTAAAGTAACGTATAATATAAATAATGATAATCATAATCATGATAATATACATTTACTAGAAATAACAATAATTATTTGTAACATATTATGAGCCATAAGATTAAAACAAAAAAAACTTTTTTTTTGCGCTTGCAACATGTTGGAAAAATGTTATATATATTAATGAATAATTATTATTAAATATTAAGCATATTAAACAATAACTGTACAATAATCCAATGATTCTTGGACATTAAAAAAAATGCTTTTCGGAAATCATATTTTTTTAGTTACATATATTAGGAAATATGGGATTTCTTATAAGTGTTTTTTTATTTAGTTGTATTATGTACTCATAGGTTTAACATTTTGTTTTCAAGTCAAAATAACACACTTTTTCAATTCAATTGTTATAAAACTTGATCTTTGATTCATTTACTGGATAAGAATATAATTACGTAATAATTATCTTTAATTAAACATACTCCTTAAATGTATAGGAAAAAAATAATTTGGTTTATAAAAATTTTCCCCGCTTACTAAAATATTGTGTGCGTAAACGGTGCGGTGTCTCTTCAATAATGAATTGAATGAGAGGAACGATAATATTGGACTTGATAAAGAATCGGAAAAAGGGGATTGTTCACGTCACGTCAGTTTCCGACATTGGTTTAAAGAGAGCGCCGTGCACACTACTATTTGTCTCTTCTTCTCGGTCTGTCTCTGGTATAATGCTGGTATTAAAACATATTTTAAAATAGGCTCATTAAAACCCTATAAATACATATAAATATTGAGACCGCAAGTTTATATTATTTTCAGCGCACAGAATAAATTTACAAAAAATAGCCAGGAATGAAACTATACAAGGGTTCATTGTATTTAATTTCATTATTTTTATCTTTGTAAACCTCAAGACTGAGAACTCCTTTATCTAAAAATGCAAAAAAATGACGACTTACGACTGGCATACCCTCCATACCCTCGACTGGCATACCTTTTGGAAAACTTTTTTTATATTTCACCCGATAAAAATATTCTCAATCGATCTAGAAGACTATATAATTTACCTAGAGGAATAGCAAGAAACTCACATCTAAAACTTAAGCACAGAATAAAAAAAAAATACTCTAGGGCAGATTCAGATTACTGTAGTAAAATTCAACTGCGACTATTTAATGGATTACTTACTATAATAATAATTTATAATATTTCAAATTCAATTTTTCCGCCATCTTTGTATATATAATATATAATATAGAAATTTAAAATTTCTCGTCTTACAAACACATTACGTCAATCATATCGAACCTAAGGTGGCAACTCCAATATGAGTGGGTCGCGAAGGCACATAAGGGGAGGAGATTATATACCCCAGCGCCACCCCACTCCACCCCACTTTACCCCACACTCGGACGTCAGCCCAGACACGCTCGGTTCGCTTAATTTACAGCGCTGTTTACTCGGCGCCAATGCCGACGTCGTCTTAGACTTTTTACATGGCAGTTCGATTGTACGAAATGTCGCCATTTAATAGCTTGCGTGCGTTCGGAGTTAAAAAGATTGCACATAGAAATTGGTGATTGGGTGAAGATAGTTTCAGAAACATATAAAAAAATAGTGATATAAAAAAGGAGCTAACAATATTCTCATTTTCTTCTTGTAGATAGTGACATCTCCCTAAAACAGAATTCTGTCAAAGGAACTCACTCTTAAAATAACACACCTTTATCTAATTATTTAAAATTCAAATTCAAAGTTTTTATTAAAGAAAATAAGGTATCGACAATATAATGTTCAGTTTTACTTAAACGAATATTAAAACAAAATAAAATATCCAAATATAGAAAATCGAGTAGGTACCTAGGACTAGAAATGTTGACCGATTTGATAAGGTCTGTTACCTTTCTAATTAGGTAATAGTTACCTGTTAGAAGAATGTTTATTTATAAAGTATTACAGTGTGAGTATAAAACCCTGTGAAAAATAATAAAAATTAATTTTAACCACAAATACACAACACACACACTAACGATACAGACAAATTAATGTTACTTAAGTGTCTAATTACATTTTTTGAAATTACCTTCACCAAATCACCCATATCTTGTGCAATCTTTTTAACGCCGAACAAACACAAATTATTTAATGGCGGTACTAATGGCGGTCTATGGTTAAAATAGAAGTCTATCAAACCGCAATTGGGCATTTGAGGGAAATTTAAACCTGAGACAAGGGCAGAAAACGAAGATTGAAGAACTAAACCGGCGATATTCATCTCCGTGAGAACCTCTGCTCTGTTGTGTAGATGTGTTGTGTAGATGTTGTGTAGATGTTTCTCACGCAGTTTCTAAAATCTAAAGCATGCAAAATCAATTTGTTTAATAAATGCGTTAAACTTAAAAAAAATAATTGTGAAACGGCGATATGATCGACATTTAGTAAAATGGGTGAAATTATCGAAATTTGCATTCTATGTGATGAATTTTACAAGTTTCACTGTACGGCGTTATGTGTTAGTAAACACGTCAACGGGTGTCCGGAAATCAAAATTGGTAAATTCGTCGAGCTTCGAATGAGTTTCCGCCGGCCTTTCCTCGATTTGTACAAGCCGCCACCACACCACAGAATAAATAATCACACTAATAATTGAATAGGGTGTATAGTGTGTAAAACTCGACTCGACGTGTAGTTAGTTCAACACAAGCGGAATACATTTAATCACGGACGAATCACAAAATATGCTCACAGAAAAAATAGAAATGACCTAAAAACTTACCGGTATTGCCACACGGAATACATTCATATATAAGAAGCTACTATCCCCGGCCTTGGCCATCTGTTGCATCTTCCAACTCGAAAAGAACAATTGCACGAACTTCCAATGACTTGTATTTTTGTGTGCAGGTTGATGCTCTTGAAAAAAACTATGGCCGCTTAGATCAGGGATGAATAATATAGATATTTAAGGTGAAGCTAAGGGATAACACTGGAAAATCTTCAAAAAATTCATATTTTTGGTGATGCACCACTCCTCAACCACTGAGATGAGCAGTTTATAGCATTATGTACATTCAAGACTTATTTTGTACTTCTTGGAGGCTGATTTTCGTGTTTAAAATATACATTGAATACAAAAATATGTTCACATTGTAGACAAAACAAAATTGTAGGTCTTAACAAAGCCACACTTTAAATTTTGTTCTTATTTTAGAGATAATTAGAATGGACTAAATTTAGACATTAAATTTTGACGACGGCGTGCATCACTCGCACGGAGGCCGTGGCCACTATCGATTCACCCTTTTACGGTTAAGCATAAATGGTCGACATTACATAATCAAAAACAGCGTGTTACGATGCCTCGATTGAAAAAGTTTTATTTTATTAAAGTTAATGTATTTATAACACATATTATAGTAAATTTTAGCTTTCCACACTCCTTCTCCAGATAAACTTTAACTATGCCAAATCTCACACTCCTCCGTGCGCGCAATATTCTTAAAATGGAATCCTAAATTTTCCCTTCGCGTATTAATATATAGATATTGGGAAGTATCTAGTAGACGAGACGGTAGAATTTAATATAATATATAAACTTGTAGTAATATTATACTGTACATATCATTATAGAAACTGTTGCCAGCGTTTTTATACAAATTCCATGAAAAGCATTTCCAATTCAATTGCTCGACTGCACAATATAATATGGGCCAGGTCAGCCCAGAGGAAAACGCTTGCATGTCGGCCACGATTAGTGATAAGATTACGTAACATTTCATACGTAATACCGTCCACTGGAAACATTGTTTATGACAATACATAATTTATAATATTATTAAAAACATATTTCTTGTATGCAAAATGAGACAATATTTCCAAAAACCAAGACGCGAATGCATTCTTTGGCACAGAGGTTCTAACATTCGAAATCATTCTAAACGTGCCATGATTGCAATTGCACTGTATTGAAATTACTTTCATACAATGATTTCATACAATAAAATTACTATCCTTTTTCTAAAGTATCACATAAATATTTTTTTATTTTATTTAATTATGTTAATGGTTACATTAATGGTTGATACCAATAATTAATTATTACATGTTATGCAGAAACCTAACGTTATCAATTAAAAGCAAATTTTTATCCTTACACCCATATGCTGAGGCTGAGCCCTTCTTCGAGTAACTCAGACCTAAGTCTGAAGGAGCCTTCAACACAGAATACACAGATCCTAGGGGAGAATTTGTTTTAAGCACTTTCAGAGTGTGACGTTATGTTTAGCAGAGTTGTGTTGTTGATTTTAAGTTTGAATGTTGGCAGTCTTATCGCAAACGGAAGTGTTTTACTTAATAACATGATTTATTTATAAATGTTGATTTCTGGAATGATATATAAAAAAGACATTTCTAAACTATTGAAGAAACAACTTGAAGTATTGAGGTAACTAAAAATAAACATTGCTGTTAACTAATTAACTTTTTAGGTGTATAATTTATAACAAATTTTGCTAAAATCTTGCTAAAATGCAGTCATTTCAATACACAAAAACGATAAAAATGCTAAATTTTCAAATGGTGCTACAGGATAATTTTACGCGCGCCTGAAGTCTCCCATATTCCAAATATGCGCATGATCCTATTATTCGTAAATCATAACTTATGGCCTTTTTCAAAACATCTATAAAGTAATAATAATTATAAACAAACAAGTAAACAATAATATTGTCTGTTCCCATTTTCTCGTTTTACACCGAGGATGATGTAAAAATAAAACAGATACATACCCTAAAAGATGTTTCATCTTATTTTAACCGGTTGAACCCGTCAACTAGGGGCTATCTCGGTAAACGGACGCAGGATGCATAAAAATTGTCGGACGCCATTCGCGCGGATTCGCCCCTTCGGGGATCGATATGGCCGGCAGAAACCGGACGCACAAAGTGCTCGTTAATTAATTATTGTAAATTCTTCAACGATTTTATTTTCGATCTTCGCCCACTGACAAAAGTTTCGCTGAGGCTACTGAAAGGAGGTGTTCAGTGAATGTACATAATGCCAGAAGGGCTTGGAAACAAACTCTTCACCCCAATCATGTCCGCTAAATTACTCACTATTTTCGAGAACAAGACGAAATTGCCTTCCTTAGTGCAGACAGTAAGGTGCCACTAGTGATACAGTGCTGTCTTCTTCGATTTTAATTTCTACGTCTAATTACTATTGCACTGTACCGAAAATACTTATGAAACCTGTCATTTCATCTTTCGTTTCAACTTTTGATTTGTACTTTTTGCCTACGACACTTGTCTAGTGCGATGTAGCATATACGCACACGGCGTCATTCATGAAACACTTTGGACTCAAGTTTTCCATTGATTCCGTCAAAGTTTGATTGAATTATTTTTAGGTTAAGGAAACATAAAGAGTTTAAAATAAAAACCGACTTAAAAATAACTTTACCTACAACCAAAAAAACTAAGAAATGATACAATACCAAAAAGTCCACCAAAACGTTGAAGTTGTCGCAGAAACATGGTTTATACTGAAGTTGCCTTAGGTATGGTTCTACTCCGATTTCGATCTGACTCGGATCGGATACTTACAATAAGAAGTTTATTGATTTTATTTTGGTTTTAGATTAATCTTAAAGTCGGATTTATTTTTATATTGAAGTATTTTTTGTATTGCTTGTAACCATTTTGGGTTGACTAGAAGATGTTTAGAAGTAATTTAGCCCTATAACGATAGATGTTCTCTACATTCGTTATGGTTTGAACCCAACCGTGACTGCCACATCAGCGTAGGCCCTCCCAAGCGGCTGTTCCCGATTTAGCTCGAGATTATATATTTAGCACTCCATCGCTGTCACTTAAGGCGCAGTTAATCTTCATCCAAGTCGCCCTCAAGATTCGACTCGAATGTCGCTCTGGTAGGATGGCAAGGGGGCGGGGCGGGCGGGTATAACCGCTATAACCAGTTGAAACAAACTAACTGCATAGCAAGCAAATGTTGTGGTATTTTATTAATTAAGCGATATATCGAATAGATATATCGCATCTCCTCCTTGATGTGTAAACATTTATAGCGCACCTATGTGGAACTACTTCTACCCGCGTAGTTGACTTAAACCGCTACAGAGCGTTAGTAATTTTATTTCTATATTTAATAATCGATTGATACATTTACCATCTAGTTTAGACCAGTGGCGTGCCCTGAATTTGTTTAGTAGACAAGCCCTATTGCGGGGAGGGGGAGGGTGGGGGGCGGTGGGGACCTTCTTCGTCGGCTTTTGTTATCTTAATATATATAAATCTCGTGTCACAATGTTTGTCCTCAATGGACTAATAATAAAATAATGGACTAATAATAAAATTTGAACACCATGTGCAGTTCGATGTGCACTTGAGAGATAGGATAGTTTAAATCTCAAATTATAGTCGCAATTTTAATTTATCGCTAATTTTTTGTCCGTTATTATTTGGCAGTCATAAAACTGACAGATGTCGATACCTTTTTATTTTATGGGCGATTGTGAAGAGCGCGTGACGACTCGGTGCCAGTATAATTTTATTGAACAAGCAGAGGAAAGAGCAATTGTGATATTATTGGAAAATTTTTTAGAAGATCACAATCAACTAATTCAATTGATCAAAAGAGTTTCGCCACGACTGCAAAATGACAATTATCAAATCGTCATAAAAGCCGACAAAGTACCATTAGGTGAACATGCTGGTAGATTCAGTCATAAAACTGACAGATGTCGATACGGAACGGCACGGAACATGCATGCATACAAGATGCGATGACTTACGTACGTCATTACGGCCGACCGGATTTATTTATTACATTCACATGTAATCCGAATTGGGAAGAGATACAAACTTTACTATTGCCAGGACAACAAGCCATTCATCGTCATGATTTAACTGCACGTGTGTTTAAACAAAAATTGAAATCCTTAATTGATTTTATTGTTAAATATACAATTTTTGGTATCACACGTTGTTGGCTGTATACGATAGAGTGGCAAAAGCGAGGTTTGCCTCATGCCCACATTTTGGTTTGGCTTAAAGATAGAATCCGTCCTGAAGAAATCGATCAAATAATTTCAGCCGAAATTCCAGACCCATTAATTGATCAAGAATTATTTGATATTGTCACCAAACACATGATCCATGGGCCATGCGGTGTTTTCAACATGACGTCACCGTGCATGGAAAATGGAAAATGTAAAAAAAACTTCCCAAAGCCGCATACGAATGACACGATCACGGATATTGATGGTTATCCAATGTATCGCCGCAGAAGTACTGAGAATGGTGGCCACACATTTACAATGCGACTGCCGAACTTTCCAAATCAAGTTGAGTTTGATAATCAGTGGGTGGTACCATACTCACCACTACTTTCAAAAACTTACAAAGCTCATATCAATGTTGAGCTTTGCAGTTCTGTTAAATCAATTAAGTATATTTGTAAATATGTAAACAAAGGCAGTGATTTGGCCATATTTGAAGTAAAAAACATAAATAAAAATGACGAAATAGCACGATACCAAATGGGCAGATACATTAGCAGCAATGAAGCTATTTGGCATATTCTCAGCTTTCCCATCCACGAAAGAGATCCTGCTGTCCAACATCTGGCAATACATCTTGAAAACGGTCAACGTGTATACTTCACTGAAGAAAATGTTCTCCAAAGAGCGTTCGAAGCTCCGAAAACGACTCTAACTGAATTTTTTACATTGTGTCAAAAACCTGATGTTTTTGGCCAATTCGCGAAGACATTGGTGTATGGTGATGTTCCACGTTATTTCACATGGAACAAATCCAGTAAAAAATGGGAGCCACGGAAACAAGGAAAACCACATCCTTCCATTACAGGCATATTCAAAGCTAAGACATTGGGGAGACTTTACACGGTACATCCAAAGCAACGTGAGTGCTTCTATTTACGTTTGTTATTGGTGAATGTTCCCGGACCAACGTCTTTTGAATTTTTACGAACAGCTAATGGTCGAGTATTCAATACATACCAGGATGCATGTCGTGAACTGCAATTGCTAGAAGACGATAACCATTGGGACTTAACGCTTGCTGATGCTGCGTTGACATCAACACCGAATAACATTCGTCAGTTGTTTGCAATTATTTTGGCGACATGTTATCCCTCGCAAGCACAAACTTTGTGGGAAAAATATAAAAATTGTATGACAGAAGACATCTTGCACCGAATTAGACAAACAAATCAATGCCAAAACATAGATTATACACCAGAGATGTACAATGAAGCATTGGTCTTGATCGAGGATTTATGTGTTCTTATTTCAAATTTACCACTTAATCATTATGGTATGCCATCACCTAATCGTCCAGCCACCGACTTAGTCAATACCGATTTACAACGAGAAAATCAATATGACCATGGAAGTTTAGCAACAATTATCATGAACAGTGAACCATTACTGACAGCAGAACAAAAAATTATTTATGATCGGATTATGCTGGCTGTTGCTGCTGAACAAGGCGGTTTTTTTTTCTTGGATGCACCCGGTGGAACAGGTAAGACATTTTTAATATCGTTGATTCTTGCCAAAATACGGTCGCAACAAAAAATCGCATTAGCATTAGCATCGTCAGGCATTGCGGCTACTTTACTGGATGGTGGGCGAACAGCACATTCAACATTCAAGCTGCCATTGGACGTTCATAATAAACCAGATGCAATGTGTAACATCAAAAAGAATAGTGGAATAGCTGCAGTGTTGCGGAAGAGTTCTATAATAATTTGGGATGAGTGCACAATGGCACACAAATATTCACTTGAAGCATTAAACAGAACTATGCAAGATTTAAACAGCAATAATAAACTTTTCGGTGGTGCTATCTTACTTTTGTCTGGTGACTTCCGGCAGACCTTACCGGTTATACCTCGCTCTACTTTCGCGGATGAGATTAATGCATGTTTGAAACAATCATTCTTATGGCGAAGTGTTGAAACACTTCGATTGACCATAAATATGCGAGTACAATTGCAAAATGATCCATCAGCACTAATATTTTCCGAACAACTACTAGATATTGGGAACGGTAAAATAAAACTGCAACCAAATACGCAATGCATTAAACTACCAGACAATTTTTGCACTGTTGTTCAGGATAAAACTGAATTGATTCAGAGTATTTTCCCGGATATACAGAATAATTATTTGAATCATGAATGGCTTAGTCAACGGGCGATTTTGGCAGCCAAAAACGTTGATGTTGACGAAATTAACTTCCAGATACAACAGTTGTTACCAGGCGATCTGATGTCTTTTAAATCAATCGATACTATTGTTGATGAAAATGAAAGTGTAAATTTTCCGATTGAATTTTTAAATTCATTAGATATCCCTGGAATGCCACCACATAATCTTCGATTAAAGATTGGTTCCCCTATTATTCTCCTCCGTAATTTGAATCCACCTCAATTATGTAACGGTACGCGTTTGGTCATCAAAAAGATCACCGGAAACATTCTTGAAGCAACCATTTTGGCTGGGAAGTTTAAAGGAAAAGTGGTCCTGCTGCCACGTATTCCGATGATACCATCAGATTCTACCATACCCTTCAAAAGGCTACAGTTTCAAATTCGTTTAGCTTTCGCCATGTCTATAAATAAATCTCAAGGTCAAACAATGTCCATTTGTGGTTTAGATTTGGAAAATCCATGTTTTTCTCATGGGCAACTATATGTTGCGTGTTCACGTGTTGGGAAACCGTCGAATCTATTTGTGTTAGCTAAAGACAGGTTAACCAAAAACATTGTGCACCGATTGGTGTTAAATTAAATTGAAATTGAAAGTATTTATAATTCAAAAAAAAGATATTAATGTTTAAAAGTTTAAGACTGTCTGCCTTGCCTACCTCATTCATGAGTTTAAGCGTCACATGTTATTTACTGTATTATACTGTAATATACTTATATTTGTTATAAAATTAAATGGAAATAATAAATCTGATAAATTTTTATTTTTTACCTATTGATTTCTGCTTAGTATCAAGTGTAAGAACATTTTAATTAATTGTGTTCAACGTACTTCCCCTTCAAATCTCAATCCAGTGAATTTGTATACCAACATCAACATTTTCGTCTTAGTTCGTAAATAATTTCATTGTACTAAAGGGTTATAGTAGTAGAAAGTCAAATAAGGAGATCACCATATTTTTTTACAAATACCATCTGTGTGAAAAAGCATAGTGGACTCCGTGACTGATGTTCTCTTATTGTTCCTCTTAGATTGTTTACTATAATGTAATATAACAAAAACTTTAGCCACAGCAACGCGTGGCCGGGTCAGCTAGTATAATATAAATTATGATAAAATATTAGATTTAACCGCAAATATATAAAACTTAGGTTTGAATAAAAATCGACATATTTTCTGAGAAATTCGCATTCTGTTTCATTTTCGATCCTCCCATTACATGCACTTTATTTTGCACAAAAAAACTACAATTATCTACAATTACAATTTTATCTAAAAAAAAAAATGTAATTTGGAAGTTTCTGGTGCAATAGAATTGGTGACCTCTCTCTTATAGCGCGCTTGACATTCGTTGTTCAAACCAAGAATTACTGAGATAGGAAAATTTAAACCTTGTTGATATTAAATTGATATGATAGTATAGATAATTAAATTAATTACACGAGGCAACAGTTACCTTGATTTTTAAAATACAGCAGTATGTTATGTGGCTCCTAGTCACGATTCCATTAATCAACTCGTAATCTAATAACATATGCGGTCATTTTTCATTAAACCAACGGGTGTGTATTGTATTTTTTTTTTTTTGTCCTTAGATATAGAAGAAAAAATATACTGAATATCTTTTTATGCTCTAATTATCTGGGCATAGATAGAATGAAAAAGTTAATTTCTGCTTTGTTTTAAATGTTGAGAGCATCGAAAATTTTGTACTTTTTCCATACATTTTATCAAAACTTTACACTTAAATATCTCATTCTCTTAAGTATCGATATAATAAAACTACAAAAGAAAAGTTGATTTAATAAAGACGCAAATTTAAGTAGGTGTTTTAAAATGCATTTATTTAGTTTTTTAATATTATCTTAATAAGAGAAATTGATTTATCATTTTGCACGCAATATTTTTGTTTTGAAATATCTGGTGTCTCATCAAACTCAGCTAAACTAAACAGCCGTTAGTTGAAATAGCATGCTTTATACGAGAAACATTGGCCTCTCATTGTTTCGACTCTCGATCTTAAGTTGATTCTTTAGGGAAAATACTTCCTGATTTCGATTGAATTTGCTGAACTGAAAACGGTATGCAAGCATATTTACGGAACCCCATATCAAGAGGGACAGATACATCTTGGGCATTTCTGTCGCGGTCGTTCGCGAAATACCAAGGTCCGAATTAGATCTCGGCGCTGAGAATCCAGTTAGCCGTGATGTCTGTTGTCAGCTTTGGTCATAGAGACTGTTTATGGTCAACGGCTTGCCGCAGTTCCTTTCGCAATGGTCATTCGCACCTCGGAGGTCGCTTTGCACTCAATAATATATCATTAAAATCGAAATAAGCCCATATCATTAAGTGCGCGCATTAAAATTAAATCACAGCCAATTAAATGCGATTCAATGCTAGTAGAATACTTTTATAAATTCGCTCTAGCGAGCATAACAGAAAATTCGACGCTAACAAAATTTTAGTATAGAGTTTCTTGTCGCAGCTCAAATACTATATTGTTTATATCAAAAATCAAAACATACCACCTGATAACCAAAAGGTCAAAACATTGTGCGTTTAGTGAGACTGTTGCGCACCGCACGTCGAGAGGGGTTGATAAACACATTTTGTGTTTATTTTGTCCCATATGGAAACTTCATACCTTCAAACCATAACCACCGAGTAGTTATGGTTAAGTTATATACAGAGTGTATTTATATTCACTAATATCTATATAGGAAAATACATCATGTAGAATTTGAAAATAACAAACGTTAGTTGATCAAAAAGACAAATTGGAATACACCAATCGTATCGCTAGAAACCCAGCGATACCTGTGATATATGCAAGTAAAGTCGCGAAACCGCGAGTCAAAACAACGGCACGAATACATCTACCCTCATCCCTTGACTTTGTGTCCTGACACAGGCACACTCAGTTTAATGTTGTATTTCCTACGTTTCTTCCTTCCCAATACCAATGACATTGAAACGATCTCTTGGCGATTCACTTTAAGGTTCACCTACATCTTTTTCGATGAGGATTGCAAGAGAAGCTGATTAACTATGAGCTTTACAGTATCATGAATGATGAGGTAGTTGGTGCATTGGTCGTGATAAGGCTCCTAATGTGGTCTCCGGAACACGTCCGAGCTCTCGAGGAATATCCCGCCGATGGATCGCGATCCTTAGAATCGTAAATAGAGTCGGTCGTATTTTGGCTATCAGCCAAGAATGCATGACATTCTTGGGGCGGCAGAGATATTTGCTGCAAGCCGCTGTCGCCTAGAACAGGGAAAATGTCGCGGCGCGGCCTCGATCTCCCGACTCTCCCGACTTTCCCGACGGCGAATTGCACACAAGATTTTCCTCGCGGCCCACTTTCCGAAATGTTTTAATTTTAAACACACGAATATAACAAGAACTTCTCCGAGATGGACACTTTCAATCCTACCAGAAATGCGTTCGAGATAGCTTTGTGATATCTGATTCCCTGCTGTTTATTTTTTCTTTCATGTTTTTTTTAATATACGGTTTGTTACAGGTTTTAACCGATTTACAACTACCCTTAATCTTTACCACCCGATTTAGTGATCTATTTCCTCCAAGCCGGATTTAGACTTGATAAGGCCGTAAGCTATTTAAGATATGGGGAGCAACACAGGAGAATCCCCGCGTTTATGGTAAAAGAAATGATATACTTTACACGTTACATTTCTATTATAAAATTAAAATTACTGGCATTTGCTGTTGAAATTTATCACTAATTTCGGTAGTCATAATTACCACTTATGGTTAATGCAAACCCTAGACGCAATAGTGCTTTATTCTTCGAAAAGACGCGCTAAAAAAATTGGGTGAATTGTATGGGACGTTCCAGACGTGCGGCATTGGGACCAATAATGCTGCAGTATATGGGATAATTGCTCACTCGGACTATTTTTCTGGGGGCCCCAAGCTATAGCTTGTATAGCTTATACGTAAATCCTGCACTACCGCAGGTGTAGACTAATTGATGAGAGTTGGAGTATAGAATACGTCAATATCGGGCGGCCGCTGTTGAGCAGTTCAATTACCCGAATCAGTGTGTGCTGTCTTTCACATCAGCCCTGCATCTTCGATCTGCTATAATCTGGTGGCGCGTAAAGCCCAAATAGTTGCAATAAATATGGACAGTCTAGAAGAGCATTAATATTTTTTTGATTATTAGACATGATATGACATTTGAGCATTTAATACATACATACCTCTTTATTTATAGATAGTCCATCTTAGGACAGGTGTTATTTGATATTTGATATTTGAACAGTTGTTTGATATTTGCTTTCTTCTACTCCAAAACGGTATTTTTTGCATTCCCCCACACACACTCACAAAAGAAACAGCTTACACTCTTTCTTTTCCTCGATACAAGCGAGTTCTCGATAAGTATAAAAATATTAATTAATGTACTCTTCTGGCTCTAGTAATCAGTAGTAAATTAGTACTACATTTTATGCTCAATTTATGTTTATTATTTACAAAACTCAAGATTGTGTATTTATAACACTACTAGCTGACCCGGCCACGCGTTGCTGTGGCTAAAGTTTTTGTTATATTACATTATAGTAAACAATCTAAGAGGAACAATAAGAGAACATCAGTCACGGAGTCCACTATGCTTTTTCACACAGATGGTATTTGTAAAAAAATATGGTGATCTCCTTATTTGACTTTCTACTACTATAACCCTTTAGTACAATGAAATTATTTACGAACTAAGACGAAAATGTTGATGTTGGTATACAAATTCACTGGATTGAGATTTGAAGGGGAAGTACGTTGAACACAATTAATTAAAATGTTCTTACACTTGATACTAAGCAGAAATCAATAGGTAAAAAATAAAAATTTATCAGATTTATTATTTCCATTTAATTTTATAACAAATATAAGTATATTACAGTATAATACAGTAAATAACATGTGACGCTTAAACTCATGAATGAGGTAGGCAAGGCAGACAGTCTTAAACTTTTAAACATTAATATCTTTTTTTTGAATTATAAATACTTTCAATTTCAATTTAATTTAACACCAATCGGTGCACAATGTTTTTGGTTAACCTGTCTTTAGCTAACACAAATAGATTCGACGGTTTCCCAACACGTGAACACGCAACATATAGTTGCCCATGAGAAAAACATGGATTTTCCAAATCTAAACCACAAATGGACATTGTTTGACCTTGAGATTTATTTATAGACATGGCGAAAGCTAAACGAATTTGAAACTGTAGCCTTTTGAAGGGTATGGTAGAATCTGATGGTATCATCGGAATACGTGGCAGCAGGACCACTTTTCCTTTAAACTTCCCAGCCAAAATGGTTGCTTCAAGAATGTTTCCGGTGATCTTTTTGATGACCAAACGCGTACCGTTACATAATTGAGGTGGATTCAAATTACGGAGGAGAATAATAGGGGAACCAATCTTTAATCGAAGATTATGTGGTGGCATTCCAGGGATATCTAATGAATTTAAAAATTCAATCGGAAAATTTACACTTTCATTTTCATCAACAACAGTATCGATTGATTTAAAAGACATCAGATCGCCTGGTAACAACTGTTGTATCTGGAAGTTAATTTCGTCAACATCAACGTTTTTGGCTGCCAAAATCGCCCGTTGACTAAGCCATTCATGATTCAAATAATTATTCTGTATATCCGGGAAAATACTCTGAATCAATTCAGTTTTATCCTGAACAACAGTGCAAAAATTGTCTGGTAGTTTAATGCATTGCGTATTTGGTTGCAGTTTTATTTTACCGTTCCCAATATCTAGTAGTTGTTCGGAAAATATTAGTGCTGATGGATCATTTTGCAATTGTACTCGCATATTTATGGTCAATCGAAGTGTTTCAACACTTCGCCATAAGAATGATTGTTTCAAACATGCATTAATCTCATCCGCGAAAGTAGAGCGAGGTATAACCGGTAAGGTCTGCCGGAAGTCACCAGACAAAAGTAAGATAGCACCACCGAAAAGTTTATTATTGCTGTTTAAATCTTGCATAGTTCTGTTTAATGCTTCAAGTGAATATTTGTGTGCCATTGTGCACTCATCCCAAATTATTATAGAACTCTTCCGCAACACTGCAGCTATTCCACTATTCTTTTTGATGTTACACATTGCATCTGGTTTATTATGAACGTCCAATGGCAGCTTGAATGTTGAATGTGCTGTTCGCCCACCATCCAGTAAAGTAGCCGCAATGCCTGACGATGCTAATGCTAATGCGATTTTTTGTTGCGACCGTATTTTGGCAAGAATCAACGATATTAAAAATGTCTTACCTGTTCCACCGGGTGCATCCAAGAAAAAAAAACCGCCTTGTTCAGCAGCAACAGCCAGCATAATCCGATCATAAATAATTTTTTGTTCTGCTGTCAGTAATGGTTCACTGTTCATGATAATTGTTGCTAAACTTCCATGGTCATATTGATTTTCTCGTTGTAAATCGGTATTGACTAAGTCGGTGGCTGGACGATTAGGTGATGGCATACCATAATGATTAAGTGGTAAATTTGAAATAAGAACACATAAATCCTCGATCAAGACCAATGCTTCATTGTACATCTCTGGTGTATAATCTATGTTTTGGCATTGATTTGTTTGTCTAATTCGGTGCAAGATGTCTTCTGTCATACAATTTTTATATTTTTCCCACAAAGTTTGTGCTTGCGAGGGATAACATGTCGCCAAAATAATTGCAAACAACTGACGAATGTTATTCGGTGTTGATGTCAACGCAGCATCAGCAAGCGTTAAGTCCCAATGGTTATCGTCTTCTAGCAATTGCAGTTCACGACATGCATCCTGGTATGTATTGAATACTCGACCATTAGCTGTTCGTAAAAATTCAAAAGACGTTGGTCCGGGAACATTCACCAATAACAAACGTAAATAGAAGCACTCACGTTGCTTTGGATGTACCGTGTAAAGTCTCCCCAATGTCTTAGCTTTGAATATGCCTGTAATGGAAGGATGTGGTTTTCCTTGTTTCCGTGGCTCCCATTTTTTACTGGATTTGTTCCATGTGAAATAACGTGGAACATCACCATACACCAATGTCTTCGCGAATTGGCCAAAAACATCAGGTTTTTGACACAATGTAAAAAATTCAGTTAGAGTCGTTTTCGGAGCTTCGAACGCTCTTTGGAGAACATTTTCTTCAGTGAAGTATACACGTTGACCGTTTTCAAGATGTATTGCCAGATGTTGGACAGCAGGATCTCTTTCGTGGATGGGAAAGCTGAGAATATGCCAAATAGCTTCATTGCTGCTAATGTATCTGCCCATTTGGTATCGTGCTATTTCGTCATTTTTATTTATGTTTTTTACTTCAAATATGGCCAAATCACTGCCTTTGTTTACATATTTACAAATATACTTAATTGATTTAACAGAACTGCAAAGCTCAACATTGATATGAGCTTTGTAAGTTTTTGAAAGTAGTGGTGAGTATGGTACCACCCACTGATTATCAAACTCAACTTGATTTGGAAAGTTCGGCAGTCGCATTGTAAATGTGTGGCCACCATTCTCAGTACTTCTGCGGCGATACATTGGATAACCATCAATATCCGTGATCGTGTCATTCGTATGCGGCTTTGGGAAGTTTTTTTTACATTTTCCATTTTCCATGCACGGTGACGTCATGTTGAAAACACCGCATGGCCCATGGATCATGTGTTTGGTGACAATATCAAATAATTCTTGATCAATTAATGGGTCTGGAATTTCGGCTGAAATTATTTGATCGATTTCTTCAGGACGGATTCTATCTTTAAGCCAAACCAAAATGTGGGCATGAGGCAAACCTCGCTTTTGCCACTCTATCGTATACAGCCAACAACGTGTGATACCAAAAATTGTATATTTAACAATAAAATCAATTAAGGATTTCAATTTTTGTTTAAACACACGTGCAGTTAAATCATGACGATGAATGGCTTGTTGTCCTGGCAATAGTAAAGTTTGTATCTCTTCCCAATTCGGATTACATGTGAATGTAATAAATAAATCCGGTCGGCCGTAATGACGTACGTAAGTCATCGCATCTTGTATGCATGCATGTTCCGTGCCGTTCCGTATCGACATCTGTCAGTTTTATGACTGAATCTACCAGCATGTTCACCTAATGGTACTTTGTCGGCTTTTATGACGATTTGATAATTGTCATTTTGCAGTCGTGGCGAAACTCTTTTGATCAATTGAATTAGTTGATTGTGATCTTCTAAAAAATTTTCCAATAATATCACAATTGCTCTTTCCTCTGCTTGTTCAATAAAATTATACTGGCACCGAGTCGTCACGCGCTCTTCACAATCGCCCATAAAATAAAAAGGTATCGACATCTGTCAGTTTTATGACTGCCAAATAATAACGGACAAAAAATTAGCGATAAATTAAAATTGCGACTATAATTTGAGATTTAAACTATCCTATCTCTCAAGTGCACATCGAACTGCACATGGTGTTCAAATTTTATTATTAGTCCATTATTTTATTATTAGTCCATTGAGGACAAACATTGTGACACGAGATTTATATATATTAAGATGTAATACACTTAACAAAATTTAAACAAAACAAAATAAAATTGAAACGAATACACAATGAAATAATTCAAAATTATATTGATGACCAATACCTTCTAAGTTTTTTAACGACGCTTTGGTTACTAGTCGAAATTGGTATGGATTAGTGTTGAATACGTTACACACGTGAAATAAAACGCTTATTGGTTCAGTTTTATTCAATGAAATTAACTTCTTAGGATAAGGCTATATATTTTTTATTTTAAACATACTTAGAAAGCCTTGTAATGTTTCCATTTAAATTTTTTGATTTCCTTTAATTTTGACAAGGATCTGTGAACCATATTTTTTATAAAGAATTCAATTATAACCTGTCATATACCGCGTGATGCCTTTCTGATTAACGAGCTTAGAATTTATTAGGAGTAAAAAGTGATGCTTTGAATTAATACAAAACATGAAAACACCGCAATGGAATTTCACACAAACAAGAATGACGATCCATCTTCCGGAACTTCAACAAAATAATCTTTGTTTATGCCCAACTCGATGCTTTTATAAACTCAACACACACGTGCGATGCGATACACTTTGCTTATAAATCGTAGCCCACGCGTTGGCTGTTTGCGAATTTATAAACCCGCAATCATCAGCTTATTGGTACGATGTTGTTAATTTTAGAATAGCGCGCATCGCCGAGCCATTCCTCAAATCAAAAAGCTATTGTGTGGCATTAATGAATCATAATATTTTAATATCCATTTTCGCTTGTTCCCGTAAATTCCCGCGTGAAGCTATTTTTAGACATGCTCCATCCAGCCTGAATGCGGCACCAGGCGCGTATGCACTACACATGCAAATGAATTGTTATACGAAAAAGTGTTCAATACGTTCCCGGATCAAAGTTAAGTGAATCCTTTTTTATAGGCGTATATTATTTGAAGCACATTTTTTTTTTGCCTAAAATACTTATGTATTATTCATAAAGAAACTAGTTTATCGAAATTTAACTACAGACAATCAAAAAAGCGCATTCTGTTTTTTTGCGCGGGACAACCAAATATATTTACAAATAGTGAAGCTAACGATATAATAATAATTTGTTTCCAAACGTCATGCTTTAAAGGAAAATTTGTTGAATTAATGCGGATTGTACGAAACATCTTGACGCAAACTTAATTTCCTGCTGTAGGAAAACCCGTCTCGTAATAATTAGATTCTATACAATAAATGACTTTATTTTGTCTATTAGTCATTATTACGTTACGTTACTGCACATCTGGCATATCGACCAAAAAACAATAATTCTAAAAATACATTTTAGGGCTTTGGTATGGTTAAATAACATGAATATGTCTTAATCTGCATTGATTACGCTAACTGATTTTTTGATTGCATTGATTAGGCAGGGTTTTTTAGGGCACCCTTAAGGTGTGACGTTAAGGTTAGCAGTGTTGTGTTGTTAATTTTGCAATTGGATATTGTCAGTCTTCCGGGCCTGCGTAACCTTAAAATTGGACAGTTAAAACAGGGTTAGGTTAAGTTTTTTATTTGTATATCCGCCCCGTTATAAGATGAACAGTCATCTTATAATTCATCTTAAATGAACACCTTAGTTTTGACATATCTGTGATGCAAGTAATGGCAGCTGTGCAACGGAAATTTCGAATTATCGTCGAATCTTCCTCAAGGAAAAGTTAAGGAATGACTAAGCATATGCGTGTAAGTTTAGATACAATTTGCAACGAAAAAAATACCTGCTCTGTAGACGAATAAAATAAATGAGAGCAGTAGTCTACGAAAGACAAATAAAATATAACATTTGAATTTATTGCCGCGCTGTCACTTTCGTAATGCAGAGGGCCAATGGACACCAGTAACTGTCAGCGTTAATAACAAAAGTGTGGTAAAAAAGAACGCTGCAAGAGACAAAGATAGATTATAGAGAAGAACCAAACGTAATCAAATAAAAAGTAATAATAGTTTTAATTATTATAACCGGTCAATCATAAACATAAAATTACCTAGTAAACCTTATATTTTTATTAACAGAAACATAATGGCTTTAAGAATGGCTTTGACCCAAGTCATATTCTATTATATTAGCCCCTCCTCAACTACGCTAAATTTGCCGGTTCTATTGTCCGGTAATATAGTGGTAATAAAACGTTAAAAAGGGTATGAATGTCGATAGCGAGCGGATTTGAACTGGCGACCTCTAGGTCAATAGTCAAACGATGTCTACACTTACGATTATGGCACTAATGAAAATATAAGAGGCTTTTTACATCGAGTATTTATAAATTCTAGTCTAGTCTATTTATAAATCTGCAATTTAGATACGTCATAAATAAATACAAATATATTTTGCTCGATTCAAATTTAAAATATAATAATTTCGTTTTATCGTAAAGTGTATAAATGAATTTTTGCGGTAATATTAATTAGTATTGTGTAATACTACCCGATACTCGCATATACAACCTAACCTAACCTAACTGTCAAGATGTCGAAGTTCCTAATGAAAATTAATAATTACACATATAAATATTTAACTGTGCATTTTGCGCAAACATAATGCTTCACGTGACTCTAACTAAAGTTTACTGTTTGCACAGATTTCTAAATGGCCAACGCAAATTTCACCCACGCGTGCACTTCAATTCTGTAAACGCTTTACGCTAACCCCTTCCTTTTGCCGTCTGTCAAAAGGAAGAGGCTGATCGGTTAATAGAAATATATTTATTTATTAAAATATCCTATATACAATGAATATTATCAAATATGTATTACTTTGTAACAATTTATTGATTTTCTAGAGAATAAAAGTACAGTTTGTGTGAATTAGTAACACCTCACTAGGTAAATGCCTGTGTCGAGGTGTTACCTGTTTGAAATATATAAGTAAGGGTATATAAGAGCGCGAGGTCCATATAAGAGATCTGACATTAAAGTTAACAAATTGTAAATACTAATAAATAAAACATTGACATACAAAGTTATATTTTTATGCTTATCAGAACAAACGTGAGTTCTGATCACGAGTCATTAATTGTGTTACAAGTTCTTGAGTCATACACGTTTGGAATATTTAAAACAATTCACCTTAGGCCAACTTCCACTAATGACCGTTTTTTAGCTTGACTACTCAAACTATTGACGATGTTAGTGTTACTAGACCTGTATGCAGGGTAATTTATTTCTCATTACTGTTCGAAATCGGGTCGTTGACTTTGCGATATAAGTTATTTCTAGGATTTTTCTGTTTTCTGTTCTGTGAGATGTTTTAAGAAAGTATTTAAATTAAAACATTTTAACGCGTTGAATCACAGATATCAAAAGGATTTCTTTGCCCTGAGAAGATCTCATGTAGCTTCTTACAGTAAGTCTCCATCTCTAGATAGCTTACAATAGTACCACCACAGATTACATTACAAATTCTTCTCAAAATGTTGAGGCATGCACAACTAGCGTTTTAAAAATTAATACAATATGTTATAAAAAGATACTTGTAAATTACCTAAATAAGCACCTGTTATCTGAAAATCAATGCAGTAGTTTTTTTTAGAACTATGAACGTCTGTGCCAATATTTGATGCTTGTTTATTCATCTTAGACAATCTAGACACAGGTTCTAGTTATTACTTTAACCCCACATTCATAGGTTTTTAAACTATGTCTATCTAAACTACATCTATTTAAAAAAAAAACTGGAAACCGCATGCCTTACTGTGCCATAGAAAATACACGAGAATTTAAACAAGTTGGTAAAAAAAAGTGTTCAGTTATTGAAATTTAAGAACATATTTTAAAGTTCCCTAAGGCAATCCAAATAAATGATCATAGTAAATTCAATAATGTAGGATGTCATCACTTTGTTTACAGGTGGTTCAGAAATATCAGTTACTGCCAAAACTTGATCTTTGACCCACTGATTAAACGAAGGTTTAAGTAAATAGCTTAGGTGTATTTTAAATTAAAAAATGAAACTTATTTGATTTATAAAATACTTATGTTAAGAAATAAATAAATAAAATATTACGCAAGAGGTAGGAAACAGGTTAGGTTTGTGAGGTGAATATCAATGTTATACGGGTTTCTGAATAGTTTATCTCGAAGTTCCCATTAATTCATATTCCGGTAAAGAAAAAAAAATAATCTAAATATAAGTTCTCATACGCTCAAGCAACATGTAACGATCGCTGCGCTCTAGCTCTACGGCAAAGGTGTCCAAACTACGGCCCGCGGGCCAAACCCGGCCCGGCAGGCGATTTTATCCGGCCCGCCAAGGATTTTGAAAAATTTTGTTGCAAATTTCGTTAAAGCAATTGGCTGGTAAATTTATTTCTATGTATGGCACTACCTATATTGTCGAACAAACTTTTTCCAGGATGAAGTATCTAAAATCTAAATATAGGGCAAATTTATCGGATGATCATTTGCAAAATCATTGCTAATAATTGGTGTTTCCGATTTGAATCCCAACTTTGAAGAAACTCTCCAGGAAAAAACCCAGTTCCACCATTCCCATTAAAAATTGCATGAAATAATTTTATAATAATATAATTTAGACATGTTTTTTTAGTATTGTTATATCTGTAATTTACTATAAAATTTTTTTTATAGTATATATATATGTGGCAACAATAAAAAAATTCAATGCTGCTTTACTTGTAATAAGGTTTTTTAATTCACATATTTACAATGCTTGGCCCCCGCTAATGAATTTAAATACCAAACTGGCCCTCGCAGCAAAAAGTTTGGACGCCTTCTACGGTAAACGTTCAGTAACATGGTTCCAAGTAACTCTACAGTGCGTAAAGAAGTTTTACTTCAATGTTGAGGATACATACTGTCCTATAAACGTTATTCCTCTGTGGATCAAATGAGTAGGAGGCGGTAGTGTGAGTCACTCTGTCATCTTAGTCATGCCTTTCGCCGCTGCATTCCGACATCCGAGGGACTTTATTACAACAACAGCAGATGTCGTCTCCGAAGATAACGATGCGCGGAAATGCCGACGCATACGGACCAGAGATCGGCAGCGTAATTCTATAAATACCATAAAAGTGTGACTGTTTTGTACAAACGAGAATGCGACGGCTGGTCACCCAATAATTTGAGATTCAGTGCCGCAGAATTTCCACCACCGAGGGTTCCGTAGATTTTCAGACACAACCCTCAACAGAAACCCTTATAATGAGATTTGGTTCTCCGTCATCAACTTTTATGCAGTCTTCCGTGGGCTGGGTTGGTGGCGCCTACGGCCTATGCCCTATCGGAACGGAACCCCATAAAAAATAGGAAGGTTATGGCGGTCTTCGCTGTCTGTTTTCTAAAGGTTTAGTCATGATAGGTTGTTATTTGGCATACAGAGTAAAAAATATATATTATTAAGCATATGGTATACCGTTGACAAAAGCTCTAGGAAGATAGACAAATATAGTTTATTTTATTTAATAGCCTTTTTTACAAAATTTTACAAAAGTGGATTCCCTCCCCTTTATTTTTGAACGTATTCAGTATAATTAAAAAAAAACTAAGTAGATAGAAATAACAGAAAAACTATAGGGAAGATCAGATTATTACTAGATGTCCGTCTATCTTGCGTTTTGCTGGGTATTACCGCTATAGTTAACGCTCATATCATTTTTCAAAATAAAACCTGGACATACAATATTTTTAACTATATATAAATCTCTACTAAGTCAAATTATTAGCATTATTACATATTCCTAATCTAGTATAAATTTTCCATTTCGAATTTGTTTTCGAAATCGTTTTATGTTGGAATCGCTTATCTCGTGATCTATTTATAGCCCAGTAAATTTATGATCCTATACAAACAGCACAAACGCAATTAATTATAAGCACTCGCATACGAGTAGGGCAGTAAGAATGCCTGCTATACTGCTTATAGTATACTCACGAAGGCAAACCTGCCACCAAGGCGAAGGCGTTCTTATTTCTTCATTCTCCTTGCAGCTGCTGTGACGCCATTGCGCGCGATGAGGACACGAGGATAAACTCGTTTGAGACCAGAATCCTGCAATTTGCACTCGATGGGGACATCAGCCATGAGCCGATATTATGCACATAGAATCTACTAAATACGAAACTAGGTGAAAAATTATAATATATATTTATTTTACAATAGTACTGACGATGTCTCTTTTCTTGTTTATACGAGTTTTATTCAAATTCACTGATGCCCATTTAGGGGGTTGATCTATATCAGCAAAATATATTTGAAAAATGCACAATTCAGCACAACTAGTCAAATCCTGGCAACCGTGCTTTCAGTACAAAAACTATCTGCCCTCGATTAAAAAGTTTTTTTTTTATTATATTTTTACATTTAAAAAAATATATACATGACCTATATTAATACAGATACACATTAGATTTTTTTTTAATAATAACATCATTAATATTTTAGTAATATAATAATAATAATAAATATTTTATTTCACACGCTTAACTACGCTACAAAAGGGCGTACTTATTGCCGTATGATAATCTCTACCGAAGAGATCGTGAAAAAATACATATATATTCGTCTTAGAGAAAAAGTCTTAATTGAAAATTTATAACAAAATATTACTTTTATTAGTTGAGTGTACCCAAGAATTAAAGGGATTATTAGGATGTAGAATTAATTACACAGAAGGAAGAAAAACGTCTAACCATGACGTTTAAAAAATGAAATATTACCAGGTTCCCTAATGGTAAGATTAGGTTTATTCCAAGCGCGTGAACCGCGAAGGAACCTGTATAAAACACTTATTTATGGTGAATTTTCGTGGTTTTATTCCGATAAAACCACGAATTGGTAAGCCGTGGTTGAACACAACTGCTTAAAATGTTAACAAAAGGTGTACAAAATAAATAACAAATTAAAGAAGAAACTAACTTAGAACGAAGCAATATATAATAACGCACATTCCGCATCTCAGAAGTGGTAAAAAATATTCTCATAATCGTCGAGGATTCATTTTACGGATGGAAAAGAATAAATACAACACAAAAGTAAGATTTCAACATAAACGGAACTATCATTTTAAAAGTCAACCAGACGACGAATAGCGGCGATGTGTACAAAATGAATGCTTAGCAATTTTGGTTACGTGACAGTTAAATTGCGCTAATCTGTTTATATGCGAAATTTTATTGCTTATTTCAAAAGATAGCGGGAAGTAGGTTGAGCTACGTTTCTACTCTTTTTCGCATTTAAAAAAAAAAACCATTTAGTAAAGTTTGTAGATTTATTTATTACTAGGTATTATTATTAGGTCATCTATTGGATATCAATACATTTGTATGTTGTCATTATTTTTAAAATGGTTAGTTCTACATTAAATGAAGTGATGGAAATACGTGTTAAGCATCCCCTGTGACATTTTGAGTACGGTTTAAAAAATCTCTGTTCATACGGCGATGAATTAGTTCCACTTTGAGCATTCTATCTACTCAGCTATTTACGTAACAGAGATCTGACATTAGCCGACATCGAAGTGACGGAGTGCATTTTGAGTTAAATTTAAATTCACTAACATCGAGTTCTATATCGCTCTTATCGGTAAATATTTAAAAAAAAATGAAACCAATAATTACTTCCTGATTAGTAAACATTTATACCGGTACATTTATTTTACGAGGGACGCAATTCGAGACAATGCGTGCGAGACAGCGGTCGCGCGAAAGAGAAAGAGAATACTGGAAGGAGAGACTGGTATTTAATTACTAAGTAACTGTCATTTATCAATTGACATCAAAATAAATTAATTATCGATATATTTCAATTTTCAACCATTCAATTACATTCACAGACGACAGATTATGTGTACACATTGTAAACATGAGTCCCGGCCCTCACACATTTCTTCAAAAACATGATCATTTCATTATAATCTCATAAATTATACAAAGTAATTTCTCTGAAACCTTAATAAATTTTGATAAACTTTCTTTAAGACCAAAAGGCTGAATTTTATCGTAAAACGTCGTGAGACACGGTACATGTCCAACGATAATTTACATGTTTGATAATGTTTATTTTATCTGTGTGTTAGATGCTTATAATCATTCTGTGTGTACCCTTCTCATTTTCACGTCTTTTTATTTTACGAAACTCACATTTTTATATATAAGGGGCGAAGGTAAAAGCATTCTTTAAAATTAAAGTATTCTAAACATTGTATTCTTAATAAATAAATCTATGCGAATTAGCTAAACTGCGTCCGTTTAGTTTATTTTTATGATAATTTCCTTACGAGTATTACACCTTTTATTAGTGTTTTCGTAACGATTTCATTACAACATTGTATTGACATTTTGACCGACATTTTGTTGTCGGCGATCTAAGAAACGGCCTTAATCTTAACAGCTGTAAATATCGCACACAATATATCCGCAAATGTCAAATTGGCAATATGGCCGGATTGATTGAATAACAGTCGTAACTCATACGCGTGTGATCTTTGTTTAATAAACAGCATTGACGCTGGTTTAGAAATGGTTTTGTTTGAGTTATTTGCTACGTGTGAGCGACGGTTTGGTAATCCTATGTAGAGTTACGCGGGTACTAAACCCTATTAATTTCGCTCACAACTCATTTATCTTTCCATCCGTCGTTTGATGATTCAGGGCCATATTATGGCCATATACAAAGCTACACAATCCTAATTTTCTTTCCTTTGGCCTCTGACAGTTTGAACCTACTGTTGTTTCAAAAGAATATATGTTAAAATATATATATATATATTTGTATTATATAGCCTAGTGCGAGTGTAATTTAATTTCATTTTAATCATTTCATGTATTTCTATACTTTAGCGAAAACCTGTCATCAGTTAATATTACACGCAATTGTAGGTGCAATTGTTGATTTTCCAAATAAACCGTAATCGAATCCGGAAAATTTATTTAATTTATATATTTATTTCGATGGCATTCTACACCTAAATAAGACCAATAAAAAACGGGTTTTTACCTTACAGATATTAAAGTGCACACGTGTTTGAAAACTTGACGAATTTTAAATTTCTCAATAAAATATAATTAAATCCAGGAGAATTTTGTAGAATTAAACTAAAACAAACATAAAACTGACTTCAGAATAAATCCTTAACCGAGAACAAGAAATAATACAAACAACTTTTTATTGTTCGTAAACAATAAAAACCTGATCCACCAAAACGTTGAAGTCGGCACAAAATAAAACACTGTATGCGACTTCAATATTAACCATGTCTCTGCCAGACTTCTATGTTTTGGTTGATCGATTTTTTATTGTTTACTAACAATAGTTTGTTGTATTATTTCTTTTTTTTTGTTGTGGAGGATTTATTTAGAAGACGGTTTTATATTTTTACTAGGGTTTTTTTATTTTAAATTTTCTAGCATTTAATTGCTCTTTAAACATTACTCGTATTAATATTGGTCAGTTCTATATGCTGATGGAAAACTTAGTGTTTAATTATTTTTCCTACCTTTCACTGAACGTAACATAACTAAATTGAAATGGGACTGAAACTAATAGAAATCGCTCCAGCTAATCCGGAGTAATATGATTAAACTCACAATTTAAAAAAAATGTATTTCGTGATTATGTTAAATTTATCAAATCAATGTACTAAATTGAATCTTTAAAATTAAATTTGAAAACACGACATTTTACGACGGCAAATTAGGCCTCGAATTCGTATTGTATTGGCGGCTGACATATAACAACTTTTTTTAGGGCTTTCGATTATGTATGTATTAATGTATCTAAACCTAACTAACAAACAGCCCAAGTATTAAAAGTAAAAATCAAAACATTGTTCATGGCGTAGTCCTATATGAATTGCTCTGAACGGAAAATTATTTTTTTATTTTTTGCTACCTTACAATTGACCGAACTTAATCTAACTATTATGAAACCCATAAGAAATCATTCACACACAAAAAAATCTATCGAAATCGCTATAGTCAATCAGATAAGAGAATATTTTGAATGGAAATATTATCATGCATCACTCGGATTAGGAGAAAAATATCAGGCGAAATGTCAACATTATAGTTCAAACAAATGGAACTCTAATATCAAGCTATAAGCAGAAAAAAAGGATAATAAACAGATCACAGTCCAAAAGATGCGATTTTAGAACTTTTTCCAACAGATTTATGGGATTTTTTTTATTATTATATTATTAACTGACATTTTCGGGAACAAGTCAGATTTCTGTAATTAGGCACCTCACTAAACCAAGAATGATAGTGAAGAGGGGTGATGAGATGGAGGCGAAGACTCGATTGGGGAGGGGGGAGGGGAGAGGGGGCGTGACTAATGGATAAATCTTAACCTCGGAGCAAGACGGCGGCCTTTGGTGCGCACTGCAACCGCCAACCGGTCCGGAAGTATTGGAATGATCTTGGCAATGGTCAGTCGGAAACGATGAACGAACGCGCCGGACAGATGAATGAAATCTTTACAATATATGCATGTATTCATTTCAACGCTCGTAAATTACTCATTTTTGGTCAATATAAATAAGTAAGTATGTGTTTGGAATGAGAAGATCGCCTCACACGTCAACGTTAAATATTACATAGGCTGATACCCCTATGAGATTTGTAAATGGCAGTAATGTCTGGGTCACAAGCGGTGCAAGGTTTGCACCGCTTGTGACCGAAGACAATGCATTTATGAGGAAACAAGAATATATCTAATCTTGGTTTAATTTCAAATGAAACATTTTGCCGTGAATACTATAATATTTATGAGGTTTAGCTTCTGTGCAGTTTTTGATTCTGTCCTCGATTTTTTTACAATTTTCGTAATTTCCTAACGTAATTTTTGACACTTCGTCAATTATTATGGTACCTACCTAATTTAGGAATTAGCATCACCATTCCTCCAGGAATGATTTTGAACTGAACAAAATTCTTCGAATTGGTAACTAAAAATCAAGCAACATCGTAGATAAATACAAAACTTATGTGGTATTATTTCATAATATTTAAACGTAAATGTTAACCAGAATAAAACGACATTATCTGCCATTTAAATATGAAACTTTTACGATAAATGTTGCTGTAAAAAGCTATTTTCATTGTGTTTGGGAAATATTCTAAAAAAAATATATGTATAATATTCATAACACAAGAAAATAAATCTAACAGGTTTATTTGAACTTATTCAGGAGTTTTCTGGTGTAGCAGTAAATAATTAAAAAATATTGTTTTAATTTCACTAAATAACAATGCCCCTTTTTTAAATTGTGAAATAAATTTAGGATTAATGTTTTTCCTTAATGTTTGTGTTGCGTGTGTTTATAAATGAAAAGTTTTCGATAAAAAATGGCACAATTGGGGCGGTGAGAATGCCGCAGGCGCGCTTGTCTTGGCGCAGAAGGCGCGGTTTAATAGAACCATGGCCCAACCGAAGGTACCAGGTACAATACATGTGAGCAAGGAGGTAATGTTGACTGAAGGTATCACATTAAAATATATTTTTATTAAGTCAGTGATAAGTTTATTAATATTAAATTTTATTTATTATCATATCATACTAGCTGATAGTGGGAGGCGAGTTTTCTAAATTTAGCTTTTATTTTATGCTCGTACTAATATTTAATTTAGGTCAATAACAGGTATGTTTTATTTTCTTATCATAACCCTAGATATGATACGATAAATAAAACACTTTACCTCATAATAAAACAATCTAATAACAAAAAGGCGAAGACAAAACAAAGGCATATTATACAAAACTTACATAAATTCGGAACTCAAGAACATAATAGACCCTATGTAGGAACGATCAAAGGTACTTCTAGTATTAAAACGCAAAATACTCTGGAGTGTCTTTGGAATAATCTGCTAAGGACAGGGTAGCAACGCTATAAAAGCGAAATCTGTGAATTTTACAACGTGCCAAATATTGTGCAGTAGGTGGACAGGTCGCATCCAGCGAATGTCCGATACGCAGCCACTCAATCACGTTATGGTAGCCAAATCCGAAGAACGGACTGCGCTGGGCTGACGGGGTTGGATAGGGACGCACACATCGGAATTCTAAACTGCAAGGCCATAAGTTTGTATGCGTCCTGATATAGAGTTTAGATCCTTTTTAAAAGAGGGTCTAAACAGCTTTTAGCTCAAGTCCCCCAGTTTAGTGCAGTCATAGTAAATAAAACATAGCTTGTAAGGTGTTGACGAGATCTTGAGTGCTGTGTCCACGATCATGGCGCAGCGCTCGCGTAAAATACTCCCAAGAAATATTTGTGGTTATCTGCTAATATGGACAGTATTGGCAACACAATTTCTACCACAGCACATAAAATCTACAATGGTTATAAGAATGCTAATATTGATTTGCAATATGTCAGAACTAATACTTGTAAACCCGACGTACCTACTACCCATGAGCTATTTTAATAAAGGGCACTTTTTTTTTCTAAAGCCCCTATAAAATTTATTTTAGTTTTCTTACAGCGCACCTAAAAGCAATAATATTTTTAAACCTTATTAAATACGATACAGATTGAAATATGCAGAATAGGTGAGCTTCTTCTATACAATAAAAAAAATGTGATTTCAATCTAATTTGAGTAAATATTTCTAGTAGAAATTTCAACTAACACAACTATACATTTTCTTTGTAAAATATATACGAGTACATATGTCGTATATTTTTTCCCAGTGTAAAAAAGTATATGTATGAAAGACAATAACGGTTATGCGACCATTGTGGACAGACTATTATGATATAAATGGTAAATGATACATATTAAAATAAAAACTATATTTTTGAACGTTTTGATATCTTATACACCATATTAGCACCATATTACACCACATTAGCATTAAACATAAATTAAAACATATTTTAAGTTAAATTAAATATGTTTTTAATATTTAAATAAACACTTACCTTCTGATGCAGCTTTTTATCAATTTGGTCCGGTGTTTCAGTAACTATTACCTGATTCGACTGAGTTATATTTCACTTTATGTAAAGTAGAGATATCCAAAAACGTTAATGAAACACAGTTTTCTCCGCCAATCGGTGAAGTCCAAACAAACTCAACAAATTGAGAACAATGATTTCGAAACTATATCGACTTGTGTGATAAATTTTTCAAAAAATAAAAAATGTCGTTTCGTTTAGAGTTCGATGCGACGACGCGACGCGACAGCTCGGAGTTCAGAGGAGGCTTCGATAGCTCGACGTCCGAGCCGGCGAATAGACCGGCTGCGACTGACTGGTCGCCTGACAGCTCGACAGCTCGACAGTCGACAGCTCGTGGTTGCTGGTCACTGTAACGCACAGTTAAACACATCGCACTGTGATCGCACACCAAATAAATAAAATTAAATAAGTTATATTTACTTATCAAATATGCGAAGAGAAAACTTTGTATCCCTTTTTAAGCATATTTTACACACTTAGGAGTGTGAGTTTTGGCATAGTAAAAGTTTATATGAAGAAGGAGTGCAGAAAGCTAAAATTTATCTATAATATGTGCTACAAATACATTAAATTAAATAAAATAAAACGTTCATATAACTGATTGACAGAATGAATTTCGAGCTGTGAATTTTGTGTGATTCCAAATGTTCCTTTTTCAATAGTCTTTCAATGTCAATGTAGTTAATATCAAGGCAAAAATAATTATGAATGCCATCTTATACTTCTATAAATGTCAAGTCTGATTTTTACATAAAAAAATTAAAACTGTCAATGAATTATATCAAAAAATTAATTCAAATACAAGTTGAAATTGTGTTTTATTTTTCAACTGTTACTAACATTATATTTTATATTTCACAGTTATTGCTGTTAATTAAGGTAAACAAAACACGCTAATGACGTATTTGTACTCGCTCGCAGCTGACGTAAGAGTTTTTTTTTTATTATATAGTTATAAGAACCTCAATAATGCTCAAACTTAAAATTGTAATGAATTACGGTTGAATTTCTAATTACGGTTTGACCAGTAACCTCAAAACTCCAATTCACAGCTATGAAGGAATAATGTTAAAATATAAACAAAATCATAATATTATTATATTAATGATATCATCTAATGGCATGGGTTATGTTTTACATTGATATGTTGTAACCTCTCTTCATGATGTTAATAGTTTAAGTCACTTGATTTTAGCAAATATTTATTTTTTATTCATAGAAGAATCAAGCGACGAGCTGATAGCGATGGGGTAGCTGGAATTGGGAATCAAAATAAGTGATATATTTCATTTCTTTTAAATTTTCAATCCATTTGAACACTGATATTTAAACGTCTTAACAGTGATATATATACATCGTTATAGATGTTGGACAGTTTAATCAAAATCTTGACAATAACATTAGTCAATAAAATAGCAGGCTTATTCTGGCCAACAATCGGAACTTGAAAATCAACCGAAACGGTAAGTGCCATCTCCTTTCCTTCTTCGCTGCGTGGCAGCGGTTGAAAGTGATGACATATTCGAGCTGATTGTCGATTGGCAGCTCAGACTATGCCCTCAGACTGTAAACGAATGCAATCAAAGGATGATAAGATAGATAAGATAAGATAATTTATTTTCCATGAACAAAGTTATTGTACAGGAATGACAATTACATATTTGTACATACCGTTACATTTCAGTTATATATAAAAAAAAACAACAGAATAAGACAATAGAGAAATTAGAATAAAGAATACAATAATAACAAAAAAAAAAGAAATTAAAAAAAATATATGAACAGAAGTTACATGTGCATTGATGTATGTATTCATAATTTATCACTTACTATCTAAATTCCTTAAAACTATAAATATTTTTTTCCAGAATATATTTCTTCAACCTAAGCTTAAACTCACGAAAATTATTTATACTTTTAAAGCTTTCAGGTAGCATATTAAAATATCTTAAGCCTAAATAATGACATGTAGATTGGTATTTGGCGGTACGGGCTGACACAGATTGAACATAATTACTTTTATGGCGTGTATTAAATTCGTGAATATCACTATGTTTATTGACAAATATTTTATTATTATAAAAAAGGCAGATTGCTTCTAGTATATATATACCATAAATTGTAAGTATGCCCAGTTGTTTAAAATAAGGTCTACAAGATTTTTTATTTGGGAGACCTAAAACCGCTCTGACTGCTCTTTTTTGAAGAAGAAATATATCCGAAATGTAGGGCGCTGTTCCCCAAACAAGTATACCATATCTCAAATGCGATTCTACGAGCGCATGGTATGCAGAAATAACAGTTTTAACGTCCATGATCATTCGAATCTGTGATATGGCGTAACAGGCTGATGATAGTTTAGATCTAAGCTGTTCCAAATGTTTACACCAGTTGAGCTTATTGTCCAAGTGAATACCCAAAAATTTAACGTCATCCTTTACTTCAACAGAGTGTTGAAGTTCTATGTCATCATTTTTGAAATTAGTAAAATTTAGTACTACTGTTTTAGACATATTTAAAGACATCTTATTAGCTTTAAACCATTCATGCAGCTCAGTGAGAGATGTATTGATTTTAATTAAAAGATTAAAAGATCGTCAAGTTCATCTGCTACAACCACACAGCTGGTGTCATCTGCAAACTGAATGATTTCTGATTGAGTTATATTCAGACTTAGATCATTTGTATATATGATAAACAGTAATGGCCCGAGTATTGACCCTTGAGGAACTCCCATATTCATCAATTTGGTGGTAGACAGTACAGAACATTCAGACCTATCATCGTTAGTGTATGTTATTTCAACGCACTGTCGACGATCTTGTAAGTATGTCTTCATTAAATCAAGTGCAATACCTCTTATACCATAGTGGTCAAGCTTTTTAATCAAGATGTCTAGTTGAACGCAATCAAAAGCTCTACTCAGGTCACAAAAGACAGCCGCTGGTAATTTTTTTTAGCATTTGCACAATAAGCCTGGCGCAGCCACGAACTGTAGATGTTGACTAAGACAAACCGTAAATATTACCGATTTTGCAATCTTACTGCGGTTATAAAGTTAAAATAATAATGATTTCCTGATCTTTTTGTATGTAAGTTTGTAATTAATTCTGCGACCATACACTGGTCTTTCATAAAACTAGTTATCAACCTATATAGTTAGAAAGGCAATGCGACAATGAATGATGACTGTCTTGCAATTTGTTTATACATATAATGAATTAATGATCAATTTCATGACATTTATGAACTCCCATGGATCGACTCCAATAGCGAAATGTTTGTGATGTCAGATCTCAATGATTTCACCACCGATTTTAGAATTTTAATATTTTAATCGAATTTACACGAAAAATACTAGTTTGTGACGAAACCGGAATTTAAAATTTCGAAATAATAAAAAAAATTATATTAAAAAATACTTTCCTTATGGGCATCCTATGTTTTTGTTCGAATTTTAGAAAAAGAGTTATTTATTTGAAGTTTCATTTCTCCACTCCAATATGCTGCTCGCATAGGTTTCACCGTTGCGACTGCGGCTGCCTAGTATTATTATTAATAATAATACTAATGTTAACATTATTTAAGAATTGACGTTTTGAACATAAATGGAATATATAAATAACTTGGAATACTCATACTTCATAAACTGTAGTCATGCCCATTACTTTACAGTAGACTCCTGTCGAGGAAGTGATTTCGAAACGTTCACCGATTCCAATTCACCGGCCGAAAAATTCACCGCCCCGCAATTCGTCGAAAGGAATTCACTGAATTCACCGAATCTATAATTATGATTTCTTATTACCATAGAAAATATTATACAATGACCGTGAAATCTTAGATTATATTTTACACACCGATTCCTCACATAAAAATAATCAGTTCAATGCCACCATAAGTGACGTTTATTTTTCAACAGATAACATTACAAAGAAAAAAATACATCTTGTCCTGTCAGAGCCTGAAGGGCTTATCTGCCAGAAACTCAAATTTGAATTATGTTTTCCTTAAAGCGTCTTACTCCTTAAATCCTTAAAACTACTAATTGTACATAATAACAAACTTAAGCGAAAATTATACACAATTTAATTGATAATTATGTGAATAAATAATAATTTTAATTACCCACTCGATCACTCAGCGCTGCAAACTTTTTCAGCTCTAATTTGGTTTTTTTATTAAGCTTGGCACTCTTGATCACCCATTTCGTTTATTCTGTCTTCCATCGTAAAGTAACAATCATCATGTGCACAAGATAATAGTTGCTTTAATATACTAGGAACTCCTTTGAATATATACTAAACACCCTTTTTTTATTTTTTATCTTTTTCATATTCTTTTTTTTTACTATAAAGTAAAATTTGTTATGAAAGAACAATAATAGACAGTCTCCCTCGATTCGCAGCCTCTTCAAATATTTAGGAGAAAACGCCCGCGGTGGCAGGCACCGATGTTTTTCCATCGTGAAGTCAATTTTTCTAAGGAACTCCGACGGGAAAAAGGGAAAATGAAAATAAAAGAAACATTCGATGGAATGAAACGCAATCTCGTTTAGCGGATCGGTTTCATCTATTTTTTATTTGTTTTGTTATCTTACGAAATATTCGTAGGTATATACGCTACCAGAAAAACAATATTATAAAAAGAAACTAAGGAAAATACAATATTCCGTTCGTTTTAATTTGTTATTTTAAGCGAATAACTCGTCTCAGAGGTTTGGAGATTAAACCCTTTTCGAACCTTATTTAGTTAATAAAAATCAATCTATAACACGTTCAAAAAATCTAAAATTTGTAGGTTAAATCATCAAAATAGTTTAGAAATGAATAAGAATGCCTTAATTTACCCCTGAACGCTGCTTGACTTAATAAATATTCAGCTTTGAATATGTTCCTTTAATAGCATATTATATTAACTGAAAATAAATCCTTCGGCGGTGAAGCTGGAATAATGCTGAAAACGGAACTTTTCAGGGCGATTCATGTCGACCGTTTTCAGATAATAATTTCCAGTGTATTTGTGGTTTCATGCGTCGGAAGTGGGGGGGGGGGGGGAAGTTTGATTTGATGACTAGCATCACTTACATCATTTATTTATTTGTAGCAAATTTAATGAGGAATCTCATGGTGGAGATAGCAAATTCGGTTAATATTAATCATCCTATAGTATGTTTGCACAATACTAGAATTAAGCTTCAATATCGTTGTCAACTTTGTCCAGATTCGCGTTTTGCATTTTTATATGGATATTATTTTCACCCGATCTTTTGTTGTATTTTATTTACCAAACTGCATAATCTAAAGATGTTTTTTGACGTTAATCTTAGATTATTGATTGGTCGCGCGCGTTGCTGCGGCTATATTCCAAAAAAATAAAAAAATAAAATGGTAAATTTATTGATTTATAAGAAATGGTTTCAAACATCATTGGAACGGGAGGAAGTGTGAAATATCACCGACTGGCCTATTTAATTTTCCAGCTGATTTTGAATTTCAAATAGGGTTATATAAAAGCAATTGCAATATTAATAATTGATTATCCTTTCAATTCTCTCGAGGCATTTCCTTTTTAACCGAAATGAAAAAAAGGTTTTAAAAACCAGTATTTTTTTATTTTTAATGTATGTTCACTCATCATTCAGGATCGGCTTGGCTAGAGCGTAAAGTCGCAAATAACCAAAAAAAAAGTTTTCCATTCAAAATATTTTCATGTCGAATTGATTAGGAAAACATTGAGTCGTGAAAATGAGCTTGCTCTCTCTTTTCTTTTCAAAACTTTAACATTTCTCCATTTTAAAAATATAGCTAAGCGCTATTATGAATGATTTCCTAATGCTGGATTTATAGACGTTTTCCTTTTGTATTTCATATTTTCCTTCTCTCACTCCACAGCTGTACGCAATGATCACAAAGTAACACGTAATATCGCGCAAAATAGCCCTACTCTCAGAGGAATAAGGCATCTCTGCCGGAGAATGTTTCTGCCATTTATCAGAGACGTCAGAATAAGGACGAGGCCCCTTATGTAGACATTCCTGCGTGTTTTTTTCTGTCCTACCTTTAAGCAATACTCCTAATTAGCCACTCGATCTCGCTCATCCTTCTTATAAGGGTTTGTTATCTATAATAATAATTTTTACAGTCTTTAAACCTAACCAGATAGGATTTTAAATGCACTGAAATTATTGAGGCTTCAAGACAGAATTGAAACTAAAATAGTCTGTGTTAACCTCTTACGTGTATTATTTTGTGTAAATGAAATTGTAAGAAATAGAAGAATAAATATGAAGGAAATAAGAAGGAAATAAGGATTGTCTATTTTTGACTTATAAAACGCAAATATTTTTTTGTTATTGGTCGATATAGATCAACCCCTTATTAGATCAATTAATTTAAATACAGCCTGTAAATCATACTACTTAAATAACAATACAATTAAGAAATATCGTCTAAAAAAATAAGTGCAAACGAATTAAAGTATTGGAGCTTAGCATGATAATGATAAAACATATCTTATTAACTTAGGAATACATAAATGAAATGAACGCCATAAATCTTAACCTTAAAACTATCAATTGACGATTTTCGATTGTAGTCTCATAGTTTGGTCTGCATTATAAATGTATGTTTTCCTTTAGAATATTTCTAGAATTGCAAACCTTCGCTTAGCTTCGAAGTCGCTTCCGACTTCGTTGAACACGGAACTGTAGCTATTTATGGTTGCGAATGGACGCATTTTCGTCACAGTTATGAACCAGCTTCAGTAACGCAGCTATTCGTTGCGGTGGAATAATAGTGTGATTTAAACGGTGTCGTTATAAGTAACGCGTTCAAATAGTCTCAACACATCAAACATTGATACCGTCAATTAACCAATTTCTTTTAAATTATTTATTTCATTTTATTATGATACTTATTTTACTTACGATTATTTATTTTTATTGTTTTTAAAGTCAACAACAAAAAAGTATGAACAAAAACAAAAAAGTTTTCCTTGTGACTTTATAAAATATTTAAGTACTTATATTAACGTATTTTTCTCCTCTTTGTTCTGTTGCGAAAATTTTATTTTATTTTATTTTATTTTTATTTTATTTCAGGAAACAACAGCTTACATAGTTATTACATACATAGTTACATAGTTATTTTGTGCAAATTTTGACCAACCCAATAAAATAAGTAACGAAGCGAACGAAAATGACATAAATCGCGCCGGTAATTATTCATTTCATTTATTTGTTATTTTTTTTTTAATTGTTTCATTGTTTCATTTTATTTTTTCATATATTAAGTGTTATTGAGTAGACACTTAAATTGTATTCATGTGTGTGTGTGTGCGGGTGTGTATATCAGTGTGTTTATTTGTGCCTTAGGTAATTTTTTATATTTTTTATATTTTCTCAGGGTTTTGCGCTGGTCTATTGTATGCACTGTAATACTTCATATATAACCTTCCTTAGAACAGGTAACTCTTACCTAATTAGGAAGGTTATAGACTTGTACTTATCGGCCAACTTGATTTCTATCTATATCATCTATCTATATCACTTTCTTGTGGACACAATACCGCCGTAATTTTATACGAATCACTTTCAAATTTATACATAAAATTTAAGGACACAAAATCTCGGTCAAGTTTGTTAATGGGCAATATCAGGCCAGATACAACTTTCTTAGTATATAAAATATCGAATTCATTTAAATTGTATATTATTCCTTAGATAAGGGCCTAAGACATATCTTAGGCAAAATGTTTGATAGCACCAACCATTGATCCCAGGGGTGGGAAAAATTTATTTTTCAAAATTAAAAAAATCATACCTCATAATTTCCTTACAATTTTTGATATGAGCAACCCTTACGACACAGTATAAAGTTCAGTATACGCACTCTCGCTGCGCAAGGGTACGGTGGGTTAAGGTGCGCAATGTTTGATACAAGTTTGTAGAATTGGAGTTTGACTATCTCCTATTTTGATCCGGTGAAATCTACCTCCATCTCCGGCGTGCCGAAAGGGATTATTTTTTCACTAGATTAAAAGATTTTTAACTAATCGTTCAAAATATTATTTATTATTATATGAATATGTCTCATCGGTTGAGGTCGTTTGTCAATAATCTATATAATATATGCCCTACTATAATACGAGTATATCGCTGTTTATACGACACGTTGAAGTTCTATGAAGTGAAGCATAATACCTACTCACCTCAATGGCGGAAGTTAGCAACAAGCCATACCTTGCGCTATCACTTGAGCTGAAGTAGTAAGTAGGTTTGAAGTTCCGATGTGTCATGGCGGCTGGGCGGCTGGGCGGTTGGGCGGCGGTGTGGCCGCGTGATTGATAGCGGACGCCACCCCGAGTTAACCTGTCCCTTGTTTCCCGCCAACAATATCAAATTACGCGGGAAATTCTACACAGGTGACTCGTCGAGGGAATACGAATTACCCGTCCGGGCGAAGATGCGACTACCTCGCATTTGTCAGTTGTCAAATGAAAAGTATTATCGCATAGTGGCAGTCTGTTGTTTGTGACATTTTTATCCAGCGTGTAGGTACTCGACGTTGTAAAATGCTTCAATTTCTAAAATTTATTTAATTAGGAGAATATCGCAGATATTTCAAAAGCATTGACGCGGTCTAGGAAGGTACGACTCGTATATATGCACATCCGAGTAAGACTTTGAGAATATTATATAGACACATCACAACGTCAAGAAGTTGTAAATTGTGGGCATTTTCTCTATAGGAGGGTTTGCGACGGTTGTAAATCGATGCAGAATGAACAATAATATAGCTATCGACGATATTCGACCTCCATTACAAAGATTAAGCTCCGCGATCTCACTCACAATTAAATCATAAAACGAGTAGTTAAACGCGGTGACACTGTTCCGTCAACACGCTTGATTGGGAAGAGAAAGTAATTGTGGACCCGAATGGCGTTTTTCCTTAGACCTTTACAGAATTTATGGATAATCTCATAAAACAAATCAATACCCTATAATAATCTATGAATTAGCTGGGATGTTAAAAGTTAACGATTCTAAGCGAAGTTAGTAAGATTCGTGAGTAAGATTCGGTAGTGGGATTCGAACCCAGACGGGTTCGAACCCCACAATGACAATGACAATGTGTCAACGGATTGTTTTCTTGCTTGAGGCGTGGTTTGTGATGCTTCCATAGCAGGTATGAATGGTTTCCACACACGATGCTACTTATTTATCCACCTAATGCAATATTGGCATGTTTGGATTTGATTACTGTTTGCTTTACCTATCGTTTATTTTTTCTTTTTGATACTTCATCGCTTCCAAGTACAAAAGCATTCAAGGTCACTTGCATAAATATTCTGAACCTCTTTTAAAGGTTTATTCAACTAACTGCGGGTTAAACGTTGGTTAAATTGGCTCTTAATTTATTTTGCTTATTGGTAATGACAATTTTTACAAATTCCGTAATAACTAAAAAGCCGTAATAAAACTCACAAATAATGCTTTCATTATATTATATCCAACCTTTATAATCATCCTTAATTTTTATTGTAAGTCAAATGATTCATAATCAATTTAATTTCCCATACATTTAAATACTAATTAGGATATGCTAGACCCAATAAGTTTAGTTGTTTTAATCATAAATTTGTAACTTAGTTAAACGCGTAGGTACCAAAGTACAAAATATGTAACTACATGTGAGCCTAGCTTCTAATTCAGACGTTCCGGGTTCTACTCAACATCTCAATACCGACTGGGTCATTTTTCGCCACAACGGCGGCACTTACGCCATTCTATTGAGTATAATATTGTCATTATGTATAGCTGTAAGCATTTCTCATACAAATAAATAAATAAATAATATTGAATACCCGATGTCAACTCAAACCCGTTTTTACGGATTATCCAGTAATGCATATAACTTAGGTTGTAAGAAAGGTTATTTGCAAAAAAAAAATATTTTATACAAAAATGTAGTCATTTAAACAAGAATGGCTCGGACAACTATCATATAATATCAACTGCTTCTTAACCAAGCAACAGCTTAGACTGCTTCTGTTACAGTGTTTAGTAGTAGTAAATTATTTAACCAGTTGTTGTTGCTGTAGTTGTTTTTCAAGTCCACGACCTACATACAAAAATTCAACTCTTTCACATTTGTACTTTTCGAGTTGAAAAATGCTACGGACGGATGCCAAAGGACGGGGATAGTAGCTTCTTAAACATTAATGTATGTATAGGAGCTAAAATGCACGAGACATGAAATAAATTTATTTTAAATCAGTTGCCAGTATAACAGTATCAACTCCAAGATGATTGAGAATCGACCACACATTGGTTGAAACTTTGTATTGCAAATGACCCCTTTTACCACCTTCTAAAGATTTATTCTCTATTTACTGGACACCCTGTACAAATTAAACCAACGTTTAAGCGAAGAGTGTGGGAGTAGGAGCAGTAAACACGAACTGAATGTCCGCCTACGGTGGAACTCTCTTTTGGGCATTTAAGAATATTTGGGTCAAGGCGAACGAACACCGCATCGACATCTAAAGTCGAAGAAAAATCGATGACATCGGAGTCATATATTACGCTTTGTTCCGACAAAGGTCAATAGAATTATTTTTATTTAGAGGCTTTTCGTGTAACCAAGGCAAGGCACGGAACCTCAGGTCTGCTGGAAGCGGATATTCGAGGCAAATGAGTTTTAACCACAGAGCAGAGAAGTACCTGGAGAGGGCACTTAGGGTCTGATTCCGTGTTCTTACGTCAAACGACCGCATTTGAACGGAGACCACTGTTGTCGGCTCTTATTTAAAAGTCTGAACAACGTTGTTTTGTTCAGTTAGACGTTGTAAAAGTGATAGAAAATGTAAAATAAAGAAGAACCATGACATATCATTTTATTTATAAGTATTACCTATTTTTACAAAATATAATTACTATTTTAGACAATTATAATGTATGGAAGAGGGGGATAGTAGCTTCTTTAGGTACTTCTGACCTCTGTGGCTTTATTCGTTTATCGCTATGCCGTGTGTCGATGGTCGTATTCTATAACTTTCTATGAATAAAGCACGAAAGTGTCATGAAAATTAAACTTCTATGAGATGGAGCATCGTCATAACTCAACAACAATGGTAACATAATCTGTGTCATCTGTCTGTCTGTATAATCTGTCATGGTCTCGTAATGGTAACATAGTATTAATTTATTATGGTCCTAACACCTTAGAAATCCGTTCCTAACCTAGAAAGGTATGTTTGATTATTAGTTAATAATCATTTTACAAAACCTTAAAGTAAAACCGTCTATAATAATAAGTCTAACAAAATGTAGTAAATTATAACTTTTTTCTATAAACCACTATGTAAATCTAAAACAATCATGAAAATTAAACAAATAAAAGTTCTGCACGTGAACAATAAATAAACAAACTATTTTAAAGAAAGAGAATAACCTAAAAGAAATTAGGCAATTTATTCACACATTAATATACAAGAGTAAAAATGTATAAAAAATCCTATTTGCTATTTGTTATATTTTTGTGATGCATATTTTTAGCCATGAAAAAACTGCCGTCGTCGATATAGAATATCTGTGTATTTTTTATTATATTTTATGTGTGCCAATCGGAAATTGACATTCGTGTGCATTTAAGTTGCTCTTGGAAATAATATTTTATTTTAATTAATTTATCCTTTTGGACAAATATCGCCAGTGGAATGCACGTGAACCATTCACCATGAACCACGCTTTTTCATCACGTTTTCACTTCAAAATGTGCTTTTATAACCGATACATACTCGTATCTATAATATTCCTTCACAGAAATTAGTTAATGAAGTACTTTTTGAGGAATTGAGAACCATGCAGACACTCCATTACTCAATATATACAAAACCATAAACAACCCACTCAGAAGTTTGTTAGTAATAACTAACATTTGAATTTAGTGTTTGTCTGTACAGACTGGAAGCCTAAATAAATAAAATCGCACGCAGGAAAGGACGATAATGTTGCATCATGTGAATGGATAATCATAGCGTGGACCTAATTAAGGCGCCACCAGTCCCTAAAACGTGTTTTGTAACGTATTTTCGTGCATTTTGTTGAAGTTATTCCCAACAAATGGCTAAAACTAAAAATACCACAATATTCTACATATATTAATTTAGTACTTTGCTTAAAAAAAAAAACGAAATACACCTTATTATAGTAATGAAAATAAATAAATAAGAAAGTGTTGTTTTTTTCTTGCAACGATTTTCTTTTAAGTTGTGTAAGTGACGCGAACCTAATTTTTTTTTCTAAAGATAGACAATATAATAATCTAGGACATTACATAAAAAAACACTTTTTTAAAATGATAATAATTATTTAAATACAAAAAACATGTTTCATCGATTCCAAATGTAACGAATTCGCGGTCGGCGAGTATATCCGTCTCTTTTCTACACGTCAATGTTCGAATAAAGCCTACTCTTTCAAATCTCAAGGACAAATGCGTCCCGGGGCGCCTTAAGAATATAATATCTACAGTTGAGTAGCACTACTTTTCTTCCATCCATATACCTCATCTGCCTAATAATCGCTAACACCATTTACACAGAGATGTCTATAACACCAGACAACAGTGGTCTGTCTACGAATGAATTTGCGTGGTCGAGTGTAACGAGTGTAACCAGTAGTGCTGGCTGGCTGCCTAAAAACTCATAACGAAAATGAATAAATAGTCAATAAAACCAGAAACAATTTCTTTTCATAAAACTATCGACAAAGCGTGACCGTCAAGATGTTTTACATCTCGACGCGTGACGTCTTCAAGCAAAGGGCAGCTGAACACAAAATATATTTGATGTAAAACAATGGTAACAATTTTGTTTCCCCCACTAGTCCCTTATTGTTGCATATAATTTACAGACTGGCATTCCACCATTGCGGCAGATAAACCGCTCATGTGTAGCCATGTTACACATTAGAAAGATCTCAAATATTAAGTATCCTTAATATAAAAAGATACATAACACTGTCTATGCTACGTTATACCTACTGGTTGGACTGCTAGCAAGAACCTAAACTAAGTATATATCCATCCAAAGAAATCGTGATTGTGTTTGATGCACAACGTATTATTTACGATATATAGGTGTGAAAAAGATTTTCATAATTGAAATGATTTTTTTTTATTGAGAATATGATGAGGTTGCACTATTCTTTTATTTTTTTCTTGCTATCGGCAGACAAAATTGATTAAAAAATAGTTTAAAACTAACCAGATTGCAGGTATATTTTCTTAAGTTGAGAGTGATGCCTATAAACTAAACTAGCTGACGAGCGTGCAATCTAATAATATAACGGTGTTTTCTGTCAGATATTCAATTAAACCGCGATATATTTATTTTATTTTTAACTCCTCTAGACTGAATCGGCACCTTTATTACTTAAATATCATACTGACAGAATAACACAGTCAAGTCGATAATTTGGCAATGAAATGTTTGATTTCCTTAAGGTAAATACTCGCTCGTAAAAAAAATACTTTGTCTCGTTAGTCATTAGGCGAAATTAAACGTTTTACGACCCAGTTAGTGCCACTATGGTGAGCATTCTTTATTAGTTTGACCAATATTTTGGAGTTAGCTCCGGTGTGATGTTTTCATAATTAGCACACAAGAGCCTTTTCGCGGACTTTAATTCCATTTTAAGCACAGTTTAATCCCTAGTTCGGAGTAAAAGAGTAAAAATAGATATTTGCAGGGCATTTTTTTTTTTTTTGACAGTAACTTAACATTAATTTCACATTAACCTAACCTAACTAGGCAATGCCCGTACTAAAGAAGACTACTAGAAGCATCGTTCTTATAAGCATAACCGTCTCACTCCGCAATATACAATTACAATTATTAGAATTGAATTGTATGCAATAATACATAAATAATTTTTTTTTTTTTTTTTTTATAAGTTCTTTATTTATAAACAGAATACATATTTAATTTGTTTGTTCACAAAACCCTTGCGGGTTTTTATGTGAACTCATTCGTTCCTAATTTAACTTATTTAATAACATTTATATATACAAAACATATTCAATATTCACTTAAAACACTTTTAGCAATGACGAGCTACACATGACGGTATGTATCCAGATGTCTCTAATTGTTTATTTATAAAAAAACGGTCACTTCCAGTCGCGTCGGTGTAATTATAATGAAATCGGTACGAGTACATCTCACACCGGTCGCTTCGAGTACATTCATCAACAAAAATACTATTTACAATATATTTTTTTTAATTCTTTTTTTAAAACGTAATTAGATAAATTATTAGATTGCTTTATATTACTCGAAAGGTTATTAAATAAAATTGGAACAATTCTCTCCAGCCTTCTTTTGCCATATTCATTGTTGAATTTGGCCACTTCCAAAATTCCTTTTGTTGTTTGCCTTGTTTTTATACTGTGCGGTATTTTCTGTTTATATTTCATAGAGTAAAATTGTTCCAATATTACCTGATAATCAATTTTTTTTTCTATTGGTAAAGTATTACAATATTTAAATAACTTATTTTCCTCACTTTTTAATTTATTTTTAATTTTTTTTGGTACTATAGTTTTTATTATTTGAAGCTGAAGTTTTTTAATTTTTTGAATGTATGTTTTAAATGTTAGACCATAAGTACTAATTCCATATGTTATTCGTGTTTCTGCAAGTGATATATATAATAATCTTAGTATTTTATAGGGTACTTTATATCTTAAAACCGATAGTTTGCTTAGTATTGCACGTAGGTTTTTACATACTTGTTCGATATGTGGACCCCAATTAAACTTTTCATCAATGGTCAGTCCTAAATATCTATTTGTAGCGACCTTATTTAAGGAGGGACAAGAGCAAGGCTTTTGTATGCTATGTAGACACGCGTCGAGGTGTGATTTTATTTCTATACTGTGGTTGCTTTTGTTGTGGGTGCTGTGAATATGAATGTAATTAGTTTTACTCGAATTTATGACTAATCCACTATCGTGAGCCCATTTGCATATTGAGTCGTATGCATTTTGCATTTTTTTTTGTGCTTCTACGATATCATTGTCCGCTGTCACTAGACAAGTGTCGTCCGCGAATTTTAGTATCTCACATTCTTTAATAACTCTGGCCATATTATTCACATACATAAGATATAAAATCGGTGCTAATACTGCACCTTGCGGTGCTCCATATTTTATTATTTTCTGATTGCTGACTTTGTTCCTAATTTTTACTGATATCTTACGATTATTTAAGTAATTTTTGAACCAATTAAGTAGTGGTCCTCTAATTCCGCATGTCTCAATTCTGTTTAATAACAAATCATGTTCTAAAGTATCGAAAGCTTTAGAGAAGTCAATCATGAGTACTATTACATGTTTTTTATCATTAAGACATGTATTGACATAGTTCCCAAATATCGATAGGAGTTGCGTTGTACTTTTATTACTTTGAAATCCAAATTGCCTTTCGTGCAATATGTTATTTTTACTCAGAAATTGTGCAATTTGGTTCCCAATATGTTTTTCCATAATTTTGTTAATGGCTGATAATATTGATATCGGTCTGTAGTTTCCATAAATTTTATGATTCCCGTTTTTGTATATAGGTCGAACAATTGATATCTTCAATTCGTCTGGAACGATACCTTCGTAAACGGACATGTTTATTAATTTAGCGATATCGGTGGATATTTCGTTCTTAATAATTTTTAAATCGCACATTCTTATTGAGTCAAAACCCGGAGATTTTCGTGAATGAAGACTATCTATGATTTTAATAATACTTTCTTTATTTGCTTTTTGGTAAAATATTGACATGTTACAATCAAAGTCAATGTCATTATTTTTTTCAATCTGAACGTTACATATTTTTTTAATTTTTGTCGTTTCACTTATGAAATTTTCGACAAACTTATTTGCTATCTCTACGTCCGTGTTATTACTACCCATGTATTGGATTATTACATCATCAACATTATTTTTCGATTTACCCATCATCTCATTAATTTCTGACCAAATTTCCTTTCCATTCCCATTGCATTCATTGATCCTTTTTAAATAGTAACTATTCTTGGCCCTCTGTATTGATTTATTTGTTTGATTTCTTATTTTATTATATTTTACTTTATTTGTTATATTACTAGGATCCTTTTTTACTCTTTGAAATGCTTTATCTCTATTTTTTATTTTTACAATTATTTCCTTTGTAATCCATTTATTATTTACATGTTTTGGTTTAATTGTTGTTGTATAAGTAGCATTGGAATAAATATTTTTGAAAGTAGATACTAAGTTATCGTACATTTTTTGGGAATTATCACAGTTTTTAAATATGTCATTCCAATTTGTAGCTATTAAATTTTCTTCAACCACTTTGTTATTTATTTTTCTGACCGTTAACTTTTTTGTCGTCGTCTGTACATTAGAGTTAGTTAATGCCAGCGCTGTCATATAGTGATCAGCGATTTTTGTTTTGATTATAGCGGTAGTAATTTGATCGGTTGTACTCGTTTTAATGAAAATATGATCAATGCACGATTGAGAAACTTGGCTTTGCCTAATTTCTTCCCGCGTGATATTCGATATACCTGTCATATACCCGTGCTGCGAGAGTGTATTTAGATATTGCCTCGATATATTGTTAATTGATTTAATATGTATATTTATGTTCATATCACCGCATATAATAACGTCATTTTTTTCTGGCAGTTCCGTAATAATTTTATTAATTTCACTAATAAATCGTATCTTGTTGGTATTTGGTGGCCTATATATGGCAAGTAAATATATTTTTTTCCTTTGTATCTGAATAGTTCCTAATATATTTTCAAAGGAGTAAGATGCGATTTCTTCTGATTTGAATTTTAAATGATTTTTGTAATATATTATTATACCTCCACCTCTCTGCAATTCTCTAGTGTGAGCATGTATGTGATATCCTTTCAAGTTATATAGGCTGACAAGGTTTAATTTTAGATTAACCTCCGTTAATATAATAACATCTATATGAGCTACGTGACTTTCAATTTGGCATTGAAACTCGGCGAAATTCAATAGCATCGATCGTATGTTTATATGCAAAATGGATAAATTTAGTGTATTTTTATAGAGTAAATATTTAAACCAATCGTCTATGTTTTTTTTCGAACATTCAGTTATGTTTGAGAATTCGTCTGTGTTCATTTTAAGGTGTTAAGCGTTATTTATTTTTTATTGTTATACGTTTCGTTTTTATGAATCCGGTGTTTCCGATATATTAGCCAAAAAATGTTCGTTTTTAACATGAATTACGCGCTGGTTCTCGCTGCGCCTCGTCAGCACCTTCCCGTTCGAGTACCATATATATTTGAAATTATTTTTTAATTTTTCTTTAGTTTTAAATAAAAGCGCTTTGATGTACGGTGTGAGATGTTCCCTTACCGATATGCGGTTGGCGTTTCCGTTCGAGTACACATTATCGTTGGTGAATTGGACCGCGGTCTTCGCCTTGACGAGCCAGGCGTCCTTCGGAATTTGTCCTTCTAGTTCGACGATTAGATTCGACGGGCGATCGGCTGCGTTCCCGCTTCTCTTCGGCCTCCAAGCGGCTTTGATGACGTTAGCGCCTTGGCTATTTTTGTTGTTCAGCCCCATCGCCAACAATAATTTATTTGCAGACTCGATTGGAGATTCGCTCTCAGGTGGTACCAGACCAAATATCTCCAAGTTATTTCGTTGAAGATTTTGTTCCATAGATTGCATTCGTTCTTCGAGGGCTTGATTCTTTAAATCTAAATGTCTGTTTAGGTTATTAAGATTATTCATAGTGTTATCCATTTTTTTTTGTTGATTTTCATATATTTTTATTTTTTTTTCGTAGTCCTCGATTTTCTCATTAAAGAACTCTAAGGATTTTTTTAGTTCTGACAGTTCGAGTTTAATAGTTTTGCGTACTTCCGCTCTTAGCTCACTTATAATGGTATCGGTGTCGATCGGTGTAGAGCCTTCCGGTGTCTTGAGGCCCTTTCGCTCACCCTCCGACGTGTCCTCTTCAGGGATGATAACGGAGAGTCGTTTAGGGTTCTTGTTACAATCCTTGCACGTCCATTGAACGGCCTTGGTTGATCCTAGCGCGAGCAGTTGATCGCGACTCAGTCCAGCACATTCTGCATGCCACCAGTTGTTGCATTTACCACTACATAACAATCCGGCATATTTCTTTGTAATCGTTTTGTCACACGCGACGCATTTCATAGCTGGCATTTTACGATATTTTCAGGAGGGTAGAAACCTGCTTTTATCTAAATGTTGTACACGTAAATTTACGGGTCACTAGTAGCGCGAGCGGGTATGTCTGTCTATCGTGAGCGTTATGAACGAACTATCGTTAATAACACGCAGGTAATAATAATAACAATAATATATAATACTATATATATATAAATAATAATACATAAATGTACAGTTAATAACTGATACATAATTTTAATAATAATTTATTTATTTATTTATTTTCTTATGGGAAAACACACAGTATAACAATAATATTAACAATTAAGAATTAAGCAGATAACAAAACCGATTATGGATTTCCTACATGTTCACAAACATACTATTATACAGTAGGTATGAAGACGTCAAACTCAATTGATGCAAATCAAATTATTAAAATACAAACACGCAGGTAATTTATTTATTATAAAAATATAATGTAGTAATTATACACATATATTGTCATATATACACTCAAACTAAAAAATAGATATTACCCATTCCATTCGCAATTAGTCCGACGAAGAAAACAATTGAACCCAACATTCATCTACCTAAAATATAATTTATCTTTTTACTTACAGGACGAAAACAGAGACAAATCAGCCTATGTATAGAAATAACGAAATAGTTGTTGTGTGTCCTGTTGATTTTGTTTTCCGCCACCGTCGCTAATGCCGACCTAATTTTAGCGGATTTCGGCGCCCAATAAACCCGGATCTTGATCGTTAGAGTACCGTAAAGAGCAAGGGCGGCGACATTGACACTTTTACGTCGATTTACAAGGCACAAAACAAAATGGCTGGTAAAACATTAACGGGAGCCTATTTTAACAGAAAACCGATGATGAGGCGACGGTCGAATAAGGCAAATCGCAATACTTCGCTTGTTGGGCGAAATGCGTCTGGTAGCGTGACGCCTTGTCATCGGTTTGTTAGTGAAATCTGCATTAGCTTCACTATATAGCATATCCTTTGATAAACAGGGCATCCCAATACTATTAAGTACCGAAGACTTAAGGGGGGTATTGTGTAACCTATGCGTAAGAAACGATATAAAAAAAATTGTTAAAAAAAAATATCCCAAATTTATTTATACAGAATTAATAGATTAAACAATAAAACAAAAAATATATAAATAAAAAATAGATTAATTACCGACCATTAGGTCCATTTTATGCAACTTTCCATGCCTTTCCTTCATGAAATTACCCATATTCAACTCGATAATCTATATTTGTTTATAAGTGTATCTCCCAGGGTACCGAAGAGGAGCACTGAAGAGTCGTCATACTAAACAACATGTTCAGAATGGTACTTGGCAACATTTACAATTTTAATTTAATTAATAGAGTATGTATGCCAGTCGCATCGCACTCTGATTTTTAGGTTTTTTGAGACCTACTGGTTTATACCTACCTAATGATAGCTATGTGTATTTTAACACGGTCTCATAGCTTAATTCGTACGGCTTGTGTTGTCGGGGAGGCGCTATTGGGCGTAGTTCCGACAGTCTTATTGCTGTTTCCATGATGCGAGGCCGTTCATTGCAGGCAAACAACATCTCGCAAGTCTGAAACTGAATGTGTTTTTGTGAAAAAGCGCCGTTGAATATTGTCCAGAATTGAACCCGGGGCCTATGTATTCCCGGGGCCTATAAACAGGCGCTTATACCACTGCGCCACCAGGCCGTTGCTTCATGGTTTTAGGACATAAGACAGTGTAAGAGTTCGATCGGAATCGGTTTTTTCTAGTTAATCCGGAACAAACAAACATATTATTTGTTGTTTATTCATATCATATGTGATTTATCACAATACTACATAAAAAAATAAAAATGAAGCCAGTAAGAAGAGATTAATCCAGTATTTATACCAAGCACAAAGTAGAAAGCGATTTTTAAATTTTAATAGTATTTTTACTGCCTGAAATAAAACTGTAGATTTTTTTTGTGTTTTTGAATAAAACCGACTGCGCACGTGTAACAGAGCTAATTTACGTTACCGCCCAAGGCGAACGTGTGTTTTTTCTACGTAACGTAACGTTATGTGACTCGGGAAAGAACGAGCGAGTAAATTCCCTCTCTCTGCTAGGGCGGGTTTTACGTGACGCCACGTAGCTCGCTCCACGGCTGACCGCCTTACAGCGCGCTAGTTGCTGGAGCGCTAGCTACTCTTTACAACATCCCTCAACAGTCAAATCTTGCCATTTTGATGTGTAAACATTTATACCGAAACCCGAGGTTCGTGACGTTACGAGCGTACGCTATGCGAGACTATGCGTGCGAGAAAGCGGTCACCCAAAAGAGAAAGAGAGTACTGACCCGCGACCTTTGGGCTGACGATCTCAAATTTCTCACGATTTAAATTTTCAACTCTTTTATTACATTCTCTCACGAACGATGATGTTTACACATCATAGCCGCGAGTCCTTTTTTTTTATTTTTTTACGTTTGCGATTTGGATAATTTGGAATCTTAGCGAACCTGGAGTCTCCCGCAGGAAAACTTTCATATGATGTGTCGTACAATCAATCTATGGCGAATGCGGGTACTTCGCCGACCAGAAAACCTGATGTTTTTGTTTATCATTCCCCCACGGGGGTTTTGCTACTCGGCTGCCCCTCAATTACTGCTGGTGAGTACAACACTTATCGCACTGCAGAGATGTCAGCCATATTTAGTGTCTGGAAGTCCGTATGCAACTCATACAGGACGTATTTAAATTCACTCTTAGGATGTCAATCTATTTCGACAACTAAACCGTTCTCACAAAAAAAGCACTCTGTAACTCTATGTTATGACTATTTGAATAGCTCGTAGATTTAAATATAATATTAAATGGTCGTTGTAATACCAACGACGGCTGATTACGAGATATCGATCGCGTGTCGTCAAGCCAAAGGAAATTTACACCAAGGGTTTAATTAAATTAATGAATTATTTTCGCATTTTTTTTTTGTTATAATGTCTTACTCATAATAGGGAACATAAACACCCATTAGGCCTCGGAACATTATATGTATTCGAATTTTTAATGGTTTCATTTGAAGATAATGTTGGTTAGGCAATACCCTAAGAAGTCCCTAACTTTCTTTTAAATATATACAAAGTAAAGTTCATAGACGGTGGGTAAATATTTAAACATTTAAGGCGCCACCAGTCCCTAAAACGTGTTTTGTAACGTATTTTGGTGCATTTTGTTGAAGTTATTCCCAACAAATGGCTAAAACTAAAAATACCACAATATTCTACATATATTAATTTAGTCCTTTGCTTTAAAAAAAACGAAATACACCTTATTTTAGTAATGAAAATAAATAAATAAGAAAGTGTTGTTTTTTTTCTTGCAACGATTTTCTTTTAAGTTGTGTAAATGACGCGAACCTAATTTTTCTTTCTAAAGATAGACAATATAATAATCTAGGACATTACTTAAAAAAAAACACGTTTTTCAAATGATAATAATTATTTAAATACAAAAAACATGTTTCATCGATTCCAAATGTAACGAATTCGCGGTTGGCGAGTATATCCGTTTCTTTTCTACACCTCAATGTTCGAATAAAGCCTACTCTTACGCCAAAGTAACAAAGATTAAAATATCTTAATTAGATTTCATTGACATGACAATGTAGCACAGAACCAGTTAGTGTCTATATCCACTAAACAATGGTCAAATGCGTGGGAGAATATTTCTTCGAACAGCTGGGTAATTAACATAGATGTTTGGAAAGATGTATTCATTGTCAAACTTTATCACACCGTCCGAACTGTTATTTTTTTTTAATTGAGTACAGTTAATTGGTTTAGGTCAGCGACTGTGATATCGCTCCACGATGAATAAAGTCAAACGTGTTTTTTTTTTTATTTCGTGTCTCTTTCCCTGGAACCTTATCTATAATACTAGTTTCTTATTGTAAGGTTTCATTTTATGACAACTGGTTGGGCGGTTCGTTCAACTTCCCGCCCATGAGATAAACCCATCTCGAAATATAGACAACCTAAAAGCGAACAAGCAAACGTTATAGTCGATAAGATAGTCCAATAGAATTTATTTCCATACTGAATTCAGATTGTCGAATTTATATAAAACGCAGCGAATGAACAAAAAATAGACAAAAAATGATTCTGTTTTTCATAATTAACCAACAACGGTACAGAGTGTTCATGCATTTGATAAGACAGAACGATTTAAAGACACGCGCAAGACAGAGAAGAGCGCCACCGGAAAGAGGACCTGCATTTCCGTGCTCCAAGGCTGATTTTAGTAAACGTAGGCGGCGAGTTGTCAAACATTCATTTGCCACACCTCAATTTATGTTTATTTTTATTTCTAACTCTTAGTACAACAAACAAAAACACGCATGTAACATAATTTATGTTTCTGTGCATTTTTTCATGTGTAAACATTTATACTTTGACCCCACGTCCCTTCAGGGTGGTGTGAATTACGATTTGGTTGATCTGTCAGTGGCGCTCGTCGTGACTATTATACTAAGTAACTGACGTTTATTATCTAAAGAGAGTTTTGTCAGCTGAGTTTTAATTGGATAAGAGGAGGTTGGTATTTATTATATAGTAACTGACATATATAAACGATTGTGAGTAAAAATTAAATAAAAAAGTACGCCATATTTAAAATTTTAAATAAAAAATCACGCTATTGGATTGGAATTGTGTTTTAGTTATAGTTTAAATTTTGAATAAATAAATAAAACTTTCACTGCTATATTGAAAAATATTAAAAACCTATTCATTTATTTTTTTCATATTTCATATTTCTGATGAATAATATTAATAGATTTAAGATTTGGAATCCTTAGATTTAGGTAATTAATTAATGTGAAACGAACACGTCACTAAACTGAAAGTCTATTATAATGCGAAATGACCATGAAAGCCGTTTTACAGTCCCTAAAAAAAATAATCAACTTTCCAAAATATCCACTTTCAGAAACCTTAGACAACCAGGGCTTTGCCAATGCAGACTGTAGTCAATTTAATAACGATTGTGACCTCGATTTGATGATCGACACATTAATTGATAAAAATTACAAAGCAAAAGATTAGTGTTTCAATAATTGACTTGCTCTAAATTTTGTGAATAAATAATTGTATGTAAGTAGAACGCATTAAATGTCTCTTGATAGTGAATGAAGTGAAAAGTATGCTATACGTAATCATGTGGATGTAACAAGCACAAGTCAATGTTATATTTCTCAACTTTCCTCCCGGTTTGTTATCCAACGTGTGTTTTGGACGTTGGATAACAAACCGGGAGGAAAGTTAGTCAAATTAGAGTATAGGTGTTAGGGCGTAAAATTAGTCCCAATCTAATTCCCAAAAATGATTACAATTATGTTTGACCTGGGTCAAACATAATTGGACGCCAAAGATTGGCCGTACCACGCAACTAGGTATTAACCGCGGCCTTGTAGCGCAGTGATACGTACGCTTGCTTCTCACCTCGAGGTCTCGGGTTCAAAACCAAGCGGTTTAAGGGGGTTCATACAGTCGTGTTTAAAAATTGGAAATTGGCGCAAGAAAGAGATTTATCGCGGCGTCCTACTCTATTGTTCACGTCACGGCGGATTCCGACGCTGGTGCAAAGAGAGCGCCGTGCACACTACTATTGCACGCTTCTTCTGGGTCTGTCGTTGAACACCAGCTCTGATCATGTGCAATATAAACTAGTTACAACCGTTCATAAGTTTATATTTTTATTACCAAAATAAACGCGACTAATCATAATAAATTTTACCCGACGCTTCTCCTACCGTCTTTTCTTTTTAAACCTCCACGTTCGATTTTAATTGAAAAATCGTCACTATATATATTTCGTCACTATATACATTTATGTATGTAACTAGTTTATAATCCACCTTTTTGAGTGCCTTAAATTTGCTAATGCCTTTTCATATGTTTTAACCGCTGTATAAAATATACATCGATTGTATTTACTGTTTAACATTGCAAATTCCTATACATTCCTGACAACTTATGTTTGTTCGTGGAAATGACTTATCGTATCTTAAAAATCAGCCTTAGAAATAATTGTAGTTTTAAATAAAACATTTATATCATTCCGTAAAGAAATAAATATTTAAATCTAGTATTTTAATATTTAAATTCCCCGCGTTCCGGCGATCCGAACGGAATGCGTTGCAGCCGCATAAATTGACCTGCACAGGCGCAAGCCAAAGTCAAATTTCCCGCCAAAAATAAATCCCACGGCGAGGAATTCCAATATGTCCGCCGCGCGGCGATGTCTTCTTGTGTTTGCCTCTATTACTCGATTAAGATCATTTCGATAGGGTTTAGTTTAATATTTTTAATTGCCATACACTAAAATATCTTCAATCAAATTTAATTCCCTATCCCATATGCAAAATCTTCAAAATCAAGCCTTTTCGGAGCAATGAGTTACTACCTCCTTTTTTGAAGTCGGTTAAAAAGAGTAAATGTTGTTTTCTCTGATACTCTTTTAGCAGTAGGCACAATTAAAGCGCAAATTAAATACTTATATAAATTACTGTCTATTGTATATGGAGATATTGCCTTAATTGGTTATAATTATATTTATTTGAATAAAATAAACTGTAAGTAACATAACAAACAAACCGTCTACCACTTATGTTTAATTGACAGTTTCAGCACGTTTCGGTATAAATTAAATAGTAAGTAATTCGATAAGCCTAGCACGCGAGACCGCGAACGAGTGTTATATTTGCATATTTTATTAAAATGAAATCTGCGAGGTGGTTTTGTAGTTATACAAAAAAAAAACACAACCTGCTGAAATGTCAGCCTAAGCTAAAACAAACAGCACACACTTGCTTCATAGCGGTCATCGAGCGGACACTTTTACTTATTTAAATTTTTTATATTTTCACTTTTAATATAGATCCAGAACATTTTAATATTTCCGCTCTGAAGTTCGTCGCATGTTGCAGTTACAATAGTATCACAATATGCACAAGAGTTATCGTCAATCTTAGATATTGAGGACCTGGGCCGACTGATGAATTCGAAAAAATATTTTCATTTCTTTTTGTACGAAAAAAATAATTAATCCAATAAACTGTGCTTATCGGGATAAACTGAATACGTTACTTAACGTAATTGTACTAATATTAAAACCACAGTTGACAAAATAGGATCTTCCTACCCTCTTCCTTCCGACCATGAAGCTATGAGGCAATTAGTGTTAGCATTCGCGAAACGACTATTTTTTTATGTAAATCAGCAATAATCTTTTGACGGCAAAAACTACTTTTTATAATTATTTATAAACATTTAAAGTAGCTGCTCTATTTGAGTAGATTCCGAGGACTCGAGCATTCGAGCCAGAGACTGCGCCCTTACTATAGAAAACTTTTTGAAAACGGAAACTTAAATATGCCAGTTTTTTATTACAAGAGCCCAATACTATACGTTTTGAATTTCTATCTATCAGAATGTTTACATAACTCTAAACCGGTTCAACAGATTTCTTTAAATAAAAATATTACAAATGTTCTGGTCTAGATAGGCGCCAAACGTTACATTTCACGAATTCGAAATAATTTTGGAGTTTGGGACAGGTGCTAGTGATTTCTAAATTATAAATTATGTTTTACCAATTCCAACTAACCTCAATCCAGAGGCAGTTGATGAAAATCCAAGCCAATGAGTAACCCAAAGTGCAAAAGCAAGGTGATTCTGTTTAGAACTAGATGAAAGATTATGGAAATTTATAAACCATGGTGAATATGATGAGGATGTAATCTGAGACAAAAATGGTATTGGTTTAGCTATAGAATTTGCTCACTAAATCCGCCCCGAGAATCCTCACAAAACAGAGTAATTAATAATCAATATGACATATATGTAGGTAATAAACATATATTTTTACTTATTACTTCAATACACCAAGTTTACCACAATATGAGCAAACTCTAACCAAGTTAATAAAACTGGTTAACATAAATTTAAAAAAAAACTCAAAAATCAAAAATTCTGTCGTAAAATCAAACCGCGTCATATGATGAATATTAACTTTAAGAAATATAAGTAAGGAGCTTCATTACAGTAACTAATAGCAAAAATGTCCACTCACTTTGACAGGCATGCTGGAGCAAGAACACTATCAGCCTCCTGACCCCACTCTTATTTGGATGCCTTCTGCCCTTTCGAATTCCCCGGGAAGACTTCCGGCTCCTCAGCCCCGACAAGTATCTGGAAATTGGTCTCTTTTTCCTGTTCACTTCATTCATCCTAGTTTCCTTCCTGGTTCCGGCAACCGGTGAGTTGCCAACCTTGAATTGTTTAACCGGAGAGTAGCGATGATCGCACGCAATTGCGGCGGTCTTTTGCTTATTTTTACATTTTCTCTTTATTGGAGGTAGGGTGGACTTTTTTTGACTTAATTCTGGCGTCTGCCAAGCCCTGGTATTCACCTCCAGCGTTCTTTGTTGTACCTTAGCCGCCGTCCGCTCCAAAGGCGGGAGGACGTTATTTCGAGGAAGATATTGACGCTTTTCATGATATTCCTGATTGAAATACGTTTCTCGTACCCGATCGTAAACATGGCAATCGTGATCAAAATGCCGAGATGATACACTCGAGCTCAAGAAAGGAGTAAATGCTTCAGATGTGGATGACGACACATTCAAATTACAATGTCCCGAGAAGCATCCGCTATGACCACTCATATGACGCTGGACGTCACTCCTGTCATCCAAGTTTATTCTAGAAAATGTGTCCTCAACGCGCTGCGGGTCGAAGCAGTTCCTTGTGGACAGTCCGAAATGTCCCAACTCATAAAGTGGTCTATCTCGTTTGGTTTTCATGTGGCCGAAGATGTGATGCCTATGATATTCATCTCTGGGATTTTCCTCGAATCTCTTGTGCTCCCGTGGAATGTGATGCGTGGTAAACGAGACTGCCGGAGTGATGATTGGAGGGTCGGGAGACAGAATCCCGAACGGATGTGAGAAGTAGAACAAACATAACGGCGGAGGCTGAAAAAAAGATATAAATATCAATAAGAATCAATAAAAAGATAGAAAAAGAAGAAGAAAGAAAAATATATATATATCAATAAGAATCAATATTGGAAATACTCGTTCAACATGTTATCGTGTTAAATAAAAGAGACGCCGGGTCACATATTCTGCGGATAGTAAATAGATAAAAAAAATCAAAAAAGAAATAACACCGACTTCAAAATAAATCGAAAACCAATAAATCTAGAAATAATACAATAAACTTCATATTGTTAGTAAACAATATAAAAACAGATTCACCAAAACGTTGAAGTTGGTGCAAAAACACACCATCTGCAACTTCTCAATCGCCTTCGTTTTCCGGAAAACAGCTGTAACCCGAGTTGTATTAAAGGTATATTCATCTCGAGTAGTTTCTAATAAGTATCTACTATTTTCCAATCTCTAATATCTGCTCTGGGCGAGAATATCACATGGTATGTGAACTAAATTTTCTTTTTTTTTATTATTAAAAACAGTCATAAACATTACAGTCGAGCATATAACATAAAAGATCTGTTAAATAAATATTTTTCTAAGGTATCAACAATATAATGTATCTTATGTGGACTTTATTTAATGACCAAATATATCCAGCTATTTTACCCAGCACCATAGTTTTATATTTAGGCAGGTGAAATGGAATCATTTGTTATTAGTACTATAAGCTATCTTGTAACCTAAAATTGTATATAAAAATATCCTCGCGGCACAGTGATCAATAGTTATTAACTATGTTCAATAGTTGATTTAATTATTTACTTTTTGGTTTTTAATCTACTTTATCTTATTAATATTAATGTAGTTTATTATCATGATTATTTTTTCGCCCTACATACTTCCTATAAGTAACGGAAAAGCTTTTCCGAAACTTACTGTGCTTGAATGTAGATTGTTTTTTGCTCACAGAAAAGTTATGGTCTTTGTCGAAAAACGTGAGGGTGATTTTTTAAAAGAAATAAAGTAGAAAAAAACTGTTTAAAAATAACCGAGTATCAATAATAATAATACAGTACTCAGTCCAGATTCGACGTCGAGAATATTCAAAGTGCTTTTCTTAAAAAAAAAACACTCATTCAATTACAGACTTTGGGATGAATTGTCTTGCTGACATGAATGTCTTTGCACCATGACATAAAATAAATTATTTACTATTTAGAACGCCTACTAATAGCTCCACCCCAAAATAAGCCATGTAATTAATATTATTATATTATTTACTATTTAATTACGTTGACCGAAATAAACGAATTAAATAATTTCACCAACCTTTATATCATCTGTTGTTGTCGAAGCGTCTGATTTTCCTTTCATATTTTCAGTAAATTTCTGTGAAAATCGCACTTATAAGCGTACACATTGCACATAACTTTTTGTCACAAAAAAATCTAAGACGCACTTCACAACTTCGCTATAGTTATGTTATTTATTTTTGTATAAAACATCACTTACTACTACTATTGAGAGGACCAAAATCTTTTTTAATAATAAGACAACATACACGTCTTACTCTAAGATGTGATCACGATTGATGTGCGATTCGGAGTGAAATTTACAACTACGCATTCCCAATGCACAATGAATAAATAATAATCGCCGATTAGAGATTTATTGTCGGCAGAAAATTAAATAGACTGCGACGATTGTTTATAATTAAAACAGAATTGCATCGAATGAGATTTTAATTTATCGGCCGTAAGAACGAAGCGAGAGAGGTCTAGGTTTTATTGTGAGAATTTGGCGAATTTCTCTTTTTGTTTATTTGAGGTTTTGTAAGATTATTTGTGATTTCAAACGCGTGGACCGGTTTAAATGAAATCTGAGTATCGGTCGATCCACATGCCGCAGTGATACATTATAATACGAATGATCAATAAAATACTAGAAAATTAAAATATATATGAAATCGTATTAAAAGTTTATAATTTTACTGATTTTATTATTTTCATCATGTTTGAATTAAATTAGAAATATTTCATGTGAGATTTTTTTTGAGAGATTTCTCTACCCTGTTGGTTCGTATTTTATATTATTAAGTGAAACATAATTGTTAAAATCTGTTATTTTATAGTATTTGAAAAATGTTCCGTTTTTTGTTTCCGCTTTAATAAAAATAGTTACGCGATGTTGGGCCATATATAATATACACCATGTTTTTATACCATTCACAATAAAAAAATCCAGATTATTGCCCTGCGATTTCACATAAGATTTCTTTTGACCTTGTATCAAAATTCATCATGGTTTCCGAGTAAAAAAATTGTAAACTTTACATGATAATGTGAAATCGCTCTTGTCATAAGTTGAACGCTAGGAAGGCCGCGCCGTGTTGAGCCATTGGCCGACCTTGCCGAGCGCCTGCGAGCAACAGGGGCGTTTTAATAAAATGTTTCCCAATTACGTGAAAAACGAATTCGAAATTTCAAAGAAATTGTTTTAATGTTTGAGAACGCGGTTGAACGCATGGCGCGAGATCGGGAAATGACCTCTTGCCCGCTCGGTTCGCGTAGGACTTCGAAGAAACACCAAAGTTTTTAATAATAACTAAATATTTTAGTATGAATTTTTTTTTTCGAAATTATTATTTTTTTCGTGAGACCGGTTTAGTGGTCGATACCCCCTAAAAGGACAACAGTGAATATAAATATAACGTGTATAATAATTAAAGAAATTCAACTAAATTTAGTAAAACAAGTTCTTAAATTCTACAACAAACTACCCGGGAAGCTTAAAAAAATACGTGAATTAGGCCAAATTCATAAATTTATAAAAGTACTAGCTGACCCGGCCACGCGTTGCTGTGGCTAAAGTTTTTGTTATATTACATTATAGTAAACAATCTAAGAGGAACAATAAGAGAACATCAGTCACGGAGTCCACTATGCTTTTTCACACAGATGGTATTTGTAAAAAAATATGGTGATCTCCTTATTTGACTTTCTACTACTATAACCCTTTAGTACAATGAAATTATTTACGAACTAAGACGAAAATGTTGATGTTGGTATACAAATTCACTGGATTGAGATTTGAAGGGGAAGTACGTTGAACACAATTAATTAAAATGTTCTTACACTTGATACTAAGCAGAAATCAATAGGTAAAAAATAAAAATTTATCAGATTTATTATTTCCATTTAATTTTATAACAAATATAAGTATATTACAGTATAATACAGTAAATAACATGTGACGCTTAAACTCATGAATGAGGTAGGCAAGGCAGACAGTCTTAAACTTTTAAACATTAATATCTTTTTTTTGAATTATAAATACTTTCAATTTCAATTTAATTTAACACCAATCGGTGCACAATGTTTTTGGTTAACCTGTCTTTAGCTAACACAAATAGATTCGACGGTTTCCCAACACGTGAACACGCAACATATAGTTGCCCATGAGAAAAACATGGATTTTCCAAATCTAAACCACAAATGGACATTGTTTGACCTTGAGATTTATTTATAGACATGGCGAAAGCTAAACGAATTGGAAACTGTAGCCTTTTGAAGGGTATGGTAGAATCTGATGGTATCATCGGAATACGTGGCAGCAGGACCACTTTTCCTTTAAACTTCCCAGCCAAAATGGTTGCTTCAAGAATGTTTCCGGTGATCTTTTTGATGACCAAACGCGTACCGTTACATAATTGAGGTGGATTCAAATTACGGAGGAGAATAATAGGGGAACCAATCTTTAATCGAAGATTATGTGGTGGCATTCCAGGGATATCTAATGAATTTAAAAATTCAATCGGAAAATTTACACTTTCATTTTCATCAACAACAGTATCGATTGATTTAAAAGACATCAGATCGCCTGGTAACAACTGTTGTATCTGGAAGTTAATTTCGTCAACATCAACGTTTTTGGCTGCCAAAATCGCCCGTTGACTAAGCCATTCATGATTCAAATAATTATTCTGTATATCCGGGAAAATACTCTGAATCAATTCAGTTTTATCCTGAACAACAGTGCAAAAATTGTCTGGTAGTTTAATGCATTGCGTATTTGGTTGCAGTTTTATTTTACCGTTCCCAATATCTAGTAGTTGTTCGGAAAATATTAGTGCTGATGGATCATTTTGCAATTGTACTCGCATATTTATGGTCAATCGAAGTGTTTCAACACTTCGCCATAAGGATGATTGTTTCAAACATGCATTAATCTCATCCGCGAAAGTAGAGCGAGGTATAACCGGTAAGGTCTGCCGGAAGTCACCAGACAAAAGTAAGATAGCACCACCGAAAAGTTTATTATTGCTGTTTAAATCTTGCATAGTTCTGTTTAATGCTTCAAGTGAATATTTGTGTGCCATTGTGCACTCATCCCAAATTATTATAGAACTCTTCCGCAACACTGCAGCTATTCCACTATTCTTTTTGATGTTACACATTGCATTTGGTTTATTATGAACGTCCAATGGCAGCTTGAATGTTGAATGTGCTGTTCGCCCACCATCCAGTAAAGTAGCCGCAATGCCTGACGATGCTAATGCTAATGCGATTTTTTGTTGCGACCGTATTTTGGCAAGAATCAACGATATTAAAAATGTCTTACCGGTTCCACCGGGTGCATCCAAGAAAAAAAAACCGCCTTGTTCAGCAGCAACAGCCAGCATAATCCGATCATAAATAATTTTTTGTTCTGCTGTCAGTAATGGTTCACTGTTCATGATAATTGTTGCTAAACTTCCATGGTCATATTGATTTTCTCGTTGTAAATCGGTATTGACTAAGTCGGTGGCTGGACGATTAGGTGATGGCATACCATAATGATTAAGTGGTAAATTTGAAATAAGAACACATAAATCCTCGATCAAGACCAATGCTTCATTGTACATCTCTGGTGTATAATCTATGTTTTGGCATTGATTTGTTTGTCTAATTCGGTGCAAGATGTCTTCTGTCATACAATTTTTATATTTTTCCCACAAAGTTTGTGCTTGCGAGGGATAACATGTCGCCAAAATAATTGCAAACAACTGACGAATGTTATTCGGTGTTGATGTCAACGCAGCATCAGCAAGCGTTAAGTCCCAATGGTTATCGTCTTCTAGCAATTGCAGTTCACGACATGCATCCTGGTATGTATTGAATACTCGACCATTAGCTGTTCGTAAAAATTCAAAAGACGTTGGTCCGGGAACATTCACCAATAACAAACGTAAATAGAAGCACTCACGTTGCTTTGGATGTACCGTGTAAAGTCTCCCCAATGTCTTAGCTTTGAATATGCCTGTAATGGAAGGATGTGGTTTTCCTTGTTTCCGTGGCTCCCATTTTTTACTGGATTTGTTCCATGTGAAATAACGTGGAACATCACCATACACCAATGTCTTCGCGAATTGGCCAAAAACATCAGGTTTTTGACACAATGTAAAAAATTCAGTTAGAGTCGTTTTCGGAGCTTCGAACGCTCTTTGGAGAACATTTTCTTCAGTGAAGTATACACGTTGACCGTTTTCAAGATGTATTGCCAGATGTTGGACAGCAGGATCTCTTTCGTGGATGGGAAAGCTGAGAATATGCCAAATAGCTTCATTGCTGCTAATGTATCTGCCCATTTGGTATCGTGCTATTTCGTCATTTTTATTTATGTTTTTTACTTCAAATATGGCCAAATCACTGCCTTTGTTTACATATTTACAAATATACTTAATTGATTTAACAGAACTGCAAAGCTCAACATTGATATGAGCTTTGTAAGTTTTTGAAAGTAGTGGTGAGTATGGTACCACCCACTGATTATCAAACTCAACTTGATTTGGAAAGTTCGGCAGTCGCATTGTAAATGTGTGGCCACCATTCTCAGTACTTCTGCGGCGATACATTGGATAACCATCAATATCCGTGATCGTGTCATTCGTATGCGGCTTTGGGAAGTTTTTTTTACATTTTCCATTTTCCATGCACGGTGACGTCATGTTGAAAACACCGCATGGCCCATGGATCATGTGTTTGGTGACAATATCAAATAATTCTTGATCAATTAATGGGTCTGGAATTTCGGCTGAAATTATTTGATCGATTTCTTCAGGACGGATTCTATCTTTAAGCCAAACCAAAATGTGGGCATGAGGCAAACCTCGCTTTTGCCACTCTATCGTATACAGCCAACAACGTGTGATACCAAAAATTGTATATTTAACAATAAAATCAATTAAGGATTTCAATTTTTGTTTAAACACACGTGCAGTTAAATCATGACGATGAATGGCTTGTTGTCCTGGCAATAGTAAAGTTTGTATCTCTTCCCAATTCGGATTACATGTGAATGTAATAAATAAATCCGGTCGGCCGTAATGACGTACGTAAGTCATCGCATCTTGTATGCATGCATGTTCCGTGCCGTTCCGTATCGACATCTGTCAGTTTTATGACTGAATCTACCAGCATGTTCACCTAATGGTACTTTGTCGGCTTTTATGACGATTTGATAATTGTCATTTTGCAGTCGTGGCGAAACTCTTTTGATCAATTGAATTAGTTGATTGTGATCTTCTAAAAAATTTTCCAATAATATCACAATTGCTCTTTCCTCTGCTTGTTCAATAAAATTATACTGGCACCGAGTCGTCACGCGCTCTTCACAATCGCCCATAAAATAAAAAGGTATCGACATCTGTCAGTTTTATGACTGCCAAATAATAACGGACAAAAAATTAGCGATAAATTAAAATTGCGACTATAATTTGAGATTTAAACTATCCTATCTCTCAAGTGCACATCGAACTGCACATGGTGTTCAAATTTTATTATTAGTCCATTATTTTATTATTAGTCCATTGAGGACAAACATTGTGACACGAGATTTATATATATTAAGATGTATGAATGTACAAATTCGCAAATTTAAAATTGTTTGGTTCTAAAATAATTCTTACAACATTGCAAAAAATATTATGGAAATTAATATCTTATATCTTGAATAACAATTTATTTACATAATTATTTTATCGTCCAAGACTTCATAGTTCTGATTTCAACAATAAGAAATAAACAATAATAATTATAATACTTTACTACAGGAATTTATATTTGGTGACAGAGAACTGAGAATTAGACAGAGTTCAAATCTTTTAATAATATTACGAACTTAGAATTAGCAACATGCCTTTCGTGTACTATCGCTGTACTACTCTATAAAGTACAGAGTACGACAACCCTTTATTTAAAGTCATGCACGCTGCCATCAGCGCTATAGTTAAGTTATTAAGTGTGAAGTTATTCATTCGTTTAAGTTGTAATTTCACGTCCGATCTCCATTCCAGCCGTTAAACGACACGGCGAGCGTCTGCAAAACGGTTATTTTTTTTTTAATGCGATTACGTGCGCAAAAGAAAATAGAAAATAAATATGTGGGTCGTGTTCGTGGCTAGAAAGCAAATGATGGTCGTAACGCCCATTATAATACGCCTCGCAGATGAATATGCGATTGTGATTCTTTTGACAGAACAATGAAGGCATGTCCGATTTATATTACAACTTTTGGCGTTTTTTTACGTACTCAATTTTAAAGATAACATTTTGACAAGTTACTTATTTGGCTTTCCTTCTCGAGGCAATCAATACACATTATAAACGTTTCATATCGTTTACGAAATGACGGCGAAATTAATTCAACTTGAACCTACTGAATTTCGGTTAATTTGCTAAAATGAGTCTTCTGATGTAAGCGTATCTACAGTCAGAGGCATTCAGAGCTTACCCGAACATTTAAAGTTGAACTGAAAGGCGCAGTACCATCTATGAGAACCACCGCTTTCGCATCTCCGTACGAGCGTAGATGAGGTTGTATTTAGATACACTCCCTCGAATCGCCTTTCATTGGATACGGTCGTGAGGCAGCGCGCGATGAAAGATGCAAATCTATCTCTCTTTCTCGCGTCTCAGTTTACCGGGTAAAGCTCCGAGTGCTCCCGATTGTACCTAAACACCGGTTATTGCCCACAGCCATGCACGTTCAACTACTCGAAACCTTTCAAATCAACCATACGCCGACGAGCGAGACAGACGGCGTTTTTCCTCGTCCCTCGTGGACAATGTCATTCTCTTATTCCTGCTAATTCTATATTAACTGATTTTATATTTATTAGAACTTCGTTGGAAGCTGAGCCTAGGAGATAGGGGAGCCCGGCGGACCTGTGCGTCTAGTCTCAAAGCTCTTCTCACACGCTGATCGCTCTCACGTTTCGAGACTAGAGTAGGGTTGCCATAAATGGTTTGGCTCAATATTGGTAGAAATATAGGGGAGTTATAGCAGGAGGAGGGGGGGGGTACTGCCCCACCATAGCGCCGCAATCTGGTTTGTGAAAAAAGGAAATACTTCAATGGTTTCCACATTTTCAGAATACGTTCAATGGCCGGCAACAAAGACGGTTAACCACCTAGTTTTTGAGTGAGATTGTAAATTACCATGAATTACATCAGCTCCCTCACAAAGGTATTTCAGTCTTTCATTCAGTACTGTAAATATGAAAAAATATTTGAAGAAAGCTCAGTACATCCCTTGACCCCATACTATGACTATTCGTTTACCGGGACACATGGTGGGTCAAACGGGACAACCGGGACCGAGGCTCTAAACCGGTGACATGTCCCGGTGTACCGGGACGAATGGCAACCCTAGACTAGAGGCACTGGATTACCCGCAGGGTAAATTCCATTAGAACCTAATTTGCGGATGCTTTTTTGCCGTCTGCTCGGATGACCTCGGACTACAGTGATGCTACAGTTGTCCCTCAGTACGAGATTTACTGCCTTGCGCATAGTGGCCTTAGTTGGATGCATGAGTGACAGCGCGTGCATTTTGTTATAGTCCGGTGAACGAAGTCGTACTAATGCAGCTGTGTATAAGGTCGTGATAATTTAAGCTTTTTAACTATCGTTTTCTATTTTTATTCTTTATCGTTCTTGTATTTCCATTAATTACGCAATGTCCATCAATTGTAATGTCTGTGTGTGATTTGTATTACTTATTTGTGCCTAATAGATCAAAATAAGTAATCACAGGTGAGGGCATGGACATCGATAACTATAAACTAAGATTCATGATATTGGAATGGTCCGCATCAGGTTGGTCTAAATTATAAAGTTAACTTTACCTGCATTCTTTATTTACATTTGAGATGCACTTTACTGGTTGACATATAGTTACATAAATATAAATTTTTGATTATTTGTTTCACTCTTTTATATTTTACTTCACACTATTTCTTTAATCACATAAAAAACCTCAAAGGTAGATAGTACTATAAGTAAGGTTATCCTAGGTACATCATATTACTTTTAATCACAATAATAGGATGGGTACATATTTTGAAGATTTTTTACGACAATAATGGAGTTAGTTATATTTTTTTTTGCAGAATATAAACCAGAAAAAAGAATTTTTGGACGGAACTCTCCAGTTTAATTAAAAATTGGTTGATTGTGATATTGTTTCCATTGCGGATGACAGATATAAACAGCGCAAAAAATGATTTAGCTCATAGTTTGTTTTATTTAGCACTAATTTAATTATTTTACCGTACAGCGGAGAGAATTAGCGTGTTGAGTTTCATTGTTTATTGACACTTTTTGAGTTTCCTAATCAACCAAAACAAGTACCTGCTTTATAAGGAACTCGGTAAAACTACACGTTGAATTTAAGTAACGATTTCAAAATCAAAGGAGGATTATTTTGCCTCCAATATCGGCGCCCAGAGTCAATGTTTGATCAATAAGCATAAAATACGACGTCATTATCTCAATCTCAAACTAAAACGATCATAAAAATGACAGCTTCTGCGTTTTAAATTTAGAATCATTTTTTGCAGCCTGGCAACGCTCACACGTGGCCAACTTCACGTCAATCACTGGTCAAGTACCATTTTCATTTGAATTTCGATTCGCACGTTCGCACTGCAGTCTGCAGCGCGCCGCGTCAGCCTGTTCACAACTGGGAGCCGTTCTTAGGAAGGGGCTACACCGACTGGCACCCATATTTCGTGATTTCATCATGTAAAAGTATATAGACGAGCGGGTGAATATCGTCGTTACGTAACTAAGTTTAAGGTTATTCAGGGACGTACTAAGAATAAAAAATAACTATCATTAAACAAATCATCATAGCTTTTGTATTTACGTGTAAATTGAATTACGTGCCGATTTTTTTTCTTTTAAATAAAATTATCTAAAGTACAAAATTGAAGAAGTAATGTGAATTATAGTTACCTATTAGATATGTTAACCATACCCAAATTTAAAAGATTTACGATTTTAGTTTTTTTAGATACCTACTCTAAAACATATATCTCTTGTTGGACTGTGTTCACCGACAGTTTTAGTTATTTAGGTAAGATTAATAAACTAAACTGTGAAAGTGAAATTATATCTGTAATTACCATTAGTCGATTTTCAACATCGTTTAATTAAATCTAGATTAAAAGTATATATTCAGGCTGAACTTTTTCTCATGCACATCCTTTTATGGGATATTATATACTTTAAACTGATCAACTTTTGTTTTACAAGTTTTACAAAGGAAGTAAAAACCGGTAAAAACAAAATCCTATTAGCGTTTTAGCGCATAGTTGCAGTACTGAATGACGGCCAGCGCGGCGCGCCGCGCGATCTTGACCTTCGCGCCTTCACGTTTCCTGGGATATTATTTATTTTGTATGGAAAAGAGTTCACTCGTATATTTATTAATAACCGCAATTAGTCTTTAAAAATATCTACATACATCCTATTTTGTGGATATATTTTGCCTAATAAGCAAGATAAACTGCATAAACACGTTCATCTGGTTCACACTTACCTTCTGCGTATCTTATATACAAGAAATAAAACAGACTCCTTATAATTTCCATGCTTATCGAGTTACACTGGAAAAACTCTCGAGAGTAGCGACCTTCTCGCAGGTCCGCATTTAGGGTAGCCAACATAGGGGCGCCGATATGATGCCAGAAATTTTAAAAAACCCCGGTCACTAAATTTTTGTAAATAAAATATTGGAAATAATAACAAAACGCTAGCTGTTAATTAAATAATAAAAGTGATACTTTCTTGTTTGAAATGAACCTCGTCCTCGGTTGTTTCGATGAAATGACCTCGATTGTTTCTACAGGGTCAAAATGTTCGAGGGCAGAAAGGTAACTATTTAAGATCTTGTGACTTATGGGCCGCGTTTTAATCTGAACCAGCTTGAGGTGTGTCGTGTTACTCCTCATTTCTAAAGTTAGAAGCGTCAATGCCGATATGATAACTGGACCATAAAATTTGATAAACTTAATTGACTTTCAATTCGTATGCTTACTTGATATCTGGAATAAAATACTTAATACATTTTAGTCATAGAGCAAAAGTTTACAACGAAAGCTTTGTCAATTGGGATGGAGCCAAAATGTTCAGCGGACTTGTAGTCATTCAAAATTTATAAGATCAAGGTGTATAAGTGATTATTGAAAATAAAAAAGTGGTAACGCTTTTTGAGTTTAAATTTTACAGAGACTTCGAAAAGTACGATGTACAGTCTCTGTAATTCTGAAACCGAAAGACATAACATCTACAAATAGCTTCAGTAAAGAGTATGCATATAACAGAAATTTATCACAAATAAAATCGCTATTTGAAAAGCTGAATGAAGTCTCTATTTTTTAGTGGTTCCTCTCTAAAGCATTTAACAAGCATTTGACACAACTGGCCAATATGGTTTGGATAAAACAAAATTTGCAAGCGAAATAACGAGATTCAAGTATCAAGCAAGTTCTGTTTTGTCAAATTTAGTCATCGCATTACAAGGGAAACGTTTGCAATTAATCCATACATAGTTACTGTCTTTAATATGCTTTCTCATATTGTGAAAACGTTCTTTGATTTTTTTCTTACCATACCAGTTACTGAAGTTTTATGTGAAAGAAGTTTCAGCAAGTTATAAAATATTTTCCTTATAGGGCTATAGAACTCTATATCTGGCTTAGTAATTTATATCTACGGAGAACGCTTTGTTATAACAGACACAAACCACAATCTTTTCGGTAATTTAACGGAGTTAAACGGGAATTTAACAATACTGTTATGCTTATTAAATTTTAACATATTATATCTTGTTATTTAAAAACCTGGAGCAAATGAGTTGGTACTTTACTAGTACTCGAGGTCTTTCAGTCCTTCTGCCTAATAGTAACAGTTTGGTCTGGAAAGAAGCCCACTCACATTATTTTATTTTTGTAAACTAACTTTTTATAAAAAAAGAGAATTAGGTTTGTATAATAAGGTAAATAAATTGAAAAGGTTATAAATGATATTGCTATAATTTTCACATTTTATATTTTCAAAATAGAAACAAAGCTAGTCCGATTCTGAAAGTTGTCGTGAGCGTTTTGGTATATCAAGAATGAAAATGTTTTGGTCGGTGGAAGCCTGCGATATTCCTCGTTTTATCCTATTCTGCTAGCGTTGCGTGTTCCAAGCGATCTGTCCATTTCTTTCGCCGAGCCTCGCCACACAAAGGCTGATGCGGGCAGGCTGTATTAGCAAAAAGGCTGAATTAAAATTGCGGTCTCAAAGTAATTTCTGATATTAATATTAGGTATAATATCAGGTCATTTAGAAATGTTCTAAATTGTCTGCACTCTGCAGCAATTTGCAAAAAAAAAACGAAAACCGAGACTAACGTGTTGCGCTATTACAAGAGCAATTTAGCTATAATACCGTTTGTTCGCTGTTTTGTAGCTGCTCGCTTCACTATAAAAGCTTTTATTTCGGATCGGTCACACGGCATACAGCCTTAGGTTTGTGCCTGTGTGTGTGTGTGTGTGTTAGGCATGTCATGCTGCTAGCTTCATGTCAGTTTCGCTTCCTGCCGCGGGTGGGCGGGCCATCGGCTGCTGTCATTTCTCTGCGGATCGAGCAACTTCACGTCATTCGCGCACGGTCGGTCGTCGGTCGTTGTTTTGCGAGGCAGGCACGATGTGATGTGACGAGCTCGCCGTCAAGAAGTTTGAAACAATCAAAATTAGCGGTGATTTTAGAAAATGATCTAGTGAAAAGAGTCTGTTCATCAAAATTGCGCGTAGTGCGTCGCTCGATGTGATCGCTGGCCGACGCGAAATCAAAATTTTCGTTGGTTTTACTTACAGGTGCCGTCTCGTCAAAAGTTCGTAATCGTGAAATACAACCTTCGAAAAAGCGTGCGGATGGATCCATCGGAGCCTTGCCGATCCATTGATTTGTTTCCTATTTGAGTTTTCGCTTTCAAAATCAGCGGGAATGATAATAATGGCCGTGTCCGTGGGAGAAATATGCGAGAATACGAAGTTGGCTCGCGAGATGGCCCTCATGGGAAACTATGAGTCTGCCGAGGTTTATTACCAAGGAACTGTGCAAATGATCCACAAACTCCTCATGACTATCTCCGAGCCCACTAGAAGATCCAAATGGCAGCTGGTGAGTGACGCGCACTTGTTTACATTCGACTACCTAATCAACAAAATGACTAAACAAACGGACCATGCCATTACCGATTGTATGCATTTCTAATTAGTGATAACCGTATTCCGCGTCTACTTTCCAGCTGATTACACCTTCGTTCAAAGTTTGTATAATGCTCTCCCACCAACTCCATTCAACTTTAGTCCGGTGCTAATAAAGAAAAATTAATCTACCTACACCTACTCATTGCAGTCTTGCAAGAAATATGAGCCAGAGTACACTTATTTTCATATTTTTTTTGCCTAAAATTGATAAAAGAGAAAATAGCCACCGCTATATAGAAAATGGCTAAGGTGCTACCACGAGCATTCTCTCATAAATGCTGCAAACAATAAGCTCTATTTAAAGCCAACCAGGTTAAAAATAGGATCGCATCCACACACTGAAACCTACGTTTAGATATCCACGGCCCCTCACATGCACTTTTCCACACATTCGTTCAACTTTAAAAAGACCACATAATATCTACCATGACTCAAAAATTTTAAAAGTACAAAAGCGTAAGTTGTAATAGGTCATATTATCGTCTTTTTTTTGTCTTGTTATTTAATACAATTCCGCTGTATGCTTAAGTAATTACAGTAATGCTTCGATAATCGGTATTATTTGTGACCGAACCCTGTCCGGATTATCAAAATGCCGGGATTGTCAAAAAGAACCAAAAAAGCACGTTTGACTTCATAACAAAAGGAAAACTTGTTAAAACCGTTAATAATTCACTTTAGTGGTTAAATACATAATTGGAACAGATAAATAAAACCGTTAATTAATATGAACTTATAATATATTTTAAAGAAAGAATATATATATTTATACATTGTCAGAGCTCTTAAAAAAAATCTATGATATGTTTTAATAGAATGAGCTGGGTTGGTATACTCTCCGTCTGTTTCTCAAGTCATGACATGAGAGTCTACTGCCATAAAGAGCTTACGAATCTGTTGGCCGTGCCTCTTTAATTTCATCTTCACTTTCCCCATCTGACTCAACTGTTTCTGCGTTCCTTTTTTTTCAACTAAATTTAATCGGGATTATCGACGGTCCGAATTTTTGACTTTCGGATTATCGACACGCTACTGTATAATAATAGTAAATAACAAAGTAATCATAACTGTATTCTATAGTACAGACTCTGAAGTTGTTTCAGTTCATAAAGTAATGTGATACCCCTGAGGTCTACAACTATTTGTCTAGATTGCATTTCTACTTTTACCATATAGGGCTACTCTTGGGCCATTCCATATCGCAAACGCATCGTTTAACTGTCAAATATTGTTTTTGTACTGAGAAATTTTATCAAATTATAATTAAGTAAACAAATATATAATATAAAGGTATTTTATTGCATTTTAATTTAGAATGACTATAACCTTCTAATATAACTACATGCATTCTTAGCATTTTACATTTACATGCATTTTATTAGGTTTAATTCGAAAATCCTTCCCTGATATGGTTGATGCGGTTTGATGCGATTATGATGATTGTTATTTTTATTTTAAAACTACTTTGTGTTGATTCATTTTTGCGTTGAAAAAAAACAATGATATCCGACTAGTTAGGTATCACAAGGTGCAAATAGGATCCCGAAAGTGCAAAATTTGTATCTCCAAATTTTTTTAATGTACGGTTTGTGTTGTTGAAGATTAAAATTTACTTTGTTCTGCTTATAAAGAGCCAAAAATGTCAGCCTTGCCTGGGCCATTATCGATATAATAATATTAAACATTTGACTATTTGCATATATTATATCTTAATCTGTTTTGGTGGCATTTCAATTTGTCAGTAGATGAAAGTGTTTTAATTTACTATATACTAGATATAAATAATTTTATTTCAGTTATAGCGCCTCACTGGCCTCTGCTGGAATTTCATGCTCTGAAATAAATATATTTATTTTTAATATATATATTTGCAGGTTCAAAAGCAAATAGCTAAAGAGTATGAGCAGTTAAAAGCTACCATGCAAGTATTGCAAGTTTTGAGCCACGACGAGAGACATTTGCCGGCCGGAGGTAACATTTTGAACACAATCGTAAGGGTTATGGTTCCCTCAGTTTCCTTAACATATCCTTTCCTCAATTCCTGCAATATATAAAGCCATTCCTAAGAATTTGTTAAAATTTTACTAAAAATTTATTTGAGTGCATCCTCGATTATTATAAACAATACAATATTGATAATTTATCAGAATTTGATTAAAATAACGTAGCCAATGGATGTTTTCCCATAAGACTCAGAATGAAACTGCAACCAGTAAGTCAGCTCATTTGTAAACTCAGAATTTAAAGATCTTTTTTACATTTTTTTTTGTGTATTAAATTTTATGCAATATTGTATTATTTCCCCTGTTTGTATTTTATATAATACTTATATGGTAATAAGTGTATCCTATAATAATAAGATAAAAAGCAATGTCCTATTCTGACTACAAATCCTCCATAAGTATCTACCACTACTAAATTATTTATAAGCACTCCGTGCACTAGTTTATAAATTTTGAATGAAATTTAAAATAATATACTATAATAGAATACACAAATAATATTAAACTTATTTATACACCAGACGGAATAAAACTTCGCTCACTTTTACTAATGGCTCTCGAACTGCCTATAATCATTAGTCCTTTATGTGACTACTTAATTACTGATATATATTGCCAATGCTGAGATTTTTAAACACCACATAACATCAACAATGCATTCACTAAACTCCGGCAAGGTTCCGTATCGTCTAGTGTGAATCAATAGATCGGCGTACTAATTACCATGGCCAACGAAGTTATAGGCAATGAAGTACTAGCACTTTTTTGCCATTAGACTCAAATTGTTAAACCACTTATTAAAAACATATATAAAATTATTTTGAGCCCTGCTCAACTAAGCTCATTTTGCAACACTTTCACATTTTCCCTCAAATACGGTGCCTTTTCTGTGGGTAAAAAATAATGTACTACTAAGGTCGGTTACTAATAAGAAATAGGAGGAAAAAAAAATAAGATAAACTGCAGGAAAATGAAAAAGTATATAACTAAATTAACTACTAAAAATAATTTAAAAAAATAAATGTTATTGCGTATAGTCCTCTATAATTACTTAACTCACCTACTCTATATCCATCCCATTAGCTGATAAAGAAAAAGAGCAGGTATACAATTTTTTTTTACTTTATTGCCACAATCTATGCTCTTTTACCTCCTCCATGTAACGATCTGCTAATCAGGTCCTCTAAGCATTTCAGTCCTTCGCCATATGAAATGCTATACTTCTGGTTGACCTTGATTTGATCTGTTCACCTGGTCGGCAACCTACCATCGCCATCTTTAACAGACTGTTTTGCAACAAGCACTGCGGCCAAAATACTGCATGATCATTTGAAGGACTGCAGTAAAAAATCACATTGTGACTTTGAGGTTACTGAGGTTAACCTTCTTTTGTGTACTTGTATTTTTATAAAAACAAGTAAAGTTGGATTTACTGCAACACATTTTAAAATATGAAAACTATATTATCTTCTTTGCAGTAAGACGTATCACATACGGGCGCCATACAAGAATAATTTCCAGTGAGTCGTGAATATGTTTATTGTTTCATCATTTTTTTCCCAAAAATTTTTATGTTGCTTCTATTTATTTATTTATTTTATAACGTAAACATATTAATTTCCAAATTAAGATAACACAGGTCGCCAATACTCGATTCTCTCCAATTTCATATTTACAAAACATGCATTTATACAAAAAGTTAATGCGCTTTTATTCAACTTAATTTTAAAGGCAATTATAAATTCATTCCAAAATAAGTTTTCCTGCTATTTTTTTATTCGTAAGGTCATAGAATTTTTAAAGTTGTCCCAATAGATCAAAGATGATATATCCACCCCCATTTTTTCTCCCCCCTCTAATTACCCATACTCTATTTTGAATTTTGACATGTGCCAGGGACCAAAAAAGCAACATGTAATATTTTATATGTATATTATAATATATTTGCTATTCTTTATAACGAACGGTTACAGATAATTAATCATATGGTAGTCATTATTACTTATGTTATATATAAATAGTTAGCAACTTTTAGGTAGATTTCATTAGAAAGCAACTTATTGCAATGGGTACAATGTTATGACTTCCAGAAAATTTCGACATATCTTCGCATTTCACATCCTCTTGACCCCAAATCCACCTTCAGCTTAAAAGTTTACATATCTATCACTTTCTTGTGGACACTATAACTGCCGTAATTAAACACCAATTACTTTCAAATAAATACATAAAATTTAAGGGCACAAAATCTCGGTCAAGTTCGGAAATCAGACCAGGGGGCAAAATATTTCTTTTTTTATCAATGATGATATTATCCTTATTGTCCTTATTGTCCTTCATTCATAAAGTTCCCTAAGTTTCCACCTAACCCTATTTTATTGTCCATTTATCTGCTTTTGTCCATAGGATCCATGATTTCTTACCGTCTTAATGCATTTATAGTTCATCTCCGTGACCGTGGTACAGCTCACCGCCAATTTAATAATGGCATATTTCCTCAACGAACCACTCGCTTTCATGTCAGTTTTCATTCACTTGCTGTTTTTAATTCTATATTAAAAAATACCTAATAGTTATTTTGCAAAATCGTATCACTTCACTTCTTGTTATCATGACTATGTTGTAGTCCTTTTTCCCTTCACCCTAATAATACTAATACTTCATTATCAAATCTAACTACTAAAAATAAATCAAGATACTAATTATTTGTAGAATTCCATTTTGTAGAAATGACTTTGAATATCGCATATTTAAAGATCTGAATTACCTTTTAACTGATTCATCTTACAAATGTAAAAATAGATTATTACATTTGTAGATGAATCAGTACTCAGTAGTAGATTTTTCAGTGAGAAGTATAGATACTTAATCACAAATCAATGTCATAAATACCATATGCAATGCATTCAAATAATTTATTTCATAGACAATGCTTCAGGTGCTCGGTGCAAGGACTTGAACTAATTGTGTTATTTTATTCCCAATTCCCTTTAATAAGTGTCTACCAATACGCTCTATGATTAGGGATAATACACACCTATCAAATAGGTTGCAATATTGATTGGGTACATAAATACTTCTATAACCGTATGCACAGGTATTTAGACATATATATTGTTTGGTATTCAGATATGTTTTCTTAAAAACATACACAGAATCTGACAATTTTCAGCATTTTCAACCTCAATGGTTGTAGCTTAGGTACTGTAAATCTGTTTATGTTTGTTAAATGCCACACTTTGGTCATAATAACTCCTAAAAAGCAACATACAATTAGATAGAATTACTTGCAGTAGTAAATTTAACACAATCACATACAAAATAACCAAAATCATTCCATGGCATTGACATGGTATTATCAAATTATTGAACAATTTCTATTTCATAAAACACTATTAGAGTTGCACATCTATGTAATACCATCCTGTAAACCAAACCTTAATCATCCAATTCCAACTGTTGGTCCATTACCCTTGCTTTGGTATATAGGTAACATATTAACTCATACTCACAAAAGGCATTCACATATTTTTAATCTAGACGATGCAAAAATACTAAATAGTCAATCACCTAAAGCATTCGAGGACTACCCCACGAAGGACCCGCCACCGCCATCGTGGCCGCCCGCCCCCCACGAGATTGATCCCGACATTTGGCCGCCGGCCCCCGACAGGGATCCAGATGTTTGGCCGCCGCCCATAGCTGCTGATCACAAGTTAGTATTTATGAATTAATGTTAGCATTTAATGGTAAAAAATATTGTCCGTTCTGGAATTGCAACAATAATGCTATTCCGATCAGGAAAACGAGGAAAAGTTAAAGACTTTCTAATTTCCAAACACCGAATCTACCCCCTAATATAGCAAATAGTACATTTATATTTATTATTTGCCTAAATTAGGTATTCAATCTTTTAACGGTATATTTTTGTTTATTTCCGCTAATCAGTTCCAAATATTTTACCAACAACTAAAGCATAATGTTTGCTCTCATGATACTTGATATGGGATTAGTGGACGTAAGGATTGCTTAGGTTTCATTTGAGGTATTAATAGTCAGTTTAATTGACCTAATAGGTTAAAGTAACCTAACAGTTAAATTTATCAATATGTTGTCATCCCTGGTAAAATTGTTTTTTTTTTTATTTTGAATTACATATTATGAGTACTTTAATGTCAAACTAGCAGATTCAACCCAACTAAGTCACAATTAGACCCTACAGGGTGGCGTTCAAGCCTTATTTACGATTACAAAAAAAAATATTAATTTTATTTATTTTTATTTATTCTTTATTGAAAAATCCAACAGTATTCATTTTTATCATTACAAAAAAAACTTATTACTAGTATACAAAACCAATTATGGATTTCGGACATTTTACAATATTAACATTAGCATAAAAAAATTGTGATAGTGTTCTTAAAATATACATAGATTATGAATTTATATACGTCGTATACAGTAGACTTTTTTGATGTGTTATGTGTAATTTGTGAGTGATGTTTGTGGTAATTGTGAGTGTGTGTGATTTGTATGTATATGTTCAAATAAAGTAATAAATTAAGTATGGTTTTAGTATGTATAAAAATAATTTATGGTGAAGGTAATATAATATTCAAGGTATTAATACTAATACTTTCAAATAATTTTTTATAATAATAACAAATGATTACCTAGCTTCTTGGTTTTTAAGAAAGCTATGAGTCATTGCTACAAATAAATATTAAAGTGTTGGATTTGGATATCAAGAGGTAAAATAAGTCCAAATATAATGCGAAAAATATTTATCAAAGAAAATCTGCTTTTATAATATAATTTTGAATGATTAATTAACACTTTAGACTTTCTATAAATAGAATGCATCTGTCGCAGGCCGTTTGTACAATTATAATTTTTACAAAGCGCTTAGACAGATTACAAAATGGATTACGAATCATTTTGCAATAATGCAACTTAATGCTTAGGTGGAATGTCGTTATACCATGTTTTACGATACATCTGGCTACATTTAGGCCTATTGCAAAATGCTGTAAATTCAGCTTAATAAATAAAGCTCATAGTCCATAATACCCATATTAAACTTATTTGAATAGAGGCTGTCCGTATATTACTCACCGGTTTTTTTCAATTTTCGACCCCACGCCCCTCCAGTCATCCTATCATCATAATCTAATGACCCACCCCTCTCGCAAAACTGACGTCATTTCCATTTACTGCATTACAAAGTCCATATCGTTGTTTAAAGAATAGCTTTTCTTCTTTGCTAAAAATAAGAACCATATTTCACATTAAAAAAACACCGTCTATGCTAATATGCATAATACGAATGCTTATTTGCGATGCATGTAATTTACATTTGTTATTGCAAGCTTAGAAGACTGACAGCTAAAACACATTTACAGCGTAATTAAAAAAATGTCTAATTCATTTTAAGAAAAAATGTCTTACAATAAAAAACAACTAAATCTATCTGTTTATTTTTCATTAACAATTGTAAGGATGATGTCTATTTGGCAAGGACCCCCATCCTTTGTCATATTACCATCATCCGCAGACCAGACCCTCCCCCCCGCCTAATTTCAAATGACGTAATATATAGACGTATTTCTTCTGTATCAACATCAATCACTTCATGGCCATTTTATCTAGTTGACACTTGCCGCTGCCTATATTGACAATCGGTGTTGGTGCGGCATGGACACGAGACGCTAATAAAAATGTTTTTAACAGTATCAGCTTTATCAGACATCTCTCTCTGATTTTCTTGAAAACTTTTACGTTAGAAAGAGAAACTATCTCCGATAATACTCGTAAATGTTTTTTTTTTGTGTGTGTTTGTATATTTCTGTTGCAGGCCAACAGCATGGAGCAGTCGGTTCTTTTGGAGCGGAAAAAATGATTCACTTTACTTATTTTAACTGATCATTTTTGTATCTTAACAAATATGCAAAAAAAAATATTGCATGGTTGTTTCAACTCCTTTTACAGCACTTTTTCGGGTAACTATTGGTGCCTTAATAAGCCGCAACCACCCTACCTACCAATGCCTCTTTCTTGTTTCTTTAAAATAATGTACCATGACCGGCAATACTGCCTTATGCCCAACTACACTTTGACATTCTACTGTGAGAGTAATCCATATCCTGAAAACACCCTTAATACTGCAACTCTATTTTTAAATTATAAAAATATATCTCAAATTAATTTGCCATCATTCACTTTTAGCATTTAAATTATTTTAAACATTTTTATTAATTTTTGAACTAACAAGTTTATGAGTATGTGAATTGTAACACTTTTATTTACATAATTTAATCTTCATATTATCAAGAAAATATTTGACAAGGTAAAAAGGTACTATAAATATATTTTTAATTTTGTATGTAACAGTAAAACCAGTTAAAATTTTATGTTAATATTTTTGTGCTTACTAGCCATTTGTAGAAACTGGTATAGGTGGTCTAGATAATTAAGCAATAAACTTGTAACCCAGAAAGAATAATTTGAGCTACCGATTTTTGGGATCTTCTAATGGGTATTTTCTTAAGAAGCTTAAAGCTGGTTAAATCGTAAGAGTTCTATATTTCACAGGCAGCTCTGAATTCAAAAACTGCAACAAAAAGGATATAAATGAAATAAAATTATTTTTTACTATCCCACTCTTTTGTTAAAAAGGAGCGGATAAAACGAGCTTGTTACTGCCAAAATCAACAACAGAAACACGAACTCTAAAACTAAACTGAGTAAAAGATTTTAGGGTCAGATCCCATTCAGAAAGGCAGAAAATGTTTTCTAATTTTCGACTATTCATCATTGCTAAAATATTAAATTCAATTCAAATTATTAAAAAAAGAAATATAATTACAGCCAATAACATACTGGACAAGTTTATCAGAGACGATACAAGTGCAGATTTAGGCTTATCAGCATAAGCTGCCTGCCTAAAAACTAATAATAATAATTGCTTAATATAATATACATATATAATAACAAATTAAAAAAAACACAAAGCAATTTAAGTATGCATAAATTTACACTGCTCAATACCCACAGCATATACCTTACTTTATCAAAATGGCCATGTGAATATTGAATCGTAAATTTATATTTTTCTCCCATTTCCGTAGGAACAATTTTAGATCACGTGGAAACTCACACAATCAGCCGGGAGCAAGTAGAGGAAGGGGAAATGTGGACACTCGGAAGGGGATCAATTCACGTAATGTTGCCCAAAGGCCAGTGTCCAATCGGAAAGTGGATGCTAAGACACCACGGGGATTCAACTCAAGAGCACATGCCAGCTGTGAGTTTTTACAAATATTATTGATAGGAATATGTATTCCTTGACCAAACAATATATTCCTTGCTTCAGTAGGATCCATACTATAAACCCATGTGCATTTTAGGTCAAAGCATTGATTTCAAAACAATTTGTTGACAACCATGAAATCTAAAAATATAATGTGAAATTTTGGTGGTGTTGTTAAGGCACGATGCTGGTTCAAATCCGCTCATAGTCAAACCATTTTCAATGCTTCATCACCTCTATCCCTCTGAGTTTAATTCAAACAATTTACGTTAAACGTCTTAATAATAACTAATTCGATTTAATTTCAAAGTAGTCCGTCCCATTCTAGGTCTTTGGGTAATTTATTTTTCGTTGCAGCTGCCAGAAATTCCAAGGATCCAAGGTCAGACAAGGAAAACAATAACGGTGAGCAGGAGTTGAACAAAGAAGATAACCATGATAAGGAAGATGAGAAGAGATTCGAACCGGCCAGTCATGTTGATGGTGATCTCGTTGATATGCTAGGTACTTTAATTTGTTCTTTTTGGTCTCACGGTCAGACCAAAAGCATCAACGTAATGTCTTAATTTATCACTGTCTTTCGGAGAGCATATTGCGGAGAAAGCACTACTGCCTAATCAAACTGCCCCATATACAACATGTCCACTTCGCTTACGATCAAACTTTAGGGTTGGCAAGTCCAACCGATTTCACAAAAAAAAACACTTGGATGAGGGAAAATGGAAAGATTTTTTTTTTTAATGCAATTTTCACCTTTTCAGTTGATAAAAATATTTTCTTAAATACTAAGAATATTTTAGCACAAATAATGCCATCGAAAACTTAAATGTCACTTTTTAATTTAGTGTAAAATATTTTTTTGAGTTTATACTTAGTTAAAAATAAAACATAATATGCAAAACAAAATCGAAATTAGATGTTTATTTTTTAAATAAAGTCATTTTCTCAAAAACGTATGACGTGTAATCCACATTGTGCTTTAGTAAAAGTATTTAGAGAATACGTGATGAAACACAAAGTGTATATGCGTCCGACGTCGATGGACGAGTGATGACAAAAAAGTTAGAGGTGAGCTAGCATCCTCGTTTGTTGAATTGTAATCTTGATTAGAACTGTATACTCCATTATCATAGTTCGAATTCCCCTCATGACAACATCAACAAACAAATTAGTTACGTCTCCTTTCTCTTTAATAAGAATCTTGATATTATTTTCGTACATGTTATATTGAAATATATATAAACCTTAAAACTGATTTTAACATTCTTGGTCGTAATTCATTACCTCTGTATTAAAGCTCTGTCACACATGAGTCGCTCGTGACACTACCCACCGTTATGAACTCGTACCGAGAAACTGAACAGTGTATCAGTTCAGTCATTAATTCGTATCGGACGAATGTGTCAAACTCTCCGCTGAGAAAGGATATGTTATAGTCTCTAAAACGTTGAAATTAATCACAAAACTAAAAAATACTTTGACGTGATAAGACACTATCACAGGGAATTTATTGACAAACAACATCTTATGGTGTTCTGTCCATAAACGCGGAAAAATATATTAGGAGCATAAAATAGTAAAATCCGTACCCAAACACGCAACTCAAATGCATCGAAGTTGTTGACTATAGAATAACGACTGATACATATGTTATATTTGAATTTGTAAGAACTATTGCCACGTGATTTATGAAAGAAATTGTTCAGCAGTAATATCTGTTAGAATGAAATCTCCCAGCCCTTGATTCTTTCTCTGCTTGACATTGAATATTTTAATAGGATTGTCCTCAAGATCTTATTTAGTTCTGCAATGGGACATTTATTTTCAGAGAGAGACATCGTTCAGAAGAACCCAAACATACGATGGGATGATATCGCAGACTTATCCGAGGCAAAGAGGCTTCTGGAAGAGGCAGTTGTTCTGCCTATGTGGATGCCGGACTATTTTAGAGTTAGTTTTCATTTGGCTAATGTATTTACGATTAAGTTACCTATCTACAGTATCATAATGATGAAGGAAGGTCATTCGGGCGGCTTTCAAATATATATTGTGCAGTGGCGAGCGGTGCCAACCCCGCATGGGTGCTAACCCATGCCGAAAAGGCAATATTGTGGAAGAGTTGGGGAAGCGGCTATAGCCCGCAGGTGAAAAAAAAATGGTCTTTATTTAATTCAATATGTAAACAATTTTCGACAGTGTAAATAATTTTACGAAGTAATTCTAGTTCTCTCAGAATTAAGGATATCTCTAGTGGTTTTGAAAAAACTTTGTATAAAAACAAGAAATGTTATTAGTGAGTATCAAAAATGTTACCATTGTACCAATGTTGTCATTTTTACGTAATAGTCCGTAATTTTGTATTAAATATTTTCAACAAAAATTTTCAATATGAGATTGATAGCTTCATGAATCAAGAACAAGACATTATCATGTCAATATGATCTACAAACAATGTTCAAATGCGACTTTACAACCAGATAAGATGTGTCTGTCGTGCAGTATGGGAGTTCACAAAGAAGACTAAAGCTTTTGGGTTGTTTGTTCCAAAGAAAAAGTGTGTTCCATCATGCATGCTAGTAAAATATGAGCATTTCTGGAGACAAATTGTACAGAATTACTACTTTCCAATAAAGATCCGGTAGAATCAAATTCCGCCCATAAATCCGTCCATTCCGTCCACGAAAATAAATGACATTATGTCCATACAAAGTTAACTATATAATATTTAAAAGTTACCTTGGTATTCTGATAATTTTATATGTTCTTGCAGAATTTCCTAGACCATAGTTTATTCCGTGATTGCAGGGTATTCGTAGGCCCTGGAAGGGTGTACTAATGGTGGGTCCTCCCGGCACGGGTAAGACCATGCTAGCCAAGGCGGTTGCCACTGAGTGCGGGACAACTTTCTTTAACGTATCTTCCTCCACCCTAACGTCCAAGTACAGGGGCGAATCAGAAAAACTGGTCCGATTACTTTTTGAAATGGTATGTAGTAAATTACAGTTTTTAAACCTATTTTAAGTTTATTATAATTGAGTGACAAAAAACAGTAAACACAAAGTGCGTGTTTTAATTGTAGAGGTCATGAATGTAACAATGATTGGCAAAAAAGTTCGAAAAAGCCGTATTGATAAATATATTCACATCACTATTTTGTGAAAGCTACAATTTCATGTCTGTGAATGATGTGACTTTAGAGGGAGGAGTTCCAGGGTGTTGACGCCGTAATTAGATTGATGTATCAAAAAGTGGACCAAAACGGCAATCCAACAGCTTCCCTTCATTGTACTCGTACTACCTACCTATATCGCCTTGTTCTTGATTAATTTAATTTGTGTTTTGTTGTTTCAGCAAAATATAGCTATTAAAATACCTTGTTCAATAGTTTTTTAAATTAAAAATTGCTATTACTTGACGCAAGAGTATATTTTTCTTTAAAAAACTATTGCGGTAATTAAAACACTCTCCTTTTATTTAAACTCATTTATTTTCCCACTGCAGTACGTAATCAACACACTTTAATGATAGCTGCACACTAATTCGCACTGACGACCAGCCTACTGCTGCGTCCACTCTGCGCGGTAATGCCGCTGTCCTCCCGTTACATCTATTGGTAACCCTCCTCTCACTCGCATGCTCTCCCTTTACTCCTTGCTCGCACGCACACTCCCTGAGATCCAAAAACCCGCGCACCCTCTCGTAACAAAATATTTGTTTATGTAACCTCCATGTTAGTGATAATAACATTTTATATTTTTTTTCTTTCTGGAGGAAAAAAATATCGATAATACCAGCATTAAAAAAAAAAAAATACATGTAAAATAACTTCCGCGCCGATGCGGCATGGATGCTAGACAAGTTAAATTAAAATAATAACGTTTATTGGTTTGTCTTCAGGCCCGTTATTATGCACCGAGCACTATATTCATAGACGAAATAGACTCATTATGCTCGAGAAGAGGATCAGAAAGTGAACACGAAGCCTCAAGAAGAGTCAAGTCAGAGCTATTAGTGCAAATGGATGGGTTAAGTTCCGCTACCGAGGAAGCAAATAAGGTGAAATGACAATACTTACAAATTTGAGTCCAAAAGATCAGGCAATATTCATAATGCTCGGAAAAGTGTCTTGTGGTTTAGGCAAACTACTAATCGAGTGATATTGTCCTGAAAAATCAACAAGAAAAAAATATTTTTCTAGACTCGCGGTTAAGATGTGTAAACATCAGCGTTCTTCTGTAAATTGATAATTATTCATTTAAAGTAATTAATTTCGAAATTGTCAATTTTTATTCATCTGAATTTTTGATCTCTTGTATACTTGGAATTTTGGGTGTATTATATGATATATGATATTATATGATATTAAATATGATATCACTTTTCGTTAAAAAGTTTACTTGTCACAGTGACATTGGTCATTTGACACAAATCAATGCACTTCTTAAGTTCGAACTACATTATAAAAGTAACAATAAAATAGATATTATCGATTATCATACCCAGAAATAAAATTGCTAACGCTCTCTAGCTGTTAAGTCCAAACTATGTGTACATAGGTGCGAGCGCATCTCCTTGAATCACCTACAATGTACACGACTGACACATGCTACAATGTCGCTATATAGCAAATCACTCCACCCCAAATAATCGTAGGCGTCCCTTGATAAATGTTTATACATCAAAAAACACTATTACAATATGATTAATTTCTCTCTTCAGGTTGTGATGGTATTAGCGGCGACAAACTTCCCGTGGGACATTGATGAGGCGCTGAGGCGAAGACTCGAGAAGCGAATTTACATTCCCTTGCCGACGAGAGAAGGCCGAGAGGCCCTGCTTAAGATAAACCTAAAGGAGGTCCAGTTGGACCCTGCTGTCAACCTTAGCAGCGTGGCTAAGCAGCTCGACGGCTATTCGGGAGCTGATATTACCAATGTTTGCAGGTAGCTACACCATGATTATTTGTCTAGGTATAATAGATGTATAAAAAAGTGTCATTTTTTTATACATCCCACAAAACACCAAACACTGGTTATCTATCTGTGACAAACAAAATCAAGATTATCTTCTCAAATCTTATATTGTTTAACTTTTAATATAATCATTTTTTTAACTTATTCTTGCAATTAAATAGTCAAAAATACATATTGTTTTGTGATATTTTTAGTTTTGTTTTATTAATATGTTGACTTAAGTCTTGAATGGTCAGCCTTAGTACCAACACCTCTCTCTTTTTCTGACACCAAATGCACCTTTTCTTCTTACCAACATAATTTTGGCGGCTCCCCTCAAGCAGGCGTAAAAAAACTTTATCCGAGTAGTGCACTCTCTTCTTCATGGGGAATAAAAAAGCCTGATCTCACGCAGAAAGCCACAGCACTGCACTCATCCACACAGTAGGACGGTAGGTCGAGTGAGTGAGGGTAAGTATTTAGTGCAGTCGAGTTACTTTGACAACCGCAAACCGCGCTTGCGTCAAAATATGCCGTTATGGCCGAAAAAGCAATATAATTGACAGCCCATTTGTCGATATCACAGCAATACTAGACACCTGGAATAATGTATATATGTAAATTAATGTTGCTATTTAAGTACTTATAAATTCATATCAAAATTATTTATAATAAAACAAAAAAGTTTTGTTTAACACGAAATATTAATTGTTATTTTTAGTCAAGTAGCATTAAAGCAAAATTAAACAAACTTTTTCCTAATGCGGATTTTTTAAGTATTATAAATAAATGTATTACGATCTGTCTGTTTGCTGGATTCTTGCATACAATAACACCTCTAACACGTCTTTGCCAATAACACCTCTAACACGTCTTTGCCAATAACACCTCTAACACGTCTTTGCCAATAACACCTCTAACACGTCTTTGCCAATAACACCCCTAACACGTCTTTGCCAATAACACCTCTAACACGTCTTTGCCAATAACACCTCTAACACGTCTTTGCCAATAACACCTCTAACACGTCTTTGCCAATAACACCCCTAACACGTCTTTGCCAATAACACCTCTAACACGTCTTTGCCAATAACACCTCTAACACGTCTTTGCCAATAACACCTCTAACACGTCTTTGCCAAATTTAATATGAGATGTTTTACTCTTCCCGCAGAGATGCGTCTATGATGTCAATGCGAAGAAAAATAGCTGGCTTGAAACCGGAGCAGATAAAGCTGCTGGCGAAAGAAGAACTGGATCTTCCGGTCTCCATGCAGGACTTCCGAGAAGCCCTCGAGAAGTGCAATAAATCCGTCTCAAAGTCTGACTTGGAAAAGTACGAGAAGTGGATGAAGGAATTTGGATCGTCCTGATCGACTTAATATTAACGTTTTATTTGTTGAACACATTAGCAGTAAGTAGTGATGACTAATTTCAAATTAATGCGAGTACGCAAAATGTAAGAGGTACCAAATGTAAAATGGCGACTGTCTAATAATATAATATTTTGTTAACAAATAATATAGGCTATTTGAATTTCAGCATAATAATTCACAATCTCTGGAACATGATAATGTATCCACTTTTTTTTTAAATTACTTTACTCTTATTTACTTTAGTTCAAATGTCTCAGTGGCAATTTAAGATAATTATGATAAAACTCTAAACAGACAATCATATAGAATGTAATATTTTCATTAAAACATGTTTAATTGTAATTATGTTTATTAATTTGTTCATGACGTCCTCGGTAAATGTCTACTTTATGACAGACTTTATTCTCTATCTAGGTGGCAATGCTCTATGTTTCAACTAATTCAGAGGAATTTGTTTTCAAACTAATTCATAGACCTCTTAGTATTTTCAGGGGCAGGCACTATGCAAATAGAGTGTTAAATTGCTCAGTTTATATACAAAATGTAAATTTGCATTAATTCAAATGGAGTTGAACTCCTAAAAAACTTTCAGAAGAATCAATCAGGGAGTCGGAGCACCCGTTTCTAATTAGTTACTAAATCCCATTTATATGTATAATATACATATAATAACATGTTATCTTATTGGCTTGTTTTATCGAGAGGCGCAATTAATGCAGTAGCGACTGCCTATTAAATAATGATTATTATCAAAAAACCTCTCGCTATAATCACTAACAAAAATAAAATATGGTAATATTATTTTTTTTAACCACAACAATAACATTTATTATTAAATGTGAGTCTTTAAGTATTCAGCTGTTGAGGTTTCAATGAGGATTAACATTTGGGTTCATTTTCTATTCAAAAATAATACCGCCTAAATTATAGTAATATAACAATAAGTATTATATTGAATAATTTATAATTATTACTACAAATTATAGATACCTTAAATTACAGATGTATTGTTATTGCCCAGTGTTAAATGAATAAAACAGTAAGTGTGTTATTTTTATCACTATTCAAATCTTGCTGTGGTTATTGTCCAAAGTCAATGTTTCAATGAACACAATTCCTATATGTCACATTTGAATAGTTATACTAAATCACATTTTTATTACATATCTTCACAAGCTGATGATAGTGCACTTGCACTGAAAGTAGTGTTAACATTTTTAATAAATACTATATTAAACCCACTATGAATGTGTATTAGTTGTAAAATATGGCAATAATATTTTGTTTAATGGACAACCTGAGCTAAATTTTAAAATATAACAAATATAAACCAATCGACATGTTTGCCTCGTAATGGGATTTTGTAACACTTATGTATGTTATGTCACATTCAGCATCGGAAACTCAGTGATGTGACCTGGTACCATCTTAATTTCATCACAAATTTTGCTCTTGGTGCAAGTGATGAATTTTTAGAAGCATGTTTCCACCATCAACGGTACACTAAAAGTGCTTCATAAGCTGTGCTAGTCCAGTTTTTAAATTAAAATGGATTTTCAACAAATTAATGTAAATAATCTTTCATTGCAGGATATAATGGCCTTTCTCACGCCGGTAGACATGAGATCTCAGGTAGAATTCATGGTGCATTAGTGGTTCTGCATTTGTAACGATTTATATTCATTAAAAAAATAGAGAATGTTACACATAATAAGATTTATATACAAAATATTGATCTCGAATTATGCAGGGTGCAGTTGCTTTTAAGTATTTAAACGGTGTTTTCAATTTAATTTAATCCACCAGATCCGCAATAAAAAAGTTTTCAAAACAAATAAAAAAGTCTGTCAAAAGTTGTCTCTCCAAAACTATACTTAGGATTTAAGCCCTTAATTTTTTTGACATATATATATCTCGCTTGCCGATAAGCTTAGCTTAAAGTGCAACCCTTGGTGGTGGTGTGGTCGACAGTGTGACAATAAGCTATGAAATCAGGCTGAGATGCCGCATCGCAACATTTCATTCGGGGTCAGTTACTTTTGCAAAATTTTTATTTTTATAATTAGATATTTATATCAGCTTGCCAATAGTATATTATATTCCTATTTTTAATTTCTTTATCGTAATGTAGTTTTAACAGATTTTACTCTTAATGAGAGTAATGATGTTTTTCTGCAGCAGTTATCAATGTTTGACGTGTTGCCTCTATTAAGGCCACCATATATTTAAGCTCTTTGCTGATGGATTTTTATAATCTACGGCCCCACCGCATGCTCGCTCTCATTTTTCCACCTGTCTATATTAAATATATAGTTCATTTTGAAATGTCACTACGATATTAAAAATGGCTGATTCTGAAACTCAATATAAGAAATAAATATAAACGCTTTTTTACTCGTGTAGAAGTTATTCGACATCTTGATAAACGTAGATAATTTTCATCTGACTCCATCCACACAGAATGTTTTTTTTTTTTAAGTCTGATACTTTCGCATCAGTACACTGCTAAAGCGACTGCATTAGGCCGATTGCATTTTAATAATATGATAATAATTGCTTGCTACTAACTCTTCGCAGCTTTATAGCACATGACTCCTCGTTGGAAACTCCGTCAACGCAACGGCTAACCGAGAAGAGTTTAACATTAATTCTGTGCTGCATTTCATTTTTTAAAAAAAATTATTGTGAATAAAGTTCGAATCTGTGTAGATTTCCGCTATTAAATAAATCCCGCTTAGAAATAATTCTCGCCAGGTTCCTTCATTACTTTGAAGAATGCAAATAATATATATTCATATTTTTATGGCTTGATATATTTCTGGGTCCAAAAAAAGTTAGATCCATTGAATTTAAACATGTGTGCAACTTCTGCAAGATAGTCAATGATGATGAAATCACTTTATTTGACATGCATAGCTGCACATTAGCATTAAGACATTGTCTATAATAGATGATCCAGAATCAATATACAATCCGATTGAAAGATCAATTTAATTTAATTTAAATCATAGTTTAACACTGTTTTATTAAATTAGTGATACTATCAGTAGTTACAAATCAATGGACCTACGACCATTACAGAAATTCTTGCATAATGCATGAATATATTTTTTTTAATATGTCCAAGTTACTTAAACAGTCGACATCCTTTTATGAGCATATTTGGAATAAACGCGTATCTAAATAATATCTTTCTGAAAGTTATACCTATGCTTTATAATTACGCTAAACCTAACGGGATTTCCGAGAAAATTTAGTTATTTTTGCCTAAACTTTAAAAACAAACGCAATTTCTGTTCTTCAATCAAATCTATCTCAAAATACATAAGTAGAGATGGTAGTTTGGATGGTCAATCTCATCAAGCACAGTTTACCCAACAAACTAACAAAATTTACTTTTTTGTTTTGTGTTTAAACAATGCGATTGCAATCTTACTAAAAGTAACTTTTATTCATGGTAACTTTTTATTCAATAGTTAAAAGTTACCGAAGTTATTTAAATTTTAACCAATAATAATAAAAACAAGCCATCCGCTTACCATCTTGATCGAGTTTCAATAGAAAATAAAGCAATAGGACAAAATGAGACAAAAATATATTTTTAATAATAAAAATTTAAAAGCTAACAAATATCGATTACAGTAATAATTAAGTACCCTTGCGACATCTCTCAAAAATGAAGCGCGAATAAAATCGCTAGTGCTATCTAGAGCATTTCAGCTCTCAAATAGTGGTGGTCTAAACGTTAACACTTCTGACGATTTTAGCCTATAAATCTTTTGACATATTACATTATTTTCTTATGATAATTTACGACTTCATTGAATATTTGTAAAATAACCATGTTTTTTTATTTAAACTCAAATATTTACAATCACAGCAATATTAGTTATGATCACTGTTTCTTATACATGCTCGTTTTGATTAATACTTAATTTAAAAACTCATTTTAGTATCAACATATACAAAAAGTGGAGATAAATTGTCAACAAATGTCAAAGAAGTGGTAAAGTAAGGTAGCAATAAGTATATAAAAAATATATATTTTAATAGCAAATTTAAACAAACGAAAATACAACCACAAATTAGCAGTAAGAGCAGCTCTAATTAATACTTACGTTACTGGAAAAGGATTCTTTTATACTGATGCTGTCGCAACTTTACTTTGTTACGACTCGTACGACTTTCCTGTCGATGCTGTTTGAATCTCACCTACGCTTGCGAGACTGGGTGAGGTAATGGCAAATACCTATTATAACTAATTATTTTATGACCCTACTAAGATGCATATTTCATTTCCTCAGTATGTATACTTAACTCTCAACTAAGTCGGTGTTCAATAGGCTTATATTCAACTCTAAACTACTGAAGCTTTAAAATATTTTGAATCCTGAAAGCATATCAGCGGGTAATACTTGGTAGTCAGTACTAGTACTTCTGTTTTTGAACAGAAAGCCGGGAATTTAGTAAATTTAACTTTTTCAGCAAAATAGTTTATTTGGCCAATATGTTTTGTGTTGCTCTGTGTACCGTTCTTTCTAATCTAATCATTTAGTATTATTTTCTCGATCAACCAACAATGAAATATACCTCTTCCAATACTTCTACACCAGGACTGGTTGCTGATATTGTTCATTTGTTAATTTGTGAACTTCAAAATATGCCATTGGAAGATTGCTAGTTACCCGAAAATTTAAATTTGGCCTCGCATTTGTAAATTTTAACATAAATCAATATTATGAATTTCTAACCCATTAGAAGTGTATATACAAAACATTCGATTCCTATTTCATTTAAAATATTACACATGTGTGTCATAATATTTTGTACTCATAATTTTTTATTGTTTTAAATGTAATAATATTAATTATGTTATTTGTTATTATAAACGTTTCAAACAGTGTGGTATTATTTAAAGGCTGAGTTGTTGAAATTGTGTACAAATGTTGCAATATGTATATGCCATTTTTTGCTAATTAAAAAATTACTTTTAAAAAATGATGTTACCATTGTACGCCTGATGCTGACAATAAATAAGGCTTCAATGATTAATTATTGTGATCATTAAGTATGTCATATTTTATTATTTTTAAGTCCCTTGCAACTAAATCTGAATGTGGGCCTAGTATTTTGGAACCACATTTTATTTAATTTTGAAGTGAAATATTGTAAATAATTATAATTTATGTTCTAAAATAATGTTTTATTAATGTACTTGCCACACAAATTAGTAATTTGTTTTCACATTCTGTTTTTTTTTTTTTATTAATTTTAATGTTTTTTTAAGCATTAATATTGCACTTTTTGTGTTCGCTCTGCTTCTGTGAGTGGAGAGCAGATATTACTTGCCTGTGGTTTTCTTCCTTATGCCGCAATAGTCACAGAGGTACCCCCATTTTAAACTAGATCTTAGGCCCTGCGTACTGATTTTGGCGCCAGACAACTCATTCCTCGGATGCTATGCACTCGGAATGGGTTGCTCACCCCAAATCTCTAAGCTACTCTAGGCTACTCCGGTCATGGGGAACATAGTTATCATAAATTGATGTTAAGCATAGTTATAGAAACTAGGCAAAATTCAAATTCAGGTCGACTGTTAATATGATACCAATAGTGAAATGTTATGACATCTGCTGATTATTTTTTTTTTCTGGTTTCGCTCGTCTTAAGAAGTATTACATTGGCCCATTATATAATAGTTCAGCTGTGACCGTACAATACCTGAAAAGAGTAATTATTATTAAGGTTTAACAAAATTGATGCCCAACTTTATTTTTTTACAAAACAGTTTTAATGTACATAATTGCTATGATTAGAAGTTGAAGTTCTGATACATTTTCTATGTGTAATTAGGTCCTGTTTTTCAAATACACTTTTATCATTACTACAATGTCTTCTCCATGATTCAAGATTTATGAATCAAGATTTTAAATCAACATGTTAGGGATCCAGGCATAAATAATGATTATTTGCCTTTCACATAAAATCTAACATTCTATCCGAACCTTATTAGGTACTATTAAATTACTCTCTGGTACTTAATTTTATAATACTACATATATTTATTTTATTAACCTGAAAAGATTAGTGAGAATATGTAATGGTTTCATAAATTCTCATAAAAAACATATTTTGCGAGGTATTTAAATGTCATAATAGACTGAAGCTAGCTGACATTAGCTCATAGACAGTTATTATGCTTAAATAATAAACTAGTGCAATAAAGTATTTTTAATTTATGTTTTTGTATGTTGTTTCCATGTTGATATTTCTAATTGTATGTTATTTTGAATCCTGATTGTTTTGTAAGATGCCTTACCTCCCAAACGGGACATATTGTGAAATCCTTTCGGTTGAATCAGTTTTAAATGTGATTTAATACCTAACAATTTTATAATGTACATACAAATTATTTCTAATAAATAAATTATTTTTAAATATATTTCTATTTTTTTCCGCTCCTTTACAATTAATATTATATAACGAGTTTTACATTATACTCTCAAAGCTCTCAATCGATTAAATGCAAATCATACTGAACTGTGATAAATGACCATTGTCTAAATGATCTCAGTAAACCATTTTAAATAAGTAATTTTATACCGCCATACAAGTTTAAATTGTATTAGAGAGATTAAACTGATATCGGGTATCCGGTAACTTTATTAATATCCGACCAGTAGTCGCTGGAGCCTGCCATCTGGCTGAAACCGGATAGATAGGAGCAATATGTATAAAAACTTTTAAAAAATATTTTTAATATATAAAAAAAACATCTAATGAGGAAATGAGGTATTTTATTTTAAACTAAAAAAGCTGAACAGTTAGGTGCATAGGTTAGAAGTTGAAACCTGAACCTTTTCAAGTTTCATTAGTTAGGAGAATTGCAGATTACTAACGTTTCAAATGCCACAGTGGAACGTTATTTATTCATATTATGAGTTATATAAATCTTGTTTTTGTGAAGACGCAATTGTGACTCGACTTACTTTATGATAAGAATTCACCAAAAAATCTCCCAGCTCTTTAATTCTATGATTGTCGTTTTATTTAAGAAAATTTTTAAAATTACGGTTTTACATTGTTGTACTGAGAAAAGCGCCGATATAACTGTGGCCAGGTTTGACACACTGTGGATTAAACCTAAGAACCCTTAGCAGGTGTTGATACAACCAGGCATTAATTCTAAGTATAATTGGTACATTCATTTTTAAACGAAATGGAAAATAATAAAATAATTATGATTAAGAATAAATTAAGATTGAGCCGATTCACAATCTTCTTTTCATCTGTGAAATGTTTTCGATGCAACAGATTTTTATCACTATGAATTATAAATTCAGGATTTCACTATGTGGCTTTAATGAGTCAACTTTTTGGACATGTTACAACATTGATGATGGTAAGGCCACCGGCGGCGCTAGTCTGGCTTTTTTCTTCAATAAAACAACCCCGTATATTATAATAATTATTTGCAGTAATATTCACCAGCACGCAATTATACTTCCCCGAAGCAGAAGTTACTTCTTATGTAGGGTAATGGCTAAGTGAAATTCAGTATAACCCCAGCACACCATATGCCGGAAACCGAACCGACTTAAGTATGCTGTTGCTTCTCAAGCCTCTCATGTTACACTATCATCCGACATTGCCACACATGGACCCTTTTTAAATTTTTGAGGTCCAAAATAAATTCCTAAATCTTTTGACCATATAAACTTTTAAAATATTGTCTAAATTCCCAGAGAAGTATTCATGATCAAAATTTTGGACATTTTAGATGAAAGCCTTTTTTTATCTATGTATGTAAATATATTGATTTTCTCATATTTATGCTTTGCATTATTATATATAAATGATTCTAGATACGAATGATGAAAGCTGAAATAGATATTCTAATTTATGTGTTTGAACACGGCCCGACCATTTTTATCTGTATTCATTATTAAAATTTTAAGAATTCATTTTCAATATTATAATTCAATAAAGCTATAAAATATAAATAAAAATAATATATCTACATACTTATTAAAAGAAAAACAGCCTACAGCTGTATGCAGTCATGGTAGTATGCCGCTAAGCTTAAAAGTGATCACTAACCATAAAAAAAATGCATGCACTTTGCATATGGCCGTTGGACTATAAAATAACCGTGAATGTAGAAACAAACAACCTGTTGTCCCACATCTTGGTTGCAAGGACGCACTCAAACAGGGTAGACCATCCACAGCGTCATGACAACGGTCCCGCTTATAAAAGGTTTTGTTTTAACAATTAGCAGAGCCGGAAGCGGCTTTTCATGCCAATAAAACTCATTACCTTTGTAGTGCTGGTAAAAATTATTAATATTCTCTTTTTCACAATAGTTATCACTGACAAAGCAAAAGGTTAAACCTTTAAAAAGACTACTTATCTCCCAGGCATCAACACTTCCCTACAGCCAGCCCTCTGTCCCATAACATTTCTCCCCAACATTCTACTTTATTCCATGTCCGGAAAACCTGGCCTAAAAAACTGGGTCGACAGAAGAAGGTCGCATCTAGCTGTCTTCGCATTAGTCTTCCTCGCGAAATTTAGGGATTAAATATCTGTTGTTAAAATGTTCCTGTGAAATTTCCTGGTGGACCTGACCTCAGTCTATCGGTCAGTGATTTCAGTCTTAATTCTTCATTATGGAGTACCATAAAACAATCTTCACAATTTATAAATAACCATCGATATCGTTGCCAAAAGAATAACAATGGAAGCTAAATTTTATTTTAAAATTACTTTCAATCGAGATTAAAAACTATAACAAAAGAAAGAACAGAAAACAAATAAATGTAGATAGGTAGGTAGGTACTTATCGCTGTCTTTAATGTGTCACTTTAGTTAGAAACAATATTTTTGAAGAGAATTATATCTTGCAATTTTAATTTTCAATTAAGTTAGTCAATATCTTTCTTTATTCATATTTTTGATGTCATGTAAGCTTAAATAGCTTATTATTTATTATCCATAGACGAGATAAAATTTCAAGTTTACCGCCCTTATAGTTTGTTTGCCTATTGCCACATTGCCGACTGCATAAACTTGTCGATGATTTAGAAATATAAAATAAAATCATAGAAATATAATAAAACAAATAATATATATTAAAAAATACTATATAATCTACTTATATTCATCAGATAATTAAACACATCTAAAGCAAAATTTAATTTTGGAGCACATGCGGTCGTATCCGCGACAACAAAGTACAACGTGAAGTTAGCGTCAAAAACGCGAAGCGCTGCTGTTCGACGTTAAATGGCGGACGCCAAATACTTCGGGAACTTTTGTACTTTTATTGTTCCTTCGATGTTTTGTCGCCGTGCGGTATTTTAACGCCATTTTAACACGTCCTACATACGTCCCGTATATTTGGCGATCGTTCAAGTGTCGCCGCGAGTGTTGTTTAAGCCGAAAAACGCGATATCACCGAGATATGTAACCTTTTCCCCTAACCTCCTTTCGCGCTAATGGAGTGTGCTGATATGTGAATAATGCCGTTCGCTCGTCGGCGACGTTAGTTTTGGTGCATTTAGTACATTGGCGCGAGTGAAGTGCTTCGGATTTCGTTATACAAGTTATGGAAAATGAAATGCGTCGGTCGCATTCGACGTCGGCAAGCTTCGACGTAACGTAAGAAAGGACAGGAGGGGGCCCGAATCGTTCTCGTTTCGATCGGGCCGCTTTCGGCCGCGCGGGGCGTCGGCGCCCGACGCGATGGCCGCGACGCAGGCGGAGGCACAGCGCGAGGTCGCCGACAGGCCGCCGCCGGCGCTCGACTCCAGGGGCGCCCCACTGCCGCTGCACAACGGCACGGAGAAAAGCGCTCCGCCGAGACAGCTGCCACCGGACGCCGCCACCAAAGCCAAGTCCCCGATGGGACCCGACGGACCTTACGACCGCGAGCGCGGTCCGGAGGGGCCCGCGGATCGACCGCCGACGGAGCCCTACGGCCCGTACCGCGGCTATCCCGACGGCGACCCCTACGGAGCTTACGCGGCCCGTCCGGGCTTCCCCGGGAAGATGCCGAGGCCGCCGGCGCCCGCTCCGGCCCCGCAGCAGAGGTTCGTGTCCGGCCAGGCCCTGTCTCAGCCGGCAGGCCCGACCCCGACGCTCAATTCTCTGCTTCAGTCGGGCGGAGCTCCTCCTCACAGATATCCCAATAACTACGAACAGCCTCCGGGGCCTTATCCTCAGGCCTGGGGCCCTCCGAGAACGATGGCGCCTTACAGTCCTCAGCCTTACAGGAATCCTTCGCCGGTAAGCCTTCCCCTGTTTATGTTTTAAGAAGTTTGTTTTTGTCAGTTCTTTGTGCGCGCGGCTGTTTTCATCCGAGACAATACGGATGCGGTCGCCCGCTGTCATTTTATGTGACGCAAACTTATTTTGATGCAACAACATTGACAACAATTACCGATTGTTTTGTTTTATTAAATATTAACTAAATAAAACAAATATTCATTTCATTTATTTTTTATTTTCTCTAACGCCAACAAATCATGTTCTCGTAGACTAACTGTAGGACAAAATTAAAAAAAAAACTGTTTTTATTGCCAGTTTTCCTATGTATTTCCATGTTTGTTTTCGCTAGGACATTGTGGTCGAACTTTAGACCCTCGAATGATTAAGGGCGTCCATCATAAGTGTTTAAATTATTATCTACGGTAAAATAATAAAAATAAATTATCGGAAAAGTAAGTCCTTCGAATGCCATAAGCGACCGAAACGGATTTTACCATGAGAATATGCTGCAATAACAAGGCGCTGAATGCCCCCATAAAAAAAGACATGCGATTTGGTTTTGATTATGTCACAGCCACTAAATAGTTAGCGGTAGGTTAGGTTTATAATACCCAATATTAACGGATAGCTTCTAAATACCTATAATTTCAAAACGCGTAAATCTTTGTCTAGTTTAGGATAATTGAATATTTTTTAGAGTATCTTACTTACTAGTAAATTATAGTCTGAGTATGTAGGTAAGACAAAACTTAAGTCTTTCAAAAAGAATGTTTTATTTTAATAATTTTATGTCTAACTGTAAGTATTTCCGAAAATTAAAAATGAATAAATAAATAGAGCCAATTTAAAATTTTGTTTTTATGTCTGTGCCAATTATAAACGTTTAATAATAAAATTTACATAATTAATTTAGATAGTTACAGAAAGGTACATTTTTAAAGATTTCGTCATTAATTCCCAGTGCAGCATTGGAGATAATCATAAAAGATTTATCACATTTAATTAATGTCATTAAAAACTATTGTTATTTTAGAATTCATTACTCTCAGCTTTCAATATATTAAATTTTATTTTTTCTATATTACTGTGTCTTTTCACTTATCTTATTTAGGTGCTAGCGATGTCTCAAATCAGCTTAAAAAATTACACATCTAACAAGGCTAGCTTTAAAACTTTTCTCGTAGACAAAAAAAATCTGCGTATTATTATTTTTCACATCAAAATGTTTTGGGAAAACAAACTATAAGTATTGTAATTATGCATAATTTCTATTAAATAAAAAAAAACTAGTCTGAATTAAAATTTACCCAAACGTTTGATTAATTATTATTAATTAATTAACTGCAATATATTAGTTACTTGTTTTGATTACAAATGCATCGAGGCGCTAAAAAGTCCAGATGCATCTGCGCACATACTATTGCTAAAATCAGTATTAGGACTTAAAAAATATTTTTATAGATAATATTTGTTTTCTTAAATTCGTCAAATATTCATGTTATTGTAATCATTTATTATATATTTTAAATAAATAAAATAAACTATCAAAATATAAACTGAGTTTTCACTCTAAAAGTTCACGAGGGCATACCTACCTTTTTTACAGCGACATTATTATGCCTAAAATATTTCCTAGTATTATTATGATTCTATGGAAGTGAAAAAGAAAGTTATCTCTCATGAACTTTATAAAGTTTTTCATTTAAATAGATCAATGTTACTTATGGAACCCATACATAAATATATTGAAAAATAAACCTTTAAAAAAAACAGGGGTTTTTACAAGTAATCAATTGCAGTAAGGGCCCAAAAGACTTCTTCAAGTGATAATTTGCTCTTACCGATCTTTTTCTTTGTTTCGGATTTTTTTCAAAATTTTTTATCTTATACTTCCGTAAATAAGGGGAGCCTTTTTTGGTACATTTTAATAAAAAATTAAGTTAATAAAAATAAAATACGTCACAATTTTTCATTTCATTGAAATTATCTCGATGTCATTTTTTTACGATCACAATAAGCAGGTACTTAAGCATCTATGAATTTGAAAATTAATTAAGTAATCGGTGTGAGAAGGCTATTTTTATATTTTCGAGTTGAAATGTCTTGTTATTTGTTGATATTTACTAATACCATGTGTGACGATTACTATGTAGGTAACTGGTGCCTACATTTAACGAATTATGCATGCATGTTTCTATAAATAAGCGCTATTTTAAGCGAATCTGATGTATAGGAAAAAACGTATCTACACGCAATTGCCTACAGATTTCCGTTCGGTGATTTCACTCAAAAGTTTCAAAATAAAATAATTAAACAAATGCTTACCAATTCGCCTCTGCGCATTGCCGCGCGGTTAATTCTACTGGTGTTGATTTGATTTCATATGTTATGTTGTCATAATACGCGTTTTCATACTAAATACAGATCTAGAACCCTTTGGGTTAGGTAATCCAATGAAATATGACCTATGAGTCATTGACCTTCACACTCACAATAAAGGCCACTGCTCACTGATAAATAACCACTGAATACATAATTGATGCAGGCAGCAGCCGACTTGTTTTGCGTGGGTGCAGCATACATATACCTATAGTCCAATCCCGACATAGCTAATTTGTTGCTAATTCAGACGCTCCTATTTTTAATCTTGGAACGCCTGAAGAAATGCGTCTTGGTGGACATATCATGAAGATAACGGAGAGAATGCATATCGAAAAATACATTCCAGCTTACTTGAGATCCCCAGGTTTAATTTGAATGTCTTGATGGGCAAAGTTGGGGTGCGATGCAGGTTTACTTGTAATCGGAATGGACTGGGTCTTAAATGGTTGGATTATTCAGCGACCCGCGATTTAGACCACTCACTAAAATATTATAAATCTTTGCTTATAATTAGGAATGCCTGGTTAAGTTAAGCTTATTTCATGGGTGCGCTAGTATTTTTTATAGTAGATACTACGGACACACGCCGATGCTAGTATACTGGCATTTTGTTTATCATTACCGGCGTAAGCGACACCGTTTTATTTCGGGATAATTCTCAATGTTCACCACTCTCAACTCTCAACTATGTAAAGTTAGAAAGATACGAGATAAAGGCATTCAGATATCTACGTACCATTAAATAAATTTAAATAAAAAGTTTTCTCAAAAATAGATCCATATTACCTATTAAACGCAATTTTTTTCTACAATTTATGTAATTGAAATAACAAAAATACTGCTCATTGCACAAATCCAAATTTAATTATGCAGTGTACTTAATATTAATTTATATTTTTTATTTATCCAATTAATGGATCGGAAATGGTACAATTTGCATTACTATCTATCGGCTATATGAAAATATTGGTAAGATTAATTAGTAGGCTGCTGCACACACTCGTTGCTAGGCAACTGTCAACGATCTCCTGATGCCGGTGGTGAGTGTGAGTGTGAGTGTGAGTGGAGTGTGAGCCGACTTTTTATCGTCCCGTCGCCGGCGCTGCTGAGCCGAGGCGTCTGTCGCCGTCTCTGTCTCGCCGGCCGGCCGGAGTGTGGCGCCGTCCCGCTCGCGCCGCGGCTTCTACAAATTACATATCAGGAGGTATTACACCGGATTAACCAACCATCTGAATAAAATTATAAGAAATAATATTAATTTGCTATTAGGCACACACACAAACAAACCTTTTTATTCAGAACTTAGATAACGATAAGGAAAGTAGCTACCTATCAGCTTTTAATTTAATGCTAGTTCTGTTACCATTAAATACCGTTGCCAGGTACCTAACAGCCCAGAATAACAACTATTAATAGTTTATTAAAAACAAAGCTATACAATATTCATGATTCTGTGGTATTTTTGTGTTATGTAATGAGCTAGTAAAGAATTCCCCTCTCGTCCCCGATGTCACTACAATGATGCCACGACTGATGTTGACGATTTTATAATGGATGCCCTTAGGTTTCAGCACTTAACTGATTACCGATTGACAGAATACTTGCACAGCTCCACAAAGCACGTTAGTGAGGCCTCATCAGGGTATATATTTGATCAGCCTTTTAATCATTTACTCTAGTATATCTCCACGACGCGTATTTTTAGGAACAGCTATTTGTGGCCGGTTAGTAAATGAAAGAAAGAAAATATTTCTTTCTTTCAGATTCGTGGGGCACAGCATGCACCAGGAATCTCGGGGGTTTGGGGATGCATTCGCGTGCGTGACTCAAATCGACCGGTGTGTATGAAATTGAGATACTGCTTACGAGCTATATTTATACTGTGGTAATAGTTCGATCCACCGAGGAGGTTCGATCGCTAGGAAGAATCTGGGCTCGTGGTTTGTTTAGTTAAAAAAGAAAACAGAATGAGTAAAATGATTCTTTCATTAGTAATCATGAAACACACATCATGTAATCATGTAATCATATATAATACACTGGGCGATTAGATATTAAATCGTAACATTCATAAAACCTTTTACATTTACTAAAGCGTGTGAGGTTATTTTTGTAGAATAGATTATTTTGATCAATGGCTCGAAAAACACATTGTAAATTAGAATGAACCCAAATGAAGTACCAAACTGGAATCAATACATTTAACGTAATAACTAATGATGACAAACAAACTTTAAATGGGGGCCTTTAAGTTTAAGTAAAATAGTCGTCTTATTAATTTATTTAAAGCCCTAATTTGAAGCTCCCAGCATGGACTTCCATTAGTCAGTAACTTCAGAAACCCTTCTATATATTTGACGAAAAGTCCATTTCCACAAAATAAAGGATATTTTTAGGAGAAAGAATGTCTTTCCATTCTTTTCTTCCGCGTACCATTAGAGAGTGGATTAATCTCAACTGTAGCGTTTTGAAACATTTCTTAGATGTAACATGTTTTAGATGTCAACTAAATTAAAAATTATATCGTAAGTATGAAAAAGAATGCTCTTTGATTAAAATGTAAATAAAATAAAAAATATGTGATGTATTTTGTATCACATCCTTTAATATCAATATACGAACTTCCTTTTTTTTAAAGCATTTTGACATTTTCTCACAAAGACGGTGTCTTTTCTATAGGTAGGTATACTTGTACCAAATATAAAATATATTCTTTTTAAAACATTTATTTTATTTAGTGGATGCAAAAAAATAGTTTTCGTTAAATGACCTATGGAATATATGCGGTACCTAGGTACTCAAGTCTATCACAGGCCCGGGACAGACAAAGAATACTCACCATAAGGTTTGCTCAATTTTATTATTTTGATACGGACAGTAATAAATGTGTCAAACGTAGTCGTATCGATCGGATGATGGGCGTCTGAATGGACGAGAGGAGCGCCATTGAAACGCAAACAGAAAACGACAAAAAGAGCCTGAACCAGTGCGCTGTGGGCAGTGCGAGCCCACATAGTAGGTAGACCTTCATAGTAGGTATTCGCAAAAAAAAGAATTTCCCATTCATGCTACGCACGGCTCGCCGCGTGCCGACGCCAGGAATTGCGAATGCTAAAAGTACGAGTATGCTCCAATTATCTAAAGGTCGATAACGCTCGCGATTTTTTTTAATACTCGCAGAAAAGGGATTATGGACAGTCAAAAATGCAATATCCTACTTATTTTCGTTCAAAATCAAATTTTCAATAGTCATGTCGATATTTTCTAAAACTAAATTTTCTGGTACAGATGGTGTATACCGCTTTCTCGTTAAGGGGGTAGAGATCACCAGTGCAGTAGATCTTAATCGCCTTACTGAATATTGAAAAATATTTCTAATAGAGGGCGCGAGTGATACTAGCTGCATATTAAACGTCAGAGTACAATTTCATACAATTATTAGAGTTTTATGCTACAAAAGTTTAAATTAGTGCTAGAAAAACATAAACCTGTGAGTTCTGAGTGCTGTTAAGTGTTATCTTAAATAGTTTGCGTGTATATGTTGAGAAATCCATGTATAAAATCACTTACCGCAGAAGTAAACATTGATGGTACCGTCCTTTCTCATTTGACACTGGATGAATCACAGAAACAATTTGAAAATTGTAATCCTCAACACCTGCGCACTTGCTATTGTATGGGATTTATTATTATAACATTATCATAAAATAACACCAGGTAAAAATTATGGAACAGTAATTAATTCGAAACTGAAACTCTGAAAATCGGATTGTTGACTGACCGTCTGTTTCTCATATAAAGGCGACATCTACCGGAAACGATAACTTAAAGTGTAGCCCTGTGCGTGCCTCATTCCAACGCAAAATTATTAATATTTAATTAATTAATTAATTTGTGTGATACATATAAACAACTTACAACATAATGAAGTGCCAGCATAGCAACTGTGGTGAAAACCTACTTACGGAAGATGTTTTAGAATGCCGTAGTTGTAAATTGAAATATCACTTTCACTGTGTAGGGCAAACCGAGCAGAACTTTAGAAAAATGTCTAATGACTATAAAATGAATTGGCAATGTCATAAATGTAAATTAAGCAATAAAAAAGAACCTAAATTGGTCAAAAAAACTACTGAACCTGAAACACCTGAAAATAAAAGTGATTATGCTGATATCACAGATTTTCGAATGCTGGTGAAGGAAATTAAGATGCTGAGGATGGATTTCACTACAATGAGAAACCAAATGACAGAATTTAAGTCAGCTATTGATTTTTGTTCTGGAAAGGTGGATGATTTTTCGAAAAAAATGGCAGAGGTTGAAAATGGCTTAAAGCGAATTGACAGCTGTGAAAATGAAATAACAAAATTAAAGCATAAATTGGAAATCATGGAAAAATCGGAAAATACGAGAGAGCAAAGCATGCTTCTTAATAATTTGGAGATTAGCGGGGTTCCGCAAATGAACGGAGAGAATTTATATGCATACATAAAGGCTATAGGGTCTACCGCTGGCATTGTGATTGATGAACGAGACCTGGATTATGCATATCGTATTGTGTCCAGAAAGGAAGAACAGTCTGAAAGAACACGTCCGCCACTAGTGATAGCACGTTTCACCACAAGGAAAAAAAAAGAGGAACTCATGACAGCACTTCGAATTCTGCGGCAATCCAGATCGATCACTACATCCGACCTAGGCATGAAGACATCACCGCAGAGAATATACTGTTCGGATCACCTTACACTTTTAAACAGGATTTTGTATAAAAAAACTAGAGATATTGCCAGGGAAAAGAAGTGCAGATTTGTGTGGATAAAAAACGCAAAAATATATGTCCGCGCGAAAGAAACTACTTCCGTAATCCATATAATATCGGAAAACGATTTAGCTCGTCTGGAATAGGTATTATAATATATTTCCCTAAAAATAAGATTAACAATCAGTTATATTTTGTTTTATATCTAAATAATAATACATACTATATATATTTATTATCAAATTATTCTATTCATGTTTATACCCTTATTTATTTAATATTATTTAGTCTATGTTTATTACGACTAGAATTATTTACTTTAAACTTATCTGAATTTTATTATAATTTTTCTAATTGTTTGTCAAAAAAAAAGTTTCTTCTAACTATTTCAATGATGATAGTAAAAAAAAAATTATGGAGGATCTAGTTAATGAAATAAATAACACGGAATTTGTCAAAACACTAAATATAAGCTCTCCGCTTAAGTGTAAGACCATATTTAAGGATAATTATGTAATTAAAATACTATGTTTGAATATACGCAGCTTGCAAAAAAAACTTTGATCAGCTAAATCTTCTACTGCATCAACTGGATTTAAATATTGAAATCATAATATTAACAGAATGCTGGATTAGCAGCCAAACTCAATTTCCTAATTTGGATAGCTATATTGCACACGGAACGAAAAACAACCTAAATAAAGCAGATGGTGTTGTAGTATACATAAAATCCTATTTGAGTGTGACTATCGATGAATTAGATATTCATGATGCAACGGGTTTTTGCATTAAAGGGCGGGATTTTGCTGTTTTTGCACTTTACCGCTCTCCATCTCAAAGTAATATTAAGAGATTTTTAACTTCTTTGGACAGCATCTTAAAAATATGAGCTCAAATAGTAGTATTAAACACCGCGTACTCGCAGGAGACCTAAATATATCAACGTACGGACATAAACAACATAATCAGGCTGATGACTATCAATGTCTCTTAAGTGAACATGGATTTGTGTCTACTATAAATACAACTACGAGAGAACATAATGGTGTAAAAACATGCATAGATCATATTTACATTCGTAGTAATAACAAACCACAATCTGCTGTTATACATACAACAATAACAGACCATTACTCCACCCTTCTGGCTATTCAAGGAAGAAATAGAGAACCAAAACCAAAAGTTATAGATATAAAATTAATAAACTATGAAGCATTACGCATAAGTCTAAAAAATGAGGAATGGGCAGACGTTTATGGCCTTATAAACGCGGACACAGCATTTGAAAAGTTTATAGAAACACTAAATACACACATAAAAAACAACACTACAAATAGAACAATTAAAACTAGACACAACAAACTTAAGCCATGGATGACCGAGGGAATTATAAATAGTATTAAAAAAAGAGATAAACTGCATAAACAGGCGAATACATTTATTGATAACTTGTCCTTGCGAAAATACTACTTGAAATACAGAAATATTTGTAGTAACTTAATTAAGAACACGAAAGAAAAATACTATAAACACAAAATGGGGGCAGAAAATAGTGATCCAAAATTGATTTGGAAAGTACTTAAAGAAATAAATAGCTTGGAAATTCACAACAAAACCACAATCGCTGAATTAGAAATAGATGGGGAAAAAATCAGGCAGGACAAGAACATAGCAAATAGTCTAAATAAATATTTTACAAGTGTAGGGAGGAACTTAGCGATGAGAATTAAAAAAAAAGTAGGCGTAAATACGACACAAACGAGACAAAAGAAAACAAACACAACATTTAAATTAATAGAATTTAATTACATAGACGTACTTAATTCAATACTATCTCTACGGACAGAATCTTCTTCTGGACCTGATGGTATAAGTGCAAAGACGATAAAAGAAATTGCTGAGCAAATAGTATACCCCCTAACATCAGTCCTAAATTTAAGTATTAAAAGCGGTATGTTTCCCAAGCACTTAAAAATAGCCAATGTCACACCAATATTTAAAGCAGGTGAAAAATCAAATACCAAAAACTATCGACCTATATCAATATTAAATACTTTTAGTAAAATATTAGAAAAACTTGTAAGTAAGCAATTAACTTGTTATTTAGAAAATAATGCAATATTAGCCCCAGGGCAATATGGCTTTAGATCCAAATTAGGAACACGTGATGCTATACTTGAAGTAACAAAATTCATTGTCACTAATGTAGATAGTAAAAAGAAGTGTTTAGGCGTATTTCTTGATTTGGCCAAAGCATTTGATACTGTTCCGCATGACCGACTAATACATAAACTAGAAACAATAGGGGTGTCAGATATTGAACTTGACTGGTTTAAAAGCTATATTACTGGACGCACACAATGTGTTAAGATGGGTGATGTGAGAAGTGAATATTTAGACATATTATATGGAGTACCACAGGGTAGTACATTGGGACCTCTTCTTTTTATACTGTACATCAACGACTTATTCAATCTTGAAATTACGGGTAAAATTATATCTTTTGCTGACGACACTGTACTTCTGTTTGAATCCAATTCCTGGGACTCAGTTTTCAGGAAGGCAGAATCTGGATTAGAAAAGACCTATGACTGGCTAAATGAAAATCTACTTACTTTAAATATTGACAAGACCAAATACATGACTTTTACAATAGATTCAAGACTACAACCTACAAATGACAAACAAATATTAATACACGACTGTGATAAAATTAATTGTAAATGCCTTCCTCTAGAAAACACTGTATCCATGAAATATCTCGGAATAGTGATTGATTGCCACTTAAAATGGACCGACCAAATTAATGCAGCCGCTACACGAATACGAAAATTGATTTACATATTCCGAAATATACGAAATGTATTTAAGTTGCAGATATTAAAGACTATCTATTATGCTCTTGCGCAGTCTGTAGTATCATATGGTCAACTAGGGTGGGGCGGTGCAGCTATTACAAATCTCGATCCCCTAATTAAGGCGCAAAAAGCTATACTTAGGGTAATAAATAGAAAACCTTACCGTCACTCTTCTGATAAACTATTCAAAGAATTTCAAGTTCTTGATGTACGACAGCTATATATTAGAACAGTACTAATGTACTACCAAAAAGATGTAACTTCTCAAATAATGCTACCTCATAGTCACGACACAAGACAACGACAAAGAGATGGACATCACGAAAACAGAATGAAAACTACTTTTGGACAGAGGCACTACACGTTTCTAGCGCCCAGAATTTATAACAAATTTTACTCTGAGGTTGACAGATCAACGGTGACTGACTCAAACTTTAAAAGGACGGTGACGCTTTGGCTAATGAACAAAACAAGGCAAGAATGCGAAAAGCAACTTATTCAAACTATTGCTTGAGTACACATATTATTGTTCATTTACTTTTTATACATTATATATACAACAGAAACATCAGAATAATAATTCTGATGTTAATTGTAGGTATTTAGAAATTTCACATTCATTAACAAACGCTACAGATAAATATTGTATTATTATAGCTAACTAAAAACGATAAGTTTATTTGAATTAAAGTATGTTTCTAATGTATGTATTTACGTATATATATATATATATATATATATATATGTGTGTAAATGTTATATATTTATTGTTTGTATGTGTATATATATATATAAAATGTTTTATCTATATATATATATATTTATCACGGATCTCTAATATAGACCTCGCGCCCCTATTATCACTCTATTTATATATTTCAAATAGGTAACACCTCGACACAGGCATTTGCCTAGTGAGGTGTTACTAATCCACACAAACTGTACTTTTTTTTTATGGAATATCAATAACATGCGATATATTAATATACATGTAATGATATAATTTTTTATGGATATAATAAATAAATAAATAAATAAATAAATAAAAATAATTATAAGCTAACCATCAATGCATCAAAATGTAATGTGATTAGCTTTATAAGGAATACTAATTTGATTAGCCATCCATATTTTGTCTCAAACGAGCTTATGCCTGATACAAAACTAATTCGTGACCTCGGTGTGCATATTGACCCAAAGCTATAATGTACTATCAGCATATAGATTCAATTATTGAAAAGGTATAAGAGCCAGTAAGCCTTTTCGTAATTTAAGTACTTTTAAAATGTAGTATTTCTCTAAGGGCAGGAGTGTAATATGCATATGATCTAAATATGCTTTTTATTTTAATCGTATTAAAAAAAATTGATGTATTTTACGAATCAACTTAAATTTAGGAGCCATGTGCATTGTGGAAATTATGAAGGCGGTTTAAAGCATTATAACTTAATGCCTCTTACTAACAGGCGTACTGTTTCTATGTTATTTTTATGTGGCATCTTACACAATCGTCTGGATGCATCGATTTTTTTTATCTAAAATTTCCTTCCGCGTGTCATCTTATCGTACCCGGGGGCCGGGGGACTTTAGCCGGAATGACAACATCATCTCGAGCGACCTTCCGAGTTTATCCGAGCGAGCGCGTCGCATTGGATTCGTGCCGGTAGCGAGGAGACGCGCATAGAGTTCGGCGGTCGCACGTCGCCAGTTGCGTCTGTCAGCTTTCCGTTCGCATTTCACTTTTGTTCTACCATCGTCACGTCGTCCGCAGCGCTTTCCATTTAATGCTATCTTTTTTTCACTGCTATTTTCTCTCGTGATAAAAAAATGGCTTACGGAAATTTTACCTCGCCTCAAACAAACACTTTTCTTTAAATGTATTAATACTTGCTAATGACAGTATTATAAAATATCGTCTTTAATATTAACAATATTTTTATAACTTCTCCTTTACCCCTCGATACCTTCAAAGTACTGGTTATCTGGTTTTGATTTGAAATTGCCTTTATGATAATAATGGATGAAATATTACCAGTGAAATCATATTTAGTAAAATGAGTGGAGTGAAATAATATATGAGGGCGTTGACTAACCTAAACTGCATGCTCGCACGTGGGCTTAGCCCTGACTGCACTTTCTGAAGTTATACTTCCTTGCGCCCGTTGTACTCATTGGTATGGGATGTTGGTCGAGAAACCGCGTCACGCGTTAGGAGTAAAATCCGTAGAGTGCCATTTTATACGTTCTCTACCAAAGATACCCCAAGAGTATCGGCGGGTCAGTGGTTAACGCACTCGTCTCCCACGCTGGTTCGATCCCTGGCTGGGATAAGTTTTAAATACTGTACATACAAAATGTATATGGTACTATTTCACTGTATGCTTCCCTGTTTAATAAATTAGATTTATCGTGAATCATTTATAAGTTTTTTTTCCTGAGGATACGGTCCATACTGCTGGAGGATGCTGGAGGATCACAACAGCGAAAGTCGCGAATCTCTTCCTCGTATTCAGGAAATGCGTTCCAGTTTCGAGCTCCCGATATGTGCTCGACATAATGGCATTCCGTATTTATACATTATTCAATCGACGGCATATATTTTTTGCCCTGCTCGAAGGACGAGGCCAGCGGCAAATATGTGGGTTATACGAACAGGTTCGTTGAATATGCAGGCAATTTTTTTCTCATTCTTTCCTCGCTATTCGCGGAACACCAATACCCGAGTCGCCGATTCGATATCCCGGGACTTTTTTCTACAGAAATAATCTCTATTAAGAGCCATAACGCACACTTTTGAAGTCTACTGCCAAGATAGCTTTTCATACCAGGCACATATAAAAAATATAATTAGATTAACTAAACATTTTTCTAGAAAACCTTTAAACTGGTTTTTTAAATAACCAATCCTATGTTTACATAAAAAATATTGAAATTGTTAAGTTTTATTGTTCAAAATTCTCATAAACCAAACTACATATGTGACGTAAGCCTAATTTATACATAGAAATGTCCGCAATAAAATTCTACAGAAAACCTTAAACTTAGATTTTTTTTAATTGCCTTATATATTTAATATAAATAAAAATCTATCAAATGTTTATTCTTTGATGTTGTCGACGGACGCTCAAGTGCACGTGGCCGACACCATTTGCAAAGGCTGAACTTAAGCTCACTGTGGCTGTTAACTGTGGTTCAAATAAACTTTCAAAACCATATATACTATACAGGATATCCCAAGACCATTCCCGAAGACTTGAAGGAGCGTTTATGTTCTCTATTTCGTCTAAGAAATTATATTTAAAAAAAAAATGCGAAAATAATTCATGACAAAATCTATACACTCAACCAAGGCCAGTTAATAACCTGGAATGACACGGCGTACAGAGCGGAAAAACTTATAACAAGAACGATTAAATATTATCGCGTAAAGTTTACATTTTTTTTGTCAGGAATGAATGGTCTTGGAACACGGTGTATAACATTGGATATTTTCAGATAATTTCGAAATGAACAATCTGGACTCAAAAGAATGGAAATTTAGCTCAGCGGAAGAATCATTATTGCAAAGAAGTATGGAAATAGTTTATAAAATTACATGTACGCTTATTTAGCGGTTATTTCTTGGAAGAATATTGTTTGAGGGGTATGCGTCTTATAGATTTCTCATGGCGTGTTGTGTAATCGCATTATATTATTAGCGTCGAATGGCGAAAAACCGGAATTATATTGAATACGAAAAACATATACATTTATTTATTTATCGAGAATCACGCCACGCAGTTGGTGGGGTGGTCACGGTGATTTCAGAAGGAAGCTTGCTGAATTTGGGATCACAGTTAACTCCTGGGACGACACCCGGTGCTCGCGTGTACGTCGAGGTTCGCCAGGGACCCGCTGAGCATATTGTGTGGACTTGCGCTGTCATGGAGAAGGAAAGAAACACAATGCTTGTGGTTATGGTAATGGCAGCAAAAATATGGTATTGGTAACCATAAAGTATGGTTGATATAGTGACAGCAATATTTTTTGTGGGAATATTTATTGTTAAACTCACTTGGTTGAAAGTACCATAATTTTTGATTGCCTTTAACATAATATCTAACTATCACTACAATTAACAGCTAACTGTCAATTTCGCGATCAGCTGTTCAGTCACACCGCCATTTTGATTTGAATCACAGCGAAATAAAATGGTAACAAGTAAAAACAACAAAATATTATCGTTTTTGCTACCAAATTTTCAGGTAACGTTGTTCACCCGCGGCGCCATATTGTTTAGTAATTAATCATAGCAAAATGTTTTTGCTAAAATATTTATTTTAACTACGTCAGCAAAAAATATAAATCTAACCAAAAATTATTTATCAATAATCAGTCTGTACGATTTGCGAACTTGGCTTTAGCGATTTTAATACTACGCTGGATTGTCATTGTGCGCATTCCGTCGAAATCGAGAGCATTTGGCCTGTTCTAATTTTCTCTCGTGATGCGTAGCGAAGGTAGTTCTGAACACTTTGCCGTGACGTGTGACGTGTGACGTCATGACACGGCGCTAATTCGATCGGATTTGCGGGCGTGACGCTCCCGGATTAGATTAGGATGTCACGCTGAGTCTGAATGGGTGCTACCTTGCCTTTGTAGGTGATTCTAATGGTTTCATTAATATCTACGCTAGCCTACCCTGCAAAGCCTTTAGCCAAAACGAACCATGTCTCTCTTTCGAAATTATACTTTTTTATTTTTATTTATAATGTTGTGTCTAGTATTAAATCTATCTGTCGCCAAAGAAAATTAAAGCTCTAAGCACTTATATTGGTTTAGTCTCGAACCCCGATGCTTACTGAGGCAACTCTCTCAAAAAAGGGAAATATATTATATATCCATATCTATTAATTTTATAATGTTTCGACTCAGCAGCTTTTTAACTAATAGACAAGAAGTCTTCCTTAGAACAGGCAAAAGTTTAGTTAGGCAAGATATTTTGCATTGTAACATTTTCTGGAATTAAATAAATAAATAAATATGCGAATGCTGGATTTTGGGGATTAATAAAAAACATTACAAATTTTTCTGCAAAAGCTTTCACTTGATTGAATTAAACCTCACCAAAATGATGAATATCTTTGGATATTTTATACGTAGTTTTTTCTTTTTAATTTAAATTATTATTTTGAATTTTTCTCGACCATTTTGAATAAATTTTCATTTAAGCCAGGCGGTCACTCGACGGTGGAACACATTGTTTAAAGTTGTTGAAACAAACTCGAGAGGCGTTGCGAGCTTCCAAACACTTCTCGGCACAAAGTCGGCCTTAAGTCAACAATGCGGAATCACCAAAAAGCGTAGTATAAATACCGGCATAAATGTTAACATTCTACATTATTTATAACAGTTTTTGTTTGCCAGCATGTAGTTTTTAATATTATTTTTATTTTTGTATTAAGTATTTGATACTACTATGACTGACTGATAACTATGACAATATATAGACGTATAAAATGATATGTGCATTATACTGCAATCCCCGCCATGCTGTCTGGTATAAAAGTTTTTATTTATTTATAATATAGCAATGTGTAAATGCTTTGAAACGATTGGGTTATTGATGGATTGACTTAATTGGATTTAATTAAAATTTATTCTTATTATTAATATGCAATAGATACTTTAAAAAAAAATATCTACTTTGTAGGTTTTTATAAAAATACCACCAGCTGCACATATTATTGATTTTTTCTGTAAACATAATATAAAGGTTGCATAGCCTATTTTCAATGTACTTATCGTGTATTAATTTATTGTAATCACTTTTGTTTGCTCGAGTAGATAAATAAATGCTTATATCACTCATATTTACTTTTGAGACACTCTGTATATGACTTTCGCCTTTCGTTTTTATGTCAATTGAGTTTTGCATTTAAAAGTATTTATAGTTATATATAAAATAGGTAGAGTTTACGCATAACAAAAATGAACTCATCGTGTAGTGTGTTTGCAGTTCCGCCTTTTTTTATATATATTTGGATTTATTATTTATATTTGACAATTTAAAAAATAAAACCCTTTACAAATATATTTTCACGTAATTAGCAGAGATTAACAGTAATAAAATTGTTAATAAAATAAAATGAATTAAGGATTATAAAGGGTAGTTTTTATTATTAACTAGCTGGTAATCCCGGGCTTCACTCCGGATTTCAGCTAGGTCATGCAAGCGGCTCGATTGGCGCCTTCGGTGCGTAACAACTCGGGATGAGTCGCTCTAGTGCACGATAATGTATAGTGTCAATTGTCAGTGTTACACTATCACTCAGTTGTCAAAATACGTTTTTCCCGGATTTTACAATTTTCCGGGTAAGTTTTATATACATATATAAACTTAAAAAACATCATTCGAACTAATACGAACATTTAAAAAAAAATCGGTTTAGCCGTTATCGAGTTATACGCTTACTAACCGACATCATTTCATTTTTATTTATATATATAACAATGCGGTGTACATAATTTTAAATGAATATTGAAAGAGCTTCAAACATAATCAAAACGGGTAATCTGGCGAGTGTGGTAGCGAGGTTGGCTCAGTCGGTACAATTTATGCTTATGTAGGGTTAAATTGATCGCGTCGGAATGTTTTGATTTCCTTGGTCGGCCGTGACCTGCCTCAAAGCGGGTCCGTGACACCCTCGTCTCCCCACTAACCCACATACAGACCTACTCTTCGAGTGTAATGTACCCGACACACGTACAGCTTTGTATAAGTGAATGCTATTATTTTCTCGGTCCTTTTGCAAGTCTTCCCGCGGTGCCGCCCATCGCCCCGGGCCCCCCGCCCACCGCCCGCCGGCCCCCCGCCCCCGATGTCCTGAGAGGGACCTCCGCAGTTACGGAGGGCGCTGCTCTCACCTCCGCCTCGTAAATCTTTCTTAATGCCCGCGGCTTGTGCGGGCGTTTCGAACGTGAGCGATTTTGTGCCTTAAATTGAGATTGCAAATCGACAGTGTGGTAACAGCAGTTAAACTGCTTTTTATCTAAAATTTCGTCAGTCAGTTAAATTGAAATTTTCTTTTGCAATTAATCATATGTGTAAGGACAACGTATCATTAAAAAAAAAAGTTTTTGAGAAGTTAAAACAAAAATTATGAGACCCGTTTCTCCGCTCCAGCAAAGGTTCCTTCGCGGTCGCTGAAGTCCTCGGCTCGATTCAGATCGCATCGGTGGATCCTAGAAAGTTGTGGGAAGCGGCCGCAAATATTATCACTAATGGGTAGTTTACTGGAATTTAGTGAGTTAACAAATGAAATGTCACAAAATCAACCAAAATTTATAAGATATCTCCCATTCAATGCTGGGGAACCCCTCATATGATGCTTCGAGAAAGACCAGAGACGGTCCCGACAATAAATGTAAGAGAATGACCAAATGGTGAGACAAGAAAAATAAAAATGACAAAACAACAGTAATCCGAAAATAGTTTAGTTAATTGCACAAGAATCACTCATCCGAAAGTATCTTATAAAAACACTTAAAGAATTTAACTAAAAAAACAAAACTTAAGTGTTCCAGCAAATGTTATAAAAGAAATAAAAATGACAATAAGCCTCGTTAGATGCAAAGACGACCTCCGTGGGAAGAATACTAAAATTTCTATCACGAACTGTCATCAAAAATCTTAGTACGGGGTTGCGAATTTTCTTTGGGTGCGTTTGTTAACAAAGAAGCCTTGAACTTTGCAGTGTTTCCAATGTCTGAAAAAAAAATAATTTATCCAGAAAAACAGAATTTAGAGATATCAATGATCGAACATGGAAAGGACTAAAGGCATAGTCAAGAAAATTCCGCCTACTCCAGAACGACTAAGCTACTTAACTATTTACGTATTAAATAACATCCTAGTTTTTTTATTTCAATACTTGCTTGGTAGGTATCGGCGTCGCAGCACCCGAGAGAGGCGACCGCCCTGCCAAGCCAAGAAACGTTAACCAAATAAACTGAGTGGTTATTTTGCACTCGACTTTACGTAACAGGGGTTCGCTTTCACAACTTCTTTTCATCTCATCCATTTAAAAAAAAAAGAGAGAAATGATAGTGCGTTTTTATTGTACTATCAATGTAGTTGTAAAAGAAAAATCGGTCATTTTACAAAAGGTCTAATCATGAAGTTTAAAGCGTTTTTGATTTAGATAAGATAAGATAAGATATTTTTTTATTTCCTAAAATACATTAGTGTACATAGGAATGACATATAATTTACAACAATTAGGTAACAAAAATATATGATGAAGATAGTAATTACACAATAAATTTTCTAAACGTAAATAAACGAATTTAGATAACATGGATAATAATAGTTAATGAGATCGAAGGACCTACGCAGGAAATAACAAATAATATAACTTCGTGGGTTACTGACACTATATTTAGTTATATTGGGAATGAAGTATGATACTAATAATCCGTACACAGTAGTCAACCAACCAAATAATTTTCACGCTGTTAACTAATACTTTTCGTGTTCAATCTAAATGTAAAAAGATACAAATAATTTTATTACCAGGATTACGATGTTGAAATAAGATATATAGTCACTAGAAGTACCTACTCTCGACCCGGCAAGCCAGATACAACAAGAAACACTCTATTTTACACTGCGCCGTCACAGAAAGAGAAACAAACATCTATTTCAAGATTCCACTCAAAACATTTATAAACTTAAGCTTTAATTGGTCATGCTATTATTATTTTTTATATTTATATTTTATTTAATACAATTTATAAATTTAATTTTAAAAATGCTTTTGATACCATACTTGTATAGAAGAAAGTGTAGTTAGAGGACCGTTAAATCAATTGATTCCTGATCACTGGACCGATTTACTATCTTATGCATATAAACAGTTTACCAAAAATAATTAAACGCTGTAGCCTTTTTTGCTTATTTGCTTTTTTCAGACTATGATTTAAAAAATGGCGAATCCAATTTACAAGCATTCATTAAAATATACACACGATAACGTTTTATAACGATAACGATTTAAATAATCTTAATTATGTATATGATCTTGTAGACAATGTCGTCACTTACACATACTTAGGTTTAAAAATACATAGTACGTTTTAGCATCATAAGTAATTTGGGTTTTTGATATTGACATTTATTATTTTTTTGTAATTATGTTTTATAATTATTTCAACAAACTATGTACTTATACGGGACACTTTCATGCCACAAATTGTCTCTCAGATTGACAAGAACTATGTTATGTGATTTATTGTATAATTTTATATATTAGGGAAACCAGCAGTCATTAGTATACTCGTATTATATATACCTTACAGAGAAGAAAAATAAAAACTCGCGGACGCTTAGTGGTCGACATTCGACAGTAATTCATTAAAAAAAAAGTAGATAAAAAAATATTTCACTAAATAATACCAAAGATGGCGCCTAGATAGAGAATTAAAAGGAGCATGGTAATTTTATTATTAGGAATATGTATTTGCATGTGTGTGTGTTTGTTTGCGAGGGTGAGGGTTTGTGGGGTTGGCAGAGGGTGTGTGCTTTTTTTTCTGTGGACCGTAATTTTGTTTTTTAATAGTTTTGATGTTGGTATTATAGAGCATATGAAATGTTCCCCTCGTTCAATGCAGTACGGGTGGTGGTCAAAATGAAATATTCCAACACAGCGTCGGTGTCGCCGGCAGTGGTTTCAGTTTAATTGGCATCTGCCCGAAGGAAGAATTGTGTCGGGTCTGTACAGGCCGACCGCTTTATGTTCCGCACCTGCCCACCTACCCACCTACCCACCTACCCACCTACCCACCTATACGCGACGTGCGCATTTTGTGTTTGTTGATATTCACACCGCTCGCTTTGGGTTCATCGAACCCCGGCCTTGCTTTTTTTCCCGGGTTCCCTTCCGCGTTTCGTCCGGGATTTATCTAGGTCAAGGTCCGACGGGCGCTTCTCTTTAGTTTATTTTTTAGGGAATATTCTGAACAGCCAGCCGCAAAGGCAGTCGATCGCTTTCGATTTTTAGGCTAAGAGTTAGCAATATTGTTTGCCACCTACGTCATTTAAGTCAAATAGTTAAATGTTAAAAAATATTCATTGATCCATTGAACGACGATTGCACTGTTGCAATGCTATAGTGCAATAATAATTAATTATAATACATAGTTTGTTGGCAATAAAGAGCTCTCGTATATTTATTTATTTTATTTTTAAGATACAGAAAAAACTTACAGCAAAACATACAATTATTACAATAAAAACGTTTTGTGAATTCAATTCAATTTCAATAAATTTATAGCCGTTATGGAGTTACCGTATTTATATTTATAATTTTATGAATAAATTTCTTTTTAACAAAATGAAATATATCAATCATGTTAAGTTGTTGGTTGAAAGTTCTACTAATACTATTCAAAACTGGATTCATAGCATTAGTGTTGCACTTAGGAATACCACAATAGGTATATGTATAGCTAATGATAAATGAATGGTTTAATTAATATTTACAAGAATGACTTGCGCTATATATCATATTCGTTACATTTTCACCGTTTTTCATAATTATTGTTTCTTTATTTAATCATTTTTTTTTTTGCTACTTTAATGAAAGTTTGACCGTATTGCATATCGCACAAATAGATAGGTGAGAGTGAAAAGCTTTCATAAAATACAGGCCTGTATTTAAACCAGTGTACAATACATTGTATAATGTATTGCCCAAATACCACATTTAGATGATTCCTTACGGCACAATAGGCGTTCGCCGCTACTTTACATTACCTATACAAAAGTCTGACAGTATTGACATTTGGAAAATTCGAATGCTTTATAATATTTTTACAGATTGAAAATTTTCAAACAAATTATATAGCCAGAATGTTCAAAGAAAAATTAATACCAAACACACACACACAACAGTGTAATTCGGGTACTGCGGCTATTTTAAAAATTAACATTTTGTGGGGTTTTTTTAGTATTATAAGATTACTATTGCCAAATCATGACCCTATGTTTGATCACGTGCAAATTTTGTAATGTACAAAATAAGATACATATTGATGACAGGTCGTCGAATACCATATATACCACCGAATAAGTCGTGCCAGCTAGGACTATTCAGGAATATAGCCAACACCAGGTAGAAAATATAAGACTAACACTGTTGTGCTACGATTGGTATAAGAAGTACTATCAAAACAGCTTAATCACATTTTACACTCCTACGAAATCGGAACATATTCGAATCGTCAGGGCATCCATGCTCCAATCCAATAATGACGTGTAAACATATTGCATTCATCGAAAACACTAGTCCTATTAAATAACCAATATACGGCATCGAAGGGAGGGGTATATTACTATTTATATTGGTTTTATGGCCGCAGAAAGAATAGTAATTTGTAGCTGGGGGGGGGGGGGGGGGGGTCTGGCAAACCTCGCTAGCTGCGTGCAATGGTGGTGTATCGGTTATAAACCACACCCGTTAGAGTTTGAGAACCTCTTTGAATTCCGCGTAAAATGGAAAATATGGGGGAAAGCTTTGTCAAATATTTTGTCCCAAAAGATATTTAAAAAAAAACGAACATATTTTTTGCTTTAGGAGTGTAACAAAACGATTTAACAATATTGAAGGAGGTGAAATAACAGCTTAAAGTAAGCATAAAGCACAAATTTTAGAAGCCGAAAAATAATCTTTTATATAAATTACCCTTAAGTGTGCATTGTTCTTTAAAATCTGTTTTTTTATCTTAATTAGTAATCACAACATTTTAACTAGATCTTTAAAATCTGATATATTGCTATTTTTTTTTTTATTGCTTAGTGTAGGCACCCATTTATAAAATTATATAAGTACTTACGATTTCGAATCCCTTATCTCTGTTTTGGCACGTGTTATCTTTTTTTGTAGTGGAGTCCCTGCCGTTCTTTGAGGGTTCATCGATCCCTGACATTTTTTTCTTCCTCTTTTCGCCTAGCGTTCGGTTGCACGGAGATTTAAATGTGTCAAGGGCACTCGACACGTTTTTTTAAGTTGGCCTTTTCAAATATTTTTTCTTTACCGCACCGTGGCGCAGTTTGACCAGGATTTTTTTAGCGATTCTAAGGGTTAAACCACTATCGTCCTTTTATTAATTTTATTTCTTTGCCGTCAAAATTTATAGCGTTCCTGAGATAACAGACATAATTTGATTTACAAACCAAATAAAAATATAAGTCAGCGTTTTGCATCACACAACCTCATTTCGCTGCGTTTCTGAAGAAATCGGTTTGATTGTGTGCAAACATTTTTTTTTACTTTACTGAATACACAATATAATATAGCTTTAAAATACAATATAGTATAATTTTATACGTAGAAAAACTTAATAGAGTAGATGTTGCTAAGGGCATATTCAATGGAAACTCCATCCAAACGTTGCATTTAATTTTGCCAATAAAATATTCAGTTTTATAAAAGAACTTAACGAAATTTATTTTTTGCCACGCTCTGATTCGTTTTTAATGTTTTGAGTAATGTTTAAAACACGTTTTTTTTTGCCATGCATCGGAAGATGTGATAATAATAATAGCAATTTATTTGACAATCTCTACCGGCTAACCCAAGATTGAAGGGAGATGTCCTATGTGTTTCATTAATATTAAGTATATATATAAGCAGCTTCCGCACAGAGAGTAACATCTGACGCCCTATTAAAATAAAGCACAGAGTTTCAAGGTTGACTGTCATATGCTGCGCCTTAACTATCCATTCGCAATGAAGTTCGTCTATAAATAGAAGTCTATCTACTTGCAGTCGCGTAACTTAAGTAAGCGTTCGCTTGAACTTGCTCGCGTTATGCAAGTAAAACACGGCAACTTGTCCTGCCTTCGGAGTTTTATGAATGAACGAGACGCGAGATGCGATGAGGGTGAACTCGATATGGTAGAGCAGAGATCGCGTCTCGAAATACATATACTATAGGTGTATACCTAAATGTTATATTTTAAATATTTTTTTGTCTTCGATGTTCAATTATTGAGTAAAGACAATTCCAAGAGAGAAATGCAAATTTACAATATAAATAATATAAACTAACTAAGCTGATTGTTTCAAGGCGACTCTTTGTTGAATTTTAAGTAGTCTCGAAAAAAAGAAATGAAATACTAGGACATTTAGTTTAGGTTTATTAGCAACGGAAACTTTGACTAGTCATTAATCTGCATTAAAATAAATCTTTTAAAAGCAGTTTAAATGTATCAAATTGATTATATTTATTTATAAAACGTGTTTCCTAATATATTCTAATGTGTGTGTGTTTTGTATAATGTATGTTTCCTTATTATAATAATGTATTTATTTATTTATTAAATATTCAATTTACAATTTATTATTATTACATATGTTTAGTTTGACATATTTTTTTTGACTTACACTAGTTTATTTACATATTATATGTTATGTAATCATGATATGAAATTGTATTAAACCTAGGTAGATAATATAAAAGTATATTGTATGTTTTTTGATGTTTTTAAAAAGTTTTGTTCAAGCGTGTGCGCAAAATCGAATGCTCATACGCCATAATGAATCTACCTTAATATGTTATATTGTATTTTTTACTTATTAAACAAAATAAATATACATATAAACGATAAAGTGCCCTTTGTTAATAACAGCTCATTGAGTATAAAAAAGTTTTCCTGTTTATAAAATTAACGAATTCAAAAATCCCCTCAGAAATCACGCTAAACTTTACTTTGGTCCTAATTAATGTCCTGGTGTGAAACACAAACGCTTTTAAATAGCCTAATAATCATTTTACCAATATTATGTTACTCGTATATTGTTGGTGATATGTTCATACGATTTTTGCATCACCGAAGTCATATAGAATGTACAATTTTAACTACAAATCCCATTTTGTATGATTTATTGATAGCTTTTAGTTTTTTTTTTTTTGAAAAAATAACAAAAACATGTAAATAACAAAAACATGTATTTTCTGTAAATTTAAATTTTTTTAGCACAAATTATCGTGTTCATATTTAGAAAATGCTATTCCAAAATTTTGCATAATATTTAAAAAAAAGTATTATTCTAGGTTAGGAAAAAAAAATAAATAATTTAATTTAATTATTTTCTAATGTAAACAAACTAGATTACTTATGTGTCTCCTAACACCTTCAAAAACCTGTAAACTTATTTATGTAGCATTCAGATATGTAGGCGCCTTCGAGGCGATGCGAGACGACGCGAGTCCTGCGTCGATAATATGGCTTCATCGATTTTCCACGAAACGGTTAGCGGATGGGTGGGTGGGTGGGTTGGTGGGTTGGTGGGTCATCTAGAATTCAACAAGTGTGTCATCCGATGAGACCGCAACGGCTGTTCCTCGACGGCTGCTTTCTTATTCAAAGCGCGGGCTGACGCGACAAGAAGGCGGTGGCTTCTCTGCCGCCTCCGACCTTCGCTATAAGCATAAGTGGGTATTGAAAGAGAGAAAGAAATGAAAGATTCACAGAGGACCTGGAAGTCCCCGCGCGTGCCTTCAGATCTCGGGTAAAACCCTTTTTGCGGGGGGTATATTCCTTTTAGGGCGTTATATCCTATACTAATCTTTGAGTTCATAATAATTGTTAGCGCGAAATAGTCAGTTTATATGAAATGTATGCAGTTACTTACAGGGGTGGATCCAGAGATACCCTCTGGTTGTCTTATAAAAGAAAAACACGGTGAACCTTCTTCGGGTATTTTCATTTGCATTCACAAAACCCGCTTTTTTTAATAAAAATGTTCACGCAAGAGTTGCTAACAATAAAATTTGTTTTGTTATAAATTTATTATTAAAATTAGGCCCTTTTAAGGCTTTACGGGGGTTTGCGATACATTTTTTTTTAATCTTATTTCAAAATTATTATAATTCTAGTAGTCCTTATTAATTAAAAATTCCGCGTTCGTATATAATTTCTTGTTTTTTTTTAAAATCATTAAATGGGGATTTATTTGTTTAGGTGCCGTATCATATTAAAAATCAGCACCAAATACATCTATTTTGATGGGCACGTTGACCGAGAGCTAATGCTAAAAAACCCTGATTTAATATCAGGGTTGATAGGAAAATCTCGTATGGCCCAAAAGGTGGTTGTAGAGCGCGTGAGCAGGAACCTAAGCGATTCCTTCGGAAACTTGTTCAGTGTGCTTAGGGAGTAAAAATACCAAAAGTCCGGAGAGGGCGGGGCACATAGAAGTTCCCGATTTTGGGTCCTTCACTTATATCTCGAAAACGCACTCTTCACCTCCTTTATCGATTGGACTATTTGTGGGGGTCGGGCTTAAGTGTAGATACCGCGCAATTCGCGCTTATGATTCTCTGTAATCCGCTTAGGCGCGGAAGAGTTCGCCGGCGTCGCTAAACACAGCGAAAGTGCCTCGCGGGCAACGCATGCTATTATAAACTATAACATTTTCGCCTATCGCTGAGGTGTGTTTTTTTATGACTTCGTATCTGCAATGACTTTAATCTCGGATTTCCACTCAAACTTAGTGTTGGTTAATACATCTCGGCAACACACTGATATTAGTTATTTCTATAATGAAATATTTTGTACGTACGATTTCTTTGATGGTCCTGCTTAAATATCCAACTGCAATTATAAACACGACACGAGCTAAAGGGTTATTTGTTTTTTCTCTTATTTTTATATTTATTCATTTTCAACCCTAGTAAGATTTGTATTTATAATGTGTGTATATTTTTTGTTTTATGTCACGTGTAATGCTTACAATACCGACACGTGAATACACAGAAAATATCGAAATAAGTCAAATAACCCATATTTTGTGTAATGTTTGTTCATAGTACTTTCCGAGTAAATATATTATATTACACGTGGGTTATCTTCGGTGAGCCGAGCGCGCCGTGCGCTCGCATTATTCAGTGACCCTGTTCGCAAACAGCTGATTTTACTACCGCCAGTGACATACAAAGATAAGCGTAGTTCAACCCACCTACCCGCTATTATGTATGCGGCCTTTCCGTCTTCGCATTCGCCTCACACTCGCCCGCGTCTGCACACGTCCCGCTCCATCTCGCCCGCTTTCCTCATAAGCGTTTCCTCGCATTTTTCCTCTCCCTTTTATACGACCTCATACATACTTTGGATATTGGTGTTAACGTTCTTATCGTGCTAATAAGACTTTTGTTGTATTTTTATTCATATAAACAGTTTATTTTTGCCGCGTGTTTGACAATCTCGGGGGGAGTTCCGCGAAACAAGCGTGCTGCAACTTACACATCAAAACGATTTCGATTAAAGTTTGAATTCGTTTTTCTCGTAATCGGGAAACATTTTTCCAATATTTTTTTGCTGAATAGGGTTTGACTGTCGATATAGGTTAACCCCCTAAAGTAATTCATTGATTTCTACTGATGATAATTTGATGGTAATTTTGACTTAAGATTATTTTTTTTTAACTTAACGCAAAAGTCTACTCTTTATATATTATTTAATTTTTGTGATGTTGTTATGCCTCTCACGAAATATTAATAAATTAAAGCGTGAAAGAACGCGTTCACGTAACAATACGGTTAGTTCGACATTGCATAGTCTTATCTCGCCGTTTGAAACGGCGAGAAATATACGAGATATTTAAATGGAGTGCTGCAGAAAACACTTACCTGTCCATAGATAATAAGTACAGCGAAGTATCATGAATATCCAACGAGACTTTCGGCCTAGATTCGCGTCGTGCGGGTCGGGTAGTTACGTCTAATCGATAATAGCGTCGGCTGTGGCCCCTGTTAAACCGGATCACAACTTTTCTTAACCGTTTCAGACCGTTCGCCGTAGCTTAGGGGAAGAGTCGAAAAATTGTCTCCTCGCATCTGTCGTCTTATAATACCTTACGGCTTACATAGTCGCATTGATATTTTTCATGATAGCCTTAGTCAATTCAAAAGGCATATTTTTAAATTGCTTCCGAGATAATAAAAATATAAATGTACATATTAATGTTCATACATTATATTTATATTATTTCTATTAAATATAATCTGTGTTTTATGTTTTATATGCATGCGGTGTTCTCTTTTTATTTAAATATTGATAAGGTTTTTCTTACTTAAGTGTATAATTGTAAAGAAGTTATATATTCAATATTTTGTTGAGAGTACCGAATAAAAAAATAATAAAAATAAAATAAAAGAATGAATACACTTCATATGAAATAAAATAATACTCGTATACAGTGCGAAAGTGCACCCAGATAGTATGACTCATCTTGACGACAGGCGACTTTATTTCAAGATTATTCTTCTGTTTTCATATGCAGTGTTTATGTGTTTATGTCTAAGTGTTTATGTTCTCTATGCAAAATTAATTAATGCAATATTAAAAAATGCAAAATTAATTCATCTGCAAATTTATTAATTTTATTAAAGAGTCTTTTCAAGATACTTGCAGAAGCGACGATACGGTATTTATTGGGTATTTTGGCATTGAATCTCGTGACTTGTTCCGATCTGAACTGCGCCATAATGTTTGTATAAGTAAGTACACATACTCACTCCGTACCCGTACACGTGCTCACTGCTCACTGCTCAGTGCTCCACCCGCATCGCATCTCGCGCGAGGTAATGTAATGTATGGACGCTCGCGCGTACAGCAGTTTCACTTTCGCGGCGACTTTCAAACATGAATAAATTAGTCTCTCTCTCAGCGAGAGAGGGAGAAAGACGCATTTTGGTATAGTTGCGAAGGCGTTTGACTTTTGAGTTAACGGTTGCGGGATCGATCCGCACATTAAAGTCCTACAATTCTTAACGTTTCATTATGTCCCCAGATTTTTTTACAAGCAAATTGCTTAGTTGAGTAGGGTCCAAAATTATTGTATATGATCCTAAAAAAGAGACTATATTACACCACATACATACCAGATTCAGGTTTTAAAATTATACTACTACAAAACTGTTTTTTTTTTTAGCAAAATCTACATAAACACGTTGCAGGAAACAAATAAGGTTTGTAATGTAATTCTTGATGAAATTACTCAATTCATATTTAATTGAAATTGATTCTCGCCAAAAATTATTACGTTAGCTTTCTCTTTCGCTCGTATACAGTCAAAATCGCAATTTAAAAAGCTATTAAAATATTCGCAATTAATTTAATTTTTCGATTTATATTATGATTAATAACCAAGTACAAAACAAATATTTTTGCTTATAGTTTATCCAACTATCAAAAACAATACAAAGTGGATGGATACATTGCGATCATTACGTATGGTTAAAATAAATTTACCGTATAAAAAATATCAAAGCGTGTGGTTCGTCCTACATTAAAATGCCGCTCAAAATGTCAGACATTTGAGAGCGCTCTTTAGTAACAGTAAACGCAGCGAATATTTTTAGCACGGCATACGTATCAAAACGGCTGCTATTTCGCTGCAGTGATGCCCTCCTGGCGCCGCACTCCAGCTCAACGGCGCGGTGTCGCGTGAATCCTGGTCACTTCAGGTTTCACCTCAGAAAAACTTTCCTCTGAACCACATTGTTGCTCTTTACTCCGAACAACATTCGCAATGGAGGGTCACATTTCAAGTTTGAAATTGATTCCCACCAAAAATTAACTGAGGTAGGATTTTCTTTCACACATACAGCCAAAACCCCAATTTAAAAAGCTTAAAATATTCCTGATAAATGATAAATAAAAATTTAGCGGCAAGCGAATAACAGAAAAACTATACGAGAACGCACGTGCGTCTTTGGCAAACGGTGTTGATATTTAATAGACTTCAAAAAGAAGGAGAAAAATCTTTATTCGATCTGTATTTTTTTTTATGTATGGTCACACATTACTCCAAAACGACTGAAGCGATTTCGATTTTTTTCAAGGTTTTTTCATTTTAATTTCATTAAGTTAGGTCAATATATATGGGTACTATCTGAGCCGACTTCAGCGTTTTGATCGATTCTTTTTTTATCGTTTACTATGTTATGTTAGTGGGATATGAGGTGTTTTTTGTCCCCCGTGTACTTGAAACCACTTACTGTACACTCACTTATTACTTAATCACTTATTTATTATACTTTGAAATCTACGTATAGTTCGCCTTCTAGTCCTGAACTGTAAATAAAGTTGAGTATCTTTTTGAGTACGATGATTTTAATCTCTTCAGATTTAAGAAGATGGTTGCCTAGAAGCTGGTACCTTTTGTAAATGAGGAGCCCACATTCATCCAGTTGGTGTACAGGGGTTTCTGGGCTCTCTTTGCAGAATCTGCACCTGTCATCGGTCGATATGCTCAATTTGTACAGGTGTTTGTTCAGCTTGCAGTGGCCTGTTAAGGTTCTGGTTGTGTCCGGCTTAACTTCAATAGCTCAGAGTTTTTTTTTTTTTTTTTTACTATGAGTTATTTAGCTTGCTTTTGTCCAGGTATATCTTGCCAGTATTTTTGGCTTGGTTTTCTAGCCCAGATTTGCTGGTAGTGCTTTTTCGTTATCATGCTTAAGTGCTTAAGTGGCCTGGTACCCACATAAGCGATCCTGTTGTGTGTTGAAAGGGTATTAAGTAGTTGCACACAGTTTAAGACATAACTTTGACTTGATAGCGTTAGAGTTGATAAGAATAAGATAAGAATTTATTGTAAGGTTTTTGTTTTTCGTAATACCCCAATAAAGGGGTGAATACTTCATTTGTTTTCACCCGTATAGAAATAAAAAAGATAGCTTATGCTCCTGATATTTCTGTGCTCGCTTGTGTAATGTGTTTTGCAGAGGCCTGCGACGCAAATCGGTTGAGTGTTACATATTTCTAGTACAAAGAGTGTGTATTGAAAAGTAAGCCAAAGTGGGCTGACGCTCGGCGGCATCGAGGGTTCAAGGTCGCGTGGCGCCTCCACCTCTCCTACCGCCTTTTGTCCACAAATATTTACATAATAAAAACACGACAATACGTTCGTGTTTCCCGCTTCTTTTTTGTTTGCATTTGGAATTTATTGCGATTGGCAAATGTAAGTGCATTCTCGTAAATCACCAGATGACTAACATACGAATGTTGCGTACGCTCACACAACATTATAGAAGTACATAGTATGGTTATAGACATTGACCGTAAGGGATGTACCTATCACTGTATAAGCATAAAAATCTATAAACACACAGCTACATAACAGCATAACTATAGCAGTGCACATACTCACAGCTACACACTGAGAAAAAAAATCTATACGCTATAGAAGAAATTCTTTGAATATAAGTAGTGACAACTAAACCTTAACTTAAAGAAAGAACCTTAACTATTAGCTTAACGTTACCAAATCTTTTAGTAGGCTCAACCAACGTTTGATACATTTACTTGAACTTTGGTACATATAAAAAAAACTGCTTTGTAAGCGCTACCGAACTATTCGGTAGCGTAACAAGCGCGAAGTGTGTTTGCGAGTCTACTACTGATTGTTTAGTTGATGTAACAAAACAGTCTTGTAAAGTGTACACAATTTTTCATTTGTAATGTACATCTACCGATTGTATGATAGACATAACAAAACAGTATTGTAATTTGTACACAAATTTTTATTTAGTGCGGCTTTAAGCCGGTTATATTTAACAATTATATTAAACGGATACATGAATATCCTATCACAGAACATTAGTAAACAAATATTAGTTACCTTACCGTTGATTTTCATATGTATAAATTATTCAACCGATTCTCTAAAACTAGTTTTTCTTCAAAACTAGTTTTTCTATCTCTCATACTCACGCAAACCACACTGCCGTATTATAATTCGATATTTGGTGAATCGTGCGCATAAAATTGTATTCTTTACTTCGTCGAGCCCGACGGATGGATGAAGCACATTGAAGATTCAGTATAAATAGACGGCCGCCCACGGTCTGATCGCTGGCGCTATTTTGAAGATCACTTTCTCTTCGCGGAGATTATTTATAGAAGCTGGACGCGTCTCTGACGAATCGCCTCTCAGCATTGGCCGAGCGCAAGCTGAATGACGTTCAATTGATTGAGTCAACACCACAATGGACTGTCCACGCAATCAATCCATATTGAGCACGGAACACCTTTTAGTTAGATTTCATAAGGAAAGTACCTATTGCAATGGGTACAATGGCTTGCAGAAATTTTCACATCCCCCCCTAGACCCCAAAACAATCCTCAGTTTAAAAGTTTTATATATCATTTGCTTGTGGAAACGATAACTGCCGTAATCACTTAGAAATTGATTCATAAAATTTAAGGGCACAAAATCTCGGTCAAATCAGACCTAGGGGCGGTAATGGGGGAGTTTTCTGAAAAAGTGAAATTTTGCTATAACTTTCTTAGTATATAAGATATCGCATTCATTTAAATTTTATATTATTCCTCTGATAAGGGTCTAAAACTTATATAAGTAAAATTTTTTGTTAGCACTAACCATTGGTTCCAGGGGTGGGAAAAATTGGTTTTTCAAAATTCAAAAAATCACACCTCCCTTAATGGGTACAGGATAAAATCAATTCAAAATGTTAATCATGTCTATAATTTCCCTACAACTTTTGTTTAAAACAATTTTTGATAGCAGCATTGAGCAACCCCTACGGCGCAGTATAAACAGGGATTCAGTATACGCACTCTCGCTACGAAAGGGTACGGCGGGTTGAGGTGCGCGAGCTGCCGCGCGGTGGGGTGGGAGTGGATCGCGCGTCAGCTCGCGCAATGTTTGATACAAGTTCGCCTATCCCCTACTTTGTTTCGGTGAAATCTACCTCCGCCTTTCGGCGCGCTAAAGGAGTTTTTTTTGATACTAGATGACACATTGTCGACCCACACCTATGTATTATCATAGAGTAGCCAGCCCTTATTGATGCCATTTCGTTGAAAAAGAAGCTACCTAAATGATTTTATTTATCTAATCATGAAAATAGTATTTACAATACATATATTACAATTAGCCATACCTAAAATGAGCACGATGCTAGACATCCCTAGAATCTATCCCTGGGGTGCCCCGCAAGAGAGACAAATTTATCACTTAAACAGACATTCATTATTTCTTCAAATAGTCTGCTGTTTTGAGTACTCTATTTTGTGGCCTACTTAATCACTCTTTTCTTTTATTGTACTAGAGTCGGGGAAGATTGTGGCGATGGAGCGTAAAATGCTATGACAGCTGGACCAATAGTCAAACGCATTGTCAACCAGACCACCATCTGAATGTTCCGATCTATTTTAATGTTTTAGCATATGAAAAGAAAGATACACGGGGGATATGAACAGAATGAACCGAATGCGACGGACGGTTACGATCAAAATCGTGCTTTTGTAACCTTTGTAACGCCATTATTAAAATAAAATTGAATAGTTAAACCGAAACATGAGCTTTGGCTGAAAAATCTATGTATATATATAGTTGCAGCGAGGTACGATAGTTTTGGTAACGAACTACGCATAACTCTTTACGATATGATATTTCGAACATTATGTAATGTTTCTATTAAAAGGAGTTACTCTTATAACATTTGGTCTTCGAAATATAGTATGTCATAACTGCCTTTAAAAAAAGTTAAAATTTACACAGAAAAAATCCTGTACGCTCTACAAGAAATTCCTGTGGAAATAGTGATAGTTAATTGCAGTTTGATTCTGTTGGTTACCGTAACTAATGTTTTCAGTAGGCTCAATCAACGCTTGGTACGCCTAGCTAAACTCCGGTAGACATAAACAAACTGCCTTGTAAGCGCTACCGAACTGTTCGGTAGAGACACAAAATGGCGGAATAAGCGATAAGCGCGAGGTGTGTATTTGCGAGTCTACTACTGATTGTTTGGTTGATGTAACAAAACAGTTTTGTGCGCGCAGATTGTTTAGTACAGGTTGCATGAAAGTTTTGTTAGGTGAGCATATATTAATCTATAGGATTGGTTTCTACAGTCTATCAAACAGATTGTATACACTACAATATACTTCAGCTGGGCGAACTAAAATTCAGTAGCCACAACATATTATGATTCTACTGAACTTTTCGGTTAACTCAAAGCTATATTTTTTTCATTGTAAGCCTTCAAAGCGCAGTAAATGCCTCTTGAATACATTGAAAGATTGTACATAATTTATATATTGACGAGAGCAATTTAGACAAACGTTGTTATGTATTTAAATATAGCTCGTGTATATAAAGTGGAGCATTCCTTCCTTGTACGGGAATACAATGAGGCGTTCGGTCGGCACGGCGCCACGTCCTATCAGCTGATTGAAATGACGCATCATCGCCTGGTTGATGACGGTCACAACCCCTCACACAAACGCACGTGCTCGGCGCTTTCTTACGTTTAAAAGATGATTGACATCATTTTTAAAAGTTTTATTTAATTTTTAGAGGAAACATTGGATTTGAAGGCTTATTAAGGATTATGTTGAATTGAGATGATTTATATGAGATTAAAAAAATAAAATAATGAAATTGTAAAAATTTAAAGATCAGTGTGATTTAGATAATTATTCAATTGCCTTAGTATTTGCCCAACACGGTAAATATAATACGAATGATATAATTTTTGATAATATTGAAAAGTTTTTTTAATTTTTGGTTAAGGCGTATATCAAAATAAATATGAAGGCACTCGTCGCCGGATCAATTAGTTTTAGTCTAGTTTGTACGCAAATGTCAGAAGTCTTATTTTATCTTAATATGCTATCGCTTTTAAGACTTTAAAGTTGTCCTGAGACGCCGTGACCGTTGCTGATAAGCAGCAGGCGGGGCTGGTCAGACCTATTTATTGTATTTTTACACGCTCTTATTTAACTTGCAATGTTTGTTAGTTTGTTCATAGATTTTATCACATTATCTTACACAAATTTATATCTTATTTATTAATTTTGCTCATTATGTCCATTTGCGTTTCATTTTAGAGACATTGGGGTGTGGTAAATTGCACATTTTTTTTGTTGTCGCTGTTTTGTACTTTTTTAAATGATAACTGGTCTGATATTTAAATATTCACAAAATGCACTGCGTCTGAACCCGCTGTTCACGATCCATTGTCCTGGCCTCGCCCCACGACTACCAATAGCTTTATAAATAATAAGCTAATTCAACAACTTCAAAGAATCATCAATCAATATTTCATCTCGAAAAGTACAAATGCGAAAGAGTTGAATTTTTGTGTGTGGTTAATGCTCTTAAACACCAACTATAGCCGTTTAGATTACATCGGAGGCTGAACGAATTATATAGAAATATATAATAAAAAATAAAGTCAATATTTTTTTATTACCTATATAATGAAACATTGAAAGTTCGATAGAGCGCTCAAATATCAATTTCGTTTTCAAAAAATATGACAGCACGGCTGTTGGAACGTATTATTTGTTACTGGTCAGTTAAAATTAATGGAAACTCATCAATGTGTGCAAATAGAACACGTAAAAGAATGTTAAGTGCCACATTTTAATTATTGTTAATTTTTATTACATATTATTATTATTAAATTGAAATATTATGTGCTTGTTTCTTATTAATAGCCGCGCATCAAAATTTACAAATAAAAACTAATATGGTGCAAATTTTTAGTGTGAGATGAAAGAATGTTGATACTATTGCATGTTTTTTTTTATTTTAATCCACTCGGATCTAAAAAAAATGGGCTAAAAGTGCCGCAAGCACAAGTGGAGATAGGATATGAAGCAACCTATCACAAGTTGGTACCACAGGCGCGAGTAGTCTGTGTAGGAGATGCCTTTAATGACGACTGTAAGACGTTAGATCCTGTTGTAGGTTAGGTTGGTTAGTTGATGTTATATAATTTTTGCATTTAGCTTTTTGCTCTTACGGGGCTTGCAAAGAAGCCACAACTAAGTACAAATGCGCTTCATTATTCAAATATTTATATAAAAAAATCATTTCAGGACATACTTACATAGCTTTTGATAAGCTTTTTCATATTAAGAAATATTTTTTTCCCCAAATTTTCACTATAACGTGTTTTGTGGACAGCATTTGTATGAAGGTTCTGAGCGGAGACTGCACTCCTATTAAAAAAAAAATAGTAAATTATGTTTCCTAATTGAAGTACAGTACAAGGTGATTCATCTGAAATCACATAATCCATATTTGCCCTAGTAATGATGCGTCCACTACTAGTTTGCGGTTAATTAGCCCCGAGCCCACTCTTACGTAACGCGGTGATTAATGGGCAGACGACGCACACATCATTAACCTCGTTTCCATTTTGCTCGCGATAGTTCCGGAGTACCGAGCAACACATACTCGTGCATTGTGCCGACGCGACGTGCGACTGTGTTGGTACATAATGTACTTAGCCGGTGATCTTGTCTGGTTCAATGACCTGTCGTTATCGGGCCCGCACACGCCACGCACGCACACAGCGACGAGGGGAAAGGTAAGATGCGTCTGTGTGCGTGACTAGATTGGATCAGCTGATTTCTGTCATCGGACAACGGCTCCGAATGTCAACAGACATAAACCGTACGTGCTCTACCTCTACCTACTCGCCTTCGAGCCGACTCGCTTATCGTTTTTATTACACTTTTCCTTCGACTTTTTGCGACCCTACATAACAACAATTCACTTGTCTGATGTGATGTAATAAATGTTTTGTTTATCTGTTCCAATTTTAACGCCATGTTTAGTTTATCGTTATAATAAGCAAAACTTTTATCAGAATAGATTACCTACTGGGTTATTCATATCGACCGAATTTTCTTTGCCACCATGAGATTCTTCGTTAAATTTGCTACATACATTTTATTCGAGGGTTTATACGTCGGAATCTCGACAGGTGATTTGATGATACAACTAATTTTCATTTGATAACAAACAACATTGTTTTATTATAATAATATTGCTTACAAGTAATAATTATTAAAAAAAAACTAATTATGCTTTGTAATTTCATAATAATTCGGTCGATAATCACCGTGTATAAATAATATGAACCGAAATTTAGATTAATAGATCATACTGATTTTCAAAACATCTTTGCGTTATAAAAAGCTATTTTAAAGTGGAAAAATTAAATTGACAGTGCAAATTGTTATTGTTAACATTGTGACGAATAATAATCTCTTTGCTATTTTCAGTTATTATTCCTTTGCTTCAGTTATTATTTTCAGTTATTATTCCTTCTGTTTATTGGCATACTTATACTACTATATATTATTTACGAGTATATATTTTATGAAACGTAGCCAAATTATTTTATATTACCTTTAATTTTTTTGTTAGGCGATTTGCATTACTTACTTTTTTACCGATATAATTAATCATAATTTATATAAAACACAAAGAACTGTTTATCCTTATTGAGTATACTGTATAGTTGTATGTTATACTACGTAGAAAGTTGAGGAAGTAGTATTATGAACTGAGGCTGAATGTCAGTGCGACCTCATTACGCCATTTCCAGTCGGGCTCTAGTTCAGCCCCGGTGTCATGATAAATTGCTCAAGGCTTAGCGCTGGTTCTGTCCTAGGTAGAGTGCAGGTCAAACATACCTACTGGCGAGCATTTCGATAGGCGAGAAGAAGTACTGTGTGCCACTCCGAAAAAAATAGGACAAAAGCCAAAGTATGACGGAAACCCTTGCATCAGCTGTTCAGTTAGTTAGTTATCTTTAAATCATTTAAATATTTTTCGTCTTTCAACACATTTAATTTACACATCAATCAAGAAAAAAGATGCAGAGTTTCAGATTCTCTCTAACCTTTCTAATTTAGAAACTACTCTTACAGTATCCGTTATAAAAACGAAAGACTTTGACATCTATGTTCTATTATTCCCTGTCGAATCTCACTTTGCTACCGATCACTACATAATTGAAGACAAATAACTTCATTAATTTATTTTAATTTTATTAATGTTCACGAAAAGTGACACCATAGTGTAGCCATAAGACAATGTGACATTATGTTGAGACGTTTAATTGTTTAATTTTAAGATACCTACGGAAAAGGCACCAGCCCTCGTGGGGTGCATTACTCAAATAAAATAAATAAACTAATTCAAATAGCTCAAATTAACAGATTGACATAGAAATCTCATACAAACATGCTCTATCCTTATCCCTGTCACATTCTTACACACCTCTCGAAACTCTCTTGCATTCAAATTTTCCAAATGTCAGTACTGTCAAACTTGTATATAAGGTAAAAAACTAACGGTGTAGAAATCATCTAAATACGGTATTTAAGCAATACATTATACAATTTTACTATATATACTCTCTTGTATATAAACGAGTAAATATACAAACCAAAATAAAATACAGAACCTTAGCTAAATGTTTAAACTTTCATGTGTTTTTCTGTTCTTTGTTCGTGTTATTTTTACCTAAACATTAATCAGCTTTCCTGGATACATTTTAGTATAATCAGTCTTATAAAGAAAATGAGTCAAACTGTGAACGAATGTTTTCTTTTTGTTGATATGTTTTTATTCTATTTGTTTTTTGTAAACTGTAAATGTTTTGAAGAAATGACAATATCCATTAGGCATTATTTCCTGATGCGAAGCCACATTCCCAGTGGACCTAAAACCACTCCGGCAGAACCTACTTATTGACAACGAAAATTGCCCAAAAATAGTCAAACAGGCCAATTTGATCGTTCTTTTTTTGTTGGTGGGAGCAAAGATAGCAATCCGATAGTGGCGAATAAGTCTTTGCTGAATGCCCGAAAGAGTTCTCCCTCCAGTCGAGGAGAGTAGCCCTGTCCTCTTCTCGCGATGGCCAATCTAAGAGCCAGCCGCATTATTTTTAATACACATTTTTTGTAAATTTTAAAACATATATTATTGACAGTTCGAACATTTTTTTTTCGCCTTTATATTCTAAAAATGTCTATAAATAATATTATTTACTATCCGAATGTCCTTCCGCACTTAAAGTCTCTACGAGCAAACGTAGAGGCGACCGAGACCGCTTGCCAAACTTGACTACTATGCTAGGAAAGCCTGTTCTTCAACAGCACTTACTAAATTAATTGCATTACATCTGTTTTTATCAGAATAGCTTTGTATTAAAGGTATTCAGTTTCAATAAAATATGTATGTATTTTTTTTTTATATATGTTACCCGAAATCAGTAAAACCAGTTTTTACTAGTAAATACGAGAAATATCTAAGAGCATCAGAAACAACGCGTTTTTACTAATAAAAAAATGTATTTCAAATTTGGATATTTACTGAGTAACATATAATGAATATCTATTGTAGGCCGTAGAATCGCTAGTTTTTTTTTATACAATTTTAATTAATAATCGCTGGCTTTTAGACTAGAAGACGATAACCGCTTCGAGGGCGGCATATCGCCGTCTCTTCACTCGAATATCCAACAATAAAATCTACTATAACGCCGGTAAACGATCGGCTGCTATAGCGCTGTTATTTTTATTTCCATCCGAGCACCGAGACGTTGGAAAACAAGCCTGCTGTTCCTATGTCCAGTGAACCTCGTAACTACTTCTAACGTGAAAACATTTTTGAATAATTGGTCATGAAACTTACAACTTTAACTTAAAGTGTTGATTACCCTGAACCGCGAAAATTGGCTATACAATGAAAAATAAACATGTTATTTTTAATACCGGTACCAAAGTAAATTATAGAAAAAAATCTGCTTTATTAATAATAAAATTAAATATATACACACAGATTTTCTGTGACAATTCCCAGTAAAAAAAAAAACACCTAACTGGCCTTGCGATTTCAAATATGATTTGTAAAGATGACATTTCACATCTCCGAGAAAAAAAATAACTACATGATACTATGAATCCGTATGTTGTAATATCTACGCCAGCTGATCGTCCACTCGCGACGACGGTTCGTTGACCGAGCACCGGCTACGAATATCGATCGCGTGCCGTTCACCAAAGGCAATTTACGCCACTGCGTTAATAAAAATAATAAATTGTAGGGTGATTTTTATTCGGATATTTTTATATAATTTCTTACTCATAATAGGGAACACAATACAATACTACCGGAATGGTCTCTGGACACCATGTATTTCATAATAATTCTACGCGTTAAAAAACACCAAATTAGTGCTCCAATTCCCTGCTAACTATATCACTTAAAATATAGAAGATTCATAGACGAGGGTAGGTATGTAGCTAAAGTTTATTGTAAGAAAGGCGCAGTGCAGCGTTTTGCTCAACAAGGCGAGTCCCTTTGCGCCCGACCTGTCTCAATCAGAATCAGGGAATCTTGAGGAATTTAAGCTTCCTAGGCTTCCTAGCGCATCCTTTGCTTTGCCGTCTCTTTCTTTCTCATTACTTTCCCTCTTTTGTGAATATTTTCAAGTTTCAAAGAAAATCACACAACTTATCTGATTATGGTTTTGTTTTGTGGAAAATTAACTAATAGGTTATTTAAAGTTTAACTGTCGTTTAAGTCGTATCAATAATAAAACAACTATAATAATAAATAAAATTAATTATGAACATTCCTAACATTGCGACTCCCAATAAAAATTATGCTGAAATATATATATATTTCAACATTAATTAAATTATCAAAATAGAACTTTAATTGTAAATTTAAATTAAAAGTATTTTATAATAATAATAGTAATAGCAGTGGTCATGGATAAAGTAACTCCATTGAGGCGGTTACAATAAGTGTTATTATTATTATTACTATTATTTTTATTATTATTAGCCTATTAAAATCGGTTGAAATCGGCGTAATAACATTTGTATATCCGACTTTTTGGGTTTACAAAAATAATAATAACTCATGAAAATATAATTTGCTTCGAGTTGATGTTTTGATGGTGGTATTTTTATTTATTAGGTAATTCAATTTGTGTCTGTAAATACTTTATACTTAAAAGTATATTAGTAAATTGTATATTTTAAATTTAACTTAGTTCCTTTACATAATCATAGCAAGCCAAGTGGTGATAAAATAAACAAATCAACAAAAAATAAGGCTCCGCAAGGTTTTCTTCGAAAGCGAACAAGGGGTCTTTCTGCACATGATGCAAATCTCGCGGACCCCACCCGCGAATGTCGCCCCTGTGCCGCGGGCAGATGGCGCAGATTCGCATGGCGCCTGCGCCCCCTCGGATTAGTCCGTTGGCGCCGCGGCGGCCCGATCGATGGCGCGTCCACCAACGGGGCGTCGCGTCCGACGGAGACTCCGCCCCCGGGGGCGCGGGGGCTGATTGATGACGGGGCACCCCGCCTGGCAGAGCTCCGCGGCTGGCCTACTCCTTCTGAAAAGCTCAGGCAATTTAGTCCTACCGCAGGAGGACAACTTCACACTCCTGCCATTGTTCAGATTAAAAATGAGGCCAACTTTGATAAATAAATAAATGTGTATTTTCTTCATAGCTACAATTGGGAAGAATCATTACCCTCTTATTTCATTTTTAATTTATCTTTATTAAGGAAATAAAACAGGTACACGAGAAAAATGATATACAGGCAGTACATATATAATCATATAAAAAAAAAACAATGAAAACAATGGTACCAACTTATAAATATAAAATAAAACCAATTAAATATTTCCACCGAGTGAGTATACAATTAGTGCTTAACCTAAGAAATGCAAGATGAAGAGATTAGAAGAAGGGGAGGGAGAGGAAAGGGGAATTTCACGTTAACGTTTATCTTTTATAAGTCTTTTGATGAACGCCATTAAATTAACATTGAATACATCAATATCTGGTTATTTTGAATTTATGGTAGAACACATTCTATGAATGGGTTCGTTTTGCCCATAATTGGTTCTACGATGTGGGATGTCTAACAAAACGTTTGATCTTGCCACACGTGAAGGTACCCTGAGACGCATCAGCTCAAGCAGAGGGCTACAGTTATCTGCACCTGAGATTATTTTGCATGCGTATACAGCATTAGCTTTAGACCTTCTTTTAGCTAAGGATTCAACTTTATGAAATAAAGATTTTTCGGATCTATTTGCAAAGTGCATGGAGGACTTACGATATATGTGTCGCGTATTTAGGATTCCAAATTTGGGAGCCATATTCCAGGACACTACGCACATATGAGAAGAACAAGGTCTTTAGAGCGATACCCGATTTAAACTCCCTGCAGATCCCTTATAGTATCGGCAAACACTCAGTCAGCTTTGGAGAAATAAATAAATATTAAAAATTGTGGATTTGTAAAATACACCCATTTCGATCGCCCTAAATCCGGCATAAATCCCTCATTGGCTCTAAAATAATGCTACTTTTATAGAAGCCGAAAAGCCGGGTTTGCCTAGATTTTAAACGAAAAAAAAACCCGCAAATTTAATATATTTACGGTTTAATATAATATTTTGTTGTTTATATTATAAGAAATATAACTTCTATCATTTATATTACAACAAAAGCTGTCAAAGGGGGGTTTTCACCGCCCCCTTACCCCACCTCGCAATAGGGTTTGCCTTTGTACAAATCAGGATACGCCACAGATTATACCAACTTTCCACTCATTTCCAACCAAAAGATTACAGAAATAAAGTCTAATAAATGCGCATAGTGTTTTACGTTTTTTTTTTAAATCTATATGTAGCACTAACAGACGGCGTACGACAGGCGTAATAAAAACAATGTATTTAAATAATGTTTAAATCATAAGATTTGTTCAAATTTAATCAAACCCATTAGTGGATTAGTTTAGACTTTAAATTAACCATAAATTTGACAAGCGGTTTTACGTTTTTCTGAAAACGTGTTTATCAACAATTTATATTTTCATTCGTCGTGATAAATGTGTAAGTTGTGAATTTATCATAATAAGCGAATTTTCTTTCATAAATATATTATGTCGGTTTAACAGAACCTACAAATAATTAAAATATGAATAACCTGGGTTTATATAGTTATAATTTATTAACATTATATGAAAATGTAAAGGAATGCAACTTATAGTGTTTTGTTAACATAACGGTGCGGTTAACAGTTACGTTTGGAGTTCGCTTGCTTTCCAGGAACGAGGCCCCATACCATCGCACTAGGAACAATACAATACTGCAAGCGGTAGAATATTATACAGAAATTTTAAGACCTTTTTTCTTCGTATTTGTTCTAAATAAACACGAATGAGTTGAATTGAAATGAAGAGTACCTGATTAATTCAGGAAAAAGTCGAAGAATTTTCTAGAATTTCTTCTTAATCTCATTGTAATAGATTTGTTTTAAAACAACGAATCATCAGGAGTTTGTGTTCTTCTTGAGAAGTAGGCAGTCTTCCAGGCGGCATTTATAGCCCGTATTTACCCATTTCCGCCCATGTAACGGAATCATTATATGGTTCTGCCTAAATGGGTTTCATTTAACGTAGCAACATTGTATGGTTTTTTAATATCTACGATTTTTTTTTTGTTATGATTAAAAATGTATTTAGAAAATGTAAGTTCTCTAACCTCGTATTCATAATAGCATAACGTGTATGAAAGTTGAGTTCCTGGCAGCGAAAACCATGTTTTTTCCAGAACCCATTAAATGTATTGTCTATTGTATTGTAAATGTATTGTATAAAAAAATAACAAAAACACTAAAGCATTTTTATTTCAAGCGTGTTTACTTTAAAATTTATTGAGGGTAGTAAATTAGGGAAATTACCCTCAATAAATTATAATAAAAAAACACACACTTTAAACGGTAGTCACTTCTTATTTATTGCTAATACTTATATATTAAGGGGTACGATCCGAGAAATTTCCTGTCATATGCAAAAAATCGAAATAGCATCCATGAAAAATAACATATCGAATTAAAAACCTCCACCTTTTTTTCGAAGCCAAATAAAAACTTTACGACTGACGTTGGGGTCACAGACCCGTACAACAAATGTAAATTGTATGTTCAATTCTTGTTGGCAGGTAAAAAATATAAGTGACATAAAAAGGTTTCGTCACTTAGGGGACATAAATTACGTCACACAAATTTCATTATATTTGACACTCACAACGTCATTTGCAATTTATTATTTTTAATTCTGAAGTTATTTAGATTAAAACATTCCCATATATATTTTTTAATCCAAAATCTTTTCACAAAACCTGCAAAAAATATCTAATAATCAACGAAAATGTCACGTGCCAAAAAGTGTCAATACAAATGCATTAGGCCAAAATATTAAATAGGTTTCTATAGGTTCGTTTTCGCGAACCCTATCACTACTCTCTCCCCGCCCTTGTCAGACCACGTCACACTTTGTGCACCCCCTCCCTTTCCCTTAACCCCTTTATAGATAACAGATACGGAACCCTTGCAATTCGTAGATAGGTAATTAAACATAAGATTCAAAGAGTCTGCAGCTAAACGCGCCGAGCTGTCGACCGCGTCACGAACGCTGACTTAGCTCTGGCAGAATTTCGCTATGAGAATGGTTTTTCGGGCGCCGCCTTCGGTCGCTGACTCATACGTTTTCGCATATGATTTTCCACAAGTTGGCTACACTTAAATTATGTACCTAATACTTATGGTCGTTTGTTTTACCCGTGTTATCAAATTTGTTACAATAGTTAAAATATTGTACCAATTGTTAAATTATTCTTTACTTTATGCCGTGGATGTCTAGGGTCCAGGATGAGAAGAAATGACGAACTCAGTTGATCATTGAACCGCTAGAGGCCGGCGGTATTATTATTTATATAACAAGAATAAACACTAAATAACAAGTGTAAAATAAAGAAAATTAAGATGTAACAATGAATAAAATATTAATTAGGAATGATAAAGTCGTCGGCGCAAATGCGCGCGGTTGCTTGCAAGCCCAATGTTTCGACTGACTACCTGCGTCGCTGGCGAATCGCCCGTGCGCCGTTCCAATGCGCGCCTGCGCAGGCGCCGACCAATCAGATGCGCCCGGTGGCGATCGCACTTCGCTGGCCAAAACGACGCTGTCAGACGCAGTCCAAATATGTAGCGCCGCTACAACTTTAATTTAGTTAATTCAATGTGCTTGTAATGGGAGCGTGTGCTTTAGTTTTTGTTCACAAAATATCTTTTCATTTATTATTAATACTCAAAATAACGCAGACAACGATTTACCTTACATTGTATTCTGAATATTATATTCCTATAAATATATTATTTTAAAATAGCCGTTTGATTGATTTATTGCTATCAAGTGATGATAATAATAAATTTCAAATATAACACAAAGTGTCAATCGATTTTCCGATTCTGTTACCTGTACTTGCGTTTCTAAACATGCTAAGGGTAACCCTAGAAAATCTTCAAAAAAATCACATTTTTAGTGTTGCACCACTCCTCAACCACTAAGTATTTAGACGAGTGGTTTATAGCTTTATTTAAAAAAACGGTAGTTTATTATGTAGTTAAATAATAATCTATATATTATAAAAATTAATAAATGAAATGAAATGAACACGTAACGGGAAAACATCGGATTCCTTTTTAAGCGTATTGCGTGCACGGAGGAATGTGAGATGTGGCATAGTGAAAGTTTATTTGGAGAAGAATTGCAGAAAGGTAGAATAATGCATTTACAATGCGGGTTTTTCAAAGCAAAACATTTCGGGCCTGAAGACACTTTAGGTGAAAAACTAAGCTATTCACTGTAAGTAATATTTTGTTTTTTAACATCTAAAGCTAACATCAAATTTTAAATTTCATACGTATTGCAGGGAATTAAGGCAAACAACACACGCTCGCAGCTGAAGTAATAAAACAAAATAAAAATATATATATGCAATCATATAGAGGCATAAGAACGACAATAATGCTCAAACTTAAAAGTTTATTTAATTACAATTTTGCAAATTTGGAGGGTTTTAAGTTCGATTAGGTATGCTTTTCCAAAACTTGTTTATAACTTTGTCAAATACAGTAACTTTATATTAAGGAAGGACCTTTTCAGAAAATAATATATTTTGAATTTTTGTTACAATAAAAATGAAGATCGACCAGTTATTTTTATTTTATTTCAATTATACAAATGCATAGGTATATATGTAGGACGTGTGAAAAAATATGCTATCTTAAAAAAATACAATTATCTGAATGGTGATGGTTTATGTATATGACATTTTTTTTTTAATAAAAGTCTTTATAATAGGGATCTGTGTGTGTGTGTTAGTTATCCACTTAAACTATTTTAATATTATAATTTTAATAAATAGTTATAGATTATGTCAATCATCATTTGTACATATTCCTACAATGGGAAATTTCCAACAAAGCCATGGTAAAATTATGCAGTCTTGAGTGCCTCGACCGTGCCCCCTTATGTGGTACTTTAAACGCCCCCGTGAAATGCGTTCAATGGCATTACTCGGAGCTGAACGCCTGACGATGATTGCGCGAGTGCTTAAAGGAAACCAGCTAGTACCAATGCTTTTATTATGAAGACACAAATCAAACAACCAAGTCCTCAATGGTCGTCTCTTGAAGTGCTTCAAACGCTAAACGTCCGGCCTTTGTTAAGAGCGACCGACCGCCCGACTGGCTTCGTGGAAAATTAAAACCTGCAAAATGGAGGAGACCTGCAAAATGGTAGTGCAGTAATAAAAATCAATATTATTTAGAATAGAGGAATATATCAGGTATATTACTCGTAATATATATGCTATAAGTATACAAAACGAAATACAGGTGATTTATATTGGGAGGCTGATTAGTGTTTGTATGTTATAGTTAATATTTTTGTATTTTGTTTCTAAGATGAAACGCTTGTTTATTGTTAGATGCCAACTAACCAAAATATAAAAATAAATTGGACTGCCCTCATTAGGACAGATATTTAGTGTAGTTAAGAAGGCTGCAAAGGTTGCAAACGAATCTGTTGCAACCTTATGGAAGTATAATGTAATTGTGGACAAATAAATAAATAAATTTTAAAAACAACTGTATTCATGTGTTTTTTAATAACTGATTCTAAGCTTTCCCGATCTTCGTCATTATAATATATCAATTATACAGATTAAATACAGTGATAAAAGAATGAATCCGGACGTTTCTAATATTATCACACATCCCGTCTTCAGTGGTCAACACGTCCTTGCGTCCGTCAGTAGCGAATGACGGGACTGATCCATAAATTATGTACGAATCGTGGATTGCAACTAATTTTCTATAAACCTCAAATTAAAATAATATTTACTTACCACCTATAAATATTTTACATTTGATGTTTTCTATTCCGTTTAATAGTTATTATCACATTTTACTACAATAACCTTTTTTTTTATAGAGGACTTTATGGTAATGTGAGACACAAAAATTGTAAAATTCTATACTCTCAATAAATTAACTGTGGATATTTTTTAACAATTTAATGATTAAATGAAACATTGATTAACGTTATCTTTTTTTTCTTTTTTTAATCTACTCTAGATTCGCAAAATTTTTATGTTTTTAAATCGTCACATGAGAATAACTTAAAAATCAAAGAATATAGATAGACCTTAAAGATTACAACCGGCCGTTCGCACCCTGCTAAGACAAGTGACCTGGGGGCCAGAAAGCGCTCAACTGTGTCTTGCGCGTGGTCTTAAATATTTTTAATTCACCTTGTAAAAAATGAAACACTGCTGTTATTGGTTAATCTTGAAAATCAACGTATCTTAAATAACTTTGCATCTTTATAAAATCAACCATGCGTTTGTATGCCTTTGATTCTTGTATTTAGTTAATAAGACATTTACGTTTAATTTTTTAAAAAAATATATATAAAAATACAGGAATAAGTCAAAGTAGAAATTTAACTATATAGTCAGTATTATTTTTTCTATATCTACAAATAATGTAGATATATGGAGAAATGGTTAGTTATATGGAAAAATTACTAAGCTAAGTCCTCTCACTACTACTACTACTAGATGTAAAATTTGTTTTTTTTTAAACTCGTATGTGTTCAAATATGAGTAAAATCTATACTTATACATTATAAAATTATGTAAATATGTTAAAGACTGAGAAGTTAAGTGTGTTATGTTTATGTGAATACATTAACGCAGGTGATAGCGGCGCATCTGTATATGTAAATGGATGTGTGGGCTGGTTTATGTGCATTAATCTGAATATAAAAAAATAAATAAAACAAAATGTCTCGTAGCAAATATAACGTTTGTATACAGAAATGACTCGGTTGAGTCCTCCTAATCCGATATATTTTTTATCGTTAAAACCTATCTATTTCTTTTCCACTATACAACTACCTCAATGGTATAAACATTAAAATATGTTAAAACATTTTTGTTTACGAAAACTCTCACCTTCCTTCCCCACGAAATCTTATAGGTCAGGAAGATACGCTTCCTTGTAATGGCGATATAAAATATAAGGGGGGAGCTGGCTACAAGCGCAAATTGTGTTACATCGTTTATTCGTCAATCCTTCATTACAAAATGTAAAACTGATCCTGCGTAAAAAGAGAAATCTGTTCGCTGAGTTACTCTTCCTTTATTAACATCGCCATAGGTGTTTACATCTCAAACTTGTACGATATAGCACTTATTAATTATAAAGTTAATTTCTACGTTCTCTAAAAGTTAAAATATTTATCGGTTATATTAGGATATAACACTTCCTCTATTGATTATTGTTTTACTGTATAAACCGGCCTTGATTTTTAATTCACCTATTCGGGAGCGTCTATGAATGTTATTTATAATAACAATACTTGAAAGATTAACAAAAATGTAATCAACTGATATAATAGAGCATATACATACACTGAAAAAATAATAATATGCTAATAATGGCAGCAAAAATATGGTAATGACAACCATAAAGTGTGGTTGATATAGTGACAGCAAAAATTTTTGTTGGAGTTACACTCGATGTGTAACTCCGCACAGATAGATAGGTGAGAGTGAAAAGCTTTCATAAAATACAGGCCTGTATTTAAAGCGATGCAACTATCTGTGCATTCAGTATTAATTTATCTTTGAACATTCTGGCAATATAATTTGTTTGAAAATTTTCAATCTGTAAATTAAATATGTAAATTAAATCTAAAATATTAAAAAGCATTCGAATTTTCCAAATGTGAGAATGCCTATTATAACGTAAGGAATCATATAAATACGGTATTTAAGCAATACATTATACAATTTTACTATATTTATTTTTATATGTTTATCTATAGATGATTTACTTTATTTATATTATAATATTAATATTATATATTTATAGGTTTATTAAGCTTGCGTCGAAATCATTAACTAGATCCATAAATGATTGGCTTCTCCTTGGAACAGCATATTGTGCTATTAAAGTGATGCACAAAACTAATCCATTGCACGTGATTACAAATTACAATAATATATCAATATAACAATGTATTTATTATTTTAACACTATTTTACTGTATTATTTTATAAGAGTACATCTAAACGACGTTAAATAAATAAAATAAATTTCGGTATTCTAATTAGATAAGTGCTTTTTAATTAATGTTTACTTTGAAACGCTGTTATGAAATTATGATATTTAATTTCAATGTTCCTCTTGTTACAGGGTGCCAACCCGCGCTGCGTTTCGCCTGTCGGCGCGGGCGGCGGGTACGGCGGCCCCGCGACTGCGCCCCCGTCGGGATACGCGCCCCCCGGCGCCGCGCCGGCCGCCGGGGCGCCCCCGCCGTCGCAGCCCTACTCGCCCTATGCGCCACAGAGGTACCCGCCGCAAGGACCCCCAGGGCCGAGGCCGTTTTCACCGCATCAGGTTTGTGGCATTCTTCACATTCACGTTGGCGGTTCAACGGCCTTAAGTCGTTGAAACTACTCTGGTTATATTGTCTGCATATGATTTTTTAACCTATACATACCTAATTATGGGTCAAATATGCGGCATAGGTTTGCGTCAAAACAAAAGCGCCTGGACGCAACACCGCGAACTTGTAGTTCAGAATATATGTAGGTTTTTTTGAAGAGCTTTTCACATGATACACTTTGAGGTGAGGTTTGGGCCGGAACCGCGAAAATTGGTTATTTTCACAAGCGATATTAGCTGCACTCTGAAGAACTGAAAACTAAACTGAATAGTTTAGAAAGAGCTTTTCAAAATGCCCAAAACCACCGTTCTTGCATGTTAGCTGAATTATTCCAACAATCTCTATCCTAGAGATTTTCTAGTGCCACATTTATATGGCCAGAAAAATGTACTAAATATAAATATAGTCGAAAACATACCTAATACAATTTTATTATAAATTCCTGTTATATTTAAAATCCACAACACTATAAATGATTCGAATATAATCTAAAGTGCAATCTGCAGTAAATTTGTTTTGTGACAATTTAAAAAAAACAATTTACACCTAGAATAAGTAATATCATCAATATGTTTTATTTCCTGTTGTTTTTGAATGCTGTTTTTGAAACTGTGTTGCAAATTGCTGTTTTTCGTGCCTAACATGTTGCTAATCATGTCACAATAAAACACAGAGGTCTAGGTACTAATCATAATCAGTAACATAGTAATTCTACAGATTGCTGTTTTCGATTATTATTTCATGCTTCAATTTTTTTTTTTTATTTATTTGACAGTAACTTAACATTAATTTCACATTATGCAAAGTACTTTAGTACAAAATGCCCGTACTAAAGTAGACTTTACTAGAAGTATTGTGCTTATAGGCATAACAGTCTCACTGCGCAACATCAATTACAATTATTTGAATTGAATGCAATAATACATAATATACGTACGTATATTATGTATTTATATATATAAATAATATTACATAAATGTACCGTTAATAACTAATACATAATTTTAATAATTTATTTATTATAAAAATATAATATAGTAATAACCCACATATTTATACTCAAACTAATAAATAGATATTGGTAAAGATGATGAAGTTTCAAAAACCATAATTTTGACAGATTGCTTCCTTTGATTCTATACGACTCAAATATTCTTTAGGTTTAAACTAAAAATTATTTCCCTACTGTATGCTATCTGTGAATTGGCATTTATTTTCTATACGGTTTGCGTCGACGGTATTTGCCAACAAAATATTACGAATTTAAATATTTATTAATATTTATATATAAAAAATACCGTGATTTACTTTTGTGTGTTGGGGGGCCTACTAATTAAATGAGGTTGAGATTTAAAATCACAATACAATCAATGATAAAACAGTATTTTTTAGCGAACTAACTTCCTAAAACCTCTCTTTTGTTTTATAATATCCCGACAGTCGACACAAAGGCGAGCGGCTCAGTCCTTCAGCCGCCAAGGAAAACGAAAATATACCGAAACACCCTTCCACCCCACCGCCGACTCGACCGGGGTGGGTGGTGGTGGTGAGGCCGTCTAGAAAAGTTGGTAGGGGGGGGGGGGGATGTCGATGGAACACTGTCCCACATAATAATGCATGTCTGGGTCATGTCTGGGTGTCGAAAAGATTTACATAACACGGCTTCGAGGGTCGTCTTACATAAGTATAAATAACTGCATATAGATAGGAGCGCCGTCTCGGGAAAGGAAGATTGGTGTCGTAACTGTTTACTTCAAAACGACATTGAGAGTTTGTGACATCATTGGAAGGCATTGAAATTCCATTGGCTTGTGTTATGAAATCTTTGATAATCTTATGTAGTTCCAACTGCCTCGTCCTTTTCTTTATCTATATCCTTCAATAATACCTATATCCGTAAGGTGCAAAATTGTTCATCTCAATCGAAATACAAGTTATATTATTTTTAATTTCCTATCAAACTGGATGTCGCCCGAGGTTTTTTAGGTAGATTTCATTAGGAAAGCCACCTATTGCAATATGTACCATTTCATGACTTCCGGGAAATTTCGACAACCTCAGTTTAATGGTTTATACATATCTATTTATCTATATCACTTTCTTGTAGACACGTAATTTTAAACCAATCACTTTCAAATTGATACATAAAATTTAAGGGCATAAAACCTCGGTCAAGTTCATAATGGCCAATATCATCAGACCAGTGGGTTTTTCGAAAAAGTGAAATGTTGCTATAACATTCTTAGTATGTGAAATATCGAATTCAGTTAAATTTTATATTTAAATAAATCATTAAAACGTTTATTCGAAATTATAAATGTCAATAATGACAGTCTTTTGTAGTTAAAAATTAATGTTTACACATTTAGTATAAAGTACACGGTGTCTATGTTTTAATCATATAGGTACACTGTACACAGTCCTCTGTTTGGTCATAAGTATTAAAATTATAGAATTAATAAATTATTTGATGTGAATTTTTGAAATGTAAAACAATAATTTAGATCAAAAACGTTCAACTATGTAGGGTCGTAGCAAGCCATAAACATATGATTGTCCCTCGCGCGGTGACGATTTCAGAACTAACCACAATTTCACGGAGACCAAACGACTGAAAAAAGCGAAGCGAGAATGCGGAAAAACAAAAAAATAAGAAAAAAAGAAAGCAAACACGACGCCCTGGGCTTTGGTGACGCGAAAATGTTTACCGATGACGTCATTCGGAGGCTGAAAACGTTCTCGCTTTCAACTTTGACGTTTTTCCGTCGCTATAAGGACGCCATTATACAGTAAAAAAACATTCTGAAATAAATGGCAGTTAGGTAGAGAAGTTGTATGAAATACACGCGGGCAAACAAATAATCTGTGAAAGATCTTTTATCTTGACTGTACTGTGGTTTCATCAAATATTGATTGCACTAAAAAGTTATTATGCAATTAGTCTCCTAGTAAAAAAAGATTTATTTACTAATTCATTAATTAATAATTGATTTTGTAATGCAATAGATCTTGCATTAATTTGTGTACACGTTTGACGCTGTTAAAGTAAAAAAAAAATATATCGATATAGAAACGCATAATAATTATTTAGTTTAAATACTATATTGAAAATTATCAGTTTGTAGCCCGTTTGTATATATTTGTAATATTTTTAGTAAAAGCTTATATTTGAAAATAATATTCGTAAAGTGCACTAGACTTAATTTTGAAATAGACTACAGTCTAGGATTGTTTAATGTTCCTTGATTCATTCAACTATATCCCGAACACAGACGAGCTGTTGAGGCGGCGCTTCTTTGACATACAGCGAGTCTTCCACCACACTTCCGTCAATGCCACCTGATCGTAAACCTTACGCGCCGTCGAAATCCCCTAACTCTATTTCACATTGAGTCGGCTCATGAGAGCGTTTCGAGGGAAGGCATGTGCCCCACCCCTCGAGCCACCTTCCCCTATCCCCTCCCTCCCACTCCCTAATCCACCCACACCACCCCAACGGGCGCATATCTATCAAACGAAAGTAAAATCAGTCTACCCCGTGCAAGTCGTACGTAACCTATTTACATCGCGGCGCGTACGTGAAGGGATGATGGACGCGCACCGGGGGAGGGGTGGGGGGTTATGTACGACATGTGTGCTTCTAGTGAGGCGCTGAGTAGGCTGACGTGGTGTATCCATCTGTCTGATGACAGGCATCACTAATGTATATAAACTGAAGCCGTATGAAAAAATATCAGCGCACCGGAAATTCTGGGTTTTAAAAATAATAATAAACACTACGGTACAAAAGAGCGAGCTTATTGCCCTAAACAATATCTACTAGCTTACCCAGAAAAGCATTGTTAAAAAAAGCCCTATTTACTAACTATTTCGGCTTTACAGACGGATTTATTAAAGCAAAATTTCTCGACTTCTTACACAATGTTTCCTAGGCAGCGAATGAATCTAGTGCGACACGCTCATTCGGATAAAATCGCAGGACTAATAAGATGGTTTTTTTTTAAGTTATACTTCTTTGCGCCCGTTGGGATGGGATGTTGGTCGAGAAACCGCGTCACGCGTTAGGAGTAAAATTCGTTGAGTGGCTCTTTATACGTTTTTTTTATAACCCCATTAAATGGTCGTGGGACAGGGTGTGTCATATTCAAGGGTTGTTGCTTAAGGATGAAGTTTTTAATAAGTAATGATATTAATTTAATTGTTCTTAACCCAGTTAGAGAGTTCGAATGCTCTCCTTCATTTACCGTAAGATTTCCCAATAGGGATAAAACTCGCTCGTGGAGGCTGTTTCGAAAGGACCCTCTCATTCGCTTTCCCTCACTTTCCCGCGTAAGTTTACCCGAAGACGTCGCCCGCCGTGTTTGTTCGCTCCCACATTATAATCACCCCGTCACCCACTGGTGCCCCACAGGCGTGCGAGGGCGGGAGACGGGGTGGGGTTTAGGTGGGAATCAGCTGAGCGAAATCGAAAGTATATACAAACGTCGGCGTGGGGTTGGGTTGGGTCTGCCGGGTGGGTGCTTGCACATAACCCATTCTCATTCCTCGAGTGCCTTTTGTTATGTTATCCCGGTATCGCATTTCTTGGGCGCTTGCAAAATTGCGGTCTTATTTACTTGAGACAGTCGCATTTTCAAGGTTACCCGCCCGCAGTTCGTTTACTTCGGTGCGCTTTTCAGCTTTTTCAGCAGTAAAAGAATATCTATTTATTAGTTTTTCACTGTTTAACGACATGAACTGCTTCTATTATTGAAAACATTGTTATTATTATGATTATGAGTATTTCCCGATGTTTTTATGTTTTACCAAAACGCCATCAAATCTTTACCAAATTTTAAGAAGTTGCTAACAGTCTACCCCTAAATAAATCCTTTGAAAATCTAAAGTTGTTTTATTAATCGCTATTTTTTTACAAAATTACGGATTATGCATCTAACGTGTAAACACATTGATAACACTAGAGAATCTGCAATATTACCATTTTATCGATATTTCTCTCAAAAAACTATTTCCTTCTTCCTAATTCTACATCCTTATCCATGTTCCAATATTATCCTTGCTTGGGATTAGAGTATAATATCATTATAATATACGAAAATGATATATCATTTTGACGGCATGTTGCAACAACAAGTCCGAGAATATTGTGCGCGAATGCAGTTTGAAAAGTAATTAAACAAATGAGTTTTTTATTTAAAATTAAAATTTACAAGAATGTTTCTTTTCTGAAATTGGTACAAATAAAAAATTTAAATTTACAAGTTATTTCAGAAAATTATCATTCTAACGATTAATGTAGGACTTGAATATTTTATGATTAACTTGCAAATATGAGGAATTAGTGTGTTTTAAGTTGTTACTTCTGAACAGGGCGTAGTAACGGAAGCGGATTGCACTTAATGCAATCCGTATAATAGAAATAATCTAAATTAGTACAAAATATCTCATTAATAAATTCCATTTTTCAATGATAATTTCGGTACAAATTATTTTATTGCACTTCCCCATCGATTTATGTTTTACCGATTAAATTTCGTTATAAATTTATATTTCGGTATAATATGTTTTACACTTCTACTCTCTGGATTAGCTGGAAGAGATTATTTCAAAGTATGCTCACCCAGTGCATCGTAGTTGTGCGTTTCAAATAAAGGGTTTATTATTATTATTACATAAAATTTCAGCAATAGAATATTAAAAATAATATATTTAGCGTTTTGAATGGAAGTATTTTAAATTTTAGGACAGGATTTTCCGGTCGTCATTAGGTTTTCTCTGAAGTGTTGATCGTACAGCTATTTTTCATTTTGTTTGAAATGTTATTTTTTTACAAATATGTTTTTTTACAGTACGAGAGCCAGGGGCAAAGCCCGCAGGCGAGCCCTGCGCCCCCGAGCCCCGGCGGGCCACAGGGCCACCCGTCGGGGGCGCCATCACCGCAGCCGCCGCCCTCGCCGCATTCACACCATCAGGTAAATAATAAATTTGCTATAATTTGTTGTTTGTTTAGTTGTTATTTTGTTGTTTGTGTGTATAATTTATACATACTGATATTTGTTCATGGCGATAGGATTTTTTTTCGACGCGTCGGCGTGAATTTGACCAGTGTTTGTATTATTTTTCATTCCGGATTTAGGTCGTTAACAGTAATACAGGTATATATACAATTCTTACGATGTATCTTACACTGTTCTACCCTCATAAACAGAAGTATGCCATCTACATTTTTGTCAAATCGAGAAAAAAAAACATATTTTTTAAATATCTAGTATATGTGTTTGGTTGTGTGTATCGTTTCATAATGATATTTTAAATATTTTGGAACTCAAAACTTTGGTCTAAGTAGATATTCCAATTAACATAAATTTTAGGGAATCATTTTAGATGCCGAATTTTAGTTTACACCATTTGAATATTGATACAATTGATACATTGATTTGATAGATGCCGCAGTTTAACGCAATAACGTAGGGTATCATGAATAAAATATAAACATATTATGGCTAAAACAAATATGTCAATTTCGGTGATAAACTTATTAAACGTTGATATTGTTTTTTGTAAACTAAATATTAAACACAGTGTATAGTAGTTTTTTTATTTAATTTAATTGCACATTTCAAAATTGGAAAAAATAAAACCAAAAAGTTTCCTATTTTAATGATATGAATAAAAAAATGTACAAAAAAAGTTGAATTTACCTAAATTCTCTGTGGAATTTATATGAATATATATATAAATCTATAAAATAACATTTTTTAATTAAAAAGTATTTATTTACATCTTTGGTACTAATGTTTTTTTGCAAAATATCTTAGCCAACTATCATACACTTAACTATGATCTGTTCAAAGGGAAACTATACACATTGTATAATATTTATGTTCTTATTTAATTTTATTGCACGTGATATTATAATGTTATAATGCAATATAACTTACCTAACTAGACTATCGACAGTTTTAAGAACAACATCACAGTTACATATATGGAATAAACTTATATATGGAATAAATACAAACATAGATCTTATAATATGTAGATCTATATAGATCTTATAGATGAATACTAAACTAAGTTTAACTGATACTTGTTATTTATTTATTAAAATATCCAATAAACAATTAATATTATTGCATAAGTATTACTTTGTAGCATTTTATTGATTTTCAAGAGAAGAAAAATACAGTTTGTGTGGATTAGTAACACCTCACCAGGTAAATGCCTGTGTCGAGGTGTTACCTGTTTGAAATATATAAGTAAGGAGATAATATATGATATTATTTTAGGTTTTAAGTTCAGGTTTTTATTTTTATATATTGTGTTGTATATTTGTTATTAATTCAATAACCGTTGAAAATATACCGTAAACCAATAGCTTGATTTGATTTAACTAATGTGATTGCTACATACAATTGTCAAACAACAATGAAATTCATAACACTGGTTGAAGTGTCATCCACCAACCAATCACCAGCGCTGTGCCCATCAAGATTATCTCTATTAAACCATCTTCACTGTCACACTTTTGCTTTGCGTTGTCATAATACCATCGTATTATGAATATCGATTAATGAACTTGCTTGCTTGCTTGGTTCCAATTAGCATAAACTTATATTTACACCAAAGATACATACTTCACAATTAATAATATCTGTATTTTACACACCTGGTTTCCAGCAGATAAGCCTTGGGCTTGGCTGGTACATAAAAGAATGATATTGTAAATTTGATGAATAAACTAAATAAACTAAGTAACTAATGCTGCAGACCGTAACATCACAAAGTTCGGGTTTCTAAGTTGAATGATACATGCGTCCTTTTCAACCCTGCGATGATGAGAGATCCAAGCGAATTCAATATGGTTCCAATGATTACGCAATGATTCTAATAACATGATTACGCATAACACAGCATTTTTTTTTTACCGAATCAGAAGAAAAAAATTGCTTTACATCAAAGTTATCAAATTATAATAACTCTCTTACGATATTTTTTAACATGCGCGAATGTTTCTATCCGGGAAAAAGTCAGGGTTACTTTTGAATACATAATTTAATTTATATTTGGGATATGATGAAGTAAATCGAGATTTCTTCTTCAAAACAATGCGTGTTTGTAATCTTAATGACTTGTGCCTTTACCCTAACACGTCAGTTAATTCAACACTTTAAATACATTAACAGTGCCGATATGAATCTCCTAGAAAAAATCCGTTAGCAATTAGGTAGGTACTAACTCCTTTTAATGTATAAATAAGCCTTTGGGTATTTCTACTCTCGATACCAGATTCCCGATTACACACCAGTGACAACTTCTCGATCTGGTCAGAATAAATCTACCATGCTGATAAATCGCTATTCACATGTATCCTAATTCCTAACATACCATATGTAAGTAGAATACTTTATCTGCTACTACCAATAAGCGAGCAGACAAAAGAAATAGAGCATATTAAATATTATAATCGTTTTAAGCGTAAGGTCTTCTGGTACATCTGAGCGAATGAAGTCTACTAACATAATCCCGCCACCGAGGTTTTCATAGCAGGAATTCAGCCACTTTTATAAATAAAAGTACAGCCTGCGTCCGTTCGCCTGTAATTCTCAGCACCGTACCATCCGATACTAGAGCTGCCGTGCTCGCAGCGAACGGGATCGATGGCCCGAATACTACCGTGCGAGCGAGACGGAGCATCGGATCGAGTGCGGGTTCGAGCGGCAGGCCAATAGTGCTCGCTCCCCACTAGCGCCGTCTCGTTCCTGCTCCCTACTAGCGCCGACTGGCTGTCTCGTTCGCACCACCCGACGACACGCTAGAGGAATTGATGTGTGGGCTTTACGGCGATGCCAACCTATGTAGAAAAATGTAAAGGCTGACCTAACCAGCTGGCCTGGTTTTTATTTATTATATCTTTGCTGAAATTGACCAATCCAGTCAAAACCGATTGCACATTGTCACTGACTATAAATATAAACAAATGGTGTCATATTGGCTGCTTAATAAAACAAGGCAGGAATGTGAAAATCTACTTACATCAATTACAATCTTACAATCTTACAAAAACTTACATCAATTTTGACCTGAACACATAAATCTGGACATATTATATTCTGTGCCTATTATATTATATGTATTTATTATTTGTATTTATGTATTTTTTAGTATGTATACATTATGAAAATAAATATATTTTGTAATAGTATGTTATTCAAATCTGCTATAATTTCTGAGTATCTAATAGTAATATAACATCACCTCAATTAATAAATATGTATATATATATATATATATATATATATATATATATATAGTAAAATAGTAAAATGTATTGCTTAAATACCGTTAGTTAGATGATTTCTATGTTAAAATAGGTAAACACCTTTAGTTTAACATATATAAAAGTTTGACAGTACTGACATTTAATGCTTTTTAATATTTTAAGGAAAGAATTTTTTTTCTAATAGATTATATAGCCAGAATGTTCAAAGAAAAATTAATATTGAACGCACAGATAGTTGCATCGCTTGAGGTAATGCACGCTGGTTTAAATACAGGCCTGTATTTTATGAAAGTCTTTCACTCTCATCTACCTACATATAAATATATATATGTATGTATTTAAATTTCTAAACATTAGAATTAATAATCATAGATTATCCTGTAATAAATTACTTTCCGCTTTACCCGTTCCAATTCACGCGAGAACTTACGGCAGGGATTTCGATGCTTGCTTTTTAATGTAAAAGTTTTGAAGTCTTGGCCCGCGAAATTGATTTAAAGACATGGGAACTCTCTCATATTTGGGTCTTGGGCGCTTGCAGGTCTGTAGGTCTAAATAGACAAAATTAAACTAACTTAACAGCATTTAACGCATGATGCTTGATATATTCTTTTAAGAAATTAGTTTCATTTCATAATACTGATTGATTTATCTAGCAAAACTGCAATTATATAATAATAATTGTAGTGGCTGGATATATTTATCTTTTAGTTGAAAATGCGATTATTGAATTTATGAAGGTTGCATTTTAAACGTCATCTTTCATATTTTTTCTGACGACGCCGAATGGCGAAAGCTTAAATAATAATCATCAAATCTATATATATTTATATGTATATAAATATGTGTACATATATATGTATATACAAGAGCACCCTCCAAATAAAATATTGAGTGTATCGAATATTTATCACTTCGATACAGGCATTACGCCTAGTGAAGTGATTATAATCCAATATGCCTGAACCTCTTTTCTATAGCTAATTATAATTTAAGACCTAGAAATTTATATTAAAAAAAAAAGGAAAGATATATGGGCTTTGTATTGTACTTTGGATAAAATAAATAAATAAATAAAATAGTCATTTTCGATTATTTATTTGAAAAACCAACAATTTTACACAGTAACACAAAAATACATATGATTGTCCGTATATAGGCGGAAGCTACAATAAGAGATTATTTTGTAACACGTCGATCCATCCAACAACTGTAGAGTTAATTTCAGACTATAACCGTGAACTGTGAAACTGTGAAATTGGTTCAAACCCAAGTTTGTCCCGAAATCGCGCTTTGGAAAAAAACATGCTCAGACAACTTGTATTTAATATTTAGTTTTACAAAGTTGGTTATAGCGATTCAAAATATAAATATAAACTCAATTATACAATTATATAAATAATACGCACACAAATCATGTGCTTTAATTTTACACTTTTGCATTTCCATTATTTTTATTTTTTTCATCAACTTCATACATAAATCACTCATAAAATCGCCTCATTTCACCACCATCCTTCATCGTAATCACAAATCCATTATTTTTATATTTTTTGTTAATATATCATCCTTTCCTTATTTCATCTAATTAGATGGTTACATAATATTTGACAATATTTTACACTAAAGAGTGGTGAGAGTTAAAAATGCATTTTTATAAAACTCAACGCTGGGTTTAAACCGACCTCCTGCGCTCTCAAGTACAGGACCTCTTTAGAACCTTTATAAATATTATGCTATCCAGCACTTCAAATTATTAAAAACTTTTTCAAAATTTTTCAATATTGTCAAAGATTGTGTCATTTATCTTTCAGGCGATTTGCCGCTATTAAAAAACAATCATCAAATATAAGTCAAATAACTTTACAACTCAATTATACAATTACATATATTTAACATAGAAATCATCTAATTAACGGTATTTAAACAATACATTTTACTATTTTACTATATCTTAACGATTTGCACGTAATGTGCATATATTTTACACTTTTCTTTTTATTTTTAACCATGACGATTCATTTTCAGATAAACTACGTTGAACGTAAGTTATTCTTGTAAATATCCATTAAACCATTCACTTCTCATTCATTATACGTCATATTCGTTACATTTTCACACTTTTTTTCATAATTATTGTTTAATTTTTAAATCATTTATTCACTACTTTAATGAAAGTTTGACCGTATTGCATATCGCACAGATAGGTAGGTGAGAGTGAAAGACTTTCATAAAATACAGGCCTGTATTTAAACCAGCGTGCATTACCTCAAGCGATGCAACTATCTGTGCTTTCGGTATTAATTTTTCTTTGAACATTCTGGCTATATATTTTATTTGCAAAAAATTTCAATCCTTAAAATATTAAAAAGCATTAAATGTCAGTACTGTCAAACTTTTATATATGTTAAACTAAAGGTGTTTACCTATTTTAACATAGAAATCATCTAATTAACGGTATTTAAACAATACATTTTACTATTTTACTATATATATATATATATATATATACTAGGTCGTACGTTACGTGAACTTTATACCATTTCACGTATATGTAAAATTGCCTTTTCGCTATGCTATAGTCTAAACGTCCATGTCGCCGTCTTTAGTAGGTCCAAGAGGGTCGTTCGTGGAAACAGTTCAAGTGACCGCTCCGGCATAATTTATGCTCCGCCTGGCAACGTCGGCGTCATTGCGACTAGTCCGAGAGCTGCGTCAGCTTTCTTAGATATATCTTGGAATTTATTTTTACTTGGAAGACTGTTATCTATTAGTATACAGAAATCAACTTAAATGCTCGCATTTGCATAACTGTACGACTACGGAACTTCGATTAGCCGTGACGAGGTTATGTCAAATCATTTTTATTTATTTAACAGGTTTCCCCTTGTACGCATTTCAATTCGTAACATACAAGGAAAATAATAATAATAAAAAAAAACAATTAATCAGGAAATATTCGCAGTAACTACCTATACCGCTCCCAGGCGAATAAAAACGAATAAATAATTCACGCTGATCTCACAACGGTGTAATAGAAAGCAGATTGTTAATCCTATTGGGCGAAAAGACGAATTTATCAATCTCCGCGGAAATGGAATTTAATAATTCGACTGCTCTCCCAATCGCACTATACTCGTATACGTCGGTATGACACGCTAACCGCTTAAATAACGTGTGCTTCCGCGCTCTAGTAAAACGGTCCGGAACAAAGAAACCAATATCTCTGAGTATTACGGGATTCAATAGAATAAAGGGAAGGACTTGACGCCTAAACTCGAGTGCGTTAAACCTAACATCCCTAATACAAAATGCTGATGGATACGTATTGAGAAAAAAATCAGGATAATATCCATGCCTACGGAGATAAAGGTATCTTAGGAACTTCCTCTGAGTAACCTCCAGAATATTAGAGTAAATTATGAGGACTCCCGATAATGGAACTTCACTCTAATATACTCCTCACGAACGTGCAGTATAAAAGCGAGATTGACTTCGGCCTACTCGAAGATCGGCTGGTTCGAAGCACGAATCTCAACATTTTATTGGCACGCACAGCTATGCTTCGCACGTGCAAATGAAATGTTAGACGTGAGTCAGACAAAACCCCCAAATTTTGGTACTGGTAGTACAGAATCTTATTTTAAATCATACACTCAATTCATTGATTCTCTCATTTTTAAAAAAGAGAAATGTATTTATCCAAAGTGGAGTCCCGAAGTGAGCGAAGAAAAGCTTTTTACCCGGTTTCTATGACACTTGCATGGAAAACATTATACAACCTCTTTGCGTACTAGATTTTTTGTGTGAAACTAAACCTCGTTCGCTTTCATGGATGACCCTATTTTTTTTCTATGTACTATTATTATCATATGCAGACTCTCGAGGACCGAAGTACCACAGCGGATATGGTACTTCTACACGATCTATTACATACCAGAGTAGACGGTCCATATCTGGTATCAGGTAGCAACCTGCGAGTGCCTTCTCGCACCACGTGCGCATCTACTCTGTTCCAGGTGCCAAGGCGCAATTCAAACTATGCCAGAAACTGTTCTGTACCGTTTACTCAATACCTACAACACCAGATTCAGCGAGGTTGATGTACTTGACCTAAATCGTGGTGTTTCTTTCAAAAATCCGAAGCATTTCATGCCAATCTGTTTCAAAATGAAAGCGTTGCATATTAAAATTAATTTATCTATACGCAACATATACTATGTTCATACATACATGCACACACGCAACTACACACACACAAAGTGTTAAATATTTTTGTACATAGGCGTAAGCTTTAATTGGCCTTATTATTAACCCTTTGAAAAATGTATATATTATAATTACGCTGTATGCTTACCTGTTAATAAATAAATAAATAAATTATGTAATTATGTAAATGTAATTTTCTTCTATAATTCTCCGACACTCACACCATCCTGTTTTAAGTAATTTTGTATCAGGCGCGAAGTTCTTCTAAAAAGGTACAGCACTGCCACGATCACGATACACAATTTATTTATTTATCGTTTATTCGGAAAGCCAACAGTACAATATATAAAAAAGAATGGTAAATACAATTGTGTGTAAAATTGACTGATGACAGGTTTTCATACAGAGTTAATTATTTTTTCATCAACTTCATACATAAATCACTCATAACATCATCTCATTTCACCATCATCCTTCATCGTAATCACATATCCATTATTTTTATATTTTTTGTTAAAATATCATCCTTTCCTTATTTCATCTTATTAGATATTTTACACTAAAGAGGACAGGTGAGAGTTAAAAATGCATTTTTATGAAACTCAGCGCTGGGTTTAAACCGACATCCTGCGCTCTCAAGTGCAGGACCTCCTTAGAACCTTTATAAATGTTATACTATCCAGCACTTATCCAAAATTTTTCAATATTGTCAAAGATTGTGTCATCTTTTCAGGCGATTTGTATATATACATTTGTTAACATATATTATTCTGAAATAATAGTAGGTTTAATATAGTCAGAGGCCAAAGGAAAGAAAAGGGTACACTCTCACAATATTTGTGAGAGTGTACCCTCGCCGGACCGGACCGGTCAGTTGCCAGGTCGGTTTGTTGTCCCACGGGAAGGACAGGACAGGTGGTGGTCGGACGCAGCGAGGCGCTCTAATGAGACTGACGGCCGGCCGGAAAATGCTTTTAACAAATTAATATCTTAACATTAACATACAAACATTATATTTTTTAATTGATATAATCGAACACAGCTCGATTAATAACAATTTATAAATAAATAGAAAAATCCTTAGTCGAAATCGAATCGAATTAGAAATGCAGAGAATCTTTTAATTTTTAAGCACAGTGCCAATCTTTTTTGCTCTTCCAAACTTTTTAACAAAGGATTAAGCACTTTGTTTTTGGATTGATAAATCCGTCAAACCAATTACGGCAAAATTCAATGTTTATGCTCCATTCACCTGCACAAAACATCATCAACAACAAAACTCACAGTAAAATATTATACATAATTCATACATAATTCCCATACATATTACTCAATACGTATCCATCGGCAATTGTATTAGGAATGTTAGACTGTTTGGCGACAAGTCCATACATTATTCTATTGAATTCCGTAATACCCAGAGATATTGGTTTCTTTGTTCCGGACCGTTTTACTAGAGCGCGGAAGCACACGTTATTTAGGCGGTTAGCGTGTCGTACCGACGTATACGAGATAGTGCGATTGGGAGAGCAGTCGAATTATTAAATTCCATTTCCGCGGAGATTGATAAATTCGTCTTTTCGCCCAATAGGATTAACAATCTGCTTTCTATTACACCGTTGTGAGATCAGCGTGAATCATTTATTTGTTAATGTTTGCCTGGAGGCATTATTTTATTTTTTAACGTGGTATTTTTCATGATTAGTTCTAGTTATCTTTTGTTTTTTTCCTGATAATTTTTCTCGATTTTCTTGTTGACGTAATGTGTAGATCTAATATAATTAATGTTTCTGATTGAATAATGTAGCTCATTTATGATTTATAATAAAAAATGTTTTTTATTAATTTTTAACGGACTTCAAAAGAGTAGGAAGTTCTTAACTCAATTTGAACGTTTTATAATAGAGATTTTTAAAACACTACCTCTCTGGGTTAGCTAGTGGGTCTTACGGTAAAAAGCTTCCTCCTTTTCTATCGTATATCGATATTCGTTTCAAACGAAGTGGTTATTATTATTTTTATTATATCTTTTGAAATTAAAGATATGTATCCTTTTTTTGTTCGCATAAACCTAATCTTTATTAAATCATTTTTATTGTTTCAGCCGTACTCAACTTCGAGGCCACCGCAAACATCTACACCGAATGCCCACGATTCAGATTCGGTAAGCTTAAATAATAATAATAATAATAATAATAATAAAGAATTACAATAAACAATAAAATCTAGAAATGTTTTCGGAGGGGGGGGGGGGTCGCCGTTTCTACCTTCATGGTTCGATATCAATTTCCGGCACAATTTCGCAAATTGTGATCGAATCTGTTCGTTGCGCGGCGGTTGACTTTTATTTATCGACAGTAAAACATATTTGTTTTAATTAGTTAGTTAAAATAACGTTAATTTGTATTTAGTTAAGTTAAGTATTTGTGTTAAGTCTGATTTTATAAAGTACGGATGCGGTTTATGAAACAAATTAATTATAGAAAGCACGTGGTTTTTGGTTAAGAAGAGGCTTTATCTTATCATAAAATGGTGTCACTTGAAAACAGACGGACAATTATGACTTTTTCTCTCTCTTTTCTTTTTGTGTACACCCTCGCCTCTCACTCACTCCTTGTATGTTTCATTTTCCTAAATATAATTCAAGTTACGCATAAAATTCAGGATACTTTTAATAAATAGTTCCAAAGCATTGGTTTATTCCATCTTAGCCGTAACCAATTTATTAAGGCTGTTTATCACCTTTTCTTTCTGATATCCTTAAATACTTGTATTACTTTGCGATCCTCATCTCATCCTGACATATCAATATTCCACTTTCCACTCTCCTCCCTATACACTTCTCTCACACACTCATTTCATGACTCTTTAACTCATGACTCATTTATACTTATTGGCTATATGCTATGTATAATATTAACTATAAATTTCGCCGTTTATATATATTTTTAAGTAATTAAATAAATAAACAATAAATGAAACATTTATTATGTAAACGGTTGCATACATTTTTCTAAGCAAAAAATGATTTCTCATCTCCTTATATTTACCTAATCTAAATGTTGAGTAAACCTGTCCAAAATAACATTTTAAAAATATTGGTTTCCGCTTCGGTCGGACACTAAAAACTAAGAAATAATATAATAAATTTCCTATTGTTGGCAACCTATAAAAGAAACTGACCCACCAAACCTTGTTTGACCATAAAAAAAACTATTTACCAAAATAAATCTCTATAACAAACTGAGGCATAGAAATTTCCCGTTGATAGTTCTAAAACGACGAAATTTATATGATGTTGTTATTAATATAATCATTGTGCGACGGAAACCGATATATCAACAAAAGTGAGATGGCAGAGGGGAGCGTAATTTCAATGAGAGCGTTTTTTTTCTCTCTCCCACCCGCGAGCCGGGGGCTCCCCTTTTGTGTCTGGCGAAAATCAACTTATCTTCGTTTTGTGCTCCCTCTCTCCCGCTCATTGCGGGCGCTGCACTTCCGCGCGGGGTGTGCTGGAAAAACTGCTGGTCCATCTCGCAGACCGCCAGGCGGCTTAGTCGGGTTGGCGATCGACAAGAGTCAGACTGACAGCCAGACTGGGGCACCAGCTCATCTGTTTAGCTTCAAAACGTGAATCGTGCAATCACCGATCGGTTGTCCCAAATCAAAACAATCTAAAAAAAAAGCCTGTAAAAAGTGAAATTTGATTATTGATCTATATAAACACCCTGTATATGATTTCTTTAACCCTAGCGCCATCAGGCGGTAGTTTAGAGCGCCCACGAAGATTATATACGTCACGCATGCTTTTATGACACACAACTATTTTATTTCAATAAAAAAAGTGGCTAATAGCATAGCATAAAACTTGTTTTGACAGAAATAGTTTTTATACTGTTTTAAATTGGAACAGTCGCTGATCTAGAATACCTATAATAATAGTAAACATTTCATATGACACTCATAACTACATAAATATGATACATTTGGGAGGATATATTTCAGGAGTCTTATCAGTAATCCCTAGAAAAATTAACTATGCGTTTCATTTTATTTAGGTAATTTAATCCCGATTCTTTATATTTGAGCCGCCTATTTTTCATAAATACTTTTTATATAAATCTTCATTAATTTACAACAGCACCCGGTCAGGTTTCTATAAAGAGTTACTGTAATTACAATTATTACATCTATATTTATAATCTCAAAAAGTTTCATATTAAAATAAATAATTAATACTCTTATTATTCTTAGTTATTAATTATTTTGTTCGCCGCGCTGACCGCATGTAAGTCGAATGTTTAGCCAAGGTGTGGAACAGCCAGTTAGTACTCAGTACAGTGCCCATAATCATTTCCGAAGACTTAAGGGGGGTTTTGTGGAACCTATGAGTAAAAATGCGAAAAATATATATATATTTTGTAACTGAGTGTCATTTCGGTCAACGCGCGAATCCCGATACCGCACCGATCGAGGATGGCCTTGACTCCGTTACGCCTGAGCCCTCACAACAAAGATATTATTACATGCTCCTTTGACGATTTTCACGAAAACTATGATGAATTTTAATATAGTTTCTAAACAAAAATTACTCGAAATCGCATTACGATATAGCTGTTTTTTTTATCGGGAATCGACCTGGGACACTCTGTATGTAGCCGATTAAAGTTTGATTGTTTGTATAGATCAACCACCTAAAAGGACAGTAGTGATTTTAAATACACCCTGTATATTGTGTAAATATGTGCTCTGCGAGTGTATTTATAGCTTTATGTAAGCAAGGTGATTTTGACGCTACAAAGCAGCCGAGTCCGTCTTTTTATTTTTTTATTTTTTCGGCTCACCCGCTAATCGGGACGATTAAATGCATCACGGCTTTCTTCAGAAGAGACATCGCCGAGGGTGGAGCCGTGAGCCCGCACCCGGTGCAAGCCCTGCACTTTGTTCCACTCGTACTACCCGCTTTATTTCACCTCTCCCGTCGAGGAATAAATCCTTTTTATGCTCTCCTGATTTTTATGCCGAAGCGAGCCTTCCGTTGCTCCGTCTATACAGTGAGAATTCTTTCTCATGCCCATCCTTTTATGGGTCATTCTGTACTTCAGACTGTTTCAATGTATCAAAAAAATATAACCTATTAGTGTTTAAACGCATAGTTACTCCTCTTGATTAAAGCAGGCTGAATTGTTTAAATTAAACATCCTCAATTGATTTTAAAAGCTGCTTTTACTAACGGACATAGCTCATTTTTTTCCTTTGTTACGGTACTTGTAAAATACAAACCGTCCCTACAAAATACGGACGAATCGCAACCCTGCCGATAGAATACCGGGTGGTGGAAAAAACGCACGCTCAACGCTCAACGCTGACTTTTCACCGGTCAACGTAACGTTTCGAAATACGTGTAAGCATTTCGTATGGTTTTTCAGCAGGCAAAAGTACCCTCGTCATTTCAGGTGCGATCACATAGGTTACACTCCTTTTCGAAGCATTTGGGTCCCCGCTATCTGTGTAGTATCACATTATTTGAGTTCCCTTTAGAATTTTACCTACGTTTACCTCGGTAAAATTTGTTAAATACATCCCTCGACGTTGGATTTCATCCCTCGGCGCGCGTCACTTTCCCCCACCTCGAGGTCGCTGGGTTTTGGAGACGGTTTTAATTGGATTCATTTGCATTAGATGGCGCATCGAGCCGAACGCATTCTGCTAAGATACCTCACAAAAAGATTTTTTTTTAATGGTAATCTTCATATTATTTTTAATTTCCTATAAAACTGGATGTCGCCCGAGGTTTTTTAGGTAAATTTTATTAGGGAAGTTACCTATTGCAATGGGTACCATGTCATGACTTCAGAAAAATTTCGAAATATCTGCGCGTTTCACATCCCCTAGAACCCAAAACCACCCTCAATTGTGGACACGATAACTGCCGTAATTTTACACCAATCACTTTCAAATATATACATAAAATTTAAGGGCAAAAAATCTCAGTCAAGGTCAATTTTGCTATAATTTTCTCAATATATAAGATATCGAATCTTTTTTATATTATTCCTTACATAAAGGCCTCCCTTTATGTAAGGAAATTTTTTGGGATATTTTACCTCCCTTAGCTTAGAATCAAATCAGTTTAAAATGTCACTTGTAGGCCTTTAATTTCCCTAAAATTTTTATTTAATATAATTTTCGAAACGAGCAACCCTGACGGCACAGTATTCAAGTTCGTACAATTGGAGTTCGCCTATCCTCTACTTTTGATCCGGTGAAATCCACCTCCGCCTCTGGCGTGCCGAAAGGGATTGTTTTGTGATACAAGAAAGAGGCGATTGTTTAAGACAATTATCATATTTCGAAGTTCAAATAAAAAAATAATCATTTTGATATCTAGCATTAACCTAATCGTTATTATTGGTTTAACAGGACTCAACCCGGTTATTTCTCCGTAGAAATGTTGTAGTTTTGTGGCTTATTGTATTTGTAGAAATAAAATATAATATAGGGTGATGATTTTAAAGGCGTGGTTTTCAAGAAGAGAAAAAACGCATATAATTTGATGTTATGGCTAAGAATTTAGTTTTATTATAAAGATAAGGGTTTGCCATTATGTTTTAAAAATGATTTCGGGTAAGTGGCCGCCGCGGCTGACTCGAACAAATTCCAGCCGAGAGGCCCAATTTTCAACCACTTTTTGCAGCAAGTTGGGCCGTATGTCAGCAATAACGCGCCGAATATTCTCTTCCAAGGCGTTAATCGTGTCCGGCTTATCTGCGTAGACAAGCGACTTCACATAACCCCACAAAAAAATAGTCCAGCGGTGTTAAATCGCACGATCTTGGAGGCCACGCCACGTTGTTCAGGAGTAAGTCTATTCATTATGAACTGGCAAACCAAACTGAGCATAAATCAAGTGACAGCTGTCAAAAACACCAACTACGAAAAAAGTAGTGCCAGATTGAAAACCACGCCTCTAAAAAAAAACATCCTATATAATCGTTTTATCTAGTAATTATCTAGAATTAAAAAGCTAATTTTCTACTAAAAGTTAAGAGCCTCTTACGGTCTATATTTTTCATTCGTTTTATCAAAACTTTAGACGTAAATATCTTATTGATTAAATACAAGAATCGAGAAAATAAAACTATTGACTTCATTACTAACCGAAAATGGCACAGATTATTTCTGTTTTTCCGTTAGAAGTTATGGTAAAATGTTTTGACTTCGCTCAAGACGGAAAAGAGCGCTTTCGGGAAGAGGCCCCTTAATTGTCCAAACCGTACATCGTCCGAATCGTTGAGTTAGGACTTCGCTTTGTGCACCACAAAATCCTAAATCGATGGTCCGTCCGTAAGGTCTCGCTCGATAGCTTAGACGAGATCCTATTACTCCATTGCGCTTTCTTCGAATTTTCATTTTAGCTTCTATCCATAAGAAGCTGCTATTCCCGTTCTTTGATGGTCAGATGCTCTTGAAAAACAATCACACATAATCACATCTGCGGCTGGTCGGATAATATAGATTTTTTTTTTATGTTTATTTATTTAAACATTGGTAAAATCCATCCAAGCCCAAGGCTTATCAGTTGGAAATCATTGAGCGATGCATGTTTAGTAGGTTCCATGATTGATGTAGGTCTGTACCCCTTCACCTTCAATAAAAACCGTCATTGAGTTCTCCTCCTAAGCGGCCCTAAATAATGAGTGTTCGTTCGCCCTCCGGCGTAAGAACATGTTCATGGTCACGAAAGACTTCTTCGTTAATGACCGAGCGAAACCTGGTGTACGGTCGAAGGTCCAACCACTATTCCTCGGTTCGGGTACCGACGAAGATGACACGGACATCATGGCACCGCGTCATAAAAAACATTCGTTTTCCCCAAAGGAGACATCCATTGTTCGTACCAGTTTTTTGATACTCGTAATCGATGATTTTTTTCATTATAATTCGAGTTTTATTACAAAAGCTATGTCAACATAATATTAACTATAAAAAAAAACATAGTTTTGTGCATATTATTTACCAATTATAACTTAAATTTAAAAAACGGGTCACAGCCCCCGCGCGTTTTACGAACGGAACGGAATGTGTTAAAATAAGTTCACCCGATGGGTCTTGCTTATTCCTGTGTATTTTACCAATTTTAGAGAGAGAACCACAGAAAAATCGATGGACCCCTCGATGGAGGATGGACCTGGTTTTTGTGTGAAATGTTGTGATGCGCATTTTAAATTCAGAGCAACCTTAAATAAAAATAATTGCGTATTCATCGTACCTTCATAAAAAAACACCACCTACACGACTATTTTATAGGAACATTGTTTATCGTATCTTGAAGTATTGTTATGTATTTTACTGAAGACGATTGCTTTTAAAATTAATCAGCACACCAGCTTTGAACCAATGAGGAAACGGTGCTGGTGCCGTGGTAATAAAAAGAATTAAATAAGTTCTTATACACCGTGTGCCAAGACCATTCCCGATACAAAATCCAACTAATTGGCCCTGCGATTTCAAACATGATTTGTTTAGACATCATATCAAAATTCATTATGGTGACTGAGTAAAAAAATTGTAAACAAAAAATAATATGTGATAATATGAAATCGTTCTTGTCATAAGTTCGTCCGATCGCGGCTCCGCGCTGCACCGGAACATTGAACTTGGACGAGGCAATTTACACCAGCGCTTTCATAAAGTTAATGGATGAATTATCTTAGATTTTTTTTTTATATACAATTTTTTCACTTAATGGGGATCATAAACATCCCTTCGAGTCTCCGAGAATGGTCTTGGGACATCCTGTAGTAGTAATGTTAATATAAAAATTATCGAAAGATCATTGTTACACAAAAAAATACTGCCCCTTCAGTAAACCGATTTCACAATCTGTTTGCATTTTTAAGCAAAATCTTTTGTATTTTAAGGGTACTTAAAGGGTATTTTAGAGGTGCCACAGGCAGAGTTATCTGTCGTCGAGGGCCTCTAATGTTACCTCGGCGGCAGATAACTCTGCCTGTGGCACTCAGAATGGTCGCCCGGCTCCCTATCTCTCTCTCTCTTCGGGCCTCTTATAATGCGCCAGCCGCCTCTTTTAGATCTATATAAAAATCAGGCGTACAATGCCGGTCTCATAGTTAGGACGTTCTTCACCTCATATCAATTCGCTGGCCGCCCTGATGCGTCACTGTCCCCCCCCCCCTCGCTACTAATAAACTATGTAAATTTGCGGTTCAATACCCATCATCTTTTTTACAATCTTTATCTTTTTATGTTTGTTAGCTGTATAGGTCAAATATTGTAAGCTGAATTAGAACCACTTCTCCATGACCTTATTCATACACCCAGGAATGGCTCCAGACGAAAGAACTTCTCCCAACATACCCAAGACACCCATAATTTTGTCTGACTCAGCCTAACCCAGCTTATTTTTAAAAATGTATTTTTACTATTTATTTTTTTTTTTCATCATCCTGATGAAACAAAGTGCTTGGATTCTGTTTTAGAAAAACACTCCAGTTAGTTTTTACGCCAAGTTCAGTCAAACGGATTGTCAACCAAAATTTATAGATTCCGATCGTAACTTCTTAGTACTTTTATTTCAGATGAAAACGAATATATATATCTTTTTTTTTCAATATAAATCCTAGAGTATCTATATCTGAGTTCCTATCTATGTAGTTAAATATCGAACATTCCTTTGAATTCCCTAATTTTCCTCTACAAAAAGCTTGTATCTGAATTCGGCTATATTAAGTAGGGAGCTGTAGGCAAAAGACAATCCGAAGAATTACCGGTAAAGGTCAGTTCCCGGAGAAGGAGGCATAGGTCGAAGTGCCGAAACTGGTCCAAGTTGTTTTCACTTTCGCGATACGAAACGCCGAATGCCGCAGCCGTCACCCCGTCTCGCGGCGGGATATCTACATCCATAAAAAGTAGACAGATATCCTTGTCGGGAGCGAACTTTTCACGGTCATATTGTAGTAAAACGTACAAAAACCCCCCGCCCGCCCACGCCGGCCGCCCACGCCACCCCGCACCCACACACAGCCGCCTATTGAGAGTCGTTACTTTTACTTTCCGTCAAGTCTCAATGCCGCGAAACTTGTTTGGGTTCACTCCGTGCCGTACGTACTCCACTCGGGTACTTCCGCCTAACCCACCCGCACGGAAGTTTCGAGACGAACTACCCGCTGCTGGGTAAGACGACTAGCCTCGCCTCTCGCCTCTCGCTCACTTCCTGCCGAACTGTTCTCTATATCATATATTTTCAATTCTATTTAACATCGAATTTTAACTTACAAATAGACCGCCATCTTTAATATTAGATTAGATACTTAGCTTCGACTGGATACCGCTTTTCTCTAAGAAAGTCTTTCTCGGGGAGGGCCCCCATGGAAAATTTTAAAAATAAATGAGGCCTAAAACACAGTTTTTATGCTACTTTTGAGTGTTTTAAGACCCTAGTAAAAATAGTGTTCCAACTCGTTATTTTTCAATATTGGTGATCATTTCCTGTGTTATTCCAATGACGTTTTTTCCTTTGCATGAGAGCGCGACAGTGAACAAGTCACTCTTCTAATTTTCTTATTTATTTATTTTTTGTCTCAGGGTTGGAGGGGAGGGCAATTGCCCCAGTCGCCCTCTCTGAATCCGCCCTGTGGGCCGAATGAGCAGATTTAATCTGATAAATATATCTTATGTAAAAAATTATTTTAGAGAGGGGCGGTTCCGTAAGTGTAAACAATATCGTATATTCTAACAATATCTAAAATCATACAATGTTTGTATAAAAAAATGATTTTGTCCCGGTAGTCAGAGATAAACTTATTTTATTTCAAAATTAATATGTCAGGGTGCGAATTGATGATCATATTTTGTTCAATTTTAAAAAACCGCTGCCAACTTTGACCAAGTTTGAATTTATCTATTCATGTTGATTGAAGATAAAAATAGGTTATATTTTTTTTTTATCCATATTCCAGTCTTCGGAAAAGACTGCAAACTTAAAGAGACATTAACAAAACAAAATACCACATTCTCATTACTTTTACTTAAGTAGTTAAGTGGAAAAAAAACAAGTATATACTATAATTGTGAATTATATTAATTACTGTATTTAACTTAACTTATAATTAAATTAAACACGTAAAATTGGCGTAATCGCATAAGAAGTTTTACTTCAAAAATTGCAACCTCGATAAAAAGAAAATCCCCTCCCTTTTATTCTTGCATCTCAGTGGTCGCTTGACCGACCTTTTTATGTGATTTTAATTCTGTACCTCTTACATACTACTAATACGTGCGTCTGCCTTTGTTCGTCCAATAGACGGACGCATCCTTTCCCCTTCTCCAGATAATAATTTCCGGACGTCCCGTTCAAAATCGCTCTATGTTACAAATGATCCTTTGGGGTGGAAGGGCAACTAGAGCTGGATATGAGAAGGGAGGGTACAATTAAGTCTACATTTGGTGGTATTACAAACCAGCTGAATTACCTGTAAGGTTTTAGAGTTGAAACCCTGCGCGGGCACAACTCGTCATCTTAAGCCACGAAAATTAATCAGCTTTGCTTTTCTCGACATCATCAACTTAATTAAGAAACAAAGTACACAACAATTTATTTACAGACTTGTTGGTGAGGTGTTGTCTGTTTGCAATTAGTAAACAATATACTACATCGTGAAGACAACAACAAATCTGTCGTAACTGCATCTGCGCGAGAAAATCATGCGTCAATAAAATTAATTAATCTTTTCTTTGCGTTTTAAAGAATTCCAAAAAAAAATTGAAATTCTGCTTGAATATGTGTAAGAATGGCCCAAAATCATCCTCATCTGATGATTGTTTTGCGGAAATAAGCTCGTCTCTTTTTAAATATGCGTGTCAAATGAAATGTTCATCATTATTTATTATTATTAAAAATGCTAAATTACATATTATAGTTATTTTCTCTTTAAGCGCTCGTTGTAGGGTTACCCTACATAATTATTCCTATACTCTACTCATCGTATTTGTTGGTACAAAAAATGTCGCGCAATAGCTTATTACCTTCATCTCATTACCATAGGGCTGTGCCAAGGCTACCAGGGCCTAGCTGAACTCACAAACCCGCAACTTAAAGGAGCTCGTGAACGCAAAGCGAAACTAACAATGCATTGGAAAAATTACAAAACAAAATTTTACTGTTACCAAATAAATTTATTATTTTCAACTCAAAATGACCAGTCTCTGCTATTTGTGCTTAGTGAAAAAAACTCGCCTCTGGTAAATCTGCCATCCATCCTGATGTACCGTCGCGGCCGCGTCGCCCCAGGCCCAGGGCTTCCCGGGTCCCGAATCGACTGAGGCCCCGCTTGCACTAGGGACCCGAATCATAAAGGGGCGATATGTAGCATACTTGCGGCAGAGATCGACAACCTGTTATGATCAAAACAGTGTTTATTACGATACTTAATTCTGTCACATATAAATTTCACATTATGTTTGTTTTACCATTATTAGCATATGAATCTATTACAGAGAAAGATTCTACATTTTTTTAAAAAACATTAAAATAAGTATACAATGTCACTATAAACAAATGTCAAGTTAAATAAAATAAAAGGAATATAATTAAATCTCGAAATCGGATTATAAATATACAACCTCGTCACTCAAGTACAGAACCTCTTTAGTACCTTTACCTATATGGCATTGTATCCTAACCATTATTAAAAAAAATAAATCGCTTTTCTAAATTTTTTAGTATTGCCAAGGATTGTGTCATTTATCTTTCCAGACGACTTGCCTCTATTAAAAAACAATCATCAAATATTATTCATCAAATATAAATAAGTCAAATACTATTATATAATTACCTAAGTTATCTGATGATATTCAGACTATTGTCATGAATGGACCATTGTACGCTCTAATTTCTCACTGTCCAACGATATGCTATATTGATGATGTCCAACGGTATGCTGTATTGATGATGTTCAGCACCGCAGTCGCATTTATTCATCGACTTAACCCAACCCAGGGTGAATTCGTTTTAATCTAACCCTAAATGACGCGACACCTGGGCCAAGCACTTTTTAAGTGGAAATTATTTTCTTTAAGCGTCTTGGACAGTTTCTATAGAGAATGTCTCGATTTAAGTCTGCAACTGGTCTGGTGATACAATCTCTTCGTGTATTGGCAATTGGAGGTTAGCTTTATTTTGTTTAAATCCGTAGCATTGCGTATTGCCTTCGCAAACATAGCATTGTTTTACCTTCATTTCCAAACGAGCTCGTTACAAAAAATATTTGGATTTTTTAAATTAAATAACAATACGAACATCTAGAAATAAAACTGCACAATAAAATTATTATTTATATATTATTTCTAAATAAAGTTATATCGACGCTCAGTGTAGATCGAATTGTGTAGGTGTTATATACAGTTTGATGTTTTTTTTATTAGCACATGTATAGACATAATTAAAGAATACCCTGGACTGGAGTGCATAAATTAATAACTAAATAGTTAAAAAGTAAATCTATATTAAAATAAGAAGCCACTATACAAAAGTATTCAGGATTTGTTTTGTGGTACTGAAAGGTTATATAGTTTTTTTTTTTTCTAAAATTGCAAAATGTATTAAAAATAATCGTATATTTCGTTCTTCATATTTGCTCATTTTTGAAAGATAAATAAATTTTCATGTAAGATGTTTTTTTCTCCCTTATACAATCAATCTTGTACGGTTATCCTAATGTGTTCTTTTAAATCTATAAATGTGGTTATTTTTAAAGTAGACGATGTCTTTGAAAATTGATCTCCATAATAATACTCGTATAGTAATAATAATCGAACTAGGAAATTTGTCTTTAACTTGACATGAAATATCTATAAATTTTCAAAAAAAACTTTATATTTGTATTATGTGTTTCTTTTTGGGCCCAGTACCAATATTCTACGCGATTCATTAATATATATATTACTTATCTTCGTTATTTTAATAGGTAAATATCAAATGAATATGACTGTGGGGATAGTTTGAAAAACTATAATACTTGCGTCCCATCCCCTCAAGATATTTTTTAATCCTTAATTGAAATTAAAATGTAGAAATAAAACAGCACAACATTATTGGTGTACATATTATTTAAACAGCTCTTATTTAATATAAATATAAAGTTTAATATAAATATTATATTAATGAATGCATGCCGTCGTTTCAACGTTGGCATCCTCTGCCAGGAAACGTTCCCACCAGGGTGTGTCCCCGACGCTGGTATAGTTTATGCAGGATTCGCGAGCGCCAACCCCAAGCAGCACTGCGCTATTTAAAAAATAACGAGTCAAGTCGTGGGGGTGAAAAACTCATGAAATTTCATTTCAAATTGTTACAGCAACAAAGCTTTTCTGTACCTAGACTCTGGATTTAACTTGAGATTTAGAGACCTGGCTTATCTTTGAACCAATGCATAGAATTTAAAATGTAAAAAAATACGCTCACTTACGCCACGCACATAAATATTAAATATTCATTATAAATAATATAGAATATATAATATTATTTAGATTTAGTTATTAATAATAACATTAACTCTTACAATTTCATAATTAGTAAAGAATTGAGTTCTAAGTACTTGCTCGGATATTTAATGCACGACGATTAAGGAAATGAAGTTTACCTTAGAACAGATGTTTACATCTAGTTAGGTAAAAATGGTAACAGCTTCCTCGAGTTACTGAGTTCACCTAGTGTACTGAGTTCACGTCAAATCTAAACATTTTATGGTGCCTTATAAGAAATTGGGTTTGCGTTTTAGAATTTGTTTTTTTTTAGTGGAAGTGTTTTTAAATTACTAAGAAATTGTATATTATTATTAAATAAATTAAGTAATATTTTTTTAGGCAGATACCTAGAATGACATAAAAATATTTAAATTTAAAAAAAAATACCACTAAATTACCAGAACGATATGCAAACTTATAAATGTATCGGGGGGCGTTGTCTGCCGAAATCTTTCAATACATTTATTTGTTTAAATAATTAAAAAAAAATAGTGTCTCCATTGAATAACAAGTCAATTTATATTTTCCAAATGAATGCTACTCTTTTGCACGCTTTATTCGGTTATTTATTATTTTATTAATCCGTAAAAATATGATCATTCATTGCCGCTAAATGGTGAACAGAGGCCACTCCTTGCCCCTTTCAATTATAGAACATACTACGGGCCTGGTTAGCACTATACGGTGATTACAATTACGCATAGCAGCTTTTGCACTCCGTGTGGACCAGCAGCTATAGTCACGGGCACTCGCAGCTCGATCGCTGGTTGTTTAACCTAATAATAGTACTTGAAAACTTGCTAAAATCAAGTAGCGAAAACGTTGCTAGCTCGCTACCTACTATATAGACCAAACTTGCTGGGCCAAAGATCTTTGAACTGCTCGAAACCGCAAACTGTTAAAGACGTAACGTAAAAAATACATTAAAAAAATAATTCTTACTCATAATCGTTCATTATATTGTAAAATCACTATTGCAGTCGCAAAACCATTATTTTTCGACCTTAACCTATATATTTAAATATTGAATTGAACCTATTTTAATAAACATATCTACTTCTTTGTTCCCGCCTTTCAGCAAGGAACTTATAAATTACAAACTGTTTATCATTCAATCCAAATACATACTTCAAACCAAATATATTGTAAATAAATTGTTAATAAAAATTACTTTTTTAAAACAAGCTTTTATTTACGTGCTTGAATGCGTATACAAGATATTTTTTCACTTTTTTCTCCCACTCTGCCTTATATATCTAACCAAGCGTTCTTTTTCTGTAACCAAAATGCCAATTTTCCGCTGCTGTACCACTGTGACAGCCTCTTCCAGTGTTTATCTCTCGCATGATAATAGAGCTGACGATTTTTCATCAGTCGGCCCAGGTTATTATGACAAAGAAAGATATTAAATAGAATGATCTCGATTGAGTTCTCTTTAGCCTAACTCTATGATGTGCAGAACTTTATCCATTTTTTTTTTTTAGTTTTGCCGTGAGGCTAGGGACCCCAAATCCACATTTAAGTGTATTTAGGTTGTTACACACAAAGAAAACCGGCACAGTTACATAATCATCCCAGATGGGATGGATGCTGTTTGCGTGGTGAAAAAAGGACTTTATGCTAAAATATCCCCTGGGAAGACAGTCTCAGCACGGGACGAATAATTTTGGCTCACTGTGCTTAATCATAGGAAAAAATTCGTTATGGGATCCGCGTGATACATTTACATTTTACAAGCCGTAAATTATATTTATTTATTTTATTGACAGTAATTTTATACAATTTACGTGTAATGCAAAGTTCAAAGACCGTCCTAAAATATAATTTTCTACAATAGAATTGTTTTTTTAAGTATAAACACACGCTGAGCAACATACGTCATAAATTAATATCTTTTAGTTTATCGATAGTATAATAATAAATTATAGCATGAAATAGAGAGACGGTAGTAAATAATTTTATTCTAAATAAGAAATAATTATTTATAATATAAATTGAATTGTATAAAATACTATAATATATATGGACGTTCCTATTTTTTTAGATATATATTTTTTCAGTTTCCCTTTCCTTTCTTCCCAATAGAAGGAATCATTCTAAATTTTTTTTTTCTTTAGAATTATTGCTTTTGAAATTACTATTTATTCCTATATCTTTTGTTCTGTTGTATATTTTGAGAAAACTAAAGTAGGTATATATGATAATAGAAAGTAATTTATTTGAGAATAGGTACTCAAACGTGTATTTAATCTAACTGGAATAATAATTGTATAATAATTCAGCCCATAAAGAAATCCTAATATTAAATAATATAAATATATGTAGATATATTTAAAAATAAATTTCTAAATGATGTCTTTTTTTTCTTTTTAAATGCAGGTGCGATTTTAATATCATCTGTCTTGAGCCATTAGGGTATTTTTTTATTTATGATCAAATTAAATAAAGTTTTATATTTTTAATGGGATAATTAAATGGTCTTGATTAATTCTGTTGATTTTACATTTTTTTTTTTACTATGGCCGTTGCTGAGACAAAGAGTTGTTGAGAAAATGAGTGTACTACAGGAAGCCATGGAATTAATTATGCTGGGTTCGCTGTAGGAAAAGAATGAACTGAATACGAGTAGACACGACTACAAACGAAGGTCAGCGACGTTATCTAGTTGAGTATGAAATAAATTAAGCAAAGTATATTTTGTGTATTTATAATAAGTCTATTCATTTTCGCTAAAATCAATGGCAATTGTCTTCTATATAAATTGAGATGATCAACTTCCAGAGGATGAATTTATTTAGACACTCTTGTACAGAAACAAAATCGATTAACAATAACGGTTTTTCCTCTGAGAAACATAGAATTTAGGGTGAACTGTAAACCTCTCCCTTTTCCTCAAAAATTTAAAGTACGACCGTTATTGAAAATATACTATACATACCCGAATCGTCCTTTCGGGTAAGTTTTAGACGGACAAAACTTTCCCAGACAAACAAATATGCCATTGGCTATCAAAATGTATATAAAACAACAAATTGAGAGAGGTAGTTCCACATCTATAATGATGTATGCCCGTCCGTATTAGTTATTCACGAGTTCACAACACGGAAAACTACCTTCGGCAATTATAATTTTGGAACGCGTTTTATTTTCAAAAATAGAACGGGACGCCGGCGAAGCTCGCGGGCGCGGCGTCGCTGCCAGTGGGGGCGGAACCCCTCCGCCCTGCCCGGCGAGAGACTATCGATTTTGCGCCCCCGTCCTCTTGCGTCCCTCTCGCTCCACCGGCGCTCCCCTATCCCTCCCTGTGTCGCCGTCTCTCCGGGCGTAGCGAATTTCCAACATGACTTATTACAGAGAGGCGGCTCTCCGTGCCCTCAATGAAGCTGTATGCCTCATCTAATTATGTATCTAATTAATTAATAAGTACGTTAATGGGGAATTAATACTCGAAAATTGGTAACGAAACCGCTCCAATTTACCTCATTCATGAAATTTTAGATTGTGAGGGCTCGCACCCAAACCTATAATAAATTATTTACATATATTTGTTGTTATTGTTTAAATATTGACACTATATTTGACGTTTTCTAATTTTAATTATAATAGTGACATTTTCTTTGCATTTTTCTACAATTGTTTTACACTAAACATTTTGTAGTAGAATTATTACTGCCTACCTAAAACTATACTATGTGTAAATTAATAAAATGTTTATGAGTAAGATTAAATTATGTATATATCAACAAAGTTATTTATTCTTTTAAATAAAAACCTACTTGCCTTATTCTAAAATGTAAATCGGTTCGTTAGGGGGGTTCTTGGATTAGTTCGATGCTAACTAACGTACTATAAAAACCGTCTGACTGCGGTATTAATAGCTTTTATCTTTCCAGAATATTCTAATATAAAAAGGTAATCATTAAATCGTGTGATTTCCGAAGAAAAATTAAAAGAAATGACTGGTCCGTGAATTTGCAAAAATATACCGTACTTTGTCATTTTTTTTTTCAAATCTAAAGCCCAAAAATTCAAACCTAAATTCATTAATGTCTAATTTCGCATCGCGATACGGCCTGTCTAATTTCTATTATATTTAATATATTTTTTTTTTTTTAATTTTGTGCGATTTTTTGTAGAAGTTTAAAATCTTATTGAATTAGGATTATTGATATTGATTGGATGAGTGAGAAAGGACTACGGGAATCAGTACCTCTCTTACATATTTTTACTATTGACATACATACCATAATATATTATTTTTATATATGTATCATGATATTTTAACGTTTATAAACATTATTTATTATATGGTATACGAGCTTTAATTATATTTTTTTATTTTGTTTCTATTTATTATCAAAAATTAGACCCATACTATAAACAATTTGCGTAAGTCTTTAAAATAATTAATGATCACATTAATGATCCATTCTTGGCGGTTGACTATAAGTTTATTTTGTCCCCTTAGAAAAAAACCTAAAAAGTACAGTCAGAGAACGTACGATGGTGCTAACATATTTTAATCTCAAGCACTTTCCGCATTTACGTCAAGATCCGCGTATTACTGCAAGGTCTGTGTATTATTAATAAGTGATAAAAAATAATTTGGATCCTTTTACGAACCCGACATATACAGGACCAGTTTGAATTGTGACGCGACGTGACTTGATGTGACGTAACAATCGCTGATCTTGCTGAAGCGGGATCTGATCGGGATAAGGCAGTAAATTTGTGTGAAATGGTCATCGTTTTTTATTGTATTGTATTGTATTTTTTATGTTTTTGTATTGTAATGACGTTTTTAGATCGCATCAAAATTACTGTTATAATGCAACTCAAGGCAAGGTAGTCATGCGTCTAAAAGGGCATTACGCTCTTGAAAGTCATTTTATCCTTATTATTTAACCTCATGTTTCATTTTTATTGTTGGACAAAACACAAAAATACAACGAACAGTTTATATTATTGTCACAAACCGCTATTATTGATTGTAAAAAAGTTTAAAATTCTATTTTATATAACACAAAAAATAGTTATAGAAGTAAAAATAATATAGCCGTCTCTAATATTCTTATTAAAATCGCAGTAAAAAGTGTATTATTTCTGAATATTTCATTAATAAACTATGCGAGTATCTGACAATCTTGTCAGTATAATAGTTGCCGGTATAAAAAAAAGGGAATAATCCGAATTACAAGCGAGGGCGTATGGATTTGTTCCATGTTATCAGCGCCAATGACAGTCCACCGTCTCCTGCCGCCGTCTCACCCCGTCGGGGTTCAGGATCCGAGCCCGTCAGCCGAGTAAGCAGTTCTCGACCGTCAGGCCGCCGCGTCATCTTGAATTCTCCACGGAGAGAGGAAAGCCAAGTTGCCTGTCGGTAATGACGCCGCAGGGCCGAATCCATTATGCGTCTATTGTTATTTATTTATTTATTCATTAGGAATTATAAACAACGTTGCCTCTCTAATTAAAATAACATCTACCATTTTTTGAAAACGCACAAAACAAGAAGTAGGTTCCACAATAGTGTGCTAGAGTTAAAATAAAGTTTAAAGCACCTTCAGGAAGGAGAGGGTATTTTTTAAGGCATTAGTCAATGTTTGCCATTTTAATGTATCTTTGCAGATAGCTTCTCCCTAGCACTACATACTTGTTTATTTATTTCTCTTTATTTGGGAAATAAAACAGTTACATAAGAAATAAATCATATACAGGGGGTACACAATAATAAACAATTAAAACAATGGTACCAACTTGGACGTATAAAGAAAACCAATTAAATATTTTCACCGAGTGAGTATACAATTAGTGTTTAACCTAAGAAATGCAAGATGAAGAGATGAGGAGAAGGGGAGAAGGGGAGGGAGAGAGAAGGGAACGTTTCTTTTTTAATAAGTTTTTTAAACGCCACTAAATTAACATTAAATATATTAGCTCCATGTTTCAGCACCAAATAAAATATTGGGAAGACTAAAAACGTCCATATTCAACGCCGTCCCTGCTTTTGCGGGTTGGCGTACGTAGCTAGCGGTTGTAGGGTAGTCGGGGCAGTGCGCGATTCGTGCTCCGTCTCTATGGCAACGGACGTGCCTCCAGCGATGCCGGGGTCTATAGTTGTTGCGCTAACCGTTCCGACTTGTGCTAAGGCACGTTTTGCTATACATTCTACATAGTCCATGCCTAACTGGACATTAATACTATCAAATATATTTATTTATATTGCCACTAACGTTAAATTCTCCGTTGAAATATCTCCACCTCCTCTCGACGCTCTACAATGCTGATTTATTTATTATTTCAAAGACGCGTTTTCAAATTAATCTCAAAATAAAACCTACGAATCCACAAGAGCAATCACATTATTTCAACTTCCAACCCACCTATCGAAACTGGCGGACTACAAGTTCTACTGAACAAACACAATCTATTATGAGAGGTTTATACCCAGCAGACAAGGTGTGTTTAAATTCGACATTATCCCGTCTGGCTCTTCTGTACCAGCGATGCGGTGATCATCTTACCACACCCCACCAACTTTTGCTTCGTTCGAGGGCGAATCTGATTCAAAAATCATTTTTAAGTTTAATTTTAAAAAATGAAAGTAAGTATTTCCTCGTGAAACGGAATTCCTAAATTTCTGGCTATGCATATTTCTATTATTTTGGTACGATTTCACAATAATACAATAAGCAATTTGTCATTTCAGAATGTTATTTAGACTGTTGCCTTAAGAGGACTCAACCCGGTCATTTTTCTATACAAACGCTGTAGTGTGTGTGTCTTTTATTTGTAGATGTAGAAGAAAAATAATACTAGGTATCGTTTTATCTCTTAAATATCTAGGCTTCTAATTGGAATTAGGTTAAATTTTTATATTGTCTTTAAAGTTAAGAGCCTCGAAAAGTCTGTATTTTTCTATTCGTTTTATCAAAAGTTTAGACGTAAATATCTTATTGTCTGAATACAAGAGTCGAGAAAATAAAACTGAAGAAGTATAGTTTATCTTATAAAGATGCAAATTCAAATAAGTTTTAGTTTATTCTGTTTTTCATAATTAACCAACAAGGGAACGGAGTGTTTATGCGTTAGATGAGCGAACAGCGCAATTGTTTTACGAAAGATTAGACTTTTCTATATGTTATGTTTATCCCTCGATATACAAATAACAAAACGTCAAATCGTGCGGGTAGTTGTACGCCAGCGAGGCTACCCCGCCTAGAGTCGCACCGCAGCTCAGGGCGGGGGCGCTGGGGTGCGGGGCGCGGCGGTTGCCATGGAAACGAAACGCCATCGAGCGACCCACCGCTCCGCTCCATACAACCAACCTACCCTCTCCCGCTCGCGCAGAGGTTCTAATATTCCAGTTGGGTTTGGCTCGTCGCGTTCTGTTTGAGACTTGAGATAGTGCTGCTGAGCGGTCGTGTTTTGATGACCTCGCTGCACCGTACGACAAAAATAATATAGTAAAAACATAGGGTTAGGTAGATAAATAAGAAGACGCTCCTCCGACCCAAGATATTCCGCAAATCCATTTACGGAACAACAAAGTTTTCTATGGTTGATTATGATTCACCCCATAAAATGGTATCACTTGAAAACAGACTGACTATTAGTGATATGACTTTTTTGTATAATTTCTCTCTTTTTTCTTTTCGTGTACACTCTCATCTCTCACGCACTCCTTACCTGTTTCATTTGCCTAAATGTAATTCAAAATACTCAAAGAATGCCGTTCTTAATAGAATTCAGGATACTTATAATAAAAAGTTCCATAGCATTGATTTATTCCATCTTAGCCGTAACCAATTTATTAAGGCTGTCTGTGATATTGTTTAGAACTATATGTCAGTTTTTTCTTTCTGAAATCATTAAATATCTATATTACTTTGCGATCCTAACATATCAACATTCCGCTTTCCACTCTCCTACCTATACCTTCTCTCACACTCATTTCACGACTCTTTAAATGTATAGCAACTGCAAGACAATAGTCTGTTAATCTTTGAATTATATATACCGAGTATGTATAATGTTAGCTATAAACTTGTTTAATATTCTTTCAATAAAAAAATTACTGCTTTACTAAAAAATAATGTTTTATGTATCCGTTCGTTGACGGGTTTTTTTACGCACATCAAAGAACGTCCAGAATTTGGCAAACCTTCAACTAAGCGCCACGTGTAGTGGATAACATTTGTATGTTTGACAAACCTTAGAACTTGGTTGTAGTGGGTTTTCCCGTCTCGAGTCCACGCGGTCATTATTTGTCAACGCGCTCGAACGCATACTTCTATTGATACCTTCATGAAATCCTAGACACGTCCTACATAAACGTAGCAACCTGGTGAACGAAGCATGGATTCGAATATAAAATATGTTGAGAGTATTTTTCTCCATTCAGCAATACATGCACGTCCATCAATTTCGATTGACAAATCTTTAACTTTTATGTCGTACGTTCGTGTGTAGTGATCAAGAATAAGGCAAATCATTTGCTAAATCCACATCGATCATTTGTAGTGCCTAACATTCGGTTAATTAATATTTATGACTCGGTCTCAAGTAATTCAGCGTTCGTTCTCTGGATGTATTTGTTATATAATAGTAAATAATAATAAAAATAAATTGTTTATTTAAATAACAAAAGCGTTAACAAGAGAGCACGAGGCTCTGGGTTCTATGAATTGAAGAAATAAAATAAATCGGGAATTTATTAAAATATGATTCAGACTATGCTATGGGCTACGGAGTCCTGATCTTGACTCCATAAAAATCGCAACTCGATCGCGAATGACCCGTAGAGGATTAGTTCGTTTGATTATGTCAAAACAATAAATAAATTAATTACTATTTTTTGTCTTACTATTTATTTAAGTCAGTTTTTTTTTACCAAGAGATCGTGGTAGTCTAGTGGTTAAGGCGTTGGACGAATTGACCCAAAAGTTCGAATCCGCACATGGTTATAACATTTTAAACGCTTCATTACCACCATCTCCCCTGACTCTAGGACAGGCACATTTGTTCTAGTAATAATCTAATTATATTGCACTTAAATTATCAATAAATATGTTGAAAAGAGTAGTTACTGAAGCATTTATTGCTTGTGCAACTGATTGAAAACTGTGAATGCTTGCACCGCATTATCGGCGAATTAGGCCAGTCAAAATAAAAATTTAATTTACAAAAAAGCAAAAGTTTCCAAATTTCACTAATTTATTAGGAATCATGTATTCAATTACACAATAAATTTGCAACTCATTTACGAATGCGGAAATGGCAAAAATTTTGAAAAAAGTGTTATAAGCGTTTATAATTTTACACTTATCTTCAAATTTGCAACCTGATGAGACACCAGAAGAATAGAAAAGAGTTAAATAAAGATTGTAATGTTTGGTACTCATTAATTCCTCAAAAACAAATTTGAACTTCTTTCTATTGAGAAAATGTTAACCGACCCCATAAAAAGCGTTGCTAAAATCGATTGGTTTATTGTCCATAAGATTATTTTAGCCAACATAATCGCCAATGTTCGCTTCGCTGAGCGGATATGTCACCAGAACAAGAAGATATTATCCCTTATAAACATTTTTTTATGCACAAACGCCATGATGGTAGACTTCATCATGGCGTTTGAGCATTTGACCATGCACATGTTTCGAATATAAGAAAAAAGATATTAGGAAGACTTTAAAAAATATGTTGAAATAATAATACGTATGCGTTAATTAATGCGAGAATACATGCGAAAATAAATAGAAATATAAGAAACATGTTTTATAAATAAACATAATAAATCTGATAAGTTTTATGTTCTTTTTATAGGAATACTTGACAAATGTTTATCTGATCCTTTTATTGGTCGTTGCAATACAGAATTATTGTTTTAAGAAACGTTTGTCATACTTCTAAGACTTAAAATTCATCAAATAGCTTATCCAATTACCCTAATTATAGCTCTCGGTGTCTTAATTAAAGAATCAAGAATTCCATACGGATAGCACATAGTGTACTGACTGTTGCTTACCGTAGCCCTTGTCTCTTAGTGAAACTTTTCGTTAATTTTTTTAGTGCTAATTTATACACTAATTTATAGTCTAATCGATGCCAACAATCAAACATTAACCAGCAAAACGAACTATATAGAAATTAAATAAAAACCGTTCGAATGTTGGAGAACTCGAGCGTTCGCACAGAGGGGCGGAGTTAAGCTCCTAGACACGAATGGGACGGGCACGACTGGCTGTTCTAGAATTTGGCCACACCCTATCCAAGTATTTGACTTAGATTGGTCAGCGGGGCGTTTCGCACTGCACACAATATTCAATATCAGAGTGACACATTTCACCCTCAGTTCAACCCCCTAAAAAGACAGTAGTTATTTGAAATACACGCTGTATGCAGTTTACCAAAGGAAATTATGGGTTAACCTCGTTTAGAATGTTGGCACAAAAATAATGTAATTTTCATCGTTCGATGTAGATTTGCCAGGCTCTCCTTATTATTATGCTTTCCTGTCTCCTTCGCTCGGAGGGAGTTTTCCGCGACTTGTTTTTCTCGCTTTTCCCCGTCGGGAAGAGGTGCGATGGAGTTTACGACGTCGCTTTTCCGCGACGTCCGTCGCGGCGTTTCCTGGCGCGGCGCGACCGTCGCGTCGGCGCCATTTCTATTTTCCTCAACTTTTCTTTTTGTATCTACATCGAAGTGTCATTCATTGGTGATGTGAGGGGATAAAATAAATTTAGGGTTTTCAGCGTTTTTATTGGTTACGTATCACTAACCTACCTACCTATCTACATACTATCAACGTTACGTGGCAGTTATTCTTCATATTAATTATTATATAGGCAGGCAGCATAGCTGATAAGACTATATCTTATTCAGTATCAAAATTGTTATTATATTTTCCTTTTTTTTTCATCTAGATTGTTTTTAAATTGGTTGATTGTCTTTGATTCTGTGACACTTTCTGGCAATCCATTCCATGCTTCCACGACTCTGTTACTGATGAAGTTCTTCCTGGGGTTGCTTGAAAAGGACGTCCTATCTAACTTCATACAGTGCCCACGTAGTTGGTAATATTTTGTATGTCTCAATAAGGTCCCCTCTATATCGCAATTCTAAAATAGTATATTTAAGCATGATTATAAAACTTCTATTTGCAATTTATATATATATATATATATATATATATATAAATTGTGATATATTTTTAGCTATGTAATACGAGTACGAGTAGTATAAATGTCATTATATCAATTTTTGTGAACCAATTGAAAATTGTCATTCCTATGCATTAATTTGTTCTTGGAAATAAACTTTTACTTTACTTTACTATTTATTTATTTATTTATTAAAATATCCAATATAGAATTAATATTATTACATATGTTTTACTTTGTAGCATTTTATTGATTTTCTAAAGAAGAAAAGTACAGTTTGTGTGGATTAGTAACACCTCACTAGGCAAATACAGATACAGATATATTATGGTTTTTTTTTAATATAAATATATATAGATAAAAAAATATATATACACATAAATTAATATATACATATAAAGCGTGTACCTCGTAAATTTCGAATATTATATAATTTGAACAAACGTTTTTTTTAATGAACTATTTTAAGTAAAAAATAAATCATATTTTCCTTATCAACTAAACCAAGTTACAAAATACTCAAGTTACTAATATTTAGAATTATCAATGATTAAGATTTATGTCAAATCCGGCCAAGGCATTTTTCACCGTAGAGAATATTCAACGGCGATTTTCTCAACACTGTCGACTTTATTAAGTAGCAAACATAAAAAAAAAATATTAATTCATTTACAGACATGCGATATGTTGTTTGCCTGTAATGAACGGCCTCGCCTCGTGAAGATAACAATAATTGTGGCAGGAAAAGTAATATTTATAGTAATATGCTTTGTTTGCATTCCACTTTTCCAGGTCTAATTAGCATAATTCTCTTCATCCTTAAGTAATCGGGAAGATGTTGGAAGTTAATTGACACTTGACCGTTGCGTCTGTAGCTAAGCTGACCTAGTTGAACGGTCAGTCAAGGGACGAAGGTGGATTAAACATAACATTAGTTGCGACGATAGATGGCGGTACTAGCCTAGAGACCGTCGAGGAATGTTACCTTTAGTAAAAGCGTGCTTATAGGACAGCGACTATCACGAGAGCTGGTTTAGTTGATCCTTTCGAAACTTCATATAATGGGCCTAGTCTCGAAACTGACTCGCCGCATGCTCGCTGTCGATTTGACGCACAGATGATATCCGGACACAACTGTGTTTTCAACTGAAGCAAGTGTCATGATTTCGTCACATCTGCTGTAGCTTGCTTAGGGTGCTTCTACGCCATTAACTATTTCTGCGGTTTGACGTTCGTATAATGCATTAAAAACTGACTTCTCTCGCTCGCGTTTTGAGACTAGGGCACTTACTGTACCAGCGGTGTTTTATCCACAGCTGACTCCGGTAGAGGATTATTAATTTTCACAATTCGTCATTGAACCCACACACGCGAATGCGATACAAATAATATCGAAGAATGCGTCTATATATAGAATCGGTCCGGGCGAACGAACGGCCTTGCGATTTACGTAATATTATTATTGTGTACTGACTTCTCACTAACACAACACACATTGCGTCGTGTGCGTGAGTATACGTACACGGACGACACGCTTGTGTTTGTTTACCCGCGCCTCAATAGTTTTATTTCGTTTGGGAAAGACGAGCGCTTACGTTCAGTCTCGACCACACGCACACACACGCACACACACACACACACACGCACACACACACACACACGCGAGTTAAAACAATGTCAATACCACAGACAATGTTTATGCGATAAGAGCTGGCAAGTCCAAATTATTGATTCGATAATTTTTAGCCGAATTAAAAAGTACGCAGAGAAATGACACAGCTTCTATACCAGCGGCAAAAAATCATTTTACTTTACATAAGTTTGTTACAGTGATTTTTTATAGTGAGTGGCTCTGTCTTGTGTGCCTATTTTTGTCTATGGCTGGCATATAGTAGCCATTAGATTTTATATTTAGATACCTTGATCTCTTATATCTCCAACATAGAAAGGCAGATTTTAAAAATTAAATCATATTTCTGAGAAATTTAATAAATGATGAACTGCTAATAGTTCTTTTTTTAGTTGAATCTCTCTCTTATAAAAGACATTAAGCCGTAGGAAAAAAATAATTGAAAGAGTCTAAAACATAAAAAAGATTGTTTTTTTAATTCCTATATTATGAGGCTGTTATTAAATAAAAACCAACAATTGCTTACTGACCGTGAGGAGTAAAATCTGACCCCCTATAAAAAAAAGCAACGAATTACAAGCTCGACTGTCATATTTATTTATTGTGACATAATTAATTTGTCAAAGAAATAGAATTGTAGTAAGTAGTAGAAATCACAGTTATAAATGAATATTATAAGAGCGATTAGCACTGCGAAATTTTGTGCCCTGCCTTCTTTACTAGATTATGTCTGTACTAAGGAAGGCAGTGTTATATTGTGCTACAGCTAAGTATGTCATCGTTCTGTCTCATCTAACCATAGAATGATTTAATTGTATAGAAGCGTTGTATACGAGCAACGACAACTATGACATAAGTGTCAGTTTGCCAACATGTCAACATGCCCGCCATTTTGTACAGCCGACATAGACAAAGCGATATTAGGCTATACTTTATATACTTTACTTGCCACGCTGAATATCACAACATATTCTCAGTAACACCATTGCGATGTAAGATTTTAGATATTGTAGAATTGAGGTAAGGGCGATTCTATACAATTAAACTGTTCTGTGCACCTCATGCATAAACACTCTGTACCGTTAATTATGAAAAAACGGAATCAATGTGTCTAAAAACTTGAATAATGAAATTGATACGATTCTGTAGTTTTATTTTCTCGATTCTTGTGTTCAGGTAATAAGATATTTTTGTGTAATGTTTTGATAACAGGTTGATTTGAGGGTCCTAACTTTTAGATAAAATAAAAAAAAACTTTTTAATTCTTTGGAAGCATAGGTTTAAGAGATAGGTAATTAGGAGATTAAAGAATATCCAGTATTATTCTTCTTATATCTACAAATAAAAGAGTCACAGATCACAATATTAAAGCGTTTAAATGGAGAAATGACAGGGTTGAATCCTATTAAGCTCCTAGATTTAAATACTAAAAAATGACCTTTTGTAACCTTCGTCAAAAACAGTGCAGGATTTACGTATACGCTACTCAAGCTTGGGTAATCGCTTTGGGCCACTACATTTTTGAGGGCCCCAAAAAAAAATTGTCCCAGTAAACAATTGTCATATATACTGCAGCATTATTTGTCTCGATACCGCACATCCGAAGGGAGGGCCTATATTCCTTGACCAAAGTATAGGTTTGCATTACCGGTTACCGGTATTACCGGTAATTATGACTATTGAAATTATTGATAAATTTCTTTTGCTATAAACACGGGGATTTCCTTGTGTTGCTCCCCATATCGCAAATAGCTCAGGGTCTTATCAAGTCTAAATCCGGCCCTGGTCAAAAATATAAGAAAATCTATACCTACAATATAAAATTACGTAAATGTATATAAAGACAGAGTAGGTAAGTGTGTTATGTTTATGCGAATACGTTAGTAGAAGTGATAGCGGCTGTATGTAATATGTGCGGATTTATATGCAATAATCTACAAATAAGAGAAAGGGACTATAGGGGAGATAACTAATTTTTTTTTTAAAAAGAAAATTCCTACCCCCAGACGTCTCATCTGCGTCCGGAAGACTGTATAAGAAAACTACGTAAAATTGGGTCCAAAAGAGGCAAAAGATGTGTCGTATTTCGAAAGTAAAAATAAGATACGATAGATTCTTTATTTCAATCTGGTTTGTAAAAATTTCCAGAAATTAGAGTTGAAATTTACCTCATTGTAACTCCATATTTATTTATTTTTTCTTTACGACTCATACGCCCATCCTTTGTCGTTCATAATATGTATCTTATCAATCACCAACACATTGTATCCGAATCGCCTACGTACGATAAGGTCTAACTAACCGTACAAAGTGTGTTCACTGGTGATTTTATAGCCATTATATCCTTTTTGTATCGTATTTGGTTTGTCTGTGAAACACGTTAATATCTGGAGATTTACTTAAGTCAGTGGTCAAAAGTGTCGACATTTTCATCTTCCACAATGTATGTGTTGGTAATTAATCGATCAGATTAACCTTGAAAATAATCTCGAGCATAAAAACAACTCTCTTCTTCCGAAAGAATAAATGCGTCCCGGAGGAAAGGGAAGAAGGGAACGGGAACGGGAAGGCGGTGGTAGGTAACATTTCCGAGTGCGCGGGTTGAATGCCTTTTTATATCGCCATTGTTATCACGTGAACACATCCACTCGTGTGTGCGTGTGTGTGTGTGTAATGTGACCATTTCAACGCATGTGGGTCAGAGTCAAGGCCGTCGTTTAATAATGCGACTTCGTAAAGGAAAGACCGCGCCTGTGTGTGTGTGTGTGTGCTCTTTACTTTGCATTGTGCTATCTGTATACGAGCTAATCTGTATCCGTGTTGATGTATTTGTTTTCATCATCGACTCACCGTTTCGATCTCCGTCGAGCGAAACGTATTCTTTGTTGTGCTACTTTTTCTCTCATCGCAAGAAACTGTAAGCGTCTTGTTATCATTAAGAGGCTGATCTGTGAAGCTGCCGAAGTCTTTACATCTGTCACTGACCAAATACTCTTATTATTTCAAAAGAAACTTATTTTGTTGTGCATGTATGATATTGCACACTTCCTATGAAACGTAATTTTCAAGTCTTGCGTTGGTAATCTATGTATAACACCCCTACCCAGCTAAGAAAAAGGATAAAGAACTTGGCTTTAAAATAACTTCGTTGCACCACCTGCCAATCAGCTATAAGTATATGCTCCGAAGTATATGTAATTTAAATAAATAAATAAAATACCGCTACCTACATACGGCGCGCACCTATCTGTGATATATAAACACATTTAATCTAACGAAATATGATTTCCCGTATTGGTTAAAATTAACCGCTGTGCCCTCAGATAAGTTTCATACGACCGAAACAAGTATTATAAAATTATATCCAAAAATTTAATTTTCTTGATGTGCCTATAAGGCTGAGATAGCACAAGCAGAAGACGGGTTTGGGTATTGAGAAATAAAATAAATGTAAGTTGGACAGACAAAAGTGTTTTTAGGTAATGATTTCAATTTATGGCCGCATAGTACCTTAAAATCCAATCTACAGATTCACATAGTAGTTTACATTGACATACTAGAGAAAAAAAATATTACTACATAAATATTAACACAGATTGCTGATTATTGATGATGATATAATTAATAACATATTTTAAATAAAACATTTAAGAACGAAACTAAAATATTAAGTGTAAAACAAGAACATATATATATTATTTACATTTTTCAGTTAATTATAACATCAAGACATTTTTGTTTAAATTGAAATGTACTTAGCTTTAGCAGTTTTAGGCAATCATGACAATTAGTTCAGGACTAGGGCACATAGGATCAGTGCCCTAATCCTATCGGATAGTCTGAAAACCCTTAAAAGGCCTTCGACCCCCAAAAACTTGGTATTAAAATTGAATTCACAAGGCTAGATTAGAAGGGGTAGAGATGCGGGTTATGAAACAAATGAATTATAGAAATCATGTGGTTCTTGGTTATGAAGAGGCTTTATCATGTCATAAAATGGTTTCACTTAAAAACTCTTCACTCTTCTCTCACGCACTCCTTCCTTGTTTCGCTTGCCTAAATGTAACTCAAGTTACGCACAGAATGCCGTACTTAATAGAATACAGAATAGATATGATAAAAAGTTCCAAAGCATTGATTTATTCCATTTTATCAATAACCAATTTATTGAGGCTGTCTGATATTGTTTATCACCATTTCTTTCTGAAATCTATAAATACCTGTATTACTTTGCGATGCCTGCAAGATAGTTCATTAAACAAAAGGGATATTCGAGGAATAGGATAGTACCTTCATAAATCTGCTAAAGACACTCTGATATGGAGATTTTCCTTCCTAATACGTCCACTAACTGCCTAAGCAGACGTTACAATAACAAAATAAAGTTATTTTTGGCCCTGGGTCATAAGAGTGCGATTTGCATCGGTCGGAAGGGATTGCCGAGTTAAGATTTATTTATTGCCGAGCACGTGTCTTCGCCTGGCACTCCTCCAGCGGTTATGAATAAATCTCGCTCGAATGTCCGGAGTCGCAACCTTGACATTCAACCCACCGGGCTACCCTACTTTCGGAACGCCGCCGCGCGATGACTGATGCTCTTATCCATTGCGCCATTGCACCATTGCACCATTGCACCATTACACCATTGCATACGATCGATCACCCCGCAACGTTTCGCAATCGAACTTCAAATTTCCTCTTCAGGCATTTTATCACCGCTATCCAGCCTTACAGGCCAAGAATACAAATTGGATGAATTATATTCAGATTTTTTTGACACATTGCTAATTTAGTAGATCCTTTCGTTTTTAATATATTGATCCATCCCCCTTCCCACTCTAAACTCTAGCAACAGTTTTTAAAATTCAATTTGTAATAGTAACGTGATATATTCAAATTAAGCAATAACATCCTGCTGAAAATAATGAATTCTAATATTTTCATTAGAAAAGATTATTCAAGGATCATGATAAAGTTCACTCATAAAGTACAATAAAAATTATACAGCATCACATTAGTCGGATTGTACTATGTGTAAAAATAACACTTGTAAATCTACAAAGTATTGGCCTAATGTTAAATAATAGTTTTACTTTCTATAGTTTTGATGGTACAAACTGTTATAAATGAAACTGCCTGGTCTCGTCTGGTTAACTCCCAGCCAGCCAAACCAAATTATCCTGGTCCAAAGATCATTCAGCTAAAGTTTAACTATTTTCAAATGGATTGTCCTGCATAGATCTACTTTTTTAACACCCTTCCTCTAAAAAAATCCCGTGTAAAAACATTGATTGGTAAAAACACCATCACCTGCCAATATTAGCAATATCACCAGAGCTATACTTAAAAAATAATATTAATTCTTTTACTTATACCTATTTTTCTGTTGGTTTCAGGTAAGTGATGTTCCATTGACCAGTTGATAAAGTAAGAGTAACTTCAACCATCTACACTACAGTAATGTAATGTCTTTTTTTTATTTTTTGTTAATATAAAACGTATGGTAACATGCTAAATCTAAATGTATATTACATCAAATAATTGCATGGGATCTTGGACAGTTGGACAGTTGTCCATTTGGACAGTTGTGGTGGGTTGTCAGTATATAAGTAACTCATGATATGACTAAATAGCTACACGAGAAGTATACTATAGGACAAACAAGTTTAATGTGTTAAAGGGGACATAAGATACAAACTTTTGTACAATAAGATACGTTGTAAGATACAAACAATGTATCGCCCTATAGCTATTTTCATTCGCCGTTTATTTGTGTTACATACTTTAACGCGTTATTCAAAATTCTGAAAATCACTGTAAAATGTTATGCTCCTGAAAATCATTAACCGCCTGACCGTAAGTGTATTTTTAGAATGATTTTTTTTTTTTTTTTTTTTATTTTATCCAAAAACAATATATATGAAATAGCACAAAACAATTTAAATAATAAAACTAGTTACAAGTAATCTTAAACTATCTCATACAAAGCAAAATAGATAGGTGGTGTGGATTTTATCACCCCACTAGACAAGGTCTGTTCTGGGGTGATACCTGCTCCAATTTTACACGTTTGCTTTATTGCTTATTAATTATTTTTATAATTAGTATACGTATGGGTGTATATCTATAGATATATACATATCATATATATGAAATAAATACACATGAGATACTTATATTATAAAGTGTTAGGTTTTAGTAATAATTATAATATATATAATGTGCAAAGTATATAATATTATATAATAATAGTCTATATAGGAATAATAGTCTATATAGGAAAATTAGTGCGTATCTGTGTATTGTGAATATTGTTGGATATAATTTACCGAACATGTCCGAATCAAATTGCACTTAGTGAGTTCAAGAAAAATTAAAAAAACACATAAATAATGTATTCTAAATTGTTAATTATTTAGATAGCATTTTTTTTGCGGAGCGAAACTTAGCTCCCATGGATCTATTCCAGTAGCGAAATGTTTGTCACGTCAGATCTCAATGATTTCACAGTAGATTTTAGATTTTTAAAGTTTTAATCGAATCTATGAGTACATGGCAAGTACTATATCGTGACGGAGCTGAAAAATTCAAAATAAAGAAAAAGTTACGTTAAAAATATTTTCTCTGTGGGAAATCCAATTTTAGATTTTTTCGCGCGCTTTTTTGTCGAATTTTAAAGAGTTTGCATTTCTCCACTCCAATACGCTGCTAGCATAGGTTTCACCATAGCATTAATCTGGCTTTAATTGATGCTAAAACTTTAGTTTTAATATAATGGTAACTTAATAACTAACTTGATTAAAAACTAATTAATTTACACTTAAACTATTATAGCTTTAATTTAGAATTCAAAAGGAAACACTGCAATGAGATAATAATGAAATGCATTTGATGTTTTAGATACGTAGATGTCAGCTGTTGCGGCATGTAGACCCCTCCCCCTCCCCCTCCCCCGCCGCGTACACCTGTCGCCACACACCGCCTTCACACCGCACCGGTTTAATGGCATTTCATTCATCCGGATTGTTGGCGGATCACACACACACACACACACACACACACACCCTCGCATACAGAAACAGCATGTACCCACTCTCATCTCAAACGGATCACTTTTGCTCGCCGAGTTGGTGATGCGACGTTCCCACCGATGCAGCTCCATTGACTGAAAGTGCGCCCACTAACTTACTCTTAGGTTACATTGAGAGATACAAACTCATAGGCTAATTTCATGGTGATCTGTCGTTTAAGGCGAAAATAACTGCGTTTACCACCTTTTGTCCAAAAAATACAATTTACAACACGAGAGATTATATTCCTACCTCGCAACGTAATAAAGTAATATTTAGAAAAATGCTTTCTTCTGGCTAAATCATCATCTGTAATGATTTTAATCCTTGGTGATTACAAATACATTAAGGTACCGTTATAAACAATGTATTTATTGTGTAAACGCTACTTTGCTGTTATATAGGTTGTTTTTTTTAGAGGCGTGGTTTTCAATCTGGCACTACTTTTTTCGTAGTTGGTGTTTTTGACTTGATTTATGCTCAGTTTGGTTTGCCATTTCATAATGAATAGACTTACTCCTGAACAACGTTTGCAAATAGTGCAAATTTAGAAAAAATCACTCTAAATTTTTTTTAAATCACTCTAAAATAAAGTAAAAATCGCGTCGTGGGCCTGTGGCGTGGCCTCCAAGATCGTGCGATTTAACACCGCTGGACTATTTTTTTGTGGGGTTATGTGAAGTCGCTTGTCTACGCAGATAAGCCGGACACGATTAACGCCTTGGAAGAGAATATTCGGCGCGTTATTGCTGACATACGGCCCAACTTGCTGCAAAAAGTGGTTGAAAATTGGGCCTCTCGGCTGGAATTTGTTCGAGTCAGCCGCGGCGGCCACTTACCCGAAATCATTTTTAAAACATAATGGCAAACCCTTATCTTTATAATAAAACTAAATTCTTAGCCATAACATCAAATTATATGCGTTTTATCTCTTCTTGAAAACCACGCTTCTAAAATCATCACCCTATATATAAGTGTCTGTAAATTATGAATAAATACGTATTTGAAAATGGGTCATCAAAAAAAGTGGGACTTTCTAATAAAATAGACGCCATATAAAGAATCTACAAGTGTGCAAGTAGTCCCTTATTATTTGAGTCATCTTTAGACCTTAAAACGCAAAATGGTGTAGATATAAAACTAATGAAACTAATATTGCATACCGTTTTGTCTCATAATTGCTTGGTTTAACTTAGAATTAAAAAGTTAAATTTCTACTCTGAATCAAAGTTAAAAGGTTCGAAAAGTTTGTAATTTTTCATACCTTATACCTTATTGACAATTCGAGAAAATTAAACTATATTTCATAAAAATGCAAATTCAACGTAGTTTTTTTTTAATTCATCGATTCTGTTTTTCAAGATTATGCCATAACGTCACAGAGTTTATCTCTTTCTACAAGCCGTTAGATGAGATAGAACGATTTAAGAGCCCGCGCAAGACAGAGAAGAGCTCCTCAGGCAAATCAATCCTCAAATAATTGACCTGCACAATGCTCATCCTCGTTAGGAACTCACGGATTAGTAGTAATGTCCCGCCGAATGTGACTTATGCACGCTTTTATATAATTTATGAATGACCTAATGGCATTTCATTCAAGCGTTTTAACGCGGAGATTACCTACACTATCACCGCAACAATGCACGCTGTCAGTGTGTTAGTGTTAGTGTACCCACGAAGGGAAGGCATATTGTTGTGTGTGTTTTAAACGCGGATGTAATGTAAGAATTATGTAAACGATTACTGCGATTCCGAAGGCGAAATTACAGTGCGCTAGTCGCTGCTACTCTTCGCTAACCAGTAATTGAAGCTCTTCGTTATTTTTACATTGCATTGTTTATTTACACAATAATATCGTAAATTAGACCTATTTAAAAAACAATAAATGGACAACGGGAAAAAATGAACCAAATCACAACTAAGAATTAGTGAATATAAATGTTATTTGCAAGCGATAATTCACACATATAATACATACTTATTAATTAATTAAGAGGTTGATACATATCGATAACTAAACTGATCTCACACAAAAACATAATCGAAAAAAAATATATTTATACCATTCTTAATTAATTTGTATATACTATTAAAAAACTTCAAAGGATCTTGCGCTACGCTTTAAAAAATTGAAACGGTATCCATTAAATTTTGAATTCGTTTTTTCGTAATTAGGTTTTTTCTATTAAATGCTTTATTGTTTATATAGATAAGCCTCCTGAAAACAGTAGTGATTTAAATACGCACTTTACATATTTACGATAACATTAAAATTAAATAGGTATAATCTAAACATCAGCCATTCGACCGTTTCATTAGGCGAACTTCTCCGCATTTAATTATTGTTTGTGTTCTTTTTAAACTCATACTCATACTCATACCATCAACATACTTATGGGTCCGTGGTTAACCCTAAACAGTTTTTAATACTAATGAAGGAATATGCTTTATTTACGTTTTACTCGTTAAAGTATACTTTTAACTACTGGTCGACGGTAAGATATTACTTTTAGGAATATTCCCCTTTTTTTGTGTATATTTATTTAATTTTATAAAGTAATAATGACTACTACGGATAAATCAGTCTAAATCTCAGCGGTCAATATAATAAATTTCAACAAAAAAAACGTATAGGATATAAAAAAACACAATACAGTTCGTTTATCTGGTGAATAAAAAAAAAACCTATTCCTAGATGATTGAAAGTGTATAGAAAAGATATCTAAATCTATTATTATCGTAAATTTGTGATATTTCCTTAGAATTTTATTTTCGACATGATTAGTTAGTTATTACTCACTGGAATGTAGACATAAGAAGTATGTTATTAAAAGTATGTTGTTGCATACCGATTAAATAAAATAATATTTATTTATCAATAATTTTAAGTACGTTCGATTTTTATTATCGCGAGCAATCACAGAATAGAATTCACTTTACCCATCCATTTCGTCCCTATTCCCTATTCATCCAACCACTTTACACTAGAGATATTACGTGCTAAATAATACATTTATCATTTAACTACACCGCATTAACCGATATTTAAAGGGTAGTCCATATGAATAAAGACATAAATAATGATTTAACTTTTGTCAGTTAGAAAAAAATATATATTTTATTCGCGAGCCTATAGTACCAACGTTTATTGTTATTGTTCCCATAGGCATTCATGTCTTTATATATAACGATTTGAATATTCTAAATGTTGTTTATACCTTGTAACAATGTTTATATTTTATATTAATGTAATTAAAGCGTTCTTTATCTTTGTAGTCGTCTACCTAATTCATCTCTGTTATTAAATGGTACTATTGGTTGAACGACAACTAATATATGTACATCACCATTCCCTTGTGTTATATTGTCCATTTTTACGTTCCTTACTTGAATCCACCGACAACCAATCCCATATATTTATACCCAAATTCCTTTGTCGTGCGAAGACTTCACACCGCTTCTACAACCGCTCGCGGAAGTGTCAATTCGAACGGACGTTTTTTCGTCTGCGCAACCCGCATCGCTGTGTCTTAGCAGAAATAATACAGTGCAATAATAAAACAGCAATTATAAAAACGTTAACTTTTAAGAATAAGTGAGTGGCCGACCCGCAGAGGGGACTCCCAACCTCAACAATTACACCCGCGCCGAGAGCGAATCTGGTAAGTCTGCACATCTCCTTCGTTTGTTTCCCAAAGGTTAAACAGGTTGTGTCAACCTGCCAACAGTATTGTTTCGATTCAATAACAGTGACTAGCACGTGCCACTCTCTTAGTGTGAACACTTCACCTGTTATAAATATGCCTACTATTCGATAAGCTTTTGTTTGGAGGCAAGGTCGTTGAGAGTGCGTCGTGTCAACGCCCTCACGTCAACACCCCTCCCCCCTCCCCCCGCCCCCTTGCATCCCACCCGGCGACGCGACGCCTGCATCTAATTGGACCGTTCAAATGCATCTTTATTATAATAAATCGTCTCCGAGCGGTCTGCTCTGCGATAAATCTTTTTTTGCCGTGCCAAGGATGAGATACGCTCTTTTTTTTTTATTTTGTTTCGAGTCCTGTGCCAATTCCTTGCGAAGAATATCGGTTACCGGATCACGTATAGTCGAGTAACGATAAGCTGACCGTTTTTTTTTACCAGGACAGAGAATTGGAAAATTTTCAACTAGTTATATATAGTCTAATTAGTGGAAAGTTGTCAAATTAATTATGAACTTTCGAAAGTTAATAGTTTTGCAATAGGACAAATTTAACGGACCCGCAGTAATCTTTTGTTACATTAATAATACGAGTTAAATTCTCCAATGCAAATTGGAGAATTGGCATTAAATTCTCCAATCCAATACACGGACTAACAATAGTACATACTTCTCTTTTTCTTTATACATATACACTCACACAGGAAGCAAACTCAAAACTGATTTACAGCGCTTCCCCGACAACACAATACACATTGTTCTTGATGATAGCAATATTTTAACAGTAATTTGTACTGGGATGAGACACAGTTATATATATATTTATTTTTGAAGTAGATAGAATACGGCCATTTTTACATAAAAATAGATACAATTTATACTTACAAACAACCAGTTGTATGTACTCACAAATTTTATAAACACATAAGCATTAGGGAGTTATTTGTCAATAATCAATCTTGACGATGTAAGGGAGTTAAGAGAATTGATTTGCTATTTAAACAGTTGTAAATAATTTAAGAGGCGTTCCTGTTATAATAGATTAGGGTGACTATTATATTTAAATAATTAAACACGTATATGTAGTATTACTTTATTTTACTTATATATTCTTTATATATTCGTTATTTGCCTTATTTATAGGTATTTTATTATAAATTAATATTATATGAAGTTCTGTAGCTTGCGTCAAAATGCTGAACTATATTTATAAATGATTGGTGTCTCCTTGGAACAGCACATTGTGCTATTAAGGTGATGCACAAAACTAATCCATTAGACGTGATTACAAATTACAATAATGTGGGTACAAACAATTTATTTATTGTGTAAGCACTTTTTATTGTTATACACAGGATATTTTGATCTATATCGACAATAAAGCATTAATCGGCAAAAAGTATTGGAAAAATGTTTCTCAATTACGAGATAAACGATTTCAAAATTCAACGTTTGAGAGCGTGGTTTAACGTATGGTGTAATGACTTTAGTATGAAATTTTATATTTTCGAAATTATATATATATATATTTTTGTGAGTTGTCGATATAGATTAACCTCCTAAAAAGGAGTGCCCTAAATTTAAAAATACCTGCATAAGAGTGCATGCAAATGATGATATAAATAAATAAATCAGAAAAGGCTGTTTCCACTGTAATAGGAATCGATCTGCGTTCCAATTGTGTAAACTTGGCGGCTGCATCTCGTCCGTTGCAACGAGGTCGTCGACCTTTCCTCGTCTTCCTAGCCGCCTATTAGGAACGACTGCCCTATATTTCACACCAGTACATAAAATAAAAATGCACTTGTGGTGGTGCGGCGGCGACCTTGCGGAACCCCCCTCTCCCGCGCGAGAGCCGCGCACATAGCCCCCTCCCCCTCCCCCCGGCCGGGGGTGGTACATGGGAATAAGTTTCAGCCGGCGCGGCGTTACATACAACGCGGGACCGGGATAAGCGACAATCCCACCGAACCGGATGTTGGCCCGCTCGTGACGTCGACGGAAGTGACGTGACGCCGTGCCGTTTCGATTTCGTTCGCAACCACTTGACGTGACGCACCCGCCCGACCCCACCCCGTGCACCGATTGCGCTTTGACGTTCGTACTTTGTTGCGCAGGCCTAGTCTCGAAACGCGAACGCGATCAGCTGTCACTTTGACATTTAATGAAAAACTTGCAATTCTAACCTTTATTCATTATGCATAACAACACTGAAAAAAAATATTTTTTTAAAATATCGACTTAACACCACACCACATTCCCGGATAGTTGCAACGACTTGGGGTCGTTATATGATCCTCGCAAGACAAAATATTAACTCCGACGCACCTGAAAGCGGGTCGGAGAACACACAAAGTCCCTGTCTCCCTCTCTCGAGCCTTAAAGCAAACAGGAATAAAAACCCTAACACACTTAAAGACAGGCAGGGGGCAGCTTGACTGAAACATAAAAACACAATTACAAGAAACTTATATATACACAAACAAGAACAGCTTAACACTAGAATGGTCCATGTCCATACACCAGGAACAGAACTCTGAGGGAGATGGATGACACCAGCAGGCCGGGGTCCAGGTAGCCGGACCGGTTCCTTAAAGGAAACGAAACATCGAGCGACTTCGACTTTTTTAAAATATAGACAAACTATACACCAGTGATTAATTGTCGTTTTGAAGTAACATGGCCGCTCTAACTAGATTAAAAAAAACCTGTTTTAAGAGCGTTCAGAAAAAGGTGGCAAAAAATAAAATACTTATTACGTACGTGAGACTTTACTAATAAAAAGGATCATGGGATAAATAACATAAATATACAGGTTGATCTACATCGACAATGACACATTAATCAGCAAAAGATGTTGAAAAAATGTTTCTCAATTACGAGAAAAACGACTTTAAAATTAAATAGAAATCGTTTAAATGTTTGAGAGCGCGGTTGAACGCATAGCGCGAGAGCGGTCGCTGACTCTAAATTTAAAAACACTCATGACATTAAATGTATAACAACCACACGATAATAATCTGTTGATCTTGGTTTTTTTTTTTTTTATTTTGAGTAATGCACCATATACAACCCCACGAAGGCTGGTGCCTTTTCCGTAGGTATGTTAATATACACATTAAACAATTACGCTCGCCAATATGTTTGTTATGTGTAATATTTACTGTAAACTTATTTTTTTAATGTATAATAAATAAATAAATCTTTGCACGGTTGAAAATATACTTAACAACAGTATTAGCGAAAACTAAACCAAACAAAACATATAACTTATACTTTTTAACTGTAGATAGATAGGCAAAGAGGGCAGTTAAATAATTGAAATTTAAATTTGACGCTTAAACTCACTGACATTACAACTAAATATATTAATGTCATAATTATTATTAGTAAATAGAGAGTGCGGAAAAAATGCAAACTTTTTTCTTATTAAGAGTTATTATGATGGTTAAAAGGGACTCACTTACGAGGTTATTAAAAATATGGGAGTGTATTGCACGTTATGTATGGTAGGGGGGGGGGGGGGGGGTTATAAATATGAATTATAATAAATAATGGTAAGATTATTTCATAGTAAATAATCATTATAGAAATTACCTTAATTAGTATAACAACATACCCGCAATTAACTGTCGTAATGTGTCTACAAGTCGCTTTGATGGCGCGTCGCTTTCTAGAGCACGCGTGTAACATTGTGGGGTGTGTACACACACGAACCTCCACCTAGACTCCAGGGACTCGCTTCATACTACTGACAGACTTGTCCCACGTGGCAAGTTCATTGACGTCACCTGTCAGCCGTTATCGCGAGCGTTTCAGCTCCTACCCGCCACCCTGCTCCCCTTCAGGGTACTTCGTGGCCTCCCCCTCACCCATTTACCCATTTACCCCGTTACTTCCCCTACTTCATTTTATTTGTTTTTATTACCCTGTATACTGTGGGTTTTTTGTTTTATTTATTTATTTCTTTGGTTCTATCATTCGCTATCTAGTTCAAATACTTAACCAAAGTCTGAAACAGCTGGTACTTCGCCCATCCCCTTCGTGCCCAGGCGCTTAAAGCCGCCACTGCGCGCTTCACTTCAACAAACATTCAAACGGTTTTTATTAAATTTAAAATTTGTTTTTCTCGTAATAGATTTATGTTGGTTTGTTGGTAGATTTTTAAGTACATCTTGTATAAGTTGCGTGTAAATTAACAGAATATTTGTTTATTGAGACTTGTACCTACTTACTAAAACATTCGCTCAATTTTAGGGTCCTCAAATTAAAGGTCCTCGTTTCAATTTAAAATAAAATAAATGAAATACCTTTGCAATCAATGCAATTTTACAGGAGACATAAAACTGAATAAATAATAACTTATTGCAAAAGTGGGTTAATTATATTAATAAAGTATAGTATGCGAATAATACATGAATTATAGTTTCCTACTTGAACTATGTTTTTGGTTAAGAAAGCGACGGATAGAGGCATGTTTTTTTTTATATGAAAGAGACATGATTTTTTAAAATAATTTTTATGACCTAGGCATACTCATAGGTCATAGGTTTGGTCCCTACTCATCTAGGTCAAATGTGTCAGTGCTAGAGTCAGGGGAAGTGGTAGTAATGAAGCGTTAAAAATGGTATAACCATGTGCGGATTCGAACCCGCGACCTTAGGGTTAATAGTCCAACGCCTTAACCAATAGACTACCACGATTAAGATGGGATTTATTGATACAGGTTGCACAAAAATATTATTTTGTGATCAAAGAGCGAAAAGTGAAAATGCCACTTTTAGTAGAGGTGTAGAGAGGTGTTGAAATAAAAATTAAAATATGTAAAAAAAACTATTAGCAATTGTTAGCGTCTTTATTCATTGAAATAAAACACCACGATAAACACAAACAAAAATATATTTGCAAATAGAAATCAATAATAAATAAGTTTTCGATTTTATTATTGAACTTGAAATGCATTTAATCATTATTTATACAATAGTAAATACCGCCATTAAAATTTCTTCTCAGACTTAGTCACTTTTCGCAGACAAAGGACATTCAAATTTGAGGTAAAATAAACTCAATTTCAGAGAAAATGCCACCTCTTCGACCACGATTGGAGCGTAATTTTGAGGTATTTTCGAAGGTGTTCAATGAAATAGTTTCGACGCGGTTTAATGGCATTCATAATGAATTAAACATTATTTATTTACTTGGATCCAGTTCATCGAGCGGAATGCTGAAATGGGCGTGGTCGGCTCTCCGCTCGGCGCTGTCAAAATCAGCTGTTCGACCGGGTTGGGCTAATTTGGGCCACTCGAGCAGACAAACCGTCACCTTAACAAAATATATCGCCCATTTCGCCGGGTGCTGCGGGGGGATCGACCGAGGGGGTATAATGGCTGTAATATGGATAGGTCAGTTATTTTAGTGCCGCGGCGGGTAGGAAGAGGAGATTCGGGTGCAGATGGGGATCTCAACCCCCCGATGCCACCCCACTCTCCCACCCCCCGGCGATTCACTTTCTTTCAACGAGGCTACCCCATTCAAACCCGTGTATACCTACCTCAGTCGGACTTGCGACCTTGCAAATATTCATAAGGTATTCCCCGGCATAATACCCTGCTGCCTATGTATCTTTCTCTTTCTGTTATAATGACATAGAGAGAGAGAGAAAGTTCCGCTCGCGAATCCCAATTTTTTATTCGAATTCTAATCATATACTGTTCAACAATAATACGCTAGCACCTCCTAAACTATAAAAGTGTTTTTTTTACCGAGAATAATTACATAACGCTTTATAGCATAGATTAAAAAAATAGTCTTTTTTTTTTGATAATCAGCCTACCTTTGTTTTAAGCCAGTCAAATATAGCGTGAAAAATATATAATTTAACATTAATTGCAAAAGTTTTCAAATATTGTCTATATACAAAGCATTATAATGTTGTTTATGTACTAAATTTACAACTCATTTACGAACCCAGAGATGTTGTGTTTATTTTTCACAACAACTAAATAAAAGTTTTGCAAATGACGTTGCCGGAATGAGGCAAAAATTTATACCTACCAAACATTATAATCTTTATTTAACTCACTTCTTATTTTTTATTCCTCCAGTGTCTTAATCGGGTTGCAAATTTGAAGAAGAGTGTAAAATTATAAACCCTTCAACACTTTTTTCAATGTTTTTGCGATTTCCAGATTCATGAGTTGTAAATTTAATAATTAATGACTTTTGGAAGCTTTTGTTTTTTTTGCGAATTGAATTTTTATTTTGACTGGCCTATTTTGGGCAGACACACATATAGCAATCGTTAAAACTGCCCGCAACAGTGGTTGCTTTAAATAAAAAATATGCCATCTTTTTATGCATGAATTTTATATTGTGCCTTTTTTTTAATAATTGTCTGACAAATCATATTTCATTTTTGGATTTCATTATAATATTATTTCTTACTCGTAATAGGGAACATAAATGCCCCATTAAGCCTTCGGGGATGATCTTGGGACATCCCTGTATATATTTGTTGACGTAATGAGTAGAGAATGCTGTTGAATCAGTGATCCCGTGACACGTAAAAAAAATAACCCTTTTATAGTTCATTTTATTAATTTTAATTCTTTTATCGTTATGTTACGCTAACATTTTCGCAATTATATTTTTAAACGTTGTCTGCTTTTCATATTGGTTAGAAATCTGAATAAATTTACCTATGTTTATTGGAACTTGTTTTTTTTTAATGCTAATACTGTTACCTAAATAATTCAACGCCAGAGAGTTGATTTTATCAATTTAAATTTTTCATCTTACGATTTCAACGAGTAAGCCCCAGACCCTTGCAAATACTCGTTCCATTATGGTCGACAACCCATTCGCCACAAATCTACCTGGAACTCTTAGAAGCAGTTTTTACCTCAACGTAAAAAGGTTTGCAGTTGCAGATACGGTTGGTGAATACGGTTTAAAAACTGTATCTATAGGTGTTGCATGACGCACAGTTTTCATTATTTCTATTTTCTAAGAATAAAATATTGTGACCTGGTAAAAACTCACGCAAATATTGCGGTACCTACCTCAAAACAAGTACTTCAAGTCTGTTAAAATTCACCATTAGGCAAGTTACCCCGAATCAATTGATAAAATATTTCGGTGTGTATTTTGCAGATTTTTTTAAGTGGAAACGAACGTTTAAAATCGCACATACATAATATAAACTGTTACTCATACACAAATTATAATATTAATGTAATTATGAACTTCTCGCTAAGTACAAATTGCTCACTCTAAAAGATTGACGTATCTCTACTATCGGATTTAAGGCGAATCCAAAGAATAAACATTAATTTCGACTCATTTAGAACCCTTTTTTTTTGCTAATCATTGGATATTTAATAATAAAAATTTTTTTTTAGATACCGTGTTCTTATGTCATAAACATAGTAAAAACAGATTTTTTCAATTTAATTCTTTTTCCGAGAAATTTAATAAATGATAAACTCCTAATAGTTATTTTTTAGTTGAATCGCTATCTTATAAAAGACATTAGAGGCTTAGAAAAAAGAGTAATTGAAAGGAAAATCTAAAAGATAGTAAAGTTGGTTTTTTTAATTTCTGTATAACTAAGCTCCCATGTGGTGACTCAAATGTCACTCTGTTCACGGACTAAGGCTCTAGAACTACAAGACCGATTTTGATAATTATTTTATTAAAATGACCATGACAATGTCTTCTGTGCATAGATACCAAAAAACATATACATTTGATTGCGCTAAGAATTATAAAAAATTAAATGGTAATCCCTATGGAGAAATACATTTATATACTAAATTATATTCTAATTACATATAGAATATACATACATATTACATTTATATTACCTTCACCATAAATTATTTTTATACATACTAAAACCATACTTAATTTATTACTTTATTTGAACATATACATACAAATCACACACACTCACAATTACACTCACAATTACACTCACAAATTACACATAACACATCAAAAAATTCTACTGTATACGACGTATATAATATTCATAATCTATGTATATTTTAAGAACACTATCACAATTTTTTTATGCTAATGTTAATATTGTAAAATGTCCGAAATCCATAATTGGTTTTGAATACTAGTAATAAGTTTTTTTTGTAATGATAAAAATGAATCTGCTGGATTTTTCAATAAAGAATAAATAAATAAACTCCGCTCCAATGTATGCCGCAGCAAAGCAAAGCGCCAGCAAGTGCTTTCTGACCGCCCAAAGAACAAAACCTGACGCCCTATAAAAATAAAGAACTGAATTTTAAGGTCGACTGGCAATATGCTTCGCCTTAACAGCATTGAAGAAAATTCTAAATATTGCCTTCGACTTCTTTCGGATGTCAACTTGCACACTCGTATTCCATAAACAATTCTCGCCTTAAGCATTTATTTCAAACAAACGATGAATCGCCACGCGCACGCACCACGATATTTATCGTGCGATAAATTTGTCGCTGAAATGTGGTACTTAAACAAAACCGTACTAAGCGCACTTGCGAGAAAACTATGCGGCAATTTTAAAATTGTGATTCGTGGCATTTCACACGCGACGCGATTACCGCAAAGCAAAATGCAACGCATGATTTCTGCTAAAAGCCCGCGGATACAAAAAAAAGTGCAAGTTAGGCGCCATTAGTCCAATTAGTATTTCATAAATTAAATAAGTCTAAATACATAAATTAAATAGGTCTTTCCTATACGATTAATAAATAAAGTATGTATGTATATATTAACACACATCCAGACACAATATTATGCTTCATTTTTGTTTATTTAATCTGTTTGCCCAATTTGTGGCTCCTTTTCAATTTCGAATTAAAATTGCATCTTTTTATATTGTAAATATAGCATTAGATTGATCACACATGTATAAATAAAATGCATATTACTTTTTTTCAGTTAATATTTTCAATTTTTTAAGTTTTTTTGCACGTACGTTTGTTATATTACACTCAAAACATGTAACTAAAATTTATTTTTAAAAGTAAAAGTTAGATGTCCTATTATTGTATGTCCATTTTGTATCTTCTGTATTCATTTTTGTTTCTCGATAAATTAATATACGAATACCAGTTGAAAATGGCCAGTGAAGACATAACCACCGCACGTGGAACTAACGTTCGTATCTCATGCAGTTCCTGACATACAATTTATTTATTTATACATTTACATTCATTTGACACCTTTTACATAAAAATGTACAGAAACAAAATCTAAATGAAATTGTTCTAGAAATGTAATTACAGTACTTATATTTTAATAATTACGGTAATAATGGTGGCAATTAAATTCTCACAATCAATAATAACAAAAATAAAATGCTCGGAAAAACACGTTCCTGGTTGTGGGGCAGTATGCACGAGTTCGTATTGTCAGACATAAAAATATTTTCAACAGTTTCAACTAAATTTTTTATTTAAGTGCTTGCATATACGAAATTTCGTTTCTGCTGTCGACCATTAAGAAGTTCCTTCGTCTGGAGCCATTCCTGGGTGTGGAATCAGGTCATGATTACCATATGAATGCATTGTCATCAGAACCGAATTTCAACTCCGTAGGAATTCACAACCTCTCCTATGCTCGTCTCTTAGCGACCCATCCGTTCGTCTGCTTGTCCATGTGATTAAACATACCAGGAGGTTCAAATTATCTGCAGATCTACAGATTTTAAAAATCCATAAAACTTAGAATTGTTTCCACGTTCGATTAAAAAAAAAAACGTATTCAAATTCAGCATAAACCATGTACCCGCGTCGACCTCAACGTTTTGGTGGATCGTTTTTTATTTATTGTTTATAAACTATAAAAAAAAAAATATAGTCGGTTTTTTTTAATTTACTAGTATATCTACTATTTATATTTTTATAATTGTATATTATATGTTCTGAATCTTAATCGCAATGATATTGATTAAAAAAAATAAGAATTTCGGCTGCATTACACTAGAATTAACTGGTGAAATAAACTTTTAAAAATAATCTATAAACTCGATGTGATAAGGAAAGTAGGTGCATGATTTGTACTGAATTGCTTACGGTGTGTTTCTGCGTTTTGGTTGATTGGTGTTTTTTATTGTTTAAGGTACTAAAAAATAGAGGTTTTTTGTTGTAGAGATGTATTTTGAAGTCGGTTAAAAATCTTCACACTTCAAGAGTACCAACGGTTAATACCCGGTAACATATTTCTAGCAAAATATATGCAGAAGAGTGAAATATGACTGGCGGCGGCACCATTGTAGTTACGCCAAAATCAATCCGCTAATAAAGCAAGCCAGCCAGCCAAGTCATGCCATGCCAAACGGTCCAAGCGCCAGCGGCATAAGTTGCCTTATCATTTTTAGGTAGATTTCATTAGGAAAGCTGAGTACCATGTCATAACTTCCGTAAACTTTCGACATATCTTCGCGTTTCACATCCCCAGTGAAATTTCGCTTTAACTTTCTTGGTGTATAAGATATCGAATTTATTTCAATATTATATTATTCCTCAGATAAAGGCCTAAAAGTAATCTTTTTTGATAGCACTAACCATTAATCCTAGGGATGGGAAAAAGTGAATTTTCAAAATTCAAAATATCTCCTCTAATATGAACTGGATCGCGGGGCAGCTCGCGCAATGTTTGATACAAGTTCGTACAATTGGAGTTTGCCTATCACCAATGTCCGCAGGGCCGATAAACTTTATGTATTAACGCGACCGTCTTGCCGTTACAGTATTTATCTATTTATTTTTATTTTGAAAATAAACGGTTCCATAAAAGAAATCCGATCCAGGCGGTATACAGTAATAAAATAATAAAAACAATATAAAACTAGTGCTTAACCTAAGATATGCAAGGGGGGAGTTGAAGAGAGAGGGAAAGGAGAAGGGAAAATTCTTGTTAACGTTTGGTTTTCAATAAGTATAAAATATATAATCGTCTTATTATACGATATATCAAGTGGATTCAAGTCATGTCAGCATTTTGATATGATTAACAGTTAAAATAATCATTAAATTATTTATTTTCAGTTTGTAACTCAGTTTATATTAACAATAGAAATCTTTGATTCGTTTTAGAAATATTTTTTAAAAATGTATACTTATCATTAATACCAATTGTTTGTAACACTGTTGATTTCTCTCAATAAAGAATAAAGAATATAGTGCTTAGTTTATATTATGCTGCCTAGCAGAAATATTTTAATTTAAATTATAAAACACCAATAGTTTTGATTCACAAAGACTTTCAGCGTGGTTTTTGTGACATTGAACAAACTATAAGTTCGAACCGTTTCACAAGCGAAACACTATAGTATTTTTTTTACTTTTTAAATGCGTATTTGCCTAAATAAAATAGAAGTTTTTGTTGCTTTTATTGCTATAACCAAAGGTTCTACGCGGGGATTCTATCAGAAACATTGCTTTGTATATGTTTACAGTGCAGCCAATAAAAATGACGTGCGTGTTATAGTCGGAAAACTATAAGCTGACAGTTTTTCAATTAGGACGGAGGTGTGAAATTTTACACTTTTACGAATAGCTGAAATGAAATATTTTAACAAAAAAGGTCTTGATCAATACAGGATGTGCCGAGACCATTCCCGATAAATAAATCCAGCTAATTGGCCCTGCGTTTTCAAATACGATTAAAAAGACGACATATCGAAATTAATCATGTTTTCATTTTTAAATTTATCGATTGAGAAAAAAAATGTAAACCTTACGTGATAATATTAAACCGTTGCCGCGTTGTTCTATGACGTATGCGACGTTATCGCGACGATAAAGGAAATTTACACCAGCGCTTTAATAAAAATAATAAATTTGTGGATGTATTTTTCTTTCTCACCTTTGATCAAAATCTTTCTCAAAATTGTTTTCAATAGTTTCTATATTCTAGATAAATGCATTGAGTTTATTTCTGAATATATAAACGAGTAGAATGTCTTTCGCTGTTATGCAATTTTTTTTAAATATTTGTTTTTCTTTTAAAAATCGAAAATATTTCTAGAATATTTGATTTAATTCTGAGAAATGCTTACAGGATGAATACTTACATAAAAATATATTAGCAACTTTTACCTATTACAGAGATCTCTTATTTAACATATATGTTTAACAGAACACGAGAACATGAACTACTTAATAAGTGTGAGTATAACTTATGAGTATATTAGGGTGTTGAATGTAAGGGAGTGTTAATGGGCATTTATATGGACTTTTGTATATGGTGTATTTTCTTAAATTACGTATAAAATAAATCTAGAAGACTACTTTGAAGATTATAGATTTTAGTTACTATTTATTTTTTACTATTCGACATATCCGGAGATTCAAACTGAAAATGTTCGGCCTTTTAATAGTGAGTACGAATATGGTGCTAGCTCTCGGCCTTCGTGCCGTGACGCTCTGCTCGCGAGCGATATTTTCATCTTCATAATGGACCAGAGACTCCTTTAATGCAGATGTCGTGTTTGCCAAGACCTCGGCTGAAGTCGCTTACGCCGAAGTATGTATGCCGCTAGCCCAATTTAGACCGGCGCGGTTTGGGACTCCAAGCCTGTCATCATCCTCACCAGGCGCGGGTCCCAGGGGGGCAAGGGTGTAATTACCCCCGCCCCCCTCAAGAACTTTCAATAACACTCACCAGTACACATTTTATAATGTTCGTTCCTTTTTTAGAGTATACCATATAATAGTCACACCATCACTTATTAATACACACATTCACATACATACTAATACATACGTCACATATTAATTTTAAATTACTTTTATATTTTTAGTATTTTAAAAATATTATGTTTTTTTCTAATGCCAATGAAAGTCTAATTGTACAATATGTTTTTAAAGCGGGATAAATTCGAAACAATTAAATAAATCAACCCTAATTCCAAACAAAAAGTTATTTTACTTTCCGCTATGCGTGTATTCCAAATACCGGGAGAAATAAATAAATGTGCGTCTGCGGGAAATTTGTTTAAAATAATCAGTTTAATTACAAATTCCGATTTCCGGTTACAATTTTATTGTAAATTGTCAAATTTTCCGCAAATCTTAAATGAGTGTCCTAGACATTTTACCCCCCTTTCACGAATTTTTCCAGATCCGCCCCTGATCGTCACGTCTATTTCCTTTTTGGTTCCCTTATCACAGGATAGGGCCGCTATTGATCTAATAAACATTTCACTTTATTTGTTATCATTGTTGACTGTTTAATTTATTATGGTACTTTTGTGCGTAATTAAATAAATAAATAAAATATAACATAATATTGCGTTACTACACCAGGTTGTCGTATCCTTTGCCTGTATTTGAATTAATTTAATCGTGCTTAGATTTTTTTACAGTTCGACTGTAAAATATAGAGAATAAATCTCTGGCTGAAATTAAGCGTAAAACACGCAACCATCACAAGTTGAAACCATAACCTAATTTTAAATTTCGTGCTTGCATAAAACATACACAATTATTCAAGACTATTTTAATATGAACAATTTGTTTGGTGTGAATAAAATGTTATACATTTTATTTAAATAAATCATATTTTATATCTATGTTTACAGAAACTACGACTGGTAGCGGGCGACATATTAATAGACTATCTAGCAGTCGAGTATGTACTTCTTACCTTAAACTACATTATCTGTTGAGCGTTAACACATACGATACTATTGATCGCAAACGGCGACTCTGTAGTCGCCTTTTAAAAATAAAACCTTGTTCTAAAAAGAACTGCTTATTTATATTTTTTCTCAGTTTTATTTGTTTTTGTCTGAATCGGGTTGAAACCTCACTATACCAATGGCGGTCATTGCAGTTTTTTTTATTATAGCTGTCCGTCGCCGTCTGAATACTTGAATAAGTAATCCAAGAGTCTGTGAAATAATCAATAATTTATTGTCTACATTGGGACAGCTACGAAAAATTGTATAAAATAATTGATTAATATTAAAATACGCACCTATGTATCTAAGGACCGCGGTTTAACTTGGTTAATTCATCGATTTTTATTTCAAGATCGCTCGAGTCAGGTTCTCATATCAGTCGACTAAGTCTAATGTTTCCGTATTCATGTGAAAGTCGGTGTAGCGACTTCACATATCTCTTGAAATATTGACACACTAAGCATAATTATTTTTATACTCATGTGGTTTATGAGTATGTCACTCATTCAAATACTGTTTATATAAATTAATGTCAATTAATAAATTCAGCCAAGTTTGAATCTGCCTTTAATCGGTGAAATACAACTTTATCTATTTTTATTTATTTTTTCCTGTTATTTTTAAATTTACATAATCGTTTAATCTTGTTCTTTATAACTTTATACTATGTAAACATTTCCGGTCCATCATTGATTTTATTGTCTACATATGTATTATATACAATATTAGTCAAACATATATACATATATATGACTAATAATTCATCCACAGAAAAGATATCGTGTTTGTTGGAAAATGTAAAGGTGCTTTAATAAAATAAATAAAGATTACTCAAAAAATATTTAAAAAAATAAGTAAAAGATTTTTTTTATTTGTATACAAAAGAAAGTTCCTTGAAGCAATAAAATTCAGATAAATGTATATATTTAATTTCTTGCACATGTTTTATAAATATAGTAAGTATAATATGAAAGTTTTATAGCTGCGTCGAAGATATTTGAAAAATACATGTTTATATAAAATGAATATTTATATGATAACATTTCGATACGAAACAAACATATTAAACTAAGATTCTTACCTAAATACTTACTACTTAAAAAATACGATAGTGTTGTGTTATTTTTTTCCATTTATGCCAACAAAATATCTTCTGCCTAATGAGAGATATTTTAGTAAGGGAGACACGTTGGTAAGTTATCATCCATTTTAATGGTTTCCATAGCTCTTCTAAGCAATCGTCGTACTTGTATAAAATAGCTAAAATAGAAGTTGACATTATAAATGATATTATCTTTAAATATGTCGGTAATGTTGTCACTTTAGAAATTTAGTTTAGTTTAATGGTTCATATCCAAACGTCGAGTATCGAACTGCGGCCGCCGTCACGTGTTCACTGTTCGTTCGTCCGTCCCGTCCGTCCAGCAGAGCTAGTCTGGCCGCTAATCGGAAATCGAAAGTCGAGTCGACTATGCGCCCTTCCCACGGTCGGCGGGGAAGGAAAGGGGTTCCACAGCCGAGTCGACGGGCAGTCGAGACTAGGTCTACAGGCCACTCCGGGCCAACGGACCGTTAAGCGCTCGTGAATATTTTAAACCGCGGGGCCAAACTGATTGATTGACACGGGGGCGGAATGGAGGGGTAGTAAATAACATGGCAGTTGCCGATCCCGCCCCCCGCCCTCCCCTCTTTCGAGGAAATTGGGTTACCGCAGTTATTATTACGCAAAATCAACAAAATTTAATATTTGAGGGAAAACTACGCGCTCTGAATGTGCTTTTTCCAATTTGTGCGTTACGGACAAATCCCGCAGTGTGCACGGGAGTCAGCAATGCCCGGGCAATGTTACACTGCCCACTCGGTACAGGGCCTAGTCAGCAACTATTATTTCTTGTAGACTTGGCCTAATTTTAAGAGGGCATTGTTGGCAATATTAAACTATTCATTCATTACGTAGTTGGATCTTGGTGACGCCAGGTGGCCTAAATATATACAATTATTAAGGGCCCTACGTAACTAAGCTAAACTTGTTTGCGCTAGAGTCAGGAGTGATAGTGGTAAGGACGCTTTAAAAATGGCATGACTCTAATGTGCGGATTAAGTGTGCTTAGATAAATTCTCCTTTTCCGTTGAAAATCGTCAAGCTTCATGAAAATATATAATAAAAGGATTAAATATTTTATACACATGCTATAAAGGCCATTCTAGAAATATGAGTGTAATAATATACGCCACAGAAGGAGGTTGCGAGATTAGAACCAAAAGTGACATTTTATTCGTTAATTACTCTCGCAATCAATTCGATGCAAGTATAGAGAAACCTTCCGAATTGACATTTTTTATGCAATTCAAAGTAAGAAATTCAGTACCGTGACAAAAAAAATAAAAAATTGTATTAGATATGTAGGCAGTATACACATATGCAACTTAAAACCGCGCAGGAGCGGTGTTGCAATGCTGACATTGCCCGGGCATCGCTGACTCTGCACACCCTGCGGAATGTGCCCGCAACATATACATACTTTTTCTTGTTATGCTTTGTATGTTTTTAAATATTTCTTTTATATGTACAATAAACCTTATGTTTGCTTGATATTCTCACTCTCCTTACCCCTTAGTCAAGTATTTAAGTTATTTGGCAAAAATTAACCTTTTTTTAATTTGACCGGTTTTGAATTATTCCCTAAAGTATAGAACGACGAATACTATTCTAACCATTGACCGCTTCGGAAAGAGTAAAGGTGTTGTCACACTGACCAGGTTAGATCTCTGGAAAAAATAAATAGACCAACTGAACTTAAAGTAAAACATGTAGGCTTTTTTGGTTCGCCATTAAGAATGTTTACAAAATACTACCTACACCCCATGTCAAATAAGTTCCGCAAAAACATCGTCAAGCATTATGTTGTTATTGTAACTAGTGGCTCAGTTATCAACATTCGATGGTAATTTTTGAACTTGTGTTCTTATTTATTTATTATCAGGTAAAATAGTAGCAGATACATGTTGTAACTACAATAGTATTTAAAACTTTGTTGAGCTTAACTATATTTTAGATGGTGTATGGTAGGAAAGTGTTTTTGAAGGTCTTCGTGGTGTGTGATTTTTAATATGCAATTTGAATCAGACTGGCATGAAATACTTTGGATTTTAAGGAGAAATCCGCCACGATTTAGGTTAAGTACATAAACCTCGCTGAAATTTGTGTTGTAGGTATATATCTCTATAATGAGGTTAGTATTCATTGCATTTATTAATTATATCAATCTAAATCCGGCCCTGGCTGCGAGAGTGAACAGATACGTCTTAGCGTATGTTGTTTGCCTTAATTTCCTGCAATACCTATGAAATTTAAAACTAGTAACAGTTAAAAAAAAACACAATTACAACTTGTATTTGTATTTATTATTTGATACAATTTATTGTCTGGTTTAATTTATTTGTGTAAAAATGATACTTGACATTCATAGAAGTATAGGCTGTTTTTTTAAAAGGCGTGGTTTTCAATCTGGCACTACTTTTTTCGTAGTTGGTGTTTTTGACAGCTGTCACTTGATTTATGCTTAGTTTGGTTTGCCATTTCATAATGAATAGACTTACTCCTGAACAACGTTTGCAAATAGTGCAAATTTAGAAAAAAATCACTCAAAAATTTTTTAAAATCACTAAAATAAAGTATAAATCGCGTCGTGGGCCTGTGGCGTGGCCTCCAAGATCGTGCGATTTAACACCGCTGGACTATTTTTTGTGGGATTATGTGAAGTCGCTTGTCTACGCAGATAAGCCGAACACGATTAACACCTTGGAAGAGAATATTCGGCGCGTTATTGCTGACATACGGCCCAACTTGCTGCAAAAAGTGGTTGAAAATTGGGCCTCTCGGCTGGAATTTGTTCGAGTCAGCCGCCGCGGCTGACTCGAATATAAACATAGTATTATAGTATGAAGTAAATACAAAAGGAAGTTTTTTTTTATGAGCAAAGAATATTGAATAATGTAACAAAAAGTTTTATTTTATGTCGCTAAGAGTAGCTTAAATTACAGTATTATTATTAATTTTGACTTATACAAATGTTTCCGAAATTAAATTTTCACCAGCATTTACCCTAGCTTTAGTTTTAGCGTCCCTAATTTCCTCGCATATGTTATTATATATATTTTTCGCCAATTATATCTATACTTCTTTGTTATTGGATGATTCATGGAACGTTTGGCCACATTGGCGTTTGGTGAAAAAAAACTCTTCGTTCATTTGAAATAAATCGGTCATGTTAAATTCCGTTTTACAAAGTAAAAAGTATTTTTTGTGGGGACATATTAAACTTATTTTTTCTTCCAAAATATAACTAATTGTACTTTTGTTTATTTATTGATTATTTATTTATTGAGAATTAATTCGATTAACCAATTATTTGTACAATATGTTTAGGAAACAAAATACATTTGTTTCAAAATCTAGTAGTAGGCCGAGACTGCTGATATTTCGAAGATCTGCTGAAGCTCGTTCAATTTTCTGACAATATTATCCCCTTAGTCAATATTGTCCGACTATATTGTCCTCGGAATTATTTCACTCCCCATCCGTAAGGAGTCCCTATCGGTTCACCGGCTGTGAGTCCTGTTAGAACTAGGGAGCCCGTCCGGAGGATGTAGAACGGGTTCATATCCGCCGCGGCCTCAGGACACCTCAAGGTGGCTCCGAGTATTAAAAACCCTTAAGATTGGATCATATAAATGCCCCTTCCCTTCTCCCCCTCCCCATACATACCATTTGCAATAATGCATATCTTATTAAGGTTTATAAAATATAAATAAATTAACAATTTTTAACCGACTTCAAAAACTGTATGACTGCATCTGTATAAGTTTTTTTTAATTTTCACTCATTATTCCGAAACGGCTTAAGCGATTTTGGTGGTATTTTTTTTGCATATGATATGAACATTTTCATCAATAAATACGTTTTCCGTTGAAACATTTTTCATTTTTAATATCTTCAATTACTTGGGGATGATTCTATTAGTTTGATTAAAAAACTTTTAGCGTAAGTAAGGCAACTAAAAATATAAAACATAAAAAAACTATAAAAATAAATAAAGAGTAATATGAATCTTAAAATGAAATTTTAAGTAATATGAATCGATTGTTTATTCATTTTAAGTTATTCCTTCAAATATCACTTCAAGAAAAATACTTGTTTTGTCGATTGGTTTTTGTTATGCTATTATTTGTTTTTTTTCACATTCCTAAGGGTGGAGGGTTAAAGATCAAATCCATCTTCAACTCTTGGAAGATAGCGGTCGAGGGGACGGAAGGTCTACCACATCCAGTTCGCAGAATAAAAAAATATAAATATTATGAATGATTTTAACCCCGTGATAACGCACATCGTCGATAGTTATCTATTTTGAATTTATTGTATATATTTCCGCATCCTGCAAATGACGACGTCACAGATGGACGACAAAGTATTAAGTAAAATAAATAAATAAAAGATAAGTACACAACGATGTGCGTAAAATTAACCCTGAGACGCAAAATAGTTTAGTTACAACTTTTTTACTACATGGGTCACTTTGCACCCGATCTCTAGGCCTTCGCGGCGTATGCACAACTCGCCGAATCAAATCTATATATATATATATATATATATATATATACAGGGTGTCCCAAGACAATTCCCGATAAAAAAAACCAGTTAATTGGTCCTGCAATTTCTAGTGTTATTTGCTAAAAAAAACTTTATCAAACTCCATCATGGTTACCGAGAAATAAAATTGGAAACTTTACTTGAAAATAGGAAAAGGATCATGTAGTAATGTGTTTTTTTTTTGAGCGCTCAGCGTCGTCGTACGCCGTAACGGTGTTAAGGCCATTATCGATCGTCGCAATATTGGAATTCGTGCGCTGATCGTATTTACATTATCTGTTAAAAAATATAATTAATTTAGGGATTATTTTATATCGTTTTTTTTTATTTTCTTACTCATAGGTTTACACGACACCCCCTTAAGTCTTCGGGAGTGGTCTTGGGACAGCCTGTATATATGATTCAATTATATGATTAAATCCTGTATATATGATTAAATTAGAAGAGTACACATAGGTAATTGAGATGATGGCAGCCATATGACATTAGGGTGTGTTTGTGCCCGAATGCGAATGTGTCAGTCTGTTTTTTTAATTTAATTTTAAATATTATGTTACCTACATTTTTTGAATTGAATAGCGATGCAGAAATTATATATAAGAGCTGTTTTTCAGCCCAATAAACCTGAAACTGGGTTTCGGCTGGCATATATTAAAATGTATTGTTTAATGAAATAAAGGTCGTTCAGCGGTATTGAAAAAAAAAATGTGTAAAGATACCTATACTATATGAAGATGAAGATGTTTGTGAGAGTCAGCTACTAAAAATCAAATAAAAATAAAGAAATGATTCCGTTGGTGACGATGACATTGTTACGTTTAACCCCCCCGCGTTCACGTCGCGCGGTTGAGTCATTAATGAAGCCGTCAAGTTCTTCGTATCCAGATCCAAAGGAGATAAATAGCTTTGATGAATCGTGGTTATGATGACCCTCGTCGAGTCCAATCAGTGCAAAAAACCTTTCGCGGAATACTCCCACGCTGCCCAGGTTATCCCGCAGTCCGACGCAACCCGACCGCATCCCAGCATGACAAGAGCCACGAAACTTTCTGGAGAAGGGTTTGGTAAAGTTTATAAATATACGTCCCGGAATATTATGAGGTCAATTTAACACCCACGCTGCGCGCTAGGGTTTAATTGAATAATTAAGTGACAGTTTGAAGGTTGGGCGGTGTTTTTTTATATTACGGATTTATAATTTGATATGATTCGAAAAATTTCATTTATGTATAAACATTTTAAATATAACTCGAAAAGAAATATACCTACAGTATTATAACAAAAAAAAAAATTTAAAGCTGTTGTAATTAATTAGTCAATGAATAGGTGTTATTTAAACATAAATTATTGATCATTTGCAGCTCAGCCCTGCCTTACTTTAGAAAATAGAAATGAACGGAAGTCAAAATTAATATTTTATTAGGTTTGTGGTAACTATTTTCTGCTAAAATGATTTTATTAGAAAAGCTACCTACTGCATTGGGACACGGGTACCATAACGTGACTTCCGGAAAATGTCGACATATCTTCGCGTTTCACATCCGTCAGAACTCAAACCACCTTCAGTTTAAAAGTTTATATATTTATATATCTATCTATTTATGTCACTTTCTTAGGGACACGATTACACCAATCACTTTCAAATAGACACATAAAATTTAAGGGCACAAAATCTCGGTCAAGCGCAGAATCAGACCAGGGGGTCGGTAATGGGGGAGGGGGTGTTCGAAAAAGTGACATTTTGCTATAACTTATAATATAAGATATCGAAAATAAAATAATAAATATTAAACAAATAATAAAACATTTATTATTCGTAATATAAATACTGATATTTTGTGTTAAATTTAAAAAAAACTTTTAATATTTTCAGTCCTGCTACTAAATTGTTTTCTCAAAATTCTCCGTTAAAAAACTTTGCAAAGAATAATGAGTCTTGCGGCCTCTCTATTTTATATATTTATATATATATATATATATATATATATATATATATATATATATAACCTGTCGATTGTGGGTCGGAAATTATAACCGTGAATTTTTAAACCTGAGATTGATTTATTAATTCATACAATAAATTGTTATCCTATATTATTATCTTATCTATTCTAAAAATAAATTTAAGGAATGGCTATTAGGTAAGCCATTGTATAATCTTTGGTTTGATAACCAAATTTTTAAAATAAAAAGCTTAATGTACGACGCTTGAATTAATGTGTGTTTACGAGTACTCGTAAATATTATTTTTGAAGAATTTACTAATTTTATTATCGTGGACTGTTATAGCGCCTCCCCGACTACTTTATTGTCGGGGAGGCGCTATGAAGCGCACAGTTGCGATTGCCTTATTGACATTGTTGTTTCTCTTTATGCGATGCCACTCATCTTTAACACTGTGAATAGCACATTAAGCACAATTTAAAAAAAAAAATATGCGTACGGCGAACTCAGTCATTAATACTACACTCGATAATAGTCATTCGATACCTATAACACCTAATTCAGTGAGGTTGATGCACTTGACCTAAATCGTGGCGAGTTTCTTTCAAAAATCCGAACTATTTCATGCGAGTCTGATTTCAAAATCAACCCTTTACATATTAAACATTAATTTCTCTATACACACATACACGATGTTTATACATACACTCATACACAACCACAAACACCCTCACCACACTTTTCTACCATACACATCACATATTTTTTTACCGCGTTGGCTTTAATTGCCCCTATTAAAAAGTGTATATGCTACTAACTTCACTGTATGCTAACCTGTTTAATAAATAAATATCAGTATGTTCTTTTTGAGAGTAGGTCGTAGATGGAATGATCTTACTTGTTTTAGGTTCGTGAAACATCCTTAATATGTATATATATATATATTTTTGTTTTTTGTAATATTTGTATTCCGTGGAGCGGTAGCAGGTAATGGATTTAAGAAATAGTCGATTTGCTCCGGCCGCTAACCCTGGATCAAATTCCCTCGCCTTCTTTATAGCATCCTGGCGCCAGCGGCGGCGGCTGCAGTGCCTACTAAAATGTAACGTCCTCTCGTCCGCCGCGCCGTTCGTCGTTACCCCGGCTCAGCACCGACCTTATAGTAGGTATGTACCGCACCACAACCGACTTCCTCTTGCTAATTCAGTCTTCCAGACAAACTACTAAACATTGCTATTTGCGCAAAGGCGTGAAAATAATTTTAAGGGTCATACAGTCGTGATTGGTGTTGGGAAGAGGTGGTTCAACAAGTAGGCGCCAGATGGCCAAAGGATACAGTCAAAGATGGCCCAAAAAATTATACACACATCAAGATTTATTTTTTTATTCAGCTTACACTATAAAAATAAAAGAAGGTTCCATTGATCCTTAAATATAAAAAAAATATTAATATTAATAAAAAACATAAATTAGATACATTAATCTAATTTATATTTTTTTATGTTTTAAATTATCATGGGTTTGGAGAAATTCTTTGACGCAAAGGCATAAATAACGTCAAACTACGATGTCTTAACAATTAAAAAAAACTTATATGTGAAATCATTTTACTTTGACGCGCTAAAATCTAAATATTTATATGGGATCTATTATTCACTTTATAATACAATTAAGTTTATTAAATTATTTACTTATTTAAGTTTATTAAGTTAAGTTATTAAGGCTTAATTAAGTTTATTAAACTTTCTCTTGCTACGGCGAATGCCATTTAATATCAACTACTTCTTTACATTGTTAAGTAGTAGTAAATTATTTAACCAAAACCTGTCGTCTTATAGCTAGCCCTACAAGCGTCATTAAAGGCATCTCCTATCCAGACCACTCGCGCATATGGTGCAAACTTGTGATGGGTTGCTTCATTTCCTATCTACACTTTTAACCCATTCAATGTGCATTTTGGATGGAAATAGAGACAGCAATGGGATATTTTTTAGATCTGAGTAGATTAAAATAAAAAAAAACATGCAATGGTATCATGACATTCCTTCGACTCATCATAAATGTTAACGCCATTTTAGTAATTTGTTTTACTTAATTTTAACATGCGGCTATTAATAAAACAACACGGACATAATATTTCAATTGAATAATAATTATTATTTTATAATACGTTCTAACAACTCTGCTGTCATATTATTGAAATTCGAATATGATACTCGAGCGCTCTATCGAACTGACAATGTTTCATTAATCAGTACTAAAAAAAATTGACTAATATTATTCGACCAGCTGCCGATATCTAAATCTAAACGATATTGTATATCGATCTACATACGAAAATTATTTTTTTCGAATTTGTGGTGTAAAAGTAGCGAAAGTTTGGGAGCCCGTGCTTTAGATTATAGTAATCGTGCAAAAGCGCCTGGTCTTACGATAAAAGGTCTCATTGTAACTTATCTACGCGTTTAGTTTTATCTGTAGGCACAGAAGTTAATACTAAACTAAGATATCGAAACGTAACCAAACGCTTTTAGTGCTGCAAGGGATTTATTGACGCGTCCAAACCGCAGATAAATAAAAACAGTGACCTACTCTCACTTATAGTGCTTTTGTTTACAGATCAGGGTTGCTAAGAATAATGTGTTGTTTAATATTCACCTTATGAATAGTTGACCATTTTGAAAATGTAGCATTCACCAACTTTTCTAAACGATATCCGAGTGGCTGCTACTTCAGAGTCAACGCTATAGTCGATAAAAAAACAAACCGATCCAATAGCCTATAGTGAAATTAATTCTAACTATCCTACCATAATCCCGCGTACTATTTACGGCGAACTGGGCAACCCAGAGAAGCTGTTATGGGGGATGTTCGTAGTAAAATGTATCTCTTTAATTTATAAGCTAGATTTTTTAAATATTTTATTTACATTATAATTTTAATATCTATTTTTCTTTAGCGTAATTGGTAAAATATGTCAATTTTAAATAAAAAATAAAGTTAGGTACATTTTGGGTAGGTAGGGTTTTTTTTTTAGGTAGGGTTTAGTAAACATTTGCTTTGTGATTAGGCAGTCACCGCATTTATACCTACAAAAGTGACTTGTCAATTTTAAGCAGTCTGTTATAAATATATATTTTAATAACCGTATATTTATGTGTTATTATTTATTACAAATAATTGTAATTGTATGTTGCGCAGTGTGACGGTTATGTTTATAGGAACGATGCTTTTAGTAAAGTCTATTTTAGTACGGGCTTTGCCTAGTTAGGTAGTACTTTGCATTATATGTAATTGATGTCAAGTTACTGTCGAGAAATAAATAAAAAATAATAACGTTCTGATCCTTGGTTTTGGATAATTTGAATAAGGTGCTCCGAGCCGGGCGAGTCGAGTCGCTCGCGCCGCCACCGGCTCACGCTCCCCAGTTGTTTGCCGTGCCTTTGGGCGTGTGCGCGTGTACGTGCACGGCCCGGCCGCCGGAGCGCGCGCGCGTGTGCGTCCCGAGCGCCCGCCCGTCGCAACGTCGGCCCGGTGAAATCGCGCTCCGGCTCTCCGGCTCCCCGGCCCGCGTATAGTCGCACTCGCACTCGCCTTCGCCGCCGCCGTCGCCGTCGCAGTGCTCTCCGTCCGTCCGCGCGCCGCTCCGGTGACGCAATCCGTTTATTCCGCCGACTGTACCGCGCCGCGTCGCATCGTGCGATACTCTATCTCTATCGACTAGATAGTGCAACGGAATTCTCAACTCTCGGAATTCTAAACAGTGCGACGTTTGTTTTGTGGACATCGTTTTGTGTGCCTTTTTTGTTGGATCCGCTTGGATGATTGTCGACCTTCAGTACAACACTTTCCAGACCAACCTCGCCAAGGCCTTTTCCAAAGTAAGTCACTTTTCATTTAGGTTTTTCTCTGGTTATGACGGAATACTAACGATGCAAAGGAAATCCAGCACTAGCTTACGAGTAATTAATTTTTTTTGTTAAATGGCCACTTAATCAAGAGTTCAACCATTCGACTATAACCAAACATCTAACCAATAGGTTTAATTATATCGCCATTAATTAAAGTTTCGTTCCTATAACTTTAAAAATTCCCGCGCGAACGGCCCCTTTTGTTTATGTCAAACTTTCTGAAACTATTTAGATTACTACCACTCATATGTATTCATTTGGGTACTATATGCTTTTTAAAAATATATCGAGGAGAAAAAAACACGTGTACTTACCTCGGCATATTTAGCTGTCGAAATTTAACAGAAAAAAACAAAATTTTTAACAAATTAGCACACTTACATATTTTAACATAGGCTTTGGAAACTGAATTAATAAGTTTTGATAGCAAAGTTGTAACAAACTAGACAAAACTACTGTAATTTTGGTATGTAAACATATGTGCTACCAATTGGCGGCCAAAACATAACCGAATATTTACCTAACATTTAGTCAAAGTTAAACTTAGGTACGTTTTGATAAATGATCATAAGTTTTTACAACTTAAGTAAATAAATTATATTATAAAAACATTCTGGTGTACAAAATAGCTTGCACAAAACTTAGTACCTATAACACTAAAACCACTTGCATTTTGGTAGTTTCTTAAGAAATGTGTACTCGTACACAGCCAAATAATCATTTTAGTAGGGCCGCCCAAATAACATAACAAAATAGAAGTTAGGGTGCATCATATCCATTTAAATTTCATTAGGTATATAGTATTAATATTTTTTTTTAAAACGCATTTTTTTATACGCCAATGAAAAAAAAAATATCTTCAGAGTATCCGTTGTCATAAAACAAACCGTTCAATAATTTACAATTTCGCAGTCACCAAATCAAATAAATAATATATTGATTCAAAATCGAAATAATTGTTTTTAAAATAAATTATTTCTAGTTTCTTCTGCATACAGTAGATTACAACATGCGAATGCGTTGAATTCTTTTTCACACATCTAACCTAGCTAGGTAACCGTCATTTTATTTTATAAACATCTTTTCTAAACTCTGTATTGATTTGTGTTATGATTTATATCCTGGTAATATTTATATAATACTAGCTGACCCGGCCACGCGTTGCTGTGGCTAAAGTTTTTGTTATATTACATTATAGTAAACAATCTAAGAGGAACAATAAGAGAACATCAGTCACGGAGTCCACTATGCTTTTTCACACAGATGGTATTTGTAAAAAAATATGCTGATCTCCTTATTTGACTTTCTACTACTATAACCCTTTAGTACAATGAAATTATTTACGAACTAAGACGACAATGATGATGTTGGTATACAAATTCACTGGATTGAGATTGATTTGAAGGGGAAGTACGTTGAACACAATTAATTAAAATGTTCTTACACTTGATACTAAGCAGAAATCAATAGGTAAAAAATAAAAATTTATCAGATTTATTATTTCCATTTAATTTTATAACAAATATAAGTATATTACAGTATAATACAGTAAATAACATGTGACGCTTAAACTCATGAATGAGGTAGGCAAGGCAGACAGTCTTAAACTTTTAAACATTAATATCTTTTTTTTTGAATTATAAATACTTTCAATTTCAATTTAATTTAACACCAATCGGTGCACAATGTTTTTGGTTAACCTGTCTTTAGCTAACACAAATAGATTCGACGGTTTCCCAACACGTGAACACGCAACATATAGTTGCCCATGAGAAAAACATGGATTTTCCAAATCTAAACCACAAATGGACATTGTTTGACCTTGAGATTTATTTATAGACATGGCGAAAGCTAAACGAATTGGAAACTGTAGCCTTTTGAAGGGTATGGTAGAATCTGATGGTATCATCGGAATACGTGGCAGCAGGACCACTTTTCCTTTAAACTTCCCAGCCAAAATGGTTGCTTCAAGAATGTTTCCGGTGATCTTTTTGATGACCAAACGCGTACCGTTACATAATTGAGGTGGATTCAAATTACGGAGGAGAATAATAGGGGAACCAATCTTTAATCGAAGATTATGTGGTGGCATTCCAGGGATATCTAATGAATTTAAAAATTCAATCGGAAAATTTACACTTTCATTTTCATCAACAACAGTATCGATTGATTTAAAAGACATCAGATCGCCTGGTAACAACTGTTGTATCTGGAAGTTAATTTCGTCAACATCAACGTTTTTGGCTGCCAAAATCGCCCGTTGACTAAGCCATTCATGATTCAAATAATTATTCTGTATATCCGGGAAAATACTCTGAATCAATTCAGTTTTATCCTGAACAACAGTGCAAAAATTGTCTGGTAGTTTAATGCATTGCGTATTTGGTTGCAGTTTTATTTTACCGTTCCCAATATCTAGTAGTTGTTCGGAAAATATTAGTGCTGATGGATCATTTTGCAATTGTACTCGCATATTTATGGTCAATCGAAGTGTTTCAACACTTCGCCATAAGAATGATTGTTTCAAACATGCATTAATCTCATCCGCGAAAGTAGAGCGAGGTATAACCGGTAAGGTCTGCCGGAAGTCACCAGACAAAAGTAAGATAGCACCACCGAAAAGTTTATTATTGCTGTTTAAATCTTGCATAGTTCTGTTTAATGCTTCAAGTGAATATTTGTGTGCCATTGTGCACTCATCCCAAATTATTATAGAACTCTTCCGCAACACTGCAGCTATTCCACTATTCTTTTTGATGTTACACATTGCATCTGGTTTATTATGAACGTCCAATGGCAGCTTGAATGTTGAATGTGCTGTTCGCCCACCATCCAGTAAAGTAGCCGCAATGCCTGACGATGCTAATGCTAATGCGATTTTTTGTTGCGACCGTATTTTGGCAAGAATCAACGATATTAAAAATGTCTTACCGGTTCCACCGGGTGCATCCAAGAAAAAAAAACCGCCTTGTTCAGCAGCAACAGCCAGCATAATCCGATCATAAATAATTTTTTGTTCTGCTGTCAGTAATGGTTCACTGTTCATGATAATTGTTGCTAAACTTCCATGGTCATATTGATTTTCTCGTTGTAAATCGGTATTGACTAAGTCGGTGGCTGGACGATTAGGTGATGGCATACCATAATGATTAAGTGGTAAATTTGAAATAAGAACACATAAATCCTCGATCAAGACCAATGCTTCATTGTACATCTCTGGTGTATAATCTATGTGTTGGCATTGATTTGTTTGTCTAATTCGGTGCAAGATGTCTTCTGTCATACAATTTTTATATTTTTCCCACAAAGTTTGTGCTTGCGAGGGATAACATGTCGCCAAAATAATTGCAAACAACTGACGAATGTTATTCGGTGTTGATGTCAACGCAGCATCAGCAAGCGTTAAGTCCCAATGGTTATCGTCTTCTAGCAATTGCAGTTCACGACATGCATCCTGGTATGTATTGAATACTCGACCATTAGCTGTTCGTAAAAATTCAAAAGACGTTGGTCCGGGAACATTCACCAATAACAAACGTAAATAGAAGCACTCACGTTGCTTTGGATGTACCGTGTAAAGTCTCCCCAATGTCTTAGCTTTGAATATGCCTGTAATGGAAGGATGTGGTTTTCCTTGTTTCCGTGGCTCCCATTTTTTACTGGATTTGTTCCATGTGAAATAACGTGGAACATCACCATACACCAATGTCTTCGCGAATTGGCCAAAAACATCAGGTTTTTGACACAATGTAAAAAATTCAGTTAGAGTCGTTTTCGGAGCTTCGAACGCTCTTTGGAGAACATTTTCTTCAGTGAAGTATACACGTTGACCGTTTTCAAGATGTATTGCCAGATGTTGGACAGCAGGATCTCTTTCGTGGATGGGAAAGCTGAGAATATGCCAAATAGCTTCATTGCTGCTAATGTATCTGCCCATTTGGTATCGTGCTATTTCGTCATTTTTATTTATGTTTTTTACTTCAAATATGGCCAAATCACTGTCTTTGTTTACATATTTACAAATATACTTAATTGATTTAACTGAACTGCAAAGCTCAACATTGATATGAGCTTTGTAAGTTTTTGAAAGTAGTGGTGAGTATGGTACCACCCACTGATTATCAAACTCAACTTGATTTGGAAAGTTCGGCAGTCGCATTGTAAATGTGTGGCCACCATTCTCAGTACTTCTGCGGCGATACATTGGATAACCATCAATATCCGTGATCGTGTCATTCGTATGCGGCTTTGGGAAGTTTTTTTACATTTTCCATTTTCCATGCACGGTGACGTCATGTTGAAAACACCGCATGGCCCATGGATCATGTGTTTGGTGACAATATCAAATAATTCTTGATCAATTAATGGGTCTGGAATTTCGGCTGAAATTATTTGATCGATTTCTTCAGGACGGATTCTATCTTTAAGCCAAACCAAAATGTGGGCATGAGGCAAACCTCGCTTTTGCCACTCTATCGTATACAGCCAACAACGTGTGATACCAAAAATTGTATATTTAACAATAAAATCAATTAAGGATTTCAATTTTTGTTTAAACACACGTGCAGTTAAATCATGACGATGAATGGCTTGTTGTCCTGGCAATAGTAAAGTTTGTATCTCTTCCCAATTCGGATTACATGTGAATGTAATAAATAAATCCGGTCGGCCGTAATGACGTACGTAAGTCATCGCATCTTGTATGTATTCCTGCATGTTCCGTGGACTGCCGATGTAGCTTGAAGGTAAAATGAAAGCATTACCGATGTCATTGGGATTTAAATTTCCATCGATGTTTCCAGCAACAGCATCTCGTAAGTGAATATATTCTTCCGATCGTAGTTTTGCCTGGTTGAATCGAAGGAATCGCAAGCGTTCGCTTTCGACCTTAGCATACATATCAACAATGTATTGATGGAACAGCTGACGATATCGAAGGATATAATTGTCTTGATGTTGTCTAACCATTATTCGGTGTGCGTAGTAGTTCATTGAGCTAACTTTATTATTTCTGTAATCACCTAAAAAAATAAATAATAAAATGCAATACGAAATTAAAATCTATACATACAGTAAGAAAGTAAATAGATAATTGTCAAATTTACCGGTATTTGGATCATACTGATTGATATTAAGGTGATATTCATCTTGTCCTTGCCAAAATATCAATGGATATTGTAGTGCGTCATATGAACGGTGTAGATCCGAAATCGTACTGACAGTGTTGTCTCGCCGTGTAATGTTTATAGATCTTTTGTCAACTGGATCACCAACCATGATAACAGCAACCTCATCAACAGTTGGAGCGTTGAATCTACCAGCATGTTCACCTAATGGTACTTTGTCGGCTTTTATGACGATTTGATAATTGTCATTTTGCAGTCGTGGCGAAACTCTTTTGATCAATTGAATTAGTTGATTGTGATCTTCTAAAAAAATTCCAATAATATCACAATTGCTCTTTCCTCTGCTTGTTCAATAAAATTATACAGGCACCGAGTCGTCACGCGCTCTTCACAATCGCCCATAAAATAAAAAGGTATCGACATCTGTCAGTTTTATGACTGCCAAATAATATCAGACAAATAATTAGCAATAAATTAAAATATGCCGATTTGATAATTGTCATTTTGCAGTCGTGGCGAAACTCTTTTGATCAATTGAATTAGTTGATTGTGATCTTCTAAAAAATTTTCCAATAATATCACAATTGCTCTTTCCTCTGCTTGTTCAATAAAATTATACAGGCACCGAGTCGTCACGCGCTCTTCACAATCGCCCATAAAATAAAAAGGTATCGACATCTGTCAGTTTTATGACTGCCAAATAATATCAGACAAATAATTAGCAATAAATTAAAATATGCCGATTTGATAATTGTCATTTTGCAGTCGTGGCGAAACTCTTTTGATCAATTGAATTAGTTGATTGTGATCTTCTAAAAAATTTTCCAATAATATCACAATTGCTCTTTCCTCTGCTTGTTCAATAAAATTATACTGGCACCGAGTCGTCACGCGCTCTTCACAATCGCCCATAAAATAAAAAGGTATCGACATCTGTCAGTTTTATGACTGCCAAATAATATCAGACAAATAATTAGCAATAAATTAAAATATGCCGATTTGATAATTGTCATTTTGCAGTCGTGGCGAAACTCTTTTGATCAATTGAATTAGTTGATTGTGATCTTCTAAAAAATTTTCCAATAATATCACAATTGCTCTTTCCTCTGCTTGTTCAATAAAATTATACAGGCACCGAGTCGTCACGCGCTCTTCACAATCGCCCATAAAATAAAAAGGTATCGACATCTGTCAGTTTTATGACTGCCAAATAATATCAGACAAATAATTAGCAATAAATTAAAATATGCCGATTTGATAATTGTCATTTTGCAGTCGTGGCGAAACTCTTTTGATCAATTGAATTAGTTGATTGTGATCTTCTAAAAAATTTTCCAATAATATCACAATTGCTCTTTCCTCTGCTTGTTCAATAAAATTATACAGGCACCGAGTCGTCACGCGCTCTTCACAATCGCCCATAAAATAAAAAGGTATCGACATCTGTCAGTTTTATGACTGCCAAATAATATCAGACAAATAATTAGCAATAAATTAAAATATGCCGATTTGATAATTGTCATTTTGCAGTCGTGGCGAAACTCTTTTGATCAATTGAATTAGTTGATTGTGATCTTCTAAAAAATTTTCCAATAATATCACAATTGCTCTTTCCTCTGCTTGTTCAATAAAATTATACTGGCACCGAGTCGTCACGCGCTCTTCACAATCGCCCATAAAATAAAAAGGTATCGACATCTGTCAGTTTTATGACTGCCAAATAATATCAGACAAATAATTAGCAATAAATTAAAATATGCCGATTTGATAATTGTCATTTTGCAGTCGTGGCGAAACTCTTTTGATCAATTGAATTAGTTGATTGTGATCTTCTAAAAAATTTTCCAATAATATCACAATTGCTCTTTCCTCTGCTTGTTCAATAAAATTATACTGGCACCGAGTCGTCACGCGCTCTTCACAATCGCCCATAAAATAAAAAGGTATCGACATCTGTCAGTTTTATGACTGCCAAATAATAACGGACAAAAAATTAGCGATAAATTAAAATTGCGACTATAATTTGAGATTTAAACTATCCTATCTCTCAAGTGCACATCGAACTGCATATGGTGTTCAAATTTTATTATAATCGGTTAAGTGGTTTAGGAGTCCATTGAGGACAAACATTGTGACACGAGATTTATATATATTAAGATATTCAGGGACAGGGCCAGATCTGGAAAAAAATTCGGGGTGGGGGGGGAGGGGAATGTTATGATCTATTTACAATCAAATTCGACTTATTAATATTTGTTTTAAACGAATTTTCCGCAGACGCACATTTCCACATTTATTGATTTTCCTTTCTTTGATTCTTCCTTTGATTGGATGTGCCATAACACGCAAAAAAAACTTTGTTTTGGTTTAAGGTTGATTTATTTATTTATCCTGCTTTAAAAGACCATTGTACAGTTACACTTTCAATTATGTCCAATGGAAAAAAGCATAGTCTCTTTTAAATACTAAAAATATAAAAGTAATTTAAAATTAATATTTGTTATGATATGGTTACAAATTGCAAAATGTGTACTAGTGATATGTTAATCAAATTCCATTCGCTATTGGACTTTCGTCTAATATTTTTCAATACCTGTTTTAAAATATAATCTTCAGTGTATAAAAGCTAAACATCAAAAAAAAGTTTTTTTTCCATTGTCTCCTTAACGTTATCAATAAAAGTGTTGTCATAAAATATGTTAATATTGAATATGTATTTGAATGTATTATATAAATTTTATTAAATAAGTAAAAAGTGGGAACAAATTAGTTCACATAGAAACCCGCAAAGGTTTAGTGAACAAACGAATAGAATATGTACTTTGTTTATAAATAAAGAATTCACAAAAAAAAAAAACATTTTTTCTAGCATTTGATTTCACTCTTGATATTTTTTTAGTTTTAGCATTAATTTTATAATGGTTTTAGATAACCTCAACCTCATACATTATTTTTGGAAGTATTATTGTATTAATAGTAGATTATAGTGTTCTGCATTCAAATTTTATTATTAAAAAATTAAATAAACTTAAAAACTAATTAATATTATATTATGTACCGACAAACGAAATTGTATTGTTGCTCATAATATTTAAATTAATGTTCAAAATTACTGCCAATAAATAAAATAAATAAATAGGTGTCTCCCAAAAAATAATTACGAGGTGTAGTATTAAACAATTATTAATGTCTTTTTTTATAACCTCATAGAAGCATGTTGCCAATTCACAGATAGCGCACGGTTTTGTAGTTAATTTTTCAAAAACCTAAAGAATATTTAATAAAATCCATTAAAATGTATGCGTTAAATAAAATAATAAAAACAATGGTACATCCGAACTTATCAAAAACCAATTAAATATTTACTTCTAGTGAGTATAAAATTAGTGTTTAACTTGTGCAAGAGAGATAGAGAGCTGGAGAGCGAGAGGAAGAGGAAATTACATCTTAACGTTTCTTTTTTAATAAGTTTTTTGAACACCACTAGATTAATATTAAATATATAATTTCTGGATATTTTAAATTTAAGGTTGAACACTTTCTATAAACGGGAAGTAGAAAGTTACAGTTAACTGCACCTGACTTTATTTTGAATGCATCAGCATCAGCGTTCAAATTTATGAAATAGAGAAGAATTGAATATACTTCCAAAGTGCGTAGAGGACTTTATTTTAACCCACTTTAATTTTGGATACATGTGTCGCGTATTTAGCTCAGTTAATTGGTAGTTATTTGTGTCTAATCCATCCAAACAAGATTTCTAACGTCTTTATTAGATTTTTTTTTTTATTTTCTAGTATTCACAGCTTTTGTGAGTACTACATAAAATCCGTGTTGATATTTCTTTATACCTTACATGTGGATCTGATGCAAGAGCTATTCTGCAAGAACTGAAATTCATTTTCCTGTTTCCGTTTTTTGTATGTCAATCAACTCTCCAGGGTTAATAAGGCGAGTCCTACATTACAGAACCAGGACAAGGGAATATAGAAAACGGGGCAATGAATTTCTTATTATTATTGCATCTTGGTCAATTCTCGCAATTTTGATATTCCGTGCTGGCCTGGGAATCAACCCGATTATGTATATCTCATAATTATCTAAGTTGTCTTATATGGAATTAAAAAAAAATCCTTTCGGCACGCCGAAGGGCTAAGGTGGATATCACCGGATCAAAGTAGGAGATAGGAGAACTCCAATTGTACGAACTTGTATTAAGCGTTGCGCGATCCGCTCCCCGCGCAGCATCCCGCCTTGTGCAGCGAGAGTGCGTATACTGAGTCCCCCTTTATACTGTGCCGTAAGAGTTGCTTATATCAAAAATTGTTTCAAACAAATATTGTAGGGAAGTTACAGGCTTACAATTTAGATTTTGAATGGATTTGATGCCGTACTTATTAAGGGAGGTATAATTTTTTGAATTTTGAAAAACTACTTTATCCTACCCCTAGGATCAATGGTTGGTGTTATCAAAAAAGTTTACTTAGGTAAGTTTTAGGCCCTCTTCTAAAGGGAATAATATAAGATTTGAATGAATTTGATTAGATTTTGTTATTTAGTGCATGTAGGAAATAAATAAGTAAATTAAATGTCTATCAAAACTTCAGACAGAATATCTTATTAACTAAATACAAGAACCGAGAAAATAAAACTACAGAAGAAAGATGCATTGATTCTGTTTTTTCAAAATTTTACTATAACATTACAGTGTTTCTCTTTTTACGAGACGTTAGATGAGATATAACAACGTATTTTTAAAACAGAGGTTCCCAAAGTGGTCCGAATCCTGGGGGAGGGTGGGGGGTCCATGGGGAAAATAAGTTTAGGAATCATTGTTTTCGAAAACATACAGATAAGGCATGTCATATGAATCGTCCTTGTAAAACACCTGTAGTTTCCCCCTTCGGTTTCGCGCGCCGCAAAGTGGCGTACTTCGTCCTCAAAGATCAAGAGGGCGGTTCAAGCCGTCGGCAAACCGGCAAATTGCAGTTGCGAAAGTGAAAATGCGAATTATTAGAAAATTCGAACGGCAGACGCGCGACGGAGGCAAATAATGAAAAGCACGTGTTTCTCGTTTGGCCGCGACTTATCCGCGGCCGCGGCCTATATACTCTCACCCGCACACCGCGACGTTTATCGTCCCGCACACACACACACACACACGCGCGCTCTTCGCCTGTGTGCGTGCCGTGTGGCAGATTGAATAAATACGTAGTTAAAAATCTCAATCAGCTGTTCGGCCGGCTGTGAGGGTGTGTGTGTGTGTGTGTGTGTGAGTGTATTGCATTCCGCGGGATTCCCTTCCGTCTGCCGGCCACACGAAACCATAGATAATTTATTACGGACGTCAAAGTTTTTTTTATCGATAATGACAGGCCGTTTATCGGCTCTTATTTTTTCCCTTCACTTCAATGTTGCCAACAACCTTCTTTTCGATGAGGTCCGTCAGTCATCATCATCAGTCGGAATGAATCCTCGTCGCTTATTGGACTATAGAAAAGTGTAAAGTCGCGTTAGTACAGAGTCTGCGGTCGTTGCTTGTGTGTTACCTAACTCAATCGACTGTACTGAGTCCAGCACCGTTAGTCATTCCAGGCCTCGGAGATAAGACGAAGAGCATAGAACTAATCTAATTTTCCCACTTCAATACAGTTAGGCGGATTTGGTTAGCACTTTCGTTTACTGGTTATGCGAGAGGAATATTATCCAGAGAAACTTATCAAGTCGAGGTACTGCGGTCGTGGTAGTTGGACTATTGACCCGAAGGGGTGCGAATCTGCACATGGTCATATCATTTTTAACGATTCATTACCAATATCTCTCGTGACCGCACAAGGCACATTTGCCCTAAAATAATTTTATATGACCTAGGTCATAGCAAAAATAAAAATTCGATCTAGTGGTTCTTGAGTTTATCGCGTACACTTCTACAATTTTAGAAAATTATTTGCATTATGGTATAAAATTAATAATTATGTAATTAATCCGCAAAGATTTGTACAAGTATATTTTTTCATTGGTAATCTACCTGATAATTAACAAACCAGAAACAAATCATTTTACCCTAATCAAAGATGCTTCTCAATTTTATTAACTTCGATTGAAATATCATATAATTTTAATCTTATTTTACAAAACACGCGATATAATTTATTTACGTAAATATTAAGTTTTATAGACGCGACATAACCCATTCGAAAGTGGCGCACAAAGAATAGGCAAATTTGGCATATCTAAAAAGTCGACTATAGTCCACGATCCATTTCGTTGGGTATCTGATTGTGCACCCATGCACACATGCACACACCCTCAAACCCACACACACACATACACATTAACACACGCTTACATTCATTTACACACCCTATTATATTCACAGATTATAACGCTCATACAATGTTGTCACTATAAATTAGATCCTAGTTTGTTCTGTTAAAAGTATATGTTAAATTGGAGATGCCTATTTATCTATTTCTATGTAACTGTCATTATGTATAGCTGTAACCATTACACATATAAATAAATAAGATTATTTCCGTTTTAAAATCCAAACTTGTCGAAAACGAGTAAAAACAGACTATTTCAGCAGACTAAATGGGTTAGTACGTCATTTTTGAAAAGCAAAATAGTTTAGGTATGCGGAGTCTATAAATCTTAATATGACAATGATTATATTCATCCTTTTCCTATAGATTTCCTCGCTCATAAATAATCTTCTGGGTAAAATAATTTTAATATTTCTCGTAGACACCGCGTAATATTAATTTTTATACCACAATTAAAATGAAATCTGTAATCAAGCGATATTTAAAAAAAAAACACGTTATAAGGCGACACCGTTGAAATCACCCTATTATTCTAGCGCAACGAATAGCTGCGTTAATGAAGCTGTGACGAAATCGCCATTTAAGAATCAGGCTATTTTGAAATCGCGTTAACGGTGCCATACTAGACATGGGCGCATTTTCAACGAAAACCCCTCCAACCCTCAACCTCGAGGTCTGCAGAGTGAGGTCCACTCGTGCCGCCAATCGCCGCCCGCTTCCTTATCAGCGGCTTACCTCGGTCCTGGTCATCACGGTTGAAGAGGTCAGCTTATCGGACACAGAAATAGCCATTCGCTGCCAACTGGAATTACGTTTTTGTTTATTCTCTTGCCGGCGCCTTAAGATTATTTATTTATTTATGTTAGTAGGTAACGCAAAACTATGATTAACTGCGCTTAAAAACATCCCACAAAAATGTAGGGTTTGCCATTCACGAGAAAAAGAATTTAAACTTACAATAATCTTTATTTAAATTTAGCTTAACGGTCATTGCGACCAGGCCTAGTCTAGAACTAGTATATTCATTAGTCATATGATAATCTCAATTCAGAAAGTGTAGTTATCAACTAATTATTTGCTTATCATAATCGGATAAACTTTTTTTGAGATGAAGGTTGTGTTAAACTAATATCATAAGTACCTTTAATAATAGGAAAAACTATAAACTCACCCTAGAAATATAGACACTTACTAAGGTTTTTAAACATAGCAAAAGTGCTAGTTTTCAAAGCGACATCTTTTTCGTACACACCAAATAAACACGACCTGTTGTATAAAATGTTACATTTTAATAATAAAAATGTATAAATGTGCTTTTTTAAAATTATTATCTATTTTAGTTGCAATTTTATGAAGTTTGAGCAACTTTAAAAAAAACAATAATATGTACTTATCAATAATGTGATTTCTTCCTTTCTTATATGGTGTAATAAACTTTACATGATTAGTAAGGGTAGGTATATAGTGGCCTTGTTTGAATTTATGTTAAATGACCGATATAAATTATTAAGAATTGAACACAAAACGTTTGATGTGGACCATTTTTTAGAAAAATCAAAACAGCACATATATAAAACTTTATAAGCTTGTTCGAAGCTGTTCATTTTGCCGAAACTACCCCGAAAAACAGAAGCAAAGTCGTAAAAATAAATGCCAATTGAAGACAGAATAGCGATGTAATGACTTTTTTTCGGGTTACATTTTACGACCACAATAAAAAATATAATAGAATCTTTTAGTACTTTTAACTACGTTCACACCTTATTTGCGATTTTATTTGATCTGTATTAAAGGCTTTCTTTGGAACAAACAAGCATAAGTCTTAAATCGCCTTTGGGCCAAGATGATTAGTCAGCGGTAGATTAAAGGACGATCCAATACTTGTTCCCGCTGCCAGATAGATGCTAAAATTTGTCGACATTCGTTCGAAAACATGCATTGTTTTTATATTATCTATATATTTAGTTTTTTATATTTATATACGGACGGCAAGGCTCCTGTAAAATTACACTAACACTAATATGATTAAAAATAAGATAAAATCGATTTACTTTTTTTTTTTATTAAATGCATTTTTAAACTCGTTAGGCAAGACCAGCTCGTAAAATCTAATCTAACTCTTCCCTGCTAAGTGGACATCCGTTTAATATAAATAAATCATATAAAGCATGAATGAATGAAATATAATAAGGACCCAATTATAACGTAAAAAATGCGGCTCAGCTCGGTGCGCTTTCGCAGATCGGCGCACCGACTCACTCTCCCCAGTTGTGTGCCGAGTGGTATGGTTTGGGGGGGCGGTGGGGGGCTCGGTCGGAACACTTGGAACGGAACGCCGCCGCGCCGAACGATAAAAGCGCCTCGACTCGACTCGACTCGACAGGCGAGCCGTGGCGCGTTCGCTTCGTTTCGTTCGTTATGTTCCCTCGCTCGCTCGCTCGCTCCTCACTCGCTCACTCGCTCACTCGCTGACTCCATTCGCTCGGTAGTGCCGGCTTTACACCAACGCCAGAAAATTCTACTAAAAAAACACTATCTATCTACGCCATACCATAACATTTATTTATTTATTGATTCTGTTTTTACATATTTCTTAGATAATGAATAACATAACCATACCTAACTGGACATTGCCCGTACTAAGGTAGGCTAATTTTAATAGTTATTTAATAGATTGATTAAATGCAATTGCGCTGAGCTATTTTGTAAATATAAAATAAAAACGTCAAAAACTAACATTGATATACATACACGTATATGTAATACGAATACATAAATACATAGTAACTAATAAGTAAGTATAGATAAAAAAAAGGTCGACAAAATTATCCAAACACAAAATTACGCCTTTAATTCTTGCAGAATAAGAAAAGATTTTTTTTTTTTTTTTTAAATAACCATGTTATCGTAACTGAAGTGAATTATCATATTACATATACGAAATAGCTACTACTTCAACGATATATATTATTTATACTAAAAGATGTTTGTAGTATGTGAAAAAATATGCGTGTAATATGAATTTTGTATAAGAAAAAAAAATGTTATGGATGTGTGATTATGTGCTTGTAGTACTTCTATGAAATAATAAATTAAATAATCACTAAAAAATAGTTATAACCAATGACTGATTTTTTAAAAAATATGTTTTCCAAAAGATAATGACGAACAAACGTTATGTAAGCCAACTTTTGGCAAAATCGGAGAAATCATCGTATCGTTAAGTTCTGCGGATACACCGAAATCAGCAACGGCGTCGATCTTTCCACGTTCAGCTATTTTAACTTTCAACAGCGAGATTGCGGCTTACTGGCCAACTTTGAGCATCAAAGCACCACAAGGTGTGTCTGGTAGAAATTTCAAATCGACAGTTCCCTCCCCCCTCTCCAATCCCCAGAACGGATTATTTTTCTATTGGTCACGTCTATAGCATTCATTGCATGTATGGGTTTCGACAAGATACGATCGCTTGCAAGAAATAGTCCTCAAATTAATTGCAAATAATTTTAATTAATCGGAGCGTATTTCCCATGGATCGACTACAGTAGCGAAATGTTTGTGATGTCAGATGTCAATGATTTCACCACCAATTATGGAATTTTAATCGAATCTTCATTAAAAATATTAGATCGTGACGGAGCCGGAAATAATAAAAAAGTTATGTTTAAAAGTATTTTTTTCTATGGGAAATTCGCGTCAAATTTTTTCGTAAATTTTAAAAAAAGATTATTTATTTGAAGTTTGCATTTCTTCGATCCAATATACTGCGGCTATACCTAGTTTGTTAAGAAACCAGAATACATACATATACAAAGCAGTAGTAATAATTAAATACCAGTTAATGCAACCATCAAGCGACTAGCACTAATATTTCCTGCCTTCTTAACTAAACTGTCAAAGGAGGTAGTGACTCGACCTTTCGACATTATACGCTGTATAGCTCACATGCTTACTAAGTAAAACTTGTATTTTAATAGTTTTGTCATATTATCATCAAACTTTTCGAGATCCGGGTGGCTCGCTTGCTGACGCTGGTACCTCTGTCATTTTTCTTTACATCCCCTCTAGTTGAACAAGAGAGGATTGTGAAATGGGGGTCAGTGGTGTCGAGTCCAGGTATGCACATTGTTTAATGTTTTTCGAGCGAGTTGTGGTGAATTCCTGTGGCTTACAAAAAAATTAGGCCAAAACAGAGCCCTAAATTTAAAAACATTCTGTATAGGTCTGTAAACACTGTGTAAATTCAATTAGTAAATAAAAAAAAATGGTAATCACAAGATAAATAAATACCTTCACAAGTAATTAAAAAAAAAAACAGTAATCAATAACATGCGAATAACGAACGCCGGGCATCTCGACCAATTTTCAAATATTTAGAGAATTTTTTAAATCTAGTTGAGTGACCATGTTACTTAAAATCAATAATTTTATTTTTTTTTTATTTTATTTATCTTTATTGGAGAAACCAACAATTTTACACAGTACATACAACAAAAAAAAATACTTTTGATCGATCGACAAAAAACTATGTAAAACTAAAAATAGGTTTCCACTAACAAAAGTATTAAAGTTAATAACAAAAATAACAAAACCGTTTTATATCTATATATCTACTTGCGCGAATTTAGAACAGCTAATTTTTACACAAAAGATCATCGCTGAACACTTTTATTCGGAGTCAATTTATCGAAGAAGTTAATAATCGGCGAATGTAGAGCATTTTTTGAGGAGCATGAAGGTATTTTAAAAACATTGCAATGGGTACGATGCGAATAAAAGTCTATATGATAATTCTTTTTTTTCAGTGATATTTATATCATTTATTGTTGTGTATAAATAAATAAATTTGGGGGGTTAAAATAATAATATTTGTTTTTCTTTTGCGTTTGTGTAAAGCGGGCGCGTCGCAGCGTCGTTCGCTCGGTATAACGTGGATGCTTTATTTTGCGCAGAGTCCATTATCTGGCTGCTGGCTGCTGGCTCACGGCTGTCGTTCGGTCGGGGGCCGGGCAGGGCCGGCGTGGGGCCGCGCAGGGCCGGCTGTGGGGCCCTGGCCTCGGCTTTTTGCCCCGTCTTCTGCCCGCTCACCAGCGCCAGCGCCAGCGCGGCGGTCCGTGCCTACTTTGCCTACTGCGCTCTTTTGCGCCGTACCTAGTCCGCTGAAATTATTTTGACGTTTAGTTATAATAACTTATTTACATTCATATCGGATAATTAGAAAAGTAGCGGTGAATAGAGCCACGCTTCTCGTAATTCATTTTGACGCACCTACTACCTACTCAACTAAAACTTAAACAACTTAAACTCAACAACAAAGTTTTAAATATTTTTGTACATAGGCGTAAGCTTTAATTGGCCTTATAATTAGCCCTTAGAAAAATGTATATTCTATTATTACCTGTAAATAAATAAATAAATAAATAAAATTTGTGGACCGGACTTTTTCGCCGGTGTGTCCGAACCCTAAGAATGCTGATTTTTAATACGAACTTACCTTTAGTCTTCTGTCCAAATTTTCTTCATTGTATTGTATATCTAACAGTATCGGGTACATTCAAAAAAATATATATATATTCGAAGGTTATGGCCTTTAATAGAAAATATATTCTTGAATATAACACTTCAATAACATTATGTATTTATTCCGTCATATACATACAAATTAAAAGTTTATTTCCAAGAACAACTTAATAAATAGCTAAAATATATACATCACACAAAAAAAAAATGTTTTATATAAATTGAAGATAGAAGTTTTATAATTATTCTTAAATATACTATTTTAGAATTAGTAAGAAAAAATAACACCACATTACATTTCTTCCTTTAAATTATAAGTCTTTGAATTCATACAGATTTTTTTTAATTAAATATGTTTTGATGGCATAGACAAATAGTATTTACACAATAATTACATTGCTTATAACGCACGTTATAACTGTTCCAAAGAGAGTTAATTTAGTATCTTGACTCATAATATTTAATCAGTAATTGTAATATATACACATAATATAAATATAAACACTACTATATACATATGTTTTGTTATTAATACATAGTAAGTACATTATTTTCACCATTTTCAAGTACTTAACAAAGAAGAGGATATTAGGAAGTAGAGCCAGTTTCTAACTTCGTACCTAAGGGTAAAAATAATACATCAAACCTACGGAAAAAAAAACCGTAAGGAAAAAATATTTTACTTTTATATGTTTGATCCTTTCTTCAACTTTGTTTATAAAATTGTAAAATGTGCGAAACTATTTACACTATTTATTTATTTATTTATTTATTGTAACATTATTAATTTGACAAAGAAATATAATTGAACTGTATTTTTATTTGCCCTAAAAGTTGAAATTCGTTTGTGTGAATGTTTTTATTATCATATTTCGACGTACCTAGAATAACCTACTTTATACAGGTTGTTCCGAGACCATTCCCGAAGACTTCAGGGGGTGTTTATGTTCCCTATTACGCGTAAGAAAATGTATAAAAAATGCGAAAATTTATAATTTTTTATCAGAGCGCTCGTGTGAATTCCCTTTTAGCTCACAGGCGTTCGGCCAGCGACCGAACTTAAGACAAAAGCGATTTCATATTATCCGCGAAAAGTTTACAATTTTTTTTATTCTAAAACCATGATGAATTTTGATATGAGGGTAAAAAAAACTCACACCTCGTTTTAACGTCCTTTAACGTTAAACTACCCCCAACCGGGAAATAGTGGTATCATTTTTTGTGGGACAACTTTCTCTTTCGATACAATAGTCGTGTTGGATGATGTTTGTGCCATCGGAAGTTGAACATTCCAACCTAGCTACCGGAACGCTTCTGAAAATCGACAGCAACATCACTCTTAGTCATTCCGAAGCGCAAGCGCATTGCATGATTAGTTAGTTAGTTGTCTTCGATTTGAAATGGTTCGAGAGTAATCGTGTAGTCATTTTATTGCATTTTTTCCATTGATAAATTTATAATTTTGCACTTTAATATTTTTTGCTAATTTAAACATATATCCTTCCACGGAGCTCAGCGCAGTATCTTTTTCAGGGGTGGTTCTAGACGGGAAATTGATCAAGTTTTGTTCGACAAGTTTATAAATAAAGCAAAAAAAAAACACCTATAGTGAACGACGGGTAGTTTCTCCGCGTACAAGTATTTTAATGTAGCTCAATTAGATAGGTCGGGAACACAATACAATACCTTCAATAGAGTATTTATATTTTTATATTATTTTTTTTTTGTTAGCTATATTATTTATTTATTTATTTTCTTATGGGAAAACACACAGTAATAACAATAATATTAACTTTAATGGAAATAGTACAGATTAGCGTACCTACATTTTAAAGTATTGCTATGACCTAGGTCGTACGCAATTATTTTTGTGCAGTTCTCAACTACCATAAAATTAATGACTATTTTGATCCTTTTAATTAGCATTTTTATTTATTTAATATTTCTTATTATTTACTATTTTTAATAAAAGCTCATTTACAAAATCCTGCAACGGTGTCTTGTGCTCGAAGTGTTACTTTTGTAGGTTTTTTTACCTCATGTCCTTATTTTATGTGACATAAAATTAATCTCTTTGTTTTATTTTATTGCACGAAATAAAATGTGTTACAATTATTATTTTTTCCGTGTATTTTTACAGTGTTGCACAAAATATCTAAGTGTGTTTTTCTTTTATTTTCAGGTAAGTTCCCGAGAATGCGCAGGTGAAACAAATTCGACGATTTTTCCTTCGAATGTGGTAAGCTAGGGTTTTCAAAACTGTAGGAAACTCGTCAGATTGCCCTGTGATTCCGATGGCGAAATGTCGTATGAATCCTTATCTCATAAACTTTTTGTATCCAATTTGTTTCAACCTTTCTATCAGATTTTCTAAAATATTTATTGTCTGCCATTTTCATCTTAAACATTTATTTATTTATAATTAACATCTTAAACCGACTACGGGTATTTATAAGTGATACTATTGTGTGAGTGTTGTAATTTGTGAGTATATTAGGGAACATCGCTTCCACAAACTAGGACATTTTAAGGCACATTTTATTCCCATCTCTGGGCCCTTCGGTGCCGCCGAGCGATTTTCCAGGTCAACTCAGTGAATGTCCTGGTATTAATTAATATTATATAATAGTGTGGTGATAATCTTTGCGGCCGCTTCCCGTAATTTTTCAGGGACCGTCGAGGCGATCTGAATTAGCTATACATATAGGAAATCTCCCTTCAATCTTGAAGGACTCAAGGTCTATAAAGAATCCCCTCATCTGATGCCTCGGGCAAGTTCTAAAACGGTCCCGACAATACATGCCCACATAGTGGACCTAAGCCATCATCATCAATGTCCCGGTATAGACGACGCAAGCGCAGAGTCGTTTTGGAAACATACTCGAACTCCTGCTCTGTTGTCAGGATGTACTAGACTAGCCGCCGACTGAGCAGTTTCAAAGACTTAGTCTTTATATCTGCCCAACCAAAGCATAGCCATCGTTTATTTTTATAAAATCGATACAATCATAAAAATAATACAGAATAACAAAATAAAGTTTAAAACAATGCAGAAATACAATAATAAAGTTAGGACAAAACAATAAAGGTAAACTATTCATTTCATTGTCTTAAATATACATTTTAATTTTATAACCTTGAATAAGTGCGAAGATTATCAGCGAGCGGAGGACTAGAGCCGTGGAATAGAAGCCATATCCCCTAAAAGGGATGAGGGACAAACAAACAAAGTGTTGATTGCCCGGGCGAAGTAGGGAAACCGCACACTACGCGAAGTTGTGTTTCAGGATGTTCCAAGACCATTCCCGAAGACTTGAGGGGTGTGCACATGTTCCCTATTACGCGTTTAGACTTGTATTAAAAGATGTCATAGCGTTTACAAATTTTTTACTCGAAACCATGATGAGCTTCGATATGAGGTCAAAACATCGCAGGGACACGGCCAGCTGAACTAGTCAAGTAACCGGAAGCCATTTCGATTCGGGGCGCTCGTGCCCGACGGAAGCGACTTAACGGTGCAGCGCCGTCCGCTAGACTGAGTGGAGTGACGGACGTCATAAGTACGAAACCGTTTACAGTTTCCACTACGCATTTTCGTGTTATGTACAGGAGAGCTTTGATTTATGTGGGCACACACACACACACACACACACACACACACACACACACACACACAGGCGCGCCGGCGGGAAGTAAATAAACGGGTCGGGATAGCGAGAGGTGCGTCACCATCACCATCACCGCATACATTTTATTGAATGCCTTTATGGACCACCTGTTACTCGACGGCACCAACACACCAACACACCAACACACGCGCGCCGCTATCGCGTGCTGGGCGCCTGTGTGGGTGCGGAGCGGGCGATACATTACTGAATGAGCTCGTTAATCGCATTGGCGAGACGGAAATAACCTCGACGGAATTTAGAAGGCATTGACATTGGAAATGTGATCTATTTATTAAAACGCACGATAGCGATATTACACAACGGCGTGACGCCTCGTTCTGTACGCAAACCATTAGCATTCTCAGTGACCTTCTGACTACAGAAAAAAACGTTCTATTGTTAGCATTGTGGTATATGGTTTGTTTTTGATGATGTTTCTACTTCGTTGCATCGATTCAGCCTGAGATTTCCTCGATACCGAATGCAGGGAAAATCTCTCTAGTATAGTTTCCCCGCTCCCGGATTCGGATTCCCTACTCTACATTCTCCACAATCTTGAGAAACGAAAGAAACTATTAAAGAAAATAGAAGAGGAAATGTGAGAAAAGTTTTCGTTTAAATACATTTATAATAATATTATTATTTTTAATAGAAAAAAAGATTAAATTGTTTTTAATTAATCGATTTATTTTACCAAAAAGTCACAAGGCAAGGGGGGATTCGAATTCGCTCTCGGAACAAATCTCGCGCCAAATTCAGCACCTTATGTGGTGAGCCACCTTTATCCAACCGCCTTTCTGGCCTCATCGGCACTCGCTTTTCGATAGCGCTTACGCCGGTTGCATATTCAGCACCATGAGCATTATCTGAACGTCTCGCCGTCGCGGGAGTCACGAGCTCCGGGACCTTGATCGACGTTTCCCCGGCCCAGCAGAAGCGTGACCGCCATCACCCTATTCCGCGGCTCTCGCTCTTTTCACTTTCGGCCGACGGAATTACCGGTCTCTCTTTCTCTCTCTCTCACTGCACTCCTTGGCTGTGTGCGTGCGCCGAGCGAATTCACTGGCGCTCCTCTCGGCGTCGCTTTTGCGTAATCGGCCGTGAAATCCGTTCGCAATTGTCTATTTTAAATCGACGTAGTATTTGGTCCACGGCGCGCACCGCACAACACTCATAATATGACCTAGCCAACTCATCAACCTTTGCGTGTTCAATACAAGTAATAATTTGGGTAATAGTAAAAAAACGAGCTTGCTAACTTATTGACCCTCGCGAAAGTGTACAGATATCAGGTGATTGCGTGGATAACATTCAAATTAACACCAATCACAATGTCTTATGCGCCGACACCCCATCGCGGTATTTTAACTAGGTGCTAAACACATGTCCTAAGATGGAATATCTGTCTGTTTCCATCAAAAATGTAATGAAGCTGTTTCCACTACACTCCATTTAAATCTGATCAATCCGCAGAACATAGGCGTACTGTGTAAGCCGTCTAATTCGCAGCATCTGTCTGATACTGATGACGCTCGCGTTCAAACTGTCTCCAGCGACGAGTTTTTACCTCCCGCCTCTCCGGGGAGGTTCTAAACCGCAGCTGGGTACTTCTTTGATCTCTAAAACCCATTCCTGATTTACATAAAACCGGTGGGTCTAGTCTCAAAACGCGAGATTAGGAGATGCCAGTTTAAACGTTTTTATTGCATTATACAAACGCACCCGATCGCGTTTTGAGATTAGAGCCACTGGTCAGTTATTTCTAGACTAGCCGCCGACTGTGCAGTTTCAAAGACTTAGTCTTTATACCTGCCCAACCAAAGAATAGCCATCGTTTATTTATATATATAAAAAACAATACAGGTGAACCATTAATTTAATTGTCTTAATATATACATTTTAGTTTTATAAGAAACCTTGAATACGCGGGAAGATTATCCGCGAGCAGAGTACCAGAACCGTAGAGAAGCCATATCCCCTAGAAGGGATGAGGGACGAACCAGCAAAGTGTTGATTTCCCGTGCGAAGTAGGAAACCGCACACTGCGCGAAATCAGCAGGCGCCCGGTCCTTCGAGAACTGTCCATCTAGTAAACCAGCTCTTCGCGAACACCTTAAAAGTTAGAGGGAGTCAGATACGCAGATGCCACTACCGCTGGTCAGTCGGAAGTCTGCCAGTCGACCATCTCGGATGATTTAGTTCCCCAACTCGGTCGGTCGCAGCGCGCGCCGGCGCCGTACAATTTCATAACGGCGCACTCGTTACCGCACTCGCTCGAGTCAAAGGCGGTGACACGGCGCCAATGAGCATGAGCCACTGACCTTACCCAATGTAAGCATAATCGCACAATATTTACGCGACCGTTATGTATACGGCGCGGCCCTGCGCGTGTGTTGGTGCGGCCCTGCGCGTGTGTTGGTGCGGACCACCTATATACGTGCACGGGCCGCGGCGTGCTTTATTGCGAATAACACACTCGCGCCGCTACATGCAAATATTAATGTATTCGCGGTCGCTTTGTTCTTTCTGCCGACCTTGAGGCGGTTCCTCACGTAATCTGGCGGCCGCGGCGCGCCAGGAGTCGAAGTGGCTGCCGAGGTGTCTTTCGCTCGATTCGATAGAAGCTTCCCACTGGCGGCCACTTGTTGCTGACAATGCTCGTCCATAACGCGTCCATACATTTTGAGTAGGCCTAGCGACCCCCCGTCTTATTCCCTCCGGAAAAGAATCTCACGGCGCCCTCGCTATAACACATAACACCCGCCTGTAAGAATCTGTGTATATACAGGAATCCCAATAAAAAAACAGCTAACAGGTTCTACGATTCCTAGTGTTATTTGTTAAGAAACTATATCAAAATTCATTATGGTATTCGAGAAGAAAAATGTTGAAGTTTCTATTCTAAATCATGTAAAACAGATATTTTTCAATGGCTCCTCCCTCGGATAACTACGTCACTGGGTCACTAGGCCGCGGTCAGTCAAGATCGGGGCTAATGACCTGCCGCGTTGTTCGAAACGCCCTATTAGGGCGGAGCTAAATGATTGCTGTCAGTTGCCACTGGTCGAACAGAGGTCGGTCTAAGAAGAAGAGGTAACTCCTTACCCCTTCTCTGGGGTTGTAAGAGGGATGCTATTTATCGATTGATAAGATCGATTTACACCAATTTTATTACAAAAATAATAAATTTGGTGATGAAAATTTTTCGCATTTTGTTACATAATTTCTTACTCTTAATAGGGAACTTAAACACCCCCTAAAGTTTGTGGGATTAGCCAAGAATGCAATATCTGACAATAATAAATTAGATCCTGGTTCGTTCTGTTAAAAGTATATGTTAAATTTGAGACGCCTCTGTAGTCGGATTAAGTTGATATTTATCTATTTCTATGTGACTGTCATTATGTATAGCTGTAAGCATTTCTCATACAAATAAATAAATAAAAATATAAACCTGAAATTGGAGAGTATCGAGTGCTGGAAACCTGCGTAAAAAATATTTAAGAACGACTACGATTACCCTCTGTATGTTTACTTTACAAAATAAATAGTAAATTTCCGTTATTTTCTATAGATTTTTTTCTTTAATAAAATATTAATAAAGGATAGTATTTTATTTTCGGAACTCTCCCAGTCTCGTTAGGGCCAAATTAGTGAACCGCATATCATAAAAGACAAAACGTTTTAGCGTCCCTGTTGTAGTGTGAATGCACCCTTAGGCAGTGTGGTCGTATTACGAGGTTATATAAATGATGCATATACCTCCTTACTCTCTCTCTCACCTACTTTCTTGGGCACATCTGTACTTGGTAATATGATAAACGTATAGTCTCGTCCCGAGTAGTTTGATTCTGATAACTGATTATGCACTCGGGGCAAGAATGTCACAGTCCTCACAAAGGTAGGTAATCGGGACAACGGGGAATACTATTGTAAAACGGGACGTATGGTCGGGTTACACATCCACCGAACGATTGGTTTTTAACTCGTTAGAAAATGTCACAAAATCTATTTCGAGACCATTTGGTCAACATCCGTGTTCGAAACCCTTGCATCAGCTCTGGTTGAACTTCATCCATTTCTAGACCATCTATAACGCAAGATTCAACCGGTTAACGATGCGTTTGCATTTTGGAATGGCTCAAGAATAAAAAAGTTTTTTTTATTTCGATTATTTTACTCATTTCAGACGGTCAAATTGGAATACAAGATGTTAATAATGTTACCTTTACAAAACGAAAGATATATTACACTGTGTTCCTAGACCATTCCTGTTAAAAATTCAGCTTATTGGCCCTGCGATTTCAAACATGATTTGTTTTGACCTCATACCAAAATTCATCATGGTTTCAAAATAAAGAAAATAAAATAAAATTAATAAATTGGGTATACGATTTCTTACACGTAATAGGGAACATAAACACTCCCTTAAGTCTTCGGGAGTGGTTTTGCAACATCCTGTATGTATCGTGTATCCGATATTACCATTAAAAAATCAAACCTATTCCTTAAGACGCTATATAAAAAATGATCATGGTAACCGAGAAAAAAAAAATTGTAAACTTGACGTGAAAACAGTAAAAGGATCAGGTAATAAAATACCTTTGTAGTGAGCGCTCAGCTGTTGCCGTACGCCGTAACGGTGCCAAGGCCATTATCAATCGGCCGATGTTACACTATCTGTTAACCTTTCCTAAGTCTTCGGAAATGGTCTTAGGACACCTTTTATAAGTTGAAGTTATTTATTTTCTATCCACTCACACATGGTGTCAGAACGATTTAATTGACACTTTATCGCACTTGTGTCTTTATCTTATCGTTGTTTTGTTACAATATGGCGGCGTTTAACACATTTTTATCTATAGATATTCAGCTTATCATTTGATGAATATGAAAGCTTCATTCGTCAATCGAGCAGTGTTAAGTGCTGAAAGTGTTAAGATGATATCTGAGCCGCGCGTGCAATTGCAATTAATCACTTGCCTCATTCAGCATGATCTTCATATTTGACGTGCATTTTACTATTCTCTCGATCAGCTGTTCAAAGGCCACGGAGCAATGTTGAAACGTTTTAAGACCGTTAAGGCGCCCGGGACGCATTTGTCCTTGAGATTAGAAAGAGTAACCTTTATTCGAACATTGACGCGTAGGAAAGAGACGGATATACTCGCCGACCGCGAATTCCTTACATTTGGAATCGATGAAACATGTTTTTTGTATTTAAATAATTATTATCATTTGAAAAAAGTGTTTTTTTTTTAGGTAATGGCCTAGATTATTATATTGTCTATCTTTAGAAAGAAAAATTAGGTTCGCGTCACTTACACAACTTAAAAGAAAATCGTTGCAAGAAAAAAACAACACTTTCTTATTTATTTATTTTCATTACTATAATAAGGTGTATTTCGTTTTTTTTTAAGCAAAGGACTAAATTAATATATGTAGAATATTGTGGTATTTTTAGTTTTAGGCATTTGTTGGGAATAACTTCAACAAAATGCACCAAAATACGTTACAAAACACGTTTTAGGGACTGGTGGCGCCTTAAATTAAAATGTCGGGGTGACTGAACAGCTCGCCGTGAAATTTGCAAATGGATATTATGCTAAAGGCAACCAAAAATTATGATACTTCCATTGAGAAATATGTTACAAAATAATGATATTTGCAACCAAGTAAGTATATTAATCGATGTGTAAATCCAAAAAAAAAATATTGCTGTCACTATATCAACCATACAATTATGGTTGCAATTACCATATTTTTCAGTGTAAAAAGCTTGTTTCTAAAAAATATATTTTTACTGTTTTTTTTTTTAATTTTGCCTGCTGGAAATTTGGGAATTTTTTTCAGGTAGATTGCATGCTCGATTGCCATTTCAAAATTCGGCTGCTAATTACTTTAAGCTTACAATACAAAATTATTTGCGTGTTTTGCCCATTATAAATCCATTATGCACGGTCGAGGGTAAATAAAGCTTTACTATGAAAGGCGATGACTCCGTCAAACAATGTAATAAATGTGTGCAGATATATCTATACCTATATTCAATATTGTCAAAATGATTTAAATGAAGGACAAATGCGTCCCGGGGCACCTTAACAATAATCCGATTTGTTTACACTTATGTTCGATTGGCAAATTTCTTACTGCGGGTGTAAATTTGTGGTGTATAGAATCAGGTCATGCTTAAGGCGCCACCAGTCCCTAAAACGTGTTTTGTAACGTATTTTGGTGCATTTTGTTGAAGTTATTCCCAACAAATGGCTAAAACTAAAAATACCACAATATTCTACATATATTAATTTAGTCCTTTGCTTAAAAAAAAAACGAAATACACCTTATTATAGTAATGAAAATAAATAAATAAAAAAGTGTCGTGTTTTTCTGACAACGATTTTCTTTTAAGTTGTGTAAGTGACGCGAACCTAATTTTTCTAAAGATAGACAATATAATAATCTAGGACATTACTTAAAAAAAACATTTTTTTCAAATGATAATAATTATTTAAATACAAAAAACATGTTTCATCGATTCCAAATGTAATGAATTCGAGTATATCCGTCTCTTTTCTACACGTCAATGTTCGAATAAAGCCTACTCTTTCTAATCTCAAGGACAAATGCGTCCCGGGGCGCCTTAACTTAAAATTGCAATGTCATTGGAGCTGAACTAAAATCTCAAATTTCATCTCCGTACGATAAGAGGAAGTGGTTTGATTCGGCTTGCAAGATTTGACCTAAACAAACTAACAAAACATTGCTAAATAAAAGCATGTAAAAAAAGTTTTTTTTACAATCGAAACAATGCTACCAACATAACCATCTAGTTGGACGGAATAAAATGATTATAATCATAAACACTCTCAGAACCCGGAGCTGCGTCAGCGCTCGTGCGACGTGCGCCCGAACACAATGATACAATGACTCAGTGCGAGAATATTATTTTTCCTTGAAGCCTCTACTGGCCTGAAACGCTGTCGCGTTGGCCGAGTAGAACGGGCGGGCGGTCGAACCCCCCCCCCCCCCCGCCCCGGCCGCTCCCCCCCTCGCCGCCGCCCTGCCGCCCCGCCGCCCGCCTTCGACGCCACTCACCGGCCGACCGTCGTAAACCGACTGACTGGGGAGCGAGAGCCGGTGCGGCCGGATTAAAAACGCCCGCCGAACGGAGTTCGCTCGGACAGTTCCTATGCTCTCCAGCCTGCTGTGGCTCGACACGGAGACCTCTCCTCATTAACTATGACGGCAGATAAATCATATAAACATTTCATCAGATCATGCATCAGTAAATAGATGTTATTTTGTAAAATACACTGAAAAAATATTTTAGCAAAACGTTTAGTTGTTTAAAAAATTTGCTAATCAAACATATGTGTAAGCAAATCGCTTAGTTGTACGTACTGACTGATTATTGTTAATTAATTTTTAGTCAGATATTATGTTAAAGGCAACCAAAAATTATGCCACTTACAAATATATTCAAATTCAAAATATTTTATTGTTTAACTGTGGGGAAAATAGGTTTTACAAGTATTACGAGTAAGTACTACACCCTAGTATAATAATCGATTTGTAACTCCAACACTAATATTGCTGGCACTATATCAAAGGTGTCCAAACTACGGCCCGCGGGCCAAACCCGGCCCGACAGGCGATTTTATCCGGCCCGCCAAGGATTTTGAAAAATTTCGTTGCAAATTTCGTTAAAGCAATTGGCTGGTAAATTTATTTCTATGTATGGCACTACCTATATGTGCGAACAAACTTTTTCCAGGATGAAGTATCTGAAATCTAAATATAGGGCAAATTTATCGGATGATCATTTGCAATCATTGCTAATAATTGGTGTTTCCGATTTGAATCCCAAGTTTGAAGAAACTCTCCAGGAAAAAACCCAGTTCCACCATTCCCATTAAAAATTGCATGAATAATTTTATAATAATATAATTTAGACATGTTTGTTTAGTATTGTTATATCTGTAATTTACTATAACAAATTTTTTATAGTGTATATATGTGGCAACAATAAAAAAAATTCAATGCTGCTTTACTTGTAATAAGGTTTTTTAATTCACATATTTACAATGCTTGGCCCCCGCTAATGAATTTAAATACCAAACCGGCCCTCGCAGCAAAAAGTTTGGACGCCTCTGCACTATATCAACCATACTTTATGGTTGCTAATATCATATTTTTGCTGCTATTACCATATTTTTTTTTTCAGTTTAGTAATAAAAATATGGAATATACTTTTAACAGTATAAAATATAAAATCATACAAATACATATTAAATAAGCATACTTAAATTCGAGTACTCACTATATTTTTATTTGCCAAAATGCTTTAAATCAGTTTTATTACATTATGATTTGATCGTGTTACTGACCTTTTTTATTTTACATAGTAATTTATGCCAACAAATGATTCCTCGTATTATCCCTGTCCGTGCCTTAGAAAATTATCAATTTGTCGTTATTTTTAGGTATATTTTTAGATATTTTAGATTTTTAGATATTTTTAGATAGACCTATTAAGGTCTCTTTATTGCGAAATTTAGGAGCATTTTTTTCACTAGTCTCAAAAGTCTAGTGGATTAAATGCTCTCGTGAAATGTTTTCGATTAATGTTGTGTGTTGTGTGGGAATTGTTAAGTTATTTACTGGTCTCTATGTGTTTTTGAGTTTTGCCGTTTTCGTGTAGTTTTTTCTTATGTTTATTGGTAAAAAAAGTGCTAATGTCCCTTTTTTATATAAAATCATTTTTTTCTTAATATGTAAAAAAAGACCACAAATTTCTGATAACTAGTAGTAGTAGCATTTTTATAAAAGTTAGTATGAGGACACATGCAATGTTAATTTTTGTTACATTAGCCTCGTGAAAATTTACCGTGCCTAATGATGGTGCGCGCTTCGTTTTTATCTGCATCGCTTTGAAAATAATGCTTACATAAATGTGTCAAAAAGTTTGTGTCACTATTTTTTTATTATTTATATTCACAAAAAAGTAATCATGTTTTTTAAAAACTTACATTAAAATAACATTAATAATCTATGGATTGGCGGCGGCTGGCTAATATTATTTAAGTTATTAATATTTACTCACTATTTTTATTTTAGTTCATTTTAAAAGAAATCTAATAATTTACATAGTAGTGTACATACAAAGAGAGAGAGAAAACTTAATACTACATAAATCTAAACACATATTCCTACATTATGCTAATTAGATGATAATATTATTAATAACATCGTCTAAATAAAACATTTTAAATACCAAACCGAAGACGAAAAGAAAGTGGGTAACAAAAACTTATATATAAATATTAGTTTATTTTCCAGAGTTATTTATAACATGAAGACATTTTTTTTTTTAATTGAAATTTACTTAGTTTTATCACACTTAAGATCGAGCCACCCACCCGGTCATTGGATGTTTTTTTGTAGGTTTCGAGTAGAGTTTATTTGTTTGTATATATATATTTATCTATTTATCTAAAATACATAAAACAAAAATTTATATTTTTTTTAGGCATAACTCAACTTTTCATATAATTCTGTATTTACTCTGATAATTATTTAATTGAATACATAAGTATGTAAATTAATTATATTAGATGCTTGTTTTTATAAATAATAATTTTAGTTTTATTATTTCGCGATTAGGTAAACTCTCTAATATTAGAGAGTTGGTTGGTCAACACACCATATAAGCATAGGCGCATACGATTAGTCTTTTTATTTTTATTGTAAAATCTAGCAGTAATAATTATACATATATTTCTAGCATATAAAACCAATTATGGATTTCTGAATTATTTTAGAAAAGGTATAAATATTAGGATAGAGGATCTGTATATTTCTTTTCTCCTGAAAATATTCATAGATTATAATGTGATGTATTTATAATTTATTAATGGTAAGGTGCTTATTTGAGGTGTAGGGTGAGTGATTTATGTAAAAAATAAGTACACGTGTTTTTTTAGAATGTATATAAATACTGTAGGTTAATATCATATAAGTCAATTGAGTATTTAATACTTATTAACTGTAAACATTAGTCCGTAAACTCTTAAAAATTTAGGCTTCAGTTTCGATTTATTTCTTCTCAACCTTTAGAATTTAAAAATGCTTTCGGGATTGCAAAGTTTTTTTTAAAAACATTCATAATTCACTTCGTTACAAGGAATTAAAAATATATCAAGCAATTTTGGGACCGCAGTTACGCCAAACGGTTTTTCTTATTTACCTCCAATTTGATGACACATAAGTTACATATTTCGCGCTGAACATGGAAAAAGCTTCCTAGTCTCCCGTTATGGTTTTAGCATCGTGCGCTCATTGATATTCGATGGCTGTCCCCGTATCATCACCACCGTCTCCCATGACCTTAGCACAAGCAAATTTAGCTTAACCGAGTAGGGCCCAAAATAATGTTATCCTTTAAGGTGGAAATTCATGTGTACGATTTGTATGCATTTATGCGATTCGAATTCTGTTTTTTGTTTGTGTAGAGAGTGTGAATTTTAGAAAAATATTTTCTCTACTCAGGAAGTAATTACCTAAGAAATAAAAAAAAAATAGTTACCCGTTAGTTGTTGCGTCTTAAAATAACTTCTTGAAGTATCTTCTCCGTACCAAAAGTTGCGCCATCGCTGGACCACTCTCACTTTCAGGTGCAATTTTTGTTCATCTCGTTTCTGAAAAGAATCCGATCAGCTGTCCGCCGCCGTCCGGCATGCATTGTATAGCAGGTGCCTATACGAGCATACGAGCATGGGTGTACAGGTGTACAGGTGCACAGGTGTACGAATACACCCGTGACTAATGTCGCGTTCCCGTTCCCGTTCCGGCAGGCACTTGTTACCGCATGTCCCGTAAAAGCGCGCGCTTTTCATCCCACCAGCTGATCCATTGTGCCGAGTCGAGGGGCCAGCCGTATTTTGTTTTTTTGTTTATTTGTCTCAGTGGCCTGACTGCCGCCCGCCGCCCCGTGAAATGCCACCAACACACAAACAAAACAACAATACCAATACATTGACTGGTTGTCTTTTACAATAGTGACGCGCGTCAACCTATAAAACCAGTTTGCACCCGTTTTTTTAACCGCATATTGCACTTACAATTTATTTTATGACTTTATTTACGACATTTCATTTTTTTTCAGTGAACGCCTGTTCCCATAGTTTTTTTTTATAGTTCCTTTGTGAATGACTGAAAGTAGCGTTGTGACTGATAACGAATTAGCCTGATACAAGACATTGTATACGGGATATTCCAAGACCATCTCCGAAGACTTAAGCGGTGTGCCCTATTAAGCGTAAGAAATTGTATTAAAAAATGCGAAAATAATTCATGCTCTTATATTAATTTTAACAAAGTAGTTTCCCTTTTTGCTCGCAGGCGCTCAGAAAGGCCGATCAGTAAACCATCACGGCGCGACCCCACTAGCGACTTTGAAAGTGATTTCATCGCGTAAAGTTTACGATTTTTTTTTATTCTGAAAACATGAAGTTTATGAGGTCAAAACTAATCATGTTTGAAATCGCAGGGCCAATAAGCTGGTTTTGGAACACACTGTATATCTTCTAGTGTATTCGGTGGGGGGGGGGGGGGGGGTGATACTATCGAACACTACAATAAATGATATAATAAATGGGTTTTTGGTTTAACAGTGCGTAGTCCGGCGATACGAAGCGGACGCCGTCAGTATCACAGCATTTCTCAAACTGTCCAGAGAACATTTGAGATATTTATAACAAATTGAGAATCGTTGATTATTTTATGACTTTATAAAGAAACTTTCATCAGATAAAATTTCGCTTACTATAAGAGACGGGTGTCCCCTCCAGCACACCAACTTCTCACTGTCAAGACATTTAGACGATTCGTTCCCTGGCTGCTGGGTCGGAAGAAACGGCCCAATTCCATGGCTCGTCAGGTCCCCAGATTTAACTCCCCTGGGCTTCTAAGTTTGGGGGACGAGCAAGGGAAATTGTTTATGAAGTAGAAATACGTGACCGGGACCACTTAATAAGAAGGATTAAATGTGGTATTCGAAAAAATGAAGGAAGAAATGAATGTAAGAGTGGCCACGTGCCTGCATTACAAATCGTGGTTCACATTTCAAAAATGTATGAAAAATTATTTAATAAATGTTTACTACATTAACCATTGTTTTATTTCTGTTTAATAAATATTAAGTTACAAATCTGGTAAATTACAGCATAACTTCTTATATCAATTAGTAACTATTTTGAACGTTTTACTGACTTTTTTTATTGGGATACACTTGAAAGCGTACGAAACGGAGATATTTTTAAATATATTTGAACATTTAAGGTAGTTGTATTTTTCTTTTGAAATGAACTAAAAAAAAATATTATGAATTTTTTTAACACATATCGAAAATTTATAATTATGTAAATTATAAACGCATGTTTAAGTCTTCAATAATATTTTCTGTTGAACAAAGACACATTACGGTTTATAAAAAAATATATATTTAACAGTGATGGTACCTTTAAGTTTCTTAGTTATCATTTTACACTGTATATTAAAGAAAGTTAAAAAAAAAGATAAAAGTGTTAATATCTCGAAAACCGTTCCAAATGACGTCTTTAGTCACTCCTTAAAAAAATTCTACCGCACTATACACTTACACCTGGATATACTTATATTGCATATACCTCAGGCCACTCTTCACTCATCGCTTTGTGGTTTTTTCGTTAATTTACATTTTTTTATTTTTATATTTATCTGTCGCTAGTTTTCGGCTAAGCCTGTTTTCGTTGTATGTAATGTTGTAAATCTAGATGAATAACCTGTTATTAATATAGTGTTTTTGTATAATTGCAGGATCTCAACAGCGCCGGGGGACCCAACAGCAATGAGGGCCCGGGCGGAGGCGCCGGGGGGCCGACGCTCCTGAGGCCCTCTCCCAGTCCCACTGGATCGGCCGGCTCGCGGTCCATGTCACCCGCAGTCGGTATGTTTGTTACGCATACATCACTATAATACTTACTTATAATTTTCGATAAAGGAACTTTTTATGAGAAAAAAAAATATACACGACGTACCTAAAACCTAAGACGTTTTGGGAACTTAGTATTTTATTTTAAGGGGTTTTTTTTTAAATTTTTTTGCTTCCTTGACATTCCATCATGAAAATCATATGAGACCATTGAGAAAGAAAAATAAGTGAACTTAAATTTAAAAAAAACGCGTTCAATTGAGAAACTTAATTTTTTTTAAATCTTAAAATGGACACAATTTTATTACCATATAATAATGATTACGATTATTCTCCGTATGTTTACTTTATAAAAATAAATAAATAAATACAGCTACTTGTAAACAATTAATATTTTTATATTAAAATTTCCTTATTATGTACTAGGCTGGTAAGTAGGGTAGTAGGTGACTTAAAGTGATATTAATAATGAGGTTCAATAAGGAGTTTATTCTATATTTGTTTTTTAAAGAATTGCTATAAACTTATTTTGGGTCCTACTCAACTAAGCTAAATTTGCTTGTGCTAGTCATGGGTTACGGTGGCGATGAAGCGTTAAAAAATGTATGACTGCGGATTCGAACCAGCGACCGCTGGGACAGTAGTCAAACGCCTCAACCACTAGACTTAATTATACAGTTTTAAAATATAGCTTGTCTCAATCGTGTATTTTTTATAGTGTTGGCAAAAAACAGTTACACGCAGAAAACGCATCAGTTTGCTGAAGATAACCGAGCGATACTGCTTATATAGCATCTGCAATAGCCGTTGCTAAATATAACCGTTTGAACTTAAGTAATATTTATGGTTAAAAATATCCATTTTATTCGCCAACATTCAGCTAGGCTGCGATAACCGATGTGTGGCAGCTAACATACTTAGCTGCTGCAACCGACATACTCGGTTGACAACAACCGAATTACTCGGTTAAATCGCGCCTGTCCACTCGTACGAGTAAGAGTAAGAGCAAGAGCACTAACCATTTAACTCTGCTGCCGTAACTGACCCACTCGGTCGCGGCAGCCGTTACAACGGATCCACTCGGTACGGTTGTGATCTTTGTCGGTTGCAATCTTACTTGGCTGTCGCAACCGACTCTCTGTTGCAGCGACCGACATAGCTCGGTTGCAGAACTATTGTACTTCTAAATCCACTTTTAGTTCCCCCTTTAGTCCTGTACTGTAGATAAAATTAAGTATCTTTTTGGGTGCGATGGTTCTAATCTCTTCTGGCTTGAGGAGATGGTTGCTTAGAAGCCGGTACCTCTTGTAAATGAGGGAATGTGAGGCGTTCCCCCAGTATGTGTAACGGGGTTTCTGGGCTCTCTTGGCAGAGTCTGCACCTGTCGTCGGTTGATAGGTTTAATTTGTGCAGATGCTTATTCAGCTTGCAGTGGCCTGTTAAGGTTCTGGTTAAGATCCTCAGTTGGTTTCAGCTTAACTTCAATAGCTCCGAGAGTCTTTTTTGCGAGATCCTACTATGCTTGCTTTTGTCCGGGCAGTTCTTACCAGTATTTCTGGCTTTGTGATTTTTAGTATTTTTAGTAGGGAGTAACAGTTAACCTGCCAAAATACGAAGACCATCTGCTGTTTAAAAATGTCGTGAGGTAGTCTTATACCAAACATCCGGTCGGATTTGTTGTAGCACGAAGCTGCAGCAGGCCATTTCGTGTCGCGAACGCTTCGCTAAAATGTCACATCTTGCATTTTATGTTTCTACTGATAAAACAGGATAAATTGGCGATTACAGACTAACTGCTGCTGCGGGCAGTTAAAAAGATTAAAATCTTTACGTCTGCTCGAACAAGGTTTAGCCATCGTTATTTACAATACTATTACTTATTCTAAATTGAATACTATTAACTGCTGGCGATTACCAGCGGACGAAGGACCATTGAAATCGGTTTTCCCTAAAAGGGAAGAGGGACGGTGCAAACAAAAGTGGTACGATTAATCTTATCTTATCTATATAATATATGATATATTTATGAAACTTCTCTAGTCTTGAAATATATCGATTACGCTGATTTTTTTAATTATATGTGCCGAGGACTCTTCTCATACGGAACCCCAAGGGGATGCTGCCAATCAAGTACGATCTATCGAATTTCTGGTTAATGACATTATATAGAAAAGTCATATCTACGAGAGTACACTTTAATTCAAGTGTGGTCATCTTATAATGAGTAATCCCTTCAGTATATGTTGAAAAACATGAAAATTCAGATGTTTTAACGATAGTTTTTAAACATTTTCAACAAGACTGATTTTATATTGCGGTGACCACCATACTATAAGACGCTTTTATGAATCGGGTTTTTATAAATCATACTATATAAAAAAGGACAGAGGACACGACCTCCCTACAAATTGTTGCGTTCTTCGCCGGGAGGAGCGCGTGCGGCCGTGGGTGAGTACCCGAGAGGTGGGAGTGTATATTTCGCCTCTCGGAATGAAGAGAGAACAAACGCTCATGTCTATTATTATGTAAGCATTCGGTCTAGTGTGGGATGCTGTGAGCCAGACGGGTTTCCCCGACATTGACCCACATAGCGGCGTGCAAAACCACGGGATGGGAACCTAAGCCACCCCGCCGCCCGCCACCCACCACCCCGACGCCCGGGCACCCCTAGGGGGGTGGGGGACGTCGGCGTACCGACGGCTTTAAGTTGTTCAATTTTGTGATTGGCTTACCCGTCTACGTTTGTGACGTAACGCCGGAGGACTGGTCATACGATAAACGCATAACTAGGTACCGATCGCCATGTTTGTTTATGTGAGCATTCTCACTACAGAAGTATTACAGATTACACAGACTACAGACTCTTAAGAGCCGGTGCAAAGTTCCACCTTTCATCCGAGAAAACTGCTACTATTTCTACGTATATAACTACTCATTATTGCTTTTTACCCGCATACGGTGCTACTTTCCCGTGTCCTATCGCCTTAATTAAGTCATGAAGTGGTACTTAAGTGGGCCTATACTGATTTAGTGAAACGGATGAACGTGGGTTCGAACGGAAACTGCTATGACGAATTAACCTCGAACTTACACACCGTTATGAAGGTTTTTTTCCCACTTATTTACAAATATCTACCACTTTACAAAGCTTGATATACGAACAAAAAAGCACATATGCAAATCGGTGGTAGGCCACCATAACCTTTTACATGTAACTTTCAGGATAACAACATCACACGCGTGGTGTATGTAGCATAGTATATTACATTAACCGAAACGAAATTGGTAGGAAGGTATCCACATTACAAGTGTTCATAAGTTATAGTTTGCACAATACTCAAGTATTGGAAGTTTTTGTTTATTATCAATTCATCTAGAATAGATAAAAATACTTACGATGCACCGTTTTGCATCTGCGAAAACTCACCTAATTTCGTGACAACACATATATTATTTATCGTATGGCTCGTGTTATAAGCGCAGTTCTGACTGCCTTATTTTTAGTTAATTAATAATTACATTGGGACTGTTATGGGTGAGGCAAAATTAATGTTTAACTAATCGCAGCCTATGAAGCGCATTCCATTCGGAAATTATCATGGAGAAATAGAATTAATTAACCCTATGTTTTTTTCCTTAATATTTTGTTTATTCTATGACTATTTTATATGTACAGATATTTTTATGTCGACATCTTATCCATCACACAATTTATAAAGTTTTATATTTATATAAAACTTTATAAATTGTTTTACTTTGTATTGTTTAACATTGTATCCCAAAAAAATCGCTAAAGTTAAAACTTTAGCGATTTTTTTGGGATACCCTAAAAAATCTTTACGCCTCTCGCTAAGAGAGAATTCTAGAATTGGCGTTTATCTAAATCGCTGCTGTTTTGTTTGGAATGTTGTTTTATGTTATTTTCGCATCGGTAGAAAACGCCTTAAGTACTGTCCGCGGCATGAGTTTGAAGTGGGCGGCAAACCGAGGAGGGGGGCGTGTGAGTGGTGCCTCCCTTCGTCTCCCTCTAACCGACCTTCTTTCAAAGGGTAGTTTTATTTTTCCTCTCTCTTCTATTTCACAAACGCCCTACCCGCCCCCCCCCCCCGCCTCCAGCCCCCTGGACCGCCAGTCATTCACCCTTGTATATAAAAAAGTAAATGGCTCCGTTCGGTAGACACGATGCGATCACCTGTTGGCTGGGCTTATTTTCTGACACACTTTACTATTCAAATTTCCCAAGCGAGATCACGTGGCTGTTGATTTCATGGCCGTAATCCCCGCCGCCGCTGCGCTATTTTATTTATTCATTTATTGCAACCCCTATATGATAAATATCGGATGGTCATTGCAATATTAATTTATTTTATTTGTATTTTTTCAACTATTAAGTTTGTTAATCGATTCCACGCGAGGAACTATTTCATTCAATCCAAAATTCTTTTTATTAATTGTACTTACACAGGTAATATTTTACAACACAAGTTACTCAAGATGGTCGACAACAGCTCCCCATCTGTAGGGCCTTCGGCGGCACGAAAATTCTTCTTCGATTCACAAGCCTCTATCTTATTACATAGCCGAGTTAGCGACCGACTGAGCTGTGGGCGCCGTCGCTTTTATGCATACTCGTTTTAGTAAGCTTAAAAGCGACTACTAAGCGAAATGAATTCCTAGCGCTAGCAGTTTAGTTGGTTGCTAATTTGATTATTTATTTATTGTCGCTTATAACCAGGGAAAGACTAAACCACAAATCGCAGTAAACACTATAGGACGTCTATCGAAATATTTGAAACCCAGTTTAATATGCCCAGAGGCAAATGTGTGATCGAAAAGCCAGTGCAGTAATGCTTTTTTCCCAGTCCAGGTACGAAAGTGACCAAAGCTTCCTGATACGAAACAGGACAAGTATGTTGTTTTTCATTTCGCGCTGACAGCATATAGCGCAGAAAAATGCAGCTGACTAAAGACGCTTTTCATTAGTAACCACAGAGTAACACCATCTCATTTACATTTTCTATGCATTGGTGCGTATGTGTAATGCGGCCAAGTAATCACTTCCTAAGGGCATGTCTTTAATCATTATAAAATCGATTCCCCAAACACGATTAGTAGCGTGAAACTACATTTGACGAAAGTTATTTGGTATAATATGGTTTTCCAGTTTCAACTAAATTTTTGATTTTAGGTTCAACCTTTTACTACTAAAAAACAAAATAATTGCGATGACAAATGGATTTCGCTACACAAGATTTTTAGAACACAATCGCATTAGAAGCGATAACACGCTACCCGCAAACAACACATTTTTAGGTTTATTGAAAGGCGACAAAATTTGCATATTTTTTATAGTCTTAAAAAAACATATTTTCATAAAAATACTGTGTACTTTTAAAAACTTTTTATTTAATGATAGTAGTTATCGAAATGCAATTAATATACGACCGGTAATAGTGTTTCTAGTCAACAATTATCCGTGTTGCAGACCTATCATGACTATATTTTTTAAATTAGTTTAAATAAATATATTTAAATTCAGAAATTACAATGTTTATCAGATAAAGATCATGTCCGCTAAATATTAATTAAAATAATTATGTAAATCAAGGAAGAAAAAATAATAATATCGTAATCGTAATAAATGTAGCTGGTTTAAGTCAATATAAATAAGGTGTTTATGGTAAATCAGCGCACTCTAAATTAAAGAAGTTAAAGATGCCACTTTTATTGCGCGTATTATTTCTAGGTTTCTTCATAGTATATAATATACCGTCCTGTTTTTAGGTAGATTTCATTAGGAAAGCTACCTATTGCAATAGGTACCATGTCAACCATGACTTCCGGGAAATGTTGACATGTCTTCACGTTTCAAATCCCCTAGAACCCAACACCACCCTCAGTTAAAGAAAATATGTATAAGTTTATATCTATCTATCTATATCACTTTCTTATGGGCACAATAACTTCCATAATTTTATACCAATCACCTCCAAATTGATACATTAAATTTAAGGGCACAAAATCTCGGTCAAGTTCATTAATGGGTAAAATCAGAGAAATTTTGCTATAAGTTAGTATATAAGATATCGAATTCATTTATATTTTATATTTTTTATTTATTTATAACGTACAAGCGATACAAGGTTCCTCAGATCTCCACCTAAACTAAAACCTATGAAAACTTTTTTGATAGCACCAATTATTGGTCCTAAAAATATACCTCTCTTAATAGGCACTATAATTTGCCTATAATTTTTGTTTGATCAAACCCTTACGGCACAGTATAAATTCATTATACGCACTATCGCTGCGCGTTGAGGGGTATGACGGGTTGAGGGTTGAGGAGCTCGCGCAATGTTTGATACAAGTTCGTACAATTGGGAGTTTGCCTATGCCCTACTTTGATCTGGTGAATGTACCTCTGCCTTCCGGGTGCATAACGGGTTTTTTTTCATTATTTCGCTGTCTCACTCGCGGACGCTTTTAATGCGTCCTGAGCCTAGCGCGGAAGGCCGCTCGGCGGTCGTAACGACTCTGCAAAGGCGGATTGCGTCGTCGCTCGTCGCCTCGCTAGAACCGCTCCGTCGCTGGTGTTGCAACGGACGCAGCAAAGGCCACTGCTGCTTGATTGCTAGTATACTATAATATAGTGTGCTATTATGGCCTTCCTTCTTTGGAATTTATTACAGAATTGATTGCGGCACATACACGAATATAAAGTAGCTTTTGTTAGAATGTTTTTAATAAAAAAAAACGGCTTATGGTTTATCCGCAATGCTTCTCAGCATTTCAGAACATCATATGGTTCTTCCTCGAGCAGTCTGATCACCCAGGATACTGCTAACTTTGAGTTCACTCTGTATATATATTATAAAATGTAATGTTAATGTTAGATTATTTAATAATCGCCGTTTGCACTTGAATGACATTTTTTTTTAAATTTAGCGCTGGGATGACCGAGTTACATTTGTATAAAAAAAAACTGTTTACTGTGTATGTCGGATCTACGAATCTTTCGGATAAACGGAATTATAATTATGTCATTTATGGACGATGATTTTATTATCGACAGTGAATTTATTCTAGATTAATTATACGAACTTAATTGAGGATTTCACACATTATTTGGACGATAGTTATTTTGTTTTTGCGACCAGTATTGAGAACATTAATTCAAGCGTTTCTTTTGAGTTTCAAACTTACCGACATCGGAAAAAGATTTTTTAAAGACGATCTTTACGAATATTGAACACAACATTCCCTTTATTACGGTCGAGGACAAATGAAGCTCGTTATCTACGCGAAATCGGCGATTCTCATAGATACAGTACACACACACGTACTATCCCTATCCCCCCCCCCCCCCGGCGGCTGAAAACCGGTGCGCGTGTGAAAAAATAATCAGAACTTCTTAAAAAAAATGATAGTATTAAATTGAAGATTTTTTCTTTTCATTTAGCACATTCAACCCGCGCCGGTGTTGTCACTCAGGATGGGGGTTCGAAACAAATTCCCGTTAGAGAATATAAAAAACAAAGCATGTAGAAGAAGTGATATACAGGTTGCTCCTATGTTCCGTATTATATAAGAAGAATGCGAAAACAATGAAAGGAGGTCGGAAGCAAAATAGCACTTTGAAAATCCCACGAGAAGCTTTGGTAAATGTTAACAAAACCTAGAAATATAAATTCTTTTAGCAGTTGTGTTTTTCGTATGATTACTAAGCGTATGAATAATTCGCCGCCGGTGTCTCATCGTAAGGATTTATTTATACTTTTTATGAAGTCATGACTGCGGGTCGTACAATAATAAGGCCTGTGTGCCGAATCTTCATTCTAATGTCATTGTTTTTTTTTCGCCGGATATTTTTGGTGTATTCATTTCAGTTGCGCAGTCCGGCGATATTTCGTAGCGCGAGAGCGTTTCGAGTTTCGACAGAGAATCATTTCACAGACTAGGCCGGCGGGAGGTCTAGTCTCGCTTGACGCATGGGCGGACGCCGCCGAAATATCCCCTGTCAGGCCGGGCCGTAAATATCCAATCTTACTAGTCTCGAGTTGCCTGCTGTCACTTATTTTTTAAGGGCCGAAATTTCAGTCCTTGCATGACCTAAATTGAATTGCGTATTTCAGTTAGACTTTGTTAAGAATATGTTTTCGCTCTCGTGATTAGTTCGCTACTCGTCGCTATGGTTTGTGTATACAATATCAGTCGCCACTGTCGCATCACTTTTGAGGTTATGCTGTCAGCTGTAGGATTACTAGGATTTTGCCATGCGTGTTTGATTGAATTTAAGATGTTCAAAATATGCAAATCCAGTCAATTTTAATTAGTTAGAAAATATGAAATCAAGCACGGGCCGAAATCACAGATGGCAATACACTCGCATACGGGTCACGGCGACTGTAGCGCCGTTAATGTACTGAAATGTTTTTTCAGAAAAAAAAGAGATGATTTTGTTATTTTTATTGCTATTGTAACTTTAATATAGTGATGCTAGTCTTCAGTATTGTTAAATACTGTCTAAAAAAAAAAATGGGTTTCAGGTACGTAAAACAAAAAAAAAAACAATTAAGCGGATGTCAAAAATGCTAGTAAAATAACTTCAGTGTGCAGGGGTAGATTTTACCTTTGTCTTTCAGTGTCTATCCAAGCTTTTTTCAGCCTCTGTGCCTGTGAGGTCGTTGACTTTAGTATTTTTTTTTTGTCGCCTAGAATTCATGACTCGCTGTGAATTGTATCTGTCAATGACAAAATGTATGCATTTATTGAAAGCCCCTTTTTTAAAGCACTAGGCATCATGGCATCTTGGCTTTTATATATTGTTTTAAGAGGTTATTTTATTAATAGTTTGGCAATTTTTATTTTAAAAAAAAATACAAAGTATTAAAAAATTTAAAAACCCCGGTCAAACAAACAGAATGAACAGATTTTCTTGAATCATGGTTAAGAACAATCTCGATCAAGTCACCTTGAAGTCGAAAGGAAAATAATTAAAATCGGTCCATCCGTTCGGAAGCTACTATGCCACAGACAGACACACAGACCTGTAACCCCCTTCTGTTTGCGTCGTGGTTTAATGCCATGTTCTTCGATAGCATATTGGCAGCTGGCAGCTGGCAGCCCGTCCGCGCCGCGCTGTACCACTTCCCAGCCTCGCTTCGGCCAGAACGGGTTTCTTCGCTCCGCGCCGCGCGATTAGCATGCCTCGGTCTGAAATCGCCTTCGCCCGACACATTTTTCTCATCTCGTATCAAACCGGGAAACTCGACCATTTTGAAGCTTTCTAGGAAATTAATATTTTCAACAAAGGGCATACTGTGTGATCCCATCTTATCGAATCTAAAAGCACCCAAAATGGTACCAAGTGCCCGCTCTGGACAAAAACCTAATGGCGCCGTTATACCAAGGTGCGCTTATCTGGCCTAATTTATATTTATTTATTTATATCGCCATTTACATGCACTCTTACACAATAAATACATTGCTTGTACGCTCATTACTGTACTTTATTTATTATTTTTTATTTAATGGGTTCTGGCAAAAACATGGTTATGGCCGCAGTCGTACAAATTTTGCGTACTACACTACTAAACATTACAAAATAACATTAGCACAAGATGAAACACAATCACTATTAGAGAAATTCCATATATGTAGATTACTATTAAATAATACTATTGATATTAATCAATTAGTCACAGCGTGTATTGGTAATCTTTGAAAAACATTTTATTTTGTTTATTGATTTTGGTTACCTCATTCAAGCGATTTATAATCACGTGCAATGAATTAGTTTGGTGCATTACCTTAATAGCACAATGTGCTATTTCAAGGTGACGCCAATTATGTGTAGAACTAGTTTAACATTTGGACGCAAGCTACGGGACTTCGTAATATTTTATATTTAATCATAAAATAGTACAATCTCTTCGTAACAAACAGACGTCAGTTTGTATAAAATTCACACCTTAAAGTTTAGCTACTTTCGCGATTCTTTTGAAAAATATCGTACAATACGTTCTAAATTTTTTTTTTTAATATTTCGTATGAGTTTAAGAAATAACATCGACGGTGATCGTCCGTTCTGAATCGTTCCAAATAGATATTTTTCGGCCTCGTCGCTAGTTTCTTTCCGTATATTCTTCCACGAATAGAAGCGATCTCGCCACTTGTATAACCCGACCAGTCCGACGCGGGCCACTCTAAAAGTCGTTGCCTAAATTATAGGAGAGATCAGACCGCGGCGATACCGGTCTTTATTTATCGGCCTTTTGCCAATATATGTTAGGTTATGTTAGGTACTTATGCGTTTCTCAAGATGCGATAAAATACCCGTTTTTTTTTTCTAGTTTCGCGGTTCCTACATCCTATATGTGGCGGGTTTTCCTCGTGCAGCCCATACTTATAGTATAGTGAAGATATTGAGAATAACTTAAGCATTTGATCAATTGCCGTAATAAAGATTTACCGAAGTCATCTCGCCGGATAAAAAGCGATGGCGCATTTGTGGCCATTAAGATACATCGTTAGAGTGGTGGTTGCGGTCGCGGAATGCGACTTTCCTTTTCTTGAGATTTCAACAATTTTACACCCCACTCACTATTTTTAATTTTATAACCTAACTGCAATGGACACAATGAAAACCATCTTTTTAAATACTGAGCGATTAATTAAAAGACATTATTTTAGGTAATCAATAATTTTCATATAGAGTTCAAAAGATTGTTATATAGGACTACATCTGAAAAATTGCCTAAGCCACTATGGAGTAATGAAAAAAATTATACATATCGAATTGAGAAAGATGGCAATTAGGTGGAATATGATAAATTCCTATCTGCTTTATTTATATCTTAATGTTTACTTTAGTCAAAATTTTAAAAATTAAATTGTATTTTTTTCGGATTAAATTCTATTTACGCGGTAAAAGTGACACAGCGCCGTTGGAAAGTATTTTTACAACCCCAACATACTTATCGTAAAGCCATTATTTGTCAATTGCATGCAAAGTATTGTTTATTATGGTATATTTTAATTTTAAGAGTTTTCGAGGGACTTTAATATTTTGCGCCGACGCGACACTGTTAAGTTGCAAGACCTCTCTGGTACCTTTTTGAAATATATAAGTAAGGAGATAATAAGAGCACGAGGTCTATGTTAGAGATCTGACGTATTTTTTTTATATAAATAAATCAAGCATAATTTTAAACCTATACCTAACTTTTTTTTCACAAACTTAATAATCCACATAAGGTGGACAAAGCTATTAATTTACAAAGGAGATTATGACAAACAAATATAAATAAGCAGGTATTTACATAATAAAAATAAAATAAAGAAGAAATTCATAAATATAAATGAGTACATACATAGAATGTGTATCATAAAGACGGTTTAATGCAGTTTTTATTTAGTTTTAAGAATTTTATTAGTTTTGACATTATTATTATTATTATTAGGTAATCACAATATTTAGGAGCCAACTCCGGTGATACTGTTGAGTATAGTAGGCGAGGAAAAAAAATAATGCTTAACAACTCGCAGCCTACGCTTAAAAACAACCTTGGAACAATGAAAGGATTAAATACTGACCTATGAAGAGAATCTGGAAAGAAACAAATTGAACCCAATGTTCCGTTTTCTCAAGATAGGTTTTATCTTGGAAGGATGGTCATTACGGCCAATATAAGGAGGATTAGAGAGCAGGCAGACTCACTCGTCACAGTCTTATATAAACTAGTTAACCTGAATTCAAAACGCCTTCTACTAAGTGGCTCCCAATTAAGAGTTGAAATGAATTCAGATGGACTATCATACCGACTAAAACGCCTAAAGACATGCCGACTTGCTTTTCTCTGAACCGCTTCTAATTCGTCGATAAGACATTGGGCGTGAGGATCCCATACTGATGAGCAGTATTCAAGGGTAGGACGAACCAACGTTTTAAGTCTTCGCATAACAAACCATAATTGCCTGTGAGCTTTTTTCACATCACCAATATTTGGACATTTGGTTTTATTGAAATAAATATCTGTCAATCAATTTATTTACTCCAGGATTCGTACCGTTTTCCTTTTAAATTGTTAAGGAATATGTTTTTTTTTTGTTTTAAATATATTATGGTTTGATAAGTTACACAAACACGTAGGGGTTTTTAACATTAAATCATAAAAAATAATTATTGTATGATTCATGAACAATGTGACTATAAAGTTAATATTAATTTGAATTAGACATACGAGTGTACGCTGTGGTAATCCAAAATAAAATTGGTCACATGAATTTTATTATAGTTTGAAACAAAATCAATCCATATCATTGCAGCAGATATAAAATATAAATAAAAAGGTGTCATAATAACAGGTCATTAGCATAAATTATATTACAAACAGAACTGCCCACGCCACTAAAGTCATTGTTGTTCTTGTAGTCCGAGAGCCCGTCGCGTGAGTTGCTTTACTAGGGTGGAATGTTTCCACTCACAGGATCACGTAAAACCTCCTGATAATAAAACAATTCCAACTGGGGTGTATTAATATTGTCACCATGCTGGCAGTTCCGTGTAACGGCAAACGGAAAAATGGTTGGAAAATAATTAGATGATGCGATGTCGGTCTAGTTTAATTGTTTTTGTAAATACCTCGTGAATCTAATGTACCGGGACCCACTTCGGGTACCTCTGCCAAGCGACGAAAGAAATCGGTGTGGTATTTGAGTGGCAGGCTGAGCGTTGTATAAACGCAATGGAGAGAGTAACTTTACGGGAGTTGCAATATATGCATCCAGAAATGGTTGTCGACGTACTGTCGATGGGTCGAATTCAGTAAGATGCAGCGATTTTTTCCCACCGGAACAGGACACTCGACTAAGACGAGGAGACATCACACTCTGCTATCAAGGGAAAATAAAGAGATGAACTGTAAATCAGTGACTGTTGAAAGTGCTCCGAGTCATGTCTAAAAAAGTATAGATACTCCTAAAATAAATTAAGGTAGGACGCTGTGAATCGTTGGTAAACTTATTTCGAAAATCAATCCAATGTAGTCATAATCAAAACGGCATTATAGTTCAAACGAGAATATCATTTTATATCAACTGCAATACATTGTTAAGTAGTAGTAAATTATTTAACCAGAACCTATCTTCTTACAGCTATGCCCTACTGGTGTCATTAGAGGCATCGATAAAATTCAGATAAAATAAACAAAACATAGGTAAATGGGTATCGGTGGTTCTTTCATTTCATCATAAATTTTGACTCTTTTTCAAGTTTTTTTTCGTAGATTTTGAGATGTGGCATTTCATTTTCAATCTTCAATATGAAAAATGAAAAATGAACGTGAGAACATTGAAAAAATCCGAGTTTTATTTGTCAGGATAGAGCCTTATTAATTTTAATTTAAATATCTAGGACCCCAAAAATCTTCGAAGCTTTTATAATTAGGCCACTATGTTCGCCGTAACTTTTGAGTGCTGATTTAATATTCGAATTGATCTGTGAGCAAATTTACAGCACCCAATACAGCTCGCCTCTTTCTCTTCCCGCGGGTAGCTTTTCTTCGTCTATCGTGCCGTTTCAAAGAGTAGCGATAAAAAGAAACAATATCGAGAGTAAAAATGTTATGGACTCTTTGCCTATTTCGTTTATCACTTTTGCGGAATTAGTTGAGATACGTCATATATGATTATTATGCTAATAATAACCGATGGATGTGCATTATAAAGAATTACGACCGCGTTAATATGCTAATTAGCTAATGATTAATTATCATTGACATAGCAATTTATGTAACATTTGACCTGTTGACCTACACTGCGATAAAAGCATTCTAAAAAAAAGGTGTAATTAATTCATATGAATAGTACTCGCGATATGATATAGGACATTAGATTTTTTTAAATAATTACTGTGACCCACTGGTTGTACACAATTATTTTGGGCGCTGCCCAGCTAAACTAAATTTACTTGTACGAGAGTCAGGAGAGATAGTAGTAATGAAACATTAAAAAATGAGATTATAATGTACGGATCGTACCCGCTAACGCCATGTCCAATAGTGAAACATTAAGGACGGAATACTGCCTAAGTAAAAAAAAACCTGGTATAGTAATGCCAATTTGCTGTAGCCTATATAACTAAATAGGTACCGGTTTCGCTAAAATGTTACAATCAGGCCCGAGACGAAACGTAATCATGCAACTGAAAGGTGAACTTGCAGTAGTGCAAGTTCTCCTTTCAGTTGCAGATGTAGATCTTATTAAATATCACAAGAATATGAGTACAAATGAAATGAGATCGTAATAGTCTAGTGGTTAAGGCGTTGGACTATTGATTCAAAGGTCGCGGGCGGGTAAAGGTCACCATTTTTAACGCTTCATTACCGCCATCTCCCCTGACTCTAGGACAGGCATTTACTAAAAAAAACCTAGCGGTCGCGCGAGTGTGCGTGTGCGTGTGAGTGTGTGTATATTATTTCTTATCGATAAAGTCTAGCGACCTTGCCCGTAGCAAAAATAGAATATCTAATGCCATTTCGCTCGCTCTCGCAATGGACTAAACACGCCAAATTCGCTTGTTTTATTTATTATTTCATCGTGGGAAAGGTCAGGGACCTCGCTTGGCTTATACAATACACGCCCACCACCGCCTCCGTGTATATATATATATATATACGCCAATACTGAATCGCGCGGATTATAATATGACTGACTGCCATAAATACGAAATGTAAATAAAAGATGGTTTGTTAGTTGGTTGATTTTTGCCCGAGGCTTTTCTGTGATGTCATACTTAAGTTTATCGAGTTGAGAGTTCGCTAGATTACGTGATAGATACGATGATTTCTTAAGTCTTCACCTTTGGTCTTCAATAATTTGCCGCCGTATTTTATCCCAGATGATTTGAACTGCGAGCCTTCAGAGGCGCTGGACCACACGTCGCCTGATAAGGAAGATATTAAGAGCCATACCGCACTCGAATTGCATTTTATGCGTGTTTTTGAGGTCTACTGCCAAGATAGCTTTTCATACCAGGCATATATAAAAAATATAATTAGATTAACTGAACATTTTTCTAGCAAACCTTTAAGCTGGTTTCTTTAATAAATAATCTTATGTTTATATAAAAAAATATTGAAATTGTTAAGTTTTATTTTTTAAAATTCTCATAAACCAAACTACATATGTGATGTAAGCCTAATTTATACATAGAAATGTCCGCAATAAAATTCTACAGAAAACCTATTTTGTTTTTAATTGCCTTATATTTTTAATATAAATAAAAAAACTGTCAAATGTTTATTCTTTGATGTCGACGGACGCTCGAAGTGCACGTGGCCGACACCATTTGCAAAGGTCGAACCTCAAGGTCACCTCACGATATACGGCTCTTAATGAATTAAATCTAAACAAAAAAAAAGCAATTCCTCCTCAACCGTGTATTTTATAGTAAAATAAAAGTATGCTTACTTTAAGCCGCCATTACAGCCTCCTTGGATGCTCAGTCGTTCTGGAACAGAACATTCTGTATACAGAAAGTGGTTGTTGTCAAAAGGACGCCATTGACCTTTCAATTGAGGCGAAGATAAACGGAAATAATTGGCGTGACCTACAGAACGAGCGCTCGCGTAACAGCCGACACAAACGGGAGACCACTTTACTAGAGGGCGTGCGCGCGTGTTGGTGCGTTTGCGACACGAGGACATCCGACTCTGAGGTGGAATCATTGCATTGCATGCATTATAAGCGCCAGCGATGAACTTCTTTATTGTCACGACTAAACTTTGCTTGAGTATGAGTATCAGATATGGAATCCACACTTTGTAAAAGACATACAGTTGCTGGAAGGAGTTCAAAGGAGATTCACAAAAATACCCGCTCAACTAAAACGCTTGGAATATGAAGAAAGGCTGTCTGTGTTAAAACTGACCTCATTGCAGGAGCGACGTGATCGTGGTGATCTTATTGAGACTTAAAAAGTGTTAACTGGACATTACAATTGTGCAAGCAAAACACGCAACTTCGCAGCCATTCAATGAAGTATCTAAATCTCTTTGTTCCACTAATCCTAGGGAGAATTTTATCTCCAATAGAGTTGTGGATAATTGGAATCTGCTACCACAGGAAGTGGTGGAAGCTATAAGTGTAAACCGCTTCAAGAACCGCCTTGATAAATTTCTTGAATCTAGGCAAATCTCTAGTAACTGAGAATGAGATGTGAGCATATCAGCTAAATAGCTGCTTGCTCAACAAACAATAATAATATATATCATAGAGGTGACAATAATATGAGAAGGGTTGAGGGGCGGATCTGAAAAAAAACTAGGGGGGGGGGGGGCTAACACCCATTTGCGATTTGCGGATAATTCGTCTATTTACAATAAAATTCGGCTTAATACAACTCGTCTAAAAACAATTCCTTTAGAATTCTCTCGGAAACGACACATTGAAGTTAGATCACTTGTAGTTAAATGAATTGTTTTAGGCGAATTTCCTGCAGACGCTTGTTTCTAAATATATTTATTTCTTATTTTTTGGGAATACATAGCAAAAGAAAAATAAAAAAATAACTTTTTGATTGGACTTGGTTGATTTATTCAAATTTTTCGAATATATTCTTTGTTCCATTACAATTTTACCAAAAAACCAATTGTACAATTACACTTTCATTTATGTGCAAAGGGAAAAAACATATTTTTTCATACTAAAAAAGTTAATGGAGTTAAAATGAAAATTTCTGATGGTGGACTATGATATGGGATACTATATGAAAAAGGAACGAACATTACAAAATGTGTAATAGTGAGTGTTATTCTTGGGGGTAATTACACCCTTAACTCCCTTTCCCCCTCCTAGGATCCGTGCTTGGGAGGGTTGGGATTAGAGAATTAAATTTCTATAGTTTGATGTTAGGTTATGTTAACTTTTTTACTTGCGGTGCGGTGATTTGGATTCATGCAACAGAACGTGTAACGAAACGCTGCATCCCTCCGGCTCCTTTATACTAAACTCTGAGTACCAAAGCTGTTTCAATATTACTCGGGGCATAATGTTTGTGTATGAAGTTTTGACTAAATTCCAAGGGATATTGGTCAAAACATTGAGTAATTATGTTGCACTAGACTACAATTACCTTGTTTTTTTATTTTTATTTTATTTCTGGAAACAACAGATTATATAGAAGTAAAATTACAATTAAAAAAAAAACAATTAAAACACAAAGCTAATGACAGTTTCCTCCAAACTTAAAAAAAATAGAAAACACATTCGGGAGCGTGGCCGGACCAGGAAGTAGGAGGGATTGGGGAATCCAGGCAATCACCAGAATATAAAATACAATATAAAATAAAATATAACATAAATTTTACATATACATATAAATATACTACTCCAGTGCTAGAGTAGACACTGTCTTGAATGCCGGGAAATTAGTGTTAAATATATCGATGTCACTTAACATGCTGTTGTAGAGCCTACATGCTCGATGCATATATGAATTCTGTGCATAATTCGTACTCAACCGTGACAGATGGAATGTCTAGGTCTAGATGGAACCCTCAAATCTATGAGCCCCAGAAGATCAGAGCAGTCGATGTGACTATTGACTGTTTTATATAAAAGCGACATATCAGCTCGCGATCTTCTGAGCTCAAGACTCTGGAGTTCGTAAAATTTGGCGCATTGAACATAGTCAGTAAATTTCAAGTAATACCGGAAATCAACATTTTTAGAAATAAATTCTGAATCCGCTCAAAACGATCGATGTAATCTTTGTAGCGTGGTGACCAGACTTAAGGTGATATTCCAAATGACTCCGGACATAAAAGAAATGTAAAGTTAGTAGAGCTTCCCTATTCGTGAAATGATGTGTGATACGTATCAAAAAACCCAGCATGCCATTCGCTTTGGCAATAATATATTCGATATGAATAGTAGTTTAGTTTCAAGGTATATGCCAAGATCTCTAATAACACTTTTCCTAGGGAGATCGATGTTATTAATATTGTAGGTATGAGGAACTACATTTGTATTTCTAGTGAAACTTACAACCACACTCTTTTCGGCATTATGGTGGAGCTTATTAAGAACACAGTAATGGTATAGTCTATCAAGGTCATCTTAAATAATTTTGCAATCATCCGGATTTTTCACCTCTGCAAGTTAAGAACAGGATTTGTGTTAAGGACATTGAACTCTCTAAATAAATAGAGGTCAGACAGTCAACATTTAAAAATTTGACGCTTAACTCGAGTGCATCGAATATTTGTCACTTCGATACAGGCATTACGCTTAGTGAAGTGATTATAATCCAATATACCTGTACCTCTTTTCTATAAGCTAATTATATTTAAATCCTGAAATTTATTTAAAAAAAAGAAAAAATATTTTTTTAGTGTTATGTACTTATTGTATTATGATGGATAGATAAATAAATAAATATTTTTAATAAATTTTGATTATTTTCAGGGCAACAGAACGTATCGATGCCGCCCCGTCCGTCGTCTCGACAGTCGGACGGAAGCGGACCGACGTCTCGCATGCCCCAGCAGGCGGCGGGGGGAGCGGGGGCGGGCAGCGCAGCGCCCCCGGGACCCGCCAGGGTGCCCCCGGCGCCGGCGCCGTATCCGCCGACTCCCGCTGGCTACAAGATGCCGCCACACATCGGCGCCCCGCCGACGCCCTACGGCCATCCGTACCCGCAGCCGAACTATTCGCCGAGGCCTTACTACGGGGGCGCAAACCCGCCGACGACCGCGCCGCCGACTGTGTCGCCGGGCGCGCCTCGGCCCAACCACCACGCGCCGTATCCGCCGGCGCCGGCGCCGTACCAGGGCTGGGGCGCTCCGGCGCCGGCGGGAGCGAGGCCGCCGCCTCAGCATCCGCAGCACGCGCAACATCCGCAACATCAGCACTACCTCAAGCAGCAACAGGCGCACAAGATGCCCGGCGGTGCCCCGCACATGGGGCCCCCGCACCCCTACGCGATGGGCCCCCCGCCGCCTGGACCGCCCCATGACCAGGCAATGCCCCCGCCGCCTTCTCACACAACCGATGGACCTCCTCTTCACATCTCCCCTCATGATAATGGGCCTTCCACATCTGTCACCTCTGTTGTCACCACTGGCCCTGATGGGGCGCCTCTTGATGAAGGATCCCAACAAAGTACACTTTCCAATGCATCCGCAGGTACGTACGATACATAATAAACGATTTTTTTTAGTTTAAGCATCCATATTTAGTTAACAAAATAAAACATAACATATTTTATGGTGAATCTTAACATTAAACTGAGGTAATTTTCAATATAAGCCATTTCATGCAATGTTGAATGTATATATTTTTTATATATTTGTATATTTTGAATATATCTTTATATCGTCATTCATATGAAAGCAATACTTCTAACAATATAGAGCCGAGGCGAACTTAGGGGAATAAAGAACTAAGAACCACATATTGGATCTGAAATCTCCATACTGCACTTGCCATGTTTAGCATGCATACATCGGGACATTTTTACATTGCTGTTGAAAATGCACACTTTAATAATTAATATATTTTTTTAAATTTTCATTTTTTTTCTATTTAGAAAGATTTAATGTCAATTGTTTTTTAGCTTCTGGCGAAGACCCCGGCTGTGTGACCCCCAAGTCGTCCCGCAAGGAAGGCTCCATGTACCCAGGGGGACCCCAGGGCGCACCCACTGGCCCCTCCCCCTCGCCCGGTGCTGCTAGTCAGGTCACACACGAAGATTATGATGCTAGCTCATCTTCGTGGCCGCGAACTCCGTCCAGCCCTGTAAGCATAAGAAATAATAACGTTTCACTTGCTTATTGTGTGGGTAATGTGTTCTGACTGCATTGATAAGTGTCTAATCATTCGGGGTGTAATTGTAGGTAGAGGTCTATCGGAAGAAGAACTTTGCATAGCTACACAATATAGGTACCCAAATCTATAGAAACAAACTGCAACATATAGAGGGAAACTGTTCGTACTGCTAACAAGAACTACCGTGAACTGGTTTTTGACCTTCGGTAGTGGAGATGCACTCAAAGAATAATTTATTTTTTTCAGTTTTGACCAATTTCCAAAAGCGCTAACCAACATGATAACAAAGATAATATGCCGCACTACCTACATTATGTGTTTATTAACCATACACATACACACTCATCCATATACGAGTACATACACATAGATACTCTATTATACATGTTTTTTCTTTTTTTTTAAAAGAATTGCTTTATTCTTGGTCATGTACAATTATTTTGGGCCCTACTCAACTAAGCCAAATTTGCCTACGCTACAGTCAGTGGATATGGTGGTAATGAAGCTTTGTATGGCCATGTGCGGATTCGAACCCGCGACCTTTGGGTCAATAGCCCAACACTTTATCCACTAGACTACCACGATCTTAATTCATTATATTCCCAACATACATACACCCTCACATTCCCTTTAAATTTTTATGGTTATTAAAAGGGCTTATTAACGTTTCAGGGCTACACACTACACAGTCAAGCGCACTTAACACATTATTCTAATAAACAATAATATCTGCGAAAGCCTGTTTTTTCTTGGATTTGGTAATCTCATACATACTTAGTTAATACATCCCATTTTAAAAAGAGATTTAAAATATTGATGGAAAATGCCAAATTTAATAGGGTATATTTTTTTAGAATTAATAAAATTTGTGTTAATTAAAATATTACAATATTTATTTTTAAACTTCCAGGTATTCAATAGCCATATACCACCGCAAGAGACATTTCGGTCAAAGGTCAGTACATTTAATTTTTCGTGAATTATGAATTTTTATGTTAAAACTTAATATATTATTTTTTGTACAACTAACATAATTATCAGTCAGCTACATATAAACATGTTATTTGTGAAGATTACTTTTTATTATAAATTTCGATTATGTAATATCCCAAGTTCATAATTAATATTTTTCAGAAATCTGACTCACTGGGCAAGCTGTACGAAATGGACGAATCGCCGGAGCGGCGCGGCTGGGTCGAGAGGCTCCTCGCCTTCATGGAGGAGCGCCGAACGCCTATCGCGGCCTGCCCCACGATTTCGAAGCAACCCCTCGACCTGTACCGTCTCTACCTCCTGGTCAGGGAGCGCGGGGGCTTCGTCGAGGTATGCAAGGTGCTGTGCCTCGGAGGGAACATACCACGCTTCAACTCTCTTAGTCTAACACAACTATGTATCAATGATAGCATGTACGGATGGGCTTGCTTCGGTCACTTGCGCCAAAAACTATTATTCTCATGTAGAAAATATATCTAGCAGTGATTAAAGTATCATATAAATAACAATCAATATATCGTGGTCATAGAGTGAAAAATAATTAATCAATAAAACAGTACGTCAGCGATAATGCCACTTTTAGGCATTAAAAAAATTATTAGCAATTATTAGACTATTTTTTTAGTACCTTTATTCGTTGATATAAAACACCACATCACACACAAACAAGAATATATTTGATAATAGAAAAAAGTAATAAAAAATGTCACTTAGTCACTTCGCTCTACATCCACGATATGTATTATGAATTAACAGCAAGACTAACATTTTGTACATTTAGCAAAAAACAGAGTCAGGACAGAGTGACATACAGTTACGATTTTTGCCAAGTTACCACGATATTGATGTAAATGACCCATTTGTACTAATGAAGCAAAAGGCACATTCATACATTATTTTCATTGGTCCATGAATAACTCTTATAGTGTGCACTTTCACTTAAAAATTTAAAAAAAATATTCATGAAAGTAATTTTTAATTAATAATTTTCATTTCTTATTTATATTTTTGTTTTATCGAAACAATTTTTAAAAAACCATTTTTTTTATTATTTAAAATACACTAAAAATTTTGTAGTTAAAGTGCATACTTTAAAGTTAATATCACTAGTGTGTGGATATACTGTGTATAGTATTGAACATTAATTCATATTGCTTAGGAATAGCAAAATTGTGTGAATAAAAAATACTCATAGCACCAGTATATTCACAATTTTAGATGGTGGCGGTTGGCGGAAATGTTCCGAAATACATTAGAATGAATAAATGTAGCACGTGTAAAAAAAATGTATAAAATGATTATTCGCAATATTAAATGGTGATGGTCGGTCGTTGGAACTGTTCTGAAATATATTAGAATAAATGTGGCGGCACATGTACAACCCTGGACAAAACTGGGAGTTATTCTTCTACTTATTGATTTATTTTTTCTCACTAATATTATTTATAACTTTTAAAATATAAAAAAACTAAGGATTGTCCAAGTACAATTTCCAATTTCTTTTTTCCAACTTCACTCACTCAAATACCTCCACCGTTCCACCAACTCAATAGAATGGTGGTGGTGGTTTATCACATTTAGTTAACTACTCTCCTTTAAAATGGAACCGGAATCCGTCATCAAACTACTTCCTTCTTTTTATCTCTAACAATATTATTGATATCTAGTCATCCCAATAATTCAACTCGAACCTTTACCAGTCCTTCCCTGCCTCCCCGTCCTTACAAACAATAGTCAAAAGAGCACTCTGATTACTATGCACAGCATCTTTTGTGAACTATTGTACTATAATCATTCACTTAAAGTTTGCCTTCTAGACTTGCTTAGAAGTTAATATCTTTTATGAGTTAGAAAGAAACCCACATTCACTGAGGATATCTAATAGGATTTCTGAAGTTTCAAGGTTGAAGCTGCACTTGTCTTTAACCAATTTGGGCTGCTTTGCCAGGCCTGTTAAGATTCTGGTCAGAACCCTTAGTTGGTTACGGTCTAATTTTGATAGCTCTGAGAGTCTCTTTTTTTTTGCGAGAATACTAATTATTAGTTCTCTGGCGTGCCGTAATGTTGCTCGCCTCAAGGTCCTATGCAATAAACATGTTGACTTGGCTGAGATTAATTTATCTCTGTAAACAAGTTCCTACTATTGGTTTTACACCATCTCTGAGGAAATTTCCACATTAAAGATATACTCACACGATCCTTTCAGTATTACAATTATTATCAGGATAGAGTATATTTTCATATAAAATTAGTGTTTCAGCTCTTTTCCTTAATAATATGATCTAAATACTCCTATCTATTACAACGAAGATAATAGAGAATGCAACGGGATTATTTTAATTACTTTCACTAAATATTTAACTGCTAACCTAGTCTGCGTGTGTGTATGTGTGTGTGTGAGTATGCGTGAAATATAAATAAAATGCACTAAACTTGTGGTGATGGTTGTATATTAACCGGTTTAATAAAACTTTATAATAATGCTCGCATTAGTTAGATGCGTTACTTAGGTTTTCTATGTGAATATTTTTAAGGTGAAAGGTGGGATCATTTTTACATACTGTGCGTATAAGACTTAATCCCAACGTTTGGGTGATGATCGCACAACCCGTCCTCGGAAGACATTTCGACACTTCCCTCTGATACAAACTAATAACGAAGACTGGATGGTCGATGAGACCTCGGTGAATGAGTTCGGGGCAAATGATAAAAACTGTTACAAAAACAAGGTATTCCACCCATTTGATGTCCAGATATAATGCAGCAAATGCATCTGCTGTAGTTGGGTCTCAGGTCAGTCCGACATGCTCCTCACATAGTACACACTTCATTACTGAACTAGATTTAAAAATAGGTATCAATGTTTTGACATTTTTAATATCCTCTTTTTTTTATCACTATTTTTTTTTAATTTGAAAGTTTCATAATTAATATTGTCAAAAGTAGGAAATTGTTTTGTTCAAAATTGTAGTAGGTACGAGATTTTTCCTGAAAAAATATGCAAAAAAAAACTAATACATAAACGATATGGTGCTTGATGTATTTAATCGAAACTGACATTTAATATATTTACAATAGATTAAACAATTTTCGTGTGGATTGTGATGGTGAAGCACTGCCTGCATGTTAAATTTAGTGTAGCTATTAACTATAGACAAATTAATGTAATAATAATACATAGAGATTTTGCAACGACTAACAGTCATTGATACTCCCTTCCGAGTGCGCAGGAAAAGTTTTTCATTATTATTTATTAATAGTTTTTAAGTTTTAATTAAGTCTCTTATCATTTTTTTAATTAGTAGGTAGGTAGATCGTTTGTTACAGTCCATCTTTGAAATTAATGTTTTTTTCCCAGATTAGTCTTAGGCCAAAAATCATAACATTAATCAAAATATATTTAGAATGAAATGACATTTTTGTATGCCTAATAATTTCTTGTTTTTTTTTTCAATAGAATAATTTTCCACAAAGTAAGAGTATTAATCATTATTTATTTATTTTACTTTACAAATTTTTATACAATGAAGATGAAAAAAAAAATGTTAATATTTAATATCATAAGTATTTAATGCTTAATATACCACCCTAATTTACATGAGTATTTTACTTTCTTCTATCTATTTATATCTATCGTAATGTTTGAATTGTTAAAGGCAGCACAGAGCAACATTTTGCTTTATTTGCGCAGGTCACAAAGAACAAAACCTGGAAGGACATTGCTGGTCTCCTCGGCATCGGTGCTTCGTCCTCCGCCGCTTATACATTAAGGAAACACTACACTAAGAACCTTCTAGCTTACGAATGCCACTTCGACCGAGGCGGCATAGATCCACAGCCCATCATCAATCAGGTCGAGTCCACGACCAAGAAAAAAGCGTCCAAGGCTAACAGTGTGCCCAGTCCAGGTTATTATTAGCGACTATTTCAAATAAACCTCACCGACTCCTACCTCTCCTTAAATTATGCCTCGGAAGTAACAAGGATATTGTACGAAGTTGTGTTTCCACAGTCTTGCACTCTGTTGTTTAATCCTAATATTACGTTCAGACTTTTTTCTAGCGTATGAATGCTAGTATCCAATAAAAAAAACAATTTCAAAAGTACAATATTGTTGGGTTTAATGTCAATGTGCAAATGCACATACGCTGCACCAAGAGCGATGCGTACGCCAAGATATGACTGAATCACGAAAATAATTATCAAACTGAAATTAAGTTAACCCTGATGCAATCCCAAAAGAAAAAGCAAACTGAAATACCGTATTACTACTTTTTATTGATTGTGACAAAACTCGAGTGGTTTGGGTTGCCAGTTCCGACTGGGTTTTTAATGTTTTTCTTAACCTGACTTTTCCAGTATAACAATTTGAAAAACTTTAACAACATCACTTTGTAAGCTAATATAGATTTATTGGTGCCAATATACTTTTAGTGCAAAACAACGAAACGAGTATGGTTTTATGAAATACCAAAATAAATATTTTTTTAGTGTTTAACTCTAGAGCTTTATTTTAACTTTACGGTACCGCCTATTTTTTTAATTCATTCCACAATTCATTCAACTTTCGACAGCGACACACACACAATACCATCAAATTACAGACTATGAGGTGTTGTCCTTTTGCAATTAATAGTTTTGACAGTGTTATGACAAATCTGTCATAACTGCGCCGTCCTTGCGATACAAACCATATGACAAGATGATGATTGATTTTAAAATACGTTCATAATTGCTGAGCATTTGGATGATTTAATTAACGTATTGTCAAATGGGATACAATGATCTTACAGGATCAATTAATATGTGACCTATCTATTTTGAGGCCACTGACGCTCTAATAATTGTAAAAAGTAAAAAAAAACACCGATTTTATCCATTTTAGTAGGATATTTTTCTTCAGAAAAATTAAAACCAACTCGTGGTGCTTTCAAATTAGACATTATTCACTGAACCGTGACCACTCCTGGCCCGCTTTGATTCATCTATCCTGTAGATAGAGACGATTATAACCCAACCACTGTAGCAATGTTGAGGAATGAAGAACATATAAATATCATAGTCTCCCTAATTTTCAGAACGAAACTCCAACCCAGAAAGAACTAGTAGAAGTGAGTACAAAATTACAATATCTAGTGATGTGAGAAGGAATTCTCATAACTATAAATATTTATAAAAAATGTAGTTTGGTAATTAGTGGTTCTTCTGAAGTATATACTCTTGTTTATGTAATAATATTTATAAATTTATAGAAAAACTCTTCGAACTGTAAAAGGAGCTCTAAATGCAAACGTGACAACTTTAAGTTAAACCGATCACAAACTATTTTGTCCTGTTAATGTTTTTTATGGTAAAACATTAGCATTAATAAGATGTTTAAAGTAGACTAACTCATTTTGAAAATGCGTTTAAGTCTTGAATGACTGCCACAAATTCCATCTGTATTATTTTGGTTCTTTGCCAATATTGTCCGCCCATTTGCGAATCGCTTACTTAGAAAGTCTTGAGCAGGAGGATCATGGAATAGAGTTCATAATTTCAACCCGTGATATTATTGTTCACAGATCAGTATAGTAGTGGATACCGAGAAGACAGAATAGGGAATTATTATGAAGGTACTCCCAAGTGAATTACTTCTAAATGTTCACTAAAACTGTGTGTGGGTCATTTACTAATGACTTATGGTTAAATAACACTGATCATCATGTTTCATCTGTGGCTAAGCCATAATAAAATTAATCTGTAACTAACACAAAAAACGGATCGTAAATACACAACTTGTCATTTTCATACTAACTGGGAGATATTCCATCATCACCTTTATGTCATATTCACATGGAAACTTTATCTGTATCTATATACTGCTCACTAGTCTATTTTTGTAGTTAATAATTTACCTATCTATATAATTATACCTAGACGAGATTATGGAGACCGAATTTCTCTCCCAATAATCTGGAGACTGATTCACATTTAGATAAAGTAAAGTCGTAAGAAGTGGTGGTGGTACTTCCTTTTATACATCTGGCCAATATTTTTCAAGTGATTTCAGTATGTTGGACGTTTTCTAATTTATACACTCTTTCGTTTGAAAATAATATTGACTACTTTTTATTTTTACTTTTGTTCAAAATGATTTAATTTGTTTAAAATAACAAAATTATATTGACTACCAAATTACAAAACGATTTCCATTTTAATCCAATAATATATTTATACGTACTAAAATATATTATTTAAATCACCATTATAATATTATATATGCTCATGACATCTCATGATACCAACTCAATGAAGTATTATGACTCTTAAAAACATCATAACATTTGAATGAGCTTATCTTTACATATATAAATTAACAATCGTGAATCATTTATTGTATTCCTAACTTGGTATTTCTCTTGTCAACGATTTCAGATAATTTTGTCAATCTAAAATATATAAATAAAAACATACATCGCACTTAGCGGAAATGATTTTTATTTTAGAAATACAATTACTAGCATAAAGACTGGTATAAGTTTTTTTTAATTATATTATAAAATTATTGAAATTCAATCATAAAATAGTTTCAACGTGTGAGTACTTTGTGTTAAACCGGCGTATTATAGGCAGTATTGTTTTAAAAATGATGATTTAACAAAAAAACATTTATTGGAGTATAACCCATCTATCTGTCGAGTTAGGCATATACATACCCTTATGGTGAGATCACCTTTGAAATCAAAATTATCTTGTTTAAGACTTTATAAAATTTAAAAATAAAAACCAAAAAATCTCTTGACTTACATAATTAATTCAAAATATTATTTTATGTTTTAAATTCCACAAAACTTTTGAAACTAAACATTTGTTAAAAGGCTTTCTGATGTTTATCTTTATGGCCGCGGAGAGTGATTTTTTTGTGCATCAATGTCATATAAACATTATAAGTTTTAGAAAAATAAAAATGTCATAGTTAATTTATTTGTCTTTCTATTACAATATTAAATTAAAGCTTGATTTTATTTCTCGTCACATGAAAATGTTTCAAGATCGTTGATATTACTCATAATTTTATGTTACCGACGGTATCCAATAGTAATATGCAATGTTAGTTTTGATCTGAAAATGTTGACAATAAGCTAACACTATCAAAAACATAGTTGCTATGGCAAAATCATTCATTTGGTAATATTATTCACCCCAGCGGGATCATCCAATTCTCAAGACTCATTTCCCGGTGGGGGTCCGGGTCCGGTTGGCACACCGGCGGGTCCCATGGATGGCTATGGACCTCAATATGGTGGCTATCCACCTCCGAACTCACAGCAACAAGGTAACACTTCATATACCATCTTTGATTCTAAATCTATGAGAAAAGTCTTTCAAGCTTTTCTAGTCAGGATTAAGGTTTTCCATTAGTGTAAGGGTGGGTTAAAGGGCCTCTTCCCGAAAGCGCTCTTCTCTGTCTTACGCATGGTCTTATATCTTATCTAACGGTTTGTAAAAAGCCGTTATTGGTTAATCATGAAAAGCAGAACCAATGAAATTTAACAAACTTAGTTAAATTTGCATCGATATGAAAGCAACTTTGCCTATGTAGTTGTAGTTATAGTTTCTAAATATATTTACAACTAAAGTTTTGATAAAATGTATAATAAAATACAGGTTATTCAAGGCTCTTGGTTTGTTCTTTCATCTCAAAAAAAAAAAGTGCAATTATTTTTTTAATTCGGTATATCTTGTCCTCAAACCACTAAAATTTATTTAACCCGACTGACGCATTTGCTGTGTTGGCGAAACTGTCCGTCCATTGTCAAAAACATTTTTAAAAAAATGGCCTAATTACGGGCGCTTACTAAAATGCTTATATTAGAAAAATTACGTACTTCATCTCGATAAACTGCACTATTTTATATAGTTTATGAATTCCTCTAAAATATGGTTTTATTACCAACTATACAAAATATAAAAAAAAATATAAATAAAATATTAAAGAAACTTTAAAGCGATGACACCCATTTTTTCTTTTTTACTTGCATTGCTATATATATCATATAAAACTATTTATAAGTAATTTATATTTTTACCATAAATAGAAAAAAGAAACCCCTATAGGTACCAAAGACTCACTGGTCACTGGTGCCGTAATATTTTTTTTAAAATATTTTTTATCATTAAATATATGGTTTTTTATTTATTATCGCTTTATAAAAATATATGGTTTTTTATTTATTATCGCTTTTTAAAAATATATTTTTTTTTATTTATTATCGCTTTATAAGTTATTCTTCAACTTATTTTTTGTTTTTTTTCACCGAACTTATGTATAATTCTAAAAAAAAAATAAAAATTAACGCATGGTAGAAAAAACGGTAGTTTTTTTTTTAAATTAAATATTTTTTCATTTATTTCGATAAAGAATGATATTTTTAAATGAAATCAGTTAGAAAGATGTTATAATATATATTTTAAAATGATTAATTTGTTGATTGTATGTTTGTCAATAGTCGCCCAAAACACACGTCAACAAACTAACAAGCGTTCCGAAATGCCAAATTTACGACATCACTAACTTGAGAGTATATATATATATATATATTAGAATACCTATGTGATTCGCAATAAAATTTCATATGGAATACTTTAACGAAATGCTTATAAATACAAATGAATAATAAGATACGAATTACCTTTGTTTATTGTGATGTTGGCATGTCCGCCGCTGTCGGGATTGCGCTAAATGAAATCATTAATTTTTGCAATCCTCTGACACTGATCCACGCATATCACGTGTTAGAACACTATTTTTTAATAATATTTTACACAAAAAAATCACATTAAAAACACTGAAAAACCATCGTAAACACGGGAGCAAACTCACGTCAACAACCAAAAGCAGCCCGTAATGGCGTTGATTGACTTTGTTAAATTTATACAACAAACTTCACTATACAAGTCGACTGTGTTTCTTATTGAAATGTATGCCCCATCTCACAAAGAAACGAACAGCAATAGGCAACCATAAACCCCGGAGTTGCTAGTGGGCAAAAATTATTAAAGTATATTAAATACGTCGCCCATCACGGCCGCCTATTGGCGGCCAAAGCAAATCATGTACTGCATTGAGGAGAGCGCCCATCGGCGCTCGATGCACCCAGCGATTAATATCCTTGCATGAAGAATACTAACTAATTCATGCAATTTTTTTTTGTACGTAAGTAATTATGCAATATTTACTGCAACTTGTAAATACTTTTTAAAATGCCATCTAATGGAAAATTTTAAAACATATGTTTATAAGTGTGTATAAGTTTAATATTTTGCAATGGTTACTTATTATATTCGAAATTAAATACTAATTTCTACATAAGTATTATACTCTGCAATAATTTACAAATTTTACATTTTTATTTCTAAACTCGCATTATTCAAAATATTTTAAAATGAAGCATGTGTTTCTAATGGTTTGATTTCCCATTCACTTTTTTTTCTTATATTTGTATATATTTTTCTAACTTACTAAGCTATGCTGTTATAAAATCTATTTGAAAGATTATCTTTTTTAACTGAGTTCAGTAAAAAAAAACATCAAATTTGGAACTAACTTTTGCATGAACTTCAAAAGGCTGATCTTTCAAAATCCTTAATTAATTCATCTCATTGCCTAGCACGAAATTGAGCAAAATCATTAAAGAATACACCAAATTTTTTGAACAATATTAGTAATTTTTTTTTGGAACTTTAATTTGAACTAAAACATGATTGTGCTCAGTCATATTTGCTTCCAATAAAAATGAATAGCTTCTCCGATGAAAGTAATTTACAAATTATATAAAATTTAACATATTTCTAAACATTTTGTAACAAGATTACAATATATTGATTTGGTTTAGTAATTGATATAGTAAATTTTTACAAATTTCCATCTATGATAATTGTATATTTGACAGTTTTACCATAGACTAAAGTAATCATGGATTAAGAGTAAGTCTTGAAAAATATAGTTACGTTATTATCCTGAAAGGATTTATCAAAATTTGTGAATCATGACTTTTTCCGAGAGGCTATTCCTCCCCACAGTAGTGGCGGCACTGTTTAATCATATGTGCCCTTACGGCACACGGCACACCTCAGGCGATGCAAACAACGTGGCTGCGTCAAACCCATTCGATGATGGCCCAGGACGGAGAGTGTCTCCTGGGGGGCCCCCGCCACCCGTCGGCCCTCACGGGCCCCACGGTCCACCCCACGGGCCCCCTCACGGCCCGCCGCTGCCCCATGGGCCGCCCTCCACCCATCACCCGCCGACCGCTTCAGGTATCCATTCTCCCACCATCCTCTCGCACGACATTACATAGTTTCCTTTTAAGATAGTTGACTATAGAAACCTACAATCTTTCATTTCCGTTATATGGTATATAGTTATTCAAAATATGAGAATAATATTTTATTTTTATTTTTTATGAGAAAAATTATTTAAATCATATGGTTCATAAATATAAATATATATTATTCGTGTTATTTAATTTATTTCACCGTTATTTAAACGTCAGTTAGTAGTTATACATACAGTAATGTTCATACAATATAAATAACATAATGAAATTAAATGCAAATTTCTACTAAAATAATAAAGCACTAATAATTATGCTATACCAAGAAAGCCTTTCAACCACTTCTTGACCATTAGGTCAACAAGCTTTAGTTGCAAGGCAGCCATTATTGCTGAAAGGTACCAAAATAAATATACTACATTTAATATTTTGCAAATAAAAATATTTATTATTTTATTAATCTATTCTTATTTTTCATAATATTGTTATATTTAAATGTATTTTCCATCTCATAAAATTGGCTTAAAATTGCTTTTGTCTTATTTTGAATAACAATGTCATCTTACAAGCGAAGGAGCTAATGTTTAGACTTATTTAGACCTTTTAGATCTTTTACCTCATATTTAGTTATATCTGGTAGAACCTTAAGTATTTAGATAGTTGTTATATTTCATATTCCTGTGTAGAAAATTTGTGAACGTTTTATTGTTTTTTTTAAATGTAAATCTTATTATTAAAATTAGAAATTTTAGAAATAGATTGTCAAATATTGGTTTTGTCCTTTTTTTCTTAATATTATATTTTTTTATTATTTAAGTAGAAACCGTATCAGAAATTGTTTGATTTGTTGTTTTTTAAATGTTTTTGCTTGTTTTTTTTTTTATCTGTACAATGATTTGGAATTGGTTTATTTTGTCCTGGACATTCGAAAACAATATTGTTTTTTAACTTTACTCAGAATTTAAATTCAATCATGTTTTAATCTTGCCAGATTGTGTAATAATAAAACGTTTTAATATCTATAATGCCTTTTGTAAATTGTATCAGATTGAGCGTTAGTGTATCATGGAAATAAAAGATAAAGTGTAAAGTCGAGTGAAAGGGTGGTTCCTTTGAAATCCGCTAACCCTTTGTTATAAAATGTTAATATCATAACACAGACCCTGAATAAAATTAAATAAGACTACTGCAATAATTCAAAACTCCTAATTCATATATATATTTTTAAAATAATATGAATATAAAATATTAAGCAAAAGTGTGTTTGGTAATATGAATTTTAAATATTATAGGTTGACCACTGTTTTTCATTGAATTTCTTTGATAGTCAAGAGCATGTTTTTTTGTTATAACTTAATATAAAACAGAAGATTCTAAGTAATATAATTTCTATAAATAGTACCAACATTAATAAAAATGAAGAAAACAAAAAAATTTGCAATATTTCAGTTTTTGCAGTAAAAATATTTAATAGTGGCACTTGAAATTATTTGTTATTGTTATTTCTTATACTTAACATGATGATATATATCCGGATCTTATTATGTGGAGATGAGAACTACTGGACTCGGTGATGGAAATCATTGGGTTCAGTTCCATCAACGAAATATATTATCAACTGAACAATTTTATATTTTGTCATATTTACTTGAAAGCATTGCGATTAAAAATAATCAATCTTTAATTGGGAATATTATTCCCTTTAGGTGGAATTCTGTGATAACGCATGATGAAGCGAAACATTGCATCTTATAAACTGCCTTCCTAGTGCCAATTTCCTCGTAACAACATAACATTTATAACATTAATATGATAACATTAATATGCCTTTATAACATTAATATGATTGTTTACTTTTTAGAGTGCTAAAATGAATATGCACATTACTTAATTCCTTCCGTTAAAAAAAAATATTTCTGGTTGTGTTTTATTATAACTTTTTTTATATAATTTCAATTGTCTTCTTGCAGGTTACCAACAAGGTTATGGGTATGACCAATACGGAGCCCCGTACTCCTCCAACAGATACCCGCCTTATGGAGAACAGGATAATCGGTTTGTACATACAAGAATTTTTTATGCTTTTGTACCTATCTTTACACCATTATATTTCAGTTATAGAATGAGAAAACATTTCCAACCTACATTGCAGTAGGAATCAAGTACCCTCCCACCATGATCCCTGCCTTCTCATGTCAAATGTAATTTTAGATTATTATTATCCAATTACAAATATGGATTTTTGAAACCGAACCGTAAACAATGAAACCAACTTCAAAAATAAATCTACAACCAAAAAACTAAGAAATAATACAACAAACGTTTTATTGTTAATAAACCTATTCACCAAGATGTTGAACACGGCGCATAAATATACCGCATGCAACATCGGTATAAACCTTACACTAGGAACCTTATACTAACTTAACTAAACTTTGACCACCCCTAAGAAATTCTTTATGCAAAGCAAAAAAAAAAATTGAATTACCCAAACCACCCCAGAATAATGAGTATGAACATACTTAAAAAAAATAATCACATCAGATTGAGAATTTCCTTTGTTGAAGTAATAATTAGTAATTTTAGTGTATAAATACATATATTTTTAAAAATGGTATGTTTATATGTGCGAATTTAACCCTGAGTAAATAATCTCTTTGGCTTAATTATTACGCTATCATAATCTCAGACTCGTAACCTCATTTTGAAAAACATTCGAAAAACAAATGGCGTTTTATATGCTTAAAGAAGGTCAAACAAAGTTAGAGAATGTTGATCTGTTATAGGCAGGGAACTCAATTGTAGACAATGGTGATGTAACACCATATGGCCGATACTTCCAGAACGTAATAAATTCAACAGCAAACATACCCACTTGATACTGAAACTTTTTTCTTATAACTGAAATTTTATCGCTATGTTTATAGGTACCCCACGTCATCAGGGCCAGCCGGTGATTACAGGTACGGTGGCACTAGTGGACCAGCTGGTGCACCGGGAAGTACCGGTGCTCCCCCCGGGGGTAACCCCCCTAACTTTGGAGGTGTTCCCCCGCACCAGGACTATTATAGGGGAGCGCCACATCATCAGCAGCTTGAGGTGGGGGTTATATGACATTTTTTCTGAATTGTTTAAATTATATTAATTACTTGACCTATTACTTTTTTTATGTTTTTAAGGTTTAATCATTTTTTAACTCGTGTAATAAATAGTATGTTAGCTCTATTACGCATGAACGACATTATTTTAAATAAAAGTTGCTGGTTTAAAAAAAAAATTTAACCTTTAGCAATTTTTTGAAGTTACTCTCTTTGGTGGTTATTTTGTAATCATTTAATCCAGTTTTTTCATTATTGTTTTGTTCAATGAAACACTGCAACAAATATTTAACATTTTGGACAGACTTTTGCGTCTTTACGTTGTTTCAGATGCATGCTGCTCTTAATAAAGTTTTTTTTATCTCTCGAAATACCTCACGAATGTTCACCTTTAAAATTGACAAAAAAACATATTAAAAAATGATATTGTTATTACGCCAAAGAGTTCAACAAAATCTGTTTGGCAGGTTCTGGTTTTTATGCGGTTTGAATAATTATTAACACAAGTTAGTAAAAATAGTTAGCCAAGGAATGCTTTCCAAATCAAAATATTTCATTACATTTTCACTTTGAAATAGGAAAACTGCAAAATTATTGAACATTTTTTTGAAGTGTAATAATATATGTAATTAGGTACTTCATACTATAATATGTTTATGCCCAACATATTTATATATAACTCTATGTTGCATATTTATTTATATATTTAAAAAGTTTGTTTATTTACATATTTAAAAAGTATATTAAGTGTTTAACGGTCCATTTGTTAGTGTGTATGTTGGTGGGTATATTTGTGCTTAAAATAATTTATTATTTTTCACACTGTAAGTAGCAGTCAATAAATAATCTTTCTTAGAACGGGTAACTCTTACCTAGTTAGACCTTATCAAAGCGGCCAACATGACTGGTACCTAAGTACACGATTTTCCATATTTGTATTTTATTATAATATTTAGTTTTAGTAAAACTGAACATTATGTTGCCGATATCGTATTTTGCTTAATAGAATCTTTGAATTTCAATTTCAATTGAAAATAAAATTTGAAATATTTTGATTATCTGTTCAGATGCATCGCATCGGCTTTCATCGGCGTTTGTTTATTTTTTACATAGCTATACCTCATATCCATGGCTTGCACGGATTCAAATTCATTTAATATTTCAATTTTTGTAAAAATACTCACTTTTCAACCGTGCCAAAAACCAAAACGGTTAAAAAAAAAACAAAAAATTTGAATGATAAAACGTGTATTACTTTAATTTGATAGATAATAGTAATCGACTAAAAAAAACTCCCAAAATTTGTGTGTATGTGAGTTTAGTCGCCTTCGCATAATATAATTTGTTGTGAACTAGTCTTTACCTACTTGACTGACAATTTAGAGATCGCTCTTTTAAATCCTGAATATCTCGAGTTTTTTTTCTGGTTTGACATAATATAAATCGAGTCCTTTGTTTTTTTTTTACATTTTCATTTAGAAACCGTTCGCTAGTAAACATATATTAAAATGATTATTATTTTAAAAAAAAACTCTATTTAATAGGTGGGAAAAATGAGAAATAGTATGTTATAAACTATTCAATAATTCTTTCAAAAAAAAATATCTTAACGACCCGAGCTCTCTGCCAACTACATATTTCACATGCCAATATCCCCAGCCCTTAACAAACGGTAAAGAGTCAAGATTATTGCAACGTATTTATAAAGATTAATAATAAAAAAATATCAACCTTTGGATATTTTAGCAATATGAAATATATTTTTTTGCAGAAATCCTAAAAGTGAAGTTTTCATAATTTGTGGTTTTGATGTTATGTTTTGCTATTATAGGTATACGAGATTGGTCTGTAGTTTTATCGCACTAGTTAGAGTGTAGCTAAATGATTTAAGCTATAATTATTAATGATAACTTTCTATATCTTAATGTGATAAAGTCTATATATGTTTCTAAGGGTAGGGTCTGGAAATTTATCATTGATAATGTCTTTAAACGTAATGTCTATCATTAAAAATGTTAATAAGTAATTATACGCTATATCCATACATATATGAAGGTTCTAGATAGCCGAGCCAACGGATGAAAATGTTATCGCTGTAACTGATGCCCTAACACTGCATATTGATGCAATCAGGCATCCAGAATTTTCTTATGTGAATGGTTGTGTTTTTGATATTTGCTATTTGATTTTATTTCAATTTATTTTTTAATAATATAATAGAGGAGTTCCCTGTAATATTTTTTCATAAACACAATTCCATGTTCTAGAAAGGTTCAAATAGCAATTTTTTACTAGTTTTCTTGAAACTTAAAAAAGCTTAGAATACAAGTTTATTCTACAACCTACTTACATCGGTAGGAATTTTCTTGCTTTGGAGCTTTTTTGCTAAAAAAACAAAAAAAAAATTATGAACATTGCTAATATATGAAAATATTCACTCAAAATAGATAGCCCTGAAAAAATCCATATTTTAAAGTTTTTCATATTATCAGGTATATACAGGCTGTTCCAAGATCATTCCCGTAAATTTAAGGGGTTGTATATGTTCCCTGTTACGAGTAAGAAATTATATAAAAAAATGCAAAAATATTTGATACCCAAATTAATTATTTTTTAAACTAAATTTGGGTAAAACGATCATAATATTATGGTAACGTTCGCCAGGCAGATTCGCGGCATACTAAACCCACTAAAAACACGTCGGGCACCACATCGTGAATGCAACTCAAGGTCGAGCGGACGTAAACTCGTTTTACACAAATATATTAGGTTTTAAATAGAATCTTCAACATTTTTTTTCTCAAATACCATAATGAATTTTGATATAGTTTCTTAACGAATAACACTAGGAATCGTAGGACCTATTAAGCTGTTTTTTTTATTGGGATTGACCTTGGGACATCCTTTATAGTATAATTCTTATTTGAATCATTAACGAGTTATTTGGGTTTATATTTTTAATGAAATTAAAATTAATTGCAACGAAATACTAAATTGCTTTTTGTGAACTATGCATTGATTTATTTAAATTTGAAAGTTGATTTAAAAATTGTGCTTGCTTGCTATTGTGTGTGGTAGTTTTATTTATAAATATTGTTATGTCCCTTTTCAGTCATCATCGTCGATAAATATCATGAATTCTCAACTGGCGAGACAGTTGGTGGCGCCTCTGTCGCCTAGTACCAAGTCCCCATACCACCACGTATGTGTCAACATTTATAAAAATGTCTAAATTTTTCAAAATTTTGAGCACGTGTTCCCATAACACATGATTGGCTTGAAGCACGGAAGCGGCAAATTCAATTTTAGTACGCAAATAACAAGAGAGGCCGTGGAAACTATTTTTTTGACAGCTTGTTTGAGTTTAGGCTTGGCTCTCTAGCTTTCGGTGTGGCAAAATTTTCTTTTCAAAATGTCTAAATCGAGATGGTGGTGTGTTCTGATTGGCAAATCATTTCTAATTGGCTTATTTAATTTCACCGTTTCAATACCCACTATCATTTGGTAGCGTCCGTTTCGATCATTGACAAATATGTGAAATTAGTGAATTGGAATTTAGCGTTGTGTATGGGTTCGCAAGACATGTTACACTCTTTAAATCATTTCTGGACTAAATGGCTGAAAAGGCATTCTTTTTCATTCTGAGTAACAATTGTTTGGGTGTTGCATTATTTTATAATTATTGTTCTTCGGTGATGGTTATGCTCTGACAATTTCTCTAAGATGTTCCAAAGGCAGGTCATTAGATGTTTTCAGGTAAATGTTTCTTCGTGAATTTATAGGTTTCTTTAACAATATAGTTATTTCTTTCATATCTATTGTTAGCTTTCATATTATAAATAAAATATCATTTTCGAGTATGTACAAGTACTACTTTTTGAAATCAAAATGCATGTGCTAATAACAATTTTTCTTCAAATTTCCCATTATGCATTTTTTTACTATATTATTATTTGGCATAATGTTTCATGACGATCATAGTGTTTTTGCATGGTTGGCTCTATTTCTATAGAGTTCTATACATAGATATATTATGAAGAAATTTCTATTATAACAACAGAATAATTAATATTGTATGTGCATGCTAGAAGTGTATTATTTTATGAAAAATTATATTATGTGATAGAAGTATATATAATTTGCAAATGTTTACTATAAGCTTGCATTAATCAGTAAGTTATTGTATAGGGTGATGATTTTAGAGGCGTGGTTTTGAAGAAGAGATAAAACGCATATAATTTGATGTTATGGCTAAGAATTTAGTTTTATTATAAAGATAAGGGTTTGCCATTATGTTTTAAAAATGATTTTGGGTAAGTGGCCGCCGCGGCTGACTCGAACAAATTCCAGCCGAGAGGCCCAATTTTCAACCACTTTTTGCAGCAAGTGGGCCGTATGTCAGCAATAACGCGCCCAATATTCTCTTCCAAGGCGGTAATCGTGTCCGGCTTATCTGCGTAGACAAGCGACTTCACATAACCCCACAAAAAATAGTCCAGCGGTGTTAAATCGCACGATCTTGGAGGCCACGCCACAGGCCCACGACGCGATTTTTACTTTATTTTAGAGTGATTTAAAAAAAATTTAGAGTGATTTTTTCTAAATTTGCACTATTTGCAAACGTTGTTCAGGAGTAAGTCTATTCATTATGAAATGGCAAACCAAACTGAGCATAAATCAAGTGACAGCTGTCAAAAACACCAACTACGAAAAAAGTAGTGCCAGATTGAAAACCACGCCTCTAAAAAAAACACCCTATACTATCTACTTGTATTTATTTAAAGCTTTAGAAATTAAGTGCGATTGTTATTATATACTAGAAAGTATACATTAATAATATATACGTAGAATAAGGCATACACTATAATCGGATTAATTTAGTAATAAAGATCTACTTTAGACCCTATTCAAATCATAGGGTTCCTCGAAACAGGGGCCCCCCGGGGTGAATAGCTCCAATCCATAGCTGCTTTTTTTGACCATGGTGAAATCATGAAGAGGGGTGGGAAAAGAATTCTATCCATTGATAGAGTCAAGTTGCAAAAACTCGAAAAGGTTGCTAAGGCCCAAAAGATTGGAAATAAAGCATCTAATCTAGTGATATTATGTAGAGGGTGAATTGTCTGCTTGCTGAATGTGCCGTCAATGCTACCTGCCGGGTTTATTTCTAGCTAGTTTATTGTATGGATTCAATGTTTTGAATGAAATAAAATAAATAATGACAGGCTAGGTAGATGGTTTAGAGGTCCAGGTCTCTGTGCCGGTAGAATTTCATAAATTAATTTTCACAAATGTTTGAAATAATTGTTACTTTTTGTGACACCGCAATTAATGTATGTGAAATAGTTACAGAAATACAATTACAATTACAATACATACAATTTATATGTTATAACTTATTTTTAAATTGTTCATAAAATAGATTCAAACTAATTAATTGTGTGGGGGCAATATTTGCAAATAATTCTAAAATTTCTATAATGCCGTGCTACTGGTTTTATATAAGCTACTAAGACAAAAAGATTAATAAAAAAAATGTATTTTTAGAAGAGACTGTAACTGAATATGAGGGTATCCTTAATGTTCGACTAGGCAACTGTCATCAATCATTTTAGTAGCACTACGGATAAAATCATGACTAGAATAGAAGTTGATGTTTTGGCTGGTGATATATTTAATACTTGGCCGCTTTAGGGTAAAAAAAGAAGATTTTCCGAAAAGGCGGAATTCTTTATAAAAAAACAAAGTTATGGTATCGCTCTATTAGCATAATATTTTAATATATAACAGCAACCCTGATCTATCAGGATATTCCTAAAACTATCTAAAACACGTTTAACCCGTCTGATGCATAAGCTGTGTTGACTAAACTGTCTCGTCGATTCTCAAAAATATTTTCGAAAAAATGGCCTAATTACGGGCGCTTACTAAAATGCTTGTATTAGAAAACTACGTACGTCACTCGATAAACTGCACTATTTTGAATAAGTTATGAAATTCTCTAGAATATGGTTTTATTACCAACTATGCAAAAAGTAAAAAAAAAAATAGTATTTTTTTTTGTGAAATTTTATTTTTGATACTCAAGAAAAAAAAATTTTTAAGTTATGACGCCCATTTTTTATTTATGTTCCTATATATCATATAAAACTATTTATAAGTCATATATATTTTTTACCATAAACAGAAAATAAAAAAAAAATACCCTTAGATAATAAAAAATATTTAGTGTTACCTGCCCGTACAATAATAATTCTATTAAATATAATAATAATAAACCGAAATTTGTATGACAGCTTATTACAATGTAAGTTATTTTAATAACTAAGCTAATTAATTTGTAATACTTTCAGGCTTATTCATCAGGCAAACCGGGCATGCCACCGCCGGCGGGTAGTTCCGTTCCCCCAGGAGTTCCACCCGCAGGCGCACCGAGGCGACACCCAGACTTCACTCCCAAAGATGGCACCGCTGGTCCCCCTCAGCCCGGGCCACCCCCAGTCGGGGCACCACCTGGGGCGCCTGGGGCACCACCGCAGCATAGGCCACCTCCGCATTCACCCCAATATGGTAAAAAAATCTTTCAATCTCCACATCTCCATTTAATCTCTCTATATACTGCTTTGTGGGTTATACGAGGGACTTTTGAGTGTAAGAATTTTGTATCTGGTAAGTTTTTTTGGCTTAATTCGTATTTACCTGCAATCACAATATTTTTCTATATGGACTTCACTCGATACATATGTGATTTTTTGTATGTCAAATATGATTCCTTTTACTTCTATGTCAACTAAACATAAAATGTTTTCTCCTAAATTTATGTCCGGTAAACTGCTTTTTTAATTTTGTTTTTTCCTTTAATAATTTCTTAAAAAGAAAATATTAATTTTAGGAATATTATAGAAATTAAAAAAATACTAACATTTCATATGACATATAAGGAGGACATATAACATTTAGCTGAATATATTTGTTACAGTACCTTCAAGAAATCGTAAAAAGATATGTACAAACCGTCACCCCCAAGTCAATTAGTTTAAAAAAAAACTTATTTCTAAATTTAGCATTTTTAAAAAAGAGATTAAGAAACTACTTCTAGAAAAAACTAATCATGTCCGTACCATGTCTGTGCATCATTAGTTCGGACAGTTTGTTATTTCGTGTCGTTTGCCGTAATTTACTGAATATATTTTTTGTATCAAGTGTGGTAGGTAGCGCACATACACATATATATGAAAAACATAATCAGTAATTGTAAATAATATTAATAAATATATAGAATAAAGAAATATGTGTCATTGCTTTACTTTTTTAATTATAACCTTTAAAAATTAAAATTTTACCTTCACAAAATCAAATTTTGTCATTTGACATATTAAACATTTTAAAGGTTTTACAAAGGTTGCATACAAAGTAGGGAATATTTTAGAGATTATTTTTTTAGAAATAGTAATAATTACAATCAGGTTAAATATCTGATAATTTCACAAAAAATTCACAACCAAATTTTAAATTGTTATTGACTGCAACACTCGCAAATCTCTTTTTTAGTTTTATCTGTCTTCGTAATTATCAGTTTTAATTATACTTATTTCTTAATCTGACCTCTAGTAGAAGTGGTGGCTTAATCTGACCTGGTGTAGAAGTTTCATAAAGAGATCTCCACTTGTCGATTTTGAGTTATACTTAGTCGATTTTATTTTATTTATGTTATTTCTTTTTTAATAAAATGAAACACAGGCTATGTCATGGAAATTAATAAATAATATTTGTTTTTGTTAACGCAGGTGGATGGCCAGCATCGGCAGCGCCTCCGGGCCAATACAACCGCAGTGGTCCCGGTTTCCAGAGTCCTCCTAGTGGTCCTCCCGGTACCCCTGGAGCACCAGGAGCACCTCAATGGGGCTCACCGGCCCCTGGTGCCCCACGACCACCTCCTCCCGGGCCGGCTGGACCACCTCCGTCCCAATGGGGACCACCACAATCTTATCAGCAGCCGGTAATTTTTCTAATATTCAAGTTTGTTAGGGTACATTTATGTCAGAATATCAAAAGAATCAACACTGAAACTATCAAAATTATAATATAGTATACAGCGCTTGATTTAATCTTGGTCACTAGGGATACACAAGCTGTACAGTAGACACCGGTTGTGACTTGGTTTGCTTCAACGGCGTACAAAATACGAGGTTCAAATATGTCTTATCATACCAGTGTGGACTGGTCGATCAATAGAATTTTACTGGTTGAACATCGAGTGAATTCTGTCCAAAGTGGAGAAAGTGTATTAAGTACCCTTCATTGCCCAAGCTTTCTTGTTTTTCATTTATTTTTTATGAATATGATGATGATTTTTTTCTCATGAATATTTTATAACTTAAAAGTGGAATTTAATCTCACTAGCCTTATTTTTGCAGTTTCCCATCTTCGGAACTCTTAGTTTTAAAACTGCATCTTGTCGAAAAAGAGATGTGGTTATACAGGGCAAGGTTTTTGTTTTTCCTTCATGTGGGTATTAAATTAATGGAGCTGTTTTGTCATACTGGAAAGTATTTTCCTAGAATTTTGTTTGGTTACGAATCAAGTTGGCTGTATAAAACTTTTCATGTTTTTATATACAGCCAATGTTTCCTAAAAGTGTGTGAAATTCATCTTCACCATCATTCGATTAAGAATTAATTGAAACCTGAACCTGAACCAGAGAGGAAGAAATGATGTCTTATAGTAGCCAGCGATTCCTCTGAAATAGTGAAATAAGATGAATAAATGTTTCCATAGTTTACTAAACTGGCTCTGGTTATGTAACAATAATGCTCAGGCTATGTTCAAATGAAAGCTATGATCAGTAAAAGTTTGATCTGAATCGGTCCAGTGTCTTTTGAACACCTGAACATCAACGCATTATAGAAATTAAAAATATTCAGTCCTTTGTTTTTTTTTCTTTGCTTAAGGTCGTAAATATTTATTATTGCTGTTAGTTTTATGGCCAACTATCCAAAATTATAACTTATCCGATCAGGAGGTTGATCTAATATCACAACAATATATTTATGCTGATTTTTAAATTTACGAGTTACTCGCGAGGAGTTTCACTGTAACCTTAACTGATATAAAATACTTGGGTTAGTTCCAGTTGCCATATGTATTGGCGTGTTTCGGTGTCAAGTTCACCATCCTGTTACTTAAGATACAAAACAATTTTTTTTCTTCAGGCACTCGCATTTAGATATGTAATGCGGTCACATTTCATATGTATTAAAACATCCAACTTGGAAGCTGGCATTCGCTTTTTTTACCTGATTTCCAATACAGGAATAGAATGTAGGGTTAGATTCTTTGCTACAGGACATTTGTCAGAATGGAATGCCCCACAATGATCTGTTTTACTTCCTACCCCAAACAAACTTTGTTTAAAGTCTCCATCAATCAATACTTACAATATCACCAGAGCTAGCTTCAAAATATTGTTATAAGTAATAATAATAATAAAGTAAACTATAAAATCTGAAAAAGTTGCTAGTTTCATATATGAAAGCTTTGAAATATAACAGTATTTTTACCAATCTTTAATCTTTCGAACAAGAAAACAAGTGTAGAGCCATGGACGCTATAAACATGATCTTTTTGTAAGTTTAATAGAGAAAAGGCCTTTGAAAAACAACCAAAATGGAAAAAAACCACGTTGAGTGAACATATTTTACACAGTTTGCGCTGATTTGGAAAAACCACCAATTTGGTGCTGCGTCAATATACGCTAATAGTTTATTGTTGCTAATAACTTTGTAATTTGTACCTAGCTTCCATGATATTATATTTAATTAACGGTGAATATTGTTTTATCCTACTCAAATGTGCTTCACATCGTTGTTTTTTTGTATCTAGGGACAGAACCAATGGGCTGGTAGTGGTCCCAACCAGGCTAGCAGTCAGATGAGGCCCAGCACTGGCCCCATCGGAATGCCCCGAGCTCCCACTTCCGCTCCTCCCGGTTCGCCTTACGTTAGGCCCGATGGAAAATTTGCTGCTCAACCAGGAACACCAACGGTAATATAAAATGATGTTTTCCAAATTCCATAGCACCCGCCTGTGACCGATTCCCTGGGAAGCGGAAGGCTTCCTGTTGCTCCCATCTGTAGTTTCTCATCAAAGGCTGATTTTGATTTAACAATAAACTAATAGGTATTTAGAACATTGCATTTATTTAAGTTTGATGTTGAAAATAACATTAATACCCAATTGTAAATATAAAAAACCTCTTTGATAAAGAAAAGAACTGGATGTTGTTAAATGTTTGTTTGGCAGTTTGAGCGTATTCTACCAGTAAGATGTATGGGTTGGTTGATGTGTGATTAAATTTGTAATGTTTTTTTAGGATCAGAAAGTAAAATTTGTGGGAACAATGTTTTAGTTCAGTTTTAATTTTCTTGTTCTATTGCTCAACCTATCCCACCTGTAAACAAATTATTATTAACAAGTTATTTATATTTATTTATAACTAACTATTATTATAGCTTATTTTGTGCTATTTGAAAATGGGCTTAGCGATAACCTCCTATTATCAGGACTTGGATTAGGTTGCAGATGTATGTATTTAAAAATACTTTTTGTCTTCTCAGCAGGTAGCACCTACAAGCACTTCGAGTAGTGCAGGAACAAAACGAGAAGTGAACTTTCCAGGAGACAGCGTTGAGGCCATATCACCCGTACTCTATAAGAGAAGACGATTGACCAAGACAGATGTGTCTCCAGTGGACGCATGGAGGATCATGATGGCTCTCAAATCCGGCCTTTTGGCTGAGACTTGCTGGGCGCTCGACATTCTTAATATACTTCTCTTCGACGATAACAGCATTGCTTACTTCGGCCTCCAGCATTTGCCTGGACTCCTCGATCTCCTTCTAGAGCATTTCCAAAAAAGCCTCAGTGATATATTCGATTCTCCCAACACGGACCAAGAACCTTGGTTTCTGCCCTCTCTTTCTGAAGAAAAATCTGTTGATTTGGGGGCTGTGCAACAACCACCAGATCCCAAAAGTAAAACTACAGTGCTCTCAGGGGAGAACTATACCCTAGAAACAAGGAAAGGCCGAACGGTCGTATACAAAAGCAAAGATGATGATCTGTTTGTCTTGGACCACAAGCGTGACTGGGACCCCGAAGGTGAGAGTGAAGAAGATGCTGCACTCGAGCCATGGCAGTTCGGCGGCAATACGGCTTTTAGCAATCATGTGATGCCCTGTTTTCAGGGTGAATTTGTGCACATTCCCTTCACCAGAATTATTGACTCCAAAAAGAGACCTCTTACAGAGTTTTATGAGAATCAGCCTGGTGAGTGCGATAAGTTTAGTGACCTTAAAGAATGTGAAAAAGTGCGCGATAGGGACTCACTAGAAAACATTGTTAAAACTGAAGTTGTGGATAATGGTAGTGATGAGTGTGGTGACGAATGCGGTGACAGCGAAAAAAGGAGTAAAAAAAGGAAACATCCTCTTTCGGTGGACTCATTAGTGCAAGTGAAGATGGAGCCCCAGGCAAACGGAGACCTCAAAGACAGTGAATCTAAAGATGAAAATGATTCAGAGCACATTACAGAGAGCAGGCACAACGGCCCCATGGGATTAGATGATTCCTCCTGTATAGAAGAAGACAACCTAGATTCAGAACCAATGGAACTGGAGAAGGACGTTGCTTCCGAGGAAGAACACCGATTAGAACTAAAAATCCTTGATCCAGCTGGGAGCCTAAAAAGGCGGCGGCTATCAGACTATGAGGATGAATGTTACACGCGAGACGAGCCCTCGCTTAATTTATTGACCGAGACAAGAGACGCTCTGGCGAGGCGATGTATATGCCTGTCAAATATCTTGCGAAGTTTGACATTTGTTCCAGGCAATGAAACTGAGTTCTCTCGCAACGGAGCATTTCTGGCTCTCGCAGGGAAGCTGCTGCTATTGCAGCACGAGCATGCACCGCGTGCGGCGAGGTCGCGGGCATATGAGAGAGAAGACTGTTCATCGTGCTGCTCAAGTTTGCGAGGGGCTTCTGAGTGGTGGTGGGATACTCTTGTACAATTAAGGGAGGATGCTTTGGTGTGCTGTGCAAATATCGCCGGCCGAGTGGAACTTTCCGGTCAGCCTGAGGCGGTAGCCCGGCCTCTTTTGGATGGCTTGTTGCACTGGGCGTCTTGTCCTGCCGCGGCCGGCCAAGACGCCCTACCCCACTCCCCTCTCAGTCCCCGGCGTCTGGCACTTGAGGCCCTCTGTAAATTATGTGTGACGGACGCCAATGTGGATCTGGTGCTGGCCACTCCCCCTACAGAACGTCTACAACGGCTTTGTTGTGTGCTTGCCAGGAACCTTTGTCGGACCGATGACCAGGTTAATTTTTATTTTTCTTTTTTCTCTTTATTTGATTTATGTCATGATATTTTAGTATTGATGATGCGTTTTATTCATTTAGTAGTTTAATATTAGTGAACAGAAAGTAATCCTATTTGACTTAATTTGTAAACATGGATTGTTTTCTGTGCTACATCTGCATTAAATAAAGACTTTGTTAGAAACACCAAAATCATGAAAAATATGTTATCTCCCCAATACTTACCCCAATTTTGCGCGGCCATTAATGATATATATCTATCTTTTCACGTCTCTATAACAATTATTTTTTACTATGGCAATCAATGTCTTAAGTATGGGAGAGTCGAGATATGAGCAAATGAACAAATGAAGTGCCTGTTTTAGCTTCTATACATACATTCGTGTATAAGAAGCTACTATCCCCGTCCTGCCATGTTAGTGCCACATTACAATTACTATAAATTGAAATATTATGTCTGTGTTGTTTCATTAGTCGCACGTCAAAATTTACAAAAAATAAAAGGGTGTTAAAATTTATGATTATTTGAAAGAATGTCATGATAAATTCCATAGTGTGTTTTTTTATTTTAACTTACTCAAACCTAAAATATAACACACTGTTGCCTCTATGACAATCAAATGGGTTAAAAGCGCCAGTCCAGCCCGATAGTATATTTCTTATTCCTTCATGTTTTCCACCGCATTGAAATCACAATAAAATGTCTCCCAGCAAGATTTATCCCAGATTCCAGCATATTATATCATATGCCAAATCTTTGCAAATTCAAACAAAATGCACTGCACCATATCTTCGACGATTAGACTTATCGGCAACCCAAATCATAGTAACATTATACCTATTGTATTAATAATATTATATAAATAAATAAATATTAGCAGACAGCATCAAATATGACCAGAAGTTGGTAAAATAATAGTGTCACTGAGCAAACAGCGCATTTTACCTTTTAATAATGGCTTAATAAGTTATATTTATGATATAACTGTAACAATACAAATAATTCGTGAACCAATTTTTTTTTTTTTTTAATATATTCTATGTGCTGTCAAAATTAATAAACATTAAACTAATTTGAGAATAATTACATTTGTCCTAATATATTAAAGTATGTCCATCTTTCTACTAAAAATAAAGAACCTGTCTGCTGAAGCGTTAGAAGATGAAGTTGAAGTTCTTATCACATTTCTCGTCGACTTCAATGTATTGTTATTGTTAGTAGATATATAATATAAGGAGATAGATAGATACAGTCCGATAGTTGAACTTTTATTTCATGCTTATTGTATTATTTATTATTCATACTTAGATCATGGAAATCACGAACTGAAGTCAGACCAAATAGATTATGGGGAGACACAGAATAATAACTGCTTTCCTATTGATTTTGATGATTTGTTACGTTTTAATGCAATATTAGTCTAAAAATAATGTGAGAAATATTTGTAAAAGGTGTTTAAAATATGATTTCATTGAATAAAAAAATAAGTCATTTAATCAATGTGTGATCAATCAAAAATTCATGCTAAAACTATAAATATCTTAAATCAAACTTGGTGTTTATAAACTTTGATAAAAAAAATCATCTGATACATTTTGCACAGCATATTTTGCTAATTTAGCATTTACTTTTTCAGTTTTATCAGGTTTCTATAGGTTTTTATTGATAAATTTCTGAATCTTTCGTAAAGAGTTTATGACCACGTACGTCCGTACGTTTCGTACGCCCTAAAACGGCCATGGTTGGACAGCAATCATTTTATCCACTTTATACGAGGTGGATGCTATTGTTGGTTTATCACTGAATTCCACGTGGAAGCTAATTTAAAGCTACCTTCATGTTAATAGATATCCCTCAAGTGGAATCCATTTTCAGTAGAGTTAGATTTGATTCACCGAATATTACTTTATTTCCCAGTAATTACTTTTCACGTGCATTTTACAAAATTTTTAAGTTTACTTGAGTATTGTATAAATATTTTTTTTCTACAGGTACTTCGAGAGTTCTCTGTAAATTTATTACACTACTTGGCAGCGGCCGATTCGGGCTCGGCGCGTACTGTTGCTCTTCAGAGCCCCACGGTCTCACAGCTGGTGGCATTTATTGAGCAGGCCGAGCAGTCCGCATTAGGAGTGGCCAATCAGCATGGCATTGCTGCGCTGCGTGACAACCCTGACTCTATGGGCACGAGTCTGGATATGCTCAGGCGAGCAGCCGGTACCTTGCTGCACTTGGCTAAGCACCCCGATAATCGGCCGCTCTTCGTGCAGCAGGAACAACGGCTTTTATCATTGGTCATGAGCCAAATTCTCGACCAAAAAGTTGCTGCTGAACTAGCCAAGGTGCTCTTTCAGTGCTCGCGGAAACCGCGCCGGCCAAGCCTCGCTGATTGAACATAAACTTTAACTATGAACTAACAAAACAAAAGTGACTAGTGATGTGTAGATAGTTATTATTTTTATTGAGAGACGGTCTCGAGGCGATTGGCCAACTCCGGTCGTCATATTTTAATGTAGAATTCATACGGGGAAATTACTTTTATTTACTTCGACCTTAGTCATTAAGGACTGGTTTTTAATAATAATTGATTATATATATTTATATATAATATATATATTATGATGTAAGACGTGTTATAGTGATATTAGACTCGTCCCGACTGGTAAATGGATTAACTAATGCGGAGACTTTTAGAAAGAAATACTAATAGTTTTAATTTCAGAAAATTATCGATGGTTTTTTAAAGCGATAGGGAGTCGGTGGGTCTTAAGAATATGTGACTATTAGACATGATTATTACAAAGTAGGTAATTCTTTGCATTATAATAAATGAAATAATATGTGAGATTTTTATTGTATTGTACCATTTTGTAAAGACGATCGCCTTTAAATGTTTTTTATATTGTGCGCTTTCATTTGTTTTGTATTTATTTTAAAATGCTTTTAATTTTACGCAAACTGGTACCATTTCCACAGTTACAATATTGAATGCCATAAAGATTTTATTTTTGATTTAAATGTTAAATTTTAAAAAATAGGGTTGTCTATCGTTTCATATTTGGTATCATCACACTGTGCAAATGCTTTATATAATAATATGTCTGGATGAATTAAATGTACATAAGAAGTACTAAAAATAAGAATACTCTTCCTGGCTTTTCTTTCCTGACTTGATGTAGTGCCGTCCTAAGCACACTCACTGCATCTTCAAAATCCTCATTTTGACAAGTGTGATTGATTGAAAAACATTATTTTACTCATAGAGAGTGTTATTAGAGGTGAGAGTTGCTATGATGAATCTATTTTTAACAAAATATTTTCATAAAAATTTACTTCACACTGAAATGTCACTTCTGTTAAAATGGATAAGTATAACATTGCTTATGTGAAATCTTAGTGCATTGCGTTAATTTTTCTTATGCGTATATCGGATTTTTAAAAATCATTATTAAAATATCTCGATTTTATTTTATTTAGCAGACAGGAAAATGAACTGATAATTAACATAAAAATAGATTTAAATCCTATTTAATTATCCTAAATAAGTATAAAACATAATTAAATATGATTTTTTGTTGTGCTCATAAATATAAACTTGGTAGACGCAGTTGCAAAGGAGAAACCTATGCTAGCAGCATATTGGAGCGGAGAAATGCAAACTTTAAGTAAATAATTCGTTTTTAAAATTTGAACAAAAAGCGCGTGAAAAAAAATTAACATGGGATTTCCCATAGAGAAAATATTTATAAACACCTTTTTTAGTATTTTGAATTCCGGCTCCGTCACAACCTACTATTTTTCAAGTAGATTCGATTAAAACTTTAATATTCTAAAATCAGTAGTGAAATCATTGAGATGTGACATCACAAACTTCGCTATTAGAGTCGATCCATGAGTTGGTTGGCTACGCTGTTGGTAAGTAAGTTGTAAATGGTAACTCCAAAAATTCAAAAAATGCAAAAGTCATAGCCTTCAAATCGTCACTGTTGCCTGATAAAATTAGTCCTCGAATAGTTTCTTTTATTGTTAAGCACACATCCTTTTTGGCCAAGGTTAGGTTAGGTTAAATGTTCACGATGAATACTAACGAGAGACTTCATTGAAACTCTTTAAAACTGATAATGACTGGTTTTCAGCACAACCATTACAAATGCCATTTTATGTAAAACATCAAATCATAAAAAAGTAACTTTAGGAAATAGAGGAAGGGGTAAAGAGCGTATTGTAAAATATAGTTTTTTGTTGCTGCAGCAACCACTTTCGGCATCTTGCTTTCCCTTGATTTTTGCTTTAGCGGTGGCGGTAAGATGTTCATAATTTGGAGGCAGCAAATTTAAAAGAATCACGACCTGGACTTTTATGTCATGGAAGGTTCAATAAATACTCTGCTTCTTGTGGGAGGATATGCATGGGTGCTTAGGCTCTTTACAGCTTCCCGTAGAGATAGGAAAAATGTGAATGAAAGCAGGAAATGTGGAAGAGATTAGTTTGTCATATTGATAAATATTTCACATTTCGCTTGCATTTTTATAGATTTTATTATTTTTAGTACTATTTGGCTGTTAACCTATCAAAGCTGAACAGAGACTATATTTTTCTTGTAGTCTATGATATTCCCAGTACTTTGCTACCGTAGCAAAGTGGATTTTGTCAAGGTTGTTAATATGAGGAGGAATGTTTGGTTTTACCAGCCCATAATTTGTTAGTGTCCTGGTGTTGTTACAGAATGTATTAAAATACACTGACATCCTTTTAGCCGGTTGATCTATATCTAAACCGGTCTCACGAAAATAAAAAAAAAAATGTTTTGAAAAAAGAAAAATCATAAAAATAATTCCGCCTGACCTCGCACCATGCGTCCAACCGGGTTCTAAAACATCAAAATGATTTCTATTAAATTTTGAATTTGTTTTTCTCGTAATTGGGAAACATTTTTCCAAGTTTTTTGCTGAGTAGATAGATATCAGTAAATTTAAATATGTAAGTATGTAAACTATATGCTGTTTGTTTCCTTCTTATTGATGACATACATAAATACATATTTTTATTAATTGAGAAGGTAATCCAAGGTTTTCACAGTTTTTTAATGGTTTTTGTTTGAGGTGTGGCATGCTTGTCACATATATCAGAGATACATTTACTTAATGTGTCGACCATCACATTGAGGTTACAATCGTTATTAAACTGACTCCAGTCTGCATTGGAAAATTTGTGGTTTAATGCCTTCAAATCCGAGTCTAAGGTTTCTGAAAATTGATATTTTGGATTTCTTTTTATATTTTGGGATTGTAGAAAGATTGTTTACCATAGCATGGTCCTTATCGTGATAAATTTCAGTTCAGTGACATATTTACTAGCGTTTTCACTAAAGTGTTGACTAGCGTGTTCGTCTCACATTAATAACCTAAATCTAAGAAATCCAAATCCTAAACCTATTAAATATATTATTCACTAGAAATATGACAAAAAATAAATGTACATTTAATATTTTTCAATATAGCGGTGATAGTTTTCATTTATTTATTCAAAATTTAAACTGTAATATGCCATAATTAAAAAACAATTCAAATCCGATAGCACACGTTTAAAAATAAGCCTTAACCCTTAAATTATTAAAAGGCAATTGACAGATATGACACATTCATTTCATATTGTTTTATAACAGATTTTTTTTCGTAAGGTTTATTTGTGTGCATTTTTATTTTTTATCACATTTTATCTTTGATGAACTTACTGTAAAAACTAAAATGAATATTTTATCACAAACTAATGAGTTGGTTCCCAAACGAAATTGCAAGCAAAACTCCAAAACGTTCTTAGAAAAACAAAGCGACGATAACTTCAAGGAAATTCTCTCTCCCGACAGTATTACAATAAAAAGTGAAATTATGTATTCTAAAATACATAATGAAAATCCTCAAAGATTTCCATTATCTTGGGTAAAGGTCGGCAACGCCAAATATTGCTATTTCTACAAGAAAGAAATGGTTGTCAAGTCAAAACAAAACAGCGAGTCTGAACTCAAAAAGCCTTTTTTGCGGAGGGCGTCTGAAATTATACTCACTGGATTAAGGAAAATATTCTCCAAAAGCGATAAGCAAACAAAACTACCCAAACGTTATCATAGACACCATCACAGCCTTAGGAATACGTTGTATGTAGACACAACCGGGATCGATACATTCAAAGGATATTCATCAACTTTTGAAAGTAAAAGTGTTGATTTGGTTCTAGATAAGATTTTGGAGAAAGAGGTTTGTAGATGCCATTTCCCTGCTATAAATCCAGAGCCAAAGGTTCATCACATTGAAAATAACTCTAAAAATTATCTGGGAAAATCATTGGATTCCACTTTCATGATAATAAAGGACTCTGAAAGTATTGGAAATTTGAACTTACATAGATCTGCTGATAACATTGCCGAAATAAATGATAATAAAGTAAAAGCCATGTGTGAACATTCATTGAACATTCACCAGTACGGCAGGTATTTATTAAACGATATTATCACTAACATCGACCGGAGAACATTGAGTTGTTCAGAGAGGAATTTACTAATGAATAAATCTTCATATGGTGAACGGTCACAATTTCAAGAAAAAAATATTGAAGGTGAACATAAAACCAACCAGAGTGGTAGAATGAATTTACCAAAAATTCGTGATGTCACTATATCAGCAGAAAATTTGAAGAGTTATATGAAGGGTACATTCCCTAATGGGTATATTACTAAAAATGAAAGTGAAAGTCCGTCAAAATGTTCACCATTAATAGCAAGGGACGATCAGCACAACTTTGAAGGTATGAACAAAGACGGAATACAATTTCCGCTGAACAAAAATAAATCGAATCATAGTGGCCTGAGGTACAACTTCTCTCGAACGTCTAATTCCATCAAGATGAAATTTAAGTCGATATTACTGGGTAAGTTCTTGGCAGAATTCCCAGCGGAAGAACGAACCTGCAGGTGCTCGCGGAGGAAGCAAAGGCACCTCTTATGGCAAAATGCATACTCTGAAAATAATGTACCCTCCTCCGGCTCTTCGTTAAGTATGGAGTCCTGCGATTTGATCACTATGAAGCATAACAATACTGATGACGCTAGCTGCACATCGGATTGCCTACACTGCTCAGGGATTAAATAGTCACAAAGTGTACCTAGGTAGGTACAGTAACAAGTAATTTGTTTGTATGTACCAAACAAATTACTTGTTACTGTAAATAAAATAATAAAAATATATAATTACAACCATATGGTTTTTTATCAGGAACACCCCATTTCAATAACAGCTTTTTAAAATGTTTCCGGATCTAACAATTGGTTGTATGTGCATGGTCCTTTACTCTTCGTACCTTCTGAAGAGGCATTTCTCCTACGTCTGTGGGCAGTGGCAGTATTAACAGCAGCTATTGAAAGAGCCTAGATAGCCTTCTTAGGTTTCGCCAAGCCCTATCCTCTCCCTTCCTATTTGTCGTCTACTTAGCTTACGCTCAAAGGGTTTGTACGCCGCCATACCCAACTATGATAAGGTCTTTAAATCTAATACAAAAAAATATAATTCTTTTACTAATATTATTTTTATTTATTTTTGTTTGTTGAGCAAGCAGCTATTTAGCTGATATGCTCACATCTCATTCTCAATAACTAGCGATTTGCCTAGATTCAAGAAATTTCGTTGGCAGTTAAGCCCTGCAGACAACTCTGTAGGCACCTTTGGCGCGTGACACTCGTGACTGCGGGACTCGAAATGAGTCGCTTCGCTAGTGAACTTTAGGCCCTGAAGGCGGATTTAACGGGAGCGAAATAATATACAGTGTCAGTGCAAATTGACATTAACATGTATGAATTTAAATATGACAATAAATTTATTCTCGAACTGCTGTCAATTCAAATTTTGTCGTTGTCAAAAAGCGTTCCTGACGGACGGACTGAAGATACGTACTTTTGTACTTTCAAGCTGTTCAACCCCGGGCATCGCCCAGCGTTAGGTTAGGTTTAGGCCCTATAGGCACCTTTGGACAACTCATGCCTGCTACAATCTGATGACGCATGTAGTACATACAAGTAGATGATGACACATGAAATTGACGTTGACATTTATGAATTTAAATATTATTTTCGAATCTGTCAAAAAGCGTTCAAGACTGACGATACAATATAGTTTTGCACTTTATCGTACCATAGGTATTGCACCTATTAAGTTAAATCTACAGCAGTCAGACCGCCGACAGAGCTCTACCTCTATACATACAGTGAAATACTGCACCGTTTTTATGTGACAGGTGCAGGTGAAGGAGCAGAGAGACAGGTAGGTAATGATTACTGCAATATGTTTTAATTAAATAACTATAATGCATACGTTACAATGATCGTGGTAGTTTAGTGGTTAATATGTTGGACTATTGGCCCAAAGGTCACGGGTTCAAATTCGCACATGGTCATACCATTTTTAACACTTCATTATAACCATCTCCCCTGACAGGGCACAGGCACATTTGGCCTAGTTGAGTAAGGCCCAAAAATGTGCAATGGTATATGACCTAGGTCATAGCAATTATTTAAAAAAAAAATCTTTTCAGTAGGTATTTATTTGTAAGCTATAAAGTAGGTAATTGAAATATAAAAAAATAAACTTTATCAATTACTTGAATGTTAGATTTTAGTGTTTTTTTGTTAATTTTTTTTCAGGTGTATCTCTGTAGAATTTACCTTAAAACATACTAATGTTATAAATGAAAACCCGCCTTTTCTTTTTATTAAGTTCTCTTTCTACTGGTAGGTATTAAAATGTTTAAATTTTAGACTTTTAAAACAACAACCTTACAACACAACAACGATCTTTTAAAACAAATAGATACGGCTACCGAGGGTGAAAACCGCAAGTACGCCACTTTGCGTCAAGTACACTCCTCGCGTATCATACGTCTTGCTTGCTCGCATATGTCATCGCGATAAGTCTCTATTCAGCATGGTGTTACGGCGCGCGGAATGGCGCAGGGAATCTACAGGTGTTGGATTTTTCCAAGGACGATTTGTATGACATGCTGTATCCATATATGTTTTAAAAGATCGTTGGTTTGGGCACTTTAGACAGGGTTGCCTTGTCATAGGCTCTCCAGGTAAAATACGGTCTCCAAACATACCGGGGAGTTTGGGGTCCTCCCCGGGATTTTTTTTAGAACCTATTCTTGTAATGGTGCAATTTTAGGTCACTTTTAGACGTAAATTAATTGTAAAAACCTGTATATATTCTATACAATAATTTGAAATATTACAACTTTTTGCACAAAAACTATCGATGTAGTTTAATCATTCAAAACTTAGAGATATAACATGTAATAAATTATATTTCAAAAATATAAGGGTTTTACAATAACTTGCATACCAATAATATTTATCTTTAATAGAGTAAAAATTGTCATGAAAACGTAGGCCGATACGAGTCTATAGACACAGGAGGAGAAACTCAGCCCCAAATGCAAGACTGCCAATGCGACGCAAAACGTCGTCAGGAGTGGGGGGGGGGAAGACGACTCACGTATTACACACACTAACAGAACGCTCAAACAAACAAGCGCGCTGTAACTTTCGTTCGGTTCAAAAGTTGACGGTTGATGCAAATTGAATTGATGGTTATGTATGTGAATTTTTGTTACTTATTGTCAAAAAATATAAAGCAATCAATAAAATAATAAAATGTGCAGTTAAACAGCTTTGTTTCACGACTTTGACAGCTCAAGGGGGTTAAGCTGGCTTAGTACTCGCGAGATGCGCGACCCCGACTGCGCGGCTCAAAGGTGCGCAGACGCTACTGCGGGGCTCGTATCCAAGCCTCCTATCTACTTTCTCCTCCTGTTGTGTAGACTCCGTGACGAAGGCTGAATTAGCTATAGTCATAAACATCGCAGCGATTTTATCATATGACTCGCAAGTAGCAGTGGCTGACTGACAGCGTTTGGGAATCTTGCGATTGCTTCGGGCGCCGGTACTGCGATATAATCACATTCCACTCAGCTTAGCGATGAGTCGCGTAAAGTGCAGTAGCAGCTGAGTAATCATTGTCATACTGCAATTGCAGACTGTGACAGGTCACTTGAAATTATAAAATTTTGAAAACATATCGATGTGACTGACTGCTTCTACTCAACGTAGGTGTCATGTTCAGAATTAAAACAATAATATAACTATAAAATTGATAACCTTGTCGCACCGCATATTCCTTTGCTTCTACTACCAATTTCTTTTCTGAGTTGCCGATAATACAAGTATGACGGACACAATTATTAACGAGACATTTATTACTAAATAATATGTTTTTTAAGTTGTTCATCGCAATATTATGTCGCTGTAACAGAGTCGGAGTAGTCGTAGAATAGCAATGCCCCGCCTCCTAAATCGCAATAATTGCTATGGATGCCAAATATCGACAATGGATTTCAAAAGCTGCTTTTACCGAACAAAAAAAAATGGCTGACATCGCACCGCCAAGGCCGCGCGCCGCTGGTCAGGCGAGCCTACTGGTCCAAAGTTACTCTTACAGCTTACTGCAAGATAATGTAAGATGATACACCGCTCTCACATTCAAGACTACGGTAACGTCTGAGGTAGCTTCCAAATCACGGACATTAATTCTCTCTTTTTTTTCCTTTGTCAGAAAGGACACGAACACGGCTTGTAAAGTACAACCATCCGTACAAAATACGGACGCATGGCAACCCCATATTTAGGTGACCGTCCGGGCTGTGGAAATTCCCCTGAATGACATGACAGCTTACATAATTTTCTGGATTTATTTCATGGGCATAGTCACAGATGATGATAGTCTCAGCCGTTAACAATATCGGTTTTTTATTTTGTAAAGAGAAAAATCAGGGTAAGTAATTATTTGTAGTTGTAGAAAATAAGGAATTTTTACGACCAAAATATGGTTGATCCGCAGCTTTGCTTTTTTGTTCGTTCCTCGTATGGAGGAGCGACGATGTCAGATTGCGGATTATTCCCTATTTTTGGGGAAACGAGGGAAAAGTTGAGATTCGTAAAAAAATTAAACCAGTTTAATTTACAACGATCATTATCTAAGAATAATAGGTTGTTACATTTAAACTTTCTGATATGGTTTGGTTTTATAGAATAATTAATTCTTTAACGATTAGTAAATAATAATACATGGATAATTATGATATAATATGTACAGTCTCGTGCAAATTAGTCACTTGCAGCTGTAAATATAATCGATCTCGCGTCTTAACTAAAAAAAATCATTAGGGTAATTGTATTAGACAGTTATGGTGCCCCAATGGCTTTTTGACTTTTACAGGTATGTGGCACGGGTTCATTACATTACTCTGTCATCTGAGCCGTAAAAGAATCCACTTCTGGGCCTATACGTAAGGGAAAGTGCCCTACATTGAGACACGAAATTTGCAGTATTTTTCCTAAATTTAAATGCAGTGTTTAAATATTATTTTTTTTATGGGAATCTATTCTTAGACGCTTTTTAATTAATATTTATAATTAAATTTCATTTTAAACTTCACATATTAAAGAATGATTCGTTAAATACAAAACCACTGCTACTACTGTTCAACAGTGGTCCCCTAGAATGTTTTTTATTGTTCATCATTGAGACAGAATTCCTAACACTAACAGAATTCCTGTCCAGATGTACGATAAATATGACCCTACGATGTACGATCCAAAATGATGTATCGTACGCCAAAATACGATAATTAAGGTGGCAGGTATTTTTTTTGCATTGGCTCTCCCATACACTGACCCTAACGCTAGGGATGGGATTTCTTCCAGCACTCGTAAAGATAATTGTATTATTATGTGTATGAATTGTATTATTATGTATTATGTGTATTGTCCACACATTGGCCCCAGTCTTGTATGGGATCGCCATTATTCTTTCGAATTTAATTTGGTTTCGGGGCTTTCCCCGTTTGTGAACGATAGCTCAGCGAAGTGAACTGGGTCCCAGTCGCAGGTATGCATTATTAAAAGACCTGCGAAACGCTTTCTATCCGGGTACTTCCGATAAGCTTTGATAATTTACTAATAAGTTTGAGAAAATTGTTTTCTCGTAATTTCTTAGGAGAGTAAAGGTAAGTTGAAATCTGAATCTAGTGCGGAGCGTGAACGGATTTTTTCAAGTATAAAAAATATTAAAACACTCAGTCGTAATAGCCTCATAACTTCCACTATAAATGGACCTATGCTTTCCAGGCAACATGCTAAAGATAGCGGAGTGTTGCAAAACCTTTTCACCAAGTAACATCATGATTAATAAGATGTTGATATCAAATTTATGTGGAGTTGACAATGATAACGTTATTTCTATTAATAATTAATTTCTTCTTATGTTGTATTTTTCATTTATTTCATTAATAAACTTATTTTTAAAGCTTTGTTATATTTTTTAACGGGTTTGTCTTTTATGTTTATTTTTTATTAAAAAAGTAAAAATAAAATGTACTAGTAGATACTAATTCGAAAACATTGAAAATGTACGATAATTTTATCTGTAATCTGTTAATTTTCAGGTGTCTGTACGATTACTTTGGTTCAGAATCTGGCAACACTGGGTCAGGCTGTCACACTCTTTCACATCTCAGATGCCTCTCACTCTTACTCGCTCCGCGCGCATGCGCGATTATTTAAATCCACCCTACAGTTTGCGTTTTCACTTCTGTTTCAAACTAAAATGCGATAGTAAGCAGGTTGCGACAAGTTTCTCGAATGCAAGTAGATTTTGCAAAGACTGAAAAAAGTGATCGAAACTATTAGTGGTGATAATTCAAACCTGACTACTAATCGCGTAGCGAATCTTCAATCAATGATTGAAGATTTCGTGCCTTTTAGTGAATATGAGCCTTGTGTCTTCATCGTTCTTTAACATTGATTTACTTTTAACGAAATGTGGCGCTACTAAGTCGAACATCGAAATAATATCACAAGCGATTTCTGAGGTAAACATCGCATGTCCTGATTTCCTATTTACCTACTTCGAAGATTAAATTCATCAACATTTTCTTTCAGTCTTGTTTGTTACTCTCATTTAGACGTACTTTAAGTTCTAATTGTCGTATACACGGTGTATTTGAATCTTGTCATTAGATTGTTTTAAACATTTAGAACGAAATGCGAATTCAAACAAATGACAGCCAATCTAAAAATGTTCTGGGCTTTGAATACATAATCTGAAAACTGTCTGAATTTTTAGTTTTGGTTAGATATTTCATAAATATGTATGCAAATCGCCTGAAAAGATAAAAGACACAATTTATTGAAAATATTGTGTCATTTATCTTTAAGTTATTTTGTTTTAAGTTATATACAAAAAATAAAAACAAACTAGGAATGTACTATTAGGAATGTGTGACAAGAGTTTGAACCAGTTTCTAATTAGAATTTATGTTGTTTTCATGGATAGGAGGTACTTAGTACAGGCTTTAAGGAAGTGGTATTACGGGCCAAAAGTCAATTTTGAGAATTTGCTGTTTTGCCGATGATTGAACTTTTCTAGATTTTTTTGTCAGAATACCCAATCATAGCCAGTCACTCATGACTGGTCTGATACCCAGAGACCAATGCTACAACATCTCCATTTCCAAAAGTTGTTCTCTTAGTAAGACAGAATTGATCGCGCTACTGTAGGTGAATTCTATTTTGCCCGTCTTTCTATTCAAAATGATTCTAGATAACAGGTTTCCAAAATTGCTCAAATTGTACAAAAAAAAATACATAATGCAGATCCAGCCAAGCAACCTTAATCTTTTGAACTTACAACATTATAACCTCTAAAACAAAGAGTACAGTCTTAAGAAGTTAAGAGATCTCTTTATAATCTCCAGCAAGCACCACTTGTTGGTTTTTTTAACTGAAGTTTGTTTTTAACAAATAAATATTCTTGTAAATAGTCGGGGGGGGAGGGAAGGGGTTCATTAAATGTGAAGAGAGCTAAGTCGCACTTTGCATACAGAATCAAGATATTTTTTCCAGTGTTGTTTAGTCAAGGCGAGTGCCGATCCACCTAACTCGGCAGCCCATTGTTTTACATCCAGGAAAAGCTCTTGATTACATACACATTCGAGCCCTGCTGGTGTATCAAGAATTCTCGTTGGAATTATTTCATTTAATTATCAAGACTTACTATCGAAGATTAAGTATATAACTTTGATGTATCTAGAATGCACCAATCAGTGCCCATCGAATCATAATCAGATTGCAAGTACAGGACATATATAGCAATCAAAGGCAAATGGTATTTGAAACTTGAGGACAAGCAACCCGATATACCAACCCGTTATAGGGTTATCACTTTTTCATATTACGAGCGTCTAAAAGTCTGCATTTTTACATAATAGTTATCAAAACTAGGCGATTGAATGTTTTTCAGAATCCTTAGTCCGAAACAAAACTGTTCAGTTATTTCAAACCGAGGGAGAACATAGATTCTATTATGATTTTATAAGGTTGAAATACGGCAAATATATTATTGTTTAAAAAAATCAACCTTATATGAAATAATGCAAGATCAAATGCTACTTTTACTGGTCTATTAAACCCGTTTGAGAGATTAAATCGTCCAGCTGATCTCCATTTTGAAATTAAATATTATGTACAATCTACACACTCCTTACTTATTATGTTACCTAATTTAACATTTTCTTTCTACCATTTCAAGATGTCAATTGGTCAATAATTTCTATGGCACACACCAATCTGTTAACATTTTTTGTTGTTCTTCGACAATATTTATTTTTTTCAGTAGGTGCATCACCAAATGTTTGTCTTTTGATTTTTATTAAATAATTCTCTTGTAGGTTATCAGGTTCTATGGCCTTTTTGCGAATAACTACATCCTGAATAGCCTCCTTCTTGCAGCGCATTTGGATCAAAAGAAGGGACTTGATCGCTCTCTCTCTCTCACTCTACTGAAACAGCAAACCGTTTTGCTCATTGATTACCCCTTCAGGATCACACCTATCTATGAAGCTATCCAGAAGGTATATTTTATAATAAATTTTTTACCATTGCTACCAATTTAATTATATATTTTTAATGTGGTCAATAATAACTAGTGTTACACTGAATCGCCATGTTGCTGAATTACCAAATAAATAATATTCGGCACCCAATACTGCTGAACATCTAATAATAGGCGGTTCGTGAGGACAAGGCATTGTACTGTAGGCCGACACCGTCCTAAATCAATATACTTTACCCTCTAATGCAGAGATTGGTCTTCCTCCACCACAACTTGCCTCTCTTGAATTTAATTATAATAATAATATGTAACATTTTTTAATTATCATTTAAAGATCAGGTTACCGACTGATAGATTATTAAAATATATGTAATTTTATTTACTACTAGTTGGACAACCCCGGGCATTGCCCTGGGTTAGCAGCTAGGCCCTGCGGGCGGTTTTAACGGCGCCTTCGGCGCACGTCAACTCGTACCTATCGCACTCGAAAAGTTCTTTCCGTAAAAACCTAATTCATAGTAATGGGGACGAATAAATCTGTCATGCGCGGCTAGACACTCTACCTGATGCATTCAGCATTTTGACGCCCTTTAAAGCCATAATTTCTACATTTTTAAAATTTCTATACAGGAATCCTGTATATTTCTGCGATAAAAAATAGCCAATAATAATCTCTGAAAAGTCCTCTACCTGATAATGAAAGTCTCCTTAAAATCGATTCAGGCATTTCGGTGATTATCCTGGACAAACAAACAGACTAAAAAAATGTGTGTTTAGGTCATGTCTTCATTCGGTTAATAATCTTAAACTTAGAAGAAAGATTTATTTTGAAATCACAGTCAGATACACCAATTTTATTGTGGTTGTATAGATGTATAGATAATTGATAAATAAACTGTTTGATTTTCTTAAAATAAGTTAGTTTTATTTTCCGAACGACAATAGTTGCATGAAAAAAGCCTCTATGGAATTTTAGGTATTTGGCCAAAGAGTAGTCAATTATTCATTATCCGGCCGAATACTGAAAATTGTGTAACATTTGGTGCAACACTAGTACTAAACATTGGTAATATGATATGATATGATAATATGATTGGCAAATTAAGCAGTCATTTATCCTTTTATTTTATTTTCAAGATGAATTTATGTGAAGACTGATATATCTTAATTTTAAGGATGACATATCCTTCAACTGCCCCCTCCCCCCATCAGATTCTCATACCTGTTTGGAAAAACCTACTTGATTTTTATCAGACTAGAACTTTGATTTACCCTAAACTAAAATGAACTGGCTGGTAATCCCTACCATTTTTAACACTTTTGAAATAATCTTGGAATCATGATCATTATAGTGTACAAGTATGGATGTATCTGTTTTTTAATGGCAGATTCTGAAATCTAAAATCTCTAAATCGTTCGCCGATCATCTACGGATATTCAACCTGACTGCTGTCTATGAATTGGCCCTGTGTCTAAGAATCCTCGAAGCTTCACTAGTCCCACCGGACGACTTCGTAAAGTTGGTGCGAATTCACGCCAGTAAGAAGTTCACGGAAGTTATACAATCTTATCTGAATTCGGGTAAGATTTCTTTATGCATTACAAATATGAATTTTTCACCAATTTAGAATTTCCTTACTACATAATTATGCCAGTTATTATAGTTCGGTTATTAGCCAGTTTTTAGCTTCCATACAAGAAGCTACTATCCCCACACTTTTCAGACCACCCTCTATATTAAATCTTATTTTAGTTTTTTTAGTTTCATATTTCATTTATTATCTCGACCCAACACAATGAATTTATCTAGTTTTGTTTCAATTCAATCAGACCTTTCTAAAGAAATCTGGCTGAATAAACAATCAACATACCTCGCACCTCCTTCCTTTCTGAGAAATAAGGGTATGGACATGGTGATATGTCAAAGATGAATGCTAAAATATTACTTTGTAACTTTTAGGAAAATTTCAAAGGGATTATATATTAATTTGCATTAGCGAAAAGTCATAAACTAACAAAATGTTAATTCTATGTTGCGCAATTTGTTGGTCATTTTTTTTTTATTTTAGTAGTACTATTTTACTAGTAGTATCTACTCATAGTAGAATTTATTTAGATTTTATTTATAAAGTCTACTACGAGTGTGGCATTATGAAAGTATTAATGTGTCATATTAGAAATAGTCATTTTAGTCGTAAAAAATATTGAAATTGACAAATTTTGAAGCATTTTATATCTAACCTATTAGTTTATTTTTAGCTTTGTTTAGTAAGAAAATAAGAATATCACATTGAGCGATTGTTTATAGTGAATCAAGCTATATTTTGTTATTTATCTGTATGTGTGGTACTGGGAATTTAGCGGAAAAGAGCTCGGAAGCGTTGATTTTGAGAAATGGAGCTAATTTTATATAATGTGCTAGTTTTATTTAGAGAATAATACAAAATAAAATCGGAATAAGCCGTCAAAGTTGCCAATTTTTGGTTGCGAAAGGAATACTCGCTCTTAATAAATGTATTTTTGAATTGACTGCGCTTTTTACATGTTTGTGCTACTATATACAAATTTACACTTACTAGGTGTAACCATGATTAGCTTCTCATTAAATGTAATACGAGCCATAAATTACCTTTGTAAAAAAAACAATGATTATGTATTACTTTTATTAATTTAAACGTATTTTGTCTCAGAAAATTGCTTTAAAATGCGGTAGAATGACAAACTGTTTTCATATGGTTAATTCTTGAAAGCAATCCAACAATTTAATCAAGTGGCAAAAAAAGTAAATAAAAGTAAGTGGCAAGTAAATAAAAACGCTTGATTTGGCATACTAAATTGTTGGATTGCTTTCAAGAATTACTTCCAGGACCACCCAATGTGCTGATCCTCAAACTGCAGAGCGATTTTGATATTTTAATCATACTGGCATCGTCGTACGTCAACTTTATGCTGGCTTTTATTTTTGTTATTACTATCAGGCATTAGGCGAGCAGCATAGAGCTTGTTATGCAAGTGTCGTACTGACCGTTTCATGAAGAAATCACATCACTTGGTAATTTATTCCATTTATTGATCACTCTTTTTGACAAGAAGCGTTTTATAAAATTTTAAGAAAACAAAGTACTAGCTTATTTTAACATGTGACCTTGATGATTACTGGGAAGGTAAAAAATTAACATAAAAATCTCCTTGGGTCTTACACATGTTTCCAAACTTTTAGTTTAATTATTATGATTTGTATAGGAACGAACGTCTTTGATTGCATTATTGCGTTGGACATTTGGCAATTTTTTTTTATATTTCAAAACGTTAACAAACTATTTTTCTTCATAAAATCAGGTGTAGAATTTAATTTTATGGTGTTAGAAAAAAAAAGATTGATACCACCAGCAATAAAAAAATAAATAAATACACAATGAAAGAGGCCGCCAATCGGCGGTCTACCCACAGCACGGTCATTTTTATGAGAGTGCCGATCGGCGGCTTCTGGTTAATACATACACCACTGGTCACTGGTACATATATAAATATGTCATCAGGATTTTGTGACGACATTCAAACTGTGTAAACTGTTGCGGGTCTTTTTAAGATTTTCAAGTCTTTTCTTTTTAATAAAGAAAATCATGCCATTCATCAATATCATACCTTCACCTTTGATCGCTGTTTACAAGTACAAGTACAAAGTAACATAACACAAATCAAACACAGGCATTACAATTCGCCTAATCGAAGATAATACAAGTTAACATAAACAACAGAAATCGAAATCAAAACAATTAAAGAATTAAAATAAGCGACTACAGACTACTGACCATCTATTTGTCTTGTCAGTGCGGTGCGAGGAGTTTGAGTTCCAGGAGTTTTAGTCGAAGGTAACCCGAATAGTAACTCCTCCATAGGAAATGAACCGATAAAAAAAGGATTTTTTTTATCACTGAGGTTGTTGGTATTAACCATTGTAATTTTTTTAAAGCTATGCTAAGTGCCGATAGTTATGGATGAATGTTTGTCCTTTTTTGTAAATTTGAGTTTAAACTGTATAAGTTTAAACAGTAGGTAACTTACCTCTGTGAAATTATTACCTTTAGATATATGCAACCAATCTATATTTTTTGGAGAATTAGAAATGAGGACTGAAAGGACCTATAGACTTCTCTGACAATTAGATTGTTCGGTAAATATTTTTGCAATATCCTTGGCATTAGCAGTTATTTAATTAATATGTTAGTTTTTGGGTTAATTAAGTTTGGTATAAATTATATGATTTATCATTTATACGAAACACTTGCAGCCACAGATTTTTCTTCTTTTTGGCCATTTTAAGGATATCTTTATTTATTTATATTTTATTTGTTTAGAATTCTCTTTTGTGTTTTGAATTTTATTATTGTTGTGTATAGTCAGTCAGCAATGGACTAGAATTAGGGTTTTGTTTTTAATTGTTACCTAGTTACCTTTTCATACTTCACTTTCAGATCTAAACAGGTCGACAACCGGTGAAGGACTTGAAGAGATAACCTCAGAAATTTTACAAGTTCTGCTTGCTGGTCTTCACCGTGAACAACTCAACATTGTAAACATCACACGGTCTCTCTTCTTAGAGAGACTGTGCAAAGACTTCAAGAGGGATCAAGTTCCTATAATTCTTACACCATATCTTTATCCGGACGATACGGACAGTCCCCTTGATGAAATGGCGTTGAACGAAGAACTTCCCTCGTCAGTAATGGATATTTCACCTGTTCATATAATTAAAGACATTGGTTATACATTCACTGCTTCAGTTGAAAAATGTCAGGAAGACTTAACAAATATTTTTAAAACGGGTCCTACCCCATCAATTGTCGCAAAAGTCATTGCAATGATGGTTATACATCATTCTGATCTCCAAAGCGACCCTTTTGACAAACCTGGCATCTGGTCAGTATCCGTAACGGGAACAAATATTCAGTCAAAGCCGAAAACATGGCAACCGGAAGTCTTCGTAAAGGCGTTGAACGCTTTCGCTCCAAACCTTAACTGGCGGGAAATATTTCATAATCTCGATCATCCAGGATTCACAGTAAGAGAAAAACAGGGATTGAAGCTACTGTTTGCAATTTTAAAATGTGGGCTGCAAAGTAACGGAATACCAATGGCGAACTTTCCGTTGGATTTGCTTTTTGCACCTTGGGATAATAAGGATGGACAGCTCTCGCTTATTACCGCGATGATTCGGCATACGGAAGTTTTTAATTTAGTTGATCATCCGTTTAATGCTGTCCCCATATCGTGTCTGAATAATCCTCCTGATCGGAAGGACAGCGTTTGGTGGACATCGCAAAACCTAATCCAACTCCTCGTCGATCTCATAGAAATTAATTATATAGCAGCCTTTGAACTGCTGAAGATTCCATTTCATGCTTGTCCCGATGTGTTGGTGGTGGCGTTGCTACATTTGAATAATCCTTCGTGTGCTGTATCATTAGAGATAATATCGAAAGTGATACCGGTTTTCTTGGAAAACCATCCTAACTCAACAGTCATAATTCAAATGCTGTGGAAAGATCCCTTTCTGGATGTCGTTTTGAATGCAATGGTAAAGTGGTATCGCGATGGAAATTGTGATTTCGTTAGATTGAAGAAGATTTTGGACATAGCGCAAGGACAAAATGATATCATGTCGGTGCTAAATGTAAAATCTGATTTTCAGTTTATCATTGATATGGCATGTTTAGCCTCGCGCCGCCATTTTATACAGATCTCAATATTTGTATCGACGAAGAGTAAGGAATTCGGCGACGCATTCAACGACAATTTAATATACTATTTGCAATACCAACTCCAGCGTATATCTCAAGATCGTGAACCTTTAGCTTCGCATCTGCCCATGCTAATTGTGAATGAAATTCTCTGCCATTTAAATTACTACAAAAATACCATAAATCCGAGTCTTTCGGAAAGGGTTGATTTGTTAAATGCGAGAGTTGCTTCGATTATCCAGAATCAACGACAGTTGGAACTCGCTCGTAACCCACCACAACCTCAAATGGCAATGCAGAGCTTAACACCACACTACAGTGCAATGGCTACAGCCGGCCAGTCGTTGCAAGCTCCACCTGTGAAAACTTATACCGTTCCAACGAAGCCTTATGGTGCTGCATTTTCTCCAATAATTGACCAACCGATTCAGATAAATGCTCCGCCGCATGTGAGTACAAACGATTATTTTTTTCTGATGAACTATTGGAAAATGATTAATTCATAAAAAAAATATTTCTCAGTAAAATGTTGTAAATAAAGCAATTATTGTTTTTTAAGTTGGAGCTATTGAGGATGGTGTAAGGTAGTCAATAGTCAATTTAGTTAAAGTAAATTTATAAGATTGGAAAAACCGCTTAAAAGATCTTCTGCATTTTCTGGTTATCCAAAGTTTTCGTACCCCTGAACCTCATTCAGTACAAGTTACAAAGCGAGTGATCTGTTCTGTTTGTTCTTCCAATTCTTAACAATAACCTTTACCAACCTTTGTCAATGTGCTTAAGTGTACATATTTTGTCTTTTACTGATATCGTGGGGTGTTTGCGCTGCACCATTGTAAAAGTACATAAATAAAACAGCAATACACAAAAGCCTCCCTCCGCCTTCCCCCCAAAAACCCCCACTCTGCATCTTTGTTTGTCTGACATTTGTGCTTAATCCTTTGTTAAAATGAACAGGCCCACCAATAATTCACAAATGGCCGGTTAGACATGTGTCAGTGTCCAACCGTCCGAATTACCACTACCACCGGATTATATTGGGTCTGGATTATCAAATTATTATTTAAAAAGTAATCTATACAATTGGCACTTTGTACGTGTATATAATTTCAACGTAAAAATAACTTTGTAATGGAATATATGGAATATTTGTTTTTATTTATTTAATTTTACAGAAATCTTCAGATTCACAAGCAAATAAAATGTGATTACTACATTTATCTAGAAACAGATTCTTATTTTATACTGCTTAGATAACAAATTTCGCCTATATAGAATATTTAAAATGCAAACAAACTAAGATATACGAATTACGAATAACAAACACACTAATATATTAATCACGTTTTTACATCTACACTTTATTTTAAAAAATTGACTATTTTTTAAAAATTATATTATTTTTTGTTTGGCATTAATGTAGCACTTAACCTTTCTACTGTCATGCGACAATATATTCGGTCCTACAATGACATAAAAATAATAAATAATAAATTTGGATATCCATTAACAAAACCAAAATCCTGTTTTTTCTATTTTTCAAAATTTAATACTAAATATATAATACTAAATCTAAATGACACAATCTTTGACAATATTGAAAAATTTTGAATATTTTTTTAATTTTTTGATAAAGTGCTGGATAGCATAATATTTATAAAGGTACTAAAGAGGTCCTGTACTTGAGAGCGCAGGAAGATAGGCGAATGATTACCGACATGGCTTTTTTAAACGAAATTTTATACAACATTGTAGACTGCTCTTATTTACTGTCTAAAATTGAATTAAAAGTACCATCTCGCCGAACTAGAGATCCTCGTACGTTTGAAATACTCAAATTTAAGACTAGTTACGCTAAGAGTTACCTTTATAAGTTACGTTTATATGCAGAGCAATGAGCATGGACAATAATAGTTTTTAATAATATAACGCTGTAAGTTTAACAATGATATATAAATAAATAAATAAATACAGTTACATTAAAAATATTTAAAATTGATAATTCCCATAATCTCTATTGTAGGTACATTCTAATTTCTTATGTTTAATATTAGAAAGAGCTGCTATCTACATTATGAATAAGTCATTATTTTTGAACATTTTTTTTTTTTATTAGGATTCTCAAGTTCCAGAGTGCTCGAAAAAAAATCTCAGAATATATATGCCATACCTCTCTTCAGAAATATCCAAACAAGCTGAGGTGGAGAGCAATGAAATTTTCCAGCTCTATTTCTCGGATAATTCAGCCCAAGCGCTTGACCAATTTGTTGATATCTTCAATAAGCTACGCATTTCCAAGGATGTACATGTGCATGACCTTCAAGTATTCAGTTCACTCATTTTAAACCTATTTGACGAGTATAAACACGTACATGAATATCCAGAGAAAGCGCGAAGGCAATCAGCGCAACTTCTAGGTAAATTGAATTTTATGGCTTGTTCCAATTACCAAAGTTTAATTATTTTGTGTTTTTATTTTAATTGACAGCAAATTTTAATGCATCTTGAATTATAAAATTCACTATTAAAATAAAATTGACATGATTTTTCGTTTTAATTATCGATATAGTCGAAGATATTAATATTGATTGTTGTTTGAACATAACCTTTTTTAAGTATGGCAACGTGTTTTGCATTTCATTTAGTTTGGGAAATATATTACCCAAATGTTTACACTCAATTTAATAATTATCTATATGTAAAAAGCGTACAGGATGAACTTTTTCTCATGCACATCCTTTTATTTTACCCTACACACCAAACTAAACAAGTTTTGTTCTACAAGTTTTTCAATGTGTCAAAAAAAAGTATCTCAGTGGAGGTTGACAATGATTATAAAGTCAACGTAATAAAAAAAAGTAGTCATTATTACAGAGGAAATTATAAAATATTTTTGTTTAACCCAGACTGAAAATCAGCTGATCCTGGTTTTACAAATATTTCATAGGGCAGGGGTGACAATCTGAGTAAATGATATAGTTTATATGTGTTTAGTTTCAAAACTTAAATTTGTAGTTAACATCTAGACTGGTACTATCCCACAGGTAACAGTTATCAATCAATATAATATTTTGTGTTACTTTATTGTAAACAATATTGCCTACGTTAAAAAAAAATACTTCTAATTTATATTTCATGACATTCTTGCATTACGAGTTCTTGAATCATTCCCCGTTTGCTTTTAAATTACTGAAACACATGCTTGGCCAGGGGGGTCAATATTTGGTCAGAACTTATTTCCAAAAACTATCCCATGACATTTTTTTTATTGTTCATGCTTTCCTCACTCTTCCCGTTTATTTTTCTATCCTAGGGTACCTTTATGGTGATTACACGTTCTGCCCACGTGAAACCCATCAAATGTACTTTCTCCTCATTTGCCAATGCTCATTAGGTTATATATTTCTCATAATTGCCTCATTACAGGTGCTGTAATTCAGCATAAGATTGTGTTGGATCGTGGTATAGCTCTCGCCTTGCGTCTTGTGTTACATGCTCTGCGGAATCCTCCCGATTCCAAGTACTTTCAATATGGAGTTGAAGCATCATTAATCTTTCGAGCACGTTTCAAAGAATTAACCAAGTTTTGCATTGAAGTTCAGCAGATTCCGCACTATAAACAATTCCCTTTGACACTGTCAAAATGGATAGAAGCTGGTGCTTCTGGCCAAGATCTTGGATCAGCCTTGTTGCCCGTGTCATCTGGCTCAAGTGCTAGCAGGTATAGTATACCACAGACTAAATAAGCTTGACCATCCCCATCCCAAACATTACCATGGTTATTGAAAATTTCAGAGAGAATTAAAAAATATTTCTTATTGCTGCATATATTATTAATGTGTGGAGGGTATCCTTTTGGGGAGGGCGAGGGAGGCTAAGGGGTTAAGGTACATATATTGTAAAATAAAAGGCTGTAGTCAATTAATAGGTACTTTATTGGTGTTACTATATATTTTTAAAATATTTGAATACCTTACTTTGTCACTATTCATTTTTTGATTAATTTTATAAACCACAAAAAATCTCGGGATACCAAATAGGTGCTACAATGATTTTAATAGAAAAGGTTAGGTACAAAATATGCTCCTTCAGCATGTTTAGGGGTCTCTAACGTGAACAATCCCAGGTTTTTTAACAAGGTATATCCCGTTTAACAGAGATTTTCATCGAACGAGGAGGTCAACACCTTCGTAAACAACTATTTTGCAGAGAGATAAACCGAGTACTATTTGGAAAGGTTGAAGAGATGGGAAAATTGTAGGAAGAAGTGTACAGACTTACAAGGAGACTATGTAGAAAAATAAAAATAATTTTGAATAAAATATCTCATATTTTTGTTAGGTTGGAAACTTTTCAGACAACCCTCGTAGATACTTAAACATTCCTTTAAAAAAAAATTATAACCCAAGCCCTTAAGAATTCAAATACCAATTACCGTTAGTATGATTTAAAGTTTGATTATTAGATATGCATGTTTACAATCATTTTATTTTAAATTGACTTTAAACTTTAGTGAAATTTATACTAATTTTATATAAATGACTGATATCATCTCCTAAATGTTTCGAAAATACTTTTTCGATTCCAGGAGTCCATTAGCAAGCACATCCACGAACATTGGGGATTACATGGCCATACCATTACCAAATGAAAAGCGCACTTCGCTTGCATTAGCCACCAATATCAACACACTTCTGACGGCAATTGACGGTGACGATTTTTCACCGCCGCCAGAACAAGTCCAGTGCAAGACAGTGTTTATTTTTAACAACTTGAGCCAAACTAATCTTGAAATTAAATGCAACGATCTAAAACAAATTATACTCGAAGAGTTCAGACCCTGGCTGTCTCGGTACATTGTCATGCAACGAATCTCAATGGATGATAAGTTTCACAAGCTTTATATGAGCTTCATTGATGAGCTGAAGTGGCCTGACCTAATTAGATTAGTCCGAAGTGAAACTTACCGAAACATCAAAGTGCTGCTCAAATCCGACAAGTGCATGGCAAATTTTTCCGATCGGACATTACTGAAAAACTTTGGCCACTGGCTAGGAATGTTAACACTCGCTCGTAATATTCCAGTTCTGCAAAGTGATCTTGATTTAAAAGCATTGCTGCTCGAAGCTCACCATCGACGGGAACAGGAATTACTTTATGTCATTCCGTTCATCGCTAAAATTTTGGTTTCCTGCAAGGACAGCAGAGCTTTTAAACCACCTTGTCCATGGACAATGGCCATTATTAATATTCTGGCCGAATTCCATAAGGAACCAAACACAAAGTTGAACCTAAAGTTTGAGATTGAGGTTCTGTGTAAGACATTAAGCTTGGAATTGGGGGAAATCAAACCTGGTGAATTTTTGAACAATAAGGACTACTTGAAAAATTCCCCCTGTCAATTGGGAGACCCAAACGAGGAGAAGAAAATGCCAGAACCCATGCCAAATACTTCAAACAAACCTGAGGCCCCACCCCTTCCTCTACTTCAACCGAACGAAGATTCTGATAAGAAAGAAGAGATAATTGATTTTCCTATCATTTTGGAGCCCAAGTATAACTATACTGAAGTTGGACTTGAATCATTATCATTATTCATTTATAATGATACAACTATAGACTTGTTCATAAAATATCCTTTCATGACGGAGTTCATCGTGCCAAATATTCAAAAGGTAATACATTTCTATATTTCTGAAATAGTTAATAATTAAAGAATTATTGCTCCATCGACCACAATGTATCTGTGACCATGATAACAAAATAAAAATTTACACATAATATATATGTATTCAAAATAAGGATATTATATTAAAATATTACAAATATATTATTATATCTATTATTTTTAATATCATTTTTTTATTGGATGCTCTTTATCTTCTTAATTTATGTATTTTGTACATTTATATGATATCCAGATGTATTATATTAATGTATAATAATGCATTAAATAAAAATAGCAGATGCTAGCCCCTCCTAAAGCGTTATTATAAAGCGTTCATTACATGAATTGAATCAAGCTTCAATTTCTTTTGCAATTCGATATTATCTACCGTCAAATACTCATAAAACCAAAAATTCTGGCGGAATTAGGTGGTCGAAGCATACATGCATCACAAAATAAATAACAAATCAAGCTGCAGATCGAATGTATACGTCACATGTTAAAGCATGTTCATGCCGAACTTGATCACCCTTGATCACCCATCACCCTTGACAGCTTTTAATCTTTCTTAACCCATCCCAGTCCACAGACATTCCATACAAGTAATTCTTAAATAACCAGGCTTTTGCACTATTTGATCTGATTTTAGGTTCATTTTCTTAAGAGGACTTACTTGGTTCATTTACTAAATTTTCAAAAATATGTCACTATTAAAAATTTTAAAAAAGAAAAAAAAAAACTTTTTTTTATTACTTTGAGTTATAAATATAAAATAAAATAAAATACCTATATGTTACAATTAAAGTTATGTTACTAAATGTACTTATTTTAGAATAAATTTATGGAGTTGTAATCCTTGAAGCATTCTGGAAGAGTTAGGGCTACTTTGCACTTCCACATTCCCCTCGGACTGTGGACTTCTTACTATTGTAAAATACGTCTTCACTATGTTTCTATAATATTATAATAAAAATAATAGGTTGTACTCACTTTTTAAAGCCAAAAATCTTTCCTAAATATAACACAATTTCGCACTAACCTCACTGTAAGTAAACATTGAAAAAGTGAACTAGGATTATTGTAAAACGTTTGGTATTTTTTTTCTTGACGTTTCAATACAGAAAACCTGTTTTTCTTTTTAAAAGCGGGCCTAGAATTTAATGGAGATATTTATGGTGTTGGTAAAAATTAAGACATGCTGCCAGCATTTAAGAAAAATATTAAATTGAATGTACCCTTGTGCCGCACCGGTGCGGCGCGGGTGCCAGTGGGGATATTATGTAGGAAATTAGATTTAAAATCTAATAGTTAACTTATACGTAAACATATAATTACTTATACAAAAAATGCAAAAATGAACTAAATTAGCTATACAATAAAAATAAATAAAAAATAATAATAAAATAGTAATCTTTTGACATCATTTTCAGTTTCTTTTCTTTGGCCTCTGACTATTTCTAAAACATACCATACTTCAATATATATATATATATTTCTGTATTTAGAGTGCTAATGCGAGTGTAATTGAATTTAATTTTAATCTCTAGATGTATCTCTGTACTTTTGCGAAAACCTGTCATCGGTTAATTTTACAAACAATTGTATGTACCATTTTTTCATATTATACTGTTGGTTTTCCAAATAAACGATAAATAAATAAATAAATACGTAAACATTTACGTCTTATTATGAAAAACAACAATATTTTTAAAATCAAACAGGTAAGCAAAGGCCGGGTACCGGAACCCCTCGTAGGTATGCAAGTGGCGTGCTAAACTGTGGAGCGAGGGTCGTTTTGGAGGCTTTAAAAGCGGCCCTAAGTACTTACAAAGGTTAATCGTTAGTTCAGATTCGCTCGGACACTCTTGACACTGTCCGAAGATTTTTCTCAGATGCGAATTACTCGGTCCAGTGCTAAGTTTAAATCTCTCCGAGCAGGCAAATTCTTGGTTGATTAATGGGTCTTTAAAAACAATGGTTTAATATCGACGTCCATGGCGTAGCATCGTAATTGTGGTTTGTGAGATTAATCGAATTAGTCTAACTCCGGGCAAGCCCTGCGCTCGTTAGGGGCAATAATACATTAAAAGTAACAAAGTAAATTAACTTCAGTGAAGTTTTTGTAATCTGCAGTCACAAATCACCAAAGCTGGATAAAATTAGTATTCAAGATTTATCTAGTGGGTAATTTATTTATAAATAAATAATTTATTTAGAAATAAAGCTAATGGTATTCCGCGAGTAATATGTAAGTAAATTGACATTGTAAAATATTAACATTTTTGTAAATTTAATGGACGGCTTTCATTAAAACTGTATCTATGTAGTTCTTCACATTGGACTTCTTTATAAACTGACTTTTCACTTTGTGCCTTTGTGAACAAAATAACATTTCTATTGCTTATACTAAAGGATTTATGACCTGTTTTTATATACTGGTAAATAAAAGAAAATAATGGTTTAATTTTCCATTCAACTATGTTTTTAATAAAGAAATATTTCTAGTGGAACATTGTTTATGATTATAAAACTTAACCAGGCTAAGTTGATTAGGTGGATGCAGGTGAGTGGGTGGGTGGTGGTGAAATCTCGACAACAGTGTCCTGAAAAACCGGAACAGTAGATATAGATCTTTATTTTTATTTATTTATTTAACAGGTTTCCCCATGTACATCTACCTCCTGAAACGACTTAAGTAATTTTAAATACACCATGTCGTTTGTTTAATTTTTTTATTTTCTTCTCATCGTCAATGTAATGTGTTTTCATACAGTTCTAATTGAATTGCTGATTATTAAAAGGGAGCTATGTTACATTTTCAACTTTGCGAGATATAAAAAAAAAACTGATTCATTTCTAATATAATCACATATATTACAAATTTATGCATTTATGAAAAACTTAGTGTGTTTGCTGATTTGTATTTGTTTTATATTTTTTTTTATTTCTAATAACTTTTTTAATAAAAATAAAACAAATTCCGTAACATAGCTCCCTTTTAATATAATGTAACATATACCCCTTTTAATAATCAGCAATTCAATTATTTATCACAACCGAAGCTACTACGAGTAACTTGTAATGTTTTTTATTGCAGGTTATTGTAGACAACGTACCCAAGATCATAGATGACATGTCTCCTACGAGATTGTCTATCGAAATAATTATTCGGAGAGATTTCCAACGTGACGTAGATGCCAAGTATATGCATGTAGCTGCCCATAATTTTGTCAGGTGAGAGGCTTTCAACCTATTCTTATCAAATGCCAGCAATTTTGTAGCCTTATCATATCTGTTTCGGCACGCCGGAAGGCGGTGCCAGATTTCACCGAATCAAAGTAGGGGATAGGCGAACTCCAATTGTACAAACTTGTATCAAACATTGCGTGAGCTGCCACGCACACTCCCTACGCGGCTACCTACCTCAACTCACCACCGCGCCGCACCCTTACGCAGCGATAGTGCATATACTGAATCGTAAGGGTTACTCATATCAAAAATTGTTTCACACCAAAATTGTAGGGAAATTATAGGCCTACAATTAACATTTTAAACTAATTTGATCCTCTGATTTGATCCCTCAAAAGGTTAAAGAAGGTATGATTTTTTGAATTTTGAAAAATCATTTTTTTCCCACCCATATGACCAATGGTTGGTGTTATCAAAAAAGTTTTAGGCCCTTATCTGAGGAATAATGTAAAATTTAAATGAATTTGATATCTTATATACTAAGAAAATTATAGCAAAATTTCACTTTTCGAAAACAACCCCTCGTTCCCTGGGCTGATTTTGCCCTTTAACGAACTTGACCGAGATTTTGTGGCCTTAAATTTTATGTATTAATTTGAATGTGATTGGTGTAAAATTAAAGCAGTTATTGTTTCCACAAGAAAGTGATATAGATAGATAGATAGATAAACTTATACATGAACTTTTTAACTGAGGGTGGTTTTGGGTTCTAGGAGATGTGAAAAACGAAGATATGTCGAAAGTTTTCCGTAAGTCATGACATGGTACCCATTGCACCTTTGCATTGAACCTAAAACAACAAAATATTAATAATTTTTGTACACCTCGAGTACACTTTAAAGGTATAATGAATGACCATTATGAAAAGGGATGATGGGAGACTGGAAATTAACCGGAGGATTTATAGCCTTCCTAATGGTTTAAAGAACTCTCTGCGGTACCAACATTCACTCTAATGACCAGTCTGCCTTTTCCTGTATGTGATGTGAAATGAGGCAGCCAGAATGGTTTTTGAAACATATTTTTGTTTCCTGGTTAACGTTAGATCTTTAACACCGAATCCCACTAAGCATTCTAACCAGAATCTTAACAGGCTCAACAAACACCTACACTTGATTACCATATCTTACCATGGGCATTGATTATTTTGTGGTTTTTAGACTCATGGATTGTGGATTGCCCAACTTCAAAGTAGAATTAGACTACCGCTTTTTAGTAACTTAACACGATGCAGATGTCGCACTAAGTCTTAAACATTCACAAAATATCCTAATTTATTTAAAAAAGCACACAGTTTCCTAATTTTAATAGCAGATGGTATTATATTCTATAAGTTTAAACTGCAAATTGTAAAACAGTGCGTTATCTGTGACTTAGCAAAATTAGTTTTTCCTGATTAATAACATTTATGCTTCTAGTCGGTTTGCGTCTAGGTTATCTGCCAAAAAAAAGGAATTAATATTTCGTTGGCAAAAAATAGCGCCATATACATTTCGAAATCATTTCTTGGGCACCTACTAACTATATGAGGTTAAGCTATCTAAAAACCACAATGCCATGGGTGAGAATAATTAAATTATTTGTAGAAGGTCTAAGGGGTTTATAGCATGAAAGATATAAGTAGAAGCAAGAAGATATAAGCATGAAGATTAAATAAATAAATAATACTAATGACATGTATTGTAGGTACATCATATGCAATACTATCGCTGTGGGATACAAGGAAATTATGTATAAATTGGTCAGAGATAACCTACTCTCTGCATTCACAAATGCATTTGAAAATCTGCCAAAAACTGTAAGTTTTAATTTTTCCATTTTATCCATTTTATTTCCATTTCAATTTTTGTAACTAATCTTTCGATTATTATCTTAATTATTTATTTTCACAAAAGTTGATAAAATAAATGATGGGTTAACATAAATATTATTAGAATCATTATGGGTTACTGCAAGTCTACGTTTCGATTCGATTCAATCACATGACTCATTGTGACTAGCCTCTTTCTACAACAGATGGGCGGTCAATCTCCACTAATTGTCGATGAGTTAAGTGATTCGCTCGGAACATATACTTTTTAGTTGAAATCTGATGTGGTAAGCCCTATTTATAATAATAAATAAGTCAGGCTTCACACTATTCTTATATTTAATGTAAACTGGTGTCAAGATACTCACGAAACCAGAGGCGGCTGGTTCTAATAAGAACTGGAGCTGTGAACTCCGACACAAAAAAATAAAATATTGTTTTATAATACAATATAATATTTTACAAACTGTTTTTGCAAAGTGAATAAGTTTTCCCTGAATTTACATCTTTATAAGAATCTATGGCTTCAAGTTTTTCGGTATCCCTTGAGTTTTTTATCTATCTGTAGTAACATCACTGACTCTTCTGCCCTATCTTCTTTGATCCCCCTGCAACAAAAATGGAGATAATTATGTTAAATATGCAATTTATAAATGCTCTAAACCACAATTAAATGTTTCACAAAAACCATTTATTAATTGTAGCACACTCGCTCCCTTAGTTATTTTGCATCAGTATTTATTTTTCACATACAGATATTATTTTAATTTTAGGGGGACGTGTTGAAACATGCGGTTTCATTGACTACTATGAACAATTTAGAGCTTATACTTGCGATTACACAGAAATTAGTCGCTGAACGTTGCATACAATTGGTAATTAATGTTATTATTTTATTTGTTTAGTGGGCATCTGAAAAAAATCCATTCTGATTAATTTTAAAGTCCTTCTTCGAAATTTAGGTTCAAATTTTATGTGATAACCTATTCAACCACCTCTGAACTTTGCCTCCTTTGATTTATGCTTCTGACAATCAGAATGGGTTGCTTCCGCCCCATCTCTGAACTCTTCAGGCCGAACGGCGGAAGCATTAATATTCCACAAAAAATAATATTTATTTTAGAAGCTTTATGCTTACTCGGTGTTTTCAGTAAACAGTGTTTAAATGATTGTTGTGTATTCATTTTAATATGGTGTAGTGTAGATGATTTTTCACCTCGAACGTGTACTCGTATTCGGTAAGATTTTAATTTTATTGTTTTTGAGCAAAGTAAATATATTATTTTACTTAACACTGTAAAGCGCACCGAGGTCGAACGGAGCGGGTGCGGTGCAGTGTATTTGCGAATTTGCTGCCATTGGTGAAATGACCATTTTCAATAACAACTACTTTACTAGGCAATGTGTCACAACAATTTAAATCACTAAACAATTTCAATTTCGTACTAAAAACACGGTGTGATTAAATACTTGTCGATAAGCTTGCGATGACAAACGCAGTGGCAGTGCGACAGGTGTTGATGCACAACTGACTGGCCGAATATAAGTCATGTGCGTACGCTGTCCTTTTGAGGGTTGAAGAGGGGAAGGTCTGCTTCACGTGCGACTTCGACATTCTATACCTTAAATCTTAAGGCAGGTATTGGCAACTTTATCTATTAAATTTTAATAAATTTTATTGGTGAATATCTTTTAAACGGTGCATTCTAAAAATACAGTTCATTAGCACAAAATCGTCTACACAATTAGTACAACACCATATTAAAATTAATGCACGATGGTCATTTACACCTGTATAAAAATAATATGAAATTTTGGGTTCTCAATAAGTAGATCCCAAAATTTCAGATCTTTCAAACCTTTTTATACTGTTTTGAATAGAAAATTTTTAATATTTGTTTTTATTGTGCGTTTTTTATGACATTTGATAATATTTAATTTTAGTAGGTTACTTATACTGTAAATACACTTAATTTAACTACTAAATTTAAAAAAAAATAGACAAAATATAGAGCAGCAGAGAGAAAACGTGGACCAAAGTGACAAAATCCATTTTAATTATTTTTTATTTTTTTTTGATCGTATTGCCTCCTAAAATATTTCCCATTATGTACCTCTAGACATCTACAATCTTGAAGTAATTTTTTTTTGGTTGACTCTCATTGAACACACAAGAACTCTGTATTTCAATCACATTCAACAACATCACATTGAACATTGTCTTTTGAAACAGGTTAAATAATTATTATGCTTGGATGGTTTTGTAGGGCTGTGATAATTATGTCTCGGTGCCACTGAGCTCTGTACTGCGGTGAAACTGACTGAGCTCTGTACTGACCGTGTCATTTGATTCATAATATAATCGCCACATTTTGAGCCCTACGAAAGAAAAAGCAATTACGCCCGCCATTGTGCGCATTGACGGTATAGATCGGTATAACGGAGTAGCAAGCGGGATGTGTGATCCAGAACGTCCTTTCATCCGTACTCAGTGCATTGGGAGTATTTTGTTTTTGACAAAATGTGCTTCTGGTATCTTAAAAGCTTGTTTTCCTATTTAATTTTGTTATGTTATCAATTATGTTTGTTTATGAGTACATTAATTGAGTAATCTCTTAGGTCAAAGATCTAGCATATATTTGTACATATAATAAAATTACAAATACGTATAATACAATTACAATTACAATTACGTATAATAAAATTTACAATTTTTTTAAATTATTTATTTTTTAATATATATGCAAGATTTTCCATATATGGAAATCATAATAACTTCATTTTAAAGTTATTTCCACAATATGCTTCATGTCATTTGCCTCGAAAATAAATAAATAATTATTAACAAACATAAGAAGTTTGGTTGATTAAATATAAAATAATTATATGGAAAAAATATACATAATAAATAACACATTAAATTGCAAACGGCCTGGTTGCAATGGTCCCGGGTTCGAATACCCAGTGGGTCAAATCCGGCCAGATCATTTTTCGCCGCTAAGAATATTCAACGGTGCTTTTCTCAGCACTGTCTACTGAGTTAAGTAACAAGACACACACACAAAAACACTCATTCAGTTAGAGGCTACGGAGGTATACACAATGGGCCCCCAAGAACATGGCCTAAGTGTAGCTACTACATTTGAAAACATATGTTAAACAATTTACGTACAGAATGAAGCATTGTTCCCAATATGTACTTCACAATTTTCCAGGTGGACCAAAATTTGTTGGCCGATTACATGGAACGCACCCGTGCAGCTTTAGCGGGCCGTTCCACCTTCAGCAATGACAATTTCACGTACTCCCTGCCCCTCCCAACTAGACTGAACACTTTTCCACGAAACCCACAGCAGCTTGCAGTCTACGAAGCTATTTCTACAAATGTTCCCTGCTTCAGGCAGCTAGATGCTCCTTTGCCCATCTCTTGTGAAGCACAAAAGACTATTGATGACATGTCACAAGCTATTTTAACAGTAAGGTTAAATTATAATTCTATGTTTTGTTTGTTTTTCAAATTTATTAATTTTATTAAAGCACTGGTGTCAATTCCCTTTAGCATTGCAAAATGCGATCGATATCACACTTGTTACCACTCGGTCAAGGTCAATGACCCGGCATCTACAACGGGCTACAGTTGACGGACGTATGATAACCAATGGTTTATTATTAAGACGTAAAGTTCACTTTTTTTTCATTACGTCAGTTCATTTTGTAAACAAAATAGTGCCTCCGCGCCCTACTGTTTTCTTCCGCGATTCATTATTAACTCGTTCTCGCCTCAGATTATGAAACTTTCGATAGGTTTTGTTTATATTTTAAATTTGTTTTTCTCAAAATTGGGAAATGTGTTTCTAAATACAATAGGTTTCTGAACAGTAGATAATTCTATTCTATAATTCTCCAGAGCTTAGAGATATTTTTACCTTCAACACTAATACCCACTAACGTAGTCATGAGTTATAACTTAACCAAAAGTGTCTTCAAATCTAATCCAAAAAAGAACTTTTTGTCCAACCGAGTGGTTGATTTGTGGAATGGACTGCCTACTCGTGTTGTTAACTCCAATTCAGTTAATCAGTTCAAAAACCGTTTAGATGAGTACTTATCCACAATACCTATTAATTCAAAGTAATAATAATAATAGAGTTCTCATTTAAAAAGATCTAAGTCAATCTAACCATATATTGCATCAAGCTGATTATTCTGTAAACTATATGCATTTTTTCCATTAGTAAGTTTGTTGCAATGTTTAAATAGTAGGAAAGAGTAACCTCTACATTAACATTGGTTCTTCTTGGTAATTAAATATATCGTCAGAGTAGCGAAGAGTGCTCCATCTTTCCTATTTATAGTTTATTTTTAAAACTTGTTTGGTGATGGCCTGTGATTAATCCAAAGCAAACTTGAATACATTTTTTCCTTATTTTACATTGCAGAGTCCGTCGGCTCAGTTTTGTACCGACATAGATCAACTGTATCATATTCTCGGTGAAGGACAACGTTTTATAAGCACGAACAACGTTGTCAGACACCCGGCTTTGGTTCGAAACATGAGCTCGGTTTACGAGGACACTATGAAAGTCATGAGTTCTCGGGGTTCCATATCAACTATTTTTGTACGGAAGGTACGTTAACAATTTTAAATTCTTTGGATTTACACTTCGTACGAATATTTTATACAATATAAGACAATCTCGTGCATAGTCGGGTACTTTTAACATATTTATTAAAATTTTAAAATTATATTATAAAAATGACCCAGTGCTATTTCAGGAATGGATTCTGAAGATATTATTGTGAAATCAATTATTATGTTATTATTGTAAATGTATTAGTTACTAGAGTTCCGTTTAAAATTTGGTCACTTTTTATAGCTATATTTATTAAAAGTTTTTATGTGTAAATATCTAAGCAGATGTTTTTATGTATTAAAATTTCGGTATTTTTTTTTATTATTTATTTATTAGAAAAATCAAAAGCTTTATAAATTTACACAAGGTTCAACAAAACGTACATGGATATAAGTAAAGAACGTTTACCAATTTATAAAACTAAAATAGAATTCTACTTAAAAAAATTACATAGTGACAATTTTTGTTATAAAAATAATGCTAATATTTTCAAATATATTTTAAAAACCAAAACAAAAAATAAGTTAATCTGTGCGTACATAAATGAAAACTTCACTTAATATCCTTTCACTTGCCAGGAAATAAATACCTGTAAAAGTTGTCATTTATTCCCAACCTTTTAAGTAGATAAAAAACTGTATGTCTTAACTCACCTAATCGGTTTTGAAAACCGGTATGCAAATGAGTTCCCTCTTTCACTCATCTAGAATGGGACGGGACTAGGTGAGTTAAGACATGCAGCTTTTCATCTACTCCTTTAGATCTATATTGCTAATTAAATAGAACAATTGCAAGATATATCACATAGTTTTTATTGTGTATTTTTAATTTTAACCATTTAAGAGGCCTTTGTTCTTCTTTTATATGGTATGTAGTTTTTCAAATACATCTAGTTAATTTAAGATACTGGTCCAGTTTTCATAAAAAATTGATAACATTTAAATAAAAGTAAAAGTAAATTTAAAATAAAAAACAGTAAAACAAAGTCAGACCCAGGCACTTGTTGATTATCCTGCGCAGCACATATTGTGTTAATTCTGCTCGTGCAGTTTTTGTAGACCTCCAGGAAAATTGCGGAGGCGGCATTTATTAACAATATGGGAGACACTCTGGACTAGTGCACTACGGTCGCAAGTTAGGTATGATGTTTGACCCCATTTATGAAGCATTTTACTGCATCTATCATGACCGGTTCAGATATATTACCAACACATACACGTGTTGTTTTCGGTGGTTCTCAGTAACCAGTCTGACATTTTTTGCTTGATAGCTGTAGTCACTAGTGTGTCACTAGTGTGTCAATTTACTGATATCAACATTTATTAAGCTCAGCTCAATTTTCTACATCACCATCAGTATCAGCTGAGCTAGCTTCGAAATATTGTCATACTAATAATAGTAATAATACTGGTTGATAAAGAGATCCTTGCTCGCTTTATATTCATCCCATTTGTGCTTGAGAGTTTCCTGCCGGTGTACTTTTTTTTTAAAATGATTGCTATGACGTAGGTCATTTATTTATTTATTTATTTTTATAAAGTAAATATACAGAGAGTAATCGTAAACATTCTTACATATTTTATACACAGGTTGCCAACACTCTATACTCTCCAATTTCATGTTTACAAAACATGCATGTGTATAATCTTAAGTTTAATACAAAATTTGATACATTTGATTTTAATTATAACATTAGAATTTGAGAGAACGAAAAAAAAAGAATTAAGATAATAATAAGTAGGTGCCATTTAAGAGATATAAATTAATATAAAATAATAATAATTATATATATATATATATATATACATTAAAATATAAAGAAAAAAAATACATATAATATATTATAAAATTGTATAATAAATATTTATTAAATATGAAATATGAATTATATAATATTTTTGTTCTAATATTGTAGTAATATACGAAATGTTATATACAAATATTTTTGGCCCTACTCAACTAGGCCAAAGTTGCCGTGCTATAGTCGGGAGATGGCGGTAATGAAGCGTTAAAAATGGTATGACCATGTGCGGATTCGAACTCGAGACCTTTAGGTCAAAGGTGTCCAAACTACGGCCCGCGGGCCAAACCCGGCCCGGCAGGCGATTTTATCCGGCCCGCCAAGGATTTTGAAAAATTTCGTTAAAGCAATTGGCTGGTAAATTTATTTCTATGTATGGCACTACCTATATGTGCGAACAAACTTTTTCCAGGATGAAGTATCTGAAATCTAAATATAGGGCAAATTTATCGGATGATCATTTGCAATCATTGCTAATAATTGGTGTTTCCGATTTGAATCCCAACTTTGAAGAAACTCTCCAGGAAAAAACCCAGTTCCACCATTCCCATTAAAAATTGCATGAAATAATTTTATAATAATATAATTTAGACATGTTTGTTTAGTATTGTTATATCTGTAATTTACTATAACAAATTTTTTATAGTGTATATATGTGGCAACAATAAAAAAAATCAATGCTGCTTTACTTGTAATAAGGTTTTTTAATTCACATATTTACAATGCTTGGCCCCGCTAATGAATTTAAATACCAAACCGGCCCTCGCAGCAAAAAGTTTGGACGCCTCTGCTTTAGGTCAGTAGTTCAACACCACTAGACTACCACGATGTCAAGGTTTGTAGTGTAATATTGGTCAAGGTGTGGGTATTAAACTCACTGCTTATGACCATCTGTATGCACGCTGCATAACCACTTCTGATCTTTTCCCATTCAACAAGTTATCCTAATATTAAAAATAAAAAATAATTGTAATAAAATGTTATCAAAAATGTCCATAATAATGTTTAGTTTTATTATCTTGTAACTTTTAAATAAAGTATATTGTATGTATATTGTATTGTAGTGTGAATATGTTTTATACAAATTAGCAAATCAAAATTTTTTGTCCTTCCTCAGTTAGTGGCCTACTTCATGGAAGGCTTCACGCTTGGCCCAGAGTATCGACAAGTCCTAGCCACTTACCGTAACATTTTGATTAACCTAATGGTTCAAATAGAGGTTGTCTACAAGTTGGGTAAGCGATGGCTCATCAAGGAAGTGGCGCACGGTTGGGTGGAGACACCGGTGCATTTCAGGTATGATCTACATAGTATAGCACTATAGTGTCCATGGAACTCTATGAAATACCTGGATAAAGCATTTGGCAGCCCTAATTGGAAAAATATATATTTGTTGAATGTTATTTTTTTTATGGTTTGGTACATTGTCAAATCATCTACGCTTAGTCAAACACCTACGTATAATATTCAGTCAGATATTGCTGGTAACCATGCAGATTTCACATGCTCCTTTCGAGTGATTTCCCATTTGATCCACCCGGTTTTTGGACTATCCAGCGTTTAGGCGGTGGTCCTTTATGGTTTCTTTGCACGGCCAAATTCTGCACCTTTGTATAGTAAAAAGTTTAATTTACTTAAGATTTCAATTTTTAACAGTTATCTTATCTGTTCTTCCACACATACTTCAGTCGTGAAGTATTTTAACATATAATAATTTATTGTAAAGGTGCTTATTTTGGGGAACCTTGTTAACCGATTTAAAATGAAATTACAATTGTTTTTCCACTTGTTTATTTTATAAAAACAACTAGTTTCGGCCTTACTTAGGCCATTATCAAGCTATTTTTTTCTGTAAATACCTACAAGTTAAGGTAACTATTGTCTGATTTATTTGTTACAATGCCTCACAACACAGGCTAATTTTACACTAATGTTTGTTTAGATGGCGACTATTATGACTATGTTGATTAATAAATATTATCAGCCGTATGTATAATCAAATTAACATAAAATTGTCCACTAACTCCACTAAAATGCATATGCTGTCAGTTTAAATAGATGCCAAATGATTATCCATACCGCTGTAAGATTTTCTAATCAGTTTGACAATTGCCGGTGAAAGAGAAGTTCATATTGTGTGTAGCAGTAGGCAGTGACTTTAAACATCTCATTTAAACCATAAAATACCAATCTGCTGATAGCCAACATTGCTATGAGCTTGGATCAAACAAGAGGTCCAAGCTACAGTCAAGAAAATAAGATGTGATGAAGTTGATAAGGGAGTGGAGGGAAAGAGGTTCCGAGTCGTCCTATCAGTAGCAAGGCTGTTGTAACCTATGAAAGTTTTTTTTTAAATAATTGCTATTCAAGTGTGATGGTGGTAATGAAGCGTTAAAAATGGTATGACCATGTGCGGATTCAAATCCGCAACCTTTGGGTCTATAGTCCAACGCCTTAACCACTAGACTACTACGATTAGTTGTGAATTTATCTTCCACACTCCGACTGACAGCGTACAGTGTACTTATAGGCAAATTGACAAAGGATTTACCAAAATGGTAAACAAAGTTTTTCAAATTTAAAATTGTTTCTTGAATGCTTTAAATGATTTCAGATACAACTTAGATGCAGTGTCGTTCTTGATAAGAAATGATCTCATCAGCTTACCAGAGGTGATTTGTTGATTTTAATTTTAATTTATTTTCAATTGATTATTCATAATTGATTAATTGAATAATTGATTATTCATAATTGATTAATTGAATAATTGAATATTCATAATTGATTAATAAAATAAATTGTGGAATAAGACCAACTAGGAGGTAGTAACTTATTATAAGATTTTTCCTTCATAACTGCTTGACCTTTTCGATGCATCTATGATATCCAGCATAATTAAATACACCAATCCTTACTAATAATAAAAGTACTCTTGGCTCACAGAAGACAATATTGTCTCATATGCATTTCTAAGTTGTCAGAACAAAGTTACCCTCTAATCTGTTTGAGAAATTAAAACAATCGCTGGCATAAAACTAGAACAAGTCATCACTCACCCATAAGGGACATCCCATAAGGGAAGGGGTCATCACTTACTTTTTAGCTGGAACGGGAAAGGGCCATCGTTTACCACTGAAATGTTATAGCACCTACATTAATAATAATAATAATTTTATTTATTTCAAAAAATAAAAATACATTATATTTTTCACAATTTACATAGCTCTACCTAGCTATTCGGTGCCCATGGTAAAGGGCCCGTTAGAGTTTTGAGGCATATTTCAAGAAAACGGAGGCCTTCAGTAAAAAAATGCTGTTTTTCAGTACTTCCCGGTTGAAAGGTACACGGAAATATGTAACTTCATTCAATAAAATAGAAGTGTACGCTTTTGTAGCTTATCGCCTCATGCCATGCCATGACCTTCCTTCCTGACTGCAATATTTTGTTCATATATCCATATTTATGGGTATATTTATAAAATGGCAATTAGAATTAACCTTGTTCTACAATTAACTATTATCTTGTCAAAAAAACTGCAATAAAACTGGATGAATTATTGCCATGATTGCAATGAGAAATGTAATGCCTTTGAATCTTTGAATTCTTCGATCATTAGGAAAGGCTCCAACTCAACCTCTCAGGGTTAGCTGGTAGAGACTGTCTTACGGCAATAAGCTCGCCCTTTTTTAACATTTATGAGTGTCCATTAAGGTGTTATTTATTGTTATCATATTATTTATGGCTATGTGCTTTTTTTGGAGAACATCTAGATAAGATAAGCTATTTTTATTTCCAAAATACTTAAATCTAGTGTAAATTAATGCCGTATAATATCCACATACTTTTTATATATGAAAACAATGTTAAACAGAAGACTTTTTGCACATTTAAGGACATTTGAATACATAATGAACGTAAAAAAAACAAAGTTTTACTACTGGTACTTATTTGAGTTATTTTTGAATCCATAAACAGTAAAATATATAATAGATCAGAACCCTAAAACCGTCTAGTAACATTGATAGCCAGTACTAGGGCCCATATCAGAGGTTGAGACTGAGGTTGAAACAGCGAATTTGAACTGAAATAATAAAAATAAGTTACCTATAACATTTTCAAGTAACTTATTTTACATTTATAGAGAAAGAATTATAACTTTAGTCCGTTAACCATCTGAGTATCGTTTTAGTTCTATGAATCTAATAGGCAAACCCTGTAATATTTAAATTAACCACTAATCCATTTATTAATATTTTTTTTATTTGCAGCTCGATGGAATCCTGGTTCGATTAATGGAGTTGTTCCAAAACGATAATTCACTGATTTCCTTCATTACTCACCTAGTCTGTCTTACACCTGATAATAATTATCATATTATTATCGATAAGGAACTTCCCAATACATTGGTCCAGGTGAACCGCATTCTCGATATGAACTATAAGGCAGCGCGGCAGCAAGTTATGCCACCTAATTTCTTACCATATGATAACTACCAAAGCAGGATGGCCATACAGGTATTGATTGTTATTGCATATATTTTGTATTACTCTGTTGAATCTTCACAGGATATACAGGTATCTGGCAGAAGACTGGGCTCTGCACAATACTGCTTTCTATTACGCCGTTGTAGGATCGGCGTGAATTATTTATTTGTTAATGTGTGCCGGGAGGCGTTATTATAGTTTTTTAATTGTTATTGTTTTTTGTTTTTAATTTGTTTGTTTTTCTTTTAGTAGTTTAACTTGTTTTACTTTAAACATAAAGTGTACATGGGGAAACCTGTTGAATAAATAAATAAATAAAGAAGGCACATAATCCAAGCCAAGAGGTTCTTAATTTTTCTGTTTCATTGCTATCTCGTGCAGAAGTAGATATGCTGTCAATATCTCGTGCGGACATACTTGGACTTTTGTACTACCTACTAAATAAACTAAATTAAACTATATTTTCTCTTTCCACAAAAAACTTTTCTGAAGTTTAAAATGTTTTTTGAAAGGATCATTTTTACGAATGGCTATATTTTCACAATCACAATATTTATAGCAAATGAGGAACATACAAAACATATTACCGAAAGCGAACGGTTAACTATTGTGACAATGGATCATATTTTAGGCATAAGCTTATTTTTTAAATTGCTCCCGTTAATTACACTAATTACATATTGATATATATATATATTTTTATAATATTAAATACATTGCAGATATAAGCCTAAAACTAACATAGATTATACAATGAAAACTAAACTTAACTATTAAACCTTTTTTATTTAATTTTGATACTCATATAGGTAATCAGTTAATGGAAAATCTGAAAACATTTTAAAACAAAATACATGAGGAATTGAACCAGGATTTGACAAAATAATGTAATACCGTTTAATGAGTAAAAAACTAATTGTTATTCAGAACATAGAATATATTATTTAGTGCATGGGCAGGTACTTGCAGTGCACAGACTATTGAATTGGCGGCGTAAACCAAATCTACGTACTGCGTAGTGGATGCATTTTCAGATATCAGAACGGTATTGGTGATAATATACTAACACGAATAAAACCAATGCAATCACTGCCTCAAACCGGGCGGAGGGGCGGACCTTAGTTTTCGACTGACGGTAATGTCATGATTTTGTCATATCTGCTATAGCTCACTTACAACGCTTCTATGCCATCAACTATTTTTATGTTGCAGTGCTTTAATAACTTTTAATGTGATTGAATGGTTTTTTAACAAATATTTTTACAAAAAACATTTTTTTAATGTAATGATTGTTATTTATTATTGTAGTGTATCCCATTCTCGTCGCCAGTGTAGTGTTCATTGCTTGTTACTTATTGGATGGAGTTGCTAGCTCGAGTAATATAAATAAGCACGAGATTTTATACAGTTCTTTATTCAGTAAATCGTTATACAATTACAAGGCGGTAATTATTATAAGGGCGATGTCGCTGCCTCGGTGGTCGGTCGCTAAAGAGGCCGGCTCTAGCGCGAGCTCCAGCCAAGTGGGTGCCGTACTAGTGATGGGTCACGATAGTGACGGACACCACAATTATAATGTTTCATACTTCACTATTTGGGATTTTGTATTATTTGTATACAGCTCTCTGAAGCGTGTATAACTTTTAATAATAAAGCAATTAACGTGTTTTAAATCTGAAATTGACATTTCATGTTTATCAGCAGATGAGCTGCGAAAGTTGCAGCTCACTGTCATATCCATTGTTCCAGGGATGCCATCATTGTTGTTGATTTACTTCTAATTATTTTAGGAGCCGCCTCAAGGTATGGATTTACTCTACCGAGGTATACCACATCCCAATCAAAACCCACTCATTTTAGAACAGGAAAATGTTCTTCAGATTTCCAATACTGCGAACTTCCAGGAAGATAATGTCGATTATTCTGAATATTTTTCTTACGGAATCAAATTGCTCAAGGTATTAATCTTTAATCTTAAGGTATCTTAAATTATTAATAATGCTACTTTTAAAGCATAGCATTCCCTCAACTGAAATTCGCAAGGCAGACAGAAAATGAATAGCTAAGGAATGTTGAAAACAGGGATCATTGGGGGGGGGGTTATGTTCAATTGGAAAGATCTACAATTATATGAAGGTCGATTATAAAGATATAGTAAGTCCAAATAAAGATATACCATCTACCCCTAATCTAAGAAATCAACATATTGTGACAAGGAACTTACACCATTTTTCCCCTGCCATGCGTGATTCCAATCAGCGCTATCCCATTTTGTTTAACTCTTATAGTTTCGATTTTGATTTTATAAAATTTTGCACGCTAAGTCCCATTAGAAGAAACCTTTAATTTTTATAAAAAAAACACCCATGTTTTGTAAATTCAACTGTGAGACGATCAATTTCCACTAAATTGGTGTTATTTGATTCCCCATAAAATTGTCTATTATAAAATAAAAGATCAATTACTATCTGTTTCTTACACTTTAAAAAAAAAAAAAAAAACAAATTACATTTCATCAATTTTTTCAAGTTGGACACCGAAATTTTCACTATTTTTGATCGTTAGACAAATATTAGTCGTTTTTATACTTTCAAATATTGGTTTAATATGTAAACCATACTATGTATTACCTTTTTAAAAAAGGTATTTTTTTTTTAAATTGTTTCAAATGATAAAAAATTTAATACGCAGTGTAACCAAATAATTTCCATAGAGTATTCTGTGATGATGATGATATTTTAATATTTTATTTTTTAATATATTTTTCAAGTTCAAAGACTTTTTAAAATCAAAATTGCTATATATATTCATGAAAATCTTGTTGAAATTCTATGCAGATACATAATAATGTGTATATATTTTGCATATATTTAAGAAATATAAGGTGATATCATTTTTTAAGTGCAAAAAAGGGCACCAAATGCAGGAATCATCAAGTAATAAAATTTCATTATTTAAAGCAAAAAGATTTAGCAAAATGCTGTGATTTGAGCGTCATCTATCAACGTCACCGTCTTGCCGAATAAACATTAATCTAAAATGTTTATGTAAAAGTAAGTCAATTATGCAATTTTCTTCAAACACTGATTTACTTCTTGACATTTATGTTTTGGTGAAGGTTTGTTCTTTCTCCTGATATATTTTTCTTACAAGTTTTTTTTTTAATTTTAATGCTTAGCGTCTGAACATAGATCATGCCAAATTGGCTTTTTACGTTTTTCCTCCAGGTGGATAACCTCATACCGGAGCTAATAGCCGAGTGTGAGGGTTTATTGGACTTGTGGGTGGAGCTATACTTCAAATCCAAACAGGATTTCTTGACCAAGGAAACGTTTATCAATTACAAAGTACACTTTTTTAACAAAATGAAGTCCGCTGATATGTTCACCTAGTAAGTCTTGTTTTTACTATTTTGCATCAATTTATTGAAGGACACTAGCAGAGTTACTCTTATGCAATTACAAATCGCAAATGCATCGCTCAACTGTCGTGTGTTGCAATTTTTGTACTAAGAAATTACTGCTTCTGATGATGATAGTAAGTAATACAACAAATTCATCGCGCTGAGAAGAAATGCCTGTATATACAGGTGATTTTTTTCTCATGCCCATCCTTTTATGGGGTCATTCTATACAACAAACTGATCAACTTTTGTTCTGTTTTCAATGTTTAACAAAAATGTAAGTAAAAAAACAGAAAATAAAATTCTATTAATGTTTAAACGCACAGTTGCCCTTTCTGACTGGGGCGACCGGCGAAGTGTTCCACACGATCTTGACCTTCGCGCCGAGTTTGGTTTGTTTGCCGGATTTATTTTGTATGGACAAAAATATGTCAAAATTAAGAAAACTTCTAGAACAAAACTCGTTCAGTTTGGTGTGTAGTAATAATAACCTGATAAAAGGATGTGCATGAGAAAAAGTTCACTCTTTATGTGGGATTATAAGATGTCACTGGCAAGCTGATGGAATCAATAAACGAACGGAAAAAACTTACTTAAAATAATTAGCGACCCTTAGAATGTGTGGTTAGGGTTAATGTCCATAGTGGCACACTCACATCATACTAACATTGAAAAATTTCAGGAAAGTGCCATCGCAGCTTGCAGCAGGCAGCATTTTTGAATTTTACTAGCAGTGAAATCACTATTTTCGATTCAGAATACATTGTTATAAATATTTTACAGCTTCTTACGATTCGGCATACAGAAATGCACTAGAATCAACTACCAGTTGCTATCTGTCGAAAAAGATGACATTAATAATGGTTCGGTGCTGAAGAAATATTACGCCTACCCAGATAGCCTGGCCAAGGTCATTGTCATGATTATGAAGGATATATCGATTAAATCAACTAGATTGATCTTTCTCTATAATGTAAGTTTTGACATTAAAATATTATATTATCCAACTTTTTTTTTTCTGTTTCTCATTGTTATTATAGTAAATTATCTCGGAGCGCTGCAATGCTTCGGAGCTGCTGATGGTACCCTTTGGCCTTGCATATCTGGCCTACTTGTGTATACTTAGCAGTTTGAGGAAGGTCTATCTAACTTGAGGGATCTACGCTAGAATATAAAATCTACCAGTTACAGTCAGGGGCTACTGCTTAACCATAAAACCATCTGGTTACTGATACTTGATGCAATTCTAGAGGGGTTATGAATGAAGGGAAGTTAAACAAAAAATATCATGTGCTATGTGACGGAGCCTTAAACATCAATAACAATGTGTAAACTTTCAATCGGTTCAAACTGAGATGAAAAAAATCAGATGTGAATGTGTATTCATTCCCGTCAGTTCTAACTAAACGGACATCTTAAGCTCTCTCCTGAGGATGGGGTATATGATTATCTCCAAAATGTAGGTATCTAACTAGATGGAAATCACTGACCAAGGTCAGGCCGATCCATGCTGAGGCCGAAAAAGGGGAAATAGTATAAAAACATATTAAGTGATTCTTAGCATGAGAGTTGTTAAGTTTTGAATTGAGTTTGTAGGAAAAGACTGGAAAGACACGAGAACAGCTTGACGACAGAATATTTTAAAGCTAAGGCGCTAATAAAGCCCAGTTCAGACTGCAGTTTTGAATGTTTAATAATTTCGATTGTACAACAACTAAACACAAGCAAAAGGAACAGCAAATGAACTCATTCTTATCTGAACACTTCCTGGACATAACCAAAATCATAAGATCTAAGAGGCAACGACTTACGATGCTAATTTGGCAGTACCAGCTCAATTAAAACAAGCTGCTATAATTTTTAAAAAAAATATTGTAATCAGAATATAAACACATTTATTTTAACTTTTGTAACCGCACTTCAGTCACTGATATCATTGTAGAAATTTTTTTTTTGCTTTCTTTCAGTTCTTTGGTCTATTGGGTGGTTCACTGATGAAGGACCACGATGACAATAAGACATCTTTTTCTCCCAGGCCTTACGAAAGGATTTTGTTGAATATGTTCTTGGAGATTTTCTTAGTGGATGATTTTAAGGATATCTCATTTGAGGTGGGCACAATTAAATAATTGTCTTACACGGTGATAATTCTCTTATAAATTAAATGCTAGGCGGAATGATTTTTGCCTTTGTGCATTGGCTCAAAGGCAAAAATCATCTGTCCTCGAAAAATCGGACTATTGGATTCCTAAAATGGACACCAATGACCGGCTATACCATTTTATTATTGACCGCTGCCTCGTTAAATTACACCCCATGCCAAATAAAATAAATATAATGACCTCACTTCAGCCTCCCCTTGCACCGGCCTTGACTGAGCGTGAGCTAGCAAACAAAACACTTAAATACAAAAATGGAATTTACACGAGCGCTTATATAAATTGGAGCATGAATTATCGTCACATTTTTTATACGATTTCTTACACGTAATAGGGAACATAAACACCCCTTAAGTCTTCGGGAAAACTTTTTCGCTTCTACCATCTCCTTCAGTTTTATCCACTATTTACTGCACATCTGTATTACGTGGTCGGTAACATATTTATACATACTTACCCTATATATTGTGAATATACTGTTTTTTCTCGGGATCTTTAATAAAGTGTTTAAACAAAAAAGTTTCACTATTTTCGCAGATAACATCAGCATTTTGCAAACTATTTCACATGATCAGACCTTCAGAATGTCCCGGATTCTTCCATTATTGGTTTGAGCTGATTGCACACAGGAATTTTATTGCTCAGATGCTTTCGTTGCAAGATATCCAATATAGATATAAGGTGGGTATTCCTTACACATATTTAATTTGCATTTATATATATACTGGGGTTTTTAACTTTAGGGTACTTTTAGGATATTGATCTATATCGACATTCAAAAATTAATAAGCAAAAAATATTGAAAAAAACGAGACAAATGACTTCAAAATTAAATAGAAATCGTTTTAATGTTTGAGAGCGCAGTTGAACACCCATAGTGAGACCGGTCTCGCGCCTGAAACTAAAATATTTAATTATATAATAATTTTAGTATGTTTTTTTTTCATGAGGCCGGTTTAGTTATCAATATAGATTAACCTCCTAAAAGGAGTGCCCTAAATTTAAAAACTTCCTTTATACTAAGATTATCAAAATTTCTTTAGCAGCATGCTAAAAATCCTCAAAATCCTCAAATTGCTTGTAACTGTGTAATTTTATTAATAAGTGAATTTTGTAATAAAGTGCTATTTTTTGTTTGTATTTTTGAACTAATTTATTTATAATGGTTTTTCTTTGTATAAAAGATTATGCTTTAATTTGAATTTAGGCTCAATATAGTATAGACCAGCGGTTCCCAAAGTTGACTGGGCCATCTAACAAAAATTTCCAATCTTGGGACCCACCATTTAGCTGTCTTAGAGAAAAGCTGACCTGCCGCCAGTAGCAAAGTGAGGCATCCCAAAGAGTTTGGAGACAGGGCCAGCGCCACACACTCCGAGCGCATAGTATTTTTTTTAGTATTTTTTTTAAAATTATTATTATTTTATCACAATATTTTCCGTAACTTAAGTTTATTTAAATTTTTAGAAATTATAAATAGTTGAATGAAATATCAAATTTATCACTGTCTCTTTTTTAAAATTCACGTATACAGTGGCGAGGGCCCACTCAATATTCGTTATCGACCCACTGGTGGGTCGCGACCCATAGTTTGGGAAGTACTGGTATAGACTAAAATAGATATACATGTAGACTTATTTTAGTTGTTATTTTTGACATGGTTAGTGACATGGTAAGCGAGTTTATCATATGGTCATTGGTTTATGTATCTTAGAGACACCTTTGATTCAGACCAGTTTGTGTTGACCAGTCTATTTTGGTCTTTTAGGACAGTTTTTAATGTTGTGTTTATGTTTACGTATTTTTATGTATGTGCAACTGTGTCATATTCTAAAAAGTATTTATTATCTATTCTAATATTTTATTTCTAATATTTTTTGTCAAAATGCAAGTGATATTTGTGACACAGCCATCACGGTGTTATGTATGGCAATATGATGAATACAGTTTTTTTTTTTTGAACAGATGTAAATGTAGCTAGATAGCAGACCACTCATTAAAACAAGTATAATTAAATAAAATATTGGTCTTACAGACTTGGGCGCAGTATTACAATCTCATTATTGATCTGTTGGAAGCAGTACATCCCTTTCTTTGCATCGCTGAGCGAAACAAGAAAATTGCCATGATAAGAAAAGGAGTCTTGCGGTTTCTGCTTATACTGAGACATGACTTTCCAACTTTCCTCGCTATTTACAGAAATGGCCTTTTGGATGAGGTAAGGGCCAGTTTTTAAACAAAAATATAGCATTTGTTTTTCACGAGTGTTTTAGTGTCATTGTCGTAACCTAAAGTGATATTTTACTTTTAATTCTATAACTTGTGAAGGTGTGTTTAGACCACCTAGGTCATAGCAATTTTTTAAAAAAAATATATAAATAATCAAAGGTTGTGTCCCAACCAAAGGTCACTTTATTAACAGAAACAGAAATTTGTTTTCTTTTACTATAATATTTAATAAATTATAATATTGATTACTTTTCAATTATATTATTTTACCTAAAAACTATAAATACCACATATTATTATTGGTTATAATCAATATACTTATTTTTATTGCATACATCCAATTTGGATAATTGGAATAATTTTTAAGGATACAATTTATAGTCTGAAAATATTAATTTTACACGTAAATTATTTTAGAGTGGCAACTTTTGAATGTATTAGTGATATCCTATACCAGAGTTGCTCAAACTTGAACTGCTGGCGATCTACCTCAATATTTTTAGACTACTTACGATCGACTCTGAGAGACTGCAAGTGTGTGTGATGCAGGGTTGTCATACATACACGATACACCCTACCTACCTAGGTAGAGCGTACCGTAGCATATATAGATATTAGCTTTCTGCACGGTGCTCAAACGGTCGATCGCGATCGACCGTTTGAGCACCCCTGTCCTATACCGTAAATGTAAATGCATAACTGAAATAAATAAATGACTGGAAACTCAAAATGGTTGTGTAATACCAATATAATGGTATATAATATTTTAATTATTACTCAGTAAGTGATTTTTGAAGTTTCTGCCTTTTTCAGATTCCTATTGATTGTTACTACATGCGGAACATAATAATGGATGCAAAGTATGCAGCTGTTCAGCTGCCAAATCCAACGAGCGTTGACCTATCACCCGAGAACAACCACGATCTGTTTGCAGATCCAAACTTAATGATCAACCCTACAAATATGCTGCAGCCCGTTTCTTTCAAATCAGAACTCGACTCCTACCTTGCAAGTCGTTTACCTTTAATGTTCCTGACGAATCTGCCCATGTTTTTAGAGGTGATTTATATTAGAATATGTCTGTATGCATTATGTTGGATAATCAATATACGGATAGAAGGATGGAATAAATAACACTTGAACTACCCGAAACTGTGCTATATAATGTCGGTGCACTCAGATCACAAAAACAACGAAGGTGTTATCTACGAATGTGCAAGATTTTTGTTTGTTGTACAAGCGTCGAGCAGCTGTCTATGTATGGCCTCGTCTGATTGTGATTTCAAAAATTCGAATTAACATCTCCCTAGTTTTTCTGATCTGAGATGTCTTAAAGAGTAAGAAAGTACCGTCCTGTTATGATTACTATTAATATTACTTAACAATCAAACAATCTGTATTTAACAATCAAAGGGACACGTAAAATTTAATGTGAAACGATGAGTCCTTTTTATGCATAATATGACAAATATTTGATTATTTTGTAAAACTTTAGGCGCCAATATGCTACTTTATTTGTTAAACAAAGCAAAAAACAGCAAATTCATTAAAAAACTCAAATGAAAAAAGGAGGGATCAAAAGGGCCGTTTTCGAAACTAGCAAGACTAAGCTGCGATCTGTTGGTCGACAGAAATTACGAGAGAAATATCTGTGAACACAAAATTCAAACTTTAACAAATATTAGAATTAATATTAATTGGTATTATTCAACTACAAAAAATGAAACTTGTATATTTTAGAAAATTTGTAAAATAGGTTGTTTATCACTAAAATATGTAATTTTTGCAATGATGATTTTTAGGAAACTGATGGGAGTGGCAGGAAATATAACATGAAAAAAATGAACGCACTTGTTCTTTACATTTGTAGCCATGCATTGAGTACATTGAAATATAGAAATCTGGCTCCGTCCATGACGACTATTGTCCACACACCGCACGTGGACATATTCTATAAATTGGTCAATCATTTGGACATTGAGGGAAGGTGGGTTTCAAATATATATTTTTTAAATATATTGTCAGGTCATCTTTAAATATTTTGGGCATTTCTCAACTAAGCTAAATTTGCTTGAGATAGAGTCAAAGGATCTCCCTTAACAACAGTATGACTCGCGTCCACTGTGTCAATAATCAAACGCCCTAACAACTAAAGTACCACAATCTCATATGATTATTATTACTATTATTTAAGAACTATAACTATATAGTATTATTATTTAGGCTACAAAATGAATGTGTATTATTATTATTGATCACCTTCAGAGCTGATAAACGACCTAAGAATGTAGGCTAGACCACAGATCAATAAATAATTTAGATTAGCCGTTTTCCTCCATTGTGAAACAAAAGCATCCTGGCACAGGGGGGGAGGGGGGGAAGTATGCATAAGTGTTTGTATATATGTGTGAATAAGCTATTTTATAAGTTATTCAAATTAGTATAGGTTATCAAGATTATATTCATAGTTTTTCTAAAATAAGCATTTTAGGTAAGCGCCTCTAATTAGGATTTTTTTTTTAAATTTAATATTTTGATTAATTAATAATAGTGTAATTGGGTTACTTTATTCTATAAAGCAAGCGAGGGAGTTAGATGTCAATCTCTCGGTAAGCGACACAATAGTTCATGTATAGTATTATTGTAACCCACATCACCGCCCCCCCCTTTCAATTATGCTAATTAGTTACGGTAATCATGTGTCCCATCCATAGGTATATGTTCATCACGTCAATGATAAGCAACCTGACCTACCCCAACAGCCATACATACTACTTCCGCTGCATTCTTCTTCATCTTTTTGCGGAGGCTTCGCTGCACACGCGGGAGATCATCGTACGTTGCTTCCTGGAACGTTTATACTACAAAGTGCTGGTCCCGTGGGGAGTCACCTATGCTCTAAAAGCCATTGTGGCCAACCCTTCTTACAATTTTTCTGAGTTTGATTTTGTGAGCGAAATCAGTATTTCTGATATGATCGAACAACACTTTGCAGGAATTGCAGCATTATTCCGTAACTGACATTAATAATATTAAAATGAGCCTTATTCTTTTGACTGTTTTTCTCTCACACCGTGTTTTCGGCTTTCTCTCACCACAGCATCAAGTCAACAGCACACCTAACATGTCTGCACATTATCATTATTAACAAAATTTTATACTTTGTAATATTTAAGCTTGTAATAGTAACATAAGTAATAGTATACCGAATAATAAAGGTAATCTATCTACAACAATACATCATTCACCTTAAAACTGTAACGGAGGTCTCATGTACTGTTGACTTGATGTCATGGTGAGAGATCACCGAAGACTGAAGATGTCGAGTACCTACTTAAATCAAAAAAACTTGTTGTGGGAAAGGAATTTCTGAAGTGTTGCACCGCTTGCCGTCCATCAGTCAAACGTTGTGAGAACTGCAACTCTGTGCTTTCTACACAATGGTTTTCTGAAAACTGAAATGTGAGAAGTGGTCGGCTGTCTTTCTCCAGTCGCGCTGCTTAAATTCAATGGAAACTTACAGTGTGCGAATCGTCTAGTAGACGATTTCACACGGCCCTGAGTTTGTGCTGGCATGTACTAGAATGTTGGTACATACTTATGTAACCGCAACAGCAGCTCCATAGAACTAAGAGATAGCATAGACATGTGTCTTGCTTAAGAGTATTATAGTTTTTAAAACCGTCGGACAATCAATCAATGTTAGAATAAAAAAACATGTTCATGGAAGTTGGTTGTTGATAGTTTGTTTCAAACGTTTTATTTTATGCTATTGCCTATTATTTTAGGGCCACTCACCCTACAATGTTGTATATCATCTTGTGTAAGATAAAATCTTGTATATGGTTAAAATGTCCACTAGTCATTAAGATTTAATTTTTATGTCTGATAACGAACTGTGACTCTTTAAATGTGTTTACACGGTATCACTAGTAATATCGCATTGTACTGTAATTAAAAAAAAAGAAATTTTGGATCTGATTTTTTTTCATAGATTTTTATGTCAATTTTTATAGTTTTAGATAGTAACTTTTTTCTAGTCTTCCATTCAGAGGCTGTTAATTAGTTCAAGAAGTAATATTTTCAATATAATAATGTTGGAAACAATCTACACAAAGTATTATATTACTGTTACATCTATTTATAATATCCAGTTGTACAGAATAATTTTTGCATCATTGAAGGGGTTGAAATAAAGGCTGAAAATAAGCATATTATATTCACTCGTAACTAACTCTACAAATATTTTTAATCATATGTGCTACAGTAAACTGCAGAGTTATATTGTGTTCACTCACACTGCGTAGCAAAAAAAGTTTAGAATGTTATCAATATTATGTCTATTTTACGACTTCCTTTGATAACGATAAATTATTCTGTTACACCTGTATAAGTCAATTAAGCTGTTAGAAGCTAGATAGTAATTGACGTAAGGCTTTAGCGGCATTGCAACACATTCATTTTAAGTAATAAGTGAAGCATTCTGTAAAACTTTCACAACTTAGTGAACATATGAATAGACACACATGTCTATACACATATACACACTCCTATACACATATAAGAGTGAGCCTCTGGTCCATTTGTGAACATAAGCCTCTGTCATATTCTTTCATCTTTCACTATATTAGGCTTTGATGTGTCAGTTCTCCCCGTCGATTCCTTAATATCCTTCACTTCGTATGCTTGTGGTTTGTTTGCCTACTGGTGGCTACGGTAAACCAAGTCTTTCAACTTTTCTATCGGTCATTACTCTGGTGAGTGTAGTATGGTATCAAGCTAAGGACCATAAAGTAAATAATTAGGCGTTTTAAAAAAATGGGTCATATTGAAATAGATAAAAAATGATTGAATAAATACTATTACCATTGTGTTCTCGTTTTGTAATTATAAGATAGAGGATAATGGAGACTAGGAGCAGTGATACACCGGCCTCTATTAAGCTATAGGATCCTAGATAATCAGTCTACCTTAAAATGGAGACCACCCACCAACCTCAGGCGACGTTTCTGTCATTATACGTCCCTGATAAATATCACTGTGAAAAGAGCCTCGTGATTACCGATGGATACATGTTTATAACTTACATATAAAAATCTTGTCAATAAAATAAGTAATGTTAGCGTCTTAGCATAACTACCAATATAAAGTTGTTACCATTTAGAGTACATGGAAATGCAATGTGATAATAAATTGTGTAATAGGATCTTCTAAATGTGCCTTATCTAGTATTAACAATTTTATATTGTATTTTGTACTAATGATATTATTTGTAAGCGAAATTTAAGGCTGCCAGATATTTCCGGATTGGGTAGCATATTTCTGCTACTCATAGGGTACCTAAAATCTTCATCATCCAGCATTTTCATAAACAAACAAAATGCCTACTTTAAATTTGTTATAATTTATTCTCAGTCATTAAATTCAATCCGTTAACCTATAAAAAATACTAATAGCAGAATTATTTTAGCTTCTGTATCCTTTTTAGGTTCTGCATTTGATGTCTGCCAAAACCATTTTTTGTAATTTATTTTTTAATGTTCGAACCAGATCTCATTTTATATTTAGCGTAAAAAAAATATATGGCAATATTTTGAAAATATATCACATTATTATTAATATAAATTAAAGTGTTTTGTATTTCTGTTTATTAATATTTTTTAACGTTAAATTAGTAAACGTAACGTTATAAGTACAAATTTATAAAATGCGTTGATTTGTAAGTTCGGTATGATCTGTGAAATTAAATAGTATTATTTTTTATTCCTATAATTTTTTCCTACTTTTCATAGAGAATTTTCGTTTCCGTTGTTGAAGCTGGCCTCTATAATGGAAGCAAACGTTACGCTAAACGGCTATTTATTAATTCAACTGCATGCCACTAATTATAAATGATATGCAATCAGAATAACTTTTGGTTGCCTATTAGGACAAAATATTTACTTGACTCATTGTATGGCTGGATATATATTGCCAAAACTGTTGAAATAAAAATATTGCAAAATTATTCAATACCTGCTATTAAGTGGCACTTGTGCTTCTATGAAAGCTCGTCGATGCACAATATAATATAGCAACCAAGCTCATTCCGCGTCAATTCTCCTACGGTTATACATATATTTTACTATTATATATTTTTACAGAGCGTATTATGCTTCATTTAGTGTACATATGTTCAAACCAAACTTATGCCGTTTGCTTGAAAAGAGTTTTGAAACATTTCTTTTCATGTTTGTATTCATTTATAACATTACAATTTTCTCTTCTGTACTTACTTTTTAATTGTAAAGTGAAAGTAATGTCACAATTTATTGCATAATACCGATTTTTGTTTGATAGGTTTAACTTTTTTCATTTTTTCATTAGGTATAAGTTGAAGCTTGTACTGTTTATTCATTAAAATTTTTTTGAATGTCAATATTTTTTGTTTTTTTATGGGTACCCAAATAATTTTTCGTTTTAAGTAAAATAAAAAACAGGACTTCCGACAGAAGTGAAAACTTAAAACAATGAAATAATAGTGTTTTTTTCTTTGGATATTCAAATTAATCATAGTATCAAAAAGTAAAATTTTATAATTTGTAATATAAAATCATTAACAGTAGTCTGGTTTTCGCATCTATCGGCGCTCTGAGCAACAATTATACATATTTTTTATATAATTTACTTAGTGGTCGTTGGGGTCTCAATAATTTTCTACATGGCAACAATAAAACGAGTATGAGTCAAAAATTATTACTTTTATCCATACAAAATTTGCCCGACCCGTGCACTTTCACTTCCCGTGCCGTTTTCACTTCAAAAACAATTTTTCCATACTTATAAATAACTTGAGGAAAAAAAACTAATACCAAAAGTATTAGTTTTTTTTACACTCTAATGTTATTTTGTTTAATTGCCATTTATAGAAGAAGAATCTGTTGTTATTCAACTGTCATTCTGAGCTGAGTACCTATGTATGTAGTTATGTCATTTGAATTTTCGAGTGTTTAGGAGTTTTAATATATCATTTTTAATCTTGGTTATTTTGCAGTTTGTCTGTTTATTTATTGGAAACTCTCGAACGGATCGTTTAATTTGATACATAATTTTTGGCACATTAAATTAATAATCGCGCTGAATATGCATTGATTGCAAACGTAAATGTTACATGCTTTTAGATATTAAACATTTTAACTACGGTGTGTACATGCTCCTTTCTCATTTAGTTATTAAAAAAAATAGTATTAGGTAATTTGATTACTGTTTATAGGAATAGAATAAGCTATTAAGACTATTCGATTGAATTGCCACAGTGTATTGTAATTCAAGGTGTTGTTTTGCTATGGTAAAACGTGGGTTGTAATAAACCTGGTAAAACAACCCGTTTGCATAAGTTATTATTGAGAAGGGATATATAAACTCGTTGGAATATAATCGAATAATGTATTGTAAATACATGTGTAAAAAACATTTTTATAACATGTTTATGTTCAATTTAAAACAGTTGTTATGGAGTTTCTGGGAGAGACTGGAGAGAGAATTTATGACCTAAATGTCGTTATCGTGAACAGGTCACCATCTGATCAGTTTCCCTTTTTCCATATCCAGATGAGTGATGCAGCCAGAGCATTGTTTTTGTTAGTAAATTATTGAATTTTATTTCAAGTGTTACCAATGTATCAATACATTGGAGATTATTTTTACCTATGTGAAAAACAGTATAGATTTTATCGACACTCAGATTAGTTTTAGATTTTTATTTAAATTATTTTTTTACAAATAATATAGCTCTTTGACTGTTGACATATTGGTTGCAGGTTTGAATTTGCACATAGTTATCCGTGTTTTCAATGGTTCATATCCACTATATCACTGGACTAAAACTGAACTCAAAATAATAATATATTATGACTTATAGGAAAAAATATTTAGAAAAAAAGCTAAATAAATAAATGAATGCTTAAAAAATAAGCAATACACAATAATTTAGGTTCATTGGTACTTAGAACTGGTACTTAAAGACATTATTTTTACAGATTACATTAAATTGATAATGTCTGAGGATATTGAAAATTCATGCATCTTGAGCGACATTCAGAAACAATCGGAAGAAGAGATAGAAGCTATTTTGAGCAAACTCATGAAGAAAGTAGATGAATTATACAACTACAGAGATCATTACTTCGAGGATCATTCACTAGATAAAGCAGCTCACAAAGCTGATGACATTGAGCATCAAAAAGTGGAATTATTAACAGAATTCGATAAAGTTAAAGAAACATCGCTAATCGGCATTCAGAAGGCTAATTACTACTATATTAAAGGGAGGCTACTTAATGTCTGTTCTGAATTTGATCAAACATCAATAAAATATTTGAGTAAAGCCGTTAAGCTTAATCCGAAGCTGAGCGAAGCTTGGAACGAGCTAGGCGAAAGCTATTGGAAAGACACTAATATTAAAGAGGCAAATAAGAGCTTCGAAGCGGCTTTAGCTCAAAGCCGTAATCCTATTTCACTGAGGAATCTATCGATTCTTTTAAGGCAGTTTTCTCCTGCTGATTTTCAGGAAAAGAAGAAAAATATCCAGAAAAGTATAGAATTAGCAAAAGAAGCTATAAATTTTGATCCGTCCGATGGCTCTTCGTGGCTGTGCTACGGAAATGCTCTGCTTTATTCCTATTTTGCCGTCAGCCAGGATGAAGCCACGTTAAAGAATGTTCTCAAGTCCTATAAAATGGCTGAAAGTGACAAGATTACCGCTAATCATTCCGATTTACATTTTAATAAAGGCATGGCTTTGAAATATTCGGAAGAATATTCAGAGGCTCTTCGTCACTTTAAATTTGCCAGTAAACTGGACCCTGGCTGGGAGCTTCCGAAGTTGGAAGAGGAGAGACTAGTAGAATACTTAAGACACATTGCTGATTCTCTGAACAACAAAGGCAAGTTAAAAGCGAAGCGACTCAAAGAAATGGTACAGAGTGTAAGTGATTTGGTAAAAAACTGTTCCGAAAGTGAGTTTGTTGACAGTTCGGAGACTGGGTTATCCCAGTCTAATTGGCAAGTCCAAGGCAAATCGGTCATTGGCAAAGTTGTTTGTTCGATAAGAAGCGAGAATCAAGTGCCATTTTCATTTTGTCTTCTTGATCACTTGGGTAATGCTTTACTGGTAACTGTCTATAACTTGGCGAGTGGTGCTGGAGTTATTATAGGCGATCTTGTGAAGATATTAAGTCCGAAATTCAATAAACACGAACTCGTTATAGATAGCAAGGAATTTAAATTTTCTTCAGTGCGTGTTGACGATCCTGTCAAAATGACAGTAAATGGCAAGCCCTTCAGTAGCAGTAAGGTGGCTGGTGCGTCTATTATGAGTTCTTATAGAACTCAATAAAATTCAAGGTTTTTATTGTATGCTCAAGATTGCATATTTTTAAATAATACATAATACATCCCATGAAAGGTAATTTAGCATTTAATGTTGTGATTAAATTACAATAAATATAACCCACTAAATTTTCATTACTTTTTAGTTATGAAAGATTTTTATCACACGCGGCAATAAAAATTGTTACAATAACAAACAATAAACATTCTAAATTTTATTTTTACTAAAAGTCCTATATGCAAAAACAACAATTATTAAGTTTTGATGAAAATGGATGCAACCTTATAAAATAAAGATGTAACGCTAATCCTATGTACTTTTGTGCAGTAAGCCTAATCCGATGGCGGGGGAAATATGTTCAGTCATCATAATCTGAGGACCCTAGAAGCCAAGGGGTGCAAATACATTTTTTTAGTTTTGCGAAGGAAATGGTTTCTAGGACACTAAATAATATTGTCGTAAAGAGATGCAAGTAAGACACTGACAGCTGAATACTTTAAATGTTAGCTGTTTTTTTCAGAAGCCTAGAGTACAAGTGGCGCTTGTATCACTTGGCTTCCAACAGATTGTCACCAGTTCTTTTTGCTTGAAATTTGTTTTGAGGTTATGCCAAACTATTAGGCTTTTGTGTACTTAAGAATAGGCCTAATCGTCGAATTGCCCGTAACGTGGCAAGATTATCTGCATATCCAATTTTTATGTTTATTTGGTTTTTAATGAATTTTTTAATTCTATTGTAATTGTGTATTGTCAAACTGGATATTAGAATATGTTAATGAAGGTTCTTTCGATAATCGCAATCCAATGGTGCAGTAAATACCTTATAAATATTTAAAAGCCAAGAGGTACACGTTGTGACCATTATCGCTTCATTAAAAACATAATTAAAAAGAACTTGTACCCCTTGGCTTCTAGTGTCCTTAATGTGGACATACACATTATAGATGTGTGAAATAATGATTCACTAATGCTTTGTCGCTTTAACTCATAGACAACGAAGAAGATGGTAGCAAAAATTACATCTGTAATGTTGAATTTGTAGTTAGAAGATCAAGGAAAAAATATTTGTAACTGAACTTATTCTATCTTATTAACTTATGAACTACATTGGTTATGTTGGTTATGCAACACTGCTTTATATTTTGTTTATTTTTATTTTAGTCTTGCTGGTAAAATATGCATTTAATACCATTAATTATATTTTTACTTGTTGAAGGCTTTAATTATTATTAGTTTAAAACCGAGCACAAGTGACGATTTTGTTCGGATTTTTTATTAATAACATAAATTGGGCATCTTTGCTATGAACAACAAAAAACAATTCTGTGTTTCTAACAAAAAAAAATTTACAAACTTTTAACAATGGAAATTAGATACAATAAACTTGTATGGAGTTCCGAGCGAAGACGGTTGAAACTCTCAAGATTGTTTTTTATAATTTGTGTTATATTTAATTTGATCAAGTTTTTGAAGGTGTTTATCTTCTATTAAAAAATAATTGCATTGTCAATTATTTTCAGTTCTGCCATTATTGATAATTTAAAGCCTCCAACACAGGTATAGAATCTGTTCTTGTTGCCTCGTAAAAGCATAGGGGCTTATGATTCTTACAATACAGTAAGGATAATATACGGCTTATATGCATAGTTGCTGCTAACCATAAGAAAACGCATACTATTTTACTTTAAAAGTAAATAAATGCTTCCATGCTAGAGACTATCGGCCATGCATAAGATTGTATTGGCTCTATGCACAGACGCATTAGTGTATAAGGCTGTTAACATACATTTTTATATTAGAATGATTATATTGTGTATCAAGCGCCGTAAAAATCACGAGAAATTTAAAATGTCTTACTTTACTCTATGTTTTTGATCTACTTTAATGTTAATTTAATTTTAAATGAAATGAAATGTCAAAACGTTATTCGCCGGGTGAAAGAGTGACCAATGACTGTTCGTCAAGAGCATCGAATGGATTTTCGATACTTGAATTACTGAAAAATTTCATCCTTTCCTCTAAAAAAAAATACTCAAAAATCCAGATTTCTCTTCACTGGTAAAATATGCCATGCCATGGTAAGTATATATCTCCCGAAAAACATGCTAAGTATATATCTGCCCAAAAAATGTAAAACTTTGGTGTTGAGTGGGCACTCAACGTAATCCACTGTGTATGTGTGTGTGCGCTTTTCCGAGGCTAATAATGCTATCTAAACATAAGAAATTACACACACATTAAAATTTAGCTAAAACAGTTTTATCGCATGACCATTTCAATTGGTTTTTGCATATATATACACCGCTAGTGCTGTGTGCGATTTGTTCTCACTCAACACGGCAAACTATTGTTTGCCTTGATGCTGATAACTGCCTCTTTGGAGGCACACATACCATCTCCAGAGTAGAGTTCACATGTTTGGTTAGATTGATGATTACTTTACACTATCGCCCTATAAATTGTAGCAGAGTTGTGGGTTGGTACTGTGTAAGCTGTTTCATAGTAAACCAATGGTTTTAGTGCCTTGAGGTGATGATAGGATAATGGCGAAATGTTTTTATTATTCCTTTCTAGAAAGAAATAGTGATTAGAAATAGTTATTTCTCTCTTCGGCAGTTTTTAATCTCATTTCCAACTAGTTTTCCTATGTTTGTATGTAATATCACATTTCTTTTTTGTGAATTCTAGATTTTGACTTAATTAGAAATTAAAAATTCAGAAAACCATTTAGGAAATTTCAAATTTTGATTTTCATGGAAGGGACTGCTAGTTAAAGTTTTAGTTGAATTTTCAATTTCCAAGACCATTCCCTTATAAAAAAAAACAGCTATTTGGCTCTGCGATTTCAAACATGATTTGTCTTAACCTCATCTAAAATCATCATTGTTTCAGAGTAAAAAAAAATTGTAAATTTTGCGTGATAATATTGAATCGTTCTTGTCATAAGTTCGTTCGATTGGTGCGTCGGTACATTGATTGGCCTTAGCCGAGCGCTAGCGAGCGGAATTCACATCAGCGCTTTGATAAATTTGGATTGAATTATTTTTGCATTTTTTTATACAATTTCTTACACGTAATAGGGAACATAAACATCCCCTTAAGTCTTCGGGAATGGTCTTGGAATACCCTGTATACACAGCTCTACTGGCCTCAGTAGTGATGGCTGTTTTTTAGGCGAAAATTTTACTGTCTAAAATAGCCCTGAAAGATATCAAATTAGTAAAAATATAAGACCATTCATTGTAAAGTTTTTGTATTTATAAACCAATTACGCACTGAATATATAGTTCTCAAATAATAAGTGTTTTTCGTTGATTAGAATTTCAATAAAGATAATTAATTTATTATTTAATTTAAATATTACCTGTTGCTTTTTCGTTAATCGAATTTGTAATAAAGGTAATGTAAATCACTATAGGTCTACAAGGAACCCTGAAAATAAAGCATTAATTTTTTTAATCATTGAAATACATAATTTGAAAGACCTTAGTTACATAAAAGTTGATACTCAATATATTTACAAAATAGTTATAATATATGTTCATTAATAAATAATAGTATTATGTATAACAATCTATAGACAATACCGCACCCAATTTTATTTGCTATGACCAGATAAATAGCTATTTCCCACTGTGTATTATAAATTAATAGAACTTATCAAACTAAACGCCAAATCGCTAAGCAAATATAAGCCAAAGAACAAACAGTATGGCCACCCAAAGAAATATTTTTGACAAAAATTGTTCCTCTTCAAATTGCGCGGTTCCTCGGGGTGCTGAAAAGTAAGAAGACATCTTTTAATTGATTTATTCAGTTATTTTTATAAAAAAATATAACAGCCATCGAGCTACAAATATTCACAGTACTGGCCGGTATGCAATATTTTTAATATTAGTCGCCTCTTCACTTTTGTTAAATTTGTCACCGTCTGAAATTTCTAGATAATTCAGTGATTCTGGGTCTTGGTGCAATAAGTGGCATTGTCAAAAAAAAAAAACTTCAAAGAACAACAAAAGAAAGTTTTTGATAAACTTAATACCTTGGTTGCCTTAGGCCGTATCAAGTTATCCATAGGTGCAGTGGGAAATAGGCGACCTTCAAGTCATTGTCTGATTTATGACCGTGTACCGAGGAAAAAGATTTTATTATTACAAAATTTTGATATTTATAGTCTGGTGTCATTTTTAGCACTACTTTAAAGTTTTTCTTGTTACATAACTCAAGTTTGACAAAATCTGACATATTATAGGAGCATGCTCCCTCAAATCATATTTTTAAATATTATTGTTCGGTCGGCCTTCAATAGCATTTAAATAGCATAGTAATAATAAAACAAGCTTTTGAAATTTCCATACAAATTTATACAAGTACGTAGGTTGTTTAAAAAGTTTCCGACTTCAACATGAAGGTGGTGGCGCTCGTTATAAAGTGTGTGTGAGTGTGTTGAAAGGTACTCGCCAAAATTTCAGCCATTTTGGAGTAACGCGCTTCATATGGATGGCCTACAGGAAGTTATAACGTTACAGAATTTAATTAAAATGTTTTGTTTACTTCTTTCTGATTAACAATCTAAGTCAACTGGTTATTTAAATCTCTATAATTTTAATTAATTCTGCCATAAAGTATGCGAACTAAAAAGACATTTACTTCAACTGTTAATTGCAAACTTGGAATTTTGAGATAGATAATTATTGATAGATTATCAAACAGCTGAGACATTAAATGCTATTTTGCTTTGATAATTTGACACAACAGTTTTTTTTGTATACAAGAATTACTTTTTCGAGGTCACTTGTTATCTAAATAACATAAAAAAATATTTAATTAGGAGCGTCGCCTCAGTCATTTTAATCGAAACACAGACCATGATAAATAAATCCAATTTTGTTTTCATTCAATAATGGTGTACAAAACACCAGGTCTTGGTTTTGTGAATCAAACTAAACTCGGGAACTGTAGAAATTTTAACAAATCATATTTTTAGTATGTAAACCAAATTAAACAGCCCTCAAAAATTAGTTGCCCAAACCTATGATGGAACAAAGGATGGATGGTTTGAATGAGGTACAAAGTCCACGAAATGCCCTTATGCACTTTTTGATGCTCATGTTTTTTGTCTTGTCAAAATCGACGAAGAATATTACAAAATATTCTAATTTTTTAAAAACTTTAAATGTGATGGGGGTGGGGGAAAGGGGTATAAAACTTTTTGCTGATGGTAATCTAAATAAACAAACAGATTTTAATACTTTACAGGTGAGGATAATGTTGAAGCTCGCTCAGTAATAATATAATTGTATTACAAAAAGAGAAGAAATATATTAAAGTTACCTGCGCTCGGTCGGGGATCTCCAAAATTAAATGTTGATGTAAAAAATCCAAAAGGGAAAGCTCCAATTCCAAATGACATGTGAAATCCTTCACCGAAGCCCAATCCAGGAAAGCCTCCTGTATTTTCAGGTTCAGTACGTTGTCCTGCAGGCCTCGGAGGAACCTGATTCAATGACACATTCATATTAATTTATTTGAAAATGATTAAATCAACATCACTAATTGTCATTATAATAATTATATGCGAATCCAATGCCTTAGCGACTAAACTACTACATTATTTAATAAATTTAGTTTCAATCAATGGCGAGGTCAAGCCCAGTGTGAGTGGTCAAGAGTCTATCTAGCCCAAGTGCGAAACTAGAAAAAGTTCATAAATCCATAATAAACATTGACAATTAACTGGTAATGAAGTATGAGATGTTTTAACTAATGTGTGTAAAAACTAATGTGTTCATTTTATTAAAGTCACCATCACAACTAAACCGATTTTGATGATTTTGGTATGAAGATAGATTGAATCCTGGAGAAGGACAGAGACCTTTTTTCTAAGAAAAAATCAACCTGTAAGAGGGTGAAATAGGGGATGGAAGGTTGTATAGGAATCTATTAGGTAACATGCTAGGAAGGTTTTTTTGAGCATTTTGGAAAGCTCTTGGAATTTATAGAAATTGATCTCGAAAAACCAAATTTAGGATGGCCCAAAAGACATAAAGATTAGTTACGAAGCGAATTGTCCCGGTGCCGCAGGCATAAGTTGTTGCACTTTGAAGGCGCCGTTGTAGCCGCCTGTAGGAATTAGCTGCCAACCCGGGGTGAAGTCCGGGATTGAATAGCTAGTATTATATATTAAATCCCTCCTTATGATGTTTTAAATTAAAACTAGGATATTTTAAGTATTCTTAATAAAGGCAATTAGACATTGACATTATTACACAGATATTATGATTTCTGATGTTTTTAGTATTATCATTTCTCATTATAATGTTACAATGATTTGAATCGATAAAATCAAACCTTGTTTCTGGGATCTTCTTGTTTAGTGCTACCCCTTCCATACAGAGGAATCACTTTCTCTTTACTTATAGCCGCCTTGCAAACGGGGCAAACTTGACGGTTTGGTCTAGTTTCTAACCACTGATGGAGACATGGCCAACTGAAAAGAAAAATAATAATTTTCAACATTTAGACTTTAAGGTGATCCTATTGAGAAAAATAAATGCTTCTTCCGACTAACCGTTTTTGTCAATTATTTTTATACATAGTGATGGATGAGGAGAATGCACATATTTATTTATCATTGGGATTCAAACCCAGGACCCCATTACCATGTCGATAGTCAAACACTATAACAATTAGACTAATACGAGGGACCTCTTGTTTATGTGCAGGAGCGTTCCTTAATATCTAACGGAAATTAATTTGGGCTTGGAGAAATTTGTGCAGAAAAAATTGGCTTGATTTAAGAGGTCCTACTTTTTAACTGTATTTCTGCCCCCTTGGAAATAGATCATAGCCACCCCTCCATTTCAATTTAGAATACTGCATAAAGGAAAAATATTGAACAGCGACTGACTATAAATAATCAACATTGTTACAATGACAAGTGGTAACTACTAACCAAAACAAATGTCCACACATGCTAACAACAGCGTCACGAGCTGTATCAAGACAAATATTGCATTCAAGCATTCTTTCGTCTCTCTTCTCTTCTTCACCACTCCCCCCGGGAGTCTCTTTCTTCGTTTGGTTTATTGTTTCCATCGTAGTTGTTAACTAAAATTGAAATTATCGGTTTCAATATATTTGATTTTTACACGTCATTGACATTTGTACGATAACTTATTCAGGCACAGATTTAGAGTCAAACCACGTAGGTACTTCAATATTTCATAACAACATCAGCAAATTGGTTGTAAAACATTTTGGAATGACTTCACAAAACATTTATTTTGAGACTAAATATTTATATATTAGTACGTACTCTGTATTCTATTCCCGACCGATAAAAACAGAAAGAATAGAATGAGGTAAAAGTGAAATGAAACAAGGCGCCGACGATGACAATTGACAGAACGAGGAACAGTGAAACAAGATTAGAAACTCGCCTTGAAGAACGAACTATTTAGGGTCCCAACATAGTAATCACGAATGTAAATATTTTATTGCGTCTTGTAATATGAAAAAATACTAATATAGTAATAGTAATATGAACATATCGACGGCTTATTTTTATTGGAATCTATACATACATGGTACTTTTTTTTTTTGTGAATTCTTTATTTATAAACAAAATACATATTCTATTTGTTTGTTCACTAAACCCTTGCGGGGTTTTATGTGAACTAATTCGTTCCCATTTTTTACATATTTTAATAAAATTTTATATATACATTTTATTACATATTCAATATTAACATATGATAACACTTTTACACTGCTGAGTTACCATGACGGTATCTATCCAGTTAATATGTTTATTTATTTGTTTACTGCAATATTTTTTTTTGTTAGACATTTATCTCTACTTTTTTTAACTAGTTACCGTTTCGTACGGGGATTTTTTTTTTTTTATAAAAACTCTTTATCGCAGAAAATCACATTCCACGAGACCTGTTCCAGCTTAACCAATTTTGACCGTCCGGCCGCCGAGTACCGGATCACAATAGGCCAGAAAATGGTGAGCTCGCGGCCGGCGGCACTCCTAAGTCTTCAGTGCCGCCGGCGGCGGCGGCGCGGCCGGCGGCACTGAAGACTTAAAGAGTGGTGTTTATGTTCCCTATTACGTGTAAGAAATTGTATAAAAAAAAAATGCGAAAATAATTAATGCCCAAATTATACTTTATCAGAGCACTGGTGTAAATTTTCTTATGCTATTATTCGCTCATGACAGACGAACTTATTACAAGAACAAGTTAATATTATCACGTAATGTTTACATTTTTTTTCTCGGAAACCATGATGAATTTTGACATGACATCAAAACAAATCATGTTTGAAATCGCAGTACCAATTAGCTGTTTTTTTTATTAAGAATGGTCTTGGGATACGGTGTATACAAATTGTGATTCACTATAACAAATAACAAAAACAGCGGGTCGAAAACGCCTAAAAAATTTCTATTTAAATAAAGAGTAAACTGCAAACTCTATTTAGGTGCATTTTTGAAGAGAGAATTTTGAGATATGAGTTATTATCTATATATTAATACTCAAACTTACTCCTACTCCTATTCCTCCTACTAAATGTACTATTAAATCATATTGCAAATGGAGGAGTGTGAGATTTGGCATAGTTAAAGTTTATAATAATATGAAGAAGGAGCGCAGAAAGCTAAAATTTGTCTATAAAATGTGTTACAAATACATTAAATTAAATGAAATAAAACATTCACATTACTGACAGCTGATTGATTGAATGAGTTTCGAGTTGTGAATTTTGTGTGATTTCAAATGTTCCCTTTTCAATAGTCCGTCAATGTCATGCAAAAATGCCGTTTCCTACTTCTTTGAATGTCTAGTCTCATTTTTACGTGAAAAAATTAAAATTGACAATGAATTGTACCAAAAAATAAAAACATATACAAACTGTGTTTTTTTGTAAGCTGTGTATAAAAATTGTTTTTTTTTCAACTGTCACATTAAATTTTAAATTCCATAGATATTGCAGAAATTAAGGCAAACAACACACGCTAATTTGAACACGCTCGCAGCTGACCGCAGTTGAAAACAATTAAAAAAAAATATATGCAATAATTATAGAGGTAAACTCACCGGATTATAGAGGTATAAGAACCTCAATAATGCTCAAACTTAAAAGTTTAATGAATTACAGTTGAATTTCGACCATTTGCAACCACTAGTTATGATTGTTGGTGGTACTAGTCGATATATTTTTTTGATTATATCTGAACAGCAAATAGTTAACTATCAGTTGATAACCTACAGATTTTATGCTTTAACAAGTTATCAATTTTAGATTGAAGTTAAAGGATTATTATATTCCTCTAGTATGTAATGAGCTCAACATGTTCAAGACAGACATGCGTTGACGGGATGTATCTTCAAAACAACGGGATAATTACATTACAAACAGTATCTGTACATTACACACCTGGTTTTCAGCAGAAAAGCCTTGGGCTTGGCTGGTATATAAAAAAGGAAAAATCAAAATTAATTGAATACATAAATTAAACAGTTATTCAATAAAACGATGGTTGGCTTTGTATTTTTATAAATAGTTATGTGGGATCTATCACTGTAGTAATAATTATTCTGTATTAGTTGTGAACTGTGATGATGAATGAAATCGATATTCAATACTAGGTACTTCTGTATGAAACCACTGGCAAGGCAAGCAACTGAACACATCGGTTGTAGCTTAGTACCTCAACGTAAAACTTTAAATAATATGCATTGGCAACATTGCTCTGGAGTGAAAATAAATTGAGCAGCATCAGATAAAAACACTAACATCATGTTTTCTTTGAATAAAAAAAAATATTGTTCAGATATGCTTTAATAAATTCTTAACAATCATAAGTTTATATCTATATTAGGTATATTAATAAAACTTAAATATCAATGAAAACACATATCTTTATCACAAACTAATGATTTTAAAACAAATTTTTAATATTTTTCATTCGATAGGTTTATAACATAAGACTAAATATATCTCTATTAAAATAGATAGTTAGGTCTTCTAAATTCCTCCGACGTCAGAGCTTAATGCAGGCGTTGGCAATTAATAGAGAAAAAAACATTTTCATGATAAAATATTCATAAATAAATCTTTATCCAAATGAAGCTGCGAGAATGGTCCCATCACAACAGTTTAAAGAATATGACCAGCAGCCATTTATAAAAAAATGCAGTATTTGATAGTTGAACGATGATGCGTTTGTGATTATGGAACAACTTACCATTCTTTGTATGCAAAAACCATTATGATAATCCTGATTACATGTATTGTATCATCTGTAACAGAGTTAGTTGTTGAACAATGGAACAGCCCACCGAGCGATATGCGCCCGTGCTCTGGAGGATCTCACAATTTGGCTGGGCAAGCAGCATTCGAACCCTACGGCACATTGTGTCGGCCCTCCACTAAAAGGTGGGCATTTGGACCACAATAACCTTGGTCCAAATGGACAGAATTGATTACATTAGAATAAAACGTAACATCCCAAGTGTAAGCCCACTAAATTATCGTAGCTCCATTTGGTATCAAAATATTTTAGTTTAGGTAAAAGGTAATCAGATTATACCCATTATTTTATTATAAAACACGTTATATGATAGCCCATTACCCAAAAATAATTATGTTATGGTAACCAAGTGGAAAATTTTCTTCTTTGTCAAAAGGAAAAACATCAAGTATTTACAAAATTTCAATTATTATTTTTTCTTGTTTTATGATTTCTAAGTATTTTAAAATAGGTTTACATTATTTAAATAAAATTGATATTAATCAATATGTAATCAAAAAATAATAATATTTGCCGGTATTGATTTTAAACTAGGTTTGCTAAGGCATTAACAACAATATGAGTACCTTTTAAATCAAATTAATATCAGTTTTTATTTATGAGAACCAAAAGTATCATTGATACATCTCTATTGATTATTGCAATACAAAGTGCAAATAAAATTTCCTTTTATTTATTGCAATACCTTCTCAGCTCAGCCACGGTGGTCATAGCATATCTCTGCCAAGTTGTTTTAAATATAATAGTAAAATATGAGTTTTTATTTATAATCAAATTAACTCTCAAAAAACATAAAAGGAAGATGAGAATGAGAAAAATAAAAATTAATGAAATCTTATATCTAATAACATATAAAACTGTCAATTAATTATGAAGGTACAAAAGAAAATATTGCTGAGTGATCGTAACTTAAACAACTCCTTACAGTACTTGCTTATTTTAATTTACTCAGGTAAGATTTCTTATTTGGACTATTTTTTTGAATATTAAAGTTAAAATTTTAATGGTACATGTTTTTACTTTATTAACTCAAAAAATCCCCCTCGATTCATATTTATATCTCCACATATTAATATGTCAATTTTGTTTCATTGTCATAACTTATACATGTGTGAGGACATCCTTCCCAGAGTACATAGTTCGTGCCCGTGTTACAACCCGTGTCGATAATTGCAGAGGCCAAGTCAGCATTTTTCGACATGAGGCCGGAAAGCGACTGCATTGTTGACGGTGCACGTGCGACCTCGTAACAATGCCAGGGAGCGCAGTTGCCGTGTACGTGTATAAACAGTACCCCGGCATAGTACCCTAACAAAGACCCTGAGACACTTTGGATCTTCCACGTCTCTACTATTATGGAGTCAACATTCGAATCATAATGTAACATAGTTAATAGTGCCAGATAAATCGACAATAAAGTTTGCTGCAATGCATTATTAACTACGGTCCCTTCTACCCCGAAGGGACCATTATACATGCATAAAGAAAAGACTGTCTGAAAGACGCTCATAAAGAATTAGGGATTTCATGTACCATCATCATCATCCACGGTACTACAACCCAGAGTGGGTATTTACCTCCTAAAGAAATCGTTCGAGGACTGACGCCATCCGGCCATCGGAGCTTCAGGCGCTCGGCTCTTCTCCGTCCATCCAGTGATCTGAAGATTTTTTTTTGGGGGTTCGTTGTCCTCCATTTGAGATGCTTATTTGACGTGTTATGTTTGAATCTCAATATAGGTTATAAGGATTTCACGCGCAGTTACTTCAAATTAGTGTATCTCTTTAAAAAAAACTGTCCGAGGAGTATCTTCGTAGTTTCATATATACACAACTCATAAAACTACTTTCGAGCCTTTGCAACTGAATTAAGACGAATCTTAGTTGCGCCTCAAAACCCAGGCATGTATAATGTCTGATATAATATGAATATTGCGGTTTTGAGGTTTAGCTATCATCCTTAATGTCGTAGAATATAAATCAGTGTTATTACCAGTGTTACTCTCATACAAGCTTCCGAGTGCAGAGGAGACTCAGTCTGAGATGAGGGGATTAATTTAGGGTAGATTTTTTTTTCTTCTCGAAAAACTTGCAAGCCCTTTGAATTTTAAATTACCGCGTTTCGAGGTGGCATTTTTGTTCGAGGCGGCAAATGGTCCAACATCGAAGGTGTGTCGCATCTAAGCGAAAATTTTATTATTTAAATTGTGATACTGTTCCTTAGTTGCACATATATATTTTAGTAAGTTTTCTAACTCTAGTCATATTATTATATTGTTGCAGTTGACCAGTTCAATTTGTATTTAACTTACAAAACAAGAGTTTTCAAACCAATAATAATAATAATAATAAGAAAATACAATGTAAAATTACAATTTAATGAATAATAGGATCAATATATGATTAATATGTGATAATAATAAATTTTATGAAAATTTTAATTTTATTGGATTAAATATGGCGCTCTAGAAAAAAACCAGGTCAAATAGTTTGTGTATACAAACAGGTTTCTTAATGATATGCAGATAAAAGAGATCACTATTTCTTATCTTAGCTATTAAAGCCGATATTTTTCATTAAAATTTTTCACTTCCCAGTGCAAACAGTTTAAGCAAATTTTAGGATTCCCTTCCTCCAAAAAAACCCTCGGTAAACTGAACACCTGGGTATGCCTAGATGATTTTACTTTTGATGTCTCATATAGGGTTGGACTCCCTCTAGTTTGAAGTAGAGGCCTTGTAGTCTTAATTTCTATTTTTAAAGATGCACCTTTGAAATCTTGGAAAAGTATGCTAAACAAATAAAATCCAAAAGGACTGGTGACCTAAATTTCATTGAATTAAGATCCATACCTTAAAAGTGACATATGCATATGAACAAAAATGCAGTATATTTGATTTTTAAAATACCAGGAGCCTTATGCAGGATCGCACGAGTTTACCTTTTAAGTGAAATCCCCTTGCTATTTTTCATGGTTAATGGTCACTTTTAAGCAAGAAACATATAGGTATTGCGGATGGTGCTACTTCCTAAAATTTTTCAATCCATAATAACACAAGTATCAGAAAAAACTTCTACATAACCTATAATTAAATGTTAGCATGTTTCGAATACATAGCTAGGCACGATGTAACTTTTAGTTACTGAGATATGATACACATCTTTGTTTTATACGACTTGATTTAAACAGCAGCATAATAAGGCTGAATATTGTAAATACATTTTTCATTAAATGGCTACCGGCCCAAGAGGACCCGAGGACCATATATTATTATGATATTGAACAAATTAAACAATAAAATAATGTTTTGAACTCATTCGCCAAAGAAATAAAATTGAACACACGGGCACGGGCTTTCTGTTTTATATTTTTATGCGCCAAAATATATTTTAAGGCCCCAATGTACGTTCGCCAGTTCAAATTAGACAATAATATATCTAATTTATTTATTTTGTAGAGGCGGCAATTTTTTGCCGCACAACCAGCAACTTCTTGGTTTGAATTAATTACAGCCAAATTTGCAAATAAAGTGGGTAAATGCAATAAATGATGTTTTGATTAGTCAACAATTTTATCATGGGAGATACTGCATTTATGATTGGGGTGGCAAAATTTGTATTTTAAAAAATAGAAATTGTGGCGCCCTTATATTTTAAATTATATTACAACTTAAATAATAATTTAACTACCTTTGACAGCACTTAATATAAATAGACCCTGACGCCTAAAAACTTAGTGACGGTTGAAGAAGATATCACCAGTAAAGTTATGTCAACATTGTTGTGAAAATTTGTTTGACACGTTAATCATTATAAGTAAAGCGGCCTGCCTACCTATGAACAGAAATAAGTCATAATATAGGGTGATGATTTTAGAGGCGTGGTTTTCAAGAAGAGATAAAACGCATATAATTTGATGTTATGGCTAAGAATTTAGTTTTATTACAAAGATAAGGGTTTGCCATTATGTTTTAAAAATGATTTCGGGTAAATGGCCGCCGCGGCTGACTCGAACAAATTCCAGCCGAGAGGCCCAATTTTCAACCACTTTTTGCAGCAAGTTATCAGCAAGGTATGTCAGCAATAACGCGCCGAATATTCTCTTCCAAGGCGTTAATCGTGTCCGGCTTATCTGCGTAGAAAAGCGACTTCACATAACCCCACAAAAAATAGTCCAGCGGTGTTAAATCGCACGATCTTGGAGGCCACTCCACAGGCCCACGACGCGATTTTTACTTTATTTTAGAGTGATTTTAAAAAAATTTAGACTGATTTTTCCTAAATTTGCACTATTTGCAAACGTTGTTCACGAGTAAGTCTATTCATTATGAAATGGCAAACCAAACTGAGCATAAATCAAGTGACAGCTGTCAAAAACACCAACTACGAAAAAAGTAGTGCCAGATTGAAAACCACGCCTCTAAAAAAAACACCCTATATTTGGAGAGTATTTGCTAGATCGGATTACTAAATGTCACTGAACCCTAGACCTGCAAATAAGCTTGCCACTGTTCACGTCCAAATTGAAATTAAAGAAAGTTAAAACATTAAAAGTATGTTAGGCGCTAGGAGCTGGGTTTAAAAGTTTGGGTGGGTAGCATTTTTGAGGGGTTGAATGGGCTAATGAGCGATTAATAAATTTCCATAAAGAATGCAAATTACAAATAAAGATAAATTAAATCTACAATAATCTACCCATATTTACATAAACCTTTAGCATTTGAGGTAGTGGCAATTGAGATGTTTTCTCTTGCAATTTAAGAGAAATCTGATTTCTACGAACATCCCGTGGGTCTGGCGGAGATCGAGACCTTTTCTTCATTTTACTTGTGTGATTTTTAGGTCTTGTCTCTTGACTACTGCTTTCACGATCAGAGAGCTTGCTGTCGGATTCATCTTCAAATAAAGCTGTCGCACGCTGTCTTTTACCAAGCCCAAACACTTTGTGGTTTTCTGCTCCATTAGCAGCTAAAATGACAAAAAAAAACTTGTACCGAAAGCAAGAATTCCAGGTCAAGAAACAAACATGGGTTTTTGTTCCCACTTTTTGTTTTAAAACTGGTCTCAAATAATAATCAAAAGTTTTTATCTAGTTTTTAGCCTATCAAACGCCTAAGGTTTGTGCATGACAAAGCAACTTCATAAATGATGTGTTCAACAATAACATAATGTCACTTATTTTTTTTTCGCGGCTGCATCTATGTATTTTTTTGGGATTACTGACTCTAATTCTAATGAATATCTGCTTATAAATAAAAAAAACTGTGGAAAGTTGTTATTACAAGCATTACTTTGCATGCAAGGTCTTTAGAGAGAGAAGTAGTTGTTTTTAAGGATTTTCTCCGAATTATTCTAGTCATATCCATTTGGAATAAACTTTTGGTGTAAGTGGTATATAAGTGGCTATAAATTTTGTTCGTTATCGGATAAAACATCAAAGTACCTATTAGCAACTAACTGTGGATCAAATGGTAGTTTAAATGGAGATAGCTGACGGGCTGAAATTAATAAATTTTGGTGGACATCCAATGAACACTGCTTAAGAGATTCCAATGGATGTATGTCGACAACTTGATAACCAATATAGCCAAAAAAAAAAAAAGTTCAACTATGATTTATTAAACGATTAGACGATTTACTTACGGTTACGAACTTACGATGAGTTTATAAAAAAATAAATCTCAGTTTTAAAAATAAAAATCTTGAAAAAGAGAGTCGACTAGTTCACAAATATGGGTATAACCGTCAGTCAGCGAGTTGAGGTCAATTAAGTTGGGGACATATTCCAAACTACAAATTGGTTTCTTGTATGCTTCCTTCTAAGGAGAAGTCAAGTTTTGGTTATTTTGGGTCAGTACTAAAAAATGTTATTTTATATTTTTAATGCCAAAAGTGGCTACAGACTGTTTAACCAAACTGTGGATTGTGAGAATTGTGAGATATGAGTCTAAGATCCTATGATAAAATAGTTTTTCATCATTATTATTGAAAAAGTGACTAAGAAATCGACTGATTTCTTTCTCAACCTCGTATCTAAAAAATGACTTTTTTTTATTAATGTGTTGGACCCCGCAAGTGCCGGCGAATAACCTGCACAGACTCTTATTTCGATATGCTAAGAAGTAACAGCAAATCGGTATAATTTAATTGACTCGTATCAAAACTACCCTTTTTTAGTAACTGTCATAAACTCATTAAATAAGTTACGTGGTTTCTGTTTATTTTTGGTTATAAAGATTATAAGTAGTCTAGTAGAAAAAATAACTCTCTGTAATGAGAGATAAGAGGTTGCAGTTCTTAGGAATAGTATGAAGCGCGTCTTAATCAAACCACATTTCTATACATTCTTCAACGGATTTTCATCGCGGTTTGTTTAAAAGTATATATAATCACGTTCATATCATTTTCTGGGCAAGTCATTATAGAAAATATAGTGCAGTAATATACAATACTAGTGGCAATACTGTAACAATTGATTGAACTGATATTATATTAGTACCTTACGAAGTTGTTATCAAAATCTACAAAAATCAATTTTACTTCTTCCAAAGGGAAAACTATACAATTCAATTAAAAGAAAAAAAAGCGAACTAATCAAAGGGGACAATAGTAAAGATAGATTTTGGAATAAAATATCGGATAGAAAAACATTTGAAATTTTCATAGGGTTTTGGAAAGATCTTTCGCGGGAGCAAAAAAAAGATAAACCTCAATTCATGTAGAACTAAGACGAAATTATTTACATTACTCGTTGTGGGTTGGCATTCATGAATGGTTGGCTTTGATAGTGAATGGGAATGGAAATTATCACCAAATCCTATGTCAAGTCGTATTTCTATAAGTGAAAGAAAATTTTGGGATCTTTAATTAACTTTGGGGTCTACAAAGTTATTCTATGTTTTTTTTCATGTAGGCCAGTCTTATATTACTTCGTTGATGATTTTCATAGATGTATTTAATTCAACAACCTCGTAAATTCAAAGTAGGATTTTTCATTTGTTTAGACACCTAAACTCGTATCTCGAAAAATCACTATTTCTATCTTGTTGTTGAATAAATTATCATTGTCATAGCCTCAGAATATGTATTTTGTATTTATGTATGTGTGTTTTTAAATAATAGAGCAAAATTAAAAACCTATAAAGTTAGGTATATGTTTTTTGTCTCTCCTGAAAACCTGTCATTTTATAGATACGAGGTTGAGAAAGAAATCAGTCGAAATACTTTCTTATGTCATTGGTGAAAGCATTGGTGAAAGCAAGTAAATTGAATCATAACTTTAAGAAAGATAATGTACCATTGTCATCACTGGCAGCTGCAGCGTCTTCCGAATCTGTCATCCCCAACATGGATAATGGAGATAAAGCAAAATCATTACTATCGCTATCGTCCGATAATTCAAATGAGCTGTAGTTATCCTTAGGATGTACTGTCTCCTCCTCATCTCCGATTCCGCTGTCAATCTTTTCTCTCTTTGATTCTATCTCATCTTCAGAAGACAAAGCTGTCAGCGTTGATGCAGATGGCTGGTTGGAAATGTCGGCCACTTGTGTAGTAGCACTCTGGGTAGACGTCGCCTCGGCAATTTGCATACTTGAGTCTAAAGTGGAATCGTCGTTCTTTGTTGTCTGGTTTGAATCTAATATTGCTACGTCGATTTGACTTTTTGAATCTATAATAGAGATGTCGTGTGAGCAAGATGGTACTTCTGATTGATTATCACTATTTACGGCTAAAACTGGTTGCGGATTCAATTTATTATCATTTTCTGAGTGAGACTGATCGTTCTGATCATTGCTGTCGACGACCATAGAAATTAAACTATCATCATCCTCATCGGTAGAAATTTCGTCATTCGAATTCATGTCAAAACGCAAAGCGCCAGCAGCACGATTTTGTCCCATACCCAGAACTAAACTCAACAGAGCGTTCATTTCTCTTGCACCAGATAAAGGATCCAATTCAGGAAACATGTTCAAATCTGAAAATTAAAAACATGAATTATCAAAAATAATCTTAAAAATATTTATTTTTCCATTTCTTAAAAAAAAAATACATTTTTATACACAAAATTTCTTCCCACAAAATTATGTGCATTAGACAAAAATATAAAATAATAATGAATAAGAATAATCACTTTTTTCATTCGTATGATTTGTGTTGTCGGAGAGGCACTATTTTGAGCGCAGTTCCGACAGTTTTATTATTGTTTTCATGATGCAGCATCTGCTCTAAACCATTTAACCGTGACAAGGCACAGAGACAGGTGGGACAGTGCAAAATGTAGCCAGGCCAGAACAACGATGGCAAGGCGGCACCCTCGTCTTACAAAATACTGCCTCAGCCTGTCAAGGGTAAACCTTCGCATCTGAACTGGATTGATAACAGGCCACTGCAGACTAAACAGACACCTTACTACCCTGTGCATCACCGCTAGCCCCATCTGCAGAGACTGCGGAACATATAATCTGTCACTGCCCAGCCCTCACCTCAAAAAGAATGGCAATTTGGGGGGCACCCAGGCTTGCTATGGTCGAAATATGAGGCAAGAATCCGGCTTATATCCTGCCGCTCGTACTGGAGACGGATTGGCTTCAGGAGCTCTAGATTTGAAACCGCGCTACGGAGGTATAGCAGTACGAAAGTATAGCAGCTACCAGGCTGCCCTCCATTCAAAATCACAATAATCATGATACAAGGCCGTTCATTTCAGGCAAACAACATCTCACAAGTCTTTAACTGAACGTGATTTTGTGTATGTCTTGTTACTTAACTCAGTCCACGGTGTTGAGATATATATATAGTAAAATTGTATAATGTATTGCTTAAATACCGTATTTAGATGATTCCTTAAGTTATAATAGGCATTCGCCTTTAGTTTACATTACCTATACAAAAGTCTGACAGTATTGACATTTGGAAAATTTGAATGCTTTTTAATATTTTTACAGATTGAAAATTTTCAGGCAAATTATATAGACAGAATGTTCAAAGAAAAATTAATACTAAATGCACAGATAGTTGCATCGCTTGAGGTAATGCACGCTGGTTTAAATACAGCCCTTTATTTTATGAAAGCCTTTTATTCTCACCTATCTATCTGTGCGATATGCAATACGGTCAAATTTTGATTAAAGTGGTAAAAAAATGATTAAAAAAAGAAACAATAATTATTAAAAACCATGAAAATGTAAGGAATATAACGTATATATTATTATTATTATTCGCTGAGCAAGCAGTTATTTAGCTGATATGCTCATCTAATTCTCAGTTTTATTTTAAAATGCTGTGTTGATTTGATCTGAGAACTATGAAAATAATTTTCAGGATTTTTATATTTCTGGGAGCTACATTGTTTTTCAGAACACCGAGTTCTAACAATTAAAACAATGGTGTATAACACTTACAGCTTAGTTTACCATATATTACCTAGCTTTGTTGAGGCCTATGGTTTCTGCCCACCATATTTCGTGGAAATTAAATTAGCATTTTAAAAATTTCCTGGGTATGACCATAATAATTGTGTTCATATGTGCTGTTTAAAAGGAGGATTTTTTTTAGGGGTTCCAGTTATAACAATGCATTACCTCCATCATCATCCCTGCTGAAGGGTATATTATATATTTTGGTTTTTGGCCTCCTGACTTTTTTAATATTTCTTTGGGGAGGGCTCCTCAAACTGCTGGCCTCCTCGAAAACTAATTCTCTCAGGTGTGTCCTTATTTTAGATCTGCACAATTCTTGCAATGGAGGTGGTGATACGTCCACTAAAAACATAATTTTGAAATCAGAAAAAAGTGTAAGTGCCCTGAATTATCTTTTATGGCAAATAAAAAAAAACAGACACAAATGAACATGATGCATTGATTCCTCTTGCTTGGGTACAATCAAGGATGCGAAGGAAACGGCTAACAAAAAGTGAGTCACCCATTCAGTCTCCGATACTCGTTTAATTTGATACAAATTGTCATGCAACGGCATCACAAGTATTCCTCCAACCTGTAACAATATAAAGTGTAAAATAGCGGATGTAAGCATACTTATTGCATGCATATTTAGTATGAGGAAGATTGGAAAAAAAACTAAAGTTTTTTTGTAATTATAGTGTATATAATCAAAAGTAAATTTGAGTAGCAGTTTTGGTACAATTAGGTCTCAATATTACTACCGCATAGACATTAATTATTTATGATGCTTTTGTCAGGCGGTTTAATAATATGGTATTCTAGGTTAGGTAGCACGCGCTAAAAACATTATGCATAAATTTATTTATTATGAAGACAGCGATACAGGAAGACAATTCTCTAACACTACATTTACATGGCCAAAAAAATGTACCAAACATGAAAATGTTTGACAACAAATTAATAAATCAAACTTAAATAATGTGTACTGTGTGGTGGAGTGTGGTGCCATTTGTGGCACCGACATGTGTGCGGGTGTGAAAGTCATTCAAAAAAACCATTATTCGTATTATGCTAAAGAAGAAAACCATGATTTCTTGGACAAATTATTCTCTGAAGCGCAGCTGTTAGATGTAAGACAGTGAAATGATAGTACATTTCACCAAAAATAAATTTAGCCGCAGTGTAAAAGTTAAAACAACGATCAAAACACATCAAGACAAAAAAAAACAACCCTTGGGACAAATGCACTGCCTGTTTCTTGCTTCGAGAGCCATAAATATTATATTTGCAAAATTTAAATTTAATACAGATCTTACGAAGTGGTTGCTAAAACTAGGAAGAAATAATTACTCTATTCTATGTATATTATCATCATAAAAGGTAAACTTTATGTTCTATATTAAATAATAATAATGTCAATAATATGTAACCTATAATATAATATTATGTTTATATATATTGATTAATATTATTTTCAAAATTTAAACAGTTTGTGATTTTTTAATGTTTTAATTGTATTGAATGCATTTTATAATAAATTTTATTCATACATACTCGTATATTATAAAATATTAAAATGTGTATCATTGTCTTCCTTGGAACAGGCAATGCCTAGTTATGTAAGGTTGTTTAATGTTATTGTGGTACATTCAAAAAATATTTTTTTTTTAAATAAATAAAATAAAAATACACGTAAACATTTTATGAGTCAGTCAAATTGACTAGGGGCCATGAAAAAGCATTTATTTGGAGAAATCTTTATGCGTTTTAATCACAATACAATAGCAATGTAGAAAGTAAAGCGGCCATTCATAGCAATTATTTTAGACCCTAAAAAGTAAGCCAAATGTGCCTGTGCTAAAGTTAAGGAAGTGGTGGTAATGAAGTGGTCGAACCCGCGACCTTTGGGTTAATAGTTAAACACCTTAACCACTTAACTACCACGATCCCACATTAAAACTCACAAAAGATTACCTGCCTATTCTACGGCTATGCACTTAATAAAGAATAAAGAAAAGAATTATACAAATTATTAAATAATATCTGTATATAGAATGCAGGAAAGCCTATGACGCTTTTATTAATAGTTAAAGTGAGTATACCTATTTTGAAAAGATTATTTTCTCAAATTTATGTAGCCATAAGGCAGTAATGATAGACTATATAAAATCATTAGAACCGTCCATGCTTTGAAAATGTTGTAAATGCCACAATTAGCTTGACGAATTTAGCATACACTTGGCTGACAGCACCCATAAAAATAGTACCTTACATTTATCAATTGTTTCAAGTAGTTCTCATAACTTCTAGGGCACTGCGCTCCACAATACACTCGATCATATTGTCGGGATGAGGGTGACAATGATAAGCAGTTACCTGGTAAAAAAGAAGTCATAAATCAAAAGGATGTCACTTTTCTATAATTATGCATTTACATGGACATGCAATAAACAATAACTACCTGCAATAAACTTTGGTTCGCAAAATTCAAATTCGTCTAATGCATTACACGTCTGTGTAAATTCAGATAGGTGTTCATTTGCATATGTTATTATAGAAGGATGAAATTCAATGCCATGATTCACTCCGTAGCACCCGAGTACTAGTCCAACCATTGTGCTCAAGTACCCTGTACCAGAACCTAAATTTAGAAAACTCAAACCTTCTCGCAATTCCAAACCCTCCATCACCACACTGAAAAAGAAAATGAAATTAGATTAACTAATAAAAATAAATGAGACAAAAATAACATTGTTTTCCCAAGGTACCTGTATATGCAAGGGGCCGACAAGTGAATTACACCACATCTCCATGCTAAATCTTTGTAAGCACTACCTCGAGACTCGGGTAGGAGGTAATCAGCTCTGTCAACTGCCCTAAATACTCTTTCGACGAGATTAGACCTGATTAAATTACTTTCCATCAAGTTATCTATAAGATCATTGTTGTTGCGTCCAGCACTCACCGCTCCGCCCATTGTAGTAACAAAATATATTTCTGTAATATTTGTATTGTAAAGAAAACAACATTCACGAGGGAGTACCTATCATTCCCTGAAATCATTCAGCTGACACAACAAATATGACGTCACAAAGTATACAGAGCTGTCAAAACAAAAATAAATATCAGAGGCTGGAAGAAACTAAATTAACAATTCGTTAACATTATTATTTGTTACAAACAAGATGCCTAAAATACTCTGCCTAAATACGGCACATCGTTTTTTTATTTCTGATGGAAGATAAACTGATAAAACAGATTACGAAAATGAAAAAATAGCACGAAGTGCGAACGGAACGAAGTACGACTCCGTCTGTTTGACTGCCGACGAACTAATAGGGGTGTGTCGCTTCGCTAAAGTTTGTTACTTGTCGGTGTACAGGACGGTTGAACCAAACGAATGAGAATTCATCAAGCTAATTGAAGTTCGTGGAAACGATTCAGTTCGTTCCTTTGGAAAAGACATCGGTCGTTGATCTACTTACGAAAAGGATAATATTTAAATCAATACAACAAATGATTTTACTAGTAAGAAGACAACAGTTAAATAAAAAATGAAGATAACATATGGGACACAACATCGAGTGCCACAATAAACTAGGTACTACAATTAATTCAAAACGGTTACAATTAACCGTTTTGAAAAATACGTGAGATAAAATATAAATAAATATTTATTGCATAATCCACTTAGTTCTATTCATCACTGCCTAAAGGGCTGGGTAAATTAACATTCGTTTTCTGTTAGCCCTAATGAGTGCAAGCGGAAAGTTGTTCATATATGCCTTAGCATGTTTAAGTGAAGGATAGGCGGTTTGTGACTTTCGGTATTATATTTTCAAATGCTATCAATTGTTAAACTAGTTAAAATATGGGAAATGTAATTGTAGGTTGTCATTTCGGACTCTTTCTGGGCATAATATTCGGAATGATAGAACTATTATTACTAACACCTTACTGAAAAACTGAAAAACCCCTTACTTTTGTAAAGTATTAATGCGTATAAATGAAAGAGTTTATTAGTATTATTAATATTAATGAAACAAATTACATGTAATCAAAAGAATATGCATTGAATTACATAAAGTTGGTTAAAAAATTAAGGTTAATTTGATTAAATGAGTCATTGTCATTGCGAAATGCCTTTAACATATTAAGAAATTAACACTGTTGTTCCAAAATACAATTACTAACGTCCACCTTGTCCATAAAAGTTAGTGTTTATATTAAAACTAAACTAAAGTACAGAAAAACTAAACTGCCATAAAGTTCGTTTAGTATAAATGAACCACTCATACGTGGGAGTGAGCTACTTATATCAATTCGACCCATCGCTAAAGAAGTGAGTGAAATTAGCAACAAAAATGCTTCTCATCCCACCCATTATAATCGGTTTTTAGCACAGATCAGGTTTTTAGAATGATATCAAAATAATTGATTAAAAAAATGTTTTTATTGGCACCCAGCCTAAATCAAAAGGTTAATTGCCATAAAAGAAGAAGAAATCGAAAAATCGACACTGGCACCAGTCGGCTTGAGAATGGATCCGTTTTCCGCTTTAGATCGCCGCGGTTCTGCTTTTTTGAATTTGCGCAAAAAATTTAAGATTTTTAACATTTTAATTATTTTTTTTATAGTGAGTAATATGTCACACACACATTTTTATTATTTTAGTAGTAATATGGTTAAATCCACAATCTGTGCATCGACTCCTATTACGACACAAATTAAAAAAAAATTCTCTATATTCTCTATTGAAAACCCAACAAGCGAAATATACAACTTTCCAAAAGCAGAGTCCAGGGAATCCAAAGACGATACTGAGGATGTATTTTCCTTTGAATTATTGTATTTGTACAAAATTAATAAATCTTGTAAGATTTATGGACCTATATTGTTTTTTTTATTCTTTTATTTGTTTCCTTATATGAATAAACAAAATTTTAATTTTATTTTTTTTATTTATTTATTATAACTTATACCATTTACGGTTAGCCATGTACAAATGAATATCAGTAAATGAGGTTAAACAAATTTTTATTCTTATATTCTCAAAAATAATCAAAAATAAAAATATAAATATTTAAAAAACTCTACCACAGGTGTAGGTAATTTATGTAAACAATAATAAATATTGTAAAATCGTAGTTTTTATTATATGTATAGCACGGAGCTTCACAGGACCAGAGTGCAGAATGTCGAACAATGAAACACCAGTTTGTTGGCCTTTTCTACATTCGTCACCAAAGAGATTACAAGAATTTTCATAAAGGTAAATATAGTTATTATCAAAATATAAATATCAAAACTTTGAACTATTGTAACTAATAATTTTCTAAGAATCTTTTATTTTATCTTCTTAATTTTTTATTCAAGTATGAATAAATGAACCCAAATATAATTCTTGTAATGCCAAACCTTAAATTCATCCCAGAATGTCGTCACAATATTTTCTAAAATTCTTAATTTTGACGTTAACAGATTTAATTGACATCGACATTTGAAAAATCTTGGGAATCGATTTGCATTCCCTACCCCCTCCCCACCCCCCTTATCCCAGGATCGTCAGGAGAAATCAGCCATCTTAGTTGAAACGCAAGTGTTACAACACTAAACACACGCGTTTTTCAAGCAATAGCAGCGCATTTTCACTGACAATAAAATAATACCAGCGAGTAGTGGGATATTCTCTACTCTCTTTTCCGGAAAAATATGCCCAGTTATATTAACTTATGGTTCGCCTCGATTTTTGGCTAAACTCGGGAGGACGCTCGGCGGTGATGTGCTCATCCGGATAAAGCCCAGCTGCCGCGTTGATTTTCTTCTTATGCGAAATGATGATAATTCATGCAGTTGATGACAGATCCAATCAACTTCCTTACAGAAGTTTTTTTTAATCGGAAAAAAATAAAAACGGTACAAATAATAAAGTAAAAAAGTATGTGTTTAGCCTATTTAGAATATTTTTCTTATAATGCTAAAACTAGGTACTGCCTGCGGAATCAATGTTGCGTAATTTTCCTAACCTATGCGTACAACTCACTTTTACAACAACTCCTCTAAATACTAATAGTGCACTTTGCTATGCGTATCACCTATTTACATTTTCTACTAAACGCTGCAGATAATGTTACAGAATACATACCTACTTGTTTCTGAATCCAATATAAGAATAAGTATTTATTGAATTTTAGTCTGACAAACTCAAAATATAATCTGCGTTTTAGTAAAATATGCAAGAACGAAACTAACTAATCAGCTGTGCTTACCATTCCAATAAAAATATTTTGTCAAAACATTTATTTAGGGCATTTGAAGGATAGCATTCTAATAAACGCCAGGTCGCATGAATTTTTTCAGGATATATATTCAATAAAGAAAATCCGCGTTTATTGTCTCGAGTGTACCCTTTTTAACATTCAACGCATTTGTAATTTGTAAGACTTGTAGCACAAGAAAACATGATCACGTGCTATTCTTAAAAATAGGTCAGCGGGTTTATTGATTGTAAAAGTGGTCTGAGCGCGCCATAGCAGTCGCTTCTGCAATCGCTAGACGGAGAAAAAAATAGGGCGCATTCAAGTACTTACCATTGATTATATAGAACCATTATAAACGGTGCCATCATGTGCTATATTATACGCACATTGTATTGTTTTATATGTGTTTGTTTGTAAATATTGGCATCGTTTTGTAACCGCCTAAACTCAATTTATATGGTACCGGAAACATATTGCACGAGTTGGATTCGTCTGTTTGATAAAAATAATGTATCTTTAGGCCCTTTGTTTAAAGTAAGCCTACCTTTCGGCTGTAAATTCTTGTAAAAGCCACATATTTTTTTATTATTTACACACGCAAATATATTTTTTGTTTTTTATTGCCAACATCTAATGAAAATATATTTAAATTTTTACTTTTAGTATCTAGACGTGCATCGACGACTGACCTCACGTTTGGCAGTAAAGCTATATATATAGGCTCGTACAACAGAAATACGACAAACACACTACTCACAGTTCACACACTCAAAAACTGATTGGAACGAGTTAATAATCGAGTGGGTACATATTTATATCAGGACCATTCACAATTTACAAGATCCTTTTCTATTTTTTTTTGTATCAAATAAAATATTTCTTTCTGCTTTTGAGAACGCGACGTATGCACACCCGTTTGAGAGTAAAATCTTCTTTTTTAACCCCGACCCAAACAGAGGGGTGTTATAAGTTTAAAGTGTGCCATCGTAGCTCCCAAAAAAGATGAATAGATTTTAATTATTGTTTGAAAGGTGACTTGATCGAGAGTGCTCTTAGCTATGATACAAAAAAAATCTGTTTGTGTGCCGGGGGTTTTTTAAAATTAGTTATTCTCGGAAGATTTTTCGGTTCAGTGTGATGTCATAAATCTTTAGAATATTTGGATACTTAAGATATACTGAGTTTCTATTAATTTGCGCTAATAAAATACGTAGAAATATTTTATTAAGTGTTATTAAAAGCTTCTCATAACTTCTAAAATACGATGAGTAATCTCTCTTTATTTTATTGTCGGTTAAAGTAAACTAAAGGGATGTTGGTTCCTCTATATATAGTGTCGTGATCGCAATTTGCGGCTGGGTAAATTGCCAAGGTCAATATTGATAGGCATTCATTCTGCTACACCTGCTTGACATTTTGTCCCATTTTGTTCAGGTTATTCACCCATCTTATTTTCGGAGGAGTTATGTTAGAAATAACAGGCAGCCACGCAGTTGGTGTGGATTTTATGGTGCCTGGTGCCTGATATCCTCATCGGAGCGTTTAGCTGGGTAGCGGTTCGGGAGTATGTGCATCTGCACCCTATGTGGTCCCAGCGAGCTTTTTAATTATGTTATTACGGGCTTTAAGCGTTTGGGCAGTCTCTTGAATATAAAATTTATAAGTTTAAGAACGATCCAATTTTATAAAATATTTTGGCGTTAGATTATTCTTTACCCGAATTCCACTAAAGGTAACATCTAGCACACGTGTAATTTCCCGGTGAAAGCAGGTGACTTCAGTTTTTGCTGGGTTAGGGCATAGATGCCAACACAGGGACTCAAAAAATCAAATTAAATGAAATAATATATTATAATAATGTAGTAAAAAGCTATTAAGTTCTTATCACAGCGGGATTTATAAATCCCGATATTAAACTAGATTGGCTATGACCCTGCAGCTATTATATAAAATATATCAACTGCCTCAATACATTGTTTAGTAGTAGTAAATTATTTCGCCAGAACCTGAACAGAGGCGACAGGGGTTATTTTTTAGGTCCGAGTAGATTATAATAAAATAACATACAATGGTATCACGAAATTCTTTCAATTCATCATAAATCTTTCACCATTTTAGTTTTTTTTGTAATTTTTACACGCGTCTGGTAATGAAATTGGCTTATGGGCCCCACGCCTTGAGTCCATATTTACACCACCCTAAAGCTGACCGATCTATAAATACCAATATACACAGCGTTTTGTATCTTTTCTTTCACATAACATCGGAGGTTTAAATACTAAACATCCGTTTTTGCATTTTTTTTTTCATTTTGCGTTAATATTTTTCAAAACGTATATTTTAAATCTAAAACGTGTCTCTGTTTCAGATTTATTTTATTTTCTTTATTTAATTTTCATCATGCAGAGCACTTAAACAGCACTAGTGGTGGCAGTCACAGATCAGAAGTTATAGGTAGGTAATCCGAAAGTTAAACTGATAAAAATGTTAGAAAATGTTATCTTCGTATGAAAGGTTGCCGAACTATAAGAATGGCCGTAGCTATCACTTGCTACGGCTAACCTTGTGATATTAATATACTTATATAAAAAATATTATTTATTAGTTATGCCAATTTTCTGTAATTTCCACAAAATATATCACACCATAAACTTTTATATGGCGGTTTTATTAACAAAAAATAATCTACGTCGCCTTGATATTTATTATCTGAAATTAATATCCGACAGAATATTAACGCAATAACTAATGTTCCGTCGAGATTAAATGGTTTCTAGATCTGATATTATTATATTTTATTGCCGAGCGCAAGGCCGTTTCAATAACTTTCTCCTCGCTTCGCGTTGAGCGACGCCATCTTGCCTTGCCACCTTCATTTACAAATTGACGTTTTAGTTTTAGTTTTGTGAGTTTAATTTAGGTATTTCAGTAAGTTAACGATATACATAGTCTTATGACCACATTATTGATCTATTAAAATATTTATTATCGGGTTTAATTGGCATAGAGATTGAACACATTAAGCGCCAATTAGATTTAAAATTAAAATACTTCCCCATTAGATAGCTTTTTTGTGTGGTAAATTTAAGTTTATACAAAATACAGAACCAATACATAATTAGTTTTATTTTTAGAGCGATCGTCATTTCTTTATAAGACGTCAAAATATTACACATTACAATATTACTATAGGCATTGTTAATGTTCTGAGGATTCACATCAAATTACGCTCGAATGAGCATATTCAAGATGCTGTAGCGGCGCTACATATTTGGACTGCGGCTGGCAGCGCCGTTTTGGCCGGCGACGTGCGTTCACCGCCGGGCGCATCTGATTGGTGGGCATCTGCGCAGGCGCAGATGCCGACCAATATATCTTAATTTCCGTTATTTTACATTTGTTATTTAGTTTTATTCTTGTTGTACGACGCAATTGTTGAAGTGATTCCCTATTGGGAATCACGTGAATTAAATAATACCGCCGGCCTCTAGCGGTTCAATGATCATCTGAGTTCATCATTTCTACTCATCCCGGATAGACGGCCCCGGCATGCCTTCCGAGATGAGATTCCTCTGATCCGGTCTGTTCGTGTTCATCTTGGAAAGGGGGTAATGAGCCATGCTGTTGTAGTCACTGAGCTGATTAATTATTCCAAGCCCCACTTGATATCCCCTCGAATTCACGCAAAGCATGCGATTTGCCTTGCCCTATGCCATGCGCGTGTGACCCGCAAGAAATGGTCCTATTTTGAAAAAAAAAACAATTTTCAGGATAGATAATCTTTACTTCAGAATATTTTAAAGCTGCAATTAAAATATCTTACCTTCTGAGTATTTTTTTTATTTATTTATTTATTTGTGTGTATTCTGTGTGAATTGCATCCAGTCACAATTAATTGAAGCAGGCAGGTATATCAATTTTAACAGGGTCGGATTTAGCATAGCACAAATTAAGCAAAACAAAAATAAAAAAGGCAATAGCGCTCCCTTATCCTTGTCTCTATTAGTACTGCCACAGTACTGATGTAATGTTTTTTCTTACTACCTTCTGTATGTATAGATCTATTAGTTGAGAACAAAAATGAATTGCTATTATTTTGTATCCTACTCAACTAGGCCAAATGTGCCTATGCTAGAGTCAGGGGAGATGGTGGCAATGAAGCGTTAAAAATAGTATGACCATATGCGGATTCGAACCCGCGACCTTTGGGCCAATAGTCCAACGCCTTAACCGCTAGACTACCACGATTTGTTTAAAAAATATAAAAGTATGATGGTATTTAATAAACCGAGCCAATTCTACCCTGTTTCACTGGATATCACAGTCAGGTCACGCCCTTTCCTGACGAAGTTTTTAAACGAAACATCCCTTTAGGCACGCCCAAAGCAGGGATAGATTTCACCGAATCAAACTAGGGGATAGGCAAACTCCAATTGTACGAACTTGCATTAAACATTGCTTATATCAACAAATATTTCAAACAAAAGTTGTAGGGAAATTACAGACCCACAATTCAAATTTTAAATGGATTTAATTCTGTGCCTATTAAGAGAGATATGATTTTTTGAATTTTGAAAAAAAACCACTTTTTCCCACTCCTAGGACTAATGGTTGGTGCTATAAAAAAAAGGTATACTTAGATAAATTTTAGGCCCTTATCTGAGGAATAATATACGAACTTGACCGAGATTTTATGCCCTTAAATTTTATGTATTAATTTGAAATTGATTGGTGTAAAATTGCGGCAATTATCGTGTCCACAAGGAAGTGATATAGATAGATAACTTTTAAACTGAGGGTAGTTTTGGGTTCTATGGAACGTGAGACTCGAAGATATGTCGAAATGATATGTTGACATGGTACCCATAGCAATAGGTAGCTCTCCTTATGAAATCTACCTAAAATATTGAAGTTTTCAATAGCTTTGGATATAAAGTCAAACGATTTTCTTTAAGGGTATATCTACTAAATAGTTTCTGACCACGCAATGATGCCGGTTATTGTAAAGAGTTTTTTTCTGAAAGCGAAAGTCTTCAGTCTATAAAATTAGATAGTGCTGGTAGATGATTTTGGCGAAAACAATCGCTATTTTCGGAAATATTGCTTTGATCGTAGCGACGCTACGGGCGCGAAAGTAGAAATATTCTGCTCGATTATTTTACCTCTGGCTAGATGGATTCAAAACACGCGCACGACAAATGAGTGTTGCCTTTCGTGTTGTTACTTTTACCCTCCAAAACCACTGAACGGTTGGTTCTTCTGTGAGGTTTTACGCTGTAAGTAATGCAATAACGTCATAAAATTACTTATCATGGCCCTAGAATTGTGGAAGAAGAGGCGTGAAGGTTTAAAACCAACGAATGTTTTCACTTTTTTTTGTGGTAGGTTTAGAGATATATTATATATTTATTTTTAATAAAAAAACTCCGTGCCGTTACAGGCAGCACTAAATTATATACACCTGTCTTTCCTATTTAAAACATACATTTTATAAACATCATTTATAGATAATTTATTAATATGGGTTTACATTATAATTATGCGATTTTAATCATCTAATAATATTAGATATAATTTCTATCAAGGTTATTTCACAGAATAAACACCCCTAAACTATCATCGTGATATAATTTATAGAAACTTAAAAGTATTTATATTTGTTGCAAGAGGGAGGGCTGAGGGAGTTGCCCCGGATAATTTTAAAAAGAAATGAGTCGTAAAACACAGTTTCACGCTATTTTTGCGTGTTTTAGACCCTAGAAAAATAGTTTGGAATAGTGTTTTGTACAATTATTTTTACAGTACCGATTCTGTTATTAATTCTCAATATTTTTTTTTTTTTTTCTTTATTGAAAAATCCAACAGTATTCATTTTTATCATTACAAAAAAAACTTATTACACAACCTTATTAACTTATACAAAACCAATTATAGATTTCGGACATTTTACAATATTAACATTAGCATAAAAAAATTGTGATAGTGTTCTTAAAATATACATAGATTATGAATTTATATACGTCGTATACAGTATAATTTTTTGATGTGTTATGTGTAATTTGTGAGTGATGTTTGTGGTAATTGTGAGTGTGTGTGATTTGTGTGTATATGTTCAAATAAAGTAATAAATTAAGTATGGTTTTAGTATGTATAAAAATAATTTATGGTGAAGGTAATATAAATGTAATATGTATGTATATTCTATATGTAATTGCAATAACAAGTACTTAATCATTAACAACATAACAATCTAACAATACAATACAATTTGGAGATTGTTTCTTCCCAATGATAAATGTTGCCGATACCTTGATTCATTTATTGATTATTTCAATTATGGACTAAATACGTTACGCAAGGGGGAACTTATAATAAAACAAGCTCTACCACCTAACCTAGAGAAATAATGTAAAATTATAGTCGTGTCGGTGAAAATATCTTAAATTAAAATAAGCTTAAATAATCTAATTTACTTTAGGAAATCCTTGGGCAAGGTTAGGATTGATGTACTTTGGGACGACGTTTGAAAAAGGCAATCAGGAGGAGTGAAGCACTTACAATCAATGTTGCATGCATGCATCTAAAAAAAAATATACTTGCATTTGTCCAGCGGAAAAAATGGCTATTTCAGCGATTGACTTGAGGTGACCGATCCGATGCTGTGCGGATTCCGTGACTCTCAGAATAACGCTGGCATCTGCCTCTCCTCTCGAGCCGCTGTACGACTCTGCAAATGGGTCATAGATGCAAAACATAAAGATTTTTTTCAAAATACCAGCTTTCAGCAGACTCAAATTCAACATTTTACCATTTTCCTATAATGTTGGTGGCTGTGTTACTACCCCTCGAAATTACTTTGATCATTACTATGCGAATGAGCAACATTGATAATGTAAAACGGTCTTATTCATAGTGAAGTAGCTATAAAGTGACCATCCCTATGCATGCACTGTCACTTAAATGTAGCAGCTAAATATCACGACCTATTGATATTTATTTATCATTAGTTATACAATAAATTTAAACAGTATATGGGTATTCCTAGTCGCCTAGTCGCAGTTTATACTTAGTCGCTAATCTGCGGCTTTTATAAAATGAATTACCTCGATTAAAAGTGCCGGTTTTCGAAAACCAATGAACGGATATAGAACTTGATTATGCATATTATTATATTATTTAATTGGCCACTGCGCGCTTGTTACCGTTTATATGTCCTTTATCGCTTACTTATTTATGTTCACCGTTTCCTGTTCTAATATAATATTTTCGACAACGCCGTTATTTTGATAGTCAATTATAAACTGATGAAGCGTTGTTAGTAGGAAAAATGTTTATGTATTTTGTCTATGGTTATTCGTTCTAACTGATAGTTTGTCGGTTAGATGGTAATCGGCGAATAAAAAACAGTGTGTGTTGTGAAGTTGATTAAATTTGTCATCAACTGCACAATAAATTAAAATTACAAAAATATTAAAATGTTTTAAATTTATCACCATACTGGCATCTCCATTCAAAAACGTGTCACGTTGGACTCATTCACAGCATAGGAAAAATTGTGTTAACTATTTCTCTAGTTATGTAGAATTCCTAAGCTAACCTAGGGTTATTGTCAGCTAATGGAACGCTTTGAAAATACATTCTCATTAAGACCATTCTAAAGCTGATCCCAGACATGTGCGCAAATATTTGCAAAGATGCACAAATGCTATGTATGGGAGGCCATTTGTAAACATTTGCACAGATACCGATTTCATCTTTTCTTTGTTATTTTGTTTAGGAAAAGACTCAGTACACATTGCAAACATTTGAAATGTACTATGTATGGGAGGCCAGTGTTTCCTGACAATGTGAACATCCATAAAAGGGGGAGGGGAGGGTAGTACAACCAAATAGGAAATGTACCTGTTAACAGTAACTTTGTAACTGTTATATTATTAGTATTTCGATGGAGGGGGAAGAGGGGAGGGGGTGTTAAATTAAAATCGTATTTGTCGGTGTTTTTCGAAAATGTGAAAACCCTAAAAGGAGGGAAGGGGAAGTAAAATCAAATTTAAAAAATCATCTTAATAACACCGCTGCCATAGACAAATTTTTTGGGTTTTTGAGGATATGATTTAAGGGGGATGAGGGGTGGGTCGATGACTTAAGTTTTCTGAGCTGAACAGTCAGCAAAAATAACAAAATATAAAAACAAAAATAACTCGAAGAACAAAAAAACGTGACGTTGTCAATGTTATTTAACAAGTTTTTAAGGCCTACATATAATGCCCTACATTATATCTGACTGCGTTATATCGAGATCGATCTATACCGCTATTATCTATTGTAACAAGAAAAGAGAGTGTCAGAATATGGCCTTGAGGTATGCCGTTATTCTCACCTCACGAAATTTCAACATCAAAACTAGCCAGCGACCTAATCCGTAAGATGGCTGAGTTATTTTTTATTTTAATCACTATTCTGTTATTCAAAATGAAAAGATTTACATACCCGCCTGGCAGTCCGTAGATTTCAAGGAATATTTTTTTTTTTAATAAGTTTTATAAATATATTTTAAATTGAATTTTGTAAATACCGTTTAGATGTTTTTTAACATTATTAAAGGTATACCCTGTAACCTATACAAAGCCTGACAGTCTTGATGCTAAGAATTTCTAAACAAATTTTTAATATTTTTATAGAGATATTTTAATTAAAATTGTTATTCAATTTAAAAATTAAATTAATTTATTTGTTAAAGATTGCATATAATAATGTTAAAAATCATCTAAACGGTAAATTTATACTCGTATATGTATTTATAAATTTGCATTTCACATCTTTCAAACAAGAAACCTAACCTAAGAATATTCCAAAAGTAAAATAATAAATTCGCTCTGTGACGTTTCCATCCACACTTTTAAATGTGACAATGACAACTTCACATTTATATTTAAAACTGCAAATATTATATGAGTTCCTCAGCTTTGTAGAATTCCTAATGAATATTAGGGGATTACATAATTTCTATGCGTAATGGGTATTGCCAGTAGTGCCGAAAGGTCCTCGTCGCAGAGCAGATACGAGTAGGTGGGTACTAACATTGCCACTGTCAATATTATTAAGCAACCACACATCCTCTCAGAACGATATTATTAAGAAAAGAGTAATTTAGCCGTGGCATTGACTACTATGCAATAAAAATTGCGTACTTCTGACTTGCTTAGTGTTTTAAACTAACTTTAATCATACTTGAATATTTCTGCGTAATTATGTGTACTTAAAGTGTAAATAAAAAAAAATATTAAAAGTCCTCACCCCGCGCAGGCGCTTCGTTTATACGAGGACTTATTTTGTGATATCTTAAATTGACTTGAGATAGGCTTAAATTACTTAGATGTTAACATCAGTTTAGTAATATGTGATTGAATAAACAGGCAATGGTATTTAATGATAAATTACGACATAATTATATTCCGCTGTAATAATTATATCTACGAGTACTCTACTTCTAATAAAGAGAGGTTCGTTGGATTACAATCTGTCGATGAAGCTTTCCGTCTCTGTTCCGCACTGAATGTCGTCCGTGCGAAATAGCACGTTTTTTCTCTTTCTTTTCATTCGGTCAGAGTTGCCGACTGTAGCCTATTGTAGACTGTTCGTCTTTAATTTTAGAGTGAGGGCATACTTTTGGAAGGATCCAATTATCTTCATTTGTTTTTACAGAGTGAGTAGTATGTACTTTTAAACAAAAATATAATTTAAACAACAATGAAGCATTTTTTCCCAACATTCCAACTATGTTCTTCAAAACAAGTATAAAATAAAAAAAAAGTATAATAAATCTTACGCTCTGACCCAAATGTCTCCAGAAGAATATAAGCCAAAGATAAAAATAATGATATAAATTTAACTGTTTTTACAAGCTTTTATTTAGCTTGCAATTTTCGTTAGTTTGTTTAGGTCATACTTGCAAGCTGAATTAGAACCACTTTGTCTTATTCTACGGATTTGAAATTTGACATGATGGTTCAGTTTCGATGACAATGCATTTTTTATGGTAAGCATGACCTGATTCTACACCCAGGGTTAACTCAAGACGATGGAACTCCTTAACGGTCAACATGACACGAAATTTTGTAGGTATACGAATTTAAAGGCTTATTTAAAAATGTATTTACTATTCATTTTTTATTTATTTAATAGTATCGTGTTACAAAACTGTAAAAATACCCTAATTAATATATATAAAGATTTTCCAAACTTCGTATAAATAATAAAAACTGCATCGAGATAGTTATTATTTTTAATTTAAAACAATATGGGTATCACTATAATCCGGGACTACAATCGTCTAAGTTATGATTAAATTAAATATATAGGAAAAACTTTTTTTATTACGGCCTAATATATTTTTTATAATAACTTGGCTTTGGATTACGATCTACTTTGCGCTTTTGCTAGATTCATTTTCATGCTACCAAACGTCGTTCATTTGTCTCATTATCACTCTAATAATTTAATAAAAGTGAAGGAAAGAGGGATAAATCCAAGAGGGACTATGAAACGAATCAGTTCGCAATAACACAACGGTTTTATAATTAAAACTTTTCGAAATTTTTTCAATTAGTTCAAAAAAATATTAAAGAACAAGTTCTGGCACTGATGGCAGCTATAACGGCGCCTTCGTCGCGCGTCAACTCGTGCCTGCAGTACTCGGTATAAGTAACATATCTTAAGGCTCTTCGGGTCATCTCACCATCTAAATTTGGTTACACGGCCTGCCGCACTCAGCAGATCTGAAAATATTTGTGTCGACGTAAGCCTAAATCATTCCCATACAATCTTCCATCCTATTCACCGTTTTAGGGGTTGTGTTTATATCTTAACCCAGGGTTTAATATACTCCAATGTATGGGGAAGTTCCCCATATTAAATTTGATCAAAATTAGTTCAGACTTTCGTATTAATAATATCACTAAGGATCATGCACAAAAAATACAAACAATTACAATATATTTGCAAAAGTCTTTCACTGTGTGAATTCTGTACATTTTATTAGTAAAATCTACAGAACTGGTATCAGTGATAATTTTTTAAGATGTTTTATAAAAAAGAAAAAATAACGCCTAAGGCTGGCAACGCTATTAGCGCTTTGTTAACTAACTGCCTGAGGCTAAACTAACTTTAGTTAGTTACCTAGTCGGTCAGTCGCCCAAGAGTCGCTCGGGTGGCCGTCTGGCGCGCGAACGTTTCGGCGATTCTCTACGGTTCTTTACGGTCAAGTTCGTAAACGATTCGTCGCGCCTCGTTTTATTTTTGTTTTGATCTGCTGTGAGATTGCGTCTAATTGAACTTTTTCTTTAGCGGTTTTTTTATTGTTTTAATTAGGTATTGGAGTCTGTGGGTGCTGTGATCGTGTGTAGTTGGGATTGGAACAAGAATTTTTTGTGAACTCTATTTACACTGTTAATACGCGGAGTATCTTTTAAATTCTTGACGACAACTAACGCGTAAGTTATTCGTGTTATATTTGAATATAATATTTCTTCATAAATATACACACATTTGAAATCTATTGCATCTGCGTACAAAAAATAATATTTAACAGAAATACTACTGTAGACCTTATGGAAACGTTTAAATTCATACAATTAGGCAAGTGCATGTGACAGGATGAATTTATTTTGAATTAATAATTTGTTTATTGTTAAAATACATGTGAGTGGTAAAACTGTATTCAAACAGGGGTGAACTCTCCCCTGGAACCAATCTTATATATCTTTTAAAATTCGCCAACTCAGCGTGAAAACCGCACCACGCCAACTACGCCACTTAGCTTTGATTACGCTACTGACGATCACACGACGCTCGCCATCGCGTTGAGTCGCACGCGCGTCTTGTAAAATCGCGCAGTGAATTTCAGAAGATGCGGGACGGAAATAGTAGAAGCTCGCCTATTTTGTATGTACCTACCATATCTACATGTACTTATTTTGACACTGTGGTAGGAGATCTATCTTAGATAAAATAATATTCGAGATAGCCTGTCAAAGATCACGAGGAAAGCCTTAAGTAAAGAGTTTTGGTTCTTGGTCTTGAAAATATCCAGGACAAAGATTTCAGGATCAAGATATTTTTATCCTGGAGGTAAGTAGTTTACGGGTTGTTTGGATTACTTATAGCGTAAAACCTAGTCGAAGATCCAAGCTATCAACAGTAAAACCTCAATTAGAACCCATTGAGTGGTTTTGGTGAAGAGTATAAACGCGAAATGTCACTCTCATTTTATAAGTACCAAGCAGTGATTGTATATTTATACATTTAGGTGAAGCGGTATTAGCAGTTTTAAACCACACACCACTAACTAATGTCCGACCAGCTTTATCAGCGCATCCGCTACATCGACCACACAAAATATAAAAAAGCATAAATAGCCCTATGCATGTATAACCGATAACTATGTGCTTTTGTGTGTTAACAGTGTGATAACACTGTTCCAAATGTCCGAAATCCATAATTGGTTCTATATACTAGTAATAAATTTGTTTGTAATTATAAAAATTAATACTGTTGCATTTTTCAATGAAGAATAAATAAATAAAAAATTATAGCTTAAATTTATTTTAGTGTGTGCAGTCGGTATAACTGCGCGGACGGTTATCACGACTAATAATAATAACTAGTAATTAAGAGAACATAATTATATTATTATATAAACATAATGAACAAATAATGTAAAAAAATGTAATTACTAATGATGGATGCTTTATGGAAATTTCTTAAATACGGTATTTCTCGTGCAAATATTTGGTCTGCGGTTGCTTATCTCGCCTCTGTCAAATGTGTTTCTGATTGGGAGTAGATTATTTAAATATTCCCGTGAATCACACTCGCGATAATATTTATTTAAAATAAAGTCGGTTATTATAAAAATATGTTGGCGTTTGGAGGAAGTTAAGTCTTTGTTGGTGGCCAATGGAATCATTCAGTTCTACAGACTTCAAAACGAGACATCAGTACTGACCCAGTCTACTGCCATACACGATCTCTATGTTTACTACAAATAATAAAAATTAAACACGCGGGTAGTAAGCAATGAAGACCTCGACATTCCTATAATGACAACTGGCTTTCAATGATTGGCTAATAGAAAATGAACGAACTTTTGCATTATTATTTAATCCATTTTTTTTCCTTTTTAAACAAAACTTTTTGTTATAAAGGTGCACGTGTCACAGCATCGATTTTTTATTTACCTAATTGTGTAGAATAACTTTCAATTGCTTTATTTTATATAATCCTATAACTACTGTTATTTATACTCTCCTCTATACAGTTAAGAATTAAAAAAAAAACAAGTCTAGTTAAGAAGGTAGTTAAAAAGGTAGTTAACACAGGTTGCAGCGGTACCAAATCGCTCATATTTTTTCTGTGCCTTAATTTTCCGAATGACGAAATGTCAAGGAAACAATAACTTTATAAAATAAATAAATTTTCAATAAATACGAGATTTTTTTTAAATCAATGTTGGAATGACGCTCGCTTTTTATTATTCGTGAAGTGAGCGCCAACGAGACTGCGTCCGTGGATTTCCATAATCCATTCTGGCAAACCCACCAAAATGGGCAAAATATACGAAAATAGCGCCGACGAGGCGGTTTTAATTAATTTACAATTCCTTTTTCGCTGAGGACGTTCCGATCGTTATAACACATTCAAAATGGACGCAATGCCAGCTCGTTAGAAACGATCTTGTCATTTAAATATACATAATAAATTTTAACATATTATTCTCATCATTAACATATTTAAGAAAGGCACTTTGGTATCGCTGCAGTCAAAATTGTGGAAAAAAAACCCATCAAACTGCAAATTCACGCACTATGGCTGCTTTTTTTAATTTAGGTTGTGTGCCAGTACATATGTTTTTGAAATAATTATAAAAATTAAAACAAAAAAAACAACTTATTGAGTGGAAAATAAGACATAAAAATAACACGAAAGTATATGTATTAAAGCGAGAAAAGACACCAAGTGGTATGAAAAAAAGAAAAGAATGGAAGTAAAAATAAAAGAAAAACAACAATTAAATTGAAAGCTGGGTTAGCTGGTAGAGTACTTTCATTGAACAAGTGAAGTAGGAAAATTACAAAAGTCCACGCAAATCCGTAAAATCCAACAACGAATTTTCACTTTTTCCTGAATTTTTCAATGTTTTAGGCAACGTTTAAAATTTTTCTTTGCCTAAAAACCATCTTCAAACTATTATGAACATTTAAAAAAAAATATGGCCAAATCAGCCGAGTAGTTTCTGAGTTATAATGCTTCAAACAGAAGCCACACATTCATTTATATACATATATACGGATAGATATATTTGTTTAATACCTTCGTAATACATATTCGAATTTAATTTGAATGCATAGCTGTTCGAGTATTATTAAGTTATAGCGATAACTAAATGGCAACGCCTAATTATTATGGTCAGTTTTTATAGCTAATCTCTTACACAGCATCCGGACGAGCGAGTTCCGAAGCTTTCTTTGTCGGCCGAGAAAGCTGTAATATTTTAACGTGTCCGCCATCTTGGACGCTCGCCCGGCCGCCATGTTGCACAACAAACAAAGCTGCCATGGTCATTTCGATGGCCGTTATTATAATCGGATCTTGTGACGTCACGTGGTCTCTGCCTCTCGAATCGGTCGTTTTGTTATTTTAATATAACATGCTCGTCACTTTCCGTTGAATGCAATTGCATTGTATGCGCTTGCACAGAAGCGTACAGCCGAGAACAAAAATCAACCCGGAAAAGATGAATTGGATAATATATTTTCACAGGCAATATTGCTGAATTCCATAAATCACTGGCATTGAAAAAAAAACATGTTATTTTTGAGAATATACCGAAGTATATAACAGAGAAAAAAAAACGAATTAGGTGCTTTACTAAACAAAAAAAAACGAGAAAAACCAACCATCATATTCCTTGTAAAAAAAACTGTAGCTAATTATAGAAAAGGAATAGATATTCGTTTTAACTAGGTACTATTTAAACTAATGAAAAAAAGAAATTACTCTTTGTGAAATTATATAATGCATAACCATATAATGAATGCATATAATGAAGGCATATAATGAATGCATAACCATACCATATTATAAAACTAAACAAATTCAGAATGTGTTCAGATCTTCATATATACGTTCTCGTAAAACGTCAAAAAAAAAAATGATATTCCGGGCTCCATTTTTAGTGTAGGCGGTAGGTCTGTTTTATTTTTGTTTGTTCATTTTATCATTCTACTCGAAGGGTTCTTGGAGTAATTAATATAATGAATAACCCATCATCAAACCTGTTGATGATGGCTCTGTAATAAATATTCGATTTTAGTTGAACGTCTTGCATGACATTTTTGTATAATAAATTATCAATTAACATTTTTGTTTACATAATATTCGATACTATTTTATTTATTCTTTTTAAAAAGAATTGCTATGATCTAGCTAGATCATAAACAAATTTTTGGGTCCTACTCAACTAGGTCAAGTGCATGTGCTAGAATTAGGGATGGTGGAAATGAACCGTTAGAAATGGTATGATCATGTGCGGATTAGAACCCGCGAACTTTGGGTCAATAGGCCAAGGCCTTAACCACTAGACTACCACGATCTCACCTCGATTTCGAATAGTTTTTTTAAGAAGTGTTTTAAGTGTTCTTCTAAAGCTTCTTTGCTACTCAAAGCCTGTACCTATTCCATAAGGAGGGTTCTGATGTGATATGTTGGTAAAGTATTGGAATGAAGTAGAAAGTGACTGCAATGTGGAATGTTTTGACTTGTGTCTTGTATCTTAACTCTTTCAGTTTTCTTGTGAAAGTATCTCGTCTATTGGATAGTCTTTCAGCTTCAGGTTAGCGATATTGTTGATGGCACTTCCGGGAGGCGTTTCCACTCCAGCATTGTGGAGAATGCTCTCTACCCATCCAGCAATCACTGTCCTTAGTGGCCTCATAATGCGATCTATTACGGCCCCAGGGGACTATTCGACGCTCATGTGCGGCCTCAATTTGCTTTCGTTACCAATAAAAATGGATATTATCTGGAGTAGGTAATATTTTCCAGCCGTTTAGTGGAGATATTTCTTCGCGTCATACTGGCTATGGAGTGATTACTATTAAGTAATCACTCCATAGCTACTATACTCCTATACTCCCTAGTACTCCATTACTACTAAGTCGATTCCTTCCGATTATCTCAAAAGAATTAAATCGTATAATAACAATTTAACTGATAAAGGAAATAGTGTATTAATAAATAATGTTTTATTATCCTCTTTATTATTAGGGGTAAACCATGTGAAAAATTGCGAATTTACAATTTATTAAAACTATATTTTTAAATATACTTTTAAAAGAAATCTACAGTTTCACAGTAGTAGTTGATATTTACCTACGAAGAGAAATATGTTAATACTACATACATCTAAACACAGATTTCTACATTATGCTACTTAGATCGTGGTAGTCTAGTGGTTAAGGCGTTGGACTATTAGCCCAAAGGTCGCGGGTTCGAATCCGTACATAGTCACACCATTTTAATGCTTCATTACCACCATCTCCTCTGACTCATTTCATTACCATCATCTCCACAGGCGCATTTGGGCTAGTTGAGTAGGGCCCAAAATAATTGTATATAACCTAGGTCATAGCAATTTATTTAAAAAAAAAAAGATGAAAATCTAAGTCATATAAACATCATCTAAATAAAATAAAATTATGTACTAATATTGTATTATATACCAGTCTATTTTCAATATGGATTGCAGGCGCTACGCGTAGCGCTCAACTGAACTTGACGTGACCGAGGTCAGGTTTGTAATTCGGACGGATTGATAATTATTAGCATTGGATAAATTTAAAAAAAGTTTTTCTCGTAATTGACAAACATTTTCTCAATATTTTTATTTGTTGATTAATGTTTGATCGTTGATAATAGATCAAACTCGTGAAAGGACAGTAAGTAGCGATTTAATATATACTCTGTATTCTCGTATTTGTGCACAAGTGAGTCGTGACTTGAAATTTTGCATACTAGCTCGAAGAAACTGCTAAATTGCCGAATAAATTATAATTGGCAACTTTCGTTTATTTGAAAGAAAAAACTTTCGATATAGATTTCTTACGATTTTGTCCCTCTAACTGGAGGAAAAGTAAATTTGGTTGAAATTAAAAAAGATTATTTCGGTTCACTAAACAGATACTGTTACTGAAATACTAACGGTAGGTATTGTAATACCTACCGTCTACTGTAGTATTAAATTGATAAGCTATTGAACATTTCAAACCATAATTGGATCCACTAACTAGCAGGTGTTTTGAATTCAGATTATCTTAATTTTTTTTATTTCTTTATTTCGATCAATTTTATCAACAAATGTTAACAATAATGAACCACTAGCGCACGAATACTTTGGTTTCACGGATCAGGGTGACATATTTCGCCTTTACACAAATAATTAATAAGATTTTATCAGTATTAAACATAATTAAAATCAAAACTGAAACAAACATAATATATAAGGTGTCCCAAGACCATTCCCGAAGACTTAGGGGGGTTTGTCTAACCTCTAATAAGTAAGAAATGATATAAAAAAAAGGTAAAAAAAATCCCTAAATTTATTATATTTTTAACAGATGGTGTCAATTCGTACAACGACAGCTGAGCGCTCACAATAAAGACATGTTTTTTTTTACTATTTTCACCTAAAGTTTATATTTTTTTATCGGTAGCAATGATGAATTTTGATATAGTTTCTAAACAAATAACATTACAAATCGTAGAACCTATTCGCTCTTTTTTTTAGCTATATTTTAGAATATTTAGGTAGATATGAGCTCCCAACTTTCTAAGCCTTCTTATATTGGTCGTAATGACCATCCTTCCAAGATATCCTTCCTATATTGAGGTAACGAAACATTTGGTTCATTTATTTTTCCAGAACAATTCGCCGGTGAAAAGCTATTCATAGGTCAGTATTTAACCCATTTCCGTGTTTAAGCATAGCTGTTAAACATACATTTTTCCTCATCTACTAAACTCAACATTATCACCAGAACTAAACATTATACACAGTAACACCTAAACATTGTAAAATGAATAATAATAATATGATCTGCTTTGACAGCTGAAATCTATTCGCCTTTGCGTATTTATATTTGTATATATAATAACCTAACACCTATTTATATGTGAACATACTGATTGCAACTGTGTGAGTTTGCGCAAAAGTCAACATTTTAGAAATGCGTCAACGAGCAAATGTATGCAGATGAATGCCTATAAATAAATTTGTCACAAAGAGATTACTCATGGCATGACAACTTGCTGCGCTCTCTCCGTGATTTCATATTTGAACATCCCAACAGAAAATACTTAACAATATCGCCATTAAAAATAATGCATCGTTATCGCCGAACAATATTTTACCTAAAGACCTGATAGGGACCGTTTATTTTACGCTGGTAAATAGTGTTATATCCTACAGAATTATTTGCTGGGGTGGTTGATTTCCTTTCATCTAGTTTCTAAAATAAAAAACCAGGTTTATAAGATTCTAAAATATACATAGATACATTTAACTGTTATTTATTTATTTATTATTGTCACACTTAATTATTTTTAATCCACATTATATTAAATCGCACCGGTTTATGTTGATAGTCGTTATTTAAGTATTCACAAAAAGCGCTGGATCTAAACCACTCGCTCCATATTCGTAGGCAAATATTTCGGAGGTAAGGGTTCAGCAGATCCCATAATTCTACTTTAAAACGTAATTTTGAACAAATTTTATTATTTTTATCTGTTTAAAATGCAACAAAGCAGGTTTTCTCAGAATTGGGTTTTTTTCCTGCATTGGGCTTGCGAAGATGCCACAATTATTTAAGTACGAAAAAAATTATCCTTTTGTTTGGTTGTTAATCATTTATTAAAAATTACGCCTTATTGAATTTTTTATTTCTTGCCATAATAAAGAAGGCAAAATATAGGTTATATATTTAGTGATTTAATGTTCTAGACTCTAATAGAAAAATAACATACAGGTACTTAGTAACATAATATTAAAATGTCACATAATGCCACGCCACGCCACGCCACGTGTGTTGTCACGCCTTCAGCATCACAATTCGCTCGGCTGTCAAATCTTGCAATTTTTAACTGTGAAATTGCAAATTTGACAGTCGAAGGAATTTGACATTCTGCGCTGTGGACTGAACAGCGGCGTGGCGTTGAAAATCGTTTGCCAAATGGCTTCGTCGAGATGTGACCAATTTTTCCTACCGTTATCGAAACTCATTTTTTGTCAATTACGCTGAATTGTTACATTATCGACTCGAAAGTTTAGTAGGTACATTTTTTGAAACCTATTTTGCAAACCTAATGCTGGGTTGTCTTGTTAAACTTTGGGAAATCTAATATTTTAGGTATGCCAAATTTGAAAGTCCTACGGCACGTCGTTTTCAAGAAAACTTATAAGGTATCCGTTTTTCCTTTTGAGGCACGGAACCGTAATAAATAAACGTTTTGTTGAATATTATTTTGTGGATATGAAAGATGCTTCGAAGTTGATCCGAGCTGTTTTATGAAACTTATTCCGGAAGTAACAACTTTATTTATTTATGTATGAAACAGGCTTCTTGAAGAGTATAATAGCACTCGAACTCACTACGTAGCATTATTAGTTTGCTCAAAATTTCATTCATTCATTAATTATTTTTTACAAAGACTTTTAATTTTACACCACCTTTAAAGCGTGTAGTGCTGTTCTAATGTGATGTAATTAGTTATAGAAACATAGATTCAGCTGAAAATTCATAAACTAAAAAAGACAAAATTTTTATAACAAAAATAAAAAAATAAATAATAAAATGTGCACCTGAAAATTTAACTAGAGGGACTCTCAGATCTATACAAAATAATTATAATGAATGAAATAATTTAATATTTAATAATAATTATTTATTTCACGTGTATTTGATTTAATATATCATTTATTGGTAATATTCTTTAATATAGTATATATTTAAATATTTACACTAAAGTATAACATTTATTTATTAAAATATCTTTCATATCATACGTCCTTATATTTTTATTTTTATGTAACACTAATATAAAAAATCCATTGTTGACAGAAATCCAGGAATAAAACGATTAATACGGAAAAAGGGTATTATGTTTGCCTATTATTTACCTTGCGCTTAATAATAATAATTATAATCTCAGTAATAATTTTGTTTTTTCCAACTTATAATAATTATTTATGGGATAGGAATATGATAAGAAAAAATCTTTCCGATAGTCAAGGTGGGACCCATATGTATAGATATACTCGTATTTGTTGTAGGTTTGTGCTGAACTGCTGATATGCTTGCCATCAAAGATGAAAGCATCTCTTTCCGGATGTTTCTCGTCAGCTGACGTTCCAATTGTTTTATTTTTCAGATTATAATTCTGTGAAATATGTCTAGCGCACGTTTTAGCGATTAAAAAAAAAAGTTAAGCCATTGAACTTATTGGGTAACCTCAATTCAACCAAGCGAAAACACTTTCTCAGTTCGTTTACTGTTCGATACTAAAGGAACTTTTGAATTAGAACTACTGAATGTTTACCAACGCGGTCTCCATTACATTCTCATTTATTCAATATCAAAAGATGTTAAAGTCCCAAAAAGTTTGCCATGCATAATTAAAAATATCATAAATAGCTAGGCTTTTAGTTAGTTTATTTCTTATTTTTTTTTTAATATTAACTGTTTATTACTCTATGGGTTTCCTGTAAAGTAATGTAATATAAATAATAATAAAAAAATACAACCGGAATGACAGAAGCGTCTTACATATACACTGTCTAAGGTCCCCGGCAATTTCCTATAAAAATGAAGTTCGTCGCTGTGGCACTTAAACTATTTGTAATTTGAAAGGGGTAACCAATAAAGAAAATAAAAATTGCAATATTTATATAGGTATTAATGTAACGAATTCGAAACGGGAATGTACAGTGGGGACTTTCACTTATGCGGGTCCGTGCGTTATGCGTTTAATTTCATATCTCTTACGAATGTATTTTTTTAATTTGGCAGTTTTGTAACCGGTGCTTTCGTTCACATGCGATAATAATATGTTCATCTTGACCATGTTATTTTGTCGAACGTCATTTTGATGAAACAATCATCTAGCTAGACAGACAAAAGTTAGTTTAGTTAGTCAAAGACTGATCAACAGTGATTTTATTGATTCACATCGAGCCGACAGCCGCTGCAAGCATCGGGCCAATAACCTGTTAGATTTATTTATTCATTGGCTTTTTAGTAGGTAATTACTCGCATGCGTTAGAAAGAGACAACCTGCCGGACTGAACTCCATATAAACGTGAACATTACAAGCCAGAGACCAAGAGAAGAGAGTGAGTTATGTCACCGACAAAGCTAAAAGCATGACAGATCTCTGTCAATTATCCACTTTATACTGCCGTTATAACCGTCAATAATCTGTTACGGCCTCCCTGACTAAACCAACCTCGCACTTTGTATCGCGTAAGTTGAACCAAACCCTTACTTTTTTTAGTTTAGTTTAGGAAGTGATAGATTCGCTGTGTGATTGGAGAAAAGTGAGGAGTGTGGTCAACACCTTCTGTGGTGCAGAAGTCTACAGATGTGTAACGCTGGAATGTCCTTCGAGAGAGTATGTACAAAGCATGGTGCTCGACTCACAAATTTAAGATTATTATTCTTAACGAATCGTTTTCATTACTATTATTATTCAAACCATTTTTTAAGGCGCCCCGGGACGCATTGGTCCTTGAGATTTGAAAGAGTAGGCTTTATTCGAACATTGACGTGTAGGAAAGAGACGGATATACTCGCCGACCGCGAATTCGTTACATTTGGAATCGATGAAACATGTTTTTTGTATTTAAATAATTATTATCATTTGAAAAAAATGTTTTTTTTAAGTAATGTCCTACATTATTATATTGTCTATCTTTAGAAAGAAAAATTAGGTTCGCGTCACTTACACAACTTAAAAGAAAATCGTTGCAAGAAAAAATAACACTTTCTTATTTATTTATTTTCATTACTATAATAAGGTGTATTAAGCAAAGGACTAAATTAATATATGTAGAATATTGTGGTATTTTTAGTTTTAGCCATTTGTTGGGAATAACTTCAAAAAAATGCACCAAAATACGTTACAAAACACGTTTTAGGGACTGGTGGCGCCTTAATGCATTGCATGCTGCTCCGCGAAATATACAAGCAGTTTTGGGTCTTTTATATTAATTTTTGACTTTATGCTTGCGTTGTCATTAGGTAGGCACTGAACCATTTCATAATAGTAGAAGTAACAGTACAAACCGTAAAAGATGGCGTCACTGCGAGAGCGGTCAGTGACGAATCTTTACGAATAATATAATATACCGTCTAATGGCACCCCAAGTGTAGAATCTGTGTGCCTGTAACCAGCACGCCTGCTTTTAGATGTCCTCGTTCATTCGGGCGACAGTCCGTCTGGAATAAGTTCTGCGAATGATAATGGCGTTACAGGCCCAAAAAACTAGCCATAAAAAAATTACTCCAGCAGCGAATTGCGCACTCTCATTAAAGGGGAGATTTTTTATTTCTGCAAATTTTGCACAATACACTTTTATAATTGCATCATTATTGTCATACAACTTTCACACTACTCAATGAAAAGTTTTTTTTGTATACTTATTTCCAAAACATACCTACTATTTTAACGTGACGTAATATTTTCACGTATTACCTGCTTATAAAAAATAAAAAATAAATACCACGTTTCTTGATAACAACTATAATACTCAATGATGATACTAAAAACGTCACTCTTTGATGAACTTCCATGAAGTTACTTCGAGGCTGTGACAAATACCTACGACATGACGAGACTACAAGGACTCGTAGTAACTACGGAACCCTGCGTTAGTGCATAATATTGCATGCATAGTTTTGATTCTGGCGTAATTTTTCAACGCGTAAAATATTTTTAATCCCAACTCGATGGGAAAACCAAAAACTCGAATATCCTACCTACCTCAACTACAACCAGAAAATATAGAGGAACTCTACCTTATCGACCAGATTAACTCGGTAACATACTAAAGCTTCTAAAGCTGCGTTAGTCCTTCTGGATAAACCTAACCTAAAGCATTAAAAAAAATACTTTTCATACCCACACTCGTAAATTACACACACAAACATATTGTGCTATAATATCCCTTCCCCTTATCCTGAATAGGCCACATCACATCACATTATCGTAAATTTATATTTAGTTTATTTTATTTTTATCGTACTCTGTGTATTGATTCTAAAATGAGGCTGCGTTTATTTCATATAAATAACTAATTTAACATAATAATACCCACCTAAGTGCAATGGTATTGGCAGCTATATTTGGGATGGTGTCAAACTCATTCGACGAAGTTCAATGCTACACATTGTAAGAAAAGAAACACTATTGCCTGTACATTTAGTAGTACGAATTAGCGACATGCTGTCTTGAAGACGACAACAATATAGTAGCATGTGGCATACGTTAAAAATACGCTCGTGACACGTGCTGAGCAGTTTTGACGATATGTCAAATAATATACGCTAACACCCGCCAATACAGAAATAAGCTCGCGACAACGGGTTCTGCAAGAATCTACGTTTGTTTAGACACATCGATCTTAGAACCTAACGTATCATCCCACACACTATAACCCACTGATTTCGTGGTGTGGTTAGTGGAGAAGTGTAATGATGTTGAAAAAGTTTCGATTTTATGTGAAACAGGCGATGTCAAGATGATATTCATCCTTGGCGTCTGCAGAACTTTTCTTGCCAGTGGGTGACACTGACATAGGTCTCGGACGAAATTCCAGTCTTTGGACGTGAAGCGAGTTGACTCGATTAACTTGTTTTCCAGCTCTAAAGTGATCAAGTTGGAGTCAGCCTGCCGTCTGCCGTCTGCCGTCTGCCGCGGTCGTAGGGCTGCTCGAGACGTGCAATCGATTTCTACGATCGAGTCATGCTTTAAATCTTCTCCCGAAGTTTCAGTTAGTGGTCACTATTTTATTTTAACTTTTATGGATTCGATCGATTGTAAAGGTACATCTATTAATATTTCCAAATTTCATTATCTCAGAGAGATTAAAATTAGAAGAAATGCTTCACCGTGTTGCTTGAAAATACTTTAATTTTAAAAAAAAATCTGTTATTACAATTAAAATAAAAAAAATAATATTTCAGTATGACTAATTTAGTTCACTCCTTTCCTATTTAAAGTTATTAACATTTGGTGCTTAACACGTTATAATTTGATTTAACGGTAAACATTATTTTATAGATACCACTGTGTTCACATAGATAAACAATCATTCATATTTTATTATTAACTTAGTTACCTATGTAGGTAATAATAATGATGACTATGAGCACATATTGCAATTAGTTGATTATTCGTTTAACGGTGTTTTTAGGGTTCCGTACCTCAAAAGGAAAAATGGAACGCTTATGAGATGACTTGCGTCCGTTCGTCTGTTACAGACGGGACGTAGGGAAATGAGCCTGCAAATCAAGTCAGCTACAGCAATATTTATGGACGAGTCACAGAAATCACTTACAATGATATTTCACGATTTCTATAGTCACTTCCAAAGACTTTTTGATTAGAACTATTATAGTAAGTATCTTAGTTACCGCATTTAGTGGAAATCAAATATGTCCCTTACTTCGGTTATTTTGTCATTTAAATAAATAATTTTGTAGCTACCAAATATTTACTGCTACCTCACCACTACTCGCAACAAATTAATTAAATTGGTAATCACAGCCAATGTTGGATTAGATACTTTCTTTAGATTCACTTATCTCAGAAACTATTAAAGATACAATATTTTTATGTATTGACAGTGTCTATCCAGTAAAATAATAATAATAAAAAATAATATATACTGGGCGTTTTAAAGATTTAAATATCCTTCATGTTTATTTATTACCTATGTAATTTTTTTAAATTTTAATCATTTTTTCAAAAAACTGCTCTATTTGATCGTTTTTACTTTTAATATTAAATCAATTTATTGAAATAAAACAGGTAAGCTTTGAATCACAATATTTCATATTAAAGATATTAAAAACAATATTGTTTTATTTAAAATAAATATACCTTCTTTGTAACTTTTTTTTTCCGTTTCTTGATAATTTGCTTTTGCTTTCACATGACAACGGCTAGATAAAACCTGAGCCTGCTCGGATTTTTTCGGCATTTTACGAAACGTTTCGTGCGTGTAGTAAATACCTACTTATTGTCTTACTTAGATACTTAGTTATTGATTTCCCATACAAGGACATCGTGCGGTCGATGATTTCATTTCGTGTAGTCCGAGCCTAACAATTTCCTTAGTTTTTATAGTGAAGTTTAAGTTTTTGACATTATAATGCCTACGCAGCTTGAGCGCGTTGCACTTTCGCTTTGTTTTTAATTGAAATATGAAACCACACTTTATTACATGGCAAGCAGCGCCATCGGTTATTTTCAAATGTCGCCAATTGATAGCAATAAAGCGATTGTAAGGAGCTGATAAGTCTAGAAACTCAAACTCAACGTCCTTCAAAGGATAAACTCTGCGGCTAAAGGATAAACTCTGAGGATAAATTCATTTAATCCGTTTGGATTAAATGAATTACTCGATTAGATCGTGGTTAAGGCGTTCGACTATTGGCCCAAAGGTCGCGGGGTCGATTCCGCACATGGTCATACCATTTTTAACGCTTCATTACCACCATCTCCCCTGACTCTAGTACAGGCATGTTTGGCCTAGTTGAGTAGGGCCCAAAATAATTGTATATGACCTAGGTCATAGCAATTATTTAAAAAAAAAAAAGATTAATTTCTTCGGCTAGTCTAGGTATAGCATATGTATAGTTTCAGGGGACGGAAATAAATAACTATTTATTTTTTATTATAAATTATCGTTTTGTTTAATATGTGTTTTTACTTGTTGCCGGGAATTTGCTATTAACCACCCTTTCCACTATTTCGTTGTCTTCGTGAAGAGACCAGAAGTAATTGAATTAGTGTCATGGTGTGTAGACTCAGAGGTGAAGGATGAACTGGTCGGGTGTTGGTTGGGGTTCATTGGTAATTTTTTCTTACGAAACTCCGACCAAACGTTACAGGAAAATAAGAGATGCGGGGATTCAGACTCCAGACAATGGGGAAATCCCCATCCCACTGTGTATATAATATACCGTTCTTTAGACATACTTAATGTTGGTTACATAATAATTATCATTAAATACAGTTAAATATCGTCATTGATACTAATGATACATTAGCTTCGATTCGTGTTTTATTATCCTTTTCTCTCTATTTTATTGTTTGTATATCAATACGTTCACGCGCAATCTTCGTTGCTAGGCTATAATAATAATGATTGCTATAATAATTATTATTAAGTAGTTATTAACCACGGAGTCCGAATTGTTGACATGCCTAACTGTGTATTTTTGTGAGTGTGCCACCATGTATGATGTAATTCAAACAAGAATGGCTGTGACCCCCTGTAGCTATCATATAATATCAACTGCTTCTATGCATTGTTTAGTAGTAGTAAATTATTTAAGCAGTACCTGACGTCTTACAGCTAGGCCCTACAAGCGCCATTGAAGGCATCTTCCTCACAAACTACTCGCGCCTATGGTGACCTTACATGACATTCTTTCATCCCCCCCCCCCTCCAACCTCTCCTATTTACTGAATTTGTGCGGACAAAATTTCTAGTTTAGTTCTGTATTCAATCTGTTTTTTCTGTATATATCAAAGCTAAATTGTATTTCATATTCTTTGTTTTTATATTTTGGACGGGCAGGCAAGATATAAGCTTTAAATGATATATTTACCCAAGTATTTTTGAGGGAAATTTTAAAGCTAGTCATTAAATGAATGCATTATCACTAAATTCGTCAATACATTAGACGTACGCAAATGACCAAAGATAATGTTTTATTTTGTGTTATTAATAATAATATAAACTGCCGCAATTAATTCTAAGTGACAAAAAATCTACATTGTAACATGCGAGGCGTCAAGGTTTTAAGCCAATAATAGTTGGGACAGGCACCATGCATTTTAATTAAAAAAATAAAACATTCTTTAAACAAGAAAATAAACTGCTCGGCGTAGCACTGAAGTATATGCCTGTGAGATAATGTTCAAATTAATTATTTTCTCATTTATATATTGCAATTAATACATTTTATCAGGTGGTAATAATGGTTGATGATTCATTCATTTTTAAACCAGAGTTCAGTGCCATTGAGGTTCGACTAAGTTCGATTTACCTATGAATAAATTATTTGAAGGCTTATACATAATCCCTTTTCTCACATTATGATTTTTTTTAAGCATTTGGCCGCTAAATTAAAATCTTTACAAATCAATTCCATATTGTTTTAATAACGTTTTTATTACTTTTTTAATCAATGGTCTGTTTTGAGAGAATTCACCTATCTGCCTGCTAGGAATCGTGCCACTTTTCATTTGTAAATCTGCTTGTTTTTATTTTTCAGATGTCCGGAAATAAACTGGATACGAAGAGCCAAGTCGGATCACAAGCAGTTCAATGAACGAGTGGATCGCACAAAGCGATGCGCGTGATTCATCGTCCAACCTTCAAATTAATTTAAAGTTTGCCACGGAGCTTACGGACGGACGTCTTATAAAAACTGCTCTTAAAAAATAAGAAAGAACATTTTTGTCGGCGTTTATTTGTGCAAGGTTAAATTTTGCGCCTGATGTCTTTTCTTCGGTTTTGGTTGAATTTTGAATTCGTACGCTCATGACGGAGACCGCTCATCGGGTTCGACTGGCCGACCTGTGCGCGGCAGAGCTGCCCAACCGACGCCCGTGTTTGTAAATAACGAAGAAGTCAGCCGTCTGTCAAACAAAAGTGTCATTTTTTTTGTACTCTCTTCGCGTGTTTGTTAAGTTTTCTCTCATTTTGTTTTGTTATCCAGCTGCAGATAGTGTTTTTGTTTAAACTTTTCAATCGCGAGTGAAAGACAAATCATCAGAATGGCAGGCACTGGGGGTGAAATTTGGCTACAGTGGTTCACGTGCTGCTACCACCAACCGGCGGCCAGTGCTCAAAGAAAACGACGAAGAATTGACCGGTCGATGATTGGGGCACCGACAAATTTTCAACATACGGGTCACATAGGTAAAGAATTCTTATAAATTCACAAACATATTTATTGTTTTAACATTCAGGAGTGTAGCAGCAAGATTTAATATGGGTACAGTTTTTATTTAAAACATGAAGCCGCTGTATTCAGACTAGGGCTTAAAATATTATGACCTATTCCTATTCTATGTGGATGATTTTGAAGGAGCTTTCAGTTTATTATTGTCAATAAGTTCTTCCGCAAATCTGCCAATTTTTTGTTAGTGAATAACTAATATGACCTTTCCCCTGATCATTATACTCATAAGATCATATAATATACGTACTCGAGCTATACTTGTAGGTCGCTAGGTTAAGTTAGGTTAGGTCAGCTCGCACAAAGAGCATCACCTCAAATTTAGATTGCACATTTAATTCTGGAGACCTTGCAATAAATAGAGAAGGACCTATCCAATTAAAGACTACAAACTCGTCTTGTCAGAAACGTCATTCTAGAAAAATTAAATGTATTGAGAATGGGTCATTTCGATAGGAGAATATTTAAAAATAGTAATTACGATAATAAAACCAACTTATTTTTTAAAAATCACTGGTTAAAATATTAGCGAAATTCTAAACAATTATTAAAAATAAATATGGACACCAAAATGACGTTATGTTATAAGCATCTTTGGGTGGGTGTGGGGATATTGATCACTAAAATGGGAGATAGCTAGCGTTAAAATACTTTTAAGCTGTATCTATGCATTTGATTTCATTAATTCTTTTTTAAATTTGACATGTCAATATCTGGAAATGTTATTAATGTGGTTTTAGCAGCCAACTACCTAAAGTAGTATGTTTCTAAGGTCAATGCATACAATTTCATTAATATCACATTATTTTGACACTTAATAACTGGTCACTACTTAACTTGATTATCCATATGGCTATTGTTTCAATTGTTGCTCAAGAATTAGCCCCGAAGTTTTTTTATCATATTTATTAACAACCTGCTAACTGAAATGTGTTCAGCGATGCAATTGTTCGCTGACGACTGTGTGCTTTATAGAAGTATTGAAAAACCAAGCGACTGCTATGTTCTTATATGCTATATCTTAGAGTACAAGATGAAATAAATTGGATTAGATCACTCGTCTCATTTTATCGAAACCACACTTCACAAACAGATAAGTTCTTCTGCTCTACTCAAATATATTGTTTTAACACGTTGACTGCCACGCAATTTTCAAAAATCTGGCCTAAAATGACAATTTGATTTAATTAAAAACTCATTCTAATTTTTATAATTATATTTTTTGTTCTTTTCCCAGAAACCATCTATCAATATTAGCACTGATATAGGTATATTGAGTTTAATCGTACAAAAATGGCAAGTAAACACAGGACGAGTTATCTCGTAGTTGGCAGTCAAAATATTAACTGATAATCTAGTAATTTCCTAGTACTAAAATGCAAGATTAGACGGTTAAACAATGTATTTGCATTTTTTAATATCTAAGTGTAGCGCAGCTGGGAGTAAAAAAGTCATAGCTACGGTTGAAAGTGCTCATAATATACTCATAAAACCAATATCTTGTCTAGAAACAAAATCTGATCACATTACTAGAGCTTCACTCAAACCAAACCACAAATCCAAATGTTTCTTGTTCATATAATATAAAGGTGCATTTTACTACATGTTTTTACCTACAAAAACTCAATATGTCAATCTGCAAAAGCTGAAATATATTTCCATTTTTTCCAGGTTCTAATGATATAGATATGCCAACTTCTTTGCTGAATGCAGTTCAAAATCAAATGCAGAGTAAAGGAGGGTACGAAATGGCTTACAGTGTTAAGGTTAATAAAGCTATTCTTTTGTAAAAAAAATATTGTAGCTCATCTTTGCATAATTTATATTATTAACCCCTGGAGGGCGTACGACGTGAGGGGACGTCATGCCGCGCGGACATTTCTGTGTCCGTTGAGAGCGTATGACGTGAGTAGACGTCGTGAATACCTGCTTGATTTTGATTATTTTTGGTATTATTTCAGTATTATTCATTAACTTGACGTTTTTTTCATTGAAAATCTTAACGAAACAATTTTGTTTTTTTTTTTTTTCATTTTAATGTAGTTTCTACTACTATTTATAAATTTGTATTGAAAATACACTAATGTTCTACCGTTCCAATATCTATAACTTTTTTTTAACTTCTTTCTTTTTTCCGAAAAATGTACATATTTTGGAAGACTTTTAAATTGTAATGTATAGTTATAAATATATGAAAATGTAAAAAAAAGTGTTGATTTTGTTTATTTCGTAATTTAAAAAAAAAAAAAAATTGCAACATTTTTATTTTTTTCTTCTTTAATTTACGAGACAAACATAATCAAAGTGATATGGTGTAATAGAAAATTTTAAGGTGAATCCGATGATACCAGATTTGTAAAGATTGAACGACTCATGCCTGCACTATGGATTTTATAGTAGTGAGTGAGTTTCAAGGTCAATAACCATGGTCTCAACGGGTTTTGGCGCCAAAATAAACTACGCCCTCCAGGGGTTAATAAATTTCGAATCATGTACTTACCCGTGATTACCGTTTTGACCTACCATATTTAATATAAACAAAACCATATTCACGCTGACTGGATCTTTACCCACCTCTCAATATGGGATCAAAGGGAGAACCATATTGCAAGAAAGCTCTTTATCTCTATGGAATAAAAAAACTGGTTGTACGCCAGGAATTATTAACGTAAAAGTATTAACTTTTGTATTAGAAAACAAGAATCGAAAGTCCGCTATATCGAAAATTACTGTTACATTTTATGTAGATAGTTACGAAAGTGGTTAGGCATTTTGTTTTCAGTGGTTGCTCTGATTAAAGCTTGGTGCAGATTTGTTAGCACGTTGCAACGAAATTAATTTACAGTTAAGTAGAAAGTGTGACTGTTGCTTTGTGCACATCCTCTTAGAAATAATTGCAATATTTATAAAAATACAAGTTAGTTTGACTACAGATATAATAAAAAAATATTTCACCTACTGTATGTATGATGAAAATCTTTAACATAATTCATTAGCGATTGCAAAAAATCGATGATCTTTTAAATGTCGTACAAATCGTCCTTGTAGAAACCCGACACCGGTAAATCAACCCCCGCCCTTCCGCGCGCCGCAACACTCCGCCATGGTGGATAGAGACTTATCGCGATGACATGCGAGCAAGCGATACGTATGATACGCGAGGAGTGTACTCGACGCAAAGGGGCGTACTTAGGAGTGGTGCGTTTTTCGCTCTCAGTTGCCGTATCTATGGTTTAAAAGATCGTTGCCAAAAATGATAACTTATTAACCCCTTATAAATTGGTTTCCTATTATAACAATGAAAAATCATATTAATTGTTTTTAATACGAATGAAAAAAGGCTAAAAAAAAAACCTTGATGCTGAAGTTGTATATACTTTTAAGGTTTATTGAAAGCATGCGCCAGAGAAAAACTGAAAACATTCCTTGCGATTAAATTAAATATTTTTTTCTTTTATTTTCAGGCCTACTAACACGAGGAAAGTCACCTAGAGAATTAAGGGTTTTCTAATAAAATCTCAGTATTTTTATTTTATTGACAATAAAACATCGATGTGGTTGTGTTATTGTAATCTCCAAACAATTTTAACCTTTCATAGCGACTCTTTCAAATATTTACTTTTATTGAATTGACATACGCATCAACAAACATCCTATGCGCAGCTTTTTTTAATCGTTTAAATTATTACAATAAAGACTCGCTTTATTATGAACAGAGAAGCTTCTGATCTTTTCACATCTTGAAACTTTCACAGAGCCAACCCAAAGATGGTTGACAGATTGGGGTTCCTAGATAAGTTCATCATAGATTGTAAAGAATAGTCCAATATTTGTAGTAATACAGTAACATTGTCTCTTGCACAGAAACTTGGATATTGGAAGAAATATTTTAATGTTAGGAACTTTCTCAGTTAGGTTAGGTTAGGTTCATTGAGATTTTATACATTTAAATAAATGATATGTTTGATATGTGCGATGAAAATAGATCTGAAAAATTATCTTGTTTAAATGATTTTACTTTTTGAGCAATGTGAAAAATCTTAATTATGACATACGACGGTTGTCCGATAAGTACCTTACCTTCAAATGAAAAACGAAAATTTTGGAAAAGTGGCGATTTGTTTCTCAACATAGCCTCCTTTTAGCTCGATACACTTGATCCATCGATGCTCCAACTTCTTTAACCCGTCTGAAAAAAAATTTTCCTTGAGGTCTACAAAGAAGGCCTCCGTGGCGGCGATGACCTCATTCGACTCAAATTTCTGCCCGGCGAGTGACTTTTTCAAGTTTGGAAACAAAAAGAAGTCGTATGGGGCCAAATTTGGAGAATACGGTGGATGGGGCAGCAGTTCGTCGACCAATTTGGTCGTGGCGGAGGTGTGAGCCGGTGCGTTGTCATGGTGAAAGAGCACTTTTTTCTTCGCCAAATGGGGCCGTTTTTTCTGCAATTCGGCGTCGAATCGGCCCAATAATTCGGTATAGTAGAACCCTGTGACCGTTTTACCCTTCTCCTGGTAGTCAATGTAAATCACACCTTGTGAATCCCAGAAAACGGTGGCCAACACCTTTCCGGCCGATAGCACAGTCTTCACCTTCTTCAGAGCACATTCGCCGGGTAAAGTCCACTGTTTCGACTGTTCCTTGGTCTCTGGTGTGTACCAGTGGATCCATCTTTCGTCGACGGTCACGAAACGACGAATGCGCTCAAACAGCGTCAAACACTGCTCTGAAGTGGTCTCACGGTTGCGTTTGTCCGGAGTGCACACGCGGCACCCATCGCGCCGACAGCTTTCTCATGCCCAAAATTTCAAGCAGGATATGACCCACGCGGTCTTTTGAGATGCCTACTGTCTTAGTCATCTCACGCACCTTCAATCGGCGGTCTGCCAACACGAGATCGTGGATTTGTGTTATGTTATCCTCCGTGGTAGCCGTTTTCGGGGCTCCTGGGGGTGGTTTGTCAAAAACTGACGTGCGGTCACGTTGAAATCGCCATTGAAGGGGAAGAGTCACCGTACACAGAATCCAAGCGCTCTTTAATTTCGCTGGGCGTTTTCCCTACCAGAAACAAGAATCTATTCACCGACCGATATTGCTCTTTTTCCATTTTATAAAAATCCGCTGACACGTCCGCTTGTCAAAAATGTCAAAACAAAACTACGCATCCAATTCGGCTAAAATTTTGATAGTAGCCATCTAGAGAATTTACTACACAATAGTAAATTTCTCTTAGCCTCACCGCCATCGGGCGGTGAGGCTAAGACTTATCGGACAGCCCTCGTATTACAGAGATAGATCAGGTGTGTTGGTCACCATACGATATACGTAATATGGTAAGCTTTTTAAATTATCTTTCAAAAGAAGTATGTCACTGAAAAGCAGCTTTGAATCAAAGGACAGAGATGTGATATAGTTAGAATTTAGTAGTTAAACAATGTACTTATTTTCCGGAGACTGTACTGATAATGAGAACTTTTTTACATTAACAAACTTCTTAATAAGTAGTTAGAAACAAATTGATGCAATCTTTCACAAAATATAAAAAAGATGTAATAGGATATTTATTTCTTTAATTATAAAAATTACATCAAAATGATGTTCATGAATGCTAAGTTACAATATATGCAACTAAACCGAAGCTTGTTCTAGGGCGGTCAAAGTGCCATAAAATGTGTTTTGAATTAGAAATATTGCAAGTTCGAAGTAATTTTTGAACCATAAAATATACCCTAATTGTTAAATTTGACTTCATTACAACACCGTCATGCCTACACATAAAACTCATATGTTCTGGTATTGCAAAATTATCTTTTTATTGTCAGTATAATAGCTATGTAAAGCTCATTACTATAATTATAATATATTTTATTTGATTAGTGTAAAATTTTATGTATAAAATTAATTGTCTTTATTATTGATGTCTATAAAGTGAGTGTGTTTTTTTTTGAGAATTCATATGCCGTTTCTCAGCTATTTTTTGATAAAAATCAAAGTGTTTGAATTACTTAATTATGACTGATGTAAAAAAATTGAGCACTTGCTTTTATAACTTTACTGCACTATTTGAAATCTTATAAAGCAAGCACAAATTTACTGTAAGTATATGTTTTTAGTGGGAGAATATATGCATTGTTAATATAATAATAATATAAGGAATAAATGTTGACTTTATTACATTTGATGGTGTCAATCACCAACCTACGTTTGTCAACATACTCATTTTCCTAATTGAACATTTTAACGCGTCCATAGTATCAAATAGTATTAGGTAATCAAGTGATATTTGATATTAGATGCAAAGCTGTACTTACAAATTTAATGAAGTGGTATTGTGTGGTGGGTTCTATTCCTTGACTATTATGCCCTCTATTCACCTAATACTACTTATTTTGGAATCTCTTAAACTCATTTATCAGTTGGAGCTCAGAAGTGATAGAGAAAATTACATCGGGACGCGACTAAATAACTCAATATTGCCAAATCAACACATATTGTTGTATATTAACTATATGAAATATTTATTATACAGATGTTACAAAATTTCATGCATCTTTTTCATTTTTCTTGCTCTATATACTCAGGACAGGATCAACAAATGCATGTAACTCCTAACTTAATTTGTAATGTCAAACCGTTTTGGGAATAAAGGTATTTTTTGGGAGTGATAACTTCTGCTCTCTTTTGCCGTTGCACTTGGTGTGGGCTAAATTTTTAGTGAACGTTGAATCAATTTCATCTGAGAAACCGATGCTATACCGCATTAAAAACTTCAACAAAAAACGGCGAAGACTGCTTAATAACTTCTTATTACTCTAAAAAAAAAAATATATATTGTAATGCAACGGAAAGTTTTCTGGATAGAAAAAAGGCGGGATGTTTGATAGGTATTTGTATATGACTAAATGTCTTGCAATTGAATGGGTTAATAAGTGTACTCTTTCTTTTAAATCTTTAAACACTTACTGTTCCTTTTTGTTAAAAATATGCTTAATTTGTAGGTAAGTTCTTTCACTTGTTACCTATTTATTTTTGTTAATACATATTATTTTGTAAGTTATGTTAAGATCTTGCATTTGTAATATTAGTTTTATTTGTTTGACAGTTTGAACACAGTATAAAGAGTGGTTCCTATAGTTAACTCACTCAACACACAATAAAAATGCATCAGCCTTAAGCGCTGACAAAACATATGCGTAAACACGAAAAATGAGAGTGTTTCTGCTGTAGGTATGACCTTTATACTGTGATTTGATTAAGGATACTATTTTCAGGCCAGGCTGAAATTCAGTAAATAACCAAATGGAATTAATGTTGAAGGCTTTAAGCTTCATAAATGTAAACTAGTAGAATTTAAGTTTTATAATAATATGGGAAACTTTTGCCATATTTCATACATATAAGCTAAATATGTGTATATGGATACCTGCATTTATTTTTTTTTTAAATTTACAGTTCTTTTATTTCAAAGTAGTGTTTGGTATAAAGCAGGAGGGTAAATAATTTTTCATGTGCCTAGTGCAGTGTTTTTTTTTACCTTTTTTGTAAACTGGTAAATACATGGTATTTTTAAATTCTCAAATTGTCACAAGAATGCCGGTTAATATGGATGTAACTTCAAAGTATGTATGGTACGTGAACCATTAGCATGAAAGCTATGGTAGTGTGCCTTTTCCTCCTTGATTCTAGACATGCTACAAATATGTCACTATAGTAATTATTAAATAAATAAAACCCATAATTCTTGGTATCGTTCAGCTCAGGGATGTGCAATAAAATACAAAATCAGGAAAATATATATTTTAAACATTTGTTTTCCAATTGAGATAGGTTAAACAGGTTACTAATAAAATGGCTACCACTATAATATAATTGGCCATGTCATTCTCAAAAAGAATTTTCCAGATTTTATAGTGTTTTCAGCAGACATCAAACTTTATACAATGAGATTTTTTTTATATTTTGTTTAAGAGATGATGGGGTCACATGTAGCATCAACAGCAACAATTTTAAAATTGCATAAACTTTCTAGTGTTTTTGCTCATTCTATTATTTTGTTATAATCTTATTGTGATTTGTATTGTTTATAGTTTGTAGTCTTAATAAGTATGAATAAATAAAGTTGGAATTGAAAAATGGAACTTTCTATTTATAAATAAGTAATAAATAACTACAGATATGTCACTCGAACCATTTTCAGTATAAAATCCAGAACACAAAAGTCCATACAATGGTTAAATGACCTAAGTTGAAAAAATAAACTTCCTATTGCATTATCGCTGATCAAAATGGTGTAAGTTTTGCCAAATTGGTAGCGCTTTACCTTTCGAAAATTTTATAATAGGAGGTGAGAAACAAAAACATGGATATTATCCAGAAATGTTTCCCAATACGTATCCATCAGCATTTGTATTAGGGATGTTAGGCTACACACTCGAGTTTAGGCGACAAATCCATACTTTGTGTTATTTTTATAAGGTTATTCGTGGTTTCATCGAGAATCCTGTAATACTCAGTGATATTGGTCTCTTTGTTCCGGACCTTCGTACTAGAGCGCGGAAGCACACGTTATTTAAGCGGTTAGCGTGTCGTACCGACGTATACGAGTATAGTGCGATTGGGAGAGCAGTCGAATTATTAAATTCCATTTCCGCGGAGATTGCTATTTTTGTCTGTTCGCCCAATGGGATTAAAAATCTGCTTTCTATTACGCCGTTGTAGGATCGGCGTGAATTATTTATTTGTTAATGTTTGCCTGGAGGTATTATTTTAATTTTTTAGCTTAGTATGTTTATGTTATTGTTTTTTGTTTTTAATGCTTTTTGTTTTTATTTTGGTAGTTTAATTTGTTTTTACTTTAATTATAATGTACACGGGGAAACCTGTTAAATAAATAAATAAATAAATCATATTGAGTACTCGAACAAAAATGTTTTTTTTTTTCATTATCCAGTTTAAAAAACTGAATTACATCCTTACCCAGCCTCAACTTGTCGAAACCAGGCTAAAAGTGACGATATAGCTGACCATTTTAATCAAACAACATTGACAATCCAAAAGTCGTTGGATAAGTTGGAAATGGTAATAATGGCTATTGCGTGAAACGGCATCTTAAACGCTACCAAGCAACTAGCGGTGTGATGCAGTCGTCTGATTAAGACCTTAACACGGGATATGCCCTTTTTAAAACGTTACACGGGTATGTCCAAGCAATGCGGTTCACATTTGCAGATATTGAAGTAAAAGTTGATTGACCAGATTGGCTGTGAAGAATATCAGCAACAAACTTCAGTACGACATAAGCGAAATACAAAATACTACTATTTCAGCATACTAAGTCAAAGTTTTAGAAAATCAAACGCCTGGGCAACATTTTGAAATTCTGGTGTTTATTGTCATAATTGATAATGTCTGCATTAGCTAAACGCATAGAAGAGTATCGGTGACTTTGGGAAACTTAGGCAATTAAAACCTTTTACAGCAGAAAAGATCTTGAAAAGAACTTCAATTATTGTCAGTGTTTACCGCAGAGAAAAATTCAATGAACAACACTATTAGAAACCTAATGTATTTAGTATATTTTTATTATTTTATACAGGCAACACTAATAACCATAAACGAAGTGGTAAAGATGCCCACCCAAACATCAATTATTTATAGAACTTGTAAGAATGTGGTCAGGGTTGTCCATAATTGAAACAATAAGTTTATGTTTTCGCATATTTATTTATTTAAATTCAAAATATCAGCGTACAATAGTTTTTGTGGCAACGAGTTAACATAACCAGAACCAAAACAAATAGGAAAAAAACATAATAAAATCGTCCTAGCAAAAAAATTACAAATCATCAAATCTCAAAACAATAGAGGTAAAGAATAAATAGTCCTTAAAATTAAATCAGGCCAGAATCACATAATAACTATTCCTTTTTTGTTCATTTGTATTTTTTTATGATGGAAACAGGTTCTTCTGCACGGTCAGATTTTTTACAATATACTATCTAAAAATCCCTATTTACCCCACCCATAACAATGATTTTATCCACATCAATGATTTTATTGTTAGAATTAAGTCCGTAAATACCATAAAATGTATGTAAAATCTGTTGTTTATAATGCTATAAATAAATAATAAATCGAATTGAATGATAACCAATTCTGCAGTGTTTTCATGTTAATTATATACTTCTTAAGCATTAATAGAAAGTTTTCGCAAGTATGTACAACAAAGATAAAACAATTCCTTAAAAATCATTGGGGTTAGTTCGGAGTTGACCCGCCAATAACTCGCAGTCAGCTTCAGTTTCAGTCAGTCAGCCATATTAAAATTAGTGTTGCCAACAATTATAGTTAGCAAAATTTCCCTTAAACTGTGTTCGAACTCGAACCCTAACTAGTCATATTGTTTACGGTATTCGTAATTTTGAATCTGTAATCTGCACACGGATGATGGTAAAGTTAGGCCGTATAAAGTTACCCATAAAAACATTAAACTATGAATTGCTTTTTGATATTTACCGACGTACGTACGTCGTTTTGGGGTTTGGAGTAGGTGTTTTAATGCAAACTTCACACTCATGAAAAGTTAACATCCAACGGTAAGTTGCCAGCGTTGACGGTTCATACAAATTCAAAAAGTTTTAGAATTACCAAGAATAAGTGAATATAAATATAAAATGTGTGTATCATAAATTGCATTTTCTAAACCAGTAAAATTGAAAATCTATCTTTCTCACGCCACGTAATGTAACGAACCAAGACCAACTGAACCAGTCTACCGGGCAAGCAAACAACCAAAATAAACGAGAGCTGCTAATTTGAGCGACTCCGTTACCTGGAAGCAACACCGACATATACTAGGAGAAAGAAAGTAGTAAACAATAATATACTATTAAAAGTAAAAAAAGTTACCAAGGCTACTAGAATTATTTATAGACTATTAGAACTAAAAAACGAATAACAAGTTTTGTATATTTTGTGGTGTCCGTCACTATCGTGACCCATCACTAGTGCGGCACCCACTTGGACGGAGCGACCACCGCGCGCTCTTTATAATATTTTTTTTTTTTTTTTATAAGTTCTTTATTTATAAACAAAATACATATTTAATTTGTTTGTTCACAAAACTCTTGCGGGTTTTTATGTGAACTCATTCGTTCCTAATTTAACTTATTTAATAAAATTTATATATACAAAACATATTCAATCGAGCTCGAACTACCGCCGCGGGTAGGCGCATACGAGAAATCGACTGCATCAACTCGTGACGGTACTTTCCTAACTAAAATACAATAAATTTGATAAAATACTAATAGTGTTAGAAAATGATCGGAAACTGCTTTAAGTGTCATACTAAGCTACCTTCCAAAGAAGACGATTACCTTAAGTGCCACAGTGGATGTGGAGTGACATACCACTTTAAGTGTGGTCCCGATAGAGAAACAACTCTAAAAAAACAAAGAGCTACCTGGATCTGTAAAAACTGCACCGAGGGAACTTCTAGTCGTCAAGACTCGGGTGCTAACATCCCCGCCCTGGACCACTTGGAGGAGAGAGATCTGGAGAAACTATCGGTGAAGGACCTCATGATTCTCTTCAATCGAAAGTTTGATATCGTGTTTGAACTGCAGCGGGAGGTGCGTGAACTTGCTAATAATCTTATAGAGTGTAAACGCGAACTGCAGGAGTTCAAGCAATCTACTGCGGATGCGGCGGCGCGGGAGCAAAACAGGGAAGAAGCCTTCAGCCAGCTGAACCTGCGCGTGGAACAACTGCAACAGCAACGTATCTCTAACGAAGTGGAGATCTTTGGCGTGGACGTCGGACGCGGGGAGAGGAGCGACCTGGAGGTGGTTGAAACCATAGCAGCCAAGCTGGAAGTAGACCTGACGGGGTCCTTAGAACGTGTCTATCGGAAGCAATCACGAAACAAGAACAAAAGTGATACGTTTGTGCTGAAGTTTAATTCTTCTATAGCAAAGGATAACTTCTATGGTAATAGGAAGAAAAACCTCACCAACGAAATTTTCAAGACTGGTAATAAAAATCGCATCTATATAAACGAGCACCTTACTAATTACTTTAAAAACCTCCTCTGGAAAACTAAAACAGCGGCTACAACCTCTTTTAAATTTATATGGTACAAAAATAATAAAATTCTCTTAAAAAAATCCGCAACGGATACAAACACTTTAAAAATCTACTCAGAGAAAGATTTGTATGATACACTGCCCGCAGGAAATATTTAATTTTCTGCACTCAATAACTATAAAAACTGTTTTCTTACTCTTATAAGTGCTAGAGAATTATATGCCTTACAGCTTTATTAGTAATGTAACGAATAATAAGTATTCTTGTGCTGAGGAATGGCTAAGTGACATAAAACCTGATTCCCGACATAACCTAAATTTAATTCATTTAAATATTCGCTCGATAATACTAAATTTTGATAAACTAATTATATTTTTAACAAATAGCTTAAGTAAAATATCTATAATAATTCTCTCTGAAGTAAATATAAATGATAATCAATTGCCTCTTTTTAACATCCCAGGTTTTACGAAATTTGCCAATTTGCGACAAAATCGAAGAGGAGGTGGATTAATCGTATTTGTTCGTGATGAAATTAGGTGTATGACGTATTTAAAATATTATAACTCGCATGAAAACTTAATTGCCAAGATACAGATAAATAACAAAACCTTCAATATAATAGCCACATATAGACCACCGAATTCAAATATAATACAATTTTTAAAAGACCTAAAATTACACATTGAAACAATACCAAAAAACGAGACAATTATATTTGTCGGAGATACAAATATCTGCCTAAAATCAGTGAAGCCGAATACAAAAAAATACTTAGTATTACTGTATAAATACGGTTTTGAATCATATATAAATGACTATACACGAGAAGAAATCGTTCTTAATGATCTAAAAAAAAGCTGCATCGATCACATATTCATAAAAAGTAGGTATCTAGATATTAAACCGGGAATAATCCAAACTAAAATATCTGACCACTACATAGTGGCCGTTAGCATACCTCTGGGCCGTAATAGTGCGTCGCCCCAAAAAATAAGTTACAATAAAATAAATGAAAAATTACTCTACGAATATTTCGAAAAAATCAATTGGAACGATTTAGCTATAAATCACAACGATCCCGACTCGTTATGTAACGAAATATGCAAAATATTCGACGATGGTTATCGCGAAGCAACCGTCCAGCTTACGCGTACTAACTACAGTCGGACGGACAAACAGTGGATAACAGTCGACTTGGTTCGAAGCATGAAAGAGCGAGACAGACTCTTCCGACGCTGTAAAAATGCTCCGAATAATATTGATTACAAAAAGCACTATAATAATGTACGCAATAAAACAAACATCGATATTCGCAAAGCAAAAAATAAGTATTATTCAAAATTGCTTCTTGACTCGAAAGGGGATATGAAAACTACGTGGAAAATATTAAATCAAATATTGGGAAAGCGTCAATCGAGCGGTGACTCTAAGATTGTCAATCATATGATGATCGGTGAGCTTGACGTGGCAAATAACTTCGCAATAAAATTTCAGGAAAATGTCACTGCAACGCGAATTGTATGCAACACTCTATTATTGAACAAAAGCCAATATATATCGAATTCTGATTTCTCAATGCGTATGCCTCTAGCGACAATTGACGATGTCAAAAATATAGTTTTAAACCTAAACACAAACAAAGGCCCAGGCATGGATGGAATTAGAGTTCGCGACATAAAAATATTATTTGATAAAATTAGTCCGGTATTAGTGTCATTAATAAACTTGTGTTTAAAAACGGGTAAATATCCGGAGGTACTCAAACAGTCGATCGTGCGGCCGATTTACAAAAGCGGCTCGCACACAGAGTACGGAAACTATCGACCTATTTCTATACTGTCAGCAATCAATAAAATAATCGAAAAATTTATTTGCGGTAAAATACAATATTACCTAGAAACCTACAGCATAATACGACACGAGCAATTCGGGTTCCAAAGAGGGAAATCAACTACCGATCTATTATTAAAATTTTCAGACTATATATTAAATGCACTTAATAATAAACAACATTGTCTAGTAGTTTTTATTGATTATGCGAAAGCATTTGATACACTCAATTTTAAAAACATAATAAGCTCGCTGGACTCAGTTGGTATCAGAGGACCCTTACAAGACCTTCTTAAAAATTATCTAGAAAACCGTACATCTCGGGTGAAAATAAACAAAACTCTGAGCGAATGTAAATCTCAAAAAACGGGCGTTTCTCAAGGTAGTGTAATCGGTCCTCAAGAATACATCATATATGTTAATTCTTTGCCACTTATTGTGAAAAATTCAAAAATACTCGAGTTTGCCGATGACACTGCGTTAATCGTGACGCATGATGACATTAATGTAGCGTCTACATTATTACAAGAGGATGTTGACAGCTTGCTCAAATGGTCACATGACCACGGACTGAACTTAAACGTTTCAAAAACCAAACTGATTCACATAAGGTCTTCCCAAAATAAATCATTATTAAACGAAGTTAGTATCAAGGGCCATACTCATAAGTGTCTACACGATATTAAACGCCAATGTGATTGTCCCTCAATCGAACAAGTTGACCAGCATAAATATCTCGGTTTGATCGTTGATTGTCGTTTTAATTGGAAATATCAAATCCTGGAAGTATGTAAAAAACTAAGATGTCTACTGGCCAAATTAACTTTGGTAAAAAATAGTCTCCCCTCATCAATTTTAAAGGACCTTTATCGGTCCTTAGCAGAGCCTATAATTATGTATGGACTGCACATTTGGGGGAACTCATTTCATACATACATCCAGTACATTGAAGACCTACAAATACGTATTATAAAATTGTCGTTAAACAGGGAAACAAAAAATCGCATCCGGGAAAACTATAAAAATATCTTTAGACACTCTAACCTGTTGTCTGTTTTCTCATTGTGGAAATACAAAATTGCCCTTTATTACCATGCTGATAGTGCTCTTAAAATCCCGGTAAAACACGAGCATAAAACAAGACAAGTAAGCAAAAAAATGCTTTCTGTCCCTAAATTTAAGAACTTATATGGCAAGCGGCAATCATGCGTGGCGGTCCCCACTTTATACAATAAATTGCCTGGCGATATTAAAGAGAGTGCTACGTTAGCACTATTTAAAAATAAATTTAAAAAATACCTATTAGAAACACATGTAAAATAATTATTATGATATAATATGTACCACTAAAAGTTGAAAATAACATCTGTGCTATGTGTCATGTTAGGTTTTATATTATTTCTACTGTTCTGTTTTGTTATTCATGTTCCATTCTTGTTATGCCAAATCTACCTTGTCCAACAATTCATGTACTTATTTATACTTATTAATTATGTATTATTAGTTAAGAAACTTATTAAAAGGACCTGTCGACAGTCTCTGACTAATGGGTCCTTGCTCATTTTGTTTGTAATAAAATAACTATGTTGAAATAAACGCCGTTGTTGACGGCATTGAACTGAACTGAACTGAATATTCACTTAAAACACTTTTGGCAATGATGAGCTACACATGACGGTATCTATCCAGACTGCCAGAATCCAGAATTACCGCTTGTAATTGGTTAACGATTTACTGGAATAAAGAACTGTATTTAATCACGTGCTCTTTTCATGTTACTCGACCTAGCAACTCCATACCATAGTAACTAGCAACGAATACTACATATTTTATATAAAAAAAAAAAATATTGAGCTGTGAAAAATCATTTTCTAAGACTGTTTTTCATCAGAAGTTCAGTTATTTTTTTATATTGATAATTACTTTTAGCAACTTTTAGAATTGTCATTAGGCATTCATAATAGGGTGATCTGACAACACTAAAATAAACTGTCACTTCGCTGTCAGTGTCATTCTTTATTGTGAGACAGTGTAACTGAAACCGTCTTTTCTAAATATTAGTTTTTAAAGATGCCTAATTTTGAAGGGGAGAGGTTAAATGTTGTTGTGTCACATATCAACGATCCGTCTGATTTCTATGTACTTCGACTTAAAAATATATTGATAACTAAAGAAGTATCTTCTATTATAAAGTCGTTCTTAGAAAGGGACCCATCTTTAATGAAGATTGTGGACGAAGAAAATATTGAAAGTTGTAGAAATAAAAGCATCTTAGTGGTGGAAAAATCTGATACTCTGTACAGAGTTCAAATCAAAAGTACAAATGTCGAGAAGAAAAAATGCTCAGTGTATTTTATGGATGTCGGGAAGATTCGAAACGTTCTTTTAGATCGTATTAGAGCACTGGACAAGAAAGTTTTTTCCGTCGTTCCAGGGCCTTTTTTATTTAACTGTAGGCTTAATTTGGGCGTTCCACACCAAGGGCGCTGGTCGAAGGAATCCTCAAACGCTTTTAAATCTCTTACGGGTGCCAATCACCTTACAATGTATGTGCAATCCAGGGTTGGCACTAAATACACATGTGATCTTTATCGCCAAAATTGCAACATCAATTTGGAAATAGTTTTAATGGGATTCTGTTCAATTGTGCCCCCACCGGCAGTCCATTTTACTTCCAAAGTTATGGTCCAGTTTTACAAACCACTTTCATTGAGTGTAGGCAAAATTGAAAATGTTTATGTAGTGAATTTCGAAAATATTGATTCATTTCTGGTCACAAAGCCATCGTTGGCAATGAAATTTATTGATATTACTGAAGATTTAAATGCGGAATACGGAGAAAAAACATTTGAAGGTCCCTTTGATTTTGTGGTTGAACAATCGTGCGTTGCTTGTAAGTGTAAGCTTGTCCTGGAGAATTATACGTGGCGAAGAGGGCTTGTTGTGCAAGTGAAACGTCGCTGCGTTAGCGCAGTTGTTTATTTGGTCGATGTGGGAATTGAGATCAATGTAGACTTTGAAGACATGAGACCCTTGAAACCAGAACTTTTACTTTTAGAGGTGTTGGTTGCACGTTGCAGAATGACTGCAGATAGTTTTCTAAGAGACAATGAAATAACGAGATTAAAAATAGATCTGCCTCTCACCAAAGGATATCTTACATTGATCGAGCGTATAGGAAATATTCGTTCTTTTGCATCGGTTAAGTTAACAATTCCTAAATAACGTTTGCAAAGTAATTGCTATTGGTGTGATTGACATCAATTAATTCAATTTTTATTTCAAGCTGGATTTGGTATTTTGGTATTTAGGCTTGGAGATTTTTATATTAAAAATCATAAGATTTACTATGCCTTACTGAGCAATCTCAATTAATTTATTGTTTGTTTTTTCTTTTATAATAGCCAACAATAGTTATATTGCTTTGATCATTTTGTGAGTTTATTTTTTTCATTTACATCATATTTGTTTACATGTTTCAAAATTACATGACTTCACTTTCAAATTGGACAGGAAATGCAGACCCAGACCCCAGTAGCGTTAAGTGATCATCATGTTTTACCATGAAATTATAATAATTGTCAACATAATAACTTATTATTATTATGTTGACAATTTTGGAGTTGTATTGCGAATAAATTTTAACGCAATTACTGCCCGGCTCGGGGAAGAGATATTTTCAAATGCCACGTCAGAACAAAAGTCAGACGTGGCATGTGCATTCAACAAACAAACATTATTCCAAAGAAATAAACAAATTAAGTTTTATTAAGGTTAAACTTTATTTTCAAACATATTGTGCATTGTGGGTATAGTTATTTTCTCTAAATGAAACATGAGTACATATTTTGTTTTATATGTATAGGGTGATGATTTTAGAGGCGTGGTTTTCAAGAAGAGATAAAACGCATATAATTTGATGTTATGGTTAAGAATTTAGTTTTATTATAAAGATAAGGGTTTGCCATTATGTTTTAAAAATGATTTCGGGTAAGTGGCCGCCGCGGCTGGCTCGAACAAATTCCAGCCGAGAGGCCCAATTTTCAACCACTTTTTGCAGCAAGTTGGGCCGTATGTCAGCAATAACGCGCCGAATATTCTCTTCCAAAGCGTTAATCGTGTCCGGCTTATCTGCGTAGACAAGCGACTTCACATAACCCCACAAAAAAATAGTCCAGCGGTGTTAAATCGCACAATCTTCTAAATTTGCACTATTTGCAAACGTTGTTCAGGAGTAAGTCTATTCATTATGAAATGGCAAACCAAACTGAGCATAAATCAAGTGACAGCTGTCAAAAACACCAACTACGAAAAAAGTAGTGCCAGATTGAAAACCACGCCTCTAAAAAAAACACCTATATAAAAAGGCACAAAAACTTTCACTGTAAATTGTCGCGGAACTAGTTTACCCAGAGGTTTAACCACACTCTACAAGGTATTAATGTCCGATTACCCTGCAGGATGTGCGCCCAAGGCATACAATGTGTTAAATGTCTTATTGAATACTCTTTATTTGAGTAGCCTATCTGTGAAGCCTTGTTTATTTGCTTTTAGCTTTAATGTTATACTTAAGTATGTTAGTGGTAAGCATTGATAGGCAGAGGTGTCATTAAATATTGGTAATGATAAAAAATATTATTAAAGCTTTTTTACAGTGAAGATGGCACCTAAAGAAGACGAAGTTTGAATGTAATAACATTGATACAAATTATTATAGTAACAATGACTCGCAATACGCATCGACGAGCGCACGCTCGATGGAGCCGAATAAATGCAGTATAGATTAATTATAATGTGTCTTAATTGATTTAAAAACAATATAAACGAATAAAAAATAAGCAACCAAAGATTCAATGTAGGATTAGAGAAAATGGAACCTAGGTAAATGATATTGAAATAAAAAAATGAAAACAAAAGATAAAAAGTACATTTATAACTTTAGAGGGTTTTGTATAAGGTGTGACATTTTGGTGAGCAGTAAATTCCCACCGATTAAAATATCCACTAATAATAATATGCGTGAAATGTATTATGGTTTATTAATATTAAGTAGGTTAAGTTAAATTTGAATGGAGAATATTTAATTGATTAAACATTTATTGGACCAGTGGCTGTAATTGTATTAAAAAAGGATTTATTATAATTGTAACATTAATTTAGTTAACAATGTGTGACTGTACTACATAAATATTATAATAAGGTTAACCATAAATTACCCTAGTATGGAAAGGCAATGCCTTAAATAAACTGTTCGAAGAAAATGTTCCAAATATATTTTATCCTAGTATGTATCTGAACTTTTCTGGGCTAGCATGATCAGCTAGATCCCGAGCGATTTTTACTGTAATTTATATAAAATACATATTTTGTAAACATACAAATATAGATGTGGGAACACAGGGTGGACAGGGAATTACTGTTACGCAGTTACGACAGACCTGTTTCCATAAATGACTTCATACAAATTTCATGGTTTCTTGACCCCTCTTCGTCTTTGTCACACGGTTGTCACATTCATGTGACTCTTTCCTGTTGTCACATTACACAATTTGTTTTTTTAAATCTAGAACAAATTTAGATTAAAACAAGGTTCTTAACTATTTTTATTTTAAAATCTTTCACATTACCAATTTGTAGATTTCTAAACAATAAGTAGTGTCTCAAAATTAACAAAATTTTACACGCCAAAACAAACAGTTATATACCTCTAAATATAACATAGAAGGTTCATTATTACATGTTAATGAATATATCATTGTTTTGAATTTTTTAGATACCACGAAGCTTATACCTTTTCCCACCTCCTCGACATATCATGTCTTACTTTGGTGACGGCCCTCCCTCCTACTTAATTTATGGATGACTCCTAATGACAAAGGATTTAAAAAGGAGGTATTCATAACAAGAGCATAAACAACGCTTTGAATAATCTATCATGACCTTTCAAGGTATATAGTCTTTTGAAACAATTAACGACTGCCTATCTGACGGGACTACACGGGAACAAAAAAATATGACCTCATGAAAAACTGTGGGACACAGCAGATCAACTGTCCTGGTGGCTCAGCGGTCTAAGCGCCCGCTTCAGACTTAGAGGCCCATGAATAGGACAGTAAGGTTTTAACCTCAGTAGTTCCATTCGGGACAGGTCATATTTTGCCATTGAGAATATTCTATGTCTGCGCAGGTATATGGCCAGGCTCTGCAGGTGGTAATTATGGCACCTTTGAGAAGACTAAACTTTGGTTAAACTTTCTTGATAATAAAGTAATTACTCAACGAAATGATGAATACTTTTTTTTCGACATACAATACTCACAAAATAAATTTAAGAAAGGATGTAAATAATAATCAACTGACCCAGAATATTAAGTCGTAGACTAAAACTAAAACTCAGTCAGTCACCTAACTAAAACTAAACTAAACTAAAATAAATAAAAGATCCCTTCCAATATTCTTAATAAAGCTGATTGGATTTTCAAAATGAACACCCATGACCAGCAACACCATTTTCTTGACAACATCACGAGCCAGTCGCTGTTGGTTGGTTATACATTTATTGTACTAGAGTATTGAACTATTACTACTGCTCTGTATATGTATGTATATTGATTCTTAAATAAGAATAAATAAATAACACCCTTTCAAGTAACACCCTTTCGAATAATGACCTCACTTAAACTAATAAAAGTATTATTTCGGTATCACAGTTAGGCGCGTATATATACAATCAGCTCGGCCACCGCGGCCTATCCGCCTTTCTGAAAAAAACATATTAATAGATTGCGAGCATCACATCGAAAGCGGTCAAGCCGCTAAACTGACCGTTAAGGTAGGTGTGGCCTTCCTGCACCATCCAAGCCTAAACACCTTACTTGAATGCACGTGAACAAAAACCACTCTGGCTGCATCATACCACACCTGGATAAGAGAGACTAGGTAGTAGGGTGAACGTTAGGTTGTAAATCCTCAAGTTGTTCTTCAGTTATTCCCCGAGTCCCCGTCAAACCCAATTAATTTTACATTTAAAAACTCAAATCCTATACTATGTTCTCTACCTTTTCGGTATGGTCAGTGAATTTATAGCAATATACAACACATGTAATATTAAAACATTTAACAATGAAAAAGCAGTTGATTTTATAACCTGATTTTTGTTAAACTGATTAAAATCTCTCAACTATACATACAACACAAAACAATTTTCACACAAGCACTGCATTTTTCATCATCATCATTTGTATTTCTGTTGGGAACTGCATGGATTCACTGGAACTTCTAGGTCAGTATCTGCAACATCAATGACGGGCAGTTTAGATATTATGAACTTGGTGGTTCAACTATTTTGAAGAATTGCCCTGGTTATTAATAAATAAATTATCTTACTTTACAGAAATTTGAGTATTTTATAGGCCATGTTTATTCACATAGTATAGGAACCTATCCTACCTATTTAATATACAATAGTCGTACATCTATGTGTATAGATAATATACACAGGTTCAAAGAACAAAGTAAAATATAAATCTTATAGTACCTATCTACTATGTAAAAATTGTCAAGAAAACAAAATATTTTTATTAAGGTTTTTACAAGATTTAGAATTCATTAATTAATATTGCATTTACAGTATCTTACAACACCCTGTGTCTCAAGACCATTTCTGATAACTGAGCCAGGTGATAGACCCTGCATTTTCAGGTATACAATATGATATCCTCTCTTACGTCACTAGATTAGTAGGTAAGTGTGACGCAATACAACAAGGACGCACTATCCCGTCATGTGTGTGCATTTACAGTTACCTCTCCCCGCTTCTAAGGGGCGAGTGCGTATGTACGCTGATAACGTAAGAGTGGAACGGACTCCGGCTTGAAAAATAATAAATTTGGGGCTGAATTAGTTTTATTTAATTTTTTACTCATAATAGGGAACACCAACACCATTAAGGAACACCATTAAGTCTTCTGGAATTTTCTAGGGACTTAGAATCTTATCTTACTTAGATTTATATCTTATTTTCTAAAGATATGTTCAGCTATGCTGCCTGCCTATTATAAAATAATAATAATATTCTAAATTAAAAGGAAAGTATTTTGAATATAATAATTAGTGTGACAATGAATTATAGTATACAATATTACAATACAATAGTAGTATATTATACAATATTACAATACAATAGTAGTATATTATACAATATTACAATACAATAGTAGTATATTATACAATATTACAATACAATAGTAGTATATTATACAATAATAGTTGAATATTACAAGGGAACAATTTGTTTTGATATGGCCTGGGCAGCATATTCAATAAATAGCTTGAATTAATATTACATATTACTTAAAAATGCCTGCCAGTGCTCTTAGGTTAAAGTATTTTTGTTTGAGTGGCTAGCTATAGCACCCCCAAGCCGTTGCAACTACTCCAGACAGTGACGGATAACGTAGGTATTCAAATTATTCCAGGTGATCAAAACAGGATGACAGAAAGGAACAAAGAACGTGTTTAGTACCTTTTACAGGCGTCTGATGCTCTTTCTTCGGACCCCAGTTCAGGGGCCTGCGGCGCCGTCTGTTCGCCCGCGCCTTCTCGAGGAACTCAATCATGCGGCGGTAGGGCGACCTGCGCACGCGGTCACGCTGCGGCGTCAACGCGTGGCGCCTTCTGCTCGCCCACAGGCTCTCCAGGCACGAGCTGCATGACATGGATGGACTTGCATCGCGTGGACTTCTCAAATCTGACGCGGCGCGATTATCTGCGTTCGAATCGGGCTGGAAAATAGACGCTCATCAATATGATACAATAATTCGATTCGCTTACTTTATATTCTTCATCAGGTGGTTGACGTTTGAAGGTAAAAAAAGGGGAAATGAGAAACTACAAGAATAATTATTTGAGGTGTTTTCATTTCTTGCCCTAGGCGATGATGATAAATATGTTATAAGTCAACACCCGAATTAAGTTAAAACCCGTTATCCGTGGTTAAATCTAGTTCTGACGAAAAGCTTTTGTTCCCTGAAGGTTTACACTAAATTGAAACAAAAGATATGGTAATTAAAGAAATGTAAAGTATGTGTTATTTTTATTGTACACATTTTAAAATATACAGCGTTTGATAACATTCACCTTCTAAATAACGAATTAGTAAATTGTAGTTTTCGACTTGGACTAGGACTTGGGACTTTGGGGGGGGGGGGTTTAATTGTAGTTCTGTAGAACTAGAATTAATCAGGGAAAACGGGTTTTAACTTTAAAAAATATATAGATTATTCGAAATTACGCACTGACCTCTGTCGCGAGGCGGACTCTCATAAACGGCGATTGATTGACTATGAAGTTCTTCCCAAAAGGCGTGGGGGTTTCCTCGTCCGGATGCACCTGCAATCTAGATTGGTTAACTTAATTAACTTTTAGCAAAATTTTGATATAAAAAAATAACCAGAAGAATGACTAAAAGCATGAAAAATGCAAATTACAAACCCATGTTTATTTTTCAATTTAACTACTTTATTAGTCATAAACAAAACAGAAAATATATAAACATTTTTGTAAGCCAATCTTATTAACCTTTTACTTACATAAAAATCTATCGGCGTTCGGTTTTTTTTTAATTAGAGTTACGACACCATAAATTAACATTTCTGGTTAAATATTAAATTCTTCCAATTGCTAATTAATTTCTGGTTAAATATTAAATTCTTCCAATTGCTAATTAATTTCTGGTTAAATGCCTGCACGCTATACAAGGACCTCAAGCCATTTCAATATTGCGATCCTATGAAATCCTAAAACACCTTCGAACACTTGTGGCCCATTTACAACCACGCAGTGTCACAGTAAATGGTACTAAAATAAGAGCAATATTCTTACTATATGTATAGTAAAAGTAATAATAACTAGCTATTAGCAAAAATCATTAAACCTGATGTCAGGTTCGTCATAAGTTTTAGAAATGTGGCGATTTCTAGAGCGATGGCTGTCGCTTGGGTCGATTTGAGGGCGGTGTTTGTAACAATGGTGAGTATTGTCTTTGGACCTGGAATTATATTTTAGACTCTGACGATCGCTTCTGGTTATGTCCATCTGAAAAAATAATTAATAAATCTACAATCAAGTAATCAAGCGTAAGCGTAAGGCGCAATCAAGTTAACAACTGGTTGTTCTAGGGTGGGTTTTTTTCCTAAGGGCAAAGTCAGTGCAAGTTTCTTCAGCAAGAGAATAGTATAATTCTCATAATTCAAACCATTCAAAATCTATGTTTGTATGGCTTTTTAAATGTTTTGTTTGGTGTTTTAAAATAATTCTTCCTTAGATAAATTGAGCAACTTTGCAAACTTAATATGGGCGAACGGCTGTGTATTATACTCGTAGATAAAAATAAAACTGATTTTATTGTTTTTAAATTGCTATAAAATATTTCACCCATATTTTTTTTTGAAGTAGAAATATCATTATCATACCAAGCGCGTTATGTTCGATAATTTTGCAAAAGTTGTTATTTTTTTGACATCAAAATAAAATTTGGACAAAATATTTTTAGTACTTTAAAATAATCGCGACAGTTTTCCTTAGGATTTTGTTTCAAAACTCGTTTTCAGACGCTTGTTATAAAAAACTAAACACTACAAACATCGATTTTGATAACCTCTTTTGTAATATTTAATGTTCTTTGACTAATTTTGGGGTATGGGGTTTCGAGAGAGACGCTGGTTTGACAGCTTTCTGGACGCCTTAAATCAGTTATATCACCCATGATATCGGCCATGATGGTTGACAGTGGGCCCAGCGCGTTGTGCTCCATTGATTTCCTTGACTGGTAGGTTGAGAGCTTAGATGCGACCCAAATCATAAAAAAGCTTTTTGTATGAACACAATTATAAGGCTGCGACTTTAGAATATGCTATTGAACCACTAAATGATCGACGAATTATAAGAGATACCATATTTTTATACGATACAATTAATAATAATATCGATAACATTGATTTTCTCCAAAATGTGTCATTCAACGTCCCTTCACGTAGAACGCGAGAATACCGTCTTTTTTCAGTCCCGCGATACAAAACAAACGCTATAGCGGCGGTCGCTCGAACGTGTCGGCAATACGATGACTTATTCTCCTCGACAGATATATTTCTATTAAACAAATAACCTTTTCATTGCGAGTTGCGAAAAACCTTAAATGCAAAAAACATACTAAATTAGCAAAACAAAAAAAAAATAAATAAATAATAAAATAGTAATCTTTGGACATCAATTTCAGTACGTTAAAAAAAAACAAAATATATATATGTATATATTCATATATATTTCTGAATTTAGAGTGCTAATGCGAGTGTAATTTAATTTAATTTTAATCTTTACATGTATCTCTGTACTTTTGCGAAAACCTGTCATCAGTTCTTTCTTTTTAAATTATACTGTTGGTTTTCCAAATAAACGATAAATAAATAAACTTAATCTAAGGGCGATAGTTTAAACATTTATGACTTTTTATTTGAAGAACGTAATATGCTATACCGTCCCTCGACGGTAGTCTCAAGGTCAACCTCCAGTCCACTCGTGTCGACCGCACAAGTCAGGTTTTGCTGAGCTAGAAGTTCATCGCTTTCCCGTACTCGTCATAGCGACAGTTCATCGTTTGTTGCACACGACTTCAACAGGTTTCTGTCTTCAAGCACGTGTCCAGAATTCCAGCGAAGTCGATTGGACCTCTGTACCTGTGTTTTGCGTCATACGTAATGACACGAACTGTCCCCCGCCGAGCTCGACACCTGGATATATAACCGCCAAGGAACTTGGCAGACTCAAGACTCAACGACCGAACCAGGAGACAGTGTTGTACATGATAAAAAATCCTAGATCCCCATAACTAAGCCCTGCTGGAAACCTAGGATGGGAGAAACTGTCGCTATTAAAAGCTTTCAGCCGAACCCGTCTCTAACTAGGCCGATAATGGACCGAAGGGCCTAATGGTCTACCGACGTCCCTCGCTTCGCCTCGTAGCTTTTTACACCCGCACACAACCTGAAGAAACCACTCCATCGCCCTTCATGGGAAGATCTGAAAAGGTCCTGACTTCGTACCCAAGAAGAACAGAAGATGTCCCATAAACGCCGGCACTCCAAGCAGAGCATTTCCAACGGCGCTCCATAGCCCTGTATTCCCTATACACGGTATAAAAAAATCAGCCCCTTGTAAAAAAGGGGATGGTGAGATTCCAAGAACTTGGCAATCCAACAGAGGTAATTGCGCTAGTAACTAACACCTGCCTACCAACGGCAGTCAGACATATTTCACCGCGAAAGTAACCAACCGCAGTACCGTTTAGTTAATACGGAGTTAGATATTTATATGTAACAGAGCTAGTTTTGTGAACGGTACCCGTAATAAACTTGTTCTTTAACCTGACTTCACATCAGTCAGGGGTCGTAGGGATGGTAGAGATGGTACACGGAGTACGGGATAGTGTGGTGTAAGTTTACGATACCTGTACCTGTACCGATATTGTACCTGTGATGATATAGTATTTATATCTCTGTCGATCGCCTTGTATCTTGTTAGACATTCCTGTACCATTTTCTTGACTTCGTTCAGCTCAGCCTTTTGCATCCGTAATTGCTCCTGATTTAAAGATAGAATTAAATAGAGGTTGCATGATACATTTGGGATTGCCGTTATTTGTGCATGTGATGGATAATACTGTTGTTATATTGTTAATAATTATCATTTTATTTGTTTCAACGTAACAATGTTTTTGTTACCAAAGATACTGTCAAAACAAAAACTTACCATAATATTCATAATTCATCGTTCAACTTACCATATTTAACAAGTATTACAAGTTTCTAATGTAGAGAGTTTCTAATGCCGAGGTTGTTGTTGTATAGTATACCTACTATAAGAACGTACGGCGGTACACGATATGACTTACCGTGATGTAGGTAGGAACATATTCGTGCCTATACTACGGTGGAATACTAATCATAAAAAACGAATTAATTTAGATGCGATAAATACTGTGGTACACCTTAAACGAGCTGTCCCTGTCCGAAACTTTGCCGAGGACCTGGTGAAACTTTCCCATCAGATCTCCCCACATAACCATCATTTTCTCAACGTGATGAGGGGTGTGTACTTCCGCCTGTAAATTATATAATAAATACTGACAGTAATATCAGTTTTGAGTTACCATGAATGATGTGACTACTATATATACAAGTTTAAAATGGAAAACATACTATATCAGGAGGAAGATATACATCATGGTTTCTCTGATACGAGCGGACCTTAGTAGACCTAAATCTACGCCTGGCGTTTAGATTACGCCTGCGTTCTCTGTGACTGCTCTGACTGGGACATGCGTTATTTTCGTAGATGTCCTTATCAACGGGAGCCCGTTGGTGTCTCAGCGTCCTTGCCCTCTGGTGGAAGCCGAGGTCACCAGGCTCAGTATAATACCGAATGTCGGACTGCGAGGCCAATGGACCCATGTACAAGTCGGGGGATTGTTCCATCATGTGAATTCTGCAATTCAAGAATAAGGTTTGTTAATATTGGCGCTGTAAGAATGTAGAAGTAAATGGATCCAAGCAATAAGTTAAGTGGTCGACGAGTGCACATTAGGCGCTGGTGTCTTGGGAACTGTTTTATTATCGGGAGCTCTGTCGTTTCCCTGGTGAACTGACGCACGGCTGTTTTGTACTGAATAAAGTTTTCTTGAAATGTTGTGGCTGTTTCCGTGGGTTAAATAGATACATACATGGGTTTTTAGGTTTTTTATTTTTCGGTTTAACCCCGGGCTGATTCCTCGTGATATTTTTAGGTGGAGTGGGCGCGGTTTTACCATAGTTTGTAATAATTTGATCTAATTTACGCGTTGGTTTAGTATTTTTGTTTGTACATTTATTATTGTACAGACCTACAAGTTTTATTTTTGAAACCGAAACAAATTTTAAATAAAGGGAACATGTCACTGTGAATAACGCCCTGGAAATAAAACTAAGAATTTAGAAAATTTAGATAGTGTTAAATAATGGCCCGCTTCGCCCCGAACTGCCGACGCGTCAAGTGCGATTAAAAATAAACTGTTTATATAATTTAATTATTTTAGTGCGATTTTGTTTGGGGTCGCCTTAGCATGATGTCCTATTTTTGAAATTTAAAAAACTTGAACCTTTTTTTCGTGAGATCGGTTCAGTTGTGCCCACCGAAAGGTGCAGAGTGAATAAAATATTCCGTGATCACAATAACATGGAGATATTACCGTAAAATATTTGGAAACTAATTTATTTTGATAAATAACATTTTAATGACAATGCCTTACCAGTTCACTCTTTAAATGTTTTGTTTTTTTATTGTAAATTAATGAATGCTTTCGATGCAACACTTTCGTACCGTTTGTTCAGCTTCGAAGCCTTGTCTGCAAGTTCCTCGAGATGTCTGTGAATGAAATTGTCCATGTCAGATTCCTCTCCCGCCGCCAGATGGCCTTCCCAATGGAGCACGGTTGACTGCGAGTCGCCCTTCGAAAAATTGCATTTGCTTGGTAACTTGTTATATAAAATTCTTTAATTTGCTCAATTTGGAAAGCCAGCATTGTTGAGAAATATCATTGGCTAGGTACCTACCTAGTTATTTACCTACATATGTACTACACAGTGCCGGACTAGCCATATTGGCAAGTTGGCAATTGGCGAGGGCCCACGTGCCCAGGGGGCCCTGAAGGCTCCTTGACCTAGGAATAATGAATTACCAGATCTATTAATGTAATATTATACATACATTTAGACTGATAAATATGTATTTTTTTATTTAGAATAAGTAATAAGTAAATTCCTTTAAAGTGTAATAATCCCTTTCAGCATTCATAAAATAATTTTCAACATAAATAGGTACCTACTTGCTAAATGTCTTTCTGTCATTGTGGCAGTAATTTTTTCTTTATTTTTGCCAGTTCAAATGATTCTCGAAAAATTGTAAAATTCCTTATTTTTTAGAGAATACAAAATATTTAAATTGATAATTAGATAGCCCTTTTTGTCAGTCAGGCCGAAAGCATCGTTTAGTCACAGTATAGATCTACTCCCCGCGCGTCAGCCCGCGCACCACAACCTGCTTGCGCAGCGGGAGTGCGCGTACTGAATCTCTTATAAGCTGAACGGGTCTTCTCCCCCCGTTAAGGGTTTTTTTCTGCCGCAGGGGTTGCTTATCTCAAAAACTATTTCAAACAAAAGTTGTAGGCAAATTATAGACCTACAAAGAACATTCTGAACGGAGGTATGATTTTTTGAATTTTGAAAAACAACTTTTTCCAACTGGGATCAATGGTTGGTGCTTTTAAAAAAGTTTACTGAGATAACTTTTAGATCCTCATCCAAGAAATAATATAAAATTTAAATTAATTCCATATCTTATATACTAAGAAAGTTATAGCAATATATCACTTTTTCGAAAAATCTTCGCCACTATGGTCTGATTTTAACATTAACGAACTTGACCGAGATTTTTTGCCTTTAAATTTATGTATCAATTTGAAAGTGATTGGTGTAAAATTACTGCAGTTATCGTGTCCATAAGAAAGTGATATTGATAGATAGATAGATATATAAACTTTTAAACTGGGGGTGGTTTTGGGTTCTAGGGGATATGAAACGCGAAGATATGTCGAAATTTCCCGGAAGTTATGACACGGTACCCATTGCAATAGCTAACTTTCCTTATGAAATCTACCTAATATGAGAGAAATGGTGAGCATGAGCTTCAGATAGGTGTAATCTTAAAAAGGATGCATATGCTGCATGTGACGTACCACGGGAGTGTGGGCAGACCATTCTTCCGGTCGGCTTCTGCTGAATCCGCAGGGCTGACGGCAACCTGAAGGGCATTTCACGATGTATCTGCGATATATAAAAAAAAATATTTAAAATATGGCTCGTGTACAAAATGTTTTATATAATAACTAATAATGAAGTGCCGGGTTTTTCCTTTAGTCAAATTAAATTACCGTGTAACTATTTATTCATTTATTTAATTCTAAAAAATGCTTATTGTTACAAAATAAAATAATGGTTAACAACTTATGCCAACCACAAACATCTTTAATTTAATATATACAACGTGAACAAGTGAACAACTTTAAATAAGTGGTATTTACAATTATAACCAGATATATGTCAATGCATATATACTTATAGAATGTGTACAATAAGGTGTTTGTATATGTGGCGGTGATGATAATACTAGCACGGTATACTATTTCTGTTAATTGAGAGTTTTTTGATGGTTAGCATAAAGGCGGAAAATGAAAAGATCGTTGGTATATATAGTTAAAATTGTGGTTAAGTACATAACTACGTTTTTACAACACGGTTTATTACTAGGAACTAGTAACAGCGGTTGCATCCCCTTTGCTTTATTGTATAAATAACATTTTGCATTAGAAGTAAATTTTATGAAATTACCAAAAAATCAAAAGTTTTCGACATATTTTTTATGGTCTATTTCTATAAAGATAATTCTAGCTCTGTAGACCTATTCTAAGGTTTAAGGTCTAAGGTGTATTCTAAGGTTTTGTTCTCTGTGTATTGTACCTCTTAGTTTCTTGCCTACATATTTTAATCTATCTCATTAGCACACGCTTGTCACGTTTCATCGCCTCATGTCCGCCCCGTTATTGTCTTCATGATGAAAGTCATTCGGCATTGTCCTCATACCACAGTGTCACATGGCCGCTTTATATTTTATGTAATTAAGAAAAAAATCGGTACCTCGAATTTTTCCTCGTTAATTGTGAGCGATTTAAATATGTTTCTTTTGGTTTTCTTTGCGTTGATGAGGTAATTTTGTGGTTTTCTGAATGGTCCTGTGCTGATGACTCCATGACGGTATTCTGAGCTACGGATCTGTAATAAATACAATACAAATAAGTAAATAATACAATAGGACTTGGTGACGATTGCGCCATAAACCCGAAAATTGGTTATTTTCACAAGCGATAATACTGAATTCCATATACCTCTAAGATTGAAAATAATTTATAGTATTTTTGAAAATTTATAGTAAGCAAATTATAGAGAAAAATAATCAAAATATATGCTTTAATAATAGTTAAAGGATATTTATAATAAAAGGGGGCACTAAAGAACGTTTTACTATCAAAACAACGGGAAACAAAAATGCGCGAAAAAATTAACGTAATATTTCTCGTATAAACTGAAGCTAGTTGTAGAAATTTTAGTGTTTAAAATAATTAAAATTATTATTTAAATTATTGTAAACACTGAAATTGACTAAAGTGGATATATACCCACTTCATATAAATAAATTGAGTTTATTTATGAATTTTTGCAACGAAATTTTATTAAAGTAAACGCCATTAGCATAGGTACTTATCATATTCGCTCTCCAATAATTATTAATCACGCTCAATCTCACATCCTACACTTGCACACTCCCTTACTCCCTCCCTCTCTCTCTCTCTCTCACACACACACACACACACACATACACAAAACCTTTAATTGATAAGAAATAGGAAAAAATAATTTAATGCGCAGTAAAGCGCTGAGTATGAATGTATTATTTGGTATGGATGAGGCTTACGACTTGACGCAACTTGATGCCATTATTTTCCCACAAACACCAACAAATTGAGGGAAGAGGAGTCCGCGTCCCCAGAGCGAGACAGCCAATCGACGTGCGAGCGAAACAGAACGGGCAGCTAAGAAGACACGCTGAGCAGCTCAGAGCGTCCGATGCCTCTCGATCCGAGCTACTCTCAAAAGATGCAACTCACTAATCAATTAGGATCCGGAAAATAATGAAAAATAAATGAAATCACGATACGCACTCTACTTTTGTTTTTGAGGTCGTGGGCGGCGCATTAGCGTTCTCGAACCTGCCTTCCTGCCTGCCTTCCTTTCGACGTGCTTTCGACCTAGCTCGGCCAGGACCTTTCTCCATCAACCTGACAGACGCAGGCTTATCACAATGCGGAATCTACATATAAAAGGAGAGAAATACTTTTAACATGCTCTTACTTACTTTTTTTACATATTTTGGGTCCAATATAGTTGTTTTTTTTTAAATTATATATTTATTTATTTATCCATCCATATAACAATACAGTAAGAAAACATACATAATTCCATTTTTTTAAAAAATATAAATTTCTAGGTCTTACATATAATTAGCTATAGAAAAGAGGTTCAGGCATATTGGATTATAATCTCCTCACTAGGCGTAATGCCTGTATCGAAGTGATAAATATTCGAGGCACTCAATATTTTATTTGGAGATACTTCAAAATATACATATGTACACATATGCATGCATCCACATATAAATATATATATACATATATGTACATATTTATTTATTGCATTAATGTTATATTACTATTAGATTACTATTACAAAAGATATTTATTTTCATAATGTATACATACTAAAATATATAAATACAAATAATAAATACATCTAATATAATATAATATAATATGAATATACACACAATATAATAGACACAGAATATAATACGTCCACATTTATGTGTTCAGGTCATATAGTCGCGTGGATTAAAGTTGAATAGATTACTAGCCTATATAGTTAGTTGATAAAAGGGAAACCATTGTACTTAGACAGTAACCAAATATTGTCTGGTAATCAGTTCGAGTTTCGTCGGGAAATATGGATTGATGAGACAATATCCAAATCCTATGACTAGGTATTTTCGAAGATATAGACAAAGGAAACAAATGGATAGCCGTGTTTCTAGATCTGACGAAAGTATTCGATACGATCTCAAAACCAATTTTGCTAAAGCAGCTATTAGTCTACACTCAGGAATCATTGGTACAACGTTACTATGGATGAACAATTTATTAGAGCATAGTCATAAAACTAGAGTAGAGAGCAGAAATTAGAAATTATAAAAATGTATAAACGTTTTGACAATGTTCCATGGTAAAATGGTAAACGTTTTAGTTAACAAAATTTACACCAGCAATCCTGATTATATTGAGAATATAAGTGATTTAAAATACTGACAAAAATTAAAATAAACTGGCTAATAGATAAAGGAATACAAGAGTCAGCTAAATGAATGGAAAAAATATATTAATTTTAATTATATCAATACGTACGTCCCTTTGGTTTTATTTCTTAACTTCTTCACAATTAGTCTTAGTGGAATTTTGGCATTTATATAAGGTTTGTGTTAGGCCGTGATTCCTTTGCAGATCTGACTTGTTTGTCGCTTCGAAAATTTTATGTAATCCTCCGCTGTCAACCTAAAAGTTCATACAATGAACTTCTCGAACGAAAAACGATGAAAAAACAGGAATTTGAGCATAGCACAAAGGAGTAATATTTATAAATCTGATTATAACCCAAAAAACTGACAAATCACAAAAAAACATAAGAATATCTCGAAAATAGAATTGACATCTGTAGCATCTCCGAAAACATTTAAAAATAAATAAATAACAATGAGAATATTATACTACAAGACTCGTTACGTCAATTTAAAAGCGAAATTGAAGCAAATTGCAGGGAAACGGGCAACGTTACAATATTATTTATTTATTTATAAAACATGTTTCTGCGTGTATTTATAAATAAATAAAAATAAGGGATTGCGTACATTAATAGGTAATGTTCTGGGATCTGGTAAAATAGTTCAAACATAAAAACAAATCTCATCGAATACCGTAGGATTATCGATAAATCCTTAAAAAAAGCCTTAAAAAAGTAGGTACAACAATGTATGGACCTGCCTTCTACCCACGACCTACCATCCCTAACACAAAAGCAGATGGATACTTATTGGGATACATTTCAGGAGCAGAGGTATCTTAGAAACCTCTTTTAAATTTGAATTAGCTCTAATATAACTTCGTGAGGACTCTAGTCAATGAAGCTATAATTATTCTAAGATACTTCTCACGAAATACAGTCCCCATAGAAGAGAATAAATGCTATTTTTGGCTTATTCAATGATTTATCATTTTATTGGCACGGTTTCGAAAATCCAAATTAAATGTTCAAAATGGCTCGATTAAAACAATAACCCTCGATTGCGATTTTTGTCGCATCTGTGAATCCTTCACATTTGCCTCATCATCCAGTTTCTAAAAAAAAAAAAAATACGGCTCATGAGAATGATGCCGACACACATTTCGATGCATATGGTAATTCCATTATCCGCAAACCAAACCAGGAGACGACTTATGTTATTTATATTGAAAACAGTTTTTATTTACGTTTTTTAACGTTTCATTAACACCATCTATCCCCTGACCCTAGAGCAAGCAAATTTAGCTTGTTTAAGGCCCAAAACAGTTGTTTAAGACAATGATGCCGACACACATTTCGATGCATATGGTAATTCCATTATCCGCAAACCAAACCAGGAGACGACTTATGTTATTTATATTGAAAACAGTTTTTATTTACGTTTTTTAACGTTTCATTAACACCATCTATCCCCTGACCCTAGAGCAAGCAAATTTAGCTTGTTTAAGGCCCAAAACAGTTGTTTAAGACAATGATGCCGACACACATTTCGATGCATATGGTAATTCCATTATCCGCAAACCAAACCAGGAGACGACTTATGTTATTTATATTGAAAACAGTTTTTATTTACGTTTTTTAACGTTTCATTAACACCATCTATCCCCTGACCCTAGAGCAAGCAAATTTAGCTTGTTTAAGGCCCAAAACAGTTGTTTAAGACAATGATGCCGACACACATTTCGATGCATATGGTAATTCCATTATCCGCAAACCAAACCAGGAGACGACTTATGTTATTTATATTGAAAACAGTTTTTATTTACGTTTTTTAACGTTTCATTAACACCATCTATCCCCTGACCCTAGAGCAAGCAAATTTAGCTTGTTTAAGGCCCAAAACAGTTGTTTAAGACAATGATGCCGACACACATTTCGATGCATATGGTAATTCCATTATCCGCAAACCAAACCAGGAGACGACTTATGTTATTTATATTGAAAACAGTTTTTATTTACGTTTTTTAACGTTTCATTAACACCATCTATCCCCTGACCCTAGAGCAAGCAAATTTAGCTTAGTTGAGTAAGGCCCAAAACAGTTGTTTAAGACAACAATTGTAAACTTAATGACTAAATAACAAAAGTAGACAACGGAAGTAAAGTAGATAACAATTAACAAAAAATCAGGTACAACAAAAGTTGTCGGCGCATAATGCGCGCGGTGGCTTGCAAGCCCAATGTACTGCGACTGACTGCCTGCGTCGCTGGCGGATCGCCCGCGCGCCGTTCCAATGCGCGCCTGCGCAGGCGCCGACCAATGAGATGCGCCCGGCGGCGATCGCACGTCGCCGGCCAAAACGACGCTGTCAGCCGCAGTCCAAATATGTAGAGCCGCTACGAGTTTTTCCCTTATTTAATACTGATATTAAATGATTGAGTGGATATATTTTTCACGTCGAATTAGTATGATAATAAGCGTGACATTAATCATTAATGAAACACGAAAATAGTTTGTTCATTTGACGGAAAACGCCAATCGTTTTACTTAAGATGAAAAATATTTTTTTCTTTGTGATTTTCATGATCTTTGCGGCTATTCAAAATGGTTAATTCAAGTATAGTGTGTTAATAAGTATTTTTGTATCATACTTAACTAAAATTTAAACGGTTAATAAATTTTCAATAAACTTGGATTAGGCACGCGGTGCGCGCATACTATAGGTGCGAAGCAGAGGTGGCAAAAAGGTTTACAAAAGAGTTTACTTTAATATTAAATAACATATAATTTCAAACTTTGCAGAGATTAATAGTAATTCAGTGTGTTGGCCATATTGGAGCAAAATATTTAGCACTGGAATAAACGTATTTATGGAGGTTGGCCACCGGTTTCTGATCTGGTCGTAACCTTTTGCAATCCGTGCAGTGTCTTCCGCCGTACTCGCAATCAAAATGGTACCTATTATGTTATTATTCTTAATGAATAAGTTATAATAACTATATTAGCGCCTTTTATTTGCCGTAGAGATATCAGTAAAACTTCGTATGGGAGGGAGAAATCGAAAGTTAAGGGAACTTTTGGCCGAATAAGGAATAAGGAACCCACCCTGGGAACTACCTGAAAAAAATATTCTATATTCTATTCTAAATCTTATTGCCAACTTTACAGCCAAAGCATTACTAAAATATTTCCAGGGAGAGATTTATAAAATGTACCCATTTTTTTTCACAGCTGCTCAATATCGTCCAGGCGAACAAGATTTCATCCAAGAAAAGGCTGACTTGATATCAAACCCGGGTAAATATACGAACGCGTTTTGTTTTTCATAACTGCCTTTTTATACTTATAATATTATTGAGTTCAATAAGCCTGATAAAAGAAACTCCCCATAAGCCAATTTTATTATTCTTAGATACTCATATTTATTTCCACATAAATAATAAAATCAGTGATTATTCTCTAGGATCTCTAGGATTAGAGCTAGAGTAGACACTCTCTTTTGAATGCCGGGAAGGTAGTGTTGAATATATCGATGGCGCTCAACATGCTAGTGCTCATATATACTTACAGTATATATGAATTCTATGCATAATTCGTACCCGACCGTGACAAGATAGAATGTTTAACACTGGCGAGTAGGTTTAGATGGAATCCGGAAATCTATGAGCCCCAGAAGATTCGAGCAGTCGATATGACCATTGACAGTTTTATATAAAAGCACATTCGCGATCTTCTGATCTTCTGATTTTATGTAATAAATACTGTGTAGGTAACTATAATGATAGATTTAAAATACTAAATAATTATATTGTGATAAGGAAGTTCTGTTTTTTTAACAATAAACCTAAGTAAACTTGGCCTTAGAACTACCTCTACTTTGTGATAAAGTTAGTTTTCATTAAAAAACCAATGGTGAATGATTTCCAGATTTGATATGTTTTTGTTTCCAGGAGGCATAAAGCTGTTGTCCAAGCATAAGAAGGAGGCTGAGGTCGAGGCCAAACCCAACCTGCTCTCCGTGCTTTTGACGATGAACTCAATGAAAAACACCAACCTTTGAAACACCAATAAAGGACAGTGAAATATGCAAATAAATAAAGTAGTTGTTTGACATAATTAGTTTATCTTTTATTTTCAATTGAAAGACGCACAATTAGTTAGGTATCCTGGCAAAGAAAATGGGTTGAATTTCAATAACTAAATTAAACGTATTTGCTTAAGCAAACAGTCCGTAACGTCCTCGGAATAGGTCGCGTCGTTCCCCATCTCTAAGTAGAGTCTGCGGTATTAGGAGCCAATCGAAATGTAGCTACGATGATTTCACGAATAAACATCAAATTTATTCGAAATTTGTAGAATTTTTAAGGAGCACATACAAAAGCACCTATCATATTTAAATATATGATTGTAATAGGAAGCGATGAGCAACACTGTAAAATGTTTTGTTATTTAAAAAAAAAACTTTCGTACTTAATTTGCTTTAATAAAATTTATGATGAATTGAAAGAATTCATGATACTGTAACGAGCATTAGGTACCACATTACAAACAATACCATTGTACTCGCAAGCACAATACTGTACTCCATTCAGCTTTGAAAACTTTTATGATTAATGTTCAAAATACAGAAAACTGGAATATATAGGTTGTATATATCTTATTTAACTTTTAAGGGAGGGAGTTCAACAATCCAACATTTATCAGCAAAAAATATAGGAAACATGTTTTCCAATTACTAGAGGAACGAATTCTAAATGAAATAGAAACCGTTTCAATTTCACCTGGTCTAGGGGAGCAGCGAGCGACCTAGGGCGCTGGGTCGGGCGGGGACGTATGTACTTACTTAAAAAAAAACAAATTGTATTTATAATATAATTATTTTACAATGATTTTTTTTTCGTGATACCAGTTTAGTTGTCGATATAGATCGACCGACCCCCTAAAAGGACTACAGCGAATAAAAATACATTCTGTATTGTTTATAGATCATTTGTGACACAGACTGGTATAGCAAAAATGGCTGCCTCAACGGACAGCTGATCTGCGTAAAACAGAGAATTACGCTTTCCTTTGAGGTAAATCATTTTAGAAACCCATAAAATAACAGTATGTCGTATAGATAGATTTATTTAAACAACTTTTAATTTTTTTGATTGAGCTTTATGGATATAATAATTCCTTAAAATTATGCTCAGCGCGAAAGCATATTGACAGGGAAAATGACAAATTCGTTGCTATGGTTCAAACTGCCGGATTCACACGACGTTATGTCCTAGGACAGTCCTTCAGGTCGACGCATTTGCCAGACGCCTCATCCAAGACCTTTGGTTCATCGCAGTCGCATCTTGACAGGTCACAAATTGCTCCCAGGTCAGTTGACACCGGTTCTTTGCAAGTCTTCTGCGACCAGGTGGGCGCGTCGCACGAGCTTGTGTACGAGTGGGTGCCTTCTGAGCATTCCTCGACGCCTAAACAGTTCCCAAAGTTAATTTATAGTTCTTAAAATGCATTATTCACATATATATGAAGGGGTCAGAGCATAAAGGTGTCATGTACCAAAATTCATCGTTTAGGGATGGATAGAAGTGTTGTGATACCATAAAGTAACGAAGTCGATACTAATATTAGTAAATAAGAGCAGCATGTGTCCTAACAAAACATGTAAAAAATACTCTAAAATAATTTTAATAAACGACTTTAATTTGAAGATATGAAAACAAAGTAATTGTTTAAGCATACAAATTTATAAATTATAATTTATAACACGTTTTTGCCTTTTCCTCGTAATTACATTTTTGTAACATATCGCCTTTATCCACTGAAACCTTACTATGTAGGTCAATTATAGTTAAAAAATATGAAAAAAAAACATCGCAATGTGATCGTGCTAAATATTTTGTATTCTATGAAGACAAACTAATATTTTATTAGGAAAAATGGAAATTAATAACGAGAAAGTTTTCTAAATATTTTAAATATTTCTTTAGCAAAATATTAAATGCATCCAAACAGATTGGTCACAATAATTTTATTATAGAATAAATTCACTAAATCATCATAACTGTAGGTTAGTTTTCAACCCGCCAATAACGTAATGAGGACCAGTTGACTTTTTTTAAATGCATAAATATAAACATCTTGTTGCACAAATATAAGATATTTGGTCAAACTCTTGACGACTGTGTTTTTTGTTCGATATGATGAAAAATTACGAAACTAGAGGAATTCAATGTTAAGCTATTTAAAAGATGACGTCACTGTAAGCATTCACTGCACGCATATCGCATAAAGACTAAACTCGCCGCCTAACGTCATACCTAATCATGACAATCTTTTTGCGAGTGTTATTAACTTCAAGACCTAATAACTTTTAAATTAATCACACGATTTATGTTATTAAAAAAATATCCAGAAAAAATCCCATTATCAAATGTGATAGTTTTTATTAACTTTATTTACTTGTTCATGATTTACTGTTGTCATGTCAAGTAACGCTTTAAGGGTTAGACACAAATTTCTTACAGTCAAAGGGGAGAGTTGCATCTCGAAGAGAATTATGATTATTATTTTTAACAGGTATGGCAGCAGCTATACACCTGTATTTAAGTGTATAATTAACAACATATTAGTGTAAATTCTTGATAAGTGAATAGTGGGAAGCTGCTTAGCCGCTTAAGATTTTGAAAGTTCCAATAAGATCACTTCTAGAGGCCTTCATAAGTCTTGTTACATGATCTTTAGCAAGATAATCAAATTTTAGATATACTTTATCATGGAATCAAAGGTAACACTTACATTCCCCCTCAATAAAGATACAGCCGCGATGATGGCTCGCCGCGTAACACACGACTGCCCCGAGGAGTATCAGCGTCAGCAGTGTATTCATTTTGTCGTTCCTTTAGTCCAAGTAGCTTACAAATCGAGGGTACTCTTGCAACAACACGACTGTCCGAGATAGAGTATGGACGTGGCTTTATAGTATCATCGACGACTGCATTTCCGAGCATTAACTGCACTTCGTAGAATTTATTATAATAAATGTATGATTTATGTATGATTTTTTATTATATTGCCATTCAAGAGCGACATTACCTTCAGTAAACGCATAACAATTGCAATAAACGAGACGCTACTAAAAATCATGAAAGGTTTATTTTATTGTTTTTTTTATTAAGTTGCAGTGCACGTGATCAGTTAATCTATTAGTGAAACTACGCTCTGGCTAGCAAGAAATCTAACTTCACCTTCGTGCCATATACAACCACCGATAGTGGTTAATTACACTGAGGTCCCTGGCTATTGGTATTGAAGTCCGTGGGAAACTCAAACCAAAAAAATCGTCGCTGTGGAAGGCATTTCATCTTATAAACGAAATGCGGAATCGATTTTTTTTTAAATACTGCTTGAAAAATATTCATATTAATATCTGTAAAATAGTCCGAAAATCCTCATGACAGGTTTATAAAAAAATATTTTAGGTTTTCATGATTTTAAAAATATTAAATTTACGGTTTATTACATAATCCGTAAGAAATTCTGACACTTTACTTGAGACGAGCGTTTATGACGTTATACGCGTTATTATAATCCGTAAACTCTATATTTTTAGAAATATCAATTTATAAAATGTACAGGCGTACGTCGTAACTTTATGGGGTAAGTCCTTCCTAAAACGGTATTAATAAGAGTTAAACCATTTTTTTTAATATTTTAAATTAAGCTTTGTTTTTTTTAATGATTCTTTGTTATTATTTCTTGTACGCCCTATAAAAATTCTGGCCGAATTAGGTTTACAAATGACGCGTGACCAAACTTCCACCAGAGCGTCACACAAAACTCAGGTGAATAAAATCACTATGTAAGAATTTATAAATATCTTTTACGAGACCGTAACAGTTATACGTCCATTTTTAAACATTTGTTTAGATAGATAAGATAAAAGGTTATGATAATTCTCTATTTTATCACGACAAAAAATAAACGACTGCATTAAGTGGATCAGTGGCCACTGCACAAGACATGCCTATTGTATGACAGCGCCTTCGGCATCCAGACGGCGTGTACCAGGGGAATTCAGCATGGGTCGCTTCGCTGCCCATCTGTTGGTTGGTAACTCGTTGGAACGCGCACACTCGTTTGTTATATTTTTTTTCATTTCTCTTTTTATGGTCACATTACAGCGTAAAATGATCGGTATGTAAATCCTACTAAAAAGCATACATTTTAATAACATTACTTAATTATAGATTGACGGCAATTGGCTAAGAATATTTGAAAACCCCTATAATATTATAAATTAATGCCATGACCAATCACACTATGAACCAAACTCTCCCACTAAGCCATGCCTGTACCTACTTCTAAAAAATAAACTGTTAATAAATATTTGTAAGGCATGTATTCAGAAAAGAATAAATAAATATATGATTATTATTATTATTATTATTATTAATTCATATTTGTTTTTCGTGTTCTGATCTAGTTTTTATACAGATCAACCTTTTAAAAGAGCAACGTTAAAAACAATCCAATCTGTATATGTTAACGTGAAAATATTACTTTCTTCGATAACGACTAAGTTTAGTTAAAAAGGCACTTTAATTGGCATAAAACATAAGTAACTACAGTACCGTACAGTACAGTACTACAGTATAGGGAAATATAAATATATATGTCAGACCTATGACAGGTTATCTCGATAGTTATGTTCATATTTAATAATAACTTGCTAACCTCGAAATCGTACCTACCCATTGTAAACGAAACTCACATAACAGTTATACGTGGTTTCATACTGTGCTCTTCACTAATGTGATTAACCCTGCATCACTAGGTGACGTGTCCAGTGATCACCATCACTACTAAAAGTGTTTGCTTTTAATTTTACTGTTCCTGATTAAATCAAATTACTGTAATATCAAGGAACTATGCTACTCGAATTATTGTCAGGAGAGGGTTATGTATATAAATATGGGGGGGGGGGGCTAAAACTTTTAGACCGGTTTGGATGAATTTTATAACTGAATATTCCTAGAGACCTCGAGGTGTTTATGCGTTATTATGACCTAGTTCATTCAGAATTCAGTAAACAGGTTTTGTCAGAAAAAAAAAACCATATTATATTTGCAAAGATAATCTTATATTAGAAAAAATACAGCTAACCAAAAAGTTAAATATCATTTTTAACCCAATTTAGTTGAAGCAATGTTGACCCTTCGAGAACTATGATGTGACGTATCACACAGTTTCATTTTATGTCGCTTCAAATGTGAAACGACACTTTACACGTATAGAAACTTATTATATATTTACAAATACATAAAAAAAGAAAAGATAAAATACAGTCTTATAATACCATTCCAATTAAATCCAATACATTTCAAAATAGGAAAGTTTTTACAAAATAACACTAAATCTAATTTTGTAATATTAAATAGGTATCTTAAGTTTTATTTTGTCCGATGTTAACAATGCAAATATTAGAAGAGCGATGATAAAACAATGGTTATTTGAGTTAGTAAGTTCGGGCTTATAAACCCTTGGTACCATATTAGTTTTATGAATTTAAAAACAATATTTTTTTTTACATTTTATTATTTGGATCTATAATCTTATAATAATATTTTGTAAATCAGTTAAAATTGGTATGGCTTTTAACTTAACAGGGTTAAGTGACTACAAATAATTGAATTGACTTGAAGACTGACTGCATTTAAACTGTTGGTTAATTTGACATTGGCCGATAGTTACATTAAATATTATATTGTACCTATAAAAATTAACATCCTTCGACATCGTAAACGCTCATTAAATGATAAATCTAAAGTTACTGGCCATTGTGATGTTATGTAGTTTCTGTTGCTATGCAGAAGATCATGAATTTGGCATCGGGTGTCAAAACATTAGCGGCAGATGTAAGTATGAACAAAATATTTTGTTAAAGAGAAAAATTAAACTACAATAAATCTTTAATAAATCGTTTTAATTTTAAATATGCGACGTCATAAGCATAATGCTAGAAGGAAATTCGATCATTTTGGAACGGCACCCTAAAATTCATTAATTCTTTTAAATAACAGTTTCATTTCACAGTTTCATTTTACTCTATGAAATATAAACAGAAAATACCGCACAGTATAAAAACAAGGCAAACAACAAAAGGAATTTTGGAAGTGGCCAAATTCAACAATGAATATGGCAAAAGAAGGCTGGAGAGAATTGTTCCAATTTTATTTAATAACCTTACGAGTAATATAAAGCAATCGAATAACTTATCTAATTACGTTTTAAAAAAAGAATTAAAAAAAATATATTGTAAATAGTATTTTTGTTGATGAATGTACTCGAAGCGACCGGTGTGAGATGTACTCGTACCGATTTCATTATAATTACACCGACGCGACTGGAAGTGACCGTTTTTTTTATAAATAAACAATTAAAGACAGTCTGGAGAGATACCGTCATGAGTAGCTCGTCATTGATAAAAGTGTTTTAAGTGAATATTGAATATGTTTTGTAGATATAAATGTTATTAAATAAGTTAAATTAGGAACGAATGAGTTCACATAAAAACCCGCAAGGGTTTTGTGAACAAACAAATTAAATATGTATTCTGTTTATGAATAAAGAACTTATAAAAAAAAAAAAAAAAAAAATTGAACCTTGTACAGTGACGTTTTAATCCGATTTCAAACCTATTTTAATTCAAACGTGATTTGTCAATTAAATTAGGCCATAGAATGTTAAATTTATGTTTTATCTTGTGGTTAATATTTTAAATTTAAGAAGAAAGTAATCTAATAATTATTGTTTAGTTTTTCTATAGGATTTATTTCCACATACTTATATGACACCTATAACCTATATATTGAAGGGAAATATTCACTTTGATCACATTTTCCAAAGCTGTACTTCGGATGCCAAAATGTTGCTATTTATAATAAAATTAATAAAATTTTCTAAAATGTCATTTTAAAAAATGATTATTTTGTTGGGCATTTTTTTGTTATTAATATACTATTATCAATAATATAACGTATATGTCTTATGCATATTTATATTCAATCTTTGAATTAAAAAAAATAGGTTAATTAAATTTTACAAATTGCAAATAATAAAAAATAATAATTCCAGGATTGTTAAATCAATTCAGGGAATAGTTTGAGTAGGTACATCGCGTCACACGCCCCACCGCTTGCTATAGGTTTTGATAAATTGGTTTTTCTCGTGATTGAACGATATTTTTTTACTTATTATGTTTCAGTTTACGCCACAATTTAGAGGTTTTGTTGTTAATAGCGAATAAAACTACACCCTGATATACGAACATAAAGATATCAAATAATTACATTTTAAAATAACATCTTTCCAGATGTTTATAATGAAATGATCATTTTTTAAATGATAAGTCAAGGACAAATTGATAATTTATTTGAGTATATTTCGTTCGATAGGTAAACCACGAGAATGCTTTGTTTAATTTTAACTAAAATACATTTTTATATACTATTCGGTTGTTTTTTTATAAAGCGACCTTATGCCAGATAAATTCTAATAGGTGAAATATTTTAATAGTGGCGATAATCAGCTAAAGATTTGCCAGAGGGCCGTGAGAGGGGATTAGTCTCAAGGACAGAGTACGCATTAAGGAAATTCGAAGTCGCACTAAGGTCAAACAGGGTGGCCCGAGAAGACCGTCCACTGGAGACCCAGGACAATTAAGCGAATAGTCGGAAAACCACAGCCGAGATGCACGAACGACATCCGTGCTCAACATCTGGCTATAAAGAGCATCCAATAGGAATATAGAGATATCCAGATAACTTCTCGGCGTTGAGTGTAGTGGTGTAGTATTTGAAAATCGGATGGACGCAGACCGCTTGTTGTAAAACTTGTGAGACAAAAATAGTCCGCTGGAAAGGGACGCCTATTGTTACTATCGTTTACCGCCAATCGTAATAGCTCACAAGTATATACCACTACCCTCAACGGCGAGAAGTTATCTGGATATCTCTGGAAGGAAATTGAGGGGACCTAGGATTGGATGGTGACCAGCTAAGAAAAAGAAGAAGAGTCAATTTTCCATCGTAACAGAGAAAGGATTCAAAATTGAAAACCAATAATATTAAATTAAATTTGGACTGGTTATCAAAATACAGTGGCGGATCGTGATTTATCTATTTTTGGGGCGGGAAATTCTTTTAAAAAAATATTTTTTTTGTGTGAGTTCAGGATCACTCAGAATTCACTATTTTCGACCTTGTCAGAGGTCCGAAGATGAACGGGAAATCCGTTTCATGTCGCTATTCGCGGTACCAAATGTATAGATAGATGTCTTATGTAACAATTTTCAAAGTAAATATTTGGTTGCCTTGGTTTTACATTTCTTAGGATTATCTACTTAATAAAATCTTTTGGATACATAAAACCAATTAGTGATAAACTTATCACTGTAACCTATTACTCTGTCGCCGAGTTATCAGAAGAAAAAAGACTTATCGGTTGTTGTGTTTTTACCAACCCAAGACAGGTCTTCAAGACATTATTTTGAAACATAGATTGTATAGTTTCAGTGCCGCACAAAAAGAGATTATTTATCAGAACCGTAAAATAATTTAAACTGGAAAAAACATCATGGAGACTTTTTATTTAGGAAATAGCTTCTCAGTACCTACTTATTTAAATCTTAGCGTAACGAATGAAGTCTCCCCAAGCCGATGTTATACCAATTTACAAAACAGGAGACGAAAAAAAAATAAATAACTATAGACCAATATCAGTAAACAATAAGTAAAATACTAGATAAACTGGTAGGTCAAAAAATCACGAAATATTAGAAATCAACATACTACTGTCAAATGGTCTTAGACCAAAATTAGGCAACAGCCATGCAATATTAGGAATAACGAAATTTATTTCCACAAATGTGGATTCAAAGCATCTAAGGGTCTAAGGGTCTAAGGGTCTAAGGGTCTAAGGGTCTAAGTGGTCTAAGGGTGTTTTTTGATATGGCCAAGGCATTTGACACAGTTCTTCAAGACAAATTGATAGAAAAACTATATAAAATAGGAATGATTTAAATATTTTTTTTTAGTTAAGATTAAGAAACCAGCAGATAAGACAATGACTTATCTGGATCTATAAATTGTAATTGTATATAGTTGAATAATAAAAGTTCCTTCTGGCAACATTGTAATTAAAATTGAAAATTGAATTGACAAATAGTTAATTAGAGAGTTAAATTAAATTAACGCACACCAACATTAGGTAAATAGTACTTTTTCTAAAAAAATTTGCTGGTATTTTCATGATACTGCTGGATCCACTAAATTAAAACTTTAAATATGTAATTTATCAATAATGACGCAAATAATAACGTTAATTGTGGAGTTTCAGTTATTTTTGAGAAGTCTGACTATACACTATATCAACTTTTTTTCCACTGTCATAATTTGTTTCGAGCCTTTCAGATCTATAGCAAACAAACTGATTTGAAAAAATTGAAAAAAAAGCAGTTTGAAAAATATCATAGCTTACTACTATTTTCAGTCTAGCCTCTCGCCTCAAGCGATGGTCAAAATGCGGCCCTGCTTAAAAAATATAAATTTAATAATAATGGGTACATCATTTGCTCTCGAAAAACAATAACATATCACTCTATATCAATAATACCTACTACACTAACATTGATTACCTATACCTAGTATGTGCAACTTCGTTATCTGTAAACAAGTATGAGACTAGTGACTGATGAACCATCGAAGCGTTATGTCTTAAAAGCGGTGTTACTTTTTCAAAAAATCGCCTTCAAAGAACTTTTAGAAAGCCCCCCCCCCTCAGATCGTCGAAGTGATGAATCTTTTGTTCCTGTGCCTGGCAGCGGCAGGTAGTTGCTATGCGGCGCACGAATTTGGTGAAGGATGTCAATTCATTGAAGGCGAATGTAAGATCTAAATGCTAATTCCTAATTCTATTAGTGTTGAGTGTGGTAAAGTGTTTTTTTATCCAACCATCACCGGTCATAGAAGATCTACTCACCACAACCCTATAGTGAATTACTTGATTACTTTTATATATGTATGGCACACATATATAAGAGGTGACATTATACATATATCTCGGGACAGAGATGATGAACTTGCTAACGAATTGCTTGAGACTCTTTACTTTATTTTTACTCAATATATCCACTGAGAAATGTAAACATAATTCCATTTTTTCTGTTGAAATTTCACATACCGTTCAAGAATTCGTGACCACTGTCCTCCAGAACCATGATACCTAAGAACAGATATTTTTTTTCGATTTTGATCATAGAAAAACAATTAAAAATAAATTGGACGAAAGCAGATTGCACTCACAAGGCCTATCTCCCATTTGTAGGTTAAACGGCTAGTTACTAAAGTGGATTTTCCTTTCTTAGGTTTCAAGAGATGTGCAAAAGGAACCCATGTGTACATAAGTGCATGCAATCCAACAATACCGACATGGTCAGAACCCACGTGTGAGAAACCAGTAGTTAGAGACCTCAGTACTATCTGCGACATGTCCATCTGCTATTGTGACCCACCAACCAAATTTTTAATGATGATTTTTCCCTATTTTGAAGGCACAAATTAGGCAACACGAAATAAAAAAGATACAAATAAAAATAGAATGCCAAAATGTAATAATATGCTAGATTTTTCAGCGGAAAATATATTTCCTGAAGAGTATATTGCTCTTTTGCAGGTTACAAGAGATGTGCAAAGGGCACACATGCGTATACGAGTTCTTGTAGTACATCACATCCAACCTGGTCGGAGACTACCTGTGAAAATCCAGTGGCGAGAGACATGGGTGCCATCTGCGACATGTCCAGGTGCGACTGTGACCCTCCAACCATCCGCGACACCATCAACAACAAATGCGTCCTACCCGAGGATTGTCCGGCGCCGGGAAGTAAGCCGACGGGACCTCCAATCGATGATTCATATTTATATGTGGTGGAGCCAACACCCAGGCCGCCAAATAGAGAGTCTAAGCCGCTAGAAGTTCCAAAAATACAACCCAAGATGGAATTCGGCGAAGGGTGTCAATATGTTAATGGTCGATGTAAGTATGGATCATTTAATTTATGTTTAATTATAAATTATATATATATGTATTTCATAACTCTTTAAATGTTTAACAAATTCACGATAATAATCTATTAATCTTGGAATTATAGGTGTTAGTCATATGTTATGTATAATATTAACTGTAAACTAGTTTAATTTCTCTGTTTATAAATCTTTTAATAAATAAATAAATGCCAACAAAACTATAATAACAAGCGACATGTGCAGTTTAAAACCTCCGTTCGGCGCATAAAAGAAATTAAATTGAAAATTTTGGGGAATAAAATTTTTTTTTATTAAGCGGTGGTTAATTGAAACAATTAGAATTTAATTCTTATGTTAATATATATATATGTATATATATATATATATATATATATATATATATAATAATGAAACTAATGGAAAAATGAGAATATTAATGAGACTGATAAGAATTGTTTTAACACTACATTACAGTGGAAACTATTTCAGTTTTTTCCAATCAATTCAATCAAAATACGTAATGAAACATGACAAAAATGAAACAAAATACTTAAGTAGGACTTGAGTGAATTAACCCCTTATAGACGAAATCAGAGGTACTTAATTGAATTAACATCCTAACTTGACATAGCTCCATTTACACTCCGACCGTGATATCATTAGCAAATAGACGCTCTGTCAAGCAATGCAATTTAGCCCACGTTGAACCAATCAAAAAAAATTTTTTAGCATTTTAATTTAAAAATTTAGCATTTTTATTTCTATATTATCAATATGCCGTTCGAAGAGGGTCATATAAAAGTTGTTTATATAAATTAAAACAAAAATTCAATCAAAGATTTTTGGTGGTACCGAATCATATTTAAACTAATTAATATAAAAATAACCCGATTGCCCTTATTTGCATCGGGGGTTAAAACCCCGATGCAAATAGTGGGGTATTATAAGTTCAACGTGTCTGTCAGTGGCATTTTAATTTCTGAATTTATATTTTTAACTTTTGCATTTAATTTTCATATTTCATCATTTTAAACTTTGTGGTGTGCTTTGAGAATGCTTTCTGACTTATAACCCAATAAGGTCGTAACGGTTAATTTATCTCTTTCGCCTCCTCTCCCTCTCAGATCTCACTCGCCTTGTCTCCTTCTTAGATCTCCCTCGCCTGCTCGATCAGTAAGTAATGGTCGAAGGTATAACCTCTTCCAGCGCGTTGTACGGTCGAGGGCAAATGAAGCTTTACCTTGAAAGGCGATTCGACAGAGCGTGTAGATATATAATAGCATATTTAAATATTAAGCTCATCTACTCTCATACAGAGACGTGAAATCGTTGATTCTCATAGATACAGTGTCCTCACACACGTAGATACTATCTCTTTTTTTTACGAGTTTCAGTTTAACTTTAAATGCTCGGAGTAAAGCTCCGGGTGCCTTTGACTGTACGTGGCAGTAACAAACCGGTGAACAAACCAAATGAAAAAAAAATGAACCTTTCAAATAAATAAGAATGCCGGTCACAACATGAAAGTCTCGCTGGAATAACGCCTACATGTTAATTTTTCTTAATTATGATTTTTCCCTATTTTGAAGGCACAAATTAGGCAACACGAAATAAAAAAAGATACAAATAAAAATAGAATGCTAAAATGTAATAATATGCTAGATTTTTCAGCGGAAAATATATTCCCTGCAGAGTATATTGCTCTTTTGCAGGTTACAAGAGATGTGCAAAGGGCACACATGCGTATACGAGTTCTTGTAGTACATCACATCCAACCTGGTCGGAGACTACCTGTGAAAATCCAGTGGCGAGAGACATGGGTGCCATCTGCGACATGTCCAGGTGCGACTGTGACCCTCCAACCATCCGCGACACCATCAACAACAAATGCGTCCTAGCCAAGGATTGTCCGGCGCCGGGAAGTAAGCCGACGGGACCTCCAATCGATGATTCATATTTATATGTGGTGGAGCCAACACCCAGGCCGCCAAATAGAGAGTCTAAGCCGCTAGAAGTTCTAAAAATACAACCTAACATGGAATTCGGCGAAGGGTGTCAATATGTTAATGGTCGATGTAAGTATGGGTCATTTAATTTATGTTTAATTATAAATTATATATATGTATTTCATAACTCTTTAAATGTTTAACAACTTCACGATAATAATCTATTAATCTTTGAATTATAGGTGTTAGTCATATGTTATGTATAATATTAACTGTAAACTTGTTTAATTTCTCTGTTTATAAATCTTTTAATAAATAAATAAATGCTAACAAAACTATAATAACAAGCGACATGTGCAGTTTAAAACCTCCGTTCGGCGCATAAAAGAAATTAAATTGAAAATTTTGGGGAATAACATTTTTTTTATTAAGCGGTGGTTAATTGAAACAATTAGAATTTAATTCTTATGTTAATATATAATAATGAAACTAATGAAAAAATGAGAATATTAATGAGACTGATAAGAATTGTTTAACACTACATTACAGTGGAAACTATTTCAGTTTCTTCCAATCAATCAATCATAATACGTAATGAAACATGATATTAAAAAACTTAAGTAGCACTTGAGTGAATTAACCCCTTATAGACGAAATCAGAGGTACTTAATTGAATTAACATCCTAACTTGACATAGCTCCATTTACACTCCGACCGTGATATCATTAGCAAATAGACGCTCTGTCAAGCAATGCAATTTAGCCCACGTTGAACCAATCAAAAAAAAATTTTTAGCATTTTAATTTAAAAATTTAGCATTTTTATTTCTACATTATCAATATGCCGTTCGCTGAGGGTCATATAAAAGTTGTTTATATAAATTAAAACAAAAATTCAATCAAAGATTTTTGGTGGTACCGAATCATATTTAAACTAATTAATATAAAAATAACCCGATTGCCCTTATTTGCATCGGGGGTTAAAACCCCGATGCAAATAGAGGGGTATTATAAGTTCAACGTGTCTGTCAGTGGCATTTTAATTTCTGAATTTATATTTTTAACTTTTGCATTTAATTTTCATATTTCATCATTTTAAACTTTGTGGTGTGCTTTGAGAATGCTTTCTGACTTATAACCCAATAAGGTCGTAACGGTTAATTTATCTCTTTCGCCTCCTCTCCCTCTCAGATCTCACTCGCCTTGTCTCCTTCTTAGATCTCCCTCGCCTGCTCGATCAGTAAGTAATGGTCGAAGGTATAACCTCTTCCAGCGCGTTGTACGGTCGAGGGCAAATGAAGCTTTACCTTGAAAGGCGATTCGACAGAGCGTGTAGATATATAATAGCATATTTAAATATTAAGCTCATCTACTCTCATACAGAGACGCGAAATCGGTGATTCTCATAGATACAGTGTCCTCACACACGTAGATACTATCTCTTTTTTTTACGAGTTTCAGTTTAACTTTAAATGCTCGGAGTAAAGCTCCGGGTGCCTTTGACTGTACGTGGCAGTAACAAACCGGTGAACAAACCAAATGAAAAAAAAATGAACCTTTCAAATAAATAAGAATGCCGGTCACAACATGAAAGTCTCGCTGGAATAACGCCTACATGTTAATTTTTCTTAATTATGATTTTTCCCTATTTTGAAGGCACAAATTAGGCAACACGAAATAAAAAAATATACAAATAAAAATAGAATGCTAAAATGTAATAATATGCTAGATTTTTCAGCGGAAAATATATTTCCTGAAGAGTATATTGCTCTTTTGCAGGTTACAAGAGATGTGCAAAGGGCACACATGCGTATACGAGTTCTTGTAGTACATCACATCCAACCTGGTCGGAGACTACCTGTGAAAATCCAGTGGCGAGAGACATGGGTGCCATCTGCGACATGTCCAGGTGCGACTGTGACCCTCCAACCATCCGCGACACCATCAACAACAAATGCGTCCTACCCGAGGATTGTCCGGCGCCGGGAAGTAAGCCGACGGGACCTCCAATCGATGATTCATATTTATATGTGGTGGAGCCAACACCCAGGCCGCCAAATAGAGAGTCTAAGCCGCTAGAAGTTCCAAAAATACAACCCAAGATGGAATTCGGCGAAGGGTGTCAATATGTTAATGGTCGATGTAAGTATGGATCATTTAATTTATGTTTAATTATAAATTATATATATATGTATTTCATAACTCTTTAAATGTTTAACAAATTCACGATAATAATCTATTAATCTTGGAATTATAGGTGTTAGTCATATGTTATGTATAATATTAACTGTAAACTAGTTTAATTTCTCTGTTTATAAATCTTTTAATAAATAAATAAATGCCAACAAAACTATAATAACAAGCGACATGTGCAGTTTAAAACCTCCGTTCGGCGCATAAAAGAAATTAAATTGAAAATTTTGGGGAATAAAATTTTTTTTTATTAAGCGGTGGTTAATTGAAACAATTAGAATTTAATTCTTATGTTAATATATATATATGTATATATATATATATATATATATATATATATATAATAATGAAACTAATGGAAAAATGAGAATATTAATGAGACTGATAAGAATTGTTTTAACACTACATTACAGTGGAAACTATTTCAGTTTTTTCCAATCAATTCAATCATAATACGTAATGAAACATGACAAAAATGAAACAAAATACTTAAGTAGGACTTGAGTGAATTAACCCCTTATAGACGAAATCAGAGGTACTTAATTGAATTAACATCCTAACTTGACATAGCTCCATTTACACTCCGACCGTGATATCATTAGCAAATAGACGCTCTGTCAAGCAATGCAATTTAGCCCACGTTGAACCAATCAAAAAAAATTTTTTAGCATTTTAATTTAAAAATTTAGCATTTTTATTTCTATATTATCAATATGCCGTTCGAAGAGGGTCATATAAAAGTTGTTTATATAAATTAAAACAAAAATTCAATCAAAGATTTTTGGTGGTACCGAATCATATTTAAACTAATTAATATAAAAATAACCCGATTGCCCTTATTTGCATCGGGGGTTAAAACCCCGATGCAAATAGTGGGGTATTATAAGTTCAACGTGTCTGTCAGTGGCATTTTAATTTCTGAATTTATATTTTTAACTTTTGCATTTAATTTTCATATTTCATCATTTTAAACTTTGTGGTGTGCTTTGAGAATGCTTTCTGACTTATAACCCAATAAGGTCGTAACGGTTAATTTATCTCTTTCGCCTCCTCTCCCTCTCAGATCTCACTCGCCTTGTCTCCTTCTTAGATCTCCCTCGCCTGCTCGATCAGTAAGTAATGGTCGAAGGTATAACCTCTTCCAGCGCGTTGTACGGTCGAGGGCAAATGAAGCTTTACCTTGAAAGGCGATTCGACAGAGCGTGTAGATATATAATAGCATATTTAAATATTAAGCTCATCTACTCTCATACAGAGACGCGAAATCGGTGATTCTCATAGATACAGTGTCCTCACACACGTAGATACTATCTCTTTTTTTTACGAGTTTCAGTTTAACTTTAAATGCTCGGAGTAAAGCTCCGGGTGCCTTTGACTGTACGTGGCAGTAACAAACCGGTGAACAAACCAAATGAAAAAAAAATGAACCTTTCAAATAAATAAGAATGCCGGTCACAACATGAAAGTCTCGCTGGAATAACGCCTACATGTTAATTTTTCTTAATTATGATTTTTCCCTATTTTGAAGGCACAAATTAGGCAACACGAAATAAAAAAAGATACAAATAAAAATAGAATGCTAAAATGTAATAATATGCTAGATTTTTCAGCGGAAAATATATTTCCTGAAGAGTATATTGCTCTTTTGCAGGTTACAAGAGATGTGCAAAGGGCACACATGCGTATACGAGTTCTTGTAGTACATCACATCCAACCTGGTCGGAGACTACCTGTGAAAATCCAGTGGCGAGAGACATGGGTGCCATCTGCGACATGTCCAGGTGCGACTGTGACCCTCCAACCATCCGCGACACCATCAACAACAAATGCGTCCTACCCGAGGATTGTCCGGCGCCGGGAAGTAAGCCGACGGGACCTCCAATCGATGATTCATATTTATATGTGGTGGAGCCAACACCCAGGCCGCCAAATAGAGAGTCTAAGCCGCTAGAAGTTCCAAAAATACAACCCAAGATGGAATTCGGCGAAGGGTGTCAATATGTTAATGGTCGATGTAAGTATGGATAATTTAATTTATGTTTAATTATAAATTATATATATGTATTTCATAACTCTTTAAATGTTTAACAAATTCACGATAATAATCTATTAATCTTGGAATTATAGGTGTTAGTCATATGTTATGTATAATATTAACTGTAAACTAGTTTAATTTCTCTGTTTATAAATCTTTTAATAAATAAATAAATGCCAACAAAACTATAATAACAAGCGACATGTGCAGTTTAAAACCTCCGTTCGGCGCATAAAAGAAATTAAATTGAAAATTTTGGGGAATAAAATTTTTTTTTATTAAGCGGTGGTTAATTGAAACAATTAGAATTTAATTCTTATGTTAATATATATATGTGTATATATATATATATATATATATATATATATATATAATAATGAAACTAATGGAAAAATGAGAATATTAATGAGACTGATAAGAATTATTTTAACACTACATTACAGTGGAAACTATTTCAGTTTTTTCCAATCAATTCAATCATAATACGTAATGAAACATGACAAAAATGAAACAAAATACTTAAGTAGGACTTGAGTGAATTAACCCCTTATAGACGAAATCAGAGGTACTTAATTGAATTAACATCCTAACTTGACATAGCTCCATTTACACTCCGACCGTGATATCATTAGCAAATAGACGCTCTGTCAAGCAATGCAATTTAGCCCACGTTGAACCAATCAAAAAAAATTTTTTAGCATTTTAATTTAAAAATTTAGCATTTTTATTTCTATATTATCAATATGCCGTTCGAAGAGGGTCATATAAAAGTTGTTTATATAAATTAAAACAAAAATTCAATCAAAGATTTTTGGTGGTACCGAATCATATTTAAACTAATTAATATAAAAATAACCCGATTGCCCTTATTTGCATCGGGGGTTAAAACCCCGATGCAAATAGTGGGGTATTATAAGTTCAACGTGTCTGTCAGTGGCATTTTAATTTCTGAATTTATATTTTTAACTTTTGCATTTAATTTTCATATTTCATCATTTTAAACTTTGTGGTGTGCTTTGAGAATGCTTTCTGACTTATAACCCAATAAGGTCGTAACGGTTAATTTATCTCTTTCGCCTCCTCTCCCTCTCAGATCTCACTCGCCTTGTCTCCTTCTTAGATCTCCCTCGCCTGCTCGATCAGTAAGTAATGGTCGAAGGTATAACCTCTTCCAGCGCGTTGTACGGTCGAGGGCAAATGAAGCTTTACCTTGAAAGGCGATTCGACAGAGCGTGTAGATATATAATAGCATATTTAAATATTAAGCTCATCTACTCTCATACAGAGACGCGAAATCGGTGATTCTCATAGATACAGTGTCCTCACACACGTAGATACTATCTCTTTTTTTTACGAGTTTCAGTTTAACTTTAAATGCTCGGAGTAAAGCTCCGGGTGCCTTTGACTGTACGTGGCAGTAACAAACCGGTGAACAAACCAAATGAAAAAAAAATGAACCTTTCAAATAAATAAGAATGCCGGTCACAACATGAAAGTCTCGCTGGAATAACGCCTACATGTTAATTTTTCTTAATTATGATTTTTCCCTATTTTGAAGGCACAAATTAGGCAACACGAAATAAAAAAAGATACAAATAAAAATAGAATGCTAAAATGTAATAATATGCTAGATTTTTCAGCGGAAAATATATTCCCTGCAGAGTATATTGCTCTTTTGCAGGTTACAAGAGATGTGCAAAGGGCACACATGCGTATACGAGTTCTTGTAGTACATCACATCCAACCTGGTCGGAGACTACCTGTGAAAATCCAGTGGCGAGAGACATGGGTGCCATCTGCGACATATCCAGGTGCGACTGTGACCCTCCAACCATCCGCGACACCATCAACAACAAATGCGTCCTAGCCAAGGATTGTCCGGCGCCGGGAAGTAAGCCGACGGGACCTCCAATCGATGATTCATATTTATATGTGGTGGAGCCAACACCCAGGCCGCCAAATAGAGAGTCTAAGCCGCTAGAAGTTCTAAAAATACAACCTAACATGGAATTCGGCGAAGGGTGTCAATATGTTAATGGTCGATGTAAGTATGGGTCATTTAATTTATGTTTAATTATAAATTATATATATGTATTTCATAACTCTTTAAATGTTTAACAACTTCACGATAATAATCTATTAATCTTGGAATTATAGGTGTTAGTCATATGTTATGTATAATATTAACTGTAAACTTGTTTAATTTCTCTGTTTATAAATCTTTTAATAAATAAATAAATGCTAACAAAACTATAATAACAAGCGACATGTGCAGTTTAAAACCTCCGTTCGGCGCATAAAAGAAATTAAATTGAAAATTTTGGGGAATAACATTTTTTTTATTAAGCGGTGGTTAATTGAAACAATTAGAATTTAATTCTTATGTTAATATATAATAATGAAACTAATGAAAAAATGAGAATATTAATGAGACTGATAAGAATTGTTTAACACTACATTACAGTGGAAACTATTTCAGTTTCTTCCAATCAATCAATCATAATACGTAATGAAACATGATATTAAAAAACTTAAGTAGCACTTGAGTGAATTAACCCCTTATAGACGAAATCAGAGGTACTTAATTGAATTAACATCCTAACTTGACATAGCTCCATTTACACTCCGACCGTGATATCATTAGCAAATAGACGCTCTGTCAAGCAATGCAATTTAGCCCACGTTGAACCAATCAAAAAAAAATTTTTAGCATTTTAATTTAAAAATTTAGCATTTTTATTTCTACATTATCAATATGCCGTTCGCTGAGGGTCATATAAAAGTTGTTTATATAAATTAAAACAAAAATTCAATCAAAGATTTTTGGTGGTACCGAATCATATTTAAACTAATTAATATAAAAATAACCCGATTGCCCTTATTTGCATCGGGGGTTAAAACCCCGATGCAAATAGAGGGGTATTATAAGTTCAACGTGTCTGTCAGTGGCATTTTAATTTCTGAATTTATATTTTTAACTTTTGCATTTAATTTTCATATTTCATCATTTTAAACTTTGTGGTGTGCTTTGAGAATGCTTTCTGACTTATAACCCAATAAGGTCGTAACGGTTAATTTATCTCTTTCGCCTCCTCTCCCTCTCAGATCTCACTCGCCTTGTCTCCTTCTTAGATCTCCCTCGCCTGCTCGATCAGTAAGTAATGGTCGAAGGTATAACCTCTTCCAGCGCGTTGTACGGTCGAGGGCAAATGAAGCTTTACCTTGAAAGGCGATTCGACAGAGCGTGTAGATATATAATAGCATATTTAAATATTAAGCTCATCTACTCTCATACAGAGACGCGAAATCGGTGATTCTCATAGATACAGTGTCCTCACACACGTAGATACTATCTCTTTTTTTTACGAGTTTCAGTTTAACTTTAAATGCTCGGAGTAAAGCTCCGGGTGCCTTTGACTGTACGTGGCAGTAACAAACCGGTGAACAAACCAAATGAAAAAAAAATGAACCTTTCAAATAAATAAGAATGCCGGTCACAACATGAAAGTCTCGCTGGAATAACGCCTACATGTTAATTTTTCTTAATTATGATTTTTCCCTATTTTGAAGGCACAAATTAGGCAACACGAAATAAAAAAATATACAAATAAAAATAGAATGCTAAAATGTAATAATATGCTAGATTTTTCAGCGGAAAATATATTTCCTGAAGAGTATATTGCTCTTTTGCAGGTTACAAGAGATGTGCAAAGGGCACACATGCGTATACGAGTTCTTGTAGTACATCACATCCAACCTGGTCGGAGACTACCTGTGAAAATCCAGTGGCGAGAGACATGGGTGCCATCTGCGACATGTCCAGGTGCGACTGTGACCCTCCAACCATCCGCGACACCATCAACAACAAATGCGTCCTACCCGAGGATTGTCCGGCGCCGGGAAGTAAGCCGACGGGACCTCCAATCGATGATTCATATTTATATGTGGTGGAGCCAACACCCAGGCCGCCAAATAGAGAGTCTAAGCCGCTAGAAGTTCCAAAAATACAACCCAAGATGGAATTCGGCGAAGGGTGTCAATATGTTAATGGTCGATGTAAGTATGGATCATTTAATTTATGTTTAATTATAAATTATATATATATGTATTTCATAACTCTTTAAATGTTTAACAAATTCACGATAATAATCTATTAATCTTGGAATTATAGGTGTTAGTCATATGTTATGTATAATATTAACTGTAAACTAGTTTAATTTCTCTGTTTATAAATCTTTTAATAAATAAATAAATGCCAACAAAACTATAATAACAAGCGACATGTGCAGTTTAAAACCTCCGTTCGGCGCATAAAAGAAATTAAATTGAAAATTTTGGGGAATAAAATTTTTTTTTATTAAGCGGTGGTTAATTGAAACAATTAGAATTTAATTCTTATGTTAATATATATATATGTATATATATATATATATATATATATATATATATAATAATGAAACTAATGGAAAAATGAGAATATTAATGAGACTGATAAGAATTGTTTTAACACTACATTACAGTGGAAACTATTTCAGTTTTTTCCAATCAATTCAATCATAATACGTAATGAAACATGACAAAAATGAAACAAAATACTTAAGTAGGACTTGAGTGAATTAACCCCTTATAGACGAAATCAGAGGTACTTAATTGAATTAACATCCTAACTTGACATAGCTCCATTTACACTCCGACCGTGATATCATTAGCAAATAGACGCTCTGTCAAGCAATGCAATTTAGCCCACGTTGAACCAATCAAAAAAAATTTTTTAGCATTTTAATTTAAAAATTTAGCATTTTTATTTCTATATTATCAATATGCCGTTCGAAGAGGGTCATATAAAAGTTGTTTATATAAATTAAAACAAAAATTCAATCAAAGATTTTTGGTGGTACCGAATCATATTTAAACTAATTAATATAAAAATAACCCGATTGCCCTTATTTGCATCGGGGGTTAAAACCCCGATGCAAATAGTGGGGTATTATAAGTTCAACGTGTCTGTCAGTGGCATTTTAATTTCTGAATTTATATTTTTAACTTTTGCATTTAATTTTCATATTTCATCATTTTAAACTTTGTGGTGTGCTTTGAGAATGCTTTCTGACTTATAACCCAATAAGGTCGTAACGGTTAATTTATCTCTTTCGCCTCCTCTCCCTCTCAGATCTCACTCGCCTTGTCTCCTTCTTAGATCTCCCTCGCCTGCTCGATCAGTAAGTAATGGTCGAAGGTATAACCTCTTCCAGCGCGTTGTACGGTCGAGGGCAAATGAAGCTTTACCTTGAAAGGCGATTCGACAGAGCGTGTAGATATATAATAGCATATTTAAATATTAAGCTCATCTACTCTCATACAGAGACGCGAAATCGGTGATTCTCATAGATACAGTGTCCTCACACACGTAGATACTATCTCTTTTTTTTACGAGTTTCAGTTTAACTTTAAATGCTCGGAGTAAAGCTCCGGGTGCCTTTGACTGTACGTGGCAGTAACAAACCGGTGAACAAACCAAATGAAAAAAAAATGAACCTTTCAAATAAATAAGAATGCCGGTCACAACATGAAAGTCTCGCTGGAATAACGCCTACATGTTAATTTTTCTTAATTATGATTTTTCCCTATTTTGAAGGCACAAATTAGGCAACACGAAATAAAAAAAGATACAAATAAAAATAGAATGCTAAAATGTAATAATATGCTAGATTTTTCAGCGGAAAATATATTTCCTGAAGAGTATATTGCTCTTTTGCAGGTTACAAGAGATGTGCAAAGGGCACACATGCGTATACGAGTTCTTGTAGTACATCACATCCAACCTGGTCGGAGACTACCTGTGAAAATCCAGTGGCGAGAGACATGGGTGCCATCTGCGACATGTCCAGGTGCGACTGTGACCCTCCAACCATCCGCGACACCATCAACAACAAATGCGTCCTACCCGAGGATTGTCCGGCGCCGGGAAGTAAGCCGACGGGACCTCCAATCGATGATTCATATTTATATGTGGTGGAGCCAACACCCAGGCCGCCAAATAGAGAGTCTAAGCCGCTAGAAGTTCCAAAAATACAACCCAAGATGGAATTCGGCGAAGGGTGTCAATATGTTAATGGTCGATGTAAGTATGGATAATTTAATTTATGTTTAATTATAAATTATATATATGTATTTCATAACTCTTTAAATGTTTAACAAATTCACGATAATAATCTATTAATCTTGGAATTATAGGTGTTAGTCATATGTTATGTATAATATTAACTGTAAACTAGTTTAATTTCTCTGTTTATAAATCTTTTAATAAATAAATAAATGCCAACAAAACTATAATAACAAGCGACATGTGCAGTTTAAAACCTCCGTTCGGCGCATAAAAGAAATTAAATTGAAAATTTTGGGGAATAAAATTTTTTTTTATTAAGCGGTGGTTAATTGAAACAATTAGAATTTAATTCTTATGTTAATATATATATGTGTATATATATATATATATATATATATATATATATATAATAATGAAACTAATGGAAAAATGAGAATATTAATGAGACTGATAAGAATTATTTTAACACTACATTACAGTGGAAACTATTTCAGTTTTTTCCAATCAATTCAATCATAATACGTAATGAAACATGACAAAAATGAAACAAAATACTTAAGTAGGACTTGAGTGAATTAACCCCTTATAGACGAAATCAGAGGTACTTAATTGAATTAACATCCTAACTTGACATAGCTCCATTTACACTCCGACCGTGATATCATTAGCAAATAGACGCTCTGTCAAGCAATGCAATTTAGCCCACGTTGAACCAATCAAAAAAAATTTTTTAGCATTTTAATTTAAAAATTTAGCATTTTTATTTCTATATTATCAATATGCCGTTCGAAGAGGGTCATATAAAAGTTGTTTATATAAATTAAAACAAAAATTCAATCAAAGATTTTTGGTGGTACCGAATCATATTTAAACTAATTAATATAAAAATAACCCGATTGCCCTTATTTGCATCGGGGGTTAAAACCCCGATGCAAATAGTGGGGTATTATAAGTTCAACGTGTCTGTCAGTGGCATTTTAATTTCTGAATTTATATTTTTAACTTTTGCATTTAATTTTCATATTTCATCATTTTAAACTTTGTGGTGTGCTTTGAGAATGCTTTCTGACTTATAACCCAATAAGGTCGTAACGGTTAATTTATCTCTTTCGCCTCCTCTCCCTCTCAGATCTCACTCGCCTTGTCTCCTTCTTAGATCTCCCTCGCCTGCTCGATCAGTAAGTAATGGTCGAAGGTATAACCTCTTCCAGCGCGTTGTACGGTCGAGGGCAAATGAAGCTTTACCTTGAAAGGCGATTCGACAGAGCGTGTAGATATATAATAGCATATTTAAATATTAAGCTCATCTACTCTCATACAGAGACGCGAAATCGGTGATTCTCATAGATACAGTGTCCTCACACACGTAGATACTATCTCTTTTTTTTACGAGTTTCAGTTTAACTTTAAATGCTCGGAGTAAAGCTCCGGGTGCCTTTGACTGTACGTGGCAGTAACAAACCGGTGAACAAACCAAATGAAAAAAAAATGAACCTTTCAAATAAATAAGAATGCCGGTCACAACATGAAAGTCTCGCTGGAATAACGCCTACATGTTAATTTTTCTTAATTATGATTTTTCCCTATTTTGAAGGCACAAATTAGGCAACACGAAATAAAAAAAGATACAAATAAAAATAGAATGCTAAAATGTAATAATATGCTAGATTTTTCAGCGGAAAATATATTCCCTGCAGAGTATATTGCTCTTTTGCAGGTTACAAGAGATGTGCAAAGGGCACACATGCGTATACGAGTTCTTGTAGTACATCACATCCAACCTGGTCGGAGACTACCTGTGAAAATCCAGTGGCGAGAGACATGGGTGCCATCTGCGACATATCCAGGTGCGACTGTGACCCTCCAACCATCCGCGACACCATCAACAACAAATGCGTCCTAGCCAAGGATTGTCCGGCGCCGGGAAGTAAGCCGACGGGACCTCCAATCGATGATTCATATTTATATGTGGTGGAGCCAACACCCAGGCCGCCAAATAGAGAGTCTAAGCCGCTAGAAGTTCTAAAAATACAACCTAACATGGAATTCGGCGAAGGGTGTCAATATGTTAATGGTCGATGTAAGTATGGGTCATTTAATTTATGTTTAATTATAAATTATATATATGTATTTCATAACTCTTTAAATGTTTAACAACTTCACGATAATAATCTATTAATCTTGGAATTATAGGTGTTAGTCATATGTTATGTATAATATTAACTGTAAACTTGTTTAATTTCTCTGTTTATAAATCTTTTAATAAATAAATAAATGCTAACAAAACTATAATAACAAGCGACATGTGCAGTTTAAAACCTCCGTTCGGCGCATAAAAGAAATTAAATTGAAAATTTTGGGGAATAACATTTTTTTTATTAAGCGGTGGTTAATTGAAACAATTAGAATTTAATTCTTATGTTAATATATAATAATGAAACTAATGAAAAAATGAGAATATTAATGAGACTGATAAGAATTGTTTTAACACTACATTACAGTGGAAACTATTTCAGTTTCTTCCAATCAATCAATCATAATACGTAATGAAACATGATATTAAAAAACTTAAGTAGCACTTGAGTGAATTAACCCCTTATAGACGAAATCAGAGGTACTTAATTGAATTAACATCCTAACTTGACATAGCTCCATTTACACTCCGACCGTGATATCATTAGCAAATAGACGCTCTGTCAAGCAATGCAATTTAGCCCACGTTGAACCAATCAAAAAAAAATTTTTAGCATTTTAATTTAAAAATTTAGCATTTTTATTTCTACATTATCAATATGCCGTTCGCTGAGGGTCATATAAAAGTTGTTTATATAAATTAAAACAAAAATTCAATCAAAGATTTTTGGTGGTACCGAATCATATTTAAACTAATTAATATAAAAATAACCCGATTGCCCTTATTTGCATCGGGGGTTAAAACCCCGATGCAAATAGAGGGGTATTATAAGTTCAACGTGTCTGTCAGTGGCATTTTAATTTCTGAATTTATATTTTTAACTTTTGCATTTAATTTTCATATTTCATCATTTTAAACTTTGTGGTGTGCTTTGAGAATGCTTTCTGACTTATAACCCAATAAGGTCGTAACGGTTAATTTATCTCTTTCGCCTCCTCTCCCTCTCAGATCTCACTCGCCTTGTCTCCTTCTTAGATCTCCCTCGCCTGCTCGATCAGTAAGTAATGGTCGAAGGTATAACCTCTTCCAGCGCGTTGTACGGTCGAGGGCAAATGAAGCTTTACCTTGAAAGGCGATTCGACAGAGCGTGTAGATATATAATAGCATATTTAAATATTAAGCTCATCTACTCTCATACAGAGACGCGAAATCGGTGATTCTCATAGATACAGTGTCCTCACACACGTAGATACTATCTCTTTTTTTTACGAGTTTCAGTTTAACTTTAAATGCTCGGAGTAAAGCTCCGGGTGCCTTTGACTGTACGTGGCAGTAACAAACCGGTGAACAAACCAAATGAAAAAAAAATGAACCTTTCAAATAAATAAGAATGCCGGTCACAACATGAAAGTCTCGCTGGAATAACGCCTACATGTTAATTTTTCTTAATTATGATTTTTCCCTATTTTGAAGGCACAAATTAGGCAACACGAAATAAAAAAATATACAAATAAAAATAGAATGCTAAAATGTAATAATATGCTAGATTTTTCAGCGGAAAATATATTTCCTGAAGAGTATATTGCTCTTTTGCAGGTTACAAGAGATGTGCAAAGGGCACACATGCGTATACGAGTTCTTGTAGTACATCACATCCAACCTGGTCGGAGACTACCTGTGAAAATCCAGTGGCGAGAGACATGGGTGCCATCTGCGACATGTCCAGGTGCGACTGTGACCCTCCAACCATCCGGGACACCATCAACAACAAATGCGTCCTAGCCAAGGATTGTCCGGCGCCGGGAAGTAAGCCGACGGGACCTCCAATCGATGATTCATATTTATATGTGATGGAGCCAACACCCAGGCCGCCAAATAGAGAGTCTAAGCCGCTAGAAGTTCGAAAAACACAACCTAAGATGGAATTCGGCGAAGGGTGTCAATATGTTAATGGTCGATGTAAGTATGGGTCATTTAATTTATGTTTAATTATAAATTATATATATGTATTTTATAATTCTTTAAATGTATAACAACTTCATGATAATAATCTATTAATCTTCTTAATATTATCTATTAATCTATTAATCTTATTAAGACGTGTTAGTAATATGTTATGTAAGTATAATATTAAGTGTAACCCGTTAAATTTCTCTGTTTATAAATCTTTTAATAAATAAATAAATGCCAACAAAAATATAATAACAAGCGACATGTGCAGTTTAAAATCTCTGGTCGGCACGTAAAAGGAATTAAATTGAAAATTCTGGGGAATAAGATTCTTTTATTAAGCGGTGGTTAATTGAAACAACTAGAATATAATTCTTATATTAATATATATATATTTATATAATTTTATAATTGAGTTGTAAAGTTATTTGACTTATATTTGATGATTGTTTTTTAATAACTAAATGAAACTAATGAAAAAAATGAGAATATTAATGAAACTGATAAGATTTTTTTTAACATTAATTACAGTGGAAACTATTTCAGTTTTTTCCAATTAATTAAATAATAATATGTAATGAAACATGATATTAAAGAACTTAAGTAGCACTTGAGTGAATTACCCCTTATAGACGAAAACAGTGGTACTTAATTCAATTAACATCCTAACTTGACATAGCTCCATTTACGCTCTGACCAGTGATATAATTAGCAAATAAACCGTTCTGTCAAACAAAGCAATTTAGCCCATGTTGACACCAATCAAAACAAGTTTGTATTGTATTGTATTTCTCTATTGGCGATAGAAATATTAACTGTTTGCCATTTTTAAAGTATATTTATTCGTCAGTATATTATATGCATATCAATAAACAATCTTGAGTAAAATTAAATAAAAAAATCGCGTTATATTAGAGGTTAAAACGAGTACTCAATGGGGAGTAAAAACAAGTTATGTTACTTAGCTCATTTTACAGGCCAGGATAACTAAATTTGGGTACTTAGGTCGCAAAATAGAGGCAATTTAAACATAGCTCTTTTTACACCAGCAAGATCGTGAATTTACGTTTTTTTGTGACTTAACTCAAGTTACACTATAACTTATCCTTTACATGATGGATAATTTTGTCATGGATGGTTTTAGAAAACAAATTGAATTTTCTTTGAATAAAGCAGCTGCTAAATTTAATCAGCTTATAAAATAAAATTATTATTTTTTATTTGTTTAAAATAAACGTGTTTAAATGATAACCGGCATTCTACGAAATGGTAATGCAAAACGTGTCTACAAATGAGTACTATTTCTTAGAAGAGCTCATGTTAAGGCAAGGAATGTAGCTAAAGAGAGAAATTATCGTTTCTTTAGGTGTAAAAATGGCAAAATGAAAGGGCAATAGCACAATTATTATTAACACCGAGAAAGACACAAACAAAATAATATAGAAATTAAAAGGCTATTTCTCAATATCTTATTATAATGTATTGTTTCTAAATAAGTAAAAATGGCCTCTGATCCAAACATTCCTGAAGAGTATATTGCTCTTTTGCAGGTTACAAGAGATGTGCAAAGGGCACCCATGCGTATACGAGTTCTTGTAGTACATCACATCCAACCTGGTCGGAGACTACCTGTGAAAATCCAGTGGCGAGAGACATGGGTGCCATCTGCGACATGTCCAGGTGCGACTGTGACCCTCCAACCATCCGCGACACCATCAACAACAAATGCGTCCTAATTGAGGATTGCCCGGCGCCGGGAAGTAAGCCGACGGGACCCCCAGTCGATGACTCCTATTTGCTTGTAGATCCACCCCCTCGACCGACTCGGCTGTAAATCTAAAAACTCCAATTCCCACACACTCCCCTTTACGCCCTACCGCCATCGAACCTTTTCTGTAACTCAAATTATTCCACAAAGTAATATTAATATTAAAAATATACTCTTTTTGTCCATTTGCGAAATCTAGGAAGATCGCATGAACCTGCTCTCCGATTTAGTGAGTACGCGATTGTTTGAGAGAAGGAATTAAGAGCAGCTTCTCAAGAAACAAATCAAAACCAAATTGCTTTGGCCGATTTGTATGACATCTATATCTATATGTTTTAAAAGATCGTTGGTTACAGCTAATTGACACCTTTCTGTATTCATTTTCTATTTCTATTGCCTATTTCCTATTTCTATAAATTTATTTGAATGTTTGAAATTTTCATCCCTATAAAACGTTAAAAGTTTATTCGGAAATAGTAAATGTATGTCACAATATCATCTATCTCGTAACTTAGGGCATAAAAATAATAATACATCCGAAAAAAAAAATGTTTCTAGCTTAAATACTAAATACTACGATTTCCTTTGCAGATTTATGGTTCAAATGGTGCAATTTTTTAGAATTTGGCTATTTTCTGGCCACTTACCATCTTAAACTGTTCTGAAAAAGGGGAGTTTCGGGTTTGAATCTTTTTTGTCCTATTAGTCTGTACATTCTTAAATATTCCATAATATGCGGTCAAGCAGCCAATGCTTTATTTTTTAGTGAATTTTGTGTAATTTTAATGTTAACTTTCTAATAAAAAAAACATATTTTTTAAATTTAATTTTGTTAGTAATTTATTATTTTGTTAAAATCTTATTTACAATTATTGCTAAGATTTAATTTCAATTTGTTCAAATTACTTTTTAAAATTATTATCACAAATTTATCATACTGTTTTATTATAACATCCTTCTGTAATATTCTGTTTATACGGTTACGTACTTCCACTTGCTTTGCTACTTGGATTTAAAGAATTTATGAACTTTTCTTTGAATTGCCATTTTAACGATAATTTTATTCAAAGCCTAATTAATTGACAAATATATATTTTTTAATATATTGTATTAATTTTTATTAGGTTCACTATATAATGTATTTTATTACTGTTTTATTTTTTTTAATAATCGTGATAATAATTTAATATAAAATATTTTTATCCCTGTCCCACCTCTGTATCCACTTTGCCATAAATGATAATTCTAATACTAGGTAATTCAGATAGCAGATGATGTTCCAAGTTTAGTCTTCTATATACCTGATGAAGGAACGTCCGTTGAGCGGAGTACTCACCTAATTCTTAATTGTTTTAATGTTATAACTGTGTTTTCCCATAAGAAAATAAAATATTTTCCCCTCCGGACCTTTAATAAATAACAAAAAGTGATTCAATTTTCACAATTCTCATTAATTCATCCTACCGTATTGAGTAAGACTTCCTTTTTGTTATTTACGATTTATATTTAGCTTAAAAAAATGTGCGAGTGCTGAGACTCTCAGTTAAGATGTGTAAAAATCAGCCTGTGAATGTAATGTGAGAATTAAAAATTTGAAAATGAAACAGAATTTGATTTTCTTACAAAACTTGACGATTTTTATTTTTTTTTTTGTGTTTCTGATAACAGAAGTAAAATACCGCTTTGGCATTAAATAGTTTCCTTGTCACATTTACATCAGTTGTTTGAAGTGTATCAATCGATTATTATATCTATAAATAAAATTACTAGCGTTTTCCAAACGGTTTCGTTGAAGCATACATGTTACGTGTACCAATCTAATTTTTAGAAATAAAATTACTAGCACTATTATTAAACTAAACTCTGACGTCACGAGAGTCACTGACAGAAACGCCACTGGCAAAAGCATCACGGACATATGCCCAGGGCCAAATTTAAGAATTTTCTGCCCCTACCACGTTCACTGACGTCGGACCAAATTTGAAAATGTTTTCCTAATAATAATTACAATATGATTATTTCTTATTGTAGGTAATCTTTTATTTAAAAAATTGTCGCTGACACCCCCCCCCCTCCAGGCACGTGCCTAGAGTGCCTAGTTATAAATCCGATATTGCACATGCCCTAAACAAATAGCAAATCACTCCACGCTGAAAAAACCCGACCGCCCGCTATAAATGTTTACGCATCAATAAATGAAGAATGCTGCTTCTTTTTACTGTAATAGTTACTTCGGTACACAAATCGTTCTTATACAATCAATAAATCTTTACTGATTTTGGTCAAAATCCGGCCCTATCCATAAAAAAATATTTACATTTTATAAAAAGTAGACGGTTTGCTCTCGGAAAGCAATCTTGCATGACCGCATTTAAAATTCTAACGTCGTCTATACATAGAAGTGGTTGCAACTCGATGGCCTTCGTGTATATCTGTAAACAAGTTTGAAATTTGAAATTAGTGATAGATGAACCATCCCAGGCATCGGTGTCTTTATTTGGGTATATTAAGCTGATTGACTTTTAATTGTGGATTATTTTGTGGTGTAACATCACCTTTAAAGCCCCGCAGATCGTCGAAGTGATGAATCTGATGCTTTTGTTCCTGTGCCTGGCGGCGGCAGGCAGTTGCTATGCGGCAGAACACGAATTTGGTGAAGGATGTCAATTCATTGAAGGCAAATGTAAGATTTTAAAATATTTCACTTTATTTTTTATTTTTTTTTCTATGCAAATAACTTTATCGAAATCAATTCAAAAAGATACTAGTTTCAACGAACAAAATCTGAGTATCAAGTACTGAGTACAAAGAAAACGGATTTTTGACCGTTCGTTTCATTTATTCATTCATTCAGACATAATATCTGTTGCGGGCCTTTTCAAAGGCTAAAACAAATATAAGCGTAAAACATTAGCAATTCTTAAAACTTACGATTTAATGCAAGTATAAATATTACTTTATAATAAATTTTCTTATACAAAAATGGCATAGCGAAAAATAAAATTTAAAAAAAAAAATGAATTCGTAATAACTAGAAAATAAAATCAACACTTATTATGAGTTGCATACTAACATATTTTTTATTTGTTTAATGCCTTAATCAACAACAAAATGTATTATCGGTTACTTAGTTATGATTTTTTTTAAAACTGGTCGTTTTGCGTTTAAGCCGCAAGATTTTCTCGAAAAAGGGTACTCGATGTCGGCCTATAGTTTTTGATTTTTGTTGATTGTGTTTTTGAGGAACTATAAGCATGAAAAAAATTGTTGTGGATTTTTATATCTATGATCTTTAGAATTTCTAGTTGGCATAAGCGAGAATCCAGGTAGGAAGTATTTTATTTAATATAATAAAATACAAAAAATAAAATAAATATGATGGTTATCCTATTAATAGGTTGGTTGGTAAGTAGGTTTACTTATTTGTTGAAGAACATTAAAACATTACGTATTTACTTTTTAACAATATATAATACAGAAAGGTAAAGATTGTAGTGCATGTATTGAGGCTGATTGTATTTGATAAAATATTGTGATTTGTTTTATAACTTAAAATATGCCATACCAGGTACAATAAACGGTTGGTCTTCATAAATAATATTTTTATAAAAAGTTTATATTTTACTAACAAAAAATCAAACTGACTGTTCATATTTACAATTAGTTTATTGTGCATACAAATAAAATTTACTGTGAACAATTTCAATACTTTCGTTCTGCCATGAGATGGTTTTAAAGAGGTTCTAAGACCATGGACGAGGTCCAAAACGTGTAAAGAAATGATCATTTTAACATGTGTTTGATAATATTGAGGGGACACACGTTTTTAATTTGGTTTTCTTGACTTATGACTTTTCGAAACTTATTATAATAATATTTGAAATGTCTAATAATCAGAAATAATTTACATTCTCAGGTTACAAGAGATGTGCAAAAGGAACACATGAGTACATGAGTGCATGCGATCCCTCAATACCCACATGGTCAGAGCCAACGTGTGAGAATCCAGTAGTTGAAGAACTCGGAACCATCTGTGACATGTCCGTATGCTATTGTGATCCACCAACCATTCGCGACACCATCAATAAGAAATGCGTCCTACCCGAGGATTGCCCGGCGCCGGGAAGTAAGCCGACGGGACCCCCAATCGATGACTCGTACTTGCTTGTAGATCAAGGTCCAACAAGGCCTGAACCCATACAAAACAAAGAGAACGAAGTGTCTTCAAATGATGATCTGAACCATGTGGTAGTTGAAAAGCCACAACCCGAGGTTGAATTCGGTATAGGCTGTCTATATGTTAACGGCCTTTGTAAGTACATAATAATACATTCTGTAAGACATCCATGACTTAAAACGAAATCTGATAAAAAATATTTATAAAAACCTATATATCATTTATTACCAATGAATAGTTTTAGGCTTCCGTATCTTAATAGGAAAAAAAACTGAATCTTTATAAGATGTATGCGTCGTTACATATTCAGTGACCTGTTTAAATATTATATTTAAATTTGTTTGACTGTTCATAAATTTGTTGTTCTTACAAAACCACTCTGATTGTGCTAACCCGAATCTTTGTTAACCGTTGATGAAACAAACCTGGGTGGACTATGTCGGGATACTAACGTCCAGTCAAAAGTCGTTTGTGACAGCGGGGTTAAGTGAAAGTCAGAAATGATCACCGTTGTTGGCATTTTGACGTGCCCTGTATCTCCTGACCCTATCAATGGTACAATCCTATCTGCCAAAACGATCTTTCCTATGCTACTCGTGTTCTATATAGGGTTCCAGCAGCAGTATCCTTTTAAGGGGTCATTTTGGGCATGGGCATGAATTGTTCAAAAAGTTTTCATATAGCTAACAGAAAAATAATCCATATAAATACTCTATTGAACGTTTGGTGCGCGTATTGTTGTGTTCCCGACCTATCCAATTGACCTACCTTACAATATTTGCGCGCGGGAACCTACCCGAAGTCCATTGACCTCAGTACATTTGTAGGGACGGTGCCCCGTGGAGTCAGTCGGTTTCTGGGTCGCGACTTCGCTATCTAATGGACTCTTTCTTTTGGCATTTTAGACCAGTTCTTTTGCTTTATTTACAAAGTTGTGCAATTCCACGTGCAGAATCACCCCTTAAAAGGATACTGCTGACTTTACCCTGTATTTCTTGTTGACTTCTGCACGAGTTTTAGCCAACATTGTGAAATTTTAAAAATATATTTTCTTGTTTGAAGATTTTGACTCGCTGCACTGGTTAAATGTTTTACGTTGCATATAAAACGCACAGGATAACAAGGATAACTAGGATACCAAAACAATAGTAAATAAAATTGGGCCAAGAACGGTACCCTTGGTCCACCATAATTCCACCATGCAACTCAAATAATAGTTAGTTGTGACCTTTCCGTTTGATTGTATTTAACTTTATTTATGGTGTTACGGAACCATCGGTTTGAAATCTTTGTAACGTGAAAAATTTAAATAATAGATTAATTTCAGTATATTTTCTAAATCGCAAATATAGATTATTGTTCTCGCAGGTCACAAGAGATGCCCAAAGGGTACATATGCCTATACTAGTCCGTGTAGCCCATCGACCCCAACCTGGTCAGAGAGCACATGTGAAAACCCGGTGGTGAAAGACATCGGTCCCGTCTGTGGTATATCCAGGTGTGAATGTCAATCACCGACACTCCGCGACACCATCAACAACAAATGCGTCCTGGCCCATGAGTGCCCGCCGCCAGGAAGTCAACCAACGGGACCTCCAATCGATGATTCATACTTATACGTTGAACAACCCGGAGAGCCGAAGCCTGAACCGATACAAAGCACAGGCAATGGTGCGCCTTCGAATGATGACCTGGACCAAATGGTTGTTGAAAAGCCACAACCGAAGTATGAATTCGGTGAAGGGTGTATATATATTAGAGGCAAATGTAAGTACGAATGAAACCATTTTCATTATGTTTCATTTTTCAAGAGAAATCTGCTTTCTATTACACCGTTGTAAGATAAGCGTGAATTATTTATGTGTTAATGTTTGCCTGGAGGCATTATTTTATTTTTTTAAAATTTCATGATTAATTCTAGTTATATTTTGTTTTTTATTATTGTTATTGTTTTTTGTTTTGATGTTTGTTTTTCTTTTAGTAGTTTATTTTTTTTTACTTTAATTATAATGTGGACATGAGGAAACCTGTTAAATCATTTGTCAAAGATCTAACACAATCTATACAAGCGGGAGAAGATAAAAAAACTCAATCTAACATGACATTTATGTAGGATATATACAGGCATTCTCAAACCATTTCCGAAGACTTTAAAGGGGGGGTGGGATTGAAATGACATAAAAAAGCGAAAATATCATCTCCAAATGTATTACATTTTTGTAACAGATGCTGTAAATTTAGTTATCGTGCGAATTCCAATATTGCGCCGATCGATAATAGCCTTGACACCGTTACGACGTACGCCGACAGCTAAGCGCTCACACGAAGACATTATTACGCGATCCTTTTAAAATTTTCGCGTAAAGTTTACTTTTTTCTCGCTAACCATCATGTATTTTTATACAGTTGCTTAACAATTAACACTAGAAAAATGATAAATGATCAAAAAATCGTCTACATCGCGCTGTGGTCGTTTCTTAAACCGTAAACGCTCTTAAACCGAACTATGAATTAATTTCGGTTTGTGGTCGTTTTATATCCACAGCCCGTTTTTACTTTTGCTCACTGACGTTCGGTTGCAGGTTACAAGAGATGTGCAAAGGGCACGCATGCGTATATGAGTTCTTGTAGTACATCACATCCAACCTGGTCGGAGATTACCTGTGAAAATCCAGTCGTGAGAGAAATGCAGGGTGCTATATGCGGCTTGTCCAGGTGCGATTGTGACTCTCCAACCATCCGCGACACCATCAACAACAAATGCGTCCTAATCGAGGATTGCCCGGCGCCGGGAAGTAAGCCGACGGGACCCCCAATCGATGACTCGTACTTGCTTGTAGATCAAGGTCCAACAAGGCCTGAACCCATACAAAACAAAGAGAACGAAGTGTCTTCAAATGATGATCTGAACCATGTGGTAGTTGAAAAGCCACAACCCGAGGTTGAATTCGGTATAGGCTGTCTATATGTTAACGGCCTTTGTAAGTACATAATAATACATTCTGTAAGACATCCATGACTTAAAACGAAATCTGATAAAAAATATTTATAAAAACCTATATATCATTTATTACCAATGAATAGTTTTAGGCTTCCGTATCTTAATAGGAAAAAAAACTGAATCCTTATAAGATGAATGCGTCGTTACATATTCAGTGACCTGTTTAAATATTATATTTAAATTTGTTTGACTGTTCATAAATTTGTTGTTCTTACAAAACCACTCTGATTATGCTAACCCGAATCTTTGTTAACCGTTGATGAAACAAACCTGGGTGGACTGTGTCGGGATACTAACGTCCAGTCAAAAGTCGTTTGTGACAGCGGGGTTAAATGAAAGTCAGAAATGATCACCGTTGTTGGCATTTTGACGTGCCCTGTATCTCCTGACCCTATCAATGGTACAACCCTATCTGCCAAAACGATCTTTCCTATGCTACTCGTGTTCTATGGTTCCAGCAGCAGTATCCTTTTAAGGGGTCATTTTGGGCATGGGCATGAATTGTTCAAAAAGTTTTCATATAGCTAACAGAAAAATAATCCATATAAATACTCTATTGAACGTTTGGTGCGCGTATTGTTGTGTTCCCGACCTATCCAATTGACCTACCTTACAATATTTGCGCGCGGGAACCTACCCGAAGTCCATTGACCTCAGTACATTTGTAGGGACGGTGCCCCGTGGAGTCAGTCGGTTTCTGGGTCGCGACTTCGCTATCTAATGGACTCTTTCTTTTGGCATTTTAGACCAGTTCTTTTGCTTTATTTACAAAGTTGTGCAATTCCACGTGCAGAATCACCCCTTAAAAGGATACTGCTGACTTTACCCTGTATTTCTTGTTGACTTCTGCACGAGTTTTAGCCAACATTGTGAAATTTTAAAAATATATTTTCTTGTTTGAAGATTTTGACTCGCTGCACTGGTTAAATGTTTTACATTGCATATAAAACGCACAGATTTAACTACACAATACTAAATAAAGTTGGGCCAAGAACGCTATCGTCCACCATACAACTCAAATAATAGTTAGATGTGACCTTTCCGTTTGATTGTATTTAACTTTATTTATGGTGTTACGGAACCATCGGTTTGAAATCTTTGTAACGTGAAAAATTTAAATAATAGATTAATTTCAGTATATTTTCTAAATCGCAAATATAGATTATTGTTCTCGCAGGTCACAAGAGATGCCCAAAGGGTACATATGCCTATACTAGTCCGTGTAGTCCATCGACCCCAACCTGGTCAGAGAGCACATGTGAAAACCCGGTGGTGAAAGACATCGGTCCCGTCTGTGGTATATCCAGGTGTGAATGTCAATCACCGACACTCCGCGACACCATCAACAACAAATGCGTCCTGGCCCATGAGTGCCCGCCGCCAGGAAGTCAACCAACGGGACCTCCAATCGATGATTCATACTTATACGTTGAACAACCCGGAGAGCCGAGGCCTGAACCCATGCAAAGCACAGGCAATGGTGCGCCTTCGAATGATGACCTGGACCAAATGGTTGTTGAAAAGCCACAACCGAAGTATGAATTCGGTGAAGGGTGTATATATATTAGAGGCAAATGTAAGTACGAATGAAACCATTTTCATTATGTTTCATTTTTCAAGAGAAATCTGCTTTCTATTACACCGTTGTAAGATAAGCGTGAATTATTTATGTGTTAATGTTTGCCTGGAGGCATTATTTTATTTTTTTAAAATTTCATGATTAATTCTAGTTATATTTTGTTTTTTATTATTGTTATTGTTTTTTGTTTTGATGTTTGTTTTTCTTTTAGTAGTTTATTTTTTTTTACTTTAATTATAATGTGTACATGAGGAAACCTGTTAAATCATTTGTGAAAGATCTAACACAATCTATACAAGCGGGAGAAGATAAAAAAATTCAATCTAACATGACATTTATGTAGGATATATACAGGCATTCTCAAACCATTTCCGAAGACTTTAAAGGGGGGGGTGGGATTGAAATGACATAAAAAAAGCGAAAATATCATCTCCAAATGTATTACATTTTTGTAACAGATGCTGTAAATTTTGTTATCGTGCGAATTCCAATATTGCGCCGATCGATAATAGCCTTGACACCGTTACGACGTACGCCGACAGCTAAGCGCTCACACGAAGACATTATCCTTTTACTATTTTCGCGTAAAGTTTACTTTTTTCTCGCTAACCATCATGAATTTTTATACAGTTGCTTAACAATTAACACTAGAAAAATGATAAATGATCAATAAATCGTCTACATCGCGCTGTGGTCGTTTCTTAAACCGTAAACGCTCTTAAACCGAACTATGAATTAATTTCGGTTTGTGGTCGTTTTATATCCACAGCCCGTTTTTACTTTTGCTCACTGACGTTCGGTTGCAGGTTACAAGAGATGTGCAAAGGGCACGCATGCGTATATGAGTTCTTGTAGTACATCACATCCAACCTGGTCGCAGATTACCTGTGAAAATCCAGTGGTGAGAGAAATGCAGGGTGCTATATGCGGCTTGTCCAGGTGCGATTGTGACTCTCCAACCATCCGCGACACCATCAACAACAAATGCGTCCTAATCGAGGATTGCCCGGCGCCGGGAAGTAAGCCGACGGGACCCCCAGTCGATGACTCCTATTTGCTTGTAGATCAAGGTCCGACGCCGCCACATCCAGACAAACCGGAAGTCTCGCCGCAAAGTCCGGAAACAGAATATGGCGTTGGATGTCAATATATTCTCGGCAGTTGTAAGTTTTAATTGTATATATATATATTTTTAAATAGGTCGTTTACTCTTTTTGGTCCCTGCTTGTATATTTAAGCTAAACTTGCTTGTTTGTGAGATGGTGATGATGAAGAATTATGGATTCAAACCGACGACAGCCGGGTCAATACTCAAACGACCTAATGAGACCTTTACTTAAGTTTGAATGTTTTTGCCATCAAACGTATCAATCCAGGCGCGGATCCCAGGGGGGGGGGGGTTAACGGGGTAATTAATTTTAAGGTAATTTTCCTCAAATCGAAAATGGGTGTCCTTGAAATTTTACCCCTTAAGTTTTTTTCCAGATCCGCCCCTGTATCAATCTAAACCATTTATCTCTTATCATTTTGGTTCAATAAATAAATGGCATTTTTCAGGCTAATTCCTACAAAAATTGAGGGTCAGAAAGTGTTGCTCCTGATAAGACCTTGCCGTATAGTCGATCTATCTAACATTACAATCTCTATTCGAATCCATTCAGTGGTTTTGTTGGAGAAAAGTAACTCTCGTATATAATTATTAGTAGTGATATCTGCACTGTTTGTGCCGGTACCTTCGCCAGTAGATTTTAGGATGTGTAAGAGTTCCTTCCTCTTAGTCTTCAAGATATGGCAATAAAATTTCACCGGATCAAAGTAGGGGATAGATAGGCGATCTCCAATTGTACGCACTTGCAAGCATTGCGCTAGTTGCCACGCTGGGAGTGGATCGCGCCAACCCGCTGCTACCCCGTACCCTTGGTGTATACTGAATCCATCTTTATACTGTGCCGTAGAGGTTGCTCATATCAAAAATTGTAGAGAAATTATAGGTCTCCAATTTACATTTTGAATGAATCTTAGACCCTTATCTAAGAAATAAAATAAAATTTAAATAAAATCGATATCTTATATACTAAGATAGTTATAGCAAAATTGGTCTGATTTTTCCCATTACGAACTTGACCGAGATTTTGTGCCCTTAAATTTTATATATGAATTTGAAAGTGATTGCTATAAAATTATAGCAGTTATCGTGTCCACAAGAAAGCGATATAGATAGATAGATAGATAGATAGATAGATAACGTTTTAAACTCAGGAGGATTTACCCACTGCAATAGGTAGTTTTCCTAATGAAATCTACCTAAAAACCGAACATTTTATGACTCTAAAGTCTTATGTTGAACTTCTGAACTAGTTAGTCTCGAAAACTAAGAGAAAGCATGTTCATTCGAGAAATGAGCCCTAGATTTACTGGTTCTATATATAGTATATAGGTAACTAGTATATAGGTAAAATTTGTAAGTATATTCGCAATTGAATTTTGACATCATCATAATAATATATATAAAAATGGTGTTTGTTTGTAGTTTGTTCGTCTTTTATGCGTTTCTAAACAATTCATTTGGTAAGTCGTGCGCACGCCCGCGAAGGTCTTGAGATGGGGAGAAAAGTGACCCACCCCGAGTGCCGCAGGCAGAATTATCGCTAGACAAAAGGTGCCGTCAAAGTCGCCTGCAGGGCCTAGCTGCCAGTGAACAACAATATTAACAACAATTATAATATTAAAAAAACTTTGTTTTTATCTAAGTACTTCTCATCGCGCCGACTGTTGGGTGATCCCGCCCAAGCTCGCGCCATGTATTATACCATACATATTATTGCCATACCGTGTTATCATACATTCAAACGATTTCTATTGAATTTTGAATTAATTTTGCTCGTAATAAAAATATATATATTTTTCCTTATTATTTAAATAGATCATCAATGACAGTAGTTATTTTAAATACACCTGTTAGTATACATAAATTTAATTGCAAAATATTTTACAGTATTTTAAGTGTGGCTAAACATTAAAACTGATCTACTATCTTTTTAGAGATATTTTTGAAATGCATGTAACAACTTAAGAATATGAATAATATATCTTCGTGACCGCAGGTCACAAGAGATGTGCGAAGGGTACGCACGCGTACGTGAGTCCCTGCAACCCATCAATACCGACCTGGTCAGAAATAACTTGCGAGGAACCGGTCGCAAGAGACATCGGTAACTACTGTGACCTGTCCAGGTGCGATTGTGACCCTCCAACCGTCCGCGACACCATCAACAACAAATGCGTCCTACCCGAGGATTGCCCGGCGCCGGGAAGTCAGCCGACGGGACCTCCAGTCGATGACTCCTATTTGCTTGTAGATCAAGGTCCGACGCCGCCACATCCTTCGATCAAATATGATAAATGAGCACACTCCCAAAAAAGCCCTTCAAATGTGAAGATTAAATTAACAACTTTGGGCCTTAATACGAGTATCTCACCTGCTTTGCTTCTCAGTGGACCTACCCACGTTCGGTTTTCTATTTGGAAAGTAGCATAAACTTTTGATCTAACTTTTATCATGTATTTGTACTAATTTCCAACTTTTATCGCTTTTCCACCTTTTGGTTAAAATTATGTTTCATATTTCAATAACTAAAATTAAAAATTCTTCTACTATAAATGTTTTTTCTTTCAACTTTTGTTTGTTGTCCTCCTGTCCTCTACCATCTCCCCTCCTTTCTCTTTAAATTCTATATAATAATCACATATAAACATTATTGTAACAACACAACTCACAAAATGTGACAACGATACTCTCTACTTGTGTTGCAACATATTGCACCAATTACTTGGCAACAGCAGTTTTCCGCCTCTACTGACAAATCCGGTTTTTAGCTTCTATACATTAGCATAAGGAGCTACTATCCCCGTCCTTTGACGGGCATAGTAGCATCTCTCAACTCGAAAAGTACAAATGCGAAAGAGTTGAATTTTTGTGTGTAAAACAACCATAGCTGTTTAGATCACATCGGAGGCTGCCGGGTAATGTTAAAGTCAACCTATTTCTAACTAATAAGTAAAACTATCAGTTCGATAGAGCATTCATATATCATAATTTTCGAATTAGAACGTATTATTTATTATTGGCCAGTTAAAATTAATACAAACTCATCCAAATTGAAATATGTTTACTCAACAAAAATCGCACACCATACAAGTAATGACGTAAGGACAATATAAATTGAAGTACCTATACATACATTCCCAAACTAGGGTAGCCCAACTGACTACAAAGATAGTTAGAGGTAAAAAAGAATAATAGTATAAAATAATATAGAACTAAACTAGGAATTTTGTCCGTAGTTTTTTTGGATTCGTATAGTATTTTGCGTTGAGAAACTTTTGCCGAGTTGTGAAAAAATATCAATTTGGGAGAGGTTAGTATTAAATTAATCGCAAATTAAATAAAAAAGGTCTGTTTCATTACTAGTGGCACTTCAAAAATTTAAAAAAAAAACCAAAATGGTGTTAATTTTGGAAAATGGATTAAAAAGCTCACCTTCCTAGTTAAATAAAGATTTCGCAGTATTGAAGGAAGATTACTGGTGAGGAGAAAATCTGTTAAAAAGTGATACAATTATACAGGTGTTTGGAAGAGCATTTAAAGCAATCGTCCATCTCGATATAAAATCATTTTAAACGTTAAATTAAAACCAATCTAAAAACATTTAACTTTAACATTTACTTTGTAAGTAAGTAGAGACCTACGGTACCTACGTCCTCTCTGAATATCATCAAAATTTAAAATATATTACAAATAACTGAATATAAAATAAGTATTAAATGTATTGTATGTAATAATAATAACAATGCAAGTGTATGTAATAATGATAGGTAGCCAGATATTAAATTTATATTCAGGAACTACGCGACTAGTCGAAAAGGCACTGTTGAAAGTTATTACATGCAAACGAAACTATCAAATATAGTGCTGCCATGCGATGACCCCCTGTTGTTTTACAGAATTAACTTAATGAAAGCCTAAAATATTACATAATATATATGTTACCATAAATACCCGAAATCAGTAAGAACTCGTTTTTACTAATAAATGCGTTAGTATTTAAGATTTATTATTTATTATTATTTAGATTTATTATTATATTATATTTATATATTTAAGAAGTATTTAAGAGCATTAGAGACAACGCGTTTTTACCAGTAAGAACCCATTCTTACTACGGCAGTTCCTAGATCATAAATTTAAGAACGAGAGTAACTACTTACAATTTTTTTAATAAGAGTATCACACATAAGAAACCTCAATTATTTTGTAGATGAAAAATAGAAATTTATATTGTTTCGTCTTGGGTAGGATTGAACAAAAACTAACAATATTTCAATGGCCTTAGGCCACTTCAGGGTCCATTACTAAAGTAATGGACCCCCCAGAAAGTCTATTATATATATAAATATCGGGCTATAAATAGAAAAAGACGGCATCAAACTCGGTTCTACTGTTCTCGTAAACTATCAAAACTAATTGATAAATATTGTGTAACCTGAACCAAGTGAAATATAGAACCATAAATAAGCATATATAATATGTAATTGACATTAATTTTAAGAATTATTACTCTTTAAAATAATAATAGAGAATACCTAAAAAAATGTAAAAAAAATAAGTCAGCCATTCTAATATTTAGTATCAAAGCACTATATGTGGCAGCACCGCGCACGGATTCCGTTCCGGCAGCCATTTTAAGAAGCGTCAGAAAGAGAAGTCTATATGGGACTGCTTGATGCGTACCTGCATCCCGCATACAGTGTTTGCAGATAAAGCGAGATAGCGATAGTTCGACCACTTCGTATCGAATGTGACCAAATGAGTCAGTCGTCTGACATCTGACTATGTGACGGAATATTTCCGTTTCAGATTGATAAATAATTTTCGACCCTCGTAAATATTAAATCGTCGTATATTAAAGTATTGTCTACAAATGAGATTCGATAATGGCATATATTGATGGCGAACGTTTGATTTTGAACGTGCAAAGGCACCGATGCTTGTATGACATCAACTTCGATGACTATTCAGATAAAGATCGTAAAGATTCCGCTTGGCAAAGCGTCTGCGAGGAGACCTGCGATGACTGGGATGGGCTTGATCCAATCGCCAAAGAAATCAGACGTAAGTACATAGATATTCATACTCATTAAAACTAAGTACTGTACCATCGCCATAAAGATGGCGGCGACTGTACACTCACACTTAGACTGTCAACTAAAGGATAACACATACCGTCATGAAATAAAACATAGGTGTTGTTATTGAAGTTACCTATTTTAAAATATATAATGGCTTTTGTTTTGGGGAATTTATTTTATTTTACTTATCTATACTTACTTGAATTTGGCATATGACATCGATTACGCGTACAAACGACTTAGTAGCTAATGAATTAAAATTTACATTGTTTTTCAGCTTATTTTTTTTTAATAAAATCCACTAGTTTTGGTATTACGTAGGACAATATCTACCTAAAATTTAAAAATAACACGTGACTGCTTACTCTACAGCTACTACGGTTATTTTCTACCCTACTTATCGTTAGATTAACCACAGATATTCAAACTGTCGATTTATGGAAAACATGTTTTTTGCGTCCGCGTCTAACATCACCAATATTGGACATAGTTTGTATTTAGCAAGTGGCATGCATATCGTTAACCTGTTTCTAAAATATACAACTTATAATTTAAGAAATAAAAACTCCCCTAACTCTTAAAATGTTGAAAAGTAAAAACCATGGGGAAGTCAGATGTTTAGATGTGCATTTAGCTGTTCTTCTCTATCCGCATTTTTTGTGTGTAATGCTTATGCTATGGTAGGTATGTAGATTGCAGACGCTCCCAAAAAATCACAGACGCTAATCAGGATACTAAGGTATTTAACCCCATAATAAAAGTAATTCAGGCAAACACACCATATTGGATAATTGCAATTTAGACTTTTGGGTTCACCACGCAAATTGGATCATCGCGAAAAAACAGTAAAAAACATCGCGTTATTGATACCTCAAATCACACCGCACCATATTGGAATCCAACCCATCCGGGTATTTTCCACATTTTTTTAAACGTACGCTGATGTATGAAAAATATAAGAATTTATCAATTTGTAGTAGCGCCAAAATTAAATGGAATGATGTCCACCTTTAGGAAGAAATCATTGATTTCTATTTTAAAATATTTTTTGGCTTGTTCCAGGCAAAGATATCAAAAAAAAGTGGAGTAATATCCGTGACTATTACAGGAAAGTTAAATCTGGATCGTTGATTGACAAGCGTAAAAAATATGTCCATGGACCTCTACTAACATTTCTCGACTTTGCAAGAGGACAAGAAGACGGAGATGATCATTTTAATAGAATTGAAGATCGCGCTGCAGAATTGCTCGAAGGAGAAGTTAAACTTGAAAACAGCTTCTTAAAGGAAAGTAATTCATCAGCGCAAACAGTAAAAAAGGAAAATAAAACAAAGAAGATTTCACGTGTATTTCGAAATGCTCAGTCAGAGCAGGACTCAGACAAAGATATGCAAGATTCCGACAACATCGCCATTGGGTCGAAAAAGGAAAAAAAGGATAATATAGAGAGAGAGCTGGTTGACTGTTTAAGAAATCTTATGAATCAGCCACGAGATGATCCTGATGTTATGTTTTTGTTAAGCTTTGCCTCGGATATGAAACTTCTCAGTCCCGTGCAAAAGATTGACTTTAAATTAGGAATTTTGCAACTTTTAAAAAATATAAAATATCCCTTACAGACACACCTTAATTCAAGTTGATTTTTTAACCCGAGTAATAGTAACATAAAACTCTAATCTTGCAAGGTTAGACTTTAAGATTATTAAATCTTGATTCCTATGTAATTAATGGTTTTACTACAGTATTTGGTTTAGATAGCTTTTACAGATCACAGATACGTGATACCCATACTCCATTATATATGATATGTTATTAATACATTTAGGTACCTCTAAATATTAGTATTTTTATTAAAATATTTCTTTTAGGTTATTTAAACTAGGGTATTATTCCTTATATATTTTTTTATTTTCTATACGCAATACGTTCTGTGAATATGCAATAAGTACTCAAATTAATAAAGAAATAATAATATGGTAATTTTGTTGTATGAATGTTTTCAAAAATAAACCAAAAAATAATCGTATCACTAGAAAAACCTATATTTATTTTCAGCTGAAGAACATTAACACAAACACAAATTAACACTATAACACTGTTTTTGTAATCATTTTAGCGTCTTAATACAACTAATTGTTAGTGTTTTTCTGTGATGAATTAACAAAATATGGATCGCGTAATAGTACTATTTTGGCGGAGGGCAAATTGTAGTCGTTTTAATTAAGAAGAAGTGCTGTCAAATTGATTGACACTGACAGTGACAGGCACCACCCCAGCTATTATATTGATCGAGGGCGGGCAACCGCGAATACATACGAATTAAGTTTCAAGGAGAAACGGTGTGTAGGATAAATCAAAAATATATTAATTCTGGTTCCTCGTATCACATAATAGTTATCTGTTTGATAGAATTACCGAAATGAGTTCTATTGGAGAGCCTTTATCGCTAAATAGGGGTATTTTTTAATTTACATTATTCACATTTCACACCTCAATATATTCAGTATATAATCAGTATGCTTTGTATTCCCGATTTCAGATATCAAACGTTCCATCGAGCTTTTGGAGAAACTGCAGTTGAGCGGCGAAGTACCAGCGACAAAGTTAGCTGCCCTACAGAAAGTTCTCCAAAGCGATTTTCTTAATGCCGTTCGGGAGGTTTATGAGCATGTCTATGAAACTGTTGACATACAAGGTAAATATCATAACAGGCATTGACAATTATTAACCGCATCTTCATCTTAGGAGTTAGGTAATTCACCAATGTCTGACATAAACTGCTTTTAGGTAATTTAGTGGCTTTTTTGCATTTCGCTTGCTCTTAATCTCTTAGCCGTCAGTAGGCCGCCGAGGTTCACAACGTCTTCGATTCATGACGGTTCCGGTCGCAGAACCGCTATCGATCCACAAGTTTGCATTTGCGTTTAGTAAAAAATCACTATGATTCTATTTTGGAAATCATGGAAGTTATTTTATTATATTCTGGTATACATGTCATAATAAAAGTCATGTAGAAGTGTCTAAATTTTAATTTGCATGAACAATAAAATTTAGATAGTTACCATTAGAAACTACTAGCATATAAAATCTAAAATCTATATTTTATTTACAAATCTAAAAATGAATATTACCAAGTGATTTAACACATTCAGCTCTGTATGTCAAACGTGCGAACCACCCCATGCCGCTCGAGCAGCGAAGCACATTGACCGAACAAAATATCCCACCCGGGACTGACACCCGATTTTTTAGTTAAAGTTATAATTTCTTATAATTGGTAAACGATATGTACAAAACGATGAAAATGTTTGTTTTATATTTAATATTATATTTTGCCATAACTTTTGTGAATAAAACTCGAAAGTTTTCAGCCAAATCCATCAAAAACCCTTCCAATTCACTAGCGAACTTTCCATATAAACAATCAAACGTCAAATAATCCAACATCAAAACTGAACTAAAATGAAAAAAAAAAACGATGACTAGTCTATGACTTTCATGAATTCAGATATATGCGACATGCCAGGCTTTTAAATATTAATAGGAATGCATTAAGACGGTAACGGTTTTACACGGAAATAGCACGATACGGCGATACGGTGGAATACGGCGATTTCGGGATATACCGTTATCGGTGCTGAGTGTGTTAATTGGGATATTTTATTGATTTTTTGAGATCATCAATCGTTTTATGAAGTGATGGAGTGATGTTTTAATTATTTTTATGATAAATTGAAATCTAATTATCAATTATATTGGGTTTTTTGTTTAAAAATAAAATAAATAAAAGAATACTTTTATCTTGTTACTTAAACCAAATAACTGAACAACATTTATATTATTATGTAATGTTTTTGTTATCCATATTAAAGTAAAATTTACAAGAGTTAGCAAGTTTGTAAGTTATTTATTTCAGTGCAATTTAAAATTTAACTATTTAAAAAAATCTCAAAAATTCCATGCTGAGTTGGTAATAATTTCCAAACCTTAGGTTTGGTTGGGTTCAAGTTCAAAAAGGAACATTGAGTTCCATTCTGTTCTTTCCAGAACATTCTTGTATGGAAAACGCTTTATAGTGTTTGATAGCGTTGGTCGTTCTGCAACATTGAAAAAAAATACTATTATAATGTGTGATCTATTTCCGTGTTCCAAATGCGAGCTTAAAATATAATATTGCCTTACCTACTAAATCCAACAGTAAAACCAGAGTACTTTTTAAATACTACAATATAATACCTAAATTGAAAAATATTATGAAGAGTAGTTTAGAAATAAGGTATTTTAATAAAAAAATTAACTATTCATTTTGGAGAAAGATCATTCAAAATTCATTCTTGATCATTTTGTTAAGAAAATCACTATTATAACTATATTCTGCCGTTTTCCTACCATTTTCCTTGGATTAATGTTATATGTGTACAAAGGTTCGGCAGACATCCGTGCATCAGCGACGGCAAAAGCAACCGTAGCAGCATTTGCTGCATCCGAAGGTCATGCACACCCTAGGGTCGTTGAACTGCCCAAGACTGAGGAGGGACTTGGCTTTAACGTGATGGGCGGCAAAGAGCAGAACTCTCCCATCTACATCTCCAGAATCATTCCGGGTGGAGTGGCCGATAGACACGGCGGACTCAAGCGTGGGGATCAACTCATATCCGTCAATGGTGTGGTTAGTATCTTTTCCACTGATATACTTCAAACTATTCGAACATCTAGTACTCTTAGTTACTCTTCTTTAACAGTACATGTTTTTCTTTTTAATTGAATCATTTCAAAATTGAACATAATTAAATATTTAAACCTATGAAATATTGTAAAATATTTACAAGTTTTTTGACTGCATTATCACCAATGATCTTTTAAAACATATAGATACGGCATGTCATACAAATCATCCCTGTGAAAACCCGACACCAGTAGATTCCCCCCGCCGTTCCGCGCTCCGCAACATTCCACCATGTTGGATAGAGCCTTATCGCAATGACGAATGCGAACAAGCGAGACGTATATACGCGAGGAGTGTACTCGATGCAAAGTGGCGTACTTGGGTGTGGTGCGTTTTTCACCCTCAGTTGCCATATCTATATATTTCAAAAGATCGTTGGTTGTCAACATAAGCAGGTGGGTATATTCATGAAACCCAAGAGAGAATTTTATCAACCTAGTCTAACTTTGTGATATGTAAGCCTGCTTATTGGAAACAGGATTATATCAGTGTCCTATCTGTCTAGATTCTTCATAGTTTGTTTATCTGGGTTACAAAAGTATGTTAATAACTTGGACTATTGGATTGTGTGCAATACTTTGATAATAAGAATGAATACTAGCATGATTTCATACTTGTGGTAAGAGCAAAGCTGCCAGCGTACCGAGAAAATAGTTTAGAAATAGATTTGTGGAGAAATAGATTGGACTTGTCCATCCTTTAAAGAAATTGACTTTTATAGGAGACGCAACGACAGTAAGCTTGTTTTCATTCTGAACCAGACATGTTCATCAGATATGATTAAAAATAAAACTTTTTTCATTTTAAATTAGTTTAGTCTTGCATATTGACGACCCTTTTGTTGTGGTTTTGACTTCAGTTTATACGCTATTTCTACTGACAACAAGATAAGTTTGACTTAGTTCACACTTAGCGGTGACAGCGACAGGTGTCATTTAGCGTATCGGTATTGAGTTTATTAGTGTCATTTGAATAAGTTTTTGTAAGATTTTGCACACATATTTAGTAATTGTAGGTTATCACCAGAGAGTAGATGCCATTAATACTGAAGTAAACTGGCAGTTTAATATATTTTTTTTTTAATGAACTGCTTCAGTATATTTAAGGAAATCTGTGTCTTATAATATTGATGAGAAGGGCTCAAATAACTGATTATACTAAAAAACGTCTTACTAAAACCAATGAAATCATTATAACAAAAAAAAAACATCAATAATTCATTTTGCTGTAAAACATTTCAAAATTATAACATAAACCCAAACAGTGAACAGTTTCAAAGCCTTTTGAAAAAAAAACCGCTTCTGCATTAAATGCACTGCCTTTAAAGTATAAGTAATAACTTAAAACCAAAAAAATAAACGATGGTAAAAAACTGCTTAAAACACAGTTTATTTCAGATTGTAAGATTCAGATATAAAGAAATGATAGTAACACCAAATACAGAAGATAAAGCACCAATAACTAGGTGCAAAAAGTAATAGGTACAGTCAAAAAATTTATAGTTTATGTATGACCACATTTTTTTAATAAAAGAATTACTATGACCTAGGTACAATTATTTTAGGCCTTACTCAACTAGGCCTGTGTAGTCAGGGGAGATGGTGGTAATAAAGTGTTAAAAATGGTATGACCATGTGCAAATTCAACTCGCGACCTATGGGCCAATAGTCCAACGCCTTAACCACTGGACTATCATGATCTGTACATCTAGAAAATTCCAAAATAATACCTAAAAAACGAAAATCAAGCTACAAGCAACAGTACCTAAACTTTTAATTTGTTTTTAGTTTTGTTTAGTAATAAAACGAGAAAATCGCATTGAGCGATTGTTTATAGTGAATCAAGCTATGAGTTTTTTATTTACCTGCATGTGTATTACTGGGATTTCAGCCAAAATAGAGCTTGAAAAAATGTTAAATTTGATAAATGGCTACTTGGCTGACACACGTAGGATTTAATATAAGATAAAATGAAAAAAAACAAAGATTTATTTAAAAACAATCAGCTATTTGAGCTTTGAAGTGTGTTTTACCTTTTAAATTATTAATTTGAATTATTTTTCAGAATGTTGAAGGAGAAAATCACGAAAAGGCAGTCGAATTATTAAAACAAGCTGTGGGTTCCGTGAAACTGGTTGTGAGGTACACTCCAAAGGTTCTAGAAGAAATGGAAATGCGATTTGACAAACAGCGCACCGCACGCAGGAGGCAAAATTTTACATAAATATTGCAGCACTTACAGGTCTTTACGTTGGAGCTTTGCATATTACATTTTGCAAAATACGAATGTGTCTTCATCACTGTAAGAAAACTTCTTTCACTGTCTTTGATAAATTTTATAATCCAGGTATGAAATATAGCTAGCATTTTTTTTTAAATACCAAATTTACATATTTAAACTTTTTTGTTTTCTATGATTTATAGAATATAAGCTTAGATATGTTTTTACCCTTAGTAAACATACCGTTACCCACCTAACTTATGTATTGATAAAGGATATAATATTTTAATGTATTTACAAATTCTTATGATATATCTTTATGTCGGGGTTGTATACATTCTATCGTTGAACTAGAAATAATAATTAAAAATGTGTATAGGATGGAAAAACAAGAGGAAATTCATTAAAAATATTTAAATTGGTGTTATAATCGGTGAACCTTTATTTGTGAAAGAAAATCTTCATCACTACCGATGCAGTGAGTATTCATTTATGCAAGCGCCTAAAAAATTAATCTCAAACTATGCAAGTTTGAGAAATCGTAAGATAAATTGGACCAGTCCTAATCAGTAATTTAAATTCAGACGGATGTGCAAACTCTCCCCGCAGGACGGAATGTGAGATCAACATTAGGATTCAACTTGTAATAACTTCTTTAGTCTTATTTTCATTTCATCTAAATAATATTGAAATCACTTGCAGCTACTTTGTTTGGAAACTGTATAGTATGTAACTGCAGTTAAAGCTTTACGGTGGAATGATATTATAAGAAAAAAACATGAACATTTAGATTTTTTTATTTAATTGGATAAAAATATTTATTTAATGGTACAACACACATTTATAACATCTATAATTATTGCACATGAATAAAAGATATTAATTTTTAATGGAGACATAAATAATAGTAATAGTCCTTTTTAAGTGTATAATAACCAATTAATTAATATAATTTCGAGAAATTCAACAGTCTAGAGTGACAAGAGTCATTTATTTTTAGCATACAAATTATTTGTTTTATAATAATTGCAATATGTTTAATATTCGATTGAATTAATTTAATTTACATTTTCAATTTAACTAGTTTTAAAGACGAATAAAGCATAATTTATTATGCAAGAGTATAAATAAACAGAATAATCAAAGCTCTGGTTTGATTTTTTACCTTTCTGTAAATTGCATTTACCAACCTGTAAATTTATTTTTAAATTAATTTTCTGTAAATTGCAATACCAACACTATTTTTTACCGAACATGGCAAATATTTATTCATATATCTAATATATTGGTGTCTGTCGCTATATTTTTGCCAATAAGTAATATCTCAAATGTCCCTTTCATAATAACTTGAATTTGCATTTTTGTGGGTTATAAGATATCACTCGAACAGTTTTATAATGTTTGACACCTATTTTAATAGAGCTGGTAAACACTTTTTGTACAAATAGTGTATTATAGTTTTCATGGGAGGGGGGGAGCAAATAAGGCATAGAATGTAACCATTTTTATAGTAGTTTGATATTTTGGTATAAGAATAGAGGGGTAAATAGAATTCTAACTTCCGATTATTTGTGGAATGAAAAAATAAATTAAAACGCAGCCACGATTGCAATCAATTTTAAATAAATTTGAAATGTCTACGAATGCACTTTCATCACATTAATGTTCAAACCTAATTTTGTTATCCCATCGTTAGATAGTAACCGCACAGCTCGTTGTGTTTTTGATATGCGATTAGTACAGAAAGTGCCGTTACCTATGACCAGCTTAACTTCAAGCAGCTCCGTAATTTTACAAACTCATAATAATTATATATTTGATAAAAGTTCTCTAAAAACAACAATTCTAATTCAATACTTTTATAATATTATTCTTAACTAAGTATATAATATTTTCATAAAAATTAATCTGTAACCTTTTACTCATAAGATTCTTATTAGCCTCCATTAGGAAGTGGCAGTTATGTCTAAAATAAATAAGGAACTTTTTAACACAATATTTGTAGAAAATATAAATTTGTCTAGTAGGACTAGAGAGAGGTCTTAAATGTTTCAACACGAATAAAAATAAAATTTCAAGAAATGCAACCTATGTATACTTATATAATAAAAAATCGACTATGTTTCCTATAAATATTAGTACAACATTTAAGTATGCTAGTTTAACAGAAATAACATTTATTAATAACAATAAAAAACCTCGTATTAAAATACGTCCAAGTCCTAATGGCATTACATTGGTTTTATTTGTATGAATATTATTTTTATATAGATAAATGTGACAAACACGCTATTTTCAAAATAAAAATAATTATAGTAATTTCATTTACAAAACGAAAAAATATTATAGAGAACACGGCGAAAAGTTTTTAATGTGGTATTTTTATTTTATTATCCAATATTTAAGAATACCTTTTATAAAGCTGTAAGGTAGAATTATTCAGGGCGCTGAATTCGTACATAGCATTTTTCATGTGAAAAAGCAAAAGTTTCTAACTCGGGTAGCGCTTCCCAAACTTAGGCAACTTTTAGAATAAGAATTCATTGTGGATCTCGAAACATCACGTTACAAAGCAGGTGAAATTTATTTATAAAAAGGCTTCTAGCCACCGTTTAAGTGAATGTCGAAATATTTAGAGGAATCTTTTAAAGGTATTTCATGATTTTTTTAACCTAGCTGAAAACCTGCACAGCATGCTTACGCATACAAAGCGAGAGCATGAAGTACAAAATAATGTATCTCGCTAGAGGTTTGATGCGCTATCAATAATCTAATACAGTCACTCCTCTTGCTCTCATAGTCACTTTTACAAAACGTAGTGATATAATTGATTACAATTGATTGATTGTCTCTATTGAGAGAAATTCTTTTCAACTGAGCAAATACTGGTGTTTAGTTAGCCTTCGGATGGAAGTACATAGGTAAGTGGCTCAATGCACTCAAAGTGATGGGTGCAGAATTGACAACCATCCCATCCTATTCCCACACAATAGAACCTTTTGTTTAAATTCTAAATGCAGACAATAATGTGTCAAATGTTGACCACCTCTAGTCGAAATACTCGTACTAAGGTTAATCAAATTAGGCTAAATGATTAGATTATTGCTATGCAGATATGTGACAAATGTCCTGAAAGTCAAACCTGCCTTTAATCTGGTTGGAATGTATGTTATTGCACTAATGAAGTTATTTTAATCCGATTTTTAGTGTCATAGTATACTTAAAAGTGTAGCTAGTATAAGTATTAAAATATTACTTTAGTAATGATTGGTAGTTAGCCCACACACACTAGCTGATTATCTAAAAGTAGCCTTTTGTCAAATAATATTGGCCATTGCCGGTCTAGTATGTCAACTAAGTCTATTTTCTACATCTTGACAGTGGAGTGTTACATGTCATTGAGTAGGTATCATTTGTCAGTTACACTTACACACATTATGTATGTAGACATTCCTATAACATACTAAAAGTATTAATTCCTCAAACAATGAGATGAGACACGTCGGGTGTATACGCAGGCAGATAGCGCGGAACGGGTTCGTCCGGTCTACGGTGTCTCAAATCGGACGGCCGCCCACCGAGTCGGCCTGCCGTGCCCCTCGGGGACATTGGCCCTCCCACACCCCTCTCCACAGCGAGGCTTATAGTGGCCGGGTCGTTGATTCCATTTGGCTTGAGGCGTCGTGGGCCGGGGGGTACGTGTTGACGGGAGCATTTGCGTTTCTGTAGGGTAGAAAATATTTTTTTAGTTATGAGGGATATATATTTACAAATTTATATGCAATCAAAACGAACTTTATTATAGTTCCTCAATTTATATCATTAATAGTTGCAAGTAAATGAAAAACATCTAAAATAGGAATTTCTTGCTAATTGGTCGCTAATGTAAATTATAATAATATATCCTGAAGTGAGATAGTCACATTTTCATCTACCATATTCTTCAAAAAATATTTTTATAGGGGATACATTGATACACTGATTGATTGATTGATGCCTAATATCACCCTGCCTCTAATACCTGCAACAACGCTCGCAAAGTTACTCTCTCCATTGCGTTCCTACAACGCTCAGCCTGCACTCAAATACCACACCGATTTCTTTCGTCGCTTGGCAGAGGTTTTGGCTTGGGAGAGGTGTAAACTAATCACAACACATTAAAAGACAAGCCATCAATTTGAGAACTTTTCTGTACTGATTTTCAAGTATTTACAATCAAAGTTTTAAGTAGATGGACCACGCGACTATACTCCAAAACCCCAATTATTTTCCAAAACATCTTTCTTTATTTTGTTTTCATTCATTCTGAGAGCCCATGCAAATGGAACCCTCCAGCCAAAACAATTTCATATTTTGAACATTCAAAAGTATAGATCAGCCCTGGCCGTTTCACGGGGATACCAGCATTGTGACCTTTCCTATAGTTCAATAAAAACAAATAAAAATATCTTCCGCCTCCCCTCAGTGCTTCTAAACTTAAAAGTACTCTAGCTTGGTAATGTATGATGCACACACCTTTTAATATTCTTGAGTTTTAAATGAATGCAAGATGTTTAAACTTCACTGCGATTTTTTTTTGTGTTAGTTGCCTGCATGAAAACTTTCCCCTCTACGGATTGTCAAGTTGTATATGAATATGTATAGAAGTAAATGATTGAATCACCTCAATGGTGCTCCTCCATTTATCAGCGGCATGCCTCGCAAGCTCCATCCTCTTCTGCTTCTTGATTTGGTGCTTCTTGTACGCCATCTCAATGATGATGAGCAGGATCCCGCCCACGATTCCTGCCGCTACCAGGATGAACACTCCGGCCATGTTCTTTAAGCCCAGAGTATTCGGGGTTTTCTCAAATTGCTCGCACTGTTGAAGGTTTCCTTGGAGTATCCATTGGTTGTCGAGGGATTCCATAAATCCACCTGATTTTTTGGTTATGATTATAGATTTATAATAATATATTATACAGGGGAACATGTCACATTTCGGTGAGTGATGCATGGCTAGATATTATAGGCTTATGAATTGTAACTAACCAGTCAAACTGTGTCGAGTAAAATTACTGACAGAAGTCGGAGGCTTTTTTCGAGAGGGTATCAATGGCCTAGAACACAATTGTGTTGAGTAACATTTTCTCTTGTCCTAAAAATCCATTTGTTGTATGGGCTTATACAACATGTGAATTGTCCTCATAAATTGGTTTTTCTTGCACTTAATACAATTTATAATAAGCAGTTTCTTAGGGATTGGTCAGAATCTATTTACCACAATTGTACACTATAAGTATCTGATATCTGGTATTATATGTCAGCCCAAACCCAGCTGTGATCTTCGAAGTATGTTCTAGGAAAGTATTTATATGTTTTCTGATCAGTCACATATCTTTAAGAAGGTGGTGGTGGGTGAAAGATTTAGAGAGAATAACAATTCTACCTTAATATTAATATTAATATAAATTTTGAAACCATTTTGCTTGATGGCTAAAGTTAGGTCTATGTTAGGTATTAGGTGGTTAGTTAGGTATTTGTTTGTCTTCTCTTCTGTATGTAGAACAGAAGAGAATCTATGTAAAGGGCGGGCGGGGGTCACATTGTGATGGACAGACCCTTTCAAGCTCTTGTATGTAGGGATCGAATTATGAGCAGATGATGGCCATTTGATACGCAACAATGCTTTTGATCATTTTAATCGATCTTCAATGTTTGTTTTCCGTTTCTTTCTTGCCTAAAGATATATTATTTTATTATTTTTACCATTAAAAATAACTTTTGGTATAATTAGGTAGAATAGACGTGACAAATTGATTTCCATTAGTAAAGTACTTTTTGGCAAAACTAGGAAAGTCACCTAAAACATATTATGAGCATTGTAACATCTAAAAGTAGATACATACTTTCATGAAAATCCAAAATGGCCAAAGTAACAGCATCTGCCCAAGGTGAGCCTTTCTGCAGTCCTACCCCATATCCCGAACGTCCGAAGAGTTCTCCGGCTGTTACCAGCTCACAGTCCTGCGCTGCTTCAAACTCCAAACGAGATGAATCCCAAATGAAAGCCATTAGTTTACTGTAACCATATATATGAAAATTAATGTTTGTTTGTTTGTTCGTATTCTATGCGCCTAAATTTCCCATGGAAATTACTAAAACATACGTAAATCAGATTATTATCATCCCGTAATATACCACAATACATACTAAGGCATTTTAGCAATGCTGGAATTGAAACCCACCTTTTTTACATTACATTACATAAACGATTAAATAAAATTATTTAAACAAAAAATATCTACTTTACTTTAGCTGTATTATATGCCTAAGCATGGATAGGATTAGAATGAGGATGAGGATGTAGAATTAGGAAGAAGCAGGGAGATGTTCTTTTTGTGACGACGTTTGAAATGGTAATATTGGGAGATTCTCTAATGCTATCGGGAGGACGGTCATATTATATAGATAATAACTAACCCAATCTTAACATCTCGAATAGCCTCCTCAGCGGTATTGTAGTTATTAGCTTCCATAGTTCTGTACATGTTGGACAATTCCACTTGGCGCCTGAAGTACATGTCCACTGCAGAACCCTTCACGGTGGCGCACGTCAAATTCTCCATTGTGTTACGAAGCTACATGATACAAAAACATATTCAGTATTATAAATAATGTTAATAATGTACTTTAAATATTCATTTTTTTAGAAAAGTACAAAATTAACCAAAAGAAATAATTTAGCCACAATATTAATGAAGTGCCATATTTAACAGAAAGGTTGTTTAAAAATGATTGAGCATCATTGTAGGAAATAAAGTAGCGGTAGGTATATAAAAAGTATTATATTCGGACTGCATTTGAACCTGATCTAAATAACCCCCTCTAGCAATGCATATGTCGTAATCTAACATATGAAATTAATGTGTTGCACAAAAAAGTTTTCCTACGGCCATCAGGACCAAGTAAATAATAAATTATTGTTTCATCAAGTTTTATTAATTGACTTTAATACTTCATCAAAGACGAACTTTTGTTCAGTGTTCAATTTAGAATAATTAACAAAACCTATTTCTTTTTTAACGTTAACATCAAAATCTGAACATTGTTTTCCATAATTTCCCAAAATATGCTGAATATAAGTTAATGCTTTAACACGTGGATTATTAACCGTAGTATGAATGTAATTTTCTGAAAGAGAATCGTTATGTTTTTCTTACAAGGTAGGAATATTTGATTCATCAAATTGCCATTATTGCCATTATTAATTATTGTTGCCATTATTTGTATTTTTAGTGATTCATCACTAAAAATACAAATAATGGCAACTAAACTCCATAATTGGCTGGGCATTTCACTAAGCGCTGATTATCCCATTCCCCTCCATTAAAAATTAAATTTCTAGTGATGCTGCTTCTTGAAACTGTTCTAATATCTTCAAAACAGGCAACACCTCGGACATGCAACAATTATAAATGCAAATTAAATCTTTCATCATCGGCTAGGCACTATCATTCTAGGAACTGTAACACCTCTATTCCTTTTAATCCATTTTCTATCCTGACTAATAAAAACTAAAATTTAAATTTTAAAGCTAATTTCATCTCCCGAATTACTACTGCTTATTGCACCAAAATTGAAAGAATGGAAATTTGAACATATTTACATATTTAAATAAATACTTCAGCCCTTAATGGAAGTAAATATTTTTTAATTTATATGACAGATATATTTCTGTCATAGATAGAAAAGACCAAAGGGTAGTGAAGATATTGACAAGATGTTGTGGGCTGAAATACCCGATAAAGATTTATATCCGGAGTTGAATGAAATTATCATTAAAAATATGATTCATGGGCCATGTGGTAGTTTAAATCCAACATCTCCCTGTATGATAGATAATAAATGCACTAAAAAGTCCAAAAGGATTAATTTCGGAAACTCAGCCTAACGACGGAGAATATCCTTCATATCAGACGTCATTTAGATGGACATATTTACCACGGGAAACAATTTCATAATAGTTAGGTCGTTTCCCGCGGTAAGTATATGAATCTGAATGACGTCTGATATGAACTGTTGCTATTTTAATAAAAAAAAAAAAATGAACTGCTTACGTACCCTGGCATCATTAATTCCGGTGAGCTTCGTTTTTGGCCTCTCCAAGACAAGAAATGCAGCCAAGTTAGCAGTGTAAGATGCCACAATAATCATAGCAAAGCCAGCCCATACCATTCCGAGGACACGGGCAGAAAAACTCCGAGGAGTTCCTGAAATAAATAAATTATTGTTCATTTCACGGTGGTACGGTCATATGCGATCCATATCGAAATAATAAAACTGTTAGCCATACAGATGAATTTAAAATCACTACTGTCTTTTCAGGAAATTACGAGAAAAACAAATTTAAAATTGAAACGAAACGTAACAAAAGTTTTGAATTCACGTGACGGGATTGATCCAAACAAAAACAAACCATGAATCGTAAGCGGTACATTGCGGATAGGTAAGGGGTCACTTCCGCGTAATGTTCAAACTATTTTCGGAAATAATTTAAAAATGTACCGGTTTAGTTGTCATTATATATCAACCCTCTAAAAATACAGTAATGCTAATTACACCTGTACCTATATCAATATATAAAAAAAACTTCTTCAACCATGCGTCAAATAGTAAAAGGGATTTTAAGTCTTTAGTCTATAGTAATCCAGTAATTTTACATTACAAATATACGAGTGGGTCAAACTGGATAGTTTTAAAAATGTGAACACCCAAATATAATGAAGCGGACTTCAGTAGGAAATTAACATTTATTAATCAAAAACTGAAATAAATTTACCTTCTCCTATTCCGCTGTTGAGAAGTACACCCCAAGCAAACCAGATGGCGCTCGAAAGGTTCAGTGCGTCTTCCTCTGTACCATCCATATTCGCGACTTTAAACCTGATAAATAAGACCTGGATATCATTACATGATTTTAATCTTTATTTCTAACCCAACGACAACGGTTATTTGAATATTCAGACTTACAACTTATTTATCCTTAGGTACATAAATAGCGACTTTTATATGACGTATAACAATATTTTAAATTAAATTAATGCAGCGCGAAACGATACATAGATAAAAAGTGACCATACTTTTTTAAATTAAGTAGGTACATTAGAAACACGTCCATCGAGAGAGTATCATCGTGCCATGAATATTTTTTTGAGCACAGCACTTCCGCACGCCCTAAGGGTGGCTTTATGCAAGAAGACCATGCTGACGCACGGTCTTCTTACGGCCACTTTGACCACTTCTAATTATGATTTAGTTGGTCACAAGAAGATGTTAATTATCGGTTGACCATTGGTTCTTTCATCACAGTTTTTGCTTTCTAGCCATATGATTTGGATTTTCAAAAAATTATGTTCTTGTTGCAGCACTCCTCAAAAATGTCTTGTTTTATAGATTACTCATCATGAGTACACTCGTACAAGTTTTAATGGTTGATATTTACAGAGTTTATTTCATTTTTGAAGTTACGAATCTTACCTTCGTCTTTCTTTTAATAAATAAGGTGGATATTGTGACAAGGTAGGAGCCTGCTTTTCACCTGTATTTTCCAAAATATAAATGTTATTTACCTCCCAAATGGTGAAAATCTATCGAGGAGATATAAAACGAGAGCCACCACATGAACAGAGACCATGACCAAGATCCACAAAGTGTTGGAGAATGGTTGCAAGAACGACACCAGCGTTGATGACCTGGAGGGCTGGGGGTAGGAGATTTTATATTAGTTGCCTAATCAGTTTCAATATTACATATAAAATATATTCTAAAAATAGAGAATGTATTGAATTTATTTATTTTCGAGTTTGAGAACCACTGTCTTAGGAAGCCATACCCATAATAATAATAGTCATACATAATAATAATAGTCATACATAATAATAATAGTCTCAGTTTTAATTATATTCCTAATGAGTATGTTGTAGTATAGATAAATTTATGCTCATATGTAGTATTAGAATTTAGTTTAAACTTTGCCCACGGTGACGCATGCCATTTCACTTGTGTGCCGTGCGCAGCGGAGAATGCCAGTGCGTATGCGGGTTCACCCGTGAGGCTCACCGTTGCTAGGGGCACTGTCCATGTATTACAAAAGAGAAATAAATAAATTAAAAGTAAAATAAATGAATAGATAGTCACACAAAAGCAGCACTCGCAATAAAAAACAAATCAACGCTCTCCTCCAAACATGATTCATGGGGTAGAGTCAGTTGAGGTTTGCAGAGTGAGCTGAGTGTGTTGTTAATTTAATTCTTAAGAGTGTTACCAAAAAATAATTTAGACAATTTTAGGATACAAAAAAACCTTTTATTTTTATTTTATCATCACAGCTTTCTCAAAACCTAGTTTAGTTTCAATCAACATATTTTCACAGACGAGCGATACAAATATACGAATTACCCGATTGCAATAAATGAATTCATTGATCAGTTTTCATTAATTCAAATCAAGTAATTAAAATAGAAAAAATTAAAATGTATTTCTTACCTTCTTTTCCAGAATGGTAATTCCCTGATATTTAAATGGTTTACTGAACTCTATAAATTCTGCCCTCTCTGGGTTTATGGTTAATGGTGCTACGATCATGTCTGCTCTCTCGTACACTAATTCACCTAGAAGAAAAATATTGTTTAAAACCATTATTTATTTATTTTACTATTACAAATTCGTACCATATAAATTTAAAGTAATGTTTAAAAAGCTTAAAGTTTTTGCTTTTTGCTTTAAACAGCAAAAAAAATTATTTAGTTTTTCATCTGTAAGTGAAAATCACTGTTATATTTACAAATATGCTTTGTTTATAAGGTGATTTTTGAGGTTGTTTTTGGCATACGACAACTCGTGCCTGCAGTACTCGGGATGGGTCGTTTGGGCCATTAAAAAAAAAAATAGCCAAATCGGCCGAGTAGTTATAATGCTTCAGACAGACAGCCGTCACACATTAATTTTTATATATTTAGAAGATAGATTAAAATAATTAATTTGGCTGTGTTCTGCCCGTTGAAGTAAATTGTAGTTGATGTTGATGCCCGTTAAAATAAATGAGTTAAGAGTTTTAGAAGTAAAAATATAGGACGTTCTTTAACGATTGTATAATAAAAACCTGGAATAGTAATATGTAATGATATGATTTCACACACTTCCTGAGCTCACCAGCGGGCCCTGTTGTAGGAGCACGAGGTATTGCGGGTGGTCCGGCTGAAGGAATGCCATGAAGCTAGTAAGCCGGTGCGCGTCCACTTGCCTTCTTGAGGAACGCCCATTCCGAGAGGAGGTTGGATACAACGCAATTAAAATGTCTTTCGGGGATTGGGTGATGCAATATTATAGCACCTACCTATGAGTCCAGACCACTCCTTCTTGGCATTCGGAGTAGTCAGATTTTTAATCATATAGTTGCCGAATTGTCCATCCGGAGATAAGGCCACTTGGTAGGTGAAATTTATGGTCTTGGCCAGTTCCTTCAGCAAGTCCATGCAGTAGCCGCGACAGCAGTAGATGCCTGTAAAAATTAAAATTTTCTTTAGATTATTAGCTCGCTCTTCTCCATCCCGGATGAAGATGACTCCTCAATTATTCATAATTTATTTTTTCATTTTATTGTTTTATTACTGTTTATAATATTATTGCTGTTCCACCCGCAGGCTATTCACTACACCTGGCCACTGTTCGTTTTGCCCTCAATGAGTCAGTCTATCTGCAATTACAGTGAGTACGGTCAGGTAGGTAATACGGTCAGCTTCTTGTCTTATGTCGTAATAAGTTAACATTTTTTAATAATACTATAAATCAAAATATGACTTTTGTATGTAAACAGTTTTAAAGAATTATCGATCTATATTGATATCAATCAACTGAAAACTAAAAAATCAAAATTGTCCAGAATAAAACTCTAATTCATGAGGAATGAGGATTACATGTCCATCGTGAAAAAGCTGGCTAAAATATTCTGCGAAGCTTTCGAAAGTACTCTCGTACCCCACTAGATGGCGGCATCATGTATCTAGGAAATGATCACACATTTATTTATTTGGCCAATTATCAATATGGTATTAATATTAAAAATATAACTGACCTACTGGTCCACACATAGTCATACCATTTTTAACTTGCCACCAATCTCCCCTGACTAAACTAATACAAGAAAATTTAGCTTACTCGAGTAGAATAATTCTCTGGATAGATACCGTCATGTGTAGCTCATCATTGCTAAAAGTGTTTTAAGTGAATATTGAATATGTTTTGTATATATAAATTTTATTAAATAAGTTAAAAGTAGGAACGAATGAGTTCACATAAAAACCCGCAAGGGTTTTGTGAACAAACAAATTAAATATGTATTTTGTTTATAAATAAAGAACTTAAAAAAAAAAAAAAATGCATGTGACTTAGAACATATCAATTGTCAAAAAAAATAATAATATAAATATAGTATTTACTTTCTTTCGATAAATGATTGGTTAATAAAAACCTGATTACATGTTTAAAGTTAAAAAATAAGAAAGACGGTAGGTGCGTGAATGTATTATGAAATTATACTTAAACAAACCTAGGAAACTCATTACTGAGCGGGTGCAATACTTTTTTCTAGTTGGTTCTTTATTATTTATAACTGGCCTGGTGGCGTAATGAACACTGTAGCACAGTAAAAATATAAGCTATATAACTAGCTTATATTTACTGTGACATAATCACAGACATTTTTGGGTACATATGCTTACATGTGGTTGGCAAAGTTGCCACAATAAAAGCAATATTGTGGCAACTTTGCCAACCACATGGTTGGCAAAGTTGCCACAATAAAAGCACAAAATAATGACTTTTCAAATGTTTCTTTATTTTACTCATGGTATTACTTAAATATTTATAGAAAAAAATCCTGCAAATATGGATTTTGATGAGCTCTTCATAATAAGAAATAATTTTATGCCAAATTCTAACAACTCGTAAATTGGAAGCAGCGTTTGTATGAAGGCTCTGAGCAAAGACGACCCTCTTAATTAGTTCTTATTTAATATTTTGCTGAAAATAGAAACCGCTGTCAATAGTATGTAATTTTATTACAATATGAATTTGCTTGAAAACAAGTTTTATCGTTTCAAACCTGTTTGATCATTGGTGGAGTTGAAGTGTGGACATGGAATCTCACTTGGGCTACACTGAGTCTCCTCGGGAGATAAAGGCCTCACATAAACAAACGGTTTCTCCTCTATAGTTAGAACCTGATAAGATAAAAACATATTATTTATTAACTATATAATCAATTCAACTACTTAAAATAATACAGAAAAAAACCTTTACATTTTTTTTTTGGTCTATTTCAAGATTTATAATTTATTTATTAGGTAACATATTAAAATATTATATAAAAAAAATTAAACTAAATAAAAATTTTCTTCTTACACCTCCGACACTGTTAGTGTACCAAGAACACTGGCTGCGTTTCCACGCACCACTTCCAAACTGACTTGCTGAGCAAAGAATGAACAAAGAATGAATGAGCGCGGATCCTCCGACTTCTCTCTCAGGAGTTTGCCAAGTGTATCAGCAAACTCTAGCGTATCGGGAGACCATGGACCCAGTGTCTCTAAGGGTGGTGCTGTCCTATAATTTCCCTAGATACGGACTTGGTAATACTTTTAACCAACTTCCTGATTCTTTTGCTGTTGAAGCAAATTTTTTTCACTTGCATTTTCTAATAATTTTGAAACAGATACTTTTACTTTTACTTTAGATTGTTTTAGTAAAATAACCCGGTCAGTTGTGAGGTCAGGTGGTTTTTTTTTATTGTATCATGCGAGAGGGATATTAGAAAAAAATTATTTAGCGTGGTAACAATGTGTAAGTATGTATAGATTTAAACATTTTTTAATAACACACATGCAAGGGTCTGTATATTGACTGATCTCATGGAGTTAGAAATTGTCGCTCATGTGCATCGGCCCGAAAACGAGTTTATGAAAAGATTGATACGTTATCGGGGAAAAACGAGACTTTACGGTCCTCTGAATAAGGTGTTCGTGTCATTTCAATCAGTTGTTATTCTCCATTATGTTCAAAATCGGATTGATCGTTTTTTTCATTGTGAAATATCAATTTACCTTCAAATGAGTGGGTATCATAAAACCCTCTGGTTTAGACATGCTCCTTCCCATCCAAATAATGTTTGCTTCATCCAGATTCAAACGCATCTTGTTTTGCTCCTGAGAATTTATTAACAAAAATAAACAATTTTATAAATTTTAACTATTTTATTTTTAATTAGTACTAAATTATTATAAAAGATTAGGTATTTAAATGACAACAGCTGTAATGACAACGAATATACACAAAAATAAATAAATATAATGATTTAAAAGGTGCTGCACTTTAATTACTCAAATTTTAGAGTTCCCTGTCCCTTAGTATTTTGTTAATAAAAAAAACCAAGCAAAAAACATTCGAAGAACTGGTTTTTGGCAAAAAAAAAGTTGAAGAACTCTGCTGGTCAATATCATATAAAACAAAACAAAAATACCGTACGTTGGAGTAGAAGTATTTTCCAACCGGCCGTTGGTCGATTTGTTTATCGTCGTATCGTACGTTGACCACATCATATTCGGCAAAAATTCGATCGCCGTTGTCATCAAATGCTACCTTTCCAGTTGCGCCGTATGAAATTTCCTGAAAAAACTTGTCCTCGGTTAATAATGCACAACCATCGAAATTTTTTTCATATATTTGTCTGCCGCTTTCAAACATAAGTGAGGACATGCAAAGCTTACGAATTCTTACTAAATATAAGCAAATAGCAAAAGAAATATTGAGATTTTCATGAATTTAAGACAGAATAATTGAAGAGAAAATCAGTTAAGGTAACCTACCTACTAAACATTGTGATATTGCATATTTTCAAAAATAAACATTTTAAAAATCATCCTAGTTTTCTATTAATTATTTTTAAAAATTTCGTTACTTTTATTTTTTTTTGTCGCTTTCTGCTTATAAGTATTCTCATCCGAGAAGATATTAGTCTAACATTTTATTAAACAAAATTTTATTTTAATCTAGATGATGAGTCGTGGAGATCGGTTATTTTTATTTTTTTTTAAATATCTACATACATTATAAAAAAAAATATGTCACTACTGATATTTTTTTATAGCTAAATAACTAAAATAAAACTATACTCCATTGCAGCTAAATGCTTATAGCTTAGTTATCATGCATTTATAGGCACTTTCTAACTTCATTTCTAATGAGACTCTTTTCGTTTTGGTCCTACAAACGTATTCAATAAATATTCATTGTTCGAATGGCCCTTTGGCAGTATCTTGTTTAAAAGCTGTTTCGTCTTCTTTCACTTAATTTTTATTTATGAAAGTACATTTATATTCATACAAATATTAGTGAAAATAATTGAAAAGAAAATTGATTGTAAGAGAAAAAAAAAATAGGCACGGAAAGCCTAGCCTCAGCGTTTTGACCCTTTGACTGTTTTTTTTTTTAATTTTATTTGCATAAACGCGTCTTGAAGTCAGTTTATTTACATAGATATTTTATTATAGCTATACACGTGCTTTTTTTTATGGGATTATTCTATACTTGATCCTGACCTACTCAATTCACTAAGAATTGAGATACATTATTCAGCGTGGAAAACCAAACGTTTTCTGAGATAGTATCTATTTTGTATGGAAAAAAATATGTATAAATTAAGAAAACTTGTAGCCCCCTAAATTTATACAAATGTACTCGAGGAATAAATTGAACCTTAACGGTTCAACTTTATTTTTTTTTTTATTATTTATTGAGAAATCGAGTTGGCCGATGAGTACAAGTTTATAACCTTCCTAACTACCTAGTTCCTTCCTTCCTAAGAGTTACCTGTTCTAAGGAAGGTTATATATGAAGTGTTACAGTGAGCATAAAAGAGACCAGTGCTAAACCCCGTGAAAATATAAAAATTAACTAAGGCACAAATATACACACTGATATGCACACCCAAACACACACACAGATAAATGCAATTTAAGCGTCTACTCAGTAACACTTAAAACTTATTAAATAGATGATTAGATCGCAAATTCTGTTTTCATGGCCATCCTATGGCTGACTGTCAGCGCTTTCAAACAAAAAATTCTAGCATGATCCCTCACTGCTTTTGTGGAACATATGGACAAACCACGATTATCATCATCAGCAGCTTTATACATAGTCGTCTCAGTTCACTGGTAAAGTGAAAGCGCACGCACACATACCAACCTGTTTCCGAATATATTCGAATAGGGTTTTGCCAGTTTCCCAGATAGAGCCAGAGTTGTCGCAATCCTGCGGAGCTTCGTGGATCTCCTCTGTTTGGTTCATCTCCCTTATAGCAGATGCCAGCACATAACTGCGGGGGGAAATTATAGATCATGAATGAATTAAAAAACTATTTAGGGCTCAACTCAACTAAGCCAGATTTTCTTGTGCTAAAGTAAAGATGACTCATATATTGCATATATTTATTTTTTTATTACTACTTTCCCTATTTATTAGTACTTAAAATATAGTGTACACATACTTTGAAAAGCTTATGGAAAGTTTGTCTACACTATGCAGAGACATACAGGATGAACTTAAAGTCAGCAGTATCCTTTTAATAGCTCATTCTGGGCATGAATCTGCACAACTTTTGTTCAACAAGTTTTCATATAGCTAATAAAAAAAAAACATATAAAAATATAAAAACTGTTTTTAACGTTTGGTGCACGTATTGTTGTGTTTCTGACCTATCCAATTGACCTCAATTACAATATTTGCGCGCGGGAACCTCCTGTCATTCACTATCGTCAGTACATTTGTAGGTACGGTGCCCTGTGGAGTCAGTCGGTTTTTAGGTTGCGACGCCGCGCGGTTTGATATTTAATTAGATGACCATAATTTAAAATGTTTTTAAGACTCTTCTTTTTAAAACTTTCCATCGAAATCTAGTAAGTAAATAATAAAAATATATCCCTGTAAAGCAAAGTGATGTAACCACATGTTCCATAATCGTTATGGAACAGGTGTTTTTCTCGACGACGCTATTATGGTCCTGAAAAGTGACATGCCGATGCTAATGTATCAGTGTCATCTGCACAGAGGTGAATTATAATTCCAGTTACTAACATCGAATCCTGTATATGAGCTCGTTCGCTTGTTGCGTTGACTAGTCTTAAGCCGAGCAGCCCTTCGGGAACATTGTCAGCGCTCAAGGCTTGTTCGGTCACAATCCACACGTAAGCCGTCTCCGTCATGTTCAAAGATGCCGCGTCACGAAATATCACCTCCGCGTCGTTTTTGCTAAAATTAAGAATGCATTAGTGCCGTACGTGCTCTACCAATCGAGGGCTTCACACACAATAAGTCCCAAAGATCTTTTCTAATTAGGATTTGCATACTTTAAATCTATTTTATACATATTACCTAAAATCTTATTGACATTCAATTCGCATGGTGAGTATTGTCTTTCCATAGGTACTCAAATTAGGTAAAATCTAATGAGATCAATCATAATAATCATAATCAATCTATTAAATAACTATTATAATTGGCCTACCTTAGTACGGGCAATGTCCAGTTAGGTATGGTTATGTTATTCATCATCTAAGAAATATGTAAAAACAAAAATAAATAAAAAAAAATAAAAATAATAATGCAGCCTGCAGGAATATGTGTACCTACACATGTGTCTTATCCATATTCTATATTTCATATCAAATGCGGATTTAGTTGTTGCGCGCCAAAGGTGTGCCGTTAAAGCCGCCTGCAGGGCCTAGCTGATAACCCGGGGCAACAGCTAGAATAATATAATAAATTATATTAAAAAAGGCGGTTTTCTTCAAAATCAAAGGAGTGCATCTTCTGTGCGATAACTATTATTTATTCTGTGCCCTGACACGTGATGTTAGTTGATGGCGGCAAAGTGACAAACTTTTATTTATAAATTTCCCTAAAAAGTCTGAAACCAAAATTCAAATAAAAAAAAACCTATTTTAAAAAATAACTAAGTATATTAGGGACAAACCATACGTCCGGCTGCATATGCGTGTATAAAAAAAAGAGGATGTTTTCAATTCGATCTGTGTGTATTTTTTTATTAATACGATATTTTCCTCGTTAAATAAAAAAGTACTATAGACTATAGTCTCAGTACTATAGACCTCCTTAATAAATATTTGGTACAAGCATTGCACTCCGAATGAGTGCACTCCCTTCACTCCTTAATGGAGAGTTTAATATCATCTCTTTTTAAAGTAATTTCGAACATTAGACAAACTATCCGAGAACCTTAAATAAATATGTGAAATAGTTATATATTTAAGTTATATATTTGTAGAATTTGAATTTATATTTATAATATTAATGAATTTATACTCTCATCCTTCTATTTGTATTCAAGTAAGTATTTATTAATGTATTAAAATTGTTTTGTTCCAAAATAATTCCCACAACATTGTTAAAAATTGGTATGGAAATAAATATCTTGTATCTTGCAATACTAATGGTATACAGTGGTATTAATATGAGAAGGCTCCAAAAATATCGAAAGCATTTTTACTTCAATGATAAAAAAGTCTTACTTAGCATACAGCAGATAAACTCTAGCCTGTGCATTCTTTACGTCCAGCAGTTGGTCAACGAAGCTCTCCAACCCTGGCTCGAACTCGATGACCGACTCCACCATCACCTTGATTTCCACGTCATCTTCCAGGCTCTGCGATGTTGTTTGAAACCTGGAAGGGTCACAATCGAGTGCTAATAAGAGACTTTTATTTACAACACTACAGAAGTGAAACTTATTATTGTGGGTAGATTTTGGTTATGCACAAAAATATTTTATTAAATAGAGCTTAGTTGATATTTTCGGAATATTAAACTCTAATTAGGTACATCAAATTTAATACACAAACATGCAGGTTGTTCCAGGACCACTTAATTGACCCTGCGATTTCAAATATGATTTGTAAAGTCGACCTATCAAAATTCATCGTGGGTTCCAAGTAAAAAAATTATAAACTTTACGTGATAATATTAAATCGTTGTTATAATCGCTCCGGTCAAGGCTACGAATATTGATCTTACTTTTCTACCATTTCTTACTGGTAACAGGAATCATAGAAACCATTTTATGTCTTCGGTACTGGTTATTGGACACCTGTATTATGCATGAAGAATATTAAAAAACAAATGCGAGTAGGTAATTACGCTATAAATAATAACTAACGTAGAAATGTAACAATTAATGCTTTTAATGTTTTGGGCGTGGTATAGGTTTTATTAATTATGTCGCATCCACCCAGGTTTGAGTGATTTTAGCCAAGGTAAACTTTGATTAGCTTTTTTAACCGATTACTTGAGATCTATAATAGGACAATCACAATTAACATTACAGAAACATAAACATAGCGTAAAGAAGTTTCACTTCAAAAATGTCAAGCAAGTCGAAATTACATTATTTTCAAAACATTATTCTTACGTAAAATTTGTATTTCAGGCGTTCGACCCTACTTTTGAATAAGATTTTTGTATCATTGTATAATAATAATATCAATATTTAAATGCTTTAATTGATAAAAAATACCGTTTCATTTTTGCTATGAGGTCAGAGAGAAAAATATCTTACAATAAAAATAAGTATATTTATGTTGGTAATCTAAGGATATTTTAACACTATGTTTATTGTCCATCAATTAATAATAGTTGATAAAGCAATATTGAAGGGTGTGGATTTTTTTTTTAAAATATTTCTTTTAAATTCATTTAAATTATTTCTGTGTTTGGTGTGACGGTGTATGGAAGAATGTGTGAGGGCTAAAATGTATATGGGTGAGCGTGAGTATAAAAATTATATTTATTTATATAGTATTTATTGATATAGTAACAATACATATTTGAGTTATATGAACATTCTAGCTAACTAGGCAATGCCCATCCAAAGGTAGACTTTTCTGTATTGGAATTTACTCAATTTACCTCAAATGCACGTTTAATTTGAGTAATAAACCCAATAATAATAACTAGAGGTCGTCCAGTGGTCGAAAATTCGACCGTAATTCATTAAACTTTTAAGTTTGAGCATTATCCTCTATAATACAGTGAATATACCTCTAATCATCGCATAGGGTGATGATTTTAGAGGCGTGGTTTTCAAGAAGAGATAAAACGCATATAATTTGATGTTATGGCTAAGAATTTAGTTTTATTATAAAGATAAGGGTTTGCCATTATGTTTTAAAAATGATTTCGGGTAAGTGGCCGCCGCGGCTGACTCGAACAAATTCCAGCCGAGAGGCCCAATTTTCAACCACTTTTTGCAGCAAGTTGGGCCGTATGTCAGCAATAACGCGCCGAATCTTCTCTTCCAAGGCGTTAATCGTGTCCGGCTTATCTGCGTAGACAAGCGACTTCACATAACCCCACAAAAAATAGTCCAGCGGTGTTAAATCGCACGATCTTGGAGGCCACGCACGACGCGATTTTTACTTTATTTTAGAGTGATTTAAAAAAAATTTAGAGTGATTTTTTCTAAATTTGCACTATTTGCAAACGTTGTTCAGGAGTAAGTCTATTCATTATGAAATGGCAAACCAAACTGAGCATAAATCAAGTGACAGCTGTCAAAAACACCAACTACGAAAAAACTAGTGCCAGATTGAAAACCACGCCTCTAAAAAAAACATCTTATATAATAAAATGTATTCACTTTTTTTTAACCTAACAATTTTGGTTTTTCGCCTTGACATTACTTTATTATTGTAAAAGGAACTTTGATATCACACAAAATTCACAACTCGAAACTCATTCGTCTGTCTGTAAGTAGAATGTTTTATTTTATCAAATTTAATGTATTTTTAACACATTTATAGATAATTTTAGCTTTTCGCACTCCTCCATATAAACTTTAACCATGCCAAATAAATACTTCTGCGTGGGCGCAATATTCTCATAGAGAATGTTTAAAAATTAAGGATATTAGCACAATCATGTTTGATGAATGTGTGCTTATTTTGAACCACCATTTGTCCTCTTCGATTATTCTATAATGATTTGGTACTCTCTGTACCTAATATTAGGTTTTTTAAGTAATATTTAATTGTCTTATGTTTATTACAAATATTCATTGTTTTTATGAAATGCTTTATATTTTATATCTAATGCACAAGTACCCACCTTCCGAGCAGCGCGCGCCCATCAGTGTCGGAGCTATGTATAAATATGACCTTCAGATAGTTGAGGTGCTTCAGCAGATCCACCCACACGTCGGCCTGGTGGGAGTAAGGCGGCACAGTGCGCAGGAACGACACGTGGATGTTCTTGTCGGAGAAGGCCGAGTCCCGCGAGGATATCCCGATGACGGGGATGTGGTAGAAGCCGCTGGTGTATGAAACGGCGGCAGGCGACAGGTCTCCCGTCAGCGGGTGCGACACCACTATCGCGTAGACCTGCAATTAATCGGCACAGCTTTTTATCCTCAACACCACCACCCACATGTTTCGGGTGTCTCGAGACCAATTCCGATAGCTGAGCCATGCGATTTCGGATAGTTTCAAAGAAAAAATGATTGTATTTTAATAGATGATACATACGTTCAATATCCAAAAACTCAAAAAAATACAAAATCAATATAAAAAAAACACTAAAATAAGTAAATGCAAGATTAGACTACATCAAGTTGCTTAATAAAGTAGTATAAAACAGCGACTAATCTAATTATAAAAGTAAATGTCAAACTACTATGAAGATGGCGGACTCACTCGTTTCGAGATGAGGTCGTCGCAGACGGTGAGCGCCGTCCGGATGGGGTTGGGGTCCATCAGGATGGCGAAGTCATAGTAGGTCACACCGCGGTGGACGTACCTCTGCTCGAAATTGAGGCGCTGTAAATAATTGTAAAAAAACTTGAGAACCTCTTCCTTCTTTGAACCGTCTCTCTGCATCAGTGCCATGTTATTATTTTTTGTGTTTGTTTTTATATTTTATTTATGTATTATGTTTTAATGTTCACCCAATTTCAAAAAAATACTTTCATTTCATCAGTTTTAGTTAGCCACGATGAAGATTGCCTGCACACTTTTCTCCGTCATTCAAAGGGCGCTCATAAATTCGCATTCCCTCATACAAAACTTTTAAAACACACTTGTCTAATTACTACACTACTCTATAAACTATATATTCCAATATACTACACTATATTACATCATATTACTCGGTACTTTTTATTAGGATAAGCTTAGCTCCTTTTATTTATTTTCTCTGTTCTTTTCCTTAACTTTAATTATTAATTTATTTAATACGGATGTTTTAATGCTCCGTATATTTCGCATTTAGACACATTTTTAATGGATACAGATATATAGTCCATATTTACCACCTAGTTAGATGACACTGTCAATACTCCTACATACCACTAAATGCGAATTTAAATGATTATGGGGTTTTTATTACCTTATTGTTTCAAATACCTTAAGAAATTCTCTAAAATGTTGTAATTTAAATATAATAAATGTGGTAGGTGGACAATTTTATAAGTATAATATTTGCGAGAAAAAGGTTGTATTTGGCTTCTATTCATTTTAGTCGTCACGATTATATTAATAATATTAAACAACTTTTGACACACTTAATTATGGTACAAAATGGCGAGCTTATTTTTAAGAACGATCTTGTGAAACTTATAGATACGGCATGTCATATCAATCGTCGCTGTAAAAACCCGACACAGGTAGATTCCCCCCCCCCCCCGCGCCGCGCGCCGCAACACCCGTATCGCGACACGCGAGGAGCGTACTCGACGCAGAGTGGCGTACTTGGGCGTGGTGCGTTTTTCACTCTCAATTGCCGTATCAGTATATTTTAAAAGATCGTTGGATTTCAATAACAAACCGCGGGCGTGCATCGTCTGAATCTGACGAAGTCGTAAGCGTGACTTTAGCGATGCGCGTCTTTTGAGTTCAAAACATCTGACGCCTTGTCACCGCCAAGCTATTACCGCGCAACTGACAAAGGAATATAGCCATACATACCGCAATGGTGTCTCTGAAATAGAAGGTGGACTCGTTGTTGGACAGGACGCCACCAATGTTGTAGTAGTTGGGATTCGGCCGCTGACTCGAAGGGTTGTTTCTGGCGGAGACGTTTCCCGCCAGAACTAACAGCGCCAGAGTAAATATTGATGATTTCCTAAAAAATGTTTTTGGTAATAAAGTGCGCAGGAGCCAGAAACCAGATATCAGATTCCATAGTAGGTTTTTCATAGTGTACTTAGGCACGCAATAATCGTATAGGAGGAATTAGCGTGAATCGATAATAATAATTAATGACTAACGGTAGCCAAAATAATTTTAGATTTAAAAGACTATGATTTAAAGATTATGAGGCCAACAGGGCTAGTCTCAAAACGCGAGTGAGAGCAGCTGTTCGTTTGACGTTGACTGCAATAGAAAGGGATAGGTCCTCTCGCTCGCTGATCGCGCTCGCATTTTGAGACCATAGTCTTGCCTAAGCTTTGCCATTTAATCAACATTAATTATTATTTTTTTAATTTAATTCCATTCCCTCTCGACCCCCCTCTTACTCCTCATTCTCCTATATAGTATATTCACATAGTGTAAACTTTAGTTAGGACGGTTCCCATTCTCCGCCATTGAAAAAAAAAAATATATTTTTGTATTGAAAAAATCGTGCGGAATATTTCGACTTATATTAAATTTATATATTTTAATTTTAATAGCGTTAGAAATTCAGCCAACATAAACAATATAACATGTACTTAAAAACTTCCTGGAATGACTTCGCATGTGATTTCGGTTTGAGCGCAATGGTGACATTTAGACACTGTATGTTAAACTCTCCCCTATCCTTTTAATTCTGAAATATTTATAAATATTATGCTATAATTTCTAAGTAGCCCAGCGAGGTTAGAAGTATGATAGATAACTACATAAATAGAAAGTAATAACTATGAGCCTATTGCCTACTTTAAGCCAATAATTTTGATGAATAAAAAATAAATAAATAAAGCCGCGATCACGTTTACCCGCGCAAAAGCAAAACGCCACTCCTACCTGTTACAAGCATCCATTTCCGCGCTTAGTTGAAATAAAAATAAAGTTAGACCGCATCAGTAGAGTCTTCTCGTTGGTTAAGTGAGGAGGGCGGACCCGAAAGGAACCGTCTTGACGCGAGACCTGGACACTGGCAGGTACGCCCACCCTCGAGCCCAGCTGTGAGGCTGTCAGATTCATCTGAAGAGATGTCTCCGCGCAAGCGCCATTAGCGCGATCAATAGGGCGGAGCTGCGCGAGGACCAGATTATTTTTTTGTAGTTAGGTTCATCTTCCAACTATGTCTAAAACGGATTAAAAAGATGAGCGTACGAAGGAAACATTTTATGATAAAATGTAACCCGAAGATTTAAAATTTGTTTCGTTAATAAATCTTGAAATAAATATTATAGGCCGCCGTTTGCAAATTAGCATTTTTTTTCGCATTCCGCTAAATATTATAATATAGTAGGTACCTTAAATTTCGGGAATCCCGTTCTGTTAGTGGTTCCTTTAGATGGCTGTTCTACTAATCGTTGATAGTGAGATAGAAAGCTACCATAGAAAATTTTATTTAGAATGAATATCAAACTTGAATTTGAGCCCCTATTGCAAATTATGCCAAAAAAATCGCAAAAGCTTAACCTAACCTAACTTAACCTAATCCATGGTTGTCATTGTGACATTTACAAAAAAGAAAAAGGTGTACTTTGTATACTTTAACCCTTAAATGCATGATTTTTTATTGCGGCCTGGAAAAAATGTTTTCTGGTAGGTATTTAGGTACATATAACATAAAAAATAATGAAAAAAATCTGGTATAAAAAAATAGGTATTTATTATGAAAAAATATGTATGTAGACAATTGGCAACACTATGCGTTAAGTACTAAATTTATGCTTACATATTTGTAGGGGCCTATAAATCAACTTGATCTAAAAATAAATAATATACAGACTATTTTGAGTAAAATACAGCAAAACAGTTTCGATTTTTAGTGTGACACAATGCCACCTTACATTTAGTACACTCAGTCCGCGAAAAACCTTTACAACCGGGAAGTTTTGCATCTATTTTTAGAAGTGCATCTTTTTCATTGTGGCCTAAGCCATCAGTCCGCACGTCTCTTGGAGGAACAGGCTTCATTGGACCCCGATGTCTTTTTGCTTCTATCTCCCGATATATATTACTGCTTGAAGGCCTTCCTCTTTTGGGTTCAGTATTTTTTTTATAATTGCACAATGTCTCCGCAAGATCTGATCTATAATCACCTAGTGTCATGTTTGGGTGGTGTTTTTTATAAAGTACCCATGAATTTATTACCGCCATGTCGATCATGTGATAAAATAATCGAATGTACCATTTTCGACTTTTGATTCGAATTTTGTAGCGGCCCAAATAACTGTCCATCAAATCTACTCCACCCATGAGGGCATTGTAATCTTTTACAATTTTTGGACAGGCAACTTTTTTCTTTTGTTTCTTATCAAATCTGCTGACAGTTTCAGCTGGTTCGGAACCAACATAAGTAGATACCAACGTAACAAGCTTATTATCCTTCCAACAAGTTACCGAGATATCCACACCTACATAGTCTGCTACGAGTTCCTCATATGATCCCCTTGGAACAGAGTCCTTCATGAACTCTTTTACTACCGGCAACTTACAGGTTTTACCGAGGCGGATCTGAAAACTCATCCGGTAGATGGTCTTCTTCAATAGGTAAATCAGGATTTGCATTGTACTGATCTTCTTCTGCATCTTCTAAATCCTGTATCATATCTTGTACATTCGAGTAGTAATCTATGTCATTTTCGTCTCCTATAGACTCTTCATCTTCAGAAATGTCTCCATTTTCGAGAACTGATAAAATATTTTCAATATCTTGCTCTGTCAACCGCTTAGACATCCTAAAAAGTGAAAAAAATTAGCTAAAAGCCCAAATCCAAGAAAATAATAAGCATGCACATAATATGCAACAAACGCATAATGTAGACATTTGGCAACATACGTATATTATAATTATTTTTATACAGATTAATAAAATTTATAACTAAAATATGATGAAACCAATAACTTACCTAATAAGAGTTGAGAATATATTTTTTTTTTAAAAGAAATAGCACTCGTATATCAATGAATACAAAATTACGGAGACGCTTCTTATAACTCTATAAACTTAGTCGACCGCCAAATAGAAATGTCAAAAAAAAATAGATTTGCCGCCGAAACTTGCATAAATTCTTTTTCGACACTCAATATATTTATTATGTATGGTCGTCAAAGTGCGTTCGGAAACAAATACCACACGACTTCAATAAAATAACGTGAAACGTGGTATGTATACATTTGGCAACAAGATGCATTTAAGGGTTAATGGACCTCTGCTAATCCACAGGCGTTAGGTAGGTCGATAGGGACCTTTTAAGGGGCGAGAGTAGTCATTTGGAACAACAATCTTACAAACTTATTGAGCCATATTTACCTCTATACGACCTCGCGGTTTCAGAGGTATCACCACTTTTTATGTTCTTTTGATGATTTCCCAACATTCAGTAATCAAAGCTGATCTCAAAGATATTTAAATTTATTTTTTTCGCGAAATATAATGGGTGTATTTCTTCAAAACAATAAAGACGTTCTGACGGTACCTTAGGAATGAAATATGGAATTTAATTATTCAATTTATTAGGAAATTTTCATGTTCAAAAATTGTCCATTTTGTATCCTTTCGAATGATATGTTTCACATCACACAAATTATCAGAAATCTTTTACTACACAATAGTAAACCGTTACCATTATCTCTCAATTACGCAAGGTTTCGAGGCTCCTCTTTCCGGCCCCACGTATAATTTTTTTAATTGATTTACGAGTTTTGACTTCTTGCGAATGCACATGTTCGTGGACAAGCACTTTGCTTGTCTGTTTCGATATTCCCCTCGTCAAGTTATAGTCCTGCAATTCCTTGGGTTAACACCTTCGCGTCGAGTCGCTTATTATTTGGAAGTTTAGGTTAACAATTAGACTTTTTCATTTATAATTTGAACTTTTAGTTTGTAGTTCAACATGAAAAGTGTGGTCAGTTCTTCGAGCAGAAGAAAACACTTATTTCATCTTACACCTATTCAGGGTCTTCATGAAGGAGATAATGAAAGGATGCTTTTGTCGTGTTTTACTGCACGAGGACATTGAAGACAGACACTTTCTTGGGGGATGACTAGTTTTTATGATTTACATCACTGGATCACCTTTGAGAGCGACCAACGTATTATCTTCCAAAATGATAGATGTCCTTTTTTAATAGTTGGATTTGTTCCAAGTGCTCCTTATTCATGAGAATAAGGAGTACTCCTTAGTCCTTTGGAGTGTCCTTTTAAGGTATGAACCTTAAAAGTTTGAGAATAGTTTGTTTTTCAATATTATCATTCTACACGCAAAAATTCAACTCTTTCGTATTTTTACTTTTCAAGCTGAAATATGCGACACAGTCAAACCAAAGGTCGGGATAGTAGATTCTTATATATGTATAGAAGCTAAAAGCGATATTCCATGGTAATATACTAGACAATTTATCGCGAGACAAATCGACAGGAGCGCTGATGTGCCTGGGGTATGTATGCGTGTTTGAGGTATGTAGGTTAACAACCATCTCCATCACAATATTTGGATAGGGACGAAAGCTGTAGCATCAGCCCTCTCAGTAGACTTTAATAACTGCTGCCTTTTAATCAATAAAAATGTTATATAAGGTAACTTTAAAAGAGAGCACGCTCTGACCCTTCACACTTTCAGACTGAATATATAGTTACTCTGCAGGGTTCCGTTTCTATATTGTTTCTGTATTCTGTGTATGTCTTATTCTACTGAATACTAATTATTGAGTTATGTACTTTGTTATTTAACGTAAATAAATTAAATTGTGTTTGAGTGTGACCGAGAGTTTAATTCGATCCTGACTTCGGCTAGACTAATTCCACATCTCATCATCCAACGCACCATATAAATACCAAACGCAATATTGGTCTGAGTGTGTGTTTGACATATGAATTTGGTTTTAGCTTTATTTTGATGCTTTGACAATGCGGAACAAGATATCATTTTAATAGCCACCACGATTTTGTCTGACGGCGTTAACTGACGCACCCGGTTCCAACACGATGGCGCTAAATGCCCAGGCTCGATTTGCTGAGAAAGAACTTGCGATTATATTATCTCATGTCGAGGATTTGTGAATTGCCTGTCACAGACATGTCACTGACACTCATGGACTATTTTTTTAAGGCTACGTTCAAGAACAAGTTTATGCCGACAATCCACAGACTTTGGATCATTTGGAAGCCAAAATTCGTCAAGCTATTGCAGGCATATAACCGCAAATGTTAGCCAAGGTGATCAATAATTGGAGTAATCGGGTCCGTCAGTGTGAACAAAGCCAGGGTAGACATTTGAATATCTTGTTCTGAATATTTCTGCAACTTGGTTTGCAATCCATATCTCAAATCTTAAAATATGAAGTCGGCCAACAGTTTGCAGTTGTTCGCCTAACAATTTGGGAAAATATATTTACCCTGCTCGCACTTGGTACCCACTTCCCCTCAAAAATAATTTCACACAGTACCTGTTATTTTCTCTAATTCTTTACATTTTCTCTAAACTTTACGTGTTTGTCTTTTCATGTTAGTGTTTGTGTGAAAGCGCTTTCACATATTCTTCTACTAACATATTCAAAATTATTTTAGGACGTCAAAATTGTGTTTTTTTCTGGCAAACAAAGCACCCTAAAAATACTTAAAAACAAAAGTAGCAGTTTTTTGCAAAACTTAACTACACGAGATTTAAAACCATACTCCTCTTTTGTGACAAAAAAATACATTTTCATAAAAAAGTTTGTTTTATTTACCATACTCTAACATTTGGATATAATTATGGTAATTTACAAAGTATATAATCTAGTAATATAATAAGGCATTTGACACGGATGGATTAATATTATAATATAAATCGTAAAATAACAATATTTTTAAGTTTATAAAATAATATTAAAAAATGTTATACTTTTAAGTTATGTGTATCTTACAATATGAGTTGTTTTTGATAAAAACCTATAATTTAATGTATTACATATGTCTCCACTTATTTCATGTTTATCAAAAAAATTAAAATGTTAAAACAAAACTAAAATTATTGCAGAGTAAACATAAATTCAACTAGGTCAAGTATTCCTATTAAAAGTTGAACTGTTTTAAAAGTTTATATGAAACAAATGTACTTTCAAAATATATTACACTCTTCTACAGAAACATCTAATATAAAATAAGAGTATAACATAACAGGTGTAAAAAAAAACTATAATTATACATCCTAATGAACAACTTTGTTAGTTTAAACTTGACATTTCTTTTAGATTTTTCTAAAGAAAATTGAAACTATTTTTAATCAATGGTTATAATAATGTCAAAATAATTTATTTGGATAACAGAATATATGCAATCATTGTCAAAATGTAACTTTCTAAGTAAATATTACCAACTACCCCTCTGCGTATTGAGAACGGTGTTGCCATACAGATAGGTTCAGATATTCACTATTATTAGAAATGATAGTTAAGCAGTATTGTAACTGATAAACCTAGTATGTTGTTTCTTGAGTAAATATTCATTAAAATCATTATTACTCACTATCATCAAATACTAATTAGAAAGTTACGTTTGGCCACAATGTTTATCTTACATATATAATTATTGAAAGACTGTTTAAATGTCAAAACAAATTCTAAAGACCAATCAATATAACTAATAAAATAATGGCAAACATCGGGAAACATATTATGACGGCTGCAAATCTTTAGGATAAAATGTCATTGTGCCTTAAATGTATTCATTTAAACCTTTGAAAATATTACCATAATTTAAAAAAAAATATGTGAGAAGCACCATTTTAAAACTATAATAGTTCCTAAATAAAAATTGCATTAAAATTAAATTTAATACGTTAAGGCACATGGGAACTAAATACGAAACAGATTCATTTCCTTAATATTTTGTGGGACCCACATTTTATACAGAGCACAAGAAAAACTCATTATTTAAAGGTATTGAGTTTTATTATTATCATTAAAATGAGTTTTATTGCATTAAAATTAAATTTAATACGTTAAGGCACATGGGAACTAAATACGAAACAGATTCATTTCCTTAATATTTTGTGGGACCCACATTTTATACAGAGCACAAGAAAAACTCATTATTTAAAGGTATTGAGTTTTATTATTATCTAGTATCAGTATAATTATTAAAGTAACAGTTCCTTAGACATACAATATAAACATACTTTAATGAAAAAAAATAACGCTGAGGAAAATACTGTCATGTATCAAGCACTTCCAACTTTATCAGCCGAACATATTGTTTTTTCTTACTGTGTTTAGGATAATGTATAAGTATTATAACGAATAAAAGAATAATCTATCCGGGCTTATGGACTTTCCTGTGCACAGTATGGAATAATTCTAAAACGATTTATAATACCAACCTAAAACAGAAAAATTAGGTAATCGGAAGGTTTAATTTACCTATGAGTATGGAATAGTACTTAACATCTAAATAATTTCCAATAATTTTAGGGATTCATTAAATTATATATAATGTTATTGTTATAAAACCTTGACTGCAGTTGTACCTCATAGTATTTGCATTAATCATACCTATAATTATATTTATAATATAAAATATAGAACAGCTGATTGTCCAACAGCACCATGCATACGGCCAATGTATATTTTTATACATTTAATTTATATACCTATATTATTCTAACATTACTTAATTACAAACTAAAATCTTATAATATAGAAACAAAATAATATCACTTTCAACATAGTTTACCTATTTACTAATACTATGATTAAAAAGGCTCTTATTATAAAATATGTAAAATTCAATACATAGCAGTCTGTACTCATAAAATTAATCTTTTTCAAAATATTATTTCATACATGACCACAGAAAGCACATTACAGGCAGAAAATTTAAACAATGAAACTATTACACGATGTTAAAGTGTGTTTAGGAAACGAAAAAGAAAACTTAAAGTATTAAAGGTTTAAAATTTTTTCATGTTTAAGTTCAGTTTAGCGGTATTAGCATGGTTCATTCGGGAATAAAATTGAAAGGAAAATAGACCATTCAAACATATTGTTTAACTATAATGTTTTGAAATATCTTGTGATACGAATTTACGTAGTAAAGTATTCCTAAATTATGTTTAAACGAAGAGACACTAAGATTTCTCATTTTTTGAATAAATGCAATTCTTATATATAGTAAATTAGTGTAATATAAAAAAAAATATATAGATTATTTTTTAAATAAAATTATGTCTATCGTAAAATGATGAGGACATGAAAAGAATGAGAACATTAAAGAGCCTCTTCCAGAAAAAGCTCTTCTCTGTCAGACACATGGTCTTAAATTATTCTATCTCATCTAACAGCTTATAGACAGAAAGATACTCCATGACGTTATAGGATATTCTTGAAAATGTATTTTAAAAAAAATTGTTGAATTTGCAATTTTATGAAATCCTCTTTATGAATCATTTTGCCTTTATAGTTTTATTTTCTTTGTAGTTAAACTTTAACAAAATGTATAGAAAAATCAGACTTTTCGAGGCTATTAACTTTTAGATAAAGTAGAAATTTAACTTTTAATTCAATAGGAGTCCAGATAGTTGAGAAATAAAATAATATCCAGTATGATTCTTCTTCATGCGAGCATTACTTGTCAATCTGTGGTCATGAAAAACGCTCGGTGGCGCTGGTTCTTGATTACTGTATCTTTGCTTTGATTGTAGCTTTGTTTAGACATAAATAATTTACATTTTCATACTGGTAAATTAAACCTTAAAAATTGTACATACATTGATAATACAAGATTGAAAGAATATTTGAGTATCACATAATTTATTTTATTTGTTGACAGTAACTTAAAAATATATGCAAAGTACTACCTAACTAGGCAATGCCCATACTAAAGTAGATTTTACTAGAAGCATCGTTTTTATAAGCATAACTATCTCTTAACTTACAATTACTGCAACGACGGGGGTCTCCTGTATCATGTTCGATTCTAATACAGCCAATATACAGGCTTGAAGAAAAATGGTTTAAACCTTCTAATGGTCTCACATCAACACAATCACCATCCATTATTGCTCCATCAATAGGAAAAACGTGGACATACACTAATTGTTTTAAAAGTATCAAGTTTGTGATGATTTTTATTGGTATTACGTGCTATATTAACTTAATCGAATATATGGCCAATCGTGCTAGAGGAGGGTTTCGACGAGGATGGGCAGATACACAACAAAATATTAATGCAGCCTTTGGCGTAGATCCAATTTCAACAGCCTTATTTACTCGTCATGGATTCTCTGAAGCAATGAAACTTCATCCAACTAATACTGTAACTACAGTGTCACTTTACTTGACATATGCCAGATATAACATAGCTGAATTGCCGATACAATATCTTAAATCTATCGTCATTGGAGAGAATGGCAAAGGTTCTTCCTGATAACTTGTATATGAATGCTCAAAACGCTTCTGCTCTTTATCTTGTGTTGGTTCGTTATTTAATGACAAATGAATTCAAGTAAACCGTAACCGATTATTAGTTAATTGGACAAATTATGTTGCACAGGATCTCAGACAACCACTCAGAGAAGGTATTGCAATTGCAAATATTACAGTTCAAGAAGCAGATCGTTATATGTTGTATGTTGCACAAGGTGTTCAACAATGTTATGTGATGAGTAATGTCAATATCTTTGTGACAACATATATTAGTATGGCAAAAAGAGGACATTACTCGGATGGATGATGTGATGATCACAACAGTTGAAAATAGAATCCAAGCGGATCTAAACACTACTGCAAACTTGGAGGTTGAAACTCTAGTGCAGGTATATCGAATGTGGGATCATTATATTACTGATGATCTTTGAAAATTGGTTGGCTGAGCTTCCTGGAAATGCTTTGAGATTAAGATTAACACTATAACAGGTTAGTAGGTCTGGATTAACAGCCTTTTTAACAGTTGGAAGAGCTATGAAGGTATACCCTAATTTCCCTTGGGCGAAAGCTAATATTATTTCTCCGGGTGAACTACCTCGATTTGCTGAAGCACTGAATGCCGTTAATGGAAATCCATATTATGGATTTAACAACAATCTGGGTGTCGCACGATCAACTCAATTTCCGACACTGGTGTACATTGCAAAGGAGTTGCTTATACAACTCCCCCCGATACGCTGGGTGGCCAAAAACCACAAGGAACCATGGTCTTGTTCTAAAGTTGATTGAGACCTTTGTCACAGATTCAAATCAAGCAAAAACAATGGAACCTCGTGCAGAAGATGACATCATAACTGGTATTTTTGATGCTTTAGAAAATGATGTCAACAATGACTTATTCTAATTATATAACAACCGATGAAGATACAACAATAAATATCATCAAAATTATAAAACGTTTTTAAAAAATTATAACTTATAGTAATAATTCTTAAAATATATGTTATGTTTAGTATCTTATTTCTTTGATTATTTATCAACTTAATACTTAATCTATATGTAATCAAAATTTACTTAATGCACACTGACCTTCTTGAAGACTCTTATCCCATCGAAGAATTACTGTTACAAATCATTAATTACTAAAGGACGGGATAATATATATGATGTCATCTGGAAAAGCACGTATGGAAGCACTTAGATAGAACTTGCAGAAAAACATAATGTTAAACCTCAGAGTTCAGAAGATCGTGATAGCGATGATGAGGAACAAGAGGTTGATCCAAGAATCCTAAATAGTTTGAAACCATCAACATTTGAAACATTCAATACTCTACAAACAATTAAAACTACTGAAAATCGACCAGGTAAATAAACGTCCACAAGACAGCTCCACAAATTTATGTAGCACCTTTTTTTTTTTTGAGAGAAGGTGAGGTGAGTGGCGAGAGTACCCACTCCAATAAAAAAAAGAGAACAATAAAAGAACGCACATAAACAACTGTAAACAGGTATGCCACCTGCCGTTTATCGCACAGCGGCAGGACTGTGGAGTTTATACTTATCTCTTTACACACAACAACTCCAGGTTTAGAAATCAAACATCAGGGGTTAAAATGAATGTAACCATTTAATAAGGTAATGGAAAGTTATTTAAAATAAAAAGAATGATGCAAAAAAACATTTACATATAACATACGTTACTAAAGATAACATATGAGTTATACATTAAGAAAATATAAGCAGATAGAAAAAGAGATAGAAGTTAGTAAACATATATACATATATGTCTTACCGCATTATCTCAGCGCAAAGATTCGGAGGTACAGAAATATCGTAGATGAGAGGCGAAACAGACGAATGACCTTTTTTTTCCATAGGGTCGATTTTTTAGAGAATGTGGGACATAAGGTGCGTATCGATTATGGCGCCAAATGGCGGCGACCTGTAGGGGCCGTGGTCATCGCGGAAAACTCCACCGACGCTGCGCGTTATTGGTGCTTCATAATTTTCATCGTCGTGACGTCGGCGATGCTTGGATTTTATTGGCAGACGGTCTATCATTACGCATGCATGCGGCGTTTGACACGGGAGAAAATATTCAAAATATAATAACGTGTGTTTTCATATAATATAATTACGTACTAATAATAAATATGGTCTTTTTTTAGAGTTTACACTAAATATTAATAATTACATATATTAAATAGTGTCTTTTGATTTTTTACTCATATATTATGAAATAAATTATAAGTTTACATAGATTATGGATAAGCATAAATTTATTTATGCTACAACGGACACAAGATTTCTATTTTAAACTTAAACACCTACACCTTGTGATTCATATTTATAATTCAATATGAACCATGCTTGCGATTGATAGAGGAAAATTTTCATTAGGGCATTTCCTAGATGAAAAATTACATTTGAAGAAGCGAGCCCGTCTCAGAAGTGGTCAACTTTAACGGCGACCGTATTCATCGTGGTGGTGGTGGGCAGGTGGATGTTATCCCAGTCAGTGCTGAGGTGAGCTTCCGTGTCGGTGGCTTTCAGGGTGAGACCGAGAGAGGGCACGGCGTTGGCGCAATGCGGCAGACGGAGGGTCACTGGTCGGAGGAACACCAACCCTTGCGGACCGCACATCACCAGCGGAGAGAGCATTGCTTCACCTGCAAATTTTTATCGTATATGTTATGAATGCAATTTTACTATAATAACCGTGGATGATACTTTTGGTTTTGGCGCGTAATATTTATCACAGAAATGACACCACCTTCATGCGAAAATTATTCATTACCTAAATTACTAGTAAAAGTTGAAATGCACGCATCGGCAGTAAATATCGGTCATACCGGTACCGTCAGTACTTAGTTACTTTTCGCATAGATAAAAAAAAAAAAGTCAAAAAGGTTATACCTATGTACAGCTTTAAGGGATCAAGTTCAATTTTAAAACCGACCTTGAGTCCATTGTGTGACTAATTATTGACATTTAGCATGAAGTGGTCAAATTTAATGATTAATGGTAAGGACGAAAAACTTAATTGCATGCTATTTTGATAATACCCCCGTGCCCCTTGCAAAAACGAATAAAGAATCATCCCAAATTGAAATTATATTTCATATTTAAATCAACTCAATTTTGTTTAAATCATGTACCTATAGGATCTAATCAATTGTTAAAAAAATGTGACATTTTCAAAAACAAAATAAACCAGGAACACACTCATCTAACTATAAATTAGTCTACTTTCTAAAATAGCTATCAAGCACGCCACCATTGGATAATGCAACTACAATTAAATATAAAAAAATACATGCATTTATCTGGAATCCTACATATATTAGTCGGATTATTTAATATTTTATGGTAAAATACTATATTCTACGTCACTGTAGTTTATCAAGTACTTAATAATACAAAATGTTGTATTTGGTTATGATTCTGAAACTTTCGTATTGTCAGCACTCATTTTAAAATCTGAAATGTGCAACTATTGCAGGTCGCAGTTTTTAAATAAACGAGATTATTGTCAAGCTACCTTTTAGATAGTCTGGTTAGCATGCCACTAATTTTAAAAAATACCAAGTGCGTATCCGTCCATCTCAGCAGCCCACTAATTCGACTCTACATAAAGCCATACTTAAGGACGAGTCCAATAACCTCTCGGGAAGAAAAATGCTACGGACATAAGCCTACATGACCGCAAATTAAATGAATGGATTATGAACCAACCACACGGGCCTAACTGGCATGATAAATATAGTTGAGAGGAAAAAGTGAAGATGAGTGAGACACGTCATTATTCGGAAGGATGAAAAACAATTGGAAAAGGAAAGGTCTTGTATATTGAGCAAGGGAAAACAATAGGAGGGTAGGCTTAGGCAGCACATTCGGGGTGGTAAAATGACTTTAGAAATGGTATTTATTCCAAGAGCAGATAATAATCAAAAAAAAAAATATTATTAGTGCTCCGGTTGCAACAAGGCCCATACAAGTAGTGTTTTCTTATTTTTTCTGGTTAACTATGTTTTGATATATTAGAGGTATAAGTTAAGTGTCAAGTACCATTACTCTAATGCATAGTAAAGGATTATATAAAAAGAGCCTCTTTAAAGTTATTCAACGATGAAACTTTCTCATACGAATGTAAAATGCCAAATAGCCTTAAAGAGTCCTTTTTTCTAAAAATATATTGTTAACATTAGTAGTTAATACACCAAATACACCAAAATATAGTCCAGTCAGAAAACACCATTTGTATTGGCCTGGCTGCGTAGGTTATTGGAACTGACCTTCAGCTGATGCAACATCTTACGACATACCCACATTTACAATGGACAATTGCATTAAATGTTATTAATTTAACCTTTTAATTTATGCTAGCCTACAAATACCCACCCATGCATTATTGTATAGGTATTATTAATAATAAAAAAATGCCAAAAAAAATAACATGCGCAATTTGCAAATAGTCAACTCAATCCAGGTGTTATGGGGTTGTTTCTAAGGTAAAGGAAGTAACAAGCTAAGTTAGATATACCTAGCAGGTAAAAAAAATACCTACATTTTTTAGGTATAATTTTATATATAATGTAGATATATATAATATATATTAGTGGAAACTGAGAATACAGCAGAAAATTGAATTTTACAAAAGGCCTTGTAATTAAAGTTATATATTAAGCGAATTACAAGTTGGCAAACAGTTCGATAACAACCTTGAACAGGAAACCCCCTACCGATTATCACACAACCATTAGGTCATAATAAAGTTAGGTAAGATAAAGTTATAATTAGATAATCGTTAAGTTAACTGGAATTAATGTATAAAATATTAAATGATTAGGTTATTGGCTACATTTGCATTTTTGAACCAAAATAATAATATTGATTATATATGGATCAAAGGGCAGTGGCGCAAATGACACGCTTTCTCAGGATTCCAAAATACCTGAAGCTACAGATGCGCACTATATTTTTGTTACTGTTAGTGGAAAGTATATTTTTGAAGCAAGAAACATAAGAAGGTAAGTAATTGTCCTGATAAGTAATAATTTGATAAAATTCTTAAAAATAATAATCTAATATATTCATTTTTAAAATAGTAATATCCTAGTAAATGTAACACAATAGTTCAATTAACTATCGGCAATATCAACTGCTAACATGCCTGCCATTTTGTGCAGCGGGCATTGTGCAACAAGCGATATTAAGCTATCTTCGCAGTCGGCAGTATGTTATAGGTTATTCCCGTGTCGGCTCTGAGTGCACACACACATGCTAAACGTCACACATATTCTCAGCAACACCATATCGATGTCAGATTATGTGAAAACACAGCTCAACATGTAGAATTGAGGTTAGGGTGTATCGACACAATTTAACTGTGTTTTATACTATCATCATCATTTGAAACACCCTCAAACATTTCCTCAATTTTCGCGCTGACTGATTTTTGATTACTGAAGAAATTTATCAGAGGAATCTGTAATTGTATGTAACAAAAACAGACAATTTGAAGTCATATTGTTTTTGTTGTATCGAATGTTAGTCAATGACTGAACAAAACTCAGCCATTATATGGACGAACCTTTGTTAGATATCAAACTTCTGTCGGCATTTTGGAATAATCACACGGTTCTGCATTGTAACATCTGCGACCTGAATTATTATTATTATTAACCAGCTGTTATTTTTTTGATGGATTTGTTTTTATCAACATAATATGTATTTACAATATTATAAAATATTTACAAATCATAAAATGATAAGAATAAATTAGAAGCTGTGCGCTCATCTGAATTTACTTTTTTTTTGTGACATGGAATTTTGTAATAAGCACAGATGCAATTTCAACTTTCAATGACTTGATAATATTTGTAACAATTACAAATAGTATCAAGTCATTATCCTTATTTAAATTATAATTGGATGCAGTCACATAGGTGTTGCAAAGAAGTGGTTTCAAGATACTAACATAAGGCTGGCTTAACCGATTATTTCTGACTTAACCCGGTTATTTCTCCATATTCTCCATACGCTGTAGTGTTGTGACCCTCTTATTTTAGATATAGAAGAATAATAATACTGGATATCTTTTTTTATCTCCTAATTATCTCAGCTTCTATAGAATTAAGAAGTTAAATTTCTACTTTGTCTAAAAGTTAAAAGCCTTAATAAGTCTGAATTTCTCCTATTGACTGAATACAGAAATTTAAAAAAAGTACTATATTTCATATAGATGAAAACTCAACTAAGTTTTTAGACATATGTAACATCATTATGTTCTTCACAATTCACCAAGAACCAAGAGTGTTTGTACACTAGATATGACCATCGTCTTAATATGGGTATATCAGGTGTTTATGATGTAATAATAAAATACAATAGTTATACAGTTACTATACTAATATTAGGATTATGTAAGAGCAAACACATGCTATGCCTTAACATATAGGTGCAGTATAAAGTGCTCTACAAGTGCTCCAAAGCAACACAACAATGGCATCCTAAAGCGATAAATACGACAGATAAAGCTTGTACCCTTATCCATGTCAATTGGCGGCCCGCCGACTCGTTGGCTCAACCTCGGATCCGAGACGGTAAAGTAGACCTTCTGTTTGATTCCCAGGGCAATAGCTTTTGGCGGTATCACAAGGGAGACTCCCCATTGCCTGTCCTCTAAGACTCCACCCTCGCTGTCAAAAATCCCCCAAACGGTATGGGGGTTCTCAGGATCCACTTGGTTAGCATTCGCATTCTCCATTGGAGTATTCGAAACGGATTGCATTACGGTCGTATCGTTTGTAACCACCATTGTTTGATTTTGATTTATAGTATTCTCCAAGCTATTTTCACTGCAATCACCACTGTGCTCAGGGATTTTGTCTTGGAAACTAACCGATCTATTTGACTTGAAAACTGGTATTTTCTCAAAGTTGCCCTGGGCACTTTTTAAGTCCTGTGAAGTATACGGTGTACTCTGTGGATTATCATCAAAGTTCAGACTGAACGCTGTGTAGTTGGTTGAAACAGAACTAGCTGACTCATAAGGAGCATTGGCGTGCAGTCTCGGTTGGTAAATAGGCTCACCAGGTAAAATGCTGGCTTGGGAGGTTAAATTCGAACGTTTCTCATAGTCTGTTTTCGATTCTGATAAACGCAACGCAGCAAAGTCTATCTCTGGTAGAGAGTCAATTTTCATTGCATCTGTTTTGGCTTGGTATATAGGCTCTCGTCTGGACAAATGTCCCATGTCACTTAGCTCATAAGGACTACTTCTAGTCACAATAGCCGAAGATTCCGAGTAAGTTACTGTGTGTTCTTTGCCTTCGTGTTGCGATTCATAAATAACAGACTCTTTGAGTTCCCTTTTAGAAACGTACAAAGGTTCTCTGATTCTTTCACTAACTTCGCTGACTTCCTTTCTAGTTTGATATATCATTTCTTTTTTTGCCTGATTTCTCTGGCGGATAATTTCAAACTTATCATCCATTTGCTGCTTCGTAGCATACGGAGACTCTTTTTGTAAGGCAGCTTTTTGATTTAATATTTCCTGCCTTGACACATAGGTGGCTTCGGTTGTAGAGCTTTTCGGTATTGGATTTATGTCTACTCTATTTCCAAATGGACTTGATCTATTTGTATTTGACCCATAAAGGGGCTCATGCTTAGAAACATAAAGCTCCATAGGTTTAATATCATTTCCAGAATCAAATGTAAAATCTGTCTGATTGATCCGTGACAACATCTCAGCTTTGGTTGTGTAAGGTGGCTCACTGAGGCACTTTGTTATCGAATTGAGAAGACTCGGAGACGAAGGAGATACTGGTGGATTCAATCGCATTATATCGCTTTTAGAAGCATAGGGAGATTCACATTGCATTCTATACGGACTGGCGGAACATATTTTCCTGTTCATGTCCTCTTTTATACCGTACGGGCTCTCGGACATTCTTTGCCTTAAAAGGTCCTCTTTGGTCATGTAGGGACTCTCTGAAGAGCGTCTCTGTGTTAACATTTCTTCCTTCGTAGCATAGGGACACTCAGCGAATAATCTCTGCCGTAACAAATGTTCTTTTGTAGTGTAAGGTGACTCAGTCATTCTTTGCTGGCACTCTTGTCTAGTCGAATATGGACCTTCTGATGCGCTTGATCTCAATCCATAGTGGCTTTCATGACATCTCTGGTCCATCAAGTCTTTCTTTGTAGTATATAAACCGTCTTTATGTTCGTGTAAATCCTGCTTAATGGCATAAGGATTTTCAGAAACAAATCGGCTAGTGTAGGTCCTCTGTGGCTTTGGAATGGGATCATAAATGTGTTCCCTTCCCTGGTAAATTGGCTCGGGTGGTAAAGGCTGTGTTGGATAGAAAGGTTCATGATTTACTTCAACCTTTCTTTGGTATATGGGATCAATGGCTGTTATGACATTATATTGGGGGGCAAAAGCACCTCGCCTTGTGTATTCGATTAAGGAGTTTTGCCTTCGGAGTACTGGTTTTAATTTGTTCTCTATTTCTAAGTTGCACAGAGATCCAGGTCTTCTAAGATTCATGACAGGTATGGCTTCATAGTCGGTAACTGTGCCAGTTGGTGGTGACCTCTCATTGCAAAAAGAGCTCTGTCTTTTGAGGATCGGTCTTAAGCCAGATTGCTTATCGCAAGTGGAATTGCTCCGGAATAATCCTCGCGATTTGCTCTGAGAATTTTTCATTTGGTGGTTGGCTGACGACATGTCGGATTTTTCCCTACGGTGGTGACCTTGTCCTGGCCTGTCCTGGAGGTCGTTCTCACAGAGTGACCTCTGCCGAGCCAGCTTCTTAGACTTTGACCTGAACAGGTCAAGTACAGCATTCTTCAAGAAGGACGACTTTTTTGAGAGCTTTTTCTTAGACTTGGGTGTTATGTTTGCTTCATTTTCAACGCTCGAATTCATCATGTCTACCCTGCTGTGGAACACCAACACCTTGATAATATCATGTATGCCTTAAGAGGAGCGAAGTTATCATAGGTTATAAAGTTATATTTTATGATAAACTTTAATGTGTCCAGGCAGGAAATTCTGTACAATTAGTGTTTTGTAAAAATATTGTAGGTTAAAAATAATCCTCATTTTCATTATTTAATTTCTCGATAGGTGGATTGCAATTTTAATTGTTTTACTGATTAATTATTGTATGAACAATTGATCCGATGTGTTGACTCTTGTCAACAAAAAGAGTGATTAATCTGGGTTGTTGAAATATCTCAATTCAAAACTCATGTAAAGCTTTCTGGGGCTTACTGCTGTATTAAATTTGATCAGTAATAAAATGCAATTGTAATTTAAAAAATCAATAGACTTATAGTTTATCATAAAATATCACAGAATAATTAAATTAATTAGCAATACAAGTGTTGGCCAAACACTAACCAAACAGTATTTGTTTATTGATTATTAATTAAATAAAAATTAAATAACGCAATGCCAAAAAATTGTTCTGTAGATATCTTAGCATAATACGAAGAAAGATATTGCAGAAAATTGCTGAGAGGATTTACTGGCACTTTTGTTAAAAAATAATTAAACAAAGTCAATGCATTATCTTACCCTGTCATCAAAACTCTTACTTAAAGAGTTAAAGCGGACAGCACCAGAACTAGATTTATTTACATTCAGTAGTGCATGTATAAGAGTGATGGATTCAGAAAATATAAGGTTGTGAATTAAATTATCCGAGATAATATTAGGTAAGTATATTAAAGGAAAATATTGAACCTCATTTACTCTGGTTACAGGTCCACAGTACATCAGTTACTTTCGCTAGACGGACACCGGATGCAGTAATGGTTGACCAATCAAACATTATAACACCAACTCAATCTGTTTTTGATAATGTTTGATCGTGTTCTACAGGTATTTTTGTGGTATACGTAAATTAAATATACAGCAGTACAAATTAATATAAGTAAAATATATATTGTATAAGTATAGTAAACATAACATATAAAAATATAACTAATATATATATAAATTCAAAAATAAACACGGAGAATGCTCATTTTAGGTAGACATAATATAAGAATTTCATAGAAAGACCTTTATTCTATGAGCCCTCGTTCTGACTGAGGCGCAATGTAAAACGGTCAGTCGTTGCAGCGTTTTTAACAGCAAGAAGTATTCCTACACTAAATTATACCAATAGTTGTGTTTTTTGTACCTATTTATTTTTTATTTTTAAAGGTAAGCAACATTGAGAAACAAGGAAAATATTCCACACCAGCAGCAGATGCACAATAACTTAAAATGTCTGTACTAGTAAGTAAACTGAATGCTGCCCTAATTAAAAGAGTTTTGGGTTATGGACAATGACGCCGTAGCATTTTAGAACATTTCAAAATTTGGCTTCAGAGAAAAAAAATTACATGCTATGGAGCTAAATAGTGAAGGATAGAAATCTTTCAGGTTGTCTCGAAAGAAACTGATGAAAAGGTACCCAAATCCAGACCAATATAAAAATGCAACCTGGAGTTGTGCGTCTATGCCTATAAGTTGTTCAATCAGAGCTATTAAAAGCAATTTTAAAAATCTACTTTAGGGGGATCTGCAAAAGACAAACGGCGTTCAGATGCCATTAGAATAAGCAAGATACTAGATGAATTACACAGTGCTCTAATAGGAATGGTGTTTCAATTATCCAAAATATTTACGTTTGCAACCCAGAAGGAAAGCGGCAAGTCACAACTTTTCCAATGAAACTGCCCCATTCCAAATGCATCTTAAATACCGCATTCGGTAACCACATTACGACTGGGTCACTTGTGGGGGTTTTAGACATAAATTGAACCCATCAGCATATGCAAAGATAACTATTAATCCAAATACGATAGGTCATTCTGAAGCAGTTTCATTTTCTGGACCAATTTGTATCACATTTTTACATGGAAACATTCAAGCTCAACAGCGGCTATGCATGCAACAGAATTCGATCGACTTGTCAATTTGAATTCTTTCAAACGTATCATGAAGTGCATCAATGACCGTATAAAACCTGTTGTGATGCTATCCGTTGACGGATACTGCTAAGTTACAGCCAGTAACTGTTAAGTTACTGCTGATTCATCTGGGATTTCAGTGCCTCCAACAATATCGGCCATGAAAAAATTTGCACCCCTCTTCATCAGGCAGACTATTAGAATCTGGCCGTCAAATGCCGATTTCCCGTACGACAGTGCTTCGATACAAAATGAAATTAAATCATTGGCTATTTTATTCACAATCGTTACCTATTACATGTAGGGAATGGGAGGTTAAAAATAGACCAAAATCTAATTACGTAATTCATGAACGGTCTCTAATTCAAAAGATTTGCAAGTGGCTAGCAGACACAGTAACATAAATTTCTCATTGGGGAGGTCGACGTTTATCAGGCAATACAATACTTGAAATTATAATTTAATAGTTTACATGTGAAAATACTTCAAACGGTGAATGACTTACTAAATTAAGAATTGTAAGTTTAAAAAAAAAAAACTAATTAAGTGCATTATATGGATTGGAAAGAAAAGGTTGTCTGTAAGGACAAGTCAAAAGCGGAAAAACTATCATAAAAGCATAGATTTGTAATACGACAGAATGTGAACTGCATTCAACATGAACTGCGTGCCTGACTCGATACATCACAATGAAGTAACAGAACTTTAAGGGTGACAAGTTAGGTATTCATTTTAAATATTTCTGGCTTAATTATGTAATTCCCTCATACAGTTTAAAAAAAAATAAGAAAAAAATGAAAATTTCAATTCAAGAAGGACTCACATTGAGATTTTATACTATGGAACTATAATATACTATATTTTTTTTGTTACAATATTACAATGGGAGGTTCATTCTCCCACTGGGTATACAAAATCTGCTCTCCCTCTAATACAAAAATTCTAGCAGCTTGTCCTAAGACTTTGATTTTGTAATGTGTAACTGTTTCTTTTTTTTTCTCTCATAAAGCAATGGTTCCCTGTAATGTTGCTATAAACACTAATAAAAAAAATAAATATATAATTCTTCGATATTATCATAACTTCTATAAATATGTTTTTATTTTTAGTACGTTTTCTTGCAATTCGATAAAAACATTCCATTTCTCTCGTTATTGATTATGCCAACACTCGTATTGCTTTCGTAATAAATGCACCATGATGCAGACACCCACAGCCCCGAAACCAAAACCTGAGTAACAGGATAACCTACGTAACAAATAGACTGGCACCTATGGATCTTTGCAATATGTTACATACTGTAAAAAGTCATTCCTGAAACTAATTATGAAAAGTTATTAGTGACTTTGTAAAAAACTTATTGTAATAAACCTAATAGCAGTTTTCGGTATAGTAACAATATGCTTAAGGTTGAACAATGTGTAAAAACAAGAAAAGGTGTATTAAAAGGATGATGCTTCACCATAATCTAATTAGCATACATACTTGCATAAGCATGTAGTGCATCAAACTATGGGGAATACACCATTACACGAATTTCCAACACGAAACAAACAATAATTTCTGAATAATATATTAAATTATACATAATATATTTAACCGTTTTTTAACATGTGAAATATATGTATAAATTTATTTGTTGAGTAACAATGATAAGAAATATATTTTCAATAATTAGAATCTGGAACTATTATCAAACCAATATGCATTTAAAATCCTTATAAGAAAAATCAAAGGATTTTTTATGGCTTATAAATATAACCTTCACACATAGGAGCCAGTCTTCAAAAAAACCTAAACCCAAACAATGTAATTACGAAGTGACGAAAGGCCTTCTAGACTAATATATGTTCCATCATATTTTAAAGACATAGCAATTTGTTAGTGGTTTTAAAGCGATGAGTGTTTGCATGTTAGGGCAAAATCATGTTTTTTAAAGGGGGTTCATTTTGGAGTAGCATGCATTGGTAGGTGGCAGCATAAAGCTTGGGGAGAATTATTATTTAAAAAAAAAAAAACACTAAAATGTGTTTAAACTGCAATGAAATTAATTATATGTGAAAATAAAGGAAAACTAAAAAATGAAAAATGATCGCTTAAGCCAATAGCAATTGGGAATAATTTTTACGTTGTACATAGCACCTACCTCATATTGTGCATGTGTTGTGGTTTTCTGTAAAGCTCAAAGGCGGAACCCCTTTGCTCTCGACTGCCCGCTAAATCTAAAAAAAAAAATGTTTTAAGTGCCTATCTATATTTATAACAAATTAAAAAGTTTTAACTGCAACAAGTTAAAGTGCGAACATCAGATTTTGTTATTACTTTTTTTACTAAGATTGTTTTATTTCCAAAGAGGAAAATATTAATAAGTTGCGTTAGTTTTAAGCAACGTATTTTCTTATGGTGGTAATTTTTAAGCATAGCATTCTATCTCGTTTATGCTTAAAAGTCCAAAAGTGTTGATGAGACGTATTCTCTACAAGTACAGATAACATATCTTATTTTTAGTGTGATCATTGATTATGTAGTGGTTTTAGATTGCTCCTTTAGTAAATAAAATAAGATACAAATGTTGTACCAAGTCATCATAATTTAAAAACATATTTATTAGAAAAATAACACAGTTTCATAATTTTTAAAATCTATAAGCTTTAAACGTTTTATACTTGTATGCTGTTTGTTTCGAGGCTATTTACCAATGGAATATTATTTTTAGGGCGCCTACGAATTGTATGAGGTTGAGCTATCTACAACCACCAATAGCGTTTTCGAAATATTTATTATGAAAAAAGAAAATAGCAATACATTTTCTCACCAATTAAATGCGAGTTGTGAGGAAGGTTGAGATTGCGAGGATGTCCAGGATGCTGCGGATGCGAAGGTGGTCCAGAATATGGCGGAGACTGAGGTGGCATGCCACTGTATACACCCTAAGGATGAAAACCAATCGATATATTTGTCGAATTTAATGTCAATCATAAAATAGAGTCAGAAGTGACACTCGATTCTGATTTACAAATCTAATCTGTTAACATTCTGGTGTTTAGTTCCCAGTTGGCTTTATATTATTTTTCTGCTTGTTAGTATTTTAACATTATACTTAGTTTTAAAATAATTAAATTCAATTTATTCATCAAAACAGAAACATGCAAATCCATAGATAGAAGTTACGGTTGTATGGATATTCTATTTCTTTTAAATTTGCATGATTTCATCCTTCTGTCTTCTTTTCTGATTTCATTCTTCTGACTGCTTACTCCTCTGACAAGATATAGGCCACTTTATGAAATGAAAAACTATATCCTAACTCGAACAATTGTAAGGCATAGGACACATACATGTATCTTCTTCAAAGATCTGAGTTTGACTCGATTGACGTCATTTTTATATTGAATCTATATGTAATATTATCTTCTTTAAAAATTCTGTTTCATTTAGTGAAATTTAAACGGTTTTGGCACAATTGTAACTAGGTTGAGTTTTTTTAATGTGCCCAGATTAATAAGTACCTACCTAAAACTTTTTAGATAGCAAGATCTACTGTAGAGAGACTTCATCTTATTTTAAAACTTATAAAAAACTGTATTTAGGGATTTTGAATAAATAAGCAAAAGTTAAAAAAATAATAATTTGCTCTGTGCGGATAATTTTAAAATGGCAGCTATCATAATAGATTTATTTTATAATAGGAATCATATCTGTTATTAATTTGTTATTTTTTTTAGTACTGATCAATGTTAAACACTGTTAACATGTGCTAAGGTGACCTGTTATGATAGTTCGGATTTCTTACCTAATGTTTTACTATAAAAATGCACCAAGGACGTAAACTCAGCTATGGCATACGATGTAAAATTTAAAACGTAAAAAAATCTAAAAAACGAAACAGTATAACCCCATAACGACTTAGAAATCATTTTAATAACAATCATTGAAGCAAATCCAGGGGTATCTAAAGGGAAAGCTGCTTACGAAATTGTTATATTGCAGACATGAAAAAATGCAAGTGCAAATGTTCTCGGTGTTGGAGCAGTGAATCACTAATATGAAAAATTATGTTTATTTATTTATTTATTTATTAGTACCATATAATCTACACACTAAATAGACCTACAAAATAAGCTAAAAAGCATCTCTGGTTTTGCTGTTCTGATGAAATTAGAAAAATTAAAAACACTACTTGTATAGCTAAAAATTTTGATTTTTAGTAAGCTCACTTAAGTGTAAAAGTATATAGACACAATACCTGATGATGATACTGCTGATGATGATGATTGGGTGGGGGTGCAGGGTGCGAGTGAGAGTGCGAATGGGAAGGGGGTGGCGGACCCCAACCCCCTGACTGGCCACCGTAATAACCTTGGCCATTATGCGCTCCACGGCCATTCATCATGTCCATACTCTGAAGAAGATTAATAAATATAAGATTATGTTAATACTAATATATTTCATATGGCCTTTATTTCAGAATTACTTTTAAATTAAAATTAATTAAATTTACTCTCTATTCAATTATATTTCTGAAGTACTTTTAATGCATTGAAATAATCATTACATCCTGACATAGAAAATAATATAATAGCAAGCTATTTTTATATTTGCAATATGTTGTCTCCTGCATTACTGACCATACAAATAAGGCAGTTCTACTGTACTAATTCACACCTATAAAACAAACCACACAAAAGAATCAAAGAAGTGCCTTGTTAGCATTTTTATATTAATGTACAGGAAGGAAAATGGTTTATGACCTTTGGCCGTCCGTCTATCTGTCTCCAGGTACATATTTCAACTCAGAAACAACAAATTTCAGAAAGTTGAAATTTTATGTGTATACAGGTGTCCCATAAATAATAAATACGCCTGAAACTGGCGATAGACCTGCTCATGAACCATCACAATATCATGACCTGACCTTATTGACAATCCCACAGATTTGGAGTTACACACTTTTTCAAATTTTCAAAAAATCTCTACCTTAAATTAGTATTTAAGTTGCCATCGCTATAAGTGAAAGTTATTCACATTTTCAAATAGTGTTTTTATTGCATATTTATTTATACATAGTTTAAACATAACATAAACATAGTTTAAACTTTTTCTCTAGCTAATTAAATACAACATTAACATTTTCAGTGTTATATCATAGTTTAAACTGTGTGGAATTATTAAATGCAAAAAATGCAAATAATAAAACGGAATTGAGTTTGCTGTCTATATCAATGTGAATTTAAGGAAACGTACCCCATTGCCAACACTGTAGCTCTTAACATGATGGTGCCCTCCGTTGGTAACCCCTCCTTCCCCTCCAGGCGGTCTATAATGCTTTGGCTTGGGTGGAGGCACAGGCTTATATGAGGGTACGCCTGGAGGGCCCATCTGGGAACCAGGCGGAGGTCCAGAGGGGCCCAGTGGTGGACCGGGCTGGCCCATTTGTGGGGGCGCACCGCCGCTGAGCGGTCGCGAAGGACTGTAGTCAGCTGTTGATGCAGAGTTTGTCCTACCACTGGAAACGAAACAAATATAAAATATGAAATTATTTTAATATTGCAGATTTTTTATATACCGCGTGTACAAACTATTTAATCCAGAGGTTCGGAGATGATCACACATCCCATCATCAGGGGAGAGTTCATCATCTCCGAAACAGCACGATTAAATTGTCTTGTGCAAATGTTATGTAAAATCCACAAAATAATAATTATGATTAATAAAAAAAAATATAACAATAAAGTTAAAAAAAATAAAGTATCATGATAGTTTCAGCAATTCAAGGTAAGTTAATTTATAAATAAATAATAAAACTCAAAAGTATTTAGTAGGTAGATACTACCTACTAAATACTTTATCTCCGCTTTATAAGGCCTCCTCTTAATTTCACAAAATCTTATTTTTTTCCTAATATTATTTCCCTTCGACCCTTTCATGATGGGCTGAGCTTGGACATGGATTTATTATTTATAAGCAGCTATGGGTTTACCACAAAACTAGATAGATTAAGTGCCAATTGCAATAACAAACCGATGACTAGGTGTCTGAACGTAATTGGACACTTATGGTCGTGACTTGTGTCATTCATGAATCTAAGGAAATGCAATTTGTTGCATGTGCGACGAGCGACAGGCGACTGGTAGAGTGCAAAAATGTCAGACGCCTCGTCATCAGTTTGTTATTGAGATTGGTCCTAAAATAGATTAATTTAGGTGGAATGTTTTCTTTATGTACCATTAAACCTTTATGCAGTTTAGTTACATTAATATACTCAAAATGAGTTAAAAATAGTAAAACGTTTATCCTTTTTGAATATAAAGATGTGTCCATGCGTTCATATCAATATCGCATATAGAGTCCCACGCCCCCTCGTTCAGTTGAACAATATCGCTAATTAACTATAGGATTTGAATGCCTTCTTTTTGCTCCACACTTCCCAATGAACCTATAGGAGACTGATTTTTTAGGAGTGAATACAGAAACTAATAATATTTTATTTGGTATGTACACGTCCTGAACTTCACAGCTGCTCAGTTTGACCAATTAGTACTGGTCAACGACTGACGCATTGTCAGTCTGTAAAAGAACTTTATATATTTTAAATATATTACAAGTTAAATAGCAACCAGTATGACATTTTACTATTGAGAATTCACGACGAATCAAATGAGACCACTTGCAATTGTTGCAATTTGACATCTTTTGCCTGCACAGCTGATTTTATAGTAGACCGATCGACTTTTCTTCATTTCCTTTATACGTAATAATTGTGACTCACGGAACTTTCGCAAAAATTTGGTGCGCCATAGCAATCTCTTAATCAGTTCTTTCGGATAATAAAAAAGGTCTAAAATAACATTACCTGTATTTTCCATAGTCGGTATTAACGGGAACAGCGGGAAGCGAAGGCCCTCTGGAGTGTGGTGGCATAGGTGCCATGACCCCCGAGGGTACTCGACCACTGCGGTACCCACTCTGATAATTGCCCTCCATTGAGTTGTGCTCTGAGTTTGAACTCCGGTGTGGACTGCCATGGAGTGAACCACCATTAACTCCAGCGTTAATGACGGCCGGTGGTGGTGATATGGGGTCGTATTTACTAAGAAATAATTATATCATTAATTATTAATTGAGTGTTATTAATCGTAATCTTCATGGTATGATGATAAAAATGAAAGAAACAGTAAGCAACATTAGGCTCCGCTCATCGCAAAATGCAACTCGGATTGCAACCTCTCCTGGTTTTTATGATCATAAAGACGATCATTCCATTAAGCCATCTCTTCCATTTAATATGAAATATGCTGACGGGTATATATCATACAGGGTATAGTCCTTAATATGATTTTGATATGAAAGTGGACCATAAATATCAAGGATAGACTATTTATTTATTTGGTTGTGTATAATTTTACATGCGGTCACAAAAAACTGAAACTTCTGGCATTTGTAGATGATACGCATGTAGCTACGCTGCTGCATCAAGCCGCGTGAGTCAAATAAGTCAAAAAAGGTAATTATAATTGAAACTTAAAATTGTGCCAGTTACAAAGCAGAAATAGATTAATTTTACTTTATCAAAGAGTAAAGAATTGATTAATTTTAAAAAGTACACTTTTAAACTTTTGCAAATATTGACAATGAAAATAGTAAAATAGAAAACATATTTGGTAAATAAAACATGGTAAATAAATAAAACATTGAATCTTCAAGTTAATAAATTAAACATTCGTTATTGATGATAATGATTATGAAAACGGGTAAAAATTATGATTCAGGGAAGTTTTGTCGGGTTTAAACAAAATAATTTCACGTTCTCATCAATTTTAAAGTAGTTAGCTATCAGAGGCAGCTAAAGAAACTGACAAATAAATAAGCTACAAACCCTAAAGGTCCAGCCTTCAGATCGTCTGGAACGTTAGGCCCCAATCTCGTAGCAGACAGTGCCAAGGTAGAAGAATTGGAGAGGCCACCTCCTGCATTTGCCACGTTTCCGGATGGTTGGTGAGTGCTATATGCATCGTAGGACGATGACATACTGTCGTATGAATTCTGCAGGCAATAAATATTGAAACATATTTATTTTTATTTTTTTTTTGATGTGTCGCCTTGAAAATATTAAATACTGAGAAACAATGCCTCAAAACCACCCGAAACCTTTAATATTGGCATTTATTTTTAATAAGGTTAGAAAGGTCTATGGCTTCAGTCTAATACAATAGTAGTAATGAAAACTTTATGTAATGAACCCAATTTAAAATTACAATATTATAATACGAACGTCCTTATACCTGTAGTTAGCACATGCATTTTCATATGCTTAGTGGTCACTTTTAAGCTTAGCCGCGTACTATGCGACCATGCACAAGACCGGAAAGAGTTTCAATTTATGTACATACGACAAAAGCCTGCGTACACATTATTTCTTTTAAAAATATATATTTATATCTTTCATAGGGCACTTACTTGGATAGCTTCTTTCAATCTATCAAGGTTTCCAAAAAATATAATTACTTCTACTTATCTAAAATCTACATATTGGGATATTTTCATGTCATTATTATTTTTTATTTTCAGGCCCTTATTTTGAATGGAAAAATCATACTGAAAAAGTTTTGATTTTTATCTAATAATTATATTTTTTTAGGAGCTAGGTAATGCCTTAGGATCTTATGCGGAAAAATAACATACATTATTATTGAGATGTCTGTCAAGTGATCCTTGGTTCAACTGCTGATTATTCGCAGGCGAGCCAATGGGATTATTGTTTCGACTTCCATACATTCCAGTCTCATCCTGACCATCTCCCGGCTTGGACGATCCAAACAGTCTCTCTTGGGCGCTTAGTCTGTGGATCTGTGGGGAAAATTTAAATTTTTAAAAATAGCATCCATGAACAAACTACCAAAGACTGGAATAGTCCTAACTGTAATGTAGACCCCTTAGTCAATTGCAATTATATCAAAACATAATAAATTACCCGGTGATATTGAAGTAAGTGCTATGTTATCACAATCAAAAATAAATTTTTAAAATAATTTTTAGAAACATGTGTAAACTAATTATTATGAAATATGTACTACTTAAATACTAAAATATTAAAATTTGCAAATAATATTAGTGCTATGTGTCATGTTAGGTTTATATATTATTTCTACTGTTCAGTTTTTGTTTTTCATGTTCTATTTTTTGTTTGTGCTAAAATCTACTTTGTTCAAAACTGCATGTATTTTATACCTGTTTATTATATATTTATTTATTTATTAATTTTTGTTTTTACATATTTCTTAGATGATGAATAACATAACCATACCTAACTGAACATTGCCCATACTAAGGAAGGCTAATTTTAAAAGTTATTTAGTAGATTGATGAAATGGAATTGCGCTGGGCTTTTTTGAAATAATATTAGTATTATATTATTAATATTAATACGTATATAATAATAATATAAAAAATATAATAAAATAAACGCCGTTGTTGATGGCATTGAAACTGAAAAACTGAAATTATAAAGATAGGCATAAATATATTGATATAATAAAACGAAATAAGCTATGATAGACCCCTTCCTCCTAACAGGGATCCATAATAAGACATGTAAAAATTCCTATAGTAGAAAGAATCATTTCCTCGTGCAGTTGTTATAGCTAACACTCACAATACAATTATGTTGGATAAGTTTTAGGGCGATGGTCATCATCAAAGAACGCTATACAAACCTGTGTTTGTTGTTGCCTTAGTGTATGTTGCTGACTGCGATTCTGTTGACCTGGAGGAACTGGTCCCATTGCTGGTAAGAGAACGCCACCCACAGGTTTCCCTCCGCTTCCTCCACTGCTGCGGTCTAAGCGCGGTGGCAGTTCTGGAACTTCGCAAAATAGATTATCAAGGATAGAGGACATAGCTAATGACAAAAGTATGATGACATAAGGGATAGTAAGTTTAGAGTAACATGCTAGTGTTAATCTACATTGAGGAAACATTTGATCTCACTTTTAACTTTTCCTTTTTTAATTTTCTTTGAACCCAAAGAGTTCGTCTCGACTAGCCCATTTCTTAATAACGGCAACACACATGCTAACTTCAAATCTCTTGTATGAACCAGTATCAGTAAGGTGAGAAAAAGTGCTTCTTCAAAATAGGTAAATATAAACATTAAAAAGAAGAGAGACAAAGATGTTTCTTTAGGAGTTCCTCTAATTTCACAATAGAGGTAGATGAATGTTTCATTCCAGTCTTGCCGCTTGCTAATGAAATTGAGTTATGAAGAACAAGAAAAACCATGACATGAGGCATTAAAACCCTTCAGAATACTTCTTCATTCTCAATTCTCACATTCTGTTATGTCTTTTATATTTTGGAGTTGGACAATTATTAATCTGAATTTGTCTCTAAGATGTTACGAATTAATAAAAAGGACAAAATGCAACTATTACCAGTTCCATATAATCCATGTTTTCCATGCAATGGAGGTGAATGTGCCAAGGGGTTCCGTGGAAACTGTCCACTGCCATCCTGGGGCCCATGGCTATGGCCATTTTGATTGATTGACTGATGGGGTGAATTTGGCATACTTTGATTCCCATTCGCAGAGAAGCCGTATTTGCTGTCTGTGTATCCAGTCTGAAAATTTTGGGGGGAAATCATGAGACATCTGAACGGTGGGTTGTATTTTTTTTTATTTCCAGTACAATTTGCGAATGGAATGCGCACCATAGGTCAGCATTTGATCTTTATCAGTGTTCTAAGGTTGTTTTTAATCATAGCCAGCGAGTAAATCATTCATTTTTCCTACCTACGTAACTCAACAGCAACGAAGCTAGTTCCTAAATATTGTATTGAATTCATAAATATTGTTAATAATCATAATCTCTTTATAATAATAATAACTTATTATTTCATTATTACTTTTTTGTTATGTAGTGTAAACAAAAGTTCCACGTAAATAATTATTAATGAATATTTAAATCAATATGCAAAATAATTATTACGTAAATAAAAGAGAGCAATAAGGAAAACCTCTTATGAAAGTGTGAATCAGGGTTAACCTGAAAGTGTGCAGAATATTCTATAAACAAAAAAAAAAGGTTTTATAGGGTAGCCAAAATATAAGAGATGTTTCTTTTAAATGAAGGTACTCCCGACCAGCTTGTGCGGTTACTAAGACTCTAAAAATCAAGGCTGAGTTGAATATATGCAACAAAAACAAAGAATACATTAGTCGTTCGTATGAGGTGGCTAAAATATGAGATTTTTTTTTTTTTTTGAAACAGTCATATCTCTGTTGTATTCAAAATATAAATAAATCATTGAAAATCGTGAAATAAATTATACACAAACCGTATAAGGTGGAGGCACAGACTCCGTGGGGCTCGGTAGAGACAGCATATCATCCGCACGGTCTACATTATCCTGTGCAGTTGCAACGGATGGATCGGAAGACGCCTTAGCGAGCCTAGCGGGTGGAGGGCTCACGTCAAGGTCGCTCTCGGGACTCGATGCGTAGGACAGACGAGACTCGTTGGACGCCGACATCGGGAACAGGAAGTCGTCCGATAGAGGTTCAGAACGCTGTTTAATCAATCCATTTCCAGCATCGGCAAATTAACGGGGTATTTTCCATGTCGTGTCGTGGTTTTGGATATGCGGAGGGGGACAGACAAAAAGACAAAAACAAATGACGGTGTGAACAAAAAAACAAACAGTTAAAATGAGGTAGGCAGCAAAAGGCGATGTTTGATTATGATGATTGTGAGGCTTGGATTGAAAAAATCACACACTTTAATACAATCTAGCAAAAATTGATTATTTATCGTAAAAAAATGTAGAATTATAAATTAATATGGGGAAAACAGTAAAATGTATTAAAGAGCTTATTTGTATAACTTAAAAGTGGAATTAAAGCATTTTAAACTATGTAAAAACTACAGAACCAAGAAATAAGAACAAGATTATAGAATGGCATTTTCCTTCAGTAGAATAAAAATCAGCAAATCCGACTCGTAACCAGGATACCAAGATTCGAGTTCTAGTTTTTCCTGATTGCTACATGAGTGTCATTTTGTACTGCATTTAAATACGCTTAATAATCTATTTTCATAAAATTATATTATAATGCTTAAATTATATTATTATTATTATTATTATAGCCACACCATTTTTGAAGGTAAGCATTAAACTTTGATACTTTTAAAACTAAAGTGCATAATAAAAAAGGGCTAACACTTTTACAAATGTAAGTTATTTTAGGAAGCAAATTCAGCAATCTAAATCCCAGATTAGCAAGAAACTTAATAATAATAAAACTAGCCTCTTTCAATCTTTGGCATAAATACTTAAGAAAATAATTATATCAAATACGAGATAAAGGAAAACCATGCAGGAAAACAATTAATCATGCTGTGTTTAAGCATCATGCAAAATAAATTAAGTACATAATTATACTACCTAAAACTAACAATATTTATGGCACTAGTGTTACGGTTTGTGGCACTGGGAGTTTGTACTCTGACTTGAAGAATTACAATGATTTCTTGAATAATTAACAAATTACAAAGGTTTTTTTTCTCTCGTGAATAGGTTTCTCATAATGGGAATCGAGTAAGAATAGCTTGTTTAAGTTTGATTTGAATCTCAATTATTTCCATTTCAAATAATAGTGTAATACTAGTTTATTTCGTTGGCCAGATAAATGTTATCAACGTATGATATAAAAGTGTGGCTAAAACCCATGAATCGATAATTCTGGAATGGAATAACCTTTTATACCAGTAAACTTATAATAAAATCTATTAATGTTGTGTTCAGTTTTACTATAGATTTACTTTATATATTTTCTTTAAATTTTATCTATTTTCTAATATAAGTGTTGCAACTTTTTTAGGCTTTAGTAAAAGAAATATGCAAATTCTTTATTAAATAAGTGACTTGTGAGAAAATATGAAAAAGTCTATCTGGTTATATGCTGACTTTATCAGCCTCGAGCATTGACAGAAAAAGCACTCAATTTTAAAGTTTTCATTACAATGTTAAAGCCACTTTTAAAAATAATGAAAAAAATATCGTTTTATTGTGGACTTTCAAAAGCAATAATGAAAACAAAAAAGCAAGGATTGAATTTCAAATATTTATTAAATTTTCTCCACTATTCTAAAACAACAGCTATATGAATAAAAATTAATCAAACAATATGATAAACAATGTAACAATCTCTAACAACAATCAATCAACAATCTCTAAATAATGTATATTATATAAAATTAATAAACAATAAAAAAAAATATGTTTAATACTTTTGAGGTTTAAATTTTTACTTGATTTCAACTAAGAAAATCAGATGTTTTTATGTACATATTCATAAATACCCCAATTTCACACTTATTTAAATAGTAAATTGTGAAACAATTATGGCACATTTAATGATTTCTTATATTATATATCTATTAATGTCAGTCATTTTATGGGTGGTATTTTTTGCTTTCATTTATTTATTAAAAAAAAAAATGCTACTGTGAATATGAGTCCACTCAACTAAAATAAATTTCCTGTGGTAGAATAAAATGATCATGTGATTTTATACGGATTTGTACCCTGCGCTTATTGGCTTGTGTTTGACCTCTTCTCTCTCCAGACTGCTATGCGGTGTATTTGAATTGATTTCCTAGCATTTCCTTCATTGCAGACATCAATTGAATACCTCATTAGCTCTACTTGCAACTTCTGCATTTGAGATAAGCATCATATCTCAAGCGGTTCCAGATAACGTACCTACATATTTCTTCTTCATTCAGTGTATATCTCACAGAACCATACAAAATTACTGTCCGCCCACATTATCCTATTGTGCCAATAAAGGAACCGAAATTAAGGGGATCACACAAGCATTAATTAGCTAAAGTTTATATTCGTATACTGAGAAAATCCAGGAATAACCGAAATAGTCATCCCGTAAGAACTGTTCGTAGTCAAAATATGTCCCTTTTTTATGACGATAACATGAGCAAAATTGGCCGAATAACTACTTTTATTATATATAACTTTAGAAAAAGGCATGGGACTATTATTCAGTCCGAGTATTATAAAACACAGATTTATTGAGTCTATTGGATATTAATAGACACTATGAATGGATCAAAAGTTTTGGGACTGTGAGCTTTAAAATGTTTCTCATTTAATATAATTAAAAAATAATAAGTACATCATATTCATTTGTGCAAAAGTAAATTTTTAAGAATCTGTAAGAGATTTAAACATAACCGAGATATTGCTCAACGTACGCACTGCCCCTACTTATATTATTATTGTTATTTTCAGCGGCAAATTGGCTAGCCTGCAGTGACTGAATAGTACGAAACTCTTCAGAATTCGGAGGCATGCTGGATGATCGCAATTTAGCATCCCTTTTTTTGAAGATGCAACTGCAATTCGGTATTGTGCATACTTTATCAAAGTTCGCAATGACTGACGACGGACGGTTGGGCGTTTCCGAAGATGCCCTCAAAGAGAATGATCCCTCGATGGCGCTCTGGGGACGGTAGGGCTGCGCCTGGTAAATATTAGTGGCGGTGAAAAGCTGCGATATATTACTCGTTTGGTGAGCCCTGAGGGTAGTGCTTTTTTGCAGTGCGAGAGGCGGTGTTAATCGATGTGCAGAAGCAGAACGGTTATTATACTTTGGACTCTTACTATAGTGGCTGGGGAGGGAGGATGTAGGATGTGGACGGAAGATCGGGTTCCTCGGAAAGAAGGCGGGATGTGACACCAATGGGAAATATATGTCCGACACCATTTCAGTGTGCTAGAAATGAAAAAGCAGAGAACAACATTTACATACTCATCGCCGTATACGAACAACATTCAAATACTCAAATTAATATAATGCTCCGTTCAAATAGTGAAATTTAAAAGAAATATTCGTAATGCTTCAATGCAACATGCAGAATAATATGCCATTTATAAAACACCTTGCAGATAATTGAAATACACATACAATTATACGAGAGAAAGAAGTATATGTATATTCCAATAAAAAACCTTGACATTATATTAATAAAACTCTTTCAAATAATTATATACTAATGTAATGTAACACAAACTACCACTAAACATATCATGATGAATAAAACACAAAAAAAAAAAATGAACTTACAGTTGGTAGATTTATAAAATATTTTAATTTCAGTCATCTTGATAGGATACATAAGGTTACATATATAAACAGAAAAAAAACAGAACTCAATCCAGAGATCCAGGGATCTATTTACAGTTGTGGTTGTACGTTCTTCTAATATGTTTGTTTACAATTTGTGATTGTGATTCAAATTATCATTATTAATAATACGGTTGATAAAGGATTCATTTATAATTATAAAATATTTGATTGATGTATGTATAATTTCTTTTATACTAAAAAATATAAATGAATCATTATTTTTCTAAACAACACGTCCATTTTTGTTTTCCAAAGAACACATTTAACGGAGTATTTTCCATAATTAGCCTTCATTAAATCCTAACTTAAACATTTTGGTAGACCTGGAAATATTTTTTTTCTCTTATGGAAAATTAGTTTTATGGACACGTGTTGTTTAGAAAGAAAGTGATTCAAATAAAGACAGTACAAAGAGAAATTCTCTAATGGTAGCAGAGCCATGGGTAACATTGTAAAATATTCTACCAGATATACTTTCCAGATATACTATCCAGTATTTTGCATTATCAATTCACCCATAGTTAAATCTCATAACCATCAAGCAACCATTGGGAGAATGAGAAACATAAAGAAAGTAGATAAAATTAGCTTAAAACAAAACCATGGATTTACAATTATTTTGGGCCAGCTCAACAAAGCTAAATTGCTTGTACTTGAATCCGTTATAATCATTTTAATGAGCATTAAACACAACATGAGTGTCAGCTGATTTCAACAAACATTCATTAGCATTAAAATTCATTGATAACTGATAACTTTGTTATCTCAACTTTTGCAGATAACGTTTTTAGCCATGGATATCAAAAATGGATTTGTTCAGAAATTAATATATTCAGAGAATGCAAATCATCCCAAAATAGCAGACATGCAAAACATAGAAATAACACTGAAAGCAATAATTGTATTAAACTACAATATTTAATAAGGTAATAAATAATGTTTCTTTTTTCTTCAATTTCTCTTTTCTCCCTAACTTTTTATATTATGAACACATATCATCGGTTTGGAGCATAAATTTATTAACTAATGAAAATAAAATGATACAGATATCACTCAATTTTTGTGGGGCTTTGGAGAAAAATACATGTAATAATAAAAAACTATTGTTTAAATATATGCACAATAGTTTACAACCTAAAATCTTTAGTTAACTACTGACACTCAATCCTCCTACACAAGGAAACCTTAATTTACCTTAATTTATAAGGTAACATTTTTTTTTCGATCACTTTTCGGTTAGTAATATTATCTTTTTTACGATACTAAAAAAAATTATTATGTATTTGTTATTCTGTAAACTTGTCATTTTTTAACCCCCCGATGCAAACAGAAAGGTGTTGTAAGTTCTATCTGTAATAAGAGGTGTATAAGTGTATATCTGTGTGTCTGTATCATCCGCATCGTAGCTGATGATACGGTTGAACCGATGAACCGATTTTAAATATTGTTTTTTTTGTTTGAAAGGTGGCTTGATCTAAAGTGTTCTTAGCTATGATATGATTCAAGAAAATCTGTTTTGCCATTTGTGTTAAAGGGTTTTAATTTTTTTTTAATAATTTGTGTTTTATCATACGCTGTAAATTTAGACTAAAATAATAAATTACCACTATATTAGCTTCTAGGTACTTCTGCGATCAGTTGAACCGTATAAAATGCTTCCCTGTAAATGTAAGCTCTTTAATATCATACCTTAGTTTCAGACACCCAAAGTTGCTGTGCCTGACTCCGTTGTATAATCTCGCTGAGTTTGGTGTACCATGAATTGAGAGTCGTGTCATTGAGTGTGATGGTCTGCGTGAAAACGTGGCCCCATACTTTCTCTAGCCTCTGACATTGTTCCAGCAGCTTCTTGGAAGATTTGTGCGCCGATCTAATCAAAACAATAGGAGCTGTTTTTTTTTTCACTTTCTTCACATATTTGACCGAATTTTTATGTCATGAATACAATAGAATCTTAAAGAAAGAAAATGTTTCTATATTGAAAAAAAAGTAGAACAAAAATAAATGGTAAATGTGTTACTAAGCATTTTCTCGAGCTGCCCTCCTTTCTGAGAGAAAAGGATGCTGATTTTCAATATCCTTTCAATGTATTTTATCCATATGGGATATAAATCTATTGTTATTTACAATAGAACTGTAATCTGAACATGGTCTATGTATTGGTGGTTTGCAGTTTTAGCAGCCATTGTCAACACCTAATCCTAAAGGAGGATGAGCTTGTTTTGCTTATTAGAGGTAAGTAGGAAAGTTGTTCCAAATCTTCGATGCCAAGAGTTTAAAGGAACCTTCCTAAATTGTCAGCCTATGGTGAGGGATTGAAAGATGATCTCGGACACATGTTAAATGATTATGATTTTCTTAAGATTTTTAGTTTCATATAAGTAATATGTAGTAGTATTGTAGTTTGTGTGCATAGATTGTAAACAAATGAAATTGAAAGCTTACTTTGGTATTCCCTGTCGCAGTTGCTTGATAGTATGCTTATGTTCCGCTTTGAGGAATATGACTATGGGATAGAACTGTGCATAGTTGAGACGGTCAACGGCGTTCGGAGTAATGTCCAGGAGTGCATGTTTGCCCCTGTCCATGACGGCTCGAATACCAGACAGCCTTGTGATGCCCGACGTTTTCGTCTTTCCCTCGTCAGAGGTCTCGTCCATTTCTGGAACACAAGTCAAATGAAATAAAAGGTAATAAATAAAATATGTTTTAGGTAAAACAGCTAAAGCTATATATGAAAATGCAATTTGTATGCGAATAATATTTTGAAAATTACATTTGACTTTTTGAAAAATCGAAAATTGATCACAATCAGATATATTTTTTACAATTTTTCCATACTAAAATATTATCAGTGCTGATTTATACACCAATATGCTAATTAACTATTTATTGTTGTATGTGTTTGATTTACAATATAAGCTGGTAAAAAATAAAACCCTCAACATGGAACAACACCTTTCAACATGGTGATTAATAAAAAGTGAATTAAATAAACCATTAAGTCAAAATTAACAGTTTACGTAATTTAACCACCAAATATAAAAATTCTATGGCTTTTTTATTGTATCTTATATCCATAGGCTAATATTTGTTTGAGGTAGTTTTCAAAAAGAAAATGGTAATTATTTTAAGTAATGATTTTGAGATGAATGATTTCATTATATTAATAATAAAATAATTAACTGTGGCTTCTGAAACTAGGTAGGAAAGAAATTGAGAAAATAATAAATATACCTGTATGATTAATTAAACCGATATGTTAATATTTATACTTTTATTATAACCAAATTGTATGCCTTATTATTATTATTCTTATAAAAATTTAAGAAACTACATATTATTATCATATATTTCATAGCATAGCATATATTTCAATTAGAATTGAATGTAAAATAGCTATTTATTTTCAATGGAGCGCTGGAAAGTATAACATAATTTATGACTACACCGCCACAAATAAATCTACCTTAGTACGACGGCTCATGGCTCAGTTAGGATAGACTATAATTTCTTATTATCATTAGTTTTATATATGTCTGAGTAAATAAATAAATAGAATAATAAATAAATTGGAAACAAGGATACTGGCTGGCATCTTGTGAAATACTAAAAATATGCACAATCTAATAATACATTCAGGTAGTTTTGTTACGATATAATAATTATCAAGTGTTCACAGCGCCGCTAATTAAAATAGAGATTTTATACTCATACAAAAAATACCTCATGATATGCAATATTTATATCTTTAATCGAGTCTGCTGTGAGATGATCGCATGTAGTTTGTAGACATTTTTTAACTAGTATTTATATTACTTTTGACTTTGACTTACGAGGTGAGCTAAATTTGTCAAGATGATCATTGAGTAACTTTTCTCTGGCCATATCGGCTACGGGTCCAAAGAGCACCACGGGCCTTACAAAACCTGGATGTTTGAGGACGACTCTCTCGTAGGCGGGGAACTTTGATATGCTGTCTGAGAAGACCACATCGTCCCAATGTTCCTGATGACAAAGAAAGAAAAAAATAAGATTAGGGTAATTTCATATATATACTTTTTTGAGTTACATTTTGAGAATAATATTGAATTACATGTAGTGGAATCATGAAAATACTAAAATACCGAGCTTAGTTTGAATGGTATTATTGCGTGGCAGTTATGTTTTGTCATCAATATGTCGGTGCGAGTTAGCAGGCACCTAACCGCAATATGTTTGTATTTTATTTTTATTTATATTGGTATTTTTTAATATAGTTGAGACGAAGAGCTTTTTTACAAATAGTTTTACCTGGTCAAATCTAGAATATACTTACTAATGAGTCATTTTATTAATTGTGAAAACTAGTTGTGACAAAAGCTCTTTGTCAGAACTGGTTTTCCCTAGTTAACAATAGAACAGACTAATGATTCATTTTTACATTTCGTTAAAAATCGCTCACGCAAATCAGCAGCCAGCAGGTTAAGTGACTCATTGAGCATCCTTTGAGTATTTAATAACGATGACACATACTCAATCACTAGTAATTAAACAAAACAAGGCTAATGCCCTTTAGGCCTTATTAAAAGCAAAATGTTGACTTGATGTGTTGTACCTTTCCGAGAGATTTAGATCGGCGATGGGTGCTCCGTCTCCTCTTGAAGAAGTTTCCACGGCTCTCTCCCGAACCGGACATCTCTTTCTTGGTAGCGTTGAACTGAGCCGTTGCCAGCTCTTCAGCCCTTGCCTTGTTTGGTATTATTCCCTTTTGAACTTCTTGATTGTTACGACCTATTACAAAAAGGTAAAGTGAAATAGAAACATTGAAAGACTTTTTACTTAGATGTTACATTAAATTTGAAAAATGAATGTGTTGAAACATTCATTAAATTTTATAAAAACAATAAAAAATGTTCCACAATTTATAAATTGAATAAAAATACCTATTCTGTAGACCTGCCATGCGCCTACAGTTCCATTGTGCAGGGTGTCCACCACATGAAAAACGTCCCCGCTTCGGAACGACATCTCACCATCTGTTGGCTCGGTGTAGTGGAAGTGACACTTTATGTGGAATGAGTCCCCTGAATACATAAAATATAATTAGGAAGGTTACGAAAATCAATCAAACAATATTACCACGGAGAATAAATGTAATTTGATTTTCAATTTTAGTAGCTTTTTAAACCCAGTACCATGATGCAGTGCTCTAAACTAGTACAGAGTAAATAGGTTAATGAGATCCTTATAACTATATGTTGTAGATGTATCTATATATAATTTTTTATACTTTTAAGTCAATAGGTTGGTTATCAAGGTCTGTCATCTAACATTAATTGTGAATTTTCAGAGGCAGAGTTATATACCATGCACATTGCCCATTAATTTAAAAATCATATATTTAGTTTTGTCAGTGTTTAGTGTCCAGCCACATTTTTACATTATGAAATCCGACTCCAATATTTTTAAACATTACTTTCCTTTGCCTAAAATGACGTTACTTCGCCTGAGATCATTTACAAAACAAAATTAGCCTTAGAAAACTAGCTTGAAGAATTCCAAATTTTGTTTTAAGCTCATTGCTGAAACTATGGCCGAACTTTATATACTGAGTTCGACCAGACAGATAACCCTTAAACTTTATAAGGGCATGATCACAAATTTTTAAATGGCTTAATACTTTTGTGTAATCCAATAATACCTTCTATGCCTCATCCGATCAAAATCCTTATTGCTTCTCCGATAAAATGTTACTTTCTAAATAAAGAAATAATCTATTTATGACTTAACGTATCTAAAACCTTTGATAAGGCATATATTATGTGATCATAACTAACCCATATGTTGCTGTGTGATGGAGTTGTATTCGTCCGGTGAATGCTGAACAATGAGATCAATTCTTTCTTGCAAACTCAAGAGGAATAGAACCGCTTCCTCCCTTGTGACTCCCTTCATCTCCATTTCATTAACCTGTAAAAAGTATACATACATTATTTTTCTAATATAATTGTTTTATTTAGTACGGGCAACTCCTATATTTATTAACAGCTAAGAGTTCAGGAAGCGTGTGATCTGTGAAGCGAGAATATCACAGAACCAGTTTTACAAGTAACTGTAATAGGGCCGCACCCTCGTCTCACAAAATACTGTCTCAGCCTGCCAAGGGCAAACCTCCGCATCCTAACTGGATTGATAACAGGCCACTGCAGGCTAAACAGACACCTTACTGCCCTGGGCATCACAGATAGATGCATCTGCGGAGGCTGCAACATAGAGGAAGAGGCTACATGAGCTCTAAATTTGAAGATGCACTACGGAGTTATACACAATGGATCTTAATAAAGTGGCCTAAGTGTAGCAATCACCTGGCTGCCCTCCATTCATAATCATCATCAAGTAACTGTTTCTGCATTAACCAGAAGTTCTTGAACTGAATATTGATTCTATAGGTATTATTTGTCGTATAACTGTATACAAAACAGAAAGAGGGGCTTCCCTGTGCCTTATGCATTACTTCTCTTAAGAATGCGTTATGATCTAATTTTAATTTTATCTAATTATAACAAAACTGTACCAATTTACTTTAAGTAATAAACTGTTTTGTTTGTGTTAATCACATCTGTATATCTCACAATTTGACCCGATTGCAAAACCCTTATTATATTATGCTATTTATTATCCGCTTGGCCTTGAAACAAATTTACAGTCATTCCTTAAGAGCATTTTTTTAGAAGCAGGCAACACACCTGCTCCTTGCGTTGCGAGATGGAATTATTCTTAACCCAAGTAGTGTCTTGGGTGTGTATCAGGCAGCACGGTTAACCGTGTGCATGGTTGATCGGATCACTAATAATTGAGGTACTACTGTATATCAAAATAATTATAAGATTGCAATCTTTTGTTTACTTGTGATATTTATAAGACTGTCAAAGGTACCTTTAATATTTTGTCCCCGGGTTGTAAGCCCTGAAGAGCGGCAGGGCTTCCAGGTTGAACAGCTGACACGTAGACACCAGATCTGTTGCCACCAGTCAGCCTTAGGCCGACGGAACCCTCTTTCTGAAAGCTTATTAATCGTGGCTCGCCGCTGAAATCATACAATTATATTAACATACCAGAAAACCATAAGTTAAATAACATGGCCTCAATAAAAAGGGTGACTGATTAAGTGGCACAGATGTAGTAGGTACTGTACTATAAGTAGATAAATTTCAAAAAAATGTTACCAATAAGTTATTTAAATAGTTTCAATAGTGACATTGATGAAATAAATGGTCGTACGGTGAATAATGATGGTTTTTAATTGGAGTATATTATATTATAATTTTATTATAATTTATTACACAGTATATTATAATTTTGCTATGTTCAAAATATCAGTATATATTTTTATTGCTAAGGATACATTCGGAGTGATACAAATAAACAATGAACTAATATATCTATACTATGCAGTTTATACGGCCATTTTGAATTGCTCCTGACAACTTTTAAATTCAAATTTAAAATAAAGAAAATTTGACCTTAAATAGAAATATTTAATAAAAATCAATTCGAATGGAATATTGTCAATATATGAATGAATACTTACAGAGTTTTATTTCGAAGTGCATTTTCATCTTCATATAATTGCCTTCTACTGCTGTAATAATCTGAAAAAGAAATTTTTAATATTAACCAAATTTATTACTCAAAAAAAAGTTTTTTTTATTTGATTATTTTATAAAAATATTACTCAGTTAATTTTTTCAGGTAGTCTTCCAAATTATTTACAGGTAGAACTCGGTACAAACAGTGTTTGAAAGTAATTGATTTTAACATCAATTAAATAATCTGTGCTAATTATGAGTAGATTCATATCAACTGTCAGGACAATTGAGACCATTAAGAGTAAAAAATCAAAAAGGGTGGTAGAAATAGTACAAGGTTAGTTTAGGGATTTAGAATTGCCTAAATGAAAGAACACGCTGAGACAGTCTTTTATCAACTATAGAAGCTTCAATACATCGATAATCATCCAGCAATAATGAAGGGTTTTGTTGGTGAAGTTTTTAGATTTATGTAATAGTCAGTCACAATGTAACCGCAATGTAAATGTGAAGATCTTTTTTAAAGTTAAATAAATAAACTTGATCCAGCCGACTAGAAGGTAATATGCCCAAAATAACAATACATTTCACGGGAAAAAGTCAAAGTATTTAATACTATACTGTACTGTAATCAGAGGACAATACAATTATCTGTGGTCCAATGTAGACAAAAGCAGTATTATAATTACCTTCAGGCCTAGGAGGAGGTGGTCTTGGTGGATTCAACCCACCTTGGCTTCCATCATTGCCTGTCGGTGCATCGAGCTGTGAGACATCTGCCGCTGCAGGGAGTGGTCCTCTCGTACGACCTGCCGGACTGTTTCCCAAACTGTTCGGCAACCGATCGTCGAGTAACGTTGACCTCGACGGCGCTGCAACGTACAGGTTTTGACCGGAGTATGCTGACGATAAACCTTCTCCCACTATTAGGAATTTGTGAAAAAAATTATGTAAGCTTAGATTTTTTTTTTTATTAGTAAATTAGCAGAATATGGAGCTGGTGTACAGTCAAGTGCTTATAGCCTTAAGAGTAGCTTATTCCAAGGGTCATGGCGCGAGTGTCGCTTACGGCATTTATCGGTTCTAATCACTCAAGTTTTATGCAGTTATCATAAAACCCGTATATAACTTACTTTTACGGCGCAGCCATTGGCTACCAAGCGACTCTGAATAGATTTATGAGTGTATTATATACTCGAGTGTACCTATCATGTCTATAGTTTTTTTAACTGGTGTACGTACTATAAATTTGTCGTAAGTACTATGATCATACAGTATTTTAAATTTAACAGGAGTTTATTGTGGTTAACTACAGGCATGTTGCGATAGATACTTAGATAATACTTCTAATTGCAATAAAAAAGTTTATTAAAAAGCAGACAGCAAAATATTTTGTATGTATGGTTCTTATGACTACTCTAAATCCTCATAAGGGTAACATTTAGAATAGTAATATTACGAAATAGCTTTTCTGATACTTACCTATACCATAGTTGTTGTGAAACAAATGGCCATGGCCTAGGTTATTAGCGCTCGGTTCCCTGATGACATCTCTCGTAACAATTAGGTTTAATCTCTCCTTACAAGAGTCTATGATCTTTCTGGCTTCCTTCAAAGACATAGCTTCAGCGCAGTTGGTGTTGTTTATCCTTGTTATGATATCGCCTTCGCAGAGACTCTGACCTGAAGAATTGAGCTGGTCGCGTGCTTTCGGAGTAAGTTCTTTGATGAACAATCTACACCCGAGAACAAGACCAAAATCTGAAAAAGAAAAGTAAATTATACATTAAAAATATTTTAAGCCAAGACCTAAGCAAGCTTGTAGTCTCATGGACAGCCTATGCCCTTATTCAATCTTCCATCTTGCGCAACCACATTGACTTCTCGCAAATTATACTCGAACAAGGTTGATATTCCCATCAACCATTACAGTGTTCTGCTATTAATTTGCAAAACCGCCAATCGCTCAATTGGCAAAGCATAACAAGCTCATAATCACATTGTACTGATCATAAATCTGAATAAACACAAAAATTCTCTCAATACCCCTAATCAATAAAGCAATTTGTCGGTTACTAAAATTAATACCAACAGCCCTCTACCCTAACACATTGCGCTTCAGCATTCTACTGTACTAAATGTTTCTAAAGATAGTTTTAACCAGATACTAGAATCATGAGAAAAAAAACATCCCCTTAAAGTGCTCGCAATGAAGTCACTTCAGTTATTAGAAAGAATGGTTTTTTATTGTAGTTTATTCGGAGTAGCCACAACAATTACTATATTTGATTAGATCCACAGACCATTTAAACGACGACAATATCATAACAACCATGACAAACTTGTCATTTGCAGCCAGTCAAAAAATGAAGCTCTGCCTGACAATAAGTTATGTTCGATTTTGATTTTTTTAATTTTATGCTGTGCTATAAATGCAATAATAACGCAATAACAAGAACGAAGAAAGACTTCAGATTTTATTCTCCCTAACACCGTTTGCAATGTAAGATTTTAGTTACACGATTATGTACCTAAGTTGAAGTAAGGGCTATTCTACCTAATTCAACTTTTCTGTCGGATAAATCAAATAATTACCTACAACCAGCTCAAATGTGCCCTACATAAGTTGAAAGCCAGTATGAAAAAAATAAAAACAACAGACTAACCTTCCTTTTTGGACGCCTTGTTGAGTGTTATCTTGATGGTCTGAGGTGTGGTAATTGGCCCACCACTTGAGTTGGGTGGGGGAGGAGCCCTCCTTCTGACGACCAACGACACAGTACTGCCACTGTCCCGGAGGACCTGCACTGCCTGCGCGTATTCCACATTGTCCAGAGGGACCCCGTTCACCGACACTATTCTGTCATTTACCCTGTTATGTGAAAATATTGGTTATTCGTTACACATTGTTACGGAATTCAGCAAATTTTTATCGGAAAAGTACATGTACTCCCCCCTCTGGTCCCAGGTCGTGGTGTGCAGCAGATATTTGACAGCACTATCAATATCAATGATATATTTAATTGTAATTTGAGTGCGATTAAATGTCAAATTGTTAAAGTATCGATTGACAGAATTGATGTGAAATGTTTATAACTTGAAAAAAGACACATACAGGATGTCCTGAAACTATTCTCGGAGACTTAACGGGAAAAATAATTCATCCCCAAAATTTAGTATTTTTTTTTTAACAAAATGTGCGTAAATCAATTTAAAATTATTATAAGCCTACCAAGCTGCTGCTCTTATAGACCCTACCTCCTTACCCTTTTTTCTTAAACCAAAGTCCGTCTAACCAGTAACGTTGTCGGTGTAGAGTTTACACAAATAGCGGATCACTTCAAGCTGACTTACTAATATAAACACCTGAGGGCCAAGCAAGCGTAATATGGCAGGTTTCACACAAGCAACTTGACTTACAAAACAGAAACTTAAATATATTTATTTTTTTAAAACTGTGATGAATTTTAAGATATCGTTTTAAAAAATCTTCCTGGTGTTCATCATTTTTCTTCATATTTTTGACAGTTTTAAGTGATAATGTTTTTTTTTTATTTTTTTTTCGCATATTTAACCCTACACTAAGAATTTAATCACTGTAAAAAAAAACAGGGATGCAGCGACGCAATTTTTTTAGTGTAGGAATAGTGTATTGTATTACCCAACCAAAATGTCTGAATTAAAGGTCACGAAAGTGGCATTGAATATAAATTAGATATGGGTACTTACATCTTGAGGATAGAAGGAGAATAACTAGATTAAGCATGTGCTTATGCTTATGTGCATAATGTCCAGTGCAGATCTAATAATTCGATAATTAAATAAATAATAATAGTGATCCTTGGCCTTTTAAGGATTAACTATATCTATCCCTATTTAGAAATGCTTAGTTTTAAGTAAACTCAACTTTTGATATTTGTTCAACCGATACATCTTGATAGACCTAACTGGATATTATGTACTATGTTACTTAATCTTTCAGTCTGTGGTAGAAATTAACTTCAATTTGAAAAAAAGGTACTCACTGCAACTTTTCCTCTGCAGGTCCAGCCCTGAGGACGTCGGAAACGGCTATTGCGGGATCACCACTCGCAAAATGAGGGTTATCTCTGCCTCCAGAGACTGCTATGCCAAATCCGTAACCTGGCACTCGGGTCAATCGTACCCTATGCGTCTCCCAGGCTCCACGTTCGCCACCCTGTCGGCAAAGAAATATATTGTTATCTTCAAGATGTCACATATTTTTAATTTTTAAAGGTAATACTATGACCTATGTCATATTCAATTCTTTTGGGCCCTACTCAGGTGAGTAGCCAAGCTAAATTTGCTTGTGGCAGAGTCAGAGGAGATGGTGGTAATGGAGCGTAAAAATACTATACTACTAGTAATACTATACTACTGTAGTATGTAGTATTACTATAATGTACGTATTCAAATCCGTGACCAATGGATCAATAGTCAAACGCCCTAACCACTAAACTACCACGATCTACAGATCTACGATCTAATTATCGTTTAACTGTTACTTAAATAATATTACATCATCTGTAAAAGCTATAATTTGTAAAACCCAACACCAAAATTGAAAAAAACAAATAAAATAATATACTATATATTTTTAATTGAGGTTTCAATAATATAATTTTGGTCTAATGGTGGTGGTGGTTTGGTGGTTTTGGTTAATGGTTAGAAATGTCAAAGAAAAAAAAATAATGATGTTTTAGTTAGAATATAAATAAAAATAAACAAATAAGTAATTACGATTAATAATTTATTTGTAAATTTTAAAAAAAATACAAAAATTGAATTGCTTTATCCCGAAGGATTGTTTAAATAGAGAAAAATAAAAGAAAAGAAAGAAAGTTTGAAAAACATAATGAAGCATTATTACTTGATATCAAAATAAGATACAATCATTTAAAACAAGATAATACTTATGTGGTGAGTGATATTTTAAGTAAAAGTTTATTTCCAAGAACAACTTAATGCATAGGAATGATAATTTTCAATTTTCAATTGGTTCAGAAAAATTGATATAATGCAATATATAGATATATCATGCCTAGAGTGTTCGACATTTATACTACTCGTACTCGTATTACATTGCTAAAAATACATCTCAAAAAAAAAAGTATATATAAATTGTAAATAGAAGTTTTATAATTATGCTTAAATATACTATTTTAGAATTAGTATGAAGAATAATTGCCACATAACATTTCTTCCTTTAAATTATAGGTCTTTGAATTCATTCAGATTTTTTTTAATTAAATATGTTTTGATGGCTTTTTTGAAAATAAATATATTTTTTATGGTTTTATATTCTCCGGGTAATTTATTGAACATTTCTAGTCCTCTATATAAACTAGTTTTTTGAGTGCGGTTGAATAAAATTATCTTAGGTACCTTTAAAAATATTAGGTACCTTTGCTCAAAAAAATATATTTATTCTGATATCTAGTCTAGTGATTTTCTTGGAGGTCTAGTGATTTTTTATTTAGATGAAAAGAAAGTGAATGAAATTTTGACAAAAAATAGATTTTTTTTAAAAAAAAGTAGAAAAGATTTTTTTTTATTTAAAATTAAGTACAAACAGCGAAAATATACAAATTACAATACTATTATAACATCATTAAGATAATCCTCAACAAGTTTTGTGTAAAGGTGCAAATGGGAATAATATTTGTATGTTTAGAGCTATAAATATTTCTGAAAAATAAATAAGTAATTTATATGAAAATTAACCACCTACCGCCATAACCAAACAATACTGTTATTACATTATGCATTCCAGGGCGCAATTAGAGAGAAACAAAGCGCCATTGGAATTCTACTCATATCGCCTTGAAGACATTCGCGGCCAGACATCGCCTTCACACGCTTCTCAAAGTGTGAACGACAAGCAAACATTTGGGGAACCGCTCATCTCGACTAGAAGTGGGCGATACCGCGAAAATCATATAACGTTATACGCGTCCTTAAAATAACCTAATACTTAAACGGTTACAAAATAACTCCGTTATTATTAGAATGCGTGATACTCGCGCTCTTATTATCTCCTTATACAGGCTGTCCCTAGGTCAATCCCAATAAAAAAACAGCTAATAGGTCCTACGATTCCTAGTGTTATTTGTTAAGAAACTATATCAAAATTCATTATGGTATTCGAGAAAAAAAATGTTGAAGATTCTATTCAAAATCATGTAAAACAGATATTTTTCAATGGCTCCTCCCTCGGATAACTACGTCACTGGGTCACTGGGTCGCGTCAGTCAAGATCGAGGCTAATGACCTGCCGCGTTGTTCGAAACGCCCTATTAGGGCGGAGCTAAATGATCGCTGTCAGTTGGCACTGGTCGAACAGAGGTCGGTCTAAGAAGAAGGGGTAACTCCTTTCCCCTTCTTTGGGGTTGTAAGAGGGATGCTATTTATTGATTTATCGATTGATAAGATCGATTTACACCAATTTTATTACAAAAATAATAAATTTGGTGATGAAAATTTTTCGCATTTTGTTACATAATTTCTTACTCTTAATAGGGAACTTAAACACCCCCTAGAGTTTGTGTGATTGACCTTGGGACACCCTGTATATTTCAAATAGGTAACACCTCGATAACCTCATTTGCCTCGTGATGTGTTACTAATCCACACAAAGTGTACATTTTTTATTCTTTTGAAAATTAATAAAAGTATATTGGATATTTTAATAAATCAATAATAATTTGCAGCTGAACTCGACACCGAGATTTTCGTGTCACTTAAGCTAGAGTTTGGCCGGACAGAGTAAAAAATAATAGGGCGACTGGTAAAATAGTTACGGCCGGCGATGTACCTGTACCTGATTGCACCATATGGTGTCCATCTATGTAACTTGTGGAATGTGCGAGCCAGGCGATAAGCAATGGCAATAATAAGCAAGCGATGTAAACCTGTAGACATTTTTGTACTGTAATATAGAATGTTTTTTTTTCACCCACAGAAAAGGCACCGTCTTTGTGGGGAAATGTAAAGGTGTTTTGTAAAATAAAGATTTTAAAAAAAGCGATTTCGTTGAGCGCGATTTTGTCACCGCTTTGAGCCAGCTTCAGTAACGCGGCTATTAGTTGCGCTAGAATAATAGGGCGATTTAAACGGTGTCGCCTTATAACGCGCACGTCTAATGTCGACCGTTCGGTGTCAGGAATTTCGTCATAACGATTAGTAAAGCATTGAAACGATCCCATAATATTGATTCGGCACGATTAACACATTTTTTCCTTTGTACCAATCCAACTCCAAAATTGACAGAAGACACGACTTATGCTAAGTAATTGATAAACGCACGATTGCTCTGCACAAATTGAAGTTCCTGCGTACACAAAAATCGTCATCGCGATGATCAGCAAACGTTTTGGCACGATATTTGGTAGACGTTTATCGCAACAAAAAACGAAACGTGATGATACGCGCATGGCCCCAACCCAGCGACGACAATACGACCAGAAATTGGTATTCCACGGCAAACGCTGCTGATAAATGAGAAGTGCGCACGAAGACAGAGGGCAGCATAGATAGCTCATGGCAGTAACAGGTCGCACGTAGAAACATAAATGGCTAAGACACCTGTAGCTAATATATACTATCAACTGCAAATTTGTTGACTTTAATCTTATATAGGGTGATGATTTTAGAGGCGTGGTTTTCAAGAAGAGATAAAACGCATATAATTTGATGTTATGGCTAAGAATTTAGTTTTATTATAAAGATAAGGGTTTGCCATTATGTTTTAAAAATGATTTCGGGTAAGTGGCCGCCGCGGCTGACTCGAACAAATTCCAGCCGAGAGGCCCAATTTTCAACCACTTTTTGCAGCAAGTTGGGCCGTATGTCAGCAATAACGCGCCGAATATTCTCTTCCAAGGCGTTAATCGTGTCCGGCTTATCTGCGTAGACAAGCGACTTCACATAACCCCACAAAAAATAGTCCAGCGGTGTTAAATCGCACGATCTTGGAGGCCACGCCACAGGCCCACAACGCGATTTTTACTTTATTTTAGAGTGATTTAAAAAAAAAATAGAGTGTTTTTTTCTAAATTTGCACTATTTGCAAACGTTGTTCAGGAGTAAGTCTATTCATTATGAAATGGCAAACCAAACTGAGCATAAATCAAGTGACAGCTGTCGAAAACACCAACTACGAAAAAAGTAGTGGCAGATTGAAAACCACGCCTCTAAAAAAACCATCCTATATATCACTGGGCCAAATAATCAAAATATAATTACAGGGCACCCGAGAAAGATGTCTCTTTCGGTTATCGAAATAGTGACCTAGAACGGTAATAAATATTGTTCACCTATTTTATAGTTTTAGTAAATCAATCTATCTAAATTTATTTTTTCTAAATTATTCAATCAATGGTTGTTTGTATCGCCATACAAAAGTTACATAAATAGTTACGAAAAAGAGTGTTGTTCGTGGCAAAAACTTTGAGAAACTCTAGAATCGTTCTTGATAAGAATGCACAGCCATTACAGCTCGTGTTCGTATTATGGTGAAGCATTGATGCATCATTGTGTGGCATATGGGGCGTCGTTCGCGACCATCACGGCATAGGTGTTCAAATTCCTAAAGGTACGGCCTGCACACGTCTGCGTCAAATTCATCTCACATATGTAAATTCCACCCGTATTTTTATTTTACCCTAAGCTTATCCCCCCCCCCTCCCCCCAATAAATCGAAATATTAACCTACTATACATTCAAAATATATTAAAACACATTTATGAATAAGCGATTAATATTCTTATCAATTTCATACATTTTTAAATTCTTTTTCTTTCGACCCGTATATCGAACAAATATGGATTTGGTTCGATATAGCAAAACAAAGGTTGGACTTTGAAACTTTAAGACAGCCATATCCATGACATAGCTTTAGGGACACGGCGAGATCCCCACATGCCAGCTCATGCAGTCATATATGGTTATTTTGGGACCTACTCAATTAAGCTAATTTTGCCTGTGCTAAGAGCAAGGAGAGATCGAGCCTGCGACCACTGTCGCGCTGAGGCGATTAGTCAAACGCCTCAACAACTAGACTACCAATGTCAAGTCAAACAATGCCAAGTCTGTTTCGCTGCTGTTCTGCTATTAGTTCCTCAACTATGAATATGGGTTTAAATCGAAAGCCTCTGTTTATTTATTATTAGGCTGAATTAGTAGTGATGGGCTAACATAATAATTTTGATAAATATTTATCAGAATGTAAATTATAAAGAATCTATATAAATATATATTTGATAACGTTTTAATACGGCAAATCGCTTGGCATTATGTATTACTTTTTAAAATGTAAATATAATTATGACGGATGTGAAGCCAAATCGATTTTCTAGATTTGTGATTGCAGGATGACGGTTTAAAAACTCAGTTATATAAGATGCATTGTGGCTCTCGTCAGCTGTATGAAATATTGCAATAATATAATGATCTATCAAAGACTATGTCGTTGCAATTGCGTTTGGGTTAATTTTATAGAATACAGATACATAATTTGAGGGTCTTCTGTGCGTGCATTATTTGTATGCGCGCGCGCACGAACATCTCCATAACGAATGATTTTTTGATAGAGCCCATAGTTCTAGGCAGGTTTAGGTGTATTACATATGTCGCAGGAACTTTGAATCATCCCGTTATTTGCAAAATCTCGTGTAATTTTGCAAAACAACGGTTATTTGAAATAACTGCATTATTATGCAATGTTACCGAGAGAAATTAATAATTTCTCAAAACTCGTAACCACATTTGTAATATTTCAAGAGCAATCAGACTACAATTTTAGTAATTTTCAAAGAATATAAGGGCATGAGCAGTTACATAAAATATATTTCGCCAGTTTAGTAAAATTCGAACTGTCACAGAAAAATACGTTCAAATTGTCTAAAACTGTTCTGGATGGTTCGTTTTTTTTTAATAATTCGTAAAGATAAAATCATGTGTGATTTTACGTAAAGCCCATGCGAATACCTGCTTTGTTCTTCACTCTTGTATGTGAGAGTGTGAATGAAGTGTGTAGATAGGAGAGTGGAATGTTAATATGTTAGGGTGCGTGACAATATAGGTATTTAATGATTTCAGATATAAAGGGTGGCATATAGTTCTAAACAATATCACAGACAGCCTTAATAAATTGGTTACGGCTAAGATGGAATAAATCAAAGCTTTGGATTTTTTATTATAGATATCCTGAATTCTATTAGGCGCGGCATTCTGGGCATTGTGTATGCACTTATTTTTAATAACCCTGTGTATTGCAAAATCACTAGAGATTCGGAAAAAATACGGATCCTGCGACTTCATTATACTAAGATAAATCATTATCATTATTCTAAGGTTACAAAAAATATCCCCACGCGACGACTCGGGGCGGGCAGCTGGTTGGTAATGAAAGAGTACTTGGCTTTCGTAAAAGAGAGGACTTTCCTAGCTAATTTAAAGCAATGTTAGATTGGTTCTCAAATATTTATTATCGTATACTTTGCCCGTGAACCGAGAGGCTATATTTCAGGCGTCAAATGCATTGTACTGTCGTAAATATCTCGAAAGGGCTTCCATTTGCGCAACCATGTAGCTACACTTAATTCGAACCACCCACGCCGAGCTTTTTAAACCATAATTTATTGCTTATCTCGTTTCAGACTTTCTTTTATCTTGCACACAAGCTTATTAAATAAACAAATGTGGCACATTCTATATTCGTAGAATAATTTCTTTACAATAACGTTTATTCAACTTTATTTTAAGCGTATTTACGAACATATATTCATATATATTCTTTACGTAAACGTGTATAAAAAAAAATAAAAATAGCGTAAAAAATATAAAAAATCTTACAGGTGTCGTTTCTGCATCATGAATATTCAGCCTCATTGCATTTTCTTCACAATTTTTTTTTTTTTTTTAATTTACATAGTATATCATATTGAAGGTCATTTTAAGAGTCAATTCGCTGATGATCATAACTAGTTAGTACCTATAAATGGTTGTCAAACATACTAATTGACCTCTCACAAACCTTGGCTTCACAGTCAACGAAGACCGCATAAATTCAGAAATATTATTTGATTAATAAAAACTATTTTGCGTTTGTAAACAATCGTAATTCAGTGCTGTCGGCAAAGCGCATTTCCGACTATCATGCTAGGAGAGTGCACTAAGCAAGCATTTAACACATTGTGGGTGCAAGGTGCAATAAAGTGTTTCTGTCATTATATCGAATATCAATTACCCTCGTGACACAGATCACCCGTCCATAGCACTTCTTCAAATTGTACACTATTTATTTAAAATTCAAAAATACTCGTTAAGGACTTTGTAAGAATGCAATGGGCGGCAGGGAGGGACCTCGGACCAAAGAGATACAAAAAGTACACGACAGGAATGCAAAGAGGAACGCGACCGCGGTGCGCGCAGGCTATTACAAAACTAGTTAGGAAAACAATCTCGGCGATAGGCGTTTTATTTGTACACCTACGCGGCAAGCGCACGAAGTGAACTATGCTCACTTAACACACTCGGTAACACGGAAAAGTTGAGTTGATAACATCAGGGCCGGTCCGGATTAGACCTGCGACACCGCTTAAATCACCCTATTATTCCAGCGCAACGAATAGCCGCGTTACTAAGCTGGTTCATAGCGGTGACGAAATCACGTTCATTCACAGCTACAGAGTCGCATACCTATTATCGCAAATTGCCTGGCTTGGACATTCCACAAATTACACCGATGGACACCCTATTATTTTTATCAGCTTTAATGAGACGGAAATTTCGCTAGAAGTGACACCATGACAAATGAAGCACGGTGACGAGTACAAGCTACAAATCACGCAGTCATTTTGTATTAAGCTATTTTGAAATCGCGTATAACGTAACCTGTTATACGATTACCGCGTTAAAACCCACTGGATAGATCAGGTCGCGTAACAGTAAGGTTACTGCATCCATTGCTTTTTAGCCACCAGATTTTTTCTAATGACTCACTTTTTTACACATACTTTTTTAAAAACTATGTAACTTTTAATACCATTGCATTTGCCAGAGACCTCGATACTTTCACGGTTCCAGGAAACTCAGCTGCTTCCCCATTTAAATATTTGTTTCCAATCCATTCAGCTCTTCGCGGTATTCAAAGCTTTACAACCCTCTTTTTTAGCAAACTTCTTGTTGTAGCCTAACACCATTCTACCTAATTGATTCTTGACATTGTTTATGAAGGCAATTAATATTTTGAGTTTTTATGGACTATTCTCGCTTTGTTTCATAATAACAAACTGTAAATTGTTTGGACTGTGAAAATAAAACTATTGTGTAGCCTGTTGTTAATTATTTTTGTTTTTAATAAAGGCTCTTAAAAATATGGTTTCAATTTACGGGAGGAAATTCTAAAAATGCTTACTAGTATCATTGATTATGAAAATCAGACTGCACACAGGAGGTCTGGGTTTCACTTCCTGGTTAAATTTTTTTCGAAGGTCCTCGACTTGGGACCTCAGGATGTCGGTTTAATTTTATAAGATTGCATTTTTAACTCTCTCTCTCTTAAAGTTTAAAATATTTTCAAATTTTATGTTCCTTTATATTTTAATAACATATAAAAAGAGAAGTATATTTTAGTAAAAATTGAATAATACGCGCCTATAGTTAAAATGATGACTTTATGAGCGACTCTGTAAGGTTGATAAAAATAAAAACAATGAAATATTAAAAATTAAAGAGCAAGATTATTGTGTGTATTATTCAGATATTTATTACATTTAATGGCAAAAATACGAGAATATGGCTAAATTAAAGGTATTTGTTTTTGTTTTAATAACTGCAAATTACCTGAAAAACTAACTTTATCATGACAACATTGATGTTTTATTTAATTTGTCAAAAAAGTGTAGTTTTTATAGACAATGAAAACGACATAATTATTATTTTTATGAAATACTAACTTAAAAAACTAGTTTAATTAATACACTAAATATAATACTAATTTTCCTTTTACTATCCTTATTTTATTTTTAAACCGACTTCAAAAAAAGGGGGGGTACTTCAATAAGTGCTTTTGTTTTAATTTTATTAAATAAGCAAACAGGTAATAAACACTCAATATAATATAATATTATCAATTTACCAATACCTCCAATAATTACCCAATTTCATTGTCTGATGCTTTACCGTCTGATTTTGTTCAATATTTTAAGTTAATGGAAAAATTCAAAACTAAAATGAAATTACTCTACAAAATAAAATAGAGATATAATAAACATACCTAGATATTCAAATGATATTTGTGCACAATAAACCGCATTAAGTTATACTTTTTTTAAATGTAAATTTAATCTCCAGTAAAAATTAAGTGAAAAAAAATATAATATAATTGAAAAATGAAAATAATTGTTTCGAAGCATTAAAAACACACACAATAAATAATTTGTGGCATTTTATTATTATTATGGATTTTCTTGAGTCAAGTTAGAGAAAAGAAAAATACTTGGTTAAACGCCTGCGCTTACTTTAAGTATTAGGTATGATAAGCAATATATAAAAACTGCCCTGATCTGATACTTTTAATAATATTTTATGTCATGTTAAATTAATTACATCCAAACTTATTCTAATCAAGGTCTAAAAGCTATATATTTTTTAATTATTATCAGGATCTAAGCACCTGAAAGAGCAATCAACTAAGGCTAGCTTTCTCATGATTAAAAAAATAAATGGAACCATCACCAAAGGAAACACCAATATTTCACATGACGGATGTACAATTAATTTATAACAAACAGGAGACATGGAAAATAAATATGTTACATTTACCAATTAGTAAACAAAAGTCTATTAAAATGTGTTTATTTATTAATTATATAAGTATATTTCATTATTTTGTGTTACAAAAATATCACAGATCTATTTGACAGTTAACAATTTTTTTTCTTTTTCTTTTTTTTTTGATTTTTGCGGTAGATCATAACCGGAATCCTGGGAACAATCTTTGAATAGTTTTTGCTCAATAACAAGAGGTTCGTAAGAACACTTCCTTAAAGTGCCGAATTCTATTTCAGTAGTACTATGATTTTCTGTTGTATCTAAGTTATTTTTATTCTTTTTCCGTTTTTTTTTTTTGCTTTTAGCTTTAGTACAAATATCATCACCGTGGACTTTATTCTGAAGCCAACAGTCGTCTACAGGATTTGGCAAGGCCTTCCCTTTATTTTTCTCGGAACGACTGTTATTCATAGAAATGCCGATGCTATCACAATCTTCTAAAATAGTGTTATTAATCTGGACAGAATCAATATCCAATTTAATTTTCTTCCTCTTTTTTGACTGTGGTAAAGTATCAATTGCAGGAACATCGTCTGTGTTCATTTCAGTACCTACAGCAGTAGACTCATTCATAGTATCAAAATATAGAAGGCAATTTTTTTCTTTTTTATTTTTCTTCTTTTTCCTTGGGATTAGTTCACCTACATATTTACAAATCTGGTCTTTATTTTGTTGTGTTGTGAAATCGTCACTAAAAGAGAGGGAAGCACTATTAGAATTCTGATCAGTTGGCTCCCGCTTTCGTTTCTTTTTCTTTTTCAATATTTCATCAGCCTTATCCTCATTACAAAAACCAATGTTAGTGTCATCAGCATTATTCTGAGCGAAACCTCTAAACCCAAAGGTAACACACTGCTCGTTGTCGACACCACCTTCGATGTTTTCAATTGAGACAGAGGCACCGGGAGTTTTGAACTTCTTAAAATAATCCAACATTGTCCCTTTCGTTGTGAAAAGTTGACCTGTCACTGCACTCTGCTCTTCGGCTGGCGTGACCACATCAGCTTTGGCCACGGTTGGCTTCTCGCTCAAAGTCTTCTTTCCAAGTATGTTAGCGAGGTCCTTTGCGCTGTACTTTGACACGTCTTTGCCGCGTGTGAACTTATGATAGTGCACCCTCGCTTGCGATTTCTTCGATTTCTCTTCCAATGAGATGGCTTTATGTATTTCATTATGGTCTGAGTTATTCTCTAAAAAAAAAAGGAAAAAATATGATTATACGTCACAAATTGTAAAAAAACGAAATTTGAAATGATAATGAAGTTAATAACTCACAACCACATTTCAAAAAATTACACTTAATATGGCAAAATAATCTACAGCAAAATGCCCAGATGTGTACAGAACCACCACAATAAGATAAAATAGAGTAGATCGTAGCGACTCTGTTAGTAGATAGGATTAGGTATGACAATATTGACACAAAACAACGTTATTTAGAAAAGTTTAGAGATATGTCCTCAGGAAGACTACTTGGTTGAATTACACATACACATACATATAGAAAATGTATGAGACAGTAGTATTTTAGGTTCCAATGTGAAGACAGCAGCTTAATCGAAGACTTAATCAGCAGCATAGTTCTGCATGTCAATGCTGTCATTATGCGCGAAATGATAATAGTTGTCAATTACATTACAGGTCAATTTCCCAATTACAAGAAAAAATATGATAACCCTCGCTGAGGTGTTATTATGGTATTTACCTACATACATATAAATAAAAGTGCGGCACAGAGGCAACAAGGCAATGATAGAAAGGCCTTAACGCTGTGTGCACCTTACCTCAGTTGCATGATAATAACATTGCTACATTTGATCAGATCATACACATAATTTCAACATTACCCTAGGTAACTACGTCAAACATTCAATTATTTTGCTTTTAATTAAAGAGTATTTCGATCTCTATTGTAATATTCAACATATTGCAGGGAAATTTAGTATATTTTTTTATATCTCGCGCATCTTAACTCGGTGGACCAACACCAGATCACCAATTTTGTAATTTATATTAGCCGTCGACTGGGAATCTTTTAGGTTCTCGTGTGAAAAGCGCTATAATGTATCATCATTGTGCTGTTTCGCTCAATGTTAAGTATGTAATGGTGGATTGCTTGCGGCTGTAAACTTTTGTGTTTAAATTAATTAGTAAAAAATAAAAATTATAGATAGGTTATAAAAATATGTATTTTAAGGTTATGTGTCAAACGGAAACTCTGGGACTGAGAATATTAAATGGAATAAATACATTGATATAAAACAGGTACATACCGCCACTCAAAGACTTTAAAAGTCCTTCGAAATCTTGCTCGGTTTTAGTCCACTGATCATTCCTATCCTCGAACCCTAATCCGGCGCTATCGTTCTTGTATCTTGCCAGCACGTGCTCCACAACTCCGTTCTCTTTTGCACCTAAACCCTTTCCAGCGCTCCAACCCATCTTTTCGAGCATTTTCTGGCCAAATTTCTCGGAATCATTGCTCCAGACGCTGTTTTTAGCTCGTAAATTGAATACTTTTTGCTTTCTTCGAGGCTCTGCCAACATAGACATGCTTCCATACCAACCGAACTTACAAAACAAATATGGCCGACAACGCCGACAACCAAACCAAACAAAAGACAAGCAAGCCAACCAACTGTTACCAACCGTACTGTCGACCGACGCGAAGTTGCCGCCGTTGGTCAATTTAGCTCTCGACTAGCGCGAGCCGCCGCACAGTGAGTCCGAAACCAAATAAAAACGCATGCAATTTACGTAAATAGTTTTTTCCAAATAATATTTAAATCGCTAAGTGTAAAAAACCAGAACATTGAAACTTAGCAGTATCAATTTTATTTTATTAAACCGCATCATCCATAATTTACTACTTCGCAGAATGGCAGAATTATATTTATTTTTACATACAATTAATATATTAGAATTAGACCTAGTATGTACTATTTCATTAAATATACATATGACAAAAATAGAAAGTTATAATGCTACGTAAATATTGCACAAATTTGGTTTTGTATAATAGTCAATACGTATTTATCTATCTATCTATATAAATAAATAAAATCAATTGCCGCATCTATGAATAATAAAAAATATTAAATCATTATATATTTACTTAACATAAATATTAAAATTGCACGGCATTTGGCATATTGGTAAAAGAGGAGTTGGGTTTCAGCATAATATTGGTCACCGGAACTATTTACGCCACCGTCCGTATAATAGCTTCATGTTTACATTAATTTCAAAGGTTAAAATATAAATAATTATAATACATGAAAATAAAACCCATTCAAAAACGATTTAAAAATCCCTTTCGGCACGCCGGAAGGAGGAGGTAGATTTCACCGGATGAAATTAGGGGATAGGCGAACTCCAATTGTACGAACTTTTACTAAACATTGAGCGAGCTACCGCGCGGCAACTCGAAATCCGCCGCCGCGCCGTACCCTTGCGCAGCGAGAGTGCGTACACTGTGGCGTAAGGGTTGCTCATATCAAAAATTGTTTCAAACAAATGTTGTAGGGAAATTATAAGCCCACAATTTACATTTTGAACGGATTTGATCCTATTAAGGTAGGTATGATTTCTTTGAATCTTAAAAACTACTTTTTCTAACCTTTTTCTTACCCTAGGACCTATAATGGTTGGTGCTATCAAAAAAAATACTTAGATATGTTTTAGATCTTTAAGTATAATAAAATAATGAATTCGATCTTTTATGCTAAGAAAGTTATAGCAAAAATTTCAATTTTTAGACCCCCCCCCCCCCTCCCCCCTAATTGGATTTTGCCCACTAACGAACTTGACCGAGATTTTGTGCCCTTAAACTTTATGGATCAATTTGAAAGTGATTGGAGAAAAATTACGGCAGTATCGTGTTTACAAGAAAGTGATATAGATAGATAGATACATAAACTTATATTTAAACTTTAAAACTGAGAGTTGTTTACTTAATCATTTTTAGAGTTGAGAGAGTTGTTTACTTAATACTTAATCATAAAACATAAGATCAACCTTTTTGAAAAAAAATATGTTACTTCGAATTTTGATGAAATTAACTATCTAATTGTCTAGCTTCTTGTACAGTCAGATATTTATCCAAAGTTTTATTAAAATGCGCAAATATACAGACTCCTAATTTTAGTGTCCTTATTTTTTCCTATTTAGATAAAAGGATATATATAAAACGATTCCTTGATTATTTTCGATCTACTCTACAATAAACAAGAGTTAACAAACTGCAACATTTCTATGGAGAAATGAGCGTATGCTTAACATACTTTATCAAATCAAACCGGTTTTGAAGCTCGTTAAAGCCATTTGAAAGGTGGAATCAAATAAAATTTATATAAAATCGTAGTCTTGGTAATGAAATTTAGAACCACTGTGCGCCGCAAAGCAGGTTGGAGAGTTGAACCATTACGACACGAAATCATTGATAAGTTCATGACGGCTCGCCTATATGCGAACAGATGGCGTTGCCACCGAAGTAGCCTATCAGCGGCAAATTAAAACGATGAAAAATATGTTTCAATAAATATTTCATACCTACGCATAAACTACGATTTATTTATTTATTGTACATAATTAATTTGACAAAGAAAGAGTAGTAGTAGAAATCACAGTTACAAATGAATCTTATACAGGCTGTTTTTTTTAGAGGCGTGGTTTTCAATCGGGCACTACTTTTTTCGTAGTTGGTGTTTTTGACAGCTGTCACTTGATTTATGCTCAGTTTGGTTTGCCATTTCATAATGAATATCCTTACTCCTGAACAACGTGGCGTGGCCTCCAAGATCGTGCGATTTAACACCGCTGGACTATTTTTTGTGGGGTTATGTGAAGTCGCTTGTCTACGCAGATAAGCCGGACACGATTAACGCCTTGGAAGAGAATATTCGGCGCGTTATTGCTGACATACGGCCCAACTTGCTGCAAAAAGTGGTTGAAAATTGGGCCTCTCGGCTGGAATTTGTTCGAGTCAGCCGCGGCGGCCACTTACCCGAAATCATTTTTAAAACATAATGGCAAACCCTTATCTTTATAATAAAACTAAATTCTTAGCCATAACATCAAATTATATGCGTTTTATCTCTTCTTTAAAACCACGCCTCTAAAATCATCACCCTATATATGCACCGGGGGCGATTAGCACTGCTACATTTTGTGCCCTAACTTCTTTACTAGACTATGTCTGTACTAAGGAAGGCAGTGTTGTATTGTGCTACAACTGAGAATGTCAAACCGTCAAACCCATAGACTCAGCAGGGGTGCTCAAACTTGAACTGCTGGCGATCTACCTCAATATTTTTAGACTACTTACGATCGACTCTGAGAGACTGCAAGTGTGTGTGATGCAGGGTTGTCGTACATACACGATACACCCTACCTACCTAGGTAGGGCGTACCGTAGCATATATAGATATTAGCTTTCTGCACGGTGCTCAAACGGTCGATCGCGATCGACCGTTTGAGCACCCCTGCCATAGAGAAATGTTAATATCCTTGGATCGACACTACTTTATGTCGAGCCGGGACACCTTTCGTTATTTATTATTATTATTATTAGTTTTAGGCAGGCAGCTTATGCTGATAAGCCTAAATCTGCACTTGTATCGTCTCTGATAAACTTGTCCAGTCTGTTGTTAAATTCGTTCACATTTCCGGCACTCATCACTGCACTTGGTAACTTATTCCATGCATTCACCACTCTATTTGACATGAAATTCTTCCTCGGATTAGAATTAAAGGTTGAATGTTGTTGTAAATTTATATTATAGATTTAGGAGGAGAAGATTCCACTTATTATTACAACAAATTGGAATCAATTTTAGCTCCAATGTATGTATGAATGTTTGTTCGTTTGACTGTGTTGCAACTTTTAACTCGAAAAGTACAAATGCGAGAATTGTTTTTTTTGTTTTTTTTTTAGATTAATGTGATTTAAAAACTACCGTCGTCGTTTAGAGTCACATCGGAGGCTGCTCGGAAAATATAGATATATAATAACATTAGAGTAATACATTTTTAGTACTTTAGTACTTAGAAAAATTTCAAAAATATGACAGCATTATTTATTAAAAAAATGGCCAGTTAACATTAATACAAACTTATCTATGTGCGCAAATAGAAAAATGTAAAATAATGTTCAGTACATATTATATTTATTATAAATTAAAATTGAAACTGAAATATTATGTTTATTTATTGCTATTACCCAATAAAAATTGTCCACAATAAAAATAATGACATAAAAAGACAATATAAATTGAAGTAAACATTCCTTAAACTAGGCTAGCGCAATTGGCTAAAAAAGATAGAGGTAATGAAGAATAATAATAAAATATGTTAAACGAATTTAAATAATATATAATAAATAATAAAAAAACGATTTTAAATTTAAACAAAAATAAAAAAAAGAACACGAAACAAGCATACAGGGTGTCCCAAGATCAATCCCAATTAAAAAAAACAGCTAAAAGGTCCTACGATTCCTAATATTATTTGTTAAGAAACTATATCAAAATTCATTATGGTATTCGAGAAAAAAAAAATGTTGAAGTTTCTATTCTAAATCATGTAAAACAGATATTTTTCAATGGCTCCTCCCTCGGATAACTACGTCACTGGGTCACTAGGCCGCGGTCAGTCAAGATCGAGGTTGATGACCTGCCGCGTTGTTCGAAACGCCCTATTAGGGCGGAGCTAAATGATTGCAGTCAGGTGCCACTGGTCGAACAGCGGTCAGTCTAAAAAGAAGGGGTACCTCCTTTTCCCTTCTCTGGGGTTGTAAGAGGGATGCTATTGGTCGACAGATAATATTGATTTATTTATTTATTTTCTTATGAGAAAACACACAGTAATAACAATAATATTAACAATCAAGAATTAAGCAGATAACAAAACCGATTATGGATTTCCTACATGTTCACAAACATACTATTATACAGTAGGTATGAAGACTTTAAAAAGTATTAAAATACAAATACGCAGGTACATTCGTATGAGGAGCATGCGTGTGTGTGTGTGCATGTGATGTATGTGTGTGTGTGTGGGCGATTGATAAGATCGATTTACACCAATTTTATTACAAAAATGGTGATTATTGGTGATGGTGATATTGGTTTTCTTACAATTTGGTGATGAAAATTTTTCGCATTTTGTTACATAATTTCTTACTCTTAATAGGGAACTTAAACACTCCCTTAACATATATTATCTATTATATAATTTATATTATTTCTATTCAGCATAATCTGTGTTTTATCTTTTAGATGCATGTGGTGTTCTCTTTTTATTTAAATATTGATAAGGTTTTTCTTACTTAAGTGTCTAAAATTAATGTAATCATGATATATATTCAATATATTGTTGGAGTGCCGTATAAAAATAAAATAAAATTAAGCCCTCTAAATTACAAGTCTATTTTAACTTATTGCAGTCGACGGATGTCAATAGTGTTTTTATTACTAAATGCTGCCAAAGCACTAAATTTTACAGGAATTTGCAGATCACATTGAGAATGAAGAAATGGCTTTCCCGCCCGCGGCTATTTACGGTTGAAGATCGCTATGAGATTGCATAATTTACGGTCATGCACACTATTCGGAAGCTCTATACTAAAATTCATACGCTGTTAGTTTAGTTTAGTCTCTTTCTGTGCGTATCCGGGATGTGAACAAGCGAACCACTTTACATTTTACGTCCATGCATAATTATAATAATAACTAAAATATTAAATCCTTTTTACTTTTATGACCTATTACAAACGCAGTGCTTTGTAATGAGTGCCTATATAAGTCACATTCTGATAGAAACGGCCACAACAAAAGTAAATCGTCAACATAAAAAATATTATAACCATACATTTTAAAACTCTGTATTAATTATTCCCCTCACTTACGCATGCAAATTTAGCTTAGTCATGTAGGGCATAAAAAACCTTTTTAGCATCCACCAATAAAAGAGGTACCTAAATGCAAAAGATACGAATGCAGTGTCTGGGGGCCTAGTCTGGGCGACCATCGATTCGACTCTTAAGAAAAAAGGGATGGCGCGTACAGTTGAGACGATTTTAGAGTGTAGATCAACGATCTTTTAAAATATATAGACACGGCATGACATATAAATCGTCCTTGTGAAAACCCGACACCGGTAGAATCCCCCCGCCCCCCGACTTATCGCGATGAGATATGCGAGGAGTGCATTCGACGCAAAGTGGCGTACTTGGGCGTGGTGCCTTTTTTACCCTCAGTTTTAAAAGATCGTTGGTGACGACTGTCAAGCAGACTAGCCCTGCTGTCATAACACATGTGATTCGACACCACCTTAAATAAGGTACTGTATTAAATGTGACATCTTCGTAATTTCGTAGTACCTGTAATTTATTGTATGCTCTAAGCAAACAGATTTCAAAAGACTTTCGCGTCGAAATACCCCGCAAAGTACGAGGCCGTTGTAAACGAAACGAAAGGCTTAATTTCTAAGCAAACTGGCAAGTATAGTTAAGCACACAGCACACAGCACACAGCACACAGCACGGGTGGCGAAGCGAGCGAGTTGGCGCGCTTTCTAATTTCTCCGACGCACAGCTGTTGGCTGTCAACTTGACGTTTCGACTGTCAACTTTGATCTCCGCCCGTGCGCCTAATAGTCGATACATTTTTCGCGCATTCTTTTTTTTTATAATATAAACAGAATTTCTTACAACAAAATAAGTACAAATTACATTTTATGAGAAAATATAAATAATACCTGGTGGTGGCATTATTAAGCTCACTGTTTACTTATATTCATATTGATATATGAAAGCAAAATTAATTTAATGGTATCCTAACAAAATATTGAAAAACATTAACCAATATAAAAAAAACCTTATTAGCAATATTTAAATAAAAAGAGTACACCACATGCATATTTTTTTAATCAGTGAAGACACAGATTATAATAAATAGAAACAACATAAAATAGATAATAATATAAATATTATAAGTTAATGTGAAATATTTCATATAAATATAGATATACTCGTATTTATACTATATAAATACATAGAACCTCTTTAATACCTTTATATATATATGTATATATTATAATTGTAAATATAATATATGATCATAAATATATACTTGTATATTCTTGTTATTTCGTAATTCAAGAATATGCCTTTTGTATTGACTAAGGCTATAATGAAAAATATCAATACATCTTTAAGTAAGGTATTTTAAAACGATAGATTCGAGGTATTTTGTTATTAAAGGTAATGTTGTTACGCGATATAGGGGTTATTAAATGATAGTTTTTCTGGACTCGTGATTTCTACATCATAATTAATTAATTTATATTTATAAGTGTACCATAGCATAGTCATATACCACTAGAAATATTAATGTTTAATTACTTTTACATTTTTAATATTTTAAAAAAGACTACGCCTTTTCCGTTGCACTTAATTGAAAGTGTAATAATTGTACAATGGTTTTTTTAAAGCGGGATAAATTCGCAAAATTTGAATAAATCAACCAAAAAGTTAATTTATAGTTTTACAATTCATATAACTAAAATTTATCTTTTCCGAGAGTTCTAGGCGAATTGTTTTTAGACGAATGCTCCGCAAAACGAAAAAGGGTGTTCATGACATTTTACCTCCCTCCCCCAAGATTTTTCGAGATCCGCCCCATAATGCGGTGGAATTCGTGATAAAAGTATCACCGACGTGGCCGCCTTGCCGAAGTAATATTAGCTTCTCTAAATTTTACATAAAAAATCATTAACTCTACGGTTCTGGTTCCTCCGGTCGCTGATAATCTGCACACTAAGGGCCGAAATTTTAGTCTTGCTTAAAGTCGTTCTTAGTTAGGATCAACTTAACTTTTAAGCATGACCTAAATTGAATTGCGTATTTCAGTTACTTTTTAAGTGAGAATTTGTTAAGTATATGTTTTCGCACTCGCAATTAGTTCGCTACTCGCCGCTATGGTTTGTGTATACAATATCTGTCGCCACTGTCGCATCACTTTTGAGGTTATGCTGTCAGCTGTAGGATTATAGGATTTTGCTTGAATTGAAGATGTTCAAAATATGCAAATCCAGTCAATTTTAATTAGTTAGAAAATATAACATCAAGTACGAGACGAAAACCACAGATGGCAATACACGGCGACTGTAGCGCCGTTAATGTACTGAAATCGCTCCTAGCAGCGTATTTTAACACTGACTTAAGTTTGACTTAAGGCTTAAGTAGTAGTTGTTTTGATTCTTAATAAGGCGGACTTTTATGTTCGACTTAACGCTAAGAGTGGGTTGAAATACGACGTTTATAGTTTTTTTTTTATATTCTTTATTTATAAACAAAATATACATGTTTTATTTGTTTGTCACTAAACCCTTGCGGGTTTTTATGTGAACTAATTCGTTCCCACTTTTTACTTATTAATTATAATTTATATAATACATTTTATTTCATATCTTTAATATGTTTGTTTAATATGTTTAATATCTATCTTTAATATGTTTGTTTATAACGGTCACATCCAATCGTGTCGTGTTGTCTAACTTAAAATTTAGCTTAGTCTTAAGTAGGACATGAAATATCGGCTCTAATTGTGTGTTAACTCTATCGTAAAATGTATAAATTAAGATAAATAATTGTTTAGTCTGTATTGTGTTGTCCCGGTTGTAATTCTGCATTGTTTTGTTTATATAGGGTGATGATTTTAGAGGCGTGGTTTTCAAGAAGAGACAAAACGCATATAATTTGATGTTATGGCTAAGAATTTAGTTTTATTATAAAGATAAGGGTTTGCCATTGTGTTTTAAAAATGATTTCGGGTAAGTGGCCGCCACGGCTGACTCGAACAAATTCCAGCCGAGAGGCCCAATTTTCAACCACTTTTTGCAGCAAGTTGGGCCGTATGTCAGCAATACCGCGCCGAATATTCTCTTCCAAGACGTTAATCGTGTCCGGCTTATCTGCGTAGACAAGCGACTTCACATAACCCCACAAAAAATAGTCCAGCGGTGTTAAATCGCACGATCTTGGAGGCCACGCCACGTTGTTCAGGAGTAAGTCTATTCATTATGAAATGGCAAACCAAACTGAGCATAAATCAAGTGACAGCTGTCAAAAACACCAACTACGAAAAAAGTAGTGCCAGATTGAAAACCACGCCTCTAAAAAAAACACCTATATATGAACCACATGAATGTAATGCTTCTAAATAAATGATGGATATTCATTGGTTGGGCAGATATGAAGACTTTGGTGTTTAAAACTGCCCGGTCTAAAGTATACGCAAAAATTATTAAATGAAATCATGCTTTCATATTAAAAACACAATTCTTGCTGCTTTCAAACACCGATATAATATCGGCGATCCGAATGGGCAGGGCGGATGGTACAGGTTTGTAGTAAAAGCAACCTTGCCTTGTGAAGAATGCGACACGGCGGCTATGCGGGTGCGATTTCTCGATTCGTACGGCCATAGAGAGCCAGCGACAGGTTTATTAATGTTTTCACCGGAACTATGTGCGACAGGTGCGTGTAAATAGAACGTGTGAGTACACATTTCATATAGGTACTGCGTTATTTATTTATTTATCATAATTATTAGGTTAGAATTCAGGAGAATTGTATTTTAATATTATAGTCAGTACAAAAAACCGTGTGTTTATGTGGAAAGTCTAAACCGACTTCAAAAGGAGTAGGGATAGAAATGGAAGCTATTTTCATGATTAGCATGATAGCATATATATATATTTTTAAATAATTGCTATGATCTACGGTCATAAACAGTTATTTTGGGCCGTACTCAACTAGGACAAATGATGTGCCTATGCCAAAGTCAACGTTCACACCAAGATCTCGGACATTAGATGCTTCAGTTATATCGCTGTTAGTGGTAAGTACATTTATATTATTACACGTTAGGCGGTTGTAAGTCGATATTGTTGATTTTACCGTAACATCGTGTTCCAAGACCATTCCCGATAAAAAATCGCAAAATACAAATTTTTTAAACTTTACGTGATAATTTTAAATCACTATTGTCATAAGTTCGGTCGGCCTTGCCGAGCGCTTGCGAGCAAAAAGGGAATTTACACGAACGCTTTGATACAATTTATAAATTTGGGCATTAATTATTTCGCATTTTTTTAAATACAATTTCTTACACGTAATATGCAACATAAACACCACCTTAAGTCTTCGGGAATGGTCTTGGAATACTCTGTATAGATGGCCTTACTGTAAAAATACCCTACATACAAAAGGGGATAGCGGGGTTGATTTTTGCCACGTTTTTATATCCTTTATACACATAAAAACTGACCTTTTTGTGATAAGATAATTTTATTTCCATAAACAAACATTTTGTACAGGAATGACAATTACATATTATTTGTATTTACAGTTAATTTTAAGAGACAACAAAATTTAACAGTTGATAACAGTGGAAAAACAGGTTGGTATAGATCTAGATTAATATACCTTTACCTAATTGTGTGTATTTGATTCCTGCATGTAATCGCTTTACAGGGCAAGTTCTAAATTCCTTAAAACTATAAATATTTTTACCAGAATATATTTCTTCAGCCTACGCTTAAACTCGAAGCATTTATTACCACCATGGTCACGGAGTGTCGATAAAATACTCAAATTCTGCACTAGTAGCGACACATTTTAGCATGGAAAATCTGCGGTAAAAATAAATATTTAGCGCGTTATTAAACGTTTCCGTTTTACCTTGCTTGAAAGTCGCTCATTATGAAAGACGGGATGAGTCACCCCGTTTCCCGGTAATGTATAGCAACGAAACAAAGGCCCGTTGGAACCGGTTCCTTAAAATCCACACTACCTGAACCTGAACCAAGACCGTTTCGACAGCTGAGGAATTCCATCGGAGGGACCTCGGGCAACACGTATTAGATTCGTGATCAATGACCGGCTGGAAGAGAGGGGAGGGACGAGTGCGCCGATAGATTTAAACATTACATAGTCAACTAGACTCCTCACATCTGGTAGATGGAATATCCCCCAGAGTGCTATTTTATCATACCAAAACCAACTTTCTTTGGCATTGATTATAATGCGTTTTGCGTTAAGCTATTTGCCAACGAAATATTATTGGGTGCAGACTAGGTTTTGCTATCTAAAACCACTATAATACAATCAATGGTATTAGTAAAACATACAACCGCCAATTACATATGACTAATATATATATCTTATATTTGATGATTGCTTTTTAATAGCGGCAAATCGCCTGAAAAGATAAATGACACAATATTGAAAAATTTTGAATAATTTTTTGATAAAGTGCTGGATAGTATAATATTTATAAAGGTACTAAAGAGGTCCTGTACTTGAGAGCGCAGGATGTCGGTTTAAACCCAGCGCTGAGTTTTATAAAAATGCATCTTTAACTCTCACCTGTCCTCTTTAGTATAAAATATTGTCAAATATTATGTAACTATCTAATTAGATGAAATAAGGAAGGATGATATTATAACAAAAAATATAAAAGTAATGGATTTGTGATTACGATGAACGATGGTGGTGAAATGAGATGATTTTATGAGTGATTTATGTATGAAGTTGATGAAAATAAAAATAATGGATATGTAAAAGTGTAAAATTAAAGCACATGATTGGTGTGCATATTATTTATATAATTGTATAATTGAGTTGTAAAGTTATTTGACTTATATTTGATGATTGTTTTTAATTTTTCAATATTGTCAAAGATTGTGTCATTTATCTTTTCAGGCGATTTGCCGCTATTAAAAAACAATCATCAAATATAAGTCAAATAACTTTACAACTCAATTATATATATAGAGTTTGTTAAAAAAAAAAAAATACTCATAATGGTTACTACCTATTCACGAATACTTCATCCGTGCACGTTGGCTATTGAATGTTTTAAAAATGTGTAACTTTTCAATTTAAATGAAAATAAATGAATCAATAATTAATACAGTACTTAATTTAGTTTTATAAAAACCTGACCGCGTAAAGAAATTTCTTTTTAAGACTAACATTTAATCTAACTTACGAATGAAATGTAATAAAATAAAATATTTCATGTGAGCCATTGTTATGTTTGTTGCAAGGTAGGCAACTTCAAGTCTTTAAGCCTTCAACATCAGTCAATTTAGTGGTATGTTGGGGTAAATTTTTCCTTGAGAAACACCACGGGAAGACGTTTGGCAAGCTCAAATCTGATGACTGAATTTCCCTGATAAATGGAAACTCGACGAAAAGAGCTTACTCCTGCCGACGATGGCTCGTTTATTGTTAAATCATAAATTATTAAATACTAAAAAAAAAGTCAGAAACCGAGTCCAAACTGTAAATTTGCAATTTAACTATTCTTTTTCTGAGAAGAAAAAAAACTACAAAATGTCATAATTAAAATATTTTCGTCGCAAATTCGCTGGTAAGTTAGACAAAAGAGGAAACTTCATAAGCAATGCTCCTCCCCTCCTATATACAGGGTGTCCCAAGGTCAATCCCAATAAAAAAAACAGCGAATAGGTCCTACGATTCCTAGTGTTATTTGTTAAGAAACTATATCAAAATTCATTATGGTATTCGAGAAAAAAAAAATGTTGAAGTGTCTATTTAAAACTTAATATATTTGTGTAAACCGAGTTGACGTCCGCTCGACCTTGAGTTGCATTCACAATGTGGCGCCCGACGTGTTTTCAGCGGGTTTAGTATGCCTGGCGAACGCTGCCGCAATATTATGATTGTTTTACACAAATTTAGTTTAAAAAATAATTAATTTGGCTATCAAATATTTTTGAATTTTTTTATATAATTTCTTACTCGTAACAGGAAACATATGCACCCCCTTAAATTTACGGGAATGATCTTGGAAGAGCCTGTATACACTACATTATAATATAGAAGAATTGCAAGCGTGGTCAAAATGCGGTTTTTTCTAAGGCTAGAGAGAGTAGACGATGACCGGGGGAGGAACGAAGGTATGCATCGGAGTCAACTACTGTCTTCACCCGGCGCTGGTGCACCGTGGCAAGGCTGCTGAACGAAAAATGGTTCAATTGAGGTTCCTTCAGAAAGTGACGTGACTTTTAAAACGAACGCATCACTGTAATCAATATTATAATACTCTTTTATGAAGTTCAAAAGCGTATGTCTAAATAATTCAACTCTTCAGTGAATGAATATAATATTTTTTCTGCATAAAAATACGAGCCAGTAAATAGTTCTGTTTGCAACAGAAAATTTCTTGCTTTACAAGTAACCTTGCAATGAGCAAAATTGAGCCAGCTATGGCTTATAGTTCTGTTAGACCGTTTTATGTATTTAATACATGTGTACCCCCCCCCCCCGCAAGATATGAATTAGTATGAAGTGTGGAACTATTTATAAAAACTATTATTTATTTATTTATCGTATGGCGAAAATGCACAAAAAATGTCAGAAGTTAAAAATAAATATTAAAGTATTAAACATAATAATCTATAGGACTATAGGTTTATGTCCAGCGAGTATATCCCTCCTTCAAAGCTTCGAAGTGGGCAATCACTGATGATATGTTGGATGGTTTGGTTATCGTGTCCACAATCGCATTTGGGGCTTTCTGACATTTTCCATTTAAAAAGCATGTCCTTACTTTTTCCGTGGCCTGTTTTCTTAGGCGGTTCAAAGCGCACCAAAATTTTCTGGGAAGGTTAAAACCTGGAACGCATTGAGTTGGGTATTGAATGTACCCATACTATATAAAAACTATAGCATTCTCTAACCACACAAAAAGAGGTTTGCACATTTTCAAAGAAACAAATACAAAATATTAGCCGTTCGATGAACTCCAGCCTGAAGGAGATGGCCAATGACGATTTATTTTATTTTATCTGAGGATCCACAAATGATGATGACAGATGTAGGTAGGAGGGTATTTGACGCGCATCGATTACTTACAGCAAGTACGGAAAGGCATTGTGAAACGCGAACTTTTACTTTTATGACAAACCTGTTCAGCGTTCAGGACCCGGCGCACACTATTACTCCTTAGGGTAAGGATATACTGAAGCATTGCCGATAAAAATATTGTCATGGTTTATTTATTTATTCGCGTTGCAAATGCACAGCTAAGATAGTATCACAAAACTTAAAATAATATTTGTATCTTTTGTGATTTTTCGCATCTTAGAGACAGCTATTTTCGAGGAGGGCATTATTTTAAGATTATGTAATATTTATAATAAAATAATATTCTGTATGTGAAGTCAATAGATTAATAATACGGCAAACGAAAGCTTTCGGCGTGTAGCTACTTATACAGGGTGTCCCAAGGTCAATCCCACAAATTTTAGGGGGTGTTTAAATTCCTTATTAAGAGTAAGAAATTATGTAACAAAATGCGAAAAAATTTCATCACCAAATTTATTATTTTTGCAATAAAATTGGTGTAAATCGATCTTATCAATCGATAAATCAATAAATAGCATCCCTCTTACAACCCCAGAGAAGGGGTAAGGAATTACCCCTTCTTCTTAGATCGACCTCTGTTCGACCCGTGGCAACTGACAGCAATCATTTAGCTCCGCTCTAATAGGGCGTTTCGAACAACGCGGCAGGTCATTAACCTCGATCTTGACTGACCGCGGCCTAGTGACCCAGTGATGTAGTTATCCGAGGGAGGAGCCATTGAAAAATATCTGTTTTACATGATTGAGAATAGAAACTTCAACATTTTTTTTTCTCGAATACCATAATGAATTTTGATATAGTTTTTTAACAAATAACACTAGGAATCGTAGGACCTATTAGCTGTTTTTTATTGGGATTGACCCTGGGGACACCCTGTATAAACATGTTTTCACAACTCTTGAGAAAGAGGATAAAGTGAGTGGAGAAGATAGACGCGGGTGTGCAAAAGTAAGTTTAAATGCTTGACTGACGTGCACTTAATATTAGGGTGTGTGGATACGTTTCTCAGAAAAGCATTGATGGCTTCCCTATTAAGTGATTTTTGTTATCTCTTTTTAAATCATTTGCCACGCCGTTTTTTACTATTATCATGATCTACACATTTAACTAGATATGATTAAGTATGTTTGGCAGTTACTTAATAGTTTCCGCCATTATGCGGAATGACGTTGATAATTTTTAAACATTTCATTTTCTAATACTTACCCAATAATGTGCGGTGAGTCAAGAGTCAAATCTAACTACAAAATTTACAGATCGTTCGCGCAAAATATTGTTATTGAAAAATTTAAATGTACTTAGATGTAGTTGCAATTCCCAACAAAGGTAACTAGTTCGGCGCTCTGGAGAATAGCGTCAGGCGAGTCAAGTTGGAGCGGCGTGAGGGTGTATCGAACGAAATTCTTCGCATACCAATGAATACATTCACGCGAACCGAAGGATCGCATCACGCAAGAAGAACGAAGAAGTAAACTCACCTGTGAATCGGACCGGGAATGGCTCAAATTATTCACCATCAGGCCACCTTCAGACGCCGCCATGTCTTCGACGATCCTATTTTATAAATATCACAGCAACATTTCACAACCACTCTTTATTTCCAACACTTCGAGGACGCACGATCACCTTACATTTTCATTCCCTTCGAAGCGCGCATCGCGGCAATATAACCTCATATTCATAACAAAACACACGAGATTTGACAGCGCCGCAAACAAAAGTTCGATGCCTCAAAAAGCATAATTTAAAGGAATGGCGCTGGAGTCCTGACGATTATAAACGGGACGCGTTAAATAAAACCGAAATAATATAACTACGTTTGATTCAGAATTAAATCTCGTTGTAGAAATGCAAGCCGACCAGTCCACAATGCTGCGCAGCGAAGCTAAGCCGAGATTTCTGTCGAGACTCTCGCGGCGGCCGCAAGCTAACAACCCGCGCATACCGCAGGGCCGGCGCGTCGTCCCTCTCGCACGCGCCCGACCGCCCGCGCGACGGAAAGGGACAAACATGCGCCCGATGGTTTTTGCCTCGACGAGGCACAGTACAGGTTATGAGCCGTCTCGCTCACTCGCAGGCTCGAATCGGTGACCGGTTGCAGGCTGTCGACCAGCGAGCGGACAGCCGATTATAAATGTCAATTTACATACGCATATTTTCATTCTCGTGGCAAGCTCGATTTTCGACGTGATTTTGAGATAAATTAATAATTAAATTCATTTCACCCACATATTATTTTGTCAAACGAATTACCACAAGACAGTAAAATACTAATTACTAGATAGGTGTACCTATTACTAACTAATAATGTGGGGCAACAAAATATTTCACGACGCCCTTTCCTAGTAATAGTAATACCTAGTAATAGCACTTTCATTTCGCATCACCGTTTCATTTCCTTTATTAATAACACTCAGTGAGATTTAGATACTCTCAAGTACATACTATTCGTATAATGAAAAAAAAAGTTTACAAAACAAATTGTGTGCATTTAGGCATTGTTTTAATTGAATCATAACTATGATTTTGCGCTATAATGCGACACTTGAAAAAGAAAAATAGTCAAAATATAAAAACTTGGCGATCAGGTCTAATTTTTGGTGAAATATTTTCTGTTAAACCAACGTTTTTTGTTAGCACAATCTGTAAAGCGGATCATCAATGTGTCATCCTTTCAGTGTGAAGCTGATGAGCTACATTGATGATGCATCTGCTGTAGAATTACTCTATCGTTACTTAAACTTGTTACTGTACTTGTTATTTTACTTATTCTGCTAACCCAGTAAATTATACTCCAATTTGAGTAAACCAAGGAACAAATGTTAAAGGTGAGGGTACCTATCACAGACAGTGATTGTTTAGTCAGTGAATACCAAAGTTTTATTTGTTAAGATGGATGGTCTTTGGATCAGTTTGATAAAAATAAAAACCATTAGTGGGAAAAAGATTTGTGGCATTTGAAGAAGTGGGCATTTGTATAAAACTCAGCGCTGGGTTTAAACCGACATCCTGCGCTCCCAAGTACAGGACCTCTTTAGAACCTTTATAAATATTATGCTATCCAGCACTTTATCAAATTATTAAAAACTTATTCAATATTGTCAAAGATTGTGTCATTTATCTTTTCAGGCGATTTGCCGATATTAAAAAACAATCATCAAATATATATAATATATATAGTTTTAAAAAATAAAAGTATCTTTCAAATTGAAGCTAATTTATAATTTGTATTCAAGCTTTGAAATTAATAATCACATTTTTAAAGATATGAACACGAAACCAGAATAAAAACTCAAAAAAAAATATAAATTTAAAATCATTTTGATGTAGTTCGCCCCTGTCGATTAATCAAGTTCGTTCTGTCTCGTTCGCACACACTGTATAGTGCGTCGGTGTGTGAAACAGCGCGATGAATTGTCGAGTTGGGTGTGTGCGCAAAGGAGAGCGTTACGCCGCTCAGCCTGCTACCTGAAGAAGAAAATAAAAAGGTGCGCCTGTCGATCCCAAGTCCTGATGCCGACTCTGTCGGGATGGAAGAGTAAGCTAACATATGATTGCCGATGGTCAGAATAGATCTACACCATAAAAACAATACCTACAAACCCCCCACATCCACTAACATACATAACATAACATAGCCCAAGTAGCTATAATCAATTAACATCATAATTCTTTAAAAAAAAATAATCATTAAAGGTAGGAAAAATAATACTGATAGTTTGCAAAAAGTCAAATAAATAATATCAATGCTGAATTTTGTATCTATCATTTTTATTTGTAATATAGGCACTGTTGGTATAAAATAAATAAATGACCGCTTTTATACACACCATATACATGAATATATCTTGACGTTTCGAAGATATCAGACATACCGTCCTCAGGTGTGTGTTCGACACGTCCGTTCCGAGCGAATTAATAACGGGTACACTTTCGTTCGGTTTTTAGACCTGCAACAGTGGGTAATCTCTGGACCGACGTCAGTAATTATAGCGTCGTCACGCGTGGATTGTATATAATAATAAATAAATTTATAATGATTATGAAATCACTATGAACAGTCATAATTATGATGTACCTAATAGGAACGATTTCCCATGCATAGCTTACTCGAGGCTAATGAGGGAAATATTCCCATTTTTATATTTCCCGAGATTTTTTGTACTTTAGAATTTATCCTGATTTCCAGCTGTTTTATTTTTTTGAAAGGCTTTGAAGATTGGGGAGGGGGGGGGTGGAGAGGATTTCAAATCGTACTTCCAGTGGTTTCTACTTTACCTGGCGCCATAATAAATTGTTTGTGGCCCGCTTCTTACAACAGATCGGTCACGGGTTCTATCCTCAGATTTTTCGCTATTACGAATATTCATTAGAGGATATCTTAAAACTGTCGACTAAGTTAAGTAACAAGGCGCACACACGTAACTGGTTCATTTGATATGCCGGGTATGTGAGGAAAAATAATTCATACCAACGACACTCTCAACTTTAATTTATGTAAAGACACGTTATCTTAATAAGAGCTCTGTAATTGTAAAAGGCAATTTATTTATTTTGCAGTGTACACGATCCTTAATCCTTGAGTAGGTACTATTTCAATGAAATACTTGGTATTATCCGTCCGCACTACTATGAAAGTATGTTTGGAATGTTCATTTCTGAGTGTTGGAACAGACATTCACTCGCTGATAGAGCGCCTGTTTGTTTTGTTTTTGACAATGTCTCCCGACACAGGGTTGATTTTAATTTTTTTAGGATTCTATGGCCCGCTCGAAGCTCGGAAATAACTCGAGAATCAAACATTTTCATACTATAACACATGATAATTTCATATTGAATAAAATAATTCAGTTCAGAAAGTCCCCTTTACCCCTTGCATTCTGCGATTTTCATACATCAATCATGTCCCATCAGCATTCAACCTGAATTGTGATAAAATATTGTTTAAAACAATTTACTGAAGAATTTATCTGTCTTGCATATAAAAGAAAGGTTCAATATGTATTGTTGACTTCGAGGTTTATTTATTTAATCTTTTATCCTATGATATTTAGTCAGTCTATAAAGTTTGTGGGTTCCTAGACATAATCGCTTGTATTATTTATTTATCTTTATTGGAAAAACCAACAATTTTACACAGTACATAAAACAAAAAAATACATTTGATTGATCGATAAAAAAGTATGTATAACTAAAAATAGGTTTCTAGTAACAGAAATTATTAAAGTTAATAACAAAACCATTTTATATCTACTAACACGAATTTAGAACAGCTGATTTGCTAATTTGCCTATCACAATCATGGGCGCATTCGTCACAATACTATAAACTAATTATTCTGAATTCAAAGCGCCTTCTCCTAAGTGGCTTAGTTAGCTATAATTATTCATTGTATCATTTTCGTTGATATTTCAAAATAATAATTAAATAATTGTATCTTTTATTATATTCTTTCGGTGAAAAATGAATTACAAGTTCTGTTATATCAAACTACACATGCATATTTTGTCACACGCGCTGTTTAAGGAATGTTGATTTAATAAGGACATTAAACATATATACATAAATCGACGATTTTTTTAGATCGATCATATGTGTTTTTAATTAAAATATAGAAATTAATAAACATAATTAATTCGCTTTTAAATATTTAGGCAAGTTATAATTATTTAATTTAATACAAATGAAAATTGTGGCACGAAGTGCTCTCTCGTGTCACTCCCCTAAGCGGACCAAATTTTACTCTGCGCGGTCAGTAAGGAATTGTTGGTTTTTATTTAATTACAGCTCCATAATAAAGAAATTAAAAAAAAAATCTATGTTTTAGAGCATTCATTTGCCTTTTAATGAAATTCACCGCAGTTCTCAATTATTATCGGTAAAATGAACCAATTAAATTAATCATGATGTAGATTCTCGAACAGAACACCGGCTGCGGCAGCCGTTCAGGCATATTCTGCTGCTTACCTTTCTCCGGCGCGATCGGGTCCTGCGCGCAGGATGCGTGTGCGGAGTGCTGTACAGCAGATCCTCGATGCTGGTTAGGGGCGTAGCGACGGACCTCGTCTCCGAGACTTGGCGGCTCCGCGAAGAACTCTTGGCCCCGTGGCGCGAGTGTTTCATCATTTGTTTGGCGGTTAGAGCACTGCGCACTTCTCAATAATACGAACTGTTCAACAAAGCGTTTTCTAATACCACATCATGTGGAAGTTGGCACTGCCCAGCACATACAATTACTTCTTTATAGAGTGTTAGGGATTTTGAAGATATTATCGACATTATCTTAGGGGTACAAGTTTTTATTAATAGCAAGACGATCATTACAAACGTACTCCAGTCAAAACTGTGAAGTTTTTATACGGTTCTAAAGTTATAAGACTTTTACTAGAAGGTTGGAATTTTATTTATCGTTAACGATGCAACATGCTTTCTAATTATTGTTTAGCCATTAAAAAAAAAATGATTTAATTGAATATTAGGTCAAAATATAACTATAATGCATATTATAATAATTAAAAATGATTATTAAACGTATTATTTTATTAAATGGATAGTTACTTTCTTTTTTTTTATTTGCTTTAATAAGAAAAATATATATATATATTCATATGTTTATTATATATTTTATTACATACCTAAGATGTTAGATAATCTACCACGCCCCCTTCGGTTTTATTAAATCAATATTTTACAAATAATTCCGAGATGTGTGCGTAGAGAAAATATGTATTTATTCGTTTAGTTGCAACATGCAGCTATTTGTGTCTGTAATTAAGGATTTTTTGTAAATGTATCTACTTTTATCTTAATTTAAATAATGTGATTAAATATAATGTCTATTATGTGAATACACAAAAGGAAATTACTTCTATTGTTAGCGTATATTACTTATTATTTTATTGATTTATATATTTATTTTATTGATAAAATTCACTTTACACGCGAAGTGTATTCGTCCGAAAGTTAAGTCCAAATTAATGTGGTCAGCATGGAAAAAGAGACTAATTATGTCGTTAGTCAAGAAAAACTTAAATAATATATTTTTTATATTTTTAATATAAAGGTAAAAAAAATATTGTGTAATATTATGAATAATTTTACATTAATGCCGTTTGCCGTTGCCGTAATACATGAATTCGCTCAGACGCTATGCTGATAAAATTATGCAACATATGTTAGTCATAGGAGGTTGAAGAATGATCCCCCCCCCACTCATAACACTTCATGCATATGGTGATACGATAAAAAAATATATGTCGCATGAAAAAATATCTCTGTATATATAATGTCTGCACTAATAATAAGCACATATCGCACATAAAACACCAATGTTGTAATAACTGTTATTAGACCAAAATAAAAAGAAACACATCACAATTATTGTCACAATTACTTGCACAAGAAAGTCTCATTTTTTAAATATATTGCTGTTTTGAAATGAACGTCCTACTTTCGAAACTTCAACGGGTTTGTCGCGATACAGCGCGTTTTTGCGACTGAGCCTGTTGGATTTTTTTTTTTTTGTTATTTTTTATGTGTGTCTACCTCCATACGGATTCGGGAACGGACGCACTATAGATTTCCAACAATGCGAGTGTGGTCGCGACGCGGAACATTCGACGACGAAATCAAAACAATGGACGGTCAGGAAACGCTTTCCGCTCGGTCGGAAAATGTCATCAACTGACTGACTGAATGGTCAGAACGCTACTTAGCTGCATACACACTCGTAACACATGGGTGAGGGGCATTGTGTCGATCGATTAGTATAATTTAATTAGGCAGTTTTAAAAGGCCATAGTATTTTACTTTATTTATTTATCTTTATTTGGGAAATATAACAGTTACATAACAAAGAAATAAAAACAGAGAAAACAATGATACCCACTAACAAGTATAAAATAAAACATATTGGCCGATGAGTACAAGTCTATAACCTTCCTAACTAGGTAAGAGTTACCTGTTCTAAGGAAGGTTATATATGAAGTGTTACAGTGAGCTTACAAGAGACCAGCGCAAAACCCCGTGAAAATATAAAAATTAACTAAGGCACAAATATACACACTGATATACACATTAACACTTAATATATGAAAAAATAAAAAGAAATAAATGAAAAACCAATTAAAAAAATAAATGAAATAAATGAATAAATAATATTCGATATAAGTAAATAAATATGCAATATAAAAATAGTGTTATACTGCATATAGTATAGTAACATATATTTATATATACTATATCATCAAATATAAGTCAAATAACTTTACAACTCAATTATACTATTATATAAATAATACGCACACAAACCATGTGCTTTAATTTTACACTTTTGCATTTCCATTATTTTAATTTTTTCATCAACTTCATACAAAAATCACTCATAAAATCATCTCATTTCACCATCATCCTTCACCGTAATCACATATTCATTATTTTTATATTTTTTGTTAAAATATCATCCTTTCCTTATTTTATCTAATTAGATGGTTACATAATATTTGACAATATTTTACACTAAAGAGGACAGGTGAGAGTTAAAAATGCATTTTTATAAAACTCAGCGCTGGGTTTAAACCGACATCTTGCGCTCTCAAGTACAGGACCTCTTTAGAACCCTTATAAATAATATGCTAAAATAAAAAAAAAATCAATGTTGTCAAAGATTATGTCATTTATCTTTTCAGGCGATTTGCCGCTATTAAAAAATAATCATCAAATATATAATTATATATATACATTGGGCATAAACATATTAAAGTATGAGGTATGACGTATTTTAATGAAGTATGAGGTAAGAATTTTTTTTTTTTTAAACATTCTAGGTAACTAAAATAATACAGAGAGATTTTTTACCTATTAAAATTTCGTTTAAATTACAGTGTTATTAAATTAAATATTGCCACCGAGTGAGTATGAAATTAGTGCTTAACCTAAGAAATGCAAGAGAGATGAAGAGAGGGGGAGAAAATTTATTTGGTTATATTATATATTTCTTTGCATTTACATTATATGTTAATGCATTAATCTATAATCTCTGCATATATAGATTTTTCTCAGGATTAAAATAAACAAATCCTTCGGGACGCCAGTCGGGTGCGGGCTAGTGAGACATAAAGATAATTTGTTATTTAATTTGTTGCCATGCCATTAAAAAGAAACAAGGACACAAATGAAACACTAGCAATGCTGAGATAAAGGGGCGTCCATAAAGCAAAAATGCTCAACTGGCAATACTATGCATATATTCGATTGACTGCTTTGTTGGAACCTCGATAGGTTAAACTGAATACTAATGGAAAACGCCCATCGCATCTGGATTATAGGCTAATCAGTGTTTTTTTTTATTCTACTGATTGGCTACCATGTTATAGGCTGACGGCTCAAATATAAAGTAATACAATTAACAGCTATAAATATTCGCAGTTAATAATATTCACACAATAGGTACCGTGGACCGCGGTGTCTCAAAAATTGAGAATCTGTAACATTTTCTTTTTGTTAGTTAATGACTTTATGCTTCAAACCGACGATATACCAAAGTTTCGTAAGAGGTGTTCCCTTAGATATTCATTTAGTTATTGACGTTTATTGACAGTTATTGAGAAGTGTATTTAGTCGAATGTAAACTATGTTATATTTGAAAATAATAGCTTTTAGTATAAAAAGTATGCAGACTAGTGAAACGTTTATTGTGACAAATATTATATGAACAATAAAAGAAACCCTAAAGGTATTAAGTGTATTTTATATTTTATTAGAAATGTTATAAATATATATTATATGAATAAATTTTAGTTGAAGAATGTTATACAGCCTGTATTTAAAATCACTACTGTCGTCTCAGGTGGTTGATCTATTCTATACCAACAATTAAACATTAACCAGCAAAATATATTGGAAAAATGTTTTACCATCTATTAGGCTAGCCACTCCTGCGGGTAGTTTAAAGATTGAAATCATTGTATCTGCCCGAACAAAGGTGTAAAGACCGTTTATTCAATAGAATATTTTTTCTGTTAATTTTAAAAAGGTTCCCTATTCTAAAATATAATAAATATGCGGTTATAAAACATAGTTTCATACGTAAAATAAAAAAATATTGGTAGGCGAAAAAAGCGCACCTTGGCAGGAGTATAACACCTTCAAATGGGGATCACAAAACACTGACAACGGGCGACTTCGGCGAGGGCACGTTTCCAATCGAAAGTGGAATTCCCGTGAAATATCACGGGAATTCCACGTCCTCTAAAAATCTCCCATTTTCCTATCCATAACTTCACTTTTTGTATATAGGCTTAAGCTTTAATTGGCCTTATTATTAACTCTTTGGGAAAATGTATATGCTACTATTTCGCTGTATACAATATTTTAATAGTGGATGAAAGATTGCATAAGAATTATTTAGGTTCACGTTAACGCAACTAGTTTCAGTTATATTGCCGCAAGAACGAGTTTTCGGGCGTCGAATGCGTCGTTAAAGCCGCCTTCAGGGCCTAGCTGCCAACCCGAGTGAAAATAAAATCAGAGAAAACATTTAATTTTAACTAAGAAGGTAAGAAAAAAGAATTAGTTTTATCATTAATCATCATCTTAATATATATAAATCTCGTGTCACAATGTTTGTCCTCAATGGACTCCTAAAACACTTAACCGATTATAATAAAATTTGAACACCATGTGCAGTTCGATGTGCACTTGAGAGATAGGATAGTTTAAATCTCAAATTATAGTCGCAATTTTAATTTATCGCTAATTTTTTGTCCGTTATTATTTGGCAGTCATAAAACTGACAGATGTCGATACCTTTCGACTGGGTTGATGGCGCTAATGTCTGTTATTATTTGACAGTGACAGTTATTCGACGCAAACGTATTAAAAGAGCCCATCAGTTGGCAGAACAAATTGAATCAAGAAATCCAGCTCAAAGAATCAGGACAGCAGAAGGTCATGCACAAAAATCTCAAGAACAGTGTAACGAACGTCTTCAAGAGAATATCATAAGAACAAGAAAATTATTATTTTCAGTCAAATGCCACCGAAAAAATCTAACCTCAACAACGCGAGCGGCAAACGTCAAAACGCAAACGTCAAAACTACGATCGGAATAATATATTCACTTACGAGATGCTGTTGCTGGAAACATCGATGGAAATTTAAATCCCAATGACATCGGTAATGCTTTCATTTTACCTTCAAGCTACATCGGCAGTCCACGGAACATGCAGGAATACATACAAGATGCGATGACTTACGTACGTCATTACGGCCGACCGGATTTATTTATTACATTCACATGTAATCCGAATTGGGAAGAGATACAAACTTTACTATTGCCAGGACAACAAGCCATTCATCGTCATGATTTAACTGCACGTGTGTTTAAACAAAAATTGAAATCCTTAATTGATTTTATTGTTAAATATGCAATTTTTGGTATCACACGTTGTTGGCTGTATACGATAGAGTGGCAAAAGCGAGGTTTGCCTCATGCCCACATTTTGGTTTGGCTTAAAGATAGAATCCGTCCTGAAGAAATCGATCAAATAATTTCAGCCGAAATTCCAGACCCATTAATTGATCAAGAATTATTTGATATTGTCACCAAACACATGATCCATGGGCCATGCGGTGTTTTCAACATGACGTCACCGTGCATGGAAAATGGAAAATGTAAAAAAAACTTCCCAAAGCCGCATACGAATGACACGATCACGGATATTGATGGTTATCCAATGTATCGCCGCAGAAGTACTGAGAATGGTGGCCACACATTTACAATGCGACTGCCGAACTTTCCAAATCAAGTTGAGTTTGATAATCAGTGGGTGGTACCATACTCACCACTACTTTCAAAAACTTACAAAGCTCATATCAATGTTGAGCTTTGCAGTTCTGTTAAATCAATTAAGTATATTTGTAAATATGTAAACAAAGGCAGTGATTTGGCCATATTTGAAGTAAAAAACATAAATAAAAATGACGAAATAGCACGATACCAAATGGGCAGATACATTAGCAGCAATGAAGCTATTTGGCATATTCTCAGCTTTCCCATCCACGAAAGAGATCCTGCTGTCCAACATCTGGCAATACATCTTGAAAACGGTCAACGTGTATACTTCACTGAAGAAAATGTTCTCCAAAGAGCGTTCGAAGCTCCGAAAACGACTCTAACTGAATTTTTTACATTGTGTCAAAAACCTGATGTTTTTGGCCAATTCGCGAAGACATTGGTGTATGGTGATGTTCCACGTTATTTCACATGGAACAAATCCAGTAAAAAATGGGAGCCACGGAAACAAGGAAAACCACATCCTTCCATTACAGGCATATTCAAAGCTAAGACATTGGGGAGACTTTACACGGTACATCCAAAGCAACGTGAGTGCTTCTATTTACGTTTGTTATTGGTGAATGTTCCCGGACCAACGTCTTTTGAATTTTTACGAACAGCTAATGGTCGAGTATTCAATACATACCAGGATGCATGTCGTGAACTGCAATTGCTAGAAGACGATAACCATTGGGACTTAACGCTTGCTGATGCTGCGTTGACATCAACACCGAATAACATTCGTCAGTTGTTTGCAATTATTTTGGCGACATGTTATCCCTCGCAAGCACAAACTTTGTGGGAAAAATATAAAAATTGTATGACAGAAGACATCTTGCACCGAATTAGACAAACAAATCAATGCCAAAACATAGATTATACACCAGAGATGTACAATGAAGCATTGGTCTTGATCGAGGATTTATGTGTTCTTATTTCAAATTTACCACTTAATCATTATGGTATGCCATCACCTAATCGTCCAGCCACCGACTTAGTCAATACCGATTTACAACGAGAAAATCAATATGACCATGGAAGTTTAGCAACAATTATCATGAACAGTGAACCATTACTGACAGCAGAACAAAAAATTATTTATGATCGGATTATGCTGGCTGTTGCTGCTGAACAAGGCGGTTTTTTTTTCTTGGATGCACCCGGTGGAACCGGTAAGACATTTTTAATATCGTTGATTCTTGCCAAAATACGGTCGCAACAAAAAATCGCATTAGCATTAGCATCGTCAGGCATTGCGGCTACTTTACTGGATGGTGGGCGAACAGCACATTCAACATTCAAGCTGCCATTGGACGTTCATAATAAACCAGATGCAATGTGTAACATCAAAAAGAATAGTGGAGTAGCTGCAGTGTTGCGGAAGAGTTCTATAATAATTTGGGATGAGTGCACAATGGCACACAAATATTCACTTGAAGCATTAAACAGAACTATGCAAGATTTAAACAGCAATAATAAACTTTTCGGTGGTGCTATCTTACTTTTGTCTGGTGACTTCCGGCAGACCTTACCGGTTATACCTCGCTCTACTTTCGCGGATGAGATTAAGGCGCCTACATACCTGAATGTTATCAAAATGCGAATTTTGCAGGTTTTCAAAGTATGTTGCATGCGTATTCAGAAGAAATACCACTAATCTACTTTACTTATATTAAATATCATTTATTATTCTAGGGAAATAGCTATAGAAAACTTCTTTAAACATTGTCAAAAAAACATAAAAAAAAAAACAAATCCACAATGTTTTTGAAACATCATTTTTTGATGTCGACTATCTCTGAATCCAGAATCATCTCATATATAATAAAAATATTTTATTGAAGAGAATCGAGTCGCGGAGGGAGTTACCTGTCGAATTTGCGATATATGGTATAACAACTTAGAAATAAAATAACAAAGTTGGCCTAAAATGGGTGATTTTTGTTTTAGATTTGATATATGAAAATGAAATTAAATGCCAAAATTATTTAGATTTTCGGAAAATATATGTTCTTGTATTATTAATGGAAAAAGAAAAAATTGAAAAAATGTATTCGTTATTTTTCTAAAAAAAAAACTAAATGCTATCAATATTTCATACAAAATGGTAGGCCGTGGTTTATGTTATAAACGCCATTCATGTCCGCTATAGAGTTTACACCTTTCTGTTCTTTGTGCACGGGCGTTTTTTGCCGACCGCGCATTGTAGCTCAGATTATTTTCTTAGTAATCCAATCAGTGCGGTTTTGGCCGCTCCAGTGACTAGACGTTGTTTCTGCGCTCGTTTGTTTTTCAATTTTCGTCGCCTATTTATTTACGTAAAAATAAAGTTGTCAAGACGAAGCGGCGTTGTTCATTCACAAAGTCAGCAATTAGAAAAAAACAAGGATTACTCTTACAGGAAAATAGGTTTGTATTTGTAATTATTACCATTTTATGTTTTTACTAATTTCGTAATGTGAATGAAAAGTTCAAAGCTATTTGCTATATATGTACATACCTATTTACCAAAATAGTAAAAAAAAACTTCCTATGTAGATCAAGAGAATATAAATAATGTACTATTATCATCTTTTGTAATGAGAATTTTTAAAATTAGTATATAATATAAACAAACCTTTCTTAGAACTCTAACCTTGTTAGAAAGCTAACGACCTTTGAAATATCTAGTTTTAGGTCAACATAACTGGTAATTTTTTATTTTAATATAATTATGCTGACCCGGCGAACTTTGTACCGCCTCGTAATCAATACATGTTATGATATTTTATTATGTGCATTAAATTATTAACAAATGTGCATTCTTTATATTTTTTTGTTGTGATTTTTTCTGATGTTTTAATAGTTATTCTGCTATTCGGGGCGGAGACAAATCCAACAAATCAAAAATCATAAAAATCGATTCAGTCGTGCTTGAGCTATAAATGGTATAACTATTATATAAATATATATATAGATTTACTACACTTTATACCTATTTTGAAATTCATTTTCGCGCGAAAAAAACCATTATTCCTAAGAAGTAGTTTTAGTCAAGGCCATGCCACGGCTGATGTAATAATATTTATAAAATATTGTCGTCAGGTGAAAGTTGGCCGATGCGTCGAAGAATTTGACGATTCAAATTCTCGGAATTTTGCGAGCGACTGATTCAGGGTTGGCACATCTCGAGCGAAAGACATTATTATAGTGTGATCATATTATCTAAATACATTATAGTTATGTAGATAGATACTTCAAAACAACATATCTGTAGTGTAGTTTGCCTTTATTTTAGATACTTTTATGACATAATATTATTTATTTTAATGAAATTATTATACTATATAATCTAAATAATTTTTAAAAATTAAACAACTTCCTTTTTAAACACACGCATTAAACGAGCTTTACTTCAGCATTTGTATCGATGTTATGCTATATAAATAATGTAAAAACAAGCGATTTGAAAACGATGATTGATTTATTATATTTTCAAATGTTGCAGATTACGAATGCAATCCCAATATAGAGAAAACCAGGAGAGTACATTACATTGATGTCTTCTAATGATTCTTCGGCCAACGCCACAACGATAGTGAGTTAATTTAATTTAATATTTATTCCAAATATTCTTACACACATAAAATTTAAGTTGAATGATTCTATTTTAAATATATATTTTTTTATTTTAGGCAAACCACAATCACTCTGATTTCATCAATGAAGAGGCTAGAGGATTGGCTGAATCTGAAACTACTCCAAATGTTCTTGAATGCGAATATGAGGTGGAGGTTCAAACATCTATTTTTATTATCTTTAACAATAAAAAGCGGCCAAAGCTTTATCTACCTTTGGGATGTACATGTTTTCGGCCTCTAGCACCATTCCTACTATTAACCACGAATTGCTTCGGATTCTCATTATCTATAATAACTTCCCGTTTGATTCCTAATAAGGCAATCCAGTGGACAATTTAAAAATAAACACTATATAAAAGTGACCATAGTCTATTAGTTAATAATGTCGACGAATTAGTTAATAATGCCCGAAGGGCCTAGCATCGAGTGTTATCATTTGATAAATTTAATTTCTATAGAAAGAATTAGAAGGACTGTTACGTGAAATACATAGAAATTACTCGAATAGCATTTACATACGGCGACAAACTAAATAAGGCCCGAAGGGCCTAGCATCTAGTGTTATCATTTGATAAATTTAATTTCTATAGAAAGAATTGGAAGGACTGTTACGTGAAATACATAGAAATGACTCGAATAGCATTTACATACGGCGACAAACTAAATAAGGCCCGAAGGGCCTAGCATCTAGTGTTATCATTTGATAAATTTAATTTCTATAGAAAGAATTGGAAGGACTGTTACGTGAAATACATAGAAATGACTCGAATACCATTTACATACGGCGACAAACTAAATAAGGCCCGAAGGGCCTACCATCTAGTGTTATCATTTGATAAATTTAATTTCTATAGAAAGAATTGGAAGGACTGTTACGTGAAATACATAGAAATGACTCGAATACCATTTACATACGGCGACAAACTAAATAAGGCCCGAAGGGCCTACCATCGAATGTTTTTATTTGATAAATTTAATTTCTATGGAACAATTGATACAATTGAAACGAAACATTCTCGCATACGAAGTTTTCTCGAAGCGTTCTGTCAAGCTTGCATTTGGAACGGTTTTCCATCCTTTGTTAAAAAGTGTTATGTCCAAAAATTGTATTTCGTTATAATATTTCATGTTTGTCTAGTTAAGTTTGAAACAACAATTAATTAAGTATCTTTATTTTAATATTTTAAGTGGTGGTTGACATTTTTACAATTAATCAAAACAAACTAGCAGTTTTAGAGGATTAGGCCTATGAGCATTGCGTACATGTTTACGAAAGTATTTTTTTATTTGTCTAATTATAAGGATTTTTTTATTAAATATTTGTTCTAGAGTGCATAAAATTCCAAAATTCTTTAATGTGGTATTAAAATATGTACTAGTTTCCATGTATTGCATGTTTATGGGGAAACCTGTAAAAACGAGTGGAATTAGTGGTTTTATTTGTTATGTCAGTCATGTTATAATTATTATACCAATGCAAAAGCAGTAACTCTGCTTGTTTTTTTACTGTATAGTACGTTTGTATATTAAAGAAAAATATATTATTTTGCCACTAATTAACGCATTACCTCAAGGTCCACATGGAAAACTGCGTTTCAAATTTATTTTATAGTGATTTGGAAATTATGCAAAAACAAGATAAGAAAAATGTTTTTTATTTTTATTGTTACTTAAAATAGTAACAGAAATAAATATTTACTACTGATTTTTTCTATTAAATTATTGTAGTGACCATTTGTTTGCAATATTTTTCTTATTATATTATTATTTTCATGCTTTGTAGTTTTTGCTTTGGGCTTTTGTTTGTTTTATAACTGTAACAAATATTTTTATTTTACCTTGTGCATATTAAATACTATCCAAATAATTAATTTGCAAACAAACCATCGTTGCACCCCTGATTCCAACTCGGCGTTGTTGCGCATTATAATACGTTTTAATTATTGCATGATGTAATTATCAATTCGTACATTGTTTGAGCAACGCTCCTATAAATAACGAATTTTTATTTGTTTTTGGTAAGTATATCTTTCTTACTTATTATTTACACTTAATAAGTGTAAATTACTTATCACTTACATTACAATTCTTAATAATTGCTAAGTTTTGTTTCCTGCTACAGTTTTGAAATTTGTGTTTCAAAATTTAATAATTTTGTTACACTGCCTAAATTTGTTAGATTTTGGTGGTGGTGGTTTAGTCAAAGGTAGGCACTATAAGTAATCGTTTTACTGTCTAAATTTACTGAATTTATATTGTACTATATTTCATTTACTCTATAGAGAAAGTCATATTGAAGCTTACGTTATTCAAAGATAACTTAAATTCGTTGTATTATCTGATGAACTATTTTTATTTATTCATGAGCCGTATTGTAATATTTATCGATTTTTTATTAAACTCATTTAATAATTATGAATATTATGTATATAATGTAAATAATGTACTTATATTTTGTAAAGACATCGTTGTTCCATACTTTGTAAATAGAAGTAGAATATTGTGTAACGTGTATAATATACTCCATGTAATAATAAGAGTGTTTCAAGACTTTAGTACTAAAAGGGCAGATATTGAAACAGGTATTCAATGCTGAAACAGGGTACATATTGTCAAATATCGGCGGCAGCGCGGCGACAAGTTTGGAGCCTCGCTTCGCGTCGCGACCGTTTTATTAGAATGAATCCCATTGGCTAAAGATTTTCGCTCTGCGGGGTTTGAAGAAGGGACTCGGGGGGTGGAATACGGGCAGATTCGGGATTTTGTTTTGCCTCTGTAGTCGCCTTAATGCATGTTTGAAACAATCATTCTTATGGCGAAGTGTTGAAACACTTCGATTGACCATAAATATGCGAGTACAATTGCAAAATGATCCATCAGCACTAATATTTTCCGAACAACTACTAGATATTGGGAACGGTAAAATAAAACTGCAACCAAATACGCAATGCATTAAACTACCAGACAATTTTTGCACTGTTGTTCAGGATAAAACTGAATTGATTCAGAGTATTTTCCCGGATATACAGAATAATTATTTGAATCATGAATGGCTTAGTCAACGGGCGATTTTGGCAGCCAAAAACGTTGATGTTGACGAAATTAACTTCCAGATACAACAGTTGTTACCAGGCGATCTGATGTCTTTTAAATCAATCGATACTGTTGTTGATGAAAATGAAAGTGTAAATTTTCCGATTGAATTTTTAAATTCATTAGATATCCCTGGAATGCCACCACATAATCTTCGATTAAAGATTGGTTCCCCTATTATTCTCCTCCGTAATTTGAATCCACCTCAATTATGTAACGGTACGCGTTTGGTCATCAAAAAGATCACCGGAAACATTCTTGAAGCAACCATTTTGGCTGGGAAGTTTAAAGGAAAAGTGGTCCTGCTGCCACGTATTCCGATGATACCATCAGATTCTACCATACCCTTCAAAAGGCTACAGTTTCCAATTCGTTTAGCTTTCGCCATGTCTATAAATAAATCTCAAGGTCAAACAATGTCCATTTGTGGTTTAGATTTGGAAAATCCATGTTTTTCTCATGGGCAACTATATGTTGCGTGTTCACGTGTTGGGAAACCGTCGAATCTATTTGTGTTAGTTAAAGACAGGTTAACCAAAAATATTGTGCACCGATTGGTGTTAAATTAAATTGAAACTGAAAGTATTTATAATTCAAAAAAAAGATATTAATGTTTAAAAGTTTAAGACTGTCTGCCTTGCCTACCTCATTCATGAGTTTAAGCGTCACATGTAATTTACTGTATTATACTGTAATATACTTATATTTGTTATAAAATTAAATGGAAATAATAAATCTGATAAATTTTTATTTTTTACCTATTGATTTCTGCTTAGTATCAAGTGTAAGAACATTTTAATTAATTGTGTTCAACGTACTTCCCCTTCAAATCTCAATCCAGTGAATTTGTATACCAACATCAACATTTTCGTCTTTGTTCGTAAATAATTTCATTGTACTAAAGGGTTATAGTAGTAGAAAGTCAAATAAGGAGATCAGCATATTTTTTTACAAATACCATCTGTGTGAAAAAGCATAGTGGACTCCGTGACTGATGTTCTCTTATTGTTCCTCTTAGATTGTTTACTATAATGTAATATAACAAAAACTTTAGCCACAGCAACGCGTGGCCGGGTCAGCTAGTAGATTATAAAACAGGAGTACTCAAGTTATGCATATCGATCCGCGAGGTGGAGTACCATCAAGATGAACACTATTATCATCATCATCAGCCTGTATCTGCTCACTGCAGGCCATAGGCCTCCCAAGTACTTCACAATATTCGCGGTTTTACGGCTTTTGCATACAATCGCGGCCCGCGAAGAGTTTGATGTCATCAACCCAACGCATTGGCCTTTGTGTGGTTCTATGGCGACGTTGCCAGACTGTTCTGATCCACCGCTCGTCTGCTGCTCTTGCAATACGCCCTGCCCAGTTCCATTTTGGGTTTGCCATTGATTTAACTCCATCACACAACTTCGTTCGTTTTCTTATCGATTTTAGTGTTTTTCGCTCTATTGAGTGAGAGTCATGGTTTCTGCACCATATCTTAGAACTGGGAAAATACACTGGTTGGAAACTTTAAACTTTAAAGGGTAGTAATAAGGGGAAGGGTAGGGGAAGGGTAGGGGGGGGGGGAAAGGGTAGGGGTTTAATTGGGTAGTATGCCTTGAAACTTTAGTCGTAGCTTCCCAAATACTGCCCATGCCTGATAGATCCTCTATCGATTCAGCTTTTTAGTTTTATTTCCCAATTGTAATATACTGTGTACTACTATTATGTAACTACTATTATGCGTACTATTACAGTACCAATAGTGTTTTTGATTACTATACCCATAAGCGTAGAGGTATTAGTCGCACAAGGCGCTTTTCGAACATCAACGTATCGGCCGTATTCAAGTGCGGGGACTTTAACCAGAGCTTCAGAATTAGCAGTGGGCGTTAACGCGATAACAAAGTTACGTTAAACGCGATTTAAAAATAGCCTAATACTACAAAATAACTGGGTGATTTGAAGCTGAGCTCGTCACCGTGCTACATTAGTGTCACTGAACAAGCTTTCGCTTCGCTTTGAAGTCGACGCGAATCAATGGTTACGAACAAACGCGATTTCGTCACCTTCATGACCAGCTTAGTAACGCGGCTTGCGCTAGATTAATAGGGTGATTGCAACGGTGTCGCCTTGTAACTCGCACGACTATTCAGAATGCAGTGCATGACTTTGAGTGAGGATCGAGTAGAGTGGGAAGTAAAGATGGGTGTAAAGGAAGTGGTAAACCTTCGAACAGCAAGTAATAAAGAAAATGGCCACCTGCATCAACCACAACACCCATCGCATCCTAATAATTTTCACACTAAAACAAATACGTACTTTTTTAACATGTATTTTTTTTTGGTTCTAATATGTTAAATTGGTAATGCCTGTAGCCGGTTTAAGTGGCTTACTAATGTGTTTCTCATGAAATTGTAATTATTTTTTAAAAATTAAATAAACATCTTCATAGTAAAATTCATAATTATGCGTTTTATTGCTGATAAAGTGACAGCGCGTGCATTTTATTATATGCGTAACGGTTTTACAGCACGGAGCCAAATACACTTTTGGGCAGTTTTAGACATATACACGTGCGTAAAATATGCTACAAAAAATATAAACAGTTTTAATTATGAATTTATGACATTAAGATGATTTTTATTTAAATTTATTTATTTATCGTCACAACCAGTACCACCTATTGGACATTTCCTAAACTTTTTAAAGCAACGACCCAGTAAAGAACAAAATGAATAATCTGGTAGATAATAAACAGGCATGTGAAGAAATTTAGTATATAATTTTATCAATTTAGAATTTAACATCCAGCTTATGGTAGGCATGATGGTATAGATACTAATAAACTATAAAAAAACATATAATTACGAACAAACCGCCATCTGCAGTCCACAAACGGAACGCAAACATTATTATTTAATGAACTAGTCTGCCAACAGAGTTCGCTGCGAAGAGAGCGGCGAACCAGCGGGTGCGCCGCGAAAAACAAAATGTGCATAACCTTCAAACTCACCACGTTCGGCAAGTTACGTCAAAATTTACAGAGTAGGATATACCAAATAAAAAAAAAAGAAGAGAATAATGTTGGGCGCTCTTCTGAGGTCGATGAGTTTGATTAAGCTTTTACCGAAGGCGCATTGTGAACCGAATCGTTCAGGAAAACACAATGGCCTCGGAGAGAAATATATTTGGGCGGAGTCCCTGGATAACGGACTAAAGCTAGCAAAAAGCATTCAGTAAATATTATATTATTTAATTTATTTACATCAGAAAATCTTGAACAAGCCATTAAAAGATTGACATTATCACTTTGGACTTTTGTACATATATATGCATAAATATTTGTCATTTTCGATCTCAGTGATTTCATCGTCATTTTAGTGGCTAACCCAGTGCACAAATATTGTGACGATCTGGAAGTATGTATGGTAACGACGTGGTGTTAGGGGCGGATCTGGAAAAAATCTTGAGGGGTAAAATGTCAAGGACACTCATTTTTAGTTTGTGGAAAATTCGTCTGTTTACAATAATATTAGACTCATTAAAATTCGTCTAAAAGACAAATTGTAGTTAGATGAAAATTTCCACATTTATTTATTTCTCCCTTTCTTGGGAATATAACTCTTAAATAACATTTTGTTTGGAATCAAGGTTGATTTAATAACATTTTTCGTATTTATACGGCTTTAAAACAACTATTGTACAATTACACTTTCAATTATGTGTAATGGAAAAAAGCATAGTCTTTTTTAAATACTAAAATTATAAAAGTAATTTCAATAAATATTTCTGGTGGTATGACTGGTAAAAAAACATGACAAATGTGTACTGGTGAGTGTTATTGGAAGTTTTGGGGGGGGGGAGGGTGTAATAACACCCTTTACTCCCTCCCGCCCTCCCTGGGATCCTCGCCTACGTGGTGTTCATGCTAACTGACACATTTCATCTTTCACGTCGGGGTATTGTGATTGTACCCTCGTCCCCACTTCACCCTCTTACCGTCGTCTATCCGTATCCGTATGACCTAGGTAACTAATATTTTTAAACTCACCTATGTATGCACTTAAATACATAAACCCGTAATTATAACAGGATACAAATCCCAAAGTCATATAGGCCTCCAGGTGTGAAGAGATATCTGTTAGTGGAAAAATAATACAAAGAGTCCCATCTAGCATGAACCCAAGAATTACCTAATCCAGAAATAATGCGTTGAGGGTTCCTTGCGACCCATCCCAATCGACCTATGTATCTGTTATATGTTCCAAAATATTATACTTAATGCAGTCAAGGGGAATGGTTAAGGGGAATGGATGAAGATTTAAAAATGTATAACTATAACGAGCGGATTTCAACCCGCGGCCGCTAAGTTAATTAGTCAAACGCCCTAACAACTATACTACCTCGATCTGAAAGTTTAAATGTAATTCCTCTCGACTTACTCTCCAATCCCTTACGTAATACAATAGTCAATTAAAAAAAATATATAATTCCTTAAATAATGCAAATTAATAAATGTTAAGTTTGCCGACAGTTTCAAACTCAGATGCGATAGTTTTTTTTTAGTAGGTGAATAGTTTTTAACGTAATTATATTCGATACGATAACGATAGTTGTAAAAGTTTCCCTAATAATCTTCTTGGGTCTAAGTTGCACTAATATTCTATACGATTCGTTTTCGTCGGAAATGTGTTCATTCAAACTTAAAAGAATGCTTTAATAATATTACTAGTTTTGATTTTTCTGATTGACTGTACTTATCCATCCGAGTAAGTTGTTGCGGATAAGCTAACAATTGCTAAAAGCAAATTACCAAAGGAAAATGGCTGGCATTGATAACTAACGGATATTTAGTGATAAATAAAGTAATAACATTTTTAGATACCTTGACCTTATGCCTTCAACATAGTAAAGGCAGATTTTTAAAATTCAATTCTATTTTTGAGAAATTAATAAATGATAAACTGCTAAAGGTTCTTTTTTAATTGAATTGCTGTCTTATAAAGGACATTAGAGGCTGAAGAAACAGCTGTTTCGGTTGGCCACACTGACGTTGGCCTAATTGTGTTCTCCAGGAAGCCGGTGATGCTCATAATCCACAAGTCGTGGTGCAAGGCCTGCACGAACTTCAAGCCGAAGTTCGCCGCCTCCGAGGACATTCGGACGCTGAGCTCGTACTTCGTGATGGTGAACGTCATGGACGAAGAGGAGCCGATGGAGTCGCAGTTCGCGCCCGACGGCACCTACATACCCAGGTAGCAAGTCCAATGACTCTACTAGACTGTCAACCAGATCTTTACACTACAAAATGGCTGTTTATTGCCTACCTAATAAACGCGGTTTCTAAATGTTTAAGATTTGACCGCCCGATGTCGTAATGCGAATTGTGCGCTTACGCAGCGTTCATCAAAGTACTATACCGAACACATCCACAGCAGTTACATCCTGATTTAAGCAAAAGAAGGGTCAGAAAATGTTGGAAATTGCTATTTGTTTAATTGCATTTTAACGACGCTTATGGCAAATTATATTTCGTAGGTATGACTTGTTAAACAGTCTTTACGGCAGGGGTGCTCAAACGGTCGATCGCGATCGACTGGTCGATCGCGAGTGCTTTTTGAGTAGATCTCGAGAAGAAAAAATTTTTTAATAAGTAGGTAGGTAACTAAACTACAAAAATGTATTTCGTAATAAAATAACACTGCTTGCGGCAAAAGGTGGCTTTATCAACTGGTATATGTAACTCTTTTGTTTTGTAACAACCAATAAACTCGCAATTTTGAATAACTATGAGGTTTTTCATTGATATTTTAGAGAAGAACCTAACTAAACCTAACCCAAACCTTGACTAAAATAATGTACCTATATTGTGCAGAAAGCTAATATCTATATATGCTATGGTACGCCCTACCTAAGTAGGTAGGGTGTATCGTGTATGTACGACAACCCTGCATCACACACACTTGCAGTCTCTCAGAGTCGATCGTAAGTAGTCTAAAAATATTGAGGTAGATCGCCAGCAGTTCAAGTTTGAGCACCCCTGCTTTACGGGGTCGAACGTTTACTGATCAATTCTTAACCTGTTCTAGGATCCTCTTCCTCTCAGCGAATGGAAACGTTCTAAAAGACGTCTGCAACACAGAGTCGGTTTTGAATGCCCGCTACAAATATTTCTACAACAAACCGGAACACGTCACCAAGGCAATGAAGAAAATAATCAGCAGATATAAACACTACACATCGTATTAGCACTGAAACATCTCCAAATATTCAAAACCTTCCAAGTATTTTTTTTATTTTTGTAGAACAAAATATAGATTAGATTTGAAGGCATGTAAAACCCCCCACCTATCATATAGGAGGTGCTTCAACACTAATATGTTTAAGCATTGAATGTTTATAACTGAATGGTATAATATATCTTAGTAAAAGTATTAGCCATAAAATAGCTAGTAAATAGGGAGCAAAGTCTTAAAAGAAATATATTAGGTAGTTAATGCACCACCCTGATAGTAAACGGCTAATGTTGTCCACAAAAAATCACTGAATCACGTTTCGGTAGATCACCTTTAAAGTATTTATTGTTATTCTGAGATTCGCAGTAATATTTTCTATTTTTTAATGGTATTTTGTTGGATTAAACCGATAAAAACAGTGCGTTAATACCTTATCAGTTACCGGCCTGCTTCTATATCCAGAGGTCCCGGGTTCGAGTCTCCAGTGGACCAAATCCGGCTAGGTCACTTTTCGCCGTTGAGAATATTCAACGGCGCTTTTCTCAACACTGTCGACTGAGTAACAAAACATACTTAAAAAACCCACTCATTCGGTTACAGACTCGCGAGATGTGTTTGCCCGTAATGAAACGGCCTCATGAAAACAACTATAAGGTAGTCGGTACTGCGCCCAACAGCGCCTCCCCGAAAATTACACTGTGGATATGTCTACTCAGCCTACAGTTTCTTGTAAGTATCCCACTAATATTATTTTATTAATAACTATGTGCGTACCTTTATCTAAAATTGCCCAAACACTATCTGCGGTTTCAGATCATACTAGAGTACATTTTCTAACACGCTGATCTCATCTCATCACACCAACCCCCTTGGGCTGGTACTTGGGTTCCTCGAGAACAGCTATAAAACTTTAAATACTTGCATCAACTTCATTTTAGTATTTGCTATTTTACAGTTAGCAGCACTAGCATTAATTGATAATCTTCAGCACGATCAAATTAAATATATTGTCTATAACATTCAGTCGTCAAATGGTGTCTAATATTCTTCCATTATTTTTTTAACAATGAAGACATTTGAGAGTACCTATTTCTTTATTAAAATAAAAAATACAAAAAAAAAAAAATACTGCTCGTTTCGAATATAAGCCGTTGAAACAAAATAGGTATATGTAGTTATCATTGTGGCAAACGCTTGTTAAAAATCAACCTCAGAATATGACGTGTTCGTTATAAAAAGAAAAAAATAAATAAATAAATATTGTGTAGTGATGTACCAGAGATCTGTATCCGTATCCGTATCCTCGGATATCCGAGGGGGACGAAAGATCCGTATCCGTGGATATCCGAGGGGGACGAAAGATCCGTATCCGTATCCGCGGATATCCGAGGGGGACGAAAAATCCGTATCCGTATCCGCGGATATCCGATGGGGACGTAAGATCCGTATCCGTATCCGCGGATATCCGATGGGGACGTAAGATCCGTATCCGTATCCGCGGATATCCGATGGGGACGTAAGATCCGTATCCGTATCTGTATTCGTTTTGTTTTTGGCGGATCTTTAATGGTCTTTAACGGATCTTACGTTCCCATCGGATATCCGCGGATACGGATACGGATCTTTCGTCCCCCTCGGAGTAGGGAGCAATGACATTCTTTTAAATTCCATTTGATTTATTTTTTATATCTTAAAATCTCATATTTAGCACGTTTATATTGCAAAAATCAATTATTTAAACATTTATTTACTAATAGTACCTAATAGGTACTAATTAAACTATCTTTATAATAAGATGGATCTCAAATCTTTGTGATATGCTTAAGAGTAGGTAAGGTCCGTATCTGTATCCGCGGATATATATTTTTAACAAACCGCACATCACTAATTGTGTGTGATTTGAAATGTAGCAGTTGATGTACTTATGTTTAGTATATTTTTCATAATATTATTTTATTATAAAAGTTTCCTAATGAGGTAATAAACACTAATTACGGTTAAAAAAAAATGAAACTGAGTATTTTTTTGTTTTATTGTGTGTGGCGGGGCGAGGGGAGTATGCAATCGCACCAGCGCAGTCGCATGTATGCGTTTATTTCTAAATCGGTATATTTAGAAATAAATTTGTTGATTTATTTGTAGCGATATTTCTTTCCTCGTTGTGCCAAGTATTTTGCAATCCACTAATTATGTTTGGACGAAAGGCGGAGGTAGATTTCATCGGACAGGCGACCTCAAATTGTGCGAACTTGTATGAAATATTGCCGAGCGATCCACTACCCGCGCAGCGAGTGTGCGCACACTGAATCCCTCTTTATACCGTATCGTAAGGGTTGCTCGTATCAAAAATTGTGTTAAACAAAAATTGTAGGAAAATTATAGGACTATAATTAACATTTTGAACGAATTTGATCCTTGTGCCTATTAAGAGAGGTGATTTTTTGTATAATGAAAAACCACTTTTTTCCAACTCTAGGACCAATGGTTGATGCTATCAAAAAATTTCGTCAGATAAGTTTTAGTAGCTTATCTAAGAAATAATATAAAATTTAAATGAATTCTATATTTTATATAATAAGAATGTTATAGCAAAATTTCACTCTTTCGAAAAACCTTCCCCATTCCCGGCCTGATTTTGCCCATCAACGAACTTGGCCGAGATTTTGTGCCCTTTAATTGTATGTATCAATTTGAAAGTGATTGGTGTAAAATTACGGCAGTTATCGTGTCCACAAGAAAGTGATAGATAGATGGGTTCTAGGAGATGTGAAACGCGAAGATATAAGATGCAATAGGTAGCTTTCATAAAGAAATCTACATATCAAAACCTAACTAAGATGCGCAGCCTGTGGAAAACGTCCAGAGTAATGTCGTCGTTATTGCGAGTCAATCGCCCCAGCTGTGCGTGCAAGACTGCATCTTTCGCATCCGAGATAAGACGCCGCATCCGGTTTGTATGACGAGAGGCGCATAGTTGCTGCAATCAGGCCATCCGGCTTAGGTGCGTGGCTTTCGACCGGAAGTTTGTTGAACCGGGCGTGCGCGGGCGCAGAGGTACACGACTTTTTTTTTCAGTAATGCACCATGTACATAATTATCCTCCGAAGGCTAGTATTTCCTCCGTAGGTATCTTAGTTGATAAATAGAATTGACAAATAATAAAACACTACTACGAATACATACAAGTAAAACATGCAATATCATTTTCAAAAGAATCCCACTAAAGCACTGAAAGCAATCCCAAAGTAATGAGTTTGAGATTTATAAAGGTTCTTCTACATCTAAAGGCGCGAGGAGACATTGTTAAATGTAGATGCCAACAAAGCCAGATAAATAATATTTTGATGGTTTATTTGAAGCCGGTCGAAACCGGGCCTGAAGTCATAGAGAGGTGTAGAAAAGTGAGTCTGACCTGCTCGACGACCGGCTCGGTGTAGACCTCGACGGTGTTGTTGAGGGGCGGCGGCGGGGGGGAGGCGAGCGAGCGGCGTCGCGACGGAACCCCTCCGCAGGGCAGCGGCTCGTACTGCGACAAGGACCTGCGGCAGCGAGGCGACACACTGTCCCTAGGGAGTGCACAAACAAAATCTATGTACACCATTATATGTGCTATAAATCAGGAAATAAATAATTAGGCACTAGATAAATATTTCAAAATTTGTAATTATTATTTTATTATTAGGTAATTACAATATTTAGGAGCTAGCTCCGGTGATACTGTTGAGTTTAGTAGGTGAAAAAAAATAAATAATACCTAACAACTCGCAGTCTACGCCTAAAAACAGATAAGTCATTTATGAATATAAGAAATAAGATAGGGCCAAGAACACTACCTTGTGGTACTCCGGATCGTACGGAAACTAAATGGGATAGAGCCTATCCAACATGTGGACTCCTCTTAGACCAAAATGAATCAATCCAAGAAACCACTTTAGGATCTATAGGTATATTTCTAAGTTTATTCATTAAACCTGAATGAGGGACGACGTCAAAAGCTTTCGAGAAATCTAAAAATATATAATGAACCCAAGTTCACCGTCTAAGGCGTTAGTTATAATTTGAGAGAGAGTAGTAAGAGCTGCCTCGCATGGAAGTTATATAGTATATAAGTTATAAGTCGCAATATTTATTTATTTATTTATTGATTTTTGTTTTTACATATTTCTTAGATAATGAATAACATAACCATACCCAACTGGACATTGCCCTACTAAGGTAGACTAATTTTAATAGTTATTTAATAGATTGGTTACATGCAATACAAGAATGCAATATAAGTTATATACTGAACAATTAACCGCTCCATGATTTTGCAGATTATACAAGTCAAACTTATAGGCCGATAGTTGAGGGGATCGCTTCTGGAACCACTTTTAAATATAGGGACTACCGTATCCATTCGCCATTCATCCGGCAAAATATTAGATGAAATGAAATACAGATCCGTCAGCCATTCATTAGCCAGTTTCAAAAAATGAACATCTGATTAGTTCTCCGCTAGGGCCTGGAGAAGAATTGAACTTTAGACTTTTTAACACTCTTAAAGACCTTATATTCTGATTATTTTCTCTATAATTATTGTTGTAATTACAATATTTTAGGAAAACCTGTATGTACGCACACATAAGACATTTTATTATTTTATTTTTGTTATGAAAGTTTGTTCTTTTTAGTTTAAAAATTGTCAGATGAAGATGCATGTTTATAACAGATTACATCACCTTAGAAACAGTACACGTTATAAAGGTGATGTATAATGTTATGAATTGCTTCTGTAAAAAATAATAATTAAAATACTCATACGATTATTATCTAAACACTAAATTCATTTCCATGTACTCAAATGTTATGTCAAAACGGTTGACATTCAAATGACTTGACTATGCTTGGAGGCGTCCGGCGGAGGACAACTGGAAAGTCAGTTTTCGACAGGAAAAAATTAACCACCAGCCGAAATTTTCGAAACATGCGATGGTTCTAATCTCTTCTGGCTTGAGAAGATAACTGGTAACTTTTGTAGATGAGGAGCCCACATTCACCCAGTAAGTGTATATGGGTTTTGGGCGCGATATCATCGGTCGATAGGCTCAATTTGTACAGGCGTTTGTTCAGCTTGAAGTGGCCTTTTAAGGTTCTGGTTAATATCCATAGTTGGTTCCGGCTTAACTTCAGTAGCTACAATGAGTCATTTGGCTTGCTTTTGTTCGAGCATTTCTTACCAGTATTTTTGGCTTTGTTTTCTAGCCCAGCTTTTAGCAGTCTGCTGGTCTTTCTTGGCCAGCTCGTCTGCTTTTTCGTTGCCATCAATGCCTGAGTGGTCTGGTACCAACAAGTGGGGAATCACCTATTTATAGCGATATTTTGGTTAGAATTAGGAACTTATGAAATAACTAAACATATTTGTAAAACTGCTATGTAAAATGACTTACATAGATAAAGAGAAATTGACACGATAGTAATTTTAGTGATGTGTGAGTGATTTGAAGTAATTTTAGTGATGTGTGAGTGATTTGAAGTAATTTTAGTGATGTGTAGACCTACCTCCGCCTCCTGCGGTAGCGGTGGTGGCAGGCGCTGGGGGGCGCGAGGGGCAGCGGCACGAAGTAGCCCAGCTGCGGCTGTTGGGCTGCGCTGCGCTCCGAGCGCGGCGGGCTGACCGCAGCCGCGCCGCTGCTGTCGCTGTCGTACGAGGACGCCTCCTCGACGATGCTGCGCGGATATACCTCCAGCCGTGCGCTCGGCATTCTATCACTCTTTATTTATTTATTTATCACTGCGTGCACAGGCACAGGTCGCACAGGTCACAGGTCGAAATACTTTTAAGAGGAAATCCATAAATCGCATAAAGCCAAGTCGCTATCCGCGTTTGTTTGCTAGTTCCTCTAAAACTACACAATGGAATTTTATACAGCTTTTACCATTAATTATTTAGATAATATCTTATGGTTTATGTGTTTAATACATTCATATTAGTAGAGAAATCGATGATTTTGTTATTTTTTAGGTAACATGCTAAGAAATTATTTTTGGGCATTTAGGTAACCTCTCAGATTTCTAGGTTAACGCAAATATTTTTAGTTCTTCCGAGTGTCATAGGCACGAGTGTTCGCGCGCCGAAGGCGCCGTTAAAGGCGCCTGCCGGGCCTAGCTGCCAACCTGGGGTGAAGCCGGGCTACAAAATCACTAATACTAATAAAAAACGTATCAAAATCGGTCTAGCCATTTTTGACTAAACGAGGAGGTAGACACGCTATCATGGCTCATTGCCTTTATTTCTATGATCTCTGCAAACTCTTAATATTTTAATCTTTAAATCTAAACTTTTTAATGTTTTAATTATTACAATAGGCAGGTTTATTTCTTGTTCAACAAATTGTAAATTAAAGAGTTGTAAATTAGGCATTTGAATTTAGACCTTCCTATGCATGCAAGTGGGTCAGTAACAATGACTTTAAATGTATTTCCTGTGGCTTGTCTGATTTCAGCTGATATCTGGTTATATGCTTTAAGCATTAAAAAAAATATAATATATTATTATTTAATTTTCATATAAAATTTTAAATAATTTTATTAATGGTGCTGAGCTTAATGCTTTGGTCAAATATCGTGCACACTCAAAGAGCTTTTTCATCTGCACATATGCAAAAGTAATTACTCCCAAAACTCCTACACATTACAGAGTGTGTAATGTATATAATAAGATAATATTTAATTGTAATTTGAGTGAGTTAAGGCGTCAAATTTCAATTGTTTACTTAGCCTCTTTGCCTATCTATCTTTTTTTAAAAAGTATATAAGTAAAATGTTATGTTTGGTTTTTAGTTTTTGCGATTACTGTTGAACATTAATTTATTTTGAACAGTGCAAATATATAAAGGTTAGAATAGCAGTTTGAAATGTATGTTTTCTGTTTATTTGCCAAATAATTAAACGTATGGTATATAAAGTTTCTTTGAGCGAATGTTGTATGTTTCCTTTTCAAATGCATTAGAATGTGTTCTTGTAGTAATAGCGGTGAGTGCTTGGTCAGTTTAGAAAAATGTTCGCAGGTATGAAATAATTATTTTATCCTAAGTATAGATCATTTTTTTTTTATTGTTTAAATACTGTTTCAGTAATAAGGTTTTCTGCGTTTATAGAATTGGTTCAATTAAGGATTTAGCTGTACCCACCCCCAATGAGTCCATAGCTAAGTTTTGATTGTATAAGGGAAGAATAAACTACTTATTAAAAATAGATTTTTATAAAGTCCCGTGGTACTCTCCTAAATCAAATTTATTTAAAAATAAAAATATATAGCAATTAATTATATACCGTAAAATCACAAATTCAGTATTTTTTTGTATTCGCACAAATTAAAGTAAATATTTTTAATATTTTTTTTATACTAGATATATTCCGTAAAATTGGGAGTGCAGAAAGGCACTTGGAACAGAGCCAACATTATACACAAAACTTCAGAATAAAAAACCACCAATATATTTTTTAAAATTGAATAAATTCTATACAATGTTCACCAAATTGTCACCACGCGGAAGGAAGAGAGCGATAAGACGAGGAACGGAGTGACCCGTCCCGAGTGCCGAAGGAGTTATTACTACAAAAAGTCTATACGAAACCATCGGTTAGAAAATAATTTATAAATATAGAAAATTAAACCATAAACAGTAATCACATGCAGTATGCTTTGTTATCTTGAAACGGCGTTGACCGGCGGACGAGAGGGATGATATGGGAAAGGAGTGACCCGTCCCGAGTGCCGAAGGAGCTATTAATACTTGCGTATATACGAAACGGACGGAAAATAATGTATCAACGCTAACAACACTCGATAGTTTTAATTACAAAATACTGACGCGGCGTGTCGTCGTAACGAGGAGTTACGAGTGTACAATTGTGTGCGAGAAACGATCGCAGGAGCACGTAGAACCGCAGGAGACGGGTCAGAGGAGCACACTAAGGACACGCCCGCGACGCGCCGGCGAAAGAATACAATTACGCCAAGCGTAGCGTGAGAAACCCGACTAATTACTTTTCAGCTTATTATAGCGACAGCGCACAAGTTTTTTAATGTTTTCATTCACACGGCTGCGGGTCTTTGGGGAACAAACAGCATATTTTGCTTGGAGATTCCATACTCTAAGATAGTTTGTTAGGTTAGCGTCGATCGACGCTCCATGATTCTTCTGCTACCGGCACTCTGTTACTAACTAAAAAAATAATTTAATAATACTTATAATATATTGTACACTGGCTGCTTTATAACCAAAATCAGACATTTGTGTCTCATATGTTATTATAATAAATTATTTTTTTTGACATCCACGACCAGCTACTACAAAAGCGTCTGACCATTGCTTTATTTATCGTCATAACGAAGCAAAGTAGTTCGATATTAGACTCTAAATTAAAGTGCGGTTTCTCGGTAAAACACGATACAGGATGTATTTAAATTCACTGATATCCTTTAAGCGGATTGATCTATACCAACAATCAAACATTAATCAGCAAAAAAATAAGAAAAAATGTTCCCCAATTACTAGAAAAATGAATTCAAAATGTAATAGAAATCGTTTTGATGTTTGAGAACGCGGTTGAACGCATGGCGCGAAGTAGCGCAGCGACCTCTCGAGAAGAATAATTTTAGCTTCTACGAATTTGACAGAATTTGAAGTATTTGACATTACTTCAAATTCTGTCTATTATCTACTTCACGGGCCATTAAAAAACCGTTAAAATAGATACGATATTTTCGCTCATATAGACATGGTTTACATTTGCTTAGTGACGATAAGCGCTCTTGAACGCGAAGACGGCCAATTAGATATTATCAATTTATATTGTTTCGTCAATTGGCCAAAATTTAAAAGTATTGAAACAAGGATAAAATAAGGATTATTTTTATGTCTGGAAACTGGTTAAATCAGACACATTGAAAAACATCTATACTCTGAAAAAAGTCATAAGCGATTTTCTCGTTTCAGTTTCGTCTTGTTTTTACTCTTTGCGCGGTCAGTCAGCTGTTGTAGTTATTTTTTAATTACAGTTTAATAATACAGAAATTAAAAAAACAAACTTTACTATATTTTAGCCCCTTCATTTGCTTTTCGATCACTATTTTTTCTAAGACTCTAATGACTTTTAATAAGAGAGCAATTCAACTAAAAAAGAACCATTAGCAGTTTAGCATTTATTAATTTTCTCAGAAATAGAATTGAATTTTGAAAATCTGCCTTTACTATGTTGAAGAAATAAGAACGAAGTATCTAAGCATATTTTTTTTTTATTAATATTTAATGATTACCAAAGGCCAGCCGTAGGAAAAACTCGTAATGGGTCCTACCGCTCGCACAGTTCTCCACTTTGGAATATAAACAACCTATTAAAATAGTGGGGGACATTGACACTATAAAAATTGGCACGCAGACCTTCCGAATTTTCTTGAAACTTCTGTTTTTTGTCCTATACGTAAGAATTAGATCACATAAGAACGTGATTTCTGTAAAAAATGTTAAAAAAAAGATTTTGTTGACATATAATGATATTCCTTATATTGCACTGTATTTTTCAAGTCTAAATGAAAATATCTACTTGTATTTAATAAATAAATTAAAAAAAACGATACTCATATGTAGTACTCTCCGGTTTGGTTAGCCTGTTGTTTAAAAAACAGAATTTTCAGCGATGATTGTGTTTCTTGGTTAGTTGTTATTCTTCATAAAATGCACCGTGATTACATATTTTTGGAGTGAAATTTTGCAGAAAGAGTGAATACTCCATGTCGTTGCAAAACCGTATTTCACATTTTTGCACTTTTTTATACCTATGTATAAAAAAAAACAGAGTTAGAACGCGTCGCTTCGCCGTGGCGGAAAGTTCAAACTGACTACTGATTGGTTCTACAAGCAGGTTAGGTAAACAATATGCGATAGGCGAATTTTCATTATCTACAAGTTCAACGTTCGTACAAAAAAAGGTTTTCATGACAAAAAGATAAACTTTTGTATAAGAAATGGTAATTACCAGTATACTACTCGTAATTAATAAGGATTAGATAACGTGAAATCCTACACCAAATATTTTTGTAACTTTAGTACGATGATTAAACAATATATACTATAGATATTATTATAGCAGTAAAAAAGCAGTGTTTAATTTAAAAACATAGGGGAACAAAAAAATCTATCCAGAGATATAGGTATTTTGTCCTATATATTTAAAAGTACAATTTTTTTAACGAGAATATATTACGATATATTTTTGTTTATACTCGTAGCGTATATTATTATATTTCTGCTTGCTGTACCATAATCAGTTAGTGGCTTTGATGACAATAAGATTTATTAGCTTCATTCATTATTATTTATTATACATATTTCTTAGAATAGTGAAATTTTATACGATATACCGTTTTTTGTTTTTAGATATTTTTTAACCTAATTACTATTATAAGATCCGTGATATTTACGCATTGTTTTAAATTAAACAGATATATTGTATGTAGGGGCCACGGAACTCCGAAATGTCCAGTAGAGGTACTCACCTAATCCCTATCTTTTTCCACATTTTCTCCACCCGTGTAATAGTTATATATAACCCGTGTAATATAACTACTCAGTATAAATTTTGTGAATAATCATTAGAAATGCATTCATACATAATCTAATATAACATTTATTTGTGGGAGGGCGGGGAGAAAACGGTACTTTTAATACATTAAATTATTATTAAGTAATTAAAATATTTAAGAGTTACTGTTGAGTTTAGTAGGTAATGGAAAAAAATAATGCTGAACAACACGCAGCCTACGTTTAAAAACACCCTTGGAACCAGGAAAAGGGTCAAATGCTGACCTATGAAGAGCATTCATTCCACTGGCGAATTGTTCTGGAAAGAAAAGACTTGAACCCAATGTTCCGTTTTCTCAAGATAGGTTTTATCTTGGAAGGATGGTCATTATGGCCAATATAAGAAGGGTTAGAGTTGGAAGCTTAAAACCGACTAGGCAGGTTCATTCGTCGCATTCTTATATAATCTGAATTTAAAACGCCTCCTGATTAGTGTTCCCAATTAAGAATTGAAATTAATTCAGAAGGACCTATCGACTAAAACTGCTTAATAAATTTCTTTTTTCTTAGGTCGTCTTTAGACATTGCGTATGAGGATCCCATACTGATGAGCATTATTCAAGGGTAGAACGAACCAACGTTTTAAATGTTTTCGGGTAGGTATTCAACATCACTTCATATAGTTCTTGTTAGACTTTTGCCTAGTTAAAAAAGTAAAGGTTTGTATGAAGTTGAGATACTGCTTATAAGCTATATTTATACTGTGCACTAGATATATATTATTTGCAGCGCTCTAGTCAGAAGATGCATTGTCTGCTAATTGATAAATTATGACGCCCCCTGAACTTGAGCAATTATTCAATCGACAAGACCTTAATGTGTCTTTCGCTCCCGATAAGATAAATCATTGTTAATTAAGTCGTTTTACCAGTAGGGCATCTATTACATCTAAATCGAAAAAAAACCCTTTCGGTAGGCCGGAAGGCGGAGGTAGAATTCACCGCCTTGTATCAAACATAGGCCAAGCTACTGCGCGATAAACTCCCCGCGCGGCAGCTCGCTCACCTCAACCCGCCCGTTGCTCCGTACCCTTGCGCAGCGAGAGTGCGTCTGCTAAATCCCTCTTTATACTGTGCCGTAAGGGTTGCTCACATCAAGAATTGTTTCAAACAAAAGTTGTAGGGAAATTACAGGCCTACAATTAACATTTTGAACTTATTTGATCCTGTGGCTGGCTATTAAGGAAGGTATGATTTTTTGAAATTTAAAAAACCTACCCCTAGGACCAAAGGTTAATTATATTATTTTACCAGACCAATTTATATTATTCATTAAATAAGTTTTAGGTCCTTATTTAAGGAATAAAATAAAATTTAAATGAATTTTATATACTAAGAAAGTTATAGCAAAATTTTACTTTTTTAAAAATCACCCCTATTCCTGTCCCCTGGTCTGATTTAGCTCATTAACGAACTTGACCGAGATTTTGTGCCCTTAAATATTATGTATCAATTTGAAAGTGATTGGTGTAAAATTACGGCAGTTATCGTGCCCACAAGAAAGTGATATAGATGATAGATAGATAGGCATAGTTCAAGAGGTATTGTAGTTCATCTGTGTATAGTGGTGTATAGTGGGCCTACTCTACATACTTACCCGCCTAATGACATCATCGCGAAAGTCATCAACGAGGCGAGATCATGCCAAGAACAAATAAATATGCATCAGGACGCATTGGATGACACGACGACAGGGATTTAAAACTAGTATACTGCGGACATAAAATATAATGTGCGTTTGACAACCCTATAAAGGCTTCGGTATTTAAGATACCCCGACTTCGGTATCTTAAAATAAAATGTTGACACATAAGAAGCCTATTAAATACTATTTTTTGAAAATATATAAAGAAACAATACCTATAGATGAAACTGACACGTAATAATAGCTCTATAACTATTTTAATACATACAGCTGTATATTTTTGTACTCACATTTACTAGAAGGAGGTTTCTAAGTACCTTTATCTCCGTAAGTATAGGTAAATTTGAAGTATTTATTTTTTAAGTGGTAAAAGTATTGTAATAGTAATCGTAATTTATTTGTATAAGAAATGCTTACAGCTATAATTAAAGTTACATAGAAATACAACAACTTAAGCCGACTACAGCCATCTCCAATTTAACATAAACGTAATCTGTGAGTATTTCAGGGTGTGGATGGTAAGAGTGTGTTATTGTGTTAATGTATTATATATATATATGTGTGTGTGTGTGCGTGCGTGTGTGTGGTGACGAGAATACTATTAATAATATTATGTATGTTCGAAGAAAGTTTTTTTTATGTTGAGTATAAAGTCGCCTTTATGCAAATGATTCTATCGCCGAAATTGTGGTTATATGTTGTGCCAATACGGTTTATAACTGATTTCATTGCGTAAATTTCACTTAGGCACAAAAAATAATTCTCTATTTCGAGTTTGAAGTGACGGAACCCTCATGCACAAGTTGCTTGGCAAATAAGAGCTGTATGTACGAGTACATATAATGAGTCCTCGTAGTTGTCATACTGAAAGTGTTCGCGATAAATAAGTTGCTTAATAAAGCAGCGATGTATGCGTTCCAGCCTATTTTTGCAAATTATGTCTATCTGGGGATTTACCCAGATAGTTGGCACTCAAAACTGGTTCAATTTTGCCGCAGTCGTATGAGCAGACACAGAGATGGCACCTACTACATTCAAGGTCGCACTACTCCCACCGGCCGTCAGCGATACATCGACAGAGGGTAGGCTCAAGGGTGTGGGAGAGAGCGGAAGGCGCGGCACGGAAGAAGGGGGGAGAGGTCACCCACAGCTAGTCATACCGATGAAAATGAATTTATTATTTATATTTAAATGTATATATATATAAAATCAATTTATACTGTTATTTTAAAACAAATAAAAAAAGGCTTTGAAAATAATATACGGTTAGGAAAAACGGGTTGCTCGTTTGCGGACAGTAGTTGAGAAGCTCTTCGCCCGTGCAACGTTACGGCCCGTGAGTTAGGATGTTAGTCAACACAATAGTCGCCAGCAAGCTTGGGAACTGTCACGTGGGTGGGCCTACCTGGGAGACCTGACTTGACCAAACCGAGATACTTTGTAAGCACTGTGCCGTAGACGGCCCACAGCGGAACCTGGCTAACAAATAAATACCACTTACCCAACACCATCGACTGAGCAAAGGAGTAGATACGGTCGATTCTACTCGTACAGGTATTCATTTGATTTTTTTTTGTACATTCGCCATTTAAATTTTATCGACGGTAAAATTACAATAAATAAGAAATTATTAAAACAAAATTAATTTAAAAAAAAGCACCTACACATTAAAATTATTATTTTAAAATAAAGCTTCAATATAGAGAATCGTACTTTAAGTAAATTAATTTGATTATTATACGAAATTCGCAATTCGGGGAATATGTGATATTGGGCATTATTTTCCGGCCAACGCCCAATATGGAAAATATTGAGATAACGAGGTACAGGATGAGGAAAAAATAAATAAATTGGCGCTGGTGTAAATTTCCTTATACGTGGCAAAACGCGATCGATATCGCGTAGCCTTGACTGGGCGCGGTCAACGAACTACGCGTTACGAGCGGACGATCAGTTGGCGTAGTATGACAACGATTTCATATTATCACGTCAGGTTTGCTTTTTTTTCTCGGAAACCACGATGAATTTTAATAGTACTTGAAATCGCTGGACTAATTAGCTGTTTTTTTTTTTATCAAGAATCACCTTGGACTCTATTTAATACATGAATTATGATAACGTTGTAGTTATGACCTGAAACAATTTCACCAAATTCTGACCTTGAACCTATTCAACAGTTAGCAAGCAGACATGTGTTTATGACTCAACCCGGTCATTTCTCCATACAAACGCTGTAGTGTAGTGACTCTCTTATTTGTAGAAGTAGAAGAAAAATAATATTATGTATCGTTTTAACTCCTAAATATCTAGGCGTCTATGGAATTAATAACTTAAATTTTTATTTTGTCTAAAAGTTAGGAGCCTTAAAATTTCTGTATTTTTCTATACGTAAATATCTTTTATCTGAATTCAGGAATTGAGAAAATAAAACTACAGAAGCATACTTCATTTTGGACATAAGTTGATTCTGTTTTTCATAATTAACCAACAACGGTACAGGGTGTTTATGCGTTAGATGAGATAGAACGATTTAAAAGCACGCACAAGACAGAGCGCCACCGGAAAGAGGCCCCTTAAGGTTTAAAGCGTAAAATGTGTAGTATGTTAACTTCTGATCTACTTTTAAAACTTCCGACATGGTCCTCGATTAGAAACTCCTTAAGAAACTCTCCAGTAATGGACGAAAGGACGATTCCTACGAAATAGAGGAAATTTTCAAGAAGAATAATCCACTCCATTCTTTATTCCGCATACTATCAGAGAATGGAATATATTGTCCTAAGTGCAGCGTATTTAAAATATTCCCTGAGAATCCATCCCCCAGCAAAGAGGAAGAATTAGAACTTTAGCTAAAAAATAACCTCATTATACCACCTGCCATCCAACTATACCACCGGAGGAATACCTTCAAAGTATCGATCCTTTGCTTTCGAACACTTTGTTCGTCAGAAAGAAAAAAAAACTTGAAAATATATGCAGTGCAGATGCTTTCAGTCTTTCACTTAGGTGATGGCATCATTAAAAGAATTTGTAGCCCAAGATACTGCCAAGTAAATATTTGGATAGGCATTAAACTTGACCAAACTGGGAATTACGTTAGCAGCGAACATTCCACGCGCCGTAAAGTCGTAGCGACACCACGATTGAAATAGACTAAATGCTCATCAGGTGCAATGAACTATCCTTTTTAAAATAGTAAAATTTCACTTTTTCGAAAAAAAATCCCTTATTCCTGCCTCCTATTCTGATTCCGCCCACCGTGGACGCAAAGACCATCCATTCTAGACCAAGCAGTTAAAGACCAAAGTCTTTATATCTGCCCAACCAATGAATAGCCATCATTCATTTAGAAGCATTACATTCATGTGGTTCAATCCACCCATACAAAATCAAACAAGTATTTAAGAGGAAGAATGTTGGATTCCAATCATTGTAACTGCGAACAATTAGAGAATTGAATTCAGTTAACCCATCCATTTTATCCCCATTCCCCATTCATCCAACCACTTTACGGAAGAGGTTACGTGCTAAATAATACCTGCTATCACCTATCAATTAGCTGCACTATCAATTATCAATGAGTCGAAATTCAAAGTGTAGTCCATATGAATAAATATATATATAGAATTTGCCCATTAACGAACTTGACCGAATTTTGTGCCAAGTGATTAGTGTCAATCTACGGCAGTATCGTGTTCTCAAGACAATAATATTGATAGATACATAGATAGATATATAAACTTATATAACTGCGATTTCCAGTATTATTTGGTAAGAAACCATATCAAAATTCACCATAGTTACAGAGAAAAAAAGTGTAAAATTAATGTGAAAAATAGTAAAAGGATCAAATAATAATGTCTATGTTGTGAGCGCACAGCTATCGCCGTACACCTTAACGGTGTCAAGGCCATTATCGATAAGCGTAACAATAAAATGGCCGAACAGAGATTTTTTTTATATCACTTCTTACTCGTAATAGGTAATATAACACCCTTCCTTAAATGGTCTTGAGGTGCCCTGTATAGATCGCCAACGTTGGCGTCGTTCGCTGACCAGATATAAGTACTAGAAAAGTATAAAATGTGCATAGCGTATAAGCCCTTTACCATGACTGCCGCCTTGATCATGGTGGTCGGTTTAATGGTCATCAGAACGCGAAGAGCGCTCTTAAAATCCGTATCAAAACTATGAAGTCGACGTATAAAATATTATAATAAAACTCTGGACCCGTTCCGGATAATAAACGGCTGACAGTCTTAATAGCCCGCGACGGGGAAAAGAGACGCCAAGATGGATAACGCATTTGACTAAAATAACGCGGAAACTGAGCGACACAGATTCCAAAACAAGTCCACCGGGTTATTAATAAGAAATACTGTGTTATTCCAAAAAAAACTTCCACATTCCCTAAAAATGCAGGAATAAATAAATAGCCTATTATCTCTGTCGCATCGTCTCACTCACAGCAGTGGATTAGAAAAAATATATATACAAGCCCGTCTGCAAAAAAAACGAATTATATTTAGCAAGGTTATAAAAGTTTCATACAAACTTCAAACCCCAATTACCCCCCTTTAATGGTTGAATTTCATGTTTTTTTAAATTCACAAACCTAATCGGGTGTGCTCACGACAACTTTCCAAACTCGTCATCGGAATCGGACCGACGGTTTAGGAATGCATAAAGGACAAACAAACATATATATATATACATATATATAATTGTATAATTGAGTTGTAAAGTTATTTGATGATTGTTTTTTAATAGCGGCAAATCGCCTGAAAAGATAAATGACACAATCTTTGACAATATTGATTTTTTTTTTAATTATTTGATACTAGATAGCATAATATTTATAAAGGTTCTAAAGAGGTCCTGTACTTGAGAGCGCAGGATGTCGGTTTAAACCCACCGCTGAGTTTTATAAAAATGCATTTTTAACTCTCACCTGTCCTCTTTAGTGTAAAATATTGTCAAATATTATGTAACCATCTAATTAGATGAAATAAGGAAAGGATGATATTTTAACAAAAAAATATAAAAATAATGGATATGGGATTACGATGAAGAATGAAGGTGAAATGAGATGATTTTATGAGTGATTTATGTAACTTTTTCAAAATTTTTCAATATTGTCAAAGATTGTGTCATTTATCTTTTCAGGCGATTTGCCGCTATTAAAAAACAATCATCAAATATATACATCTTAATATATATAAATCTCGTGTCACAATGTTTGTCTTCAATGGACGGCTGAACCACTTAACCGATTATAATAAAATTTGCACACCATATGCAGTTCGATCCAACTTGAGCGATAGGATAGTTTAAATCTCAAATTATAGTCGCAATTTTAATTTATTGCTAATTATTTGTCTGTTATTATTTGGCAGTCATAAAACTAACAGATGTCGATACCTTTCGACTGGGTTGAGTGAGCAAAAGATGGCGCTAATGTCTGTTATTATTTGACAGTCACAACAGATGCTAACAGATGTCGATACCTTTCGACTGGGTTGAGTAAGCAATCAATAAATGGCGGTAATGTCTGTTATTATTTGACAGTCACAATTATCTGTTAACTCCAAATGATTCTAACAGATGTCGATACCTTTCGACTGGGTTGAGTAAATAATCAATAGATGGCGCAATATGAAATGCTGTTAATAATCTAGCTGACCCGGCCACGCGTTGCTGTGGTTAAAGTTTTAGTTATATTACATTATAGTAAACAATCTAAGAGGAACAATAAGAGAACATCAGTCACGGAGTCCACTATGCTTTTTCACACAGATGGTATTTGTAAAAAAATATGGTGATCTCATATAAAATTTTGATCAATGAAGCACAAATAAGTAAAAAACAGGATTAATTTCACTGTATTATCTTCATTATAATATGAATGCAATTTACACTTCAGTCTAAGTAACACGTGGTCGGCTATGCTAACACCAAAAATTTAAAAAGTAGAAATAATTGAATTATACGGTATTTCGTTCACTACAAAATAAATTTAATTAATTTTATAGCGTCATCAACACGTGGTAATTATGCTGTTAAAATGTAGCTTAAATGACTTATTTTTTGATATATCGATAAGATACATCAAAAAATAAGAAAATTTAAATGCAGTGATTGCGAATATACAAGTCCACTTAAAACAAATTTACAAAACCATATCGACGCAGTTCATCGAAAAATTAAGAAATTTAAATGCAGTGAGTGCAATCACACATTCTCACGTAAAGCACATTTACAGACCCATATTGACGTAGTTCATCGGAAAATTAGAAAATTTAAATGCAGTGAGTGCGAACACACGAATGCTTATAAACAACTATTACAGAATCATATCTATATAGTTCATCGGAAACTTATAAAATTTAAATGCAGTGAGTGCAATCACACATGCTCAAGTAAAGCACATTTACAGACCCATATCAACGTAGTTCATCGGAAAATTAAACAATTTAAATGCAGTGAGTGCAATCATACATTCTCACTTAAAGAAAATTTACAGAGACATATTGACGTATTTCATCGGAAAATTAAGAAATTTAAATGCAGTGAGTGCAATCACACGTGCTCACGTAAAGCAATTTTACAGACCCATATCGACGCATTTCATCGAAAAATTAGAAAATTTAAATGCAGTGAGTGCGAACACACGAATGCTTATAAACAACTATTACAGAATCATATCGATATAGTTCATCGGAAACTTATAAAATTTAAATGCAGTGAGTGCAATCACACATGCTCAAGTAAAGCACATTTACAGACCCATATCAACGTAGTTCATCGGAAAATTAAACAATTTAAATGCAGTGAGTGCAATCATACATTCTCACGTAAAGAAAATTTACAGAGACATATTGACGTATTTCATCGGAAAATTAAGAAATTTAAATGCAGTGAGTGCAATCACACGTGCTCACGTAAAGCAAATGTACAGACCCATATCGACGTATTTCATCGAAAAATTAGAAAATTTAAATGCAGTGAGTGCGAACACACGAATGCTTATAAACAACTATTACAGAATCATATCGATATAGTTCATCGGAAACTTATAAAATTTAAATGCAGTGAGTGCAATCACACATGCTCAAGTAAAGAAAATTTACAGACCCATATCGACGTAGTTCATCGGAAAATTAGAAAATTTAAATGCAGCGAGTGTGAATACACGACTGCATATAAGCAAAAATTACAAAACCATATCGATATAGTTCATAATAAAATTATAAAATGATTAATTTTTAAATGCACTGAGTGTAGTGTCACAAGTTCACCGAAGTCAGATTTACAGACCCATATCTATGCAGTTCATCAAAAATTAAGAAAATTTTAAATACGGCGGATAAGAAAACACGAATGCATTTATAAACCGAGTTCAGAACTATATCGAAATAATTCAAGGAAAAATAGAAAATTTAAATGTAGTGAGTGCGAACCGAATACTTCACCTAAAGTATATTTACAAAACCATATCGTATTTCATAATAAAACATTCAAATGCAATAAGTGCATATAAGCAACTATTGCAGTATCATTATAGATACAGCCATCGTATAGTTAGGTATATATTTTAAATAATGCTTTTTCACACAGATGGTATTTGTAAAAAAATATGGTGATCTCCTTATTTGACTTTCTACTACTATAACCCTTTAGTACAATGAAATTATTTACGAACAAAGACGAAAATGTTGATGTTGGTATACAAATTCACTGGATTGAGATTGATTTGAAGGGGAAGTACGTTGAACACAATTAATTAAAATGTTCTTACACTTGATACTAAGCAGAAATCAATAGGTACAAAATAAAAATTTATCAGATTTATTATTTCCATTTAATTTTATAACAAATATAAGTATATTTGTTATAAAATACTATTTTTTTACAAATACCATCTGTGTGAAAAAGCATAGTGGACTCCGTGACTGATGTTCTCTTATTGTTCCTCTTAGATTGTTTACTATAATGTAATATAACAAAAACTTTAGCCACAGCAACGCGTGGCCGGGTCAGCTAGTATATATATATAGAAGAAGATAATATACCACATTCGTAGGCCCATTATCATGATTACAAACACATCCTTCACACGCGCACACTTTTAGGTCTTAAACTTCTGTATGAGTTAAAAAAAACCAGTTAATTGGTCCTGCAATGGCAGGACTCGTAATGACGAGTGTTATTTGTTAAAAAACAAATTTATCTAAATTCATCATGGTTGCCGAGAAAAAAAATGTGAACTTTACGTAAAAATAGTAAAAGGATCATGTACCTCTGTGAGCGTTTAGCTGTCGCCGTATTTGTTAAAAAAAAAGATAAATTTGGGATGTTTTTTTTTCGTATTTTTTTAAATCATTTCTTGCTCATAAAATACGCTACATATAAACGCCCTTTATTCATCGGGACTGATCTGGGGACACACTGTGTAAATAAATAAATAATGTCAAAAAAGTCATTTTTAAATTCAACAAAATGTTGTAAGTAATGCAATTACTACATATAAGTAGGTAGTTTGGCCCTTAAATATTAAGGGTTTCAAAATTGTGAACGATACAAAGCTCTAATAATTAAGTTACAACCTTGCGTCACATTTCAATTAACAGAAACGTGGGTCTACGTTAAAGCTTTATTCACCCGTAGAACAGAGGTCCCAAAGTGGTCCACACGGACCCCGGGGGTCCGTGAGGACTGGCAGGGGGTCCCTGACAGGAAGAAAAAAATGATTCTATTATACAAAAACACCTATCACAGTGTGGGAATCCTGGGAGAGGATGGGTCCACGAAGGATAAAAAATACTGTGTCCACGGAGAAAATAAGTTTGGGAAACATTGCCGTAGAGGGTTGATTCTCTACAACACATATTTGCAACTTTTGCGGGTCATTCTTTGTAAAAACGTTATGACCTGTAGATAAATTTATATTTAAAAAGCATGCATAATTACGTTACCGACGGTTAACAGGTGATAACCGTCAGCCAGCGGGCAGTATTAAAAGCTTTTTTGGCGGTTAGAATGCTAATGTTAACACGGCAATATTTATTTATTTATAATGGCACACCATCACACAATCATATAAATAAATGATATAATAACGCAGGATAAAAGAACGCTATCATATAAACAAATGAAATATCAGACATTTATTGTTGCTTGAAGTAACATGGCCACTCTAACTAGGTTAAAAAAAAAACAAAAATGGCTATGATACCATGTAGCTATCATTTAATATCAACTGCTTCTATACATTGATCAGTAGTAGTAAATTATTTACCGAGGACCTGACGTCTTACAGCTCGGTCCTACAGGCATCATAAAAGGTATCTTCCCCAGGGTACACGCGCCTGCGGTACCAACTTCTTTCATTTCCTATCTCCAATTATACCTGTGGCACTTTTAGCTCATTCGGTGTGCTTTTTGGATGGCCATAGAGGCGACAGTGGGTTATTTTTTAAGTCTGAGCAGATTAAAATAAAACAAAAAAACATAGAATGGTATCAGGCATTCTTTTAACTTATCATAAATTTTAAACACCATTAAAAAACAAAAAAACACATTTTAGGTTTTATTTTTTAATTTTGAGGCGCACAGCTAGTAGTAATATAACCCCCTTTCCCCCTATTTACTGAATTTGTGAAATATTTATTATTTACTTATCTAAAAAATTTTTAAAAAAAACCACGGCTCAAAAGCTTTTTTTTTAAAATTTCTTACAATTACATAATATTTCAATTTATAATTTATTATAATGTGACACTGAACATTCGTTTATATATTTCTTACGAAGATGAAATTTTAATAATAAATAAGGAATTGGGGCTTTGAGTTTTACTAATATGATTTGACACTTACAACATAGCGATTATTATACCACACTTTTATTTTTTTTAATAATTGCTATGACCTAGGTGACAAACAATTATTTTGGGCCCTACTCAACTGGGCCAAATGTGCCTGTTTTGCCGACCTTTCGGCTAATAGTCCAACGCCTTAACCACTAGACTACCACTATCTCTTACTTATATTGCAATCGTTAGTAACATTAACAGTATGTGTGTTTCGAGTATGTTGCGATGGTAATCTGGGGAATATTACGTATGGTAATACAATCGTAATAATATGCGCCTCAAATTGAAAACATATATTTTTTTTTATTCAATCCAAAACGATATGTGTGAACAGCATAAAAAGTGAATATATCTAGTTATAGCGAACTAAAATTATCTCAAATAAAACAAAACTTCTGTGCATTATTATTTAAAAACTGACAGAGATAGAACTGGTTCGCACCTGCGAAGGAGCACATCGTCCTTTTGTGAAGGCTCAACTTTATTTACTACAGTGGTGTTAATTGGCTTGACTTTATTTTGTAATTTTACCGTGTAATCGCCCCCTAATTGTGGAATATGACATGATTACCGTCGAGTCAGCGTCACACACTTAGTTCGATAAGAATTCGCATCCGTACGCGCGCGAGGAGATGAGATTGAGATGAGACGAGTCGTCTGCGCGCGCGGCGGGGCGTCGAGACGCCGATGCACTGAAGAGAGACGACGCGAGCGATCGAACGCCGCGATGCGGAAAACATGCGACGCTCTGCCCGCAGGCAAGAGCCCTGCGGGTACACAGGAGCGGTTCGCTCCACAATTTCCTTATACAGCAATCAGTTATGTATTTTGTACTATGCGATTGATTATTTGACCATGTTAGCTCTTTCCGAAAGAGCTAACATAACGAAAGAGAAATCATTCTATCAACCTTAAGGCTTATAGAAAGTGAAACATTTTTTGACGTTATAAACAATCTTGAAAACAGAATAAATGAAATAAATAAATTAAGATTTGTAAAAAACGTTACCAAATGGCTCCTCGTAATAACCAGAGACGCATCTGAAAAGATGGTGAGCAGTGGTATCACAATAGAAAAACTAACATAATATGAACCATAATAAGTAATTTTATATACTTTCCCTTTATTCAGTTTTTTGTGTATTTATTAAAAAATGCGTAAAATAAGATTATTACGTAACACAATTTATTGTATATATAATATTTCTTCTATGATCTTTATTAGTAACGTCTCAAGTACGTAATAAGTATTTTATTTTTCCTGAAGCCTTCTTCTGGCCGTTCTTAAAACAGGTTTTTTTTAACCTAGTTAGAGTGGCCATGTTACTTCAAAGCAACAATAAATGTCTGGCATTTCATTTGTCTATATGATAATAATTTATTTTTATTTCAGTGTTATTATATTATTTATTTTTGTGACTTCTTGTTGTGCCATTATAAATATGTTATGAGATAAAACGATGACTAATATTTTTTTTCTTCTATATCTACAAGAAGGCAGTCGCAACACTGCAACGTTTGTATAGCGAAATGACCGGGTTAAGTTTAGCTTTGTTATCAAATATTAGTGAGAAATCGTATCACAAATCGTAATACTTCATCAACGAACGAAATTCTGTCAAAAAGTATAAATTAATTTATACAAAATGGTTATAAAACCAAACATTAAAATAAAAAAATCATCAGTATGGGTAAAGTAATGTATTTTATTTTATTTTGATGAACGCATTATAATTCTGATATACAATATTTTGTATAATAAAAACATTGTGTTTAAATATATTTTTTGAGTATAGGCCATTAAAATGTAAACATATTTATAACCTAAAAATCATTATCAGATGCGCTTTCTATGAGCCTGATGGATGAGCGTGTCAGCGTTCTGTGTTCAACGGCAATAAATGAAAATGCGACAGACAGATTTTCTTCTTTTTTCGTAGATTCCGCTGGTCGCGAGAGGAAAAACAAACGCACTGCGATTGTGACACGAACGGGGATCGGTTAAAAATAACTATACTTTCGCGCGGGCGACTGATCACTTTGCTCGAGATCTTCAAATAAACATATCACTATAGCTCTCATGAGTGTTACCTTATGGATTTTTAAATTATTTTTATTTTACCACTCAATCGCAAAAAAAAATATAATTTTCCTACACTTACAAACGGCGTCATTATATCTGAACACATTAGACTTTGTCCCCTTGCGAATAAAAGAGACGAATAGTATTTCGTGCGTATGGGTAGTAATTAAAAATAGGTAGAATTTTGCTTTAGCATTATTCTGTTACTATACCAGAAACACCCAATTATTTCACGTCGCCCGGCGTAATACCCAACCATGCACAAAACGCGACCATGTGTAGAGTCCTCAGCGCATACGAGTATAATGAAAAATTCAACACAATGGATATATTCCAAGAGAATAAGGGGTTATTTATGCATGAAATTCATAACGTAATGTATGATAATATTTAAGTGTAATGTATAAATAAATAATATATTAATTATAAATATTAAACATTCGTAAAAAAAATATTAAACATTCGTAAAAAACATAATAATTGTATATGGCCTAGGTCATATACAATTATATTGGGCCCTACTTAACTAGGCCAAATATGCGTGTACTAAAGTCAGGGGAGATGGTGATAATGAAGCGTTAAAAATGGTATGACCATGTGCGGAATCGAACCTGCGACCTTCGGGCCAATAGCCAAACGCCTTAACTAGACTACCACAATCTCAATTATTACCAACTCAATTATTACCAATTACCAACCAACCAATTACCGACCAATTATTTATTATAGGGTTTAAAAACAAATATGCAAATCATTTTTTTTTTTTTGATTTACCGTCTTTAATTTTTGTTCCAATATTACGCCACTATTGTCATTATAAATAACAGTTAATATTTAAATATGTGTCAGTGTTACTGTACGATCGCACACTTACGCAGAAAAAAAAGATGTATCTCTAGGTTAGAAATTAAATGATGCAAAAATCTCGGTAAGAAGAAACTAACGTGTCATTATAAAAGTTTGTTTTTGTTTATCTCACAAATCTGACACGTCGACAAGATCAATCTTTCGGTTGCATGCGTGCATTGCATCATCAGCTAATTTAAGATAATTGCGTTTCACGCCATCCTTCGTCCACCTCATTTACTCCCGGCGCATCAAATTAAAGTGCCCGTTAAGTATATTAACACGCTCGACTAAAAACACACTACTTTTGACCAATTTACGAGAACGCAAAGTCGGTAATTTAATTTAGAATTTTAGAAACAAAATCCCTTTCGGCACGCCGGAAGGTGGAGGGTAGATTTCACCGGATCAAAGTAAGGGATACGCGAACACCAATTGTACGAACTTTTATCAAACATTGCAAAAATTGAAGGAAAATTATAGCGACTATTACTATTATGGCAGTGTGTGATGATCACTTTGCTGCTCGAATAGATTATGAGCTAAGCGACTGGCGTTTATATGCCGCTTAAAAGTTTAGTATGCCGACAAACGACGGTCTTTTAAAACGGCATGTCATACAATCGTCCTTGTGAAAACGCGACATGCGAGCAAGAAAATCGTTGCCGATATAACAGTTTTATATTGCTTATCATACCAACTTTGCCGTTTGTATTTTAAAATAGCAAACAAATAAATAAAATGCTGCATGAATATTTCCGATGCCCTTGTTAGTACACCGATGGAAGTATTGGGTCCGGTTGTATCAAAGGGTTTTAACACACCATTAAAACAAATCTGTAGAGAATAACTTTCCTCGGCGAAGACGAGATGACACGACAGATTTGTAAGCGTCAGATCTAGTTCAAACGGACGCCGCCGGGCGCGATTTCATCATACTCCAAGCGCGTGGTGCATTTCGAGAAAGATGCATTGGATGGTGATACCTGCTTCGATGTAAAATGTAGAATTTTACAGGATGTACCAAGACCTTCCCGAAGACTTAAGGGGGGTATTGTGTAACCTATTATGAGTCAATAAAAAATCCTCAAATATCAATTCGGTCAGCGCGCGATAGCTGAGCGCTCACAACAGACATGATCCTTTTACTATTTTCATGTGAATTTCAACATTCTTTTCTCGGTAACCATGATGAATTTTCATAAATTTTTTCAACAAATAACTTACACCAACTCATACTTACTCGATGATTTTACAATCTGATCATTTTATCTGTCAATGTAAAACAAAAATATAAATCTCACATTCAACAAAATTTGAGCATCCATCGCCTCATTGAAGCCATGCTTTGTAGGGTGATGTAATGCTCACCAACTGTATCTTTTAGGTAGATTTCTTTAAGAAAGCTACTTATTGCAATGGGTACCATGTCATGACATGATGAAAATTTCGACATATCGTCGCGTTTTACATCCCCTAGACCCCAAAACAATTCTCATTTTTAAACTTTATATATAAGTTTCTATCTATATAACTTTTTTGTGGACAAGATAATTGCCGTAATTTTACATTAATCACTTTGAAATGATTACATAAAATTTAAGGGCAAAAATCTCGGTCAAGTTCGTTAATAAGTAAAATCAGACCAGAGGGGCGAGAATGGAGGGGTTTATTCGAAAAAGTGAAATTTTGGTATTACTTTTTTAGTATATAAAATATCGAATTCATTTAAATTTTATATTATTCCTTAGATAAGTGCCTAAAACTTATTTTAGTAAACTCTTTTGATAGCACAAACCATTAGTCCTAGGTGTGAAAAAGTGTAAGTTTTTCAAAATTCAAAAAATCATACCTCTTACAGTTTCAAATCTGTTCACAATGTTAATTGTCGGCCTGTGATTTTCCTACAACTTTTGTTTGAAACAATTTTTGATATGAGCAACTCTTACTGTAAGGAATGACTAAAATGATTCACCACTTTGATCCGGTTAAGTCTACCTCCGTCTTCCGGCGTGCCGAAAGGATTTTTTTTAAAGCATTTTCATCTTTATGTTATTTTTATTTTTTAAGATGCCTTTTTCTCTTTCCTCTATTTTCGTATTTTTATGAAAGTCCATTTTAATTTGTAAGGGTTGTGCTGAAAACCAGCACTTTGTTTACCGAGTATGGTAACCGAGCATAACCCATTTATTGGGACACAAAACAATGTAATCTTTTAAAATTGTGAAATGTACTCGATAGATGAACTTGAACTTTAGGCCAGTGGTACAAGTCACGTTTCCAAGTGTACCAAATTGCATACTTTGACACCGTTAATACCGCCAGTCTATAAAACGTAGAAAAAAAACAAAGTCACATTCCCATAAATTCATCAGCGACAGGCACATAGCAAAAGGGTTCTATTTTCGTTTTGGGCGCCAGCGGACAAGCGAGTAATATTTTTAAACTCGCTAGGGTAACCCTATCTAAAGATGGTGAACCGTGCAGCAATTCTAGGTTGTACACACCCAAGAACGGGGGGCTAACCCACGAAGGCTATGTTTAAGAAAAAGACGGCTAAACTTTGTAAGGAAGTCAGACAGATTATCAGTTGTCGGCGTTGTAAAAATAAAGTTGTAGCCTTTCATGAGTTGCTGTGTAACATCTCTCTCTATCTCTCTCTTCATTTCCACAGCGCGCCCTCATAAATACCCTTTCTCTCACATTAAAATTTTAAAATACATAAAAATGTTTTACTACACTACTTTACTCTACACTACAGACTGCATTTCTGACTATACTACACAATAATAACACTGTATTTATTTTTTATTAGCGTTAGGTATCTCCCTTTATGTTCTTTTTCTTTTTTTCTCTTTCTTCTTTAAAAAATTATAAAATAAACGAAAATGTATGTTCGTGTCAATTTTAAAAAAAAAGTTATTAGGTACCTTAGATTTCTGGCCTTTCTGATCCGTATACTTCGCATTCAGGTCATTTTTATTGGAAACAGATAGATCGTCCATCTTAGGACAGGTGTTCAGCACCTAGTTAGATGGACACGGTGAAGTTTCTGACATGCCACTAAGTGCGAATTTAGATGAGAGGAGATTTATCACGTTTTCTCTTTGTATGTTTAAAGATAAAATGTTTTTTTGTAATAATTGTATGTCTAGCTGTAAGTTGTTCTGTAAAAATAACAATAAATAAATAAATATAAATATTTTCCCTATTTTCAATTTAAATAATATTCTTAAGAATCTTGAGGTAGTTCCGTGGATACATTTTAAGCTCAGTATCGTTCTCAAAAGCACCGTCTTTTCAGAGTTTTCGGTGCTCACCGCACTGCAGTTACAGCAGAGAGGGTAACGGCCATAGCTGTTTGTTAGCTATTAAGGTTTGTAGCCCGGCTGGCGAATTTTAATACTGACATTAGTTTCAGCTTGGACTACAATATCTATGGGTTATAAAAGATTGTTGCAAAAAAAAACTACTCCTCGATGTGCCACTCAAAAGATATAAAAGGAAGGTTCTCCACATCACATTCCGTAAACAGCCTTATAAAATATATTATTAAAAAAAAAAAAACAACGCATGGAGAACGCATCGAAAGGGAGGGGGTGGATGGAGGAACAGTTAATGTTACTATTAGGCTGAAAGTTGTATCCCGACCCGGGAATCTATTCCAAGTAACACACTAGGAATGCGACAGGAAAACATATAAATTTGTTGTATATTTTGGTTTTGTTTGGTAAACATTCTGCTACTAAAAGTGACAATAAATTTGGGGTAAAACTTGAGCAGGTTTTTTTTTTAATATGCACAGGGTGTTCCATAAAAAGAGACTCAAAGGACAACGATATAGTCCTCAAAGACAGAATAATAAAAATCCGCACTTACAGATCGATTGCGCTCTAACCCATAAAAATTATTTTTCAATAGAAAAAAAAACCTAAAAACATTTCTATCCATGAACTCTCACTAATGCTTGAGAGCGCAAAGTACGTCGTCAAACTGCACACACAATCGCTGCCATATTGATATACTAAATACTTATTATTTTTTTTTAATTCTTTACATAAAAAAAACTATTATTTTATAGAAAAAATAACTTAATGTTTGGTATCATATACCTATAACTATACAGGTTGTCCCAATGGGCAATCCCAATAAAAAAAACAGCTAATAGGTCCTACGATTCCTAGTGTTATTTGTTAAGAAACTATATCAAAATTCATTATGGTATTCGAGAAGAAAAATGTTGAAGTTTCTATTCTAAATCATGTAAAACAGATATTTTTCAATGGCTCTTCCCTCGGATAACTACGTCACTGGGTCATTAGGCCGCGGTCAGCCAAGATCGAGGTTAATGACCTGGCGCGTTGCTCGAAACGCCCTATTAGGGCGGAGCTAAATGATTGCTGTCAGGTGCCACTGGTCTCGAACAGAGGTCGGTCTAAGAAGAAGGGGTGACTCCTTTCCCTTTCTCTGGGGTTGTAAGAGGGATGCTATTGGTCGACAGATAATATTGATAAGATCGATTTACACCAATTTTATTACAAAAATAATAAATTTGGTGATGAGAATTTTTCGCATTTTGTTACATAATTTCTTACTCTTAATAGGGAACTTAAACAACCCCTAAAGTTTGTGGGATTGGTCTTGGGACAACCTGTATATAGTAAAATTGTATAATGTATAACGTAAGGAATCACCTAAATATAAGTATATATATAATAAACGTACTCGTAATTAAAACAAACCATATATTAATAGAAGTTTAACTAGTCTATATTGCAAAATACTACATTTAGATATTTATATTACCTAGTATTTTACCATGGTATTTACCATGGTATTTTCAAATTTAAGGCACTCCTTTCGGAGGTTGACCTATTATCGATAACTAAACCGATCTCAAGAAAAAAAATGTTACTGAATTAATTAAATTATTAAAACACTTTGTTTTTCTCCTAAGCGGTTCTCGGCCGCGCGCTTCAACCACGCTTTCAAACATTAAAACGATTTCTATTTAATTTCGTCGTTTTTCTCGTATATGTGAAACACTTTTCCAATATTTTTTCTGATTAATGTTTGACAATCGATATAGATCAACATCCTAAACGGAGTACCCTAAATTTAAAAACATCCTGTATATTACTCAGTTTGTTTTTAACCTAACCTTTCACCCCTTCCTTCCTTCCTTCCAAAACTTCCTTTCAAAAGCACCTTACCGAACCAAAAAAACATTACTAGATACCAAAAAATTATGCCTATTTCATAATCTATAAATATTTTTAGGAATAGATACATTTTGGGAAGGATCCAATATGTATCTTCTAGAAATAAGATACGTTTGTATGTATTAAAAATATTTTTAATAATAAGATCTTTTTATAAGGCATTTGATGATAACGATGTTTCTTAAATACCCATTCAAACGGTTCCTTCCATATCCACGTATTTTTCTCCACATTCCTTCAAAGGCAGCTTCTGAAGACTATCCTCAGACATTTATTTTACGGTTCTAAAACTTAGCAGTATATATAGGTACCTAGATGATATTATAGGTGTATTTTGTAATGTTACTTACCTTCTGTTAATGTTGTGGACATTGGTGTCCTTGGAAGAATCCACCCAATCATCTGAAAAAAAAGAATATATAACATTATAGATTTTTTTTTACTTCTACTTTGTTGAATAGTCAGAAATAGGTTGTAAAGGCAAGCTTTCGAGTCTAGTCAGGGAGAGATGTACCTACGACCTCTAGCTGAGACCTTTCATTGTTACGGGATGAGAATATTAAAATAAGTTTCTGGAATACCCCGCCGTTTTCGGGATGTTTTTTTTCCATCCCAGCGATCCATCCCTACGTGAATTATTAATAAATAAATAAATACAAAGTCTGTGCTGCTGACCGTTGAGGAGTTCCTTCGTCCAGAGCCATTCCTAGGTGTAAAATCAGTTCTTGCTTACCATAAAAATGCATTGTCATCGCGACTGAACCACCATGTCAAATTTCAAATCCGTAGTAATGAAGGAAGTGGTTCTAATTCAGCATGCAAGATTTGACCTAAACCGGCATACAAGCCATTGCCAGTTAAAAAAAGCTTGTAAAGCGGAGACACTTATGAAATAAAATGAAATATTTCTTAGATTATGATTTTTATAGGGAATAATAATTTAACCAATCATGTTTATAAAATAAAATAAATTAATATCACGATACAAAAAGAGATATTTTATAATACAGTTTGTAGACAGAGTGGAAGTCAGCAATTATCGAAATGAGGTTAAGTGAAGTGGTTCGAGTGCAAGCAAGTGAATACTTATCCCTACAGTGCACTAAATTGCATATTGTGTGTCAATAAAATGAATATTTTTTGCATTGAACTAAGTAATGGTAAATAAAAGACAATCATACTAGAAAGTAATTTTATAATCAGAGCCAGATGCCATTGATAATTTAGTGTAAATTAAAAGCGCTGGTGTAAATTGCTTTTGACGGGGCGACGCGAGCGGGCAAAGCCGTTTATGACGAGTCGATCAGCTGTCGGTCGTATTACAACAAGCATTTAATATTATCGCGTAAATTTCATATTTTGTTTCCTCGGAAGCCATGGTGAATTTTGATATGTCGTCTTTACAGACTCTATTGCACAGAGTGCGTGACTGACTACATCCATGCTTATGCCCTTATCCAAGTTTCTCGAAGCGAGCTTAACTTTACATGTTATTAACTCCCGAGGCAAACAGAGGAGTGTTGTAAGTTTAACGTTTCTGTGTAACTGTTTGTAGTGTCGTAACTCCCAAACGAATGAACCGATTTTATTTTTATTTTTTTGTTTGAAAGGTCACTCGATCGAGAGTGTTGTTAGCTACCCCTGTTACCATGTTCTGATTGTTTTATTGTAATTTAATTTCCTGAAATAGATAAATTAGACGTGACTCCACCACTTTTAGCAGTGCACGCCGATAACCGAGCAAAGATCATAAGAAATATATTATTTCTTCTCTCGGCGACGTGAAATACCCGTCCACAGGTAGCCCAGGGTCAGCAATGGCGTAAGTGGATCGAGCTGGTCCATCCGTCCGAGGTGGCGCCACGGCGACAGCTGCGCCCGCGCAGAATAACTCGCTTTGTTCCATACTCGCAATACGAGTACCCAAACCCACTTACATCGAGCGAACTCCCAACCGAAGAGACCACTCACCGAAATGTCCATGGAAAGGGAAAACTGTCTTTGTAACGACACGCGACCCGTACAAGTAAGAAATCTCATTTAATAAAAAAATAATAAATCTCAAACCCATAACTTACGCCATCATGGCGTAAGTTAATATAAAAATAGCTTATATACAGTGGCGTTGCTACGTACCTATGGGCCCCGATGTAAAAATAAAATTGGGGCCCTATCTAAAGTGCTTAAGTTTTATCAAATAAAAAATATAAATATGTCAGACCTTTATCGCCCACCGCAGGGCAAAGCAAAGCTTTGCTTACTAAGTATACAGGTAACGCTGTAAATAATCTATATATATAAAACAAAATTAGGTTATTTTTTCCTAACCTAACATTGTTTTATATATATAGATTATCTACTATGTTACGTGTATTTAATGTGAGTATACTTTTATTAAATTCGTATTATTAATCAATTTTCGGTAGAAACTCGTAAGCCTTTCCTTAGCTGGTAAATAAATACATACAGAAAAAGGTGACCGAATTGGACTATACACTTATAAATGAGAAAATGATGCGTGACTGATTTTGAAAGTTTCCATTTAAGTCATTTGAAGGTCATTTTGTTTATAGCTGATAGTCATGGTTGAATGGATATGGGCAGGTCGTGGGGCTAACGCTCGGAATAGCTTTTAAAGGTTAGCAGAAGATGTCAGTCACTGCTACCATTGTTTTGACGATCTCGCCTGCAGTTTATCGATTTAAACTTTCTTTGCGAAGTATTATGATCGTGAATCCGAAGCCAATTATAGTCAGATCATTTCTTCATACAAACGCTGTAATAAAAAAAACTAGAATACACTTACATTTCTGTATTTTGTCGAAACTTTAAAAGTAATTTTGTACTAGTATCGTCAAAATAAAACTAGTGTTTTTGTTTTAACAAGCCGTTAGATGAGATAGAATGAGAGCCGACCGCGCGCAAGACAGAGAAACCCCTATTCGTCACATTTACTAATGTCTGAAAAACGTCTGTCACTGTTCATGTCAGTAAACATTAAATATTTTTTTTTTTATAAACTTTTTGATGAAATTATTTTAAAATCGGTAAATCGCCCGAATTACTTATATTTGGATAGTCGATTTATCGTTGGTTAGATGTTACAATATTTAGGAGTTAACTAATAGTTAATATTATTCGGTTTAATAGTGAGGCAAAATTAATGTTAGCTCCTAGCGTACGATTAAAGCCTGGGAAGACAGAAATGGTTGAAAAGCTGACCTATGGAGCGCATTCCATTCGCATTGTCCTGGAAAGAAAATAATTAAACCCAATATTTTTTATTGAAACCAACCTTTTCTTTAATATCGTTTGTATTTCACAAGAATGGTCATTGCGGCCAATCTAAGAATACTACAAAAATGCGAATAGTACAGGTTGTCAAAGGCGTTAGGAGAGATATAAATAATCTAGTTTATTTGCATTAAAGATAATTTATTATTCTAGGGTATTACTGACGGTAAGCTCTTTAAACATTATGCAAAAAATATAAAAAATGAAAAAAAACCACAATGTTTTTGAAATAATGTTTTTGAAATAATGTTTTTTTGAAGTGCTTATAAAACCAGAAACACCGCAAATGAAATAAATAAATATATTTTTACTATGAGAATAAAGTGAAGGAGGAATTTACCTATGCTATTTGAGATATACTCGTATGGCAAAACAACTTAGAAATAAAATAACAGTTTGCCTAAAATTGAAAATTTTTGTTAGAGTGTTTAAAAATTAAAATGATAATTTATGCTAAAAGTTTTTAAATTTTCAGAAAATATATGTTTTTGTGTTATTATTTTTAAACAAATGGATTTAAAGAAAATGTCCGTTATTTTTTTTAAAAAACAACTAAATGTTTCATACTTTTGTTTATGGTTGACCGCGGTTTGTGTTATAAGCGCCGTTATAGCGTCATAGAGTTTACTCAGACTCATTCGCTCCAATCTTAAGAAAATATGAATATTTTAGTTAGTGGTTTACGATTAAAAGTAAAATTACTTCTCTTCTTAGGGTGCTTATAAGACTCATCTTTGTTAAAATACTATCATCAAAATAGGTTACATCCGTAATTCATAATCATAAAAAACAAAAACAGTTTAGTAGTTCAGCTAGAAGTTAAATTAAAAATTGCTTTAATTCGCTCATACTTGCCAAAATCAGAGTAAAGTGATTGTGAATTAATATTAGTGTTAAGTAAATTAGTATTTATATAGAAAAGGTATTATTATAAAATGTATATTTATTGGTTTTAGTTAGTTATTTTCGAGTTAATGGCTGTTTTACTTTCGTTCGCCGTTTAGAGATTATGTTAAGGTTTGATTTCGCGTTCGTTAACCTTGAACGAAGTCAATCTCGCGGCTCTCGTGCGACCGAACTCAATGTTCGTAATCTCATGTCTTCACGTCTCAATGAAATCCATTTCCGGTTGAGGCATCATTCCTCAATCAGACGTTAGGTACTTTATTTCTTGTTTGTGGGCAATGAGCGGATGGAATTACACTCGCTACTGTGGCTACTAAAACCTATTAGCTACTTAATTAAAACCTCTGCCGACATTTTTATATGATGCCATGTCAGGTTGTCGTCAAATAAGCTTTGTTTAAGAGGGCCTTTTGGCTTAGAACCTTCACGCGAACGCTTTTCCTAATTCACCGCGTTGTTATTGAATATTTTAAATAAATAAAATTATTTCTTATCAGTTTTTTTAGAGCTAGGTACTGCAGGCAGCTTAAACGGCGCCTTCGGCACGCTACGACACGAGCCTACGGCATTCGGGAGAACTAAAAATAATTCCGTTAACCTAGAAATCCAAACCCTTTCCAGAATGCTCAAAAACACCTATTCCCATACAATCTTCCATCACCTATTTCACCCTCTTAAAGAAAGTAGGCTAGATATGTGTTTTCCCAGGGTCCAAAGCTATCGGCATACCAAATTTCATTACAACAGTTTAGCCGTGAAAACATATCAGATTTCGCATTTATAATATCAATATGAATTATGAAAGAGATCATCGAAAACTATGTTTGCCGGGAAATTTACTTTTTTTATAAATATTTGAGTAATGATTAACAAGTGTATTAAAAAGATGTTTTTGTGGCATCTTTGTATAACCTCACGTGAGCAAATAGCTACCCAGAAAAAATACTAATTCCAAGGAAGTCTGCTTTACTGCACTCTGAATAGATAAAAGTATTTAAATTAATTTCATTTTGATGTAAAAATACGGGTACTACTGAACCATTTCTTCTGAAATTTTGCTCTTATTATTTGTAGTTTGTCTATGATCATTAGGGATGAATTGCGCTTCATATCAGATGCAACGCTCTTTGTGAATACATCCTACAGGATGTCCCAAGACCATTCCCGAAGACTTAAGGGGGTGTATATGTTCCCTATTTTGTATAAAAAGAACCTATGTAATCATTAAACATTAAACAAACAAATTAAAAGTGCATGTTCCTGATGTAATTCTTGTTGTTTCATGTTTTAATGAGTAACAATTATTATTATTATAAGTAGCATATTATGCTACTTCTAAATCAATGTTATTATAATAATATAATAGTGTTAGCTTCTTATTATAAAACATACAGTATGTTATTCTTTTGTATTTTAATCCTAGCTAAGACTATAAATAAGCGAGAGACGAGGTGTTTCAAAAATACGACAATCCCACGAGGGAAACCCCTTTTTGCCTTTTTTAACTTTTATTTGTTACAGGATAATTGAGTGGAATCTTTGAAGCGAGAAGCCAGTAGAACAGATAAAGACAACAATAAAATTCCTTTTGCGTGTGACGAACCCGAGGCGGCCCAGAGAGACCTTGACGACATCCGGGGACCATCGACTCCTGGGCCGACCGCTGCGACTCTCTTGGAAGTGAAGTCGCCTGCCACCTGGTCTTACTTTTCATTTCATAACGAATATAGGTATTTAGTCATTTTTTTTTTAATGCGAACAGCCGACTGAGGGCTTATGCAACGATTTAAACAAATAAATGACCGTTTCGGGACTCGAAATAATTCAACCCATCATTTCACCACCAGCGCTAAACGTCGAACGAACGCAGTGCGATGCAGAATCATATATACCTATTCCTTCTCCCGTTTTCCTTAACTTGCGCTTTCCCGTAATTTTTCTTCAATTTAAAAGTGTAGATGTAGTTATAAAAATGTGAATAGTTTTTCCGTAAAAGTGTTTGTTTTTGTACGAATATTATTTGAGGAACATTGGTTAGGTTAAACAATCAGCATTTCTGAATACAAACAAAGAAGTATGTAAGAGACTATAACTGTTTTTAAATTATTATTTTTTTTTGTTTGAATACTTAAACATGTCGATTTTTCAATTGTTTTAAAAAATAATAAATAGTGCCAAAAATTTCGCAATATATTCTTTAATTTCAAGCCAATAAAACGCTTCTAACAAAAACCACATGACACTTCAAGCGTTTCTTAAAAGCGCTTCTTCATGAAAAGCAAAAGCGTTTAAAGTGCTTTTGAAGAAAAAGCAGCAACGCCCATCACTTCATAAACGCGTCTTGGCAAGTCCTCGGCGCTGTGGTGGCATTGCAAAATACGCAAAAAGTTCGTGTCATCAAGTCTCGCGTGCTACGCTAACCTTATGCCCTGTTATTTTGAGGTTGGAAAATTTGCAATCTCGAAAAAAAACTGTTTTTAAATCTTCCGGAAAATTTATAGACCTTTCGAATTATTGAAAACAGATTATTCTTTAAACATTTTTTATAATTCTGCTCACTTTTCAATAAATTTTAAAAGGCCGTCTGACCCAATCTACACGATCGTTGGATCTACACTAAAGAATAGTATTTTTAGGTAATTTATCGACTCGAATTTAACATAGACTGTCAATTACTTAAATTTCAATATGTTTGCATTTTTACCTACTTTGAAGCTGCCTTCGCGTAATATCTCAAGGAAATCAGTAGCTGATATAATGGAGAAATAGACAACCTCTAGAGTCCGCAAACAGACCTCGAATGCTCTAAAATACTCTAAATGCTTGGCTTTGCATTTGTCAGAACTCGAAAAGCGATTGCATTGCGTTGCTGTTTAGATTTCTTGCGTTATCTACTTAAGTATATTTGAGAGACTATACTCTATACTATATACATATACTTAAGAGAATTTGAAATTCTTTCCGAACGTCAATGTGAATGTTTGTACGAAGTTCTTAAAATATTTATTCTAATCACTAGTGTTAATCTACAATTGGTATTTTCTTGTGGAGAGAGGAGGAAAGAGCTGCTATACCAATATTTGAAAAATAGAAAAAAAAATGCTTTTGCAAATCACTGGAAATTAATTTTAGATCAGGCATTTTTTTTTTTCGATTACGGCCTCAAATGGTTCTTGTGGCTTGAAGTTGGCACCTTTGAGGGTTTTTGGGCAGAAGGATATTTGGATGGAATTATTAGTGATCTGCGTGTGTCGGAGAACAAACGATTTTCTGTACATCCCACAACTAATTGCGCACAAAACGAAACCATATTTATTTAAATGCCGGACGAATTTAGTAGATAATAATAGGGACAATGAGACCACAATGACCTCAAGTAACCCCTTGCTAATAATATACCTACTGAACGTTTGTACTTACGGTCTCTGATGTTTGTACCTACCTCTGACGTCAGTGCGAGTGAGACGGCCTACACCATCTCACTCTGACGTCAGTGCGAGGGAGACGGCCTACACCATCTCACTCTGATCTCTGATGACTCACCTTTTTTTTCGCTACATCGCTGAGGCTCGAACCTCGGATCCGAGTCGAGCCGAATGGGGCTTTAACTAAGTCACCCACATAGCATAATATTACAAAAAAGGATAAAGGCGCTATTTAAAGTACCCACAATAAATATATTATTTACACGCCGGGATAAGAGCAGTGAAGCTACTTAGCCGATAACCGTACACCACTCGATGACGCTACCTGGGAAACGTGATTCCATCGTTCGCCGTGCGAGTGCGCTGTTTTTCGCACGGACTCTCTCGATCGAATATTTGTAAGTGAGTGAATCGAGAAAAAAATAGTCAAAATATTTACAGGGATATGGAATAATTTATAGGTCACACCAAATTTTTGAAAGGATTAGTATAATATAATAAAAGACCATTTTAGGAAAAATATATTTTATGATATCTAAATGTGTGAGTACGCTGGAAAAAATGTGATCACCTGTGAATCGAACCGGGGACTGAAGTCTTACTAGGATTTTTGATCTAATTAAATTGGTGGACGAATCGAGAAAAAAAATAGTTAAAATCTTTACATGTATTTAGGCTAATTTATAGGTCACACCAAATTTTTGAAAGGTACAACATAATAAAAGACAATTTTAGGAAAAAAATATGTTTATTAACGTAATCGTTTAACAGAGACCATATTCCTACCACAGAAATAACATCTTAAACGGATAATTAAATCTAACTCTCTAATAAGATTTTCACCCGTCTCAAGACTGTCGAATTGAGGTCCATCGGTGAAATTATCAATAAAATATTTCATCTCTCGATACATCTCCATCCTCTTTTCAAGCAGGCGGGGTGAGGGCGGTATTAACTTATTTCCGCTATGATTAGTGCAATAGAGTAAATTATCAGCTAATACCACACCCCAAACGTGCTCGTAGCTTCCATCATAGTCGTAATGTTCCCAAACAAAATCTACAAGAGCTTCGAGTGATAGCTGCATATTGCTAGAGACTTAAAACTCGTAATGCCATCGAGTAACGCTCATCAAACGTTCAAAAGAGGGGACTAGAGTTCATTCAGTGGGAAAACAGGATTCAGCTTCGTATACTAATCGACATAAGCAAGCTTACTTATAGCAGACTATAATAAAAAAAGATCAAAATACATTTTTAGACTTCTTTATTTCACATAAGTTTATATTTTTATATAGAGATATTGTTAAAAAATTTTACATGATTAATTATAGCGAGTATAAGCTATATATTACAATTACCCAGAGCGCTTGTAGTGTTACCATCGGGGTTTAGATGTCTTTTATCATCTCCATTTTTTAGCGCTACTTTATTCACACTAGTTGTAAACACTTCATGTCGAATAGATCGAATATTTCTATTTTTTACATACAACTCTGTATTATTTATTATACAGTTTTTATAATCGCTATAATTGATTGTCTTTGTAGAAGCACCCTTACATCTTTTCACATAATGACTACCCTCAGTAATGAAGGCGTAGCATTTGGATCGAATTCCGATAAATTCTCTAATTATATCTTCACCGGTCTCGAATTTCCAGCAGCCTAAAACCTTTTTATTAACTAAAGGTAGTCCGTAAATATTATCGGGGCTAAAATTAGAGGTATCAAAGCGTTCCAGGTCATTTTTTATATCTTCGAAAATATTTTCAGTAAATACTTCCAAGACAAAGCTATCTGTATCTGTATAGATTAAATCCACATTTTTTCCGTATTTAGTTTTAAGATAATTATAATAAAAATCATACATAACTGTTTTACTCAATTCGAGTATAGTGAATCCTAAATAAACGGGTTGATTAAAATAAATTTGCTTTTTCTCCAATTGAATTATACATAAATCCTCTTTCAAAATAATAGATGAGTGAAATAGAGGATTTGCAACATAACGTCGTGCTCCAAATTTATTTACCTTATTATCCCATCTTGAGGCAAACCGTAATTCCGTAAACTTTTCGGGATTCATTATCGTGCGACCGAACAAACTATTATTATACAATTTATATAAATCCATACTAAATTTATCTGTAGCCTCTGTCCGCTTCTTATTATTCAAATTAATAAAGTCTTTTAATACAGCGACCTGCGTAAACGTTAGCACTCTGTGGATTTTTTCTAATTTAACACCTAATTTCAATGCTTGCCTCAAATTTCTGAAATGCATTACATAATTTTTTTTATCAAGCAGAGTACCCATTAGCTTTTTATTATTATTAATTTGTAAACTTTCCATGCATGGTGGAAACGAATCCAAATATTGATGCAATTCCTCAGGAATGCTTAAATCAACTTCTAAAATTAACCCTGCCTCACCATCACAGTCAAAAGTCTCAATATCTAAATTGTTCACTTCTTCCTGATCATACCATCGAAAATCGGAAACGGGTAACTTCTCACACATGGCATATCCATAGAGATTATTCACATCTAAATATATAATGTAGGATGATGGTTTACTATAATCAAAACCGTCAATGAACATGTTGTTTGCGGTAGTTAGACGACGTGATGAGGCAGAGTAACCGCCCCTAATAGATGACTTTAGAAAGCTTAGCATATCAATGTCAGTTAATAACTCTAATTTTACCTGAGTAAATTTGAGGAAAGCATCGAAAGAATAACCCGGAAGGCTATAGTACCTACAACAATCCAAACCATAAGTGTCATAGGACACTTTTCTAAATTGTAAATAAATGTCCGCAAGTAATAAAACATCAATTTGGAGATAGAGCATACTATACGATTCAATAGTGCTACATTTAAAGTGTTTAAAGATATTTTGAGCTCTGGCATAATCCTCATCCGAAATGGGTTCATTTTTTAGTGAATTGTAAAAAGCTTCCCGTGGAGGTAAAGAAGTCATTTTTAAATCATCCAAGCATTTAATAGCATCATATGGGAAAGAGCATTTATTCGTTAATAATTTAGCATCCTCATCATTAGGGAAATGCTTCCTCAATTCAATACATTGATTGAAATTTAAATTTTTAGATAATGTATCAAGACTGGATGCCATAAACCGATAACTATCAAGGAAGCGCATTTGAAAATTAACCATAGTACCATCATCTAGGCGAACTTTCATATGCTTGCTTAGACAAATAAAGCGTTCCTTATTTTCAGGAATACATTCTATTGTCTCCTTATCATAGTCTAATTCATGAATGATAAAGTGCATATCATAACCAGATGCATTATGAAAATAGATCGGTAAATATTTCCCATATTGATACTGTAAATTACATGTATAACAAGCCAACCCCCTCGGTTCACCAGTCATATGATCATGATCAAAATGGATATCTATACCCTCTAAACTCGATTTACATATATGACAATGTTTGGATGAATAAAATTGATTTTTTTCCTCTTCGCTTAGCTGTCTCATTGGAATATTTTTCTTCAAAATTTTACATATTTTAGTTGCCTGCTCGTGTAGGGATTTTAAGAAATGTTTAACTGCGTCCTCTCCGCAATATGAAAAATAGCCCGAGAGTGAATCATCGAAAATACATTTAACATAAAATCCATATGAGAAAATGAAATGTTTCTGAATCATGCGAGTATAGCTAGAAGTTGAAGTTTGTTCACATCCAGCTATCGGTTCTAAATATGATTCAAAATCTGCAAATACTACAAAAGGTAGCATCAGTTGATTATCAAAATTAGAAAATTGAAGTATATTTCCGCGTGCATCAGGGATAAATTTACACTTCCGAGCTTTATCCTCGGGCATTCTTACAACACGACGCACACAATCGCGGTCTTGATGCTTCTTAAATGCAGATTCAAGAGTGAAATAATTGAGACAACCATCGCATAGTAATTTTTTCCTACGATTCTTACTAATCTGCGAGGATACTAATTTTGACAAGTCTTTAATATAGCAATAATGACCGTGTTCGCTCCCATTATTATCGATAAATAATAAATTGACATGATTAATTTTTTTATTCTTAGCGTAACGAATGGGACCGACAAGAGAGTGTTTCCCATTTCTTCCCTCCAATGCAAATACATTTATAGATATAGTAGGGTTAAGCCTCTCAAATTTATCAATTTCCTTGAGGGTAATAGGAAAAGTAAGTCCCTCAATATTCAATATAGTTTTAAAATATGGATATGAGCTAGTTCTATCCACATGAACAGTCGCAGGCCTTAAAGCGGCTACAATAGACCAGCAGAAACAAAACTTATCTCTATTCTTAATATTAATTACAGCTAACTTATTACTAATATCTCTAGGAAGCGGAATATAGCTCAAACCGGGGAAGAATTGACATTTGTTAATACTGAGCTCTAAATATAAAATATTAACAAGTGTCCATCCTGATTTTACAGTTTGAAATTCATCCGCCTGCTCACAAATTGATAACATAAACCTATTATAAATATTATCAAAGTCATTTTGTAAATGAATTATTTCATTCTTTGTATTGAAAGTCTTCACACTTTCTTCATATGATGAGGGGTGGAGATAGGTGGCGAATAATATAACATTACACTTAATACACTTGAACTGTTGCAGCTGTTTTTGTACCATTAATTCCACATCCGATTGAATCTCACGTAAAAAATCTTCCGGAGTTTTAAATTCCTTAAGATTTAGATTCTTGATATGATACGTCTGTAACCTATTTTTGAAACAGGTCTTTACTTGTTCAATTCTTTCACTTACGATTGTCTTTTCACAATTGAGTCGATGAGCTGCTGATTTGAGATGACCTGCATAGTTGACGGTCTGCACGTACAAATCGCATTCTTCACAGCGTTTCCTCTTTTGTAAATCGCGTGATTGAATTGAAGTAGACGCCATCGCTTTAGAACGTTTGAGATACGACTGAAAAGAAAAATACAATTTATACTCGTCTAATCACGTACAAAGCATAGTGAAGCTCAGCGTTACTTGAGCCAGATCATTGACCTCAAAACTGGTTTCAACTTGCAATATGCAATAGATGAACATGAGAGTCGACTCCCACTCCTGTCTCAGATCGGTGAACTCAAAACTAGTTTTAGATATAAAACGCATCCCACTAGCTTCACTCGAGTGGATATAAACTGTCTTCGTTCGTCTCAATCGACTAGATCTCCGATCTAACTGGACAAGAGTTAACGTTAAGTGAGTCTTATTTTTATCTGTCTCGCATACTTTCATATTTTACAATGGATGCAGCATCATACATCAACGGGTTGACATGGACTGATGATAGTGAAAATATTTTCAGCAACGAGTCAAACTTTAAATTAAATAAAAAGAAGCGAAAAACCCCAATTGTCAAATTAATCGATTGGAGTGCTGATAGCGATCCTGAACTTCCAGCGGCGAAAATCACACAGCTAAGTGATAATACTCGCTTTTTTATGGAAGCACCTATGCAGTCAGGTAGCGAATACCTTATAAAACTTGAAGTGTATAAGACTGAAGACATCGCTAACGAGAAGCCAATGAACTATTGGAAAAAATCCACTTTTCGAGGGACGGTTGGAGTAACTTCTGAAGATGATGAGTACAATTTGGCTATCAAGTTAGCTAATATGCTCAGCGCAAGAGTTTCTACTCAAGACGGGGTGAGGAAGAAAGCGATGAAACAAAGTATGCAATGAGTAGATCTTGGAATGAAACATATATTAGTTATAATTTTTTAATTAAAAAAAATATGATAATCTAAAACATTTTTTATTATTATACAACTTTATCCTTCTTTAAATTTTTCAACTAAATATATATTCGAGTATATATTTCTTATTATGATCAATTATACTATTTTTGGTCGAGTTTAGAAGTATTCATTGAAATGTGTAATACGGTCTCCTGAATTTCATCTATGAAATTCACACAATCGAGTTGGAATGACTTTGTATTATCACAAGGTATCTCACAGCGAAAGCCGTAATGCTTAGTGTTCTTACAAGAACAATGCCATCCTGGCTTAGAAGAAATTATCGTGCATATACCACCGTTATAACAGGTATTGCTATCGCACCCATTCTCATTTTTAGGACTAATTGAACTATTGACTGATTTACGAGTCGGAACATCTATACATGGATACTGGAATGACTTTTCATTATTACAAGGTATCTGACATCTGAACCCGTAAAATCCCGTTTGTTCACAAGAGCATCTCCATCCGGGTTTTGAAGAAATTTGACTACATTGACCCCCATTCAAACAGGAGTTAGGGTCGCAGGAGTAAGTCGCCTCGATTACAAGCATGATGATGATTAATAGCTTCATTATGAGTGATCGAAATTCTTTCTTATTCAATGCTTTTATACTCGAATTATATTTGGAAGCGTTCTAAACATAAGGTATTATATATCTGTTCTAAACAGGAGATGTAGTGAAATAACCTTAGTTTTTATCTTTCCATATCTCCTTCATAATCGAATCAACCTCATGCCGCTCCTCTCTAGATAAATGAGGATTGACCCATTTCACGGTTATGTAATCTAAAATCCCGCTAAGACGTTCCTCAATCCTTTCTTGTTTAGCGGAATAAGTTAATTGCATTTCAACCCCCTTTTCGTGAATCGAAATTGACTCCCTCTTGATTTTGAAAATATGTATCAGCAAAAGGACGAGCTGATTTGTATTTATCATAGATTCGTCTTTTAACTCGATCAACCATACGCTCGGAATTTCCATCGGAGAGCTCATGTTCTCGTTTGCGGAGAGGATTTTCTGATAGATGTTGGGTGAGACTCGTTTGTAATCGATTACCTTTTCTGAAAAAAAAAATATATAGTTCGCATAAAAAAAATATGAGAGGGTCATCCTATTATATCTGTTCTAAACAGGACATGTAGTGAAATAAACAGGAGAATGTTACGTTAAAATCATAATCATTCTAATATGTTGATATTTGATAGCGTTGTAAACATAACGTATTGTATATCCGTTCTAGACAGGATATTTGCTGGCCTTCTAAACATAACGTATTATATATCTGTTCTAAACAGGACATGTAGTGAAATAAACTGGAGAATGTTACGTTAGTCAAAATAGGGTGATATTCGGTAGCCTTCTAAAGATGACATATTAAACATACATATTTTAGAGCTCTATTTTGAGGATAAAAACATTATTAAATTCAATCATCAGCGCATTCAAAGCTTCAATTCTAGCGACTGTGGACGTTTTTTAAACTTAAAATGGAACAAGACGATGAAGATGTTTGCGGGAGGTATTCGATGCAGGCTCGTTCGCACAAATACACTCATGGCAAGCTAGTGTTTGAAGACAGTGGAGTTGATTTGAATGTAAGAGTTTGCAACAACTGTCATGATGAAAATGAGAATGTAGATATAGATAGATGTGTTATTTGTATGATTCCGCTTACTCCGCTTCCAGATTTTGATGAAGATGAATGTGACTAATGTAATATACTCATATATTACAGAATCAGGGAAGAAATAAACAGATGAAAAATATTCATTTCGAATTAATCATTTTTTTTAATCATTTCCGTATAAGCGTTCCCACTCCTCTAGATTAACATTTCTACTTATTTCAATTAAATCTACATTACAAATTTTACATTTCAATCCTCCTAGACTTCGCTCCACTCTTAGTTTATAATCTTCCGCCTCTTCTATGCTTATAAATTCTTTCCTCTGCTCTACTAATAGATTAAAACATCTCCACCTCAATGTTGTCATTTCATCAATATATTCTTCTTCATTGTTACCCATTTCACACCTATCGCATAGATAAATATTGAATAAGCTTAAGGAGTATGTACTCATTTTTTTGAAATAAGATATAATCCAATCTTGCGTAAGGAGGGACAGATTTATTTTTCACGCCTTGAATAATTATCGACTGTAATAGAGAGAAATTGAAATGTTAAAAAGCACTCTCATCAATAACGAAGTAAATGTTAACTTATTATATATTCTAATATAATCACTTGTCTAAATTAATTTTCAAATTAAAAAAAAAAACAAAAATATATATACCTTAGCTCGTTCTATTGATCACTTCTCGATGAGGCGAGGAGTACGTTCTAGTGATGGATCGCTGACGGGGTGATGAGATGTCAATGGTAAGGTAGGTCTATAGTAGATACTTCCAATGTATGTATGATGGATAAAATTAATATGAGAATGTAAGTTGACTTTATAAATTTATTAAAAAAAAAAACAAAAAAAAATAGTACATTATCACTCTTCATATGTTAAGAACTCTATTAACGGATCGTTACAAGTATCACATTTTAAACTGTGTCTAAACTGTAAATACTCTTTAAAAATTTGGAAGAAATTAGGGTCCTCTTCGGACAAGAGTCCTTGGAGATAATTATAAAGTGTCTCGGATTCCGTTACCTCATCATCACTATAGAGATCAACGTCACACGAATCACAAAATTTATGAGTGAGAGGGAGTTTGAGAGATAAATTTAATCGTTGAGTGCTATTTCTAGTATATTTCGATATTACGAAAGTAATTGAATTATTATCTACCAAAGTATCGAACTCATTCGGCCAAGTAAAATAATAATTTAAAGTTTCCACTGAAACGTTAATAAATGCAGAGTGTAATATGTTTATAAAGCCAACATTGGGAATACTCACTTCACCGATGGATGATGAAGATGAATTGTCATTTAAGTTTAATGAATCGTTCTCGTCATTAAACATCCTCAGAGCATCGTAATATTGAAGACGTTCAAAGGTAAGCTGTTCGCTAGAGGATGATGATTCATCATCATCGAAATATGATAAATCATCGGAATCTATCTCCTCAACGAATTCTTCCAAAATTATCGGATTAAATGCATCATCATCGGTGTAGCGAGGTTTTACAATCACTCTCGAATTTTTAATAAATAAAATATTTAAAATGAAAAAAAACATTATAACAATTTGACTCACTGTATAGGTTACTTCAAAAAAGTTTAGATTGTCTCTTGAGTGATTATTATTTTCGTTTGGGGAATGAGAATGCTTTTTCTGAAAAAAAAAATTATACAGTCAGCATATAACAGACAGAAAAAAATATCATCGGAAATAGAATTTAACAACTCGATTGCTCTCTCGATCGAAGTATATACGTTAGTATCAGATGCACAGACAGAAAAAATTATCATCAGAAATAGAATTTAACAACTCGACTGCTCTCCCGATCGAACTATATACGTTAGTATCAGATGCACAGACAGAAAAAAATTATCATCGGAAATAGAATTTAACAACTCGATTGCTCTCTCGATCGAAGTATATACGTTAGTATCAGATGCACAGACAGAAAAAAATTATCATCGGAAATAGAATTTAACAACTCGATTGCTCTCTCGATCGAAGTATATACGTTAGTATCAGATGCACAGACAGAAAAAATTATCATCAGAAATAGAATTTAACAACTCGACTGCTCTCCCGATCGAACTATATACGTTAGTATCAGATGCACAGACAGAAAAAAATTATCATCGGAAATAGAATTTAACAACTCGATTGCTCTCTCGATCGAAGTATATACATTAGTATCAGATGCACAGACAGAAAAAAATTATCATCGGAAATAGAATTTAACAACTCGATTGCTCTCTCGATTGAAGTATATACGTTAGTATCAGATGCACAGACAGAAAAAATTATCATCGGAAATAGAATTTAACAACTCGACTGCTCTCTCGATCGAAGTATATACGTTAGTATCAGATGCACAGACAGAAAAAATTATCATCAGAAATAGAATTTAACAACTCGACTGCTCTCCCGATCGAACTATATACGTTAGTATCAGATGCACAGACAGAAAAAAATTATCATCGGAAATAGAATTTAACAACTCGATTGCTCTCTCGATCGAAGTATATACGTTAGTATCAGATGCACAGACAGAAAAAAATTATCATCGGAAATAGAATTTAACAACTCGATTGCTCTCTCGATCGAAGTATATACGTTAGTATCAGATGCACAGACAGAAAAAATTATCATCGGAAATAGAATTTAACAACTCGACTGCTCTCCCGATCGAACTATATACGTTAGTATCAGATGCACAGACAGAAAAAAATTATCATCGGAAATAGAATTTAACAACTCGATTGCTCTCTCGATCGAAGTATATACGTTAGTATCAGATGCACAGACAGAAAAAAATTATCATCGGAAATAGAATTTAACAACTCGATTGCTCTCTCGATCGAAGTATATACGTTAGTATCAGATGCACAGACAGAAAAAATTATCATCGGAAATAGAATTTAACAACTCGACTGCTCTCCCGATCGAACTATATACGTTAGTATCAGATGCACAGACAGAAAAAATTATCATCGGAAATAGAATTTAACAACTCGATTGCTCTCTCGATCGAAGTATATACGTTAGTATGAATAGTAATAAAAGCAATTTGTTGATTATGGGGGATACAAATATAGACGTGTCTGATAAAAATGACTTCGTGTCACAAAAATACCTCAATATGTTAGCATCTCACGGACTAGATCCTGCATAGATCATATATTTGTTAGGTATTTGAAGGCTGAGTTATATTCAGGTATTATACAAATAAACATTTCAGATCATTACATGGTCACACTGTAAATAGTACAAAAAAAAAACCAAATAAAAACAAAACAGTTTGAAGAATTTCACAGGTTGAAAGAAAATATTATAAACAAATCGCTTAAAGAAACTGAATGGAGTAATTTTCTGAACGACACTAATAACGATGAAATTAAATGTCCAGATATTTTGTACAATAAAATAAAAAATACATTTAAAAACATATATGAAAAATAGTGTAATAACTCAGACTAAAAATAATAAAAAAAAAAAGAATAAAAAAAATCGTGGATTACGTTGGAAATTATATCATTAATGAACGAATAAGACATAATTTTCAAAAAATGGAAAAGCTCTCCTGGAAAATGTGGAATATTAAAATAAATATAAATATTTGCGGAATAAAATCATTACAAATACAATATGCCAAAAACGATTATTTTAGAGAAGAAATATTTCACGCAAATTGCAATATGAAAAAAAAAATTTGGTCTATAATAAATAATTTAATCGGAAAACCAAACAAAAATATCGACGAGACAATAATGCGTTACATGGACTGAAATCAAAGTGATATCGAAATTGCTAATACCTTCGTAAAATACTACGCGGATACAAACAATATAGAAACATGTTATTCTCTGCTAGAAGTAGATAGTTTCAATAAAAATCTAAACTCTACCCGCGATGAAGACGCGAATTCTATCTGTATTAGATAAAATTATCGAGTCATATGTAGGGAACCAAAATTCAGAATTACTTTAAAAACAACTAAGTGATTTCCAAAAATCAATTCGACTTTCTGAAAGGAAAAAATACCTCAAGTCTACTTTTAAACTGCGCGAATGTAATTAATATGGCATTAAACAATAAAAATTACGCACCTGGTTACCAGCAGATAAGCCTCGGGCTTAGCTGGTACATAAAATAAAATAATTGAAAATTTAATGAATAAACTAATAAAATAATAAATGAGATGCACAGACAATAAAATAACATTATAATAATTTGACTCACTGTATAGGTTACTTCAAAAAAGTTTAGATTGTCTCTTGAGTGATTATTATTCTCGTTTGGGGAATGAGAATGCTTTTTCTGAAAAAAAAATTATACAGTCAGCATATAACAGACAAAAAAATTATCATCAGAAATGAAATTTAATAACTCGATTGCTCTCTCGATCGAACTATATACGGTAGTATGAGATGGTAATCGTCTAAATAACATATGCTTCAGTGCCGATGGTTGAGAACAAAGAAACTAATATCAATTATGTGATTCTTGAAGTATCATATTTTTAAAGTATATTTAAAATGTAGCTATAATTATTATAGAATTATTTAGTCTCAATGAAGCGAGAGTTCATACCCCATTCTCAAATTATTAAAAAGTATTGTAACTTACCGCTTCAAATTGCTTCGATATTTTCTTTGCTTGTATCTGTATTAAATACACTTGTGGCTAGACGAGTGGACAACGATTCTCGAAGAAAAGTAAGTGAATTCAATTGAAGAGGTATGCTCTTTTATATCCAACAATTGAAGGATATTGTATTATAAGGGTGGGAATATAGTGGAGAAGTATCACCTATTTTTTATATATTTTTTTTTTAAATATTACTATGAGAAAAGAAGTCGATTTCAATACACTCGTTGCAAGCTAGTGTTTGTAAATATAGATATGATTGCGTCTAATCTGCAAACTGAGAAGGGATGTTTTGTAAACTTTTCCTAGTTCTAATGAAAGAGAATTGGTTAGAAATGCATTTTATTATGCTGACGGAGCAGTTCAATGCATCTATTGTCAGTTTTAAATTTGAACCGCTTTTAGTTGAAGTTTTTTGTATGAAACCGCTCAGTCCGAATTCAAATTTTTATGGAGGTGAATAAACTTGATAAATAAAAAAACATATTTTTTTAAAAATTCTTTTTTTATTCAATCTGTCTAATTAGAAACTCATACATAATACAAGCGTTATTTAAGGCACATGCGCCACGTCTTCTCCTATGAAGATCACATTTTTTAAAAATCCAGTTAATTTTGCGGAGAGACGGATAATCACCAATGTCTTCAAGGTTGATAATTTTCAATTCGGGCATCAGCTTTTGAAGCAACCTCTTCTTCTCCAATCCTTTGACGAAAATTCTCTGTATCCCTATTAGTAGAGTCGATATATAACTTTCCAATTCATCGTAGGGAATAGTGCCATCAGAATGCTTCAAATTGTGATAGTTGCGAGTTAACCATTTGTTTGTTGATACAACTTGTTGTTGGATAAACGGCGGAGATTGAAAAATCGAGACATGTTCCAAATTTGAAGATTTAATTGCAATTTCTTTTATAAAATTGGTTTTAAGGTCAGTTTTGAGACATTGAAAATCTAGAACTATACAGCCAACCATTATGTAATCAAGTTAATGAGTGAATGATACATATTCCCCAAAAGAAAGATGAGAGTATGTTTTAATCCTTAGAGTGTTACAATGTAAGATCAGATGCGGGGGTGTAAACGAGAGAACATAACTTAACTTCCTCGGATACACATTAAATACGGAGGAGTTGGAATATTCCAGAGACGTAGGATATGCAATGCATAAGAGTGCAATGTTTTTTTAAAAAATTTAGCTGTTTTATAAATTCAGAATTAAAATAGAAGTCTATTTGAGAGTTGAGAGCTCTCTAGCAATCGGTTAATTTGACAACTGGAGTTATTAGTTTCTCTTCATTTAATATTCCCATTAGAAATGTAACCTACTTGAGTTATAGGTTGAAGTTAAAACATTGTCTTTTCTATAGCTTTAATAATTCAGGATAAGGTGTAATTATCATCACTTACAAGAAATCCGTTATCTAATTATAATGTGTTCAAATCATTCGGGTACTTGTTTTAATGCTTTCGTAAAAAATAAGATCCTACGTCAATGGAATTCGATTTTCTGCCTCAACAGTCAGTTCTCGGTTAAAAAACAGCATATGGTTAAAAAGTGAATATTACTCGTTCCGATCGTGTCTTTAAAATTATTGCCAGCTCGAAAAAAAAACCGTATGCTGTATTTTTTCGATTTCATTCGGTAAGGAATCTCATTCGACGAGTGTCAAACTGCTTGTAATGAGATTCAAATGTGTGGTCAATGGAGCTCTTCGGAAACTTTAATATTGTATAATTTATTTCTACATAAATAAAATGAAAGCAAACATAATATTGAATATAGAAAAAACAGGAAATCAGAATTATGCCGAGCGAAAACACGCTTTACTATAATAATAATTCTTAAACGAGACTCTTGACTATTTGAATCGCACAATGACATAAATTATGCTAATGAGATAATTGTATCGATAATTAGAATATTTAATATATAGTCTAATTAATAAAATACCTCTAGAAGTTTGATAAATGAAAAAGGAAAATCTTTAATAAAACTCGAACTAAAATAATTTACGGGAAAAAACATACTACCAACAAAGCAAATATAATTTAAATCAAATTTTAGTCGAAATCGTTGTAATGCTTGGAATATAATCTTATTTTATTCCTGTCGAAGTCATCTATTAGCATTATTCCATACTTCAAACTGATCAACTTATGTGATACAAGTTTTTCAAACCTGTATCATCCCGATTAATCCTAAATAAGATAGTTGAGCTCCTGGAATAATGAGATTAAAAATCATTTCAATACTGACTAATTATTTGCAACATTGGAGGGATCTGAGTGTGGGAACTTTTTGATTTTCTATACAAATATGTCTGATTGGCTCCGCCGCTTGACTTCACTGGTTTATAGTATACATATAAAAGTACTGGTCGCATTCGATACAACTTAACTTCGGTACACTTTGCTAGAACATTTAACATATCACTTGTTCGGAATTATAGAAAAAATATTATATTAAAACGAAAGCATATGAATTTTTTTGATAGTACATTTATGAAATATAAATAAAATCAAATGTATATTCTTTATTTTATCGACTTTAATGATATAAGTAAGTTTAATCGGCTAAGTCATAATCAGAAGAAAGAGTTCACTAGTCCCAAAATTGGATCAAAATATTACGATTATCTATTAAAGCAAATTCCATCGAAAATAGTTTTTTTTCTCAATGGGAGGAAACACAAAAAAAATTCTCGTAAACATTGATTTTGATGAGTTCATTCATAATAAGAAATATTTTTATGATAACGTTGTAAATTGGAGAGAGCATTTGTATGAAGGTTCTGATCATCTTCACGCTTTGATATCATGTTTCATTTACGATTAAAAAAAAAAACCTGAGTGAATTCCTTATGATTTTTTTTTTTAATTAATTTATTCATTGACAGTAATTTAAACATTAATTTACATAATTCAATTTTTTCTCGATTCACTCACCTAAAAATATAGATTTATTTTTTCATCTGGTTAAAATGGGTATTTAAAATTCTAAGAGTACAAATTTTTGAGACTTAAAAAATGTTTTTTTCCACACCAGTGGCTAGGATATGCCCATACCTCGATTATTTCTGTGTTCTTAAAAATTCTAAAACTTTACAAATCTAAATAATAATTAATATCAGACAATATAATATTAAAGTTTGAAATCCTTAATAACTTTGTTAAAAAAAAATGTTTCTACTAAGGTTGTCACTATTAATATTATAATTGCTATATTATTTTTTTCCCATGGAAATAAAGCCACATGTTTATAAATTTGATGTGACCTATAAGAATAAAATTAGTCTAAATCCCTGTAAATATTTTGACTATTTTTATCTCGATTCATTCACCTACAAAATATTCGATTGAGAGAGCCCGTGTGAAAAACAGCACACTCGCACGGCAAACGACGGAATTACGTTTCCTGATCCGCTAGGTGGCGTCATCGAGTGGTGAACGGTTCTCGGCTAAGTAAAAATTATCGGTGGGAAATAGTCGCTCGAGAGCGTGGATGTATTCCCGGACAATGAAAACACATAGGACATGGTGCAATAACAACAAACTAAGTTATTTCAATAATTTATTTTCTTTTTATACAATTTCATGGATGAACTACAATCACATACCATCACTTCTATCGGTAAACGTTTCCACCTCAATTCTCGAGAGTCTCCGTTCACAAATTGCACAATTATCAATACGAGTTTCTTTCAAAGGAATGTCATGATAGCAAAAGTTGCATACGAACATATCCTTTACTCTCGTGATTCCTTTCTTTCCTAAAATCAGCATGTGCATGATTGGTTGATCGAGCTTCGAATCCCTTGGATGACAGCTCATTGAATACCCTCCGCAAACATCTTCACCGATTTGTTCCATCTTGAGTTAAAAACTTTAGACATAGGCGTCCACACTCGCTCGAATTAAAGCTTCGAATGCGTTGATGATTGTATTTAATAACGTTTTTATCTCCAAAGTATCGAATCAGCTCTAAAGAAGGCTTGAGATTTCCATACGAGTCAAAGTACTCTATAATCTCACCCTCCTTTCTGTAACATACCAGCGTGTAAATAATATGTTTATTGTGAGTACTTTAAATAGCGCCTTTACTAATCCTTTCAAAAATTTGGTGTGATCTATAAATTATTCCATATCCCTGTAAATATTTTGACTATTTTTTTCTCGATTCACTCACCTACAAATATTCGATCGAGAGAGTCCGTGCGAAAAACAGCGCACTCGCGCGGCGAACGATGGAATCACGTTTCCCAGGTAGCGTCATCGAGTGGTGTACGGTTATCGGCTAAGTAGCTTCACTGCTCTTATCCCGGCGTGTAAATAATATATTTATTGTGGGTACTTTAAATAGCGCCTTTATCCTTCTTTGTAATATTATGCTATGTGGGTGACTTAGTTAAAGCCCCATTCGGCTCGACTCGGATCCGAGGTTCGAGCCTCAGCGATGTAGCGAAAAAAAAGGTGAGTCATCAGAGATCAGAGTGAGATGGTGTAGGCCGTCTCCCTCGCACTGACGTCAGAGTGAGATGGTGTAGGCCGTCTCACTCGCACTGACGTCAGAGGTAGGTACAAACATCAGAGACCGTAAGTACAAACGTTCAGTAGGTATATTATTAGCAAGGGGTTACTTGAGGTCATTGTGGTCTCATTGTCCCTATTATTATCTACTGAATTTAATGAAAATCTATTTGCTTTTTATTTGTTCACGCGTTTTATATTATGGTATTGTTATAAACTTTATTGCTTTTTGTAGCTGTTAATTTCCTAAAACCTACATAAAGGAATCTATTTAGCTCATCAGAGTTGGCACTTTTTGAAGGGTTACTTCTTTGCGCCCGTTGTACTTACTCATTGGGATGGGATGTTGGTCGAGAAAACGCGTCACGCGTTAGGAGTAAAACCCGTAGAGTGCCTTTTTGTTTGTGAGTTTTTTCGTATATTCGTATACTATCGTATAATTTTTGAAAAAAAAATCCCAGGAGCCATCGATGCTGTATTTAGTAGATATCTTGAAAAGTTTGAATCTAAAATATTTGCTATTTACTTTGGTTATAATAAACCGATTGTGTCTTTCTTGGAATAAAGTACGATTTCTAATAACCAATATGAAAGAATGTATATAGAAGAAATTATTGGTATAGTAATATCCGAACTATAAATGATTACATATGGAAATGCAAATATATATAAATAAAAATATTAGTATTGTATGTATGTATATAGTCTAATTTCTCAAATATGCATGAGCTCTATTAGTATACTCATTACGTATTTTATTTTTATTTTAATCCTACTATATATTTAGACATATTTGTCTGGACATAAACATTCTATGCGACAACATTGTATATATATTTTAATTTATTTTCTTACAAATATACATTTCGTATTTCTCTATAGGTGCATTGACGGGTTGACATTCTCAGTTGTAGCACAATAAAACACTGCCTTCCTTAGTAAAGAAGGCAGGGCACAAAATGTAGCAGTGCTAATCGCTCTTATAATATTCATTTAAAACTGTGATTTCTACTACTGCATTTATATTTTTTTTGTCAAATTAATTATGTACAATTAATAAATAAATAAAAATAAAATAAATAAAAAAACATTTTTATTTAATTTTCAGACCCAATTTTTTTATATTTGTCTAGTTAGGGAGGTAGGAAATATCTACACAATGCAACAGTCGCTTAGCACTTTAATTAAGCTATTTAATAATACTTATGTTACAAAGTTATATTGTAAGTTGTAAGAGTTCAATAAATAAATAAATATCATTTCAAATCAACGGCGATACAAGCGATTCAGTTGATTTTAAAATTCAAAACAATAGAGCGATTTATTCAAGACGCGGCTAAAACCACAGACAAGTATTTGAAATTATAATTTAAATGTGAAATTTTAAAGGCATTGAACTTTTGTCTCGAGTTGCGAATAAAGCGATATTTTATTATAATAAAGTAATTATCCGCTATGTTATGGTTATGTTTTTAAGTAGCATTTATTATATTAGCGTAATTAATCCTCGACTATGAAATATAATTCTTTAAACATTACTACATCAAACCATTCGTGAATAATGTTATTGCTTTAACATGTACCCAGACCTAGATATTTTATCTATTACGATTCTTTTCAATATAACTTTTGTCCAACAAGTTTTCTCACAATATTCGCGCGCGGGAAACTACCCGTCATACACTTTCGTCAATACATTTGTAGGTACGGTTACTGGGTCGCGAGTTGTAACGCCGCTTTTGTCATTTTAAACCAGCGTTTTGCTTTATTTACAAAGTTAGACCCTGCGGGCGGCGGTGAAGACCCTTCGGATGGGCGCTTCGCATGATCTCTGCGTAAGGGTGCGGGACCAATAATTGACGAGTCAATATTATAGGGGTGTGCTTACTTACACGAGTGTTTAATTATCAGTAGGTATTCATGATCCTTGTTACCGTTTAGAGTGGTAATGACATAATAATATTATTTATTTCATTGAGGATTGTTAACGTTAACTAACATGTTATAACTTTATAACACGTTTGACATAATATTCGTACTTACATAGTATTAATTAGTAATTAATACTTGTAGCAGGGCGATATAACCGCAAAAGGTTTGCCATACCTAATCGAAAATATAAACAAATAAGTGGTTAAACTTTTCTTAAGTTCGTGAGTTAATTGTATTTTATTCATAACATTTTATTTGATAATAAACAAAATAATAACAAACAGGTGGAGGACAGGACTAAGGTGGATGAAGAAGATTATTATAGTGTTAATAGTACTCGTATATGTGAAATGATATAAAATAGTTTCACAGACAGAGTTATTGTAATAGTAAAAAATTATGCTTAGTACTAGGTACTTAGCGTGTAAAATCAGCCGAAATTAGCTCGTTTGGGTCAATGAAGGCCCTATTTACTAATTGAGTCAGCTTTAAAACATCTTAGTTCGAATTAATTCATTTTTTCCAGTAAGAAAGCGTTGCAATTTTGAATATTAAAATCTCAAAAAAATATATAAGCATTCAGGACAATTTGACTTCTTATTTGATCGAATGATCGATTTACTTTCACCGCGTTTGGTACCACTACTCGATATTAAATCAAACGATTTATAAACTGTAAAGGGCCGACAGTCGTCTGGGTGAATTTTATTATAAATAAAAATGGTTGCCGGTGGAACTGGCAAGCCTACGTGACAAAATGGTGACCATAGAGCATTCATCCTCGGTTCTTTCTCTCTCGCTTTTTATAGCCAGCAGCTAGTCTAGTTCGGTCGGCCCGCATTTCTCACGGTAGTCAAGCCATTACATGCCAGTGCCCATGTCGGCAAATTATCGATAGATACCTACAGTTTAGTTGGATGGGGTAACGAATCTTCACGAACGACAATCGTTTATTTCCTCCCACCATTTGATTTGATTTTTAGTTATACGTAGAGTAATATATAAGGAAAATAGCAAATGTTTTTTGCTGTTATTTTGACATGACATTGAACGTGACCGAATGACAAATTTTAAATGTTTTATATTTTTTAGAAATGTACTTAATATGTTTAAAAGGATTGAGGAACTAATCGTAATAAAAAATAGTGTTTAAATTGCAAAGAAGCACCAGTACCTAACAGGCTAATTCATCTTTAATTTAGTAATATTTGTATAATCATGGAAATTATCCTACCATTCATCAATCCAAGCCGCTGATCCCTCAGAAGTTCCTGCAGAAGCGATGGACACTCTTTTTCCATAACACAACAAAACTCATTAAATTTTGTCAGACTTTGTTTACCGATAATATCAATAAAAAACTCACACTTCTTTTCACAATCAGTCACATTAGACATGTACTCTTCATCGTCGGTAGTTATAACGCCACTTTTTACTAAAGACGGTAATAAATTCGTGTCATTTATTTTATCTAATATCGTAGTCCTATACCGTAACAATAAATCACTCACACTTCCGTTACCCGCCATCATTCAATTCAACTGAAATGAAAACATGCGTAAAGTGTGATGCGAGCGAGTAAAACAAAAACGTACGGTATGTTGAAACTTCAGAGCGGTTTCCTGTCAAAACAGCGGCAGAAAAGTCTACGGTAAACTGGGGTTGGTATTTTCTCCTAAAGTATGTTTTTTGCAGTCAAAATTAGGTTTTCTAAAATATAGAAAATATTTCTTTAAGTTATAAATCATTGGAATAACCTATTTAAATAAATATAATGTTAACGTTTGAGTTAATTAGGCCCATTTGATCAAGCCACATTTGGTCACTAACAAATAAATAAAAATATTGGAAATAACTAGCTTATTTTAAGCATTTTCTAATAACCCTAACTCGTAGCGGCAAATCTTATAACGATATTGTGATTGCAACATTTGATAAAATTTAACCAGGCATATTCTATAGGTCACAAGCACGGAGATATGGAGATAACCCTACTGTGTGTATGTATTACGCGTATGCGAATCATAGGCTTTCAATAAATTACACGCATACTTTATACTAACTTCATTTACTTATATATTTTATTGCGAGAGATTTTTTTTGGATCTTTAGCCTTTAGGTTAATTTGCGGCCTAATAAATAAATATTTTAAAAGCCTCGGTAGATATTGGGTTTTATTTTTTTTCACATTTGTAAACTAGGAAATTAGGTAATACCAGTAATGAGTAACACAAGTAACCTTTTATAATACCTGGGTAATACCTGATACCTGATTATAATTATAATACCTGAGTGCAATAATATTTCATTTAAAAAAGTCAGTTTGATATTTTGATCATAGAAAAGTCAAACTTAGTTAGCAATCACAAAGAACGGGTGCAAACATTTTTGCCCAATATAAACCAGTTTATTCATTATGTACCTATATCTAGTACTTAAAATTATTTATACCAATCTTTGCATGTCAAAATTAGTTGAAAAATAGTGAAACTTAATGTTTATCTTAAACATCTTAATGTAAACATTAAGTTTTGTCTACCGGTCATCTTAATAATAGCTTTAGAACACCTTATAAATAAAACCATTTATTTATATATGATATTTAAATTAGTGAGCTGAGAAAAATCTTCCGAATACGTTAACGTTTATTTTAGTCGAGTCCACACGCGTCTTAAAAATTATTAATTTAAAAAATATATATATTACAATTACACGCGAAAGAAAAAATAAAAGAACGGGAAAATTCTCTACCACCAAGCTTTTCGTGCACCTTAACTTCCATCGTATTGTCGCTACGCAAACATTTATTTTATTATAAAAGTGAATGCTAAATTTGAATTGAAGTAAACTATATTAAAACTATAATTTAAATATATCATCGCAGATTGATATTGACTAAGCGATCACAGGTTCAGCAGTCCATTAATATATCCATCTTATAACATTTTCAATATTAGTATATATTAAAGTTTACGCCAATATTTTGTGTGTGTGTGTGTGTGCGTTTATGTATTTATCAAATAAAATATATTATTACAAATATAAGGTAAAATAAAAACCTTCAAAATACCTAAGGCCATGGAAAGAACGCTTTTTCTCAGTGGCTCTATTTACCCCAGGTTTTATTATAACCTCAAAATATTATTTAGTTTCTAACTGGCGAACTCAAAACAAACGTCAAACAAAAGGTGAAGGTGCATAATGTAAGTTGTATCTTGGTGCAATGATATAATAAAAGTTATGATAGCTATTTTAAAAAGATTTATTTTTAGTTGTTAATTAATTTTCGTATTAGTTTTGCGGTACATTCACACGAGATTTTATACTTGAAATGACAATATTCCGAAGTGCAAGTAAGTATGTCCGTCCTCATTTCAGATTAATTTCGTTTATTTTTAATTCACATTACGTGGTACTTTATGGACATTTGTTTAACTAGGCAGTGAATCTGGATCCGATTCCGACGGGGGTTCCAGCATAGCAAGCGCCAGTAGCGGAGTAAGATCAGCCAATGGAGGCAGCGAACGTTCTGGGTAAGTAGTTTTCAGGTAGCAGTAATTTATGAATAGGTTATTCCCTGACAGTGGAATATTACGAGTAAAACACTATAACTTGACAATAACGTAAACGTTCTTCACTGGCAATTATATACTTACCTTCTATAATAGAATTAATGTTGTCGTTTCGGAAGTGATCACACATTAAATATTGTTACTTTTAGCTTCTATACATTCATGTATAAAAAGCTACTATCCCCATCCTTTGGCCGTCTCTCTGTCCGTCTGTCCGTTGCAACTTTCAACTCGAAAAGTACAAATTGAAGTGCCCATAAATTGCTAAAATAGAATAGCCCAACTAATTAATAAAAATAATTAGGGGTAAAAAAGTATAATATTAAAATATGTTTAACAAATTTGTCTATATATATATAAAACTGAAATACTGTCCGTTGATAAGCGCATAACTCGAGAACGGCTGAACCGATTTGGCTATGTTTTTTAAAAATGTTTACAATAATTTGAATGAGGTTAAAAACTTAAAGTGATTTTATTTCTATTCCACATTTAAATTTTGTGTCATATTTAAATTCATCAGCGTCATTCAGCACTTTATTGCGCGCCGAAGGTGCCATTAAAGTCGTCTGCAGGGCCCTAATGCCGCAGGCACGAGTCGACGCACGCCAAAGGTGCCTGCAGGGCTTAGCTGAAGCCGGGGGGAAGCCCGGGTTAACAGCTAGTAATAAAATAAATTTTAAAAAATAATCTCAAATTTGGACCAAAATACAAAAAAAAGGAATATGAAATACAACAATTTAAGCTTTGATTATTTATATATAGAAACAAAAAATTGATTACAGAACTAAACTAGGAAATTTGTCCTTGGTTTTGTGCATAGGTATAGACAGCGTTGCAATTTTTTTGTTAAGTTATTAAAAAATGATTAGTTTGGTAGAAGTTAGTATTAAATAAATCAGAAATTCAGTAAATAGGTTTCACACTTCAAAATTTACAAAAAATAATGAAAACGGTGTTAAAATTTATGATGAATTATTAGAATGTCGTAATGTCAGGTATCACAGGCACAAGTAGTATGATGCTTGTAGGGCCTAACTGTAATAAATAATTTACTACTACTAAACCATGAAGCACTTGATATTATATGATAGCTATAGGGTGTCATAGCCATTCATAGCCATAATGTTTTTACAGTAATGCAGCAGCCCGTTCGGGTGGAAGCTCCCCACAGTCAGGGACAAGCAGTCCGCCAACCCGCAAATCCCGCTCGCGATCCAGCTCAGTAGCCTCAAAGCGATCGGGTAGTCGGTCTCAATCCGGTTCACGTTCTGGCAGCGCCACCTCAAACAAATCTGGTTCTCAACCGGTCTCTCCAAATAGGCGCAAGTCTGTCTCGGCCAGCCCCGAGGGATCACCAAGGAAAAGCAAGTCCCGATCGCCATCTAGATCTCCGTCAGCCGAATCCAACACCAACAGGAAATCTAGGTTAGTTTAAATATTAAATGTTTTCCATTTTGCCTATCCATAAGATACGAAAACAGATATGATGAAAATGAGACCTCAGCTCTTAACCTGTCACTAACACTCGTATGTTAGAGGTCTCAGAAAGTTCCGTCAATTGCCCAACACACATGAGCAAAGGTGACTTGGCCATTGATTTAATATTAAATTGTTGCGATATCGGGTGTTGGGACAAAAAAATAGATAGAAAAATCAATTAAATTATACATCATTTGAATCTATTCATCACTTCATCTTTAATATGAAAATAATCAGAAATAAAGTGTCAAAATGATACTCCTCCATTTTTAGATTTTTTCGCCTATAGCAATGGTCGTAGCTACGTATCTCTTGTTTTCTGTTGATTTTATAATAAATAAAGTGATTATAAGCTATTATGTTTTTTATATTACATAAATTATGTGACAATGTCTTATTCAAGTGTTTTTGTGCATCAACATATTACAAAATTGATGAAAAAAATCTTTTTATTTTACATAATCACAATAGTATCGACCATTGTTTCCAGATAATTCCTATGTTTTTATAAATTTTTATGTAAAAACATTTGGCAGAAGTATTTCTAATAAAATTTTATGACGAAACATTCACATAGGTATTGTAAAATGCTAAAATACTCCAATATGCTAAAATAATAAACATCGCATTCAATGAAGCCTGACAGATTTGTTAGCAATTTTTTTAATTTTTATAATTACCGTTAATTTTAGTGAGAAAAGAATTAAATAAGTATAATAAAGCGATAATAAAAATGAAATTTGATAGTTTTCATATGATAATTATTTAAAATTAATTATATCGGCACAAGTGACTGAGATCCCCTGTAAGTACCTATGGGGTTTTTGCTAGTTTATTCTCATGTAAACAGTATAAAATGCCTATAATTACTTTTATTTGATATCTAAAAACATAAATAAAAAATATGCAAGCGGCATCGTTTATTTTTAAGAGTATCAATAATATAAATTTGCAACTGTATTTTTTTTTAGTCTATTTGTATAATTAGTAATAAAACTATATTCTAGTGAATTTCACGGGGAGCATGCTGCAGGCGTGTGAAGTTGGTCGGGCAGCCCTCGGGTTAAGTCAGATGTTGACACTGTGTATTAAAACTATACTTTTGATTTTAATAAAAAATCTGTCTGAGAAACGAAATCTGAAAATCTGTCCGTCTTGGTTTCTAAAAATATGTTACCACCTTTTTTTGATTTGACACCCAATATGACTTTATTTGAAAAAATCCCTTTTTGAAATAATTAAAAGACCAGTTTTATGTGCTTACATTTTCAAAATAATTTAACTTTTGTTCTCATATTAGATCAAAGTCGAGGAGCACCAGCGTACAGAGCAAGGCCTCCGGCTCACAGGCGAGCCAACGCTCACGATCTGGCAGTGCCCAAACGGGCAGCGCCAGATCCCGGTCTGGTAGCGCTGCCTCTAAATCTGGCAGTGCCAGGTCTAGATCGGGCAGTGCTAAGTCCGGATCTAGGTCCAGGTCGGGATCAGCGAGTGCCAGGTCAAAGTCCGGAAGCCCCAAGCATCATGACAGTCGATCGAATACTCCTAATCTACTGATTGATGATGCGAACACCAGCCCAAGAAAATCTAAAAGCAGAAGCAGGTTTTCTACCTTTTTCTTACTTATTATTTTCATGGTACGTCATATCATTATGTGTTTTATGGTTTTTACTTAAGGTTCCAAAAGTATGACTTATTAAGAGTGGTATTATTAACCAGCTTAATTCACAATAATTCATTCATTCTAATATTCTTGGCAAAATTGTTTAAACAATTAGAAGCACACATTCACAAATTAAACAGCCATTATAAATATTGCACCATACATATAATCGTAATTAAGTTTATTTAATTATATTTTTTATGACAATTATTATATTGCCACGTAATGTTGTAGGAGATATATCAAGGTGGAGAGATATTGGAGAAATCTAGACCCTGCAGTGGAGAGAGAGGCTGAAGAAGAAGATGCTGATAGTAAAAGTTATTCTGTATTAATTACCGAGGTGATGCCATGTGGCTCATTTTCGATGATTCCTGCGCCATCATGCCGATTTATCCTGCATTTAAATAAATTAAATTATTAAAGTAATCATGCTCTACTTAAAGCTTTCGTATGTCGGTTAGATATTTTGGTGAGGTAAGCGAGTATTCTGTTGACAGATTCGAAATTCAATGTTTCAATGTTGTTATGAGGGGATAAAACCTAAATAAAATATTTGTTGAGTCTTCTGGTGCCACTTTATATTAATTATCTGAGTTTTCTTCATTAACAAATAGTGGGCAGATATTATTAACCTGGGTCCTGGAGTAATTTGCATTCTGAAATTTTGTTTATTTCAGGTCTAAGTCTGGGTCACGTAGATCTGCTTCAGGATCTCGTTCTGGTTCCGCTGGAAGCAAAGCTTCAGGTTAGCAAGACTCTTTTTATATTTCTATTTATTCTTTTGCAAATGTTTTTCACGTGCGATATATATGAATATAATAATAATTCATGTCTGGTAATGAGCATGCAGCATCTGGTTTGTTTTCACTTTTTTTTTTTGTAAATATTTGTCAGATTTGACCCACTAATTTTGAGTGTAACATATCACTAGCTGGGTAGATAGTGTTAATCTACGACTGTGAGGGTATTATGATTGCAACAACACATAATATTTATCAGTATCAATCGAGATCCTGGTAGCTCTTCATTCTCTCAATGAGTACGATTTTCAAAGCTTGAACACACTACGCACACTACGATCCACATGGTTTAACACAAAATATTATATAAACTAAAAAGTAAGATGTGTAATCACATTGTGGAGTGGCGAAACTATTTAGAGAAAAACTGATGGCACATAACATGTATAAATGTCCGACGTCAATAGTATTGTTATTGAAGAAAAATGGAATATTGGGTAAAACTTGTGGCACAGATTAATGGCCATTGTCATTGTCTGCAAAGGGAGACCTAAGGCAATGTTCTGTCACAAAACTCAAAAATACCTATGACATGATATGTTCTGTCACAGGGCACTTATTGACAAACAATGTTTTAAGGCTTTCTGTCTGTAGATATGTTCAGTTTCAGTAACTTTTGGTTTACAATCTTGCACTGTAGAAAAATTGCTGTGCCCTTAGCAAAATTATCATTGTAAATCTTTAGGCACAGTTCAAACGTGATGCACTAAAAAAGCTTTGCTGAGTTATAACAGGAAATCGGCTGTTTTTGCTTGTGGCGGTGATATGATCTTTGCACTTCAAGGTTTGCTATACTTTTTTTTATTATTTCAGCACGCAGTGCTTCCAAAGCAAAAGAGGTAAAGCGCAAGCAAAATGTTTTGTCGGATGACAGTGGAAGTGACAAAAGCTCCAAAGGCCAGAAGAAGAAACCAAAACACGCCATCGTAGACTCGGATTCTGAGGATGAGAAAAAAGATGAGAAAGGAGATCCTGGTTTGTATTTATGAGACATTTGTTATATTATTTGAATTGGTGCCAGGAAGGAGAGTGGAATATTTTTTGTGTAAAAGAACTGACTGACACACTTTAGACCTTAGTAGTAGAAAGTCTTAATTGAAAAATTGTGATACAAAATTTCCTTTGTTCATAATAATAGGCAAACAACTTAATGCTAATGTACGTATATCTATTTTAAATAATTTTCAAGCCTGTTTGTTCACATTGGTAACATTTATCACTGTACTTTAGTAATATACGAGGTGTGTTCAAAAAGTATAGCGAATTTTGTGTTTTTTCAAAAATTATTGATTTATTCATGAATATCTATTTTGTCCCCTTCAAAGTAATCCCCATGAGATATTATTATACACTTGTGCCAACGGTTTTTCCAATCTTCGAAGCACTTCAAAAAATATTTTTTTTAATCTTGTTTAGCTCCTCCTTCGATGCCGTCTTTATCTCGTCAAGCGTAGCGTAACGTCGTCCTTTCATGGGCCTCTTCAGTTTAGGGAACAAGAAAAAGTCACAGGGGGCCAGATCTGGGGAATACGGTGGCTGCGGCATCATTAGTGTGTTGTTTTTGGCCAAAAAGTCGCGCAACGATGTGTTCATTAATTTTTTCGTCTGTTGTTGAAGTGCTCGGGCGTCCGGCACGCTCTTCGTCGTTCACATCTTCTCGGCCTTCTGAGATCATTTTGTACCACCGATAAACGTTGGTTCGGTCCAAGGAAGCTTCTCCGTATGCCACACACAACATTCGGAATGCATCCGCGCACTTAATTTCGTTTTTCACACAAAATTTGATACAGGTTCTTTGATGCAATTTTTTTGAATAGGTAAAAATCGAAGACGATCCAAAACACGTGCCAGCAAAGCAGCTGTCAACAATTAAGTGAACATTCAAAATAGCCGAGCTTGTCGGCATAAGTGAGAGACATGAGTACCAACATAACGCCACAAAAAATCGAAATTCGAATATACGTAACCCGCGAAAATTCAAAATTCGCGATACTTTTTGAACACACCTCGTATGCTATATTCCACTAACATATATTACATACATATTGTTTATTTGTGTTAGAATTAAAGTGATATTTATAGTTTAAATAATTGTTATCATTTGGGTGGAATATTGTCTTAAAGTCAATTATGTTGTAATTTTACCAAACGTTTAAAACACATAGATTTTTAGAATTTCTATCGTTAATCCTTCTAATAAATGGCAGCGACGGAAAGAAAAACACAAATCGCATTTTGAAATCGCTTGGTTAAAGAAATTATCTACAAAGTTACAAAGTCATGCTGTGGCGTAGTATATATACATTGTGATGTGGGGGCCTTTTGCAAGTTAACAAAACAAATTTATTTTTTGTGACATATTTAATTTGACAAAAAATAGAAATGTAGTATCCTATTAAAAATGCACAGGGAGCCATAAGCACTGCTACATTCTATGCCCTGCCTTCTTTACTAGACCATGCCTGTACTAAAGAAGACAGTGTTTTCTCGTGCTACAAATCAAACCGTCAATGCACCCTATGGTGCATAAAGAAATATAAAGAATATTGTACTTCTGTGACTTCAAGTGCAAAATCGGTCATAGGCATATTGGAATATGGTTTCAAAAAACTTGTATATTATTATTTACTGTAATTTTATATACAGGGCTGCTATGCCAATTATTAGTCAAATTTTGTATATTTTAAAATTAATCATGAACTATGACTATACATTGTTTTTTATCCTTACACTAAATTTAATCCTTACTCGTATGTACAATATTCCAGTTACGGCAGACGCTTTGTTTGGAGATGCTTCTGATATTAGTTCAGATGAAGGTGCACGCAAGGAGGCATCGGTCGGTGGTCGGTCTAGATCGGGTAGCGAGGGCCCGAGGGGAAGAAGTCGTTCCGTCAGCCCTAGGAGATCCGACGATGACGAGGGAGGCGGAGGCGAAGCCAGGCGAAGTGGTGAAGAGGTACATGGTATTAGTCAAATTACTGAACACATAATAACTTAGAAATGTATGGGTGAAAAATATTTTTAACCCTTTACGTCTCAACTTCATAAATGTAGTCCGTGTATCTGGTCATAGAAATGATTGCAGAACCAGTTACTGACTAATCGTTATATGAAATTCAAGCCATCATTCCTTCCCTCCTGATCTACGCGATTCCTGATGGTTAAACCTTATAGAAAGCATTTAAAATGTTTCAGAAATACTCTACATTTTATAGGTCTGACAATATAAACGAACCGACCGACCGAACAATGGTCATGGCACTAGTACAGAACAGTATTTATTAATTATTTTTCATTTACCAGGGTGATGATAAAGAAGTCGAACCTGAACCTGAGCCTATTCCGGAAACGCGCATCGACGTGGACATGCCAAAAATCACAACAGACCTTGGCCGCGAGTTGCACTTTGTCAAATTACCCAATTTCTTGTCAGTGGAGACGAGGCCATTCGATCACGAGACTTATGAGGATGAAATTGATGAAGAAGAAACCTTGGATGAAGAAGGCCGTGCTCGGTAAATATGTAATTTTTAATAATACTAAGAGTAGTGTTGATAGTCGCTATTAATTTTGGTTGAATGAACCGGCAAAGCATCATGTTACAAATCACATTTCATTTTCACAAATGGCCGCAGCTGGAAGGGAGTTAATTATAAGAATAATTAATATTGTCTTAATACTACATTTACCAATACAAACTTTGATTTTCTTACAAACTTATAAAAAACAAAAAAATATATATAATTTAATGTGATGATAAAGAAGTCGAACCTGAACCTGAACCTTTACTCTACGAAGAATCGTAGAGTAAAGCTATTGAGGAACAAATTACGTGTTATTTTTAGGCACATTGAAAATACAAAGAGACATTTTTTTAAATATTTTGTTTGTGACTTTTTAGACTAAAACTTAAGGTGGAGAACACAATCAGATGGCGGTCAGTATTTGACAAAGAAGGCAATTCGATGAAAGAATCAAATGCTCGACTCATCAAATGGTCTGATGGTAGCATGTCACTGCACCTTGGTTCCGAAATATTTGATGTATACAAGCAGCCTTTACACGTGAGTTACTTTCATATAAATAAACCACAGATTTATAGTAATGGATTTTATAAAATTTAAAAAAATAAATTTACCTAATTTAAAATAAACCTAAAAAGTAGGAAATAATACAATAACCTTCTTATTAAAAATAGATTTACAGTAGGCTCTTGATAATCCGGATGGATATGAAACAAGGCACGACCGGATCAAGGCGTCCAGGCCTTGGCTGGTATGCTTTCGTTTTTAATTCTGTGACGCTTTTTAAAATTATCCAACTAGCCTTTAGCATTAAAATGCATATTAGATTAAGTGATTTAACGATGAAATAATCCAGCTTTACCGCAAACTAACTCTTTGTTCATAGGCGTATGCAGGCCTCTTCACCATTTTACTTCAACCGTTTTTGCAATAAAAATAAAAATTTATTCAAAAATATATCAAACCTAAACTAGTTCAATGAAGAATTCAATTTCTTGTATATATAAGAGAATCCGAACACCAGCTATATGAATCTTAAGATGACTGAAGCTTGAGTAACTTCACCGTCACCCACGTCAGTTTCATGCGCATAAACCAGAACACACGGAATGTCTCCTAAAATCAAATTTTCTGGCTTCCATAACATTTTGAAAATCCCCTAGGTCACATTCTGTGCAGCTAACAAAGTTCATTATATATTTTATTTATTCTTTTTTATGTTGTCTACAGTCGATTTTCCAATTCCATAGACATTATCAATCGAGCTGTCATTAAATATTTTTGTGAAAGGCAATCGCTGGATAGCTTTCACCAATGTCAATAAGCAAGAGAATTTTCACTTTATCCTTCAATACTAACATTGAGTGCTTACGCTTAGCCATTTCTTTAATAATCAAGTAATAAAATTCAAGTCATGCAGGTATTTACTGATATACTTCACCAAAACGTCTTATTCGCCCACTGCATGCACATTTAGGGTTAGAAAGCTCGCGACTGGGGAATTCACAGGTCTATTAAATAAAAAATAAAATGTTTTGTGTTAAATTAAATGAAAAATGTTGAAATTTGTGGTGACAGCAAATTATCCCAAAAAGTTATCCACTATCTAAGATTACCTAATTAATTAGTAGCTAGGTACGTTAGTATTGTTTGTAATTATTTTTTTGCCTATGGTTTTCCAGGGAGACCACAATCATCTGTTTGTCCGTCAAGGAACTGGTCTCCAAGGCCAAGCTGTCTTCAGAACTAAGCTTACGTTCCGTCCTCACTCGACCGAATCGTTCACTCACAGAAAGATGACACTGTCACTCGCGGATCGGTCACAGAAGACCTCGGGCATCAAAATCTTGTCGCAGGTCGGACAGGACCCTGACACCGATAGGATGTATAACCTTAAGGTATTATTTTGTGGAATTACTACTAATTAATAATTTTATTGTACTTGATCCAAATGACTCTAGATGTGGGTTTATAAGCTAAATCCTGCTTGCCCATCGAACTAATAATAATAATATGGAAATCCATGTTAATATTTTTTTCCTTGCCCTTTTGGCAGAAAGAAGAGCAGGAGCTCCGGGCTTCAATGCGATCGAAGCCTGCTACAGCGTCCCGGCGACCCGGCCGTGGGGCCGCTAGGGCGAACGCTGCGGCCGGAGGAGGGCGCAGAGGGGCCGCTGCTGGTGCTGTGGCTCATGACGATGACGACGATGATGATGGAGCCATCTCACTTGCCGCCATCAAGAACCGATACAAGACACCTCAGAATAATAAATGTAAGTGATATGTTTTTCAATAAACCCTTTTTATTTATCGTATATCTTTCTTTCCAAATTTGAATAGTATTTTTAATGTTTTATCTGTGGTTTGCAGAATTTTATTTACGAAGGTTGAAGAATAAAATTATGCTTTTAATAGTAACTCATTTACCGGTACCGGTACCTAACTGTTTCACTAAAAACTTGAGGGTTTGAATCCGCATATTGACTTGTGGTTAATGCTTCATCACTGCCTCTCCTCAGCGAATTTAGCTTAGTTAATTAATGCCCAAAATAATTGCATATGACCTAGGTCCTAGAAATTATTAAAAAAAAAATGACAAGTAAAGTGGGTATTTTTTTTTTTTGACTTGAATACTTGGTCTTTGTGAATTTTATCTTTCCATCTCTGTTCAAGAAGTTAATGACATTATGTCTTCTTAACATAAACATTACCTAACTTTTAGGCAGGAGTCTGCCATTTAACTAATATTATGAATGTTTTTTGCATTTCAGCATCTGGTGGCGGAATATATTCATCTGATTCCGATGAGTCGGATATTGAGACAAAGAGGGGACGAAGGTTGGACCGTGCAAAAGCTCTCAAGGACTCTGATGATGAAGACAGTAATGGGAGCGATGAAGATGCCAACAACACAGCTAACGATGATGCTTCAGGCTCAGAATGAATATATCAATTAATTTTAAGACTATTTTTTCGTGATTGAATGAGTTCGAGTAACCTGACATATAATGCTCATCACTATTAAAGTTATATCCTTAGAGTAATAATAGGGTTTATAGAGCAAACGAGTTGTTGATCATGTTGTCAAATAGAAGCAATTCTATGGACACTTATTTACGTATATATGGCTAAGATAGGGAGAGCAATTTGCTTGCAATATGGTTAAGAGTGAGAGGAGGAAACTTTATTGTTACGGGGGGACGCAGCAAGACCCAATCACGCTTAGTGAAGTGTTCATACCTGTGCTCACAGTCGATACCCTATTATTACTCTGAGGCACATCAGACTAAAATGCATGCAGAGTTTCATACGTCCATATGGCTTAGTGGTCAGTTACAACAATGCAAAATTTTGAGGTCCTGATTTGAATCCCACTGTGGTTCCAGTGCTATCTTTTATGAATATATTTTTAATAATTTGTGGTAGTCTGGTCACAGCGTTTACATTCATTTATACAAATATATATGATCATTTAGTTAACAAATATTTAACTCTCTCTGTGTATCTTTAGGAAAGTTCAAGGATCGTTAACCTATAACACTGCACTGTCCAAATGCTATGCGCGAGAGATAGATGATGTGATCTTTTTCATTGGTCCATTATCCTATTTGTAGCATAATAGACCAGTTAAGTCATAAGTTGCTTAAGAAACAAAAGCTTTTGCCTAGCAAAAGTCGAAAACTTGTCAAGTTCAAAAATAAAAAAAATACAGGAAACACCTCCGCACTAGGAATTGGATCTCTGATCTCATGGCAACTACGGCCAGCGTGAGTCGATTTTATGGTACTTAATTGCATTTAAATTAAAGACTAGCATAATACAAATTAATACATGATACTGATAAAGAAATGAAAATGTGTCAAGGAAAACATGTGTATAACATTGACAAAATGTTGTTATTAATTTCTATTGTAATATAATATATATTTTTTATATTATAAGGAAAATGAATGTATAACTGTATTTGAGTGTTTTATTTATCCTTTATTAATAAATTACTTACAAATAATATTTCAGTAGTAAAGATTAAAAAATGGTCAAGTCCAAAATTAAGGTTTTAGAGAAAAACACACAATTCGGGAAATAGTTAATTACATTTTGTCTATATTTTTTTTGGTGGTGACTAGTAACCTGTAAATTATGTTATTCGTGTTTTAATTTTTGACTTTTAACTTGACTAATTTTGCATCAAGGTAGGCTACATACACACATGACATGACATTATATGGGTAGGGACATGACTACTTTTGCAAAATATATTAGTGGACGTTACTAGTTTTGATCCAAAGCGATTGTAGCGAAAATTATGAGATGTGGATTCAGGTATTTTGATTCAGATTCAGATTCAGGTGTGAATTTTGAATCTGGAATAATTATTAACTGTGTTTAACAATTTTTTTGAAGTCTCTGCAGACCAGTCCTTGTAGACTGTTCAGTTTTTTCCTGCAAGTATGTTGTAAGGTTTTAGACTACAGTTGAAGATTGCAGTTGAATACGTGATAATAGGCCTTATTACGCTGTGTACAGGCTACAGGGCTATTTTGGGTTTATGCCCCAGGTTTTACCTGCAATAGCGGCAGCATGTCCAGATTGCTTTGGTTGCCTTTTGTGTTATGTACTGACCGTAGCCTCACTCGAAATTCAGATTCCAAAAGTTTCTGTTTGTGTTTGTCCACCTTAAAAGTTATGTTTAAATGTAATAAAATAATGCTAACCTGCCTAAACTTACAACGACCTAACATGACTGTACGAATGAGTATGGTTGTTGCATGCGAAAGTCATTAAAAGTCAGGAAAAAAAAAATAATTTTAGGCTAGTATGTTCCAGATCTCTATATGCACGGAGATATCGGGGGTAGGTAATTTGAAATAATACAAATTAAAAAAAATATTTGAATATGTGGATCGACCGTATTTATTACCACTATGAAATGTCAGATCCAAAGACACCTTTTTCAATAAATTATTGAAATAAATAATACACACTTATACCATTCTTAGCTTTTAAATTAAAATAATAACGTTTCATGGTTTTAAACCACCAATTGAAAAAAAATCTCAAAAAGATTCATATCTGATTCACTATCTGAATCTTCCGAATCCTCCTCGGTGTCCAGATCCTCATAACCACTCGGACAATCCTCTGGTTGTACGCATCGATTAATGATGGTGTCTCTGATTGTTGGCGGAATACAATCGCAACGAGACAGGTCGCAGATGGGACCCATATCCACGACCACTGGATGCTGGCATGTCGGCTCCGAAAATGCTATGGAGCAGCCGCTAGAATACTCTGCTGTGCCGTCTGGGCAGTTCTCCATGCCTATGGAAGAATACAAAAGCTAATTTAATTTTTACACTTTCACATAAAAAGTGTGTTTTGATGTGTTCATCATTTTATCACATTATTCTGCTAATAAATATTACCTTTTAGTTTTTTTTTTCAATTATGATTAATTTAAAATTTATTAAATTGAATAATTTAATGTAATATTTGTCTTGTGATAAAAAGGGCATAAATATAACATTAAACTCATGGAGCGTAAGGAATAAAAGTACAGTTTATACATAAAAAGAAAATATTTAATCTTTTTTTGTTATGTGTTAAAGTAAAATTATTATAGCCTCTTACGCTAATATGTTGTACTTTAGAACTTGTGTTTTAAAAAAGTGTTGTATCACAATCACAATTTAATATGTGATTGTGATTTACAGAGGCTAATTTAATATGCAAGAAACCAAAAAAATTATATAATTGTAAAAAAAGCATTCATTAGTTGCTACATTTTTATATTGAATATGGCCATTCCCCTTCTGGGGTGAAAGGGGGAGGGTGATAATAGATGCTCTAAAAGATTGGGGCAGGTATACGAGTATAACAGCCAGTAGACATTATTACAATTGTTGCATAAAATAATAAAAATATAAAACAAGAATGGCTATAATACTATATTTACCATATAAAAGCAATACACATTGTTTAGTAGTATGTAGTAAATTATACAACCAGAACCTGATGTCTTACAGCTCGGCCCTACATGTGTCATTAAAGACATCTCCCACCGAGACTACTCGCGCCTCTGGAGGGTGGATGGATTGGATTGGAGGGCAGCCAGATGGTTGCTACACTTAGGTCACATTCATGGGGCCCATTGTGTCAACCTCCTTAGTCTGTAATTGAATGAGTGTATTTGTGTGTGTTTTGTTATTTAACTCGGCCGGCAGTGCTGTGAAAAGCGCCGTTTTGAATTTACCCCTTTGAAGCAGGCTCTTATACCTCTGCACCACCAGCTGTTTCGAGCGGTTTCCACTCGTACCTGCGGCACTTTTAGTCCATTCGATGTGCGTTTTGGATGGCGACAGTGGGTTATTTTTTAGGTTTGAGTTGATTAAAAAAAAAATATTCCAATTGATCATAAATTTTAACAAATTTTAGTTTTTTTTTTAAATAAATGAATAGTAATGATTAGTAATGAAACCTAGAATATTTCAATTCAATAATAATAATTTATTAATATGGCAGTAAACATTCTTGTAAATGTTATTTGCGTGTATTTGTATTAATTTTAAATGGACAGTAATAAATAATACGTTCCTTCAACAGCCGTGCTGTCATATTTTTGATATGAGCGCTGTATCGAAAGGTCAGTTTCATTCTTCAGTACTAAAAATTCATCATCTTTAAATGTTATATATCCATATTATCCGACCAGTTTTCGATGTGATCTAAACAGCTATGGTTGTTTTTTTTAAAAGCATCAATCTACGCCCAAAAAAAAACTCGAATTTGTACTTTTCGAGTTGAATGATGCAACAGACAGTCAAAGGACGGGGATAGTAGCTTCTATACATGAATGTATAGAAGCTAAAAGAGGTTGGAAGATGTGGGGTTTCGAATGCCGGCAGGTGAAGGGGTTCTGATGACAAAAGTCATCACACTTCCGTTACGGGGGAGAGGGGATTCGAATTTTAATGCAATAGCGGCACGTCCTTCACAGGTCACTCACGTGTGAGTTTTAAAATAAACACAAAATTTGGGTTGTTTCATCAATGTTCAAGTAAAATTAATAATTTAATAAAAACATTCAAAATTGTTTTAAGGAAAAATGCTTAGAAGCCTCGCGCGATTGAAGTGAAAAAAAATATCGGAACCAGGTACTACATGATTTGACTTGTATTTTTTTCATTTTATCACGTTCAATCCGACATTCTGCAACTATTTCAATTATTTAGTAATTCTGAATGTTTTTATTCAATATACACAATTGAGGATTAAATCGACGTCATGCGCTCGTAAGTACCGCCAGAACCTCTTTAGTGCATCATATTTATTTAACTGTATTGAAAGCTTTATCATCAATTAAATAAATCTTTTCTAAATTATTCCATATTGTCAAAAATATATCACTGATCAGATGGGCGATATGCCGCTATTAAAAAAATTGGGTCTGCGTTGGACCAGATGGTGGAAGTTATACTTCTTTGGGCATTCGCACACACCCACTCACACACAGGATATATATATAAATGAAAAGGTATAAAAAGGCACTCTACGAATTTTACTCCTAACGCGTGACGCGGTTTCTCGACCAACATCTCATCCCAATGAGTACAATGAACGCAAAGAAGTATAACTTCAAAAACTATTGGCAGTTATATAGGGTTTTTTTTAGAGGCGTGGTTTTCAATCTGGCACTACTTTTTTCGTAGTTGGTGTTTTTGACAGCTGTCACTTGATTTATGCTCAGTTTGGTTTGCCATTTCATAATGAATAGACTTACTCCTGAACAACGTTTGCAAATAGTGCAAATTTAGAAAAAATCACTCTAAATTTTTTTTAAATCACTCTAAAATAAAGTAAAAATCGCGTCGTGGGCCTGTGGCGTGGCCTCCAAGATCGTGCGATTTAACACCGCTGGACTATTTTTTGTGGGGTTATGTGAAGTCGCTTGTCTACGCAGATAAGCCGGACACGATTAACGCCTTGGAAGAGAATATTCGGCGCGTTATTGCTGACATACGGCCCAACTTGCTGCAAAAAGTGGTTGAAAATTGGGCCTCTCGGCTGGAATTTGTTCGAGTCAGCCGCGGCGGCCACTTACCCGAAATCATTTTTAAAACATAATGGCAAACCCTTATCTTTATAATAAAACTAAATTCTTAGCCATAACATCAAATTATATGCGTTTTATCTCTTCTTGAAAACCACGCCTATAAAATCATTTAAGTGCGTTTTTTTCTTCGTCAAACGCGGTTTACCTAACCCTCAGAAAGGTGCAAATTGAATAAAAAATACACCCTGTATTTCACTAAAATTAGTAGTAGAGAATGTGCTAACATAATCCTTGGTCGTCTCGAATGCAACCGATTCCATCAGAAGAAACTAAACCAGTGGTCAATGCCAGCCACACCACGACCGCACATCTTACTTTATCCATTTCCTATCGTTTACCAAATCAATGTTTTGTTGTAATGGACAATGCACTTGCTCGAACAACGTTTTACAACAACCGACTGTTGAGATGACATGCGAATGCTTTATTTTCTATTTAAATTATCCTGCATTTCGAGGATATTAGCATAATAGTACCTATTCAGCGAAGCCGTGTCAAATCAACGTTACCTTCACTATCAAAATGATTTCGGCGATCGACAACAATATACAAACATTATTAAGAATAAAAATAATACTAAAATAAAAACGCACGCGTGAAGGATGGTTCCGTATCTGTGCTGCGAACCCAAGTTGGCGTATGAAATAGATAAATACAGATTACATACCAATTCAATTCCTTAGAGTCATGTCTCGAAATTGCAGGATTTTAGTTTTATATCTACGTAGAGTTTTGAAAAATGCCTATCTCCGTAATACTAATATATATTTAGAGTGCTAATGCGAGTGTAATTTAATTTAATTTTAATCTGTACTTGTATTTCTGTACTTTTGCGAAAACCTGTCATCAGTTAATTTTATAAACAATTGTATGTACCATTTTTTCGTATTATACTGTTGGTTTTCCGAATAAACGATAAATAAATAAATAAATACTATCTCCGTGCGTACGTCAGTTGCATATATCAACTCGAAAACTACCTACAATAAATGCGAAAAAGTAACATTTTTGTGTATAGTTTGATGCTCTTGAAAAACAACCATAACCGTTTAGCACCTTGCATCGGAGGTTAATCGGATAATAAAGATATATAACAATAAAGTCAGTAAGTTTTTAGTACTAATAAATGAAACATTGACATTTCGATAGAAAGCCCAGATATAATATTCAAATTTCAAAAATATAGCAACACGGTGGTTGAAAACTTGTAGACGTGTTATTTATTTCTGGCCAGATAATATTAATACAAACTCATCTATGTGCGCAAATAGAAACATTTTAAAGAATGTTCACTGCCACATTATTATTATAAAAATATTATGTCAGTGTTGTTTCGGTTCTAGCCGCGCGTGGTGTTAAATTAAAATGGTGTTAAAATTTATATGAATTATACCGATATATGTGTCATTTTAATACCCTCAGACCTAAAACATAACCCGCTGTCGCCTCTATGGCCATCCAAAACGCACTTCGAATGAACTCAAAGTGGAGCACAAGTGCAAGCACAAGTGGAGATAGTAAATGGAGCAAACCATCACAAATTGGTACCGCGGGCGCGAGTAGTCTGGGTGGGATGACTGAGGTCCTAGCTGTAAGACGTAAGGTTCTAGTAAAATAATATACTTAAAACAATAACAATAATACAATTTACAATAAATAATGTACAGAAGCAGTTGATATTATATGATAGCTACAGAGTATTATAGTCATTCTTGTTTTTTTTATTTGTTACAGAGCTTATTTACATAGCTATTTGCTCACATTGGGCTTTCAGATGCCACAATTTAGGTACAAAAAATAACTTTTCAACCGTTTATTATTCAAATATTTATTAAAAAATATAGATTTAGATGAGCTCAAAATAACAATCAATTACAAATAACAAACAATAACAACAAACAAATAATAACAACAACGTTATAAATTTGGAACAGTTTGTCAGAGGTAAAGCAATACGGCCTTTTATTGATCACTTTATAGATGCTTTCAAATATCATATTTAATATTTCTAATAAGTTTCAGTATTCGTTCAGAAGTCGTAAGTATATATATATATTTTTCTGGCATCTCAAATAGCTATGTATATAACTTATACCTATACCAAGATACTTGACAGGTACTTACTATAAGGGCCGAAATTTATGTTGTTTTGGGCTGAATTAGATTCCATTGTATAATAATAATAACACAGTTTTATTTTATTATACAAATATTAACACCCATCAAAAATGGTAATATTGCGCCGGAATACCAAAAATAAATAGAAGTTGATTAATATACGAGTATATCAAATGTTTTGTTCCATTGAAAAATCAAAAATCTCTGATAGTTTTAGTTTTGAAAGTTGACACGTGACTTTCCCATTAATCTTTAATGTGAATTGCAATAACTTAAAAAGTATTCATTGTTAAAATGATACAGGTCATTTCCAGTCATTTTTTAATTGTAAAAATAAAAATCAGTGTATTTTTTCGATGACAGACAAGTTTTACGACCAGTGGATGCATTTAACGATCGATAGTTACAAAGCCACTGAAACGACATAACTCTCTACATACTACAGTTGGAATCGTATGACTCAAATTCCATGGCGGTATAACGAAGCATAATTATCGACCGGCATATTATATTTAATAACTTTTTCTTTCCCATTGTATATATTAGCGCATTAGCCCTAATCTATGTTCCATTGTGCAGAATCTTCGACAAACACGACTGTAGAATGAACTTCCATATCTGAGTCTAATTTTGGAATTAACCAAGAATGGCTATGACACGATGTGGCTATCATATAATATCAACTGCTTCTAAACATTGTTAAGTACTGGTAAATTATTTAACAAGAACCTGACGACTTACAGCTAGGCCCTACAGGCGTCATTAAACGCATCTCCACTGCGCCCGTAGGACCAATTTGTGATGGGTTTCTTCATTTCATTGCTTTTGGCCCATTCGATGTGCGTTTTGGATTATTTTTTAGGTCTGAGTAGATTAAAATAAAAAAAACATACAATTGTATCATGACATTCTTTCAATTCATCACAAATTTCAACTAATCGCTCATTGCAAACATTTCAAAACATTGATATATTTTTCAACAAAATATATTTCTCTTTTTCTTTGCTAATTTAGAACATATTTTATTTTTACTTTGCAACAAAAACTGATGATGTTTACAATTTAAACAAGTCGAAAATAAATTCTGTTTAAATCGGACATATTTTTAGCTATTTCAAGACAAAGTCATAAAAGGATTTAGTTCAGAAGGAGTTAAATTTCATAAGGAATTTGATATAAAAGTGATAAGTGATTAATTCTGATTTCATCAAAAGAGATTATTTCCATAATAATATAATTTTATTTTCGAAGTAAAAATTAAAAAAACCAGAATATAACTAAAAGTGCTTCTGTCCATAATTTTCACAAAGAGAAAAAAAAATAATTATTAAAAGTTGATTTGTCTTTTTGTATTTTTATATATTTTGCTTATGATGGAAATTTCTCCATTTGAACATACTCTCATCAAATATAAAATAATTCTTTCATGATACAAATGATTTTTAAAAGATCGTTGTTCAGATATCTTCGGGCATAAGTCAATGCTGGACTCTATTGTTTGTGGTAAATTAAAAAATAATGCGAACGCGGTCAATCAATAATCATACAAACTCGATCATTCGGTCGGCTGGCGTCACTCCGCGGCCAAAGCATGCCCTTCACTACAATGCCACGTCACGGTAAATCATTTCTGTGGTCATTCGTGACGTGCTTATCCAATTGTAACCAGCTCACCTGGAAAAGAAGCAAAATGCTCGAGGATGGGGGTCAGGATGAGGTGCCAGGATTGCGGAGGTGCAGAGCAGATGAGAATATCTCAATTCTAGAATTCTAAATTGTTAATGTTACTGTTTTACTGTGTGTTTTCCCTTAAGAAAATAAATAAATAAATAAATATGAACGAAATTTGTTTAGTTTGGTGTGTAGAATATGGTGAACCTCATAAAAGAATGAGAAAATAAAACACACAAGTTCAAGTTATAAAGAACATAATTTATCGTGATAAGTTTAATATAAACCCTATAGTGTACTTAATTTATATGGAAATCAAAACTAAAACTAAGAAAGGAGGTTTTTATTTGGAAAAATGATATAATACTGAACTATTTTTGCCAATATTATCATCAGATGAATCATTGCCATTTTTCTTTTTTTCTTCCTGATCTTCATAACTTTTTCTCAAATATAACCGTTATACTTACAATTTAATTTCAAAATTTAACACCAAAAAAGCTTCAGCAGTCTATTTTTTTTTTGAGAAAACATGTTGGCCGAAGAGTACAAGTCTATAACCTTCTTAACTAGGTAAGAGTTACCTGTTCTAAGGAAGGTTATATATGAAATGTTACAGTGAGCATACAAGAGACCAGCGCAAAACCCTGTGAAAATATAAAAATTAACTAAGGCACAAATATACACACCCACACACACATAATTGCAATTTAAGTGTCTACTCGATAACACTTAATATATGATAAATAAAATGAATAAATGAACAACAATTAAAAAAGTAACAAATAAATGAAATGAATAAATAAATGAATAAACAATTATTAAATAAGTATAATTAATAGTAAATAAATATTCAATATAAAATAGTGTTATACTACATATAGTATATTAACATATATTTGAGAGTGAACCATTAATCGTACGGATGTTGCAACAAATGCGTGTAGAGCGAGATTATTAAATAAAAACTGTTGCTTGTTGTACAAGGAACAGATAAAATTTATCAAAATTTAATTTGTTCCATATATTGTACATTTTTTTGTGTTTTTTTTTATATAAAAAGTACCTATGTTGTTATTCGGTAATATTCAAACGCGCTTATTATAAGGTTCACCAAAAGATGCACAACGGCCTTGTAAAACCAAAACCATAAATGGATCCAAAGGAACCTTTTTCCACGATGTGCAGAATCACAGAATATACTAAGGCCATAAAAGTAAATTGTAAAAAATACGGTCCTTATGTCCTTGATGCCCTCGATAAAAAAATGTTGTCTACTTCTTAACTAATGAATTTACGATATGAGTGTTTCACTTCCTCTTATAAATCTTATCTGATAAGGTTAAGATTTCTATTAGTCATAGTTATTCATATAAATATAAATTATATATCCTACATCAATAAAATTCCGATAAAATCGACATGTGACAACAACAAAGATAATAAAAAAGGTTTTTAAAAATTATCATATAATTGAATTAAAAACTATATCATCAAACAAATATATCACTTTGTACATCAAATCAGAACAAAATGACATGTTAACAATGCCGAGTAAATTATAATAAGGTTACTTTTTTAAATTGAAATTACTTACCGATATTTATGTAGAGTGCATATTATATTAGCGATCACAAAATTGTCAATAATTCATTGATGATTATAATAAACCACTAAACTTTTCCAAGTTTTTAGTTTGATGTCGGACAGTAAATTTTGTTTGTAGGTAGGAGAAATATATAAGTTATAACACATTCTTATCTTCATAGATACTTATATAATTATATATATATAAGCACAGAACACATTTTGCCTTTACATCAATCATTATTAAAGGTTTACATCGTATTGAACTTAATTAAAATCAAAAAGTAAAACAAACATAATACACAATAATAATATTAACACAAACAGCTGATGTATTTTAGAATATTTACACAAAAAAAGATAGTACTTAATTAATATAAGAGAAAATATTTCTTTAAATAATCCTTAAACACTTTAATTGATTAGATTCTCTTCAAATGGCAAGGCGTCTCATTGAAAATCTTTGGAACTAATGGTTTAAGTAATCCTTGGCCATAAATATTATTTTGTCTTGGTATAATAAATATTTGCTAGCAGCCTGCCTTGTTTCGCGACCGTGACTAATTGGGATTTTGTTTTAATTATTAAAAAATTCTTCCGCGGAAATTGCGTATTGAACCTTCTTATCAAATGATAATAGGTATATTGAAATAGGCGAAAGCTTTACAAAATGCTTTCACACTGTACCTACTTGCTTATCAAAAATGATACACTATTCGATGGGTGGTTGAAACCCTCACCCATCTAGTTTTCACAAATAGTTTTGAATAGCTGAATAGTTTTTGCAAATTAGTTTTTTTAAAACACGTTTATGATATACAAGTTGGCAACGTGAAACTTAGATAATCGTGTACACAGCGCAATCGGTTAATGTTCAAAAGTTGATTATTTTTTCATTTGCCTTATTTTTCATGCGTCCCTTTTGAAGGAGTAATGCCGCAGGCATCTATTAAAAGGAGTCAACGGACAAGCAAAGAAGTCAGCTCCACTGAATCCCTGATAAAGTAGAAATCATTAAAACCAACTTAAACGCCTCTGGGCAAGAATTCAAGTTAAGTCATATAAAAGTGACTTCAAATTACTGCAACGAGCGGTCCCTAGATCGGGAAAAATCGGTGGACTTATGGGATTCGAGGCTCTTAAATTATAAAACTTATTTTATTTTTCATTTTCGATGATTAATGCTTTAAATATATATTTATTAATATGTAATGGGCTGGGTGCAATAAACGACCAAAGTAGATTTAAGTGCCTATAGTTTTAAGAATTAATATCTTTTTTGGCCTGGCAGCACTGGCTTTTGTATTTTACTTTTGCTGTCAAATTGACTTGACGATTCATTTTGTAGGTTATGATTACTGACGACTTTGGTCACGTTTTTGAAGTAAGGGGAAATATTAATAGCATTTAATATTTACTTTTCATTATGGACAAGTATAAAAAGATTGTCAAAGTGCGTAATCATTTACGGGAAGTTTCAGTTGAGAGCGACTCTATTAGCGAAACAGATTTACCATTCAAGAAAAAGCGAAAACAAAAGGACCTTTCCAAAGAAAGTATTTTCAATAAAACAGAAAACTCTACATCCGTGGAGCAACATGATAATATAACCGAGAAAAATACTAAAAAGACGAAGTTAAGAAAAGTACTAATTACAAATCCAAGTTTTGGTAATCACAGCAGCAAAGAAAGCGATAATAAGAATGAGTCAGAAATATGGCAAGAATTAAAAAATCTTTTGGGAAATCTTCAACACCGAGTAGATAACAGTTATATTTTACTAGAAAAAATTCTCAGAGAATTGCAGTCGAATAAAAAGAATCGCAAAATTGCTGGCGGTTCAGATAACTCCAGTTTTAAATCGGAATCATCAGACGACGACAGTGAAAAACAGTCGCTTACGAGCTCAGAAAATGAACGCTCGAGACTACAACATAGCACTAAAATGAATAATATTGAAGATAACATTTCTTCTGTAGTTTCTCACGAGATAAAATGTGTCAGTCCAGAATTGCAAATTTCAAATAAAGATATGATAATTGCTGAACCTTTAACAGATGATTTGATTCAGCTTAATAAATTGTTACAGAAAGGTATACCTTTCGAGCGACGTCGTCAGATAATTAACCATATAAAATTAATACGTTTTCAGTCTGTGAGTGAAGTAAAACTAATGAAAAGTGAACTTAAAAAGCAATTAAGCAATTCTGTTGAAGATGTGATTGGATTCCCAGGGTCAAACCTTCAAAGTGTTAATGGTTATGGCTTAAACGATAAATTGCTTGAATAAACACTAAGTACAAAATCCCACATAAGAAATGTACCTAAAATCATATAAAATCCATGAAAACAATATACTACTTAAGATTTCAATCACATTAAATTTTAGTTTCTTAAATATAATACTTGTAGTCTTTATTTTTTGCTGTCCTTTCAGTAACATTTGAGGTTACCTGAGTATATTTTCTGTTTGAAAAAATGTGTGTGGGTTTATGTAGTAGGAATTTTGCGCACGATTTTTGTGACCATTAAAAGATGTTTCAGATGTTTTTTACCTAATCCTAATCAATTTTACGATACAAGATAACGGTGAACTAAACAGGTTTTGGTTAATCTGGAAAAACATGTAAGGTCGTGAATCATGTACCAGAGATATCCATGTCGCTCAGAATTGCTTTACAGTAAGAATGGAACGTGCTTTCATAAAATATTAATTGAACAGCATTAGCGATCAACTCAAGAGTGTTCTTGAAAGTGGCACTCCATATCAATTTATTTTTCTGCATAGTATAATTTATATTATGTATGTTATACTAATATAATTTATACTATAAATAAAATTGTTGCGTACATCATCGGTAAGAACTAACACCGTGTAAGTCATTTTAGACGTTTGTTTGGGAAACACATAAAACCTACCTAGATTGTGACTGAAAATACGTTATAAATTCCGCGTAACTCATTTAAAGAGATATCCGGTTTTTAATGCAAATTCAGCAATATTTCTCATTCAAAAATTGCCATAAAACACATAGATACTTTATTTTAAATACTCTACTCTACTCTAATTCAAAAATGTATAAAAAAAAGTACTAAAAACTTGGAGCGAATTTACTTATTCAAAAACTTATTGACGCCTGACCATTTAAGCTGTGTTTCTCTCGGGTATCAAGCATGCGTAATATACACTGTCAGTTGAACTAAAATAACTCTCGGTTAAGCCAACTTTAAATTTATTAGCCAATTACGCGATGCGTCTCTTTTAAACGTTTCAATTGATATGCATAACTTAAATTCATTCATTTCTGACTTAAGCGGTGTTAATTTTTAACTGATTATATGTGAATAGGTGTTTAGTAAAAGCTTAACTATCATAAATATAGCTGAGCGAAGTCAGTTCCTTAGTTTTTATTTATTTATTTGTTGAAAATTTACTATTACAACTCTTCATTAGTACAATATAACTATATAACATAATATAAGCATTATTAAATAGCTTAATTAAAGCGACAAGCGACCGTTACATTGCACAGATGTTTCCTGCCTCCCTAACTAGATGAATCTGTACTAAGGGAAGCAAATTGGCTTTGTTTGCTTAATGTGCTACTTCCGTCATCTGATCGATGCTTTGATGATATCATGACGATATAATTAAAGTTGTTTAAGTTATTGTAAGCTATAATTTGATTTTTATTCTGTATGGTATTATTTCCTTAATTATTTTTTAACCAAATTTCAATTTAAAGAATTATTAAATATTGTTTGTGTAAAATAACAAATATTCTAAAATTAAATTACATTTTTCTATTAAACCATTTTAATAACAATGAAAGTCGCAACTTTTTTGGAACCGAGTGCACATTATTTATTCATATTATACATACATAAAAATATTTTACATAATTGATTAGAGACTTAGATATAATTTATATGTAAAAATATTATTTACATTTAAAATAAATTAGTAAATACTTATATAATTATATTGTTCTACAAACTAACCCGACGAACTTCGCGCCTCAGAATCAATAAATGTTATGTTAATTTATTAGCTGAATTAAAATTCAGTGTTTTTATTAAGAATACTAAAAAATGAATAAGTTCAATAAATGTACAAAAATCTTGATGATATGGTGTTTAATTATCGATGCTCGCACAATGGCAATGTGATAACCTTGTTATGGTGCTATCGACACAGCCAAAATTTGTCTCGATCATTAAATGATCGAGACAAATTTTGGTTTTTTGTATAATTTCTCCTTTTAAAATAACCAACTTAGAGCTTATGACTCGGAGGCTGCACGGTCTCATTTCATTATTTTAAGGTTCTGTGAATTTTAAAACAAAAGATTCGCTGAGCTTTTAGGGTGACTTGATGCTATTTATTTATTAGTTTTATGAAATCAACAGACTAATAGAACTGAAAACTCAGAAAACAATTGAAATATAAATCAAAACAACAATAAAATCCTACTTCAAACGAGTCAGTTTGGAGGTGCACCAGTCCAACGTCCTCGATAAAATATTTTAGTTAAATGAAATTTCTTCTTCTTGTATCTCGTACTTTGTTTATAATTTTTAAATTCGTATAATTAATTATTCTTAATGATTGAAATAAATAATAATATTAACAGATTTACATAGTTGTAAGACATGCAAAGTGTATGTAACTATTTCTTTACGGTTTATTATATTTTCATGATTATATTATGGTTTATATATTATTATATTATATGGTTTATTATATTATACAGTTTATAACACTTTAAATTGCGACTTATTCAGAGTCAATTTATCGAAGCAGTTAATAGTTTTATTATAATAACATTGCATCCATGGTATCTATGAATGTAGAGCGTTATTTGAGGAGCTTGAAGGTATTTCAAAAACGTTGTAATGACGGGTATGATGTGACGACGGTACATTGATCGAAAAGGTTTCAAGAGATCGGAGCGGTTTCAATAGGCACAGGACTCTCTGGATTTTATCTGAATGTGTGACATATACCGGATTCCTAATGACAGACCCATATTCGAGTATACTTCCAATTAATAAATTAAAAAGGATGATAGCCGCCTTAAAGTTTGAGAAGAGTTTTGTCACCTGTAATATAAAACCTAATAGCTTTAGAGATTTTTCAATTATATAGTCTAGATGTAGATTGAAACTAAGCTTTGGGTCAATAATTACTCCTAGGTCCTTAAACTGGTCTACCATATAAACCTGACAACCGTTCAGGGTATAAGAAAATGACAATGGTTGTTTTTTTCTTGTAAGGGTCATCGTTTTGCACTTAATTGCTATTTAGAAATAACTTATATAATAAGTTTAATTTACAATATACAGTGGATGTGTTTAAATCACTCTGGTCATAATGGGAAGTAATATTTAAATATATTTTTAAACCATCGGCGTATAACAAATAATAGGATGACTTTAATGTCGTTTAAAAATTGAATGAACAGAATCGGGCCTAAATGACTTCCTTGCGGGACACCAGAGGTAACATTAATAAATCTGGAGGTGAAACCATTTACTTATACGGCCTGAGATTTATTACATAAGTACGATTGAATCCATCTAAGAAGACAGTATACCTAAGAAATATATTTTTTAAAGAAGGGTATTAATATTAACCTTGTCAAAGGCCTTAGAAAAGTCAGTGAAAACAGTGCACCAGAATCAAGTGCTCAGGCGATATAATCTGTATAAGGTTAGTATTTGTAGATTTACCAGACATAAAGCCATATTGTTCAGGAATGATTATGTTTTTGAAGCATGCAGTTATTTTTTTTGTGAATTTACATTCTAAATTTTACCAAAAATACTCAATTTTGAAATTCCTCGATAATTGTCGCCGTCTTTATATGTGGGAGTTATATTCGCGGATTTCCAAGCGACCGCGAATATTCCGTTTGCTAAAGAAAACCTATATATGTATAGTGACGGTTTTTAAGTAGTATCAGGGCAAGACCTTTTAATAAATATTGGTGGAATCTCATCAGGGCCAGATGATTTATGGCGATTAAGATTTTTAATAATGAGTTCGATGTCCGAGAAAGAAATAATTGTCGATAACGAAACTCGCATTTACTCACTATCATCAAAAGCGTTATCAGCAGGCGAAAGAGACGGCATGTCGTCTCTCTCATAAACACTTTCAAAATATTCAGCGAACATATTCGTTATGTTTTGACCATCTAAACTCGTTATGGGTACCATTGAATGTCATGGTGCGGGACCGTGAGATTTATTTTTCGTTTTTACATATTTCCAAAAGGATTTTATATTTAAAGGTAAGTGTAATGTAAGAATGACAGCATTTTTGTATTTTTATGTATAAAAGAGTAATTTAAGTAGTCAATTTGTTTTTTTCTTTTCTTTCAGCCTTTCGGTAAAGAAGGACCCAGTCGCTAAAGCTATAGCAAAAAAACTAAAAAAATTATCCATTCGTAAAATCTAATAAACAAAAAGTAATTTTTGCTTTAATAGATATTCAATTACAAATGACGTATTACAAATAAATAATTCAGTTAAGAAAAACGATTTAAAATTTGGCTAAAAAATTACTATTTTAATGTAGATGCTAGAGGTACACAATATTTGAAAAAATGTCACGAGTAGAAATACCCCCCCCCGAGCCCCACAAGTCCATGTCCACGTATCATATATTCATTTTGCATATATGATATACCTATATTTATTTATTTATAATTGCAACATAAATATTTTATTAAATTTTCTTAAAAAAAAAATAATTCTACACTACAATTTTAACAAAACAACAAAAGAAAAAAATACCTAACTAGGTGTGAACACCGTTCTCCATAGATCCTGAAGGGTGCGATATGACAGAACTGTCGTCAGACCACTTGCCGTTCGTGTGCCTGACAAAGTGGAAATTCTCCTGCTTATTGACATTGACATTCTACCAAAGCAAAAACCCTAAATATTTTACACGGAAGATGGTTAAAAAAGATTTATAGCCTAGGAAATGTATTGCTCAGTAAGAATATTTTTTGCTCAGCTAGCAAATGTATTTATGTCAGTATTGTTGATGCACCAAAGTAGTATGCGTGTATTTAAAACAGTTGTTTCAGCAGGTTTATCTATATCAGTGATTCCCAAACTTATTTGACCGATCGCCCCCTTTCCAGAAAAAATGTTATCCATCGCCCCCTCGATTTTTTTTTATTTTAATAGCAATTAATAAGGGATATAAATATTATTGTATCCGTGAGAAGAGGAATTAACGAGTAAGAAACCAATTTTGATGGAGTCCACTATTTTAATAAATCATAAAACGTTTCGGGAAAAAATCTTTCCATCATCAGTGGTGTACTAATTTTCTAGGACCGCAAATCAGTATATTGAATTTTACAGACATTATACAGGGTGTTTGGTGCATCGTTTGTCAAAATGAATTGGCCGAAAGAGGGGGTCATTTGCCATGTCTTGAGGCACAATAACTTTTTTTTAGCCCCATGGTTTTTTTTATTTTAACATTTTATTATTTTTTTGAAAAATTCCAGAATTCAGCATATAAATTTGGATTAAAAAAAAAGTTATTGGTATAGCACCCCGATTTAATTTTTATTTGGATGTGCACTGTTGTATGGTTCTATGAAATTCAGTATTACTTGCGAATACTCTCTAGTTTTATTTTTATTAAATCATAAACTTTTTGGCAGAGGTAAAAATAATTTTAAGACTCAGCTTTACATTGCAATTAAAAAAAAACTTAAAGCGATCATGATCTTCGAATTCTTTAAAAAACTTCTTCTGTTTATCCCCTTTACAACGGTATGCTTTATGCCATAGAAACCTGCTAATAACTTTACTAATTTACTAAATTTGCGTATCGGGACACATCGGGTTGATATTCGATATTCAGGATGAAAACTTGTTTTTGCGGAAATAACACGGGCGAGACAGGTAGAAAGTACTATCTCACTCTTGCGCTGTAAAATCTATCTATCTTCTTCTTACATAGGGTACTGATGTACCTCGAATTTAAAATTAAAAAACAAAATTCCCTTATTATTCTTAATGTCACAAATCTTGCTCGAATTGGTGACCTCTGTTGTGTATGCATGCGCGACATCTTCGCCTTATTTCCACTGTAGTGGTGTGTAAACGCATTTCTTCTTTAATAACGACGAAAGCCTGCTCAATGCGTTGAACTAAATCATCCCTAGTTTCAACTTCTGTGGCGTATATAAGTTCTTAGGCCCGTCCCCACACGTAAAAATCTAATGGAGTTAGGTCTGGGGAACGTGGAGGCCATGGAATAGGGCCACCTCTCCCAATCCATGAATTAGGGAATACATTATTAAGGTAATCCCTAACGGATAATCTCCAGTGTGCGGGACAACCGTTATTTTGAAACAAAATACGTCTCTCTTGATGGAAAATTGGTACCGCAGCTAACAATTCGGGCAAGTCATTATGTAAAAATTCAAGGTAATTATCCCCGTTGAGATGATTAGGTAAGTAGTGTGGTCCAATTACATGATTTCCTATAACTCCTGCCCAAATATTTATGCTAAACCTTCTCTGGAATGGCCTTTGTCTTTTCACATGTGGGTTCTGATCTTTCGGCGACCAGTGGTGAAGGTTGTGTAAACTAAGAATTCCCTCTTTAGTAAATTTGGCCTCATCCGTCCAGAGATACTTCTTAAAAAGTCGGGATCATCCACATCTGTATGCAATGTATCTGTAAGAAGTCGTGCATGCATACACAACAGAGGTCGCCAATTCGAGCCAGATTTGTGACATTAAGAATAATAAGGGAATTTTGTTTTTTAATTTCAAATTCGAGGAACATCAGTACCCTATGTAAGAAGAAGATAGATAGGTTTTACAGCGCAAGAGTGAGATAGTACTTTCTACCTGTCTCGCCCGTGTTATTTCCGCAAAAACAAGTTTTCATCCTGAATATCGAATATCAACCCGATGTGTCCCGATACGCAAATTTAGTAAATTAGTAAAGTTATTAGCAGGTTTCTATGGCATAAAGCATATCGTTGGAAAGGGGATAAACAGAAGAAGTTTTTTAAAGAATTCGAAGATCATGATCGCTTTAAGTTTTTTTTTAATTGCAATGTAAAGCTGAGTCTTAAAATTATTTTTACCTCTGCCAAAAAGTTTATGATTTAATAAAAATAAAACTAGAGAGTATTCGCAAGTAATACTGAATTTCATAGAACCATACAACAGTGCACATCCAAATAAAAATTAAATCGGGGTGCTATACCAATAACTTTTTTTTTAATCCAAATTTATATGCTGAATTCTGGAATTTTTCAAAAAAATAATAAAATGTTAAAATAAAAAAAAACCATGGGGCTAAAAAAAAGTTATTGTGCCTCAAGACATAGCAAATGACCCCCTCTTTCGGCCAATTCATTTTGACAAACGATGCACCAAACACCCATTTGTAAAATTCGATATGCTGACTTGCGGTCGTCGCAATTAGTAGTTTTTACGTATTAAATTTTTCTGTTTTGTTTTATATTATTATTACTACTATATATAGGTGGATTTATAAATTGGTTAAGTTAGAATAAGTTAAAATAAATTAAGCGAAGAAAAAATAACACCAAAACCATGTTAACAAATGAACACAGTTATAAATCTTAACTTAACTTACATTATTTTATTTTATTTATAAATGTGTTATAAGTGTTACCATTTTTCTAATTATTTTCTTTTTTCTTTTATGCTTTCACCGCCCCCCTGGTTTCCTGCAGCGCCCCCCAGGGGGAGGTCGCGCCCACTTTGGGAATCACTGATCTATATCATCAAACAGCAAATAAAAAAAATATATACCAGGAAAATAGGCTTTGATGGCGCCTTCGGCATGCGGCATTCGGGATGGATTTTCTTTGTGACTTTATCAATAATATCTGTTAATTCTACATACTAAGAAGGAAGAAAACATGTTTCATTACGAATTTAGGAACAGCCTGCCTTAGCCGGTGGCATGACTATTTTGTGAATATTTTTGCCGTATCGCGTGTTTTAGGGCAGTTTTGAAATATATCCGAAAGCTCAGCTGTCGCCGGGCTAAAATACACAAACCATAAATGTCGGGTTGGCGCTGTGCCGCTATCGCGAGGAGCGTTCCAGGAATTTGCATAACGACGCGAGACGCCACGAGGCCAACCAATTTGAGAGAGGGAGAGCGGAATAGCGACAGGAACGGAGGACGTAATTTGTCAGCTGGTTTCGCATTTCGCAGCTCCAGGTGTTGTCGCGCATTGGCGATTTATAAAATGGCTAATCCTCTGAAATATAACTCCGAAAATCTACATTTCATTCGTTAATTAATCGCCTTTTTAAGCATTTAACTGACTGACTGGTTATTTGGTTTAGTGAAATAGGCGATTCTTTAAAATAGTAATAGTAAATATAGGGTGATGTTTTTAGAGGCGTGGTTTTCAAGAAGAGATAAAACGCATATAATTTGATGTTATGGCTAAGAATTTAGTTTTATTATAAAGATAAGGGTTTGCCATTATGTTTTAAAAATGATTTCGGGTAAGTGGCCGCCGCGGCTGACTCGAACAAATTCCAGCCGAGAGGCCCAATTTTCAACCACTTTTTGCAGCAAGTTGGGCCGTATGTCAGCAATAACGCGCCGAATATTCTCTTCCAAGGCGTTAATCGTGTCCGGCTTATCTGCGTAGACAAGCGACTTCACATAACCCCACAAAAAATAGTCCAGCGGTGTTAAATCGCACGATCTTGGAGGCCACGCCACAGGCCCACGACGCGATTTTTACTTTATTTTAGAGTGATTAAAAAAAATTTAGTGTTTTTTTCTAAATTTGCACTATTTGCAAACGTTGTTCAGGAGTAAGTCTATTCATTATGAAATGGCAAACCAAACTGAGCATAAATCAAGTGACAGCTGTCAAAAACACCAACTACGAAAAAAGTAGTGTCAGATTGAAAACCACGCCTCTAAAAAAAACACCCTTTTTGAATAGTTTTTTCCTGTGTGATTTAATTAAATAGCTTCACTACCTATGTATTTTTTGTTCCGTCAGATTATTGTATGTTATAAATTATAATATATGCCTATCCGATGTACATTTTCGTATGTCTTTAGGTTCTTGTTTATTTTATTTTATTAGTTTTTTCCCCTAGTTTTTACTATTATACTAGTAACTATTTTGGCAGTCGCCCTATTATTTGTTAATCTGTCCGCTCCGACTCCAGGCTTCAGTGACACGGAAATCTCGTTGCAATTGACTCCATAACATTTAAGCATGGTGACGAGTTCACATACAAATCACGCCGTTACTTTGTAACCATTTAAGCATTAGGCTATTTTTAAATCGCGTATAACATAACCTCAGTTATATGATTATCGCGTTAACGCCCAATGCTAATACTGACTGGTATACTCTACAAGTATATTTCAAGTAGTTTCGCTTTTTTTTTAAAACGGCTTACCCATCATCATAAGTGGATCTTCTAAGAGGGTAGAATTTCAATTTTGTTCGGATTTGTCAGTGACGCTTCAGTCAGCGATGATAACGCCCTGGTAAGCACTTGCTTCTAAAATCCAGAGGTCCTGGTCTTAAATCCCCAGTGGGTCAATCCGGCCAGATTATTTTTCGCCTCTTATATAATATTCAAAGGCGTTTTGTCAGCACTGTCGACTGAGTTGTGTGCACACACAAAAAACATATATTAAACGGGTCTCTAAGAATATGGCCTTCAATCCATTCTGTCAGTGACGCTTATCCTGGCTTTACGAGCTTTCGGGATGGAGCCGTTACGCCTAGAAGACAAGATTTGTATTCTGGAAGATAATTAGGCTTTAATTTTTGATTGGGGAAGGTTGGTATTAAATGTTTATTACTTAGTAGCTTACATTATAGTGATTGGAATCCAAATAAAAGAAATTATGAAAAAAAATACATAATACTTTGTCAAAAGCAGGCTTACTTATACGTAAAAGGATCATGTAATAATTAATTTACTCACTGACCGATTTGACACCATTTGTTAAACAGTTATTTATACTTAAAACACTGATAGTATAAATGCATATTTTAAATTATTATTAAACAGTTTTTAACTTATTGTCGACTGGAAAGTAGTTAAGTCCTTTTCCTGGTAAGTTATGACATGTCAATTTTCAAGAGAATGTTCTATTTTCATAGCGTCATTTATATTACTTCAAAAATAATGTTTAAATTGAATAAAATGATTATATTAAATATCGACGCAAACATTTGTTTATTGGCGCTCGTCGGCTGGAAATTCCCTAACAGATGTGCTTTCGAGAGCAATCTTGTTTGTTATGGCATGAATATAAATTGGATGAGAAACGGAGAAATTGTTACAGACGCGAGAACCTACATTATTTTAATAGAAAAACTTTTTGTTTTTCTTAATTTTATTTTTAAATATATAAACACAGAGTGCGGAAGTCCCAATTAGGTAAATTAATGAAAATATCGAATCAATTATTGTAAAAAAATGTCTCCATATTGCCGTTCTCGCAGATATCTAGAACTGTAAAACTGAATACCTATCCGAAATCGGAGTGAAGCTCGGATTGGAATTATAGATTATATATTGTAAAATAAGAATATTTAATATTGTGAAAGAACATAACGATAGGTAAAATGTCCGAATATTATAAATAATATTAGCAAATTAAATTTATTATTTGTATATGTGTGATTTAAGTTTGAAAATATTCGTGTTTATTAGGTATTAAAAAAAGGACAATTGTTTTCTCCTTCTAAAAACATCCTAAAAAGTAACTAATACCAGCATTTTGGCAGAGAATATTTACAGGCCATAAGAAAGAATGGAAAAAAGAATGCCCGAAGAAACTTTTCCGCTTGAAGGGACTATTTACTCTGCGCTCTTGTCAGCACAATCTAAAATCTCCAGCAATTTAAAGTTTGCCCTGCCTTCTAGTCACCGTACATACTAAAGAGCATAGCCGAGGGCAGAAAGTCATGCCTAGCTAAGTAGCACTTTGCATAATTCGATTATACTTACTTGGAAAAACTTACACGGCGTTTACGATAAATAAAGTACCCGGCCAAAATCACAACAGATTATTATCATACAATATCTATTTACAAATTAAGCAATAAATTAAATAGGAATTTTCTAAGGTCATGTCAACGGCGTTTGTTACGCGGTCAACAGACAAAGATAGCTCGGAGGCGCAAAATAAGATGAATGTGCTAAATGAAAGAGAAGTATCAGCTTTTCCTTTAAATTTAAAAAGTTATTTATAGGAATATAACTATAGTTTATTTATTACAAGGAATATGATGGTATGTTTATTTTTTTCGAGCAGTTTTTGGTCCTCAAGATGATTAAACATTGTGGAAGGTCCTTTTAATACTTTTTTTTATTTATTTATTTTTCTTTATAGTTTACATCAGTATATTCTCAAAAATAACAATGTGATTTTTGCAATGCAAGAGGTCCATAGAATTCAGTAAATTTGCTTGTAAAAATACCTGTATATAAAATAGATACTGCACCCTTCACAGAATATCTATTCTCATCGGAGGGCTGAATAGTACCTAATAAAAAAAGCTAACTTGACGCGTGATCCGCGATACTATGATTCCATCAGCGAAGGTCTATTTTGCCTAATAATGATTACTAGTGGTCGAAATTAAACATTTAAAATATATATTATTAAATTATTGTGTTCTATTGTTTCATAAGTTAATGATTAAACTGAAACGAGTTAGGGATTTTGCTTTCATAACTAATGAGAATAAAGTGAGCGCAGAGCGCGATTTCATTGTTTTTCAATCAAACGGGTCTCTGATAGCCGCCGGCAATTTAATGCATTCCTATGAGGACATTGCAGTCGATGTCACTCGTGTTATGTCATATTCAACTATATACGAGTTCGTCTACCTCCATTCAAAAATGCTTAGTTTTAGAGTAAAAGTTGTATCTTCGGTCCGACTTCAGATCAACGTCGCCTTCCGAGAGACTCCCGGAGTGACGATGGCCCAGGTCTTCCCATGTTATGTTATGTTTTGTATGTTAGTGGATGTGGGGAGTCTCCCCCCCACGTACCGCGTCCTTTCCAGAACTACTGTACATTTAAATCCACTTAAAGTTCGCCCTCTAGTCCCGTACTGTAGATAAAGTTGAGTAACTGTTTAGGTGCGATGGTTCTAATCTCTTCAGGCTTGAGGAGATGGTTGCCTAGAAGCTGGTACCTTTTGTTCATGAGGGGCCCACATTCTCCCAGTAGGTGTAACGGAGTTTCTGGGCTCACTTGGCAGAGCCTGCACCTGTCGTCAGACGATAGGCTTAATTTGTGCAGGTGTTTGTTCAGCTTGCAGTGGCCAGTTAAGGTTCTGGTTAGGATCCTTATTTGGTCGCGGCTTAACTTTAGTAGCTCCGAGAGTCTTTTTTGCGAGAATCCTACTATGAGTTCTTTGGCTAGGTCTTCCCATGTTATTATCTTTCTAAGCGAGTAATAAAAACCTGAACATCATCTTTATTACATCACACCAATCGGTTCGTTACAATGTAACTTCCTAATTTTATAAAGATTTAAGGGGGTGTTTATGTTCCCTATTTGAGTAAAAAAAAAAAAAAAGCGAAAATACTCATCACAAAATTTATAAATTTTATTAAAGCGCTCTGGTGTAAATTCCTTTCGCTCTTTCATTCGCTCGCTCGCATTCGGTCAAAGTCGGCCAGTGACCCGGCGAAGTGCATTTTTCTCATAAACCATTATGAATTTTGATATGACGTCAATATAAATCATGTTTGATATCGAAAGCCAATTAGCTGTGTTTTCGGAAATCGGGTGCCCTTCCCTAGGACGCAGTGCGAGTGGTCTGGAAATGATCTCGAAAATGCCACCTTCAGGGTTTTGACTGCCAACTCTGCAGTTACGCAGACCTCGGTTGGGGAAACACAATATTTCCATTAGCTGGCTGCTAATACATCGCTTATGACGGAGGTAATTGGCATGACATTCATTACTCAATTTGAGGTTAGGTATCCGTCACTATATTATATATATAATAATACTAGCTGACCCGGCCACGCGTTGCTGTGGCTAAAGTTTTAGTTATATTACATTATAGTAAACAATCTAAGAGGAACAATAAGAGAACATCAGTCACGGAGTCCACTATGCTTTTTCACACAGATGGTATTTGTAAAAAAATATGCTGATCTCCTTATTTGACTTTCTACTACTATAACCCTTTAGTACAATGAAATTATTTACGAACAAAGACGAAAATGTTGATGTTGGTATACAAATTCACTGGATTGAGATTTGAAGGGGAAGTACGTTGAACACAATTAATTAAAATGTTCTTACACTTGATACTAAGCAGAAATCAATAGGTAAAAAATAAAAATTTATCAGATTTATTATTTCCATTTAATTTTATAACAAATATAAGTATATTACAGTATAATACAGTAAATTACATGTGACGCTTAAACTCATGAATGAGGTAGGCAAGGCAGACAGTCTTAAACTTTTAAACATTAATATCTTTTTTTTGAATTATAAATACTTTCAATTTCAATTTAATTTAACACCAATCGGTGCACAATGTTTTTGGTTAACCTGTCTTTAGCTAACACAAATAGATTCGACGGTTTCCCAACACGTGAACACGCAACATATAGTTGCCCATGAGAAAAACATGGATTTTCCAAATCTAAACCACAAATGGACATTGTTTGACCTTGAGATTTATTTATAGACATGGCGAAAGCTAAACGAATTGGAAACTGTAGCCTTTTGAAGGGTATGGTAGAATCTGATGGTATCATCGGAATACGTGGCAGCAGGACCACTTTTCCTTTAAACTTCCCAGCCAAAATGGTTGCTTCAAGAATGTTTCCGGTGATCTTTTTGATGACCAAACGCGTACCGTTACATAATTGAGGTGGATTCAAATTACGGAGGAGAATAATAGGGGAACCAATCTTTAATCGAAGATTATGTGGTGGCATTCCAGGGATATCTAATGAATTTAAAAATTCAATCGGAAAATTTACACTTTCATTTTCATCAACAACAGTATCGATTGATTTAAAAGACATCAGATCGCCTGGTAACAACTGTTGTATCTGGAAGTTAATTTCGTCAACATCAACGTTTTTGGCTGCCAAAATCGCCCGTTGACTAAGCCATTCATGATTCAAATAATTATTCTGTATATCCGGGAAAATACTCTGAATCAATTCAGTTTTATCCTGAACAACAGTGCAAAAATTGTCTGGTAGTTTAATGCATTGCGTATTTGGTTGCAGTTTTATTTTACCGTTCCCAATATCTAGTAGTTGTTCGGAAAATATTAGTGCTGATGGATCATTTTGCAATTGTACTCGCATATTTATGGTCAATCGAAGTGTTTCAACACTTCGCCATAAGAATGATTGTTTCAAACATGCATTAATCTCATCCGCGAAAGTAGAGCGAGGTATAACCGGTAAGGTCTGCCGGAAGTCACCAGACAAAAGTAAGATAGCACCACCGAAAAGTTTATTATTGCTGTTTAAATCTTGCATAGTTCTGTTTAATGCTTCAAGTGAATATTTGTGTGCCATTGTGCACTCATCCCAAATTATTATAGAACTCTTCCGCAACACTGCAGCTACTCCACTATTCTTTTTGATGTTACACATTGCATCTGGTTTATTATGAACGTCCAATGGCAGCTTGAATGTTGAATGTGCTGTTCGCCCACCATCCAGTAAAGTAGCCGCAATGCCTGACGATGCTAATGCTAATGCGATTTTTTGTTGCGACCGTATTTTGGCAAGAATCAACGATATTAAAAATGTCTTACCGGTTCCACCGGGTGCATCCAAGAAAAAAAAACCGCCTTGTTCAGCAGCAACAGCCAGCATAATCCGATCATAAATAATTTTTTGTTCTGCTGTCAGTAATGGTTCACTGTTCATGATAATTGTTGCTAAACTTCCATGGTCATATTGATTTTCTCGTTGTAAATCGGTATTGACTAAGTCGGTGGCTGGACGATTAGGTGATGGCATACCATAATGATTAAGTGGTAAATTTGAAATAAGAACACATAAATCCTCGATCAAGACCAATGCTTCATTGTACATCTCTGGTGTATAATCTATGTTTTGGCATTGATTTGTTTGTCTAATTCGGTGCAAGATGTCTTCTGTCATACAATTTTTATATTTTTCCCACAAAGTTTGTGCTTGCGAGGGATAACATGTCGCCAAAATAATTGCAAACAACTGACGAATGTTATTCGGTGTTGATGTCAACGCAGCATCAGCAAGCGCTAAGTCCCAATGGTTATCGTCTTCTAGCAATTGCAGTTCACGACATGCATCCTGGTATGTATTGAATACTCGACCATTAGCTGTTCGTAAAAATTCAAAAGACGTTGGTCCGGGAACATTCACCAATAACAAACGTAAATAGAAGCACTCACGTTGCTTTGGATGTACCGTGTAAAGTCTCCCCAATGTCTTAGCTTTGAATATGCCTGTAATGGAAGGATGTGGTTTTCCTTGTTTCCGTGGCTCCCATTTTTTACTGGATTTGTTCCATGTGAAATAACGTGGAACATCACCATACACCAATGTCTTCGCGAATTGGCCAAAAACATCAGGTTTTTGACACAATGTAAAAAATTCAGTTAGAGTCGTTTTCGGAGCTTCGAACGCTCTTTGGAGAACATTTTCTTCAGTGAAGTATACACGTTGACCGTTTTCAAGATGTATTGCCAGATGTTGGACAGCAGGATCTCTTTCGTGGATGGGAAAGCTGAGAATATGCCAAATAGCTTCATTGCTGCTAATGTATCTGCCCATTTGGTATCGTGCTATTTCGTCATTTTTATTTATGTTTTTTACTTCAAATATGGCCAAATCACTGCCTTTGTTTACATATTTACAAATATACTTAATTGATTTAACAGAACTGCAAAGCTCAACATTGATATGAGCTTTGTAAGTTTTTGAAAGTAGTGGTGAGTATGGTACCACCCACTGATTATCAAACTCAACTTGATTTGGAAAGTTCGGCAGTCGCATTGTAAATGTGTGGCCACCATTCTCAGTACTTCTGCGGCGATACATTGGATAACCATCAATATCCGTGATCGTGTCATTCGTATGCGGCTTTGGGAAGTTTTTTTTACATTTTCCATTTTCCATGCACGGTGAGGTCATGTTGAAAACACCGCATGGCCCATGGATCATGTGTTTGGTGACAATATCAAATAATTCTTGATCAATTAATGGGTCTGGAATTTCGGCTGAAATTATTTGATCGATTTCTTCAGGACGGATTCTATCTTTAAGCCAAACCAAAATGTGGGCATGAGGCAAACCTCGCTTTTGCCACTCTATCGTATTCAGCCAACAACGTGTGATACCAAAAATTGTATATTTAACAATAAAATCAATTAAGGATTTCAATTTTTGTTTAAACACACGTGCAGTTAAATCATGACGATGAATGGCTTGTTGTCCTGGCAATAGTAAAGTTTGTATCTCTTCCCAATTCGGATTACATGTGAATGTAATAAATAAATCCGGTCGGCCGTAATGACGTACGTAAGTCATCGCATCTTGTATGTATTCCTGCATGTTCCGTGGACTGCCGATGTAGCTTGAAGGTAAAATGAAAGCATTACCGATGTCATTGGGATTTAAATTTCCATCGATGTTTCCAGCAACAGCATCTCGTAAGTGAATATATTCTTCCGATCGTAGTTTTGCCTGGTTGAATCGAAGGAATCGCAAGCGTTCGCTTTCGACCTTAGCATACATATCAACAATGTATTGATGGAACAGCTGACGATATCGAAGGATATAATTGTCTTGATGTTGTCTAACCATTATTCGGTGTGCGTAGTAGTTCATTGAGCTAACTTTATTATTTCTGTAATCACCTAAAAAAATAAAAAATAAAATGCAATACGAAATTAAAATCTATACATACAGTAAGAAAGTAAATAGATAATTGTCAAATTTACCGGTATTTGGATCATACTGTTTGATATTAAGGTGATATTCATCTTGTCCTTGCCAAAATATCAATGGATATTGTAGTGCGTCATATGAACGGTGTAGATCCGAAATCGTACTGACAGTGTTGTCTCGCCGTGTAATGTTTATAGATCTTTTGTCAACTGGATCACCAACCATGATAACAGCAACCTCATCAACAGTTGGAGCGTTGAATCTACCAGCATGTTCACCTAATGGTACTTTGTCGGCTTTTATGACGATTTGATAATTGTCATTTTGCAGTCGTGGCTAAACTCTTTTGATCAATTGAATTAGTTGATTTAGTTGGATAACCATCAATATCCGTGATCGTGTCATTCGTATGCGGCTTTGGGAAGTTTTTTTTACATTTTCCATTTTCCATGCACGGTGAGGTCATGTTGAAAACACCGCATGGCCCATGGATCATGTGTTTGGTGACAATATCAAATAATTCTTGATCAATTAATGGGTCTGGAATTTCGGCTGAAATTATTTGATCGATTTCTTCAGGACGGATTCTATCTTTAAGCCAAACCAAAATGTGGGCATGAGGCAAACCTCGCTTTTGCCACTCTATCGTATTCAGCCAACAACGTGTGATACCAAAAATTGTATATTTTACAATAAAATCAATTAAGGATTTCAATTTTTGTTTAAACACACGTGCAGTTAAATCATGACGATGAATGGCTTGTTGTCCTGGCAATAGTAAAGTTTGTATCTCTTCCCAATTCGGATTACATGTGAATGTAATAAATAAATCCGGTCGGCCGTAATGACGTACGTAAGTCATCGCATCTTGTATGTATTCCTGCATGTTCCGTGGACTGCCGATGTAGCTTGAAGGTAAAATGAAAGCATTACCGATGTCATTGGGATTTAAATTTCCATCGATCTTTCCAGCAACAGCATCTCGTAAGTGAATATATTATTCCGATCGTAGTTTTGACGTTTGCGTTTTGACGTTTGCCGCTCGCGTTGTTGAGGTTAGATTTTTTCGGTGGCATTTGACTGAAAATAATAATTTTCTTGTTCTTATGATATTCTCTTGAAGACGTTCGTTACACTGTTCTTGAGATTCTTGTGCATGACCTGCTGTCCTGATTCTTTGAGCTAGATTTCTTGATTCAATTTGTTTTGCCAACTGATGGGCTCTTTTAATACGTTTGCGTCGAATAACTGTCACTGTCAAATAATAACAGACATTAGCGCCATCAACCCAGTCGAAAGGTATCGACATCTGTCAGTTTTATGACTGCCAAATAATAACGGACAAAAAATTAGCGATAAATTAAAATTGCGACTATAATTTGAGATTTAAACTATCCTATCTCTCAAGTGCACATCGAACTGCACATGGTGTTCAAATTTTATTATAATCGTTTAAGTGGTTTAGGAGTCCATTGAGGACAAACATTGTGACACGAGATTTATATATATTAAGATAAAAATAATGAATTTGTGATTACGATGAAGGATGATGGTGAAATGAGATGATTTTATGTATGAAATTGATGAAAAAAATAAAAATAATGGAAATCATGGAATAATGGAATAGTGTAAAATCAAAGCACATGATTTGTGTGCGTATTATTTATATAATTGTATAATTGATTTGTGAAGTTATTTGACTAATATTTGATGATTGTTTTTTAATAGCGGCAAATACCTCTTTAGAACCTTTATAAATATTATGCTATCCAGCACTTTATCAAATAATTAAAAACTTTTTCAAAATTTTTCAATATTGTCAAAGATTGTGTCATTTATCTTTTAAGGCGATTTGCCGCTATTAAAAAACAATCATCAAATATAAGTCAAATAATTTTATAAATAAATTATACAATTATATATATATATATATATATATATATATATATATATATATATAGTAAAATGTATTGCTTAAATACCGTTAATTAGATGATTTTTATGTTAAAATAGGTAAACACCTTTAGTTTAACATATATAAAAGTTTGACAGTACCTACTGACATTTAATGCTTTTTAATATTTTAAGGAAAGAATTTTTTTTCTAATAGATTATATAGCCAGAATGTTCAAAGAAAAATTAATATTGAACGCACAGATAGTTGCATCGCTTGAGGTAATGCACGCTGGTTTAAATACAGGCCTGTATTTTATGAAAGTCTTTCACCCTCACCTATCTATCTGTGCGTTTATGCAATACGGTCAAATTTTCATTAAAGTAGTAAAAAAATGATTTAAAAAAGAAACAAGAATTATGAAAAAAAGCGAAAATGTAACGAATATGACTATATATATATTTTATTATATAGCAATGTAACTATTTGTGCGTTCAGTATTAATTTTTCTTTGAACATTCTGGTTATATAATTTGTTTGAAAATTTTCAATCTGTAAAAATATTAAAACACATTCGAATTTTCCAAATGTCAATACTGTCAGTCAATATAAGTAATATAAACTAACGGCGAACGCTTATTATAAGGTAAGTTAAGTGACATTTCCTTATTTAATTATGATTCCGAAGTTTATTTGTTTTAAGTTTTTCTACACAAAATAAAAAAAAAAAGTAAATCCCATTCGGACGGAAGTTTAAATTTTTAACAGGTTTTAAAAAATAATTGGCTAGAACAGCGATATTTATAACCGTTCACTCGTGTCGCGGCTGCAAATATTATTTTACGTAAAGGTATGTGTTATAATATTTATTCTATGTTTTTAATTAATATACTTTATTGTATCATATGGTAGGTTAAAGATTTTGTAGCAATTTTGTAACCACGATTTAATAGCTCTCTTAGAAAATTGCTTTGTTGCATGAATATCATTAATAATAGTTTTTAAGAAAGCGTTGCATGCTGTGGTTGCCTTTGAGCGAACCCTGCTCGCCATCCTATACAAACAAAAGCCGCTCTGAAAACAAACGGATTGGAGAAAACTGAAAATATTCCGCTACTCAATTAAATAGTCTCGACGCTTCTCTTAGATATCTACTATACCAAGTAAATATAAATAAATAGGATATATTTTTTGTATATGTGACTTAGGCTAAAGCAAGATGCTCCAAATGTAATCACTAAGCTACATAGTTCAGTACACTTTTTAATTGTTGTACGATTTTTGCATGCATTTATTTATTTATCAAACAGGTTTTCCCATGAAAAATCAGAAAAAAACCATTAAAAACCAAAAAATAACTGGAACTCATCAAGAAAAATACAAAGTAAAAAGGTAAAAATGAGTATCTATGCGTTTAAACACCAATAGAATTTTTGTTTTCTAGGGTTTTTTTCTTACTTTTTTTGACACACTGAAAAACTTGTGGAACAAAAGTTGATCAGTTTGAAGTACACATAGAATGATTCCATAAAAGCATGTGCATGAGAAAAAGTTCACCCTGTATATTCGAATGGACAAGCTTTTCGATGAATTACAAATATCTAGAAGTTTCCCTTTAAAAAGCTAAATAAAGGAAGGATTGTAAAAATGGTTTTCTTTGCATTCCTACACGAATATATAAGGATGGCGAGCAGGGTTCGCTCAAAGGCATTTCAGTTATATTGCAACCACAGCATGCAACGCTTTCTTAAAAACTATTATTAATGATATTCATGCAACAAAGCAATTTTCTAAGAGCTATTAAATCGTAGTTACAAAATTGCTACAAAAATTTTAACCTACTACGAGTATATGATACAATAAAGCATTTTGCATTGTCTATGGGAAACTATGTCTATCAGAAATCTTTTACTATGAACACTATGTTAAACATTACTTATTAGGTGTTCATATTGGAAATATTACATATGTACTAAGCTTCCTAGTATTCAACCATAAATATTGTTTCATTGGGTTTATTTATTTATTCTGAAGAATTTCGTCAGAAATTGTACACAATGACGTAAATATAATAAAAATTGGCTAAGGGATAAAACATTGGAAAATCTTCAAAAAGCCCACATTTCTGATCACTCTTCAATGACTCACTATTTAGACGAGTAGTTTATAGCATTTTGTAATTACATTGAAGAAAAAAATGTTGGGATTTGCCAACTATTTTAAATCAGTCTTCTCTTTAAATCAATAAAAAGATTTAAATGTAAATTTTGAATACATATATTCTGTTCCAAAATATATTTTTAACTGTTATCTATATATTACTCAGTTACTAATACTTATTTATATTGTTGAAATTTATTCTGAATCCAAACAAATATGAAGGAAGGATATGTCGGCCATAATAAATAATGTTATATTCATTCATTTAGTCAGTTTGGTAAAATCGATAAATAATTATTTCCGCGGAAAAACTATGGATTCGTCGCGCTGAAAGCCACCCTGTACTGAGTGCTTGTATAGAATGCCGAATTGTTAGAATTCCGCGACGTACTGAAAAATAACCGTAAAGGTCGTATTATTGAATCAGGTCACATGCGGGGGAGTGGGGTGGGGTGGGGGGTGAGGGGGGAGAGGGGTGGGGGTTTAAGGGGGTGGGGGGTGGGGGGGTTGAATCGGCGCAGAGACCGGCCCAGCAAAGCTTAATCTTTGCTTTATTAGAGGCCCACCCGTCTGTCATGTACGACCTAAATGAAAAACAGGTTTAATGCCCATTTTCGGCACTTTCCTTATTTTTCTCTTTTTTCGCGTCCACGTTGAATTATATAAATATATTTAATCCTAACATTGTTTTGAAATTGTGATTTAAGGTAATTAGGTTGATTTTATGAGTGACTTCTTTGCGAAATTATTAAAAGTAAAATAATGAAAATTATTATATTAATGCAGTCGTTTGATACATCATTCTTATATTTTAAATTTTAATATCAAACTTTTGAACTTGAACTTATCAAACTTGAAAATGGGGTTTGTGAGGGGGCCGAGTGAGTAAAATGCACATGACTACCGTCTTTTTTATACATAAATATAAAGTAGGTAGAACCACGTGAATGTATTTTTATAGTCGCATTTTGCAATAAACTGGTGAAGTCACACACGCGTCAACCGCGAGAGAAATTTATACCTATGTCTACCTTTTTATATTTTATATAAATGAATATATTTTATTTTACATTATTTTAGAGGTATAAGTATATTTTTATAAAAATAAAATAGTAATAATTAAATATTAATTAAAAATTAATTAATTTAATCGTGTTTATTTTCAACCGTAATCAGAGTCGCTCTAAATGATCACCTCCACTGTCTTAATTTTCATAAAGCTGACTGCGAAAATATCAAATCTGACCTGGAAAATATAAATTGGACAAATTTGTTTCATTAATTGGCATCTGATTAAATGGAATCAGTTTTTTTTACAATGAACTACATAAATGTATTTCTCGGCATACTCCTAATCGTCAAAATTCGCAAAATAAAGTTCCTGTGTGGTTCAATGTCAATCTCATTAAGTTATTTAAAGAGAAAAAAAAACATACCTAAACGATATGAGAATCATGCTGATTACAGTAAATTCTCACTATTAAGAGCCCTTTGTAAGAAGTAGATTAATGTTAGCTTTCGTACCTAAATTAATCTGTCAGAGGAAAATATTGGGTCTGACACCAAAGCTTTTTGGACATTGTTAAAAATACGAAGACTAAATCAGCCGTTCCCGTTATCTTCTAACTGGAAGGTAAGAGTGCCAACTGTTGTACACTCATCGCTAATCTAAAATAGGTATTGATTTAAAATAGTTGACAAATCCCAACATTTTTTTCTTCAATGTGCAAAATGCTATAAACCACTCGTCTAAATACTGAGTCATCGGGGAGTGATCAGAAATGTGGATTTTTTGAAGATTTTCCAATGTTTTATCCCTTAGCCAATTTTTATTATATTTACGTAATTTTGTAGAATTTCTGACGATATTCTTCAGAATAAATAAATAAACCCAATGAAACAATATTTAAATATTTAAGATTCGGATACAAGGAAACTTACACATAAAACATGCAGTGGTGGTACAGAGGCTTTTGACCCTGCTTTTAAAATCCAGAGGTACCGGAGTCGAAACCCCAGAGGCTAAAATTCGGCCAGGTCATTTTTCACCGCTGAGGCCCCGATCGTGTCGAATCTGCTGTTCAAGCCTCGGGGTTGTATAAAGCTAGTAATTGATAAATTAAAGTTGAACCTCGGGTGCAATATTGCGTTACGATGTCAGCCAGTCTGCCGCCCTGGCGTATGCGCCTCCCGGGCCCGCCCTAGCTCTAGGCGCCTCGCTTCATTCAGTATCGGTGTGGGCGTCGCGACGCCTGGGCGGTTTTCAGCCTCTGAAACCTTTCGTCCGGCTATTTATGGCGCGTCGACGATCGCGGCTTTCGGCTTTCGACTCTTCGGCGCGTGACCAGCCTAATAAATGTTCACAAGCCGCAACTATATCGTTGTTGTCCGGACCGTTCAAATATTGAAAAACTTTGTAAATATTTTTTACCTACAACTTGTTTTACGCTAAGCCTCATTGAAACTAGTCTTTATTTAATAGCTTCATATAATTTACAACTTACCTTTAAAGTTTTATTTAAACAATGTTTTTATATTACCAATAAGTGAAAAATTTCGTGGGATAATTATCCACATACAACCGTACATTGTCAATCATGTGCTTTAATTTTACACTTTTACATATCCATTATTTTTATTTTTTTTATCAACTTCATACATAAATCACTTATAAAATCATCTCATTTCACCATCATCCTTAATCGTAATCACATATCCATTAGTTTTATATTTTTTGTTAAAATATCATCCTTTCCTTATTTCCGCTAATTAGATGGTTACATAATATTTGACAATATTTTACACTAAAGAGTTAAATCTTTATAAATATTATGCTATCCAGCACTTTATATCAAAAAATTAAAAAATTGCACAAAATTTTTCAATATTGTCAAAGATTGTGTCATTTATCTTTTCAGGCGATTTGCCGCTATTAAAAAACAATCATCAAATATAAGTCAAATAACTACAACTCAATTATATAAATAATATTAACGTAAATACTTTAGTTAACATTCTTTCGTGAGACACCTTTTGCGCCTGAGACGTATAATATCTTGCATTCGTTGAAAACAAAAGTCGTTTTTAGGGCGGAGGGATGTTTATATACTCTGAACGTAAAGGGGCATTTTAGAAGGTGTGTGTTTTTTGTATCAATTTTCAAAAGGTATCTGCAAAACCAAAAGAGGTTCGAGGTTCAGGGGAGGGGTCCAATAAAGACGGAGTCATAAGATTTCAGTGTTTAAGTATGAGGACGCCTCTAACAGAACTAGCAAACTGCATGTAGTTGTGATTTCATATATGCCGTTAGTTAGATAAATGTATAGGGCTGCTTACCGCGTCACAGATGAGATATCGTTACCAGGTTAAGCCTAACTAGGAAAAAGCCGCTGAAGGTTTTTAGACTGTAAATATAATATAGATTGTATAAAATAAAGAGTTAAATAAATAATATTAATGAGAATGAAAATAATTTAAAAAGTTTATCCGCAGCGATAATTATAAATAAGCAAACATACATAAAATTGTGAACCTTAAAGACTGTACAAATGAGTAAATTGTGTGACTAATTATAAACCAAGAAGATTGAATTATCGTATGGCCTTTGGTGTTATGGCGTCACTATAAAGCGCAGTTCTGCCTGCCTTGTTATGCTTATGATGCGAAACCATTCTTCAGATGCAGAAAACATCTCGCAAGTCTGAAATTAAATGAGCGTTTTAATGTGCATCTTGTTATATGTTAAGGGACAGTCCGCTCCTAAGAGTAACCTCATTTTCGACACACTCTGTTTGCTTAATTTTTAACGTTGGACGGAAAATAAAAATACAATTACACAGAGCGGACAGTTTGGTAGCATTTTAAGAATTTCATTATTAAATATATGAGTTTATACTGCCAAATATAAAAAAAAACACGTTTTTATTTTTTCTAGCACATCTGTGAGATTTTTCGAGATAGCCATGTTATTTTCTTAACGCGGATAATTAAAATTTTAATTAAACGTATTTTTACAATCAATAACAGTGCTTTTAAGGTTTGCTTTACTCATAAAATAATAACATAAAACATGCACGTCCAAAATGTTATAAATATATAGGTTGTCCAAGCAATAGGTTGTCTAACAACGCTTCTTGTAACTATTCAATGATGATAGTAATAAAAAATGTGTAGAATTTAGTAAATTAAATAAATAATGTTAAATATGTCAACACACTAAATATAAGTTCTCCGCTTAAGTGTAAGACCATATTTAAGGATAATTATGTAATTAAAATGTTAAGTTTGAATATACGCAACTTGAAAACAAACTTTGATCAACTAAATCTTCTAGTGCATTAACTGGATTTAAATATTGAAATTATAATCCTAACAGAATGCTGGATTAGCAACCAAACTCAATTTTCTAATTTGGATAGTTATATTGCATACGGAACGAAAAATTGAATTGATGAATTAGATATTCATGATGCAACAGGATTATGGATTACAGAGGGCGGGATTTTGCTGTATTGCGCTTTACCGCTCTTCATCCCAAAGTAGTATAAAACACCATGTACTAGCAGGAGAACTAAATATATCTACGTACGGACATAAACAGCATAATCAGGCTGATGACTATCATTTGTGGATCTGTGATAAATACAGCGACGAGAGAACATAATGGTGTAAAAACATGCATAGATCATATTTACATTCGTAGTAATAACAAACCACAATCTGCTGTTATACATACAACAATAACAAACCATTACTCCACCCTTCTGGCTATTCAAGGAATAAATAGAGAACCAAAACCAAAAGTTATAGATATTCAATTAATAAATTATGAAGCATTACGCATAAGTCTAAAAAATGAGGAACGAACAGATGTTTATAGCCTTATAAACCCGGATACTGCATTTGAAAAGTTTATAGAATACACACATAAAAAACAACAGATTAAACTTAAACCACGGATGACTGGGGAATTATAAATAGTATTAAAAAAAGAGATAAACTGCATAGCTGCAAAATGGGGTCAGAAAATAGTGATCTAAAATTGATTTGGAAAGTAGAACAGTAATGTACTACCAAAAAGATGTAACTTCTCAAATAATGCTACCTCATACTCACGACACAAGGCAACGATAAAGTCAGGGACATCACGAAAACAGAATGCAAACTAAATTTGCCTAGTGAGGTGTTATTAATCCACACAAACTGTATTTTTCTTCTCTAGAAAATCAATAAAATGCTACAAAGTAATACACATTTAATAATATTAATTGTAATTTGGATATTTTAATAAATAAATAAACGATCAACCCATGAGTATTTTAATTGGGCATGTTATGATTAAATAAAAAAAAACCCAAGTCCAGCATGTTCAAGGCATGTTTTATTGGCATATATAGGCCAGTAAGAAAGTGAAATAAGAAAATAAATATTATGAAATATTCCTAGTTTAAAAAGAGCCTTTATAATATATTTAAATAATTTTACAATATATTTAAAGAATATACTTTTTTTTCGTGCACTAAAGAATTGTCAATTCTGGGCAGATTTACGTGCAAATCATATTAATCAAAAACTCAAGACGATCCATAACGCTTTCCTTACAATAGTCATTTTTTTAAAATAATTTGTTATACAGCGTATAATAATATTATAATATATATAATAATATTCGTGAGTAATACAATCTCCACTTCTGCTTTACTTAAAGTGCCTCCAAGTGGCTCGTTCCATAAATCATGCAAACCACTTAACTGTTAGTTTCGGTCACATAAATAGGTTAATGTGTTTTTGGCCAGGAAAACGTTCTCAGTTCAATTTATTTATTTATTAAAATATTCAATATACAATTTATTTTATTACATATATTGATTTTCAAGAGAAGAAAAGTCTCACGAGGTAAATGCCTGAATCGAGGTGTTACCTATTTGAAATATAAATATATGAAACAAGCAAGGTCTATATTAGAGATCTGATATATGGTTTTTTATTGTTTTTTTTTTAATACCTTATATTAGTGCATCTCAAATCATGACATATATACAATAATAGCCATATGAGTATTAAGTATTGTTATTTTTTTTTATTATAATAACACAAAAATGTTCGGTAAAATGACCAAAAGTAAATAAACACATTTTGTGTAATATCGGCTCTAAATGATTCGGCGAAAACTACAATCGAATATATATGTTATTTAAATTGGTCCATAATTTTAGGAAAAAACCGTATTGCAAAAGCATCTCAAGTTGGAAATATTCATCGGTGTGGATGTGACGGCACAAAATGACATGAAAAACACATTTCATCTAAAAAACTATCATCATAATATCAAACTATATTGAAACATAGTTTCTGTGAATGGTTCAATGCATTTTTCGGCTGGTATACAATTTAAACAATTATGAATTTCATTAGTAAATATAGGGATCACTGGAATATTTGTTTCGCCATTACTTGAAACAAGTTAAAATATTTTGGCAAAATTAACTAGAGTTGGGCAATTTTCCGGTTTATTTTGTAATACCAAAGCTCAAGAATCAATTTTTTTAACTTCTGTTTATCGGTGCGATTTTATGTTTGTTTAAAATGGTTCTATTAAGATTGTCACTGTTGTAGATTTATATTTACCTGCATTTTTATTATTTGAGTTGGCTAAATGTTTTCCACATCGAATATTATATAGTAACGGCCTTATTTATTTATTTAGTCATTTTTATAAAATTAAAATTTTCAGTGAAGTAAATAATAATAAGAAAGATACAAAATATTTATTTCTATAACAATTTTTACTATGTTACAGGATTTTTTTAGACAGAAGAAAGAACAATACAATAAAAAACATCAAAAAATAATTTAAAATTTGCGAATTTGTACATTTATACAAAAATACAAACTTATTTGAATACAAATAGAAGGATAAGAGTCAACATTCATTAATATTATATAAATTCAAATTCAACAAATATAATTTAATAACCTTCTTGAATTGGCCTATTTCACGTATTTCTTTAAGGTTCTCGGATAGTTTTTTGTAGAATTTAAGACCTAAATAAGAACTAGTTTTGTTAAATTTAGTTGAATTTGAAGTTGAACCTACTAGGCATTACCTGTTCCGAGGAATATATCGTACATGAGAACTTATATTTTTGATACCTACGTATTTTCAGTAATAAATGACTCGATATATGAATAAAAGTAAGACTAAGTTTCAATGTTTGAATGCATAGTCGCGTTAGTTTGCTGCTAAAGCGACAGCGCGTGCATTTTTTTATGGTTTTTAAAATAAAACCGTAATGGTTTTCCATCTACAGTTCTACATCATCATCAGTTTCATAATCTACAGCTGAAAGAGGTGAAATTGGCAAAGGTTTATTTATTCTAAGGTACGCTAAGGTTTGCTGACGAGTCGCAACAGTATGGAAAGAAGAATCGAAATACCGCTGAATTATTTATAATATTTGCCGTTTCGAGTGTGGCCTAATTTTCACCCTCCACCCTCCACCCCACGCCTCACCCCCTCAGCGTCATTTTAATCACGAAAAAGGGTAATGCAGTAAGGATTATTTCATCTACCTTCTACTTCTTCAAGTTTATTTTCGGTTTAACTTTCTTAACCTAAATGTAATGCGTTAAATTTGTGCGATCAAACGCTCCGTCACAGGACAGCCGCTATCATTTGGCTGATAAGATGTTTAAAGAGTTGTACACTTACTGAGTGGCGGTTATCGATTTCAGGCCTGGCGCTAAGCAGGTAGGGCATAATTCCGCCCTGGACAGGCCAGGGCCAGCCGGGGAGATTAGGGCGGGAAGCGACCCAGCCCCACGAAGCTCAGGGCGTCACCACGTGACACGCACGGCTGACTGAAACGTCACATGCTATCGACACTTGCCCAACAGTTCCGAGGGTAAGTACTTGTAACATTTTGTTGTTCAGGATACACCAGAGCGATTTTACGACATTGAGCGGAGGTGAAATGGTAGCTAAAAATATACAAATACTTTGTTGATAAGTTTTTTGTCTTATACTCGTATATATAATATACGAAAACTGCCTTCACCAATATAAAAGCATTCACATAAACATAACAACTTACTCCCTCTTTCTAATTAGTCTTTGCTGTACTGACAAATTATAATAGAAGGGTTTCATCTATGAAAAATATCCTTAGTTTAAATAACAGCGTTTAAAATTGGTAGCTAAAAAAAAATCCTTAGGTTTTTGATAGAGGTCATGGTGGATCTCAAATGAAAGTTTTTGTTAAAAAAATATTACCTTTACATTTTATTTGTCGATTCTCGCCAAAAAAATGTAATATTATTAAAAATATATATATTTTCCTGATTAGGCACATTGTATTTTTACAAATATTTTTCTAATCGTACTTTTTTAATGTTGTAAAAACTAATATAATATTATATCGCAATGCCTTCTAGTTAAATACTAGAGGAAGGGAGTCATACGAATGTGACAACCTGTGATGTGAGAGGGGTAGGTAAAAAACCCATCGAATTTGTGTGATGTAATATTTTAAAGATGGTCATTGTTTTGAAGTATAATTTCCATAGTACATTTTATTTGTACTTTTAATATTGATAAATAAAGTAGCCCTCCTAGAAATTAGGGGAGTCGCCTCATTACGGAGATCAAATTGATAAATAATGCACGCGAATAAGGAAAATTATATCTAATCGAAACGTTTGATAAAAACCTACTGCCGCCGCCAAAAACCGTTCGTGTAAAACGGTTGCGTGCGTCGAAAAACTTTCATTAGAAACATAATCAGCCAACGCAACGTTCCGCCTCCGTGAACCCGGAGCTATATTAATCGTACATTCAAGAGTGCGATTGTGTGTTTCGTGTATAATGTTTTTGAAGTTAGACTTCTTTGCGCCCGTTGTACTGTTAGTCGAGAAACCGCGTCACGCGTTAGGAGTAAAATCTGCAGAGTGCCTTTTTATACGTTCTCTACCAAAGATTCCTCAAAAGTCTCGGTGGGTCAGTGGTTAACGCACTGGTTAATTAACTCCCAAGCTAGAGTCATTTTTTTCCCCAAATTATACGAAAGTATACGAATATACGAACTTAATAATGATAAGATAAGATAAGATCATTTATTTTCCATGAACAAAGTTATTGTACAGGAATGACAATTACATAAAAAAAACAACAGAATAAGACAATAGAGAAATAAGAATAAAGAATACAATAATAACAAAAAAAAAATTAAAAAAATACATGAACAGAAGTTACATGTGCATTGTGTATACCTAATTTATCACTTAACTATCTAAATTCCTTAAAACTATAAATATTTTATTAGAATATTTCTTCAACCTAAGCTTAAACTCACGAAAATTATTTATACTTTTAAAGCTTTTAGGTAGCATATTAAAATATGTTAAATAATAACATGTAGATTGGTATTTGGCGGTACGGGCTGACATAAATTGAACATAATTACTTTTATGACGTGTATTGAACTCATGAATATCACTATGTTTATTGGCAAATATTTTATTACTATAAAAAAGGCAAATTGCTTCTAGTATATATAAACCATAAATTGTAAGAATGCCCAGTTGTTTAAAATAAGATCTACAAGATTTTTTATTTGGGAGACCTAAAACCGCTCTGACTGCTCTTTTTTGAAGAAGAAATATATCCGAAATGTAGGGCGCTGTTCCCCAAACAAGTATACCATATCTCAAATGCGATTCTACAAGCGCATGGTATGCAGAAATGATAATGATAATGTATAGGTGTATAGTATAATAATGAAGTGACCCATAATCTATTGAAGAGAAAAATATCTTATATTTCATTTATATATCATGTGTGTATGAGTGGGTGTGTGCGAATGGAAAGTATAACTTCCACCGTCTGCTCCCCAATTTTTTTTTAGTTAGGCTCTACGTTAATAAGTACTAAAGAAAGTTAATATTAACCTCCTACATAGTTATTTAATGTTTACTCTTGTAGCAAACAGCATATAAGTCAGAGTGATCACTAATAATACAACAATCATTTTATCTTTTAGTTGATAGCGGTATTCCTATGACAAATTTGTTAGCACTCACTACTGCGAGTCTATCGTACCTAAATGTGAATATTCTTACACTCTTTAATCAACCTGAAAATGTCTACCTATTGGCTTCTAACGCCAGCGGAGACAAGTCTGGGGACGACTCTGGTATATGCATGTATCTGCTATATAGGTTTATACCACCAGTCCTGCATTGGTGGTATATAACTGAACATCACATGCGTTACAGAACGGTGGGAGGCGGATTTGCATCAATGCATAAAAACGAGACATCCGGACACCAATTTCCTGCGCCTAGGGATAGGCCTCCATTACATTTACACGTCAAAAATCAAAAAAATGGAGAGAAAAATGTTCCTAATAAGATAGGGAAAGATAATATTCGTTATTTCCATTACAGGAATGACATATTCCACTCATGTCAACTACCTAAACATTAATTTAATTTAATTTTCAATAAAATTATTTATTTAAGTCAAAATAATTCACGATGTTTTCATTTGAGTTATCGCTAGCGGATGTGTGCATCTGCATTATTTTTTATTTAAAAAAAACATCCTTCAGCGTGTATATACAAATTAATTTATCTATAGTATATTATATAAATGAATGTGTGTCTGTCTGAAGCATTATACTCAGAAACTACCCGGCCAATCTGGCTACTTTTTTTTAAATGCTCGTATTAGTTGGAAGATAGTTTTTAAGGAAAGGAAAGGATTGTTCAGTAAATTAGAAAAACTTAAAGTGTATTCTATAAGGCGAAACAATCGTTAAAGCCCTGCCTACATAGAATAGAACGGTAGGCACGCAATAGCCCGAAGGGCCTACAGAGGGGGTAGCGAAGCGACCTATACTGAGTGCCGCAAGTAGGGGTTGTCGTGCGCCAATGGCACCCTCAAAGATGCCCGCAGAGCCTAGCTGCCAACCCGGGCCAAAGCCCAGGGTTGAACAGCTAGATTCTTCTATATATTATTACATGGAGAGAAACCTGTGGACCCCTTTTTAAGGATATTGCGCGCACGGAGTGCTGTGAGGTTTGGCATTAAGTTAAATATATCACGCTTACGATAAAAAAGGGTCACTTCCAACATTATAATATTTAATTATAACTTTGGCTAACTTCATTAATTTCTATGAATTTAATATCCGGTCCGTGCAAACACGCGATAGGTGAGCATTTTTATCTAATTGGTATTCTATTTATTTAGCTGGTTTCTCCATGAAAATATTTATACATAATAAAAACAATAATAAATAAGCAAGAAATTAAAAGTTATACAAATAAATGTAAATCAGAAATTAAAAAGAAAAATTGGCATAGCAACGAACGCTCTCAGGCGAAAATTATCAGTCTAATAATTCACGCTTATATCATAAAAGCAAAAGCAGATTGTTAATCCTAACAGGCGAATATTTCAGTCTTTGATGAAATGGAATTTAACACACACTTGTACACGCCAATTGATGCAAGAGTACTAGTGATAGAGATTATCGATAAGCCCAACATTTGAGTATTTGAAACCCTAAATGATAAATAAATCGACGAAAATACAACCCTAGGTTTCGAACTCGAGATACCTTCAGAAACCTCTGAATAAAATATCGAAAAGGTCAGAGCTGAGAGTATTACGCGGAGGCAGCTATTTTTCTGTTCGCGGCACGGCTTCGAGTTTTCTGGGGCGACAATTCCACCGGGATGGCTATATTGGTATAAATGGAGGTACAGTAAGCACCTATTTATAGGTTATATTTGAATTCATATTCACCTGAGGAAGTACCACCGCCTGCCTATACCACCGCACCTCGACCCTATTGTGTTATGCCGTTTTGGTGCAGGTTTATTTTTTTGTCCTTCAACCACACCCTCAATACCATATGTACTAAATATATTATTATATCAAATATTGTTGTGACATGTTATTGAGCCATTATTATAATAAGTAAATAAAATAAACTGATCTGTGCCCGCAATGAGTACAGAATGCTATACCAACTTATATAATTAACAAATGCTATATTTTTTTACCATTATATTACAAATTACTTACTTGTATATGATTACAGTATCTTATACAGTATTATTACATATAACTCTTCTTCTTTCGTATGGATTAAAAATAATAATTTAAAATATTTATAAATAAAATTTTTAAAATATTCAATATGTAAAATGTAAAATTTAGATAATTAAAAAATGTAAAATATAAATTTAATAAAAATCGTCAGCATAGATTTATGGTCAATCTGTTTAAAAAAAATGCTATATATATATAGATAAATTTGAGGTCAAACTCGTGCAGCCATTTATTTTTGAGCATCAGGAGTTAAATGAGTTCTTTTAGCCCTCCAGCGAGATGTCCTTGTGGCATACATTGGAACTCTCCTACTCGGTTCTCCATCTTTCTCTTACACTTCCATCGTCTGACTTGATGGTAATATAATTGTGAATCTCTTACTCCTAAGCTATCCAACAATACATTCCATATGTACCAAATTTTGTATAGGCAGGTATTCTCAAATATAAATCAACGTCATCTCAAATAACTCAAGGGATATATTTTATAAATTAAGCGTTGGCATAAATTGACCCCACTCAAATTGTTTCTCCATTACTGGAATGTACCAAAAGCATATCTTCCGAGTTCCAACGGCAGCTGTACAGTGACAGCAAATTACTGCAATGCTATGGGAAATGATTAATCACAGTAATAGTTCACATTGTGCCGCACTTCGTTTTGAAATATGTCGCAAGTGTTTTGTCGGTGGAAAACTTGGGCATTACACTGCCGAGCCGCTCGTACGAGCCACTCGTACGAGCCACGAATGTCTGCCAAAGGCAGTTACAGAACGTTGCAGGATTGCGGCAATTTAAGTTTCATAATTTAATGTTGCAAACGCTAACCATCGTGTGTTGTACTTATACCATAGAGGATACAAAGATATACCATTCTAAAAATTGAGCCGATACGCATAATATTTTGAAATGTAAAGGGAATAAAATACAATAATAACACAATTGTATGACAATTTTTCATATTAATTGTGTTTATTTTATCTATTTATTTAAAAAAGCTCAGCGCAATTACCTTTATTTAATCTATTAAATAACTATTAAAATTCATATTCTCCAATTAATAAATATCATTTATATGATTCATCATATTGAGAAATATGTAAAAAACAAAAAGAAATTCTTTTGAATATCCAGTAACCTAACTACCTAATCATTTATCGCTTTGATGCTTTCAGGAAGTTTGTTATTATTTTATAAAAAAAAAGTTTCATGATAAAATAAATATTTTAAAATGCTAATATGCTAAACTAGTTCTACAAATTATTGGCGTCTTCTTGGAACAGCACATTGTGCTATCAAGGTGATGCACAAAACTAATCCATTGCACGTGATTACAAATTACAATAATGTAGGTACAAGCAATGTATTTTATTTCTACTCTATTTTGTTGTTATATGTAAGAGTGCATGTAAATGATAATTGTAATAAAAAAATAAACTTTATTATTCTTTGCTGTTGATTATTCAGTCCGCTGCGCTACGTCAAAATTGACCATATCTAGGTCAAATACATGCCTACCAAGGTTTGACCAAGATCGGGAGCACCCATTCAGTACCCAGTACCGTGCCTGTCCCCCATGTTTAGGCCCTTAACTCCGCCTCTCCGAACCCAACGCGTCAAATTTATAAACTTCTAAATTTTTAAATGGTATTTATTAAATTTGAAAATCGTTTTTCTCGTAATTATTAAACATTTTTCCAATGTATTTTCCTGATTAATGTTTAATAGATAAACCACCTAATAGGACAGTAGTGATTTTAAATACAGCCTGTATAAAGGCAACTGTATTAATACATAGAGCTTTTCATTTTTACATTTCGGCATTTTTTTTTTAGATAGTGTTTGTGTAGAATAATTTTAAGAAAATTTACGAAATTTTATGTTGTTACTAGTTTTCATAGTAATTCTAAAATAGTACCTTTATAGTTATAATTAACGCATATTTTTTTAAAGCTTCCTACTTGTATGTAGATAGTATAATAAAATAATATGAACTAAGATTAGTTCATATTATTTTCGATATAACTTTTCTGTCTATTTTTAGTACAACAAGCTGAAATTGACTTTCCTATGCATTAAGTTGCTCCCGGAAATAAATATTTACCTACTTACTAATTCTTTAGTTCTAACTTTGAGTTCAGTAGTTACTTCCAGTCAAACAAACATTACGAAAATACTATTAGACTTTCATAAAATCGAAAAATTATAAATATAAAAAAAAAACAAAATGATGAATTTCACATTTGCAGTTTTTGTTGCTGATGAATGATTTGGATTCTAGACATAGATAGAACGTGGACCCCATAGCGATATTATTGGCTTCGCTATGACCTATGACGATGACGTCACGACCGCGTTATAAATATTTAGGTCGAGTGTCTGCCGTCTGGCGGGTAGACCAGATGGTACCTGGCACGAGCGCCTCCCAGCCAGCTCCACTGCCAAAACTCGAGAGCCTTGCGCATCGCTCGCTATGCCAAGCACAAAATTCTCGGCTGGGGCACAGCCTGAGAGTTGTTTTTATGCCCACGCCGTCTTGTACTTTTTTAAAAACTTTGTGCATAGAATAATATAAGGAACGCGCTTTTATTTATTTATTTATTTAATCGAGGAAAAACAACGGATACAAGAGATGAAAACTTAGAAAACTTATGATTTAGGTTAGCCTTGCATCCTTACAAGTTTTTCACATATAGAGTGATTTATTTCATATCTAATGCTAAGTTATATAAATTTACTGATATTAAGATCATGGTTAATACAATTGCAAGCATAACTAACTCAGTACTACTTTATAACTAAGTACACAAAAGTAAAATTAAAAATAGTGGCAAAAATAAAAATAGAAGTAGTGGCAAGCAAAGTGGCTATGGAGGTAAATTAAGATTAACGATGAAGAGAGCCGAATTCAGGATGCTGAGTTTTGAAAAGACTTTAGAAGAGTGAATACAGAATTCTTAAAAACTGTGGCCTTCGAGAAAACATCCACCTCTAGGAACAATTGGTTGAATGTTTGACATAGTCTGTCAAGCGGTGCTCTAAAACCTGCGTTGGACCTAGGCTAGGGTTGCCATACGTCCCGGTAGACCGGGACATGTCACCGGTTTAGAGCCTCGGTCCCGGTTGTCCCGTTTGACCCACCATATGTCCCGGTAAACGAATAATCATGGTTTTATATTAATGCTAAAATTATGCGAATAATTCGTGCAACAACTTTAGATCACGTTGGCTGGCGGTGAAAGTGTGGGGTCAAGGGATATACTGACATTTTTCCATATTTACAGTACGGAATGAAAGACTGAAATACCTTTGTGAGGGAGCTGATGTAATTCGTGGTAATTTACGATCTCGCTCAAAAACTAGGTGGTTAACCGTCTTTGTTCCCGGCCATTGAACGTATTCTGAAAATGTGGGAACCATTGAAAGATTTTCTTTTTTCACAAACCAGATTGCGGCGCTATAGGGGGGGGTGCACTACCCCCCCCCCCCTCCTCCTATAACTCCCCTATATTTCCTCCTATCAGTCCCGTTCGGAGCCAAACCATTTATGGCAACCCTAACCTAGGCGTTATAGGCTCAGACTAATTTTCGACGGGAGAGTCTCGGTGGTACATGGAAGTTGATTTGTTCAAGTAATTGAGGACAGTCGAAGTAATTATTACATATTTTGAAGAGTACAGTCATATCTAACATTATGCGTCTTTTGATATATATGTAATTGCCGCCCAAACAAACAAATCTGAAATGAAACTCGTATTGAATAATTTGTGCGGAATTTCCGCCCTACTGCAACGATACTCAACCTTTTTTGTCTTCGGGCCACATTTGTAAAGCCTCGCGCGCCGCAACACTATACTGGTATAACGAAAAAAATATGAAACGACAATCCTCTTTGGGTGTCACTATTGGTACGTCAAAGTCAAAATTAATCTCAAGATATACGAAATACAGAATGCCAGATTTTGTAAATCGTGTCCCTGAAAATAAATGAGTTTGGGGCCGCACAAAAAAGCTAGGCGGGCCACAGGTTGAGTGTGGCAGGCCTAGAGGGTTGTATGGGACAATAGTGCATTGAACTTCATAGGGATGTGAGTAATTTAGGTTACCCAAAACACAGGAAAATCTGCTTGGATGGATAGATAGGTTAAATCATACTAAAAACACGATATTTAAAATGTTATGAGTGCTTGTGAGCATAAGGGTGTATTTAGGTACATATGTGTGTGTACCTACTTATCTACATCATGTTTAAGTTATTTATTTATTTCAATATTGAACATTAAGAAAAAGTAAAATAATATGTAGTTAGCTGGACGTTTTGTATCACTGCAACCTTCTTTCGTTGCCTTATTAACTAGACTAAAAAAACACCCCTACCAAAGGCAGTTTATTTATGTGTACTTTTAATACTTTCAATTGCTGTTAACTATATCTATCAGATTAAATAATATAAAGTAAATTAAAGTTACTGTAGGAAAATAAATATATACATATATAGTTAATAATATAATAGATGCTGTAACAATAACATCAGATTGATGGAATTTAATGTAAGAATACTTTTTAAACAGTAGGTTTTGAAAAGTTTTTATTTGCTTAAATGATATTTTTATTATTAATTTAAATGTGAAAATAAAATAAAATAGGTTAGATATTTGTTTTTATAGGCAAAATTCCGAACATCTTATTATGTTAGTAAATCAATTAGCATACTAATCATTTGGTAAGGGGTATTTCCTCTTTTAAGCAGTTTTTTTCTTTAGGACCTATATATTAGGTTATGATCCAAAGCTTGTCTTCATTTTAGGAAGTCAAAATCATTATAAATTATTGCTCGCGTCTTAAATTTATGAAGTACTTACTGCTGTATCTCAATATTTTTTTTATTTATGAAGGATCAGGTTCTTGAGGAAAATCTGTTTTGGATGAAGCACCTTTAGCTCCATCTTCAGAAGGTGAACGATAGGTACGACTTATTTAGATTTCCTCAAGAAACCGAAAGGTAAGAGAAAATAATGGCCAACCTCTACCCATCCGGTTTTCTATCCGGTGACAATGAAATATGAGTTGCAATTTAATTTTCCTTTAAAATTGCCAAAAAAACTTGCGTATTTAAGAAACGATCTTAAGTAGACTCTAACCTTCCTTATGAACTATCATTACATTGCCGGTTAATTCTATCAACTGATAATTTTTCTTTCTTTTTTGCCACAAAAGAAAAATATTAATATATTTTTCTTTTAAATTTCCATTCCGCGGAATGAATAAGTGGGAGCGTATTGTCGTCTCTTCCCACTAATGCGTTAGAGCGGATGTGGAGATGGGAGGGGGGGGGAGGGGGGGGGGGGCACCGAGCGCCCGGAAGTGACACCGATATCGGGACGCTTTCGCTAACTTCCGCTTGACGTTAGCCTTTGCTGGCATCGGATTCGGAGCGAACCAAAGCCAAACCCCTCCACACCCACCCCACCCCACCCCACCTAAATATCGGAACGTGGAAAAGCTGCAAGTACGGTCGAGGGCAAATGCAACTTTACTATGGGAGACTGACTCCGTCAAACAATGCAATAAACGTGTGTAGGTATTTATAATATATTATATATATAAGTCTGACAGTATTGACATTTGGAAAATTCGAATGATTTCTAATATTTTTCCAGATTGAAAATTTTCAAACAAATTATATAGCCAGAATGTTCAAAGAAAATTAATACTAAATGCACAGATAGTGGCATCGCTTGAAGTAATGCACGCTGGTTTAAATACAGGCCTGTATTTTATGAAAGCTTTTCACCCTCACCTATCTATCTGTGCGATTATGCAATACGGTCAAATTTTCATTAAAGTAGTAAAAAAATGATTTAAAAAAGAAACAATAATTATGAAAAAAAGTGAAAATGTAACGAATGTGACATATAATGAACGAGAAGTGAATGGTTTAATGAATATTTACAAGAAAATTTAAGTTAATTTAATAGTAAAATTTAACGAAAGGAATCATCTAAATATGGTATTTAAGCAATAAATTATACAATTATATATATATAATACTTCATCTACACTCATCTGTATTTCTGAGAGCGATGGTTCGCATATACAGGATGTCCCAAGACCAATCCCACAAACTTAAGGGGGTGTTTAAGTTCCTTATTAAGAGTAAGAAATTATGTAACAAAATGCTAAAAATTTTCATCACCAAATTTATTATTTTTGTAATAAAATTGGTGTAAATCGATCTTATCAATCGATAAATCAATATTATCTGTCGACCAATAGCATCCCTTTTACAACCCCAGAGAAGGGGAAAGGACCCCTTCTTCTTAGACCGACATCTGTTCGACCAGTGGCATCTGACAGCAATCATTTATCTCCACCCTAATTGGGCGTTTCGAACAACGCGGCAGGTCATTAACCTCGATCTTGACTGACCGCGGCCTAGTGACCCAGTGACGTAGTTATCCGAGGAAGGAGCCATTGAAAAATATCTGTTTTACATGATTTAGAATAGAAATTTCAACATTTTTTTTCTCGAATACCATAATGAATTTTTATATAGTTTCTTAACAAATAACACTAGGAATCGTAGGACCCATTAGCTGTTTTTTTATTGGGATTGAATTGGGACACACTGTATACAGTACCCACAGAGTCCTACGGCGCGGCAGGTCGACTAGCGACGAAGCAATGCAATGTAAAGTTCATTATTCTAATTTTTCTTTTTCTAAAAAACCACCATTATGCTATTACAAACATTTAATTTGTTTTTAAAAAAGTAGACAAATCTGTCGAGTATTTATTTATTTATTGTTATTTTTAATTAGGTTATTGTACAGGGGGATACTTCTTATAAATAAATAATGTTTTCAGAGAGAATTTGTTCCGTATTTATAGTGATTTTAGTGATATAAAACATAAATGATCTCTCATTAAAGCTCCCATTCTATCGGACCCTCGGGTGGGTACTCAAGCGCAGTACCTCGAGATTTATTGCTTCCATTCCAACCCAGGGACGGCTCGTACCGCGACACTCGCAATGAGTCGCTTTGTTCCTCATCCGTCCAACTCACACATCACTCGCGCCTGCAGTACCTATTATAAATATATATGTAACGATTCCTCCGATCTCCCAGAAGTTTTCCTTTAAGGTGTATTGTGTAATATTCAAACGCTTGTAACTCCGTATTGCTTATGAATAAGTGACGATTTTGGGAACAGCCTGTGTGAAGTATAGGGTTGGTCGTTGTACGCCAAAAATGGATCAAATTCGTCAGATAAATTATGTTATAATTCTTTTCAGGTGATTAAAAATCACTCATCAAATATAATTGGGTTAATTAATTTATTGTGTTATACAAGAGTATATCACTTTTATTATATTTAGATTAAAGTGTAATTATATTTAAAATTTAAAGTATTTAGCAATAATTTATTGTGTGAAAATAAAATATTGCAAAAAAAAACCTATGTAAAAATAAAAGTAGGTTTCTACTAACAAAAAATATTAAAATACCATTTTTTCAAACATATATTTACATATCTACTTTCAGAACTTTTTGTTAGTAGAAACCTACTTTTAGTTTTGACATAGGTTTTTTTGTCAATATATCAAATGTATTTATTAATAATTTTATTATTTTTTATTATATGATACGTGTAAAACTGCAGGTTTATCATTAAAGATAAATAAAAGAATAAAAATAACTTTTATTTGGAAGTTTAAATAGTAAAACTTTAAATAGGTATTACAAAAAATAATTGAAAATTATTAACTATGGCGACGTTAACAATGTTTAAGGCCTGGTAATTACATAGCAAATATACGGGTCTAGACAATACACTTATTGTGATTATACAATATAATCTATAGAAGCCAGAGAATTGCGCCTGCCGATGCCACATAAGGTAAAGAGCTGTCCTATCACATATTGTGGAAGTACTATGTGGCACCCACTTCAGGAGGCATTCAGCTGAAGCCGCCAAATTACCTCCTCCGCTACCTGCGTGAGGCGCAATTTATTTCACGAGGACGATACGCCCTTTTGAGGATTCGAGGGTTAATTTTCACATTGCTGCTATCCAAACAAATATGGCGGCTATCTGGCAACGGTATCATCGCGCGACATTCGCGACGGGACGCCTGAATAACTTGCTTTAAATAAACTCCTTCGTTTAAATTGCGAGAGTAGAGTTTTTCTTAGTAAAATCCTGTCATTATTATTTCATTACAAATACTTTGGTAATATTCGTCTGACGAGGTTAGTTTTTGGGCAAACGTTTAATTATTCTGTTTCTCAGCTCGGATGGATTAGTTGAGGCGTTATCTGATGGCGCTTTATTTTCCTCTAGTTTCCTAAATTTCCTTAGTTTCGTTGGAATGGTTTCTGTGTCCAAATTAAAAGATATTCTCTAATTGTTCACCATATGTTCCACGTCAAACTAAAGGGCTTTTATAAAAGATTAGCTTCCAAATAAATACAACCTAACCTCATTTAGCGCTAATATTACCTACATTCAAAATATTCATGTTTTTAATATCTACTAATACTACATTACTAATTATAATAGTACATTATTTGTGTTACTAATAGTAGGTAAGTTATCATTTCCAGCAAGGCAATGGGACAGTTTGAAGTCTTCTATAAATTTATTTTTTAAATACATATTTGGGTTTTTTTTTCTTTTTTTATTGAGAAATCAAGTTGGCCGATGAGTACAAGTCTATAACCTTCCTAACTAGGTAAGAGTTTCCTGTTCTAAGGAAGGTTATATATGAAGTATTACAGTGCATACAATAGACCAGCGCAAAACCCTGAGAAAATATAAAAAATTACCACAGGGCACAAATATACACACTGATATATACACACACACACACATTGGGTTCATATATGTATTATAAAAACACATATTTTTATTTACTTATTAGATACAGACATAAATTACTTTTATGCTTTTGTATGTATGTTTTTAGCCTTAATAATAAAAGAGTTTTAAATTTGTCTTCATAGGTATTTTTACAATCAATACTAGTGATTTTAGCTTGAGTAATCCTCGCGCGTCGAGCTAAAGCTAAGAGCCGGGTTAACCGGTAGAGATTATCCAACGTCTATAAGCTCGCCGTTTTGTAGCGCAGTTATTGAAAAGGTGATTATTGTTATATCAAATAAAATATTGTACTCGGCTAAACGTACGGCAATATTAGAATTGGCTGGCTCTACTGCGCGCGACAAAGCGGCGACATTTTGAATTAGACATGAGATTGGCTGGCAGGAAAACACGCAAATTATTCATAAGTCGCTCTAATTACGAGTAGTTATATCCCGTAGATTCGTACATATTTCATTAAATAAACCAAAATATTTCATATTAATGTGAGAGCGATGCGTGCTACCGAAACGTGGGAAATATAGGAAATTAACTTAATATTTAATTGAAGCAACCAGCCGATCAATATTATAAATACTAGGTACGCATTGCTTTCCTGCGATACTTTATCTTTTGTAGTTGGGAAGTAATGGCCCCAATGTCTGTAATCAACATAAGTATATCGACTTAAGTTTAAAAACACCTCAAAAATATTGCCAAACTCCAAGATAGTAGGTATTTAAGTATATCTTCAAGAAAAAACTCTCGCACCTATGCATATTTTGGTAATAATATAAATATAAAAATAGCTACAAAATCTCTACAATATTGATCAATTATAGTTGTAGTGGGTTTACTTTGGAATGTATTTCTGAGTAATTTAATAAATTATTAACTGCTAATAGTTCTATTTTAGTTGAATTGCTCTCTTATTAAAGACATTTAGGAAAAAGAGCTTTAGGAAAAATATTAATTAAAGGCAAATGAAGGTTCCAAAATATAGAAAAGTTAATTTTTTTTTAATTTCTATATTATGGAGCTGTGATTAAATAAAAACAAACAATTGCTTACTAACCGCGCAGAGTAAAACTTGACTAAAGCATCGAATTTCAAAGGTCGACTTCGCCTTAATTTGCGGTTTTCGGGGGGAAAATTTGAAAAAAAAGAACTAATTCTTTTTCAACTCCGAGGATAACCAGAAGTATTTTACTATATGATATAGATTGCTGATATATAGGAATCTTTGTTAGAACATAATGAACATTAAACAGGTTGAATGATTTATTTATGTTTGAGAACGCAGTTGAACGCGTGGCTCGAGGTCAGACGGGCGGCGGCAGTTTTTTTTTATAATAAAATTATTTTAGTATGGTTTAGTTGTCGATATAGATCAATCCCCTAAAAGGACATCAGGACATACGTAATAATATGGCAATGGTATACACATTAATTTCATATCGATTAAGTAGGTTACTATCGAGTATAACCTAATGGTTTCTCGCTCTTTCGAATTTCACAGGTCAGGCATCGTGGGAAAGAACGCACCTTGCCTGTATTGTGGGAAAATGATTACTGTAATAAAGCGTCTAATAATATTTCTGCAATCCCAATTGAAAAATGTTAGTTTGAGGTTGGATATTAAAATTATTGAACATAGTAGGCACCATTCGTACCTATATTATTTACATGGTAATGGTCTCATGTCAATGCTAGGCCGGTAACAAAAAAAAACGTAACATTGATGTATTATTTTATAGAAACGGCATTAGTCACCCGAAAATGACGCAGTGAAGGGAAATTTGGCAGATGTGAAAAAGCTAACTCGCAATTCAATCTGTGCTTACAATTATCTACATTCTAAAATGCCAGCTCGTTTGAGAAACCGTAGAGAAACCATTCAGCAAAGAAGTTGAGACTAGATGGGTGAGTGCATTTAATAGAACGAATAGTGGATCATTTTGAAGGGTAAAATAGTGCAGTGAGTCGAGTGTATAAAATTAATACGTCAACGAATGGGATGGCCATATTTGAAAATGGCAATTAGTTTTTCAACATTCAAAAAATCATACGTCCCTTAATAGTCACATGATCAAATCAGTTCAAAATGTTGATTGCAGGCCCATAATATCCCCACAATTTTTGTTTGGAATATTTTTTGATAAGAGCAACCCTTAGGCCACAGTTTAAAGAGCGATTCAGTATACGCGCTCTCACTGCGCAAGGGTAAAGGCGCGGCGGCAGCTCGCACAATGTTTGACACAAGTGCGTACAATTGGAGTTTGCCTATCACCTACTTTGATCTGGTGAAGTCTACCTACGCCTTCCGGCGTGCCGAAAGGGATTTTTATTCTTTCAACTGTAAACCTTAATTTTAAATGTGTAAATCTTTTATTGGTATCGGTGAGTCAAAACTTTCTCGGAGTCATTACCAAGGCAAATAAAAATACGAGTCAATGGTGTTGGTGTGTTCCCTTGCAGAGCGATGGTGTTGCGGCGACCCCACGCCGTCAGAAGATGGAGGTGAAAAGCCGGTCGGGCGCGTCGTCGAAGCAGCAGCAGCTGACCAGGGGCGCGGGAGGGGGCGCTTCGGGCGACGAGCTCCGGCTGGCTCTGCCCAAGGCCACCAGGTCGGCCGAGAAGGACCTTCGCTTCGCCTACGCGAACTCATCGCCAAGGTAAATTCACCGGCAGCAGGACGGTCTACAAAATATCAGCTTTCCAATTTGAATAAGATGATGACTTCGTCTTCCGTATTAGAGGCCCAATTTCACCACTTAAGGTGTTCAACATATTAATCAACGTGTTAATATATTCAACATATCAATTTTATATCTATTCCATTCCACGTAACGCATTTCAATAACAACCCCCAAAGTAGGTACAATAAAAACTTTTTATAGGTCGCCATATTTTTCATAGAATGTAGGGTGTTTTTTTTAGAGGCGTGGTTTTCAATCTAGCACTACTTTTTTCGTAGTTGGTGTTTTTGTCAGCTGTCACTTGATTTATGCTCAGTTTGGTTTGCCATTTCATAATGAATAGACTTACTCCTGAACAACGTTTGCAAATAGTGCAAATTTAGAAAAAATCACTCTAATTTTTTTTTAAAATCACTCTAAAATAAAGTAAAAATCGCGTCGTGGGCCTGTGGCGTGGCCTCCAAGATCGTGCGATTTAACACCGCTGGACTATTTTTTGTGGGGTTATGTGAAGTCGCTTGTCTACGCAGATAAGCCGGACACGATTAACGTCTTGGAAGAGAATATTCGGCGCGTTATTGCTGACATACGGCCCAACTTGCTGCAAAAAGTGGTTGAAAATTGGGCCTCTCGGCTGGAATTTGTTCGAGTCAGCCGCGGCGGCCACTTACCCGAAATCATTTTTAAAACATAATGGCAAACCCTTATCTTTATAATAAATCTAAATTCTTAGCCATAACATCAAATTATATGCGTTTTATCTCTTCTTGAAAACCACGCCTCTAAAATCATCACCCTATATATTAATCGAGAATTCTATGTTACTCGGGCATTGAACAATTATTAATGGATACACCAAGAAGATAGTAAGCGAGTGCAGGCTGTTCCACCTGGCATTCCAAAGTCACACCGTTTAACTGTGAAACCTTACAATTTCCCACAAAAACAACATAAAATATAATAAAATAAAATATATTTTTTTGACAGGAACCCAGCCTCCTAAAATTGGTTACGGTTTAACCTGGCAAACTTTAGAATAAAGCGACGAAATTATGTTTCTCTCGCAATTCCCGTCACCCTTGATCAGTGGAGCATTTGCACGGGACTCAAATAGACATGTTTTGAAATAATTTGACCTGTGGTTCAGATTATAGTACGGAGTCTAGCTTATCGCCGGTAGGAAATGTGGTGAGATCAAAATTAGTGGTTTGTTTGTTGTCTTTTTGTTGCAGCTGCAGCGAGAAGAGTTTGGACTCGTCAACGAGACCTCAAAGGGACCGGACCCCGTCCAAGGGCAGCGACAGCCTCAGGGAAACCGTTGACAGGCGAGTTGCCATCTTATCCTGGTCACCACCCACCCATTCATTGGGTAACGCATTACAATTAGCAACGATGCATACACGTTTACACTCTCGACATTATAGCATATATCCTTTTTTAGAAATATGTCACATTGTAATTTTCTTTAAATAATAGTTTTTAAATGACAAAAACCTAGACACGTGAGTTTAGCTTTTTAACTAAAAATTAACGTTCTATTTAAAATTATTATTAAATTGTAATTTGCAAGTTTTTGGATTTTTACTTTTGACTGTATGCCGGGGATGACTAGGGTCCAAGATGAGTAGAAATGATGAACTCAGACGATCGTTGAACCGCTAGAGGCCGGCGGTATTATTTATTGCGTCGTATAACAAAAATAAAAACTAAACAACAAAAACGACGGAAATTAAGATGTAACAATAAATAAAATATTAATTAGGAATGATAAAGTTTTCCGCGCAAATGCGCGCGGTTGCTTGCAAGCCCAATGTTTCGACCGACTGCATGCGTCGCTGACGGATCGCCGTGCGCCGTTCCAATGCGCGCCTGCGCAGATGCCGACCAATCAGATGCGCCCGGCGGCGATCGCACGTCGCCGGCCAAAACGTCGCTGCCAGCCGCAGTCCAAATATGTAGCGCCGCTACAACTGTTTGTACTTTTTGTTTCTGTTGTATTAAATTCTTTATACTGTGTCATTAGATCACAATTTTAGATACTTAGTGTAATAAATCGAGTCTACCTTAAAGATTCACAAAAGACTCGAAGGAAGAAATGTTTATTCTAGATCATTCAGAACGTTGTTGAGTTGAGAAGCATGGAATCACCTGCCGTCAGAAGTTATTTCGATACACTACACTGCCGTGAATACCTTTAAAACTTGCCAAACGTGACCACTAACTCTGCTTATTTCCCTGCTAAAATGAAATATTCACAAAGTTTACCACCACGACACAATCTGCTATTAGCTGCCTGTCTGTAACTTAATAATAATAATAATAATAACCTCAAAAGTCAGATTATCTATGACATGTTTATTCAGTAATTATTGTCCAACAGACAAGACTCCAAAGCCAGCGTGACCAGCTCTGCATCGCCCAAGGTCTCCCGAAAGTACTTCACGAATTGGAGACAGGCCTGTGACAAGACGAAAGACAGGACGAGGGAACTGCTCAAGAAATGGAGAACGCTGCCTGAGAGCGAGGGTCCCGAAGACATGGCGTCCTCCTCTTCGGGTGACGCGGGCGACAGGCAGAACGGGCCTGGTGCCGGCGGCACGGGCGCGAAGGGCCACGGCTGGAGCGTGCACGTGTGGAGTAAGTACGTCGAGTTTCGTCGGCCGAAACGTCGATATGTTTCCCGGATCAGAGCGCATAAATTTTCTCATATTCATTTTTTCATACTAGGTAAAGATACCAATGTTTAAAAAAAGAGATTCGCCTTGCCTTGAGAACCCGATGCGAAATTGTGAAAAATTATACTTATATTAACTATACTATATATAATTATATGTATATTAACTATATATAACCTATTATTATTTTTTTTTATTTATTTCAGGAAACAACAGCTTACATAGTAATTACAATAAACAAATAAACAATTAAAACATAAAGCTAATAATAGTTTCCTCCAAACTTAAAAAAATAGAAAACCCATTCGGGAGCGAGGCCGGGACCAGGAAGTAGGAGGGGTTGGTTGGGGGTTGGGGACAATCACCAGAATATAATATAAAACACAATATAATATAAAATATAATAAATTCTACACATACATATGAATATAAATATACTATTCAAGGGCTAGAGTAGACACTCTCTTGAATGCCGGGAAAATAGTGTTAAATATATCGATGTCACTCGATGAATTCTGTGCATAATTCGTACTCAACCTTGACAGATGGAATGTCTCACACTGGCGAGTAGGTCTAGATGGAACCCTCAAATCTATGAGCCCCAGAAGATCAGAGCAGTCGATGTGAGCATTGACAATTTTATAAAAAAATGAAACATATCAGCTCGCGATCTTCTAAGCTCAAGACTGGAGTTCGTAGAATTTGGCGCATTGAGCATTCTATAGAGACAACAGCTGAATCCAAATCTTAAATAATATATTGGTGTTGCTGAATCGCTTGCAGGGTTTGTCCTTATTACGTTCACTCATACTGCCCAATAAAACGTCATGGACGATATCTCATATTGTATAGAATTACGCAACCCGAGTATCGACGCTTTTATTAAAAGTTAAAATGAATAAGTGTATATTTCAAGGACGAAAAACATTTTTTTTTTTCGCGTTTTACTCCTGATGTCCCCAGATGTCGAATGAAGCTAGCAGCTGTGATAAATATGATTAATTTAATATGTTTGTGTGATTTTATATTTATGACAGTGAGACGATTTGAGTTGTAAATATTGGCGGATATTATTAATGTAGCCACAATCATAAACGCCTTCAATGCCATACAAATTATCGAATATGTTTTCGGTTTTATCGATATGAGACGTCACTATTCGCATCTGTTACCGAAAGGACAATTTCCTGTACGGCGAGCATTAGTCCACCTCAAATAGTTTACGCTCCATGGCTAAATTAGCAGACCTCTGTTCATTTCAAACCGACATGATTTCTATCACAGCGACATGGGTGAACCGATTCAGCGAAGACCTGGAGTGTCTCGAACTGGAGGAGGACGAGCCAGAGGCGACCCTGTCCGAGGTGCAAGCCGAAAAGATGACCCTGTTTTTTACAGAACTCCTGGATCACGACAAGGACGACCTGATCAGCGAACAGGACTTCGAGCATTTGAGGGAGGTACGTGCAATCTATGACGTTAAATATGTTTTAGTAAAGATATAATATTTGAACTGCATGGTTTAACTTGGATCATTCCGCATTTCTGATGCGAAATGGTTCAAGAGGACCTAGCACTGCTGAACACGATATATGACTTTGGTTTTTTTTTTCAGAAACTTGCACATTTTACGGATTGGTCGACGACATCTCCCGAGTACCACATCCTCTCCGAAGTCATCAGCGAATTTGTGGACTATTTTATAAATCCTTTACCCGCCAGGTAAGATTTCATAATATATTTTATTTTTGACATTTCGTTTAAAACAAATCTGTACGCGGGTTTCTGGGATTGCGGTTCTAAGGTTAAACAATAGATTAAACAATAACAAACTATGCTACTATATGAACTGTATCTGTTTTGCTTTGTATGAGATAGCTAAAAAGAATATTTTTGAAAGTTGAAGATTTCACCAGATCAAAATAGGGGATAGGCAAACTCCAATTGTACGATCTTGTATCCAACATTGCGCGATCCATTCCCGCGCGGCAGCTCGCGCACCTCAACCCTCTGCCGCGCCGTACCGTCGAGCGTCGGGAGAGCGTGCACTGAATCCCTCTCTATACGGCGCCGTAAAAGTTGCTCATATCATAAATTGTAGAAAAATTATAGTCCTACGATTAAAATATTGAACTGATTTGATCTAGAGCCGTTGAAGGGAGGTATGCTTTTTTGAATTTTGAAAAACCATTTTTTCCCACCCCTAGGACCAATGGTTGGTGCTATCAAAATAGTTTACTTAGATAAGTTTTAGGCCCTTATATGAGGAATAATATAAAACTTAAATTAATTCAAAATCTTATATAATAAGAAAGTTATAGCAAAATTAGTCCGATTTTGTCCAAGATTGTTTACCCTTACATTTTATGTATCAATTTGAAAGTGATTGGTGTAAAATGACGGCAGCTATGGTATCCACAAGAAAGTGAGATAGATATATAAACTTATATATAAAATTGTAAACTGAGTGTGGTTTTGGGTTATATGTCGAAATTTTTCGGAAGTTATGACACGACCATTGGTAGATTTCTAATGAAATCTACCTAAAATATGGAAAACTACTGTTTTGTATTAATTACTGGGTATATTCATTGTTTTTATGCTATTTCAAATGTATTGTTTTGAATTCAATAAAAGAAAATAAGGATTTGAATTTACTAACATCTATAGGTATTTGGAGAAGCCTTTCTACCGACGACTGGACGCCGGCCTGCCGGAGGGCCACACCTCCCTGGAGAGCTGGCTGGCGAGGTGGGCACTCCTCGTCCACAACAAGACCACCCTCCAGCGTTACCCGCTCTTCATTCAGTACTTCTGCAAGATACTCTTCGCGGTCATCGACAGAAATGGTAGGAAAATTACTGGCTTTAAAATATTATTATAGCAAAGATCAGATGACTGCGACCAAACTGCTTCCTTAGTACAGATTCGTCTAGTTAGGTTAGGTCGTTTGTCGCTTTAATTAAGCTATTTAATAATACCTCTATGTTACTAATTAAGAGTTGTCATAGTATATTTTCAAGAATAAAGAAATAAATTATTAGTAAGAGCAAAAAAAAACCGGACTAAACATTTAAAAAAAATTGCAAATCTCTAAAACCGCGGAGTTTTCGGATATTACCTAAGTAATGAGGCCAACAAACAGTTGAAGGATTTTCCAAGGTTTCTTGGACACACTGTTGGTAATCCTGTAATCAAAAATATTATTATACCGAAATGTAAATCGCAAGAATAATCTTTCCATATTTTCTGTGTATCATTAGCATTTAAAGCGTTTTGAATAAAATTATCGCTGCGTCCTCGCAGATTCAAGTGCTTTTTGCACAGCTGCGAAAGGTTTCACAGCCTTCTCAAACAATAAAACAATTTCTTCGAAATATCGAATTCGCTTTTCTCGTAATTAGGAAACATTTTTCCAATATTTTTTGCTAATTAATGTTCGATTATTGATCTACGAGATGTGACCAAAAAATAAGGTGACTTTTTATTTTTATCAAAAAATATTTATTCATCCATCAATATTTATTTTGTCCCCTTCAAAGTAACCCCACCCCCCTCAGATACAATTCACTCGTGCCGACGCTTTTTCCAATTTGATCAGATTCCTTGAAAGGTAGCGAGCCAATATGACGGGTTTTTATTAGTGATGACGTCAAAACGAGGCATGTCCACACATTGCAAACGAGACATTTACATATCATTTTATAGAGGTTACCGGTAAAGGTGATTGAATCGAAAATTTAAAGGAGAAAGAGGAAAAACATATATTATGTCATTTATGTTTATGTATTCAGAAGTTTGAGAGTTTTAGAGCTAGCTGCTACGTCAATAACTACTTTTTACATAGAAGGAAAATATAAATCAGGTACTGAAAAGTCATCGGCGTATAATGCGCGCGGTGGCTTGCAAGCCCAATGTTTCGACTGACCGCCTGCGTCGCTGACGAATCGCCCGTGCGCCGTTTCAATGGGCGCCTGCGCAGACGCCGACCAATCAGATGCGCCCGGCGGCGATCGCACGTCGCCGGCCAAAACGGCGCTGTTAGCCGCAGTCCAAATATGTAGCGCCGCTACAGAAGTAAATAGCAAAAAGTGCCATTAAATTTAAGCAAAATAAACATGCTTATTTAATTTTAATTAATAAACCTAATATTTATGAGTTTGTGTTCGTGAAAGTTTTTTCTGAAGTTCAAAATGTGATCACCCTTCAATTTTTTACGTTGACATCTCGAGTTATTTTGTCTTTAATGGATTCTTTGATTATAGGGAGAAGGAATACATCGTGGGGAGTTTAAAACTAGTCATTTTTTAATTTTTTTTTTTTTTTTGAAAAAAATAAAAAAAATGTAAATCGTTTATCCGTATTTGACAGTTTAACAATTGAAGTGTAAGGGAAAGGCCGGTGTCACAGAAAAGTACGATGAAGTTTTGCGAAAAATAATAATTAATTAAAACATAAAAATAAAGTAAAAAATCTAGAAAATAATGGTTTTATTTTATTTTATATCTTTTACGCAACCTGAGTTATTGAGTTTCAAAGTCGAATGTCTCAAATCGCGTGCGATTCTCAGCGCTGACGTCACAACTTCTGTTCGGTCGTCTTACGCCAGTTAGTCCAGGTTTCTTTATTTTGAATCAGTTTTGGTGAACGTTTGCATAATAAAAAAATGGACACCTTAATCCAAGACCATTCCCGATAAAAAAAACAGCTATTTGGTCTGCGATTCCTCTTAAATCTACTTCTTCCAGTCGCCTGGTCACTGGTGCATCAGCGCTGTGGAGAACGGATTTCAGAGGGATGACTGTTGCAGAGCTTTAGATATATTTTATTACATTTATTTGGGACATTTTACTGTAAATGTATTCCCAAAGTAATTCAAAGAATTTTCAGTTTTTATGTAGATATATTTACATGTACTTATATTTTCATTTTTTTTTTACCTTTATCTATAAAACCATAACATTCACTAAATGCAGTTTTTGCAACTAAAAGCCATATACAAAAATAGCATGGTTGTGTCTAAAAAATAATGCTCTCCGGAGAAACGTTCTTTAATATAGAAAAAGTTCCTCCAAATTTTTTGAATAAACAACCCATAAGTAATTAGAAATAATTTCGAATAAATAAAAAAAAAATGCTAGTATGGAATAAAATATAGCCCCCCCCCCCCTTTATAACACGGTTTTACTCGCCTATTGTTCTATAGAGCAGCTTTTCTTTTATAAATATGCATAAATGCATGAATTATTTCAGGAACTGGTGTAATCGGCAAAGCTGACATGGGCTCTTTCTACAAGTCCGTCATCGGCCTTTCCACGTCGAGGGTTGAGCACATCCTGGACACGGCCTTCAACCGATTGACTAGTGTAAGTGCTTACTCGCCCGTCACAAACGGCAGTCACTGCGTTTGCCCCATTACAGACCACCATTACCATTGTTGTACTTGAGTAGACTTACCATTGCTTAATTCCTTTTTGCTTTGCTGAAACTTTAACAACCGTTGTAAAAGTATCTTTGTCGCTTCATAAATTGTCGCGTTCACATATTCTGTAGTTTTAGTATGCGAAAACCTTATATTGATACATATTCTTCTAATATATTGTAAAATAAATATATTGTAATATGCATTTTTACAGGCATTTTATCAATAATTTCCATATTTCACTCAATCGCAGGAATATTTTTTCATTTGGTATCCAATTACATAGCATTGTCAGCTGCGTTTTAAATGGGGAAGGGAGTTTGGTATTTATTACTAAGTGCACTGATTTATATTAACTGGAACCAATATAAATTAATTATGAAAAAGAAACAAAAACAAATACATTTTTATCATTACTTGTTCCAGAATGAATACCTAATCCTTGACTACAGCACGTTCATGTGCTGCTATGCTAATTGGCTGGTGGGCCGCAACCCCAACGGACCTGGCCAGTGGGTGCTGGTGCCGCCGCGCACCGCCCTACCGCACCCGCCATTCCCCATCGACTACAGTGCCCTCAACACGGAGCCGGCGAAACTGGAACCCTACGTCCCCAACGACGCCTCCAACCGCTACTCTGTCATCGTATGATTACGAGTATATTAGCACATCACATCGACTGAAAATCTCATGTATGTTCGAAAGGGTAGGTGGCAGATATTTGGGGGAAATACCACCGTCTGCCAGTAGGAATATCCCTATAAAAGCTTATATTATATATTACAAGTTCCTAACAATCACAGCTCTGATTAGGTTTGTCATAGAGTCATAATTTTTCCAACCATTTTCGTTGCTAGCTGACTTGCTGTAATCACTGATGTTCGGTTGTAGACTGCTTTCCCTTTAAATTAAAGGGCCTCTTCTCAAAAGGGCTCTTCTCAGTCTTGTGTGTGGTATTAAATCATTCTATCTCATATAAAAGTTTGTAGAAAAAGAAACACTCTGTGATGTTATACGATAATCTTGAAAAAAGAATCTATGTATTTTAAAAAAAAAAACTTACTTGAATTTATATCTTTATGAAATTTATTATGTTTCTGTAGTTTTATTTTTTTGATTTTTGTATTTAGTCAATAGAATATTTACGTAAACTTTTGATAAAATGTAAAACACAGATATTTCAAGGCTCGTAACTTTTAGACTTTAGACTTTTAGACTTTTTAATTAGAAGATGAAACAATATCCAGTAATATTTTTATTCTATATCTACAAATAAGGGCCTTTAGAGTTATTTTTACATACCCATATGATTAGTCAGTCGTGGAACAGAGAACCTAAAAACCGGGATTTACCAGAGAATTAATATTCTTGCACCCATCAGAAACAACAAATTTTAAACTGAGCCCCGAACTGGTCAAGGTGTGAAACTTTCAAATGTCTAGGGTCTAAAAAGTGACGCAGTCCGTGCTGAGGTGCACAATCACTAAAACGTACCCGTAGCTGTAGTTGCACTAATATGAATATGATTATTCGCTCCATCTTAACACCTTCGTAGTATCTACTATATACGGCTTCAGTGCGGCTTAGCCACACTAAAGTATTCACGAGCACTCTGTTAAGGCAATATTTTCAAAGCCAAACCTGTTGGCCACATTTCACTTTTTATTTATTCTGATTTTTTTTTGTGTTTATAGGTATTTTATAATAATTTTAGGATTCCGGACTAAAATGGTAAAAAATGGGCAAGTAACTTCTAAACGGTGAGTTGCGGTATGTTGAAATTTGGCATGCAGATAGTACCAAATATAAACCAATTTATGAAAATTATTTTATTCGTGTCTGCTGTAGAACATAAAGTGAATATAAAAAAAAAATACATATCATTTTATAATTTAGCAAGTGGCAAATCGTTTGAAAGAGCTTTCTTTGAATATACTTAAGATATTTTTATTTTTGTTTTTAAATTACTTTTTAGTTTTTTAAAACTAAAATTTTATTTCCTAAATCATGTGATTTATTTCATCAGTTATACAAATATATTTGAAAGCTTGTATCCATACCAGCTGAGTTGTGATCAATAATTTTAGATTTACTATCAATATAAATTTCATAAGAAATCACAATCACACAAGTATCTATAAGATTAAATATTTAAGGCAATGTCAATTAAGCTCAATATTCCATCATCTACGTTACGATACAGAATACATAATATTTTAAAGAGGTTACTTAACTAATATTTTGTATGGATACGTTTCCTCTTCCTAGTCGCAAGAATGGCTGAATATATCATTCACTTCTGTTGAAAGCGTAACAGTAATGCAAAATACTGACACTCTGCTATGAGACAGGCGGAATCAGCGGTTGTCACTTATCAAAGTCACCACAGAAAAATAGGGCCATTTAAATATCACTTTGACGAAGCTTGCGACCGAGGACGGTAAAGTTTAAAAAAAGTTGATTTGTACAACAGGCATATCATTAGTAGTACTAGCCCTCCCTATAGGCTGTACTTCATAGGAGGTTAAAGGTTAGCGAGGCGTGAAGCCACCGGCAGTAATTACACTGATATTAACTTATAATTAAAAATAAATGAGCATCTTTGAAGGGTTGAAATGGATGCTTACATTCACCCCATAGCCATCCTCGCTTAGCATTCTACAATGAAAGCAAAAAAAAATAGAAAATTAACCAAACATTAACAAAATATTTGAAAATCATTAGGTAGTACTCAAAAATCCAATTTATAGGTAGGTATAACTACAAACAAAATATAGATTTCATTTTAAATAATTTAGTAATAATTGTATATATTTGAAAACAGAAGTCTCTCGATAATCCGCAAAAAAACTATTATATTTTTTTGACTAGTTTAAGATACAATACAATGTTATTTAATCTATCTCAAGTTCAGTAATCCATAGTCTTTGTGCATCCAATAACACAACAACCTCACTAAATTACTGTTATTAATTGACAAATTGCTGAGCCTATGATAAACACAGTTAGTCAATTAAATCCCTTATCAAACCTGAAGATGCTGGAATTGATATTAACTGGACCATACTGGGTTACGTCAGATTATTATATACGTCACCACACTGGAAAGGTGTTTTCATCCCTTCAGGAATCACTGCTTTTATACACCGGAGAGAGTACTGTGTTTACAATGAAAGAATTGGGTGCTATTATTAACCTTTTTCCTGACTTAGCAAGTGAAGTTAGTTCGGTGACATTTGATTCGGAATGTTAATTATTACTAATTTGATTGAAATGAAAATCAAGTAATATTATCTCGAACTGGAAAAACCTCGTAAAAAGCTTCAAATTATCCAAGGAATAATATGTATTGAGCTATTTGGCTGAAGTGCAATTTTGATTAGGTATAGCGTCGTTACGAAGGAAATCATATAGATAAATTGCTGATGAGGAATATTGTTATCAAATTAATTAGTGAAATTTAAAAAGTACAAGCAATATTAAAATAACATTATTTTCTATAATAGTACTTAATTAGTTAACACCCACGCATGCGCCTTATTTGAAATACATACTTAAAAATTTACAAATCAAGTCTTTCATTTAAAATATTCATACTGTCTCTTTAACTTAACCACATACTAATATTCTTATCGATTATCATTAGATGTGGACGTCCACCAAAGGACTCACTTTGTCGATAGTAGTTGTTGAGATGAGGGTGATTTTATGAAAAGTTGTTTTTCGATAATAAATGGATAATTTCGACAACACAACAAAAACAACAAACATCAGAAACTACACAATAATGAAGTATTAAATCATTTTATACAGTTTCAAATATTTACTGACGAAATGGTAAATCCTTTTTTTGTAGTAATAAAGGCAACTTCTTATTTGCATTTGTTATTAATAATAATAATAATAATATTGATACTAATGTTTTTTACTGTTTTTTACTAATTTGATACCGATATTATTTCAGATAAAGGTAGTAATGTACATATATTATAAAATATTGGAAAAAGACCCACTTTGTCAAATTTATCACAAATATAGAAATATTACATATTACTAATAAAAAGTAGTAATTTCATAATTAAATATTACTTAAAATTATCAAATACAAAAAATTTTTTTACCTTTTATGCTCAGTAAAAAATGACTACTTTGTCGATAGTGGAACACAAATATAATATTTAGTGTTTTTTAAATAAAATTATTAAAAATCGACAATATTAAGGAAAAACTTTAAAGTGTGCGTTTAAAATCACTATTAATCCTTTCAGGAAGTTAATCTACATAAGCAATGAGACATTATCATAAAAAATATTGAAAAATCTAATTCAAAATTTAATAGAAATTGTTTTAATGTTTGAGAATGCCATTGAACGCATGGCGCGAAATTGGGTGGAGGACGAAGTACTTCGAAAAACCAAAGTTTTTTAATAATATACCTATTTTAGTATGAAAATAATTTTTGCAAAATATTTTTTTTTTCGTGGGATTTGTTTAGATGTTGATCAACCTCCTAAAGGGATATTAGTAATTTTAAATACATCCTTTATAGCATATAAACATAGTTTTAAAGTTGAGTATTTAGATGAAACTTTAAACATTATTTTCTACGACCTTCCACACATTTTTATATTGAGTAAAATTGTAACTTTCAAAATTTCTATAAACTTCAATTTTTAAGCTATCGAGAAGTTTTTATTTTTATTAAATTTAAAATTTTATGAAGAATGTGAATCTGGTCCTGACTCCATACTGGCAAAGTGGGACCTTCTCTGGCGGACCTCCACAAATAGTTGATTTTTATTTAAACAATGTTATTATTGAATATTATTATTTTTTATAATGATTTAAAATGGTTATGGTTACCTACCTGCAAGACCTTAGCGCACAGACTGTACGATTCACCAAATTAACATCAGTAACATAATATAAAGAGTCATCATTTTGGCCAATCGAAATATCTCCAACTTTATTATTAGCAAATAAAATTTTTGTACTTTTAAATGATCCGTGCACTTCCCGAATACCAATTGCGTGTAACTTACAGACATTCAAGTCATTGACACCCGCTCCTGCCATTATAATTATTCTATTTTGAGATTTTTCCAGAAGGTTCTTTAGAACCTCTAAGGCCTCAGGTTTGGCAGCCGACGACTGTTGTCCACTTGTCAAAATTCGGTTATATTTCAAGTTGATAATATCTTCCAACGCTTCATATGGATCTATGCATGCATCAAAAGCTCGATGGAATGTAACCGGAAGTGGAAATGCACACTCTGTTATTTTTTTACTCGCTTTAATGTCTATGCGTCTGTGTTTGTCGAGAGCGCCGAAAACAAAACCATCGGCGCCCAATGATCTGAGTGTTTCTAAATCGTACAGCATTGTTTTGAGCTCATCGTCAGAATAGCAGAAATCTGAACCAGGGCGGCATCTCAGCATGGCCATTGTGACAGCATTCGGAAACTTTATGAAAAATTAATGCATGCATTATCAAAATACTGAATATTATTGAGTATTATTCTGGGTTAACTGCTAATATGATTTTTTACTTATCTTTTAGTTATTATGACAATTATTATTATTAAATGTCACATATTTACATTGACATACAAGGTAAAGGTAAAAAAAAAAATAAAAGAGCAAAACGGATGTTGAAAAAGAAAAAGAGCAAAATCAAATAAATTTTACAAAAGATATTCAGGGTTTGAGAAAAACTAACAAACAGATATTTGAGTTTGCAGATAATTCAAGTTTCAAGTTAACCTTTTGGGTAATTTTAGCTCAATGGACTGAGATACGAAAAGTTTTTATGGGAAAACGTTACAAACCTCATTTTTAATAGCTCTCATTAAGCCAGCTGTTGGTGTAAGGCCGCCTTCGTTTAGAGAGCTGCACACTTCCAGTCTATCCGCACCACCATTCAAAGCATTTCTGGCTGATTCAAGGCTGTCCACGCAAACTTCTAACATGTTGATTTCTGTAAAACATTTAATTTTGTTTCGGCGGCATTTTTATGTGGACCATTTTTATTTAATCTGTTCACTAAATTTGTAATTTTCAAAACCTTTAAATATTAATATTTAAAATAACACAAAATTAAAAGGGTGTGAAATGACTGGAGTTACAATACAATGAACATCGAACTTCGCTTTCAATATGGTTCAAGGACGTAAATCAATGCAAGATGAGACATTTGAGATTTAAGTTCGAAAAATATACTCCTATTCCAATGTTATAAGGCATTTTCGGATTAAAAAATATGTTAAAAAGGAGAGAATTCAACACATTACATTACATTACCACCAAAAATAGAAATAATATTGTTTTCTTGAGAACCATTCGGTATCAAAATTTATCTTTTGGACAATGAATTAAAAATATGAGGAGAAACACCTAATTGGATTGAAGAGGAAGATAAACCTTTTGATGTCTTTTTTTTTTATTTTTCTATTTCTTTTATAAGTAACAATGAACACTTTATTTAACACGAATAAATATATTACAAAAGGATAAGCTTATGTCGCGAGACAATCTCTACCAACTAACGCAGAGAGGTAGTGATATATTGATTTCATATTGGTGCAAAAAAAAATCATAAAATTAATATGGAAATTAAAATATTTAATGATAGAAGATCTAACATACTTTAGTTCGTTAATATGCCCAATCAAGGATAGGATTGGAACGAAGCAAGATGTTCTTTGAGTCGATTAGAGTTCATTGATCTAGCTGCATGAACCATGAAGGACTTTGTGAAGAACGCTCATTTGTAACTTGGAATTTTCAAGGTTTTATTGGAAGCAAACCGAAGCGGTAGACACAGTTGGACAATTACTTAAAGTTTTGTCGGAGATATGATGTGTTTCGGAGGTCAAAATTCTGAAAAAGAGTGATAGAACGTGAAGTTCTCTTCTTTTGCTAAGTCCGGAATTTGGAAACATGATCAAATTTACGCAGATGAAAATTGTACCTATTGCACAGGTTTTGTAGGATGCTCTAGCTTCTTTAGATCTCCTTTTAGGTCTAGATAAGCTCAAATATTGAGCAAGTGTTGTTTTGGTGAAAATAGGAAGAAAACGCTGTAAGCGTTTTAAACAGGGGAAACTAGAGAATGATTTCCAACTTACTTTAGTGACTTGAGGACCTCGCGACAGATTTTCGTCCAAAATAAGAACTAGATCTTTGACTTCAGCAGAAAGCGGAATTAGAAATTCGTTAGGAAAAATAGTTGGTAGATGTATCCTTTATTCTTGATAGCAGATTTCTATTTCCAATCAGAATGGTGTGAGTCTTAGATGGATTAATCAATAACCAGTAAATTTATATCTATCACTAAAACGCTGTAAATCTGAATTCATGTTTAAAAATCTCTGGTCCGGGTTACTTTAATCGTAATGGGTACATCATCGGTGTAAAAGTGATTTCTGGATTGAAAATTATCAGACATAAAAATAGTAAGAATAAAAGCGAAGCACAATTCACTTTGCGATATACCGACAACCAAATCGACCCAACCAGACCTCATAATAGCAACCTTGTTGTGTTACTGTTTGTGTACCGAACAATAATAAATTGAACAGGAAACATGGTATCCTAGTGGGACAAATGCCTAGCGAATTTTAAAAGCTTCAATACCACCACCTTCCCTGACTTTAGCACAAGAAAATCTAGCTTAGTTGAGTAGAGCCTAAAATAATTGTATATGAACCAGGTCAAACCAATTCTTTTCATAAAAAAATAAGGAATGAATGCTGTAAACCGTTTCCACAGGAGACCCGGATGTTTTTATGTTTACGGTCCATCTTATAATTATTGTCCTACCAAATATCAAATTAACAAAAGATATATTTTTTTAATTAAACCTAGAATAACAAATCGTCACATCAAACCATAAAAAACTCGTGAATGACATGTGACAGCTTGCAGCTTGGAGTTCGAACTAGAAAGCAACAATAACAACCTTTCTAATGTCTATATCAAAGACACAAACAGCTGTCAAAGTGACAACAATAAATGCGATCATTATTGCTAGAAAATTACCCAATATCCAGGTATTTTTTCTAATGCGGATATTTATACGGTTACTTATTGTGAATATTTTTGATATAGGTATATCTAAAATTTTATAATAACATTTTATATCCCAGTAAAAATCCGGTTTGATATCTGACATTTATCTATTTGAAATCGTCAATACCACCGTAAATAAATAAAACCACTTGATTGGGTAGTGTAGTCTCACCATTTTCGAATTCATCTGTAAAACATCTGTGTGTGTGAAACCTGCGAGATAAGAATAAGAAACATCTTTTACAAAATTGCATGAGTAAATGGGTTACGGAAATATATTTTTCAAAATATTTTTTAAAATTATAATAAAGCATGAAATGACACTAACGCAGACTCAACAATTAAAAAAGAATTGATGCATTTTAATTTTATTGTATAAAAATAATAATCACTTTAGCAGAATGGAAATAAAATAAGCACTTTATGAGCTCCGTTAAGTTTGCCGGCTCAAATTGTAATTTTGAAGTAAAATGTATCGGAAACGTTTGGTAGTATAGTCTCGACCTTTTGTTTTACATAGTTTTTTAATTAAAAAATAAGTGAAAGTTCGGTGTCGTTGGCCAACCTCACATTGATTTTATCGTAATTTTTTAACTGCTATTGTTTGGTGGTTGGTGATTTGGAAGTATTAGATATTTGGTAATTTAGTATTAAATAAAAAAGACATCTATTTTTTGCCTGCCTGAGGCATTTTAATGGATAAACGATTTTGTATAGCGAAGCTCGTAAATAAATCAGGCCCTGAAAAATCATTCCTTGGCGTTGATTTTTTTGCTATGGCCTCATTCAACTGACCTTTTGTAAAATATCTGAAGATGTTCCTTTATCAGATTTCTTTTATATTTTCTAGGTACTGTATTGAGATTTAAAAATGTCTTGTATAATAAATAGATAAAACTGAATTGAATTTATGCATAATTATTTTTTGTTATTATTTTAAATACCTTATTACAAGAATATTATTCCACACTATTCAAAACATGTTCGCATTTAAATATATAAAAACATCATGAAGTTAGATCGTCCCCTAAGTATGTGATGAAGGAACCCCAAATACCAAAAATCGGAAAATTATAAATAGGTATTGTTCGTCCTGAACAAAAAATCTTGAAGATGCATGAATAGGACTTAATTATTAAGAAAAGCGTAAGCGGTCAAAAACCGGTATGTACTTATGAACAATCTAACTCTATATAAAATTTCAAAATGACCACGGGTATATCTTTTTAAGCGAACTTACGCAATTGAATTAGGTTGCCACTACTTACACACAACAAATGATGCATTTCTCCTGTGTGAAATTAAAAGCTCTAATACCTGTTGACGAAGATACCCCGATTGACTTCTATGGGAAGACAATGTACCGATGTGGTACATGCTTTAATTCTGTATTAAAGTATAAATAAATAAATACATGCACGCCCAAGACATTGAGTTCTCAAGCTCACGATTCTCAGATCAGACATTGATGTCATTGGAAGATACCGCTCCAGAGACAATTCCAGCCAATTGTATATGACTGATCGCCGAGCGGTAAATTACCACAAAGATCCACGACAACTTACCGCTACGTGTGAAGACGTCCGTTATGGCTGTAACTTGTTACCAGTTACCATGCAAAAAAAGGAAAAAAGACCAAAAAGTTGGTTTGTCATTGATTATAATTTAGTTGTTTCGTAAAGAATTCCTTAATCCGTTTGGATGAAGTCTCGGGCATTGATGGCAACGAAAAAGCAGACGAACTGGCCAAGGAAGATGCTAGCATGCCTATGATAGGCCCAGTACCGGCCTGCGTCATAGCAAAAAGCACTACCAGCAGACTGCTAAAAATTTGGGCTAGAAATCAAAGCCAAAAACACTGGAAAGAAATGCCCGGACAAAAGCAAGCCAAAGAACTCATAGTAGGATTCTAAAAAAGACTCTCTGCGCTATTGAAGTTAAGCCGGAACCAACTAAGGATCCTGACCAGAACCTTAACAGGCCACTGCAAGCTGAACAAACACATGCACAAATTGAGCCTATCGATCAATGACAGGTGCAGATTCTGCCACCCAGAGAGCCCAGAAACCCCTATAAACCTACCAGATACCAGATACCCAGGGTGAAGATACCAGCTTCTAGGCAGCCATCTCCTCAAGCCAGAAGGGATTTGAACCATCGCACCCAAAAAGATACTTAACTTCGTCTACAGTACGAGACTAGAGGGCGAACTATAAGTGGATTTAAAAGTACAATAGTTTTGCAAAGGACACGGTACAAGGCGGGTAGATAAACCCCATATCCGCTAACATACCTAACATAACATAGTCCGTTTGGAAGGTTTAATTCTCCAAATTCAACCATCCCCCAATCCTCCCAAGCCAATCCCCGGATTAACTCTTGCACAATTCAGTGTTTCAGGGCAGCCATTTTTTTTGTCCCTCCCAAAATTTTGAGTTTGCTTTTACCCAACGATGGAGCAGCCACTTTTACATAAAATTTGCGAACTGGCAAGGCCAGTTTATAAAAAATGGCCTAATACGCGTTTACTTAAAATGCTTAGTTAAAAAAAACTATGTATGTTTTGTTGATGAACTGGACTATTTTGAATAGCTTATAAAATTCTCTAGAACACGGTTTTATTACTAACCAAAAAATGACAAATTTCAAAAATATATATTTTTTTTGTTTTTCAATAAAAGAAAATTTAAAGCGATGACATCTGTTTTTTAGTTTTTTACTTCCTTTTTTTCCTTCCTTCCTTTACTTCCTAGATATCATATAAAACTATTTATAAACTCTTTATATTTATGTTTAATCAAAACATGCAACTTCGTGGCCATTCAATGAAGTTATCTCCAATAGAGTTGTGGATAGTTGGAATCGGCTACCACAGGAAGTGGTGGAAACTATAAGTGTAAACCAGTTCAAGAACCGCCTTGATAAATTTTTTGAATCTAGGCAAATCGCTAGTAACTGAGAATGAGATAAATAGCATAGCATAGCATATCAGCTAAATAGCTGCTTGCTCAACAAACAATAATATATATATATTTTTTAATAAAATAATTGCTATGACCTAGGTCATATACAATTATTTTGGGCCCTACTAAACTAGGCCAAATATGCCTGTACTAGAGTCAGGGGAGATGGTGGTAATAAAGCGTTAAAAATGGTATGACCATGTGCGGAATCGAACCCGCGACCTTTGGGCCAATAATCAACGCCTTAACCACTAGACTACCACGACTCATGTTACCATAAACAGAAAATTTAAACAAAACAAATATTCATAGATACTTACAGGGGATTGTCACTGGTGCCGTAATATAAGTTTTTGAAATAATTTTTATTATAAAATATATTTTTTTTGTCGCTTTATAATTTATTTTTTTACTTATATACTTCTTTTTTTAGTAAAATTATATATAATCTATGATATTGAATTTGGAAGTTTATTTCTAAGATTCCTGGATTCTTTGGTCTTTTTTTTGGTATATTTTTTATTCACTGGCGCTATATGAACATCCATTCTTATTTTTAAACTATTATTTGACCACGATTCACAATTAATTTTAAAAAAAAACAAATAAAACCACGCGCCTGCACGCCAATTTAGTAAGGGCGGCCATATTGTGAAATTTGCTGATTTTGATATTAACCCTAATTTCCAAACAAAAAATTATGTTGCATTTAGCTGTTTTTGATGCTATATTAATACTTGTATCCATGACACACGGTAAATTCCGTAATAATGTCAATTTTCATATATATGAAGTTTGCTGCCTTTGATATTTATATAATATTTATACATCAATTGCATAAATATTATATAAATGGGAAGAGCAATAATCCACCCCCACAGAACAATTTAATTACAAGAATATATTTTTCTGACATATTTTTTTTTGTCTGCTATGACAGGATAGCATACCAAACCATATCAATATAATATGGTTGTATGTATAGCTTTTTAATTATTATGTCACACAACCTCCCATGTTAATATAATAGGGATAGAGTTTAAATTTCCAAAGAAATTTGCAGAACAAAAATTTTATTTTTTATTTTCAGTTTCTTTATTTAAATAACTGCACATTTTGTTAACGTTAAGTCTTCTAATTATTTATAAACTATATCAGAATGTCTACTTACAGACCTAAATAAAAAAGAATAAAAGAAAAGGATTGAATGTGTTCAAGTGCAGTGGTAGATCTAATCCGCACTGCGGAATGAATTAAACGTTACAACGATTTGATCATCCGGACAAATTTATGAGAGCTCTGCACGGGACTCACACTGTAACCACCGCATGCAAGTTAGAATTGTAAATATATACATAAATTAAAAAACAGAGCCGTGAACTAGCTCCATGATCCACAATTTAGACAAATCGCTTTAAGGAACCTGTCCCAGCGGACACTTGACAAGACTCAAGACATCTTCGTGAAGCAGTTTGCTTACAGTAACTCTACCCTTAACTTACAAACATTTCATTTTAAAGCTTCCTATAAAACTTCAAATGTGACTAATCTCTCTTAAGAAACTACAAACACTCATATAAATGTTAAAAACTTCTATGAAATTGAACGCATCGGTTTAATTTTTTCTTTTTCTTTTTTCTTGTAATGTTACAAAATATTTTACAATTATTATTATTTGACACAATTCAGGTAAGAAAATTAAGTACTGCAGAATGTCAAATATCAAAACAGCGCAAAATTTAATATGTATAATATACATTCAAAAATAAAGAAAAGTAGGTTTGGAAACTGTTAGATAATCGACACTACCTAATTTTTGAATCACAACAATGAGAGAACGTCTTAAAGTAGCAGCGCAGCATGAGGCGCTGTGTCTCGTGCAGGGCACTTGAGAAAATCACAAACAGCAAGCAAAACGCAGCGCCTCCCTGTCGCCCATAAAACTCTATACAAAACTAACGAATAATGCCTAATTCACATCGAGATGTGAGGGAGATCTTTTTCCGCCAAACGGGTTCAACAAAAACAATGTTTCGATGTAACTACAAGAAAGCTTTCTTACTTTATTATTTTTAAAAAGTTGAACCGTGGTGTCCTTATTATACTTTAGATATTTCAAAATTATTGGAAGTTGATTTTTATAGTATAGGCTGTGGTTCAAATATATGCTTAAAAAGTTTGTGGCAGTCCTTTGCGTATTGACAGTTATTTTGCATGGCATGAAGGGTTTGTTTTAATCAAAATTTGTCTAAATTGAAAACCAGTTTGTTATAAGGTTCATAAGAATATAATAAAATATAAAAATAAATTTAAAGCGATAAATAAATAATGTGGATATATTGTGCATCCTAAAAAAGTTGGTAGGATTAATAATAAAGATGTATGCATCCGTAAGACATCGAAACATGGTTGGGTAGATTTAATATAAGAAAAAAACAAGACAAGCCTTCGCAATTAAAATTATGCATGCAAGTGCAGGGTGTGCCCACTCCAATAACTAATATATACAAACATATGAGACTAGTAAAACTTTAGCACAACCCTGCGCCGCAAAGCACATGACATCCTTGTAAACAACATTGTGTGGAATGAACGGATTACTTTGATGTTTTTTTTTTTTAAATGAGAGTCGAAAATTTTACACATTTATGTGTCCATTAAAAACTAGCCCTCGTATGACATATCTATAAATACAAAAAGTAAATACTGGATAGAAAATGGGAAACTAAAGACAGATTTGAATATAAAGACTGTAGCAACAAAATGTCAAAATGCTGCGATTCCTAATATAGGTCATTTTCATAGCTTTGGGCACTTTGTTGCGATCGCATGGATTATGTCACTTTATACGACTTTTCAGATATAATAACCCTTTTATAGCTTGATAGTTTAAGGTCAGTCCGGTTCACTTTAATAATACCAAAACCCATTAATTTTACAGACTATCGGAGTCTAATCAGCCCCTAAAAACACAAGCCCTATAATAAATAATCAACAGCGGAAGAAAAATATTTTCTAACTTGTCTGTGCTTACAATCAAGTGTTGAAATCCAGTGACATAATAAAAAATGATACAAATACATTGAAATAAATATTTTAGAATAAACCCATTAAAATAAAGGGATAGAATTTAATATATAATGTTCTTTCTTTACCCATTTCTTTATTAAGTGATTGACAGCCAGTATCAGTGTAGCATTGCCTAATCTACCCAGCTCTTATTTAGTCAATGGTTATAGCATTCTTGTATTTATTTTAAAAGTTACATAACATAATTTTAAAATCCATTTATATTCACTTGAATAGTCGGCAATGCTTCATTAATTATTGACCAAAGAAAATGTAGTCTTAAAATATACCACGTAGAAATACTTCAGACGTAAAGTTCAATATTGTTTAATTAGATTTTTATAACGAGTAAGAATTTAACAAAATTTATAAATCAGAATTATTTAAGGACATTGTATACCGTGCAGTATTAGATTTTTAGGATGTCAGCAATAGAAATTAAAAAAAAAAATATTTATTGATAACATTTTCAACAGTCATATTACTAAATAAATTAGCAGAGAAGATATTTAATTATTTAATTGCTAATTTTAAAGAAAAAATATACGGAATAAATTTACACACCTCACGGGCAATACTTTTGTATGGAAATCCTATTGAGTCACACAGAAATATTTGACAGGAATATTATTTGTGTACAATTTACAGATATACAACTGCAATCAGACTATTTGTCGCTATAAAATAGTTAAGGAGGCATAAGTATTTCAAAATAAAAACCCGTAAAAATGGATTTATTATTTTTATTAGCCAATGGACTAGACATTAACACAATAACAACGTAAGTAACCATTTAGCGCTTTCTAATGAACGTGAATTTTAGAAATTAGAAATGTACAATTCCTATTAGTTCAATGTTTAAAACCATTTGGAATAGCTCATTCGTCATATTTGCAATCATATCAAAAATTGTGATCAAACTAGTATTCATTAGAACCAGAATTTATACTTACTCTCATAATCACGTTTCCTCGTATAACATGTAACTATTTTTACATCCAAAGGGTGATTTTTGATTTTTAAGCAAGGCTGTAAGGCACGGACTAAAAGAACAAAGCTGATTAACTGCGCTGTGAAGGAAAGCAATTTAATAAAGTTGTGCCTATGTAATTCGTCACACATTGCGTCTATTTCAGTATGAAAATATGAGATATATAAAGTAACCGCACCACACAATCAATCACTTCACAGAGGACTCGCATTACTATGAAATCCACTTTGTCTGGTATTTTCTAGAAAATCTATTTAAATATTCAAATCAAAATATTCATGAGCGCGCTTTACAATTTCGTTTTTAGTTATATACTAGTGCCCAAGAAAGTTGTGATACCTAAAAAAAATATTTAGTTTTTAATGGCGGAGGCCCTTATTGAACTCAATTTTGGATCCGACAAGACTTTTCTGGAGACACCCATATCGCTAGGATTTATACCATAGACATAGTTAATAGCATAAAAGCGCTGTAAGAGAACTACATCGGATATGACAAAATCATGATATTGTCATTAATTATTAACTAAGATACGCCAGGTATAGCAGTGAATGCATCGGTGTTAGTTGTATCAGTATATTATCACTAATACTGCTCCGATGTCTGAAAATGGACTAACTACACAACACGAAGATTTGGTTTACGTCGCGTCTATCTCAATGGTTTGTGGTTTATACTGATAAGGTCTAGGTGATCTATGAAACTACCGGTGATGGTACTAAAATTTCGCAATGTCTGGGTTAGTAGTGAAAACCCGAAATAATCTATACGACATTCTGAATTCCCTCACTTGATTTGGACAAATTTACTTGCCTCATCTGGGATTATTTTTTGCGGTTAGCATAAGTAAGAAATGGTCAAATTTCATCTGACAAGAAAAGCTTTCGCATGTGATACCTCAATATCATTTCCTATTTTTCTTCATGGATCTACTAAATTTTGAAACTTTGTCATATCAAAATATAGCCAAGGACCTTTTCGAAGGGATCAAGATGGTCAATTTAAGAATTCAATAAACCATGCAGTGCCATAGAAACTAAGCGACAAAATTGTAGTATAATGAATATGTATTATTAGATCATCGATAATAAATACTATTCTTAGGTCTATTCTTGGGTAGTTTTCAGAAAAAATAACTTACGTAGATATCATTATTACCATAAAAGACTTGAATATTTTTAAGATGCAAGTAGACAAAAGTGGTTTTTACAATAAATCGGTGGATTTCGTTAGGGAAATTACAGATTAATCTATAACTTTAAATTAAAATATATATAAAAAAATGAGTTTAATTACACACATTCATTTAAATTATTAATTGCAACACAAAGCATTACATGGAAAGTAGACAAAGAAATATTTTTTAAATATATATTTTTATATTTTAACAAAACATAAGACTGTGTACTTTAAAATCATAAATCATTTTAACTCATATTGATTTGTACTATTATTTTTACAAGCTAATTAAGATTTATTGAAAATGATGTAATAGTGTTTCAATTAAAAGCTAAATGTCTAATATTAGAATCTAGACCAATTCTGTTTTGTAAAAGTCAATACAGATATTTCAATGCCGATACAGATATTTTTTTAACAGTTTTATATGATTCAAAAATTTTGATTTGGTGGGAAGATTAGTTTAAAAAAATTACAATAAATTCATATTCAAATAACAATACTTAATGTAACACTTAACATAACATAAAATTAGAAAGTATAATTTTTGTTTGGTGATATTTTAGAAATATGAAAAAAAAACCTAGATAAAAAAATTTAGGTACTTTGCAAACATTTTAAAAATAATAAATAAAACTAGGTGTAATTAAACTCACGAACATCCATAAGATTAAGCCTTTACTTGAGCATCTTTTGTTAGCACAGAATGGCCCAATAAAGTTTAGCCTATAGCCTCGGTTCGCACCCAAGAACTGCTCCATATTAAATTGATAATTATTAACTTAGTAAAAAAAAAAACATGTTGTTAATTGGGGTGTCCAAGTAAAAGTAGAATATTTTAGGCTTTATGTAACAAATTAAAGACGAGGTGTAGAACGACAATGATGAAGATATAATAATCAAATCTTCCTCTAAAAAAAACGCCAACAATTTAAGTATCATAGATGTGCCGTTTAAAGTTGTATATCAGGAATTAAGGAAAAGTAATGCAAGCGAAAATACACTGCTGCATCAAGTTCCAGTTGTTGATTAGCCTAATCTGTTATGGAGAAAGATGCTCAAGTGAAAATCTCTCAATGTATGGATGCGTTGATCATATTCGAGGGCTAATTAAAAATAAAATCTAAATTATAAGCAAAAATACAAAACGAAAAAAAAAAACATTAAAATAGCTGCCACTTAGACCATACAATATCATCACAGAGATAAAGCCAGCCTTTCTCAAACTTTGCATTATACATTTCAATATTTTTAAATTGCTCATGGTTTTCCTATTTTTTTTTTTAAACTTTTTTTGGCGTTTATTAAACAAACATCACAATAGAGAATCACAACAGTAATTCATTAGCTGTCCACTGTAAATTACTGTTCATATGTTCGGATGATAACTTATGCGACTATGCACTTATTACTGGCGATTGGATCTTTGGAGATGTCACTTTGTCATTGTTTTATATTTGTTCAAATAAGCCAGCACTCAAGGATAAATGTCACTGTACACAAATTGCATCTCGGTCAGTCTTGTCAAAGTACTTTTACAAAACAGTTTCGGATAAAATTAATCATGGACGGAGGCACACCGAGATTGACTTCACAAGTTCATTGACAGGATGGAGCCAGTAGAGCATGATTTGCCCCGGCTATAATCAGTAAATTTGACATGAGTAGGGTCTATTAAAGATTTTTAGGTTGTAGTAATGACATAATGTTTGAATAAATTGTCCAACGGGGTTGTCCATTTAGTATGCATATTTGGTTTGATTTTGGGAAGGAATATATAGAATATAGAATATAACCAAATAGAATATATGGAGGTACTCAATATTGTCATTAAAATGGTTTTCCTTATTTGTTCTCAGTAACTGCTTTCAGACGCAGTGCGAGACTCAACATTCGAAAATGTTTCGCATTCGCTGAGCCCGGTTGTAAGACGACCAATCACTGCTGATTGGCCGAGATACCTTTGTGTGCTCAGATCAAGATTTAACATTTTAAATTTCTCATTTAGTTGCACATAGGAGAAAGCAAAAACATAGCAAAAATAGGAAAAAAATCACAAATCGACAGGGCACTCAAGAGGGATTACAAGTTTCGATAGGTTCGATTTATTTTCGATAGGTTAGGATTTGTTCAACTTAAAAAGCTTATGTATATGCTTCCATCGCACCTAAATATCACTCTCGAATCTATCTACATAAAATACTATTTTAAAAGGTGTTATTGTAACACAATGTCAACTTAGGAAAAGTGTCATTTGAAGACAAGGAAAATGCCCTTCGCTTTGGTTTTTCTTTAGGCTCATACTGGTTTATAGAGGGTAATGAAAAAGTAGAGTGACTAAATGGACAACACCTTACTTTGTTGTACTTGAATATTTAAGTGAAATCTTAGCTGAAGCGCGAAGTCAATATAGGATGCGTCCGAGCATGTGACACAATTAAAAGATGCGCGATTGCAGTATCCCAACGGCGCAGGTGCGGTGGTTGCGGACAACCCGGCTTGGCACCAATGCCTAGCCGGCGGCCGCGAGCTACGTCTGCGCAGGCGTCTGCGGCATGCCCTCCAGCTTGCTGTAGTCCAAGTGGAACTCCTTGGCGACCTTTCGCCAGTTCTGCGCATCAAAGAAGAAGTACGTGCCTCGCTCGTATGTCGCCGTCTTCTCGCCCGTGTTCATGCCAGGTGCTTGTGTTATCCACACCTGAAATATTTAACAGTTAATATAACTTTACCCCATAAATACATAACCTATTTAGCCAGACGTTTGTTTGCCCAGCCCGTAAATTTGTGGGCTACCGAATATTCTGTCAATTGCCCAGCCTGTAAATCTACGGGCTTCGCTATTGGCTGGTATCTAATTATTATTAAAAAGTTGCCATATCGGGTGTTCAGATTAAAATATGGACAAAATAAACAAAAAAATTATACCTCATTCGAATTAGTTCATCGATAAATCATTTCATTCAAAAAATAATCGGAAATAAATCGTAAAAGTAAACAGTGGAGAATTTGGAATTTCCACCAGAGTTTTATTGGATAATTGAAGACATTTTATTATTAACAGTCACCAAAAGTTTATTTAAGAAAAATTGTAATACTGTACATTATCAATTAAAAAAAGTAAAAAAAAAATAACGTACCTTCTCTTCTATATGAAACCGCCAATCGCGGTTGTAGAGTTCTTGGGCTGCATAGATTTGAAGGTAGTCTCCAACAAAACAATAGAATAGGTAGAAAAGCAGATCGTCCTTATACCTGTTGAGTTTTATGGGTGCGAGTTTCTCTCGTATCGAATTGTTTATCATGTATTCTGGTGGAACAGGATATTCTAAATCTTGTGGCCTGTAAAAAAATATATTAAATATATGTTCTACGTTTATGATAATAGTCACCTGACGGAAATACCAAATCAGATAGGGGTGATAATATTATTAGGGTACATTTTCATATTACCAAATGAAGAGACCAACAAGGATTTAAAATATTTGAAGTTCTATGTAAACCACGAATGTGCCACTCTCAATGAGGATGAGATAGAAACATATGTCATAGACGTTTTGTTTTTCGTAATCTCCATGAAATTTACTTCCAATGTAATGAAAGACTTATAAAAAAAATGGCTGTTAATAAAATAGCTTAAATTTAACCAAAAATAGCTTTTTAAATGCCTAATACTATAAAGGACATCAGTCCCGCATTAGCTAATAATTTATTTGTAATCCTATTCGAAAAAGGATAAATAAAATTGATCCCAAAATAGATTGCGAGAAATTCCACTTTAAATGTAATTTTTCGGTAAAATAGTTTATCAGTAAAAGCTAAGTAAGATTAAGAGTTTTCTGTCAGTAAGAAATCGTTCTATTAATATTAGCAATTTACCACTATGTTAATGAGAATAAGAGAAACTGCTCTTTGTAAATGGATTAATTTCCATAAATTAAATAAAAGTAAAAGATCACCTGCACGGCGCATCTGACCAGGGTCCGCCAAAGGTGATGTGGAGGTTGTCCGTCGAGTTGAGATTCAACCCTAACGCAGTAAGGTCCTCTCCCAGCGCTAATCCTACCAATTCAGCATCTGACTCCGCCGCTCGAATGAATGTGAGAAGGCCGACAATACCATACTGATTATGGACCATTGACGAGGGTACATGCGTTACTTTACCTGAAATGTAATATTTGACCGATATTGGGACCCTGTCTGAACACATTCACTTATAAAAGCCCGCTGTGAAACAATGCCGCCTTTTATCGCATCTAGCCCTAAAAGAGATGAAAAGCTAAGAAATTCGAGGAAACGTTAAAAGAACCCCATGAAAGGACCTCGGAGAAGACAGGAAGGGCAGAAAAACACACTAGTATGTCCCGACAATAGTCCGTTTGAAAGTTACCAAACTCATATGAACCACAAAATGAAAAATGTTGAACACATGGTAGTGATTGACAAAACTGGGGCCTGGAGTATACAGTTATTAAAATTTAAAAAAAAATGTAATGGCCGTGTAATATTCACACCGTGGAAAATATTATATAATCAGAAAAGGTAGTTAAGACACTTAACAGGATAGCTGCCAACATATAACAGTAAACTTTGGCAATGACAATGTTTTTTGACATTCATAATATATATTTTTCCAATATGGATATATATTCTAATTTTTAATGTTTTTTTTCAGTGTGCTATACCACTGTAAAAATAATGTAGCTTTGCTGCAGGACGCATACTGAATTTTAAAATTCAATAAGCATGACATTTTGCAGATAGAGTTTCTTGCGATGCACAGATAATGCTAAATGACGGAGCCGGCAATAATCCTGTTAAGTGGAAGAAGACACTTTTAAAGAAAAAGGACAGTGATATGGAAAAATACACACCTTTTTTTTTATTATTATCATGACCTAGGTCACATACAATTATTTTGGGCCCTACTCAACTAGGCCAAATATGTCTGCTAGAGTCAGGGAAGATGATGGTAATGATGCGTTAAAAATGGTACGACCATGTGCGGATTCGAACCAGCGACCTTTGGGCCAATAGTACACGCCTTAACCACTAGACTACCATGTCTGTGCTAGAGTCAGGGAAGATGATGGTAATGATGCGTTAAAAATGGTACGACCATGTGCGGATTCGAACCAGCGACCTTTGGGCCAATAGTACACGCCTTAACCACTAGACTACCACAATCTCTAATCTTATTTTATAGGATTTATTTTTCTGGGTGCTGATTCTTACCGTCAAGACTCGTCTGTATGCCTTTTCGATGGTGCTTATCCTTGCACAAGAGGTCTGAATGTGAAGCAGCGCCACCCGGATTGGAATTGAGCCCGCCCCCGTCCGGATTACTCATGCCGTCGGAGGGATTGGTCCCGTCGGCGTTAGAGGAGTCCCTGTGCGGGTTTCCACCTAGGATACCAGCGTTTGCCGCCGCCGCCGCGGCTGCTGCCGCTGACGTGCCAGGTAAGGCAGGAAAGTCTTCAGAGGACATTGTAAACTCTGACTGCTCCGATGTAGGCTGTTTTACCATTCCCACTGTGAAATACATAATTTAGTATAAGACCATCTTAAGCATACTTAACGAAATTAGCAAAATGAGATTATGATGTCCTAACGGTTTTAACAGAGTATTTTAACGATCAAAATTAACATATCTGCAACCAAAAGCGAAATAGTTCATATTTTTTTTGATATTTAAAAAAAATTGATTCATCATAGCAACTTAACCCTAATCACACTGTTTATGGAATCTATAAGTAAAAATAACTATTTTCTATGGCTTTATGATAATTTTTTCAAGCTTAATTAGCTTGAAAAAAATTCAAAAGCGTTATCTCAAAACAATGATTTTGCAGATGCGTATAAGTATGCTTAGGATGTCAGTAAAATGATTAACGTTCATTATTTATATTTGTATCTGTAGCTATAAAGTTTTTATTTTTATCAGAAATTGAAATGCACAGAATAAAATGAATACCTGTGACCTAACGACTATGGATGTTGTCGCTGGGTTTTTTATTCTATGGGTGATCTGTGGACGCTATACATTTTGGAAACTTATTCCAAAACTTTAATTCAAACTCTGCTAATGAACACCACTAGAGAGCTGAGGGTAATGACCTCTGATCTCAAAGAGATTTACTTGAAATTGTAACAGCCTTTTGGGAGTTAATGGCCGTAGTTAATAATGGGTGTGTAACATGCCATTATAAATGTAACATTTCCCGCCCCTACTACTGTTAATATATAATTGGGACACAACTTCTTCCACCGGGTGGAAAGAGTTGGCCTCGTCTTCCGTCCGCTTCATAGGAGATCCCTTTCGCAGTCGGTTTCTCCCCCTCGCACCTGCTGTTTTTGTTGGATCTGTGCGGCCGCCGAAGTTTGTGGACCGCGAGGAATGCCCAACGACCAATCGAACGCCTCCTCAGCTATATAGTTTTTTTCCCTATAAGATATCATTTTTATTTTTTTTTTGTGATTGTGATGTGATGGGGTGTGATGTGAATGTTATGTGATGTAAATGTGACTTAGAGGTATTTATTACAGTACATGATTAGCACTGTTAGCTAGTTACATATAAGACTCCCCAGAGTAGACTCGATAGAAATAAGGCCGCAATAAAATCCTTCAGCCAGCGTCTCCTGACACCGGCACTGCGAAGATGCGGCTCTGCGCCTTGCGAGATAAAGAGACTCATGGTCACCAAATGTTGACCAGGCGACTCAGCATGCTGAATCACAGCGTGTGTCCCACCGGATGCCCGACATCGAGTGCTGAATTGCCGCTCATGTCACGCTGGATGTTGTACTGAGAGTTACGTAACCAGGCTGGTGACATCACCATACCCCCTAAGATCATCTTTGAGATAGCAATGAGTATAATAGTGTGATTTCAAAAATTCGCAAAAATGAAACATTCTGTATACAACGGTAAAGTAGAATATATATAAAATTATATATAAAATATGTTATATATAAAATTAAAGTGTTTTAGCAAGTGGACACTCTGCCAAAGAAATGTGTTAAACAATACGAGTAAGAAAAAAAATATGTAAAAGTAAACAGATAGTGACTTAGATTAACAATGTAGATAAATAGGTCAGGATTGACCGAACGTAAACAGTGTTATAAAAATAAATTAACGCTTAGGCTACAGGACTTAAATTACACTCGGTTAATACATTATGCACTGATAAGCATATTGATGGAACCCGACCGACCAACGAAATTACGCAAAGTTCTTTATCACTGTCCTTAGTGAATGAGTCGCAAAGTCATTGTTTCGCGGACTGGCGCGTGCCCATTGAGAATCAGCACAAGTGAAGAATAAAGTTTTAGGGTGGTCTTTCTCGGGACTCTACAGTGATTGATATTTAAACAATCCATGTCGGATGTATTTAGCCTGCTGTTCAGGATGCGTTATCCTGAATTGTTATAAATCATTGTCTATCGATTTTGCGATGGTAGGATCTTCTTGACCACTTCTGGGGGGTTTATGACCCCGCTGCGGCTTGCTGCACTTGTTACTTGTTATATTGAGTCAGCAAGTCTGTTAGACTTGAACTGATTCACTATTTGAAATGAGTGCACTTTCTCTAACAGCATTTGCTTCGTTGGTATTTCGCACTTTTGTGCTTTGTTGACACTCGCCTATCGGTCTTGAGACTTTTATTACTTGATTTTCAAAAACAGATACAGCACTCAGATGTATGAGTGCTGTCATCAGGCAAAGGTGAGTCGGAAGTCAGCGGCCCGAGTTCTCGATTATTCCACCTATACACCTTGCGAGACTCGTGCTGGTGACATCGTCATAAAGTACAGAGGATTGGTATACTGTCTTCATAAAATTGATTTCAAAATGGTCATCACACTTATCATTTTTGAGATTTTAAGGAAATGCCCTCTGTACTAGAAACGTATTATTGAGCAAACCCTGAGCCATTTACTTGATTGCCCAAATTCATTTTGAACGTGGTACTTGACGATCATCATAATGATAAATTAAATTTGTTTACAAAATCTTTCATGGGTAAATCGAAAGCCATCCTTCCACCGATACACCGATAGTTTATCCCAAGTGTCAAAAACTACACTTTGGCCCCAGGTAGGCAGTTAGCTATTTAAAGAAAGTCCTTAAATAAAAATACAGTCAACACTTGAGAACCGTTCAAACAATTTTGATTTTATTTTACAATTAAAAGCTGTAAAAGATATATATACAATTAGTGGAGAAAAAGAACAGCTGAAAAAATTACTACTCGTTAAATGGGTTGATTAATTCTTTGTGGTACCAATTTTTACCCTATTGACTAGACCATGCTTTTATAAAATGTCAAAAATAACTAAGAGTACTAACCATAGGGCTTGGTTCCGGGCGGTGGTGCGGCTTGAGCAGGTGCCAATGCATCGCCTGCGCCCCGCGCTGTTAGTGACGGAAACTCACTGAGATCAAGCAGCGGGGGAGTGGACGTGTCGCCACCAGCACCCGCCATCGCAGACATGCCTGCCACTCCACTAAACACTGAGTGGTAGCCTGATACATTCACCACGGCCGAAGAAACTGCTGCGATACCGGCACCGGTGCTGCCGCCACCATAGGTGCCACCACGGCCACCCATGAAGTTTGACATATTGGACTGGAAATAAAATATATTAATTACTCACATGTTTCAATTTCGTGTAATCACAGTTTCCTTATTAATTACTTACATGTAACTTTACTATAATACTAATTTTTAGTTTACAACAATCTATTTAAGATAATGGTATAATGGTATAGTTGCATGGTTTTTATTTTAAACATAGGCGGGGAGCAAACCTGATCGCTAATCAGGTTATATCACTCAATTGTTAAATTCTCTTTGAATATTTATTTAAAAATGATCTTTGTAGATTTTTTAATTGACCATTCACCTTCATACAAAATATTTGCTCATCAAAGAGTGATTTTACATTTTTATGTGAAAATATATTCTACAATGATACTTAATTTAGATTCTAAAATATTAGTTTTTTTTTAAATAATAAATTGCAATTTGTAACCATATTTTTTCCTTTCTACGTGTTACCTATATTTTTTTAATTTTATTATTTTCCGGTTACATTAAAAACAAAAATGGTATGATAGTAGAATGAGTATTCAATCAATAATAGTGTAATAAGATTTATGCTAACATTGTTTACAACACCTGGAAGAAATAGCACAAAGTTTTTGGTGGGTATATTTTGTTAAATTTAGATATACTTCATAATAAAATAATTATTACTTTTAACCAGTTTTCTATGATATATTAGAACAGATGCAAAAAAGTGTCATAGCTTGTTTTTTATTGATTTTTGAAATAAAAAATTAACTGGACCAAATCCACATTTACGAGTACATACAGTTGTAGTCTCTGTAATCCGAATCTCTCAGAAGTAAATTATTATTTTTAAAAAAATATGTAAAAAAAAACTTAATGTAAATTAATAATTACGTCATAACTTTTGTTTTGGTTTTATATAGGATTTCAGTAATACGAAATCTCTAAACCGAATAAGCTGTTTTGAATATTTCTGATTATAGACTATATAAAGGTTGTAGAATTTAGAGTAGTGATTTTATTGAATAGCTGTAATCACTGTCAAATTTGTAATTTGGCTGGGCACTTAACAGTGGTTTGGGCAAAAGGCAGGTTTAAAGTATTAATAATTTTAGCAGGCTAAGAGGCATCTTAAACTAAATTTATTTATACTCATCTTGGCATTTTAGTAGCTTTTTGTTGAACTTTATCCAAATTATCAATATCAAAAATTACCAATTATGTTATTAAAAATTACCAATTTAATTGGTCACAATTGGTTGTCAATTTAGTATTATTATTATTGGTAATAAACTCACCATGGCATTAGTGACGGGCGCCCCGAGCCCCTGTCCGGGTAAGGCAGTCCGCCGATCCGCAAATGCCCTCTGTCCAAACAGTGTTGTTCTGCTGGCCATCATAGGGGGCCCGCCGCCGGGCACGGCCGTGCCGCCGATGCCGAGACCCTGTCGGCCAGGCGACAGGGCTGCAGCACCGGCGGCAGGCGACGATGCTACCGCCGTCCCCGCCGCCACAACTGCGGATGCGGCACCACCAAAGCCGACCACCGCCGCCCCGCCGACACGTGTCCCCCCACCCAACGAACCGCTCGCAATGCTTCGAGGCGGCTGCTGGAAGTTCAAGTTTGCCATACCCTGAAAATTAAATGATATAAGCTTATGAAATTTACGTAGAATCAGTAAAGCTAGTAATAATTTGTTCAAAATGTTAATTATAAACCAGAAACAAGGAAGAAGCAAGTTGCGTTTTTTATTTAAAAAAATAAAAGACTCCAATCAATGTTCTGGAATCGAAAAAATATCATAATTCATTTTTTACCAACATCAACACATCGAACAAAATATATTTTAATCTAAGATATTTTTTTTTAAAGCATATAATAACCTGCATGAAATATAAAAACATAATGAACATTCATATTATATATTAATATGATATAAAATGTGAAATATGAATAACATCTCAATTTATAAACATTTTTTCAAATGCAAAATTTTTAAACACCAAAATTTAAAAATCCGAATCGGTCTTCGTTTTCTGGCATAACATATTGAAATACAACTACATTTAAAACAGTAAAAAGACAGTATGAACTGCTAATAATGCAATGAGTTTAATAACAATTTAAATAAACTGAGACCCGCATACTTACCTGCTATAAGCTAAACAGTTTAAGAAGAGCACATTAGGGAAGGAAGAAAATCTACCTGCACCAGTAACCACATTTGACAATTTATGGAAGATTACTTTTTTTAAAGTTGTAAATGTCAAAATGTAAATATTGGTAATGCCAAAAAATATTTTATTGACAGATTATCAATAGGGATGTTGTTCTATCAAACACATAAAAAATAGCTATACTCTTCTAGGTTAATCAACATTAAAAGGAGTGTTCGTTGTTAAAAAAATATATATATTAAAACAAAAATAGAAAACTACCTTCTGAAAGTTACTATTTATTTTAAATAGATATTTACTAAAATCGAGCAATTACCAGTATATTAATTAATAAGTTAACGCACTAACGTAAATGGTAACTGAACGTCAATCCACTATCGAAATATTTTGTAATTTTGCAATTGTACAGAAAAAAACATTACTGAAAAAATTTAAGTGCGCGACCGAAAAACCACCGCCTAAATTACTATAAGGTATTTGCAGTAAAAAAACTACAATACATAGATAAACATTACAAATACTATAAAATTGATAAACACATTATTTACATCGACAGTTGGATAGGACTATATTGATAACAAACTGTTTTTGGGATTGCCGCTAAAAGTAGTCTATTCCGAGTAATAACTAACCAAGATACTGGTGCACATAATCGTATCACATTTGAATGGTTTACGAAACGTTTTTTTTACGTCGAACAGTCACTAGAAATAAAAAATGCAAAAAAAAATATAACAAGCGTCAAGACAATGACGATGATGAAGGATAGAAATTGTCATAAAAACACTCGAAATGTATGTCAAAATTAATGTTACCTAATTTATATACTGTTGTCCTTATTATTCTATCTCATAAGATGAAAGGATCTCGCATAATCTTGAATTTATTAGGTTTATTGGAAATGTCATACGAGACTGAAACTAACAAAACTTTGTTGACTGTTTCTATAGCGCTCCAGTAAACGTCACAATTCACAAAATTAATATACCAATTCCACAATTGTCAATGTAATAAATAGTTTATTGTACCATTAAAAACTAGAATTCCAAAACATTTCTGCAGACATAATTTATCAAAACCACACGATCTTTCCGAACGCCACATTCATTACACTTCTCTAAACAACTTTGGCGGCCATGTTTATTTAAACGGAAAAACACTACATTCTTATTTGACGTTAATGGCTTACCAGATGATATAGATATTCAAAAATATATAATTCTTATTTAAATATATACATTTGAATTTATAAATGCATATGTTATTCGAAAAGTAATTAATAATAACTAAATTATGACAGCAAAACTAACTTCAGGTATGTTCTCTCATTTGGACTCCGCAGTGGTCACGGATCATATGATCATTTTTCTCGCGATCTCTCATCGAGCGTGTTCACCGTGGAAGCTGTCTATTCCAGGCTTGCGAATTTTAGTAAAATCTTTGATGTAATTGTAATTTCTACTCGGATTTCATCAAAAAGCAGCAACCATGGCGCTCAGCGATGCGGACGTGCAAAAGCAGGTAAGGAAATCTTTTCTGCAAGTCCTAGAGAATGTACAGTAGATTTCACACCATCTTCTATTTCTACTCTAATACGTACTTCTCAGCTTATTTTTGTCTTAGATAGTCAATGATCTATTGTACTGATTAAATTTCTTCACGAAAAATTATTTATTTTTGTGTATATCCTCCACTATACCAGTAGAGAAGGCGTTTCCCATAAGTATGCTAGCGTGGAAAACCCATAGTGTTCCTCCAGGATACTAAAAAAATGAATAATATGTGTTTTCAGATCAAGCATATGATGGCCTTCATAGAACAGGAGGCCAACGAAAAGGCTGAGGAAATAGACGCCAAGGCCGAAGAGGAGTTCAACATTGAGAAGGGTCGCTTGGTGCAACAGCAGCGTCTGAAGATCATGGAATATTATGAAAAAAAGGAGAAGCAAGTCGAGCTCCAGAAAAAAATGTAAAATTTATATTCTATAATATTTTTTATATAACAATCCTTTACCATAAAAACGTAGTTCACTCGGTTTACTAATGCCTCTTATATATAATACTAAATTATATATTTCGGGTGTGCAAATTGGACAAAATTCTATCATATTTGTTTATTTATTTATTCATATGGACTGCACTTTAAAGATCGACTTCGGTGGCGCAGCTAAATGATAGACGGTAGTAGGTATTATTTCGCACGTCAATTCATATTACGTGCTAAATATGATGGACTAAATGGATGGGTTAAGTGAATTCCATTCTCTGATAGAATGATTGGAATCAGACATTCACTCTTAAATATTTGGCTTCTTTGTATGGATGGTATTTGTGTCCACAGTAGGCAGGTTTGAGGGGCTGACTACTTATTGTTGACAAGGGGTTTTGTTTATGAAAGCTTTAAATAAATTGGATAAACATTATACCTTCCTCCTGAAACTATATGTGGCATTTTCCATGCTATATTCTTCCTCCACTTCCTAGTACCGAGTTCGGTACTAGGAACAGTTTATTGTCATTTAGAAAAGTAAGAAAAAATGCCAAATGTCTTCCGATCCTATAGCATGTAATTTCGTTTTGTCAGTTTAATGTGAAATTCCTACTTTGTTTTTGATTGATTTTTAGCGATACTTTTTAAAAAATGTATTTTTTTTTCTACCATACCTTATTTTTTTTATATATTTTAATAATTGAACAATTTTAGTTTAAAAATAATAATACTAAGTAGAAGAATAACTTATAAAGCGACATTAAAAATAAAATACGATAGTTCTCATATGTTGAGAAATGACCGGAATGAGTCCTCTTTAAAGCTTCTATAACAATCAAACTTCACAGATAATATCCTCTTTCTGTACTTTCCTGATCCTGAACAGAATAATTTCATTGTCCATCAAGTTGGAGAGTGTATATTGAAACTATATTTTATGGCATTGGAGAGGAATACTTTTACTTTGATTGGTTGAGGTCTTTCTCTCAGTGACTGTAATATAGCCCTCGATGACACAATACCATTATGACTAATAGTTTAAATTAAGTAACCATATGGTCTTAAAAATGAAATTGTCTCGTATATAGTTATTTGCATTTTTCACCTGATCGTTTCCTCCTTAAATTTGGTTCTTACCTCTGATGTATATCAAACTGAATTTTTTATTTTGTTTGCAGTCAATCTTCAAACATGCTGAACCAGGCCCGCCTGAAGGTGTTAAAGGTCCGTGAGGATCACGTGCGCTCAGTTCTGGATGAGGCGAGACGCCGTCTCGGTCAGGTAACACAGGACCCCAACAAATATGAGAACCTTCTGGTGCAGCTCATCGTGCAGGCTCTATATCAGGTTTGTATGCGCATTTTTATTTTATATATTTAATAAAGTTGTACCAAAACGATTCAACGATTTAGAGGGCTAAAATCGCTGCTTAATCTGACGTTTGTTCAGACCGCAAATTTGTGGTCACCCGTATGCTTAGACAGTAACTTTATGGGTCTACACTATCGGCTGGTATTGAATTATTATTAAAAAGTTTGTCATAATAAAACATTGAGAAATAATCGATTAAATTAATCATTCAAATCAATACTCGACCATTTCTATATTTTTTCGCCTACAACAGTGGTAGTTGCTATGCATCTCTTGTTGTTTTTTGTGAATTTTAGACTAAATAAAGTGATTACAGGCTAATATTTTTTTATAGTATTACAAGAATAGCGTGTCAAAAGTATTATTCAAGTGTATCAGGGTCAATCAGGGAATTGCAAAAATAAATGTTTTTGATTTACGTAATCACAACAATGTTGGCCATTGTTTCATCATTGATGTGAACATCATAAGAAAATACGATAATAAGTATACGTTATATATTTGTATGTAAAAACATTCGGCGGAAGTAATTCTAATAAAATTTTATGGCGAATCACATAAGGTATTCTATAATGCATATACTCAAATATTCTGATATAGTAAACTTCGCAGTCAATGGAATCTGAGATTAGCAGATTTAAGAGAAAAGTAAATTAAGTTTCCGATTTTTCATTTCAGCTGATGGAAGCGAACGTAACCCTCCGTGTCAGGCAGGCCGACTCTCCGATCGTTGAGTCGATCTTGCCTCGCGCTGAGGATGAGTATAAGCAGCTCATCCGCAAGGAAGTCCGTCTCAAGATCGACACCGAAAATTATTTGCCCGTAGACAACTGCGGAGGCATTGAGCTAATCTCCGGAAAGGGACGCATACGGGTAATTACACATAAAATGATTGATAATTTTTTGATCTATTTTGTTAGCTATCTAAGTACTCGAGTTTTTATTCTAATTTATCCAACTAAATTATACTTCAGAATATGCTATCCATACTGTTGCTAGTGCTAACAGTACCACCCACTGTGCATCACTTTTTAAGAAATGTAATGTGATGACATTTAAACCAGAATATATTTTAAAATGTCTCATTTATCCTAGAAACAGAAACAATTGTGATTTGAAAAATAAAACTGACTTATTTGAAGAAAATCAAACAGTTCCTTTATCAATCATATAAAATAATTAATATATTTGGAAATTATTTATCAGTTGGTAAGCTGATCTTTAATGTTACCTAATATTATTGTAATTAAAGTGCAAGAGTGGAATGTTGTAATGGAGGAAGAGCAATTCCTGTGCATTAGAGGGCAAAGTATATTTTAGATGATGCCCATTGCACAAGGTCTTGTACTCACAACTGCCGAATATTCGGTTAGTTGACAACACGGCGATTCGGAACAACACTAATCTATATATTGATTTGTTATAACTTTTAATCACACAGATCACAAACACCTTGGAATCTCGTTTGGAGCTGATCGCTCAGCAACTCGTCCCAGACATCCGTTCAGCCCTGTTCGGACGCAACCCTAACCGCAAATTCACCGATTAAAGATGTTCAACAATCGCGGCCGCGCTTCAATTCAAAGACAGCGCCGCCTGGTTGATGGGAGTTTTAAGGGCATTCATTCCTTTTTTTTGTAGTTACATCCGTTTTTTTTAAAGTTCAATCTTATTGCTAAACCTTTTTAATTTTTGGCACCTATTGTCTTGTTTACCTCGAATACCTAGTCTGCCGGTCGAGGAGACTGCCGTGATTGGAGTGGAATTTCTTAGATTGAGAGCATAATGGATAAAATTGAAGGGTTATCCTAATTTAATGGTATTAATTATGCAAATGTCTAGTAATTAAATACTTTAGGAAGTAACAGGCGATCTCCACGTCGATGATGTAAAATAACAGCTAAAGTTATTATACAATTTTGGTTATTGGACAACGGTAGCGGACAGTGGAAAAGCCAGTTTTTTTTTAATAAAATTATTAATTCTGCCGCTAGATGTTTAATTTAATTTCAGCATTTTTAATTTGGTCATACCCATTTGCACCAACCTCTCAACCAAATAAGAATTATAAGCTTAAGAAGTATATAGCTATGTTTAGAAGTTGCTCTTTAATTTGTGGTTGGTGCACTGTGCAGATCAATTCATTAAATGGTATCTTATGTGAATGTCCTTAATATTTTAATTTATATTATTAGTCTTGTATTAAAAGTTGCCAAAATTGGCAGAATTTGAAATGTTGAGGTTTTTAACGTGTCAACCTGTTTTAAAAATGTTATCATTGTTCAAATGTATTATTCTTGCACACTGTAATAAATAGGTTTATAATGTATAACCATAAATATTATAGCTATATTCTGAATAAAAAACATAATAATTTACAAAGCAGTAATGATAGTTAAATGATATTTTAAATACAAGAAATATTAAAAGCTTGTGGTACAAATTTAATAAAATTATTATACATAATTACTTAGGATACTCTGCTTAGGATATATTGCTTTCATAATCTACTCTTAAGTGTAAGTGGTACTTAAGTTTCGCCTTATTATTACAGAGAAAATGTTTTCCCTGAAATTTATAATATTTCACTAAAAATATTTCCGAACAATGAAAAATTTTATTTTTCTTGTTTTGAGATTAATTCAATTTAGAATATCAAATGTATTATATTATATTATAACATACGGCGGTTGAGCACGGGGTTGGGTACGGCGGTGACTCTTAAGTGGTCAGAACTATGTTCAATACTGTAATAGCTTAAAAACGTGTCATAGCATGAACATATTCTATGTTGAAGGATACATTTTTCCATAACTCAAAATTCTTAGTTACGCCGTGTGAAAACAATTTTTATCGTCACTGGAAAACATTTTCCCTACTATTTTACAACACAATTCATTCTATAAGGCAGGGGTGAGCAACCTTTTTAATCAACGGGCCAATTTAAATTTTAAAATTTTTTGGCGGGCCGCATAAACATGTTTAACGGGCCGCAAGCGGCCCGCGGGCCGCGTGTTGCTCATTACTGCTATAAGGTATTATAAGGTACACTGATAGTTATTACGTTATTCCCAAGTTATTTTAATGTTAGTTATAGGCTTTAAGACATATTAAATATGATAATAGTATTGTAATATAATATTCCCTGTTATCATTGTGTGCATTTTAGCTATTCTATACGGCATTTAAATTGGCCTAATTTCTACATATTTTATTAAAACCATTATAAATCTTTATTATTCAAAATTTTCAATTTAATATAATTCATACTTATTAAATGCATGTCATTTCATTGTGTTGCTATTACTAGTGGTCACTCTTTCTGAAATGTTTAATATCAATAAGGTTATTAGCTATTTTACGTGTTTGGATCAAATTAGATTATCTTTTGGGGGGAATGCATCAAAAGGGTGCAGCGTGCGAGGAGCAGCAGGCAGCATCTCACTCTGTTTCCACTGAAATGTTGGATAAATAGATTAGAAAGAGAGGAAGGGGGATATTTCACTGTATGCAGGGTGACTGCTGCGATTTGCACACTGCATCAGTTGTCGGATTTACTCTAAGAATGCTAAAAATGTGTCAATCAAAAAATATATAAAATAAATATTTTTTTCAGAAATCTTGAAGAAAATATTTATTGTCTCTATTAAAATCTCTATTATTTTTAATGTCAGCTTACCATGTTGTTGGAACTTAGAATTGAATTTGCATTTTCTTGTGTTCTAAAATCCCTGTTTTATTCAGTCCCTGGCAATTTTATTACACACTTTTTTTATTGGCATTTTGGAACTAAAGCAAAAAAATCAAAACCCAAACTCATTCCTTAATATAATGTTTCAAATATTAATTTTATTGTCTAAAAAAAACTTTTTTTTTGTGACACCTCATTTGTGATCCTTTTTATTAACGAAATAAAAATGTTTGGCCACACGTTGGGCAATTAGTTCAGCTTCGTAGACATTTTGTTCAGCCTAGAGCAAAAAACAACGTTGACATGATTAATCATTTTAATGGTGTAAATATATAGATGTCTGAAATAAAAATAAATTAATGATGAACATGTGTTATTATGAATATGCCTATGCCCCTCAAGTAGAAAAATTCTTAAAAGGTCATCAGCCATACATGTAGAAATGTTGATTAAACCCCATAAGCTGTTCTATTGAAAAAAAATGTCTGATGTTGAACTTATGTGAAAACTGTAATTTAAAACCAAGTGTGTTGTAGTTAACCGGTTATTAGGAGCGCTACTATCGGACGCGTGAACTCCATACTAGAAGCGCCATAAAATGATTCTAATTCATGGCTCTTGACACGCAGACAGGAACATTGTAAATATGAAGTCAGGCTCAATAATTGCTAGATATAACAGAATTTTCACTTTTATAAAGAAACGCTACGCAACCGATCTTATTGCCATGCTAAATTCTCAATATTAAATTTCATCTTTTATATGAAATCTAAGAGGATGGCGTCAAATCCGACTTATAAAAGTATAGTTTTGTAAATGTAATCTGTAATTTTGTAATATGTTATTGTTAAATTTAAGCAGAAAGCTGTGCGTGAGACATAACTTGAGAATTAAGATCATTAAAATTAAATAAATATGAATAATTTAACCTTTGGATGGTTAAATTATTTTGGTTAGGTGGATTGGGCCTATTTTGGAATCATATTTTTTAAGTTCTCTTTTAACCTTTTGTAGGGGTTTTTAGCAGTCCTAATGGTGGTGTAGCATTTATTTTATCTGTCGAATAGCTTGTAATTCTATAAATTGCAAAAAAGTTTCATAATCAACTGCGAATTAATGCGGGAGAAGTCACTAGGTAAAACTTCAAGGCTACACAGACCAATCGAGGTTATGTTATCCAAAACCCAAAACGGCCGTCTTCACTCAGAACCTTCATACAACCGCTGTTCCCAATTATGTTATTTTAAAATTTGACATTATCGCATGTACTACTTTGCGGAACTCTGCTCTGACAGACAGACCCCTGCCCCCCCCCCCCTCCTGCTGTATTAGACAGATTTCTTCGGAGCAGACACACGAATTTCGATAGGCCTTTATCTATTTATTCTGATTTATAATTAAAACACTATTGCAACTTTTTACCTTAATCACATATAATTCACAATATTTGCTTTTTAGCTCTACTGCAACAATACGTTGCGTAAGATATGCGTTAGTTTCGAAGCACTAATATTTCACTTTGATTCACTACAGTGTCTAATAGTTTTTTTAATATTTTTTTTTTACTACACGCATAGAAAACAAATTTTTAAGTAATAAATCTTCATAAAAACTGCTGCTAGCACTGGGTAATTGATCCAGTCCTGATGATTTTGAGCCAGGTGATATAGGGGCCCATTGTGTTCCGAAATTTCAGTTTTATATATCATAACACCGAACACACTAATTGCGAACACTTAATTGCAAAAGCATCAACATATGTAATTTAATAGATCTCTGTACACAAAGCACAAAGAAAATAAAACAAGGGATAACAACGAAATTGTATATTTTCGTAGTAAGTAGACTACAAAACATGCCTACATACACAAATTGGTATTTTAGAAGCACAACGGCGTCACGGCGTATACATAATATGTCTAAATATGAATACTAGTAGATGATGGTTACAACATTGATTTCAGAGCTTACACATACAAACATATAAGACGAATTGCACAACAGCACAATTATATAGTTGATTGAAATTCACCTTTTATTAAGGCTAATTAATTAATTTGTGAAAACACAATAATAAGTATAGTATACCCATCTGGCAATAACACATTTACAACAAATTATGACACAAAAATAAGATCAAAATATAATAGGTAAAATTATTTAAAACTCAGCATATTAGGCCTTTTATATTAAAACATTTATTATATACAGTACTCTTAATCATTAATTATTGTCAAATAAATGTAATATTTTGTTTGATATACATTAACTATATCAAAATGGCCAGGATCATCGTGCCAGGTGACATCAGAGAGGGTCACAGGATCTAGGATGGATGCGGATGGCTCAGGATCGCCAACAGTGGAAGGACGAGAAGGATGCATATGTCCATTCAATACTCACAAACAATTGTCCATGACGGCTGAAGAGGAAGAAGATTAATATCAAAATACATAGATATTAAGAATGAATTTTCACATGAAATCACCCAAGGTTATACACACATTTTGTAAGTTCAGGGTATGTAATATGGCCATATCTGATATATTTTTTTAAATATGGGAATAGTTTATTATAAACAAAGTTAAAAGCATTAGGAATCAGAATATTTCACAATAATCTTATTTTATACATTTCAACCAAAACTGCCAAAAAGAAACCGTGTTAAAACCTAGTTATTACTAGGTTTTAACACTAGGGTTTCGGTTTCAATGTTCATTATTATGAACATTGAAACCGAATCAATCGACATCGGAATTCTTTTGCGTGTTTAATTGTAGCTATGTTTTTAATGCAAAAGGAAATCCTAATAATCTGGCGTAACAATGACTGATTTCTTAACAATTGTGAGCGAATTGTACATCATCAGACATTATTAATATTAAATAGAAGTTGCCGCAGAGAAGGACTAAAAAGTCTCATGTCTGCAAACAAAGAAACTACACCATATAAAGTAGAAACGGTAGAAAAACCACTTAAGAGTTACTAGAGAAATCATGAAAAGATGTAATTTTAAAAATCTAGTTGACTCAAGACATTATTTACTTTAAAAATCTCCCTTAGGATGGGCCCTTACATGGGCAGTAGTCTAAAAACAAATTTATTTTTGAAATAAATGTAATATATATTATAATTATATAAAAAGGATAAGTTGTTAGAGACAGAAAACAAAACTTAGTTGGGCTTAAAAGACCAGTTCAGACTAGCAAGGCGTACCAAAATATATTGAATATATGCAGACCTAGATATAAATGAATGTGAGCAAAAAGGGATAATGAGCCGACGGTATAACATAACATCCCGTCTTGCTCCCATACCCATAAACTGATATAAAGTTTTTTTTTTTTACTAGCAATACTTACAATTAAAACATATAACAACAATAAGTAGTATTTATGTAAACATATATATTTTTTTCATAGTATTTCTAAATATTGTGGAGAGGGTTATGCAATAAGATACTAAAAATTTTCAAAATACACTAAAATAAACCAGGTACAATTTAAAACCTATTGAAAATACTATAAACATACGAGTATCATTAATCATTTTTGTTTTTGGCGTAAAACATTCATAATATTAACAAAGGTACTTTAAAGTAATGTTTGAAAATTATTTCAATAATTTTAAATATCACATTGTTTAAATGCATGTCTTTTGGGACATGGATTTTGGGCAACATGATTTGAAAAAAATACATTAAAAATGTTATGATTTAATTGTATGGAATGTGTTACTAAAGCATTCAGTGTATGATATTAGATAAAATAAGCATTATAAAAAATAATTCTATAATATAAAATTTTGGGTTAGCGAGACATTATATTTATAAGCATAGAATAAGAAGTTAAACTTTCAATTATATCACAATTAGGAATATAAAAATAAGGAAATTTTATAAAATAGAAATCATGGAATATTTTGCGTAGTCATTTTTTCTAAAACACATTTTATATTAAATAAACTATCACACCAAGCAAACCAAAATAGTGGAAAGACTGATTAGTGTTTCAAAATAAAAATAAACAAATTTATTTCCAACATTATACGGGTGAACTTTTTCTCTTAGACATTCCTTCATGGAGCCGTTCTAAATATCAATTTATACAAATTTTGTTTTCTAAATGACCCAAATTTTTATATATCTTTTTTCATATAAAAATAATTTTATTTTAACCTCCTAACACCGTAGGACGTATATATACGTCCGACCGCTCGGACACCGCTCGCCCGTTGACACCGTAGGACGTATATATACGTCCGCATTAGCCGCTTGATTTTGATTATTTTTGGTATTATTTCAGTATTATTTATTAACTTGACGTTTTTTTCATTGAAAATCACAACAAAACAATTTTGTTTTTTTTTTTTCATTTTAATGCAGTTTCTACTACTATTTATAAATGTGTATTGAAAATACCCTAATGTACTACCTTTCCAATATCTATAACTTTTTTTTATCTTTTTTTTATTTTCCGAAAACTGTACATATTTTGGAAGACTTTTAAATTATAATTTATAGTTATAAATATATGAAAATGTAAAAAAAAGTGTTGATTTTGTTTATTTCGTATATTAAAAAAAAAAAAAATGGCAACATTTTTATTTTTTTCTTCTTTAATTTACGAGACAAACACAATCAAAGTGATATGGTGTAATAGAAAATTTTAAGGTGAATCCGATGATACCAGATTTGTAAAGATTGAACGACTCATGCCTGCACTATGGATTTTATAGTAGTGAGTGATTTTTCAAGGTCAATAACTACGGTCTCAGCGGGTTTTGGCGCCAAAATAAACCACAGCGTTTGGAGGTTAAAAAATTGAATTCAAAGTTTGGTGCTCCGCATCATCCAAGCATTGAGAGACATTGAGTCGACTTTGACAGGCCGCGACGTGGGCAAGTAAAAAAAAAAGCGAGAGCAAAAGTTGTCAGATTGACAAATAGAACGGTTCTATGAAGGCCTTGTGTGCATGAGAAAAAAAATTACCTCTATAAACTCATCTAGTAATAAGTTGTTGAGGCTTTCAGAGTTCATCACAATTCAACTCAATTATCGAATGTAACACTGTTCACTTTCATCCATTCTTAAACCCATTTAGAGGGTCTTAAATACTCCAACTGTTCTCCAGCTTCCACTACAAACTTAAATTAAATTAAATTTTATAAGATATTTTAGAGATGGTGGTAATGAAGCCTTAAAAACTGCATGACTGCGAGCGGATTCGAAGTCGTGACCGCTGGGTCAGTAACTACAATCTCGATATAACTTACCAGTATTCCGAAAATTATAATACAAAACATTATGCATAAAAAGTAGTAACTTATTTGTTACTAATTAAAGCTATCATAATAAGTTACTTTGGTTACTAATTTTTTGCTCAAATAATTAGAAATTTATTGTAATTGTGCTAAGCATGGCAAATGTATAAGCAAGAAAATACAAAATTTGAAGGATAATTGTGATTTTCCATTAAAAAATAAAAATAAAAGAATTATCGATATATTAAAGGGTGTAAGCCAAAAACACTTCGGATTTTGTATGAAATTTCCCACTCAAACATGAATATTTGCTAGTGGCTTTGTTAGTGTATACGACTTGAACATATCAGTAGCTTTAACTCTGTTATTTTCGTAAACATTAAAAAACATATTGTTAAAAATAAAATATCATATTATGTGGATTTTCTAAAAATAAAAAATTATATACAAAACCCCTATGAGGTAAAAGTTCCGACTGAAGTATGTAATATATCAAACTACAATAATACCATAAATATAAATAAATTATACATTTAAAAATAATATATGATCTGTACAAAAAACTAAAATTATAAATAAGAGCATATATAAATATTATTTTAAAATTTGATTCTAGATAAAAAATAGGTATCTTGTACTGATTTTTTTCATAAAATCATTCTCATGAAAATAAACAATTAGGGATTGTGACATACCATGTATTAGGGTTCTATGTCGGCGTTTCCAAGATGGTCATACATTCCATCCTCAGCATAGGGTTTATTTTCGCTTAAAATCAAGTAAAACATTTAAAAAAAGCATAGAAATCTGCTTTTGTTGCTAAATTAACACTTTTATCATTTAGTTTTTTTTTACCAAAAATGACACATACTTTAATTAAGTTTCATAAAGATTTCTGATGTCATGGAATGCAAGTGTAAATAAAATGATATGATAAAATAAATAAGAAATATTAATATTAAATGTACTTATTTTACCTACATTTGCTCCGCCATAAACTACATGAATTTAATAATTTAGAGCCACCCAGTTAAAACTATTTTGTTACAGTCGCGATGGGACGGACAGGCATTTAGGAATTACTCAATGTTCCAAAGCCAATAGAGGCCAGTGTCAGTTTTGTGTATCTTAGTGCGTTAATCATGTTTCATTCCAGATCAATATTGTTACTATATTCAACCACAATAAAATTACTTTTAATATGCATCTACAATGCATAGAATATAAGAAAAGATATAATTTTGATGACGAGGGTCAGTTTAAAGGGAGGGGGATTGAAGCCTAGATTTCATAGACTGTTATAGAACAGATGAAAAAAATAGTTTGCTGAAATGGTAGCCTTCATGGGGAAAAAAGCGATCAATATATCATACACGTCTGTTCCAGGTAGCAAAAGCTCAAGTATTGTGTAGTCGATTAGATGTTGAGGAATATCCACTTCATAGACTATACTTAAACATTACAATACAGGTGTAGAAGTTAGGTTAGTTTACATTTGATTTAGAACACCGAATGATAGTGAATAATGTTTTGGTATGAATAGGTTTTTTAAGTTACATATTCGATTCAAAGCAAAACACTATTTATTTGTTAACAAAGGGATGAAAGAGTTAACAGGCAAAAAGAAAATACTACAATTTACCATATTTGGCCAAAGCATCTGTTAAACAATCAAATAGTATGTTATCTCATTGTGGATAGTAGTGGCGGTTGATTCAGGTATTTTGGTAAATATTTTTTTTAGTACATTTTACTCAAGTCATACTTTTACTACGGTAAAATTTATTATGACATATGCTTGGATATTCAGCAATCTTCGTAGAGAGACTTTTTCAATGATCTTTTAAAACATATATATACGGCAACTGAGGGTGAAAAACGTACCACGCCAAGTATGCCACTTTGCGTATCATACGTCTCGCTTGGCGCACATGCGTGGCGGAGTGTTGCTGTGCGCAGAACGGCGAGAAAAAATTGTCGGTGTCGTTTTGTATAACAGGCTGTATCTATATGATTTAAAAGATCGTTAAACTTTTCATTGTTGTAATGAGTAACCTGAACAGCGACTGTCTATGCCCATAGGGCTGGAATTATGTATATGTATAGTAAGCAATAACTATAATCCGTCATGGATTTTAACAAAGTGACAAAGACAGTGGTAAATGGTTCTTTGTTAGTATTTTCAAGATTTGAGCAAATAATCTGTTTAATAATTATTCCGAATCCGAATATCCGAAATTATTTTCAGAATATTTGTTTTTTTAAAATAAAATAAAATTTCCTTGGACAAGAAACTTTGATAATAGGGTAAAATTGTCCGAATGCTACAAATTTATAGATGGCACTATAAGATTAAATTGATTATTATTAGTTCATTTAAGAGAAAAATAAACAAAATAATAAATACTGCTCTCAATAATTTATTTATACTCCACACAAATCAATGACTTTTTTTGCCTTTACAATTTTAAGTTAAAATGTTTTAAGCCATGTGAAAAAAAGTTAACATATTAATTTTATTTTACATTTTAACCAAGTGCAGATCTTGACAATCTATTATTCTATCTCAACTCATTTTGATCATAGTTTACTAAAAAATATTTATTTACGTTAGGTGTTTTTTTGAGATTTAATAAAGTGGTAGGTATTCTATATCATATTACCTATCCAATGAGGATTTTACCATTTTTTTTATTCAAATTTCACGCGTTAAGATTTTTTAAAATAATAAGTAATATTATTATATTTTTTTTAAATATATATAAATTATGTTCATGCATATTTTTCATGTTTGCAACTTGAAAACGCACAGGTAAAGGTAAAACTAGTTGTTAACTAGGCAAAGAGTGTAAATAAATCATTAAAACGCAGTATTCATTGTTTCGGATGTTTTCAAATTACTATCTCCTTCTACCGATGAAACAAACATTAAACTAGAATATTAGATTTACAAAAAGTCAATTTGTGACCGATTAAAACTGTTTAAAATAAAAGGTATTAAAACAAGTTTTGACTGCAATAAATTACATAGAGACAACAACACACACATAATTGACATTAAAAATACTTAAATGATATTATTATTTTCTATTGTCTACAATAACTGTCCTCCACCCCCCCCTCCACCCCCCCCCCCCCGCCCTCCCGCTCAACAATACACATGGACAACTGTTGATATGGTCACTCAAGAGGGCTCCAATCTCCAATCGTAGTCAGGCACATATAAGTGGTGTTTTCTTATTTATTTCTGGTTGACTATGTTTTGGAGTATTTGAGGTACATTTGAGTGTCTACTAATAGATTTTATAAAAAAGGCCTTTTTCAAGGTTATTGGACAATAAAAATTCGTATGGGAAATTTTAAATATGAAATAACTTTCAAGTGCTCTTTTTTTCTATAATCTATTACTATACATTAGTAGATAATGATTCTTGATACTCAATACGCCAAAACACAGTCAACCAGAGAACATTATTTATATAGGCATGGCTGCAATCGGAGTCCTCTTAAAGGTTAAATTCTATTCTTATATCATAAAATAAAATAGAGAATCCCTGATAAACAAAACAAATAAATAACGGTAATAAATAATGTTTGTTTAAAGTAAACAATTTGTAAGCATATCTTAGATAGATGATCAAATAAAGTGTGCTATTTTGTATGAAATTCTCACATTCTGATAATTACGCCTTACTTAGAAAGCGTTAACTATCAACCGAATGTATGTTGCGTACTTGCAAATAGGCCATAACTTACTATCTCAAATGAAATATTTTTTGTGGATAAATAAAGTCAACTATAAACGTGTTCCTCAAGGTATTCACTTGTTGATTCCTAAAAGCTTCTCGGCAACTCCCAGGTAATAAACGGTTTGGGCTATTCCAAACAGTGGAGCGATAACAATCATACGACAAGCTCCGCCCTTGAAAAACGCTCTAGGTCCTTCGTGTCGCAATGTTTTCCTGTATTACAAAAAAATTACAATTATATTATTAAATTTATTGTGATTCGGCAACAACCATTGCAGTGATTTTATTGTTTAGTTATCAAAACATTATTTATTATTATTAATAATTTCAATCATGGTTGTATCCATTGCTTCCAAAAAATATAATTAGAAATAAGGACAAATTGTAAAGAATAAACCAGAAGGAAATATGCAAAATATATTTCAAATATATTTACTTATTACACAAATAAATAGCGAATAAATAAATTTGTGAACTTTTGAAAAGATTGATAGATAATATATTGTAAATCTAAATATTACATGGCGAAGCTGTCATAATGTTACAAGCAAATAAAAACCTAGAATAGAATAGAATAGATACCTAGAATGGAAAAGAGGTACTGATACTGCCACTATTGGTACTGGTAAAAGCCAGTTTCCAGAAGATATTGGGCATAGAGTTAGAATCATTTACACATTTGGACATTTGGATATTATTTATATAAAAAGATAGAAATTATGAATAAAAGACAAAATATTAATATAACTTACGCAAAACAATCAGCAATGCCAACGGCATTGCTGATTGTTTGGACATTTGGACATTTGGATATTATTTATATAAAAAGATAGAAATTATGAATAAAAGACAAAATATTAATATAACTTACGCAAAACAATCAGCAATGCCGTTGTAAGTCATTTCACCTTCAGCTTTATTCAATGCCTGTAATCTGGTCTTGACCACATCAAATGGATTCACGAAGAGTGCTGAAGTAGAACCCGCAACACAACCTGATAAGAATGAACACCTGAAAGATAAAAAATAATTAATTACATTTCATTTAAAAAAAAAATACAGATTACATCATACTAATTTCATTTATATCCAGAGTTTACGTTCATACATACCGTCTTAAGAGAAGAATTCACATGTCCACTCCTTAGAAGTTTCACCAGACTGGTAATGATATGGAAATATGAACTCTCCTCCAAAAACGAAAGCATAATTTTAGACAATATTGTTTTTTTTTTAAAAATGGTTTTATTATAGTATTAATTCAATAAATTGATTTTGAAGCGATGTAGACAAAACAATAGTGACAAGAGGTATTGAAAATTGTACTTTGTGAGTAAATGTTTGTTTAACTTATAAAATAAAAAAAATAAGATTTAATAATATTGTTTAAATGAAAAATAGCACTAGTGCTTTAGTGTAATTTTATTAATAAAAAAATACACCAAATTACTAAAAACTGTAGTATTTTGCACGTTTGTTAACACAAATTGCACTTTTCTGCCTTTCAATGTTGGCCTAATCTAGAGACAATCAGTTTGTATGAAATTTATGATTTGATATCTGCAGCAACATATTTATTATATTTTAGAATAAGGTTCCATTTTAATTAATCTTTAAAAAAATATTTTTACTTGCATATTGACTAAATAGTAGCTTTACCTTTGTTCACCCAGATAAAATCTTAATAATAACACAAAATTACAAAGTTTTTAAATACGTACAGTGGTATAAATATATAAAGTAAATATCTAAGTTTAAAACTAAAATTAAAGGTAATCATACCATTTTTAGTCATCACCGCCATCTCCCATGACTTTAGCACAAGCATATTTAACTTAGTTAAGAGAGGCGGCAAAATAATTTTATATGATCTAGGTATAGCAATTATTTTAAAAAAAGTCACAAAATATAAAATAATCATACTAATAAGTAAGTAGTCAAATATAATTATATTGAGTTAGTGTGATAATGATATAAGTGGAAAAACAAATTAAATTGTAATTAATTTCAAATAGTGATATGGAATTCCACAAAATATAACGATTGATAACTAATTAAAGAATGTAGTATTTTTTACTTTCCTTTTCCGTAAGGAAAATATTGTTTTCAGATCAATGTTGACCCCCACTTTTCCGACAAATGTTCACGTTTTAAGGTCACCTGTATCCACTATGAACGTCTTTGGGATGATGTCTATATTTATGTGTGAACAAAATAGCATTTAAAAGCAGCAATGAAATTACTTAAAATTTTGGATTTAGGTTTATAAATGCTATGGCATTCACCCAGATAAAAATAACTGTATTCTGTATTTCAGTTAGTTTTACAAAAAAGTATAAAGTAGTATGCATACAACTCTTATAAATAGCTCAAAATAAATGTGTTTGAGTTTTGAAGTTTTTTCAAATTTCAAAGCGTTTCAAAACATAGCAATAAATATTGACAAGACGTTTTATTGAATAGAAATTATAAATCAATATAAATAAAACCTACCAGAAGACGGCTTCATTGGAGCCTTCCTTCCTCGGCCCGAGAGAGTTCAAAGTTGCAAAGAGTGGGAAGTAAATGACGCTGAAAGATACGTCCCTCAGCATGGTGGCCGCCGTGCCCTTATAGAGGCCCAGGACTCCCTTTTCTTTGAGCAGCTGCATTGATATAGACAGAGCAGTTACCTTTGGCACTGTTTTTCCTGCTGCAGAAATTTCATGTTATTATAACAATTTGTTTACATTAACTGGTTGATATGCTTTTGTAGATCTATCAAAGTTTCCGGTAACACAGATGGATGGTTGATGTCTCCAAAGAAAGTTTTTAAATATCAGAACTTATACATATTATTGAATTATTATTATTGTCTCAAATATATTGTAAGCACTGTTATTTTTTTAAAATGAGTAAATTGTAAAAAAAAAATCAAAAAAATACATCGGGAAAGTAACATCCAACATCAGATTAACTTTGGAATAAGTAGTCCTCAGAAAATTGGGCAACGTATTTAAATGTAATATCCTCAACCAGATGACAGTACCTGTGTAGTTGACCTATCTATATATCTACACATATCATAAACACATACATTTATTATCCTGTGGGAATAGTGACCTAACCTAAGTGCTGCAGGCACGCCTCTGGGTGCACTAAAGATCGGGAAGAAAATGTGAATTGTGGAGTGAATTGACCCAATCAATTTTGTAGGCACTAGCCTATCAAACGTTATACGAAGGGCTGGTAGATCGGTCGTATGTTGTGACAGGAAGAGTATGTCCATTGTCCATAGCATATATGCTATTATCCTATATATACCGATTCCTACATATTTTTTTCTACCTTTACACATATGGGCTTACCACATAACGATGTAAGCCTTGATTAGATCTTAAAACAGGGTATATAATATTTCATTATATCACATATGTTTATAAGGTCACTATAATTTCGTTTCAGTGTAGTAAATTTGGATGTCCATTTATAAACTTGCAATAATGTCTTACCCAATTTTGCGTGTGCCGACAGTCTTCCCGCATCCTGCATTTGAATTTTTAATAGCTCCATAGGAGTGGTTATTATTATCTGACATAATCCAGCTAGACCACCAGCGGCCATCTGCCTCGATATCGGAAGGGTTCTAAAAAAATATAGAAAATCTTATTTAAACATTAACTTTACAAACTTCATAATATTCCATGAATTCAAACTTCAAGCATCTTTATTGTGTTTTATCTTTTAATGCTTATCTTTTACCTTAATGAGATACATTATGGTAAACAATAAATTATTGTTGTGGATTACTTTATAATCACATTCACATAATCAGTGAGCCTAATAATGTGAGTTTACATAAGGTATTGTTTTTAAAAAAATATTGTAAAATTCCTATGTATTAAATTACTTCTGGATAAATAAATAAACTGATACTAATAATAGCTTCTCGGATCGTGGTACAATATTTTAACTCACCCTTTTTTTGTTTCAAGGTGGTGCCTGAAGAAGTCGTTTGCAGCCAATTTGATGGCTTTCTCGGGTGTGATGAGCAAAATGTTGACAGCTGATCCTCTGTACATGCCAAAGTAGCCTTCAGCTGTGTAAGTCTTCTTGAAACAGTCTAACCTAAATAAAGTTTAAACAAACGAGCGTACAGTAAGGACACATCAGCAGGGAATTATTTACTCTTTAAGTCATATTTTTAATACTTATTTTTTATTGTAAACTCACAACTGCACAATGAGGATAAGTAGTGAACAAAAGGATACTTATTGCGGATAGACATGAGATCCGATGTTTAATTCCTGGTGCGATAGTTCTATTCAGCATTGTTAATTCAGTCGTTCAATTGAAACTTGGTTTCTTTATTAAAAAATTAATAATAACAATTGACAAATAATATGATTGCAACTAATTGCAAATATGATGAAAAATAGGTATTCTTTCTATAGCATATTTATGCAAACATTTTTGAACAGATACCAAAAATAGACAAGCTACAATAATAACAAAACAAGCAAAAATAGAAAATAATAATATTAATTCAAATATATATATGGATGAAAAATAGTATAGATTAATAGTATAGAATACCATGGCCATAAAATGGTCATGACCATGGCCATAAAATTTATCTTTAGTAATAAAAATTCTTCATCAGGCTATGGATATCGAGATTGGTAAGTTAGGTGAAAGTTGGTAACATAAAAAATAAATAATCCCCTTAGGAGGCAAATACTCCATTTTTACGCTACACCTGTTTTTAATTTTAAGGAGCACAAACCCTTATGTTCTCACACTATTACCCTCTATCCTCTCAAAATGGAACACAAATGGACCCTGGTCAATGATTAATGGCAGTTCCATGGCAGTTACATTCTTGCCGCACATTTTACCCAAATTTCATTCACAGGTGTATTTATATTCACTCATGTCCTTTTAGGGGATAGATCTACATCGAAACCTAAACCGCTCTCAAAAAAAAATATATTGAAAAAAATTAATTTATTTTAAAATTTGTAAATCAATTCCTGAAATACTTTAAAAGCCGAATTGAAGCAACTCCTCTGCCAATTCACTTGGGACAGGTCATAGTTTGGCTCGCCAACGTCGATGTCAGGATTTCCAAACTTTTGTTAGATTGTGATTAATATACCTCCTGAAAATGCTTTAATATTTTTTAATACACCTGTATATTCACAGTTAATATATTTAGCTTTTTACTGATGTAACTGTAACAACCCCTTTGTGGTGCAAGTGTCCACAATTAATAATGCGGAAAAGTTTGAAGATACTTTATTGACGGGATGCACCACATCATTTAATACATATAATATATACATATAATGATAAATAACTCCATGAAACTAGATTGCTGACTCCATATGACCGAGCTACAAATGATCCCTCCGCGAGTGCGTGCGGTGCATACTCCAGCCAAGGGGGCGAGCATGTTGACGAGACGAGAGAATCTGGAAGACCGCAGGCAACAGCTAGCGCTGTGACTGGTGTTAGACTGCCCCCTGCTTGCCGTTGGGGGGGGGGCTTATAAACCCTTGACACAGTCCAGCAGGAAAGGTCTTCGCACCGGGGCCATTGTGTTCGACTCGCATCAATCCATTGTTCAATGCTCGTGCAACCGTTCAGTGACCAGACTAAATCAGTATTTACTGGCACGGGTCTGACTACGAGCCTCACCTTGTTAGATAACATAACAAATAAAAATGGCAAAATAAAAATAATTTTGTCACAATTAATGAACTTAGTTAATTAATGAAAAGTAAAACTAAACAATCACAAAAATTTAAACGTGATATTAAATTATTTGTGCGTGAATCATACGTGTCCTCATAGTTTTATTTATTATTATATATTTTTGAGTCATTTAAATTAGGTTGTTAATTCGAAAAAAAATAAAATTATAATCTGGTAAGTTTCTGGCAGCCAAAACTCAGTTTTTGCCAGTACAATTATATATTTTTTTTATTAATAAATGAAATTAACAAATAAAAAAAAAATAAATGTAAATACTCACATTGATGAATACATTTTCTCCCCCTTTGGACCTATCTGCTGGTTTTGCAGACGTGTTTTTACAAGATCTAGTGGAAAGACGCATGAGACACCTATGATGCCCGCAATCCCGCCATTGATAATCTTTGGCAGCAGCCTGAGAAGAAAGAAAATATTATTTATATACTATAGATAGAATAACAACGCAGATTAATGCGTAAAAAAAACAAATGGTAATTTGAATAATAAAATATTTAGGAGCAAGCTTCGGTAGGTAAAGCAAGATCAATGCTCACAGATAACAAATCTTCCTTTAGACTTCTTTTGAAAGAAGGAAAGTACGACTGTTGCAGAGCATTAGTTTCACAGTCAAATAATTAATCTGCTAACTAACTAAAAATTAAACCAATTATTTCAGGTGTGCCAGAAAAAGATTTTACAAGTCAGAAAACTGTTAAGCAAAATAAAAACAAAGAAGTGTAAGATAATTTATAGGTATAATTAATAAATACCGCAAAAAACTATTTTATATTTTCTCAGCATGCATGTCATCGGAAGGCATATATTAAGTTGGTAATTATTACTCTAGTTATTACTGTATATCATATTAAATAAATAATTTTATTTTCACTTCAAATGCAAAAGCATTTATTGTAATTTAAGTTCTAACGAGAACATTTTAGAGGACGGGTGAATGGGTAATAAGGGTTAGATACAGACAGACACGGTGCCTCGGTAATCAAGTCCTTTTTTCTTAAGAAACAAAGTAATACTAAATTGCCATGATACTACTATTCGAATTGCATTTGTCAATTGGAATTAAATTGTAGTGATTTATTTATTGGCAGTCCCGTTGAGTGATTGGAGCCTTTGCCAAGACAGACAACATTAAAACGGAGACAAATTAAAATTTGGCATAGATAAGAGTGGACATGGATGAATGAGGAATTGACACGATCGCCAATTGAGCAGAGCAATGAATGGAGGAAAATAACGAGCGACAATTAAGTGTGGTCAACAATTCTACCGTCCATAAAACATTACTGTTAATGTCTTCTGCTACAAATCAATCGAAAGAAAAGTGATCTTATAATATAAATTGTCATTATTTGTCTTCAAGGAATAGTTTATAGTAAAATATTGTTTAGAAAATTATAAATTACATACTTACTGGAAAATAAATACAATAATATACATTTCAAATAATTAAGACACTAAAAATATAACTATGATATAAAAAAAAACACCTAAAATGACAACATTGTAAGTTGCTCTTATATAATACTGCTATTATGAATTGAACCTAATTGGTACACAAAGAGGGTAAAGGGTGCATTTTTAGCATTTATTAGCATTAAATTTAATGTTTATAAAGCCAAAATTAAAATATTTTATTATAAAAAATAATATGGTAATATAACACAATTAGCTGCAGTTCAGATAACCTTTTTACTATATCCAACATTCACATAATAAATCTGCATAGCTTACAGTAGTTATAGTATTTAAGATAATAAATATAGAACAGTTAATTTCCATAGGACTAAACACGATAATACGATCACGATAATATTGTAATATTGTATTGTGTGATCGTGGGAGTCTAGTGGTTAAGGCGTTGGACTATTGACCTAAAGATCGCGGGTTCAAATCCGCACACGGTCTTACCATTTTTAACGCTTCATCACCACTATCTCCCCTGACTCTAGGACAAGTACATTTGGCCTAGTTGAGTAGGGCCCAAAATAATTGTGTATGATCCAGGTCATAGCAATTATTTAAAAAAAAGATATAACATAATAACACATCTGCTGTGTTTGACTACTTTCAAAAGTAAAATCAAAACCGCGTACGTTAGCAAAATTTAGCAAACTTGCCAAGAAATTTTAACATAAGTTAGTAATATTTTACTATAAGTATAGTTTTTTTAAGAAAATATATTATGGCATTATATTTTCTTACCCAAAAAGATTCATAAAGTATGCTTAGGAGGATAAACAGATATTATTAAATAACTTCGACATGGCGCCGTCAGTGACAGTTTTATCACCGGCTCAAACAATTGTACAGATTCAGGTGCAAGCCGCAGTATAACCGCCTCACTCATAATCAGTAATACATAGCGGCGAAGTGCGTAATAGACCCGCTACTTGCATTACACCCGATGTCAGTCGTATTTATACCAATTTCATTTTCAAAAACCTCTCCATTATAAATGCAAAATGGTGGATGGGAGAAACCATGTTTCCAAATTCGACATTTGAAAACCGGTTTCTCATTTTATAAATATTTATGATTATAAATGTATCATTAGGTAATCTCAATTTACAAACTTATATAGGTATTTTGATAAAAAATAAGGAAGTAAAAAAATATTGTTCAAATGTAATTTTATAATTGAAATATTTCAATTGTGAATATGCCCTCACTGTCAACGCTGGTAATTATCATGCTGTCATGTGTTTGACAGCGGAATTATTTTCTTTACTCAGCTGCCATTGCTAAAGAACATTTGAGGATGTGTTAATAGTATACTTCAATAGTCTACCTTGCTGCGATTGTGGCCATGAGTCTATTGACCAGTACAAACATATTTTACAAAATCTTTTGTAAAATATTATTTTTCTATGAAATTATTATGCCATTGAACCTACAGATTCTTATAGTTGTTACGTGTAATGAGTGTTTCTTTGTGAGATAGTGCCCCCTCTAGCCATAAATCTAGCTCTCTAGCCGTTAGTTTGTATTTAAGCAATACATTATACAATTTTACTATATATATTATATGTAGTAAAATTTATATATATGTTTATTAAATGTTGTTGATATTCATATCATCATGACAATGTCTTGCTCTTATTTGTATCTTATTTAATTCAATCTTAAATTTACTTCTTTTAAATTTAAAAAAAAAACTTAGAATTACCAATTCTTACGCTTTTCTTAAACTTTCACAAATCCATACTCTTACTCTTTTCTTTTTTAATTGCATTTACGCTCTTTCCACACTTCATTAAACAGTGTTTCATATAACTGTTAAGCGTATTATTGGTAATGAATACTCGTCATAATAAATAAATGCAAGTTATAATTGAGAAGTTGAGTTGTCGACTCTTCGTCGCGAGTCGACAACTCAGCCAAGGGTAGGTCATTGATCCCTGAATGCGTCGGAATTTTCCAGCTGATCGAATTTACACAATTTGTTAAAAAATATAACAAATTTGGGGATGTTTTTTTTTTTTGCATTTCTTTAATATTGTTTTTTACTCATAATAGGTAACACATGCAACACCCCTCCCCCCTAATGACTTCGGGAATGGTCCTGAGCACTCTTTTTAACATATTGGTTGGCACTGAGTAACTATATTACATCTACTAGAAAAGATACTTTATTTTTAAGTTCATAAACCCCATTACATCACAATTAAAACAGAGTGAATATTTATCCAATGCACTGCACATTTTTGGCATAGTTCCACAGCCGCCAAAAATCTATTTCTGTTAGCTACGACAACTTGCATTCAAAATAATGTATGCAAACCGTTTTAAAACTGCTCGCATGCAGGCACTTAAACTTATCAATTAATAATTTTAAAAAATCAATCAATCGAAAAAACAACTCTCAAAGTTTTATGTCGTAATGTTTAATACAATACGTAGAAGAGATTTTTGCGATACTCGAGAATTTACTACATTGCAATTGAAATAATATGTATTTAGTAATTTACTTACGCGAAATCAGACGATCGTGTAACCTTCTGGTCTCCCATTTGTTCGCCGCCAGAAACCTGAACGGAAGACATATTATATTAAATATAACTGTTATATTAAATATCTATCATTTCTATCACAAGAGCACGACGCACATATACTATTTAAAATTACATAATGCTACAAATACAAGAGGCCAATCAGCTGACGCCGTCACAAAGCATATTGACACATTTGACAATCGATATTTGACATCTCTTTATATTTCTTAATGAACAGTATTTTTAAAAGCACTTGCTTATGAATATTTTAGGTCAAGTGTATGAAAAATATTTTCGTAAAATAAATTGTTTTAAAGGTTAACATGGTTTATGTTATAAAGCATATGAAAATTACTTTTTTGCCACTGAGGTGAAGCGGAGCTCACCAAGCAAGCGAGCAGAAACGTTTAGGCGGCAAACCGGCGTACCGTAAACTGGGTTACCTAACCTAACCTATCACTGCAGCTAGTGTGGGTAGGTAGAGTTCCAGCTATAGCTCGTTATCTCTCTCTCTTTCTATCCCATTTTGGCGCGCGCGCGAGCGATTGAGCGATCGCTCGACTGGCGTGCCATTTAAATTCATATCAATTTCCTCAATTCAAACACACACAATATAATTTACGTATATTTACGTTTAGATATAGTTACCTACATATAAGCTAGTAACAGCCCAAACCGTGATAATTTACAGCGTAAACGACATAAAAAATAACCCACTTTACACAGACATAAAAACGCACATCGAATGGACTGAAAGTGCCGCAGGAACAAGTGGAGAGAGTTTTGGGGGGAAGATACCGTTAATGACGCCCCTAGAGCCTAGCTGTAAAACATCAGGTTCTGGTTAAATAAATTAATACACTGTTACATTGTTATATTGCTTACCCTTACCCGCGTATATTTGCGCTTATTGCGTATATTTACCCTTAGGACTACCTTTAGGCTAGATAGAAGCCTGTAAATAAATAAGTAAGAATGGCTATGACACCTGTAGCTATCATATCACCTGTGCAACTTAATTGATAACAGTAGAGTACGGTTATATGAGAAAAATTAACATTCCACATGAAAACAGAACAAGAACCTAACGTACCCTATTAAATAATAATAATTATTATTTATAATTATTATTTGGCCATTAGTATTTTTTTAGCTCTTCTCCAAATGGATTCTGACTCAGTTTAAAAAACTGTTTATGAAATAAACCTACCTACCAATTTAAATGTTTTTTTTTAAATATATGTGCATTTGGCCACATTACACATCCAATAAAATAATCGGACTTACCAGTACTCGGATCTAAGGAGGTGCTCTCTCTATCAACCTGTTTTTAACTTTTACTATTGATACAGGCTGTTTTTATTACAATAATTTTTATATTATTTTTTTATCATATGAAAATATGGTATAGTAAATCGAATTTGGAACTCATAATTTCGCGTCGATGATAAGATTTTTTAATGGGGTAATGAAAAAATAACCAATGAAATATAATAAAAATATACCATGTTATGACTTCTGAAAAAAATCGACTTATCTTCCCGTTTCACATCCCCTAGAACCCAAAACCACCCTCAGTTTAAAAGTTTATATATCTATCCATCTATCAATATCATTTTCTTGAGGACACGATAACTGCCGTAATTTTACACCAATCATTTTCAAATTGATACATTAAATTTAAGGACACAAAATCTTGGTCAAGTTCGTTAATATGCTAAATCAGACCTGGGTGGCGGGAATTTTCAGGGAATTTACAGGGGGGGGGTTTCCAAAAAGTGAAATTTTGCTATAACTTTCTTAGTATATAAGATATCGAATTCATTTAAATTTGATATTATTCCTTAGATAAGGATCTAAAACTTATCTTTGCAAAATTTTATTGATAGCATCAACCATTGGTGGGAAAAATTGGTTTTTCAAAATTTAAAAAAAACATTCTTAAACGCACTTTTCGTGGCGGTGGGTTAAGAGTGGATCGCGCGGCAGCTCGCGCAATGTTTGATACAAGTTCTTACAATTGGAGTTCACCGATCCAGGCAAATATAGTGAAGGGATTTTTAGTTTAACTTATAATTGGCAAATAATTGTACAAAACTATAAAAATGTTTGTTTTTTATGTTTAATTACACATTACTCAGATGCAACCGTCATAGTTTCGTGAATTTAGTTAGACCAATATGTGGTTTATACTCCGAATTTCTAGATTCATATAAAAATGATTATGGTTACATCAGTTCCGCGGTTGAAGTTTTTGTTACGTATTTTAAAAGGGCTTCTATCAAATTCCCTTTCTCTCGATTACTGGCCCGTTTGTATTGCAGCAATTTGCCGCAATATTCTTCGGTACCCAACAATAATTATTGCAATAACGCCAATAACCAGCTCATACGAAGGAAAACGCTGCAGCAATTTAGATCGTACAACAACCCGACAGCAATCTAAAAAATACGTTCTCCGTTACCCAAGGTGTACCCAAGGCAAATAAGTGCCGGGAAGCTTTCGAATGAAGATACTATAATGTGTAGTCCTGCCCGTACATGCTAGGCTACTATGCGCTTTATTGGTATAGCTTCTATATGATTGCTTGCGAGTTATTTCCGCCATGAGATCGTATAAAACCAATGAGTAACTCTTAGGGTCTATCAGATTGTGTCGATCTTGTAATAGTCCACGTCGGGTAGTTTCGTTGTTTTGGTGTGAGCTTTTGAAACCTATGATGGCTGCTGTCCAAATGGTTAGTACAGCACCTATAATTTTTATTGTATTAGACAGAACTTTTGTACGAGCTAAGTCCCCCATTAAAATAAATGGAAAATTGATATTCAAGGGACTAAATGGAATAAACCCTAAAAATACATTTATTTTTATAACTTTAATTTAGTGTAGTTTACGATAAAAAAAAATTACAAACGGTTAGTGGTAGAAGCTGTGAGGCTCACAGCACACGAAAGTGTTAAAAATGTTATAATTATCATTTAGGTACGGATTCAAACCCCCTGACCCCTAATGACCCCCCGAATCCCTAAAGACGAGATTATTACGATCTCCACCCCTTCTTTTACATTTTATTTTTAAAATTTAGGCACAATATTTAACACGCTGGCTTTCAAAATAAATAAAAAAAAAAAAAAAAAGTTTTCATACGATTTGCTAGAATAGATTTTGAATATAATTCTTGTTTCCAAAATTACTTATTGTTTATAGATAATAATCTATCAGTTTAGAATTTCTTTGATCGAATTTGCCAAATCAGAATCCATTCGATTGTATTTTCAATCTGCCCGACCAATTTAATCTCCCTTATCTTATCCGCCATTTTCTTCTCTGCGCGCTCGCGTTCCGTTCGCACAGCTGGCAATAATATCGAGGTAGAATTAGTATTAAAAAGATCCACCGACTGTTAAATCTTGTGTCCGTTCATAAATATATTTTATCAAATTAAGGGGCATAGTCATGTTTAAAAATATGAAATTGGCGCAATAAAGACATGCGTCATCGCTACGTCCTGCTCTATTGTAGAGTCCGACACTGGTGCGAAGAGAGCGCCGCGCACACGACTATTGCACGCTTCTTCTGGGTGTTTCGCTGGTCACAACGCGAGACAATCACAAAATAATTTAAAAATGTAATTAGGAATTAACCGTCGTTACCTTTATCTTTTCATGTTTGTTTTTTAATAACCTATGCTAAAAAACGGTTTAAAAAACCCTATATACGAGTATTTATACTAACGGCGAACTTTACTAAATATATATACATATATAAACACCGCAAGATTATTTTTTTTTACTCAGCACAGGGAATAAATTTAGAAAAAAAAATAGTCAGGAATGGTAATAGAATGAATGATGGTTCAGTGATTTTTTTTTTTTTAATTTTAATTATCATCCCTTCTGAGAAATCCTTTATCTAAAATTCAAAAAACGACAACTTTCGACTGCATGCCCCTTAATATGAATTATTTATATAAATTATTAAATAATTATTGTTTTCGTTTTATAATGATATTTTCTCATTTATAAATTTCGCTTCAGTATATTTATATAATTCACTAATAAATGATTTTTTCCAGTCTAAAAAAATGTTTTTTTTTTCATTTTAAATACGTAGAAAACTGTTGCATACTTTAATTACGGCATTCGGTATAGATTGAGAAAAATTCACAGAACGCCTGCTCATTTATCTGGTGTATGATTTTTAGATGGAATTGGTTCTTCTGCTGTCAGCGACAATGGTGTGGAGCGACAACAAAGCTACTAATAAGATTACTGACAAACGGAGTGTTCTCGACCTGGAGTGGGCCGGCTTGGGTTGGACCCCACCTTCGCATTTACCACCTTTGGGGCATTTACAGCCAGCAATGTTCGGCCCCGGGCCGCTTACGGCAGGTAAGCCAATAGTAAATGCCAATACATTTTATTTTGTTAAAGGTAATCAATGAATCATTTTATAATCGAGATTTCCTAACTTTAAAATATATATCGATAGCAGTAATATCGCGGATTAGACCTTTATATATATATATTTATATATAAAATTTAGTTAATTATAGGAAATCGGTGTTCTCTTCAACTACTCACTATATTCAACTTCAACTATTCGTCTAAGTATAAAATATGTTTTTGTTTTTCAGTGGTAGGCGCGCCATGGAAGCCATCCGTGGTATGGGCACCCGGTGCGTCGGTGTCCCCGTGGGCCCCGGGGGCTCCGTGGGCCCCCCCTTCCGCCGCCGAGGTGGCCGCCGCCGTCTCCGCCGCCCGCGAGGCCTCCGCCCAGGTGTCCCTCGCCCAGCGCGACGTCTTGGCGGCCCGTGAGGATGTGCTCTCCCAGCAGAGGGTCGCCAGCGCTAAAGAGGTCCAGGCCGCCGATGCCATTCAGAGAAGGTTCGTTACCTAATTTTTACATAATATTATCGGAAAGGCATGGACATGTTTGCATGTGTGTGTGTGTGTATATAAACCTACATATTATTAGCGATATAATAAATTAAAAGTAACAAAATATACTTACGAATGTTTAATATTTATAATGAATTTAATATTTATTTATACATTTTATACTAAATATTATCATAAATTACGTTACGAATTTCATGCATAAATAACCCCTTATTCACTTGAAATATATCAACTGCGCTGAATTTTTCATTATATGCGCTGAGGACTCTACACATCGTCGCGTTTTGTGCATGGTTGGGTATTACGCCGGTGACGTGAAATAATTGGGTGTTTCTGGTATTTCTGGATGGAACTCTGAAGGGGATGCTGCCAATCAAGTATGAGCTGTCGAATTTCTGGTTTATCACATTATATAGAAAAGCCATGTACGCCTAAATTCAAGCGTGGTCATCTTATAATGAGAAATTCCCTCCGCGTATGTCGAAAAACATGAAAATGTTCGGAAATGTAGATGTTTTAAATGCTTTTTGAACTATATGCTCGATATGTTTATTATAATTTAATTTACTGTCAATGTAATTTACCTAAGTCGCGTATGCTATCAGCGTCCTCAATCAATATATTATTCATTTCATAAGAAAAGCAATTTTTTTTATTATTCCGCGTGAATGAGATTTTTTTACGTTTTGCTGGATTTAGACTTAACTTATTATTGACGCAGTCGAGATCAGCTGACAAGCGGTCGAGATCAGCAGTCGAAATACGTCTTAACAGTTTTATATATCTTCAGGTCATCTGCGTATAATATATGTTCTGAGTTAAGGAAACACATATAAATATCATTAATGAAAACGTTAAAAAGCAGCGGACCCAAATGCGACCCTTGTGTTACCCCTGTCGGAATATTCATAAAGCTGGTCTTGAAACCACTCACCACGACTGCCTGACGGCGCTTGCTAATGTAAGATGCAAGCCACCTTAATAAATCACCATGTATGCCTAATAAGTATAATTTATTTATTAAAATTGAATGGTTAACCCGATCGAAGGCTTTGATCGACGATTAACCACATTGTTTGTTATACAATCAGTCTACTCCGATAAATTGGTAATGACCGAACGTTTTCTCGTGAATCCTTGTGGCCTATAATTCTCTGTAAGATCTTTAGGGCCGCTTTTGTGTGCCGGTACGACATATGCTTCCTTCCATTTGGATGGACACCTTCGCCTAAGCTATTAAATTATGTACTTAATATAGCTATTAATTTTTTTAGTTTATTGAATGCTATTAGTTAAGGTTTAACCATTCTGTCATACGTGAGGAAGTACTCCTTTCGGTCTGGTTCCAGCGAGGCTCAGGTGGCGGGCGCGCGCGCCTCGGCCAGCGCCGCCGCGCACGCCGTCGTGGTCGCGCAGCAGCGCGTCGCGGCGGCCAAGGCGCGCGTCGCGGTCGCGCAGCGCGCCGCCGCCGGCCGCGAGGCTGCGGCCGCCGCGGCCATTCAGAAGCACGCCACGGCGGCGGCGGACGAGATTCGCCGGACGGGTAATCACATTTCTTTTCTTTTCTTTTCTTTTCACGCCACAGCCTCTTCCATTTTCAATTCAAGCCACCGGCCATCTTTAAAATAAACATGGCGGTTTTTCTATTTTGTAATTACCTACGCACACGCCCTAAACATGTAAATCTTCTGCTATTATTATTTATTTATTAGAATCACACACAGCTTTACAATATACAGAGTGTATTTATATTCACTAATGATATACAGCAACCCCCTAAAAGGATACCAATCCCATTTGCGCAATTTTCGGATTTTCGAGTCAGTTCCAGTTTTTTCAATACTTCCGAACTACGCTGTGAAATACTTTATCTGCCAGTATGCCATGGATCGTAAGTAGCGGGTACGTACTTTCACTAGTACCTACCTATTATTTTTTAAACATCGCGATCACTGTTGATTAGGAGCAATATCCCTAACATACCTAATATGTATTTCGTAAATGAATACTCTTGTGAATTTCATCCGCAGACCTGCATTCAGCAAAGCTGTCGGCCATCCACAGCTCCGATGCGGCGGCCGCGGCCAAGTACGTGACGGCCACCAAAGACGCCACCCTGCTGCCGTTGGGAGCCACCCTCGTGCCCCTTTCGCCGCACCACCACCTTGGCCACAGCGGCGTCGCGCCGCCCTCGCCGCCGACTTGGGATGCTTTCCTGAAACCGGTCGAATTCGGTCCCTGGGGTTGATCGAGTGACCCTAAATAAACTACGAATTAAAATTTAGATATATTTGGATATCGAGTATCAATACATATCAAAAACAAAATGTGGTAGTCAAGCTTACGATTAAAAAAATATTTGCAATATGATTAAGTTTTTGAACAATTTTATTTGAATTGTTCAATTCCTAACGTGAAAAAAAAACATTTTTTATTTTTCATTTTTATTGAGTTGAGGTTTTTTACCCCAACATCTGCATAAGTAGTTATTCATCTATTATAAATAATTTGTTTTCTCGTTTTAAATAAATAAATTGTGAACAATCAATTTACGCATTTCCTACCTTCACAACAATTCTTAATACAACATTTTTTTTTGCAATTTCCTTTTATTCAAGATTATATCCAATGAGATTTTATATTTTTTATTCATAGCGTTATACACATACTATAATGCATCTATGGTTTAAAAATATAATATACATACATAGAATAATTGTTAATATAAAAATAATTTTAGCGTTATTATTCTTGTTTTCATTTAATGCTCTTTAGTTAATTAGAAATATATAGCCACTATTAATTGTTTTTTTTATATAATAAAAAACATTTATATGCATTTTAATTTTTGTTATGATTTATATACTTAATTACTAAATAAAGCTACACTGTGTAATAATCCGTAAAATTTATATTTTAATAAGGGCGACCTGTAAAAGTCAGCTGTAAAATTTTACTTATTAAATAGACTTAACGATTGAATTAATTACTTAATAAGTAGGTAAGTAAGGTTAAGATTAGGATCAGTAAAACATTAATAACGATTTGTGTTATTTGACTAGATTATTTTATTCAAAAGTCCAGCTTCTCAAACAGATTAAATTTGGATAATTTCCGCCCTCTCTCCCCGAGTCCTGTCAAGGAGTAAACATGACCAGCTCCAGGATTTCTCAGCACTTGCTGCTCGTTCATGAACTGGCTACCGGTCGTCACGTATAGGATGTCCAAATTGGCTCCTCCCCACATAACAGAAGTTACCTGTTTTGCGGGAATCGAGTAAGTGGCCAGCAGAACACCGTCGGTCGAGTTTACCTTCAGAACCTGAAAGGAAACGAATAGATATTTGTATATGACGAAAACATAATAATAATACATACGATAATGAATCTAGGACACCAGCATGGATGGACACATGGATAAATAGAAAGGTGGTTATGAAATGGAAACAGTGTCAATTGAAAAGTTTTAAAACCTTCCTCAAAAAGATTTTCCTACATTTGTGTAACTTCTTAAGCCTCGATATGGGGTGTCAAGACAAAATTACTACACAAGGTAAAAAATATTAAAAATAAGTCTATGTAGTAGTACACTAGATTATTATTAATTATGTATCTACATAATCTGATCAAATTAGTTTTTTTTTATTAAAATAAACATATATTGTTTCAGTTTATTGTTTGGATAAAACTTTTTATCTATAACTTGATGAGAGTCTCGATTACTTCTAAAAAAACTGGAAAAAAAAAACTGTCTCAATACATAAATAGGTTTCATTTATTTTACTCATTTTCCGGTCCTCAAAAAAAAGACGGCAAACCTACCTATAAAGCCAATAACACAAAACAAACACTATATTTATTATTCATTATTTTTGTTTTAATAATGTTTTGCAGTCTAAAAAAAATATGTTGGTTGGTCTAATCAATCTGCGTTCAACCTGATAATTAACATTTTTTTTGTTATACTTAAATAATAGGTAGGTGTGGTTATTATTCGCATTTTGGGTGCTGGGCAGGTAATACCTATGAACGACTGTGATACAGTGATAAAAAAAGGTCAAGGATCAATAAAGCCCGGACTGGAGAGGTTTTATGTTTAATTTAAATTCTACTGACCATGCCTCCACCATAAACCGCAATCCATAAATTGTCTTTCCTGTCTATGGTCATTCCATCTGGCGAACCGGTGATGTTATATTTGTCGAAATCGAAGACAATGCGACGGTTGGCTAGAAAATTATAAAAATTAGTCAAATAAAAATATTGTCATAAATCAGTAATTGGAAGAAAGTGACAGAAATGTAACCTCTCTCCTCTCTCCTGTGTATTCTAGATATATATATATATATATATATATTGAAGATACATTGGCCCTAAGCTTTTAAACATTCCGCTTCTTGAGTTTAAAAGCGTCAATCACTCGCTTTATATTTTACATATTAATAAACTTTTACTTATTTTTCACGTGATAATTATTTTGAAAGGTTAATAATTCTATACTTACTTAAATAATTTTTTTGGAACCCTAAAAAGTAACCTATGTATCGCATAGCATTAAAAATTTGAAAAGGACGGAACGCTGCCTTCTTTAGTACAGACAGTGTTAATCGCGTGTACGAATTTGCAGTTCCATTGTTATGGTTTAACACTAACGTTGTCAAAATGTATTATGAACTTAAATAAACACAAATAACATTTTAAAGTTTGTGTTTTTTATTAGATAAAATAAAACGCAATGTTATTGGCATTATTAGCAGAACTTATAAAAAACTTTAAATGCTGATAAACTGAACATTTTTACATTTTTATATTCTAAAAAGGCAGAATTAAAAGCAAGGAATAGTCCAGTTTCATTACTTATTTATTTTTACAGGTATAAAGATTATTTTTTTTTAAATTAGCCTGGCGATCGCATGTTAGAATCAGCCCTCAGACATACGATTATAAAGACTATATAACAAAAAAATATATTGTTTATATTTTTAGATAAATTAATTTTGTTTTGTGTAACATTACTTTTACACTGTGGAGCAATTTACCTCGTGTTGAGCAATGTAGACGCCACGTGCCTGTGGCACTCGAGATGGGTCTCTCCCATCCCCAGGACCCTTTTGGGCGTGCTTATGTTGTCTTGTTTTGAAATTCAAGATGCTTGGTTGGCTATTGTCTGTCTAAGTTTAGAGTTTAGAAAAATATTTTTTTAAATTTAGCCTAGCGATCGCATGTTAGAATCAGCCCTCAGGCATACGATCCTAACAAATATTTCAAGTTTTGTCAAAAAATCCATTCAAAAATTGATGACGCGTTTTAACAAAAAAGTACTCAAGCTCGGAAGGAGTTTCAATCTTTTTTTTGAGTACATAAACAAATATAATCGAAATTATTTACTTATATCGCCGCTTTTTGAATTGTAGTCATAGCCAGCTATAGTCCTGGTGGGTGAGTCAATGTAGAAGTATTGCTTGTCATCCCTGGTCCAGGCCATTCCGTTGGATATGCTCACCGGAGTGATCTTCACGTCGGGGGAGAGGTAGTTCTCGTGGGTCGCCAGGTACAGCGTACCCTCCAGGGGTGTTATTTGTTCGTTCACCTCATTCCCCAGAGTTCCTGTGGAATTAACGTTTGCAAATATTCACTTAAATAGGTATAACCTTAAATTTTCATGTTTTCAATTTTTTTTAAATATCAAATGTGGGGTTTTTTTTTGGACTCTGAGGTACCACAGAGTCAGGTCCCTCTTGAGCATGGCGGCCCCTGGGAAGTTCAACCCACACTATGATTGGTCGTGGTGATAAGTACGTACAGGACTATTGGTTCCTATCTATAATATTCTTAGAATGTTGTCGCTAATATAAAAACTTGGTAAAGTAATTTATGTATTTATATGTTTTTTATATAGTAAGTTGTGCGAATGTTAAAAATAAATACGTAACGCGCATCTATTTATATACCCCTCCCACCCTCGATAAGTATTCTTGGTGGTAAATGGGTAAAAAGGGGTAATTCATAATTTACGCACCGAACCAATAGCGACCCTCGCTGTCACATTTCGCATCGTTGACTCTGTTCCCGGGTTTCCCCAGATCGACTGCCGTAAGAATTCTGTGGCTCGTATCCTGTCCTGGAGTCCACCGCAGGAGGCTGACGTCACTTCCGATCCCGATGATGAAATAGTCTGGGTTGCGTGCAATCGGAACGATACCTGAGATTTGGGGGCCCTCTGTAAAAAAAATATTATAAATATGAATTTTGCAGATACACGTAAGTACACTTTATTTGTGACTCATATGAGGCGTATAGCATCAAAAGGCAGCAATCTGCCAATAAGGTTTTATATCGATTTTGAAACTTCATCGTCCTTAGCACAAATTGAAGCAGAAATAATAATTTAATACAAAAATCTGCCCCTAAAAACGTGTTTAAAATATTAGGTTGGACTCAAAACCAGCAGTCTGCAGCCATTTTAGAATTACTTATGTTACTGATATTAAATTATATTTACTCACCTACGCCTCTGTGTTTTATTATGACATTATTAACAACATGTTGGAAACAAAAACAGTAATTTACAAAACCCAGTTTCAAAAACGAGAGGAATTAAAAATATAGTAATGATATTACTTATTCTAGATGTAAAATTATTTATTTATTTATTCATATAAACCAAAATACATATACATGGTGTCCCAAGACCAATCCCACAAACTTTAAAGTGTGTTTAAGTTCCCTATTAAGAGTAAGAAATTATGTAACAAATCACCAAATTTATTATTTTTGTAATAAAATTGGTGTAAATCGATCTCATCAATCGATAAATCAATATTATCTGTCGACCAGTAGCATCCCTCTTACAACCCCAGAGTAGGGGAAAAGAGTTACCCCTTCTTCTCAGACCGACCTCTGTTCGACCAGTGGCATCTGACAGCAATCTACTATGGACAATACTAATATTATTTAAACATCTGACATCTTTACAGCCTATACAATCAAATAATATTATGCAGCAAAACAACCAGGTAATTTATACTTTTATTAAAATAAAATTGATTCTTCTGAACCGCTTGAAACGTTGGTCAGAATTTCGCAGCATAAATTAAGAAGAAAAAAAACGTGTCTGGTTAAACATTTTAGTAAAACACAATGGCGGTCACCTCTGCGTGGATCGTCCAAGCGCGAAGGTGACTTTAAATGTGAAAAAAAAACTATAAATAAATAAAGCGAAATTCTTCCTATTTTCAGAAAATTCAGGTGGGGTTCCCCCTCCCGACCCTCTCCCAATATACAGCATGCTGAAAGACGTTATAGTAAAAAATAACAGTAAAATATAAATAAATCAGCCATAAAAATAAAGGGATAGTGGTTTACCTAACCAATGATAACACCTCACGTTATTATTAAAACAGCACTCTTAGCTCCTTTTATAAATAAAAAAATATTGAATTAGGTTTACGAGGGTTTAGTGAAACGGTCGACAATAAAATTGGTTGCAAACCTAAATGGACTGTTGAAACTTTATTTCCATCATACATGAATATGGACGGTCCTTTAACGTCCAACCAGTAGAGGAGTTGTGCCTCCTCGTCCCAAAATGGACTTTCAGAAAGAGTTCCCCTCTCCTCAGAAATCTACAAGAGATTTTAATACGTTATTAAATGTGGATTCTTAAAAAAATATGATAATGACAACATGTTTAATGTCAACTAATTCATACATTGTTTAGTAGAAGTGAATTATTTAACCAGAACCTGGCATCTTACAGATAGGCCCTACAGGCATTATTAGTAGCATTTTCCCCCTGACAACTCACTCCAACTTTTTATGGGTCGCTTCATTTCCTATCTCCAATTGAGCCTGCGGAACTTTAACCAAAACGCACATTGCATGCGATGTGCGTTTTGGGTTATTTTTTAGTTCGAAGTAGATTAAAATAAACGAGACAAACAATGGGATCATTACATTCTTTCAATTCATCATAAATTTTAACACCATGTTAGTATTTTTGTAAATTTTGATGGGCGACTCGTAATGAAATAATATATACGGACATAGGTAATATTTCAATTTTTGAAGTAACATTATTTTAAATGTTTCTATTTGCGAACATAGATGAGTTTGTATTAATTTTAACTGGCTGGTAATAAATAAATACGTCCTCAAGTTTCCACCAAGTACCCAGTATCCTCCATTAATATTTTTATAGATTTTCATATGCCTAATATAACTCCTTCTAGGTAATTTAATCAATAGTACTCCTGGGGTTCCTGCAGACAAGCATCTAATCACCTCTGTTCATTCATTTTACCCTTTCACTTTCATTCTATTCTACTTAGATCTGTCTGCCATCGGGTTATTATATTAATAGTAATGGTATCAATACACACACACACAGGGTTACTTTTTAAATATAGACAGTTAATACCATCCACCAAGTAATAATACCCTGTACACTTTTTGTAATGTGAAGGGAAAAACAAACTTGAACTTAAACAGTATTCTGTAGTTTGTTTAAAAAAATGCTCTTTTTGTTTAGGCTAGAAAATAGTAGACAAGCCATACATGTTTTCACGCTAAAGTGTGCTAATTCTATTGCTTACAATCCGTTTGTTTAGACCCTACATTTTCGACCCCACTTGCTATGTTTTATAGCTTTTGTTTTGTTTTTCAACAGATGCCATTTCCAAGCTTTGAACAATGAAAAACTAACAAGTAACTATTTAGGGAACATACAACGATAAAGCATTCTAGCTACGTTCGATGTATGTATGCATGTTCATATAGAAGTAACACACATACGCTCTTACGCAACAAGTTCTCTATCGGTTAATAATACCTATATGAAGAAATCGCGCAAATAAATTAATTATCACCCGTGTTCGATCAAAAAATCTGTAAAAATTCGATCTAAAGTAGATAATATAAATACTAAAATACATACTAAAATAATGCCATGCTCGAGTGTTTTTTTTTAACAAGTTTTGTATATTGTTTGACTTAAAACCCAATTAAACTGGCTTTTTATCTGCTCAATATAATGTTTAATTTTTACGCTAGCTAAGAAGGCGCTTCGAAAAAACATGAACAGATAATTTCGCAAAATTATAATGGTTCCAAAAATCTTTTTCCAGAACCCAACAAATCATAAAAATGATTATTGGCAATGTCTATATAGTGGCGTGTTCCAAGACCATTCCCAATAAAAATACAGATAATTGGCACTGTGATTTCCAACGTGATTTCTTTTGACCTCATATCAAAATTTGCTCTGGGTGCCGAGAACAAAATGTGATAATCTTAAATCGTTTTTATCATAAGCTCGTTCGTTCACGATGATGCGCCGCGCCGGGTCATTGATCGGCCTTGACCGAGCGCGAGCGCGCTAACGAAAGAACAAAGAAAATTTACACCAGCGCTTTGATAAATTTGGGTATGAAATATTTTCGCATTTTTTTTATACAATCTCGTACACGTAATGGGGAACATAAACACTGTTTGTCTTCGGTAATGGTCTTGGGACATCTTTTATAAGGAAATTATCATGTGTTTAAAATTGCGTTAATATTATACAAATGTTCAAATGTCTTAAACGGACGAAAGAGTGTTCCTAATATGGCCTAAATTTTCACGACCAAAGGACGAATTCATCAAAAATAGAGATTGTTAGAAATACCTTAGTAATTTCCACTTTCCCGGCCGTTAGCGCAGTCAGGAACACCACCATAAAAATAATCTTCAACATTGTATATATATAAAAACTTCCCGTAATACTTAGATTCGATAAATGCTAAGGTGATTACTAACCCAAGGAGAAGTCAAACGAGAATAGCGCGGATTGTGAGCATGCATGAGTTCGCTTTCCGCACTCCTCAAGGTCCACTCGCCGCTCTTTCGCACTCATTCGCGATCTCACAATCGCCTCAATTATCTATATTACTTGAAACATAATTTGAAGTTTTCTTTTTTGAATTCATCAATTTAAAGGTAAATTGTCTAATTTCACAAACCTATGTTTATTTTTTTGGTACGAATGGAGTAAAGGCTTGTACAACGTGATGCAATACTAGTGTTATTAAATGTGAAAATAAAATACCTAATTCAAAAGTGGCGCTTGCCAGTTCAAAAATCAAAAACTACATGACTGATTATAATGTAACAAAAATGTTAAATAAATAGAGAATACAAAATCACTGTATGAAAACAACTTCTTTTAATATATGATTCGGTATGTTTTTGGGAAGGTTTATAGCACAGGTCGCAACTGATAAGCGGGCGTAGATCTAAGAAATTTCGTAATATCTATGTTATTGTTTGATAGGATAATAGACCACACAGGGTAAACGTGGAAACTGGCAAACGTTTGGGAGGGTCGCATTGCTCCCCATCCCCGGGAGTCTATAGCGCCAAACGACTCTATGCAGGGCTAGTTTGTTGCCTTAAATTGGGACCCATATCAACTATTTTTACTAGGGTCTAAAAACACTCAAAAGTAGCATTTAAAATTTAAACCCAGACCCCCCGCTTAAAGAGGGATGGGGGGAACTCCATGCCCCCCCGTCCTTTCCCCTGTGTACCATCCCCGAGAAAGACTTCTGGATCCGACTTTGCAACTTAATGTATTTATGCAATTTTAAAAGAAATCTACAGATTCAATGTTCATTTATTTTATATAGGTAGTTCAAATAGATGCATATTTGTAATATTATAACTCAACAATCAGCCATCCGTTCAAAGTGAATTTTAGTGGACTTTTAGTGATTTTCTGTGGAAAATATAGTACATACTATCGGTCACCCCATAAGTAATTTTAGACATTTGTTCAGGAAACAAAACCGACATAGAATAAATAACAAACCGTAGACCGTATGCCGTTTGTTTCGTATGCAAAATACGATACAAATACCGCGTGCCTCGTTAAAAAATATCCTATTTTTACAGGGAAATTACCAACATTTGTCATTCAAACATTTTCATAAAGCTTATTTTAAATAGTTTACTAGACTAATTCAAATTATTTTTATCTACAAATTTTTAGTCAAAATGGGCGTTATTTATCAAAAACAAACTCTACTTTAAATTTAATATTGCTGCTGATGATGATGGACGATGACTGGTCGAAAATCTGGATATAAACTACAAATAACCCCCTCCTAAGGATAAAAAAAGTGTTATAGGATTTAAATGTATATGTATGCATTCCGACTAGGCTATTTCGTGAAACTCTAACATAATATTATGGTCTTTATGTGATAGCATATAGGCTATATGTAGGTATACAGGACATATTGAAAATAACTACTTTCCTTTTAGAAGATTGATCTATATCGACGACTAAACGGATCTCATTAAAAATAAAAAACACTAGGCAGTGTCATCGAGGACTGCCGACAGAAGTGGAAACTTAAAATGATGGAATAACAGTGTTTTTTATATTCAAATTAATTATAGACTCATAAATTAAAATTTTATAGTTTAATAGTTTTCACATCTATCGGCACTCTGGGCAACAATTATATAAGTACTTACACTTTTATGTGGTTTACTTTATTAATCAGCATATAAGTATGATAGACTGCGCAAGAAATAATTTAAGGTAGGTTTGACGTGCCAATTAACACAAATATTTTTCAATCTGAAATTTCGATTATATGCTAATAAACCCTAAATTTGAAATAAAATTCGATTTGCATCTTTTTTTTATGTTTCGTCAGTTTTATTGGTTTTTTGAAGTATAGTAATTATGATTAATAATCATAATATATATAACAGGCTATTAATATTATTACTGAGCCAAAGTGACTCCTCGACTATTTTCTAGATGGCAGTCGTAAAACGAGTAGGTATAAGCCAAAAGTGTTCGCTAGCTCCCCGACTGCATTTCGATTTCACCCAACTCTTGCCTATAGGAGATTTGACTTCAATTATTTCGAATGAAAAAATTCATACTAAAATAATGATATTATTAAATACTTTTGTTTTTTTCGAAGTATTTCAGGAGCCACGCGGTCGTTGGGCGGTCCATACCCGACCTCGTTCTCAAACATTAAAAATATTTCTTTAAATTTATTTTAATTTATTTTTTTTTTCAATATTTTATTCATTTAAAATAAAAAATTAAAAGCATCGTGTATTTATTGTGTTAACATCGAAAATAAATATATATATTATAATGATTCTCTCTTTGAGGGCAAGTATCGTATATTTGGCAACATTATTATTGTCATTTATAATTAATCCAATAAAATGACAAAGAAGGCAGTAGGTACATAGGCAACCAATTTATTGAAGTTGAATGTTCAGGAGCAGATGGTTATCGTACACTTCACTATAGAAGTTTTGATTGAAATATTAATTTTTGTTTGACTTATATGGAACCACCCGAGATATTACTTATCAAAAAATATATACATATATCACAAAAAAATATATAAATAGTTTTAAACGCCAACTAATTAAGCACAATTAATAAATAACAAGACCATGAAAATATATAAGCCTGAATATATATATATATTTAGTATAATATATATATATTTAGTACATAATAATATATATATTTAGTTAGATAATAAAATTATGAACCCTATTTTCACTATCCCCACGATAGCATGACTAGTTAGAATTTTTAAAAATACTTTTTAACGTCAGGTATAAATTACAAAAATGTAGTTAGATTTTATACTATAAAAATCATAGTTTTCGTTGGGTATATTCTTTAATACCAAATGCTACATCAAAATAACTTCTAGAGTGTTTAAAATTGTATTAATTTATTGATTTCTAACTGATTATTATTGACTATTTCATTAGTTTGTTTTATCATATATTTTATCATTACAAACAGTTAAAAATCATTGTGGGCGAAGTTAGCAATAAGTATCTAAATACTATAAAATAAGGAAAGCAAGCGAATAGCAGACTTCGCTCGCCGATATATTTTACTTTGGCGTTTGTGATTGATGTTGAAATCATTGTTGATAGCGTCGGTCAGTCAGTTAATCAGTCGGTTCCATAAAAACATTTATGTATATTGTTGTTGTGTTATTTATAATACTGCTAACTAAATTTTCTCATCATGATGATGAATCTTGGACCGAAAAAGGACGGAAGTCCTAACATTGATTTTTTTCAATCGCCTGAGACTCTAGCTCAGTTTGACCAAATCAGAGCATGGTTGCAAAAAAATTGCAAAAAGGTTGGTTGTGTCGATCCTGTTTTATTATCCGTCTGTATTTTTTTCTAAAACATTATGTATTAATGATATTTATGTTGGTTTTCAATATATTTTCTCACAAGCGCGGTATGGAACGTATATTGTTTTATCACTCTAATTGGATTGTTTTGTTTTCAACAGTAATTTATCATTTCAGCATGTGCAGACCGACCCTCCAACGAAGGACAGTTTGTCCCAACTGGTTATACAACTTATTACATACCAGGAACAAAAACTGGGTAAAAATGCTCAAGACCCGCCTTTTACAAGGCTTCCGGTTAGTGGATAATTGTTATATAAATATGCTGATAGTTCATGTAAAGCAAGTGGTTTTTTGGAGAATGTTGGTTTAAATCTTTTTGAACTGTGGGTCTCCAACCATCAAGGGTGTGTTCAGCAACCTATCCCTCAAATAATTGTATAGATAAAGTGGTGTTACGATGGGTGTATGCGTTGAATTTGGAATTTCATTTCTAGCTGAAATTTCAGTAGTGGCCTTAATTGTGACACAAGTCAATAAGCAAATTTAGTCCTGGTTGTCACCCATACTTAAATATTATATTATTTAATAATTTAAATAATATACCAATATTAATTTAGACCAAAGATTTTTTATCAACTTTTTTACTTTACCAATAATGAAAAATAATTGATAATATTTGGGTAATAGATAAATAGAACAAATTTAATGAAAATTTGTAATTATATTTTAATTATATGGAATTCGGTAAATATTAGCTATGTATTCATGGTTTGGGAGTGCAATTTAACGATAATTCAATAATAACTCAATAATAATGGTCATTACTTTTAAAATTTTAAATGTACGAGGTGTGTTAAAAAGTATCGCGAATTTTGTGTTTTTTCAAAAATTATTTATTTATTCATGAATATCTATTTTGTCCCCTTCAAAGTAATCCCCATGAGATATTATACACTTGTGCCAACGGTTTTTCCAATCTTCGAAGCACTTCAAAAAATCATTTTTTTTTAACTTGTTCAGCTCCTCCTTCGATGCCGTCTTTATCTCGTCAAGCGTAGCGTAACGTCGTCCTCCCATGGGCTGATTGAGCTTCCATTGAGATGATTGAGCTTTGGTTTCCACGTCATAACCATAAACCCACGATTCGTCACCAGTTATGACCCTCTGGAGCAAATTTGGGTCGTCGCGGACAGAGTTTAACATCTCATTAGCAATGTTCATGCGATGCTGTTTTTGGTCGCAATTGAGCAATTTTGGTACGAATTTCGCGGCGAGCCGTCTCATGCCCAAATCATTGATAAAAATCGAATGGCACGAGCCAATCGATATGTTTAGGTCCTCAGCAACTTCTCTAACGGTGATTCGACGATTGGCCAATACCATTTTCTCCACTTCATTAATTTTTTCGTCTGTTGTTGAAGTGCTCGGGCGTCCGGCACGCTCTTCGTCGTTCACATCTTCTCGGCCTTCTGAGAACATTTTGTACCACCGATAAACGTTGCTTCGGTCCAAGGTAGCTTCTCCGTATGCCACAGTCAACATTCGGAATGCATCCGCGCACTTAATTTCGTTTTTCACACAAAATTTGATACAGGTTCTTTGATCCATTTTTTTGAATAGGTAAAAATCGAAGACGATCCAAAACACGTGCAAGCAAAGCAGCTGTCAACAATTAAGTGAACATTCAAAATGGCCGAGCTTGTCGGCATAAGTGAGAGACATGAGTACCAACATAACGCCACAAAAAAATCGAAAATCGAATATACGTAACCCGCGAAAATTCAAAATTCGCGATACTTTTTGAACACACCTCGTATGTATAATATCCAGTTAATATGAAATTAATAATGCAGTAAATTACCAATTTCATTTTGAAAACGTTTTACGTCCAATAAGAATGTATATGATATTCTCGTAATCTCAATGAAATTTGGAATATTTTTTTTTTTTTTTCTTTTTAAATAGTAATTATATATATATTTTTTAAATACTCAAAGTCGGATATAATAAAAAATCATTAATTATACAAACTTTCATTCCAATTTGATTACTTAAGTATAATTTTGGAAGATTTTATGTACTAAGTAATATGGACAAAAGGTATTTTTCACATATTTTACAGTGTATTTTTCAAACACACTTTTTAAAGAATGACAAAAAATTAATTACGACACTAACTTTCTTGTTTATCACAAATCGGTATGTTATTCTTTTTATACAGTTTAATTCTCCATAAAATTTTAAATCAATTTCATATTTCTTGTTGGCTTGTTGGATCATTTTGTTTTCAAATACATACTTAATATAATTTGATAAAATTTCTGTCATCATAAATGTATCCGATTCAAACTGCTCTAAATGCATTATGATGATAAACATGGCATTTCTTCATATGTAGGCATATTCACCATGAAATTCTACATCGGATACACTTTCTGTGTACACTACAAAATATTGCGTATATTGTTTGCAAATTAATTTATTTGGAGTAGTCATTTTAGCGTCAAAATAACAATTTGTCATTGTGTATGCATGCCGCTGAGCTAGTGTACAGTGAGCAAAAGAGGGTGTTCAAAGTTTAGCTATGACGTAAGGCAAATGGAATGTCTGCAATAGGAAGAGCACATTTAGCGGGTAAAATAAAATATTGCCAGCTCATGGATCGACTTGAAAAATCCACAGCAGGTAATTGGTTCATTGAAATTGAGTACATTTTTTTCCAGCGATACAAACCGAATAAATATTTATTGGTTAGCTTAAAATTAAAGGTGGGCTAGTACGACTAGTATACATGTCGGGACTGTTAACAGCATGGTGTCCCTGTGTCGACAAGTTTACTTGTAAGGACTGTTGATAGGATAAAGAACATGCAAACTATTAAATATATTAATAATTGCAATTATATTATTTTACATTTTAAAACTGATAAATACCTTATATCAGTTTTGCAGTATCATGTCAATTTATTTTTTTCTTCAGATTTCAAGTAGTTACTTACTGAAAATTTTATTTAAATACGCATGTGTTAAATTTTTGCAGATGAAATGCTTCTTGGACTTAAAAACGGGCGGAACGCTCTGTCAGATTCTGGCCACGATGTTCCGATACAAGTCGGAACAGCGTTGGCGCAAGTTCGATTTCCAGGTTGGTAAGGTATGCATTGCGAGTTCACGAGTGCCGCTACTACACCTCATCACACCTCAGCTGAATTTCTGTTTGTTTGTCTGTTTATTGTCTGTATGTGCGCTTCATAGATTATGCTCTCTTGTTTAGATTACACGGTCATCACTCCATTCATGCCATATAGTCCTTCACCTTATTTGATGGAACAAACAATCTGCCAACTCGTGTCCTCATTGAAATCTGTTTTCCCTCAAAACTAGACATGTACTCTATTTACAAAGTAAAATATATGTTACTATTTCCTCTAATGTTTAAAGCTATTAATCTCTTAGTAACAGGTCCCGAAAGGGCCTTTCCATAACTAAAAACCCCATTACCCTTGTACCGTTTGGTCAGAAAATTTACATTAACATCAAACACCTCTCTCCTATTGGGAGGAAGTTCTGGTTCATTTTCATGAGTGGCAATACCACTTTCTTACTATATTTACCTCGTTACGTTATGTGTGATATTCTACTCTATTCTCTGATATCTGAAAGCACCCTTCATACTACAAATAGGGCAACATTCATGAGAACCATGCCCTGTTGTAAGTCATCTGGCTGCCTCCACATCTAGATACAGAAAAGGGGACGCTAGAAATGAAGTTTTCAGTTTTCCCGATCTCACATAATGAGCATAATCTAAGATGCACTCATGCTAGCGTCTCTGTCAACAGTGGGCGGTATCACACTACAATAACTGGACCCAATTAAAAAAAGTGCATATTAATAGATACTTGCAGTGATTTTCCAAAAGGGTGAACTTTAGCGGAATGATATAAATCAGTTTGTAATTGATTAACTAATGAAGTGTATATTTTTTTTTTGACCTTTTATTTTTGAGATTTTTTGTTTTTGAATCATTTACGATTCTTACCTTAAATGTAGATAACGGTGATTGGTTTATCACATTGAATAAACTGGTTTTAAAGTAATCTATAATGAAAAGTAAAATAGCCAAATCATGACAAGTTTTTTACAATCCATTTTTTTCACTTGGGCCCTTATTTATGATCATCACGCACATGCTGACATATTTTATAATGTAGAGAATTAAAAAAATACTCACGGTCCCAATTTTTTTTCACATCCTCCCACCCTTAACGCTGACAATCTGCAGATTAGACCTGCAGCATTGCAGCATTTTTCTTTTCAAGATACTTTCTCAAGGACACATCCGTCAAGTAGTATCGCCCATAGAAATTATATCCTAATCTGTAAATAATATGCGAATGTGCTTTTTTTTGATAATTTTAACTATTAAACTTAATTTTAAAATTAAAATAGAAATCAACATATTAATGTGACAGTATGAGCGAAAACTAAACAATTAGTTTTGATTTTTCCGGGTCGATCATGTAAGCCTGAAATAAATGATTACTTAAAATGTCTCTAGGATCAACTAGATTTACCTTTACTGGTTACAAAGCTATGTTTGTTTCAATTTGAATCACCTCTAGTTTATGTTTTTCGGTTGTGATTTAAGTTTAAAAGTAAATTTTGTAGATCTTTTAATACCATGTGTTTTTCATGTGTGCATCTAGTTAAGCCGTAGAAATGATTGTATTTTTCACTGTAAACATTATAAAATATGTGTTATCTGACTAACCAAGGAAATATCAATTCTATCACTAATTAAGTATGTCTCATTGTCTATAATTAACCAGCACCCTATCATTGCTCATATTTTTAACATATTCTTTTATTGTTTGGCCCCCTTATTTGCACTTTTTCCTTATTTGCACTTGCTGCTTGTGTTTTTCAATTTTTTAAATAATCATTTGTAAATAACTGTTTTATTTAAAATATTGTTACGGCTGTGTTTTTTATTATTGAATATTTTGTTTTATTAAAGCTTTGTAATAAGTGGCCTAATATTTTTTTAGAACTGCTGTCCATAACAGGCAGGCTGAAAAGGGTTAACATAGAACAGTATCTTGAGTAAATTGAATACGTATTCAATCCCCTATCCTATGTAGCCTATGGTTGGATAAAAAAAATGTTGTGAGCAATTGACACCAGAAAACATAGATTCTGGGAGTATTCAAACTTGTCTCCTCGGATTTATCACCTCGAAGCTTTGTAACATTTTTTTGTTTCGAATATTTTGCAGATTAGAACTGTTAACAAAAAAAAATATAAAAAGGTGTAAACCCAGGGTTGTAGATATAAACCGTCACCTCATAAACTTGTTTAATGTTTATAAAATGATTGCATCTAATATTTTTATTCGTCTTATGAAAATACCACAGTTGAAATTTGTTGAAAAAATTTCTATATAAGTCTAACTCGAATCCAGGTGTTTTGTATTTGTAGATCATAAATGCTAGGACAAGTTACAGTATCTATCTCACATTAGGAAAGAACCTGGTGCCCAAGGTGGGAAAAACCCTTTTTACAGTTGGAGTTCCTATTTAACACACTCCGCTCTGATGAAACGAATTCGAGTAATTACTGTATATCGCCAGATGCCGTGCATGCTATATCAAGTCATCGTTGTTCTGCATTTATATTTATATTAAAAATGGTGGCATGTCAGCATATACCTGAATTTATGAAAAGCATAGACTAGACATAATTTTTTTTTACCTCAGTTGGGTTTTGACGGCCATTGGGATTATTTGAGTGAAAGTGTTTTTTAGTGGGTTTGGCAGTAAATAATTCGAGTTTTGTACCTGTTATTTACCAATAAAAAGAAATGATTACTTTTGAAACTAAAAAGCGGGTGGCAGCCTGCATTGTTGTTTGCAATTTCATGAAATATCCCGTTCGCGGCATCGCTGTGACCACGGCTTTCGTTCGGAGTGTAATGTGTTAATGTCACCAAATAGAGTTTTATCGAAGTTTCCCAAAAAATAACTTAAGAGTTTCAACTGGACCATGAATGTAATTCAAAAGGCAGTTATGCTGATGACCGCTACACTTATTTGCAGCTCACAATTCCCGTGTCCAGCAGTATATATAGGTTCTATCTTGGAATCGAAAACGGTTAAAACCTGTGAATTTACTTACATTACCATTTATTTATATTTTTGAATCTGACTCTGTCCAACTCTATAGATATGTTTATTTGATTGGCAGTTTAGTAAAATGAGCGTAGTCAGTACCTACTTGAATAAATGACTTCCTTTTTCGATTGCGCGATGCCGCCATCCAAGAAAAAAAACATAATTTTAAATATTGAAAATTTTTTGATTACTTAATTTGGAACACTTAATTTAACAACAAGGATTAATAACAATGTTTTGTTTTCATTTCCATCAAACTAATTTATTTATATTTGTCCTCCCTAACCTCCTAATGTCCTGCCTCCTGATCTGGAAATATTCTAGAACCCTTCAAGAAAGGACCTCAACATTCAGATGATGATGGAAATTGAAACGGCATTGGTTGAAGGTGAGGCCCTTCGCCTGCCCTGCGTCTTCATTCGCTCGGATGTGGACAAGGCGACGGCTGCCAAAGTGAAAGATGTCATTATAAATCGACAGGGAGAACTTTGCGGTAAGTAATCACCATAGAATAGTTTAATTGCGTAGAAGCATCGTATGTGAGCTACAGCAACTATAACAGTATTGTGACAAAAGTGTCAGTTTGTCGATGGTCATTGTTAACATACCCTACATTTGGTGCAGCGGGTTGAGAAACGATATTAAGCTATGCTTGCAGTCGACGGGATGGTTTTGTAGGTGTTATGCCAACACTGTTGCGATGTCAGATTTTGGATACACGGTTCAATACGTAGAATTGAGGTAAGGGCGATTCTATACAATTAAACTGTTCTATGGTCTTCACTAATACTTATAAATGATAGTCACATTTCGCATTGTTACTATTCTCTTCCAAAACCACCCTATGGATTCGAATGGAGTTTTCACTGTTAGATAACTTGGATCTTCGGAAAGTTTTTAGGCTATAAGTAATGCAATAAAGTTGTTAGACTACTTATCAGGAGCAAGATATCTGAGCCTCGATTTTTGTATGAAGCAAAATATTTGAATTTCACAACGGGCAGCTGACGTTTATTTGGCAAACATTTTAACAACAGCGACCGGTATCATAGTATAACGAAGGTAATAAATGTCAGCACTGTGTGATCATAAATTTGCAACCAATTGTCAAGTCAAGGAAAAAGTGTTGTCAATGTAGGATACTACATAAATACGTCAAAAATAATTGTAAAATACATTGTTAGAAACTATTAAAATTTAGTAAGTTCAGTTAATTGAATATTAAGGTGAATTGTTATGACATAATTTGGATGATGTGACCGTAGCGTGATAATTTGCGTTGAGTCAGAACATTTTTCTCATGGACAACTGTTTATGGTTTTTTCCCGTGCAACTTCAGAATAAAACCTCTTTGTAATAACTAATGAGAGATAACATTCTTTCCAAAGATTTTGTTTAGGATTCTAAAACATTCTTGTGGAAAACCGTGACGAGACAGCTAGTTCTATAGATTTATTTAACATTCTGAACTATGTAGTCATTTTACTTTTACTATGACTGTTTTCATTTTACTATATTTGTCAATAAAATATGTTTTAATTACCTCGTAAATCAATAAAATATGATACTTTATATTTGCATTTTTTCTAAGGCTGTCTGGCCCATCGTCCAGGCATACTATAATATAAGATACGACGTGCAAGCCAAAGAAAATTCCTTGTAATAATACATATTATACTCTGCGCACTCCAAACCAGTTAACACTAAAATAAAAATTATATGAAATTAAAATGCTGCAACAAAAAGTTTTTTTTTGTCCAACGAAAATGGACCTATATGCTCCGGTTAGAATGATATCAAAATCGCTTGAAAAATATTTATTGGATTTGTAATTTTTGAGTTATTCTATTGTTTTGTATCACCAACAAACTCAAGATTTCTTAGTGTCACCCACTACCGGAGTGAACTTCTTAATTTATTTTTTTGTTCTAGATGATGAAGAAGATGCTACCCACATAATCTACCCAGCTCTTGACCCACTCGAAGAGGAGTATGCCAGGCCGGTAATGAAAAGGGATCGTTCAGTACTCATGCACTGGTACTACTTCCCGGACAGCCACGATTCCTGGGTCAATAATATCGACTTACCTGTAAGTGATTTCAGCATTTTAGTAGTCATATGAAAAGTCAAAAGGCAAGTCACTGCAAGTTTGCTAGTGAGGTCATATACCTGAACTACTTTAGAGGTGCATGAACAAGCATTCCTGTCTATATTAAGAAATTTCCATTGGGTATATGTCTGGCAATAAAAAGTAATTAATTAAAAATATTGCTTTAAATAAATGTAAGAAATATTTCTAAAAAGATAAATATTGGTAAAAATATTTGTAACTGCTCATCGGGGTGATCCGTAGGATAGGTAATAATGTGTTTTGAGATTGTTAGAAGTTATAAAAGTGGACAAAATTATTTTTTATGAATAATCTATCATTTCGGTTCTCTAATTTTTTTACATCAAAGCTTCCATTTGTGATTTACGGGCCGATTAATAAGGGACGCAAATCGCATCACCTCAATTTAAAAAATTTAAAATCAATTTTTGGTCTGGTGAAAATTCAAAAAATAAATAAAAAAAACTTAGTCAAAATAGTTCTAAGAATACGAAACGTACAGATGTATTTATTATGACAAACATTTTCTAATTAAATAGATAGCCTAAATGATTTTAAAAAAAATGGTAAATGGTAAAAATAATTTTGGGTGTCGTTTTCCATAATGCCATAAAAGCTGTTTTAAATATGTGTCAAATCCTAACTTGCAACAGTTTTTTTGAAAATTGCAAATGTTTACCTAAAACAACCACTTTTATGGTTTTATCCCCGTCCTTTGGTAGTCTGTCTGTTGCATGTTTCAACTCGAGAAGTACAAAGCGAAAGAGTTGAATTTTGGGTGTATTATGGCATAGACTAAAAGTGCCGGAGGCACAATTGAAGATAGGAAGGGAAACAACCCATAAAAAAATATTTATAGCATTTTAAAATTAAACAAGAGTGGCTATGACATCCTGTAGCTATCATATAATGTGTAGGTTTATACACTCCAACTTAACGTAATAATCTAATGTGATATAAGTTGATGTAAAAATTAACCTTGAGCACCTAAAAAATTATAATCTGCGACGGTTGCAACCTTAAATCAAATCTTCATCGTTGCTGAGGTACGCTGCTTCTCAGCCCGTGCACCTAAAGTCGCCCTCTGCGCCAGCCGCGGTGGATTTTACACTATGCTTTCAGCTCTGTAATGAACTTCACGTCTATTTGAATATGGCTGAGTAAATAACATGACTATCTTGTTGCAGGTGGACCCTCCTGATAATCCAAATTGGGACTTGGTTAAGCCTGATCCTTGGAGAGTGACGGCCACCTGGGCTCTCGACTTGGATTCTTACAATGAATGGATGAATGAGGAGGATTACGAAGTTGATTCTAATGGAAAGAAAAGGGTACCCTTTGTTTTTATTTATAGTAAAGTGTTGAGTAAAACTAAGAAGTACTTCAACTTGTAAGGTAAAACCTCTATAATCCGTTGGGTACTGGGACCATAAGGGTGTTGAAGTAACCTTTTAGCTGCCAACCCAGGTATAAACCACTGGACTGCTCCATCGCCGTAGTTCCACAGTAGATGCAACACACTGCCAAATTATTATTTAGCCGAGATGTGAACCGAAGTTTGCAAAGTACATGATTTTATATATATGTTTATATGTCGACCTACAGATTGCAGTATAGTTTCGAAGAACTGATATGTATGACAAAGTTGACCATAATTGCAGTACAAAATCTATTGGTACATGTCCGAAATGTGTAAATGTAAATGTGACGACGGCGAACTGTGCTATTATGATTTTGGAATCATGGTTGCATTTTAACATGACCCTTGCCTTGCTCTATGCTATGAGTTTAAGCTAGTACTCGCATGTTAAGAAAAGGTTAAAGATTGATGGCCTTACCCCTGTTTTATAGCTTTTGCCCCACTTTTTTATACTGGCGCTTCAATTTAAAGGTAATAATATTTGGGCTTGACCTCAGTCAGTGATTTACGTGGTAGCTATATGCTCTTACCACATTTAATACAGACTTCACTCACAATACAGATGTGATATAGTTTCACACAATATTTGACTTGATTCTACTTTGCTTCCAGTCTTTTATTTGTTGTGTGGAAGAAGGTTTGATTTATTTGATATATTTGCAGGTGCACAAGTTGCGACTGTCGGTGGAGGACCTGATGCAAATTGGCAATGGCAACGAAGGCGGCTCTAAAAGCAAGAAGAGCAAGAGGAAGCGTTCCCCCTCTCCACCGCCAATTAAACATGGCAAAAGGAAGAGGTTTGAATTTTTCAATTACATCCTAATTGGCCGCTACTTTAAACTATGGTCTGCCCGTGCTATGGCCTCCTCGGTCAGATGACTAGTTAGCCTTAGGAATGAGATGGGTACGGTTAAATGTAGATCTATTTATTATTAGTTTTATGCGGGCAGCTTATGTTGCTCAACCTAAATGTTTTGATTGTCTCTTTAAAAAATCTAGTTGTTTATCAAATTTTGGCATTTATTACCGCACTTGGCGACTTGAATAAAACCGGTGACCAACTATCGATCTTTTTTCTCAACTCTGACAATAGAGTTTTTTGTTGTTACCTTATATACATACCAAAATATGCTTTTCTATCCATACAAAGTAATTTAGATACATAATATATGTTATATGTCATGTTATGGGCTCATATGTGATACACCCGTAATATTTTATATATAAAAGAGCTGCTATGATCTAGGTTAATTATTTTGGGCTCTACTCGACTATGCCAAATGTGCCTGTGCTAGAATCAGAGGAGATGGTGGTAATGAAGCGTTAAACATTGTATAACCATGTGCGGATTCGAACCCGAGACCTTCGGTCAATAGTCCAACGCCTTAACCACTAGACTACCTCGGTCTCCACATTTTCTTTGTTTCATCTTTAAGTACATTCATAATAACAACTTTGTAGTAATTACAACTTTGAATTGTCTTCGAACATTATCGATGCAAAATGATTTGGATCTTAATCACAAATGTTGTGCATATATTTAATTATTAAATGTCACCTGAATACAGATGTATGTCCCAAAAAGTCAAAAATGTAAAGTAATTTAAAAATGTGATGTTAGCCCAGAAAAAGTTTTTGTGGCAAGATAAGGTAAGGTACGTCCATTAAAATGATACATATTAGTAATTATGGTAAGTTATTATTTATATCTTCAATTTTATTATTATAAATACTAATTGAGAGTGAAATATCTAAACCAACAAAGGATTATGGATTAGGGATTTGTTTGTTTGCTTTCTGTAACTCTGTCTTTTGTGACATACACTATTTCTGAATGCAGGTGACGAATAATGAGATATGCTTTTAATGGCTCGGAAACCGAAAATATTAGTTGTTTATTATCTTCATAGCTGTTGAAGTTTCGAGTCATTTTTATAATCTTAATTCCATTCCATTTTAAAAAATTTAATTGAGCACAAATTAGCTGACTAAGTTAGTGCAGGTTTTTTTTTTATTGTGACATCTTTTTTTATAAATAATAAAACAAGTGATGAGAATTGTTTTGGGAACTCAAAGAAATTAATTCGCAGATAGGTTGTAGATGGTAAAAAATGATTCATTCATGAGAACTTTTATATTCTCGAAATGAGGACCTTCCACCAATCTTTGGTTATAACTTCATATATTCCGACTTTTCCACTGGCGAATTTATTCACGCAGTCGTTCAATTGTGCCAACGCCTGTATCAACTCCAGCGAAGCGCACTCGTGAGGAGACATCGGTGAGCGGCAATGCTAGCAGCACCACCACTGCAGGCGGGGCGGACAGCGATGCAGAACCGGCCGATCGAGAGTCTGAGGAGGCACCCACATCCGACAATGCACAGGATAAGAGCAGCGGTGATTATTATTCTTCAAAACTTTTACATAAATGTTAAATTCTACCTAAAAGAAAAATAATTTGGACCTGGAGCTTTGCTATTTTCTGACAAATATTATTCACTTTATCTTAATGCCTAAGTAAAAAATAGAATTTCACATTGTCTAAATTACCAGGTGGACTATTTCATAAGGATCGATATTGTTGATTACAAAACGGTAAAAATATTAATGTTAATGTTTACAAACTTCTCTATTATTTTATCCGTTATCTGTTAACCATTGCAACCGCACCCAGCCATGCATTGCAAATGACCTGTCAGTTGGCAAACCATATACAAAGTCTCTCCTCCCCCTCCTATTAAATATATAAAAAAAAACTAATCTTCAGTCTTTAAAAAATAATCATTAAAAATTTCATGTATCTTTAAGGCTCACTGCTTTTAAAAAATAAATTATTTGAAGTATATTTTACATTTAATTTTATATTCGGAAAGTAATGTTTGTTGGATTGTACTATTATTCAACGTAATCTAAAAAAATACATAAACAAACAAAAATATAAAACAATTGGTTTTCACTCACATTTTTTTTTTAGTACCCACACCCGCTAACGCCAGTGCTAGTGCCGCAGCACCCACGACAGCCAGCATTACAACAGGTCCCCCCACACCAGCCCAACCTCCCGCAACTCCTGCACCCATGCACGAAGAAGACACCCATGAAGACTCGCAGCATGCTAAGACCAGTGATACCAATACACAGGTAAGCTAATCACGCATTTTCAATTTTCTGAATATATCTGTTAGCGCATTAAATTTAATGGTAAATTTTCCCAGGACATGATCTCTAAAGAGGAAATTGAAGACAATGTAACGGAACAGACCCACCACATAATAGTTCCCTCTTATGCGGCCTGGTTCGACTACAATTCCATCCACACCATTGAGAAGAGGGCACTTCCTGAATTCTTCAATGGCAAAAATAAGTCCAAGACTCCTGAAATATACCTTGGATACAGGTAAATTTTTATGTTAAATATATACTTCTCTGCAAGTACAACATTACAGAAAATTGCAATGCATTGTTTACCCACAAACGAAAAAAAAAATACTTACTTAAAAAAATACAAGTTTTAATCATAAATTAAATTGAAAATAAAACGATTTGTGTAGATCTACTTAACACCACATGAAAAATGTGAAATTCAGAGTTTTTATTAAATAAAATAAGCTATCGGCAACATATTATTCAATTTTACAATAAATACAATATCCAAATATACAAATTCGAGTACCTGGGTACCAGCCGATTTGATAAGATCTGTTACCTCTCTATTTAGGTAAGAGTTACCTGTTCTAAGAAAGGTTATTTTTAAAGTGTTACAGTGTGAGTACAAAAGACCTGTGCAAAACCCTGTGAAAAATAATAAAAATGAATTTAAGCACAAATATACCCACTGATATACATACACACAAACATACTTATGATACATAAAAATGAATGCAACTTGACTACCCGTTAAACACTTAATATACTTTTTAAATAAATAATAAACTAACTTTAAATATATAAATAAATAAATATTTAACATAAGTGGTGTCATAAATACTTGGGAAAAAACATATTATACTATTAAGTACCTATGTAACTACGATTTTTTTTTTTTTTTTCAAAATTTGAAACTTCCGCAGATAAATTGTTTAAAAGCCCAAAATGCCCAATGCCCTAGTAATAAGCATTTCGATTAGAACATTCATCTTGACTATCTACCGCATTGTCTGCCTAATATTATGATTAGTGATCACATTTAGGCTTAGCAGGGTACTAACGCATATATATTTATGCATAAAGAATATTGAGAATAATTAATTAGCATTTCTACTATAGTGCAACAACAACAGTTGATAAATTTGTATGAAAATCAGAAATAAAAACATAGATAAATAAGTTTAACAATTCTTTAGGGTATCAATATTCACTCTATTGACCAGCTCCCGTTTTCGTATCACGCTGTGGAATGATACTGTTATAATGGTTTTAAGAGTACACTTAGGAAGATGTTAATATGATTTCTGGTCAGACTCCTATCTTTAAGAAGGTGGTGAAAAGTTTTGGAAGGAAGACGAAGGATTCCTTTGTCCGGAAGACCAGCCAAAAATAATATTTGATTAGTGTTTAATCACCAGATTCATTAAATGAGTTAGACATGTTGTCAGTATTATTAATGCAATAAATTTCAGTATCGTATAATTATTTGCACTTTCACAGAAATTTCATGATCGACACATACCGCCTAAATCCAACGGAATACCTGACCAGCACAGCTTGTCGGCGAAACCTCGCAGGAGACGTTTGCGCTATTATGAGGGTTCACTCCTTCCTCGAGCAGTGGGGACTTCTGAACTATCAGGTAATAAAAAGTAAAAATGAAACAACATTTTATTCACTTGTCATTGACAAAAGTTTTGTTTTGCAGTTCAGTGGACATAAAAAGTATTATAATTAAATAAAAACTTTGACTAATGAAGAGAGTGACCGATCAGTTATAAATTATTTCAAGAATATGCATTTAGTAAATAACTAATACGCTTATAAAATGTCGGGTCTATATGTGCTATAGCACATATAGACCCGACATTTTATAGCACTATACCAAGCAAGAGTGCTATAGCACTGCTCCAAAAACTAACAAATTGGAATAGAATGTAAGGTTCAATTCTTTTTTATCCTGAACTATTCGTAAATGATATAATCAAGTCTACCTAACTAGACTTCGCCTGTACTAAAGATTTTAAAATGCATTATAAATAGTCTATAGTAACCTATTATGTGATGTTGTATATATAAGTGTATAAGATAGGAATTATATTAACCTACATTTGCCCAATGCCCATATGTGCGGAAAACACCATAGGATGGTTTTTAATTTGTATTATTTAGTCGCGATATCAGGTGTTGAGATGAAAATATAGACAAAATAATCTAATAAATTACAAATCATTCGAATCCGTTGATCACTATATCGTTCATTACAAAAATTATCAGAAATAAATCGTAAAATGTAGACTTGCCCATTTCCTCAATTTTGCGCCTCGAGGGGTAAACTTCAGTCTGGAATACTCGTGGTTTTTTTTTATGGATTTTAGATTAAATAAAATGATTACAAGCTATTGTTATTTTATAATATTACGTAAATATAATGTCGAAAATATTATACAAATATTTTTGTGCATCGGTGTATCACAGAATTAAAAAATAAATGTATCACATAGAAATTCTAAAATGTATATTCACCAATATGCTAATGTGATAAACTTCGCATATTCGCTGCAAGTGACGGTTTTGTTTATCTAATCTGTAACTTCATTACAAATAATCACGGACAATTTTTTTAAAAATATAAATGTTTAGATATAAATTATAACAATTATATTTAGAAATGTCATAATAAATCAAATTAAATAGAAGAGATATTTCCTTTGTTTTTCCATTCATGTTATTGTATCATTGCTTTTATTTTTTGTATTTTGTACCAAAAATAAAATTATGCTTTAAAAAAAATGTATTTTTGACAGTTTTTATTTTTTGTAGAGTTAGTAATAAAACTAGATATTAGAGAATTTCATAAGCTATTCAAAATAGTGCAGGTTATCGACGTAACATTCATAGTTTTTCTAAAATAAGCATTTTACTATGTGCCCGTATTTACACCATTTGTTTAAAATATCGCTTGGCGTCGTAAAGGCATATCTTTAACCTATTCCTATACTATGTCTTCTCTACCCTTTCAGGAAGGGCCTGGCAGCTAGGTTCTTTCCACATAAAATGTAATATCCTAAAGTCTAGTCATTAAAAAATAAATAATCTCAAACATAAATTTTAGCATTGTGTTTTTATATGGCTTTGCATCACTTTTAATGTGGAGATGTTTAATTGATATGCTTTTTTTCTGTTAGATTGATGCAGATATGCGACCGACTGCCATGGGTCCACCCCCTACATCACATTTCCACGTACTCTCCGACACACCATCCGGCCTTCAACCGGTGAATCCACAGAGATCTGCACCACCTTCTCATGCGAGACCTGCAGGTTAATTTAAATAATTATCAAGTAGAAATAGAATTAATAATAAAAAACCACGTAAGTAATGTGTTATTTGCAAGAGATTTTGAGGTTATAAGTCAAACCCAAATTTATATCCACAGAGGGCCCGATAGTGCCTAAGACGGAAAGTGCGATCCCTAACGGTGTGGACGGCTCAGCGTCGGGGGGCATTCCAGGACCTGTACCCCCTTCTGTCACTCCCCCTGCCGTGGCTCCGGTTAATGCTTTATCACCGGCTCCCACTGCGATCAAGCAAGAACCCAATCCCACTGAACTTGGAACCAATTTCGGATTGAAGATCGACCAGTGAGTAAATTTTGATTCCATTGTAATTGATTGCCTAAAAAAAAAATATGCATTTAAAACAAATACAAATCAAACCTACATGTATTCATATTTTTTTGGTCTATATTTTATCACATCACTTTATCAAGTATTAATTATTTACTTCAACCTATTGGCAGAAAATATATATCCGAAATTTAAAAATCCTTAAAACAGTTTTAGAGGGCTGTTTAATGGTAAAAAAAGGGAGCAAAAATATTACCAGAACGCCTGCATCCCTAAAAGCTACTGTTGCTGAACATATTGATTTAAAAAAAAAAATACTGAATAAAGGAGGAAATGAGATTTGAATGTTAATATTTTTTTGTGGTTGGGCTCAGCAGTTAAAATTTATTACAAAATTAGGGTTTGGGACATATTTTTTATGATTTATTACTGTTGATTGTAAAGTAATTACCTATTTGATAAATGTGTTTTCGGATGTGAACATAACACAAATAAAAATTATTGTTTTACTTTTCATAGAAATGCAAAGTAAAAGTTTCCACTTTTAACTAGTTTTGCAAAAAATTTTATAAATTCGTTATATAATTTATATTTAATGTATTTTAATACGTTAAATAAATTCAAATATGCAAGAGTTGGAAATTATTCAAGATATTTTAGGTTATGTGAAATACATTAGAATTTTCAAAGAAAAAAAATGAAATGTTATACTTATTGCATAAAAAAAATAATTTAATAAATATTCTGGAAAATTTTAATTTGTGAAGTATATAAATAATTTACGGATACAAGAACAAGAAATTTGACAGGTTTAATGGTTTCATTCATAATATTCCATGCGAGTGTTGGTTTCTTCAGGTATGGACGTGGTCGCCGCAATGTAGCTACCGGGGCGGCAACCCGTGAATGGACTGAACAAGAGACCTTGCTCTTGCTAGAAGCACTCGAGATGTACAGGTACGCCATAATAATTACTATCATGTCTTTACTTTTAACCAACATACATAAAACCACTTTATCCAGAAAATAGAAACTGTCAAAACAAAAGAAAATGTAAAATTTAGAAAAAATAAAATTAAATAATAATTAAATTAAGTTACTTATTTGCAGACAGCACTATTAAGTTACTTATTTGCAAACATAACATAAACTATATAACAGTTCCTGCTGATATCAGAACATATGTGTTTTTTTTAGTTACAAATTTTTAATGTTCTGTTTGTAAAGTAATAAAAAGTGTGCTGTTTTTACTAAGTCACTTTGTTGTTTGTTTGTTGGCTGAGTGCTAATAGAATACTTACGGAGGACAAAAGCGATTGGGGAAAATTAGGTAAGTTCTGCATCCAGCAGTGAATTCATAAGACAACCAAAGAGATAAAGGATGGTTTCATTGATCATTTCATTCTCCACAGCTTATCCAATTAATTATTCTTTGTATAGAGACGATTGGAACCGCGTATGTCAGCATGTGGGTTCAAGAACCCAGGATGAGTGCATTCTCCACTTCCTGCGGTTGCCGATTGAAGATCCTTACCTGGAGGATGGGGGTAGTGGTGAGCCATATTTACTCTTCACTTATTATTTAATATTCTAAATGGACTTTATGACTGTCCATGATGCAGTAAAATGTAAACTTCAACGGAAACCTAAATCTAGGATGTTACGCAATGAAACTATCTTGTATAAAGATTCGTGTTCCCGTTAAGGGCCAGACCCTTTTCAGTGATGCCTTTCTATATAACTTTATAATTTAAATTTTTATTTATTTATATTACTTTTTAATTTAGATATACACTGCATCCCAAGACCATTTCCGATCAAAAAATCCTGCTAATTGGTTGTGCGTTTTCACATATTAATTGTGAAGACAATATAATAACAAAATTCATCCTGGTTTTGCATTTTTTTAAATAATTTCTTAATTATAATAGGGAGCACATAATATTCCTCTCTGTACGTAAAACACACGGACCACACGTTGCCGCCGTTCGTCGAAGATCGTTAACCAAACTAAATATTGCTCGCGGGGCTGCCACCCATTTTTTAGTTTTCATATTATTGACATATAATTAGTACCAAACTATGAAAATGTTTGTTTTTTATATTTAATATTATATTGACATAGCTTTTGTAATCTATCAAAAACACTTTCAATTCACTCGCGCACTTTTCAAATAACCAAACGTCAATACCATCCTAAAATTAAAAAAAATCGACGATTATTCTGTGCCTTTCATGGATTCAGGTATACGCTACATGCTGCCCTTTTAAATATTAATAGAAATATATTAATATTTAAAAGCACATATCAGCGATATAAAGCACGGTAAATTGATTTTATTAAATTGCACAAAACACATTTACTGCAGTTTGCTGTTTACACAATTGAAACAATGGTACAGATTTAATTTCCTCCCTATGGGTTGGCAGCTTACAGTACAGAAGTTAGTGTTGAGATTAACATACAAAGAGTCGGTTAGGCAAATTGACTAGGTTACTAATAATTTAGTTTGGAATATCGATTAAAAAGAATAAAGACTGTCATAATTGACTATGTAACGTTATCCAGGCGGAGTACTTGGTCCACTGGCATACCAAGCGGTTCCCTTCAGCAAGGCTGGCAACCCCGTCATGAGCACGGTGGCATTCCTCGCATCCGTAGTTGATCCAAGAGTTGCATCTAAAGCCGTTTCAGCCGCCATGGAAGAATTTGCTTCAATCAAGGTAACATCTTCCTCATGAATGCTTTTCATAATACATTCTTTCAACTATCCTAATATTAAATAATTCTCTCTTAAAACAACTATAATTAAAATAACTATAAGCAATCTATGATACGGATTTTGAAAAAAAACTCATCAATTAAATTAACACCCTGTATTCATTGGTTTAAAAAATATCCAATCGTTTACTAGAGGCTCGCTGCCATCTAGTGGCTGAAAAGAATGCATTTCATTCGTTGGTATTTAAAGCAAAACCTGCCATATTGAAATAGATGCGGTGAATGGTTAACAATGAGATCCAAGGTTCATTTTCTGGTGTGTTAGTTTTTTGTATTTATGGTTTATTCTGTGTGGTTTCAATTTTATATTTGGTCATATATTCAAGAACTTCTCTGTGGTAGTTACTCAGTACTAAATTGAATTACTGCCGCCAGGACGAGGTTCCCGCATCGATGTTGGAGGCGCATGCAAAGGCAGCCACTCGAGACGGAACAGCTGCTGCGCTGGCGGCCAGTGGGATAGCGGGGACTATTCCTGAAACTGAATCAGGTTAGTTTTTAAATAGAGAATTTCTCCTTTGAACTGAAAGTTTGTTTTTCAACTGTCTACCCATGAATGCTAGAAATATTAAAAATGAACTTAGGCAGCCATCGTCACTTGTGACCATTATGCGAAAAGAGGTTAATTGCATTTGAGTACCAGCATAACAAAATCCTATTACACTAGAATAATTCGACATTCGATTTGGAAATTGTGGTCATACCAGCTTAATTGTTTTATACATTAATTTTCTAATTACCTGATAAGAATCCATTTCTAATAACCTGATAAGAACGATATTCATCATTCTCCATCAGAAAAGAAAGAAATCGATGCTTCAAAAGCAGCGGATTCAATGGAAGTGGACCCTCCAGCTGAAAGTCCCGAAGCCAAGAAGGAACCCTCTTTAACTGGTGCAGCCGAGGATCAGATCAAGGATCAGCCCGCTTCACCCCTCAAATCTGAAGAAGACAGCAAGGGAGAGCCGATGAGTGAAATCGAAGGTGAGTAAATAGCAGACCAGTATAAGGTTATATACAATAAATGAATGTGGAACTTTGTGCAGATTAAAATAAACCAGAAAGCCTGTCATATCTGATGTCAAGTTATTCTTGGGTTGGTATTCAATAAAATACATATTTTGAACCGGGCGCAAATTTTGTGATTTCATTTCATTCGTTCAGTTTAATATTACTTAAAGTCATTTCATATTGATGATTATTGAAGCTGTATTCCAACACGTTAGAGCTCAGCGACTGACGTGAAAAAGTTTAGTTCAATGCAAGGTTTTTAGATGGATCTTAAATTCCAGTGGAAGGTGGTATTCAAGGCGCAGCTGCCGCAGCACTGGCAGCGGCCGCAGTGAAAGCAAAGCACTTGGCGGCCGTTGAGGAGAGGAAGATCAAGTCACTTGTGGCCCTTCTAGTAGAGACACAGATGAAGAAGTTGGAGATAAAGCTAAGGCACTTCGAAGAGCTCGAGGCGACGATGGAAAGGGAAAGGGAAGGATTGGAGTACCAACGCCAACAGCTCATCACCGAGAGGCAACAGTTTCATCTCGAACAGTTGAAGGTGAGAATATGATTTGTGTCTGTTTATTGGTAATTCTATTTATATTTTAATGACATTTGGGTTAACGGCCATTCTGCTATATCAGACTTAATCAGACCCAGATGTTTTTGCTTGGAGTAACCATCATAAGGGGTAAAATTTAATCACAAGATAATTTAGTTTTATGAATTAGATGTAGAGTTATTTTTATCAGGGCTACCACTTTCTTACGAGAGAAAGAAATTAGTTCGTGGCTGTTACACAATCAGAATTCAATATAGTGAAATTCAATAAACTCTTCTGAATGTTTTACGAAAGCAGACATCATGCATTAGAAAGTAAACTCTAGTTTGCTTCCTTATCTATATATAAATATTTTATTTTAGATATTTTAGGCATGTTGATAACTCCACAAGCTCGGAGTGAGCCACATGTCATGTTGCATATATTCAAACTGATTTGCGGCCGAATAGATTACCGAAAACTGTTATTTTTAGGCTGCAGAGTTCCGTGCACGCCAGCAAGCGCATCACCGTCTGCAGCAACAGCAGCAGCCTCCAGTGGGAGGCGCAGCCGGAATCCCTCCCTCGGCGACCCCAGGAGTCGCTCCTGGGGGCACAGAAGCAAGTGTCACAACCACGGGACCGCCTAGTGAACACACATCAGCCGCCAGTACTCCAGCCGTGCTGACTTAAGTGTAGCTCGAATACTTGAGATATTCGGTTGTTTAGAATAGCTATTTTCTGAAGTTTTATCAGACTGATTTTTTTATGGTTTTGATTATGCCGGCTGTGTAATTAATTGGTAGCTGCGTTTACTTCATGGGCATTTGTTCAAGTAAAATACACTTCTACATTATGTGACTATTCACTGTCGAGATAATCATTGCAAATATAATCAACAACACACTTTAGTATAGGAATATAAGAATATAAATTTTAATGGCAACTTTTTTTAATGTGCTTGACTAAAATCTGACAATCATTCACCGGAAGATGTCGCAGGCCTTTTTTCTTTTTTTGTGCTGTGTTTATTTTCACTATCCACTATAATATAATTTATTAAGCATCGCGCATAAAAAAATATAAAATATAAATTGGGCAAAAACGTTTAATTGTTAAATATTCACATGCAATGTTTATTGTCCATTGAATGGCAGTATTAGGCAGCAGAATGGTGGAAGCCCCATTCTGGTGCAATGGTGGTGGCACCATTCTGCATTTTAAACCTGCATTCAAAATTAGGATGCCATTAATATGAGTGTCTTTGATACCGTTTGAATCTGTTTCTGATCATTCTCTTAATTTCTGTTTAATCAACTTATAAGATAAAAGAAAAATGTGTTCTTTTCCAAAACCTACCTGAAGTATATTGATGACATGTTTTTTATGACATCTGGTTTCATAATCCACAGCCTGAAATGACAGTATCATAGGCGACAAAAGATGATATGGTAACGTCGTCTTGACTCTTTTTCGCTCTCTCCATACAAGTCAAGAGTTTGCTTCTCGATCTAAATTGTATACTTGCACAAGAGATGAAGAGTTTTAACTTGATCGACGTAGTTATCATATAATGGATAAATCCCGACTACGGAGATCATCACACATACTGTCTTCACGGCAGAATTCATAGGAATGAAGGTTATAATTATCCCTGCCCTTAAGGCGAGGATAATTATAACCTCCAAGACATTGTGATAATATATCCATTATACACAATGTTATAATCCATAAATTACATTCTAACTAACGATAATGAAAGCCTATGATAATAATAGGACTAACGATAGTGAAAGCTTAAACAAAAATCGCAAAATTTTATCAATCTTAATTTAGTCTAATTTTAAAAAGTTTCGTTCGCTATTATTTCCTTAATAAAGTGTACTTACCTACAAATTTAAAGCAATAGGTCGTTTATTTTATTATAATTACAAAAACAATGCCGCACTATTGCATTACCTGTCTTTATCTAAAACTGTAAGTATAACTTTACATTATCGATTATGAATTTAAGACATACAACATGGTAATGAAAAAAAATAATGCTATCGCGTTGAGTATTAAAGTAGACATTAGTCTAGTTTGAACCATTTTGATTAATGCCAAAGAACAGAGTATCAAGGCATTTTTTAGCATCAACTCAATGCATAATTTTATTCAGGACGATGTGTAATCTGAAAGATATTTTCTCATTAGATTGACAGTTATACTTCTTTTCATTAAAAATCATTGGCACATCTGGTTCTAAGGCTAAAATATTCTGTGCCAGACATGCACTTTTGACTATTTTTTGCGATTATTTAATAAAATATGTTATTATAAAGAAATATGAATAATTTATGCATAGGTTAAAAAATTAACTTATTTAGTATCTGATTGTATTACTACGTAGATATTAATATGTTGATATTTGACAAATTAATGTAATTTTACTGTAATATTTATCACTAAGAAAAACAAGGATTATGTTTATTACTCGGATCAGTAATATTGGTGTAAAGTAATTTTAGATTAAATTTAATAAATGATTCATATTGGTTCGGTGTATATCTTAACTGTTCTCTATATATAGAGGTACCTGTTATCAAATTTCAGTACTTCTGTCAAGATTGTCGCCTCATAAAACAAATAACCAGTTCTTGCGGATCAGTCGGTCACCTCGCAATCTTTTATTTCGTCCTACACGGTCAGTCAATAATAAGCATTATACTATTATTTAGCGGCCTGAAAAAAACATCCGTAGATTGCCCAGGTCGCTAAACAGCGGCCTAAGTTCCATCCATTTGCTTTTTGTTTTTTGTTTTAAATGTTGGTAGTATCGATCTTTTTGTTTCTAATCCTATGATAATCTCTGTTAAATTTTACACCTGATTTTAGGAGCAAAAACTTTTAAATGTCAAAATAATTCTCAAACATCTCCCGTTAGTCCTGTATGATAGGCCCAGAACCGGCCTGCGGCATAGCTAAAAGCACCACCAGTAGACTGCTAAAAACTTGGGCTTGGAAGCAAAGCCAAAAATACTGGCAAGAACTGCCTGGACAAAAGCAAGCCAAAGAACTCATAGTAGGATTCTCGCAAAAAAGACTCTCGGAGCTATTGAAGTTAAGCCGGAATCAACTAAGGATCTTAACCAGAGCCTTAACAGGCCACTGCAAGCTGAATAAACATCTGCACACATTAAACCTATCGACCGTTGACAGGTGCAGATTCTGCCAAGAGAGCCAGAAACTCCTTTACACATACTGGGGAATTGCGGGCCCCTCATTCACAAAAGGAACCAGCTGCTAGGCAACTATCTCCTCAAGCCAGAGGAGATTAGAATCATCGCACCCAAAAAGATACTTAACTTCATCTACAGTACGGGACTCGAGGGCGAACTTTAAGTGGATTTTAATGTACAATAGTTCTGGAAAGGACGCGGTACACGGGGCGCAAACCCCCCACATCCACTAACATACATACATACATAGTCCTGTATACGAAAATGGCCGTTTGCCGGATGTCGTGTTTTGTTTTGGTCTGTGTTTACAAATGTTTTTTAGCATTTAGAAGTAATCACAAGCTATTATTTTTTTATAATATTACATAACTATAATGTTTTAAGTGTTTTTGTGTATAAAAGTGTCAGAGCAGTGAAAATTAAATATGTTGTTTGTGACTAACCCCCCCTCCGCTGAGCCAGCCGCCACAAGGTAAGTAAGAACATTTAGATAATTTGTATCTTTTATTACATTTATATTTAAAAACAATTGAATATAGTATTCCATATGAAATTTTATTGCGAATAACGTGTATTCTGAAATGTATATACTCCAAGATGTTGATGTCGTAAATTTGGCATTTCAGAACAGTTGTCGCTTTGTTTATCTGTTTTAAGGGACCGTCAACAAACACAATCAACATTTTTTTTAAATATATTTTCTAACATCTTTCTAAATGATTTCATTTAGAAATATCATTGTTTATGTTGCAACATAAATAGAAGAAATATTCCGTTTATTACTTTACGGAAAAAAAAATTTGAACATTATGTAATTTGACACTTTAGTTTTTCTTTTATATTTTAAAAACTATACATAATTTTAGTGAAAAAAAATAAATCAGTAGAAGAATAACTTATAAAGCGACAATTAAAATAAATATGTAATTAAAACAATTTAAAATAAAAAATACGGCACCGGTGACGATTTCCGTTATGTATCTATGGATACTCGTATATATATTTTTTTAAATTTTCTTTTCATGGTAAAAAAGATATTTTACTTATAAATAGTTTTATATGATATCCTGGGAACATAAGTAAAAATTAATATTTTACACAAAAATATATTTTTTCAAGTTACTCTCTCATTATTGTTTGGACAAGATGCCAAGGACGCATAGCATGCATAATATGAATTTTAATGGTAGGTAAAAGACTTATGTTATTATGAAAACACAGAGTATATATATAACATTTTTTTATTTATTAATAACAAGAAAGTTTATATTTATAATATAATATTGAAAACACTGAACAACGACGGTGAACAAGGTACACTGAGATTTGGAAAAAATATCTAATAACACCTATTAAAAACAGCGTGAAATGGTTAAAAAGTGCTACATAAAATATTAAACATATTTTATTTTGGTATCTGGAATGGATTAACAATAGAATATTAACATGAAAACCATAGCATTGTGATCTAACCGTAATTATTCACTTAAATTAATTTTTAGGTAAATAGACTAATCAGTTTCAAATATCATTTATGTCATATCGATTCTATAGGTGGCTTTTGAGTGTTGTGAATTTCCATATCACCAATAAAACACACAAAGAAACAGGTAATGCTTCAAATTGCATCAAATGACCGGATAAGCAGATAAATATTCCAAATACAAGATTGAGTTTTTTTGACAATTATAAATGAAATATCGCAGCTATATAATTTTGTCTTATGTAATTATATTTTTATTGGATATTGCAAAGTTTTGTAGTTTCCTTCTCCTAACTCTTACATCTTACGCAAATTTAAATCCTTTACTGAGTTTATTTATGTATTATACCATTTCCCTCGCCACACCAGAAAGTCTACAAATAAAATACATTTTAATACCAACCAACTTCTATTTTTTATATTTTATTTTTAAACATACTTTTTTTCTTATGTTATGTAAACGGCAAAGTAACCATGGTTATGTAAACCATATAGTAACAATATGTTGCCAAATATATTGTAACTAATGTAACTGTTGAAAAAATCCAAACTTTGTATTTAATCAAAAGTATAGTTGTGGACTTGATGCGTTGCACCTACCTACCCGAGAATTTTACCAATGTGAATATGTTCAGATTATTCCTTCCATTCATTTTCGTATGGTAAATCGATATATTTTCGAGCCACCAATGGGCTAGCCAAAACCAAAACCACAACTACCGAGAGTGAATCACAGCCGTTTAAGGTGCATCCAAACTCGCGGGCTTTGATTCAAGAAAGTTGACGAACCATTTTACTAAACCTACTTTCAAAATTAATAAAAAAATAGTTTCAAAACAAACGTAACCAGTGGTATGTTTAATCCTAAGACACTAGTATTTTTAACGCAAAGTAAAAAATAAAGATAAATTTAAACAACATTAAGATGGCCTATTGGATGGATTATTGGCATTCGAATATTTTTTTAAATGTAAATTATTGAATAAATAAAGATGATTATAAAATAATGTTTATTGTTAACTTCTTTGTTGGTTGGTATTTAATAATAGTCTTTCAATATAAAGTAGCTTGATCCAAATTCAAAATAACTGATTTGTATAATTGTAACTAGCAATCTAGTTACCAATATAAATTACCTTAGTTTTGCTGCGACATCATATTCAATTCGCAAAACAGGTTGGCCACTATTACCAGTTCACAGATCTACAAGTTTATAACAATAGATTTAACAATATTATTTTGTATATTTTGGCTCCTTAGGTTGGCAAAAATGACCGAATATAATAGTTTATTATTTTGATTTAGTTTCAGCAGGTTTCAGGATGTTTAATTAATATTTTTATTATTTTAATGGACAAAATGCGTGTCCATGCTTTGATCTCATCTCAACGCTTAAATACATGATTAATTAAGTAAATTGAATTAATGGTTTTTTTTATCCTATACATAATAAAAGCCCTACAAAATCAATAAACCTTATGAGTATAGTAAATTAAACTTATTATAATAACATTAAAATATCACTTTTGTCATATAAAAGGTTTCAATTAATATACAAACGCATTTAATTAAAATCACATTCAATATATTCTCAAATTCGGAGTGGCTAATGCTATGTTACAAACATGATGATTGCAAAACCCCGCCTCGGACCACTTTTTCAAAATCGTATTTATGACGGATTCTTTTTTCTATGGTAAGACAAATTGTTTTGCAATCAGCTGTGATTTTTGAGTTGTTACCGTGGACTAAATGTAAAGTGAAAATCTCTAAAGTATGTCATGTCATGAGAATGTCATGGGAATGGAAATAAAATAAATACAGAAACTACATAAAATAAAAAATTACATGCATTTAAAAAAATAAAGGTTACTTCATAAATGCATTCAGTCATGCTGTTCACTTATATACAAGATTTTTTAATAAATGAGATTTTACCTCCTACAATTACATATGTATATATATATTTCAAAATGTAAGATAAGTACAAAAGCTTCGCTCTTATATAAGCATTTGGATAGAGGCCATTTTGATCATGCAATACGAATTTGATACATCCCCTATAAAGATGGGAAATTATGTCGCACCAACACTTCCTGGTTCATTTTAAATAAGAACATTTTACTTATTGCAGCATTCGTTAGGGAGACCAACGGTCGTTTTATCATAACACTGGTAATAAAATTATCACTGAAACTTCACAACAATTTTTGCAGACACAACCAAATGTTCAGTTTGTAATTTAAAGCTAGAATCAGCAATCATGGATTGAAAGCACAGATGAAGATTCATGACAATGATGATGCTGAGAATTTGGCCATTATAAATGGGCACTGCACTAAATTAGAAGGCGCCATTGATTAAATAGTGGTTTTTTGAATTATATAACTCCTAAAAAGAATTTGACAACCAACCCTTTAGTATCTAAAACACGGTGCATATGTCGCACCAAGTCTCAAACATTGTAATTTACTGAAAAAAGCACACAGTTTTATAATTTTAATGACATATGGCAATATTTTGTAAGTTTGATATAGTATAACTGCAAATCAATGAAGTAGATAAGCGCCATCTATGAATGGGCAAGATTATAGTTTCTAAACTGTTAAATCTGACTTCTATGAGGTTTGCAACTGGCCTTTTTAAAAAAAAAATATGATCTCGGCGCCATTTCTTGGGTACCTACTAATTGAATGAGGTTGAGATTTCTAAAAACCACTGTATCCGGCCATAAAACACATTCCCCAAAATACAAATCGCAAAGAGTATCTGAAGACATTCAAAACGGAGGCTCTTTTTTTAATGCTCGCGAGTAAATTTACATCTCACAACTAATATTCAATTATTAAAAAAAAAATTGCTTTCAAGGTCAAGTTGCAATTAAGACTGAAAATCTGCATAATATCAAAATGTGGATACTCGATGAATGCCAAGAAGAGTTAACATTTTATAACTATCCATTTAAATAAAAAGATATTAAAGCAGAGTATTTCACCCATAACACGTTCCATCATTTTGATATGTACTTTCCGGGAATTTGAATTCCCGGAAAGAAAGAAGATTTAATTTCAATAATTGATTATTGAAATTTGGAGGAGGAGAAATGTCACCTCGATTATATCTGCTTACAAAGTAGTCGCCTCCTTTGTGAAGTACTGTTAGGAAATATGTTTGGTTTTGTGAGGGGTAAAATCTCCAAAACGACACACACACAGTCCTTAGATAGCACACACAGTTGGGTAATGGAAGTGGATATATCCCTAGGTTAGGTGAGGATTTCTTTTAACTGAAAATCCACTGTCCTGATACGGAAAGAAAGAAGTGTTTTCTGGTTAAAATGGCAATGCGATGCTGCAAAATAACACTGACCTCGGTTTACAAAAGGTTCTGGAAGTAAAGCCATCTACAGACGGAAAAATGTATGTAGCCAGTTAGGAGAGTCTCTCGAGTTATTATTATTAGTGGGCAAAATGCACTAAAAGACGCAAAGTGTAGATATTTCATTATAAAAAATGCAGTAACGATCCAATTAAATAACTTAAAAATACTTAAACAATAGTGGCATTAAGCATAAACGTAGTACACTGCTTAAAATTAAGTACACTGCTAAAAATAAGAGTGATAATCATAAGAAAATGCGTGGACTGTTACTTTAGCAGCAAACTAACGGGATTATGGATAAGGCAGCAGGTCCTTAAGAATATTAGGATAAAGTACATAAATAATTAGTCAGCATAAAAATAGCAACAACAAATGAATAGGTAAAAAAAATAATATTAGAGACAAGAGAAAAATAAAATTATTCAAATTTTTAGTATGATCCAAACTTTCATATTTTGTTGATTAATCTTAAATCTTAGGTGGATTAAAAATTAAATTTCCTCAATTGCAATCCCTATTAATGTTTGTTTTGAGTATTTCCCTCTCTTTCACACTAGTTGCACCGTCGACGGCAATGAGGTTATGTCACCAAAAGATATACTCATCGTACACCGTTCCTAGCCTCCGACATGCCATTTTATTTGCAACTTTTGTTTATGATTTACTTTAAAAAAATTATATATTTTTTATTCATATGATTAACTAGCATTATATTTCAAAATGTCAAAAGAGGAAACCAATAAGAATTCTAAAATCAACGATAAAATAAAACATAATTAACAACATAAATTTTACTAACAAAACATAATTAATAACAAAGTTCCTGCTTTTAAAACAAAACATAATTAACAACACAAGTTCCTACTTGTAAAACAAAACATAATTAACAATATAAGTTCCTACTTGTAAATTAATCGTCAACGCAGCGTCGAAACTCTTAAATATTCTGGTGCTGATTGCATTTCATATTTTTTATAGGTGTTGTCAAAGATGTGTCACTGTCAAAAATGATAACTTTCATGCAAAGGTTTGGATTTAAATCTGATAATAATTATTATCTTTGTTTCATGATTATTGGATACAGATGTCGGCTAATATGTGAAGGTAGTGGTATTGGTAAGTGGAGCGGTACGTTATAGGAAGTGTAGGGTAAAACAGTATATTAACACCCCAATATACAATTTACATTAAAGTGTGGCGATGGTTCATGTGCAGCACAACTTTGCCCTGATTAGCACAGTATATGGAGAATCGATTTATAATCTTAAACCCAATCCAATTTCGATTCTCTTCAGAGTTCTATTTGCGAGAATTGTTGATCACCATGATTTGGGTGCTATCAACCCCGTCATCATGTCGAAGGAGTTTCCATCCGGTTGAACGCTGAACGACTTTCCAGCATCCGTCACCACCCGCAGGAAGCCGTGATTGTCGATACCCACTATTTTCACAGACACAGGTTCGCTAGTTCCCTCTCGTTGTACCTTGACTCGCTCGTCGCTGCGAAAGATAAAACCATGTTATGTATTGAAATTTAAATATTTCCAACAAAATTCAATAAAGTTGTACTTTTTGATGACACTATGTATGATAGTTGTTTTATATTTTAATAAAGCACATAATTACTCACCTGTGTAACCAGTATTTGTAGTAGAGTTGATAGAAATTTTTGAGATTTTCATCCTTCAACATTCCTAAGTAAATTTGTTCAAAAGTATTACAGAACCTGGCCAGGTACAACTCGAAAGATATTCTGCTTAGGTTAGTTCCAGTGTCGCGGTTGTGGAGGTCTATTACATCATTGATGCAAGTGGTCGGCGTTGAGTTATCCAGATTGACACCAACACCTGCAAATTTTATTATCGAGTATAAATGATAAGATAGCAGGAAACGTGAAAATTGTAATTTTGTTGATTTTAAATTTTCAATATATTTTTGTGTTCGTTAAAAAAGTTTTAGGGTTTGTCCTCAAAAATATTTGTGGATAATCGTCCCCGTACCCTCTACCCCGTATTCGCTAGTGTTAAGCTATAGTTCTCATAAAAAAATCTTGAGTATTGCATCCGAGAGTCGTTTTTCTTACATCTAGCTATAAAACATGTTTATATCAAAGTGGTCTTAAAATTGAGTAAAAAAGTATATTATTTTTCGCCAGTGACAACTCTTTCAAAATGTACTAGAGGAACTTGGCTGTAAGATCAATTTAAACTTAACACATTTAAGCATTAAGCATCTTTCACTAGAGAAGTTACTTCATAAAAATTCACCACTTCAAACGTGTCCTACAAACAGCAGTCCTAGGTATGCCTATAACATCTCAATGTCATCTCTAGTGAAACGTAACACCTCGATGCATTTAAGCCATTTTTTATTATGTGGCCGATGTAATATCATTGAATTTGTTAGAATTTAAGTGATCATTAGAGGAGCTATATTCCCATGGGATATTCAGCTCCACTTTCAAAACCTATAGATAAGGGTATATTCTTGATGGGTGTCATATGGAGTTGGTTAATTCTTAGTTGCACTTTTGAATGCTTTGTTGGCTAAAAAATCGTACTGTTTAAATGTGCAAAAAAACTGATACAACTTAATTCCTTACCAATATTAACTATAACTTCATTGCCATTACAACTAGCATTAGCGACAGCTCCACCGATCTTTACATCCCTTCTGAAGTAAACATCGTTAGGCCATTTTATCCTGTTAAAAAAAAAAAATACAATGTTTATGATTTCTCGTAAAACACGGTACTTATATACATAAATGTGCTGAATTTAGAAGCAGATGATACGAGCTCAGATATGGATTCCAAGTATGGAGTCCTTACTTTACCAAAGACATTGATTTTTTGGAGAGAGTTTAAAGGCGAGTAACCAAAATCCTACAAATTTTAAAAAATAGGCCTTAGGAGCGTTTAGAAATCTTGAAGCTCAGGTCACTCAAGGAAAAGTGAGAAAGAGGCGATTTAATTGAGACTTACAAAATATTTAATGACTACTATGATTACCCTCAAATGAAAAGTATGTTTACATTCAACAAGAAGGAGAACCTTCGTGGGCACTGTCTTAAATTAAACCGTACTTCATTATCCAAAAATCCAAGGAAGCACTTCTTGCCGAACCGAGTTGTTGGGTTGAGAAGCATGGAATCACCTGCCGTCAGAAGCTATTGCGTCTACTACAGTGAATATGTTCACAAATGATTTCGCAAAGTTTAGCATAGATACAGACACAATCAGCTATTAGTTGCCTGTCTGTAACTTAATAATAATATATTATTATTATTTTGCAATATTCTGCTAAGGAAATTTATGTGTAGAATATTATTGAAAAGATGTCCTCTATTTTCATACTATTATTATTTTACGTATTGATTACCATGCCACTTTTCCATTACTAGAAGAAGAGATATCACCCCATGATTGATTGCCTTCATCTGTATCAGCATATCACTCAAAGCTTGTCAATTGACCAATGCTTACCAATTGAGCAAAATCATTGATTTTGATGTCAAACCTGGACTTATTCAGTCATAATTAATGATGGTCAATTCTCAAAAATTTTAATCAGAAAAATACAACTACTAAATAATGAAATTAGGACAAAAAATATGACTGGAAAAATAAATTATAATACATACTTATAACGAAATTAAATCTAGCTTAAATATCTATAACACAATATAAAATTTAAAAAAAATAATAGTTAAATTCTATGTTATGATTTTGCAGATGTATTTTTCAAAGATGGGTTTTCTTTTGATATAATTAGCCTGCTGATGATTGTTATTTATTCTTCAATTAATGTCAGATAAGGGTAACGGCTTACCTTAAGTCAATACTTTGATAGCCTTCCTGAGATCGAATCGAATGAACGACGGCCAAAGCTGCCAAGTGCTGCATCCGAGAGGCCGTTCCAGCCGGACTGCCGATGGAACAGATCAGCTGCAGGGAGAGCATTGCACAGCCATTGGGGCTTAGCCACACATTGCCACTGCGACCAATGCCCTGATCGAAATAAACAGAAACATAAGTAAAGAATTATAACATTTCCTCTGGTTCAGTTGTTAATTCTTAATAGTCCCATTATTACACATATTTTAAAATACTTCAAACATGTCTACACCTCTTTTTCTACATTACGTATAACTTATGCACATATTGCCGCTTTACTATAAGCTATTACTTGTTTTTGCTTTTGATATTTAAATATAACTGACAACTTTTTTATTAATAATCATGTGTTATTTATAGTGTTAGTCCTGTGAAATTTTCTAGAATATGGTTTCAATACTAACTATACAAAGTGAAAAAAAAATAAAGTTGCTAGATTTTTTTATATTCAATAAAAGAAAATATGAAGCAATGACACCAGTTTTATTTTTTTTAATTATGTTCCTAGATATCATATAAAACATATGTTATATATAAAAGTAATATGTATTACAAATCACAGTTACAAATGCATATCCTATTAAAAATGCAAAGGGAGCGATTAGCACTGCTACATTTTGTGCCCTGCCTTCTTTACTAGACTATGTCTGTACTAAGGAAGGCAGTGTTGTATTGTGCTACAACTGAGATTGTCAAACCGTCAATTAAATAGACATCTGATTTCGGGCCAATATGTACCTAAATTAGGAAATCTTCATCTATATTATTATAAGCTATGTAGAAACTCATAAAAGATGCACAGCCCTTAAAACGTATGTCATAGTCCATAAAAAGATGAATAATTACGGCGAAAGTTAACATGTGTCACTCACTGCAGTCTGCATCCGAGGCACGATGAGAAAGCCATGCTGATATCGGACATCCTTGATGATGTGCTGACTGCTGGTAAGGACATCGCTGTAGAGCACCAGGCGACCAATGTCCACAGTAGAGAGCTTCTGCTTAAACAAATACAAATTTTCCTTTTTTTATGTATTTATATATACTTTATATAAAAAATATAAAAATGTGATGATCTATTTGTCAGCATGTTCCTCATTTACGGAAAAACATTTTTATAGGACCACTTTTTTTAAATATAATTCTGTATATTTTTAAGAGGTTTTAACTATAGTGGTATGTTATCTGGGGACCGAGCAGTAATGCTAAAAGTGAGTACAGTGGTGCCTCACACAACGAACTTAATTCGTTCCAGGAGCTAGTTCGTTATGCGAAAAGTTCGTTATGTGAAACGCGTTTTCCCATAACAATACATGTTAAAAAAAATAATTCGTTCTGTAGCATAAAATATGGTAAGATGACATAAAAAAGAAGAAGACATTTTAAGAAATAATCGAATCTTGCACATCTTCATCCATTTTCCGCTTTTTGGCCGATGGTGCAGTGAAAAACCTGTCCAAAGTCGTTTGTTTCTCTCTTTTCTTCAACATCTGCCGGAAATAACGGACAAGAGTATCGGAGTACAGGTCGTTGATCCTGTTTGCTTCAGCGGAATCCGGATAGTGGGCATTGGTAAACTCCTGAACTGCTTTCCATTTGACCAGGATGTTCTTGATGTCAGCAGTTGGAATTGGTTGATTGTTTGATTGTTGCTCCTCGTTATCAGATGACGCTTCCCTTTGAGCATTGTCCTGTTGTTGGGCCAGAAGTGTTTGGAGAAGTGTCACACTGTTTTACCCCACATTCACTCCTTCTAATTATTTCCTGTTTCATTTCAAGAGAAATCACCTTCCTGCTTTTTTTAGAACCCATCATATAAAAAAAATGTTGAGTTTATCTTAAAAGGACGACTGCCGTGATACGTGTGCGATTTAATTCGTAATGAAGAACGATTGCTGCGATACGTGCGTAAGTTAAGCGTACTACGCAGTGACTAACGAGTCTAACGACTGCCTGCGCGGGAGGATGCAATTAATCGGCAGTGATCGTGTGAAGTGGGCGACTTCGTTGTGTGAAGCGAAGTTCGTTGTATGAATCGTGAAATGAACGAAAAGGAAGTTCGTTGTGTGCAGCGTTCGCTGTGCGAGGCGTTCGTTATGCGAGGCACCACTGTAACTTCAGGCTATTTGATAAAAAAAAATGAGATGTCATACAAAAAACAAATAAAGATAACAAATATTTAGAGGATAAGTCATACAAAATGAGTTTTTACAGACTATGATTTAATTCATTATTATCTCTATGCGTGTCTGAGAGCTTAGAAATAAATTAATAAATACTGACTGATGAGCTATGCAATGCGGCGGGACCCTGGAAGTTGTATGTTGTTTCTGCAATCGACTATGCAACAAACAGGCATCACAGCCAAATTGAAACTGACGTAAATAATATTATAAATACAACCAAATAACATTGCTATCATGGTTCAGCAACAACAACTGTTGTGAAACTTTTGTATCTAAGTGACCCAACATTATTATTGTGTATCAGTTTGAAAAATATGAGTAACCAGGATGCAATCTTTGATCTGAGGTGGTTGGATAGTGTCTAGGGATATAAAACACCCGTAGATGACCTTGTCTCACCCTAATGCTTAAAGATTATGAAGATTTTATGACTAAATACAAAAATAACCAAAAATTTTATACCTAAAAAAACCCTAACAGAGATTAATTTATTTTTTCAATTCTATGAAACTCTGATAAACAAAACATTGTATAATATTTTCGATTTTATATTTATGTAATATATAAAAAAAATAGCTTGTAATCATTTTATTAACTCTAAAATCTACAATGAACACGGGTAATCCAAACAGACGTTCACTTGAGGTGAAAAATTGGAGAAATGAACGATATTGTGATGATAGGATTGGAATTTGATTATTTTGTCTATATTTTTATCTCAACAATCAAAATTAATAGATCAATTGAACATCAGTCATTTCAACATTTTTTATTCGTTTAAAGTTAGTAATAAAACCATATTATTGATAATTTCATAAGTTATATAAAATAGTGCAGGTTATCAATATAACAACTAAAATAAGCATTTCACTAAGTGTCAGTATTTAGGACATTTTTGAAAATTTCACTGGGCAGCATCGGTCCGGACACGTAAAGGCATCTCGGGCAATAGACAGGTTGACCCATCTCGTTGACGCATATCAAATCCAATCAGCCAATCGTCTCGGCCTATCCCTACAATTCCAAATAACCACCCTTCGTCAATATGAAGGGTGGTTATTTGGAATTGTATAACAAATAACAACCCTTCGTCAATATGAAGGGCTTGCGATGGCCTCGAACAAATCGTTACTTATAAAGAAACCAGACACGGGAAAAAACACAACCATAGACCAGTTATTAGTAGTTCTGGTCTGCGCTTTGGTTTATTATATAGACGAAACAAAAAATCTTTATAACTAATCCGTCATCCGTGGCCCTCATCTCCAGACTGCATCAAGGATTACCTAAATTAAATCTAAAATAAGTTTCATTTTTACAAATAAATTATTTTATTTTAAATAAAGTAAATAAGTAATAAAAATTGAAGAAAAAAATTTAGTTATTTTTTTAATTTTCTATAGTTTGAAAATACATATTTTTGAATTCAAGTTTTCCAAAATTTCCTCTGAATGTAGGGTAGATCTATACATAAATAGTTGAGTTGTTATGGCATAAGTAAATGAACCTAAAATTAGATAGTGTAAAAGTCTGCTTAACTTGTATGAAAAGTATGTGGACTGGGATGTATTAAATGTCAAGGAGAAACCCTCACATCAAAGTAATCCAATGTGGAGAAATGCTCAGGGCAGCCGTGTACCATGACAGGGAGCAAATTTGGGCATGCGGGTGCTGCGATGGCACCCTTGGAACAGTAGAACTCTATTTTGGTGGCGCCTGTAGAGAGAAACGGGTTGCCCTCCTCCGTCTTGCTCTCTTTACACAATCGTTCAATCAACGAAAGCTTGTGCTGTAACAAGTACATATAAAAAACTTCAAGTTGCATAATAATTGAATGTCAATTTTTCATACTAACCATAACATAAGTTATGCATTAAACTATGATAATCTGATTTTCAGTGAATTTGGTAATTGGTGGTTAAAAATCAACTAAGTGATAGTGGCCGAAAAACTGAGTTTTTATTTTGCCTTGATTATACAAATTACTGCGGAATAAATATTGAGTTTTAAAAAACAAAATAAGAGGGTCTTAATATGATTATATTATATATAATGGTATCAGAACTAGGGAAATCCCTATAGCACGGTGATTTATATACATATAACACAATGTTTGTATGTTTTTTTTCATAGCTTCTATGCACTTTGTAATTTTAATTTTATTTTAAGTTTAAAAGTAAGTGGATGTTTTGATAGTTCATTTACAGTACAACACATTTTTCATGTCTTTTTCAACTTTTTTTTTAAAATATTTTAAAAAAGGTGGCATAATTTATTTACACAAAGGTTTGCAATTACTACAATTATTTAAAAATCATTTAATCATTATCTCTAATCATTTATTATTTATAACTAACAAAGTAACTTTGAAATTTGAGAACCAAAGCCAAGTAATATACACAATTTTATTTTGGTTTAACAATTTAAGCAAGAATTATGTTATTTTGAAGCAGTGCATTGTCACATTTCCCGAGCCAAAAGTTGGTATTTTTTGACGACGACTTATAGATCTAGCTTCAGGTGAGCTAGAGCAGTCAAATATTCTTTATGGGCGGTGGGCTGGGTTAGTGTTGGATCCTGGAAATTAATTTACCAAGAAAACAAATCAAGTTATATGATTTTTGAATGTGGATTCAAATAGTAAATTTTAGTGATCGCTTGTAACAATTAATCTGTCAACACTGCACTGTCTATTTTTTTTAAACACTACCAGAATCTGATGGATGGAGCGAAAATAGATGGTTTCAACATATTCCTGAAAGCGAGTGAAGCTACAGGACAAATTTTACAAGAGAACAGAGGAAACAGCTCCTATGATCATTGGGTCTATTAATTGTGCATTAAACAGTTGAAAAACAGTTTAGTAAGCATAAAGATATAAAATATACAAATAAATAGGTATATCGAATATAAATTTTTGTAATAAATATATATTAATATTTTTAAATTATTTATTATACCGCTAATAATATGTAGGTTTATTTATATACACACGTTAAACACACACAAACATTTCAATGCCACACTATACAAATACTTCACACTACACACTGAATGCATATTACACATTATTTTATTAATTTGCTGTTTTCAAACATATTTAGATTTTTGTACATTTTTCTGACCATACAAATGTAGTACTAGAAAAGTATCTTCTTATATCTTCTTGTATCGCTGTTTTGTACGCTGATAAATAAATAAATAAGGTGTTTTTTATCCGTGGTGATAGAATTCCAAAATGGTTATATTACTAACTACGAACAAACCGTTCACAATAATCTATGAAATAAATAGTCAGCCTTAAAACAAAAATAGTGTAATTGGCTAACCAAAGGTTTAGTGTGACGAGAGCTTGCCAGCGTAATTGCTCAATATAGTATAGTTGCTGAATGCTCAATCCAATGAGATAATGGCTTCCTAATATTTAGATTCAATTAGTTTTGGTGAGTACGATATAGCATTTTTTGAGTATTATGATACGAAAAAATGTTAAATTGCAAAAAGGCGCAAAAGTACAGCCACAGATTTACAGAAGCAATTGAGCAAAAATTAAAAAAAATAGTTTAAGGCGATCACTGACATTATTTTTGATTGAATTCAATTCAATAATGGCTAAATATTTCTAAAAGTAGAGTATTGATACCTTCTTCCAGAAAACATATCTAAACTCATGTAAAAAAACCTTGTATTTATTCATTTCCGAAACAAAATCTGTGTAATATGCGCAAGATAAATATTTTGAAAATTTCTGCGAAAGACCTAAAACGTCTCCCACCCCATTAAAACAATAAAAGTTCACAACCAGACGAAAACAGTTTCTATCTCCAATATTTAAAACGGTAACATTCAGGCGTTGACTATACCAATGGTGGATGTTTGCGTCAGTGATCCCCTTAGATACTGAAAACACTCGTATGATTATCTCACCGCAGTACATCACGAGGAAGACGAAAGGGTCTCTCCTTGCGACGGGTGAGTTTCTTCATCGTCACACCACCAGTCGGCCGCCCAACCGGTATTAGCCTTACCACAATAAATGATGAGTCAAAAAGTGAGACTATTATGAATTTTATTTACAGAAGAAACACCATTATCAATATTAAAAAGTAAAGCCAAGATAGGGTAAATTTGAATTTATATCTTATCTTAAGTTTGTGGTGTGCACCAATATGTTTTACCAACATTACTGTAGCTATTTTCCTTTGAATAATTATTTTTTTAAAATTCAGATGAAACTGGTTTAAAAAACCACATGAGAAGGTTATTGTCACGTGTCATGGCATGGAATCATAATTGCCAAAATATATAGATTTAAATATTAGGGTATGTAAGATACTTTCTACATTAATTTTAAATTTTAATAAAATTGATAAGGCCCAACATATTTAAGTATCGCTTAGGTCTTAGTCTCAAACAAAATATATAAATATAATACTTTTACATTAATTGCTCCTTTTTAGCTTCTATACAAACATTTATTGGAGCGAAGCTCCCATGTGGTGACTCAGATGTCACTCTGTTCACGGAGTAAGGCTCTAGAACTACAAGACCGATGTTGATAATTATTTTTTTAAAATGACCATGACAATGTCTTCTGTGCATAGATACCAAAAAACATATACATTTGATTGCGCAAAGAATTATAAAAAATTAAATGGTAATCCCTATGGAGAAATACATTTATATACTAAACTCCGCTCCAATGTATGCCGCAGCGAAGCAAAGCGGCGCCCTAGTGTATAAGAAGCTACTATCACCGTTCTTTGCATGTCTGTCTGTCGGTCCATTGCAACTTTCAACTCGGAAAGTACAAATGCGAAAGAGTTGAATTTTAGTGTGTAGATTGGTACTCTTGAAAAATAACCATAGCTGTATAGATCACATCGGAATTAGGTTAAATAATATAGATATATGACATTAGTTAACAAAATGTTAGTACTAATAAATGAAACATTGACAGTTCGATGGAAAGTGCAAACACCATATTCAAATTTCAAAAATATGACAGCACAGCTGTTGGAAACTCGAGGATGTATTAATTATTTCTGACCAGTTAAAATTAATACAAAGTCATCTATGTATACAAATGAATGTTCAGTGCCACATTATAATTATTATAAAATTAGTATTAAATTTAAATTTTATATCAATGTTGTTTTTTTATGTTATATATGTTTTATATAAAATTATGACAATTTAAACAATGCCATACCATTGTGGTTTTTTTATTTTAATCTACTTACACTTTAGAAATAATCCACTGTCGCCATCCAAAACGCAAATAGAACTGGTTAAAAGTGCCGCATGCACAAGTAGAGATTGGAAATGAAGCAACCCATCACAAGTTGGTACCACAGGCGCAAGTAGTCTGGGTGGGAGATGTCTTTAATGACACCTATAGGACCTAGCTATAAGATGTAAGGTTTTGGTTAAATAATTTACTTAATTCATTAATGTCAGTTTAGTTAGAACTCTAAACGCTGATTTGAACCCTGGCGAGTTGAGATTGCCTCTAAATCTTACTGAATGTTTGATCACTTGAAGTATCGAAGAGAACTTAATCAATGGGTAACTGTCATTTTTATTACATACATACATAAAAAAAAAGTTTTTCAAGAAAAGGTAAGAATCTGCAAATATACCTGCAATCACAAAGAATTAAATATGAAAAGCACTGTTTATTGGGGTGTTAATTGATTGAACAAACGTGAAAAGAACAAAAATTGTTCCACAAATGCTTAACTTTACAAATTCGTTCTTGCTTATTCCATAAGATTACATTGTTAAAAGAAAATAAGTTCACAACTCACCACATGGTTACCCAGAAAGTATCCCTTAGTGTACTCGACAGTGTCAGAGGAGGTTTTGCCGTCAGCCAAATGAAGACCAAATGTTCCACCGAGTACCCTTTTTAAAATGCCAAGCCGAGCTTCGTTTGACTGCTCTCCATCCTCGGGAAGATAATCCAATGGGTTTGTGTCCAAGTGAATCTATAATGAGAAGTAATTAGATTACACATACATACTGCGGAAGTCTCTTACTCTCTTTATATGCTTTCACTCCCCATCCGAAAATAGGACCTTCACAGTGCTATGTCATGCTATCTTTAAGCCACACTTGTCGAAAAAAATCTTAATCTCTTAATCAATAGCTTTGCTTGATGGTTCCAGTCCAGCACTCATCAGGTTATTTGTAGGCTAACATCTTAGGATTTTTTTTTTTTTTTTTAGTTATACCTAGTCTAGTTTCCTGCCAAACTGCTTGGGCGGAAAATCCCAAAAAACAAATTGAGAAATTTATATATTTCATTATTAAAATCTAATCCCGCCCCCCCCCCCTCTTAAATTATCAGGTTTTATGTATGTATATTAAAAGTATCTTACGGGCCCTTACATCTATAAAATTTTAAAAAAGAGTTAGCGTCAAAATACTTTTAAGATTTATATAATATGAGTTGGTTTTATAGCATACGATTATATTTCTTAAATTTGACATCAATAACTGAAAATGTTATTACAGTTTTTGCAGCCAACTAACAATATTAGCATACTTCAAGGTAGAATGTTGATGCTTTAAAGAATTTATTGGCCACTAACTCCAAAATACATAATAAAGTTTAATTAAAAGAATAACGCTACAGAGATGCGAAAATTGTAATATTAAGTAATCTCATTGAAGTTAATTCTTTTAAAAATATACATTTAAATGCCTAATTTAAAAAAAATGTTTCATTAATCAAACCTGTGAGAACACCGTAATGCCCTTATTTTTGGAATCAGTAGCCTGTAAAAGCGAAGGAGTCCGCCATGTTTCCTCTGAAGCTAGAACTTCCACTTCGAGTTCGTGACCTTGGTGGCCATTATATTTTGAGGACCTGAGGTACGAGAGAAAAATATTTTGGTGAATATAAAGTGCAAGTTTACATATTTTACATCTAAGAAATCATAAAATCAGAAACTGTAACCACTCAATCGTCAAAAAGAAATGACACTCCTCAGATCTATTTTTGTACTTTAATTACTGTAGCTCAGTGCAATTAAAACTAAAAATAATCATTTACTGCATTGAAAATTGACTCATCTTAATATAGTTTTTATTCAATAAACATACCTCATCAAAGTTAGTGTTTTTTTAACAAAATAATATTTAAAATCGAGTATAATAGACCCAAACAAAGTTCATTAAAAACCAACCAGGCAAATCACAAACAAGGACATCTATTTATTTATTATATTAAATATACAATAGAGTAATATCTGAAGTTCTATCTTTCAATATCTGAAGTAAGATGCTGGACCAATAACAGAATGATTTAACTGCATGAGATTGGATTTGTAGAAGATAATTATGGTGCTTAATCAAAACGCTTACTGCTTATCGCTCTCTGTGGAAAACTGTTTTTTGGCCGGAGACGCTTGGTAGCAGAAAATGTGATGTTTCATTCGGACTGCGTGCCACTGTTCGTACGAAAATTGAACTATCTCATTTTCCCGGACCTGAAATAGTATGTTGTTAAGATAAAGCATCACTTTAAATGTACTCTGAATGTGGAAAAAAAATAATGGTGCATTTATCCCAGAGCAGTTCACGTTAGTTATTCTTATAGTTAGTTTTGTCATGGCACTTATACATGGTGTATTCAAAATCACTACTGTCCTTTCAGGCGGTTGATCTATACCAAAAATCAAACATTAATTAGCAAAATAAATATATTGGAAAAATGTTTTTGAAATAAATTTTACTTTACAAAAAATGAAAACAAATTTTACTAAATTTTAGAAAAACAAAAAAAAATATAGTGTATTGCGCTGCACATAATATTTGCCAGCGAAAAAAAATAATTATATATATCTTTTTTTAATATGGAACTTTTTTGTAAAATATATTTTTCCATTCGTGAAACCAGTTTAGCTGTGGATATCAACTCCCTAAATGGATAGTAGGGATTTTAAATACAACCTGTATAAGAACCTTCGCTCAGAATAAAAGTGGTGTCCTATTATTTAATAGTTATAAGGTAACATGGATTTTTTAAAACTGTCAGGAATAGGGCGATAAATTTTAGGTTATGGCCATGTTCGCGCAGTATGAAAATGCAAGCGAAATAAGGCACCCCCAGCAAAACCCCCCTTCTTTTATTCTATGAAATCGCCGGCTGAAAGCATTCGGCAATGAAATGACTGAAAATATCTGCGAAATAAATGCACCTGAATTACTGTTCGCGCAGTATGAAAATGCAAGCGAAATAAGGCACCCCCAGCCAAAACCCCCCTTCTTTATTCTATGAAATCAGCAGCTAAGAGCATTCGGCAACTAAATGACAACGCAGTATGAAAATACCTGCGAAATAAATTCACCTCTGAATTACTATGAAAACGATCAATACTCAATCTAATATCCCGCTAAAGTCGACAGCGCAACGGAGAAAGGCGAATGGAACGCCGGCGAAAAAACCGTTACAATTCAAATTTTTGGCCATAAAGGGCGACAGACCGCGCGGAAGGCGCGACGCCGGCCATCAAATTTCATGTCAATAAGCCGAATTTAGATTTCTTGAAAAACTCTGATAAATCAGGTTTGCAGAGTCAAAATCCTGGAAAAATAATAATTGCATGAGGAATCTAACTGATAGGCGAATTTTCATTGAAAACTAAAAATGTTTAAAATAGTCAATTTTTCCGGTGAATTCGGTACCACCGTATCCGAGCGGTTGAAAAATAATAGGCTTTGAAAAAGATCTAACAATAAATAAACTTTTTACAGTTGATTTAAGTTTTTGCGGCAAAACTTCAAAAAGTTTAAAGTTATCAATTATCTCATTAGATTCGTTAACGCCGCAGTCGATTAGGCAATTCGTTCCTAACCAGATAAAAATCGGACGACTTTGAAAAAACTTTGAAATTTTTTCAAAAATTAAATGACAGTCGAATTTTCATTGAAAACCAAAAATATTTAAAATAGTCAATTTTTCCGGTGGATTCGGTAGCAACGCATTTAGGCGAGTGGCAAATAACGAAACATGGAAAAGTTCTGACGGTAAATAAACGCAGTAAACTCTTGTTAAGATCGTGAAATTTAGGAGGCCAAACATTCCTAAAATTATAGATATTCACATACGTTCGAAATAAAGAAGCGATCTTCTTCGTCTCGCCTAAACGAAACATTTTTATAAATTAAAAATGATAGCATCTCGAATAATTTGAAAATAAATATTCGTCTGTAAGCGCCAAAAGCTGATGAAACATTTCACAGCCATAGTGTTTGAATAACTAATATTTGAAATCTTTTTGTGATCCAAAGACAATAGATTTTAGAATAAATAGTTATAGTGAGAAAAGACTCAATTTAAGTTTAAATGAAATAGGAGTGCTCGGACGGGACGCCTCAGCCGCTGATCTCGACAAGCGACTGCAAGCAGTAAGGTAGGACTAGATTTAACTGTGTTTAACCTGTCTCATTTGTGTCACGTCATTCATAATAACACACGGGGATTACACGCCTTTTCAAGGCTAGTTAAATTCAAGGAGGGGCTTGTGAGGATCTGTGTCCTTCCGTGATGAGCGGGTGATTGACCATATCAGCCGAAGAGCGTTGACATGTCAAAAAGCGTGGCTTAAATTCGGAATTCAGGTCGCAATCCCTGAACTGATACGAAGGTCTCACCAGGCTGCACCGAAGCACGTTGACTCCAAACTTGCAAAATTTTGAAAATTTAAATTTTTTGAAAAAGCATATTACACAACACAAACACTTTGAAAATTTCAATGTTTATTGTTATATGTGTTGTTACTAGGTGTTAGGGATGGAACCTACCAGAGTATGGCCGGCAGGTCCAACCGGCTAGAAGTCGCCGGGCCTTGGCCATCTCCGTCTTCATTCCTAACTGCCCATGAGTCACGAACAAGGAACCTCGTTCGTCTCTGAGGGACATCAAATATCAATCAAATCCTTTTATTTTAGATGCCCCCCACCTTCATATGCTGAAGTCAACCCAAGGTCCAGTGGGTATATGGCTCGATGAGGAGATTGAAGAAGCAGAGACTCTGACTATCTATTAATAATCTCTCATCCCTGAATATAATCGATAATGTTCTTTCATGTTTGAATTAAGTTAATAATATCATACACCTAAGGACTGGTCCTACCTTATAGCAATGCCATAGAATAAAGCTTGAACCCCAACCAGATGTGATTTACGACCACGATCTGGGAGTTGGAGAAATAACTCTAGTGGACCATGACCCGTAGGACAGATTCGTGATTACAAGCGACCTTGACTACTTAACGGGCGGTGCCCAAAAATTGTGTTGAATTAAACTGAACTGACCGGACTAACGAGATAAGATAGAACGGCGCGTTACAAGTAAAGTCTGTATTTGAATTGAATCTGGGACAAGTATACGGTAGCTGTCAGAACTTACCCGAGCTATATATCGCTCCCTGTACTCTCTGGTCGGTAGCGGATGTGGGCACGTGGTGTCCTTCTCTCCGCCCGACATAACGATGAAACCCGACACAAGTCGGTGAACCGGACACTGGTACATGAAACCTTGCTGTCCGCCCATGTAGTGTCATGGAATGTAATTGAAGGCTGGGCATGTCCATGTGGGCTGTGTTCCTTGGACCCCATTTGGGCTGTGTTCCCCGGACCCCATCTGGGCTGTGTTCCGCGGACCCCATGTGGGCTGTGTTCCTCGGACCCCATGTGGCACCCAGCGGGCAAGAAAGCCCTACCTATTAAACAAGAAAGGCCGAGGTATCGGAAGTGTGGAACATGAATCTCCCGCTTGCCGATCGGCAGGACGCAATTGAAAGATAGGCGTCTGGGAAAGTGGGGAGGGTACTACGGGCCCGCCTCACACCCTGTGGGCTGTGTTCCTTGGACCCCATCTGGGCTGTGTTCCTTGGACCCCATCTGGGCTGTGTTCCCCGAACCCATGTGGGCTGTGTTCCTTGGACCCCATGTGGGCTGTGTTCCTTGGACCCCATATGGGCCGTATTCCCCGAACCCATGTGGGCTGTATTCCCCGGACCCCATGTGGGCTGTGTTCCTTGGACCCCATGTGGGCTGTGTTCCTTGGACCCCATGTGGGCTGTGTTCCCCGGACCTATGAGGGCCGTGTGTGGGAGGCGGGTACTTCGGGCCCGCCTTACGCCCATTGTTTGAAATCCATGTGGTTCTATCCCGTGCAACACGGAAGTGATCGGTGTCAGGGCGGCCGACTGTATGTAAAGCTCCGACCGAGTCCAGAACGACCCTGGCCAACTGCAGTTTCAGCGGTCTATCAATGGGTACCAAGGTCCCTGACTACTCATCAAAGCTGATGCCTTATTGAAGCTCCCGGTCCGACCCCTTCTCTCCAGGTCTCCGTTATGGGTAACTACGTAACGGAATGAGTGGAACAATCGATTGTAAAGCTAAGTGGGGGTGGTCCAAACAACAACAAAACAGAAAAGGGTCAGTGGGCTACCCCCTTTAGTGTCCGACCACGCAATTGAGAAGGCAGATTGATCAACTCATTAATTATCGTCTCTTTTCGGGGGGGCAATAGTTAGTGAACCAACGAGCCGACTCTGGTGAGAGTTACTCGCCCTTCGAGGCCGCCATAAAATGGCAAAAGGCCGCCGTCATCCTTGCAAGGTGACGTAATCAATACCGGATCGAAATCCCCATAGGGGGAGGACGGTCGTACAATGCTCACAAGTGTATCTCATGCCAACTTGCAAAGTAGAAGCAAAAGATAAATAAATAGAGCCGGGGAGGGCAGCCGCACCACGGTAGTATCCCAAACCGGCTCGCCACGCAAACAAAAGTTGTGCGTTTGTTTTATGAAAATTAACTGGAGAGAGAGCATCCAATCCTGTTGAATACTTGATTGATGAAATTACGCTTTTCCGCTTAACGATTGCAGATCGATACAAGCATTAGTGTTAGCCGAGTTACTCGGTGGTTTGTCTTGATGCAAAGGGGCAGACCTAAATGTGTGGGACAGGGCCAATAACCCCTCACACGTTGGCATGCAGTCACTCAGTGAGGACACGTACAGGAGAGTTGTGGGATGGACTGGAAATTTAATAAAAAATTTTTTTGAACGCATATCATCCCTATGACAGTTGCCGTAATACTAGCTGGTTATTCCATAACTAAATAGCATGAGCCCATGACTGACTGTTACTCATTGAAAAATCGCGGTTACATTGACGTGTATCTTTGTAAGATTCTCCGATGATGCACTTCCATTAAGGTACAATTGAAGGGTAGGAAACTATGGTACGGTACAGTACATTTGTTATGGGAAGCCGGTAACGTCTATATTGCGGTATCCGAATAATTACGATATTGGCAATTTCAGTGACACCGGTCTTCTTTCGGTCGTCAAGTACGACACCCAGTCGCAAGGCCGTGGAGAAGGCAGCGAACATTGGTCCTTCGAGCCGGATCTAAGCCAACGAGCTTATCCGAAAACCCTGTCAATTGGTGGTTGGAAGGCTAGGAACGCGAAATGAGTGACAATGAAGACTACCAGGTCTGTGAGACCGAGTCGATTGAAGACGACCACGAAGTGCGTCGCAGAGCATTGCAAGCTCAATTGAAACAAGTAAGGCGAGCAATAGCCGAGAAGGTTATGTCGAAGACCCCCGCAAGACAAAAGAAGACCCCATTACCATGTCACCCATTGGAGCCGGCCAGTGAGGCCAGATTGAATGAAGCATCAACTGTTTTCAATAAGGGCTCAACCAAGAAAGCTGACGTTTGCACCAGAGACGGGCAAACAACCGCCGGACAAACAATTCTGGAAGATGTGCGCGATGCGCTGGAATTCCAAATTGCTTCAGCAGGTGAAACGACCACTGTGCTGAAGGTGCGTGAACGCACACCAACTGAACACTCGTCAGTCGAAGTCGGTGAACCACATGACAGTGAGTTCTACCGCCTAATAAGAGAACTAGAAGCTGTCATCAATGAGAGCGACACCACAGGACTAGAGGTAGTCGAAGTTTCAAAGGTTGCACCAGAAACTAATCAACAGATCGAGAAATCGCCGATCACAGTTGAACCTGACACCTCAAGCAGCCGCCAGAAGCGCAAGCTGAAGGGCTGGTCCGACGAGAACTCCAAAGGGAAAAGGAGCCGAAAGGTTCACAAAAGCGTACACCGCAGTGGACCACACCCTGTCGATTCGCCAAAGGCATGGTGGAAAAATATGATATTGGAAGTGAACGACAACCATGAATCAGTGACGGTGAAAAATTTGATTTTTCCCCGAAAACCCAACACGCCTCGAAGGCGTAGACTCCCCCTGAACGCGGTCGTCAACTCATATGAGTGTGATTACTGCTTGAAAAGGGGACACCCGACAGCCAAGTGTCGAAAATTGCTAAAAGGCACGGTGGCCGACAAACGCCGTTGGGCGTACAGAACAGGGGCTTGCTACAACTGTTTGCGTCAGGGGCACACAGCCCGGCAGTGCAAACAGGTGCCAACTGGAGTATCAAAGTACCACGCCATGCACAATAAACCACTCCACCCACAGAGGCAGCAACAGCAACCCAAGAACAAGCTTAGGCCGAAGCACGCGAGGCCGAGAGCTACGAAATCTAAAGGTTTCCAACCTTCGACTGCGAAGGGCGGGAATTTCTGAAGCGTGTGCCAGCGCTTAGACTACGAGACAAGAGAAGAGCCTTCTCAGAGTCGACGACATAACAGTTAAAAGAAATGAAGGGCACGGCCAACATACTGGCCCTGATCAACGAAGGCTCAACGATAACGGTAATGGATTGGGACCATATCCGAGCGTATCGGAGCCGAAAGAAAGCGAATAGCCCTAAAACTCAACGGCGCAGGAACGATGCGACCAACCAAAAGGGACTCTGAGTTAATAAACTTCTCAGTGTGAGGAAGTGAAAAGACACTTACACAACAGTCAAGCGGGCAAAGACCGTCAACGATCTGAAGCTGCCTGTGCACGATGTGGACATCGTGGAGCAGATACGAAGATGGCCACGTTTGGCCGATCTACCCGTTCGAAACATAAGGGGCCGGCCTCAGCTACTCATCGGACAAGATAATTGGAATTTGATAATTCCACTGGAGATTTGTAGACCAGAAAGGAACGCACCCATGGCGACGCTATCACAACTGGGCTAGGTGATACATGGCAGATTGCCACTGGTTCCGATGTCCCCGAAGGACGTCTGTGGCAAACCAATACATTACAAACATCATGTGAATGATGATCTGAACAGTGCTGTCAACAACGCAGCAGAAACTCCATACAACCCATAAATGTGCATAAAGCTTACCTAATGTCCAACTGAATGAGCAGCGACGGCGCGATTCTCGAACACACTCGAGAACAACCTGAACATGACTTCCGGAACGGACTTACAACCCGTAGCTGATAAAGGCACTAGCAACGACGGTACAATTAAACCAAATCAGGTACCGTTCGGCCTGAAGTACAATGGAGTAATCCTTTTGAGGTAAAAGTGAGGTAATGTACCTTGAGGTATAGTGAAGGTAAAGTGAAGGTAAAGTAAAGGTACAGTGAAGTGAAACACTGTGCAAAGGAGACCCACGTAGCGCCAAATGATAAGCGTGTAGATGTCGGTCTTCAGACGCGGGGAACTACCTCCATTGTACAACTCAGGTCGGAGATACTGATGCAGTGCAAGCAGCGATCGGACAAGTCATGAGGGAATGATGAACCAAATTTATAATCTGGATGCCGAACCACGAACATTGAAAATCCAATCAATGATCTTCGGAGAAAAATCATCTCCTTGCTCAGCCCAATATACGAAGAACATCAATGCCAAGGAGTTGGCCACCAAGTATCCTCGGGCAGTCAACCCTATACTGTTAAAACATTATATGGATGATTATTTGGATAGCGTCGACGACGTCGCGACTGCAAAAGAATTGATAACTCAAGTGTCAGGCGCACACTGTGAGGGAGGTTCTGACTTATATAATTGGGCCTGCAGTAGCAGCGAAGTACTGAAAATATAACCCATGGAGAAACACTCTAAGTCGAGCGTAAAGCTGAATATCACATCGGAAAAGGGGACGACCTTGCCGAGCGAGCGAGTGCTCGGATTGCAGTGGAACCAACTAGAAGATGAACTGTCGTTTGTCCTGAAATTTAGCAGGGTGCCTCCTATGGTGCTGACCGGAGCAGTCAGACCAACGAAAAGACAGATGCTAAGCATCACCATGTCAGTATTCGACCCGCTGGGACTGTTGTCCCCATTCACGATAAAAGCAAAGATCCTAATGCAGGATGTATGGCGTACGGGCACGTCATGGGACGAAAAAACTAAGCGACGCAGCAAACGCCAAATGGGCGAGATGAATGGAGGAGCTGAAAGCGATCTCGGGCATCAAAGTCCCGAGATGGTACCAACTCCAGGCTAATAAAGCAGTGCAACTCCACATCTTCTGTGACGCAAGCGAGCAGGCTTATGCGGCAGTGGCCTACTTCCGACAGGAAACTGATGCAGGAGTGAAGGTCAGTTTTGTGACGAGTAAAACTCGGGTTGCCCCACTAAAACCCATGAGCATCCCGAGACTCGAGTTACAAGGAGCACATTTGGCCAGCCGGCTAGCGACCGCTATCAAAGAGGCTCACGAACTGAAGATCGAGAGATTAGTAATATGGAGTGACTCCAAGACCATACTTCAGTGGATACATTCAGATCCCAGAAACTATAAAACGTTCGTTGCACACCGCCTCGGCGAGGTAGATGAAGTGACGACTCCCGATGACTGGCGTTGGGTACCGGCGAAGGAAGATATTGCAGACGAAGCGACGCGTGATAACGCACCCATTGACCTGAAACCTAACTCACGATGGTTCACCGGGCCAGAATTCCTACGTCTGCCTGAGAGCCAATGGCCAGTAGCAAAACCATCCAGGCCCATAACAACTGAGGAAGAGATCAGAAGAGAGATCGTACTGATGACAAACGACGAGGTGGAAGGGGAAACACAGGGACAGGCAAGAAGGTCGCTATCAAAAAGCTTTCCGACGAACCTGTCCAATCTGTGTGAACCAGATACCGAAACAAAGGCTCATGAACATACTGACAGCCTACCAAACATCAGTAGGTTCTCATCTTGGATACGCCTGGTGAGAGCGACGGCTTGGTGCCTAAGATTTATCAAACGCTGCAGGAAGCAACCAGTAGACGGACCACTCAACATTAATGACGTGGACGAAACTGAAACATTGTGGATAAAATCCAGTCAACGGAATCACTTCCCAGCCGAATTGAAAGCCCTAGCGGAAGGGCGAGCCATACACCCTAGCAGCCGTCTGAAACTACTCATGCCGTATATCGATGAGGACGGAGTTTTAAGGATGGATGGCCGCACAAGCTTGGCAGAGAACATCCCTATTGAAACAAGGAAGCCGGCAATTATGGATCCCAAAGATCAGTATACGCGTTTGATAATCAAACACGCGCACGAGAAGTCTCTGCACCACGGGCACGAAAGAGTGCTCAACGAACTAAGGCAAAGGTTCTGGATTTTAAACGCCAGATCCGCAATTCGTCAGATCGTGCGAAGCTGCCAACAATGCAAGGTGCGAAAAAATGAGGCACCTGCTCAAATGATGTGAAAGCTGCCGCAGGTGAGAATGGCACACCACATCCGTCCATTCACGAACTGCGGATGTGACTACTTCGGACCCTACGATGTGACCATCGGGAGGCGTCATGAGAAGAGATATGGGGTACTATTCACGTGCTTAAGCACGCGAGCGATTCATCTGGAATTAGCAGCGTCTTTGTCTACAGACTCAGCCATAATGGCCATCCGACGGATGGCAGCCAGAAGGGGCACACCAAGACACATGTATTCTGACAACGGTACTAACCTGAGGGGAGCTGACAATGAGATCAGAAAAGCCCTCGAGGAAATTGACCACACACGAATGCAAGAGGACCTTTCCATGCGTGGTATAACCTGGCACTTTATACCACCAGCCTCTCCTCATATGGGAGGCTCATGGGAACGATTGGTGCGCTCCGTGAAGGTTGCACTAAGCAGCACCTTGAAAGAAAGGGCTCCTAAAGAGGAAGCTCTGGCAACACTCTTCACTGAAGTCGAACATATGGTGAACAGCCGACCACTGACACAAGTGTCATTGAATCACGAAGATGATGAAAGCTTGACGCCAAATCATTTCTTGATTGGAGCATCATCAGGACATATGGTAATGGGAGAGCATGACAGCGAGGATTTTGACTCCAAGAAGCAATGGAGAATATCTCAAGCCTTAGCGGATATGTTCTGGAACCGATGGGTAAAGGAATATCTACCCACACTGAACCAAACAACCAAGTGGCACAAAGAGGGGCTGCAGTTGAAGAAGGGTGATCTAGTGCTGATAGCAGACAATAACCTACCGCGCAACGCGTGGCCAAGGGGCATCATAATCAACACATACCCCGGCAAAGACGATCAAGTGCGAGTAGTAGAAATCAGAACAAGAGCAGGCACCATGAAACGACCAGTCAACAAAGTCATACCGCTCGAAGTGCAGACACGAGAGAGTACTGTAGATGCAGTCTAAGTACGGGGGGGGGAATGTTCGCGCAGTATGAAAATGCAAGCGAAATAAGGCACCCCCAGCAAAACCCCCCTTCTTTTATTCTATGAAATCGCCGGCTGAAAGCATTCGGCAATGAAATGACTGAAAATATCTGCGAAATAAATGCACCTGAATTACTGTTCGCGCAGTATGAAAATGCAAGCGAAATAAGGCACCCCCAGCCAAAACCCCCCTTCTTTATTCTATGAAATCAGCAGCTAAGAGCATTCGGCAACTAAATGACAACGCAGTATGAAAATACCTGCGAAATAAATTCACCTCTGAATTACTATGAAAACGATCAATACTCAATCTAATATCCCGCTAAAGTCGACAGCGCAACGGAGAAAGGCGAATGGAACGCCGGCGAAAAAACCGTTACAATTCAAATTTTTGGCCATAAAGGGCGACAGACCGCGCGGAAGGCGCGACGCCGGCCATCAAATTTCATGTCAATAAGCCGAATTTAGATTTCTTGAAAAACTCTGATAAATCAGGTTTGCAGAGTCAAAATCCTGGAAAAATAATAATTGCATGCGGAAGCTAACTGAGCATCTGTGTGTCGAAATTTGAAAACTTTCATCGACCCATTTTTGAACTATTGAGTTTTTGCCAAACTGTGGGTAGTCACTGGCGGGTCGATATGAAAGAAAAGTGAGAGTTTGAAAAACTCGTATAAAATCAATTTGAAGAGCTAAAACTCTGAAAAGATACTCATTAGCTAGCTATGCTAATGGACTAGCGAATGGTCCGAAATTCGGACGCCGCTCACGTGACCCTTTGAAGCTATTGAGTTTTCTAACAAAGGAAGAGCTATAAAAATGGCTGAAATAAACCTCAAAAGATGAATAACTACAAATATCTTGCAGGGGGTGATATGGGGGACATCGAAGCTCATTAAAGCCTTAACGACGGACTCAAAAATCCTATCTGAAATTACGCTGGACGCACCATTACAAAGATGCTGACAGCCAAAGTGGCATAACAAAACCTGGAGTTATGAGTGCCTGTAACTTTTGATATATTAATGTTACGACAAAATTGTCATACAATTATCTTTCAGAAATGTTGTTCTGAACATTTTTAAACAATAAAATTTTTTGAAAATGCATATTACACAACACAAACACTTTGAAAATTTCAATGTTTATTGTTATATGTGTTGTTACTAGGTGTTAGGGATGGAACCTACCAGAGTATGGCCGGCAGGTCCAACCGGCTAGAAGTCGCCGGGCCTTGGCCATCTCCGTCTTCATTCCTAACTGCCCATGAGTCACGAACAAGGAACCTCGTTCGTCTCTGAGGGACATCAAATATCAATCAAATCCTTTTATTTTAGATGCCCCCCACCTTCATATGCTGAAGTCAACCCAAGGTCCAGTGGGTATATGGCTCGATGAGGAGATTGAAGAAGCAGAGACTCTGACTATCTATTAATAATCTCTCATCCCTGAATATAATCGATAATGTTCTTTCATGTTTGAATTAAGTTAATAATATCATACACCTAAGGACTGGTCCTACCTTATAGCAATGCCATAGAATAAAGCTTGAACCCCAACCAGATGTGATTTACGACCACGATCTGGGAGTTGGAGAAATAACTCTAGTGGACCATGACCCGTAGGACAGATTCGTGATTACAAGCGACCTTGACTACTTAACGGGCGGTGCCCAAAAATTGTGTTGAATTAAACTGAACTGACCGGACTAACGAGATAAGATAGAACGGCGCGTTACAAGTAAAGTCTGTATTTGAATTGAATCTGGGACAAGTATACGGTAGCTGTCAGAACTTACCCGAGCTATATATCGCTCCCTGTACTCTCTGGTCGGTAGCGGATGTGGGCACGTGGTGTCCTTCTCTCCGCCCGACATAACGATGAAACCCGACACAAGTCGGTGAACCGGACACTGGTACATGAAACCTTGCTGTCCGCCCATGTAGTGTCATGGAATGTAATTGAAGGCTGGGCATGTCCATGTGGGCTGTGTTCCTTGGACCCCATTTGGGCTGTGTTCCCCGGACCCCATCTGGGCTGTGTTCCGCGGACCCCATGTGGGCTGTGTTCCTCGGACCCCATGTGGCACCCAGCGGGCAAGAAAGCCCTACCTATTAAACAAGAAAGGCCGAGGTATCGGAAGTGTGGAACATGAATCTCCCGCTTGCCGATCGGCAGGACGCAATTGAAAGATAGGCGTCTGGGAAAGTGGGGAGGGTACTACGGGCCCGCCTCACACCCTGTGGGCTGTGTTCCTTGGACCCCATCTGGGCTGTGTTCCTTGGACCCCATCTGGGCTGTGTTCCCCGAACCCATGTGGGCTGTGTTCCTTGGACCCCATGTGGGCTGTGTTCCTTGGACCCCATATGGGCCGTATTCCCCGAACCCATGTGGGCTGTATTCCCCGGACCCCATGTGGGCTGTGTTCCTTGGACCCCATGTGGGCTGTGTTCCTTGGACCCCATGTGGGCTGTGTTCCCCGGACCTATGAGGGCCGTGTGTGGGAGGCGGGTACTTCGGGCCCGCCTTACGCCCATTGTTTGAAATCCATGTGGTTCTATCCCGTGCAACACGGAAGTGATCGGTGTCAGGGCGGCCGACTGTATGTAAAGCTCCGACCGAGTCCAGAACGACCCTGGCCAACTGCAGTTTCAGCGGTCTATCAATGGGTACCAAGGTCCCTGACTACTCATCAAAGCTGATGCCTTATTGAAGCTCCCGGTCCGACCCCTTCTCTCCAGGTCTCCGTTATGGGTAACTACGTAACGGAATGAGTGGAACAATCGATTGTAAAGCTAAGTGGGGGTGGTCCAAACAACAACAAAACAGAAAAGGGTCAGTGGGCTACCCCCTTTAGTGTCCGACCACGCAATTGAGAAGGCAGATTGATCAACTCATTAATTATCGTCTCTTTTCGGGGGGGCAATAGTTAGTGAACCAACGAGCCGACTCTGGTGAGAGTTACTCGCCCTTCGAGGCCGCCATAAAATGGCAAAAGGCCGCCGTCATCCTTGCAAGGTGACGTAATCAATACCGGATCGAAATCCCCATAGGGGGAGGACGGTCGTACAATGCTCACAAGTGTATCTCATGCCAACTTGCAAAGTAGAAGCAAAAGATAAATAAATAGAGCCGGGGAGGGCAGCCGCACCACGGTAGTATCCCAAACCGGCTCGCCACGCAAACAAAAGTTGTGCGTTTGTTTTATGAAAATTAACTGGAGAGAGAGCATCCAATCCTGTTGAATACTTGATTGATGAAATTACGCTTTTCCGCTTAACGATTGCAGATCGATACAAGCATTAGTGTTAGCCGAGTTACTCGGTGGTTTGTCTTGATGCAAAGGGGCAGACCTAAATGTGTGGGACAGGGCCAATAACCCCTCACACGTTGGCATGCAGTCACTCAGTGAGGACACGTACAGGAGAGTTGTGGGATGGACTGGAAATTTAATAAAAAATTTTTTTGAACGCATATCATCCCTATGACAGTTGCCGTAATACTAGCTGGTTATTCCATAACTAAATAGCATGAGCCCATGACTGACTGTTACTCATTGAAAAATCGCGGTTACATTGACGTGTATCTTTGTAAGATTCTCCGATGATGCACTTCCATTAAGGTACAATTGAAGGGTAGGAAACTATGGTACGGTACAGTACATTTGTTATGGGAAGCCGGTAACGTCTATATTGCGGTATCCGAATAATTACGATATTGGCAATTTCAGTGACACCGGTCTTCTTTCGGTCGTCAAGTACGACACCCAGTCGCAAGGCCGTGGAGAAGGCAGCGAACAGGCCACCTCTGTCACCATTGCTCTTGATCCACCACTTATGGGACATCTGTTTAATTTAGTAGTAATTTAATTAAATTATCAATTCAATTACTAGGTAAGAATTGTAAAAATAGTTCTGGTACAAATAAATAATAATGTGTCTCGTAAAAAAATGTTTTATACTTATAAAACATACATATTATATTAAAAACTTTCGTTAGTACCTTTTTTTTATGGTGTTACAATAACAAGAACAGGTGATAGATACAAGAGCTAAGATTTTTCACATTTAATCTAACTTTTATTTAAATAAAGTTTATAATAACTTTGTCTTATTGTATTAGTATATAGGAACACCAATAAGGTAGAAGCAAAATATATGGGAATCCCTTACCTCGGCAGTCTTATAATACGGAAGGACGGTGTGGAGCAGATCCGAGCAAATGGCGAACATCTTTCCGCCCGCCAGAAAATGGCTGGAGAGCAAGCTGGCAGCTCGAGGTGATACGTCACCGGCGATTACAGCCAGCGCTGACGTGTTTACAAATTCTATATTGTCAGAGTTCACTGGGTACACTGTGTATCTATATAACAAAGACGTACAAAATATTTTAATGGGCCACTTTTCGAAAATCTGTTATTTGTGTAGGAGCGAGGTCATAAATCATGCTTCTAAAGGTGGTTTAGTTTAGCCATTGATTACATAGTGGTTATATTGCTCAAGTGCTAAGAAGAATTGAACTACCACTCTTTAGTAACTAAAACACAGTGCAGATGGTGCACCAAGTCGCAAACATCCATAAAACATTTAAATTTATCGAAAGCAGCACACAGTTTCATAATTTTAATGACTGATGACAAAATATTCTTTAGGTTTGAACTGCAATTATTTACAAAACTGTGTGCGAATAAATTAACACAATAAATTAACTTTTCTAAACTGTAAAAAATTATGATTCTATGTGGTTTGCATCCAGGTTATCTGTCAATGAAATATTTTAACAAAATATGATTAATATTTAGTTGGAAAAAATCAACACCATCTCGAAATTATTTCTTGGGCAACTACTAATTTTATGAGGTTGAGCTATCTAAAAACTACTCTATATTCAATGGTTTAGCTTAACTTGATGACATGCGATAATTTCAAATAAAAACAGTGCATCACAAAATGATATTTCAACTTATCTTTACAAAATAATATTGAAAAACAGAATCAATGTTTTTAAAGACTCAATTAAATTTTCATATTTATGAAATGTTGCTGTAGTTTTATGTTCTCGATTCTTGTATTCAGCCAAAAAGATATTTACTGTTTTTTTCCTATATTAATCCAGAAAATGAGTCACAAGACTATAACTTTTGTATGGAGAAACAACCGGGTTGCGTCATCTAAATTAACAATCTGTTATAATTGTAATGAATTGTAATCTTACATGTTAATACACAAGAATGAGTTAGTTATGCAAAGTATAGATATTTTCTAAGCAATAGATTAAAATTGAAAGTGATTCAGACATAGAAATGTGTTTGTTTTTAAAACATATTTTTTGCATTTATTTAGATATTTAAGGATGTGAAGAAATTGTAGCATTTATTAAATCGGATGTATAGCAAATAGTGTAGGGTTAGGCTCATCGGCGAAGAGTAGCTGCTTAGGGCCTATTGGTGAAACATTTTATTATATACCACCAAGATAGTTTTTAGTTAATTTGACTCCACCCCTATCCCACTTTTCTATCATCCAACTTCTAAAACCAGAGGTACATCATCTTTTAAGAGATTGAGGTCTCATTGAGGTCTCAGACATTGAGGTTGACATTGAGGTCTCAGAAGGCCTAATTTAGTTCTTAAAAATAATCCTCACCTATTACAATCTATGATGTCCTTCAGCATATTTTCTATATTATCTCTAGTGTCCTTACTATCTGAATATATTAAAATATTTGGTGATTTAAAATTAACTAGTGGACGGCTCGCATTCCTGACTCCGTTGGCCGCGGAGCCATTCAATTGCGATGAAGCACCTGTGTTTTTAGGTGTAGAGTTTGTCTTTCCCAGAGCTGCGGCCGGCACTTCCGTCGCCTTCTGGCTTATAAGCTTCCGAGGCGTCGAAGAGAATTTTTTCTTAGAGCCATGGGACTTTTCGCTTGTTAAATTTATTACGGGTTTCTTCATTTCTTGAGGCTTGAGATCGAGCTTAAGACTAGTTTTCTTCAAATGAATGGCAATTTCTTTAGTTATCACTTCAGCAGGCTTTTCATTAGGACTAATACCATTAGAATTTAAATTGACTAGCTTTGGTGTAGGTTCCACATTCATCACTGGTTTGCAATCTATTTTTTCTAGACTCTTGGATGAATTTAGATAAGAAACATTTAATGCCATATCTTTCGTTTCACTCTCAATATTTCTGATCTCCTCCATGAGAGCATTAGAATACTGTTTTAGCAAGCTAGCTTGAGCAGGCCAGTGTCGCCATGAAGTTGATTTTTTGGAATTATTGACGAGTTGTATTTTCAATTCTTTCAAGGCTGGTGTTTTGATGGAAAGCGGGGCTCCTTCAATTAGTACGGCTGAAATAAAACATATACAAGAATAAATTTTAAAAATATTTGGAATCGGAGATCTTGAATGTTTCCACTGTTTTAATTATTGTTTTGATTCTGGAGTGTGGTGATGAACCTGTGTATCATCCATTATAACGAACCTGGCTGAAATCTCCTCAGGATCTGCTTCATGAAGCTCTAAACAATCTTTCAATTTGGTTATGTTTTTACTCGAGAGAAGCTTTGGAACCCACAGCCCGTCTATTTATGAACATCACAATTAATACAATTTAATTCAAAAGTTTTCCTTCTAGTTTTAATACCGAAATAATATCAATTAATAAAAATCGACAGTCACTGCCTCCTTTGGTACAGACGGTGTCTAGTTAAGAAGGTAGGAAAGGAAGTTAAGAACATCAGTGCATTATTGCCGGTCGCTTGTTGGCAATAATGCAACAATTATAATGCCAATTATATTAATTGATATTGAACTGTTACTACTGCTCTATACATGTATGTATTTTGTTTTATATGAATAAATAAATAAATTCAATGTTGCTACAAGCAACGTTTATTATAAAAGCATACATATAACATATACAGATCTGGCAATGATAAATATATTCTTGACCAGTTTTAATAATTGCATGCGCATTTCGTTCAAACCAACTACTTAATGTAGTACTCCTTTAGATTTATTTTTTCTTTAATATTTTATTTAAATATGTGTAAGACTAAAATAATTTTCTGAGTAATTTTTGATTTCTTTATTGCGACCTTTGTTTCTTATTAAAAAAGGGATCTTAAGATAAAAAAAAAAAGGGATATGAAGGGTATTTATTATAAGCTGAATTCTGATAAACCATACAACACTGTGCGCCAAACATATCTTCATCATCCTGGCCGTATCTACCAATAATCTGTGTGACTTTATAAACCGCTGATATGATAAATCTCTACACAATTCAAAAACTGTGAAAGTTCAATCTTTCTTTGACTAGGAGTCACCTCTCTCCAAATTACTCTTAATGGAAAAAAACACGAAGAACTTTCTCTCGATTATCTTGTAAATAAAATGATTTGGTAAACTAGATTTGGTTTTGGTATTATCGACCTGTTTGAGCAGTCTAATGCATGAATAATTAAAAATAACAATTTTTAATAATTTTGGATGAAAAAACATTGTAATAAATCTATTACTCTATCATCCATTATCTTTTCTGCATATATTATGACAATTGCCATTTTAAAATTTTATTCTTACAATTCTTAAAATTAGTCTTTTAGCTTGTGGTTATCGTGATGGTCTAGTTGTTAGGGTGTTTCACTATTAATCTAGTAGTCATTAGTTCTAATCTGCACATTATATGCATACCATTTTCAACTCTGACTCTAGTACAAGCAAATTTAGCATCGATGAGCAGACTAAAAATAATTGTGACCAATGATCATAGCAATTATTTAAAAAAGATATATATGAACGGCACTTAATGAGCAATCTTTGTATACAGAAATAGGCTTTTCATGGTCGCCCTCCTCTATGTATTTACTCTAAGCACAATATCTCACACAAATTAAATGTTGTTTTTATTAAAACAATCCTTGATTTTAATTTATCAATAACATTATTTTTTTGCTAAATTTATATCTTGTTTTGTCACCCAAAATTAGACTCTTGGTCTTATCAGATTTGACCCGCTCAAATTTTTAGAACAGTAATTAAAAGCAATGTTTTGCTTGTGGTCGCTGATACAAAAATTTCTACGTATGTCGCAATCTACCAACTTAATAATAATTATCAAATGATTAATAATAATTATATTATTAGCATGCGGAAATGTGTAATATCATAATTAAAAATATAAATAATGATCTCTTAGAAAGACCTAATTTTATATATTCAACATAATATTTAAAATAAATTAAATTATGTAAATCTATCAACTGTACATTAAATACAAATCAATGTGTAAATTTAGACATATTGCCAGTTGTTTCCAACCAAACTTGAAAAAAATGTGATGTGTGATGAAAAAACAATTGCTCTCGAGTAGTTGGTAATTCCTGCATTTTCTAAAAGTACGCTCGGACGACTCATCAATAAATATTAAAAAAAAAATAATCAATATATATAAATAGTCAAAGTATAAATTGGTGTATCTCATGTTATTTTTGTTGTATTTTTTTTTTAATTTAAAATGGTTTTTTCTTTTTATTTTATCTTATTTAAATTAGTTTAATATATTTTAATATTATTCTTTTTTACGTAATTGTCTTTACGTCTTGTGTACAATTTCCGTTGGGTAGACACAATAAATAAATAATACACGGATAAAATATTTAATTTTATAATAATTATAATGTGACACTGAATATTCTTTTAGATATTTCTATTTGCGCTCATAGATGAGTTTATATTAAATCTAACTGTCCAGCAATAAATAAAACATTCTAATAACCTCCCTGACATATGTTTAAAATTCAAATATGATTGCGCCTAACGATGAGCGCTATGTCAGCTTCATAATAAAAATTTGTTGACTTTAATGTTAAATATCTATATTATTCGACCAGCTTTAGATGTGATCTAAACGGCTATGGTTGTTTTTCAAGAGCATCGATCTACACACAAAAATTCAACTCTTTCACATTTGTACTCTTGAAGTTGAAAGTTGCAACAGACGGACGGACGGATGGACAGACAGGCGGCCAAAGTACGAGGTAAGAATACATAAATGTACAGAAGCTAAAAGTAACCCAAAATACTTGATATTAAGATATACATACATATGAAGGCCTACCAGCTATTCTGTCCACTTTAATTTTTACCCTATTGGCCTTAGTTAATGCATAAAATTATCATTAAAATTAAATAATAAATATATCATATAAAATAATAAATACATTATAAATTATTATTATTAAAATTATTTAGTTATTTGTATAAATTGACGTTTGAAATATCTGCGGTAACCATTAATCTATCTGCGTGCTAATTTTCTACGAATAACTATATAAAAATTACAGGCCTGCGATAGTTTCATACACATAAATATGTTTATGAAGGATCCTCATCATAAAAATTACCATTTTGGTATGGTATTCCAAAAGTTTAAGGTAAAGTTTCGTTTATGGTTTCACTGCATTGGCACATTTTGCTTGTTAAAATAAAATTAATTAAAAATACTCACTTTGAATCCGGACAACGGGCAACTTGTAGTTGACAATGAAATCTCCGGATGCAAAATTTGATCCAATGATGCTCAGTTTGTCAATGTTAGTTTTGAGTAGAAGCGCTAGGTGTTTATCGGCCTGCCATGCAATCAGATTGCCTATTTTCTCAACCTGTATGGATAATAATAATCAAATAAAAAAAAAAGTAAACCTCTATCATTTCAATAAAATAAAAATACTGGCAGTTGAAAGACATCAAATTTTTAGATTGACGTAAACATCAGATGAACTTCAAATGTATAGTTTGAATTACGACACAAAACAGTTGCAACTCATTGAAAGATAAAGGCTTCAATATGTTAAAGTAATCTTCTATGCGCTAAATTATGCAAAGTATTTAACAAGATACTAGACCAGTTGTCACATATGGATATATTATATAAAGCTTTGATCTGTAAGAAAAAAAACTACAGAAAGTATGAGGCACAACAAAGAATGAAAATGGTAGATGGTGTATCAAATGAATCATGAATTTGAGGCATTGAGGGAGGATAGTTTCGTCAATTCCCGGAAAATGGTATGATATATATACAGTAATGGTAAATCGCAAATTTGGAAAATAAAAATGTGCACAAAATAGGTCAGACTATTCGGAATCCATCACTCATACCTGGGAAGTGACCAGGGCAACGCTAGTGTAGAATGCTTAAACCCATTAAAAATGACAAGTTCTGACAACTAAAGGAATAGGAAATAAAACAGAAACAATGGTTATGACACCTTGTAGCTATCAACTGCTTATATAGATTTTTTAATAGTAATAAATTATTTAACCAGGACCTGATGTCATTAAAGGCCCCTCCCACCCAGACTACGCACGCCTGTGGTATCCACTTGTGATAGGTTGCATCCCATTGTGAGGCAATAATCAAGTAGGATCAATTGCATAAAGGCCCTACTTCCCTATCGTTCAAGACATAAAGCCGCCTCCTTCTAAGTGCATAGCTTCATTTTAAAAACAAAGTCACAGTAAAAAAAATAAAATGGTCTCCCTAAAAGAGAAAAAAAAAACAACTATTGGCTGTTATTACCTACTCGTGGATACTGTATACCTTGCATAGGTATAAAATTTTTGTCAATATTTTGGTGAAAATTTTTGAAAATTTTGGCAAACAAAAAAGCAGGCAGATGAAGCCAGGTTGCATTTTTGTATATCCATTGGAGGTTTCTTCGCAATATGTAATTTACGTTGATTAACATGGTGGATGGAGGATCTGCTTCATCGCATAAAAATAAGACAAAGTAAAGATTCTTACACAAATTCCTGAAATGGGTTTCAAGTTAATCTGCTTACCGGAAATACATTGTAATCATGTGAGTTGATATCTTGTTCCATATCGCACTCTATAATAATACTGATATCAGCCACGTCCATCACTAAAGTCGACTCAGCAGATGCAAACGGAAGACTCTTGGAACATGGAATCCATGTGGACAGATTGACAATTTGGTTCGGCTTCATGCTGCACACACGCACTATGTTTGAATAGTCCACTAGCTCACAAAGATGGGCATTTTCTGTGTCGATGCATAGTTTTGAACTGAGCGTCGGCGTTTCTGCAAAAAATGACACATATTGTAATGAGTGAGCAGCTCCAATTCATAATATCTATAATCTTTAGTGGTTTTTTTTGTTCAACATACACATATTACACAAAATAAAACTAATAGTAATAACCTACTCATAATCATGAAGTAATAAAACTATAGCAAACTAAAACAGAACCAGAAAACACATAATTTTGCAGAATATCCTGTTGTCTCACATACAAGAACAGGTTTATCCGTGGTAACTTGACTAAAACTAATAAAACTGGCATTAAAGGTCCCAGAATGAAAGATGTTCATTTTTAACCACAGAAATTAACAGTAAGTAATGTAATAAAAAATCTCTATTATGTTGTAGAACATTAGGTAACATATATATAACCGAAATGCAATATCGTATCACCGAAATACGGCTCTTTAGGATTAATATTTACATTAAATGTGTTATTATTAATGCTATATATTAACCAATATATTCACATAATACTAGCAAAATAATGGTAATATCAGCAGATCAAATATTAAAAACTTACCACCTATGTCTTCAGGCACTTTATAAAACGCTACGCTAGAATTACCCCCAAGAAATTGCAAAAGTCGATCGTGAAAAGACCGCACTCTCCATGTTTTGAGAAAGGTCATAGCTATGTAAATTGGGGTGAGAAACATTTCAAATCGGCCCGTATTAACAATCTGAAAAAAAACGATGGTTATCATTTAAGAAAAACTATTTTTAAATAATTTGCTACACATTGCAAAATGATCAAAATTAGGTTATCGATTTAAAATTGTATCAGTGCTATGTTCACCCTTTATAATAAGTAATAGATTTACCCAAAGTTACATAATCACAGAATACGAATTGAAAACGTTTAATTTCATCACAATCACTAAATATTGACAAAAATGTGAATATTAGCGAAATGTTTTCGTTTTAGGCCCATTTTTGACAGCTCCTGACCATAAATGAGAGAGCAGAACACGTCAAATATATTTTAGGCACCACCCACCCTCTACGTTTGTGCCTATATTTGAGATTTGGAGTGGAAGGTACTTTTGGGGCCAGCGTAAGTCGCCTCTAAAGGATTATGTATTTACAAAAATGTTCATATTTCATCCGCCTCCTTTATACTACAGATTAAAAATAATAAATAGTTCACCTATAGATCGATCTAACTGGCAGAAAACAAGGGCTGCCATGCTAAGTGAGCACACGCATTAAAAGTATTTCTGTTTAAAACATTTATAGCATAGCTTTAATAAATTTAAATAAGTAATTTATCAATGTTTTTTTAATCATTTAAAAAAAATACCGTTTTTTATAAACTTTTAATTACATATTAATAATAATTTTAGATGTGTATTTTTATATACTTGTTTTGACTTTTCCCACTGTGTTTACATACAACATACACATACATGTTGTGTTTACTACATATACACTTTACAATATCTATGTAATTCGCATTTAAATTGTATACGAAATACTCAAAAGATACAAATTACCTTATTTTCTTTTGGTGCAACCTTTCGAAACATGGTCAATACTGTCGTGGTATACACAAACGAAAACATTTATTTTTGTCATTCATGCACAAAAACACGAATTTAAAAACTATATTTATATTTTCTTTTTAAAATCGGGTAAATTAATGGAGAATTTTATAGCGTCGGAAAAGAAAAAAACCAATGCTGCCAGCATAAAAAAACATAATGCTACAGTCTGCTACCTAATGACTATAATATAATAATAATATATATATATATATTTTAATTAATAACAATTTATATATATATATATATATATATAATTCTATAATTGAGGTGTAAAGTTATTTGAATTATATTTGATGATTGTTTTTTAATAGCGGCAAATCGCCTGAAAAGATAAATGACAATCTTTGACAATATTGATTTTTTTTTAATAATTTTTAATTTTTTGATAAAGTGCTGGATAGCATAATATTTATAAGGGTTCTAAAGAGGTCCTGTACTTGAGAGCGCAGGATGTCGGTTTAAACCCAGCGCTGAGTTTCATAAAAATGCATTTTTAACTCTCACCTGTCCTCTCTAGTGTAAAATATTGTCAAATATTATGTACCCATCTAATTAGATGAAATAAGGAAAGGATGATAATTTAACAAAAAATATAAAAATAATGGATTTGTGATTACGATGAAGGATGGTGGTGAAATGAGAAGAATTTATGAGTGATTTATGTATGAAGTTGATGAAAAACAATAAAATAATGGAAATGTAAAAGTGTAAACGTGGTTAGATTTTCGTAATTAAGCCTTTTTCGAACAAAAAAATAAATAAACATTAAACATTTTGATTAAAGGAAATATACAAAAATAAACATATAAATAATGGGAGAGAAAACTTTAAATATAATATTACCTAGTACCTACTTATAAAAACACAAAAATAAAAGAATGACTTTTAGGAAACGGTCTTTATAATTTCTTCAGCGTGAAGTCGAGTACTTACTAACGTAAAAATGAAATTACTCGTTTTATTGACGCTAATTTGTATATAAAATTCAGCTTTTAGAACCGTCCTAGTCTAAATAAGATATAATTAATAGTTTGAAACAGATCTTCATTACTTCTTTTTAGAAAAAGAAAAAAAACTCTGTTAACGGTTCTCAAACAATAGAGTGACATCAAATGTTAAATATTCCATGAACCACTTTTGCATTGTAAACAACGGCTATTAAATTGATTAGATAGGTATCCTCATTATGATGGAAGCTGTCAAATATTTGTTTAATTTTGCACGTTGTTTAATTTTGCACCTCTGTGCGGTTTGTTTCATTCGAATAATCAGAACATTGCAGATAGTATTTTCTTCTCGCGAGAAAACCGCAGTCGTTTGTGAATTGTCACCGTGCTTTGTTCCAAAGTTTTTGTAGCTGTGCGTTATCAAAAACGAATATTAAATATTGTTTGTAATCTTAAAAGATTACCCGCGCGCAGGTTTGCCGTGCCCTTTAATAAATACATGCATGTACTTAAATGTTTGATCTTCCATAAGGGGTCTTGACCTAAAAGTATAATATCTTATGTTTGATTGGTCAGCCCTGTCTAATTATAATCAGTCTCGAAACTTTCGCCGTGGAGTACAGTCATTTTGATATTGCCGGGCGTGCAGTTTATTTTTAATTTCATAAAAAAAAACATTGCTCTGACTGTAATGGATTTAGGGTGTGTTACCGCAACAACAATGATCAGGCACGACATAAACGCAAACGTCAAGAAATGCTTCAGAACTAAGAAAACATTCAGTGAGTAGACAAAATAATATTCCATCTAACCAAAACATTATAATTTTGAATTTGACTACTGACGGTCGTTTTTCAATTTTTAGGCAGTCGAAAGGAAGAGGTTGCTGCCATCAGAAACAAATTTCCAACGAAAATACCTGTAAGATATACATATAAAATAACTTAAGGTTTACTTATTTAGTCACATTTTGTTTGATATATTTTATTCTTTCAAATTTCAGCTTGTGGTTGAGAGGTTCTACAAGGAGAGAAGTTTACCGACACTAGACAAAACTAAGTTTTTGGTTCCTCAAGAAATAACGCTTTCTCAGTTTTTGGTCGTTATTAGAAATAGAATGAAGATATTACCGACACAAGTGAGTACATTTATTTTGTAGTAGTAGAACTTTATTTGTGCCACTTTAAATGGTAATGAAATCTTCTCCTTAAATTTATTAGCAGGAAATTAAACGTATAAATAAGTAACTATTATAAATAAAAAGCTTAGAGTTTGAGCCCTCAGCGCATGATTGGGGGCTTCGGGGGTTTGAACTGAACATTTTGATTTAGGAATTTCAATTTTTTAGATACTCAAATTTATAAATTTTCGAATATTTCCCCTAGTTCGTATAGCTAACGTTCTCATAAATTAAGTATATATAACAATAATATGAACATGTCTTTCGGTCCGTTCGAATTCACATTTTCAAATATAAATAAAAGCAACTTAAAGATAGTAACAATTGCATATAGACAATGTTTTTGAATGGAAATCTTTTAAAAAACCTTCTTCAAAATAAACCTGAAATTAATATTAAAAGGTACAATAAACAAAAAGCAAAATGCGCAGGGACACACCATAATATGCAATGTGAGAAATCTAAACCATGTCACGGTTTTATTTTTTGTTTTAAGTTTCTTTGTTTTAATCTATTTAGTTGTATTACACAAAAAAATATATAATCAAACTTTATTACAATCATCCTCAAGCAATAATATGCAAAAAATGATATATATATTTTTTTTCATTTGACTTACCTTAAAAAAATAAAATATGGTTGTTTTTCAAGAACATCAACCTATACACACAAAAAAACAACTTTTTCGTATTTGTACTTTGGCCAAAGGACGGGGATAGTAGCTTTTATATATGAATGTAAATATGTTTAAATAATTTTTATGTTTAAATTTTTTTTAAATAATTTTGTGCATTAAAACACGCTAAGAGGCTAAGTAAATAGGCGTAATGTAAAATTTATGAAATTACTTCCTCGGCTTTAAATCAAATATAGCCAAACATACCTAACATTGAAAGTATATAAATATATGAGTAACAATATGGGGCCAGGAGGTTCGACATATATTTCTTCATAAGTAAAACAATTATTTAGCAATTTTTAAAAATGTGTGTGAATAATATCTAATATTACATTTGCTCTGTCTTTATAAACACATCTTAAATTTTCTAAAATAGGTTGGAAGTCTCTGATATTCCAGTGTATTTAATTACGTTTACATAAATATTGTATAAAAACGATGCCCAAGGTCATAAACCTCTGATTAAGCATTAAATATAATTTTATTATTTTCTTTAAGGCTCAGATGAATAACAACATTTATATTTATATAAGAATGTCCATAGAATATGTAGATATTACAAGCATATGAACTCGTCCTTACCTGCGTATTTAAAGTTGTTGTGCATTGTAATTCTGTCCCTTACATTCTAATGTTTACCTTCTTTTAATCTTGTTTGCCACGTTTCTTATGTTGATGCCATGCATGCCTGTTTGAAATTATAATTTGGCATAAGCATTGACATTGAAATAGGTACCCCGGATCTATTTGAGTATGGCATTATAATGACTTATTTCATATTTTCTCCCTACAAAAAACTAAAAAACATGCGTTTTTCGACAGATAAAGACAAAAATCAAATTTGATGATAGGTTAGTACACGATATCTCAAGTCTGGAATCAGTATCTCTCCGAGCTTCAAATCTAACTAAAAAACAATTTAAATTGATTGTAGCAATTTAATTTGTTTAGCGTTAGAATTGTGTAAGTTTGGAACGTTGATTAATCGACTGATTTATTATGACATGCAATTTGCCGTTGTTTTAATAATAAGAATTGCAATTTAGTTAAATACTTGCATTAATTATTAGTGGCGCTCTTTGCAATTACTAAATACCACAGAAGAAAAGTATGGCACTTTTTAGAACGCTATCAATTCACTTTTTAATAGATTAGCCGCTACTACGAGCAGTTTAAAATGTTAAAATATTTATGTCTACCCAGGCCAATAAAGGTATAAGCCAGTATCTATTCAATAACAATAATTAAATTAATATTTTTATATACTGTTTTTTTTCCAAGTTGTAGTTTTACAATTTTAAGGTAGTTTAAGAATGTAGTTTTACAACCTAACGAGGCAGCGCCCGTACCGTATAGGTAGTGATGGATTGCTTGTGCCTGCGACACTTTTAGACCATTCGATGTGGGTTTTAGATGGTCATATAAATGAGCGTGGACACTACAATGGTTAAATCTTAATCTGAATTAAGATTCATTTATATAAAATGAATGTGGTCAACACTCCTGTGGTCAACAAACTGTGGTCATTCATCAACTCGCATTGTCTAGACATTTAATATTCCTAATTATAAATCTTATGGCAAGGAAAGGCCAATTAAAAAAAAACTTTTTTTTTCGTTTAAATTGAATGCGATTTTCCTCCTATCTTAGGCCCTGTTTCTGATGATTAACAACCGCTCGATGTTGAGCATGAGCCAGACCATGGCCCAGGCTTACTCCGACAACGCGGACGAGGATGGCTTCCTCTACATCACTTACGCCTCGCAGGAAGCCTTCGGAACGCTGCAGAGGCGCTGAACTCCTGGGGACCGGCTTCAATACTGACAAGGTAGGTCAAATCTGACACCACTGATTATAAACAGGGCGGTCCCGAGACCATTTCCGATAAAAGATCCACCGAATAGGCTCTGCTATTGCAAATATTATTTATAAAGACGACATTTTTAATCGTTGATATTAAAATATCATTAGTACGACGCCAGCTGAACGTCCGAATATATCGGCTAACATCGATCGGGTGTCGGCATGCAAAGAAAAATGAATTATTTTGGCATTGGCATGCAGGAATATTGTATTCTGTAAGGGCGTTGGGATGCGTGCTATGATTTAGGTTTTTAATTATATAATTATTAATTAGATAATTAAACTTGACAATAATATAGACAAATAATAAACTCCACGTCCATAGCATGTCAACTTTCTAGATATATAGGCGCGGTAAGTAGGAATGTGCTAAGAAGTGCTTGCGGGTGGATAGATAACGCCGTCATTCGTCAAGCCCAATTTATTATTATATTATTATGTAGTAAATATTATAATTAACCTAATTTTTTAATTTAGATATATTTACAATTATACTTATTTTGACTTTTTCGTAATTTTATATTAACATTATATTCATGAAATAGCAACTAGTCTACCTTGGAACAAATGATAGCCTAGTTATGCAAGGCTGATTGTAAAATATTATTAATTCTAATAATTTTTTTTGTCCTTATGATGAATAACTATGTGAATAGGTTAAAAATAAGGTTTTAAGTTTATTTTGAATCGAGGTAACCGTTATTACAAATTTATCCTTTCAGTTAAAAGCGCTTGAAAATGGCTATTTTCTCAAACAAAACTTCGTTTACTAAAATCTGAACAAATTCCCATAACGCGTAACCTGGCCATCCCCAGATCATATTTTATAAAAAAATCTTACCATTTTAATGAATAGTACACCACCAACCAAAATTGCGTAAATATTTTACTTATTTATATTTTCGAGAACTGTCTTTGGCATTATGTTATTACTAATTTATTAAGAATTTGAGTAAGTTGACGAGAAGAATGTGCGGGTATCAAAAAAAAAATACATTGGCATTACAACGAAAAAAGTTACAAAATAGGTGCGTTTTTATTTAAAAACACGAACGATTTGCAAATAATTTTAAACATTTTATTACCATCAAAATTGTAATATTTTTCCTTCGAGTGTTTTTTACCGTCAACTTATATATATGTTTACAATAAAAATATAAACTCGTACAATATTGTATTGCCTCGCCGGAGGGAGCGGAAGCCTAGCTATCCCATGGATCAATTTGTGATGTCAGATCTCAATGATTTCACCGCCGATTTTAGAATTTTAAAGTTTTAATCGAATCTACATAAAAAATACTAGCTTGTGAGTCGTATTCGACATAATAAAAAAGGTTTGTTTAAAAATATTTTCTGTATGGGAAATCCAACGCTTTTTACAAAAAGAGTTAGGTATTTATTTGAAGTTTGCATTTCTCTGCTCCAATATGCCGCTGGCATAGGTTTCATCTTTGCAAATGTGGCCACATAAGTAGTTAAAATTTTGTCTAATAATAGAATCTTGTCTAAAAGTTATATCAACGTGAATACATTGAATTCACTCTCAGTTTTTGAAGTTATTAGTTTAAACTCATTAACAGTCTTTGAAGAATAAAATACAAATTTAAATAATCAAAATATTATGATGTTTTATATTTTATAATTACTTATGAACGTCATAAATCGATAAGGAAACGCCCTGTGCAAATAAAAAAATAATAATTTGATTACTAGTCGACCTTGATGACATATAGTATGATCACTTGATGGGTTTATTATTTCGCATACAGACAAACATAAAGCGTTGCATTATAAAATATTATGTTAATGATTAGGTACTGAAGTCGGCAGATAGCTTGAAAATACTATCAACTGTATAAAAAATCGAGTTAGCAGCAGATAAATCGACATCACATCAGCGCTGCCATTGATACGGCAATTGCCGTAATATACGGCAATTCAATTAATTTTAATTGAACAATACGTTATAACACAGCAGCATTATCATTGCGTATCGCTAAATACGGCAATTGCGCCTACACAAATAACGATATACGGTAGTTCTGGGTCTTTTTATAATAAATACGGCAATTTCACTACTTTAGATACGGCTGTTAAGATACTGAGGGTGGCAACACTGCGTCACAAGTAGTAAACCACTTAAGTACGAGGAGCTGCCAGCCTGTCTTTTCTTTTCGGCCTTAAGAGCCATAATTATTGCATTTTATGCATGTTTTTGAGGTCTACTGCCAAGATAGCTTTTCATACCAGGCATATATAAAAAATATAATTAGATTAACTGAACATTTTTCTAGTAAACCTTTAAGCTGGTTTTTTAAATAAACAATCCTATGTTTACATAAAAAAATATTGAAATTGTTAAGTTTTATTTTTTAAAATTCTCATAAACCAACCTACATATGTGATGTAAGCCTAATTTATACATACAAATGTCCGCAATAAAATTCTACAGAAAACCTTAAACATAGATTTTTTTAATTGCCTTATATTTTTAATATAAATAAACAACTGTCAAATGTTTATTTTTTGATGCTCTTAACTAGCAGCCACGGATAAAAAAAATACTTGGCAGCGAAGTAGATTTTAATCGTTCGACAGCCAGCCATCTTTACCAATGCAGATTTTCAGTCGCCGATCTAAGTGCGCCATTATGACAATAAAAGATGACGAAATTTTATGAAATTAATTAATCGTATAAATCGTTTCAACTGATTGACCCATATGCGACCTTAAAGTGACCCGCGCGTTTTATCAATGACGATGTGATTTTTTTGTATCAAAACAGAATTGATTGCCTACAAATCATACAAAAATCTTTTTTAAGGCGGCGCCAAAGGATAAATATAAATTTCAATTCATTTGAACATATATCATATCATATATTGAAGTACCTCCTATAGATACAACCCGCCCGAGTTTCACCCAACGGAGAAGACGAATATAACATTCTCTACTCTAATAGAGAGTTTGACAGCAACCCGATTTATTATATTAATAGTTAAAACGGTATATCGAAATATAAGGGAAAGAATTTCCGTAGATAAACCACCGGCCCGCACCGGCACCCCACAACTAGAAAATGAATATAAGTTTCTATAGTCATAATTGTTAGAGGGTTAGACAGTAAACCGTTTATAACAAGTATATTGAAATATAAAATATGTACTCAAGAATTCCCGTACATACGAGTATAACCTTTACCACAGAGTATAAGACGAATCACGAAAAAAATACGAATATATTATATCAATTTCATTAAATAAGTAAAAATTTGGATCGAACTAGTTCAATCAAATAGAAAATATATGTTTTGTTTATAAATAAAGAATATTAAAAATATATATATATATTAACACTCTCTACTCTAATTATTAGTGAGAGTGAGACAGCAAACCGTTTTCGCGTATGCTTCGTATACTCTAATCTTTAGAGTACCTACGCGAATACATTAAAGGCTAGTGTATTCCTGATTGTAATACAAACAGTTTATTTCCTTCGCCATATCAATAGCTAACGATTGAATAAATTTCACCTACCTATGGTATGCAGTTTAGTTAGTAGGTAACTAAGGCATAGTAGGCTCTTTACAATCAAACCTAAAAATTAGTTTCAATCTTAGAGTATGTGACGCGCAGTTTTGTACGAAGAGACACTGTAAGAAATAAGACCGCGCTCACACTTGACTAAGCCCCCGCGACGCTTAGGACGTATAGGTCGGCCCAGTTGTAAACTGGCATCGCCAGCGCCCTCATTAAATTAAATTACACTCATAAAATGGTCAAATATCTTTTGAAAATATGTGCCAACTCAACGAAAAATAAAAACAAAAACTCCATGGGATTACATTTGACTTTAGGATTCTTGAAAAAACAACAATGACTGCATTCGTACGTAGTTTCCCCCCCGCCGTTCGCGCGCCGTAAAAATACCGCATACACTGAGATATGTAAATCGATTCATATAATTTGTCGACGATCTTGTCTGAATAAATGTTTACATAAATTTTCGTAATTGATAAAATTAATAGGTATTATAAACTAGCATATAAAGCTATGTTGTTCATTACCACCATCTCCTCTGACTCCAGCACAGGCACATTTGGCCTAGTTGAGTAGGGCCCAAAATAATTGTATATTACCTAGGTCATAGCAATTATAAAAAAAAACAAAATTTATAAATTAACTCTACTTGAGTTTCATTCCAAATAAGATTTGACATATTGTTTATAAATTATTTTAATAAGTGAATATTCTATTGTCAGATACTACTGTAATAATTAACATACATCTAATATAAATAAATTATTTACACATTGTTGGCAAATGTAATCACTGCTGTATCCCTGTATGTTGGCTTATTTCACACATGTTGATATTAAATATATTGCAAACTTTGACAGATACCTAATAAGTCACCTACGTTCCCATTTATTTGTTAATATTTGCCTGGAGGCATTATTTTAATTTTTTAGCATAGTATGTTTCATGTTATTGTTTTTTGTTTTTAATGTTGTGTTGGCATTGGTCTTTTGGTAGTTTAATTTGTTTTTACTTTAATTTTAATGTGTACATGGGGAAACTTATTAAATAAATTAATTAAAAAAATTTAAGTATGGCTGATTAAGTCATATAGAAGCCGTACCTTGTGAGTTATGTTTAACTTTCGTAAATTAAGTACTTGCAAAAAAAAAATTTGTATATAGTAAAAAAAAATGTCTTAAAATCTTTTTTCTATATTTTAGGCTTGTTTAGATTAACTTAAAATATTATTAATAATCGGTAGTTATATACAAACTATCCCCAGCCATATGATAGTGGAAAATTATTTGTTTGTTTGTGATTTGGCGATTAGACTTGCAAATATTTAGCCATATTACATTCTATTGGCCAAAGTTGTCTTAATGCCGTGCGTGACAGTTATGAAATTATACTTTTCCTTAATTAAATGCATTTTTAGATAACCTAATTAACGGATGCTGTCATTAATGACCTATTTAATAAAGAGTGATCACCTCAATGTTGATTATTTTATTACATAAATTAAATGCTTTTCTCGGAAAGTTTCTGCGAAAGTCTTGTTACCAAAATGAAAATTTCTATGATATTTGACGCTATGAAAATATTGTATTGTTTTTTATACATATACACAGCAGTATTTTATTTTCAGTATTCTGACGCTTTTTTTATTTTTCTGTTTTCTTTTATTTTTTGCATTGTGCACACGACCAAAAAAAAAATGTTCGTTTATCTGAGTTTTTGATCATTATTCAAATTTGCAATGCGTTCAAGAATGTAAGAATGTGTCACCCTTTTTGGGGTGAGTTTCTAACCCCTTTCTAGTTAATAGTCCCTAGTTCCTGTTTAGTTCAAAATACTGACATATTTTATTTGATTTTTAATAAAAATTGTGGTTTAGGCGGCGTGTTCGATAAAAAAATATAGATTGTTTTAGGAAAAGTTCATTAGGGGTTATTGCCAGTCTCCCTGGCAACAGAAACTTCGAATGACATCGCCCTTTGATAAGCGAAAATTAAACGGTCGGGGTTAAATCGGCGTCATTTAATCTTTACGGTAAGATTCCGTTGATATGTTGAACTGCATGAACCGTCACTCCTTCTGATTGGGTAGGTAAATTAGCTTACGCACGGACTATAGTGCACTGTGGTACTGTCGTCGAACTAATCAAGTACCGATGGATTCGTGCGGTTACTAATACGGTGTCACCGATTTCCATCACTTTAACGTTTGTAATAGGCATATTTTATATGAGTTACATTAGGTGAAAATGAAAAACCATACCTAAATGAAAGCTTAGATTTTTAATTTGCATTTTCCTTTTTTTTCTGTAGTTTGGTTCCATATTATATAATAAACGCTAACCATTATTATTAGTTGATTGGATGAAATTTTGTAAACCGTGAAATAGGTACCATTCTTTGTTCTTGCTAGCTTGACGTCGGTGAGTAGTAAATAATTTGTGATTTTCATGTAACTAAGCCAAACATTGTTTTTTTAATGATCCCTAAATGTACTCACGTGAACATAATATTTGTCTCTAAATGTGACCTCTCGGTCAACTTTCTTTCATTTAGATACTGTAGGTATATTTAAATTATTCCGCGACAGTACCTCCACACATATCGGGCAATCGATTAATTTATGTCACAATAATAGCCTTATCTCGGGTCAACGAGAACGCTTCAGTAATGATTATTTTATCAAGAGGGTAAAAGAGATATCATATATTGTAATGCAAAAAGAATTAAATTCTTCTCAATACTGAGGAGAGAGCATTGTCTCGATAGAGTGTATTTTTAAATATGCAATTGCCTACATTGATTGCACTTTTAATTAAAATCATTATTATATTATCATAATATTTAATATGATATGTTTACACATTACTAATCGCTTGCATTATAACAGAATGGTATGAGTCTTTTAACTCTAATCATTGCCCTTATTTACACATATTAAATAAAGCGTTTATATTTTGATTTCATTTATAGGAATCATCATACATACTTCTATGTGCACCTACTTATTATTTATTAAAATTCAATCAACTTAGTAAACAAACCTATCTGATATGAGCCTTCATGGTTATATAAGTGTCAAGTGGTCAAGCGCGCGAACAGGAAGCGAAGGGAAGACGTAGCCGCCGTTAACACCGCAGAATTGGTAATAAAAAAATAATATTGCCAACCCATCAATTGACACATCGTTTTTCGGAGATACCAACCGCATAGTTAATTAATATTAGAACGTAACCTTTAAAGGGCCAGACGAGCGGATTAACCCGCTTGGACATTAGATGTAAGGTCCGACCGAAAGTTCGGTCTTTGACAAAAATCTAGTTTCGGTCTCGGTATCGCCGCCCTAGCCGCCCTAACCGCCCTAGCCGCCCTAACCGCCCTAGCCGCCCTAGCCGCGATACCCTGCTATCCGTCGGGTGTCGATAAACGCAATAAGTTATTTGAATTTGTCGTATTTTCGGTGCGCCCAGCCGTTAGTATCCCATTCGCTGCAGGATGCACTGACTACTGACCGAACGGCCAATGAGAGCTCTACCAGTATAATTTTCAAGTCAACTATTGTCGTCAAGTCTTCCACATACTGAGACTGATAATAATGACATAAAGTATGAAAATCATTTATACGATGAAGCCATAAACGGCAATTTGCTTTGCGCACTTCGTCGGCGATTTTCCTACGTAAAACCTTATGTGCCTTTGATTATAGCAACACTTATAGACCCCAGGGTTAAATCCAGTGCAGGGTTTACATATGAGCTACACAAGCTATAGCTTAGGGCCCCCAATTTCTTGAATGCCCCCATAAAAAGTGTTCCAATGAGCAATTGTCATATATTCTTAAATATACTGCAGCATTATTTGCCCCAATGCCGCTCGTTCGGAACGTCCCATGCTCTTCACGAATATATTTTTAGCGCGTCTTTTCGAAGAACAAAGTGTTATTGTGCATTACCGACAACCAGTATTATCAGTCTATTTACCTCTATAGTAGTAAAGTCTCGGTCTTGGCCGAGACTGCATTTTAGTTTCGGTCTCGATATTGGTCTCGGCCAAGACTAAAAAAGGTTTTAATTACGTCGGCCGAAATTGCCGAAAAAAAGATTTTAAAAAGATGCGAACGTAATTGCCAAAATATGCGAAGAAGATTTTAAGTAGCTTTTATTATTTAGTGATGGGCGACATTTCAAAAATGTACGAAGAAGATATGCAAAAACCACGCCTAATGAGGACGATCCTTTATAATGTATTACCATATTCCAACTGGATTTATAGACATAAAAAAATGGGGCTGGAGCAATTAGGGCTAAGTTCTTGCGCGTGGTTCGATCGGACCTTAGTCAGATTTACTTGTACCGACGCACGGCGGCGCGCGAAACCTGCTTGTTACGGACTTGTATGAAACGGTTTTCACGGTTTCAGTGAATAGATTGTATAGACGTCTCTTCCAATATCTTTCCACGAATTAAGTTTAATTTGTCATTTAATAGATGATTCAAAGTATTATTTAATACTGTAATGTTTTAAAATTATATACTGTTTTATTATAATTTCTCTTTATATTTATTGTATTGTTGTAATTCTCCTTCAACTGGGAAGAAATGAAACAGAAACCTTGATAAAATGTCTACCTAAGTAATATTATACGATTCAATTTATTAGAAAAAAATCCTTATAATTTTATATTAATTTATTCATACTCATATTTTCCACATATATATTCCATATTATAATTAGTATTATCCTATAAATAACTTTAAAAAATATATATTCATGACATAACAAAAGTGTATGCTGCTCAGTGGATACGTATATGGATAAAAATAAAAATTTTAATATAGAAAAGTCTACCTTAGGACGGGAATTGCCTAGTTAGGTAGAACTTTGCATATATATCAATTATGTTTTATATTTTTTATTGCAACTATCTGTGCGTTCAGTATTAAATTTTCTTTGAACATTCTGACTATATAATTTGTTTGAAACTTTTCAATCTGTAAAAATATTAAAAAGCATTGGAATTTTTCAAATGTCAACACTGTCAGACTTTTATATAAGTAATGTATAATAAGTGTAATATAAGTGTGTATAATTGAGTTGTAAAGTTATTTGACTAATATTTGATGATTGTTTTTTAATAGCGGCAAATCGCCTGAAAAGATAAATGACACAATCTTTGAAAATATTGAAAAATTTTGAATAATTTTGAATTTTTTGATAAAGTGCTGGATAGCATAATATTTATAAAGGTTCTAAAGGGGTCCTGTACTTAAGACCGCAGGATGTCGGTTTAAACCCAGCGCTGAGTTTTATAAAAATGCATTTTTAACTCTCACCTGTCCTCTTTATTGTAAAATATTGTCAAATATTATGTAACCATCTAATTAGATGAAATAAGTAAAGGATGATAATTTTACAAAAAATATAAAAATAATGATATATATATTTATATATCTGTGTCATATGAAGGTTGCATTTTAAATGTCATCTTTCATATATTTTCTGACGACGCTGAATGGCGAAAGCTAAAAAATAATAATCATCAAATCTATATCTGTGTCATCATAGTCAAAATTTAGTCATTACAAAACTTACCGTGTATATTTAATACATATAAGGGACCCACATTTTGCCTAGGGCCCACAAAGCTGCCAGTGCGGCACTAGGTTCAACATGTTTTTATAAAAAAAATGTGGTTTGTGTATTAAATATTTAATGCAAATATTTTCTTTTCGCAGACTTTGTGCTCGCTGTGCAGAATGGGACGATCGAAAGTCCTCGTCACCATACCAAGACTGAGCGTGTGATAATACGCGATTAATATTTAAATTAGGCTTAATTTAGACACAACGAATGGCAATATCACTTCGTTCATAGAAAATCATCAACACTTAGATTATGTTCAAAATTGTGTAATTACTTAAATATTACTATTTTTATTTTTTACGTAGACCATGACTTTACGATCTTAAAAATCCGTCACGTTGCGTCGACAACAGTCACTAATTTATTACCCATATCATAAACAAAGTCAATATACTATATGCTATGTTCGTTCCATAATCGCGTGACAATGTACGGGTAGCATCATTCCAATTATATTTTCTTTAGAACCTAGTCTAATTCTTAAATAATTTTAGGATAGGAAATGAATTTTGTTTTGAATAATTGACTTGATTTTTCTTAATAATTTGTTATTGATGTATTGAATTAATTTCTCCATAAATTAGGTAATAAATATTCATGCGTTTTTTTTTAAATACGTATAAGATCATTTAATATTTCAATTTAATAAACAGCGACTACTTTTAAATATATTACGACATTTAATTAGGTACCTACTATAAATATTATTATTGTATCGTATGGTTTAGTGTATATGTGAGCTTTGTTTTAATTAAATATCTTTTAAACTCAGAAGGACTTTCATTTCTTTAACGCTGTTGTATAAAATGACATATTTTGGGCCTTTGCGAAGCGTCCACCGATCGCAATGTATTTGTCTGAAAAAATCTGTCCTTTCCACAGAAGCAAAGGGTTGTTTGTGACAGTAAAGAAACTTTCGAAAATTAAATAGCTCGTAACTTGAAAAATCATCTTAGAGGCTAGTCGGGGGCTCAAGATATATCCCCTCGAAGTTACCACTATAATTATTCCATACACAATGCATGGCGCCAAAACACTACTGTACGCCACTTTCTCTCAGAGCATATTTAAATAGTTTTTTTTTTATTACGAAGCATATTTTTTAATAATAAAAATGGTTATATGAGTAGGTATACCCACTCATAAAATACGAATTCTATATGTATGGTAGGTTTTTAAATACAAATATTATAAAACTAAAATATAAAACAACACGGTGACTTCATTGTTTTTTCAAGTATTTATCATGCAAGGATTTTAAAGATTGAAAACTTTTAACAAGAGAAAATGTATTATTTAAATAATAATATAGGTATTCAAACGTGTTTTGTATTCCGGAGAATTCGCAGTCAGTACTTCTAAAGGACAAAACATCACTGGAATGACACAATAAATGAATCAAGGTATCGTTAGTATATTAATTTCTCATTGGAAATGATACAATTACTTACCAATATTGAGAATTGTATATTTTTTCCCTAGATCTTAAAAAGCTCAAAAAGTAGCCTAAAACTGTTTTAGGTCTGATTTCTTTTTAAAATTTTCCGGCCACCCATTTATTTTACTGTTATAAGTTAGTATGGAATGCACTTTTAATTAAGTATTTAAAGATGTTTCTCAAAATGCTTTATTTTTTAAGAAATAAATATTTTTACGTACGAACGGGAAAATCGTCTCAATTAATACTATTGTAGCGGCGCTAGATATTTGGACTGCGGCTGGCAGCGACGTTTTGGCCGGCGACGTGCGATCGCCACCGGGCGCATCTGATTGGTCGGCGCCTGCGCAGGCGCGCATTGGAACGGCGCGCGGGCGATTCGCCAGCGACGCATTCAGTCAGTCGAAACATTGGGCCTGCAAGCAACCGCGCGCATTATGCGCCGACGACTTTTATTGTACCTGATCGATATTTTGTTAACTGTTATCTACTTTACTTCCGTTGTATACTTTTGTTATTTATTTATTATTTGTTATAAAAAAATAATACATTTCATTTTGCATCACCTCTATAGCGTATACTGTTGTTCTAAGGTGATGTAATCAGTTGTAGTAACAGATCCTCAGATGACATTTCATAAACGAAAAAAGACAAAAAAAAATCATAATAAAAATAAAATAACAAAATGTGCAACTGAAAATTTAACTAGAAGCCCGCTGTTTTCTTGGGGATTTATACAAATAATTATACAGGCATTATAAATATTGTGTGAGAGCAAGAGATTAAATAAATTGAAGCTGTGTGATGTGTGTGTGAGGAGGATCCTATAAAGTGTTATATTTATAATGTAATTATAAATAGAATAATATAACGTATCTAATATGGCTACAAATTAATATAAGTATTTTGTATATGATATAATATAAAGAAATAGAATAAAGAAAAATAAATTTAAATACAGATTTCTATTTTTCATACTAGATGTATTTTTCATATCAATCATTTTTTCAGATTCGTTTGTGCCATTAATCACTATACCACTATAAAATATCTTTTTTTGTATATCTAGGTGTGTTGAGTTCCATTGTCAAAATGTTAAAAAGCTTGGACCCAAATATAAGAAATGTTTTTGGCCAAAAGTCTTAAATTTAGTCATTAAGTTTACAATTGTTGAAATGGGAGACATTAAGAATTCATGTAACTATTGGATATTGCAGCGTGAGAAATAAAAGGATCCAGAGCATCGGAGACATCTTCCTTATTTCACTTCCATCAACCCTGGACCTTTCAACCACCGGCATACTATACAACATTATCCTGAACAGTGTGCCCTTTCAATATTGAACAGTCACACCGTAAGACCCAATAATGTCACTTAGGTAGATATATATATCCTAATCACATGTAGGTGTCTACTTATAGTTATTTCTGATAATAAGGTAATTGCTATACAAGCCACGCAACAATAATGAGATGTTGTTTGTAATTGCAATATCTGTTTTCTATTTGTTATGTTAATCAATTGACATTCGATCCTTTAAATGTACCTATAATATTATATGTCAAATAAACATACATTTTGATTGGTTAGTAACACACTTTCATTTGTATTTCATGTCTTCTCTAATCGATAATAATTGTTTACACTTAATGCCACTCTTCAATATCAGCTGTGATCCGACACAGCTGATATCTTTCCTCAGCCTCCACAATTCGCTGGACTGCAAGCTTGAGGATCGAACGGCGTTGGCGCCTTCGAGGACCACTCGAAGTAAGGACACATTTCTTATTTCAACTTCCTCTAATAATATAAGCGATACAAAACCTCGTTCTTTTAATAAATATGCTAATGCCTGTGATATTTTTCATGACAATTTTGCTTCAATTAAAAATCACTTAATTACATTGTTTAAAAACTAATAATTGTATAACCTCAAAGAAAAATAATTATTATCATTATGTAATTACTTTATTATTTACTTCATAACATTTTCTAATATGACTAATAACATTTTAGTATATTTATAACTACAATATTAGAACAAAAATATTATCTAATTCATATTTAATACATATGTACTTAGAAAATTTTATATTAAATTGTTTGTATTTTTTTCTTTATATCTTAATGTATATTTATTTGACTTATATTTGATGATTGTTTTTTAATAGCGGCAAATCGCCTGAAAAGATAAATGACACAATCTTTGACAATATTGAAAAATTTTGAAAAAGTTTTTAATTATTTGATAAAGTGCTGGATAGCATAATATTTATAAAGGTTCTAAAGGGGTCCTGTACTTGAGACCGCAGGATGTCGGTTTAAACCCAGCGCTGAGTTTTATAAAAATGAATTTTTAACTCTCACCTGTCCTCTTTAGTGAAATATCTAATAAGATGAAATAAGGAAAGGATGATATTTTAACAAAAAATATAAAAATAATGAATTTGTGATTACGATGAAAAATGGTGGTGAAATGAGATGATTTTATGAGTGATTTATGTATGAAGTTGATGAAAATAAAAATAATGAAAATGTAAAAGTGTAAAATTAAAGCACATGATTAGTGTGCGTATTATTTATATAATTGTATAATTGAATTGTAAAGTTATTTGACTTATATTTGATGATTGTTTTTTAATAGCGGCAAATCGCCTGAAAAGATAAATGACACAATTTTTGAAATAGGCACCCAGAGCAACAACATAAGAATTTTATTATCTGTACCGAGGCTCTGTACAGATGCCGACGTTCAACATGGTGCAACTTAATCAATGGTAATGCATTTTACCAAACGGGCAGCAGTTTTTAATTAGCACCTCTTCTGCTTGTGTCAATGTGTGCTGTTTTAGCAGGTCAAACCCATCAAAGAACAGCATACAGCCTGAATACATACTTCTTTGAAGTTGTACACAGCAACAAGCCATTGAGTGAAACATAATAACCTCAATGCAACAAGCTCGCGTTTGCCCGCTTTGCGATATCTGTGCATTTATAATATACATTTGTAACTGTGATTTATTCCACTACTTTTCGTTTTTTTTTGTCAAATTAAATGTCACAATAAATAAATAAATACAAATGTAATTAATTATTTGCGCGTACCGGTTGCAAATTCCTACCAGTTAAAGTGACCGAACTAAATAAAACCTTATCGATCGCATCGTATCCGCATTTGTTTTTATTTCTTATAACAAAAACTGATTTATTTTTCACTTGTTTTGTTAACAATGGTCGTCTCCCCTTTAGAATAAATAACATCGATCGCAGTCACATCGCAGTAATTAGTGATTAATACATATATGATATTACTTGTATTACTTGATTACTTGTATTCTTCTAAAAATATCTTGTTATAAAAACAAGAAGCAGTTTAGTGAACTAACCTGATTGTAAAAAATGCACAGATCTGCTAGCATTAAATCATTTAAAATGTATAAATATTTTAAAAATTATCACTCCTAACCAGCATTTAATTTAATATTTATTTTTTGCGCCATACCACTTAGTTTGTTTCTCGCTTCTGGAAATATATATTTTTAGCGTTATTTTTATTTCCTACTGCAATTAACTTCGGGCTGCGCACCAGGTTTCAGCTAGGCCCTGCAGGCGGCTCGGTAGGCGCCTTCTGTGCGCGACCACTCGTGTTTTCCGCACTCGGTATAAGTCGCTTCGCGACTCATCTAGGCTCTGCAGACAACTTTAATGGCGCCTTCGGCGGGCGATAATGTGCCGTGACTTTATTGCAAAAAGTACCTTTGTCAAAATTTGGTCAAATTGCGAAAGTCACGCCATCTAATTGTATGCTGCAAAAGCTATACACTTCATTTTCCGTTTCTACAAAAACATTCTCAATCTAGAGATATTTGCTTGTAAACGTTCTTCTATTCTTCAAGAACAACCTTTGTCATACATGTTTCTAGCAAAGACAACCATTGTCAATGACATCGGTTGTTTATCAACATGTTTTAAAAGATCGTTGTTGATTATGATAAAAAAGTGTCAGCTGATTGCTCAAGTCAACGAAGTAATTTTCCCGCGGTTTTGTTTATTGCTTTGGCTAGTTTATTTTAACAGCAGCGGGGAATAGTAGTTTTAAAACTAAAAATCCTTATATTTCTTTCCATATTAGGTTTGATCACAAAATTGTATGATTAAATAAAGACATTCTTGATTTATTTGTTCTTATTTATTTTTTAATTTCCTGCAAAAACTATTTAAGTAACGTCTTCGATTAGGAGTTTCTTGTAAAAACTGCACATGTCAAGCAATTTTTAAGTATAATCTAAATTTTTTTTCAATATTTAAATCTCGAATAGAAATAAAATACAGTCTCAGTTTTACTCGAATTCTCCTGGTAACTTTTAAACATATTTTTTTTTAAACCTCCCGCACAAAATCCCCTCTTCCCTGATTTTTTGTCTGATTTATCCATAAATAAAATTCCATTCCCTACGAATATGTATTGTTTACTGTTTTCCAATAATCTCAACATTTTTAAAATTATCCTTAGATTCATCGCTTGCATAGTCTAGCTAGAGTCTAGACATTTAATAGTCCTATTCATAAATCTAATGGCAAAGATCAACCCATATGAGGGTGGAAATATCAATTAAAAAAATACCATTATGAACATTTAAAAAAAATCCAAATCCTGCCTACCTGTTCTCGAGTTACTAATTTACTGACTTTATGCACTTACTAACAGACGGCATTTCTCATTTTTATTTATATAGATTTCCTAACCTTTAAGTTCGGTTTTTCGTTGTTATTTTATAATTTAAAAAAAAATGTTTATTTGGCCTAAATTTAAAGCCAAAGTGGTATTAATAGATGAAAAAGAAGAAGGTATGCAAAATATTGCAAAACTTTGAAAGTGTCATGCAAATGTCAGTGTGTGTGCTGACTGCTGAATGGTGTTTTTTTACCTGTGTGCTAAACGCCGGCAAGAAACTGACAAATTGTTTTCTAATTTATTTAGTTGTTAAATTACCAATATTAAAATGAATCAAATGAACATGCATAACGTGGGAATGAATCAAGGCGGAGGAGTCGGCATGCAGCAAAGTATACAACAAGGTATGCAGCAGGGAATGCAGCAAGGGATGCAACAAACCATGCAACTACAGCCTGCTGTTCCTAACCAAATGATGCAACAATCATCACCACAACAGATTCAGCAACAAATGCAGTCGGCCATGGCAGCTCAGCCACAAGAGAAGTTAGATAATATATCCAAAGTGAAATCGCTGGTTGTGCCATTGAGGGAAAGTCTAACGGTTCGTTTCAATCTAACTTTTTATAAAAATATACTTGCTCTGAAACTACTTTCAACTAGTATCACAAAAAATCTTATTTTTTAGCTAAAAGATGTAGAGCCGTTTTCACCAAACCTCACTTAGGGCTGTGAGTCCCTTAAATTGAGATACGTCAAACGTTTGCCTAAGAATAACCTATGCTTAAGAGTTCCTTAGTTAGTTATTTCTTCTATGTGGAATTCAAGACAGACAGCAGTCTAATATGGTCTGCAACTAGTGCCTTTGTTTGCTGCCCAGCCCTTCATAGCAAATTATTTTGCATGTTGGGTGCCAATTAAGAAAATATAATTTACTGATTTTATTGATTACTTACAGTTAAATGTAACTGTTTTCTTTCTCTTTATTCTCAATAAAACTCTTATTATTATTACGTTATTACAATATTTAGGAGCTATCGTTGAGTTTAGTAGGTGAGGAAAAAAATTAATGCTTTACAACTCGCAGCTCACGCTAAAAAACAGCCTTGGTACCAAGAAAAGGGCCAATTACTGACCTATTCAAAAGCATTTCAATTGCGAATTATTCTGGAAAGAAACCCAACGTTCCATTTTCTCAAGATAGGTTGTATCTTGTATGGATGGTCATCACAGCCAAAATAAGAAAGCTTAGAAAGTTGGGACCTTAAAGCAGGTCAGGCAGGCTCATTCGTCGCAGTCAATATATTAGTGAATCTGAATTCAAAACATCTACTTAGTGGCTCCTAATTAAAAATTGAAATTAATTCAGATGGACTATCATATTGATTAAAACGCCTAAAGACATGTCTGCTTGCTTTTCCCTGAACTGCTTCAAGTTTGTCTTTAAGACACTGAGTGGGAGGATCCCATATTGATGAGCAGTATTCAAGGGTAGGACGAACCAACGTTTTGTATGCTAATGCTCGCGCTTTAAAATCAGCACTTTTAAGACTTCGCATTACAAACCGAAATTGTCTGTGAGCCTCTGTGAGCTGTTGCTGAATCTGTTGTGGTGATGATTGTTGCATCATTTGGTTAGGAACAGCAGGCTGTAGTTGCATGGTTTGTTGCATCTTCACTACGTCTCTCACTTAAATGCCTTAGGCTGATGGACCTAAATTACAAATAGAATATTGCAAATTATTTTGAAATCGCCACTCGAACATTAATTTTGTGAATTTTTCTTGTATGTATTATACGGACAGTGGCAGTGTATGCCAGCCCCATATCTTTATTTTATTTTTAATATTGAAGTCACTCTGAATGTAATAAAACTAAATTTCTGAATATTTTTTTTTTTAAAGGCCACATTAAAATCAGCAGCTCAAGTATTGCATCAGAATCATTTGGTGGACATTGGATCTCAGTAAGTATATAAAAACACTTACCTTTTTTACCCTTATCACTATTAAAAACCTAGATTTTTCGACTCTAGAGTCTCTGAGATAGAAGCAGGTTGCAAGTTGTTAAAACGAATATTAATACATATTTTATTTTATTTATGAAAAAAAGATTATCTCCTATGGATGCCCACAACAAGGAATGCTCCTATTTTATATATTTTTCTAACTCATACAATGGCATAAAATTATTGTTGTTAAAGTTGCCTTTTTGCTATTTGTGGGAACACATGCCAACACGATATGTAACTATTTGCATTTTAAAATGGACAGATTGGGTGTCACTCTAAAAGCTGACTTTGGTTCCTTGAGCTCTGTGAGAAACCAACACCGTACTGATAATCATTGCCTTCTAGTCTTCCGGACAATATGAGTCTACACACCCTCTGCTTTCTTAAACCCAGCTTTCTGATTTGCTGAAACTTACTTACGTTTTTTCAATTGATGCTCGCATCCTTTTTAAAAAAAAAAATAAGTTGGATTCACAATATTTCAGTGCATGCATAATAATTGATAATCAGTAACTAACAATATATTAATATTATTGATTAATCAAATAAAAATATAAGATTAAGTACGAAAAAGCATTATTTCACATTTTATTTAAGTAGATAGGCTTGCCTTTTGTATGTGATTAAAATTATTTAAAAGTGTTGAAAGACTACTATACTAGAGAGCCTGTGTTATCTCAATAGTAATTCTAATATAAGGAAATCTCTTCTACAAGATAAAATCTAATAATCTAAAAATCAATAATAATCATAATAATAATTTCTAATATAAAAAAAAGCCTTCAACTGTGACATTCCACAAATGCAAACGCAGGTGATTTTATGTTATAAGGTGTGCAGGTTCAATGAAATAAATAAAATGGATATAATGATACCATAACCATTTTTTTTATTTTACACAAACTTCCCTTTTAATAAAATTGTTGGCAGACCATGTGATCGGTGGTCTGACCGCACAGAGGACATATCGACACCTGTAGTGAACCCCCACTTTTTTTTTGCACCTAATTGCATTATTTTAACCATACTTTAACTGACTACACCTCTTTTAAATATGTTTTTAATGAATGTATATTTTTTTTATAGGAAAGGAGTCGATACTACAGTTCCCCGTTTTGATAAAAACCTAGAAGAATTCTATTCGACTTGTGACCAAATTGAGCTTCATCTTGTGAGTATATTTACTTTGATTTTGTTTTAAAAATATATTAATAATTTGCATATCTTTCAGAACTTTTTCCAAAATACATCAGATATGCTCTTAAAACACAGCTTATTTTAAAAAGCAAAATGTAGCCTAATGAAATAACATTGTAGGGTTACAGATGTTCTTCAAAAGAGCTTCTTAAAGCAACCGCACTTCCCATTTTCTACACTAATTTGTAATATAAAAAAAGTTTAATATAATATAGTTAGACGTACAGTTACATTACATTTTCTAATTATTGGATTGTTACCCGTAGAAAATGGGTAGTGTGGGTTATTTATGATGTAAACATTTTTGAAAAATTGTGAAAAATAAATATTAAAATATTTAACTTGCTAAAAATGTTTGCATATGTCTTTTGTAGAAAACATCTTTGGCATGTTTGCAACAAGTCCAATCGGCTCAACACTACATGCCTCTACCCGTCAACCCTACCAAGATGGAGCCATTTCCCACCACACCGATGCAGGTTTCTATTTCTTTACCAGTAAAAATTAGTCTTTTTAACGCTGCAGCAATATGGGTGTCAAAAAGACATTCTTCAGTGTTTCTTAGAGCATATTTTATTTTTAGTTTAATATTTTACAGCATAATAAAACTACGTATGGTCATTTAAAATAAACAAAGGTTGTCCTCGAGACCATTCCCAATAAAAAATCCAGCTAATTGGCCCTCCGATTACAAACATGATTGTTAAGATGACATAAAAACATTCATCATTTTTTACTTAAAAGATGATTGTTTACATCAAATTTAATTCGATGTATTTAATAAAAATAATAATATTATTAATTCAAGAGGTTAACAACTCTACCCCCAAAAGTATACTGTTCCCCTTTATAAAGGGTTCCGTTAATTTGCAATTAAGTTTTTGTATTACATAGTAATACTTACCAGTAATGTTTAGTTATTTATCTGCAAATTAGAGATTTAAAAGTAACGATAATGTACTTAATACTATCATCATAATCAAAAATATAAAAAATAAAATTTAATAGAAATTTTCATCAAGGGCATCAGACAAAGTCATCGTGCACTGGCTGCTTTACAATGCACCACCTCTAAGCAGACTCGTTTGAAGTAAGATCCGCACGCTAAGATCTAAGATCCTCTTAGCTAACTCGTTATTATAATACGATTATTGTAATTAAAGTAAGAATATTTAAAAAAACCTTTGATTTATATAAAAATTAAAGAGATGCATACACTTACCAATTTGAAGATTAACCTTAACCTTAACATCCTCATTAAAACAAGAAATAAATGACAATGGTTGTTTTTATAAAATAAATTCTTATGACCTAGGTTGCATACATTATTTTGAGCCCTACTCAACTAGGTTAAATATGCCTGTGCTAGAATCGGGGGGGGGGGGGGGGGGTCTCATTTCACATTACAATATTACTCAGCCTTAGAATAAAGATAGAAGGATAAAGGTCTCCATCTCACTCTTTTTTTCTTTTTCAACACATTTATCAGAACTCTTTATTTTTTTTAAATCAATAGTATTTCTACTTGCTTATAAGTACTTAAACATACATATTACTTATGTAAAATTCGTAAACAAGTTTCTAGTTATTAGCAATAATTGATAATGTGACTATATTTTAAAAAAGGTTTATTTTTCAGCCAGAAACTGTTCCGTTGTGCTACCCTCAATATCTGTCAACTGTAAAATCTCAACTCTCTTACTCGAAGGAAATCCACGATACTCTGGTAGCTGCCGCTCAGAATATTTCACCCACGGAATGACCACCAAGATCTTGATCGCTGGTAGTCTTCTCATAGAGGTGATGTATTCCTTTGGAGAGCAAGCAATGGAAAAAAGAATATAATCACATGATTATATAAGCCGTTTGCACAAGATTTGCAGTTTCGTCCTATGGATCAGATATCTCACTCATACGGCACTCGAGAAAGTCACTTTACTCCTCACCTCAAAACTATTCAGGGTATTAATTAAAAATACAAAAAAAAAAATTAAAGAGTTCCTAAATAATGGTTCAAGTTTTACTCGCTCATTCTTCTTGCTTTGACTGAAAATTAATTCATACACATGTGCAAGTATGTGGATACAAGGAGGGTAAAAGTATGCCTAAAGTACGGGTAAAAGTTCATCATGGTTCACCAGTGTGAACATGTTTATGCTGATAAAAGATGTTGTCATTTGTTTAAAATAAAATTTGCTAGCTTTCTTCTCCTGTCATCTTCTAGAAGTTTTTTACATGTTCCCTCATCCTTGGTTACGAATTTTAATTTATGTGTCGTTCAGTGATATGCTACTGACCAAATTGCCTTAAAATGGGACTCATTCAGAGTGCTATAAATACAAGGTATGTTATGTATGTGGGGGGTTTGCCCCCCGTGTACCGCGTCCTTTTCAGAACTATTGTACCTTTAAATCCACTTATAGCTCGCCCTCTAGTCCCGTTATCGGGTTAGGATTAACAATTTTGCTTTTAAAACATTGTAATTAACAAGAACCATCAGTAAAATATCATTGACTATGACAAAAAATACCAATCCGTTTACAATTTCGATTTTAGTAAAATCTAAAAATGTTTCAATTTTATACTGATTTTTATAATTTATTATGTAAACATGGCACTTAATGTGTACATATAAATTTCAAAATTGTTTAAAACTTTATGATTAGCGAAAGTATTGTACAAAAATACGTACTATAGCATTCATTTTTTTTATAATATTGTAATATTGAAACCTTTCATTGAAAAGTAGAGATATTGATCTAAAAAATCTTATTAAAGGTACCATAGAGAAACTATCATATCAACGGCTTACTACCAATCATTTCTTATTATATGAGGTGGTTTCTTACAAAATTACAAAAAATCTCTAGTGTCAGTGAGTGACAAATTTATAGTCCATTTAATATTATTATTTTTGTTTTAGTTATATGGTTTTGTGATTGTTTTATCAATAGTTTCAAAAATATATAAATCAACTTTTTTTTAACATTTTAGGATTTATTTGATTTTTTCTATAATAAATGTATACTTGTTAATTTATGATTTAATGAACAAAGACAACATTTTCTATTTTCACACTTTGTACTTATCTATTAAAATTATATTATTTTCAAGAAATAAACATTAATTATATACATCAATCAAAATAATATGAGATTTTACTTACTTTTAGCTATTTATTGTGGTGATAATGGTAATTATTTATCAATACTATTGTTACATATTTATATAAAATATATGTAATAAGATGTAAGGTTTTTGAAAGGATGTGGCAGTCTAAATTAAAAAACAAAAGTACAAAAATTAGCATAATTGGGCCGAAAAAAAGACCCATCGACTATAGGTATTACCCAAAATAATAGGTAAGACTAAAATATTGAATGGGACAGAGCGACCAGTTCTTAGGTGTTAAGATGTCTGTAACGCCACAGTCGAAGATCAAGATACCTACAAAACTTTCAAATGACAGTGTGCATCTCTCAATAGGTTAATAATTCTACCGTTTTTAATCAACAGTAATTTAGTCAACAGTTAAATATTCAAGAACCACTTTAATAATAATAAACAGTATTATAATGATACAAAAAGGGGATATGAGTTATTTCAGCTAAACAACTGTTATCCTATACTATGTAAAATAACAATACTAATATTAGCATAATACTACTAGTATGTACACACTATTAACAAGAAAATCTTTAAAATTCATCGTCCGATTCGTGTGTGCGTTTCCGTTTGGCTGCCTTGCGTCCTCTTGTCACATCCATCTTGAGCTTTTTCTGAACACTCTTCTTCTTTTTCAAGTGAAGTTTCCTCTTCAGAGACTTATCGGGATTATGCACTTTCTCTTGCAAGAGTACCTATCGATTAAGATCAACATTTTAGTCTGAGAGAAAATCTATCAAAAAAACATTCCCGAACGAAAAGAAAATCTAAGTTAAAGTACGATCGAAACAAGTAATGAATTCTTATTATTAGTTTGAGAGAAAATACTCTTTAGAAGGAAAAAATAATGATGATGTTTCAACAACTACTTTAAGTAACATAGTACATAATATATACTTACTATAATGTATATATCTTACATCTGATGACAGAATAATAAGAATTTCAGCCACTATATCACAAAAATATGATTATGATTATTACATTATTATAGGCCTTTATAACAAATTATGGAAGAATTAATAGTCTTCTATAAAAAGGAGACTGGTTAGTAGGGTAAACGATGGTAACAAAAAATTTAAGCCCATTTAGGTTATGAGTCCCTCGGCTGTTCTCCCCGTATCCCTCACAAGTGCCATTTTTAAATTTTATATCTAATATTGTTAGGTAAAGCCGAAACTAGTAGCTTCTTGAAAAATTGTAATTAATTTGAACCTTGAAGTAATTATATTGACGGACTTTTAATACTCATTTCAGCGTTTTAAGGATATTAGGTTAAAATTGCTAGAAAAACGTAAGATACGTACACTGAACCATTATTATAACAAAAACTTAATGACTGAATTTATCCAACCTTTCTCCTCTCAGCTCGTTTGGCGTTCAAACCCATCTGCGCTTTGGCAACCATGTCATTGAATTCAACGTCGCCAAGTCGCCTTCTGATTTTCTTGGCAACACGTGCTGCCAACTGTCTCAAATTGGTCGTGGCTTCGTTTGCGCTGGTCATTTCTCTGACGAGGGTCACTATGATGGATGGCAAAACCAGTCGCAAGTCATCCATCTCCAGTAGGTTTACTATGAGAGTTAGCGTGTTTAGGATACTGGTTCGCTGAAAAAAATAGTATATTCAACAATATTAGGAATTGTAAGTAATTGAACAATGGCTTTAAGGCCATTAATTGATATAATAACTATGCACCCTACATTATTCTTAAAAAATTTACATATTCTTAATAATTGTAAGAAATGTTGATCATCAGCATACACGAAACGAGTTTACTTACTCGTTATAAAACATAATTTTTCGGATTTTACATACGTATACATAAATGTGTGTACAAGACTATTTAATCCCAAAGTTTTGGTGGTGGTCCCACATCACGTCCTCAGAGGGAGTTTGTCACGTGTGTTCAATACGAACTACTGACGACTGATGCGCCGTTTTGTTGGATTTCTCGGTCTAAGTTTGTAACAGTGTGTAGTTTCACAACCGACCCCACCCACCACGGAAACTCTGAAATTTTGGAGATAAGACACCTGTCCTGACGAAGAGGTTAACATGTCTATCCAGTTTCAACTACTGACAGAAAATATTATAATTTAATATTTTTTTTATATATTTGTTACAAATTTACTGATTACCAATGTATGGGTGTAAAGATCATGGTGATAAGCACGATGCTAGTACAAGCAATTAACTTAATTGAGCAGCCCAAATGATAAATAAGATCAAGATATATTATATATTCTTTTTAAAATTGATTTTCTGCGACTTGAACTAAATTAAATGTTCCTTCTTCTTCTCAACATATTTTTGTACACTATTGGACGTATGCCCCTTGACTGGCTCTCTATTTTGGTCTGTTTGCGGCAGTTCTGGTCCAGGTCGCCCTGCCGTCTTCTTGACATCGTCCGACTATCTGGCTGGTGGTCTGCCAACACTTCTACTTCCCGCACGGAGCCTCCAGTGTAGGACTTTAGAGCTTCATCTCTCATCATCTCTACAGCATACGTGTCCCGCCCATTGCTATTTATATGTTATAATTATATATTATACTAAGTTATATTCCTGATAAAAGTTTACAACAACACTCACAATGACAGTAGATAGTGGTGACTTGACCATTTCATTATTGATTGTTAGTCTTAAACGATGAACAATCCACAGAACACTGATGCATTTCTTTTCTTTTTCCTCCTGTGATTTGGGCACAGAAAAAGAGGGTATGCCATTGACTATAGTTATGATTTTCATGATGTCGTTGGTAACCTGTAAACATATTAAGAACAAAATTAAGTAATAACACAAACCAAAACAATTTCTGTATTTTCTGATCCTCAATACAGCTCAAGTTTATAAAAAATATTCCATTATAATTATTATTTATTTAAATTCAACGCAATTACAGATTTTTATCATCAAATTTGCTGTACAATATAATTAATTACAAACATATCACAGGTCGCAAATCAGTTTTCAATATTTTTCTATAAGAGGAAGTTGCATATATAAGTAAAAAAAATATTAATAATGTGGATGCATTGAATATATACCAGCATTCTGTTTCAAAAGACTTAACTTTGACTAACGGGTTCTTGTTATTTTTAAACACTGTTTTTAACGGCATTGAAACTGAACTGAACTGAAACCGCCAGATGTTTGTTGCACACATTTTCAACGTATTCACACACACAAACATACTTTAATGGAAGAGAGGCTCATTACAATCTTGATCCGGTCAGATGGCATGAAATCACATAAAATCTAGATAGAGAATTCTTGATTAACAGATCAGTTAAAAAACATGTTATTTATTATTTACCTGCGCAGACATTTCTTCAGAAGATTCTCCTGGTATCAGCTGAGCGCACAAATCAAGGACCAGGGATTTAAGAGTTTCTCCGGTATCGGAGTAAATAAACTTTCTTGATGATTGAATCTTCTTCTCGGCGATTTCTTTGAGGAGATTTAAATCCGGTGATGATAGCAAAGTCCCTAGGAGCTTTGCTGCTTTTAATCTAACCTATTGGTGAAAAATAAGTGCGAAATTGAATTTGAGCACTTTGCTTTTGATGAGTGGCAATTTGGAAGTTCTGGACTTTCATAATATAATATTTACAATTTAAAAATCTTACAAAGGTGAAGGGAATTCTCTTCGATGAGAAAATCAGACTAAAGTCTGGTCTTCCTCTCGTTTAAAGAAAATAGTTATGCGATGTGATCAGAGCAACTGTTATATGTTACGATCATATTGACCGTGTCACGGATGCAGAAGCAAGCTATTCTACATATGAAAGATTAACTTAAATAACAATACACAAGGGTTATGAAACAAATATGATATAACAATTCAACTCATTTGCCATTGCATATAGGACCCACTCATCTGCTTTATAAGAAAATTGACCCACTGAAAATGGCTTGAGCAAATAAACTAACAAAGTCACAAACTTTATAGATGATGATTATAAGCTTTTCAATAATGAAAAAAAAAATTCAAGATCAGTTCGGTAATTAAAATTTTGTTCTACCAATCAAATAAACTTCACTGTCCTACAATATTACAGATTTAAAAGTGGCTGACAGATAACCGAGTTGATGCCCATACACTCCACACAATTATTTTGTTTTCAACAAATTTGCAAGGCAAAAAGAAACATTGAATACTGTCGCTCGCTGCTAAAAGATAAACCATGGTTTGCATGTAGACAGTATGAAATGGTTGTTCCAGTTTTTAGGTTATTACCAAACAGCAATAAAAATATATGTTTAATATATTTAGATATTAAATAGTAAATTATGTTAAGTTCAAGCCCAGGTTTTGCCCCTGCCTGTGGGCGGCTTTAACGGAACTTTTAACGACTCGTGTCGTGAAGATAACTAAGAAAGAACAATGTTTCGTGACCATGAAGACCGAATTGCCGAAGGAACTGAAGGCTTTATCAAAAGGTGCATTCCAGAAATGCTCTGAAGATGTTGGCAAGTGTATGTATGTCTGACAAATTATACGCAATTTCCATGTATTTTTGATCTACCCTCGTATTTCATAGTAATTAAATACCAGCCAATGGCGTATACCGCGTATACGCAAACTGGGCAGTTGACGGAACATTTGGGTTCCGATTGGGTTGGGCAGGGGACAGGTTAAGAGTTTTTCACAGTTCGATAAACCTGAAGCTGAGTTTGGTTTGGAATGTAATAAAATGCATGGTTTTGTTGAAATAAAAGTTGTTATGTTACGAAAAAGGTATACTTGCTCGCTCATGGTATAAACATTGAAAGAATTTACCCAAACATGCGGATGCGCCAGCAAACACTCGCAGCTCTCGGATATATCATCAACTTGTATGCAGAATTCCATATCAGACAGCACGGCCGAACAAGTGGAAAAAATCTTTTCCAGGAGAATCAGGGTTTGTATTAAAGCGTGATCCCTGTCCTTCTGTTTGTGGTCATACTGGGGGTCCTTATCTTGGGGACTTAACCGCACGAAACCACCAACTTTAGTTTGAAGCCGGAACATTTGTGTTATGATCATTGGTAGTAAGGCCAAAAGGCGATCTTTAAATTGTGCCGATTCAACGGAGACAAATCGCGATGCCAACAATGCTCCCATTTCACAATGTGTTGCCTAAAAACAAAATAATTTTCATAGATAAATAATTTTACAATGTTATTGCTTTTATAATCAAGCAACAATTCACTTCTTCATTTCAGTTCCCGCCTATGGCTAATGTGTAATCCCACATCCTATGAATTCATCACAATCACATCAAAAGCTACCCTCTTTACCTATGACAGCAGATAAACTAAAAGCTAATGAGAGACAGATAATTGAGAGATTGAAAGGGGATTTAATACTTGAGGTATGGAATCAGAAAACTATATAAACCATAATTTTAAATAATTTCTTTATTTTCTGACCGTTACAAAACATAGGAACTAGCCATTTTGATTGGCTATACAGATACATTGACATTCTAAATTATGTACATAATGCTTATTTTATCATCGTTTTACAGGTTATTTCTAATTGTAATAGAGAAGTAAAAACTATCTCAATGGCCTATGGCAGTCTCAGCAAACACCAATAATCTCTGGAGGATATTAAATTTTGGGATGTAGTCATATAATGTTCGACTTTGCAATGAATACATTTTAATTTTGTACTCGTAATGGCTTTTAATAAATAAAAAAAAAAACAACTCAATGAGTAAATTTTCAAATTAAGAGGCACTTTGACAGAAAAATATATTAATATCATCATCATCATCGGCACTACAGCCCAGTGTAAGCCTTGGCTTTCTTAAGGATATTCCTCCATTTTGCCCGGCACCAATTTTTGACTTCTTAGTCCTTGAATACACTATCAAACTATCGCAGTTTAGGCCTTCCAGTATGTCTACGACCATCTAACTTATTGTCTCTTATGACTTAGGCGGATTTTCATCATTCAGAAAATCTTTTACCTATTTAAATCCAAAATCACCTTTAAATAAAAAAATATCTACCTTTGTATCTCCATAAAACAGCAAAGTCAAATCGAAAAGCTTGTCTCTGCAAGTTACACTGAGCCTTTGAATGAGAGCTTCAATGCATTGGGCGCTGAGCTTCTTACATGTCGGAGATATGTCATCAACCAATGAGGCTCCGAGGGCGGTGAACAGGAAACCGGATTGTTCAGAGAGGCTTTCCTGTTATAATACTGTAGATTATTTATGCAGAAAGACCAATGTGAATACTGGCAAGTTTACACCACTCTTCCACTGGGCATGCTTTACAGTCCTCTCCATGCAGAATTAAAGCAAACATGCAAGTAATCATTAAAAGAGTTACTAATATTATGACTGAAGTTTATTAACAATATTTACTTTTGTATCAGGCCTAAATTGTAAACCACTTTCATATTTTGAATATATATCACTTAGAGTAGAAGATGTTGTTTGGCAAAGAAGATGGTAATCCATCTGCCACAATGCATATTATTAAATGATGGACCTTCCTGAAACTTATGGAATAAGAACCCATTTTCACTTCACTAATACACAAAAAAAGGTCACCATTAAGCAACTTAGATCCAGAGCTCCAAAAAGTTTCACCCAATTCCAATCCCGTCCCAACTAAATAAAAATTGACTTATTGCATTAACTAATTTCAAATAATCTTTTCAAGAGTATATTTCCTATACAAATTTTCATTGTTCTTAAAACATGGACAATACTGCAATTCCATCTAAAGTAGCATAAAACACAAATTTAAATAACAGACTGAAATTGTGGGACTGTGGACAGAAACAGTGAAGATCGTAGTAGTCTAGTGGTTAAGGTTTCTTTTTTCATTTAGCCTATTTGAGTTGGGCCCAAAATAGTTGCATATGAAGAAGGTCATAGCAATTATTTTAAAAAAAATTAAGCAAAACTATCATAATAAAACCCTCCATATGGTTGGTCTGTTAATCCCAGAAATCAGAATATCTTATGATTCATTTCAATTTGATTTGAAATATGTTTCATATTACAATTTCTACATTATCTTAGACTGTCGTAACTGGCGTTTAACAATACAACAAATAAGATGCTCCTAAAGACACTTGGAGGTAAGTATATGAAAAGACGAACCAGTGGAAACTTAGATATTATCATTCCGAGCATCTTAAATGAAGATTCTCTACCATATTCCAGTTCAAAACTCAGCTGAGAAGTGAAAAACTGCAGATGCTTAACAACTTTATTTCCAAGGGGATAATTCATGAGATAATTCAAGAAGATGTTTCTGGCTTCCTCTCTGTAAAGAAATAAAGAATTAGACAGAGAAATGACAACAATAAACGCATTGCTTTACCATGTTGAAATTAATTACAATTTATGTTGTTTTTATAAAAGCTACTAGTTTCGGCCTACTGAACCATTATCAAATTAAAATTTTAAAATGACATGGCTACTTCTATAATTATTAACATAATCTATATGTTATATTGTAATTTTGCTATTAGGTAAATTTTTAAATTTATTGTAAACTACATACTACATTTATTTGCTATGAATTACTAAAGTTGTCTTATTTTATAAAAATAACAAAAGTTTTAAAATTAAAAATGAAATAGAGAAAAAAGGGTTATATTTAAATTTCTACTTAAAATATGCTACCGCGCGATCAACTCCAATCCTCCCAATAAATAAAATCCAATCCTGAACTGAAGTCCCATTAAATCGTATTTTAGGAATAATTGAAATTTACAAAATAAAATACATTGAACCTCAAACAACTTCGGAAAAAAGAGGCAAGCTCTTTTTGGCGGGGAGGATGTTGAATATAGAGTAATAACGTTCAAATTTAGCAAACAATCACAAGACCAAAATATGTAGTAAATGGTGAGATTTGTATGTGTCGTTAATCACACCTTTACCTCAAATATCCTTGGTCTATGGCCCTTCCATAAATTCACGTCCCCCCTACCCCCTCTACTGTAACTGTCAAGCAGTGTTAAATGGTCAGTCGTAGCACGTTCACTTCTAGCATTTGCAGAAGCTAGCAAAAAATGTGTGGATTTGTGCGAGGTATCAGCGTTCTCCACAATCTGTAGTCAGTTGCAGAGGCACCTAAATTCTACAATCCATCAACAAAATTTTCAGCACCTAAGCTCGACCTAATGATCAAGCTGGTGCTGGTGGGGGTTTGCTTAGGCAAATCACTTACCTAATGGTAAGTGATTTGCGATTCATTTACGAATTTCGCCGCATTTACTACAGGCTGTCAATTACATTACTTTTTCAGCCGTATCCGGCATTTTTTAACTAATTTGCCATGTTAAATTAACTTTCCTGCACTAAATACCTAGCCTCACTCTCTCTCGAAAACCGTACCGTGGCTTTCTGTGTGAGATCAGGCAGCTTTATTTTTCAAGAAGAGAGTTTACTCCTCGGGAGGAAGCCGACGCAATTGTGTTGGCGAGAAGTAAGAAAAGGTGCATCTCGTGTCAGAAAAAACGTGCCTACGAAGACAATATCAATGTTCAATGTCTGTGAGTTTGAGTAATTTACAGCCCAACCACTATTGTATGCAACTAGCTACATTTATCAGGGGCATGGCTTCCCAACCCCCCTTTATTTTGAAAAATTACATTTTCAAAGTTCGAGCATTTCACCTACGCAATTATCTTAACAGGCTCACCTAGTTTTGGGGGCTTCACTGGTTATGCTGATGGTGGCCACCTTAGCCATGACCTGATGCACAATAGGGGACAGAAGTTTTGCATCCAGGATTGATTTGAGTAAGGAGAAGGCTGTTGACTGTCTTTCGTAGCCCTGCATGTCTTGCTCGGAGTAGAGCAACAACGCTTTCAATTGTTTTGTATCTACTGTATGGTAGGTGACGTGGCGTACAAGAGCTGTAACTGCCTGAAAACAAGTACAAATTCATGACCAATACGTTATCTTATAAATTATACATTATTTTGACAGCAGCCCAAAAATGAAAATAATCTTTTTTGATTAAAGTTTGCACAGTAAAAAATAAAATTATTGTAATTACCGAGACGAAAGTGTGAAATATAATATATTCACATATGAGCTGGCGCTTGAAGTGGAAACTTTTATATTGAAAAATGCATAATACCACCACACTGCACTTCAGACAGAAATATTTTCTGATAAAACATACAACACAAAATTTGTATTGTAAATTTGTAGCCGAGCAAGAGCCATGTTTGACATCCTAGGTATCTAAAGCAACCCGTTTGTGCCATTATTATTCTACTTGTCATCAAATGTTGCATCAGACACCAAGAAGTTTACACATGGCTACAACCCGTGACCCTTACCCGGCCTCCACGGAGATGTGCAACAACCATAGTGATACATTTATATTTTAACAATTAGTATTCTACAACAAATTAATGATCGAAATTGATACTAAGGCCTTTTTTATAAATATAAAAAATGATACATGGATAAAAACAAAGCAATCTAATATACCTTGAATGCATTGTGGACCAGTTCATAGTTCTCATTGCTCTTGGTCAGGCCGGAGACTGCATACTTATGCAGGATGCCAAATATTGACTTGGTCACATCGTTTATGAGATCATGAAGGAGCGGCAGTGTAAATTTGGAAATCCATATAGACGTGAAACATTTCAAAGCACAAATCACAACCTTAAGATGGCTGTTCTTCAAGGCATCGTTCAAAATTGGAATTATTGGGATCAAGAAAGATTGTATGTCCACTCCCTTCAGTTTCTCACGTTTCAACAACAGATGCAAGAGGCTCAAGCCGAACTCCACAAGAATGGGTGCATTTGTTTTGGCTGACGTACGAACTGTAGTTTTCAGCGCCTCTCTATGGCGTTTCGGAGCGTCCGGAATAAGGAAGCAATCGGGCTTAGCCCGCATCATTTTGTCTCGATCTATTTGGCTGATTTCCGGATTCTTATCAATGGGAACCAGATTGGGTATAGTTTCTGATATTAAACCGTACAAAAATTTAAGCAAATAGTCAATCGGAATGAAAGCATTTCCGGTTAAACCTTGAACGAATTGAGCGAAACCATCTTGTATTTTTGTTACAGTTTTTTTAGAATGCGTCGTGAGGAGGAGGTCTTTAAAAGGTACAATTAAATCTATTAAATGCTCTTCGGTTATGTTTTGCGCCAGGATATTTAGGGTGATATAACTCTTCTTACTCGCTTTGGCCTCCGGAGTTTTACCAATTATTTTGTCGACTGTCTTCTCTTCAGACAGTTCGCCAAATAGGTCATTCATGCAGATCTTCAAAATGCCGGGCAAGTGCTCGTCAATGTCGCCCTTTTTGAACTTGGCTTTCAGGCATTCGAGTACGTCATGCATTGTAGCCACTAATACATGAACTTGATAACCTCTGGTCAGAAGTAATTTTAAATGATAGAGGAGGGTTCCAAAGTATTTGCTGCCGACAGTCTGCATGATTTTCTTCACAATATCTCTAGCCACCATCCGCACTTGCCTCAAAGGTGTCTTCAGAAAAATACATAGCTTTGTAAACACACTAAAATACAAAGAGAAAAAAAAATATTCACACAACAAAATTAAATTATTTTTATGTCATTAATAAATATGGCTCTAAACTAAAAGAACCATTAAAAAATCTAACTATTATTGTAGGTATGATGACCTTCCCACACCGCTGAAATTGTCCCACCCCGTTTTTCCAATGTAATGGAATTGTCATTAAGCAGCCGGAATTATTCGTAACCTGGTGCATTCCAATGAACGGGAACTTATGTCAAGCAGCCTGAATCATACCTGAGCTGTTCTTTTCTTTTGAATTGTTATTCGTCTACAATTTAGGTGAAATATTTGGAGCCGTTTTCTAAAGAATTGTTTTTTGACATTCAATTATGGAGAAATTTTTGACTTTGTAATCCGTCGAATTGCTTTTTATCGACTTCTTCCAGCAACAGCCCAGGCACAGAATATTCGTCAAACAGCGATATGAGTTTGCAATCCCTGTTTACTGCTTCTCCTCCGCTAACATTGATATATAGGAGGTTCCAAGACAGAGAGAAGCAGTCGAGTTGGAACCGCAGAACAGTCTTACACAAACCTGGCACAAACCGGGCACTCTAGAGCTGTTAAATGATATCTCATTGTGCCTTTCTGTGTCCTGTGGAGGGTATATTGCAGAGGGTGTAATTTACTTTAAATATTTGTAAGTACTTGGTACAATGTTCTGAAAAGGACGTGGTACACGGGGGGCAAACCCCCACATCCACTAACGTACATAACATAACATAACTAGTACTTGGTAATAGTTTAAGTACCATAATTTACACCAAAATGGCTCTTCCAATTTATCTATAGGCATCCCCTGTCATTTGGAAAAGAGGTGATTAGATTTGAACAAATCTGGGTTTATTCACAAAAATATATGTTGATATAAATATAAGAAGTGACCTGTTCTGTTCTGTTTTGAATTATATTAGTAATAACTCTGGAAACCTATGTTGACCTTTCTAGGTCAGTCCTGCGGTGTTTCTATTGCCAATTTTTTTTAGTGAAATTCTATTTCTAATCATTCGTAGAGAAACTTACCCAGGAAGGTTATTTGCCAGAATTGGGTCAGGAAGCTTTTGCAATAATTTGACAAGCGCCAGTGCAATGGGAACTTTCAAAATTTCTTCCTGTTCTCTAACGAAGCTCGTTTTCTTTCTGTTAATCTTATGTGAGCCTTCGTGTGCAGACAGTTGAGAAATACTCCTAGAAAATAGGTAAAATTAATTATTATGGTTATTTAATTTATTTCACAAGATTTAGGCCATCACTTACAAAATTCAATCAGGAATTCTAACTATTGGATTTGAAATGTAAATTGAAAGTATTACTTGATTTTAATGTGTTGAAAAAATAACTCTACTTCTAATTAAAGTAAATAACTCACTCTCGCAATTCAATTAGCAATCCAGTAGATATTGATTCAAGTGTACGTCTTGCAGCTGACGGCGAAAGAATGTTGATTCTCTCGGAAGCTGCTTTCATATTGGTCTGTTTGACAGGTAATATTTCCTCTTGGATTTCTTCATTTTCATCAGTAGCAATCGTTTCTAAAACATCACCTAGTGCATGATTGATGTTAATTTCCCCAGTGTCCTCGTTATCGCTTACATTTGGATCATTCATTTCTGGCTCTTTTGTGTTATTTGAGTGTATTTCTGGATGGCCTATGAGTTCTGCTTTCGAAAAGTCAAAATGAAAATTATCCAAAATAACTATCACCAAACGAATCAATTGCTTCTGATATTCTGCAGAAGAACGCAACCGGCTTAAGTAAAACTTCAATATTGCTTCGTACTGATGCCATGGTAAGAGTCTACAGCAAGTTGCCACTGTGTCAATTGACGCGTCCACAAGTGAATTCTTCGCACAGTACTTTTCATTACAAAGAAATTCCGACGTCAAAGGCAGTATAATATGGGAGAGGGTCTTGGCCGAGGGTGTAAATTTCACTTTTTTCATAACGCTGCAGAACTTAAGGAATGCTCTGATTTTTCGGTGTGACTGTAAATGTGTCATATTGTCAAAGAAGTCAACCTCCCGGTCGTTATCACACAAAGGCGCTAAGTCTCGAAAGACAACATCAGCATTAGAACAGCTACGAGCCAACTCACCAAGCAATGAGACAGCTTCATTTTTAACAATCTCCTTATCACTTTTCTTGATAGTAACTATTATTAGCTGAATGATAGTTTCTTTTATGACATAGTTTGCTTGTGGAGTTTCAAAGTATTTAAGAACAAGTTTTGGGGATAACTTTTGCAAACATTGTCCAGCACTATCCCTCAGAGACAAATCGTTTTCATTGCTAATAGAATAGAAACAGTTGTGTACTATCAAAACGCCGAGATCCGCAGTTATTTTGTCATCTTCTAACATTTTATAAACTGTTTTATAAGCCATGAGCCGTTGATCAAAATCTGGTTGGTCTATCCACCTTCTGTCATAAGAATTTAAGTTTTTCATGACACTATGAATATTTTCATAGTTCTCTTTGTCAATATTAGATCTTTGTGCTATTGTTTCCAGCAAAGATATCAATAATTTTCTTGTGTTTGCCAATGTTACAGTGCTAAACAGCGGAGCCATGGATTTAATATACTTTCCGGGAAATGCACTTCTTCTCAGCAGGTTTGATATAGTTTGGATGGACTGGTCAACGGTATCTTCGGCTGTGCCTGATAAAACTTTTTTGATGAGCACTGCAAGTAGAAGATGTAGCAAACTATCACATGTTTCCGGGGTGGATACTAACTCAGTAACACGGGATAATATAAGCAGTTCAGTTCTGCCAATACCCCCGTGCTTGGACTTAACTTTAATTTTACGCTTTAAGAATTCTAATATTTCGGCAATATGCGGTAATAATATTTTACTTCCATAATTAAGTTCTTCGCTCAGTGAGAGATTTTCAATCAAACTCTCATCAATAAGAAGTGAATTAAAACTTTGGAATGGCTTCCAATCAGAATCATCCTTGACTTCCTGTAAGGTTAGGAGTTTTTCCATCATTAGTACTATCGTGGAAACAACGGAAGACTGAGTTTTTGGTCCAAGTAGAAGTTTGAAAATGAATGGGAGAGGTGTTAGCGAAACGTTATCCGGATGATGTGTGGCTAACAGCACAAAATACCTTGGATTTTGGCTCCACGTGCTGAAGAGCTTAAGGAGGGCCGTAGGACTGTGTATACCCTCCATGGGCAGTTTGCTCAAGATTGGCCACACCATGAAATCATAAATTAGATGTAGCTCCTCTTCTGACCAATTATGTTTTTCAAATTGAGCAAAAAAATTTGTTATAATCTTTATACATTGTACTCTCAATTTTTTCATAATTTCTATATAGCCTACGTGGATACATTCCACATTGGCGAAGGCCGTTCCGACAATACTTGCACAACAGTATACTACTTTGAGTAGTTGCGGTAGCAGTTCATCACCCATGTAGCCCCCGAAGTGTTCTCTCATAACTTCAACAAGATTCAAAGCACTCTGAAGCTTCTTTGGCTTAATCATTGTTGTGAGGTCAAAATTATTTTTCACATTTTGTCTGATCTCTTTCAAATCCAATGTCAAGTATTCATCCAAGAAACCGAAAGCCATTTTGTTGAAAACCATCAGTTCATCTTGTCCACAACCCGCCAAGTATCTCAAAACTAGAGAGCGCCTCATTTGGCCCCCGCCCTTCTTTTCTGAATGCAGCTTCGATACCATCTTACCATAAAGTATTCTCATCAAAATTGCAATCAACTCCTCTCTATGCTCATTGACTATATTTTCATTGTCCTTATCAATTCTGAACCTGACGAGCTCCTCTTTTAACTTTTTATCGTTGACAATATTATACAAATGTTCCTTATATGGAGTTAAATTTTTGCTCTTGTAAGCCATTATACAGTCCAAAGCTAGCTTTTGTATGAGCGAATTCTGATTCTTAAGGAATTCTAAATAAATTTCTTTCAATTGCTGTTCTCTAAAAAGAGCTCTAGGATTTTTAACTTTTGAAAAAAAATTCATTTGAGCAATTAAGATTTTGAACATAGTTTTGCCATCAATTGCTACATTTGAACCAGGCTCATTTTCAAAACCATCACTTTCAATATTCAGTGGGTCTGTTTGGTCATTCGTATCGTGCTTTTTTACGTTCATTAAAAGTGAGTTCTGCACTTGAGTTTTCTTGAACTCATCTTCAATAAATGATAAAAACAATACTGTGACATCTCTGTTCCTCTCTTCGCATACTGAAACGAAGCCTTCCATAGCTTGCCAAATTAAAATTCTATAATTGACATAATCAATGTTTTGGTCAACCTCAAAATACGTTCTGTAAATGCTAAAAAGAAATTCAGTGTTCTCAATATTCTCATCCGTTAACTCAATGACCGTGGGTTGTGTAACAGAATCTTTAGAAGCGCTAATTAAAATAGGATTAAATACTTTCCAAAACTCGTCTATTGGTAAACCCGCCGCATAGCCAGCTACCAGATCTGAAACAGGACTCCAGAGTAACTTAAAATTAATGTATAAAGCGCCCAACATATACTGCACAGCGTAAGTTGCAAATTTGGAGTCTTTGACCTTTTCGAATTGGCGTGTGTTAAATGCGATCCTCTGCAATTTTGTAATTTGCCCTCGGTATTCTTGAATCGAAGCTTTAATACATTCAACCTCATATGACAGGGTGAAAATTGACAACGGTTCATCGTTCTCAATGGGTGTTAGGATTTTGTCAATGGTCTTCTCGCATATACTATATATATGGGTTGTGTAGAGTCGTACCTAAAAACAAAGTACATCTTTTGAATATGACACAGCTATAGTAATAAATATAAACTTTACAAGGAGGTATCCAATATTCGATGACTATAAATGAATCGAGCCCACATGACCGGTCCTTTTTGATAAATTCAACCTCAAGCATTTCATTTGCTCTTCATTTAAAAACACCCATAAGTTACTTTCACCCATTTTCATCCAAAGTTTAGGAGGACGCGAGGAACAGAGTTTACTGTAGAGGAGCTGAGGATTGACAGCTGCAGCCAATGACATTTGTTATCGTAAAAAGGAGATTCCCATTCTCGTGCCCATGCAGTACGAAATTTACTTAAAATAAATAGTTAGACTATGTGTAACTTTAAGAACCAGCACGCTGTCATTTATGACCTCTTTTGAGGTAGCGAACACACCTGACAACAAAACTGTAAGTTCCTTGTTTCTAACTGATATTTTCCCACGTCGATAAGTAGGATTTAATTTAGTTGAGTAAGCGATTATTAAAAACTCACTTGGTGGAAAGGCGATGACAAATGATCCCGAAGAGAATGATCTATTTCCATAACGTGTTCAACCTCCAATGCATGGTTTACTTCAAATGCCGTCACATAGAGATCTAGTAGTTGAAGAAGTCCAGCTAAGTTGTAATCTTTCATAAGCGGCAATAGACACTTTGAGAGTGTTCCCAAATCGCAAATATTCTCAAAGTCTTTCCAGCAATTCATATGAATTGAACACTCAATAGTGTTAGCCAAAAGGAATATAATGAGCCTCATCTGTTTCTCTGTTACAAAATCTTGTGTTTCTAATGTTGATTGCTTATCGGACAGTAAATTTAAAAATGCTAATGTATTTTTCTTTAACATTTGAAAGCATTCAGCATTCTGTGCTATTTTGACATGTGGCAAACAAATCAATGCAAAGAGATATCTATCTGGCGATTTTAAAATCTCCGTAACATTCTTATATTTCAATAGATAAATGAGCTTATCATTGAACTTATTAGTAACAGGGCCAAAGTCTAGAGGATACTGTACCCATGAGAATAAATTGCATCCATTCCTCGACAATGGGGATTTAATCAAACAAATCTCGGTCAGAGCACGTAGAGTGGTATCACTGAAATCTGACTGCGCCATGAACTCGAGGTAGTGCGGTAACACTGTGATCTCAAATTGGGGATACTTGACAACGCCAACAACAAAAGATATCAGTACATCTGAATCTGGTAAAGACAAAAGCTTTCTTATCAGACGAGCTGTAAATTCCTGTTCTAAATTAAACTTATCCGATAATAACAAGACTGTGCTGAGCTTAGTGACAATCCTCAATATGTTGGTGGGCATGTTTTTCATTCCAGCCAATTTTATCAATAGCTGTAATAGAGGATTGACAGAATGTAAAAAATACCCATTACGAAATTCCAAGGCCTGGCCCATTATCCTTAAAATATATTCTAAAGGCTCGACAGTTTCAGATTCATTTGATTTCCATCTGTCAATTTCTTCATTAACCATTCCATTCAGTGTCTTCCACAAAATGTCTCCATGCTTAACGTCAATGTAATAGAGTATATCAGTTATTGTCTGAGTTATAATATCAAAAAGAAGCTCCTTTGGAAGATGATTGCTACGCAAGGACATGAACAGTAAGTGCAGGAATTCCTCAGCGCAACTATGAAAGTGACCTTCAGCTCCTTTTATCATTTCGAAAAGCAAACGCCCGCAACCAATAATCACCTGAAACACAGAAACAATATAATTAAAAATCTGCATTATAGGAAAATAGCAAAATATGTTTGAAATTTAGATCATTATAAAATATTATACGTACGTCCCGATCAGCAACCTTTGCATACTTGAGCAACAAGTTTATAAAATTCTTTTTATCTTTGATGTCTCTCGCTACGAAAGCAAAACTTTCAGCTGCAAAATTGACCACATAGTCTGGCTTGTGATCGCTCAGTAACGGTAGTATATTTTTTAAAATAACTGTTATATCTCTCTTCAGATACGGCCTTAATATTTTAAACAAGAAAGCGAGGCAAACAAACGTCCACTCTAGTTGATCTGAGTTTTTGGTGTCCAATAAGTCTACTAAAACATCAAATATCTGAGAGAAGAACTGGTAAAAGTCATCTCGTAGATCTTTTGCTAAGGCAACTGTTATCCTGAAAAAAAATATATTTTAATAAGACCTTGTTTTTATCATATAAATATATGTATTTATGTCTATACGAGTATATAAATACGTATAATGTATAACGGTAATAATGAAAAATGATTGTATTAGAGGTATTTTTTATTACTTAGCGATGTAGTCTGAAATTATGTAGTTGGTTTAAATTATGTGAATTTACACAGGTTGTATTTATATATTCACTGACGTCCTTTTAGGGGGCTGATCTATATTGACAATCAAACATTAATCAGTAAAAAATAATAGAAAAATGTTTCCCAATTACGAGAAAAATGAAAATGAAATCATTTTAATGCTCAAGAATGCGATTGAACGCATGGTAAGAGATCGGGCAGTGACCTCATACCTGTGTGGCTACATAAATATAACATATTTGTAATATAAATACACTATATTTGTAATATAAATAGGAATTATTACTAAATAATGAAATTCCGCTTGATAAAATCTAACTTTAGTGAGTTATTGTATTAATGGTAGGGCAAGATTAATTTTAATTTGTAAATCAGATGATAAATAAATTAGTATTGAAATTGAATAAAAGATTAAGCATTCATCATTTAACATCGTCGAAATATAATATCAATATAAAGAATATTCAGGAAGTCAACGTCCAAACGTAACAGATGTATAGAGGATATTTAGGGCTACATTTCATATGACAACATGAATGAATTCTGGCACATTTTTTAAAAACCACAAATTTGACACTTTTCATCAAATTCCCACCTGTGCCTCATTACATGTAATATAATAGTATATATTTTTAAGTGTTAGGCGTTTTAACCATTTTCTTGAATACATGTTAAAGAACCACCAATTTAAACATATTTTTATTATACTAAAATGTTACAAAATAAATAAATACATAAAAGCGTTTTTAACATAAAAATATGAGATACTTGTTCATGACTTTTGCACTCTATTTATAAAAAAAAAAATACTAGATATTTTATAATAAGCACTGACATTTTATTTTTATAGTAATATTGTTTACTTAAATAGACATTTTTTGTTTTTTTTTTCTTCTATTGTTATGTCTGTGGTAGATCCATACGGTTATAATAACAATATTAAAATTAAATAGATAACAAAAATAGTAAAAAATACATTATGGGAATCTTACTCAAGCAGAGGTTGAAGATAAGCCACATTACGTCTTTGCAGCCTTTCAACTAATACCCGAATCACTTCTTCTTTCTTGTGAATAAGCTGGGGAAGGGTTACAGTCTCACAAAACTCTTTCCTATATTCCCGAAATTCCTCAGTCAGGTTAAGAAGACCCCATTTCTTTACGGCCAGGTTGAAATTACTTTGGTTTTCTTTGGGCTTATCAACATTTGCATGATCGACATGGTACAGTGCAGCATGCCGAATATCAATAGAACTTATCCTTTCAGAGAAAGGCAAAAACTGCAAAATAAAACAACACATTACTTGCTTGTTTTTATGAGATCAAGCTTAGCTTAGTTATGCTTTTAATATATTAAATGAAACTAAATCATTAATCTTTTAAACAAATTAGGTTGATGCAATAAAAAAACAAAATCCTGAAGCGTTCGGAATACAAGAAGTTCAATTCTTGTAATCCGAACGCTTTAGGTAAGAAAAGTATTGTGAATAGATTAACCTTTAAACTATAATTTTATGAATTAAAAATGTAATATAAAAGCAGACAACAATAAAAGAGACATTAATAGAAACTCAACTAACCTTAAAAGTGTTCGTGGATTTATGTTTTAGAGGCTTGTTTTTCATGTTTGCTCTCTTTCCTTACTTTTCAGTTATTTAAATAAAAAGAACCACACTGGTTATGCTACAACTACTGAAATGAAATAAAACAAATTCATGACATAAAATGCTACGTCAAAACTGCACGATATTTTGTTAGAAAAAAAAAATACAATTTTTATTACGCGGATAAAAAGTTTTCTTGATACTCATTTCTGTATTTTGCGTAAGTATTACTATCCCAAAACTTAGTTATTGTTTCATTTTCAGCGAAAAAATATATTTTTAACACGGCATTATTGAACACAAACACACTTTCAAACGTCAAAAAACACGTGTAGCAACCATAAATACAAAATAGTAACAGAGCGTTTTCCCTTCACTACTTTTATAATTTTTCATTTCACTCGTAACATTTCTTAATGTTATAATATTATTAAAGTTGTTACTTTACATTCAGGTTTGCTAGATATTATTTCTTAATAATCATATTGATTTATTATTTTGGCCAAAAACAATTATTTTACAAAAACTTTTTTATAAATAATTTTAGGAAAGTTAAGTTTTGTCAAATGTCAAATGGCCGGCGTGTAATTTGACGTTTGACTGATGTGCAGAAAATAATATGAATAATTAACATTAACTAAGTTACGATTTTGTTTGTTCATTTACGGTTCCTGGTGCATACACCCATAATAAAAATAATAATGTAATTAATATGCAACCAATAGCAACTTTTCCAGTATCCGAAGCATTAAAACGAAAACTGCATGATGCTGGATTTTATTACTTGGAAGACCTGTCTGTTGAACATTGTCGGACCCATTCTTGGATCAAAGATGCCCTTAATATATTAAAGTTTAGCACACCAAAAATCGAATTCAAATCTGCGTTAGATCAATGGCAAGTAAGTAAAGCAAGAAAAAATTAATTAGTTGATAACTCAAGTCGGAAGGCTATTATCCCAATATTAACGTAGACGTTAAATAGAGTTGAATATAGTTCTTTAGAATATAGAGTTGAATATAGTTTATTAGAGTTCTTGCAGTCTTAGAGCGTAGGAATTACTTTTAATGTGTTTTATTCCATTGTCCGAAAATGTAGATGTAATAAAACGCTTCTTATTTTAAATCGGAACAGTAAATAATAATTGATAGACTTCTGAGTCATAAGCAATTATTTGACATTTTTAAGGAGAGGAGAAACTGTTTGTCGAATTCCCTGTTTGTTAATTTGATTGCTTCTCTGGTATTCATTTTTTAATTAAATAAAACTGTTCGATTAAACTATGTACCTATGTTAACGTAAAGTCAAGTTTCAACATTAAAAGCAGTGATAAACATTGTTGCAAGATTATCATTATCAATATAGTCTGGTTTCGTTTAATTCCTGTAAAAACTTAATTTATGGGCATATCGGCTTTTATTTTACCCACTCCTCAATTTAATAATCGAGGAGTGTGTAACCACTATAAAAACACATAATAGTGTTTACGTGTACATGATCATTAAAATGGCTTTAGCAAATGAATATTGAGATTGATGAAAAACTTCAAACTGAGAATACTAATAAAATTGTATAGATACAGATGCGTTGACAATGATTTGGTGAGCATCCATGTACGCTTTTGTTATGTGTATTCATCAGGAGTTGCAGCTACTACTCTAGACTCCCTCCAGCCCAGTACATATGGATGCAGGTCTACAGTAGCTGATTCAGAAAGCAATGTGATATTTACAACTGATTGTTATGCTTACTTTCTCACCAACAAAATTACAAAATATTACAATAAGGAAACATAATAAAACAAATGAAATATGAATTATACTTAACTGACTGCTTTGATCTCGTTACATTATGGTTGCGTAAAATGGTCTTCTCTCATAACATTTGAGCAGGCTATACAGACGATTCAGGGTTCCCAACTTCTAGTGTTATAGTTTATTTCAAGAAATGTATTGAAAAGATTCTCTAACTGAAAAATATCATCAATCCTAATGATTCCCATTGAAATGGTGATTGTAAACACGGACAGTCTTTTTTAGCTTTAGTAATGCTGGTATTTATGTAAATATACCTTCCATTTCAATTCATAAAAATCTATGGAATCTATAAAATTCCATCAGCTCAGTAATCATTCGCTGCATCATTTGAGTGGAGGTTTCACCTAATTTTCGCCTGTGATTAAATCCAGCCCATCAATAAAGATGGCATTAGTCGTTATTTTTATTAATATTTCTTGCAGCCTAGTGGCATAGTTGTATCAACGCCTGCTTCTGATCCATAGGTTATGAGTTCAAACCTCAGTAAGCTCGATTCAGGCTATGTCATTTTTCATCGCTGAAAATATTTAACAGCCTTTCTCAGTACTGTTGACTGAGTTTTATAACAAGACATGAACTACACTCATAATTTTCAAATATTATCTGCTTATCTGTCTTGTATCATGAAGACAACAACAAAGCATTTAAAAAACAAAAAAGTATAATCTGCCTTCCGGACAACACGAGTCAAATGACAAATAAATCATTTTATTTTTATTCAATTCAGATTGAATCAAGCAGTCCTTCAATAGTAACATTTTGTCAATCTCTTGATGCCGCTCTTGGATGTAATGGAGTGAAGCTGGCATCTATAACCGAGTTCTGTGGATTAGCTGGTACGGGGAAAACACAAATATGGTAACATACTTATATAGCACTTATTTTTTGGGTCCTTAGAAAACCCATTTATTCAATATAATTGTTGGTTAACAACCTTTATTAATATAATAGCTTCTAAACTAAACCATTAAAAGTTAAATCGCTTACCAAAATCATTCAATACTATAATATACATTTCAAGCATATTACTAAGTCCCCAAGTGACTGTCATATGCAGTTTTTTTTTGCAATATTTTTTTTATTTTCACAGATTATTTTATAATTTAATGAAGCATTTACTGTGTCTGACCTAACTGCCTGTTCCAAGATAGACATTTTGTCATAATTTACTAGCATTGAATGCTCGACTTTCAATAATTGTTAATATGTTTTCATTTAACCCGTTAAGAAAACATTTCCACCAATAAATTTTAGGGTGCAAACCGCATATTTAGTGATAAAATCAAAAAAAAAAATTAATATGAAAACTCACCATTGTGAAGAAAAATTAGCTTTGGTGGCCTAGGACATCCAATTGCCACAAATTTTGTGTCATCTGGTTCACCGTGAAATTCTTCATGAGAAAATACCACTCTGGTAAAAAAAACATAGTATTGTTTTTTTTTTAAATAAAAAAGCTTCTTTTAACTACTTTTAAACGTTGGCTACCCAACTTTTCACTATTTTTGATAACTTTTATTAACTATTTGCCACTTTTAAATATTTGTTAGATGTATAAACTATACATTACAATATATAACTTGTTCAAAAAAGGTACAGTTGTTGAAAAAAAAAATTATAAATTATGATAAATTGATTACGACGTCGTCACAAAATAATTTCCATACAGTTATGATGATTATGAATTTTGAACAGTATTTAGCCAGTGATTGGTTATTTGCGAATCGAATGGTATTAATAGACAATAGGGCAATCGTATGAAGAGATAATTAAGCGGCAATTTTCGAATGACATTTATACACGTAATATTAAATGCATGTGTATTTGAATGATTTTGATTAAAATATGTTGGTTGCTGCTAAATGCCACATATTTTGTTTTTGAGATATTTCATATGGGATTTTTTTTTACCAGTCAATCCATAACTATATTTAATATCTTTTCAGTGTTTGAGTGTACTAAAACCAAATTCTTCACACTAGAAACCAATACCCTTATGTCTAACCGCCTCACTAAAAGGTCTTACCTTCTTATTTTATGTATATTTAAATATAATATATTTTAAATTAAAGTATACTTCAATAAATATAAATCGGGTTTCTTCAACCGTTAATACCTGAGACACATCATACTAACAGTTTTTACCTTAATATTTTACTATCTCATTCTCATTCTTTTTAGCTTACAACTGTGTGCTGATGTGACCATACCCGCCACTTTGGGAGGCTTGCAGGGAGAATCTGTTTTTATAGACACAAACACTAACTTCAGCACTCATCGCTTGGAAGGTTTGTATTATAATCATATTGTATCCAGGTACATACTAGAGATGTTACACATGTGCCTTTATCCTGATATTAGCTGTTTACATATATAATTCATATAAAAAAATTGCCGGTATGCCGAAAATACTCTCCTTCAGCCAATATTTTCATAAATGCAATCAACGAATCGTGTAAAATTTTGAATATCGTGTTAATAAACCTAAAATTAAAAATAATAATGTGTTCGTATTTTTTAAAATTATTGGTATAGTAAGACAAAAGTTGGTGTTGGTTCATTATTGATAGAGAAATTATAAATACTTATAACATTACCTCGACTTGGAATTGACCTACTGCCCTACCCAGTTGCCTTCTCGCTCTTCCTCTTTGCCCTCTTGCTCTGCCTCCTCTTCTTAGATATTTTAATTCATGTTATGAAAATATTGCATTTTCACGCATAAATGTATGTATCATTTTTTAAGCAATATGCCGCCGCCACGTGTTGCTAACGTAAGCATTTTGCACACCTGCGAAATTGCCAAATAAATTCGTTTCTCATGGTTTAGTTTTCATAATCGAAGATAGTACTTTTCAGTCTTCAGTCTTACTCACTACGCTCCCGATCTAAACACCTTTATGGATAGTCAAACAGTCTTTACTTTATTTCGAGTCGAAACTATTACCGGTTATTTAATCATTCATATTTGCATTCCTACTGAGTCAGAAATTGGTTAGGATAAATGTGAACCTCAATAAACTAATTGGTGACCCTGATCTAAACTCTATCTCTATCCTTACCTTATACTTAACACATGTTAACAAGAGATCTTTGACCTAATTACACCTGCATAGGTCTTAAGGTAGATTTGACATTTAGAATGCAAAAGATTATTTCTACTTGAAGACAGAATTAGTCTATTAACTTATTATATATCATGTATGAGTGTATAAGATAGAAATTTTATAAAATAAAAGAAAAAATATGAAATAATGAGTAAATATTAACTGTCATAATTATTTACTTATTTATATATTCATATTGTATAATATTTATATTCTCAGAAATCGTAAGCGCGTGTGTTATCAAATGTGAGAAGCTTCTTTCGAATATTCAATCAGAAAGTTTAACGGAATATTCGAAGAGCTCTGTCCTGAAATCAATCCACTATATCCAGGCCGTAGGCAGTGCACGGTTTGCTGCCGTAGTCCACAATCTCACCGACTTCATTCAAGAGCATCCTAGAGTAAGTAGTATTAGGGCGAACTTTGTTTTCACACTATTTTTTTTAATGTAACCAACACTGAAATAATGTTACTTTGCTTTCAGCTAAAATTAATAGTTATAGACAGCATAGTGTTTCCATTTAAAGACGGCTGTCCAGAATTTCAAAGAACCGGAATCTTGTACAGAATGATGGCCAGCTTACAGAAGATCGCTACTGAAAAAATGATTGCGGTAATATTTTAACCTTCCCTACATGTTTCTATCACGATTACTTTGTAAAAGTCCTCTTGATTTTTAAAATAAAGGTAGGTGCGGATTGTCTCCTATCACATTTAAAACTCCCTCTGTAAATCACTAAATACAATGATCTTTCTTCAGCCATAAAGATTAATAGCTACAAAGTACCCTTCTGTCCATCAAAAAATCTGAAACTAACCAGAAAACATAAACACTGACAGCAGGCCTAATCTCGGCCAGTTTTCATTACCACCTCTTTACACATAAGTTCAAAAATGTGCTTTGAATTTCATAAATATGTACAAAGTGATGAGAATTGTAATTTTTTATTTTTAGTAGGTTTTAATGAGCCAAAATAAATTGCCTCTTCTATCATGGAATCTGGTCCATTTTTTAATCAATTGCTGCAAAAATTCAACAATCAAAATACCTGATTTGTCTTGCATAAACTTGGTTAGACAACTAGGCAAAAAGTGTGGTGTCCAAGACGTGTCAATAGGACGTAACAATTTATACCTCTATTGAAATGAACCTCTATGGAATAAAACTCCAGCGAATCTTGTAAGCCATACTTTAGGAAACTTGGGATCTTAACTTTGTACGACATTTTGGTTCAAGAAGCACTGTGTCACTTCTTTATCAATAAATCAAAAAACCACATGTTCGCCTAAGGTATTTTGGGCGTAGTTAGGATGACAATAATTTATATGAAAAAGGAAACAATTTCTGGTAGTGTGGCCCGGACACCAGAACCATAATATGCTCCATAATATCATAACCAGAATCATCTAAATAGCTGGAGTCATTGTATCTTATAAAAATAACTTACATCGACATCCTGCGGGTTGTTAGTGGGAAATCCTTAGCATTGTTAGGATTATATTTGACCTCATTTTAATTTAATTATTTTCGTAATATTTTTTTTTTTTATTTAAACCTGATAAAATAAATATTTCATGATACCTTAATTAAATGTTACATATGTTATATTTTATGCCTATAGATTGTCCTCACAAATGAAATGACAACTCGAGTGGGTCTGTCGGGCGAGCAGGTGGTAGCTGGTCTAGGCGATGCCTGGTCACATCGCTGCAATTTCAGGGTGCTTCTTTCCAAGCCCGCTCATGCCGCCAGTGGGGAGCGTTGTGCTATCATCTTCAAGAGCCCATTGTCTACACAGACGTGTGTGCAATTTCAGGTTAGTAACTAATTTTACAACACACCTTTTTCAATACGATTTAACTCTGTCAGGTCGAACTTCAGAGATAATTATTGGGGCTCCCTTACATGTGAGAGATGACCAAGGGCTTGATCTTCAAGAGCAGCGCTGTCATTCTAGTCCCTTGAGAGTTAAGTCTAAATGTTTTGGGATGAAATGAAAACTCATAGGTAGACCCATAGGTAGTGATTGCTTTTATTCTTCGCCGTCGGCAGAGCACAAAACGTCGGAAAACACATATTATATGTGAAACACAATTATATTATTATAATCTTACAGAAAACAATTGGATAGCCTTTCGACCCTAACATGGAAGCTCATTATAATTACAATATCAGCATTATTTCGCCCAAAGCAATTTTGAATCGTCCCGGATGCAATGACACCAAATTTTCTTATATTTTTATAACTTATTAATTTTTTGATTTTTCTGAAGAACCTAATTATATAATTTAAATATTTTGTAATTTTGTGCTTTTTAAACACCGGTTCCAAATTCACCAGTTTATTGGAAAATTATCTGGAATTTTTACACAAAGCCGGATAAAATTAAATATCCGCTTAATTGTTAAAATAAATTATTATTAATCATTCTTATTTTACAGATAATCATTCTATTGTTTATTTGTGTTTTTTTTTCTGATAATATGTGCTATTTTTTGTTAGTAATATTTCTTTGTTGATTATTGATTGTTTCAGATAACAAATGAAGGAATAAGAGACTTAAGATAACAATTAAGAACAAAATTAATGAATTAAACAATGAGTACAAAAGCGAAATGAAATCTTATTGAAAAAGATCATCTAGGTTAGTCCTGCATCCTTTTGCAATATTAAAATTTTGGAAAAGTGGTAGTTTAGGCATTTGACTACAGCGGTTACGGGTATGAATCCTGCAGGACATTATAGGCAAGCCGTTCTTGATGCTTTATTACCATTATCTTTCTAGAACTAATAAATTTAGTTTAGTTTATCGGAGCCCAAAAATATTTATGTAGGTATGTCCCAAGGTAAATACAATTATTTAAAAAATAAATATTAATCTTTTTTATTTTAGTTATTTACGATTTATTTGTTTACGTGTCTCCGGAAAATAAGTGTTCAAACGAAAATGACAAATACTAGGCTTGATTTTATCGAAAGAAAGTGTAAAATAAATACACATTACTTGCAAATTGTTGGAAACACTTAGTTTTTTTTATGACACATATTTTTTTCTGAAACAGGAATATCTTGACTAACAAAACAAACTGAAAACATAGGTTTTACAGAAATAAAATAAACTGATTCATATTCAGTGATAATGATCTATCGCAATTTAAATCAGCGCCACCAATTTAAATAAAAATAATTAATATGCGTATAAATTATTTTCACATTTTTTATGCATTTTCTTACTCGTATTAGGGAACATATGAAGAAAATAAGTGAATACTGCGTAAATCTAGGTTGATTCCTTTTTTATACTACTTAAAAAATAATAAAATTAATAAATACCGTATAAAAATATATTTATAAATACATCGTTATTAATAGTGAACTACATATTATATTAGATAGTGAACTAATATAATATATATATCTACGATTTTTTTAAAATTGAAATTTACTTAATTCAAGGCAATAGAATCTTGAGTTTGATCAGTGAGTGAGTAATCTTTTAAGCAAGGAAAGCTCACTCTTTTAATTTTTAGTAGTTCAATTTTCTTTAGCAATATGTGGTGTGATATGGCATCAAACGCTTTAGCGAGGTCTAAAAAAATGACTGTGCATTGTTTAGGTTGGTGTATTTTTAACATCAACACGACCAAAATATAACTTTTGTCAACGCTAAAAAATGTTTTTTTTTATTGCCTATTTTACTAGCTAAATATTCTTCGTAGTTGTATTGTAGGTATTATAGTTATGTAGTTATCCTACAGTATTTACCGCTCTAAACTCATGCATCTCCCACTTCCGGGCCTATGTCCCATTAAACTGGTGTAGTAACAACTCGGTAGGTCCAAATTACAGATACAATACACTTACTTTTTTTTGTATGCTTTTATCGAAAAAAAATCTCCTAAGTCAAATAAAAAATGAAACGCTAAGACTTGACCTAGATTTGTGTAAATTATCAAATATTTCAAGCAGCCTGTGCCTCCCTCCCTCCCTCCCTTACACCCAAGACCGGCCCGGTATAAATTTTATCAAAATCGATCCAGTTTTAGAACTTTTTTGTAATATGCATTAAATTTACCTGTAAAAATGAGTGCATTTATTAGGAAATTGACATATTATCATTGGCATGTACGGTTAAAGCATGTTTATAAATTCCGTATCATAATTTAACAACATAATGGTAACTTACATTATAATGCTATAACTGACACAACATTGTAAGAGAATGGATAATATACAATAAACATATTGAATTCAAATTCATTTTGCGCTATTTAAGAGCAAATTGTTTTTAAGTTGCATCGAGTTGAGTTGAGCTGAGTTGGATGTCTGAAATAAACCCGGATCATATCGGTAAATGAAAATTTATTTTCTAAAATAATGAAATTTTAAAATTCACATGAAATTTATTTAAAAAAAAATATTTAACAGATTATAAAATATGTATAACATAAATACGTGCATTTATTCACAATTAGCCCACAACGTCCATTGACGTTTTTTCAAAATGTCTTGTATTGTATGTCGTTGTTTTATGTTACTCAACGATGGTCAGTAAGGCCCTCTTGTAATCACCTGAAGTGTCGTCCTGTAAAATTAAAAAAAAATATTTTTTTTTTGTATACAATGTTTATAGAGAAAGATTGAAAAATGCAACACTGAAAATGAAAATTGAATAAAAGTTTTATTTTGTATTATAATATTTACAAACGACCGCTAAGCATGATCAAACTGTGATTTTGCAATGTGTGCTTAGAGGCAACTTTATTAAAACATCAGACATTTGCTTTGAAAAGTATTATTATTATTGTTTGTTGAGCAAGCAGCTGATATACTCATATCTCATTCTCATTTACTAGCGATTTGCCTAGATTCAAGAAATTTATCAAGGCGGTTCTTGAACTGGTTTACACCACTTCCTGTGGTAGCCGATTCCAATTATCCACAACTCTATTGGAGATAACATTCTTCCTAGGATTAGTGGAACAAAGAGATTTAGATAACTTCATTGAATGGCCGCGAAGTTTCCGCTAATATATTCAAACATAACCTTCAAATTAATATAAGTTGTAACACCACCTCACAAACACAAAAATATTCAACCACGGGAATGTAAAATAAGACAAACTGCAAAAACAAACTAAAATATTTATCCAGTAATAATGCCAGGCTTTTGAATTATTATTTGTAAAGGGCAGCAGTGAGGACTGAAATTGCAAAAAAGTGGAACAAACAATTAGTCGATCATTCTGTTTTCTATTTTTTTTATTTATAATATTTCTTTATCCATATTAAATTGCACCTTTTACAATCCCCGTCAAAGATTTGCCTTATGGCTGAGGGTATTAATGTTTAAGCGTAATAGACATTGTGGCGCCAGGAAAATATAAACTTAGAATAGTGTTTTACCATTCCCGTACATAAGTATGGTAACATCTATCACAAACCATTATAAAGGGTAAATATTTAGGTTAATTTATAGTTTTACTTTGTGGAAGACATTGTGGAATTTGTACCGCCTAAAGTCCTACTAATAAATGCAGATTCTTTAAAACCTTTTAGATAAAAAACAATGGCAAGAAAATGGGTGTAAATAGTGATTTAAATGTTTATTTTCTAAGGTTTTGTGGAAGTCATTCTTCCAATTGAACATTTTAAACATATACAGAGTGTCCCAAGGCGATTCTCGAATACTTAAGGGGGTGTTTATGTTCCTTATTATGAGTAAGAAAGTATATAAAAAATGTGAAAATAATCCATCCCAAATTTATTATTTTTTTAACGAAATGTGGTAAATCAATCTAATATTGTTATAAGCCATTGACCTACAGCTCCTATCTCCTTACCCCTTTCTTTCTAAAACGATATCCGTTCGACCTGTAGTGTTACAGGTTACCCCTTTTCCCAGATAGGAAGCCAATATTAGCCAGCTGCATAAATACACGTTTCTCAGCCATTTCCAACGCAGATGGGAGTACAGTAAAAACCCACAAATAATTATTTTCCAATAATTACCCTCAATCTGGAAGTAACCTTCGGTCAGCCATCATTGACATATTTACCGGACATAACAAAGACATAACAGGTTTTCTTTTAAAATGAGAAAATGACTCACAGCGATCCAACTTTCGAGTGACTCTCCGTACTTCTCGAGGAATGCCTGTTTGATGTCTCCAAGGTCGATTTCGCAACGGCTAACAATGATTCTGATGAGGGTCTTATCGTTGGTGCCTAGGCCCTTCATGGAGTGATAGAGGCGTTCGGCAAAGTAGCCCACTTTGCTTTTAACACATTTTACTGTAAGAAACAAATTCCTTATTCCTAATATTACCTGGGTATGGATGAAATTTTAGCTGATTAGTATCATTATCACTAAACTTTTTTTTATATTTAAACAAGAAATATTTTTATAGGAGTAATAACAACAATGCTTGTTACAAAAACCTGTCGCACTCCTGAAGAACTGTAGTAATTGAACTTTAACTATAACCACTGACCATTTTAACAGACTTCAGTAAATGGCAGTAAATTTTTTAGATGGAAAAATATTTTTTAGATGGTACAAGATGGTATTTGTTTTTTTAGATGGTGGAGGTAGATATAAGAAAAAAAAAACAGAAGAAATAATAACTATTTTGATACTGAAACGATATAGGCTTATCAGCTATGCTGCTTGCCTATATTAATATAATAATATACAAATAGAAAATTGCCCAATCCCCTCTTAAAACTAATGGTGAATTTCTGGATCTTATATGGAAAATGTGGACTCTACTTAAACGGGGGGTGTCCTAAGACCAATCCCGAAGACTTTAGGGAGGGTTTTGTGTTACCTAGTACGCATAAGAAATTATATAAATAACATCATGCCCGAATTAATTATATTTTTTAACAGGTGGTGTAAATTCGGTCAGCAGGCTAATTCTGATGTGTGCGGGGATCAACGACGTTGCCGAGTTATCTGTGCGCTCACAACTGACCTTCGCTTATTATTATCAACTGAAGTTTACAATATTTTCTTTGTTGAACACCACGATGAATTTTGATATGATGTCAATACAAATCATGTTCGAAATCGCGGGGCGAATTATGTGGATTTTTACCGAGAATGGTCTAGGGACAGTGTCTATAGAACTTAACATGCCTGAGTTTGCGGAGTTTTGCCGTGTGGAGCGAAAACACAATTGATATTATGGTCACGTCCTGCAAGTGTTAGACTTTTTTAATAGAACATACGAGGGTTGTCCGATAAGTACTTAAGCCTTCAAATGAAAAATGAAAATTTTAGAAAAGTAACATTTATTTCACAACATAATCTTCCTTTTAGCTCGATACACTTGACCCATCGATGCTCCAACTTCTTTAACCCGTCAGAAAAAAATGTTTTCTTGAGGTCTGTAAAGTAGGCCTCCGTGGCGGCGATGACCTCCTCATTCGACTCAAATTTCTGCCCGGCGAGTGACTTTTTTAAGTTTGGAAACAAAAAGAAGTCGCATGGGGCCAAATCTGGAGAATACGGTGGATGGGGCAGCGGTTCGTAGCCCAGTTCGACCATTTTGGCCGTGGCGACGGCGGAGGTGTGAGCCGGTGCGTTGTCATGGTGAAAGAGCACTTTTTTCTTCGCCAAATGGGGCAGTTTTTTCTGCAATTAAATCGGCCCAATAATTCGGTATAGTAGAGCCCTGTGACCGTTTTGCCCTTCTCCAGGTATTCGATGTAGATCACACCTTGTGAATGCCAGTAAATGGTGGCCATCACACTTTCCAGCCGATAGCACAGTCTTTGCCTTCTTCGGAGCACGTTCGCCAGGTAAAGTCCACTGTTTCGTCTGTTCCTTGGTCTCTGGTGTATACCAGTGGATCTATATTTCGTCGACGGTCACGAAACGACGCAGAAACTCCTTCAGAATGCTCTTAAACAGCGTCAAACAATGCTCTGAAGTGGTCTCACGGTTGCACTTGTTGTCCGGAGTGAGCAAACGCGGTACCCATCGCACCGACAGCTTTCTCATGTCCAAAATTTCATGCAGGATATGACCCACGCGGTCTTTTGAGATGCCTACTGTCTTAGCCATCTCACGCACCTTCAATCGGCGGTCTGCCAACACGAGATCGTAGATTTGTGTTATGTTATCCTCCGTGGAAACCGTTTTCAACCGTTCATCAAAAACCGACGTACGACCACGTTGAAACTTGTTAAACCATGTTTTGACTTTCCCCATCGAAATGGAAGAGTTACCATACACAGCATCCAAGCGCTCTTTGATTTCGATGCGCCCCTACCAGAAACAAGAATCGAATCACCGACCGATATTGCTCTTTTTCCATTTTTCTAAAATCTGCTGACACGTCCGCTTGTCAAAAATGTCAAAACAAAACTACGAGTCCGATTCGGCCGAAATTTTGACAGTAGCCGTCTACGAGAATATACTACACGATAGTAAATTTCTCTTGCGATAGTGGCGCCATCGGGCGGTGAGGCTAAGTACTTATCGGACAGCCCTCGTATGTATGTGTACGAGAAGTTGTGTTGCAAGAAACATTTTGAAAACTGTTTCAAGTGACCTGTTTCATAATATGTACAAAAATGAAACCTTGGACCGAAAATGTAAATATCCTCCCTAAAAGTAGCGTGTTAGGTTTCATAATTACTTATTTCAGTGTATATATGTGTCTTTGTGGGAATATGAAAGTTTGTTTGGATGTGCGTTACAGGGTTAAAAAAAACATGGGTTATTTTAGGAAGCAAGTGTACTTTGTGTAACAAATAACTATTAAAAAAAGAAATTGCGATTGTTTCTAAATACCGGTCTTAGTGTTTGTACTTTATTAAGACTTAAAGATACTACACTGACATTAAGATGTGTTAATACATTCTCACATATTATAATTCTCCACTGGTAAAAAAAAATAATTACCAATAGTCAGAAGGCCGGTCTCAATGTCTCCGGAGAACTCGCTCTTAATACTCTCCTCGATATTCTTTCCTGTTATTTGTTCATAGTAATCAAAGATCTGTTAACAATTAAAATAATAAATTATAACATTTTTTTTAGAGGTTTTTATAAAAGATAAAGATCTGACTCAAGTTTTCCCTAAATTGTTGAGCAATGTGTTAAGTGCTTTTTCTGAGTCATGGTTATAGATGATGTATAGAATTATTTTGATAAGACATATACCTAATCTATCTTCAATAGTTTAGGTTTGAGAGAGTACTACAAAATCGCTCATATTTAAATATCCTAGCAAAATGTACTGATATTGTTCTGCAAAATGTTCCGAATAAACGATAAATAAATAAATCTTTGTATCGCCTACTCAAAAAAAATGCTTAATTATATGGTATAAAAACTTTTGCCTTTCAAACTGGAAATATATTGAAAATTACTCATAGTAAAAATATACACGCTTTAATAAGGTACCATGGCTTGTGACACTTCGAAACGTGTGATAGGAAGTTGGCTATGCCGATATTTTGCAAACATTCAACAAAGTGATATGTGTGGTGAATACATAAATTTATGAAAGATTCGCGTACCACTACTTAGGAGACGGCTGTATATCTCAAACCATATTTAGGGCCTGCGATTTTTAACCCTACTTGATTGCCACCTGAATACAGCACAAAATGAGAACCACCTTCATTTGTCTATTGACCGTTTGCGTATTTTGAGTTCCGGTTTTTCGAACTTCAGACATACGAAGAATAATTGCGGCATTTCATATACCAGTAAGGAGCATTCTTTTATTTTTCTTAAAGATCCTACTTTATTGAACGGTTGTGATATGGTGCAGCCATTGACAGCATAATGCATGATTTCTAAAATGGGTGTGGCGTCTCTGTATTCTCTCTCCCTCGCTGGCTGAGAGCTGAGCCGTGGGCACAAAGGTAATTATAATTATAAAGCTTTATCATTCAAATTACATTAGATAATTATCTGAATTTTTATAATTAAATAAATTATAAAATCATCTCATTTACCCATACAAGTTAACATTTAAACTCAGACAACCTGACTACGTTTGAAACAGATTTCAAACTGAATTTTTTTTTTCATATGCCAATTTTGCCTTCTTTTTCATGCATCACTTTTGAAGGGATATTTTTATCTTTATTAGAAAAACCGTTTTAAAACAGTTTTACACAGTAACTACAAAAATATACATTTTATTGAATAAAAACACCTATGTAAAACTAAAAATACGTTTCTACTAACGAGACATATTCCCTCATCTATAAAACTTAATACATAAATGACATGACCATATGATTGGTTAATATTGACATGAGTATTATATTTTATGAAAATGTAATTAAGGAAAAATCTAACCCTTAACAATTGCTGATAGGAGCGACTGATGAGAATGGCGTTGAAGGTGGACTCATCCGTCCCCCACTGGCCCTCTCCGGCTTCAGCCAAGGCCTCTGCGTCCGCCTGTGCTGCTGCCTCGTCCACTTCCTCGCTCTCGTCACGGTTGGCCATGCACAGCGACACCAACAAACGCTTGAAGTGACCGGATGTGTCACCTTTTATCGCATGCTCCAGGGTTTCACCGTATACTGCTCAAATAAATAACAACATGTATATATTATGTATGACCACCATTGGGTTACATTTCTACTAATAAATTTCTTTTTTCGAGGCTCCAGTATTCCCTAAAATGAAAAACAAGCAATACCCTCTAATAAATAAGCTTGCAGATATAGGATATAATCTTACGCACTATAGGACATTGCGGTCACCCGCACCAGTTGATTGCACCTAAGACTACCGCAACGGCATATCTCTTTGCACTGATCGCACTGTCCAGTCGCTCAAACAACATCACGTCCTATCAAGTATTCTTTTGAAAATGAATTTCGACACCAGAAAGTCACCATATGACCATCATGATATTTATCTTTACGAGTGTTCTTAGGTATCCAAACATTTATTTTGGTACTGAATCTTCAGTGCGACGGACCGCAATACCAAATATAGCCTGTGCATTGAGAACGGTCATGCGGCTACCGACTCGCCACAGTGCGTAAGCGGCCTAAAGAACAACAAAAAAAAAATTGCTCCACGCCTCTAGCATCGGTGCCAGCACTATAATCTTCAGACCCTCCGGTTCCGCAGAGGAGCATCGCAATTTTTCAATCTTGCTTAATCAATGCGTAACCGCAATCCTCAAACCTTGTGATTAATCGCGTGAAGTGTTTATCAAATGAGAACGGATATATTTTTTTTACATGTGGCTATGTAAAACGAATCTATAGACTGTCTCCGTCACCGGAGTTTCCTTACCATATACATTTAAGAATTATGTAGAATTGTGAAAGAGACTTACATTCTTCATAAAATGCGGCAATCATCTTGATACCAAAGTTGGAGAGTGTGCAGAGGATGTCCACGAGTGCATCTTCGTCAGTTCCGAGGCCGGCGATGGCGTCATGTAGTTCCTTGGCATAGAAGTGGGGCAGAGGGGTTACCAGCCCGACAATCACTTCCCTAAAGTTGCCACTGAGCTCACTTTTCAACTTGGTTATGAGGTCCTAATGATAACAATTATATCATTATCATTTATGTTGATAACTTTGCATAGTCGGGTTAGGCTAACATGATGGGCTTCATCATTTTAATAATAATCACGTAGATACCTATTCAATTTTTAACATTTTTAAAAATATAAACTTAAGATTATTTAAAATTTTCAATTATTATTAAAATTATTTTTAATATTTTTTTTGTTTATTTAAACAATAATATTGCAAAAATCATAGAAACAAGGAAGTCAATCTTTAGTCATAACAATCAGCATTGTTATGCTTTGGTAAATGTTAAAACCTTGCAAGCAAAGCAAACGGCCTGCCCTGTTTCAAGACCGTGGCTAATAGGAGTTTTATTTAAATTAATAAAATATTTTTCAACGGAAATTGCCCAACGATGAACAGGTATAATATTTTAATAGCCGAAAAGTTTCATACTAAATTGCCTCTAAAATATGTTTTTTTTTAGGGAGGTACTATTTGTTTTATGATTCATAGTTGACCGTTTTTTATTTTATCTATGAACATTTTGTTAACCATACACCCTCATTCGTAGTTTAGAACTTCTTTTCTCTAAACATTGGCCATCTTGATTACTACCAGCATCCAAATATCATAAAAGATACTAATGTTTGTAATATTTTAGGTAAGTATTGTTTTATATTATTAATTAAATATAGACTTTCAAATAGGACAATCTCTACTGACCATTGATAGCTAAGTAATTAACGTTATCTCTATTTTGATAAGCAAATGCTCTTAATGTTAATAAGGAGAAAATTAATATAAATAGGAATGTAATTTTATTAAACACACTGCTTTATTTTTAAGAAATAATATCTTTGCAATATAAAATAGGAGGAGAATGGGGGACTAACTGACCCCCCTCCTCCGGACTATTCGCACTGCTTCCAGAGATTGGTTTATGGTCCAGTAATATAATGGTCAGTAAACCTTGTATGCTTCCACCAGTTTTAAAAGGGGGCGATCATAACAGCTAGTTCTCCAGCAATAATAAAGACACATACCTACTATAAATACGGACAAATGCTATAGTTATTGCGCCAATCAAACTCGAAATAAACTGTAGTAGCTTACTTACCTAGTGTAATGTTAGAAACCAATGATCTTTTAAAACATATAGATATGGCAACTGAGGGTGTAAAACGCACCACGCCCAAGTACGCCACTTTGCGTCAAGTACACTCCTCGCGTATCGCACGTCTCGCTTGCTCGCATATGTCATCGCGATAAGTCTATCCAATATGGCGGAGTGTTGCGGCGGGGGGTTTTTACAAAGATCGTTAGAAACAAACTTCAACATGGATTTTTATTCAAATCGTGGATGTATTTATAATACATCCACGATTCAAGTAGTATGTTAGTGTTTTGGTTAGGAGGCGTTTAATTTTATTTTCAACTTTTTAAATTTAATAAGTTATTTCGGAGCACGCCAACGCGGTTGGTACTTGGTAGGTACGAGGTCCTTCATATTATTGTTGGATAGGTAAAAATCTACTATAACGTAAGAAAACCGCATCGAAATCGGTTAATCCAGTTACCAAAACTGCCTATGCCTTTAATTCATAATTATAGGGATACATAACCCTAACTAAACTGTCAAGATTACTACAAGATAAACAAGATTAATGATATTTCGAATTTGAATGTCGGTCGAGTTTCAAAAGTACCAAACTATTTATATATATATATATACCAAACTATATAAGAATCAAACAACAAAACCCGCTGTGTTTTAGTATCATAGTTTATTCTAACAAGTAAATCCGTCATTCTTATAACCATAAATTATGGTCGAGCGACGCCGAAAGTCCGTTGATTAGAATCGAAACTAACAATGTCCGAAATAAATTTGTAAATATAATTAATATATCCGTAAAGTTAATAGAAAAGAATTTCTCATTTAAGTATTTATTATGTTCCATATTACCCAGCGATCTTTCTTTATGATCACTGATATTACCTCAATGGTATTTTTGCATATATTCCAGTGTCGTGCTAACTGGTGGTCTGACAAGTTTCCCATTTGCCAAAAATAAAACATTTCGTACTTTGTTTTAATACTCCTATAGGTACCATAATTTAAAAAAAAGTTGATAATGACGGACCGTACGCTAGGGTTGCCATTCGTCCCGGTACACCGGGACATGTCACCTGTTTAGAAGAGCCTCGGTCCCGGTTGTCCCGTTTGACCCATCATGTGTCCCGGTAAACGAATAAACATATTCAAGGGATGTTCTGACATTTTACAAATATTTTTCCATATTTACAGTACGGAATGAAAGACTGAAATACTTTTGTGAGGAAGCTGATGATATTCATGGTAATTTACGATTTCACCATTGAATGTATTCTGAAAATGTGGGAACCATGGAAAGATTTCCTTTTTCCACAAACCAGACTGGGGCACTATGGGAGGGCGGTAGCCCCCCCCCTCCTCCTCCTATGACTCCCTTATATTTCCTCCTATTTGATATCCCCGTCCCGTCATAAACGGTTTGTCCCGGTCGGAGCCAAACCATTTATAGTAGGTACGTATATTTGCCATGCCTGATACCCAATGATCTTTTAGGACCATTTTCAATAAAAACCCGATTATACGTTTTCACAGCCTTGCTAAAACCAAGTGATGAAAGTACGCGAGAACGTATAAACTACTATAAACGTTCAAACTAATAGATAGTACCAGCGGGTCAGACCTTGGCCTGATGTTTAAAATTACTTACCTTTCCGTAAAGTGTTTTGAACGTTTCGGCTATCTCGAGCCTCTGCACGACGCCCCTCCTGGCCAGGATATCAATGATAGTCTCTTCATCTGTTCCGAAGCCCTTCATAGCCTTGCGCAGTGCCACACAATCGGCCTCCGCATCGAACGGCTCTGCGGGGAACACCGTCGGCGTGCACTAAAACATTTTTTAAAACTAAGTTTTCTAATCATGCCATTATCATGTATTTTCCATAAAAATAATATAAGGATGAAATAGATTCAATAGCTACAAAATAAAATATAATAATATATATTATTATAGCAAAAAATAGATTAAAACGTGTGGGGATCGTGTAATCTCTATCCATTTTCAAGATTGGACGAAAAGTTAGTTATATTTAGGTCTCCGTGCCAAAACTATTTTGTCTTTTGACTATTTTGTCTCTCTATCTCTATGACCGGTTTTTTTTCTAATTTGTTTAAATTTTTATGCGAGTTTGCATTTTATTTGCTTGAAACTTATCTAGCAAGGCACGAAAGACTATTAAAAGTAAAGTCAGACGTAACAAAAGTTACCACACTAAAATGATTAATTAGAAAGGTATTGTAATATGCCTTCTTAGCAAAATATTACAACTCTGCAACCCGAAATCCGAAATTTATTATTGGTTTCGTATGGTGCATAATAAAATTAGGTTTTTCAATTCACCGGTTATTAAAAGGACATTTAGATATTATATTTCAGAGATTCTTGTATCCACTGGGGCGACATAACATAGATTTCAAATCTACAACTAAACATGACAGAAAGTCGATTAAATACGAGTATAAGATATGGGGTCCTTAGGTCGTGGATGCCTTGGATACGAAACCTCAGAGCCGGTAAAATTTCAGGATAATCACGCAAACCAGAATCGGGTACATGGATGGCTATTCTATAGAACACCTTTAATGGCAGGTTCAGGTGTTATCCTAAGTATATTCGTCTATAATCTTTAATGAAATTGTTTTAAGAATTTTAAAAAAATCCCGGGGTGGGCAGCTAGTATTCAATAAAGAAAACATAAATTATAAAATGTAGGTACATATTTCAACATTTTTAATTTTCTTTAAATTTAAAACGAATAATTTAAGTAAAAATCAGTTTATTCCATAACAATCTATGTTATAGGGTACAAAAGCATATATCGTCAGTCTGGAAGGCTTTTTGACAGAGATTCGAAAACAATTGACAGCGATTCGAAAACAATTGACAGAGATTCTAAAACAATTGACAGCGATTCGAAAATATTATTTGTCATTTAAATTCATAAACGTCAATGTTATTTTTCTCTGTCATCATTAAATTTTTTACTGCACATTATTAAATTTTTTACTCTCATTCCGAATGCCGTAGGCACGACCTCGCTAAAGTCACCTAAAGTCGCTAAAGTCGAAACCTGAACTTGAACAGCTAGTAAAACCTATAAAACACACCTATCTATAAATTAAAATCTATGTCAAATAACATCTCCGTGCTCTTGAAATTGTTCTTACCTTGAAAGGGAAGTATTGGTGGGACGCCATCTTTCACTATTTATCTGTAAATTAAAGATTAAATTATAACACACAATACGATCAAAATCTCTGCTGTGTTTGCGAGGCTGCGAAGAAATACAATCTGTATAAACAAAAATGGTTGCGAAAACACCTCAATACATATTTTATACGATAACGGTTACTTTTGTAGGTCGCGTGAAATAGCTATATGATAGATTATAGCAACGTTTTTACACTGTTTTCAACGGAAAATGAGGCTGTGTCACATCGTATTTTTTCTACTGAATACAGGGGCCCTTTTAGGTTTGAAGGTGTTTAATTTTATTTGTAATTTACACAACCGTCATTTTATAGGATGGTAGGTGTAAAAATTAATTTACAACGTTGCCTGCGCCTTTCTAGCCGGAGCAAAACAAAGTTTCTCGTTTTGACGTCGAAGACGCAACCGCCTACTTACTACCTACTACACAAGTCTGCGATCTACCTACTAGAACAGCAAGATGGCATGATTCATCGTGTTGCGAATTTCTAACGGTATTATTACCTTTTCCCATACTTTGATGTCAAGTTCCGAAATTTTACTGGAATTCGAAGCCCCAATTACCGAACATCATTTCACTAACATCTCGAGAATGGAGATATCGGAATTCTGCCAAAAAAATCATCAAGCAGCCGAGCAATCAATACAAATAAAAAGTTACTCCCCCCTCCTCCCCAAATCTCTCTTAACGTTCTAGTACTAGGTACTAACTCGGAAGTAACGCATGCTTGTGCGACGAGGTATCTGGTATACTGGCGCGAAACGAAGATGCTAAAACCGCGTAAATAGCGACTTCATAGTTGGCGATTTATAAAAAAACATTTCTGCTGGCACCACCAGGCACTCAATATTTATTTTTTATATCCTACATATATGCTGCATTTAGATGCTATAGAGGTTGAAGGGGGCTCCAAGTTGACACCTGCATAGGACCTCGAGCAAATTTTCTTGAGATCCACTTTATTAGTATTTATGTGCGTTTATCTAAACCTCAACAAAATTAGAAATTCGCTCAGCTTAAAATCTGTAATAATTTTTTGGGGTTGTATGTAGCGCGACGGGAGGTTTCCATTTTTTTCGGGTTTTTATTTTCCTTTCCACATTTTCGTATATTTAGGTTTGTTTCACTGGCAACACACATATAAAATCACAACGTAAACATAGTTAAATTCGCGTTAGTTCTACGTCAACGTTAAAGATTATATTAAAAGAAGATAAAATGTAACCCGAATATAATTTTTATGACCTCATTCGCAGTCCAAAAACAAGACGGCCTAGAAATTCGATGGTATATTAGCCGGTATATTATCGTCCGTAGCGAACGGTCAACGCAAACGGTTACTGCTGACTGACTGAATGAATAGCTGCTATACTCGCCGTGTTCTAAATTTTTATAGCTGTGTGAGTGTGCCGGTTCCACTAAAATGACGCATCGCGGCAATACGGAAAACTCACTTAGCCTTGGGTATCTACCTATATGATACATAGTGTTGAATTATATTATGAAAAGCCGACACAGCGATAAAAAAAACTGCCATAAATGTATCGCGTTAAGTGCGGTGCTGAGCTTGAACATAACCACTAACATAAAAAATGGAGTTAGGTTAGCATCGAACTAAGGCGACCGTGCATAAGCTCGACATTCCAAAATCGACGAAAACTATATTAAAAAATATTCGTTTGTTTAACCATCATCGACCATTGCATTATGATATTATGTATTTTTGAAATGAAAATACCTACACTGTATTTCCATCAATCTTAAAGTTATAAGACAGCGCCTTTTCGTTGGTAAAACAAAGATCGTCGTGTAAAACAGTTCGTAGCAAATGGCAAATAGATCATGAGCAGAAGGGACTGACAATACTGACATAATGTAACAGTCATTATTCTATGGAACTTGTTGCTCGCTATTGTAGTGTTAAAAATAGCAGAAGCCGTCAGCTGTCGCCTGTCAGGCTGCGAACATTTCGCTTCATGCGAAAATCGAGGGATATCTTGTTAGTTTAGATAAGTAGGTTTATGTCTTTGTTGTGTTACTTATAGTAATCAATGCGTATAGCTTAATACCTTGCCGAAGATCCAAACGCGAAAACCCCATTCGAATCTATTTAGTGGTTTTGTTGGACGAGGATAACGAAGCGTCTCGCATTTCAAAAAATGTGTTATATGGTAGGAAGATCCGTAATTTTTTGAGATAAAAGCGAAAAACCAGAGAACGAGATGCGAAGATGATCGTAGTAGAGTGGAAAAGTCAGCATCGTTACTCTTTTGACTAATATTATTATTAGTTTTAGGCAGGCAGCTTATGCTGATAAGCCTAAATCTGCACTTGTATCGTCTCTGATAAACTTGTCCAGTTTGTTCTTAAATTCGTTCACATTTCCTGCACTTGATAACTTATTCCATGCATTCACCACTCTATTTGACATGAAATTCTTCCTCGGATTAGAACTAAAGGTTGTACTTGAGAGTTTTAAATGATGTCCTCGCAAGTGCGAATTTGTATTAATTGTGTATATGGTTTCGAAATTTGGAACATCATAATAGTGAGTTAATATATTTTAGGTCTCTATAAGATCGCCTCTCGCCCGCCTGTGCTTTAATGTTCCAATAGCAATTTTTGTACAAAAAAAATATCACAGTACGTAAAAAAAACACCCAAAAAAAACACCCATTTGTTGAAATATGGAAAATATACTGTTGTTCAAAACGCTGTTGCTGCGTTGACAGGGTTTATCTAATTGGTTCTTCGTGTTTTCATAATTCATTTCTTCATTGGTGGCGTCGTTTGGGGTACGGTACGCCGCATACCGCAGCGCATATAAAAATAAATAATTATAAACTTTATATCTTTTAGTATAACAGCTTCGCTGTTTCAGCCTATGTCTCGAAATCTGTATAACATTTTTTCATATTTTACATGATTTTCTTATTTACTGAAAAAAATATCTACACTTTACTATTTGTGGAACTCTTTACTATTTTATACTACAATTCACATTTACAGTAATGTGAAAATAATCACTCAATGTTTTGGTCAAACATTAGTGTCGTTGCGTTGGCAAACACCTGTCAAAGTTGTCATTATGCACTTGACTGTACTCGTATTGTTTAATGTTTTTGTTAGTTCAGGTAACATTGGATGTAATAAGGAATGAAGGACGTACATAAGTAGGCAATTTGATTAATAAAACAACTCCATTGCAACACGCCAGTTTATTGGTAAACGTTTTATAAAATCAATATTATAATAGAGCAATAGATGCAAGAAAATAAACACATGTAACACATCTGTAAATTGTATATAATTAAATTGTACTCGACAATGTTATAGCACCAAAAAGTCCAAAATAAATTCAAAGTTATTTTTGGACAGCAGACAGGTAGAAATAAGCATCTTATATTTTGCCAGTAATTCATTATTGTGCTCCTCTACGCTAAGATTTGAGACAAAATTATCAAAACCAATTTTAAAAAATGTATCAATTTATGTACTGTTATATTTTGTTTAAATTTGTATCTAGAATTGATAATTTTGGAAAAATATTGTTTCTACACTACTTATAAGAAATTATTTGTTTTCGTTTAAGAGAAGTGTATTTTTGGTAGTTATAAATGATTCTTATATCTGGCAAATTCATACACAAAGCAATATCTATCATACTACATAATATTATGCTTTATTTTGACATTTAATTATTGAAAACTATATATTTAATAGTACACAATATAACAATAATATAGTAAGTATCTTAACATGAAGTATAAATGCAATTTAATACTTTTACAAAAAGATTCAAATATTATATTAGAAGTGCTGACAATATAGTAAATTACACATTAAATGTGTCATTAAGGAATTAAGGTTCATATTCAAGCAAAATATGAAAAAAAAAAACATAAAACGTAAGTCGATGTCGTTAAAATTGCTTTAAGATGCGAGCGTAACCAGAGCATGTTTGTAGTCTCCGGATAAGTCATCCTGTAAAAATGATAGCTCTTGTTAATGCTGCAATCTCACGAAAGTTAACAGATTAAATGTTTTGTTTCGTCAAATAATGTTGTGACTGGTTGATAAAAAAAAAACATTTCTTTTAATACGAGAGCGTAACCAATAGATAGCTAATATCTCCGCCGAAATCATCCTGAAAAAAATCAAAATAGAAAAATAGCTTCTCCTATTACCAAAATTACGGTAATTAACCACTTCCCAGAGAACAGAAAATATTAAATATTAGTGGAGAAGATGAAAAATTAAAAAGCTGGTGCATTCTTAACTTTATCAATTATTTCATTTTAAAAAATAAGCTCAGGGTTATATTTTTTTTGTTTAAAATTTAAATTATTTCTTGAATTCATGCATTGTGAGATAAAATGGTATAATAAAATATATCTAATATTGACATTTCGTATACCTGTATTTGTTGAAACTAATTTTAACATGTTATGAAAACAACAGAACTAAAACAACAACTAAAGAGTTCTATCTCGTGTAAACAAATATAATCTGTATAAAATAAACAAAACAATACGAGAACTTTAAAACACAACAACACAAAGAATTATCCACATATGGTACACTAAATAAAATCGAAAAATTGGGGTAGTCCGGAAGAAAACCGGATAACTGCGATTAACTATTTGGAGATAAATTTTAAGAGAAATTTATATTAAAATTTAATAATTTTCTTGCCAAAAGCACATAAAAATCTCATTGAAATCAGATATGGGCTGAATTTGGAAGATATTTTTAAAAGAATATACTTCTTTGATAGAATAGAATATTATAGAATCGCATTGTCCATGTTTTTAATTTATTGTACCATATGTTTATAATTTTATTTAACATAAAACAGACAAAATACAATTTCGACCTTCAGAGATGCTTAACAGAACAAATATAAAGATTACAAATTACGGTACGTCAGCAAACGCAAAACGTGATGCGTTTTAGGTTATTCTGCAAAGTTGACAGTTGTTGGTTTATGCTACTCAATGAGGGTCAGCAAGACGCGCTTGTAATCGCCGGATGTGTCGCCCTGCAACATTTTTTTTTTCAATTTTATTGTAAATCCTGTATCCAATGCTTATGGATTACGATTGAAAAGTTGCAACACCCAAACCAAAAACCCAAAAGTTAAATTAGATTAGGCAATACTCTAAAATTTAAATACTTCATCGGAGCTCTCATCAAACTCCTCTTTATTCACTACAAAATGTTAGCTGATATGCATCTTCTATAATGCAGATCCATTCAAAAACCCGTTTATTCTAAGGATATGTCCTAAAAATTACCATTTTCTCCTTTGGTCACCTTTCAATGTCTATTCCATCGGCATAGGGTGTTGATGCATGTGCCAATTCATAGGTATACCAGTTATGTCACTTTAAGTAAGCGGTTTTTTAAATATTTACAAGGAATGAAGTCAAAGAATGAATGAGACATGTAGATGGGTATAATTCATGACTTCAAGGCATTTCAGGAAGAGTAGGACTCGTACAGGACTTCATTTAGAAAACAAAATCAAGTAATATAAGCCACCATGATTTTGAATAACTTTACCTCGCAACTTAAATAGCTTGATATTATACTGACTGAATCTGCTGAATTCTACTAGACAAATTTGCTGTTCATTAACCATCATACAAGAGTAACCGAACATGATTTTGGGATGGCAGTAATTTATGGCAGACCATAAATGCTATTTTTTGACAAATATTTTTTAGCACCTGATAACATTTTGTGAATGTGTGTCCATTCTCCGCACTACAACCATTTTTTTACTTCAAAACAGAAATGTTATGATTGGTGCTAGAGGTGGATAGTTAGAAGATTGTTTTCTACTTGTGTGTGTAATATTTTTATTTTATCTAAAAAACTTAGTTCACTGCAGTTAAATGTCCGCAAAATAAGTAAAAATTATTTAGTTTGATCTATTCTTAATCAAGCTTTTGAATGATTCATAAAAACTTAAAGTAGCAACACTTTTCTTACAAAGCCGCAAATAACGTAACAAAACAAAATATTATTAATTAATATCATCAAAACTAAACTAATCACATATCATTATTTGACCAAGCGGTGATAGCAGAAGTAATTGCATAGCTATTAAAAGTCAAACATCTCTAAGAGACAAACCAAACATTTTGATTGCTCAATTATGCCAATTAGTAATTATTAGTAATTAAGACAAGTACAATTTTAGTAGAGTTAATTACGAAAGGCCAATCATGCTAAACACAAAATGCATCAATAGTGAAATGGTTCTGGTTCAAAAATATGCTAGTAGATAGAATAGAAATCCTATACCATCTGTGAGTCCTGGCTCAAATGGGATATTTATCATTTACTTCTAGTATCAATTTGTCACTTTAACAAAAATCAACAGGTTGGTTTTTGTAATTTGTGAAAGAATCCAGTTTGGTGTGAATAATTAATTACTACTAATAATATAACTGTTAACACCAATTTTACTCAAATTTTAATATTGAATCATTTGCAAGCTGCTTGATGTATGAACAAACTCGCTCAACCGGCTGTAAAGCCAGGCAAAAGTTCAAAATTCTTTGTCACTTATATATGGATGATGGCTACTTAAAATAGGGTCAAATATAGTTTATATAAGTTATAACCAGAATCATTCCCCACAAGGAAAAAAAAAAAAGAAAAGAATGAAAATAACAACTCACAGCGATCCAACTTTCGAGTGACTTTCCGTACTTCTCGAGGAATGCTTGTTTGATGTCTCCAAGGTCGATCTCCGAACGGCTAACGACGATTCTGATCAGGGTCTTATCCTTGGTCCCCAGACCCTTCATTGAGTTGTAAAGGCGTTCCGCAAAGTAACCAACCTTACTTCTGACACATTTTACTGTAAAATATATATTTGCATGAATGTTCCACAACTTTCAACGATCTTTTAAAACATACAGATACAGTATGTCACACAAATCGTCCTTGTGAAAACCCGACACCATAGATTTCCCCCACCGTTCCGCGCGCCGCAACATTCCGCCTTGCTGGATAGAGACGTACGGTACACGAGGAGTGTACTCGATGCTAAGTGGCGTACTTGGGCGTGGTGCGTTTTTCACCCTCATTGCCATATCTATATGTTTTAAAAGATTGTTGTATTCTTTATTCTAAAACAATAGAAGTCTTGAGCAATTTCACACATCTCATTCAAAATATAATCAAATCGATAATATAAATAAATAAACGGAAATGGGTCATACAACACTACTCTAATTATCTAATTACTCTATGAGTAATTTTAACTTCTATATAAGAAGCCAATATCGCCAGTGTTTTGACAGCAGTTTGTCTATCCGTGTGCAAAGCTTAATAACTTACAAATATAACTTGTGATTCTGGTGATACTATAAGGTACTTATAATATAAGCACGCAAAAGTTTCAGAATTTTTCAATGCTTCTTTGTAATCCTGAACCTATAGCAATTTTTCACAATATGCAAATTTACTTCGGAGATTAATATTCACAATTCACAATTAATATTACAAACGATTGAAAGTAACAGAAGAATGATTTAAAAGTATGATTCACATTTAATAAAGAGTTTAAGAACATTAAAATTAAAATTAATTACCAATAGCCAGAAGGCCAGTCTCAATACTGCCGGAGAACTCCTTCTTAATGCTCTCTTCAATATCCTTGCCGGTTATTTGTTCATAGTACTCGAAGATCTGTAATTAAAATAAAAAAATACAGATTAGGCAAGAACAAATTATTATAACTATATTAATAACATTTTTAGACTAATCCTAAGCAACCTCACGGAGAGATCCATAGTGTTGGAAGTGGCTGGCGAAATCTGTGAGCGAGCCACCAACAAAGGGTGCATTTAGGGATCAGTATTTGGCCCCATCTTCTGGAACATCATTAAGCAGTAGTGAAGGAGAGCCCCTTGCTCGGTCCAGGGCTTTGCAGACGATATCGCAATCGTGGACAACGCCATAGAGCATATCGTTGCCTGGAGCGGGAAGGCGTAACTATCTTTAGCTCCTGAGAAAACCAACATGGTAGTAGTCACCAAGAAACACGTCAGGGACCCCACAATCTACTTAGATTGCCACCCCATACAAATTGTCGACAGCATGAAATTTCTAGGCGTCATCATTGACAAAAATCTGTCCTGGAGACCTCACATTCAGTACATTTGCGGAAAAGCCCTAAAAGTATACAGGAGGATCTGCACTGCAGTGAAGCCAACCTGGAACCTGTCATCGGAAGTAGTGAACATTATGTACAAAGGGATCTTGATACCCATAATAACGTACTGCGCAAGCGTCTGGGTCGAGGGTGTAAGGTTCAAGTCATCGATGCGGTTGCTTGAAAGCACCCAGAGGCTTTTCGCTATAAGAATAGCCAAAGCTTACAGAACAGCCTCTGCAACATCATCTCTAATTGGAACTCTTCCGCTAGACCTGGCAATTGAATTCGCTGCCAAAATCAGCAATATGAAACGGGTTGGATTGCTGGACTCATTCCCTGACGACAGAATGTACTCGCCCCGTGTGGCTTACGGCCTAACAGCGGATCCCGCACTCCGTCGTATCCCTTCAATACACTACGATGCGTCGGACAACTGTGACGTTTCAGATGAGGACCCACTCGGCTACCCGTGTAAAATATACACAGACGGCAGCAAACGCGACGGGAAGATCGAGGCGGCATTCGTGGTCATTTTTGACTCTAAAGAATTGGCGGTTCGAACGCTAAAGCTGGCCGACGAGTGCAGTGTGTTTCAGGCGGAACTAGTTGCAATTCTAGAAGCCTTCAAGTGGATCGATCGCAATAGGAACGAGGGAAACTTCCTAATTCTAAGCGACAGCCAGTCCAGCCTAATGGCACTTCAGGATCGGGACTCAACGCACCCTCTCATTTTCGAAATTCACAAACTGTTTCGGACCATTACGAACTCCAGGGCCATGAACATCAGACTAAGGTGGGTCAGAGCGCATGTTGGTCTATAAGGAAACGAGAGGGCCGATGAACTAGTCAAATCTGTCACCCGGAAGAAATCCAAGCCTGACTAACCCCCCACTAACTTCCCACTTAGCTTCGCAGTCAAGATGATAAAACAACTGGTCACGGGGTGTTCTGGCACTACCTTCACCGGTTCAAAATCAGGCAATACCCCTTCTGCCCTTGTGACGACACCATGGATCAAACTGTAAAACACGTCCTCTTTGACTGCCCGACTTTCGACAAGGAAAGATACTAGATCCTGATTTTCTGCTCTGAACACGGTACAACGGAACACAACCCCAAAGCCATTCTCAAGAACAGCGAGACCAAGATGACATACCTGAACTTCCTTGAGACACTGGTTGGAAAGCTGAAACTCATCAACGGAGGAAACTAGACAGGGTTGTAGCGGCGCGGGAAGTGCTCAAAATAAGTTACACTAATTGTTACGTATATATTATATTTTAAACTTTAGGATTTATCGCCTTGCACATATAAGCAAGGCTTTTATCTGAATAAACTCCCCTGAAGTGTGGTTAACACCAAAGGGAAAACTTTAAAAAAAAACTATATTAATATATTTTTTTAAGGTAGAGCTTGCTGGTGCTTCAAAATGGACGATCTCAATAATATTTTTTTCTCCCGATTTGAAATATTTAAATCACGGTACAGGCTGTCCTGAAACAATTCCCGGTTAAAGGCCCTGTGATTTCAAACGTGATCTGTTAAGACGACATTTAAATTCCTTATGGGTTCTGAGAAAAAATATTTAAACTTTAAGTGATAATATTAAATCGGTGGACGGCTGATGTAGGTTGTTGACCTACGAGATATCGATCGCGTTTTGCCACAGCAAGGTGAATTTACGCCAGCGCTTTAATAAAAATAATAAAATTTAAGATGAATTATTTTCACATAATTTCTTAATTGTAATAGGTAACATAAACATCCCCATTCCTAACATTCTTTGGGAATATCCTGTGGGAATGTCTCGGAATATCCTGTTTACATATCAGTCACTTTAAATAAAAAAATTGAATTATTGTCCATACAAATAATATGTATCGGTAGATGCATTCGAAACAGTATATCAGCAGTGCTAAGTTGTGTTTTTGGGTCTACTTTAACTTATTAATTCTACATTCATTAAAAGTTTGTCATAATCTAGTTTTTCTCTTTAAAAAGTGGAAAAATTCACAAAAATACTATATACTAAAATACAAGTATCGTAATTAGACAACAAGTACCTAATGACATGGGACTAACGATATTGGAAAAACTTAGAACCAGAATTACAAAAACGCATCAGCATTTCCTAAAGATGAAGATTATCATAAAAAAAAAAGGTAAATATCTTACCCTTCGCAACTGCTGGTAGGATCGAGTAATGAGAATGGCATTGAAGGTGGATTCGTCCGTCCCCCACTGACCATCTCCGGCTGCAGCCAGCAACTCTGCATCCGCCTGCGCCGCCCCCTCGTCCACTCCCTGGTTCTCGTCGCGGTTGGCCATGCACAGCGAAACCAGCAGGCGCTTGAAATGACCTGAGGTGTCACCTTTTAGTGCACTCTCCAGGGTTTTACCATACACTGTTAAAATAATCATTACTATTTGAGTAAACGGTGAATATTTCTTAATTTGATAGATTGTTATTTATATTGGCCATGTTTTAAAGTTTTAGTATAAATATTGTACTCTGCGCTGTGATTTGCATGCATGAAGGTGGAACTTTTAAAACAAATCGTAGATTTAGTGAGTGAGTTTCAGAGCATATACAGGTTGTCCCAAGGTCAATCCCAATAAAAAAAAAAACAGCTAATAGGTCTCACGATTCCTAGTGTTATTTGTTAAGAAACTATATCAAAATTCATTATGGTATTCGAGAAAAAAATGTTGAAGTTTCTATTTAAAACCTAATATATTTGTGTAAAACGAGTTTACGTCCGCTCGACCTTGAGTTGCATTCACGATTTGGCGCCCGACGTGTTTTCAGCTGGTTTAGTAAGCCGCGAATCTGCCTGGCGAACGCTGCCGTAATATTATGATTGCTTTACACAAATTTAGTTTAAAAAATAATTAATTTGGGTATCAAATATTTTTGCATTTTTTTTTATATAATTTTTTACTCGTAAAAGGGAACATATACACCCCCTTAAATTTACGGGAATCATCTTGGGACAACCTGTATATTGAATATGGCGCTGATAATTTTAAATATGAATTTGTGACACTATTTTGCATTAGTTAAGGCCGTAACCATATTTACATTATTCATGCATTTATAAAATCTTGCATCCAGCATCGAGACATTTCCATTTGGGAGATAACTGTTTTGTCATTAGTTCATTGGTCATGTCTCTTTATTTCATATTTGATCTACCTGCAGCTGCTCACAAAGCTGTGGCTAACATGGCTCGTTTCATGGTTTCTTGTGTGTAATTTGTCTAACGTGCTGTTAACAACACTGTTAAGACTATTAGGAATCGTACTTCTAAATATATGTCTTTAAAATTCTTGCTAAAAAATTTAAACTTACGCTGTTCATAAAATGCAGAAATGGTCTTAATGCCATAGTTGGAGAGGGTGCACAGGGTCTCCACGATAGCCTCCTCGTCAGTTCCGAGGCCTGCAACAGCATCGTGCAGCTCCTTGGCGTAGAAGTGGGGCAGGGGAGTCATCAGAGCCAAAATCACATCCTCAAATTTGCCACCGAGCTCACTCTTCAGCTCGCTTATGAGGTCCTAACAGCCACAATATTTAAAATGAATAAAAAAATTAATCGAAAGTTAGTTTTACCTACGCAGTTCTGAATATTACCGGATGTATTATATGCATAGTTGCGTCAGATCGCTGCTGAAGTGATAACCCATGCATAGACTGTATATTTCTAAAATAATTAATTTGTCATTATATTGATTTTCTAATTTAAAATGTAATTCGTAAGTGGTGAGAATCAAGTCATCATTGCAAAAGTGACTTCAAGAAGAACTCTTCTTGTTTGTTTCTATATTATAATACTATAAATGTATTGCGTAAAGAGTTATAGATGTAGATTATATTATAGAGTTATTCGCATCTCTGGTTGGTATGGTAATAACCGTGCGTAACAGAGAAAGAAAGCAGTCTGGGTACCAGGGCCAAGCGGGGTTAAAAGTTTATTTATAAATTATAATATTGCAATCTAAATTATTTTATATTTTTCAATGTCACTAAAGTATGTGATAATTAACCAGATAATGCTCTATTTGCTAATTATATCTATATTATTCATATTCTTAAAATGTCTGTAGCTAATAATAAAACTGACAGCATCAATGTCAATAATTATTACAGTTTATCAACATCATTCATTGCTCACGGTGGGAAGAAACTCATAACTGTGAAGGTTATTTGTTTGCATTGAAATGGCAACAAATAATAAGATTGAGAAGGCTAAGCAAGTTGTGACGACATCATTATTACAATGGCCAAAGCTTAAATTTGTATCTGATATTTTAAGGTGTTTTTAGTGATCCACCGTAAATAAAGGGAGTTTATTGAGTACTAATGCAACCCCCTAATTTAGCTTAACTCTGGAGAACACTCGGAGCTCTCATGCTACACTCTTGCTTCTTTAACATAAATAGTTTCTACCGTTATATAATTACTCGCATTTGGCATTTTGGCGCCCCTCGCCAACAGGAGCGACAGTTTCTATCGCTCTCTCCAGGACTGCCACTGCTAGGTCTTTTATACTTACACAGTTAACCTTTCTTAGAGGAGGTAACTCTTACCTAGTTAGAAAGGTAACAGACCTTATCACATCGACCAACACAACTAGTACCTAGACACTCAATTTTCTATTTTTTTTATAATTTACAAATGGATATTTGTATACTCGTCAAAAGGTTTCTTTTTTCTACCGATTATTTGTGCTACCTCCCAAATGGTAGAGGTGGCATTGGAACTTGCCCGTTCACATAATAAATAAGAATATCAATAAAATTTTGTGTCATACCTTGCCGTACGCAGTTTTGAATGTTTCGGCAATCTCGAGCCTCTGCACAATGCCTCTCCGGGCCAAGACATCGATGATGGCCTTCTCATCCGTTCCAAAGCCCTTCATGGCCTTGCGGAGCGTAGCTGCGTCAGCTTCCGCATCGAATGGTTCTGCGGGGTACACCGTTGGTGTACACTGAAAATGAAAAAAAATATGTTAATACTACAAAACATGGTGACTAAGAGGCGATAGACGCAAGTTAAAAAAATTGTGTGAAAGAGGGAAAGGCAATTAAATAAAATATTCACTCCAGTCAAATATTTCAACCACTTTTCTATCCAGCAATTTATTAGTATCAACATTAATATAACTTTTACCTTATGAAAGGAATATCTAATATTACTGATGTTTTTAAATTTGTATTAAGTTTGAAGCCCCCAAAACATACAAATATTTTTTTTTTGTGCTATATTAAAAGAGGATGTGGGCTGTCTGACTACTCAGTACAGCGTCAATCACTATATACCTACCTTATATATTTCTATAGATTGAAATTAAGTTTCTTACCTTGAAGGGGTAATATTGCTGGGAAGTCATCTTTCAAGAATCTGTAACAATAATTTGGCGTAAAGTACACAATAAAATTCGCCTAAATATTTCCTGTCAGAGTGTCTTGCAAACTGTACAAACAAACAAAAATCAAGGTCAAGTTCGTGTAAAATTATCGCCGAAACGGACGAAACCTTGTCGGCCGGCGAGGCGCGGTGCAGAGGGATAGGAAATATTATTACTACTATAAAGCAGTAACGAGGGACCCGACAGAGAGCGTCTAAGATAAGAGTACAAACCAGGTTTTAGTAGTATTCATTAAATGCAATAGTTATTTGAAATTGAGATTGATCGTTGATGGATGCTGTTTCAATGTACTTCTCATCTCGACTCATCTTAGTCGATCTCATTCTTTCAGGGTCATGTCTATTGCTATAAAAAGCGAGCGAGTTACGAATACGACTGCTACTGCTGAAGTGTCACGACATGAGTGTGCCGTAAGGCTTATGTATAATAGATTGTAGATAGTGCTAAGTAGGTAGGTATATCACAAAATAGGTACCTAATGACTAATGAGCCGGCCGGTAACCACAAATAGTTACCAAAATCAGACCGGCCGCACATAAATAACAAAAGCTAAAAGAGAGCGTAGAGTCTATATCTCTATAATATGTAGGCAGTCCACTGTTGGTAAAGAATTTAAACTTCAAAATTTGCACAGCGAAATATATACACCTTTTAAATAAATAAAACCTTTATAAATTTCAACACATTGTGTAGCATCTGCCATTCAATAAACTATTCTAATTAACTAAAAAATAAACTGAAATAATTAATGTTCTCACATTGATAATTAAATAGCGACGAGGGCACGCCCAAACTGCACAACGACGAGCGAATGGGAAGGAGCGAAACTGACTGACTGACGCGTAGCGAAGTGACCGAAGGAAGTCAGAGCGGTCCCGCTCGCAAGCCTACATCGCGTCCAGTCAGGCCTCACCAACAAAGGAAGCGCAAGCTACGTCATGAGAAAGGAATATGTCATAACATTGATGAATCACAACAATATGAGAGTGCGGACAGATGATGTGATGTATCTACTTACAATGTTCAATAAGAGATAGTTTTATTTAATGTCATGAGATAAAAAAACCTGAAAAACAATGAAACTGGTTGTTACTGTGTCTGTATGCACAGTCGATAAATGAAGGCAGATGCCGTCTTTCTTATGTTCCCGACACGGCTTTACTGGCTCATATTGAGTTCCATTCGCTTTGAGTATCAATGGATTGCTGGTGAGGTTAGGTTGAAATATGAACGAAGAGTTATCAAGCACCGTAAAAATCACAGACATTTTAAAAGGTAAATGCAAATATGACGTATATGCTCAGAAGATAAAAAAAAACTACTTTTTTTTTAAAATAATTATGACGGTCATATATAATTATTTTTGGGCCTTACTTAACTAGGTAAGCCGAATGTGGCTGTCCTAGAGTCAGAATACCTACTTACAATTGTGCGTATACCTAGTTAGGCATAGTGACAACCCTAGCTTATTGGCGTTGCCTGTAAGAAAACTGTACTAAATGGCTCGGCAACTTTGCCCATTGGGTAATAGTTAAATGTTTCACATTTTATCTTTGGCAATTTTTTGATAATTTTTAGATTAATCTTTGAGTCGAATGAACCTAAAGTTGATATTCGAAGCGATATAGCAAGTGGGCAATATTGCAAAAAAATGCCCTCCTTAAAAATCAATCTTTTGGAGAATAAAGTGATATTTTTCATTAATTATTGTTTAGTGTATACAAACATGAGGTGATTTAAAAAAGTTAAGTGCGAAAACAATGAGGATCATAAATTTAAAATATAATTTGAAAGGGTGTTTCCTGGGTAATACCTATATTTTTTTATTTAATATTGCTAGCAGTTTCATAGACCAAAACTCTTCCAAAATCAAGTTATTAATTTAATTTTTGGTAGTTTGGCAAATTGAATAATTTCGCGAATAAACCATTATTAAACGTTCCGCGAACTGTGTCCTAAAAGCCCCTGACGCGCGCGCCCTGCGGCCTGACACATAGGTGATGATGTCATAATGTTGTAATCAAAAAATCTCTCAATATGTGCAGCTACGGAAGTATAGACTGCCTGTATACCTACATACAGATTTGCACACAAAGCAAGCAAATACACCACTTCCATAAACACTGCTGACTAAACGAACTCAGAGATCAGCATGGCGGCTAAATAAGAATTCTCAGAAGAATTAATGTTGATTCAGAACCAGTAAAATAAACATCTACGCTGTACTGTGTATGCGTTGAGACATACGCCTTCTTATTTTTAAATATCGAGTACTATCAGGCGATTTGCCGCTTTTTAAAAATAATCATCAAATACCTTTACAACTCAATTATCTAAGTACTTACAAAAGTATTTAAAGTATGTCCTACTAAATTATGGTGTTTTTCTGTTAAACATGTTTTGATTATTGACTAGATAATCGTCCTAATTCGATGTTTTATAATTGACCTTGCCATTAGCGTTAGCTGTGTTAGATGAGTAACTGTAGGCTGTTATAATGACACGCGACGGTGACGTCATTAAGGAGACTACATGAGATATTATAGCCGAACGAAGATATCCTTCGAACGTTTCTAACCTACAAATCGTTGCCTCCAAAAAGAAACCTTGTACCATAACATAAACCATGGCCTACCATTCTGCACGAAATTTTGATAGCATATCATATTACCTTTTTTTTTAAAGAATAAATCGTTTTTTAAATCCATATTTTTTATTAAAAACACAAACATAATATATTATTTTAAAACGAAAACTTTTTGCGTAAATTATGATTCTCATATTTAAAACTAAAACAAAAATCTCCAATTTTAGGCAAATTTTGTTATTTTATTCCTAAGTTGTTATGGTAAATTTCTCCTTTACCCTGTTATAATAAAAATATATTTATTTTTTATCGGATGTTTTTGATTTCAAAAGCTATTTTTAGAGTTTAAAAAATACTATTTCAAAAACTATTATATTATATTTTTGGTTTTTTTTTAAATATTAAATACAATTCTTTAAAAAAATCGTTTAGGTAATTTTTAATATATTTATATAATGCATATATACAGGTGTTCCAAGGCCATTCCTGGAGACTTAAGGGGGGTGTTGTGTAAGCTATTCTCTTAACAGCATATATTTGTCCACTGTTGGACGTATGCCTCTTGATTAGCTCTCCATTTTGATCTGTTTGCAACGGTTCTGGTCCGGGTCGGCCCTGCCGTCTTCTTCATATCGTCCGACCATCTGGCTGGTGGCCTCCCAACACTTCTACTTCCCGCACGGGGCCTCCAGTGTAGGACTGGTGCTCCATCTCTCATCATCTCTACGGCATACGTGTCCCCCGCCCATTGCCATTTAAGTTCACAACTCGTTCCCCAACATCGGTGACTTTGGTGCATTGGCATTCCGTATTTTATCTAAGAGAGTGATCCCAAGCATAAAGCATTCCATTGCCCTTTGAGCCTTTTTATCTACTAGTAGGTAAAAAGCCGCTGACTTAAATCGTGAGCATCAATACTAAACATTGGTTTGTTTGAATCATATTGGATCCATACACCCAAGTCTACTAATAAAAACCCTTTTTATATAACAACTACACGTTGGATAACAAATTTATTTACAAATAAATTAAAACAGTTGCACTTCCATGTATTACAATAAGTTAAAATATGATATAATTGGTTGTTAAAAATTACACCTTAAAATATTTAATGAAGTCAAAATATGAGTACAAAAACACATAATATAGCTTTGTAAAAAATGGAATATTTATTTATCGTTGACCCCTCTCCTCTCTCCACCCCCTTTCCTCAAAATCATCATTTAAACAAATAAATTCAATTTTATTTTTACAATTTTTTTTTGAAGAAATAATTCATAAGTTCACGTGAATGCATTCTCCTCTTGTTTTTATTTCTTTTGTGCCTTTCATGAGTGTATTTTCTCTCGAGGATTAATCTTCAAGGAAGAAGAACTGGCCAGCACGCTTTTGTTCCATGTCCTACAACAAAAAATAAAAATATTTGTACATCTAATTTTATAAGACTGAAAATTATAAAGATGTCTCGATGAACATAAAAATCCAGTATATAAAAAACGATCATCATGGAAGTGTATATATTCCTTCCATCGTTCTTCAGCATACACATACACAATGGAAATTGACTGTCTATTACTATAAAATTGTAAAAAAAAAGACATTATTTAAAAGTTAAGAGACATTCTTCATCGTAGCTCTTTAATTATTGGATGCAGTGCAAAAAAAAATGTTCAAAAGTTATTTATTTATTTATTTAACAGGTTTCCCCGTGTATACGTTTGCTCATTACAGATATATCACAAAATAATGCTAGGTTAGGTCAACGGGGCAGCTGGGGTCGATAGGGGTGAGTAGACAGAAAAATAGAACAATTTTAAGCAGCGTCTGTACAGTCTAGCGTTTTGAAGTATGACCAAATGGTCTTTTCATCAAACGTAGCCTCCCAGATCCCTTTGAACCCCGATTAACCTCATTTTGTACATAAAAATTTACATCTCATATTATTTCACTTAACTCGCAAAGTTTTTTGCTGAATGATTGACATTAAAACGTCAATCAAATAAGTAATATATCTCATTTACTTTATTTTAAGGTCTTGTAAAACGTTATGATAGTGAAATACTGGGTATTCCAAGAGTTAAGGAGGTGTTTATGTTCCCTACTGCATGCAAGAAATTGTATAAAAAAAAATGTGAAAAAATAATGCCCAAATTTATTAATTTTGTCAAAGCGCTAGTGTAAATTACCATTTTGATCGCAGGCGCTCGACCAAGGCCGTCCAATGACCCGGCGCGGCACGGCCTCGCTAGCAACCGAACTTATCACAACAGCGATTTCATATTATCACGTAACGTTTACAATTTTTTTACTCGGAAATTTTTGTATACTTCAGATTTCGAAGAAAGATCACTAATGTTGCATTCAGACAAGAAGTCTATGATAAGGTTTCGTTCTCTATAATGATTTTAAGTATAAAGTAGCTGACAAATCATCTTCTACCACTAAGTATCTCGAAATAACCGTCATCTGACCTCCATTGAAGAACAGAGATTGTAGTGAAAAGGCATTTATGGTTCATTATGAAGTATCCATGGTATTAAGGTGCTGATTTACAATAGACAATTATTCTTTCAAAATAAAAGTAATATCAAAGAAAAAAAAATGAGTTCAATTATTTCTTCCCAGAAAAAAAATCACGATTAGAATGCTTGTCTGAGGTTATTTTTAAAGTAGATTAAATTTGTCCTAAATATTGTAGTATAGCCAACTAATGTACACCCTAAATTAGTTTCGGAGGACTATCGCCCAAAAAAAAAAATGTATCCCGGACTAGTGACAGATGTTGGTTTTACGTTATACAAAAAAAAAATACATATATATTCAAACCTTAACGGACGCATGCTTATTTATGCGGGGCCGGAAGTTGTTAGGATCTCTCCTGAATGTGATTCCAAGCAGTTCGAGGAACTTGTTCATGCCGTTGAGCAGAGACTGGGGCGTGTGTGCGACGGCCTCTGTGGACGGCGTTCCTTCAAAGACGATAACACGATCCGCCAAATACGTGGCCATAATGAAATCGTGCTCAACAACGAAGCCTGTCTTCTTTGCGTGCAAAATGAATCTGGAAAAAAATGATAGACTAAACGTCAGAATGTTAAAGTAATCAGTCATCAGTTAATTTTACAAACAACTGTATGTACCATTCTTTCTTCTTAAATTATAGTGTTGGTTTTCCGAATAAACAATAAATAAATAAATAAATTAAGCATTATTTAAGGGAACGAATGGTAGCCAAAGTAAGGATATACTTATTTAAATATTATAAGCATAAAGAAGTTTTTTTTCCCTTTTAAATATAATCACTTAAATTACTTATGTGTCACAGAGTTACATTCCTTTTATTCTTTCATTGGGAAACATTTTTCCAATATTTTTTGCTTATTAATATTTGATTATTGATCAACAGCGAAGGAAATACACCTGTATAATTTTAGAAAAAAAAATATAAAATAATACGCCAATCAGCTTTATTCTGGACAGTAGTGTATATTAAATACACTATCAATAGGCCGCAGATGAATTTGCATTTGCAAGTTTAGGACAGACATGCAAGGGCAATAGGGTTTAATTTCACTATATGTGAGATTCATAAAAAAGTAAGATACCTTTTAATAACCTTGGCAGCAACTAAACGCTGCTCAGAGTCTAGGTAGGCAGAGGGCTCGTCCACCAGGTAGACGTCAGCTGGCTTTCCGAGGCAGAGGACCAGCGCCACCCGCTGCAGCTCACCCCCAGACAAGTTCTGCACCTCCTGGTCCATTATCTCCTCGATCTTCATGGGCTTCATCACATCCGTTATAAACTGAAATACAAATTGTCATTGTGGCAATGTAAAATAAACACTTTTATTCAAATAGAGTTCTATACAGGCTGTATTTAAAATCACTACCGCCATTTTAGGGAGTTGATTTTTATCAACAATTAAAATTGTCTTATGAAAAAAATATTTTTAAATCAATTCCGAAATTAGTTTGAACTTCTCCATCTGAAGCGACACCTTTGCTTCTGTGACGTGTAGCGATCAACTGAATTTGACGTGACTTACATCTGGTTTGTTATGTTTCAGTTTTTCTCGTAATTGAGAGATTTTTTCAAAAATTTTGCTGATTTAACATTTATCACCAGATTATGTATTGTGTGTTGTCAAGATCTTGACAACTGCCTGGACAGATTTAAATGATGTTTATAGATGATTTAAAACTTTCAGTCGTCATTCATTGTAAGCATAATATGTTATGATGTTTTTATACATACTGTAAGTGACTATTTAATCAATCGTCATGAGTTCATATCAGTGCTGACATGTCAATTCTCGCCTGAGGACGGAATATGTGATCGACTCCAAAACGTTTCAAAAAAGTGTCTTGTACACACGGTTTGTAAAAAAAGCAATATTATGAACAATAAATTATGTTGATTTATATGATACATTTAATTTAATGAAGGTAATCAACTTATATATTCAAAAAGTATTCGGATAGGAGACTGCTCTTTCCCAAAGGATCGAAAATAATACTTGTTCTGATGGTGTCAAGGTGAGACAGGGCTAAAAACGCCAAAGTACGCAGTGTTTTCTCTGCGAGACCTCGCGATGCGAGACAAACATTCTAGTAGTGTTTCGACCGAAGGAACTTTTTGGCCAGTTGATGGCAAAGACTAAGTTCATCGGTCCATCGGGAGGTCCATCCCAAACTACTCTTTGACTTGTCTTGTCGCTTGTGTTTAAACTTGTCTTGTCGCTGATCAATTTTCTTTGATCCTAGAAATAATTTATTGAGTCAAAATGCGGAATAGCTTTTATTTTTGGCTTACAAAGTAAGGGGTTTCAATTACAATTCCTAACTATTTTTTTTTATTTTTAGTGTTTTCTTGCCAACACTGTCTTGAAGTGTGAAGCAAAGTTTTGTTTTAGTTATTTGTTTGATTACTATGATTAGGATATACTACGAACAAAGGAGATTACCTGCGGATGAATGTATGCATCTTTGATCTTGTCATGGAGGAGATGCCGCACGAGACCCTGCGATTTGGGCGAAATTTTCTGCGGTTTGTAACTAATGTGCAACTGCGGAAGCTGGCCTGAACCTGCAAATGTAAATGATCATTTTAAAACTTTTATAGCGATCAAGTATTCTAGAATATCAATTGGTATAAAATGTATTTCTAAATAATCAAAATATAAAGTTTCGATCATATTATAACACAATGGTTAGGTGATCCCATGGTTCTTTTGAATGATAAGCAAACTGGTTTTACAAAAATTTAATCATAACATTATTTTTTTCTAAGATAGGCATACATCTGTAGGGTAGTGCAGCTTCTGATTCGGAAATATCTGGATCATAAATTATTGGGTCCATACCAGCCAGATCACTTTTCGTAATTGTGAATATTCAACGGTCGTTTTGTCAAACTTGTAAACATTCGGAGAAAAGTAATTGTACAAGTTATGCAAGAAGACTCGCCAAAAATCACATAGAAACCAATATAATTAAGTTTACTAATAATAAACTCGCCACAAAAAATAAACAACAGGTCAGTTGGAAATATTTAACAGCGTTCAACATAAGCCATGCGAGGGTGGATTGGAAAGTTCAAGACATGGCGTATATTACACATGTTTGATTCCCGAGAGAAACACCGAGTAAGTAGGCTGTCACTGGTAATAAAATAAGTAGCCGAGTAAGCAGGCTGTAAGTAGGTCAACAGTTTATGAATGGGTAAGTGCGCTCCTAAGTTTTAATTACCTTTTCTTAACATATGTTTGAGCGTATGTAGTAAACTATTTAAAATAAAGTAACCATGTTGATAAAGTATGTGTTTATCGTAGTTTTATAGCAAATTTTGATTGAGAAATGTTAATAAATTCGCTGTAAACACAGGATATTTTTTAGTTATGCGGTATTTGTGTCATATTTACAGTGGGAACCAATGACATATCTCCTGAACAAACCTGTTAAAGTACTTATGCCAAAACTTTCTTTGGATTATATGTCTCCAAATGAGTCGTTATGAACTTATGGTTAAAATCGTAATTCCTAACCAATACTGTTTACCTTCCAGTGTTAATCCCGACTCCGCCTTTTTTAGACATTTTTGAAAGATGGGATCAAAAAATAGTTCAAACAAATCGTTTCTAGCCATCTCTAACACCGATAGATTAACACAACGCAAAGGTAAGATGCCTAAAACATGTTTTCGAACCTAATAATAATCCATTACAGAGATCATAACCTAAAAGCCTAGTTTTCAATCAGCTGATGAGCACATTGATATTTGAGCTACACACTAAGCAAATACACATTTCCCCTCAACGTCGGGTTTTGCATGTAAGTTATTACCACCATGATAACATTTAATAATCACAAATTAAAAAAAGATCGAAGTGTTGAAAACTACGATCGAAACATGCAACAACCCTATCTATGCTGACAGCTCAGACTACTGCACTTCTTCTTAAATTAATGGCTATCATAATAAATGACTACGGCCAGTGTCAAGTGACAAATTTATACATAAAAAAAATAATAGATAATTAATTTATATAATAAAAAAAAAAAAATCATGACGAAAAAAAAAATATATATATAACTCAGAAATGACATTACAAGAAAAAAATAGAAATGTTAAATTTTCAAGCATAGCTGGCAAGCACTAAGTCACACATTATCTATTTTTAAAAATAAAAATCGATAATATTAATATTTATTAATTAATTAATACCTAACAATATCTACACTGGATTTAAGAGATATTGTGTTTAAAATCATCATTAGGATTCCGGGGGTGTTATAGCAAAAAAAAAATCGCAAGTCATATTAGTAAGTAATGTCTTACATAGCTGACTTGTTGGGCAGAATTCCAGTTTTATATAACCTTGTCTTAATATAGTTTGAACAGTAAGATGTTACTTATTAAAGCTTCCTAATCGAATTTTAGGTTTTCGCTAAAAATTAGCACAAGTGTAAACATTTTTAAGCTTACATTTTATTTTTATTTTATGACGGTAGGTACTCTATATTAAATACACAACATGTTTACATTAATCTTAGACATTAACGTAAAAACAAAAACCTTGTAAATATGTAAATAAAAAGAGAACACCACATACAGCTTTACTTATGTTAAAAAAAAATTGTCAAATTGTTCTAAATAATATAACTTATTTAGCAACAGTGGGAAGTGAAATGTTTCTAGGTAACCTGTAAATGTGACAGCAATATAAATGTAAATTTAACCTGAGTTACATCTGAGGCCAGACATGTCAATTTAACTAATAGCATCGAGTCATTAATGTCATTTTAAAAAATCGGTTTTGGGCACTATAACTTACCCAACAAGCATTGTAAAACAAACGGAATTTTGCTTTTATAATAGAACAACGCGATCACAATCTCACTTGAGATAACCTCACGTCAATACTTATTAACTGAATCACTTCAATAGTTTTATCCAATAATTAAAAGTTACTTCAAATTTTGGACAATGATAAAAAAAAGGGAAGCAGCCATCTACCTCCGCTTAACAACTGGACCGAGTTTGAATCGAAAATAAAAAAAACAAAATACCAAACATATATTTTTAATAAAAAAAATAACGAACAAAAATCGATTAAAATAATTATTATTACCCTAGCGTGACACCTCGTCAAATTGAAATGCGGATAAAATCACGTGTCAAACTCCCATTTACAAACCTTTTCTTACCTAATAAAATCAAGTTGCGGATTAAATGGCAGTCTCGCTGGTTATCCTTGTCTAAAAAGTCAGAAACCATTTTGCAAAAATTCTCTAGGAGCCAGATCACCTTAACTTGCGTCCCCGCTCGTTTATTTAAAATTAATATGGTCAACACTCCTATGTGTGTCTGTCTGCTTAGGATTTAGCTGACTATGACAACAGAGGTTGTTTTCATTCTGTCTAGGTATATTTAATAAAAGCATGTTGATATTACATAAATCATAAAAAATCTAAAGTACACACACACAATGGCACAATAATGATTAGTTATTATATCATTATAATTATCTTGTGATTGGGCCAACAAAACTTAACTTTTCATATCAACCAATATAATAAAGTTAAAAAATATAAAATATACAACTGCGTGATTATTTATTTGTATTGTTTACGGCATTGATTGTATTTATTATGTAATTATAAATATTGTTTCAAAATAATTGATTATTTTAAATTGGATGCATTATCGATTAATACAATTCCATAGTTGCCAACACTATACAAATGTAAACCGGCGTCAACATAGGGTTGGCGATATTGGAAAAAAATATCGATATATCGAATACCGATATTTTAAAATAATATCTAAATAATCGAATAGGTATATTAGAAAAAAATGCCGAAATTCCGATATATCGATACTGATTTATTATGTATTTATCACTACTATCAAATTTAACTGCGAATTGGAAAGAAGAAAGTAAATGCGATTCTGCCTAAAAGAAAGGAGACAGTTTGTTAATCTGAAATTCCATTTGCGTTCCATGACGTCCAGGATGCTTTTAGATGTACCACACCATTGCAAACTTTTGACATCAGTGGTAGAACGCGTTTTATACACCCAGTTGTTTTATATTTAATCTGAAACCAACTCGTCACGCGCTCGCTGTCAGTTTGATTGTTCAATCCATTATTGAATAAGTAAACTGACAGTGAGCAATCGGCGAGTCGGAGACTAGCCCCACAGTGACACTAACGCACTCTGTCTGCCTCGCTCGTGTACAAGAATTTACAGGATTCTGCCTCAGTCCGTAGTTAGTATTGTGTAATGATATTATCGCTGAATAAATATCGGTACACCAATATATCGTCATAAAATATCGATATATTGTTATTTCGATATACCGGTATATCGCCAACCCTACGTCAACGTCGTCAACATGATAAAGTGTACTCCGATTCCATTGTCAACCATCAAAAAAAAAAATACTGTGCAAGAAATAAAAATGTGTGCTTGTGAATCACACCCACTATTTTTCGAACACAACCTGTGCACCTACAAAGCTGATGAAAATCCAATAGTTGATATTGTTACTCGCTAGTGCAACCAATCACTTGCTCCGAGTGTTTACTAAAGGCGTGTTTCAATTGACCTCTAGGCATCTTTTTAAATTTGAATCTGAATATACACATATCAAATTTATAAAATCAATTACCCGGAATATTTTACGCATTAATAAATTTGTTTTAAAAACTAGTCAGTTCAGTTTCAGTGAGCCTTTGTCACAAAAATCATAATTTTATATGATATAAAAGTTTAATTTTTAAGGTAAAATATTTTATACCTTGATCTGGTTCCAAGTTTCCAGCCAGCATTCGGATAAATGTGGTTTTGCCTGTTCCATTCTCTCCGAGCAAAACGAGAATCTCTGAATCAGAGAACTCCCCTGGCTCAACGGTTAAGCTGAAGTCGCCCATATTCTTGATCATATGGGGATAGTCGTAGTGGTTCATTCGTTTTATCTGTATAAACATGTTTTGATTAATACACACCGTGCTTGCAAATCGTTCCTTCGTTTACAAATATTTTAGATTTTATAACATTTATTCTACCGTTCAACAGTTATCACAAAATCAGATTAGCTTAAGGACACATAATTAGAATATATAATCACAGAAACACACGCCTATTTCCCAGTTTAAACTCATTCTCATGATTTTGTCATTTATATTTAACTTTTTTGGAAAACTTTTAGGTAATATTTTTCTTTGTTTACTATGTGTAATTTATTTATTTATTTTATAAAGTAAACATACATTTTTATTACTATTTTTTATTCTCATTACTATTTTCTTCATTTGCAATGGGGTTCTACACCATGAATTCCTACCACCAGGTTCCATGGTCAAAAAGTAGTATTACTTAGAAATTTTACACCGTTTGCATGAGGCAATCCGCTAAAAGGTCCAGAATTGTGGAAGAATAACTCATTTTAATTACACTATGATAATCGCCGCTCAAGTCTCGCAACTTGTTAGCAACTCTTTGACAAAAATAAGATCGAATTGATGTCTCAACCACCGTATTCGCCGGACATGGTCCCGTGCGACTTTTTCCTGTACCCAAAGATGGAAAAAAACTATGAAAGGATGACGTTTCGGACCATAAAGATCGGAGATAAAGATCGAATCGCTAAAAGAACTGAAGGCCATATCAAAAAGTGAGTTTCAGAAATGCTTTTAAGATTGGAAAAGACACTGGCAAAGTGGATTATTTTCAACGGTGATTACATTGAAGAGAACCATATTATTATTAAGGTATAAATAAAGATCTTTAAAATTATGCACAATTTCTGTGTATTTTTTGATCAACCCTCGTATCTATTCCCAACCAGTCATTTTAACCTGACATTGTCCGAGCCATTCCTTATTTTTTTTAATAAAGAATTTGAATTACCTCCTCTTCTATAGCAGATTCGGCTACTTTGAAAATAAGTGATTCTGTCCTGAATCTCATGTTCTCCGTTGGAACAAAGCCATCAAGGAAAATATTAATACCTGAAATAAGAAAGGTTGTTTTTTACTTGTTTTAATATTTCAATAATTGATTCACTCAATTACCTCCCCCACTCTTTCATATCTTTCCTTATTAAGTACATTACCAAGAAAATATATATACTCTGATCCAAAACACATTCAATATAGATGTGACTGACATACATGCACCAAATAAGAACCATTGTTTGGAATAACAAAAAAACCACCGTGTAAACTAGGGTTTATAGAAGACAAAGAATATTATTAAGTATAGGGCGACTATGTGACCTTGAATGTGCTTCAAAACCACTTAGCATCACCATTTCTCTGAATATGAAAAAAGAGAGACTGGTCAGTAGTGTGAATATATAGAATGTAAATAATTCCTTAAGCCATTTAGGGGTCGTAAATCCTTCAGTTTCTTAATTGTCCGCCACAAATTCAGTAAGAACATTTCACATTACCAATTAATTTATAGGGAAAATAAATCCGCTGTCTCTTTGCATGATGGGCCCCACTTAGAGTAATTTATATTTATGGAATGTAAAAATTATTAACATTTGACAGAAATATTCAGTTTTACATACCTTCCCGAACAGAGAAGGGCATAGTAACGACTCCATAAGCACCAGGAACACCATAGAGGCAGCAAATAAAATCGGATAAGTAATCCAACACAGACAAATCGTGCTCAACGACTATAATAAATCTGAGAAGGCAGAAAACATATATCGCATTAGAAATTTCCATGTTGTCCATTTAAAACCACTCTACTATCCATTCCTAAGATGTCAAAATATTTCTTTAAAGTATGATTATTTATTTTGTTTTTTTTTGTTAAATTTTATTGGCTGTCCACTTTTTCAAATGATCCAGTATCGGGATAACTTCTCATATTGCTTTTAAAGCGGAAAATACTTTCCAGAGTTCAGCCTATTTGTGCAAGTTGGTCATTAGTATGCCTTGACTGCAGTTGGTCCTTTGGTAGAACCTCATGAACTCATATTAGACTATGAAGAATACCACAAACCCGTAAAACCTCATATAGCCTGGGATTTCTCTACATCCGTACATTGACTTATTCCAATTTATCCTTATTATTGGTTACCTTTTGATAAACTCTGGTAAATGCTGATAAAATGCTATCTATTTATTTGGTTACCAGAATCCTTCACTCTTTCCCTAATTAGTTAGATGTGCCCATATTTCTGAGAATTTACTAAGATATTTTAAATGGTGCATATTATATGTACACATAATTTTCCTAGAATAATCATTTTAACGTGTGCCCAATTTATAGACATTGCTGTAAAAATTGCAAATCAGCTGGGAGAACGGCAGGTTAATCAAAACTTATTACTTATTAAAAAAATACCCAAGTTATATAAAACTAATTTAGTTTTGCCTAGGGTAAAACTTGCATGACATATTTGCCATCCCCGAAATTAATCTTAATTTATTTTAAATCAACAAAATGTTTCATACTTATCAGGGTGGATGAGCGATCTTATGGTCCTAGCGCAGTTCAAGCGCTGCTTCACATCGAGGTAGGAGGAAGGTTCATCGAACATGAAAATGTCGCCGTCTTGGATGCAGACCATGGCGCAGGCAAACCTCTGTAGCTCCCCACCAGAAAGGGCAGCTATGTCACGATCACGAATGTGGAGAAGATCTGCAACATTTTCATTAAAATGCGAATTTGAACATCCGTCAGTTTAGCAGTATGAGAACTGACTGACGCAAAATTTATGTGATATGTAGTGTCAATTTGAAAGGTGTAAGGTCCGCGCAAGACAGTATTCAACACTACTTGTGGTTATTGTATCTTTAGTAGTCAGACTTGAAATATCACATCTAACTGACAACTTTTATACACGCGTGTATAGTAAGTTATACACGCGTTCAACATCTAGGCAAAAATTACCATTTTTAATAAAAACGTACTTGATAAACATTTGTTTATTAGGTCGATATTTGCATATAAAACTTTTTTTTAAAATCTAAAGTATGGTTCCGTAGTTATTTTAAAAAACCCGCTGAGGTCACCTGTGATCCCCGCGGCATCCTGTGACTGAAATTTGATAAACAACAGTTTATCACCCACTCGCCGCGTCAGTGCGTCTGCGATAGTTAACGGAATACTGTGTAATTCAAATAATAAGCGATATTGCGCAGAATTTATGTTTTTTCGTATTACAAAATGGAGACTAACAATTTCGAAAAGTTTTATGGAAACTAATATCCATAGTGAATTATAGGAAAAAACAGGAAAATATGTTATTTAACTTAAAAAGTTGTGAAAAATTACCAAGCATTTTGCATATTTGCTGCTGATTTTTTCTTTCGTCTTTCTTGTCAAGCAGTTGTGCTACAGTGCCTTTCACAGCTTTAGGGATCTGGTCAACATACTGCGGCTTGATCAGTGCTTTAAGGTCATCCTCGAGGATCTTTGTGAAGTAATTCTGCAGTTCGGAGCCGCGGAAATGAGACAAAATCTCCGCCCAGTCTGGAGGATCCTTGAATTCAACATTTGAAATTTTATTCATGATTTTATCAAAATTTCAAATAGCGACACCATTGGATATCACATTCTAACCTCCCAAATTTGTTGCATTAAGTGCAGTCTACTGTTATTAGTTATGTAACTTACTATACAATATTCACAAAAATCTTTAATTTTTTTTGTATAATATACATACAAATATTATTTATGTTTGTATTACATTTTTAGCACATAATTAATCAAAAAATAATCTTTTATAAATATTTAACAGTGGATGTCAAATTTATATCGAATGTGTTGGCGGATTTTCTATGTACTTCCGTGAGGAAGGTACATGAAATCATTTTATTTTTTAATTACATATAATTGCTATTTATGAAGTTTAAAATACAGGTTGTATAAACGAAATAGTTTCATAACCAATTACGTCCCTATAGAAGTCTCGAAATGTCTACATTTTATGAAAAATTTTGGTGTATATATCTTATTGACAGAATACAAAAATCTGAATAATTTTAATAATAAAATTAATTATTTACCTATAATATGTTTGTTGTGAGAACATTAATATTTACATAATCTTCAAAATTTTAAGGAAGAGATAAAATTGAAAACAACCGAATAGTCATATAGGGTAGGAACAAATCCAAAAGTTAGATCTTGACGTAAAAGTGTGCAAAAATTACAACTTACAGAATAACGTCCCAGGTTGGGTTTCTGTTTCCCAGCTAATATTTTGAGCGCAGTTGACTTGCCAATACCATTTTGTCCCACGAGACCCAAAACTTCTCCCGGCCGAGGAATGGGCAAGCGATGCAACTTGAAGGAGTTCTTGGAGTATCTATGCGTTGTGTGCTTCTCAAGATTGGACGGGATGTTTATTATGGTGATTGCGTCAAAGGGACATTTCTGAAATTTTAAATAGGTAACAATTTTCACAAAAGATAAGAGTGTGTCGACGATCTTGTGCATAATGACCACTCATAAATCAATTTGATTTTGTGTGGTAGGCGATATCTATGTGATGTTGACTGCCATAAAACTTGGCTAACGCGAACTGCGAAAATGCTATAAGCAGGTAAGTGATTATTTTGTGCTATGTACACAAAAGCTTGGGTTACTTGGTACACTACTAGAATTGCTTTATTGGCTGTATAAAATGAGTTCCAAAAATTATTAGTATTTTCATATATTTTTTTAGTTTCTAGTCCTCCAACTCCTTGCCAAACACAGGAACCAAATACTATTATTATTCTTGTTTTAACTCGTCAGGTGTCGAGGACTCAGTATGGAGTTCGGATCGGAGTCTGTCAAATATCGGGAATCCGATCGGAGTCCTCGTCAGACGTCTTATTAAATATTATTTTTCCGCGTTGGTAACTCCGGGTTTTATGGTCACCTATTGCTCTTTCATTCTTTATGAGATGGGACACACAATTCAGTAAGAAACTCGATTCAACTGTATAGCGAGGTTGTTTGTACAAATTTTTTCCACGTCTCTACAACTACATTCTCCTTAAAGAAGTTTGGACTGCACGGTTCAAGTGTTGGTAATTTTAGAAGCATAAGACTTTCTAAATAAAAAAAAAATATAAAATGTTATTGAATATATCAATTCATGTATTTTGATGTAAATTTATCTGTCTGTTTATAAATTAATTGATATCAGTTACAGTAATCTTGGGAGTTAGTTCTACACCTCTACATGTCAGGTTTCACATAGCTTGAAGAAAATTAAGCTAGACAATTTTATCTAATTTCATAGCAAATCGCACACATAAATAAATAGAACGAGAAAGGTTTCAGCTTGCAATGCGAAGTCAGTATTCGAAATAGCGAGTTTCGAATAATTACTGAAAAAACTTGCCTTGACACAGATACCGCAACCGATGCAGAGCTCCTCAGAAATAGTGGCGATTTTACTATTCGGCGTCACTTCAATGCAGAGCTTCCCCATTCGAACGACAGGACAGCACTTCTTACACTCCTGCCTGCATCTCTTCGGCTTGCATCGGTCCGAGTTAACGATGGCAATTCGCGTTAGTTTGTCAGTCTCTTCACTGTTTTTATTCCGCGACATTTCTAAAATAATAAATTACTCAATTTGAGATATGGCGTAGAATACAGTAACATTGTATAAAGATCGTTATTCTATATCCATATGTTAAAAAACATTTCGTAACTAGTACATTCAGCACATAACCTAAAACTAAATGTCATGAGCCTATTAAAAATAGCACAAAAAACAACTAGAATAAAACACCACGCGGTTGAGAAAATCGTTGTGCAAATATTAGATTACTTTAACGCATTCTTACCCGTAAATATTAACGAACGTTGACCAAAAAAAGGTCAACAGTTCGCGTACCCCTCACTCACAGCAAAGGGGAACGTGAAAGGAGCGAAATTGGAACTTTTGGCAGACTTGTCGACTGTCGTGTTGACAAGTTTTCTTCTTTTTCTTTCAAGTTAATGGCCTTCACGACTGCGAAGTTATAAAAAAATAATCTAGTGAATAAGGTGTTTGACTATTAAACCAGCGGTCGCGGGCACCCTTAGTCATACAATTTTTAACGCTTCATTAACACCATCTCCCCTGACTCTAGCATAAGCATATTTAACTTAGTTGAGCCCAGCCCAAAAATAATTGTATGATCTGTCAATTCTTGAAAAAAAATGGGTGAAGCGTCTAAACATTAGGTTCAAGCACCTTGGGTCTTGGGTCCTAGTCATTGGAGCAAGTGCCTTTTGTCCATCCATATATTTGGAAAATAATAGGTACGTCCATCCGGTGAGCGTCACTATTTAGGTCACTAGTGTCGATCAGGTGTTATCGTTTTAAATTTTCTTTTATTAAAGAAATCAAAAATAAAATTTATAAAAAATAAAGTTTATTTTTGTTTTATATATACAGGTTGTATTTGGAAACACTTATGTCCTTTTAAGGGGTTTTATATCATATTTTTGTTCATAGTTTTTCATACTAAAATAAATATATTCTTAACAAAGTTTAATATTTACTTACCTGACCGCGGGGAATAGGTTAGGTAGGTACGTCCATCCGGTGCGCGTCAAACAAGGTAAAGTGTCGGTCGATCAGGTGTTATCATTTTTATTGGTTATCAAAAATAAAATTTTAATTAAAAATATAGTTTTTCAAGTTTGTCATTTTTTTATATACAGGCTGTATTTGAAAACACCTATTAAGGGTTAATTAATATCAAGTTAAGGGTGTCCTATTAAGGGTTGATTAATATCATATTCTAACCCTAGTTTATTTTTCTGCTACTAGGTGGCGCTGATAGGCATTTTGTATTGCGCTACCGTTTGCAGCCCTACAAAATTACTCTCAATATCTAAAACAATGTGGAACAAAATAATCAGATTTTCATACTAAAATATATTCCAAACAAAGTTTAATATTTACTTAGGAATAAGTTAGGTTAGGTTTGTTTAATCGGTGGCGTGTTTTTACAAATAAACAGACAATTCTTTCAATATATAAATATTTAGAAATGTCATTGTAAGAGAAATTACATTCTTTATTACTTTGTGAAAAAAATACATTTTGAAAATATGTATTTTTGTACATATCTTGTATCTTCCCTTGGAAGCCGAAGGACGTATATACTATATATATGTACGTCCGCCGTCCTGATAGTTCAGGTTCCCGTCGGCCGAAGGACGTGTATATACGTCCGCATTCCTTGAAGGATTTTTATTTTTTTTTTTTCAGTATTATTTATTAACTTGACGTTTTCACCATTGGAAATCACAACAAAACAATTTTTTTTTCCAATTCAATGCAGTGTCTACTACTATTTATAAAGTTGTATTCCTATTGTTCCAATATATATATATTTTTTTAACTATATATATATAAATATTTTTTTAACAATATATATAACTTTTTTTCGAAAACTGTACATATTTTGGAAGACTTTCAAATTGTAATGTATAGTTATAAATATATGAAAATGTAAAAAAAAGTGTTGATTTTGTTTATTTCGTAAATTTAAAAAAAAAAAGTTGATATGGCAACTTTTTTTTTTAATTTACGAAATAAGCAAAATCAACGTGATATTTTATAATAGGGAATTTTATGGTTAATCAGATGATACCAGATTTGTAGATTGAACGACTCATGCTGCACTATGGATTTTATAGTAGATGAGTGAATTTTCAAGGTCAATAATTGCCTAATAATTTCGGCCTTAAGGACTTTTGGTCCAAAATAAATCCGGCCTCTACGGAGTTTAAGGGTTAATTATTTTCAAATATTTTAAAAATATACATAATTTTAGTAACGAAAACGGGGTAATTATATATTTATTAAAAATAGTCAGAATTAGATATAAAGAAATATTTATTCTTTACACAAATTTTAATCACTTTTGTATAATTTTGAACGATTTTGTATACTAATAGGTATATGAATAAAAAATACTTTTACACATTTTAAAAACATCTACCAATTGTTTTCTTACACGGTTGTAAAAAAACTAAATTAAAAAAGAGCCAAAAAAATCATTTAGGATACTCACATTTATGGTGGATGATGATAAATGTTTATATAAACTTTTATTGTCCATAAAATTCTACGTGTATTTCTTATTTTGTGTTAGTTCATATGTGAATATTTTTTATAATCAATTTATAACTTTATAACAACACTGTTTTCATACATTTTATCATATTCAAACTGCATAAATGTGTTATGACAAGGAAGAGGTTATTTCTCCATATATTGGCAGAATCACAAAGTAATTCTACGTTGGATACATATTTTGTGTATACCATAAATACCATTTGCAATTTAATTTTGTTGATGGAGTTATCATTTTTGGTATGAAAATATTCCCACAGGAAATGAAAGGAGGACAATAATAATAGTGATACGTATACCTCTGTTGACACCGCAGAATTTGGGCGGAAAAAATAATATTGCCAACCCATCAATTGTCATGTAAAAATTCACGGCCGCTGATCGGTTTATTTAAATTCAGTACATTCGTTTTTTGGAGATGCCAACCGCATAGTTATTTAATTCAACGTCAACTTTTTTGGACATTAGACTTACAGACGGCGGTGAGTGGGATATGTCACTCGGACCGGCGATAGGTCTAACATTATCCCTGTTTAATCTCGAGAAGCTTCCGTGGTCTTGAGGACTCAATTTCATGCACTGAACTCACTGCAAGGGTTTTATTTGCACACGGCACCTTTTTCGAGTATTTGACAGAATAAAAAATGGTCTTCTTTCGCAGGGTAGGAAAGAAGTAAAAAAAGGGAAATGTGACAAATGGTGGAAGATTTGTATGATTTTGGCTTTACCAATCCCATACACCCACCTTTTTTAATGAATAGGAAACAGCAGTGTTTTTAACAGTACACTTGCCACATCGCTGCATCTATACAAAGTGTTCATATGTTTGTCGCTTACAGTGGTAAAACAGATGATGTTCATTTAAAGCCCCGTTTTACTCCCCTGCAATGATGCTGAATGGCTACAGAAAGAGTATGCAACACATAGCTACTAAAAATTTAACAAAATGTTATAGTGATATTTTGTAGCAATGCTATTGAAACTAAAAGAAAAACCCAAATGATCAGATCGGTCATTTAGAGCAGCAAGATTTAGTTCAAATATATTAAGTCAGATGGGTCCATGCTGAAATTTTTGTGATGCCTAGAGGTTTTGATTTTGGCCTTTTACCAGTTTCACAAAACGTTTTATAGGCATTTAGCTTTAGGCGGGAAAATAAAATTGTAGGATTACATTACACAAAAATTACATCCTTACGGCACCTATTTCTGTGGTTAATGGAACTGGTGGTAACGCCTAAAAAGAAACAATGTTGGCTGCAATTATTAAGTAAACAATCGTAACAAGCTGATAATGAAGAAAATCCAGTATAAACATGTAACTAGGGGTCAATGTTACTTAATCCGGAAAAAAAAATAATGAAAACACAAAATTTATTAACGAGCAAATTTGTTTTCACTATGTATTTAAGTAAAAGTTAGTAATATGAGATAATTAATTTGGGAGTAAATCAATAAAAAGAAATTGTCTTTTTTCTGGCTTTAAAATAAAAATTTTTTTAGTAGCATTTTGGAATTTTCACATTTTTCACAGTAAGTCACTTAAAAATAGCAGCGCAGTAGGTTGTCTCACTTCCGTCCTCTCGGTCTATACAAGATGGTCGATGACCCACCCAGTTTAGTTATGATTAATGCCAGAATAAATTTTAAAAAGTATGTTTTTCGCCCAAACTGATAATAATTACAACAAATTATATTATTATCATCGTACTATGAGTATAATCAAATATTATTTGTGTTGCCATTTAATATGTAAATTTACCTTAGTACTAGCTAAAATTGTAAAAGAGAACCCATCTAGTGATTCTTGCATCTTCTGCTAGATGCAATTCTTTCTTAATTCATAGACAAGATAGTTAAACCATCAGTAAAACCCACCCACTATTTGTCACTTATAGTAAGAAGTTTATCCTGTGATAAACTTCTCAACAAAAGTAGTATTAAAGTTAGTAGTATATTTTAAGAATTGGCTTATTTATATATTTCAAAAATAGCAGAACTCTATAATATGTCTAATATCACCTGCATATACATTTCTTAACTGAAATATACATATATATATATATAGTAAAAATGCTATTCAAACATTGACAATGTGAGGATTGTTTTTTATTGATAGCTTTTAATTTTTTTTTAGTTATCGGCATAATAACTATTAACTAACAGCGCATATACACATCGGCGGGCCAGCATAATATTTTTATTTAGTATAAAGTATACACACGAACTTCAGGCTGGTGTCGAAGGCTGCCAGTACTGGCAGGCCGTTACACTGATGAGCTGATAAACAGTTTTGTTTTTTTAATTGGAAGGCTGATAGTTATTAGAGAACGGACATTTTATAAAAGACAATTTCATGGCAAAACAGATTGCGCCAAATTTGTGACAATTTGACGCCTCATGCCTGCACATAATTATTGCATAATTAACAGTTTCATATCAAATGAATAATGAAAAATACTAATGTAGTTAGAGTATTTCCGACATCTCAGTTATTGTGTTGTAAGTTGGGAATTTTTAGTTTTGAGGAAAATTTACAGATTAAGTGCTCATTTACAATTACGAAATATTTGACACGAAAAGTTTGGGGCATAAAATATACTTTTCGAAAATGTAAGTAGGTGACACAAAACCCATCCAATATTTGGCTTGAGGCGGCCATATTTCATTTTACTAACCACACGTTTGAAGTAAATAAACTTAATTAAGGGTTAGTCGACGTCGTACGCAGAATCTTTTGGTTTGGATTGATCGTCTCTCTTCCCCTCCAACTTGTCAGTATCATCATCTTCGCCGTCTGTCTGCTTTGAGGGCACCCACAGTCCGGAATCCACGCATCGTTTCATGTAGTGAATGGCCTCGTGTTCTGGCATCTTTGCCAGCGTCTCTTGGAGCATTGGGATGTCTTTAGCATCAAAACATTTTCTAAGCTCCTGTAACAAAAAAAAAATAATAACTCGATAATCTCTTTGGAATATTTTACCTTATTACAAAGATTAGTTATAGTTATATTAGTACTAGTTATAATATTAATTATACAATATAATATACAGAATGTATTTATATTCACTGATGTCTTTTTAGGGGGTTGATCTATATCAACAACTAAACCGGTCTCACGAAAAAAAATATAATTTTGAAAAAAAATCATACTAAAATAATTATATTATTATAAAACTTTGTTTTTCTTCGAAGTGCTTCGCGAACCGCGCGGCTCGAGGTGAATCCCCGATTTCGCGCCATGCGTTCAACCGCCTTCGCAGACATTAAATCAATTTCTTTAAAATATCATATTCGTTTTTCTCGTAATTGGGAATATTTTTCAAATATTTTTTGCTGATTAATGTTCGATTATTGATCTATAAGAACCCCCTAAAAGGACAGCAGTAAATATAAATGCACGCTGTATATGTATATGAGGTCTACTAAGCTGAGAATTGAGCAAAATCAAAAAAGTATTATTTCATTCTAGAATATGGAACCCTGTACAGTAAAAGTGTAATATTTTTACCACTTTTCTTTAACAAGACTACACTCTTCAAATGCTTAACTGTTGATTTGAAGAATATTTGAAAAATTGTTTTCTCAGCTCAAGCAAAAACCAGCTTGCATCTAAGATGTTTAGATAAAAAGTATTTATATTATACTGGTAGACGTTATTAGTTGTGAACCTTCAAAATGACGGATAACAATAGCCGAACGGCAGAAGTATTTAAGGACAACTGGATTCGTAAATCATTCACCTGTTTTTGTTGTAGGCTTATTGTATAATGTACTTTAGACGGAAATCCGCAACATTAAACAAATACAGAAGTTGTAGACCATGTCAGAGGAGACATCTTCATAATTTCAAAACCTAATCAATTTGTAGGTTTATAAATACATTGTCCGTTACCTCGGGCAATTCCTCATAGACTTCGACGGGGTCGATACCTCCTGGTCCTAGTCTGGCCTTCTTCTCTTCTTCTTCCTGTTCCCGAAGGGCTTCCTGGATCTTTTCAGCAGCTCTTTTCTTAATTCTATCTTTAAACTGTCTGAGCTCATCTTCAAATGACTCTTTGTAGCTGGCCTCCGCAACTTGTGTTCTGTAAAACATATTAAATAGATTTATTTTTTAATATACACATATATATTAGACAATATTTTAAACTAGAGGACAGGTGAGAGTTATTATAATTATTATTACTTTTAGGCAGGCAGCTTATACTGATAAACCTAAATCTGCACTTGTATCATCTCTAATAAATTTGCCAATCTGTTCTAAAATTCATTCACACCCATGCATTAAAAATGCATTTTTATGAAACTCAGCGCTGGGTTATAACTGGGGATAATTGTTTTTTAATAGCGGCATATCGCCTGAAAAGATAAATGACACAATCTTTGACAATATTGAAAAATTTAGAAAAGTTTAATGATTTTTGATAAAGCGTAGGAAGCCAAATACTGAATTAAATATTCATTTTATTCAATTCAGAGCTTGAATTGAATAAAACAATGTTTTTCACACTTTTAAATAAAAACTGGCAACACACGTTTGCAACTCTGTTAAAATGCCGTAGTTTGACGTAAGGATCATTCTCGTGACAAAGGATTGGTGTGTCTAATCGGAAGCTGACTCGCCGAACGCTCGCTGTCAGTTGCAATAATGCAACTGACAGAGAGTAACGCAATAATACATTAAACAAATATTAAACTGACAGCGAGCGAGTGGCGAGTCGGTTTCAGACTAGCTTCAGAGACCCTCAGCGCCCCCTCTAGGTAATTTCTGCTCTGTGTTTTTTATACACACTGTGTTAATTATCTGTAAAATTTATATTTTTATCTTCAAGGTTGTTAGAAAGCATTCAGATGGGATTTTTATTCAATCATAAGAGAGCCATCTTTCCACGGGCAAGAGACATCTTTTCTCATGCCTAAGCTGACCTTTAAAATTATGGCATTTCTTTAAGAAGTATGTGCACATATTGAATGCCTAAACGCCATGATGAAGTCTACTTTACAATAATTTTCTAAATAAATAAATGATACTTAATCATTACATTTTTGTTTTTTTTTTTAACTAATAGATTAGTACCAAAGCAACTTCGACTCAAAGTGGCTACTTTCTCTAAAGAAATTTGGTTTATATCTAGATGGCAGATAACTTTAATAGGAGAGGATTGATGGTATCACCTGGCAAAAAATGATCCAACGCAAGCGCGAGGGTCGACATCCAACTGCTTCGATGCCTCCAAGATATACTGCATACAAATGGTTTGGTGTGCAACGTGACCCATTAATTCATGTTTCTGAAATAAACATACATGTAATTTCATTAATGACTTATAATCTATATTTTGTTCAATACAAACGAGTTTCAACCAAATCACAATTATTCTAGGAAAAAGTGAATTGTTTTAAAGCATATTGTCTTCATGGTGAGGTAATTATAGGAAAACCAAGCAAAATCGAACATTATTGAGAATATAAGTAAGGAAAATTGTAAACAGGTCACTGAAGTCTCCAGGTTAATTTAAATAATAACATAACAATGCGACAAGAATGTTCTGTTGATGCATTGGTGGCAAAAAATCATTTTTGGATTTTAAAGGCAGACAGCCAGCTAAAAGTAAAAGGACTCAAACTTTGTAGGCAGTGTAATTTTTAACCTTAGTTTTTTATGAAACTTAAATGGAAAATCTTTCACTAATAACCTGTTTCTCTTAAATGTAAAATTTCAAAATGCCTATTTCAAGGTATTACTAGGCAGGTATAGCAATTCTGCGCCCATAGAAATAAGCCAAGATGCTTAATAAATTAATGTCATAACAGGAATCATTCGTTTGGTACGAAATATAAATTGATAAGAATGCACTTTACGCACTGTGCGATTGCAAAACTCTAAAATTATATTAATTCAAAAAAAGTAACCTCTTCCATTTCCAGATTTATGCACCACATAACCAAGTAATTGGCAGTTTCTTCGCACACCAACTCATGATGATCCCTCAAAAACTTATTAGAATCATCATAGCGTCGTAGCATCCCGAACTGTTTGATGGACTTCTCATGTTCCTTAATAAATAACCTCATTTTCTCCTGCCTCTCCTCATCAGTAAGATGCTCGTCGCCTTTCCTTTCCGGCTTCTTATTAAGGACAGTCTTGTTAAAGCCCGGTTTACTGATCGTGTCCACATTCCAAGGTGTAGTTTTATCTTTTTTTCTTAGCTCGTCGTCTTTTTTCCTAATCATCTCACCCTCTCTTTCGATATCTTTAAAGGCCTTTTCCAGTTCCGTCACGTCGCTGCCAATCTTTCGGGCTTCTTCCACGCTCCTCTTAGCTTCAGCGTATCTTTTCTCATATGTAGACTTCTTGTTTTCGAAATCTTCCTTCTCCTTTTTCCTCTCCTCCATCCGATCAATCCTTGCTTGGTGGCGCCATCTGAATAAAGATGGGGTGTCGATATTCGGGTGGGTTTCGTCCTCGTCATCAGATATCTATTTAAAAAAAACATATTATTACTTCACAAATTGATAAAAAATGACAAAAAATAAAGAAAAACATATTTAACTAATTACAATACATTAAGCCAGTGATATTACCTCTATATCTTTCCACTTGCTGTAATCAACCATTTCCGTATGATTAAATAATACACAGATCACGAAATGCAGAAATGCGAAGAGCGTTACGAACAAGCGTCGTTTTCTAGAATTATCCACTCAACCAAATACCGACCGTCGAAAGTGATAAAAATTGACATATTCTTCTTCTTTTGTTTGGAAATATTTTTTCTTAACCATATTGTGTTGATAGTAAAAATTTGAAAATATTTTCCCAATAATACATAATATTAACCCAAAAATACAATAGGTACTAGTATTAGGTAGGTTTATAGAAGAAAAAATATTTTATAAATTGAGATTTATTTCTTTTTTGTTTTAATTCTGTGGTCAACTGCTTAAAACGATGTCAAATGTTGCCATATGGAAAAAAAATAAACTTTTTTTTATTTAGTTAATTAGAAATCATGGTTACAAAGTAGGAATTCTACGTAACAGGACAAGATATAACATTTTTTTTAAATGAAATAAATAGCTACAATAAAATTTGAATTGGATTTGAAAAATTATAGTTATTATTGTTAAAAAATATTTTTGATGTTAATATCTAAGCTGAGGACATTGGAAAAAATGTCATTAAAACACGGTCGATCAGCTGTGGGACATGCTAAAATATCATATCTTTTTACTTATTTTTTATCATAGTTTTATTATTATTAACTGATTGTTGTATATGTGGCAATGTATGAGATATATACCATTTAATTATTAAAAAATAAATCAATTCTAATTAAACTTATTTTATTTATAATAATCGCATTGAAAGCAATGCGAGAAATTTTTACAAAATAATTTTAATTAGTATTAATTTAATTAAATTGCTTTTATGTCTTTACATGGGACATATCGATATATCGATATACGAGTAGATGGGGACAGCAGAAAAAACGTGATCTCACGTTAAAAAAAACGCCCATTTCCAAACTTTTTTGTTTTTTTTTTTTAGCCAAACCTGGTAACACTTGGACAGCTGACTGACTAATGGTATGGTTCAAAATAGGTTAACTTTATTTTATTGTGGACGTTATTACGTATTTAATTAAAGAATAGTGTATGTGGCGTTACATATGTTTTAAGTGAATATTTAAATAACATGTCGGAAGTAGTTATATCATGACCAAGCAGGAGCATCAGCTGTTAGCTGATTATATTAAAGGTGTGCACAGTGCACTCCGGCTGTCTACTCAAACTAGAGGTTTTCATATAGCCTGGTCCGAACACTGTAAAGATACTAATACGCTTAATGAGTACTCGTATTGTATGAAAAAGCTTGCAACCGAATTTTGGGATAGAAATGCAGCGGACCAAACAAAACTAGCCCAGTCGAGAATATTATGGATAGTAACATATATTGCTGGATATTTTTTTAGCCATGAATTATTAAAGCAAAGGCAAAAGGATTTTATTATTTTGGATAAACTAAAGTTAGACTGCGGATATTATTTATCGACAGTAGAAATTAATAAAACGCAATTAAATATTCTTGATGTAGGGAGCTGCTATAATCCTTTCAAACCATATTTTATAAATGTTACACCTATTGATATAGCTCCGGCAAATACGGATGTTTATGAGTGTGATTTTATAAATGTTTCACTCTCGGAAAGTTTGAAGAAAGACGCAAACAAAATTGTATCATTACCGAGGTTAGCCTTTGATGTAGTAATATTTAGTTTTTTCTTGGAGTACATACCTTCATCATCGCAAAGAAAAATTTGTTGTTCAAAAGCTTATGAATTGCTAAAACCAGAAGGATTGTTGATGATAGCCACTCCGGACTCCAAACACGTCGGAGCTAATTCTAAAATGATGAAAATTTGGAGGTACACACTGGCCCTGATAGGTTTTTCACGTATCAAATATGAGAAACTACCATACATGCATTGCATGGCATACAGAAAATCTATATTACCACAAATAGCAGCTAGGTGGTCCGAAATCTATTTCCAGCCCTTCATGGTTGATAAAATACCCATACCTCAAGACAACAACTCAACAATCAATATTAAACATTGTAATGTTAAACATGAAATACAGCAAGAAGAACGGAATATTGCATTATTTAATGAATTGCCATTTCACGAAATGTATTACTGAATATATATATATATATTTACAAGATTCCATACAAAACAAAACATATAAGTCAATCTTATTGAAATAATATTATTAGCCTTTCAAGAAAATATTTTACATGAAGTAATAGCGTTACTGAGTAAAACCTTTTTTTACCAATTAAAAAAATAATAAATTGTCCTATTTTTTTTATAGTGTCCTGAGAAACCCATTAAAAATTTAGTATTTACTATAGATGATAAGACAATAATACTCCTCTCTTACAGCTCTAGCATTTCTATTGGCAAATCGTACAAAATATGCATATCAATGTATTGTTCGTTAGTAGACTTCATATTTTTTAATATTTCACCAGCATAAATAAGTCGGTAGTCACAACAGCAAGAACTAATCCGGTACGATGTATGAGAAATACTGCCAAGTGCCACCTGATGGAAGACACAATTTACAAAACCTTACCTATTACATTACATTCAAATAAATCACCTGATTGTCCTGTTTTTATACATCATAAAGTTGATGGATGTAAGATAACTTATCCGAATAAAATCTACACAGAAGGCATGCGGCATAATACAACATCTTGGGGAATGAACTTCCTTGAAGGAATTGTGTGATTCATACGTTTCTTGATTTTTAAAATTTTTAGTTTATGACCTATAGTTAATAATAAAATTTAATATATACAAAATAAATCCTTTTACAATATGTTTTGTTGGTACATTATATTGTTAAATTGATTGTAACGATATTCAAACTTAAATTTCTATTCATAAATCCCTTCTAAATTTCACCTATTGGAGGGATGCAGTAAACATCAGTTCTTGAGTAAGGCACATAGAGAACGACTTCGGACTGGGTTTACTAACAGACTTCTGTAAATAGGGCTGTATTGTGGCCTACTGGTCGCAGTACTGCATAATTAAGGTTAAGAAATACTCACAAAATGAATAGTACAAAAATGATGAACCACACAAAGACGACAAGGGTGGCTACCATTGCGTTGGGTCAATGACGTCAAACGCTTCGCAGGCCACGACTTGATTCAAAAGGCGCAATACCGCGAAGATTGCAAAGTATTTAAGGAGGTCTATGCCCTGCAGTAGGCAGATTCTGGCTGTTAAGGATGATGATGATCATTTATTGAACAATCCATACACAGCATATTAATAAGGTTTGTAAAATAACAAAACCATTTTTTGAAATCTAATTTATACTTATTACAGAAACAATATAATCTGGATTTATCGGTTCATTCTTAAATAAATTCGGAACGTTCTATTACAACCCCATTTCCATATAACTTTTTGCTAGGTTTTATGTGAAAAATCACCCCTTGCTATGCGGCCATAGCAGTCCAAGTCACCTGTATAAGTCAATATACACCATCACACACACATGGATGTTTTTGGAGACACAAATGTGTGCGAGAAAACAGCGTCGATCTGTTATTCCCGGTTGATAAGCGATTTTTTTCTGTCCGAGTTAAGTTGAAATTTGAACTTTAAAAATATATGATAAATGTAGGTAGAGTGGTAGACTAAGTAATCGATAATAATATCTTACAAAGTATTTTTTTTTAACTTTCTTCTTCTGTTGGATTATTCAGTGTGCCGATGGATAATTATATATTGTACTAGCTATTCAAACCCAGACTTCTCCCCGGGTTGGCAGCTAGGTCCTACAGGTGGCTATGTAGGCATCTTCGGTGTGCGATGACTTGTGCCCGCAGTACGAGTCATCGGTAGTACGGTGCGGTAGATTTTAGAGTTCTAGATGTTTGTCAATTATTTATAAAAAAAGTTATTCTACTAGCCATAAAGATATCAGAGCAGAGCAGATTCGGCACAATATAGCTGTTCCAAAAATGCTGGCGAGTTTTGGTCAAAGGTCATTGAAGTATATAGGGTCAAAAATTTTGAATGCTCTCTTCCTCTGTTATTATTTAAAAAAAAGAAAAAAATCTGGCACAAAATATTTATAATAGGCTGAGTGAGAAAGGAAGACAGAAATTAGTAACTCTGCTGTCCATTTTAAGCTGAAATAATTTAACTACTTTCTAAAACAAGCCGGCCGGGCGCGAGGACATTGCTCGAACTCGCTCCGTGCGTTCAACCACCTCAAACATTAAAACAATTTCTTCAGCTAGGTCCTGTAGGCGGCTTTAACGTCGCCTTCGGCCCGTGATGAATCGTGCCTACGGCACTCAGAATCTGTCGCTTCGTAACTGAATTTGTTTTTTGTGAGGGAGACTTGGCACCTAACAACTCGTGCCTACGGCACTCAGGAAAACTGAAAATACTTGCTTTGATATAGAAATTCCGAGAGGTTTCCATAATGACCAAAAGCACCTTCCTAGCATGTTAACTAAAAAAATCTTTTTTGTGATCCAACTTTGAAAGATAAAAATATCTGTGGACCGTCCATAAGACGACATGCTATATTGCGGACTTCTATACCATTAAAGCGAAAGCCAGGTAAGTGCTATAAAAGCGTCTTTCACGATTTTATTGTAACAACTATCTCTATTATTTTTTAATTTAATATGACTGCTATACAAACTTTTCGGAAAAAATCTCTAAATAATGGTAAATCAAAATCCCTCATCAAATCAATTGTGTAGTTTAAAAGAACTAGGTGAACCGACAAACGCGGATACGAAAACGACTGTGCTTTATACTATTTATTTATTTATTTGGTTTATTCAACAATTTTTTATTTACAATTCCTTTCTTTTATGTACCAGCCAAGTCCTAGGCTTATCTGCTGGAAACCATGTGTAAAATACAGATATTAATAATTGTGAAATATGTTCAAATTATTTTGTTCTGTATATTACACGTCCTTTACAATATCCATATGCAAATACATACATATACAAATGCATCCATACATTTATACACATCCATACATATGCATACACATAAATACATTTATTTATTGTACATAACTAATTTGAAAAAAAATAGAAATGTAGTAGTAGGAATCTCAGTTATAAATTAATATTATAAATGCACCGGGAGCGATTAGCACTGCTACATTTTGTACATTTGCCTTCTTTACTAGACTATGTCTGTACTAAGGAAGGCAGGATATATATTGTGCTACAACTGAGAATGTCAATTAATGTCAAACCGTCAATGCACCTATAGAGAAATATACACATTATATAAATGCATACATACATATATATACATATATTTATTGATTGAGGGTAAACAAACGACCTTAAATTTTAATAGATTTCGAAAGGTGTGCTGTTTGAAATCATTTATGTAGTAGGCAGCACTGTTATTTTTTTTGGGCTTTTAGGTTACTGGCAACACTGCAGTATTTCCAATTAGAGCTAGGCCTTATGCGTTATTTACATATAGCAATATTGCTCATTAAAAATAACATGTTTGATTAAACGGCTATAAAAACGTGGTATATTTTTGGTGGGTAGGTTTTTATTTTCTATGAATATGCTATTATATTTTTTTAAAGCTCGGGCTGTCAGATTATGTAAGTATATAATTATTCTGGCATATTTTTTAATATACCAGAATAATTAAACTTTTTAGTTTAAGATCATATTTACACATTCGTGTATCGTGATCTACGATCTGACGTAGATTGGATTTAAATCAAATAGGTATAAAAAAACACAATGTCTTTATTTAAAAAAAAAAACAACTTCCAAAATTTGTGATGTGAAATAAAGTAGTTAGATAAAGTTACACAGTGTTAAAGTGCTTCGCTCGCTTAACGTTGTTATTGAAATAGTTATTGCTTATAACTTCCAGTGCTATTTCCAATTCCAATTAAATTTAATATTACCATTTTCCAAATCAAAATGGCGGTTTTGTTTTGACGCGGTCGTTGTGTACATTCGGTTCGAGGAAATGAACAGATTACATTTATAGCAAACCTTTTTTGCATTTGATTACAATATTTATATAGGTAAATGTTATGAGTAGCGACAAGATGGGGACGAGTACTACAAACAGCGATGCACAATCGGATAAACAAGTCAAGCTTGCGAAACTCCAAGCTCGGAAAAAAGAATTGGAACTATTATTAGCCACTAAAAATGAAGAGTTATATAAATTATGCGTTCAGGAGGTACACTTAACAGGGATCGTTCCGCCAGAGGCCCCCCTTAGCCCAGAGCCAATCGTCCAAATTCGTCCCGATACCAAAACAGTTGTCAAAAAACTTCCGTCAGATAAGAAAGTTTATTACAACGATGACGACATCCTTAGCAAGGTCGAAGTACAATCCGTGAGGAATCTGAGACTACCGCAAAGGAGCCTCATCGACGCCGAAACTAATAGAAAACATATGTCGCATCGACTCTCTACGCCTTCCGAATCTGGAATGTCTACTCGTAGCTCCTCTAAACAACAGGGGAGAAGGGACGACCCACTCTCTCACAATTATAATCATTCGTCACCTATCGAGCGCCCACCTGAAACTTTCTTTATGCCTTCATCCAAGACTTGTCCGTCACTGCAGTTCAAAGCGTCACCTAATGCAGATTCCTCTAAATATTCTGTAGCTTCCGATGCCGAAAATGTTCCTGCATATCGTCAGCATACCGTACACACTGAACAAATAAGCAAGATGTATTATAATGGAGGTCAGCAAGATCCTCAAAACTTTTCACGAGTCAAAGAAACTCACTTCAGTTCTAGCCATCCTGACATCACCACACACTACACTCATACCTCTATGACTACACAGCAAATGCCTCAGTCAAACACTAACACAATGCCCTTGCTTTACCAGTATGCGTCACATTTGAAAGCACAGAGTCAGCATTTGAGTGGATTGAGTCAAGGTCACTCTAGGCGGAAGGAGCTCACGAGGCGAAATACACTACAACGGACACAAACATATCACCTTACATCGCACAGTGACTACAACAGCCATCTGGATAATATGAACTGCAATACAGTGCAAACACTCTCTACGAATGATACCAAACAAGATATGAAACCTTATATGGCGCCCAACATGTATCATTTACATGCAAGATCAGACAGGATAGCGCAACCTCAACATGCGGTGGTCAAACGCAAACCCAGCGTTGGATCATACCATCAAACTAGCCCGGTGGGGAAGTCTAGCGTTGATTACAACAATCCTTATTCGCATCAGTATAACCCTCCAAATAATTTGCCAAATAGCCAGTCTTATGGCAATCTAGATAATATAAGCCTAGGTGGACATTCACAGCATAGCTACTCGGAGGGCAAAATTAAAGAAAAGCAATGGTACGAGACGTCTTTAGATTCTCCGACAGATTCAGTCATTAGCCACAGTGTATCGAGAGAAAACTTTTGCTCCTTACCGAAGAATGTCGGTCTGCAGAGGACGCCGAGCATGTCGCAGAGTCACACGGCCAGTGAAGGTTTGCCATTGAGTCCTTCGCAGCAGTCCAATATATCAAATTGGAGCGGGGGAAGCGCCGGTCCGCAGTCGCCGCTTTATAGAAGCGATGTGCCCCTCGAGTCTCCTAAGAACTGCACTGTCATAGAACAGGGTAAGTGGATTCCTTATCGAGAGGTCTCCAAGCCATTTGAGATGTCAGACTTTTATAAATACTCAACTAAGTTTCGCCAAGCGAACCAAAAACCCCCTGTGCCAAATACGCCAATTTCGCCCCAGGGTTCGTACCAAAACAAACCTAAAATCGTCCAAGAGCAATGGCTCAACCATAATCATTTATAAATCATTATATCCTTAGTTCTTCAGCTCTTGCCCATCATTATTTATTTGACATCTAAAAGCTAGCTTTAACTTGCATGTGCTAAATAAACTACTCGTACCTATATAATAATCATAGCAATCGTTTTCTACAGTGTTTTTAAATGTTGAAATAGAAAATGTTTACGGTTAGTTATTTATAATATACTAGGTATGCTCTACTGGTTAAATTATTTTTCTGGCATGGTGACATGATCTGTAAATTTTTTTTAGCATTTATGTAAATTTGTCAACTAATTTACCCACACCATGTTATTAAAATTATAACGCGCTTACAACGCTCAAGTTGCAAATGTATTAGTTGCCGAATTAATTTAAAATACGAGAGCTTTCTTTGGCGACTCTTGAGTAACTAAAGGGGGGCCAAGTCTACGGTGGCACAGCTTCAACAGTGAATACCATTCATCTAATCCATTGCCAAAAATTGTGGTATTATCGATTTGCAAAAAATACAACCCCGAATGTTTGCAACTCTTTTGCACATTACGGGATTGAGAAAGCTCTGCAATCGACTCAAAATCCACTATGAACATATAAGCTATGATAAAACAATTATTTCTATGCAGTCTACATCGTAAATGATGCTTCCTTCGTCATTAAGATTTTCTCTACAACATTTTTCGGTATCAGCAATCATCTTTAAGGTAAGTTTGCCGTGTGTAATTTATATCTGGTTAGGTTCTGTGTTAGTTAAGCTGAAAAACAGGGTCACATGCTGTGCTTACTGCGTCAAGTTGATATTCAACGGTAATTGAAGTAATTTCGTCCTATTGCAAATTTGTGAAAACCTAGCTTTGAAATATGACATATTACGACTGCCGATATACTCATTCATTTAGATACATATATTGTCCCAGTGGATTTTTAAATATTGATATAGCTATTCCGATATTGCATTAAGTATGAATAGATTTTAATTGCCACCACACTGAAATAGATGGTTACAGTACAGAGAATTTTTATTTATTATATTAGCATTTCAAAAAGAAAATTTTACACCCAGTATTTATTTGATTCAATTTTGTTTTTAGAAATATTTAAAAATCTAATGATTTCTGTTCGTACAGTACAATGATCTTTTAAAACAGATACGGCAACTGTGGGTGAAAACCTCACTATGACAAGTACGCCATTTTGCATCGAGTACACTCTTCGCGTATCATGCCGTCTTGCTTGCTCGCATATGTCATCGCGATAAGTTTCTATCCAGCGGCGGGCGAATCTACCGGTGTCGGGTTTACAAAGGACGATTTGTATGACATGCTGTGTCTATGTTTTAAAAGATCGTCGGTACAGTTGGTTACCAAAAGGTACTCCCCACCACCGAGCACTTAATTTAAACTTTCTGTACTGTGCCTTAGTTGTGGGAATTACATGATTAAAAGAATGTTAGGTATATTGAAGTACACAAGAAGTGATGTCCGTCCCATGATCTTGATCCCGAGGTAGATTATTAATGCCCCACCGCCAATTCTCTGTACCTTCTCTTCGCCTGTGATCTTTATATACACCGGTTGTTTTTTTAAGGTATTTGTATATTGTGTTGACAAAAAAATAGCAATAATGTTAGACTTAATAATATATTCTGATAACTGTTGCCTTATATTTATACATTAGGATTTTTTGTACATCAATACCGCTTTATTGAACTATTTCATAGGTATATAGATGTTTTACATTTAAAATAAGATAATAATTTTAATCTAAGCAATTTAATTGCACAATTGCTTGATGACAATGTTTGGAAAAAAAATACCCTGCGAGTGGGTCCATTGATTCATTTATAAAACAAAATATGGGTATCACATATACATTGGTACTATTTGATTTAGAGTTATGCACAATAATTGTTTTCTTTATAATAAAATAAATAAAATTGTGAAAATGCATTTTTAATCATCTTTGCTACAAAATAATCAATGTCATCTTATGAAATATTAATTGAGACATTTTATTGAGACGCAAAATAAAATGGTAAAGCGTCAAGTAAGCATACTACAGAGGTCAAGAATGAAATGCAGATCCTCGTTGTCTGCAATTTGTTTGCATTTGTAATACAAAAGTTAGTTGTTGTTGATGCGGCAATCGTAAAAAGGTTAGGTTGTGGAGTCCGAAAATTAAACTTTTTTTAGGAAACCTGAAGTAACCAAAAAAAGTTGCTTCGATTCCAGGTTCCAATAAACAAATTTTAATAAAATACTTTCTCCTTGCTAAACCATTTATTTTTACAGATTTTCTTTACAATTGAACGAACACAAATTTATGTTTAGATTTTACGATCCTCATGATGATCTCTGGGTGTAGAATGGCCGAATTTACTTTGCATTAGCTGAAAGATGTTTCTTTTTCCAGGGTTAAAGTTCCCACCCAAGTAACCGTCATCGGTACCTATAAAAAAGTTATATAATATAATAGATTATTTTTGGTTAATGAAACCCTACTGCTCATTATTTTTTATAGCTACTAAAAGACTTAAAATCTCCATAATATCATCCTTTTGTAAGAGTAATCACGTATATTTTCATTTAGAGGTTTAAATATTTATTTACGGATCACCGATCCTCCTGCGATAAACAGCAGCACTATACAAAATTCAGTTGGTGTACTCATCTCATCACATCTTTGTCAAAAAATCATAGTTAATTTCCTATTTCCTATGGTAAGGAAATATCACATGATTTAATTGCAGAAAAAAAGCTCAAAGATCTGCTGGAAGTGTTAGTAGCATTACTACTTCGTTTGTATTTCAAGTATTTGATATTAGAATAAATATATATCTAACCTGCACCGGGAAGATTTCCATTGGAGCAACCTTCGTCCCATAAATTTGCGCATCGCTTTCCGGGGGTGAAACCTCCTCCCAAGTAACTGTCATCTGTTCCTAGTTACCCAAAAATTTGTACCAATAATATATTATTATGTTGGTATATGTCATGGGATTCAATTGAGAAAAATAACCTTAAAAATCTGATGTGTGTTTGCATTTACTGCTTCGGTTATATTTAAGATACTGTGACATTCTCAATGCAAACGCGAAGAGTACTTTTAAGTAGTTTTTAGTATTTGATATTAGAATAAATATATATCTAACCTGCACCGGGAAGATTTCCATTGGAGCAACCTTCGTCCCATAAATTTGCGCATCGCTTTCCGGGGGTGAAACCTCCTCCCAAGTAACTGTCATCTGTTCCTAGTTACCCAAAAATTTGTACCAATAATATATTATTATGTTGGTATATGTCATGGGATTCAATTGAGAAAAATAACCTTAAAAATCTGATGTGTGTTTGCATTTACTGCTTCGGTTATATTTAAGATACTGTGACATTCTCAATGCAAACGCGAAGAGTACTTTTAAGTAGTTTTTAGTATTTGATATTAGAATAAATATATATCTAACCTGCACCGGGAAGATTTCCATTGGAGCAACCTTCATCCCATAAATTTGCACATCGCTTTCCGGGAGTGAAATCTCCTCCCAGGTAACTGTCATCTGTACCTAGTTACCCAAAAATTTGTACCAATAATATATTATTATGTTGGTATATGTCATGGGATTCAATTGAGAAAAATAACCTTAAAAAAAATCTAATTTGTTTGATTTTTTTTTACATCAGATCTGCTGCTTTCGGTTGTATTCTGTTTGTAACCATAACTTTATGATAAAAACAACAAGAACAATTTAATATTATCAAGTAATGTTTACATTTTTTTTCTCGGAAACCATGAGATTTTTTTTGAGTTACCTTCAATCATTCAGTCAGATTGAGCGTGTAACGGCTTACGGGCAATCACCCATCAGTCACATCTTTTTTGTCAGTCGTTTTTTGCACAGCGATGGACTGCACGCATCCTCATCAACTATTAAAAACTTACTTAATGTTATGGCTACCTAAGTTTTGTAAATTGTTGTGTACATAATTAATTCATTACAAAAGCAACATGATTTAAAAAATGGGAAAAATATATGTGAAAACTGAAAATTAATAATTCATAACAAAATCCAATTAGTTTTCATATTAGATATATATTTGGAGTAAAATATATATGTCAAATATATGTAATATCTAAAATTTTGGCAATGTTAACAAATGTCTCCACAGCGCTAATGAACCAGCCGACTGGAAGAACATTGTAGAGTTATACTTATACAAAAAGAGATAAAAACAATACTAGCCCATTTTCATGAATGGTTAGTTCTCAAAAATATAGGTAAAAGAATCGAAACTCATCAACCAAGAATACAAGCTACGTTAGGTTACGATGGAACTTGCAGTTACTCTGACGGGTGATATGTTTTATATTATAACAGTCCTAATCTCTGGATGTTAGTCGACTAGGGACGAAAGTTGATAACGCAGAGTTGATGGTGTAGGACTCGTGATCACGTAAGCTGGTTGCTATGCATCACTATAAGTTTTGATGAAGCTACAAAACTTGTAAAAAATATTAGGCCGAGGCCATGATTTCACACAGCGTCTTTTATTACTTTTTATTAAAATATTGTCATTATACAGGCAACGCAAGTTTTGATTTTATTGATATATCCATTTTGAAACCGTGTGCTGCACAGTTGGATGACAAAGTGGAATAGTGCCGTTCATGCCGTGATCATGATTTCTATCAAAATAGGTTAGTAATCCTTCAATCAGACTAAGCATTTGTAGGCCGCCTACAGTCGGGACTCAATCGGACCTAATAATAAGCTACAAAGGCAGACAGATAGATACATTCTAACAATTCTAGCACAATACAACTGCTTTTTGAATTATTATTCCAGTTTCCAAGGAAAGCCTTTTTATGTGCGTGTTTAATTAGGCTTTCATTATTATTCGTATTACTTTAGTTACATAACATAAATTGTGTAATAATTTAAAAAAAAGGAATTATAGCCCATTGCTGTTTCAATTACTATGGTATCACAATTACATTTAATTAATGTATTATAAAAATCACAATTTTCTTACTTTAACTGTTTAAATCGTCAGTCTTTAATTTGTCATTAAAAAAAGGTTTTGTGATTATTCCGTTTAAACAGGTATTCCCATGCCATAGGATATTTGTTGGAAATAAACATTTCAGGTAATAATCACTAAGTTAACATTTTTTTTTTTTAAATAATTGCTATGACCTAGGTCATACCAAATTATTTTGGACCCTACTCAACTGGGCCAAATGCGCCTGTGCTAGAGTCAGGGGAGATGGTGGTAATGTAGCGTTAAAAATGGTATGACCATCTGCGGATTTGAACCCGAGTCCTTTGGGTCAGTAGTCCAATGCCTTATCCACTATACTACCACGATCTTAATTCCACGATTTCTATTATGTTTATTGCAGAATAAATTTATATTGCTGTGGTGAATTATTCTCAAATTTACCTGCTCCAGCTGCATTGCCATCTATGCAACCATGGTCCCACATATTGATGCAGATTCGAGAATACTGCGAATTTTTTGGGATTAAAAATCGACCATTGCCAAATGCTAGAAAGCAACTTACGAAAACAGCACAACTGATTGACGAAATCATATTTTCAAATGAAGTACTGCAATGGAGGAGCTTTAGAATTACTAATGAAACTCACCCTTATATATATATAGATGGGAAAAGGAGATAACATACTATCGTAATGTTGATTTCATTAACCTAACTAAGCTTTTTCATTATTATTTATTTATTGTTATCTGAACACTTGAAAATAATTAATATCACAGGCTCTATTAACCAATAAAAACAATTCAAGGTTATGTCCCACGCAAAAATACATATTTTGTATATTGCTTCAAATTTATTTGCAATATTTTGCATATATATTTAACGAAAACTCAAATCTAAGCAGGTCACGAAATGAAACTGTGAAACTGTCCCGTAACAGATTCAACACAAATGCAAAGAAGCATTTCCTCTCCAACGGGCATTGATGCTTGGAACAGTATACCTTCTGTGATTAGTGCAGGGTCAGCGAATCAATTTAGGAACAGAATAGATGACTATTTAAAGACAAACACACTAAAGATATGAACTAATCAGCTTGAAGCTGCTCGCTCATTAAAACTAATATATATATAGGCATTCAATCAGTAAGCCCTCTCTAGTTTTCTACCATCTGTCTTAGCAGTTAAGAAGTATACATATATAACATTTGTTCACAATGTTAAGCAGAAGCTTCTAGCAAAACTTGAATTTAATTCAGATGATCACAGCTTTTACACACATTCCTAATATCATTTCAAACTAATGTCATATTCTTTAGAGTTTTTCACAAGAAGTCTGTGGGGGTCACAAGGTCGCATGTCATCCACACCCAGTTTCTGACATCAGCAGCGCGCGATGTCACGCCACATCGCACCACGCCAGGCGTCCCCAGTCAGCAGATCGAGTATGACGTCAAACGGCCGCACCTAATGCGTCACAGCTGTGGTAGAGGGTTTCCCCTCCGGCGTAGGTTATAAGAGCGGAGATCGAACATACCTCGGGGCCTATTCCATCAGTCTCGCGGCGCCAACACCTGCTATGTAGTATGGAGTCAGATATTAAATTAAGTAACAAAGTTATATTGTAATGGTCGAATCATAATAAACTAATTAACCTCATCTCATCGTATCATTATGGCTGTTACAAGTCTAACTCCGTATTTTGTTAATAAAAGCCTTATAAATATCCTAAGGTAAAGTGTTTGCTTCTGACAATTTGAATTTAATTAACAAAATACAGTTGACTTCTTGTGGAAAACTAAATATGACATTATTTCGGAAAAGGAACGACACCATCTGGCCTACCTTTCAGATTACGTCATCGATGATAGAAGGAACTTCTTGTAAGGCTGGAAGAATGTGTTTATTTATTTATTCATACGGACTACACCTTGAAGCTCGATTCCGGTGATGTAGCTAATTGATAGGCGGTAGCAGGTACTATATAGCACGTAACCTCTTTCGTAAAGTGGTTGGATGAATAGGAAATAGGATGCATAAAGTCTGTTTAAAAAGTTAACTTTCCTAATATCATTCCAAAGTAATGTCATATTTAGAGTTTTTCACAAGTCTAGCTCTGTATTTTGTTAATTAAAGCCTTATAATATACTAAGGTAATGCTTCTGATCATTTCAACATGCAAATAAATGTTAATTTGTTAACATAACTAGCCAAAAATTTCAGTCATGCTAAGATAAGAAAAAGTTGTTAAATCAACAACGACGAAACCTGGTGTCGATGAAGGTGACAATAATTAAACTTGCTGTCAACCCGGGCGAGTATTTATATAGGCGTGATTCGCTAAATTAATGTGGCAGGCGCTCAGGTCAAAAAAACTTTGGATATGTGGAGCGATGCGGCCAATAGTTCAATAAAATTAAATGTCTGGAGGAAACTATAAAATTTCAGCTCACTATTTAAGAATTTAAATTTATTAGTATTGCTAAGCATATGTTAAATATTAAATGTTAAGTTCTACCTAACTGGGGTAGACTTTTCTATGGTAAAATTGTTTTTTTTTAATTTTTTACTGAGCAACATACAATTTTATAATGTTTTAAATTATGATATTGTTTTGTAATTTAATCAGGTGATTTCCTTACTTATTTCGCTGTGATGTCTGTTGTTCAGTTGAGTTCAGTTGCCAGTGTCATAAATTGTTCTTGTGGCATCACAGGAATCTCAGGGCAAGTGAATCTGGATAGGCTCTTGACACTGAGATGACATGGGAACTAGACAAAGTAACTGATGTCAAAAGAAATCACGTCTTCAAAAAGTCCATTTATATCTATTATAATAACCAATCTAGGCCGATATTGGTTGCTTCCTTCATGTTTTTTGTGTAATTAGAAGTCAAATTCACCAGCTATTCTATAGTCTCCCTGACCTGTGATGTGGTGTGGGTACTGTTCTTATCTGCACCTTTATGGTGGCAAAGACCTCGGCCGGTGACTTCTAAGACAGCTGCTTTGAACATCCTCCGAAGCTAATATCTTAAAGAATGTCTATCTTTGGGAGTCGTCAAATTCAACCCATAAATTCTAGCCATCCAAATTACCCCACAAACACTGTAGACTGTTTTATTTATGAAATGTTACAAAGCTTAATTTTTGACATAATGAACTATGAAAGTGATGAGACGAAACAAATGTACCGTACCATGGTACTGAGAGACATTTTTCTATTCTAAATTTTAGGATATGCTGATATGGAAAACAAATTTGCTCTTGAAAAAAATATTTATTTTAAGACGTTTAAAGTTAAACAAGTATGACTGTAGAGCATTAACAGACATTAATTTAAACAGCTATTGATACAATCGTTTATAACTCCGAAAAGCATCTCCTCAACTACACTAGAATTCATTATAAATATTTTATTTGAGAAAGGAAACTAAACAGAAACCTCGCAAAATTTGAGGAAATCGACAATAAAAAAAGTCTCGCACATGCTGCACAGAAATGAGGTAATGGAGTTAATCTTGTAATCTGGATATCATCATATATTATTACAATGTTTCAGAAATATCACAAAATAACATGAGTTCAACCATCAGTCTAGTTAGGAAACAATGCTCTATCTTTACATAAAACAAATACCAAAAGCACATAAGTGAATATATAGTATTTAAAAAAATAGTCAAGCAATTTAATGAAAAATGATCAAATCGGTCTATATATGCACATATTGTTAGAGTTAGAGAGAAAATACTGATGAGCTACTTAAAACCTAAAAACCAATGAAATTTAACCATCTATTTCTAAAAGTACAAAGCTGACTTTGGTGGAAACACTAATATAATTCTCACTCATGTGAAACATGTATTTATTATACAGACTACAATTCCCAGATAAATAGGTACTTAACATCAATTAAATATTATATTAAATTTAAATAACATGTACAGTTTCATCGAGCAAACTGGTTTATTTTTAATGACTAAGAATTTATGGCAAATCCTGAAATCTAATTTTCCATAAAGCTTAATTTCTTTACACAGGTAATCATGGAGCATCCTGGCTACCGCGCGCTTTAATACAAAGGCCGTTTGATATATTAAATTGGAGGAATAATAGCCAGCCAGTAAAGACGGATTTTACAATATACTGTTGAACTGGCTTCTATTCGCTTCATAATTTTCCATGTCATAAACGTGTAATTAACTGACTGACTGATAACTATCCATTAAGTTAATTAATCAAAATTTGAAAACAATACTGAAACATGAGGCATAAGTGAAAATTGAACTGTCGAAGGAGAAGATTTCAATATACAGGTAAATAATAAAAAAAAACAATAATTATAAATACAACAAGAATTTACGAATTTATTGATATGATCATATATTGTTAGTTTTAATATTTATTTTCAAACAAAAATTAATCAGGGGTTTGATCTTACTAATTCCAAAATAAAAGGAACATAAAAAAAGCTTGTATCAATAAAAAAAAATTGAAGTGGACAATCCCTTAACCTATGGCAGACATTAAAATATATAATTAGTATTCTCATTTTATTTGTACACAGATATATGATCAATTACATCTTTCAATCTTCATTGTGATCAATTCTGACTATTAGATTAGACATGAGATTTTTTATCAAACGTAAAACAAAAAGTGTGGTAACATCCAACACTCTTATAAATATGTTGTATCGGAATAGAAATGTGACGAGGAATGATTACTCCATAGATGGTGTAAATATTGCAAGAGTTGATCATATTATAGACCTTGGAATTATTTTCGATGAGCGATACATTTTTAATAAGCACGTTGACTATGTCTGTGAAAAAACCATTAGACTTTTAGGATTAATTTCTAGAATTATGAAACCTTTTCGTAATGTGCAGTCAATTACTATGGTTTACTATTCATTAGTGAGATCATTATTGGAGTTTGGCTCAGTAATTTGGAATCCAAGTTACAATAATCATAGTCATAGTCAATAAATAATTGCAATGTTTTCACAGATGTACATAAAAGAAGTCAATAATTGGGACAGATTATTAATATTTGGTGTGTCACTTTGTTATACGTTTTATGTCCTCTTGTAAAGTTTGTGTTTCGTGACTGATATAGTATATTACATTTTTTGTAGAAATTATATGTATAGAAATATGAGTAGCTTTTATAGATCTATCATTTTAATTGTGCTAGACAGCTTTTAGGAAAAGACCACTAAAGATTTTATTTATAAATTACGGTATAATTATCTGCACTTACACTTTTGCTTCCTAACCTACTGTTATTAAGGGTGTCTTTTTGCAAAAAGTGTATATGAACATTATTCGTCACACCAAAAAAAAAAAATTGTTTTGTTGCACTAATCATTGTAATAATCACATCCAAATAAATAATAAAAACAATAAATTATAGACTTTACCCATCTCAGGCGTCTATTTATTTAGTGATCCAAATGAAGTTGCATTAAAAAAAAAGATCAATCTAGGCCAGTGTAGGGTACTGGATTCATTTGGAAGAGCTATAAATTAAATAAAATAAAATTTAAAAAAATATATTGTTTCTATAAAAAAAAGGTTGACTATTTCAACTGAGTTTAAACCTTCCAATAAGATTGAACTCTTGATTGGTAAACATGGCAAGAAGAGATCAACACAATCATAATATCTATCAGCTGGACATTTATTAGTGTTTATTTTAATGTAACAAATTTGAATTTAACATTTTGACATTTTCGATAGATAAAGCCTAATGCATAGTCGCACGTTAAAGTGACAGTGTAGTTTCCTAATGATTAGTCACAATTTAAAGCTTATATTAACGCAACTATGCATAAGACTGAAAATATTCAAGCTTGACTTTTTCTACAGCATGTTTGAATCAATACCAGATTTGTATTCTGCGGGTGATGATTTTAGTGACAATAGCACAATTTTATGTATGTAACTCTTTAATTTACCCATTTTTAGCAAAAAATAACAAACTGATTAATATACTCTCAAATAGTTGTATTAATTTATTATTAGACGGGGCTAAATAATACTACAACGTGGTTTGCTACTCTATTTAAATCAGTTTAATTACATATAAACCCCATTAGTAGAAAACAACATTAAGGCATGGTAAATTTAAAGTCAAAATCTGAAAAAGACCTCTAAAACAGAGTTTTCCCAATATCTATGTATTAATTGAAGCAACATTTCTAAAAAATAACAATGGTTTTAAAAGTTAGTTCATATATCAATCTTTTTTTTTTGGACATGTTAAATAACAAAATCTTACTGTGTGGAATTTGCCTGACACTAGACATTTCAAACATGTAAATAATTCCATGTTCGAGGTCACTGGGAGCTGGGTTTGACAGTTCGTAAGACTTTAAGCGTGATGAAAAGCACTTTCACACAAGTTCTTAAAGAAATGACAGATTTTTATTGTTCTTAGTCCTGTCTGATGCCACTTCGATTGTCGATAAAATTCGAGGTTCTGAAATAATTTTAAACATACTTAATAATTGCCGTAATCATTCATCCGGTCAATGACCTTGCGGTACTCAACCTCAAGGTTTGTGTACTGTCCGGATAGTCGGTCATGTCCGTGGTCCAGTCCCGCCGAAACAGCTGCTGTTGCTGTTGCATATTCTTCGGGTTTAAGTACCTTTTCCAGCCGTTTAAGGTCATGTTTCTTTTTCTGCAAAGAAGATTGTCATGGATTAAAAATAATATATCAACCAGCGTTGTGACTATCATCATGGGCAATGTAATAAATTTTCAAGAAATTACTTATGCTAAGGTAGAGTATGAAACTAATCCGAAAACAATGTTTTTCCACCAGAACATTAGGATGTTGAATATAAATAATCTGTGACACGAATTTTTATCCTTAGTCTAAAGGCAAGCTTATAATTTATTATCAATGTAGTGATTATTATTATCTATGCTTTAAAATTAAATAAATTTATAAAATAAAATAAATCACATCCGCAATACGCTCGCTGTGAAATTCCCTGACAGTTTAGATTAGGGATGTTACGGAGATGGGTATACCGGAACCGAAGTATGAGGTTTTAAATTTGACTTATCGGAGTTGGAGTACAAGACATATGTATTAACTTAATTAAGGGCAGGCCTAATGAAATAATACATAATTTAAACTTTTAAATCAATTCCTTCCTTCCTTCAATTTTTCGTCTTCCTTTCAGTTAATACCGAAATAATGGCAGTTAACAAAAATCGACGGTCACTACCTTCTTTGGTACAGACGGTGTCTAGTTAAGAAGGCAGGGAACATCAGTGCAGTAGGTGCCGGTCGCTTGTTGGTTACATTAATTGCCATTGAACTGTTACTACTGTTCTGTACATATATGTATTTTGGTTTATAAGAATAAATAAATAAAATTTAAGTGACAAAAAGTAGTAAATTGTACCGTAATTGGTAGTAATGATATTTACTCTCCACCATAGTAAGGAATCGTCACTGATTGGAATCCGTTTTTCTTTGTTGTACTCATTAAGTAAGCTCTTTCATACAATGAATTTATCAACAGGATGGCTTTCGTTTATGGTGTTAGCATCTTCATCTCGTGCGTACGCATTCTGGCCGCGGTCACTCGCTGCGTTTCGATCTTCGTTATAACCTCCATTTCAAAATTATCGAAGTCGGAAGTTCCGACCTTTCGGAGTCTGAGTTCCGTTACAATCCTAGTTTAGATATTGCTATTATATTTGCATAATAGTGAAGCACACTAACCAAAAATCAATATAGAAAACTTAACAGTACTTTCATTGACTGCATTCAGCTGTCTTTTAGAAATCTACCCAAGTCCTAATGAAATACATGCTGTTTAATTAATGAAATTTTCTGAGCTCTTAAGCCCACTTATAGTTTCTAAGTCTGAATCACTTTAATCAAGTATTCAGCGATCGAACTAGCCTCGTTTACCTTATAAATCCTGGACTGCAGCAAGAAATAACCCATCAGTTGTTTCTTTGTAGATGATAAATAAAATATTTAAAATTACCATGCTTCAAAATTAACTGCAAAATCACCTAAATAGGATAAGAAACTGGACATCCCAATGGATTCTTTCTTTAAATGATGACAAATGTGTTTGTTCTTTGTGTAGCATCAGAATACTATATTATCTATGGACAACAATGTAAAACTTGTCACACAATAAAAGGACATAGGGTTTATGATAACCGCAAAATCAGAATTGGGGTCAATGTATAAGGGTTTGTCCTGAGTGGAGCGGGGCGTGCAGCGTTTTGCGGAGCGGGCGTTCGAGCGGGCAGCGGAGCGTGCGCGTGCATCTCAAACCAGTTTGTCTTTTTCGAGCGTATTGGAGCGGTCGAATAGTTTCAATAAGAAATGTCCTTTATTATAACATTAAATATTATAATAGAAATACAATTAAAACCAGAGATATGAAACTCGAGTTATCCTAGTTATAAAAATAAGATGGTGAAGGTGAAAGTTTAGAGGGAGCTTGCAATATTATTAGGACCTTGTTTAATTTCCATTAAATCCATCTTGAGAAACACATTTTCTTCCAATAAAATGTCAATAACATTAATTTTTTATTATGAATTTACGCAATCTGCTAGTAAAACGTCACCACCGCCGCTGGACGCTCGAGGTGCACTGAGGCCAGTCCTAAAACACAGCGGCCGCCGCTGCACAAACGCGCACGCCCCGCTGCTGCATAAAAAAGACCAATTTAATGCACTTTATAAAAGTACTAATGGTTAAGGTAGTCTAGAGGTTAAGGATTTGGGCTATCCAAAGGTCTCGGGTTCGAATCCGCACATGGTCATACCAGTTTAAACGCTTCAATACCACCATTTCCTCTGACTCAGGTACATTTGGCCTAGTTGAGTAGGGCCCAAAATAATTGATATGATATAGGTAATAACAATTCTTAAAATATATATATATAAAACATATGTAAGGCCGATACTAGAGTATGAATTCCAAATTTGGAACCCATACTTTATTGTTGTGATATTGATATTAAGTGTGATATTACACAACTCCTATTATATAAATTGTGTATGAGCATCTTATGAACAATGGGATAGAGGAGAGCTCACAGAAACATAAAGTTTGAGGCCACAATATGAAACTCTTTGACATGTCGAATTGTGGACACGTCTAACAAATTGCCATTCAGTGTCAAAGAAATAAAAAAACATGTTGAATTATTAATTAGAAACTATAAGTAAAAAAACGTTAAAATTAAAAATATATTAAACCGCTTTGAAGCATGGGTAAAATCAGCAAAGAAGGCTACCTATATAAAAATATAATACTAATAACAGGAGTAAATACCTTTAAGAGGCTTTCATTGGGCTAAATTTTGTGATTCAAAAGGCAGTTGCATTGGCAACCATCAGGGTCGTTAGGTTTCTATCTTTGTAGTTTCAAACCTTTTAGGTTTGGTCTGGTCAAACGATTCCAGAAACAGTCCGGAAAAATAAAAGACCTAAATAGGCAACATTAACTAATACTAACCGTCATCTAAATTAAAAATGGCAAAGAGGTAATAAGATATAGCCTATAGCCTTCCTGCAATCCACGGTCACACCATAATGGCCTTATCAATCATTTGTGAAGGTGACAGAGTAATGAAATACGAGTCTGTATGAAATATTAATAACTAATGATTTCCTCTGATAAGCTTTATTAATGCGAAAAATCTTGATAGAAATTAATATTGAATGAGAGATAGCAAAAGTACTTCCAAATAAACATTTGGTAAGAGCGTAGCTACCATAGTGATTGCTAATAGTCAGAAGTATCTTGAATATGTCCAAGGGAGCATCATAGATTTGTAATCTTTAAAATATAGATACTTTATTGGCGGGGAGACCAAAAAAGAGTTTCATTTACATTTAAGAATTATTTACAACATTGACAAACCCGATTTTAAGATGAAAAACAGTTTGTTGCCATTTTGAAATGTTAAAAAAAAATGCCAAATGTCTTGCAATTGCTGAGTACACGGTCTCGTTTGTTTTCTGTGAAATTGTACTGTTTTAAAAAGATATTGCCATAAAAAGTGAGTATAAGCTATTATTTTTTTGTAATATCCAATAATAGTAATATCCAATATATAATCCCATATAAAATAAATATATTTTTATGATAAGAAGAGAGTCAAGGAAAAATTTGAGACAAATGATATAACAACTTAGATTGCAATAACAAAGTTTGCCTAAAATTGGAAATTTTTGTTTATTTTTAAATATGAAAATGATAATTGGTGCTAATTTTTTTTTTAAATTTACAGATAATGTTTTTTTGTGTTATTATTTATATATAAATATAATGGTTTTTTTTAAATTGTGGTAATAAATATAAATTACTTACCACCACTTTTCTATGATATCTAGGAACATAAATAGTAAATAAAAAGAGGGTCATCGCTTTAGTTTTTTTTTTATTGTATTTCAAAATAAATATGGCACTAATTTTTTTTATTGATATTGGAATAAATGGTTGGGGCAATCGGCAAGTTAAACATAATTAATGGCATAGAAGCGCTGCAAGCGAGCTACAGCGAACATGACAAAATATTACCGTCAGTTGAAAACTAAGCTCCGCCCGGTGTCAGGTAGTGATTGCGTCGGTGTTATTTATATCAGTATATTATCACAAGACCGTTCCGATGCCTGAAAGTGAATACACTACGCAGTATGTAGATTTGGTTTACCGTGTCTACCTACTTTAATGGTCTGTGGGTCAATGTGGACAAGGCTTTTCAATGCTACTGGCAACATCTATCATTAATTTGATTTGCTTATTCAATGTTTTTGATAATTTATGTAATAGGATAATATTCAGCTGCGATCCGTGAAAATAAATTTTTAAACAATATTAGAAACATAGTTAAGATCTAATCTGTCATTTGCAATGGTTTAAAAGTAAGCAAGTGGGTTTAATCTCTTTCCTGTCAGGAAGAATTAAAATGACTTAGCTATTTGTACCATAGATGGACAGTCATCATTATAATAGTGATAGCCTCAGAACTTTAATTGCAAACTACGATGAAGTTTTTGGATTATTTATAGCAATTCAAACTACTTTTAACAGAGAGCGAAACAAGCTTCATTTTAGTATAAAATCAAGGTTTTATGTAACAGTAATTTTATAGATTCAGATTAAGCATAGGTAACACTTCTTCTTCTTCTGGTACCATGAACGCTCAGTCAACGATGGCGGTCATATTGGTTTAAATAACCTTGTTGATTTCGCTCTTTAAAGAGACTCCGTCGTTTGGCTAAACCACTTCCACAGATTTTTAAGCCATGATATCCTTCGTCTGTCGACTGCACTTGACATGATCTTATCATGAACTATCAGATGAAGGACATCATAGATTTCTGGATGTCGCATGTCGTCTATCAAAATTACCCTCAATTTTTGAAATTCTACTGCCATACCCGTTCCTTTCACCTAAAATGCTATGTGCAATCAGCAGGTTAATCTACCTAGGATAGCGCTACTATATGTACTATATAATTATAATCTAGATTTGATAGCATCAGCCTGTATCTGCCCACTGCAGGGCATACACCTCAAGTACTTTCCATTCTTTGTGGTTTTGCATCTTTTGCATCCAGTGTTGGCCCGCGAAGCATTTGATGACCTCAATCCAAAGCATTAGTGGTTGCCCTTATCATCTTTTGAGAGCCATTGCAAGACTAATTTGGTTCACCGCTCTTCCGCTGTTTTTCCAATATCTGCACAGTTCCATTTCAGTATTGCCATTGTTTCTACGACTTCACGCAACTTCGTTCGTAGCCTTATTCGTATATTTCTTTTCTAGTCACAGGGCTTGATACCTGCCATTTTCTCTCCATTGCTCTTTGAGTAACTGAGTGCAGAGTCATGGTTTCTGCTTCATATGTTAGAACTATATTGTATGTGAGATTTGGTATAAACATTACCAACTCCTACTAAAAGAGATTTTGGCATTTTAATTCGTTAATGTCTGAAATAAAAAAAATATATTACGCTTCAAATTACCTGGAATGGTGCATTGAGTCTATTCTTAACATCGAGCCTGTATGCTTGATATTCGGATGTATTAGATTTATTTGTGTGAAAAAGCCTGAGGATCTCGTAGACACGCCGCGACTGCTTCTTATTTATTTTGTATTTGCTGCCCGCTTGTGATGCCATCTCGTGGGAGAATCTGCAATAAAAGAAATTAATTTAATGGTTGTAATATGTTATGTTTCAAGTTGTCTTTCTTTATGCAGTCAAAATATCTATTGTTGCTATTATACGAGTACATAATCAATAAATAAAAGATCAGATTAAGCTTGATAAACATGGATTATTAAAATCCATTGTCGACGACAAGAGATTAAAGAAATTTGATAGAACTTGCAAAATTCTCTGTATCCAATACAATGTTTATCTTTAATCATAACAGCCATGTCGGTGGTGATCAGAATTTACTTAAGCCCCAGAATTTACTTAACACTTCTGTATGAACGGAGTGGTTTATATATGCTATAAACTCTCCAGTGCGATTTAATTCAATCAATTCAAAAATAGATTGGACAAATAAATTCATGACTCTTATTCATGGTTCATCTCTAATTATCTAGGCTTATATTATGACAGAGTGATGTTTGATTGGTTATGTGAAAAGTGCGCTAGTGAATTTAAAGTGCTTTTGGTGGATTTGGCAGTAAATAATGAGTTGTATTTACAAAAACTATGTCAATATAATGTTTTCATAGTTTTGTAAATATTATTTGCCAATTATAAGAAATTATAACATAAGCTTTTAATTATTAGCGACCAGTTACATTACAATTACAATTAGCGACATTTTACTGATTTTAACCCCCAAACACTGTGGTTTATTTTGGCACCAAAACCCGCTGAGACCGTAGTTATTGACCTTGAAAAATCACTCACTACTATAAAATCCATAGTGGAGGCATGAGTCGTTCAATCTTTACAAATCTGGTATCATCGGATTCACCTTAAAATTTTCTATTACACCATATCACTTTGATTGTGTTTGTCTCGTAAATTAAAGAAGAAAAAAATAAAAATGTTGCCATTTTTTTTTTTTTTTTTTTTTTTTTTTAATATACGAAATAAACAAAATCAACACTTTTTTTTACATTTTCATATTTTTATAACTATAAATTATAATTTAAAAGTCTTCCAAAATATGTACAGTTTTCGGAAAATAAAAAAAAGATAAAAAAAAGTTATAGATATTGGAAAGGTAGTACATTAGTGTATTTTCAATACACATTTATAAATAGTAGTAGAAACTGCATTAAAATAGAAAAAAAAAAAAACAAAATTGTTTTGTTGTGATTTTCAATGAAAAAAACGTCAAGTTAATAAATAATACTGAAATAATACCAAAAATAATCAAAATCAAGCGGCTAATGCGGACGTATATATACGTCCTACGGTGTCAACGGGCGAGCGGTGTCCGAGCGGTCGGACGTATATATACGTTCTACGGTGTTTGGGGGTTAATACATTTTTATATAAAAAAAATCAAACAAATTTATGTCAAAATGAGAATTTTAGATACTTCAAGTGTACTTGGGAAGGCAATATAGAAGCCTCAGACCGCCCAATATGTCCCCGAAAATCCTAACCAGAGTATCATTAAATTTATTTAAACCACGTTACACAAAATTACAGTATAACATGATCCTTACCCCTTAAAAAGGTTGTCTTTAGAAAATGCGGGTAAACTTCTGCACCGAGATGCATCTACAAAATCTCGAACTCTTTGAAACTCTTCAGAGGGGTCTTCGACAGTGACATCTCGGACGTCAGACATTGTAACAAAGTGGTTGTTGATAGCCTGAAATAACACAATTTTAAAAATTATTGCTTCGAGAAGAAACAGTTAACCACCAACAATATTATTTTAACAGGAATAAGAAAAAGACACTCAAAAGTACTATAAAAAGCTTTGTGTAGCCCATTAATATCACTTACTTTAACTTTATGCTGTCGCTGACTTTTTTGTATAATTAATTAAAATATGCTTTTGACACAAGATCATAAAAAATCCAGTAATTAAAATTCTAAATTAGAGGTTAAATATTTCCAATTTGATATTTTGACTGATACAATGACCTGTCTATTTTCTAGCAACTTTTCCGATTAAATAGTGTATGAAATTGATTAACTCATTAAAATTTTATTAACTGCATATATTATTTTTATATTAACCCATTTACAGCTACCCTTTTGCCTAACCATCCGATTTAGAGTTCTATTCCCTCCGAGCCTGCAGGTGTAACCTAATTGATGAGAGTGGAATATCGGGTGGCAGCTTGTTAAGCAGTTCCATTGCCCGAATCAGTGTGTGCTGTCTTAGCACATCGGTCCTGCATTTCTGCACATAAAAGCCACGATGGGCTCTTGCTGATATAATCTGGTGGTGCGTATAGTGCAAATATTTTCAATAAATGTGGACAATCTAGATGAGCATTAATGATTTCATATGCAGTGACAACAAAACTTATGTTTCTTCTCATTTCCAGGGACCTACAGTTAAAATGATTCAATAGATCCTGGTGGTGCATCCCCATGGCACTTGAGATGTAGAAACCGGAAGAATTTTGTCTGCACTTGCTTTATCATTTTTACATATTTGGTTTCATAAGAAGATGAGACTAAAGAGAAATTCCATTTGCCCTTTATTGAACCTGCAGATAGAAATTCAAGAGCTTGAGGGTTGAATATTCCCTTGAAAGCCTTTTGAGAAAACCCAACAATGCATATGACATTTAACCTGGACAAGATGAGCACAAATTCCTAGTCTCCTGAAGGGCGGTAGTACGAGCACTTGAGATATTCTGGGCCGTATGTGTCTTGGATAAGCATAGTATTTGTAAACTGTGGCGTAGCCAGCAACTGCATATCGGTGCGCACCTTCGCTGGTTGTGTATTTCTCAAATCTGAAAGATATGCACCAAGCACTCATTATTAACCATGGATAGCCTTAAAATCACAAAATATTTTCATAAGAATCGATTGAGGTTTGAAAATTTTTGTTTTATTTATTAATTGTTTTTATTACCTTTTTATGAAAGTAGAGAGTTTTCAGTTACTTTAAACTCAATTGAAAATGTAATATAACTAGACACATGTCGAAGTTTTATTAATTTTCAACACTAAACCCCTCCACTTCTACAAAAAATGAAGCCAATAAATTTTTCTTTAATGTGAAAATATGTAAGCACATTACGATTACTAAAAATATAAAGTTTTCAGGCACATTTACAATTTTAATGTGCTACTCAGCACAGAAGATAGCATTCGTGATCTTGGTGTTGAACTCGGCTCTAAACTTCATCTTAATAGTCACATTGAGAACATTGTAAACAAAGCAAATAAAATGTTAGGATTTATATTACGTACATCAAAAAAAATTTAAACAACCAGAATCCTATGTATTATTGCACAATTCTTTCGTAAAATCTAAACTAGAATATTTTATGGAATCCTTTTTAAGTAAAATACTTTGACGACATAGAAATGATTCAGAAATGTTTTTTAAATCATTACAGTATAGAATCCGTGAACAACCTTTAGAATACACACATTTATTGTAAAGACATTATACCTATTAGATATGGCTGTACTGTGTAAATTATGTAAAATGACTTTGATTGTCCTCAATTATTTGAACAAATTAACTTCCATGTACCGTCGAGACTCTCCCGTCAATAATTACTCTTTGAGCCTATAACGGCCAGATCCCATGCAGGTCTTAGAGCACCACTTGACAGATTATGATAAACGTATAATAAAATGAACCCAGAGGCGAATGGTTTAAAAATATTTACTTATTCTTCTAGTCTTTTTAAAATACAGGACCCTGAAATCGATTCTCTTCAACTTTAATCCTACTCCACTGTCACTTTGCCTGTCATTATTTTATTTTTATTTATGTAAAATATTACTGTTAATTGTAAACACTCAATCACTCATGATCTCATATTGTTAGAAAAATTTACTTAATTGTTTTATTAGCATTAGATATGAAATAAATCTTTCTATATGTGAAGACTTTTAAGGATGCAAGACTAACCTAGATTATATCAGTCGCCCGGAAGCAAAATGCGCCATCTCCAAAAACAACCAAAATCTAATTTTAAATGCAAAAAATCTCACCATACATTCAATATTCAGAAACCAAAAAAAGTGAATTGCAATGTACGCCAAATCCTATAGAAAATGCCTCACAAAGTTAGTGTTTAGTTGCAAACTTCGCTACCTCCCTGCTGTCTCTCATTGCAATATCCACCATCTCCAAATCGACCAATCAGAGGCCAGCAAACTCGAACTGTTAGTATAACGTCACATCAATCGAACGAATTTTGCGGTGCTAAAATAGCTTCATTAGTGTGTTTTAGTGTGAATTATGGAGAAAATCATTGAAAAGGTTGTAAATAAGCATGCCAGAAAACGCCCGAAGTATCCTGTAATGTGGAAAAGGCGATAAAGACCAAAAATGTTTAGTAGTAAATCACGTTACTTTTGTAGGCAGTATCATATTTAATGAGGTGACCACGAGATTGTAAGAAAGTGGGTAGGTCTTAGACAAGGGGGCAGTAACTACTTAAAGTATTGTTGAAGCACCTACTTTCGTTGACCGTAATTTGCTTTAAAAATTGTTTTTTTTTTTAAAAAGTTTAATTGATTGATAAAGCCTCGACTAGTGAAAAGTCATTTTTTCTATAGGCGATTTTAAGTATGATAGTTCAAAAACGTAACACAAATAAAAACAAATATTATTATTAACTATTTCGTTATCTTTAGGTACTCACAAATGTTTTAGCCATAATAATGAAACTTTTAAAATTGAATCTCATTGTGTGACATATTTGAATTTCACACAACAGTTTTCAAATATAAAACAAAAATAAAACAAGATAATTTCATATTAAAATATTGAGCTACAACGAAATCGAAAAGGCGATGAGATCACAGGACAAGAACTACGAACAAAAATTTATGCAATAATTTTATATCGTATACACATTTTAATGAATACCAATAAAAAATCTGTAAGAAATAGAGGTTTAATTATTTAACTGTCTAATGTTTACAGGGTGCAACAATGATTGTCACCCTACAACTCGAACATCAGAATTTGACAGATCTAACAAAATTCCCAAGTTTAGTTGCAAATATCGTTAACTCAGACGTATTTAAGATATTTTACCCTTTTTATGAGGTATATGTGGAACATATTAATAATTCACCCTTATTGAATACATAAAACAGTCAACTTAAAAAAAAATCTCCTCTAAAATAAAAAATCATAAAACTCAAAATTGTCTCGTGAGGATTAAGCGCATTTTGCATCTATACGACTCATATGTATCTTAGGATTTCTTTTTACCTCTTGTAACCGTTGTTTTTCCTTGATTAAATAAATATGGGAATAATTCAATTATTTGAATGTTTCAGTCCTTCCATTAGTTTTAATATTTGTTTTTGTTGTTGGTTTTGGTATTAATTAAACTACAATCTATAAATGAAATGTTAGGTTCACAATCAAGCTGAAATCGACTTTTGTTAAATGAATAAAAACAATTGTTTTGCGTAGTAAATTTTTATTTCACCAGGTACACAAAGGTAAGCTATACGTTAAACAAAACGGGCCTGCAGTTGGTGGTAAGCTAATGCTTGGTGGTTCGGCAGCTAAAAAGGGTGATACCTACACGAGCTCCGGTTTCGGATAGAACACACCAGGGAGGTACGCCTAATTAATTATCGATCAATCCATACTTACACAACAAAAAATGTCCATTGATCATCATCGACATCTATAAATGAGGCGGCATCCACATACCAGAGAAGAAATGTCTGAAGTCTCTCGTGGAATTGCATGAAACCCTGTGTTTGGATGTCACAGAAATAAACCTCAAATGTCCGTTCTCTCTTTGGTGGTTTGTCTGCAATATTTTTTTAAATTTTACTTATATGCCAAAATTGAAAAGTATTAATAATAATAATGATTAGAGTAGTAAAGTAGTAAAAGTGAGGGCCATGCTATATTCAAATAGAGCTACTCCGTTTAATGCTTTTTTAACCACCATCGCTCCTGACTCAAGCATGAGCTAATTTAGCGAGATTTACAAATGGCCTGTAAGTACAGCTTACGTGAATTGTCAAGTAACCAATTTGCACGTGGTGGGAGGTAGTTTTTACGTATTCTAATCAAGTTGTTTTTAGGAAATATTGGTGAAATTCACATTGCCGATTGGGAATCTGTTGTGATATAAGTATTCCATTAACTGTTCAATAACTGTTAACATTAACCAATATTTACGATTCAATTAAATTTAAGTAAATACACCCAAATTTTATATTTAGTCTTTCACAAAATTCCAAAATATTTATTTGAAGGTTATAAAACCACAAAATATTAAATATCATATATCAATATCAAATTATAATATAAGCGATTAAAAAACAAATACCCTTTTCCCATACTTACTGTACAATATTTTTATTGCGGTTGATAGCTAGAGGTATTATGGGGATAACGGGTTCGCACAGAAAAAACATTTAAAAAATACGGTTCAATATTTTATGAATTAGGTATACACAATTGTGACTAAACTAGAAAAAATAAATTTGTAAAAAAAAAATAGTCTTAGAGCTGTGCTGTAGCTTTAGAGACAACTACTGGTCTATCCCTTACAAAAAAAAAATAAACTTACTGCTTTCTGTAGTAAAGGTGCGTTTTAGGTTTCCGTATGGCATAAAAGATTCATCAGCTGAAAGTGACTTTGCAAACTCATCAATGCTGGTCATATAATTGGGGGCCAGCACCTTGGACAGCTTGCCAACAACATCGTCGGGCGTGATACCTGGGTAGGCCTTTGACTTTGGGTCAACCTGAAAATTGTTCATTCAAGTGAGTTTGGAGAGGAAGTGTTTTATAATAATTATCAAATTAAACTAAATTTTTGATAATATTAAACACTCTATTTGACTGAAATACAAATGGCATAACAATCTCCACCATCTAACCCAGAGAGGTTGTGTCATTGTTAACATATCAAGAAATTATTATTTTCTTACTTATCTATAACCAATTATGATGGATATGGTTGTAATGAGGATTACATTTCAATACATTTTTTGCTACAAGTTCCATTCAAATGTTTATATTATTTCATGTTCCATGTTTCATCTGTTTCCTTTTATTAATACATTGAAATAGCCAACTATGCTTAACTCTTTTTCACACATAATACATGAATTAAAAAATAATCACGAGAATAAAGCGATATCACGGGACAAATGCATTAAAATAATAAAATACCTTGTAGTCGTAAGCGATGGCTAAATATGTCTGAAGAGATGCCGCACTATAATAAAGCCGTATTTGAAGATTTGTGTAACCGAATATGTTCTCGTTTTCGCCAAACACTTGATGAGACATCTCCGGCCAGAAAGATACTTCATCATCCTCAATATCGTCAACGTTTCTAACTGAAAATGAACGAGTGAAATGAGAATAATGGAAATGTAAAGTAAAACGATCGAGCAGTCGTTTGTATACCTAGTTTTAACTCCAATACTTCGTTGGCATCAAGTACTAAATGACTCAAAGAATCCGTCATTTTTATTAACTGTTGGGAGTATTCATACGATGAAAGATAGATGAAATTAATAACATCGAACGCCACCAACCCGCCTCACCTCGCTAACATAAACTCACTGTCAAAAACGCAAAAATTACCGCCAAAATAAAGCAGCCTAACCAAATTTTAAATATTTAAAAAACAATCGACCATTTGAGCAGTAAAAGTTGAAAGTAAAAGGGTGTAATGATAATAAACAAGTCAAAAAAATCTTCCAAAATACGTAAATATCAAAAATAATTAAAACGTATCTTTCTAAACAAGATGTAATGTAACAAATTAACCATCTACACCGGAAGACGGAAAATGACGGACGGACGGATGGTTCTGCTCGTTCGGACTTCGGGTCAGTTCGAGTTAGTTCGGATAAATCGGATTGGATAACAAAAAAAAAAAAAGAAAGTACACCTCCTTTTTCTTCATAACACTTTTTTTTAATATTGTCTATGAAAATATTGATATGGCAACAACACATCCAAAGTGTTATTTTTTGTTACCTATTACAAAATAGTTTTTCGTAATATGTATTTAAGACGCAATGGCGTAAAGGCCGTAATTGTATCGCTGAGGCTGTAGTAAAATCATAGGATGGGACCCTCTTTAAATGTAAAGAAGCTCACCCAAGGTTGTAGTTTCTTTTCAATAAGTCTCTAGGTAAAGTACGTACAAAACGCTATTTTAATATTGTGTGCATTTTTTGATGATTTTTCTAGTAAATTCTTATTTAAAAGGCGTATGTACTAGATTGACATAACAATTTTATTTATTCAAAATTATAATTGTTAAAATTTCCTTTTTCGGGCTTTATGTTTAGCAAATGTCTAAATAACATCGTCATGTTTAAATTTCGAGTTTGACTTTAAAAATTATATTAAATTTTATAAAAATAAACGTTAAGATCCTCCCGTGCTCGCGGCCCTCTTGGGTCGGGGGCCACATCTGACTGAGGGCCCGTGCCCGCTATGCCATCCTATTGTTACGTCACTGGACTAAGATGATTCCATTAAAGTTGGCTAGATTTGGGCAAAAATAAACAAGAATCCTATGACACTCTGTAGCTATCATATAATATCAACTGCTTCTTTACATTATTTAGTAGTAGTAAAATATTTAACCAGAACCCGATTAACGGAATTTTCTCCCCCAGTCTACTCGCGCCTGTAGTACTTTACAATAACATGTCATTCTTTCAATTCATCATAAATTTTAACACTATTTTAGTTTTTTTTTGTAAATTTTGACGCGCAGCTAATAATGTAAAAACCCTCCTCCACTATTTATTGAATTTGTGATTTATTTATAACATTAACGTAAAAATAATTATTTTTTGCTGGTGGCGTTAAAAGAATCGACCTACCTAGTTAAAGTATACGGGTGGGTTTTTATTATTAAAAAATCGGATGTTTAAATAAACAAAAGAAAGGTAAGCTTCATTTCAGATGTTATTATTGCATTGTTAGATAAGTTACATAGTAAAGATATGATTAAAAATAATATTTTGTTTTAATAATAATATATTAACTTAGTAATAATAATAATAACTTCTTAGGTACCTGTCAATGTATCAGTGTAGTGTTATGCTGTATGTTCGTTTTAGTTTAAAAATAATTACATGCGTTTAAGTTTTAAAAAAAAATCTTAAAATTCTAAACTTGAAACGAATATCACTTATTGTCGATTAGATATCTTTTGCAATAAAAAAAAATCGACTGGCAGCAAATGACAAGTTTGTCATGGTTGATAGGATGATTTCATGGTCTTGATCGCTGTCTTACGTCTACCAAATTAAAATGATCTGTGAAGCATGTGCAAGTAAATGAAATGATAATTTACATTTTTTTCTATGTACATAAAATTATAAACGTATTAAATAGTATTTTGGTATTTTCTTCTTTTCGTTGGGTGTATTTATGAGTTATAAAAATTGGTTCATAAAACATTAATCAACCATTGCTATTCTTTTTACATGTTGTTTTATATAGTATGTTCGGGGATTTATAAATTTGATTTTCTTATTAGGTCAATAAAAAGCTTTAGTTTTAACTCATATTGACCGTATACATAAATTATAACTAGTATAAGATTATTCGTGGTTGATTTACCAATTATTGACTTAAAATTAGTAATAGGCGAAGCCATCGATAATTAATTATTTGGCAAAGTTTTTGTCTCCCATCGCTGAAAAACATGACACTATGGAAATATGGATGTATGTGACGTCATTATGGCCTGGTTGGGTTAAGTTTGTCGAAGAAATTTCTGTTAAAAAATCTTTCATTGCATATGTTTTGCGTTGTAAATTTCACTTTAACAATTCTAAACGAGGCCATCACGAGTATACGACTACCGGAAACCCAAAATATTTGACATCTGAAGTTGCATTCAGGAGAAAATGAGTCGCCATGAAGGTAGGTGTAATGATAATCAAAAAATGTGAGATGGGCTCCCTTCAAACAGAGAACAGTGTTTAATTTTTTTTATTACTGTTGCTGTCACGATTGGCGTTTGCATATTTTTGATAGCAGCTATTTATTTAATGCGTATTTTTGAACGTGATAGCCGTAAGGGAAATTTTCTTTATAATTTTGTTTTCTAATATAATTAGGAGATATGTCATTTTGGTCAGGAGTCAGCTGCGATTCGTGCCTGAAAAGCAACTTCAGGGGACGCCGTTACAAATGTCTGATTTGCTATGATTACGATCTCTGTGCTGCTTGCTATGAATCAGGAGCTACAACATCTCAGCATATTACAGACCATCCAATGCAGTGCATCCTAACAAGATCTGACTTTGGTAAGCAATCACTTTCATTATCAGCATTCTTTGTGTGATCGTTTTCTACGGTAACTTTTGCAATTTTTCACTTTATTTTACGTTACATTCACTTAATTGTTTTCATGTAATGATTTCTATGTATATGTATTTGACATTTTATTGTTGTTAACTTTTAGTCAACGTTTTAATATTAATATTTAATAGATGAAGAGTGATAAATGTCCTTTTTGTGTCTTTTTCACTTGTTTATTGTTAAATTATCAGTGTTTATTTCAAGTTTAAATTAAAAATATGTCTAGTAATAATCATTATGAACTCAATGATGCAAAATTTGATAAGAAAAAAATAACCTAATTAGGTTATTTCACTCACAATGAAATATAGGTTCTTGAGTTTAAACTTCACAATACTTTATTATAACAATAATTTACAGAGTGATTATTTTCGTGCATTCAAATGTGAATGCACGTAAATATTGTTTAGCTATAGGGGTTTCGGTCATTTGTATACTGAGTTTTTTTTTTAATTTGTACTCAAAAAAGGTGCAAAATATTTGAGCCGTGTTTTTAAACACAAACATGAGATTAAGGCTATTTATTCATTAGGATTTCTTATCCCAGTGCTAAATTATTAATAATTAATCGATATTTAAGAACATCCCAGAAACATGTTAAAATCGATAGATTTTAGTGATCAGGGAAAATGCATACAGACACAGTATAAATTCCTGTTTTGTTTTGTGAAATTGAGTGATATTGTTATTCTTGAGGTTGTTAATCCGATTACATCAATAAAACAATTTAGAAGTTATACTATATGTGTTTAAAAGTTATGAGCTTGAAACTTCAAACTTAATCATTATTAAAAGTTCAATTATTATAAAATTGTTATTTTATGTATGAATTTCTTGAATCTAGGCAAATCGCTAGTAACTGAGAATGAGATGTGAGCATATCAGCTAAATAGCTGCTTGCTCAACAAACAATAATAATAATAATAATACATTTCCCTGCATAAAATAATCACACATCCATCCTCGGGGGGAGGGAACTCAATGCACACATTTTATATCTCTTTATTCAGTTCTATCAAACTTCCTCTCAACCTGTTCGCCACTACCTGGTTATTTAAGCTGTTTTTCTTACAAACCCAACTAAACGAAAGCAGAAAGGACATTTCAAACATTTTTTTGTGCGCGAATGTAGAAATTACGTTTGTCAGGATATGTCACACAGCTTTGTTTTTTTACTGCTAACTAAAAGCATGTAGGAACTGTGTTCGAGGGTTGATCAAAAAATAAATGTTTCGAAGAGGGCCGTGATGACGTTGAAGATGATGAGAGACATGGGCGGCCATGAGTATTGACTACTGATGACATTATCCACAAAAACAAAAAAATTGAGCTTTCCAATCGCCGAATAACTATTAGAGAGGTTGTAAGGAAGTTGGTGTCTCATACGGATCTTGTGAACCTATTATCACCAGCATTTTTAGCCATGTGTAGAGTGATCACCAAATTCGGGCCAAAATTTTTAAATCTTCAACAAAACCAGTATCACAAAGACATGGCCCAGTAAATGTTTGATGAAGTCGTTGGCGACCAAAAGTTAAAGTTTTCATCACTGTTTTCTTCGATTCTAATTCACCACGAATTCGTACCACCAGGTTGCACGGTCAACATGGAACATTACCTAGAAGTTTTACACCGTTTGCGTGAGGCCATCTGCAAAAAAGACCAGAATAATGTGGAGAAACAACTCATTCCAATTATACCATGCCCAAAGCTCACACCTTGCGGCTTGTTTGCGATTTTTTGTCAAAAAACCAGACCGCATTGACTCCTCATTCACCGTATTCGCCGGACTTGGTCCCATGCAAGTTTGTCTATTCCCAATGTGAAGAGAACTATGAAATGATAAAAATGAATCGGTGGACGAACGATAACTAACGGGTGTTTTTTAGAGGCGTGGTTTTCAAGAAGAGATAAAACGCATATAATTTGATAATTTGGCTAAGAATTTAGTTTTATTATAAAGATAAGGGTTTGCCATTATGTTTTAAAAATGATTTCGGGTAAGTGGCCGCCGCGACTGACTCGAACAAAATCCAGCGCAATCTTCAACCACTTTTTGCAGCAAGTTGGGCCGTATGTCAGCAATAACGCGCCGAATATTCTCTTCCAAGGCGTTAATCGTGTCCGGCTTATCTGCGTAGACAAGCGACTTCACATAAATAACCCCACAAAAAATAGTCCAGCAGTGTTAAATCGCACGATCTTGGAGGCCACGCCACAGGCCCACAACGCGAGATAATGCGCTCACCAAAAGTTTCCTTCAATAAATTGATTGGATCGTTGGCTGTATGGCATGTAGCGCCGTCTTGTTGGAACCAAAGGTCGCCCACACAACATCCTCCAATTCAGGCACGAAAAAGTCATTAATCATTGCTCTATAGCGTTCCCCATTGACTGTAACATTATGGCCGGCATCATTTTTGAAGAAATATGGACCAATGATTCCCTCTGCCCATAGAGCACACCAAACAGTGACTTTTTGAGGATGTAACGGTGTCTCAACAATGGTTTGTGGATTGTTATCACTCCAAATACGACAATTTTGCTTATTAACGTACCTATTCAACCAAAAGTGAGCTTCATCGCTGAACAAAATTTTCTTGTGAAAATCGGGATCTGTGGCCATCTCATTTTGGGCCCATTCACTTAACCTGCGACGCGCTTGATGGTTGTTCGGCTTCAATTCTTGCACGAGTTGGATTTTGTAAGCCCGCAAACCAAGACCCTTCCGCAAAATCTTCCATAAAGTGGATAGGCACAGCTCCAATTGTTGCGAGCGATGGCAGATGGACTCATTCGGGTCTTCCTCGATACTCTGCTCCACAGCAGCAATAGCGTCTTCGGTGTGCACTGTGCGACGTCTCTGAAGATGCGCATTATCCACAAGAGTAAACGTGATGCGAAACCGATTCATGATATCTCGAATTACCGACTCTGCTGGGCGATTATGTCGACCGAATATTGGACGCAGCGCGCGATACGTTGTGCGAACCGAACCATTATTTTGGTAATAAATTTGCACTATTTGCAAATGTTGTTCAGGAGTAAGTCTATTCATTATGAAATGGCAAACCAAACTGAGCATAAATCATGTGACAGCTGTCAAAAACACCAACTACGAAAAAAGTAGTGCCAGATTGAAAACCACGCCTCTAAAAAAAACACCCCTTTATAACAATGAGTGCGTTCCAGATATGCTTGGAAGATTGGAAAAGACGCTAGCAGAAGTGTATTACTTATATCCGACTGTGATTGCTTTGAAGAGGATTAAATTATATTAAAGAAGAAATATTTTATTTTTTAATTATACACAATTTCCATTTATTTTTTGATCAGTGCTCGCAGTAACAATCTAAGAATAGATTCATATTTATTTATAGCAGGTAATAACAATTATATGTTACAAGCAGCATTTTCCATAACCTTCTATTCGTAAGCTCTTATTGATTGTAAAAGTTCAAGCTAGGATCTAATGATATTAAGGTGGTTCGAGTACTTGCTGATTGTGATGATTTGGCCATCCATACTCTTTGATAATGTGTCATTAAAAAATATGCCTTCAGGCCAAGAACCTACTTTGAATATATGTCTAAAAAAAAGAGATTAGCCTGTAAAGTAAATATTATAAAAATATTATTCCGAAATCCGTTATCCTAAATAAAAAACCAGTATAAGATACATAGTTAATGTATTTATACGCTCTGAAGCAGAAACATATTCAATACACCAATTTCAATTTTTCTATTTGTATTATAATTTTTTTTGCTCGTAAGAATTTTATTAAATATATCATGTCCTAAAGTGCATTTATTACAAAATAGTGTTTATTTAGGTTAATTATATGAGTTTCTAGATCTATATTGAGAGAAGTCGGAAAGGAGACAGCGGCCTTTTTTATACAACTTATACGCATAGCAGGATTTAGAGACTCCTCTTGTACTTGATAAAAATAAGTTTTTCAAATAGTCCTCAATTATATTTATGTCAAAAGTATTTTTGATTTCAGCTTGCTTAATCTTTGAAAGCTATTCTTTTGATATTCACTTGATATTTTTTTTGTGTTTTTTTCAAATGTCACTCTGTGTGCGGAAAAATGACACCCATAAGTTTACAGCGTTTTTGTAATGCGCGATGTTTAAATATCATCAAATGTGTGATTAGAATTTTATGTTGTCTCACCTTGTTTGATGGAAAGTTTGCTGCCAGACATTTTTGGCTGCTATCCAAACTCCTTGGCAATGCTCGTTGGGTATGCAGTAACCACAAAAATCATTCGGCTTCAATTACTTTGAATACCAATAATCCTTACTTATTTTTTAAATTATGTTGTGCAAATAATCCCTTTACATAGAGCATAGTCATGAAGCAAGTGCACAGAGTAGAGATTTATTTTAGGTAACATTCAAAATGTTTTTAGGTTCCAACATTTACAATAGCCTTACGATTTATATTAAGAGTTATATAAGTAATTTAAAGATACTGTGAAAAAAACCTGCTAATTAAAAGGGAGACAAGGGTCGGCTAAATGCATGAAAAATAAGTACAGTAAACAAATATTACGTTAAATTCTGCGATAAATATGTAAACAGACATATATTTGTTATGTAATTAATTTATTATGTATATTTTTTAATAGTAACATATACAGGATGTGATTCACTGATGTCCTTTTAGCTATATCGGCCAGTAAACCGGTCTCATGAAAAAAAAAAATAACAATTTAAAAAAAATCTTACTAAAATAATTATATTATTAAAAAACTTTGTTTTTCTTCAAAGGGCTTCGCGAACCGCACGAACTCGAGGTCATTGCCCGACCTCGCTCCATGCGTTCAACCACCTTCTCAAACATTAAAACAATTTCTTTGAAATTTCGAATTAGTTTTTCTCGTAATTGGGATAATTAAATTTTTGATAATTCTATAACTGCATGCAACTGTACAGAATTCTATCAAAAAGGCTCCTTTTATGATGACATATTCAAATCAATTAAAAAATATTTGGTTAATTGTACAAGGTACAGATGAATATAATATACACAGGGAGGTAGGAAAGTTCTGGGCATTCTGGGACTCTGAGCACGCTACTGCATGCTTTAATGTGTGGAAAACATTTTCCGAATCGACAATGCACCCATTGAGAAATTCATTCGCAGTCACCAGTCGTTGGCGCTTATTTTAGAACAATGCATTTTAAGCACCCAACGGCAACTGACCTTATTCATGCCTAATTTTTCATGTGGGATTTTCAATAAGCTTTGACATGTTTACGATCTCGGTCAACTGTTTCCTAATCAACCGATTATTCTCCGAGATGTATTCAACTTTTTCGACAATGTCATCTTTAGTCGCCTCTGCTGGATTTCTACTGCAACGGTCGTATTCACTAACTCTACCAAACTTGAATTGGCGTACTCAGAATTTCACATTAGAAAATGAACGAGCATTGGTCCCGTAAACAGCCCACAAGCTGTTATTGAATTCGTTTGGTGCAATACCTTCTTTTCTCAAGAATTTAATCACCGTATGATCCTCCAATATATAATTTTTTAAAGAAAATCTTGACTCTCTTCTTTCAATCTTACATATTTTTTTTTTGCAGTTAATGATTTTACGGCTTTGGTGACATTTCATCCGGAAGATTCCTAATAAATATCTCCTCTACCTCCACCCGTAAACCAATAACTTTACCATTAAATATCAGCACTTTGTGTAAATATTTAATGGCTCCATACAATAGGAATTTTCTGTTCTGTACCAAGCAGCTATACCCAACCTGTGGCTTGCTTAAGGCATACATATTGTGGCCCGTTGCCCATTTTGACGATTCATCATCTTCAGCCACATAGAATAACATAATTTATATCCACACCCGCTTTAAAAGAATGGTCAATATTGTTAATCAATACATTGATTCTGAAAACAGCAGCTATCTAAAAGGAATGATTAGTTTTGAAAATATTGCCAAAATATTAGAAAAAGATCAATTCGGTAAAAGTTAATATTAAATAAATCACAAATTCAGTAAATAAGGGTTGTTTCATTATTAGCTATGTCAAAATAACTAAAATGGCGTTAAAATTTATGATAAATTGAAAGAATGCCATGGTGCCATTGTATATTTTTTTTATTTTAATATACTCTGACCTAAAAAATAAAACCCACTGTTCCTTCTATGGCCATACAAAACACACATCTAATGGACTGAAAGTGCCGCAGGCACATGTGGAGATAGGAAATGATGCAACCCATAGCAAGTTGTTTACACAGGCTCGTGTGTCTAGGGGAAAGAAGCCGTTAATGACGCCTATAGGGCCTAGCTGTAAGACTTCAGGTTCTAGATAAATAATTTACCACTACTAAAAATGTATAGAAGCAGTTGATATTATATGATAACTACAGAGTGGTATAGCGAATAAATAATAAAGCGAATAAAGAATGATTTACCTATTCATAATATATATTTTCAGATCTATACTATAGCGGTGAGGCCCTGGGCCTGGAGCAACCTCAAGCTTACACGTGTCCATTCTGCAACCGAATGGGTTTCACTGACACATCTCTTCAGGAGCATGTCACTGCTGAACATTCGGAAACACAGCTCGAGGTACCACTTTATTATTATTATTATTATTCGCTGAGCAAGCAGCTATTTAACTGATATGCTCACATCTCATTCTCAGTTACTAGCGATTTGCCTAGATTCAAGAAATATTTATTAAGGCGGTTCTTGAACTGGTTTACACTTATAACTTCCACCACTTCTTGTGGTAGCGGATTCCAATGATCCACAACTCTATTGGAGATAAAGTTCTTCCTAGGATTAGTGGTGACCTTTGTTATATGTTGTTTTTTGTTAAAATAAATTAAGACAAAAAGTTACATCAAGTCTTTCTATAATAGTCGTCATCAATGAAGTTATGATCTCGATATTGGCATATCAGCTCTAGCTGTTCACCCATTAACCAATAAGAATAATAATAAATATAAAAGAAAATATATCAGTAAGTATAATTGTAACTAGAGCTTTCAAATGTTTTTTCAGTGGCCGCTCTTGGTCCGAGCTCCATAGAAAATTGGACAATTTTCATTTTACATCCATTACGACAGTTTACCACAATGATGATTCTAGAAAAACTGTACCTATTATAATATGCACCATTTTAAACAGCTTAGGGAATACTCTAATATATGGTGCCACTCTAAATTCTACCACTTTCATAAAATATGTGTAAACATCGTGATTAGATAAAAAAAAACATTAAGAAATAAAATAAAAAATTGTGGTATTTACCTCATTAGGTTTTATCCCCGTCTCCCCCCGCCAATACCAACAAACATAAGTCTTTATCGAATGATATTTTTCAAATTGGGAAATTATTCATAATTTTGTTTATAAATAAAAAAAAGTGCCCTATTCGATAGATGGGGCATTTTTATTTTTGACCTTTCAATTTATTACCCTATTAAAAAGGCACATAGAAAGATCCATTGGATTATCTGTACAAGGTACATTGTAAATTTCAGCTTTCTAATTTGACAATGTCTGTCGTAACTCTTAGATTACGAGCCTTTTATTGTATTATTCAGTAGATTTGCTTTTTTAATTCCCATGTCTGATACATTTTTCAATAAATATACACCTTTTTAATCCTGCCAAAATTATAAAAATAATTTTTGTGTTTAGGTGGTGTGTCCCGTTTGCGCTTCAATGCCTGGAGGGGAACCCAACCTGGTCACTGATGATTTTGCTGGCCATCTTGCCCTCGAGCATAGATCCGGACCTAGGGATCTCATCTCTTTTTTGATATCCTTTTTTTTGTTTATTTTATTATACCTTTAATTAAATGAAACAAGTTACATATTATTTGATAGGAAAGCGCGCACCCAGTAAAATTTTTCTATTGGCATGATAATGTGCTGCTAATTCTCCAAGATCTCTGCTATTTTATTATAGCTATTACCCCGGTATGTGATTATTATGGCAGTTCAAGTCTTGCAAAATATTGTTTTTTTTTTAACTTTAATCGTTAGATACATTATATTGATAGATTAAAAAGATCATTGTTGTAGAATTACTACCCCACATACATTTTTTCAGCCAACAATTGCACTTTTAGTGTAATTTTTTTAAAAACTAATAAAAGGTAACTATAAAGTCCACCAAAAAATATTTGTTTTTCAGATCAATTTATAATAAAAGATTCACTATTATTTTATAAAAAAGATTTTATACTATTTATGTCATCACAGTATTTTTATGGAAACATGTAACAGGGTATATCCGAATAGACATAAATTCTGCTCATTTAAAAACACTGATAAGCCCCATATAATAGCAGTTTTGGAGTCGTGATAGCTCATTCTAAGCATTCACAACACGGTTCAAAAGAAAATGCTTCCATAGGATAATGACAATCTTTTTCGTCACATCCTGGTTGTATAGAGCTGCTATGGAAAATTCATTCTTCTCCAATAATCAATTAGGCGGGGTCTTAACCGCCTACCAATTATGGGCATCACCATCAACTCTATGGGGAGGGGGTAATGCTGTGAGAGGTAAACCAGGGTCTTTCACTTCAAAGCGAACACTGTCATTCCTTGCCTATGTGGTACTTGGAACGTCTATGAGGTGACACTGCAAATGTTCTAGGGTGACACTTGAACTTTATAGGTCTTTATACTACATAAATAAGAGTCCTTTATGTATACCCATATACTATATTCGTTGCGCTGATGCAAGAAATGTTTTACGTGGAAATAAAGTACATTCCAAAGTTTATCAACACATTAGAGAATGTTTATATGATGCCTGAACACACGCACGTATTGTCTTTACAGCATTATTTTGCCAAAAATTGAAAATTCATTATGATTATTTTGATGTATTTTCCAAACTTTAAAATCATTCGCTTGTTTCTTTCACTAGATTCTTTTCTTTTATATAGATTCCAAATTTGCCTAGTATCAAGAAACTGTTATAATATCAGTGACCCATATATTTATCAAAATTATATTTATTTATAATAATAATGATGATAATAATAATATTGGCTTTATTTACTCTCTATCATTAAATTACGTGCGTTTCGTGACAATATTAAATGCAGATTTAGTCAATTTTTGCGAATGACCATGCAATTTCGAGTTTTGATTATACTTAAATACAATTTTAACGTCAACGCAATTTGTAGTGGTCATTAAGAATTGAATTTTGAAAGATCCTATGAGATCTCCACGTTCTCTTCTTCTTTTAAGTGTGGACAGTTTTAAGCGATCCTCGTACTCCAAATCATTCAAGACCCGTGGGATTTTTTGAGCAGTTAATTTAATGTTACTAATAAATGAATACGCAAGAAAATTTTGATCCTTAATATTATTGTTGTATACGATGAGCCAAGTGCAATCCGACACGGAGGCGTGCGGCGCATTCCTCATGGCAGTGTGGGCCGCGGAGTCTCCAGAGCAAGACGTTCCAACATGCACTTCAGGTATTTTTTAAATACTAGACACTAGTCGCCTCTTATTTTAATAGTGCCATACTCGTCGGTGTCATACTAAAACCACCCATGTGCCAAAATTGGTATTTTGATTTAAATATACAGTCATATTTGAATTAAACATATTGTGCCAAAATCACCAATGTGATATTTTTAGTTGGAAATGGTTACAGACTAGCCGCAGTTGCGGGCAGTTAAAAAGATTAAAATCTTTATGTCTGCCCGAACAAGGTATAGCCATCGTTTATTAAAATTTTACTAATTTACATTTGTTATTTACAATTACAATTACATTATTATACATTACATTATACAATTACATTTACAATAATATTATTTATTCTAAAACTTAATACTGCTGCTGGCGATTACCAGCGGGCGTAGGACCAGAACCATAGAACTCGGTTTCCCCTAAAAGGGAAGAGTGATGGTGCAAACAAAAGTGGTGCTGTTTCTCGGGGCGAAGAAGACACGTACACACGCGAACTTGATAGTTTCATATACTCTCCATAGCTGTATATGTAGGTATTTATAAGTTTGTACACAACTAGTTTATTCAAAATTAAAATAAATATATTTTGTACATTTTTCACAACAGATACATTAGCTCGACCATGTAACAATAATCTCATATTTTATAACCCGCTGTATTCGACACCTTGGAATTAGTTCAAATTCAAAGTTTTTATTAAATAAAATAAAGTATCGGCAACATAATGTTCAGTTATTAATATTTAACATTTCTGGTATCTAAAACTATGTGTCTGACTCTCACTCTTACACCTGGAAGTGGTGAAAAGTCTATATCTAAATTATTTCTGATTGTATCAGACATGATTTTCAGGTTTATGTGCTTTTGTGGGAGTCTATATGCATACAACAATTATTATTTGTTAAAGTTCCTAATATTTGTAGTTTTCGAGTTGAGTCATGCAGATGGACAGGCTGCCAGAAAGAATGTACAATTTATATATAGGTATTTAGATAAAAATTTAATAGAACAAAATTTATAATTATTTTATTTTTAATAGACGACCACCTTGATCTCAACTTTCTTTATAAAATACGGATATTTATGATTATGATGCTTATTACTGCACTGATATAACTTTAAACAAATATTCTAGCTCATCCGGCGGCCTCAACTCGCTATCGCCTTCATCACGAGATGCTGTTGTGGATCCCATAGCCGAGCTCCTTTCTCAGCTGTCAGGTGTGCGTCGTTCGCAAGCAGCAGCCGTGGCAGCAGCAGGCGCAGGCGGAGGGGCAGGGAGTGGCACAGCTGCCAGCGCTCAGCCAGCTGCACCTAGTCAACTGCAGCAGTTGCAAATGCAGTTGCAGCTCGAGCGGCAGCAGGTTACGGTACAATCAACATCTTAAGTTTAAACTTCATTATGCATATTACATAAATGATTAATAGGTTGTTATAGTATGTAACCATCATAGACACTTCATATTGGTTGTTAGTAACCATATATAATATGTAACTATGCTGATACAAATTTTACTTTAAATCGGTTTTACATTTTATGTAAATGTCTTATCCAATCAATTTTACTATTAGTAATTTTAAGAATGTAATTTTTACCACTTTATAGGTCAGGGGTGCTCAAACTTGAACTGCTGGCGATCTACCTCAATATTTTTAGACTACTTACGATCGACTCTGAGAGACTGCAAGTGTGTGTGATGCAGGGTTGTCGTACATACACGATACACCCTACCTACCTAGGTAGGGCGTACCGTAGCATATATTTTTGAGCACCGTTTGAGCACCCCTGTTATAGGTAATAATTTGAAATAAATTTACAACTCCTTTTCTATTTTAGGCGGCCCGTCAACAACTGGAAAGGCTTCCGCGCAGGCAAGCAGCCGCTCTAGCTGTGGCGGCAGCCGGCCAGGGAGGACCGGCGAGGGATGCTCATCACCCGCATAGAGCTAATAGGGATGCGGCTCCCTCAGCGCCACAGGACAGGAGGCTACTAGCGGACTGCACTGCAAGGGAGGCACCGTCAGTGCAGGAAAGAGAAGCCTCAGCTATGGCTCGAGCTGAGAGGGGAGCCCTACTGAGGGGACTGCTTCTAGCTTCACTGGCTCCCCCCCCTCCACCCCTACCAGCACCTCCTCCGGCTGCAGCACCACCATTGCCGCGCCGCGCAGCACCCCCAGCTCCTGCTACACCACCCCTCGCTGCTCCTGCTCCGCGTGCTGATCCACGTCCCCTCAAGGTGCCACCGCAGCAGAAACTTCGGGCCAAGGGTGACCAAGCACGTACTGGGCCCCATTTGCCCGATGCCAGGTAGGGACCGCGTGCTTCAACACACAGCTAGCGCTCTCGCCCCACTGAGCGGAATGAATACCTTTAGATTCGACTCCGTTTGTACATATTTAACCGTGCAACACTCCGGGGATAAACATTGCAACATGGCAATTAAGAGTGGAGGCTCTTGGAGAATTGCTCTTTTCATGGGTAGAACTTTTTTGCCATTGGTCGGTTTTCATATACCTTTTCCCCTCCCCCCATAGCCACATAGAAATAAAACGAAGACTGTCAAAGGGCTCATATTGTGATACGGGCTGTTCAAACCCATTGACATTTATTATGCGGGATATTTATTCTACCAATGAAATACTGCTAGTATTTTTGTGTATTTTTATCCGTCGTGGTTACTATTAAAATAGGTTTTTTTTTTAGAATACGCCATTCACATAGCTCTATTGGAATTGCTGGTAGTGTGATGATGATTACTTTGTTCGACAGGTACAAGTATAAGTCATCTACCCATGAGACCATCAAAAGCAACCGCAGTGTAGGAAGGTTTCGTTTGAACCGCAATATAATATTTTGTATAAGTAATATGTTTTTGAAACTAAAGTAGTTTCAGTAAATTTTATGTATAATTTGTCACTCATGGTGAATTTGATTGCTGGCAACCTTAGCATATTAATGGATTCAATGGAAATAATGGGGCAGCATATTAGTGCTTAATATTTAGCAGGGTAGTGAATTTCAGTCAAGGATACTTTTAATGGATTGCTAGATTAGATAAAATTATTTTGTTTATTTATTGTTTTGTAATTTGGATTGTATTTAATACTAAGTTAACACCGAATTGGGATTCACTTATGTATATGCAGGTGAGATTGAAATATGTAAAATAACATACAAAAGTACAGGATTGTTGAAATCAGCACTGTGATTAATATCAACCTTTATCCAATGATTGTTTTGTGCGCTTACTGTGGCAACTTGTACACGGCCAGAATGAAATGAAGTGAAACAAATACATGGCAGGTCGCACTTACTTTGACCGCCACAACTGTTCGACCTTTTATGATTTAATACACACATGCGAGTTTAGAAGACGGAATGATAACTACGGTTTTATTAGTGATGGGGGCAGAAAACAAGAGTAAATTAAAACCATCTAAACCAGGGGTGCTAATATCTATATATGCTACGGTACGCCCTACCTAGGTAGGTAGGGTGTATTGTGTATGTACGACAACCCTGCATCACACACACTTGCAGTCTCTCAGAGTCGATCGTAAGTAGTCTAAAAATATTGAGGTAGATCGCCAGCAGTTCAAGTTTGAGCACCCCTGATCTGAACTAACTTAATGTGACTTGCACAGAGTTTCTGTGCAAATGCCTCAAAGTCCCCCCGCGATCTCTCGTCGTCCGATTACACTTATCTAATCCTACCCAAGAACAGTTATTAGCAACATTGAGGTTAAATAACGGCATTCCTTATGAAAAAAAAACCTGAAAAAAATAATACCTTTATATATTATTTATATGACTGTGAAAAATGTTTCTCCTAATCATGTTCTTCGCTTTATTAGCTGCTTATCTGTCATTAAATCTGGTTGAATGATAAAATTATGTAAGTTAAATTATTCCAACTTTTTTGAATATTCACAACCACTGAAAAAATATGTTATACAGGATGTCCCAAGACCGTTCCTGAAGACTTAGGGGGGGGGGTTGTGTTACCTATTATGAATAAGAAATGATTTTTAACAGACTTCAATTCGGTCACAGCGCGAATTCTGATGCCGCGCTGATCAAAAATAGCCTTGATACCGTTACGGCGTACGGTGACAGCTGAGCACTCACAAAGAAGACATTATTATATGATCCTTTCACTATTTTCATGTAAAGTTTATTTTTTCGGTAACAGATGAATTTTGAAATAATTTCTTAACAAATACCACTAAAAATCGCAGGACCAATTAGCTGATTTTTTTATCGGGTTTGGTCTTGGGACCACGGTGTACTGTTAATGGAGAAATTTATTTCTTTAATAGTTTTAGTGGTACGTATCTATAATTGTCTACAATAAGTATGTTACTATATTTATATAGATTTATTTCTAAGGGATGTGCACCGAATCTATTAAATGGTAATTATTTTAGACACTTAATGGTTAACTACTAGTACATTCTAGTGATTTACCAGCTTATAAGTGGTAACTAGTTGAAATACTATTTTAAGAGCGATCCTTATAAAATTGCCTCTGTACAGTATGCTCCCAGAAGTATGTAAATGACCCCAAGCCGAGCTTTGACAATTTGTAAATGATTTTAAGCTCGCTCTAAGCTAACACTCATTAGAAATTATAACATACTGTACCAACGAAATTCCTCTGGCACTATTCTATCACAGCAGAGGTGAATGTGAAATATGTATTACCTTATGACTGAAACCATGCTCAAAATATATATGTCTGTATAGGAGTTTGTCGTAAACGCCAAATTTACTGGTCTAACAGGATCTCTTATAAATCTTTTTTAGCTCCACATATCTAAAAGCGAAACTCTGACTTCAATTAGCCTTATTATGCTTAAATTTAATTTTGCTAAAATTGAGTAAACAACCTCACAGGGCTGTTATTTAGAAAAATGGCATTGATGAGGGAAAACTGTGAGTGCTTGGTGGTGGACAATCAGAAATGAGTCTGAGGCAATCAGACAGCGGTAGAACCGTGTATCTTCTTCACAATCCAACAAGACAGATCTGGTTTGGGTTTATTGGCTATAGTTTATAATGATAGACACAAGCTGCATCAGTAGTGCTGTTATTTTACCGTTGACACTATTTATTTTGTAGTATCTATAGCTACCCTGGATCAGCAGTGGGGAATGGAAACTGGAAAAATAGTTTGTATTTGCTGGTTTTGGCAGGTGGTTTTTTCCAATTTTGATATCTTTTTGTATAGGATTTTAGGATTAACCATCCTTATGTGTAAGCGTCGGGGGAGTCCAAATGGTTTTAGGTCATCTTTCGTACTACTGTAATTTTTTCCTACTGTTTATTATAATACCTATATAATTATTATTTTACTAATATATATTCAGATTATTAATATAAGCGGCCAATGTCCATGTTAGTTAATGCAGCTGCTGTTGCTTCATAGGAGTATTTATTAATCAAAGTTAAGAACACTATGTATGATTCATTAAGAAAGAATCAATAGAAAACCACAATATCTTACATACTAGCTATGATTTCCCTTGCTGTCATGTCGGTGGAGATCTGGCTTCATTTTAATGCCTGCCTATCTACCTTGAGATGAAGGGATAAATATCCCTTAGTTATTTTTATGTAACACTTATATTTTTCTTATTTGAAATACAATAATGTAAAAAAAAAAGTTAATACGGTATGTTTTTTTTAATCCTGAAGTATTGCTGTTTCACTCCACAATGACTTGTTTATGATTGATTGATGAACAGTATAAATTTGGTGAAAGTAAGTGCGACATTCGGGTCTATTTCCATATAAATACTTCATTGTCAAAAGGATGGCAGTCTAACGAAACGCTAAATAAATAGAAAGCTGATAAAATAATGTTTGAAGTTTTTTTTTTGAAGTTTGCATTAGTTATTATTATTGTGTGATTTAAAATGGCAAATTACTGTCACTCTAATCATTGAGTGATCGTCGTTAACCTTTGCTTTATTTGTTTGTATCTGAAACTGAATATTATACATATACACATATACATTATACTGAACACATATTCTAGAAAACCAGTACCCAGTTTAAAAATAAGTTATTTCCTTTAATGTTTATTTCTTCTGCTTTTTGAAGTTAGTAAATTGTTGTTTTATTTAAGATGATTTTGATCTGCAAAAAATATTAGATTTCTTTCACGAATAATACTTTTTTGTAAGAAAAATTGGACTTTGAAATATAGGACAATATTAAAGATAAATGTTATGGGTCAATAATCATTGACACATTAATGACCTCGGAATACACTTTAAACCTTTTAACCCCCAATGCCGAAATGCACATTAACTCCATCTTCATTATATGATACTTTAAGACTGCAGCCAAGGACCTCGCAATCCTTGTCCTACATTGCCTTTTTCGATTGCACCCTATGCTTTGAAAAGAAACCGTCAACACCCTTATTGTTAGTCAGTTCCTGCAGCTTTTTTGAATGGTTTTGCTACACAAAACACCACTGACATTAATTGTTAAATGCTATGCCATGATACATTATGATGGTCACATCCTTCATCCTACTATTTCAGCACACTTGATTCTCTGCATTCACTGGGCAAAAAAGTTTCTTCAATGTGCACTGGGTTTATTACAATCACAAGTTATCCGGAAAAACTTACATAGTACACGATAATAGGTTGTAAAATTTCTGTGAGTTCTCCAAACTTGATCGTTAGATTTTGTTTTATTTTGACTACTCAGTAGATTAATATGCTAATTTCTAGAAACCCATAATCACACGGGTGATGATGCAAAAAGAAGTATACAAACTTGAAAATTGACTTCTGTTTACTTGCAAAAAATTTTTTTTGAGTAGATTAGGTCTATCTTTCACTCACACAGATACATGTTCCGAAAAAGGTTTTTGTGAACCCTGACCCGCACAGATTCACAAGTCTTCCAAAATAAAAATGGGTTTTATTTATTTATAAAAATCCTGCATATTGAGGGTTAAAAGGTTAAAATTGTCTTAATTTCTATTTTACTATTTATTGTAAATCAGCTTAATCAAAAGCTTAAAAAATACCTGTTATTTACTAAAATGAGCATTAAATTCAGTTACAGGCGGAGTTGATATTGCTGATAAGTGGGTGTCCGGTGCCACATTGGTAGGCACTGTAAATTGTACTAGTATTTCCATTAACACTTGACTCATTGTATAAAAAGTCGAAAAAGATAATATAAATATTATGTTTGTGAAGTAATATAAAATGGTTTTATAATTTAGAATTTGAGAATATTAACTAACACATTAAAATGCTTTGTTTCCTCACTGCGTTTTGTAACACAGTAGATTACCACATTCAGATGAAATAATTTAAGACATTGTACTGTGCAAAAAAAATATAAAAATAATAAAATACATTATTTCTATATTACATAGAATATAAAAATAACCCGTCTTAAATTTGTATCGGATTGTTTGATACTTACATAGTATAAACTGTTTGAAATTATATAATGTGCTTTTTGTGTTTCAAACTCCCTCAATATTCTGGTAGCAAATAAATTTAGTTGTTTTAAATGGATGTTCTTTCATTTGTACCAAAAATTAGTGGAATCACAAACTGCCTATTAGCTAATATCACCTATAACAATATATTTATAAGAAGGCGTTTATTATAATGCTTCTGGTATGTCTTATTGGTGCGTTTAAAACGATATAAAGAGAGGACATAAACCAAAAACGAAGGTGAAAACGAATGAATCAAGTTATTTGGGTAAAAATTTAAAATATTCAGCAAAAACTGTTACAACCTTAGCAGAACACTGACATCTGTCAAAGAATATTTGACCAAATAATGAGTTTTCACACTTTTTGATGTAAAGTTAATGCAAGATGAGCATTGCATTAGATTACTCTGGAACAAAAATGAGCACCAAATTTTCTAGTAGTTAGGGCTGGTTTTGGAAAACCCAAGCAGTGTTGAGATCTATTTCTCAAGATAGGACTTGATTCATAACTTCATTTAAGAACAATCCAAACGTCATGTCAGTTTTTTGTATTAAAAAAAAATAATTTGTAATTTTTATATTTCGCATAAATTGAAAATTGACCTATATTATTATACCCTCTAGGCCCTATATTTTAGGCCCTACTCAACTAGGCCAAATGCGTCCTAGGGTCAGAGGAGATGGTGGTAATGAAGCATTAAAAATGGTATGACTGTGTGTGGATCCGAAGTCAATGCGGCCAATAGTCCAACGCCTTAACCACTAGACTACCACAATCTCAATTCAATTGTATTATAGAAGATTCACATTGTTGTAATAAAAAATGTTTTAAAATCATTTTATCAATATTTACTTCATGAATACACTCATAGCTAGAGTACTCGCGTCATGAACTGAGTTTTTGGGCCATAAATCACTTTTATGTCTATCTCGTTCGTCGCTGATGTGATGTAACAATATGCGTTCGAATGATAAAGGCACATATCGATAAGGTGATACAATAATATCTAATTTTTAGCTATGTATGCTATAAGACTATTAGTTTTCCTTAGATTACAATATATATTTATATCATTGTTACAATCAATGAGGAGTTGGGGTGCTGATCAGGACACAGAATAAGTAATAGACACACATATTACATTATGTAATGATCGCTTTCTGTATTTATCACTAATTGTAATGTTCATCTTTCCAGTAGAAAAATTAAGAAAATAAAATTATTCAATTTCGATAACGATGGTTGTAATAGTTTACCCAATTACCTTCTTCGGATGAAATTACTCTTTATTACTTTCTCATATTGCTTTGTGTTGATACGTCGGAAGTACGTAGTTCATTTAAGAATTACTAAGTATATGGTACACCATGTTACGCATTAAGAAATAAACTTTAATTGAGTACTTATCTTTCATAATAATCTTTCAGTGACTGATAAACTGAAAAGTTCGAGTACTTTTGTTGACCACCGACCACGCGGCTGCATGCTTCACATCCTTTTGTTGCGTGACTCCACAGGCCACGGTAGCAAGCTATCGATAATTGCACATTCCTAGCGCTAAAATGATTTATGACCCAAACACTCAGTTCGTAACGGGCCTATTATTATATTAAACCCTAACTTAAATATAAAACCATAATTTTAAACTACATAAAGTCGGAAGTTAAGATATAATTTTAGCAGGGGCTATCCACTATTTCTCTCTCACACAATTAAAGGACATGAATAGTATAAAATTTATTTTTAGTTCATCTAATAGGATGATTACTCACAAAAAATATAATATCGACTGCTTCTGTACATTGCTTAGTACTTTTAATACTTTAAGTGATTAAAAATGTTACAATTTGGATACAGAAATTCGTAAGCACCTACTAATGTGAAAACCGGTATACATATCGTATTCTGTGATGTGCTACAATGATCAGTTCATAGAAATGATAATTTAGGGGTCATCCACTCATCATCATCAGGAATGATACTTGAACAAGGTTAATGTCTATACGGAATACTTGGGTTCTATAGTAGGATGGCAACGGGTAAAATTAGGTCAGAATTGCTCTCTCTTCCCGTTTCGGAGATATTGGCAATTCTCGTCAAGAGTGCGTTAAAAAAATTAAATAAAGCAATAAATATAATTTAAAAAAAAATACTTCACTTTTTTCATAAAAAGTAAAAACTCAAATATCCCCATAAAAAAATGAAAATTGTATTAGGCATAAGGGAGCTGAATTTAACGCTTATGACCTATCACCCTTCAAAAGGAATAGGTCGAATTACCAATAAACCTGTAATATACTTAGATAAAATGGAAGGAAACAATTACTCAGCTGCACAATATATCGTCAATAATTTTCTAGGGGATAGTAGCTCCCGACATGCATCTGTAGTGAAAAGAAGCTAATAGATATTAATTCTTAAAATAAATCATTATCGGGTGAACATAAAAGCCTAGGCATTTACAATTAACCGTTTAAACAACTGCGTTAATCAGTGTAAGCCGTTTAACTGTAGTTGGTGTTTGAAAAGAGCCGATCTCCACGCAGGAGTTTGGCTTCGTCAAACAGCGCGCGGCCTTGGTGTCAGTTGTCAAGCATCGCAGCACCTGGCCATTCATATCTACCTACTCATTAACATTTTATCTCATTTCATAAGACGAGGGTTTTATGTTTTTAGACTGCTTAATTTAGAGGCCGAAGGTGTCAGCGTTTCATTAAACGAGAGGGTTATTTTTTTATGGGTTTAGCCATTTAACGAAAAGCGTGCGGGCTGCCGAGTGTCAAATGTTGTTTAATTAAACGTCTTGTTTGTTAGTTTTTAGCTTGTTTTTAACTTTACGATAATATGAACCCTTCAATATACCGTAAAACAGTTCTTTTTTCAGACTGAGAAGTATTTGAATATTCAATGATCCAAATAATGTTTTGTTGATTTATTTCAAACAAGATGTATTTTTATTTTTAACATGTCGTCGGGTAGCAATCGGAATAGGGAGTTTACAAGCAAACTATGGATTTACTTTGACAGGGTAAGTGGTCCTTATAAAACTGCTTCTTGCAATGTTTGCAAACGCAATGTATCTTACAAATCGACTATATCAAATCTAAAAGAACATCTAACGTCCTGTGACCGTACGAAACCTCTACTGAAATTTAATTGTAAAAAAGAATATTGACTATATTAAGTTTAATTATTTCACTAACCGGTTAATTGAAATTAAAATTAACCTCAACGTCCGTTTTTTCTTAGGCAGTTAAACGCACAGGCTTAATACCTATACACTTAAAGGCCTGATGCTAATGAAATAGAGTCCAAGTGAGTAACATATACTCATACATTAACTGTCATTTTTGCCCATCCTGACAGCTCTTATTAGAGGTCCGGCTTACAATACAAACAATACAATATTAGAGGTAAAGCTTACAATACAAAAAAAAAAGAAACTGGGGATTTATACACATTCCTATCAATTTATAAGCTTTTAAAAAGGCACGCGACAGAGAGAGTAAATATGCTCGACTTGCTTCAGTGTAAGAACTACATACGTCTTTATTAATTTAATGCTAATGTGGATACGGTCCTTTGGACTTTTGGTTGACAATATAACTGTTGGTTTGCAACTCCTTTTCAGCTCGGGGATGGGGTGTCGCTTCAAAGTCTTTATAAATTCTAACGCAGTGTTATCGGTTCTAACGCATAATTCCCATGAATAGTCATTGTATCGCACAACCGTGAGTCATCTCTAAAAGTGATGATGAAATCGCTATTGCAAATTGCATTTAGGCGGCGTATTTATTATTGATTTTAAAGGGTTTCATGCTTTAGGAAAATAAAAAGAATAGTGAATTAGTTGTTTTTAACAAGAATGATTTTATTATTAGTTGGGGGGCATATAATATAGGTTTGACATAGTTTTATTTGAATGTTTTAAATGATTAAATAATATTAAAAAAATAATGGATGAAGCCCACATGTAAAATGGCTTCCCTTCATATTGTATGAAAATCTGAAATAATATTAAAAGCATAATAAACAAACCTGAAAATTTTAGCACAAACTTAAACTATTTTTTATAACCTAACGAGAGCAAAGATTTCTCTCACATTCATTAAAAGACAGGATGAATATTTAAAAATTGTGATAACAATACAATACAAATGTAATGCTTATTCCACTATTTTTCAAATGAAAAAAACATTAGTAAACTCCTGGTCAGCTCAATTTTTTCTTTCACAGTGACTTTAATAGTAAACTGTTTGTTTATATATTATGTTCCGCGGGCTTTTACACTGACTATTTATTGGGCCACGGCACCAAACTTAGCTTTGCGTTTTTGAATTCTGTCTTTCAATTCCAAATCAGTCAAAACTTTCGAAACTGATGCACCGAACCGTTCTGCTCTCTTCTTTAATTTGTCCAAATCTTCTTTGCTCTCTTGCGGAAGCCTAAAAGTAGTTGATCCTGAAGTGGGGGCAGTGCCATTTCCGAATCGCAGCTTTCGCGCTTCTTTCCTAGCGTCATCGGTCAGCGGCAGCCCGAAACGTTTCGCCCTCATTTCCAAAAGGGAATCAGAATCGACTGTGATCTTCATTCGTTTAGGTGCATCTTCGCTTTTCGTCTGACTCTCAGCGTTCGCTAGCTCTAGCGTCGCTACTACAGGGACCACAGCCGATGTTGACCTGTTCAACACAATTTTCTTAACAGATGTTGATGCGATTCCAATCTTATTATCTAGGCTCGTCAGTTTTGTGGGAGATTCGGGCGACAGCAAACGATCCTCAACCGCTTTATCTAGATCGGCGCTTAGCGAAGGAGGCTTCCTCTTCACAGCGAGCACTTTTGGCGCAATTTGTACGTCCGGCGTCTGGGAGGCCGCTAAGTGGACGTCCGAACCCTCCGATTCCAGATGGTACTCGGATAGATCATGATCTTTTTCAACCTCGTCGTCCAATTCTCCATCAGAATCCAATTCATCAGATAGGTTATCCTCGTCCTTCGATGATGCGGATTGCAACCGCGCAATCAATTCACTCTTGCTTCCTGCTGCGCTCAAATTGCGCGCCTTTAGTTCGCGCCGTAAAACTTTTATGTCGCTGAACCCTGTATCAGTCATTTTGATCTTATAAAATGTGGAGGTAGACGAACAAAATAAAAAATACTATTTACCAAGTCAATCAATTTGCAATTTTTGTCGGCGTTCCTAAACTTCCGATCGTCCGTTCGCTGTTGGTCGCTGTCAAGTCAATGTCAATTTGATTTGACTTCTTTTATGACAATTCCTCTTGTTTTTTATTTGGCATTTATTATTTTGGCCAGTAACAAGCAATAATAATTAGAGAAATTAAATGTAGAAGTATAATTATTTATTTATTCATTTTTGTTTTTAAATATTTCTTAGATAATAAATAACATAACCATACCTAACTGGACATTGCCTGTACTAAGGTAGGCTAATTTTAATAGCTATTTAATAGATTGATTAAATGCAATTGCGCTGACTTTTTTGAAAATATACATAAAATAAAACCTATGGAAACCGGCAAATCGCCAGAAAAGATAAATGTCACAATCTTTGACAATATTGAAAAATTTTAAACAATTTTTTAATTTTTTGATAAAGTGCCGGATAGCATAATATTTATAAATTACTAAAGAGGTCCTGTACTTGAGAGCGCAGGATGTCGGTTTAAACCCAGCGCTGAGTTTTATAAAAATGCATTTTTAACTCTCACATGTCAAAAATATACACCTTATTTATCAGAGAATATGATATATACAATAAATTGAGAAATAGAAAAGTAAAATTAATATTAATTGTAATAATAGTGTTTCGAATCCCCAAGGATCATACGCCCCGTAGTTATAAGTAGATAGATTTAGAATAACAAATATATACTCCTAATAATTACTTTTATTTTTTTATTATTAAAAGGTGTGCAGCTTTACAGCCGATAAACCTATATCTTTGATTGTTATGCTCTTGTGAATAAGTACTTATCTAAACAGGTTTTGAACTGATTAACTGAATTGGAGGTAACACTAGTAGGCAGTCCATTCCACAAATCAACCACTCGGTTGGACAAAAAACCTTTTTAGGTTAAATTTGAAGACACTTTTGGAATGTTACCTCACATAACCACCCCACGCCCTCCAAGTATGGACTACATACGTGTTGACAGTTTTCCAATATAGGCCGTACATAAGATTTGTAGATTCTGAGAAACATTTCAGAAGTTATGTAGTGGAACTTTTTCTTGATTAGACAAAAAAAAAACAATACCATTTTTGTGATTTTGAGGGTGCGTTCTTCTCATTTCAAGTCATTGCAGATAATTATACCAAAGTCTCTCTGGTAGTTTGATGATTCAAGTTGTACTTCGACAAGATTGGGCATGGGGTTGTTCTTGCCAATGTGTATCACTCCATATTTTTTTACATTCAGTTGAGAAGCCATGTTTTCGACTATTTCTCGATTTTTTTGTAAATCTTCTGATAATTTAGTAATAAAATAATATATTTAGTTTAAATAATAAATTATATTATTTTTACTCACGAGACATGTATTTTCTTGAAAACTAGAGACACGCCTTGAATAATTTAAATTTAGGGGAGGAATATTACCACACCTAACTTTCTAATTAGGGCCTTATTTATATAAATTTAACATATTTCTATAAATATATTTTCCTTTGTTTTTTCTTTATTTTAATGTCATTTCTGAATTATGCCTTAACATATGAATATATTATTATTATTAGTATTTCATTTTGTACGACATGTAAACTTCAAATATTTTTTATTTGACGTTTTATTCTTATTTCTTGTCTGTTTCAATCTTTTTAATTTCTTTTGGTTCATTAGGTACTAAATTGATCTTTACATTTTATGTGAGTATAATAATTGTTACTTGATACTGGCCATAGTCATTTATAATGAAGGCCGTCAAATTGAAAGAACTAACTAACAAAGAAAGACATTAGACAAACATCAAAAATATTCGCTTCACCGTGGCTTCGCGCACTTTCATAATTTCATAATAAAATAAAAATATATAAATAAATAGAAATAATATAATCGGAGGAAATATTTTTTACGAATTTTGTAAAATTTGTATGTTAGAAATGTCTACGCGTAGCACCAAGTGTAATTTTTCTATCGGCGAACGGGTATTGTGCTATGAACCTGATCCTACAAAAGCTAAGGTTTTGTACGATTCAAAGGTCAGTTAATTTATTATTGCTCTAATAGTAGCTAATTGTTGAACTTTCAAATTCATCGAAGCTTTGTTTTCGTATTGGTAAACCTTTACTTTTAAATTACCTTTTGAATGAGAGTACCTACCCCTAACACCGGTATTATGAACCTATATGTAATTCTACTTCAAGTTTCTAACCTAAAACCTTGTTATTTTTTAATAAAATTCTGCACTCAAACAAGTTTCAGGTCTACCGGTAAAGACGTGATTTTAAGAGTGTGGGTTCCCATATAAGTATTCAGAAAAAGCCCTGCGTTTGAACCGCTGTTTACAGTCCTTCCCCCTCCCGAAGACCACCAATCGCCCTATGATCTTAGGAACATTCGACCTACATAGAATCAGAGCAAAATTTCCGAAAATATTTCAGAAATTTCTGAAGTGGCAAGGGGGGGTGGGGGTGTAGTTTAAATTTCCACTTATAAACGAAATTTTGACAAAAAAGTAAGGATGCAGAATGCTGTTTCAGTAGAATTATTTTTTTTATACTCATATTCGCTCTTGCTATTTGCTTTTTTTTTTCGTTTATTTTCTTTTTTTATATAATGAGTTCTAGGTGAACCTACCTTTCAATTCAATTGTTAAATAGTGATTTAATGTAATTGGCCAAATTAATAACTATAAATTAATAACTTTAAATTATAAATTAAGCTACGCTGTATGTTTCCCTAAAGTAAGCATATTAAATAAATAAATGGCTTGATAACATTTTGTGACGGTACTAAATAAAAGTGAAAGGCGATCTTATAAAATGCCATTGCCAAATGCTCGCCTAACCCTAAAAGAAACCTATTAATTTTGTATAACATTCCTGGAACTCTAACATAAAAAAATCTTTGATAGGTCTTAAGGTAAAGTTTGAAAATAAAATTTACCAAATTCAGTTAGAATTTTAACTAATGGCTAAATTATTTGCTTTGTTCATTTAGATTTATAATTTGGAAAGATGTAGAAAACACATGTGAACAGTTATGAAATAGAATTATTTCAACATCCAGGAATTGTAAATCAGAGGTCGCATTCAGGAATGAGAACTTATTTAATCTTATAGAAATCTTCAGATTTACATAGTACACACATATACAGATTTATACTTTTATTTTAATAAAGAGAGAATATCATATTTTCATACATTTAATACAATAGTGGTGGTGTATTTAGTGGTAGGTAAAAAATATAATTGCCATTTTGCAAAATCATAGAGATAATTATTTTATTTATCCAGAAATGATAAAAAATATATATTTAAAACACAGAGAGTAAATCTTAAGTAGATACTATGTGGTTCTTATAAATACTACTTACAAATAGTGTACTTACTTACTAATTAAAACTAATTATAAGCTCCTATCCCCGTCTGTCTGTCCGTCTGTTGCATCTTTCAACTCCGAAGTCCTTCGCAAGTCGTGCGCTCGGGGATCACAAACCGATCTCGCACCATGCTTTCAACCGCGCTCTCGCATTAATAATTTCTATTTGATATTGAAGTCGTTTTTTCATAATTGAGAACATTTTTCCAATATTTTTTGCTGATTAATATTTGAATGTCGATATAGATCAACATTCTAAAACGAGGGCCTAATGGAGTGATAATATTGAAATATAGATTAATATATTATGCAGTCCAGCGATGGTCCCATGATAAAGGACTGATACTTAATGCCTCAAAAACTAAATTAATTCATATCTGTTCAAAACATACTCCCCTTATAAATTTACCATTAAAAAGCCACTCCCTGAACTGTCTACATAACAACATTGCCACGTCTGATTCAGCCAATTGTGATTGTGACCTTATAGAGGTGGTTGATACCTCTAAGTACTTAGGTCTTATGATTGATAGTGCATTCCACTGGCGATCCCATGTTGACCTAGTATGTGGTAAACTGCGTGTATGTTTGCAAAAATTTCACCATCTGAAGCACCATTTAAATTTTATTACTTTGTTAACCGTTTACAAAGCGCTGGTGGAATCCATTATCAGTTATGGCCTGATAGTTTACGGCAGAGGGTTTAAAACCTACCTAAGTAAAATACAATCTCTACAGTTTCGTATACTTAAAACAATTGTACCCAACAAGGTAAAAACGATGTCGGAGGGCTCTTTGAATTCTGCAAGGTGTTCACGGTATTTCAATTGTTTAATTATAAAATATTTATGGAGTATTTCTCACGTGAAGAATTCAAAGAGTCTTTTTCACACAAGTACTCGACAAGGCAATTAGCTTCACAAATACTTCAGAAGAAAGACAAATTAAAGTTGTGCTGGCACGATTATTGAATAAGGTACCCCTAGAAATTAAGAAATTAAAAAAAAATAGTGATGTAAAAAAAGATCTAAAATTATACTTATATTCTTCAACTCATTCTTATTGTTAATGTAATGTTTTTATCAATAGGTTAAGGTATATAATAATAAAAAAAATAAAATAATAATAATACGTAAGTAACATGATGCTAGATATAATGTCTATACTAGTGAGTGAGGTAGACGAGTCGGCAGGCTCTTCCAGAACATGTTCCCTGATTACTTAAAAGATATGAAATAAAGGTCGCGTCAGTGACATTGAATTTGAATTTTGAATTTGAGTTGATGACAAATTAATCAACTTCCTTACAGTAATTTTATATCTAACGGGTGTAGTGTAACCACACACACAAACTGGTTTTTTTGTAGTTTAATTATCAAGTTTATTTTGTGCTATGTTGGTGGATAACTAGAACATGTTTAGAAAGTGCTCTTCATAAATACTTACTGACTTTTTTTTGTGTTCAATCTAGGTATTGGATATTATTGTGAAAGGTAACAGACGAGGCAGAAAGCAAATTGAGTATTTGATACATTTTCACCGATGGAACCATTCCTGGGATAGATGCGTTCCTGAGGAACTGATTCTGAGGGACACCCATGAAAACCGACAGCTTCAGAAGGAGTTAAATGATAAGTCTCAATTACAGCTGTAAGAACCTCTGCCTACTTTAATAATTTAACTACAATTTAATTAAAAATCGACGGTCCCTGCCTTCTTTGGTACAGACGGCGTCTAGTTAAGAAGGCAGGGAACATCAGTGCAGTAGGTGCCGGTCGCTTGTTGGTTACATTAAATAGGCATTGAACTATTACTACTGCTCTGTTTTGGTTTATACAAATAAATAAATAAAGAATAAATATATAGTAAAATTGTGTAATGTATTTCTCAAACACCGTATTTATATGATTTTTTACATTATAATAGACGTTCGCCGTAAGTTTATATTGTATAAAAGTCTGACAGTATTCACATTTGGAAAATTCAAATTCTTTTTAATATTTTAAAGGTTAAAATTTTTTTCAAACAAATTATATAGCCAGAATGTTTAAAGAAAAATTAATGCCGTACAACCAAACGTTTCCTAGGATATTACTTATTTAATATGGAAAAAAATATGTCCAAATTGAGAAAACTTGTTTAGTTTGGTGTGTAGAATAACCCCATAAAAGGATGTGCATGAGAAAAAGATCACCTGTATATAGGCCTTAGGTAGAGTAGGCGGACGCAGCAAATTCCTCACATTGTTATAGAGGTGCTTGTCCCCTACTTTACGCTCTTAGGTTCCGAATATACAATATGGTCAAAGAAATGGGTAGGATTTATACATATAGTAGATTGTCTCATTTTTATCTTAAGTTCAGCCAAAACGTTTTAACACTATGCAACGTCATTAGACTTTTGACATTGATGAAATAGTTGGAGAATTGTTATAATTACAAACCAGGAGTTTATTGATTTAATTGATTTTTAACAGGAAACTGAACAGAAGAAAAGCTGCCTTGAATGCAGCATGCAGTAGCCATTCTGGTCAGCCAAACTTTGATGATGACGACACTTCCAACCCTTTCCCCGGAATGACAGATGGTAAATCAGCCTTATTTTCAGCCACATTTTTAGAAACTACCGTTGGTTCCAACTAAAATCCTTAAAATTTTACAGATGCTATATCTTTGTCTGTCACAAGTTGAATGTTAAAATTTCAAGGTTCTGCAGGCGTATATACCTTTTAATATTCTGGTAACAAGACCGTGATTGCAGTTTTAAACTCTAATAGATATTTTAAATGTTAATATTTCATTTGTTATGTTTGCTTTCACTTAATAAATAAATTCAGTGATTGTGTATGCTTAATATGACTGTCTTTGCTGGTTCATTCATCAGAGCAGAAAAAGAGTTATAAAAAGTGTAGAATATACAATATTAAATTTCTGTGTTTGTCATTCACTTACCATTCAATACTAATGAATATAAAGTAGTTTCACTTGCAATTATCGGTAGGGGGCCATCTCCAGTACATTTTAGCACAACCACCATAATTAATAAATAACAAAGGCTCTAAGCTGCAGAACTCATTAAATGGCTAATGAAAATTAATAATTGTACAAATAAAATAAGAAATTTGGTTTTGTTTTTTTTTAATTTCAAATAACGTTTTTGAAACAATACATTATATCCTTGCCCAAAGCCAGGTCAGCTTTAGGTTTATCGAACTGTGAACAAAATCTGTAAATCCAAAATGTCTGAATTTTAATGTACAGTATCTAAGGTTTTTAAATAAAGCTGGTTAAAAAAGAAACTTTCAGATGATAATATTAAAATATTATTTATGATTTCGTTATAGAACAAAACAAAGAAAGTTTAAAGAAAAAAAAATGTTTTATACCGATTTCACTTATTTTTTTATAGATCCAGATATGGATCCAAGTACAACTGACTCTGATGCAGATGACGAAGCTGGTGCTGATGAATTTCCGGATGATTCTCACATTGGCTCTCCCGATTATCCATCATCAGCACATTTTGAGGCACACATTGAAATACCACCACTCCTCAAGTAAGAAATATACTATATGTACTATATACCTAACTATATGTTTTAACGTAAGCTGCAGTGAAGTGATCTTTTTTGCTATTTAGGAGTAATGTTATTAAATTACAAGTTAATGACCTATCTTATCTTTGATCATGCTAAGATTCCTATAAAAAAAAACTCTAACGGTGGTCTGTGGTATGAGAAATAGGTTAAAAGGCGTACAGTTTACATTTTCCATCAAATATTGGAAGTACTGGTGCCGATGATGACGCTGCGAGGCGAGCGTTGCATTGCTGTCTTCAGTGCAGTGCTTGCTTGGTGCCGCTCAATGACCACTTTCTTTGTTCAGAATTTTGTCTTCTTTCTTTCAAAATCCGAATTTTATCTACAAATCTAACGACACTTAGAAGTCAATTCAGTTTTTTTGCATATTTTTCTATTTTTACGACAAAGAAAATGTTATCTTTCTAATTTTAACTTCTAGAATTTATTATTTATTCTAGAAGTATAGGATACCATAAAAAAAAATATTCAAATGTTGATAGTTTATTGTCGAGACTAATACAATATAAACGCATACTAATCACCGCATGAGCTAAAACCTTTTACTGGTCCGAGTTACATTTAAAAAAGTAATGAAAGTAAAACTCTCAATACTTAGGAATATTAGTGGAAGTGGTGGAAACTATAAGTGTAAAGCAGTTCAAGAACCGCCTTGATAAATTTCTTGAATCTAGGCAAATCGCTAGTAACTGAGAATGAGATATGAGTATATCAGCTAAATACCTGCTTGCTCAGTGAACAATAATAATTATTCAGGGACTGGCTATCGGCAGACTACACACGCGTCCGTCAAGAGAAACGCCTTCATAAACTGCCGGCTGAGCCTTGCGTCTCCGAGATCCTAGAGATGGCGGTACGTGATGCAGCTCGCGCCGAGGCTTCTGCGGCTGTAGCCGCCGCTGGTCGCAAGAGTAACAATGTCAATGCAGGTTATTCACTACGTGGTCCTCGGAAAGCAATGCCTGCACCAAATAATGATGTCATTGTTGATTTGTCTCGCAGGTGGATATTAATAACCTTTTTACATAGAAAGTAAGATATAGATATTTTGATGTGAAATTTATGGATTATGACAAACCGTATGTGACATTTGGTATGTTAACATAATATATATAGGTATTATCAGGAAAGAATTTGACACGGAATTAACCTTGTATACACAATCCGTAAATTTCACTTCAAGATAAATAATGATGACTAATGATTTTAAAATATAGAAATAAAATTAATTACATTTTTTTATTGGCTTTATTGTTAGTGCTCTAGTCTCAAATTATTTATAAAATAAACACATTTTTTTCTAAGGCCTCATCTGTATTAATTGCATTGATTACGTCTTCTCAAAGAAATTAAGATATATTATGATATATCTAGATAGAAAAATCTCCTACAAACAAAATCTTTAATTCTTATTACTATTGCAATTTCTTTATCAATCACTTGCGGTAAAAGTGCCCGAGTTCAGTTCTATTTTGAATAGAGAGGAACAGTATAAGACCAAATTAAGGATTTGTGATACTTAGAAGTAGCAAAAGAGGCACTGAGACTGGAAAACAGTTTAAGGATTATTTATGGTACTAATGTTCACTTCATTGAACAGTTTCACCCGTATTCATAAACACCGCTATGCGGCGGCAGTGCGTATGCGGTTGCACAGCTGAGAAATCGTAATTCATAGACAGCGCATAGCATTCATCGTCGCCAAAAGCCAAGCGAGCATTCGAGGTGTATTCGCGAACGCAGTGCGGCTGTCGTTTGTAGTTTTGTGTCTTTTCGTTTGAAATGTCAAACATATAATTTTAGAATTCGCAACAATAATGGCAGTTACTGTACGATGGTTGTCAGATGACATTATTATTGAATACTGACCTCTGAGGAGTATTTGGAGTATTTCCATCTATGTTTATACAATGTTGTTACAATTCTAAGAATAAAATGAGTAACCTCAAAACCGAAGCAACTCGAAGCACGAGACTCGATGACAGCTGCTCGGTGTGACACGAACGTCGTGCGTATTACACATTTGCGGCTTGAACAATAGCGGGTTGTGAATCTTGTAATGCCATCGCACTGCCAAGGACTCGCTAAGTGGCGTTTATGAATCCGGATATTGATGGCTCTGCATCGCACTGCGTTCGTTCGACGCTTTGCGGTGCGACAGCACACGCAGTGCGTAAGCGGAGTTTATGAATACGGGCCTTTGCCTTTTTGTTATCCAAATGTGGAATGCGGAAGCCAGAGCAGTATTCGAAGTACATTCATGATTATCAGCCCCAGAACTGTGTTGGAAGAATTTTGCCGAAGAGCCCCTCACTTGACCATACTGGTTTCCTGCAGAATATTAGTGCGTAAATGCATTTGAACAGAGAACTGTAGGAAATTGATATGGAAGGCTTTTAGTTTGCAATTTTGTTCTTTGGCAATTGCAATTTTTTAGTATGGAAATTGCACGATTTTATGGATGCGTTACGTTGCAACACGCAGGTCTGACAACTAGGCAAGGTTTGTTTTGTTTTGAGACATGTGCGTTCAACCGCATTCTCAAATATTTAAACGGTTTGATTAAATTTGTTTTTCTCGTAATTAGGAAATTTTTCGCATCATTAATATTTTATTATACTTCACAAATTAGAGGTTTTGTTGCCTATGGTGAATAAAAATTATTATTATACATGCATATATATAATATATTCCCTAATTTGTCAGTTACCTTGAATTAGATAATTAATCATTGTTTTTCGTTAAAAATTTTTCCTATTATTTTATATGATTATCTTTTCGTTGATCTTTCTTAGGCTAAACCTGATTCACGAAGTGGCTGACGGATTAAGGATCTACTTCGATTATATACTCGGAAGTCATTTACTTTATAAGGAAGAAAGCTCACAGTTCTTGAATTGTGACTCCCTGAGAAGGTATGTACATACATTCAATTTTTCATTAATTATCATATATATTTATTGCAAGCGTATTTATTACAGCTGCGTTTGTGCGAAACAGTTTGACGATTAGATAATATTTTCTGGTTTCAGTTATCTCAATGCATAGAGGTTTTCCTCTGGTGCCACTTATTTGTTTATACTCAAAATGCTCAAAGAAGTTGATACTCAAAAAAAAAAATTTTTTTTTTTTATATTATGTTACTAGATATCATATAAAACTATTTATAAGATATATATATTTTTTACCATAAACATAAAATAAAAAAAAATACCCATAGATACTTAAAGGGAATAATAACATTTTTTTAAAATAATTATTATTCAAACAAATATATTATCGCTTTATAAAATATTCTTCTACTATTTTAATTTTTTTTCCACTAAAATTATGTTTAATTTTTAAAATATATAAAATAAATCGAACTTACATTAGAAAAAAAAAATAAAATTATAAAAGTGTAATTTTTTATAAAGTAATAAACAATGGAATATCTTTTCTATTTATTTCAATAAACAATGTCATTTCTAAATGAAATCCGTTAGAAAGATGTTATAATTCATATCTAATCATTTATATTTCAAAAAAAGTGCCTGTGTTTGTTTTGTTAGTAAATAACGTCACAAATGCATAAACAAACAACCGACAGCTGCTGCATTTCAAAATTCATGACATCAGTGACGTACATACCGTTAAAAAAAGTTTTTTTTAATTGTACCTTTAAATTGATTACACCTGCATCTCACTTAATAATTTCCACTTAGAATACAACATTCTGTTTATCATTTTATGTTACATACATTTAAAAAAAGAGGCGGCTGCAGTTGGCTCACCTTAAATACAAAAAACAGACTAAATTAGCAAAACAAAAAAATAAATAAAATAATAATAAAATAGTAGTCTTTGGACATCATTTTCAGTTTCTGTTCTTTGGCCTCTGACTATTTTTAAAACATACCATTATTTCAAAATATTGTTTCAAAATTAAAATGTATTTAGAGTGCTAATGCGAGTGTAATTTAATTTAATTTTAATCTTTACATGTATCTCTGTACTTTAGCGAAAACCTGTCATCAGTTAATTTTACAAACAATTGTATGCACCATTCTTTCTTCTTAAATTATACTGTTGGTTTTCCGAATAAACAATAAATAAATAAATAAATAACGGCTTTTGTAATATGAAAGCCAGTATGTGAAACCCTGAGCAACAATGCTATTTGCATTACCTATTAAATTTTGTTATCGAGAGATGTGAGCCACAAAAGTACACAGAGCGCCACAGAGAAACAATAACAATATATTTTGGCCTGATTCGAAAATCGAAAAGATCGACGAAAATTACGAAACGAGCACGTTAATGGAGTCGTGTATTGTTAGAAACAAGGGTTTGATGTAATAATATAAAAAAAAGTAATCCTGTTTCCGTCCTGTCCATCAGCCAATTCTAAGGCCAATTAGAGACTAATCGGAAGTTCGCCGGTGTACTTTCCATACTAAAATAAAAATATTAGTCACTGTTTTGACTTGTAAAAAATCCATGGCCCTGATTGGTTCATTGGGCATCGGATGGCATAGACGATGGCAGTCGAAGCCATAATTGATTTGGCGGGAGTGTTTAAATGTGACATTTGACGATTATACTGAAAATGATGAACAAAGGTAAAGGTAAGTTACATTTATATTTTCCATCATTTCGCATTTTTTTTCAAAGTAAAGTAAAATACTGGACGTGATATCTAAGAAATCCTGAGACATTGCTTATCCAATCCAATGCTATTTAAGTTTTTGAAGCATTCCAATGGGTAAGTTTTATCATGAACATAGTTTGTTCATACGTAGTTAATAAACTTTCAAATGCATGTAAATATTCTATAAGTGGGTAGATATACTTTTTATTTTGTAGTAACAAAAAAATCCATAAAATATTTAAACAATCCTTTGAGTAAGCATATAATATATTATTGTCCTATTCTTGAATATATATAAATATATTAGTAGTTTTTTATTTTTTTTACATTGATTCTTATTTACTATAGTGCATGTATGATAACATGTAAGTATTATTATTAGTTATTAAAAGTACCGGTTTCTGAATAAATGCATGTCAATATTCTGATGGGTAAGGTATACTTATTGTATGTAGTTTGTTCGTATGTAGCTAAAGAACCATTGTATATTTAAGTAACTCCATGGATAAATAATATTATACATATAGTCTGTTTGAAGTAGCTGAAAACTGTTTCCTTAAATTTGTTGTACGTTTGAATGCATTCTGTTGGGAGGTAAATTTTTTTGTATGTAGTTTGTTCATATGTAGCTAAGAAACCACAGTACCTTTAAGTAACTCCATGGATAAATAATATTATGCATATAGTCTGTTTGAAGTAGCTGAAAACTGTTTCCTTAAATTTGTTGTACGTTTGAATGCATTCTGTTGGGAGGTAATTTTTTTTGTATGTAGTTTGTTCATATGTAGCTAAGGAACCTCCGTACATTTAAGTAACTCCATGGATAAATAATATTATGCACAAAGTCTGTTTGAAGTAGCTGAAAACTGTTTCCTTAAATTTATTGTACGTTTGAATGCATTCTGTTGGGAGGTAAATTTTTTTGTATGTAGTTTGTTCATATGTAGCTAAGGAACCTCTGTACATTTAAGTAACTCCATGGATAAATAATATTATGCACAAAGTCTGTTTGAAGTAGCTGAAAACTGTTTCCTTAAATTTGTTGTACGTTTGAATGCATTCTGTTGGGAGGTAAATTTTTTTGTATGTAGTTTGTTCATATGTAGCTAAGGAACCTCCGTACATTTAAGTAACTCCATGGATAAATAATATTATGCACAAAGTCTGTTTGAAGTAGCTGAAAACTGTTTCCTTAAATTTATTGTACGTTTGAATGCATTCTGTTGGGAGGTAAATTTTTTTGTATGTAGTTTGTTCATATGTAGCTAAGGAACCTCTGTACATTTAAGTAACTCCATGGATAAATAATATTATGCACAAAGTCTGTTTGAAGTAGCTGAAAACTGTTTCCTTAAATTTATTGTACGTTTGAATGCATTCTGTTGGGAGGTAAATTTTTTTGTATGTAGTTTGTTCATATGTAGCTAAGGAACCTCTGTACATTTAAGTAACTCCATGGATAAATAATATTATGCACAAAGTCTGTTTGAAGTAGCTGAAAACTGTTTCCTTAAATTTGTTGTACGTTTGAATGCATTCTGTTGGGAGGTAAATTTTTTTGTATGTAGTTTGTTCATATGTAGCTAAGGAACCTCCGTACATTTAAGTAACTCCATGGATAAATAATATTATGCACAAAGTCTGTTTGAAGTAGCTGAAAACTGTTTCCTTAAATTTATTGTACGTTTGAATGCATTCTGTTGGGAGGTAAATTTTTTTGTATGTAGTTTGTTCATATGTAGCTAAGGAACCTCTGTACATTTAAGTAACTCCATGGATAAATAATATTATGCACAAAGTCTGTTTGAAGTAGCTGAAAACTGTTTCCTTAAATTTGTTGTACGTTTGAATGCATTCTGTTGGGAGGTAAATTTTTTTGTATGTAGTTTGTTCATATGTAGCTAAGGAACCTCCGTACATTTAAGTAACTCCATGGATAAATAATATTATGCACAAAGTCTGTTTGAAGTAGCTGAAAACTGTTTCCTTAAATTTGTTGTACGTTTGAATGCATTCTGTTGGGAGGTAAATTTTTTTGTATGTAGTTTGTTCATATGTAGCTAAGGAACCTCCGTACATTTAAGTAACTCCATGGATAAATAATATTATGCACAAAGTCTGTTTGAAGTAGCTGAAAACTGTTTCCTTAAATTTGTTGTACGTTTGAATGCATTCTGTTGGAAGGTAAATTTTTTTGTATGTAGTTTGTTCATATGTAGCTAAGGAACCTCCGTACATTTAAGTAACTCCATGGATAAATAATATTATGCACATAGTCTGTTTGAAGTAGCTGAAAACTGTTTCCTTAAATTTGTTGTACGTTTGAATGCATATATAGGGTGATGATTTTAGAGGCGTGGTTTTCAAGAAGAGATAAAACCCATATAATTTGATGTTATGGCTAAGAATTTAGTTTTATTATAAAGATAAGGGTTTGCCATTATGTTTTAAAAATGATTTCGGGTAAGTGGCCGCCGCGGCTGACTCGAACAAATTCCAGCCGAGAGGCCCAATTTTCAACCACTTTTTGCAGCAAGTTGGGCCGTATGTCAGCAATAACGCGCCGAATATTCTCTTCCAAGGCGTTAATCGTGTCCGGCTTATCTGCGTAGACAAGCGACTTCACATAACCCCACAAAAAATAGTCCAGCGGTGTTAAATCGCACGATCTTCTAAATTCGCACTATTTGCAATCGTTGTTCAGGAGTAAGTCTATTCATTATGAAATGGCAAACCAAACTGAGCATAAATCAAGTGACAGCTGTCAAAAACACCAACTACGAAAAAACTAGTGCCAGATTGAAAACCACTCTAAAAAAAACACCCTATACTTTTTTGTATGTAGTTTGTTCATATGTAGCTAAGGAACCTCCGTACATTTAAGTAACTCCATGGATAAATAATATTATGCATATAGTCTGTTTGAAGTAGCTGAAAACTGTTTCCTTAAATTTGTTGTACGTTTGAATGCACGTCAATATTCTGATTTAAATGGATGTCTTGAATGGATGAATTGAATGGATGAATTCTGATGGGTAGGAATCATGAAGCTAGTAATTTTGATGGAAGGTTACTCAGAGAGGAGAGGATATATTCATGGATAAAATAAAAGTATTGATCGATTTTATTCGTCCATGGCAACCTGGATATACCACAATGATTTTTTAATGGATCAGGAGTGAACCGGACCACCTTTTTTAAAAATGATACAGATTAAAACCTTTTCTTTTTCGAACCTAGCTATAGACTCAATAAAGGATCAAACTTCGTATAATATTCTACATTTGTATATAATTTATGTCAATTGGTCAGGGTAAAAAATACTTATTTTACCAGAATTTTTTAAATTTATTTATTTTTTTTTAACTTTTCCAAGTAAGTCTTATGTAAAATCTCCATTTTTGATAACTTGGCTGCCGAATTAAGACAATTACAATTTTACTTTATTCCTCCACTTATTCTTTGGAAACGAACTTATTTCATCTTTATCAATCTAAAATTTTATAATTACATTTGACTACATATTACTACGATTATTTCTTCACCTGTACGAGCTACAGCAGCATATTTGCATCTGTGCTGTCTTAGAAGTATCGAAAATTAAAGAAAATGTAGGAATTTCCCAACGCAATAAGACTAGGTAAATAAACTGTATAAAAGTAAGATTATGACAAACAAAAAGTCTTGATTTGATTGTCATCTTGTGATTGCTTGTATCCTTATATTGTGAGGGCATCTTGTTCTTTGTTGGTGTTTTTAGAGGCGACTTTATGTTATGGTGTTTGGCATGCATTAATTCAGGCTTTTCCATCATATCCTAATCACAACTCAACTCATCTGCATAACTTCACTCTAATGGACATTAAATTACAAGCATATGTCATTTCCTACTTCGCAACTTCAATTTTTACACTGAATAGCAGCGGCGAAAGATTATCTCACTCTTTATTGCACTCCCTCAATTTGCCATGAAATTAAGATTACTGTATTGATGATAATATTCTAGGTGTATACCTATTTATAAAGCAGCAGCGGACGCGAATATTAGCTCTAGAAATGTTAATTATGTATTAAAATAACCTATGAAATGTACATTATTCATTTTTATGTTTATGTGACTTGATTGACTAATAAGTCAGTTTTAGCTAACGGTTAATTTTGTTTAATTAACTATGAGAAATTTATTCACTTTTGACTTATAGACAACGTTTTGTATTTGAGAAATAAATAATTAATAGGAAATTGATACTTTGAATACAAAAACGAGTAATGGAACACATAAAATTATCACCCTCACCAACTTCATTCAACTATTAACCTGGTTCCCAAAGTTTTTTTTAATTACCGTTGAAACAAATACTATTTTTAGGTGTTGGGAAGAAAGATGTGCAAAATGTTTAAATACATACATTTTTGTTGGGCAGGAAATGTGCAGCTCATAGTTAAAAAATGCATATGCATGAAACTCATGCTATTCCGGAATGCCAGCAAGCTTAAGAAGACTGAAGCTGCATTCGTTGGATGAAAAACCACGCAAAAAGATTGTAAAATCTGAAATTGAGGATAGACATTAAAACATATCGGAAACATTGCCGACTCACTGGCTCTCACGTAAAAGTCTGCGGATATAAATGATTAAATTTTAAAAGTCACAAAATGTTTTTCAGGACCAACATGGTTCCAAAATGTTAATCGAGAATTAAATTTCATTCCCAATTCCTTAATTTATTATTTATAACAATATTATTTCTTGTGAGTGAATAATTATAGCAATGAATCTTGGTTATTTTTTCCAAAAAATGTCCACAAAACATAAATATTTAACCAAACAAAGTTACTAGAAAATTGAGTAAGTTTTATAGTTTGAGTAAGTATACAAAGTAGATTTTAACCCGATCGGTTGAACATACAAATATGTCAATATTCACTGAGATGGTATTTAACTATCCCATTGGTCTTCCAATTACCCTTATAATGTGATATGACTAGTTTACTGATGATACAAAGTGTATTTGAAAACTTGCGAAAACCAAAAAAGTTTATCCCACTTGTATAATATAAAAAGTTCTTTATAACAATTATAAAACTAGAACATAAAAATATTTGAATCCTAAAATAATTTAAATTTTGTCAAAGGCGCTTGCCCTTTATGTCACTAAAACAATAGAATATAATGTGCGTAAATTTATATATATATAATATATGTTATATACATATATGCAAATTTTGCCAAATGAGTTAATAAAATTACAGTCTCTAAATATTATATTCAATAACATAAGTGTTGGTATTAAACAATAAAGACATATGTATCAACTAGGACCTAGCCTACCCACAATAAACACGTTACTTAGTTATCTACTAACACACTTCTGCCAATTATCTAAATTTTGAAACGTTGTCAAAGTCAAAAGTGAAGTGTAGCCATAATCATTTTAATAACATTCTTAAAAAAATGAATTATTTATTTATAAAATTGATTTGTAATATTAATACAGTTCTGAAATGTAACTATTGTGAAGGCTGATAAGAGTGAAGTTAATAAAGTTATTCTTAAATATATATCATTGAATAGATTTGAGTACATACCTATAATTTTAACCCATAATGTTCCCACAATGATTTTTTGACCTTTCATATTATTATTATTATGCCGAGCGAATTGCAGATATTTGCAAAAATCAAATTCTTACATTAGTGCTGGAAATCTGTCATATTAAAATATTGTTCGTTCGAATAAATCCTATGCAAGCCTACGTGAGCCCAACACAAAACTGTATGAGTAATCCTGATTATATGGTTTTAAGTCACAATTACCAGTACAGTTTGATGATTATTGGAAATAAGATGGTGTGTAAAAATGATGGCCAAAAAAACGTGTGTGAATTTTTGAAAAAAAACTGAATTTCCGGTTATCACATTAGTAGGTGGTTCACATATGAACCATATTTTAGGCCTTAGACTCTATTTCCTAGAAATTTCACTTGGCTAATGCGTTCATTTAGGTAAATGGACTTTATTCTTTGGAATGTAATAAAGATCATCTATCGGCTACAAAAAATCTTTAAATTGTTATTAAACAATTGTACATAATTACTTTACCTATTTTACAAAACAGCAGTGGAACCCCTATAAGAAAAAAAAGTTTATTAAGGTCATAAAGATGACAATCCCCTAAGCTTTAGTTTTCCTTTTAGCAAAGAGACGGACGGCACTATGCATGTTGTGAGGTCAACACGATACGCCCAACTAGTGGACAAAAGATCCATATATTTAATTTTATTAAAAAGCATCTTTACTAATCAAAACAACAATCAGAGCCACATAATAATATCTAAATCGGGCCAATTCATTTATAAGACTCAACCCTATGGGGGCATTTATAAAACATTTTGTTGAGGCATTAGGAATTAGAAATATAAAGTAATGTGTTCTAAGATAGGTAGTTGAAAGATTAGTCATTTATTTATTATGAAATTAGGAAATTTTTGCTAAAGCTAAGCTGAAAGAGCCATGAACAAGCCATAGTTACTATTTTTAGCTTGACGCAGCGCTTTGCATTTTATATGACATTTGGCATAATATTTTTTGACATGATATAAATATGAACGTAAGAAGTTTTATTTTTTCAAACACAACTTAAAGGTAAATTTTCAAGCCTCATTATTAGTTGTTTGTGCTTTTTATAATACTTTATACCCCATAAAATAGTTTTAACACAAAATTTCAGACACTGATCGCTATTATACTGTTCTAAATAAATGTCATTCTGCGATATTGAAATAAAAAAAAATATCTTGACAGACAGACAATTTAAAAATGGTTTATGGTTTAGTTGTGTTTCATGATTGTCGTATTTATAATAATTTGGTAGCTGAAGACATGAAGCATAAGTCTACTTGATAATTTTCAAAAATAATCACCTAAAAATTTCATCATTCTCATGTTTTGTCACATATCTTTATCGCATATTGCTAGTTTTGTTGAATTTTGTCCATCTGTATTCAGTACAGAATGTTAGCAACGCAAAAATAGAGCAATAGTAGTAGAAGGTGGTGGCTTAGTGAAGGTTCCACTGAATTTTTCATTAACACCCGGTGGTCATTAACAAGTGATGTCATTTTTTTCCATTGCTCATGCTTGCGAGTTTCTATATTACTTTCTGCACATTGCTTGCGAATTTTAATATTGTGTTTGTATTTTATAAAGTGTATATTAATGCTCTGATTTTTTTTTATAGGATCGTAGGTGATGACTTTATGTCAATGAAAAGGTAAACTTCTTAGTTTATACATAAATTAATGATTATTATTTTTTAAAAGTTATTAATATTTTTTGCATTAGTAAGATCGCAGCTACCACCATTGAACTAGGTAAGGCCCCTCAATGCACTACGATAGTAATATAATTTTCAGTTGGACTGGGGAGGCACTTGGATTTGAAGGATACACACATACCTGAAGGATTTATGACTTTTAAAATGCGACTAAGATTTCTAAGGATTAACATTCACTCTATTATTCGGTCTACCTTTTTCCATATCCACATAATATGTATAAATATTATGGAAAGGGTTCAAGCATGCTGTGCATTCCCAAACCACATTCTAGATTGTGTATGTGATGTGGTCAATAGGGGAATGATATGACATGGGGAATAATTGTTTTTATATATAAAATAAGATTTAGGTCTTCCATATTCGGTAAGGTTTTTGGCTTTTAATCCGTGAAATAATTAAGTTTTAATAAGAATAAAGTGACAGGTTGTTGCATAGGGCTAAATGTGTTTATAGAACCATAGGTTCATATGGTCTAGTGGTAAGCTCAACCACTAGTCCTTTGAAGGTCTGGGTTCGATTCCTGGTGCGGTAGTATGCTTTGTTTATGTTTAATTTTTCAATCTATTCTTGTAGATATTTAAATAATATATGAAATGGAAAAAAACTATAATAACTATACATTTGTGGAAAAGTATAGGCATATATGGAAAAAAATATAATATTTTGTCTTAACATTTTATACTATTTTTAGCGCTTCATTACCACCATCTCCCCTGACTCTAGCACAGGCACATTTGGCCTTGTTGAGTAGGGCCTAAAAATAATTGTTTATGACCTAGGTCATAGCAATTCTTTTTTATAAAGAAAAAATATGTAAGTAAGTTTTTAACTTCAAAGTTGACAATTTTCGGTAAATGACGTTTTCTACTTTTTTGGGAGGATAAAGTTAATAAAAAAAAAATGTACTATTTTAGCCAAAGAAAAGGCCTTTCTAAAAATGTATAAAACTGTAGTTTTAGTACAAGTGTTTCATGCAGTCATTGAGCAGACAAAGTACTCTTTTCAGGTCAAATGCGCTCACTGAGGTACTACTATACACTTTTAACATTAAAATTACATAAAAAATATCAATTGTAATAATACAATGATGCTGCAAAATAACTATCAATAAATTATCTGCTTAAAAGTGGCACATAGTCACTTGATGCATAACTATCAGAAACATTCTGGGTTGCATCAATATATTATGCGACAATAAAATGCGAATAGATTTTTTATGTATTTTTGAAAATACATAAAGATGAGATTGTGTTTTTTTTTGAGGTGAGGGCTGGGCAGTGACAGATTACGTGTTCCGCAGTCTCCTCCTCCATGTTGCAGCCTCTGCAGATGAGGCTATCGGTGATGCCCAGGGTAGTGAGGTGTCTGTTTAGTCTGCAGTGGCCTGTTATCAATCCAGTTAGGATGCAGAGGTTTGCCCTTGGCAGGCTGAGGCAGTATTTTGTAAGACGAGGGTGCGGCCCTGCCATCGCTGTTCTGGCCTGGCTACATTTTGCACTGTCCCACCTGTCTCTGTGCCTTATCCGGGTTGGATGATTTAGAGCGGATGTTGCATAGTTAGCTGATAATGGTAGGATAGGTTCTGGGCCAAAGAGTTTTTTGTGAACTCCTTGCTAGTTTGTCTGCTTCATTATTGTTCTGGCTGTGGCTTTTACCCATTGGACTGTGACATTGTTTGCGGATGCAATCAGTTCCAGGGCATGGTGGCACTCAAGTATTAACCTCGAGGTCGTCTTTTTGTTTCTAAGTGCATATAACACTGATTGGATTTGGCTGTCACAGTTATTGGAATAATTAATTTAAATAAGAAATAAAATAATTATTTGCTCCACTTTGCTTTTGTGCTGCCGAAATTCCTAATGCATTTGCGCATTTTGCTCGAAACGAAATAATGGATTTGCAAGTCCAGTAAGTTTCATAGTGCACGTGGATAGTAAGTGCATAGTGGATTTGCAAGTTTCTTGAGTCTTATCTGTGGGCACCACCAAAGCCATATAACATTACTCATCTGGTGCCTATTTAGCGATTGCAATATCAGCTGATGATTGTGTTTAGGTTTCAAATGGTAATATTTAGTTAGAGAATTATTGAAGAAGTACTGGAATTATCTCAGCAGTTTTTATGTGACAATGTGACACCTAGTTGCAGTATCCACATCTTAAAAAAAACGAAGTATCTGTTTTTGAAAATTTAGATTGAACAAGAAAACAAAAACGAGTTTTGTTATTAGAGGAAGATATTTCATAATAGCTGTTGTATTTTAATAAAGTATTTCATTTTTATATTTAACGAATTGAAGACAAAAATGTTTATTTTCATGAAGAAGGTGATAGTACATAAAACATGATGGAAAGAACAGATACAAGAACAAGACAACAGCACATACAGATAGAAGACCAAGATATGGGAGAGAAGTCGGGGCAGGAAAGTTTCCCACGTTCTTGCAATATCTTGTTTTAGGAGGTAAATTTCAAACAGGCATAGGATTTCAGCTTACTGGCAAATGACTGCCAAAATGATTCATACCTAATAATACTTCAATACATTAAAGCTTAAAATATTTATTCAAGATTGCAAGGCATTTTAAAACTTTAGGTAATGATGCAAAACTAATTTGAAAAAAAATGGGCGTACGGAATTTTATATGATGGCGCTTACAAATGTAATTAAGTAAATGTGACATATAGGGTTGGTATATATTTATGAGGAGCAAAAGACATCTTCACCAATACTATTACATACTAATATTCAAATTAATATATGTTATTTGCAAGAAGGTTAAAAGAATATTTTCAGTTCCTATTTTAATTCACCAATTAAATTTATACATTTATTTTTATTAGTATATTTTTTGATATGTTTTTTATACTATTGTGCTAATAAGATTTACATTTGTTATTTTGAAATTTTAGGTGTATGTATAACCCAATATTGTTATAAGGCAGTTATAATGTTAGAACATTTGTAATTTGTAATTAGTATAATACTTTTTGTTTAATGTTGATAGAGGAAGGACTTAACATAATATAATAATAATTGTATGTTTATTTATTTATCTTTTAACCTGTCTTGAAACCTAAGGGTTCGCTTTTTAAATAAATATTTAGTTTAAAATAAAAATGTTAATAAAAAGTTTATTTAGTAATAAAATGTATTTTGTTGATAAAAAATGTTTTATTTATTTTTTGATTAGCATATTTCAAGCAGTAAATGTCGTGTTAACATAAATTGTTACATAATTTCCATATGCATATAAAATTAAAACAATATCTACATTTCTTTTTATGTTATATAAAGGTTTTTGTTTTTTTTTATTGCAATATAGACAAAATAATAGGGTGATAAAAAGCAGGGTATACTATATGAATAGGCAATACTATATTATACTATATAGACATTACTATATTGAACAATGATCTTTGTCAGTGAATGTTTATTACCTCTTAAATTTTTTGCCCGAATGAGGCCCAAACGAGAGAATCTGAATCGTTTTGTTTTGCCCGTAGGACGCTCCAGTGCACACTTCAACTGTCTTATTTAATTTTCCCATGTCCCTCTTGTTTAATACGCTAATTATATTGTTTGTCTACTATTTATGTTCGCCAATAGATAGCACACAAGAAAAACAAAAAAAGGCCCATTAGGTCAATGTACAGTCAATTGCTCACTTCACAATGCTAGAGGAAAAAATAATCTCGCTGCTAAAGGTTATTTATTCTTGACTACTATTCTATTCCATGGCTTAAAACATTTGAGCGTTTTAGTTCTTGATGACTGTAGGTACTTTTTTGGATTTTTATTTATAATTATTAAGCATAAGTAAATTATAATAATAATTTGTAGAATCATAAGTTTACACTATATAAAACGAAATTTTTGTCAAAATTTTTTTCTACTCTACCTACTTTTTACGCACAGTGTTAGTACTTACTACATATTTTTCCACAGTTGCTCATAAATATCATAGAACAAGTTGATGGCTTAGAAATGCCCTTATCTCAAATTATTTATAGAGCAGTGTATCCAATATATGACATTGCAATGGTGATGTTTAGCGCGTGTAAACATTCCGCTGGGCGCAAGCATAGCTTAATATCGTTTGTCAATAGCAACTGCACGAAATGGCAGGCCTGTTGACTACAACCATCGACCGGCGGCAATTTTTTTTTTATTTTATCATATCCACTTTAAGTCGCTTACAGCACTTAACATCAGCCATTAACTTGTTTTATGCCAAATATATAAGTTTTATTTTATTTTCAGTAATAAAGAATCCACAATAAAAAATGGTTTGTTAATATATTTCATACATATTTTTCTTTCAATGAATGTGCTTCAAAAAAACGTGAAAAAAAAACATTTTTTTAAAAACAAACAAAATTGACTTTATTTTTTTTGTATGTTTTTATCAACAAAATGTATCACTTAAGTGGTTTATAATATAAAATAAATTTTATTTTGAGGAGGCTTACTTGTATGTCACTCATGAAGTAAATATTTTAATTCATTTTTCATTTTTTAATTCATGAAATCGGCAAATGCCGATTTCATGAATTAAAAAATGTTACTTTTGATTTTTATTTGGGTTAGTTAATTCTAGACATTCACACTATCACTTCTGCTCCTCTTTTGGGTTTGCTTTATATCAACAATGTACAAGGTGGGGCAAAAGTCATCACCCTATTGAAAGATACTCTTATTTTTGCAAATGGTGTCTTAGGTCATCAGCTGAACTTCTGCTACTGTCCTGCGTTGAATCAGTCTCCTCGAGGTGAGCAGCTAAACACAGCAGTGTTTGCCCAGCTGGTGCCACACGACCAGGGAGTCGACAACAAAGTTCTTTATGAGCCAAAACTATTGACTGATTAATTATTTGTCAAAGAAAGTCATCATATGCAAAAATGAAAGCATGTTTTAATAGGGTGATGAATTTTGCGCCACCTTGTAGATAAAATACATTAAAAGTGAAAATAACTTTCAGGGACGAGCGTTTGGAAATGGAATTAAAGATGTACTCTGCCCTGGCAGCCAAACACGCGAGTGTCAACCATAACTCTGGTGATGAATTATCGCACTCCAATTCGAATCTAAGTAAATCCCCAACGATTGACAACACGGAAAATGCTGCGGCTGCAGAGGAAGCTGTAAGGGAGGGAAAGGTTGTCAGGGATGAAGGGATCGAAAAGGAAAAGCTACTGGAGGTTGAAAGGAATGATAACCCGGCCAGTCCTGTACTTGGAAGATCACCGAAAAGGTAACTACTATGTAATAAAGTAAAATTTATTTTAATATATTTTAATTGATAAATGGTAAAAAAAAATAATCGAAATTGGAGACTATCTGAAATTAATTAGAATGCTGGAATGCTCTGCCAGAAGCCACATTTACTTTATACGTAACAAAATATGTTTTGTGTTCTAATATTAGACAAGTCCATTCATACTAATATATATGTTAAATATATATTAATCTAATATAATAGAGAAGTACTGAATTGGGTACGCAGAGCCCAAACTAAAAAATGTAGAATTACGAAATTTGGACCATAGGTCCCTTTCATGACATATATTTTATAGTACATAAAATTACATCTGAATATTTTTCTCTTAGGCCTGTGTCACATCCGTACACGACTTAACACATTCCATTCGTACATAAAATGCACGGACCACGCGTTGCCGCCCAATCGGCGAAGTTCGTTGACCGAATCCTCGTTCCCTCGTTCGTTGACTGAGCTTAAGTCCGTTGGCGGGGGCTGCCACCCATTTTTTACTTTATGTTATAATTTCTTATAATTAGCAAATAATATGTACAAAACTATGAAAAAGTTTGTTTTTTATATGTTTTGATATAGCTTTTGTATTTACCGCCAAATCCACTAAAAACACTTTTCACATAACAATCGTCAAAACTGAACTAAAATGAAAAAAAAGACGATTAGTCTATGCCTTTCATGAATTCAGGTATACGCAATATGCCACCCTATTAAATATTAATAGAAATGCATTAAGACAATGATTTGTTTACTCGCACACAGCACTTAGCATATACAGAAATGATATCATCGGCACTGAGTGTGTTAACCGTTGTGGCCAATCTGCTTTATGGAAACACATTATAATTGCACGCATCATATCAAGAGCGGAGTAGCCGTTTGTCGTCACAGCCAGCGAACCGACTGCCAGCGTGTTGTGACTTGTCTGCTACCGCTGTGTCCATCAAAACACACAGGTTCTTACCTGTTGTATCATACCTGACATCAGTTCTTTCTTGAAAAGCATAGATGGCTGACCTTATGTTCGTTACGGAGTAGTTTATGATTGAAATTCGGCTCAGACCATCCATCTGGGGTGTCAAATCAAGTTAATATTCTTTAACGAAAATAACTGTTGTGTGGATCGCGGAAGATGACAGGTCACTTTACCATTGTGATCTAACTGTTGTTATGGCACGAAAGGCGAATTCTGCAGCAAATTAGCAGCTGTGGATAATCCGCGCATGGACATGACGTGTATTTAATGTAATTAATTATGTTTCCAACTTAGTAAATATTTATTGTTTTTTTTTCATGTAACATTTTAGTACATTTCTATATACAAACATGATCCAAGACCAAAACTCCTTTGTACGATGTATAAACACATTAATAATGCTAATTTTATTTTTTTAATTTCAGATTTAAAGAGGACAAGTCGTGTATACCCGTCACTACAGAGGTTCCGGTCGCGATTACCCCTGCGGATCCGAAGCGGTCTGTTAAAACCGAGATAATTAATGAGCCAAGTCACATTTCAAAAGATAATGTCCATGCGAGTGCGTTAGACAATGATTTTGAAAATAAAAGGATAAAGGAATCAGGGTTGACAAGCCCAAATCCAGAATTACGGCGGTAAGAGTTTCACACATTCGTTTTGTTAAATACTTGCTTTATGAAAATTCAGAAAACTTATCCTTATCTTTATAACCATTCGAAAGATTTTTTAAATTTCATTTATACAATTATAATGTTTTTTGTGCGTCAATTTAGTATATTTTTTACCGGATTTGGTATCCGGTAGTAATAATGCAAAATGAATTTTGCTCTCAAATTTGGCCATGTTTTTATTTACTAATATTGGTTCTTAACAGTTTTAGGTACTTTTAGCAGTCCTTAGTCCAGGCTGCTAGTTAATTGTAGTCAGCAGTGAATTAGAGGTTAAATAAAAATCTTTGAATAAAATTTCCTTTTCAACAGACTCCGATCCCACAAAACGTCCGTGTCCATGGAGCTTTCTGAAGAAATTACAGAACCAAAAATTACACCTGAAAAACCGTGGTAAGTGCTATGTTATGTACAGGGTGACCGGTAATTAAATGTATTATGGTCAGGGGGTAAAGGGCGAGCTAATAGGACACATAAATTGAAAGTACGTTCTTAATTCACAGCTTTATACTTTTATTATGATTTTTTAATATTTATAAATTGTAATTAAATTTTAATATTTTAATCTTAAGACTTTAAATGCATTCAAAAGTCTGTGTCAAGAATTTTCAACTCTTTCTACGGCTAATGAAGCTTTGTTAATATTATTTTAACGATCCTCAAAATGGGCTAGAGATCATTCGCTCACATTCTATAATATATTGTATAATTTTGTTTATTTTTTTTTAAAAAAATCACTTTCAATTTACCGTTTGTGTAATATCTGTGTCGTTTGTGTACCTTCTCGTCTTCCATCTTTTGTGTTATTCCGAAATAATAATTACCAATTATTGGTATAATATCTTCACTATGCGGTAAATAAAATAATGTGTCGAGACAATTCATGCTAACCCATTGCTTTTTCACTGAAAATGCATGATCCACCATACACTATGCACTGTGCTGTCAAGTTGCACACTTTATTAATATGGCTGCTAGTTCTTTGCACTGCATTTATTTTTATTTTATAACAATCCAAAGTAAACCTCGTCTTTTTTGAATTGTAATACAATAGCGATATAGAAAAAAATAAAATAAAGAAGTATTAATAATATTAAGAGCTGTTTTTCAGCTCGATAAACCTGAAGATGGGCTGTTTGGGCTGGCATATAATAAAATGTATGGTTTTGTTATGAGATAAAGTTCATTCTGCGACATGGAAAAAAAAGATAATTTCAGATTTTCAACAATCAGAAAAAAAACATGAATTATTTAAACCAGCAATCTCTATAAAACTGGTTAAATTCAGAGTTTTTAGTGTCGAATCCCACCTGACTTAGCATGCTGATTTTTTATTTGTCACCTATCTCGTTTTGTTCATTTTATTCAAGCGTGGTACTGTGAGCTCTAATGATCAATTCGTAATTACACTTTATTTTTTTTTAGATAATACTTCAAAATCTTCTATATATATTTACTTTTTGTTTTAAAAATTCAGCATAAGCTTCGTAAGTTTGCAGTGGAGCACTACACTAGGATGTATGTCTTAATTTTGTGGCATCACCTTTTCCATATACTTATTTCTTCACTGAGAGTAGATCCACTTGTTTTAGATTAAAATTACTGACATACGCATTTTATTGCAGTGAAAAAATTCGTGAAGCTTCTCCAGAAAAGTTCAAAAGCCCTATACACTCACCTGCCACACCTCCTATAAACACCGCCAACTATATCCTGGGGCCTGTTATGGAAATGGGACCCGCTGCCATGACTCTTGAAGAAAAGGTGATTGATTTATCGTTATTTCATTAAACATTCTCAGAATTTACCATCCACTACATTTTAAAACTAAAAGCGTGTAATATGTGCAGATTCGAACCAGCGACCATTGGGTTAATAGTCACGCGGCTTAACCACTAGAAATAGATACAAAATATAGGGATTGCAATAATTATGTCAGAAGTTGTCTTAGTAATGATTACAATTAATTCAAAATAGTCGATAATAGCTACAGTAATAGCCATATGAATATTTCGAATAAAATACATTATTTATTAGTTACTTGCCGTACAGGTAAAAGTAGGTTTATTTTTATGTTTATGAAGCTCAGTGGTGATACTTCCATAGAAGCTGAAAAGATCGGCTTGCATAGACTTTACGAAAAAACTGCAAATATATAAGCAATTTAATTAATTTCACAATGTAATGCAAAGTGATCCCATCCACCAAGTGATAGGGTTTGCCTACTGTACAAATTCCAGCCACGATGGAGTGTTATTTTTTTACATGATAATACTTACTTAGTTTTTTGTATTTTTTAATCCCCAAACCTGTTTTCTACTCTATCCTATCCTCATCTTTACTAACAATATTTCAGGTTAAATTGCATTAAAGTATGTTTATATAATTTAATTAACTAAAGTTTCCCTACTAATTGATGAACTGTATTCTGAAGTCGGTTGACTGGTGGATATTATTATTGCCTTTGACGCAATCCAAATGAGGATATGGCAGAATTTATTAGGAAGGGCGAGTTATATATAACGTGCCACATGTACTCGCGTTTGGTAAAATTCGTCTATTATTATTATTATTAGTTTTAGGCAGGTAGCTTATGCTTGATAAGCCTAAATCTGCACTTGTATCGTCTCTGATAAACTTGTCCAGTTGTTCTTCCTCGGATTAGAACTAAAGGTTGTACTTGAGAGTTTTAAATGATGTCCTCGCAAGTGCGAATTTGTATTAATTGTGTATATGGTTTCAAAATTTGGAACATCATAATAGTGAGTTTGGTAAAATTAATTTCTTATAACTTGTTAAATATATTTCCAAGCAATGGTATCTGGTGATGCTTATTAGTATGGCGGACAATCTCAGCAATTCAGCGGATGATTATTTTATTTATTTGCCAACTTATTACTTATTTATTTATTTGCTTTATTTTTTTTTAGATTACCAACTGGCGTATAATACCAGAAGAAGGTTGTGGATTTTACCCGTGTAAAATATATGGAGCTACTCATCTTGCGAGGTTGTTCGGTATGTGCTAATTCTTATACCATTCATAATATTAAGGAGCCGTCCTGATTTTACGGCCAAAAATCATTCCAATTCCCATTACCGTTAAATAGTAGATACATGTTTAAAAAAAAATGAAGAAATGCTTGATGGTATTTGGGATTGATATATCTTGTCCTTATGTCTTGCGTGTCGTTTCTTACCGTTGGTAAATAATAAAACTGACTGAATCAATCACAAGAGGTACATCAATTTCATCCATATCCAGATATCAAGAAGAATCCTCTAATTTGGTGCTATGTGTATAATTACAAATTGTCACCTCCATAAAATTCCATAAACACAAATTATCTGTCAGCGATGAATAAAAATTATGATACTCACTTGGAGGTCCATTACCCTACTCCAAGAAGTTCTAATGTCATAAAACATGGCCTAACCTGTCTGGTGTCCAAGCCACTTTATGCAAAAAATTCGCCGATTACCTGAGGAAATTTCCAAAATGTGTATTATTTTATTACAAATTTAGATTTATTTAGTGCCTATGGTATAGGGGTTTTCGAGTGAGAGTCTCTAAAACCGATTAGCCAGTTTTGTAGTTGCGTTTATAAGATTTCTCTCAAGTTCTACTTTCATCTCCCATTGTAAGGAAATTACTATTTATTCCAAGTGGCGAAAATATTGTTTTCTTGATGATAAACATTACAAAGATGACAAATGAAAAAACTATGTCCCACAAGAACAAAACGATCAGTAAATAAGGACAGCACTGTTTCTAACTATATATTTACGTATATATACAGTTTGAAAAAAATTTATGTGATTGAATAAAACACGTAGAAAATGTATGTTTATAATATGCTGTTGTCATTTATTTATAGTGAGGCTTCCTGATTTTCTGAATGCTACAAAAATGGATGAACAAAAGCTGAAGTCACTTTTGTCCCGACTACAAATTTTTACTGAGTGAGTATTACTGAAATTTAATCATTTTAAAGAGTACAATGAAGGAAAGTCCAATAACATGACACAATTAAAACATTTGGTTCATTAAAAAAAAAAATAGCCACCATATGAAATTGTCTGGATATAACTTTTAATTTAATATTCAGGTTCACAGAAGATTATCTTTTTTTCTGGTATGAAATATTGACTGTTTCATCTTGATTGAGTATCGACAAATGCTATACTTGCATAAAAAACTAATTATGGGTTTCTGACATTTCAAGATAATAAGATAGCATAAGAAATTTAGAAGTGTTTCTTTTTTAAAATATGTATAGATTATGAATTTTATATGTGTATGTAGTAATTACATTCGCATTGGTGTAAGGGTGGTTATTTGAGGGTGTGTAAATGTGTGAGTGGTTTATGTATGTGTATGTTAAAACAATATAATATAGTACGTATGGTTTTAGTATGTATGTATATAGTTTTGGGCCGACTGGCACAAATCCAGTGCTGTGCGAAAACGCTTAATAGACGTTTCGCACACTTTAAATTTCAATAGAAATTTAATTAGCGACTGGACAAATGCAGCCAACTATTTCTCACATTTCATATTTCAGAACTTCATTGTGTCGAATATGCATAGATTGCAGCGCGTCCTTTGCAGAACTATTGTACTTTTAAATCCACTTATAGTTCGCCCTCTAGTTCCTTACTGTAGATAATGCTAGGTATCTTTTTGGGTGCGATGGTTCTAATCTCTTCTGGCTTGAGGAGATGGTTGCCTAGAAGCTGTTATCTTTTGTAGATAAGGGGCGCAAATTCACCCAGTAGGTGTATAGGGGTTTCTGGGCTCTCTGGGTGGCAGAATCTGCACCTTTCATCGATCGATAGGTGTATATAACCTCGATCGATAGGTGTCATACCAATTATTTAAAAAAAAAAATGGCAAGTAGTTATATATTCCATTAATTTTTTTTTTGAAAAAAATACCATTAACTTTTAACAATATAATATAATACTTTTTTATTTTTTTTTTACTATTAAAGATATTATATTCCTTTTTTAAATGTGATATTAACTACATATATCAATATTGGAGTGGTCACTATTATTATAAAGGGAGCAGATATGTGGTAGTATAATGCTTCTGTTCATTAATATTTGTTCATTCATTTGTTCATTTGTTTGTTGTTTGTTTGTTCATTGTGATCATTGATAACGTGGTAATCGAAATAATTCATGCTGCCAGGTAGATCTTTAAGGTAAATTTATTATAATTATGTTTATAAATTTATTTTCAGTTACTTAGAAGAACATCCTGAATGGTTTGGTGAATGTCATTATTTTGAACGGCCTGCTAACACTTCAAGATCTCCAAGTGAACAGCCGCTCTCGCCGGATCCAGTTTCATGAATCTATTTGTGGTACAGCATAACCGAAAAGAATGTACCACTGTACGGTATGCATAATTGACAATACATGTTTACATAAGTATAGAAACCAACTAAGCAAGGAACTAAACATGCGTGCACTGCATATACAATGACAATCACATTCATACAAATACCTCTAATTTATATTTTTTTCGGGCCATTATAATACATGGCAGTGACTCTCCAAGCGAGAGTTTTTCTCTGCCTCATCTCTCTCATTTTTCCCTGGAATTAAACCTTCATTTGTGTTTTTTCGTACATTTGTGGTAATCTAGAAAGGTATTGCAGTGCATTTCAGTCAATTAAAAATAGATTTTATTATCAAGTTGTACATAAAACTCGAATAATTAAATCATCACCCACACGAGTCACTAGTTTGCATAAATGATTTTTTTATTAATACTGGAACTACACCGCTTTGTGGTTGAAATCACAATTGTTTTGATATTTTCATTTCAGGTTACATTAGATATATCTACATAATTAATTTATTTGATAAATTTACATTATTTGTCGGTACTTATTAAACATGGTTAAGTCACACCTCAACAACTTTTGGAAAAACAGTGTTGCTACTGTTTGGCTTATGATATGATCTAAAGTAGAGTTAACACAAAATGCAACGCAACAAAAAGGAAAAACAACCATCAGATTTTTAAATAAATTAGTTTTTATTTTGAACTTAAGCAATTTTAATAGTAACTTGACTTATTTTATACTTGTAAAATAAAGAAAAATACTTAATCAACTTATATTAAGTACATCAGTGCACAAAATTATTGTTTACGTAGTAGACAATAATAATCAACCCAAACTACTATTTTCTGGCTTTTTTACTTTTATACGATAATCTGCTTCGTTTTACTTATCTGAAAGTGTAATATTTGAACTCTTCCAATCTAAAATTGGTACTTCAATTACTAAACGTGGAATGGTAGCATTAGACACCATAATATCAATATAGGTCTAATAATACAATTAATACATATAATTTCTAACTGCTTTATTTTTTTTTTCAGTGAAAGCAAATACCCAATCGGGTGGAATAAAACAATGCCCGGTGACAGGAAATACAATCTCCACTTGTTTTATGCTATATTCATCCACTTAGTAGCCATTCGGAGTAGTATTGAATTTTTATTTTGGCCTCCGCAACCACAATCAGCCACAAGCCTTATCTTCTTTCTGCCATCAAGGTTTAATTGGTTCAAGCAATGGTATAAACAAGATGTATTTCATCAGCACCTTTGGATGCCATGTCTTCTGTCCACACATAGGAAAAAATGTTATCTTTGGTGAGGTTTCCCCCAACAATGGTAAAGTTGTATAAATATACGAGGGTTGTATATTTATACAACTATAAGCCTACAAATGAAAAATGAAAAATTTTGGAAAAGTGGTGATTTATTTTTCCATCGATGCTCCAACTTCTTTAACCCGTCTGAAAAATTTTTTTTCTTGAGATGACCTCCTCATTTACTCAAATTTCTGCTCAATTTTTTAATTTCAATTCACAAAAAGAAGTCGCATGGGGTTAAATCTGACGAATACGGTAGATGGGGCAGCAGTTGGTAGAGGTGTGAGCCGGTTCGTTGTCATGGTGAAAGAGCACTTTTTTCTTCCCCAAATGGAGCCGTTTTTTCTGCGATTACAAATTTATCTATTTGTCTATTTGCGATTACAAATTTATATATAAATTTTGTAAATTTACTACTCTTTTAGACCGGAAAGCATGATATTTACAATTTCCTCCACGGTTTTCATATTTATACCAATTAGCTTGTGAGCATTCAAACGGCAGGTTACCATTTGAATTATGGTCGAATTAATTTTTTTAACCAAACCGTTCTTAGGAGGACAGGACGCATTGATAAGGTTACTGAATGCTGTACATTATGACTACCTAAAAAGGTTTTCATCGGTATAGAGGTAGAAACACCGTACTTTGGTCGCTCAGGATTCTTTGTATTAATCCATATTTCAAAAAATTGTTTCCTGAAGGAAGTTATAATCGTGGCTGTATTAACTTCTTTTTACGGTCCAGGCCCAATCGTAACGCATACTATACTCGACTGCCGTAATGATGTACTTCTCACCTAACTATGTAATAATATGATATAAATATATAAGGTATATAATCGATTTTTCACTATATGTATACAAATTCAAATTATTTATTCAAAAAAGAAATGTAACTTGAGCCAATGGCCCAAATAATATTACATATTATATGATAGATATCATATGGCTGGCCTACAGTGTATTACACCTTTGTTTGTTAAAACTTATACGATTTATATAATAACTTTTTTTTTTTTTGGTAAACAGCATGCATTGGTTGTTATTTTTTACCATAAAAATTTTCATGTTTTTATTTTCACTTTAATATAAATAAAAAATGATTTTAAATATTGGACTTTTTTATTTCTTTATAGTCTATGTTTCCATAAAATGGTTCCACACTGGAATTGTACATATTATTTGGTTTGTACATATTATTTGCCAATAATAAGAAACTATAACTTTAACTAAAAAACGGGTGCAGCCCCCGTGTGGGATATTCCATTCGGTCAACGTACTTCGCCGATCAGGCGGCTACGCATGGTCCACGCGTTTCACGTACGAAGCAGAATTTATTAATAAATGACAGCAGCGGAAAGCAGTATTAAGATATGTTGGGTCCACTGATCTGCATTCTTGACAGCTACATACTTTCAATGTCTCTAGCAATTGATGTATATAATACAATAGTTCCTTCTGAGTAATAAAGTTTGCCCAATCCCAAGATCTTCAATTAATCAGCAAATAATATACTTAACACATTCCGCTCCGAACATAAAATGCACGGACCACACGATGCTGCCATTCGGCGAAAGTTGTTCGCCGAACACCCAGGGGCTGCCACCTGTTTTGTAGTTTAAGGAATAATTTCTTTATTATTGGCAAATAATAAGTACAAAACTATGAAAATGATTGTGTTTTATATTCACAACTCGAATTGTTTATCTTCAAATCCACCAAAAATACTTTCAATTCACTAGCGCATTTTTCACAAAAGCATTCCTAATGGGAACTGGGATGAAAAAAAACTATGATTGGTCTATGCCTTTCATGAATTTAGGTATACACGTCCAACGATATATACGAGGACAACGTCACACTGCAGGGTTCCGTACCCATTTCCGTAGAAATAATTCTGTCTTTTACAGGCATAAATTCAGTGAGATTAAAAATTATTGAATAACGGAGGTTATATTATGTAAATAAAGTATATAGAGTTGAGTGTGGAAAAGGTGTTTTTATATATCATCGGACCGAGAAGACCACAACCGCCACCATCGCTATATTGGTGAATGTATTGTAACATGCCACCATTGTAAATATTAATAGAAATGCAGTAAAACGATGACCCGATATTGCCGCACACGGCATCTGGCGATATACATCAATTACTCGATTTCACGTCGTCAGTGCTCAGCGTGTTAAATTTTAGCACTCTATATTAAAATGGCATTATATTGTCACAAAATTCAGAAGATTGTTAGCAGAGAAAAATATGTCTAAATGGCAACAATGGAGGAAGATTGAAGGTGATACCAATACAAAAACTTAATTTTTCAAATGCAATTGTTTGTTTCCGTGCTGGTTATTTAGGTATATTTTATTAATCCATTCTTTTCCATTTTTGGTGGCATATAATAATAATAATAAGGATTTATTTTGGATTATTGGCGGGAATGATAATAAAAACACATTAAATTATATACAACTTTTATTAGTTATCTCAATTAGACAGTTTTAGTAAAATGTTTAAAGTCTGTAATAAAATAAGTTAGTATTTAATTTTATGTATATTTTGTTAATACGCTAGATGTTTTGTGACATAGATGACATTTTGAGACAAATCTTACGCAGTCATATCAAAATGTTTAAATATTTCAGATGAGGTATAAAGCTAAAATAATTCTCTCGTTTAATATCTAAATTAAATTATGTGATTAGATTTGTAAATGCTTTTAGTACAGTAAGTATTTGTTACAAGATTATTGACTAAATTACTAGAATTACCTTAACGCTAAATACATTTTCGATATTATCAACTATTAAATTCTTAAAAGAGGCCGCTGTCACACTGTTTTAACTATTACGAAGGAATAATTTGTTTGACTGATTGTCAAAAATATCTTTGGTAACAAACAAAAAGCCCATGTTTCAAACGCTGAAACACAATTGCATGGAAAGAAATGTTACATAAATTCCTAACGATTTCAGACATTCAACAATTTTTAACAAATGTAATAAAGTGTGACGAAGTGTTTCAGGTATAATAAATACAGTGGCTGAAATGATAATTAATTTTTAAGAGTAGAGGCAATAATTGAAATGAATTTGAATACACTAATAATTTTATTGTGCGGATTAATTAGTTCTTAATGGTATTATCACAGAGTCCAAGTGGTCCTTTATTAATTTTAATGACTTCATACAATGAAGAAAAACTCAGGCTTTAAGTATATTGCGGTGATGGAACTAAATTTTATGATTTGCTCTGTTTGAGTTTGAGTTCTCGTGAACATTTTGATTACAATGACATTTTAAAGTATTTGAGTAATTTACAATGTGTACACGCTGTAGGTCGTTTGGTTCAGCCTACTATCACCCAACAAATACCAACCGAACGTGAACAAAATGAAAATGCCAAAAAAAAGAAGCCTATTTGAGAAAAACATATGAATATTGTGGATGACACAGGAATTGTGTTTTGAATAGATTTTAAGAGTTTAGAAACCATCTGCGTATTGTATTCATGTTTTATTAATAATTGTGTTTTCAAACCGTAAAAACTCATGTATAGAAACTGTGAAAGCCTAGAAACTAAAGATGTTTTATTGCCACTGATTTAAAATGTTTAATTCTTTACGACTTTACGACTGATGCGATTTTTCATTTAAGCATCATCTAATCTAATATTTTTCATGACAATTTGAAAAATGAAAAAAATCTTAAAAAGTCACATGCCATCATAAAATAACACTAATTAATAAATACATTGCGCTGCTAAAATTGCTGATAAAGGCCTCCTTGGAAAAAATGGTTTCTTAGTAAGTTTCCTTAACCGTACCCGTATTGCTGTGTAATTCTAAGTATGCTGTAAGAACAAAAAGCACAAACTACCACCATTTCAGAAAGACCCTATCTATATTGGAAACCATTATCTCCAATGACATTTTATATAAAATGAGCCATATTCAGTAAATCATAGAAATAGACAAAAAATATTATTCATTTAGTTTTGGTAAATTAACAGAAATACACCATTTTATTATAAAATTGATGCTCTGCTCTTTTCATTATAACGTAACTTAAAATTCTACAATCTTAACAGATCTATCGTTAGAGATACACGAGTAATTTATATGTGGAAATATAAGAAAATAAAATGTTAAATTGTAAATAAAATTGATCATTTATGGCACTACAAAAACATTTTCGTAAAGAAAGTGAAAACAATACAACTTATTAAATTAATAGAAAGGAAGGGAAGATACACTGTTAATCATTACTGGCTATAAGTAATTTGTCTTTTAAGGGGTAACTTCGAAGTTGAGTATATTTATTAAACTCACGATTTTCATTTGAAATGTTTATTTATATTATTGTGAGCTATTGAACTAATTTCCAAGAGATTAACATAATCTGAATACTTTGTTAATTGGAATCATTAAACTAACGAAATCATCACTTGATAAAATGAAACATTTTCGTAAATCAAATGGAATACTTATTTGACAGCTCCAGTTCTCAAAGCCCTTAGTCTAGCAGCAACACTCCCTGTTAGGGCTGTTGGTTGAGGATGAGTCTTAGTCTTACTAGCTTGGGTGGGTCGCATGAAACCGGATGAGGGCCTAGCACCAATGGAGCTTCCGCTTGAACTGCTGCGGGAGGCCGGCGGGTTTGGTTTAGGAGGCAGTTTTGTTGGAGGTCGTGTGCCAGAGCTACCAGAAGAGCTGGAACGAGAAGCGGAAATCCCACGTCGAGATGAAGGGGGAACGATTCTCGGGGTCGTCGGTGGAGGAGCAATTCGTCTTATCATATTAGGTGCCGTGGGTGCACGTCTCACCGTATCCACAGAAGTTAAAGAGGAGCGAGAACTGCGGAGGCTGGTTCGAGAAGACGATCGTTCCGCTCCGGCTGGACGCCGGAGGCTGGCGGCGCGCCGAGGAATTCCACTTGAATTGGTTGTAGTGTCAACGGGCGCACCACGAACCGAACGGCTACGTTGGAACAGAAGCGAAGGCTTCGCGGAGGCTTTGAGTGGTTTTAGTTTTGTCTCAGTGCTATCAGGTGTATCCGTTTCGCAGTTGGTCCCAGAAGATGCATCCTGAGAGGCGCTTTCCGAATTCAAGCTTTGAGTTTCTTCAAATCCTTCGTCATTAAGGTCATGTTCACTGCGACCTTTGCTTAAATAGTGACTTGCATGATCCGGTGATGTTTTACCCGCTGTGGTCTTAATAGGAATTGCAATCTGAGATGGTGGTCTCTGCTGTGTGGGTTGTTCTTGAGATGTCTTTCCTTTGAAGTGACTTCCTCTGGGCCAAACGACGGATGGACTGTTTATCGGCGATTTTAATCCTTTTATTGCCTTTTGTACATCTTCTTGGTTTATAGATGTTTGTCTTTGCAACACTCCATATTTGCTCGAGGGACTATAAAGCTTCTGCAGAGCTGTTTCACTCGATTGCACAATGTCAGAGCTTGGTACGGAATGATCTTGAAGCCTTTCTTGCCATTTTTTTAATCTCACTTCTTTTTCATCAGCTATGCTTACATCTGTGGATGGTGTGACTTCTTTCTCTTGAGAATAAGAAGTTTGAACTTCTAATTTCGTCGGTCGCATTGTCTTTATTTCAGCCTTAATTTCTGGACTGGAAACAGCCTGAACTTTATTGTTTGAATCTTCCCCTTGAGAATTATAATCTGTGGATCGCTTGTATCTTCTCGTCCTTCTAGCAGCAGAGAACCTATCGAACTGACCGTCTCCTAATATTTCTTGGCATAAGTCCTTCATTTCGGGATTTTGCTCCTGAAGTGTCTTGAAATTGTTGGTTGGTTGGAATCTTCGACAGGGTTCCTTTTCAGTTGGTGGGTTAAATATCCTTCTTGTTACCGGGGGTGTTTCTATATTATCAGAATCTATTTCTATCTTGTTTTGCATAGCCCTTGCTGAAGGAATGGCAGTTGGCCTGCTTGTTTTCTGTATATTTTGTACTTCTGTGAGAATTGGTACCTTCGCTAAAATGTTATCATTTTTCTCAGATGTTTGCTTTCGTTTTTCTTCTTCTTTGATGGAATCCAGATGATGTTGGATGTTATCTGCACTTTGGCGAGATCTTTGTCTTCGTATGCGTTTCAAATCTTCCAATTCTTCGGAGGTTTTTGTAACTTTGTCATCTTTCACACGTGGTTGTACTTCTGTAAAAAATATTGAAGATAAAATTTTATGCTTATACTTATGACCATGCTTATGCTGTGCATGATTTTACAGAAGCTCTCCAGACCTATATTTTACGCCTTCATACTAATTCCTTTATAATATGCGACCAACCTGACGTGTTCATTATATTTCAGCCAGTAGAATTAAAAAAACCTTCCTGAATATATTAATTTTAGGAAAAAAAATAATATCCTACCCGATGAAGATCAACAAACTAAATGTAAGATTGCAACTTTCATGGATATATATCAGTGACAGATCAGGCCTCATGAATGTGGAGGAAGACAGTGTTTAAGAACAGAGGGAGGATTAAGCTAAGTTTGGAACCTCTTAACACCGCATGGTCGGCTCTCATTCTGTCTCTTCTAACGGCTTGTAAAAAAAATACGTTGTAAAAATTGAATTTGCATCTTTATGAAATTAACTTTGCTTTTGTAGTTTTATTTTCTTGATTCTTGTATTCAGACAAAAAGATATTTACGTCTAAACTTTTAATAAAATGTATGGAAAAATACAGACTTTGAGGATTTTAACTTTTAGAGAAAGTAGAAATTTAACTTTTTAATTCTATAGAAGTTTAGATATTTACGAGACTATCCAGTATTATTTTTCTTCTAGATCTACAAATAAGGGAGTCAATACTACACAGCGTTTATATGGAGAAATAACTGGGTTGAGTCCTTTAAAGTTGCACATTCATTGCCGTGTAGGTCACTAGTGACCCGGAATTACTTTGATTTGATTACAAAATTCTACGCTACTTGGTCATTGCTTCTATGTATTTAATCATTACGAATGACCGAAGTAGGGCTGTAAATCCCCATAGGTTGTAAAAGAACAAAGTGTACTAAAACAGGACTGTATTTTTAACCATGGTTTCGTGGTCCATGGTTTCAATCAAAAGTAAAGATTATATAATATTATGCTTTTTTTAATCAGATATCAAAAATAGGAAACCTATCGATGTTTGATTTTGAAACGTAGCATGCAAACATGCATGTTTTTAAAATGACGTATACTTCGGAGGCATCTATAGCGGGCGGGTGGTATAGCTGATTGGCAGGTGGTACGATGAAGTTATTTTCTTGCTAAATTTTTAATACTTAGCTGGGAAGGGGTCTTAGGGAAAGGTTTGAAGAATATTCCACTCTCTCTAATTGTGTGGTAATGGTCCTCTAGACAGTCCCCATAGTGACTATTTGATATTTTTGAGTAATTGCCACTGACTTCCTAAACATTTCTCTTTATATAAAAATGTCTGGAGCTTCGCACAGAAGTAGGTATTTTTTAGCTTATGTTTAAAGCGTCTGAGATATTTGGTAAGCTCTTCATTTAATCTTCCTGTATTTCCCAAACACTCCAATTTATATGCGAACTCCACTTTATTTTCGGTAGTTTCATTAAAAATAATTACTGTGGTGACCAAAGAAGTATTTAGTATTAACAAACCATTTTTTTCATACAAGTCTTAAATTATAAGGATTACAACTCCTTAATTAATTTCTTAACTATGTGAACTTTACCCTTTAAAGGTAGACCTGCTAAGACCATGGCAGCTTAGATTTTACCACATATACTACTAATTTTAAGGTGGCTGTAAATAATGTAATTTCACACCACTAACTTCAAAGTAGATGGAATTACATTTAAAAGCATTTTCACTTTCTAGAAATAGATATACCTTCAATTGCTTCCATAGCACTGACTACATCCTTATCGAGGACTGTGATAGGTTGCCACTCCCTGGACAGCTGCCTTTGAAGAATGGCCTTTTCGTTTCCTTGATTCGTTTTGCTAGCATTATTTGTTCTTTTAGCTTTATCGTCGTTGGTTCCACTGCACTCCTGTAGAGTGTCGAGTGTACTTCGATCACTCTCTAAGAAAAAAAAAATTTTGATCACAAATATGAAACAGATTACAATTAATCCCAAAAATTGTTTTTACACTTTTCAGCAATAACAATAATTATTGGGGGTCATTGGTTTTGTGAAAACGCATTTAACCGCAGTCCGTGCCACACTGGTGCGGCAATAAAAATGTATTAGCCGAGTGATACACCACACAAGAATACACCTAACTTAATATTTTTTCTTTAATGCTGGTAGCATTGGTCTTAGCTTTAACCAACATCATAAATATCTCTATTAAATTCTACGCCCGCTTATAAAAGAAAAATCAAGTTTGCCGTATTGAAACATCAAGAAAAAAAATGCCAAACGACTTACAATAGTACTAGTTCACTTTTTCGGAGTTTATGGTGAGGTTAGCATGAGTTTGTGCTCTATTTTGGAAGGATTTTTGGCCATAAAAAGTGAGTACAACTTATTTTTTAGAACGTACAGTCGAGCCAGAAGATTGAAAAAATTAATGTTTAGCGCCTTGTTTTTGTCTGACAGCGATAACACGATAACGGTGTATACACGAGAATCTTAAATATTTCTTATCTTTCGATAGATTTCTATGCAAATACATTTAGATAAAGTATTTTCTGTGAAATTTTATTGCCAATAACATGTCTCCAAGACGCTGATGTCACAAACTAGGCATTTCGGAACGGTTGTTGCTTTGTTTGAGTGTTTACAAGTACTTTTTACAAACAAACAATCAACATTTTATATAAATTTTGAAATATATGTTATAACATCTTTCAAATTTATTTCATTTAGTTCATTTAGAAATGTCATTCTTTATCGAAATAAATAGAAGAGATATTCCATTTTTAATCACTTTATTAAAAAAGTATATTTTATTTATTTATTCATTATGGTACAATAAGAAATTACAACAATAAATGATATAATAACATTGATAAAGGAATTAAATTAATATAATATAGAAAAATAAAAAATAGTGTAGGTTATCAAGATAAAATACATAGTTTTTATAAAATAAGCATTTTACTAAGCGCCCGTAATTAGGTCATTTTTTGAAAATTTCCGTGGAAAATCTGGGGTTGTTTTTCTTATAGGGGCTTGGTCACCAGACGGGTTAAAAAATGTGAAATATTATTTTGGCATAACTTTTCTAAAGTAGCGACAGGTCATCCCGTGCTGAAAAAAATGCTGTTGAATATTTCAATGGTGCAATTGGTGGTTTACTGGTGAAGAAACAAAAACCCCTTCGAAACAAAAGATTATTTTAAGTTATCTTTCTCAAGGTAATCATTTTCTATATTTTTTATTTCTTGTCTTAATACTGTTTTTATTCGTTATGTAGAAGACGCTTTCCTTCCAGAAGAAATTACAGAAAAAATAAATCTGTATTACCTGAATCAGCTTCCATAGATCTTCTGGCAGCATGGAGCCTTAACTTGGCACGTAATTGGTCACCCTGTTGTTCTTCCTTTTCGCTCGCACGCAACCATGACTCTATCTTCTGTCTCCATTCTTTGCCACTATAACATTTCAAAATCAACAAGTGGTTAATTAAATGATTTTGGAATAACACTGTTATTTTACTAAAAAAAAAGAGATAATTTACCTAATTCTTATTTGAATGAACGAACACGCAGAGCACTAGCGGTGTACGTATAACCAATTGAAATGGTCCCTTGATAAAACTGTTTTAGCTATTGAGTCGTGATATTTCTTATGCTTAGGTTGCATGGCATAATTAGCCCCAGAAACACACATGCATACATACAATGACATTCACTTTTCACTTAACTCATTTATATTATGTAAAAGTTGAAATATCATGGTTTTAAAATTTCAGTAGACCAAATATATTTTCTCCTTCTATTGTATATTTCTGGTTTGCGGCAACTCATTAAAATACCGCAAGATTGCAATAGCGTCATTATTTTTAATTATGTTAGACCGCTTCTTTTGTCGCATTAGAGTAACTTATTATGACAAAATAAAGTTTCTATTATTAATTTATGAATTACTAATACAGTTTTTAAATAACTAGGGCGCCGCTTTGCTTCGCTGCAGCATACATTGGAGCGGAGTTTAGTATAAAATGTATTTCTCCATAGGGATTACCATTTAATTTTTTATGATTCTTAGTGCAATCAAATGTATGTGTTTTTTGGTATCTATGCACAGAAGACATTGTCATGGTCATTTTAAAAACATAATTATCAAAATCGGTCCTGTAGTTCTAGAGCCTTAGTCCGTGAACAGAGTGATATTTGAGTCACCACATGGGAGCTTCGCTCGCTACGCTCCAATCATCATTTGCCATCTAGCAGAACAAAATAATAGTAGAATCAAAAGTTAAAAAAAAGAAGTCTATATTATAGTACCATTAAATAAAATTGGCAATTGAAACCATGCAAGGCTTTCTACATTGTCAGCAGATTGACCAGTAAAATTCTTTAATCAAAGATTATGCTATAAGATAAAATAATATTGAGCAACTTACCTGGGTGCAGGGTCAAATGTGTTGCTCTGTTGCATGGCAGGTGTCGTGACGTGGATGGGTGGAGCTCTGGGGGAGGCTGGTCTCTCTCTTGCATCTGGACCAGGAAGATCAAGCCTTGCTCTTACGGGACCGCCCCGACGAGACCATGAACGATCTACATGTTAAATAAAATGAGCACTATTTAATTGGGCAAACCATAACAATTAGTGTAAATGTAGCCTTTGAATGAGTTGTAAATATTATGCAAATATTAAAATAATTATAGATATTATATAATTATTATTATGTTAAAATAATGTCAAGAATATTAGCCCCATTACGCTGAAAATATTAGCCCCATTATTAGTAAATTAGGAGACTCTCTAATTCATTAAGAGGTCCTTACTAAAGTCTCAACTATTAGGACACTCTCGACCGTTTTCACCAATCCCACCTTAGGTCTTCCTTAACTAAGGAACTCTTAAGCATAGGTTATTCTTAGGCAAAAGTTTGACGTATCTCAATTTAAGGGACTCTTAGCCCTAAGTGAGGTTTGGTGAAAACGGCTCTCTTACTTTTCTCATGACTCTCATTTCTCACTTTACTCTCATTTAAGTATTAGAAGACCATTACTTAATTTTTATTTCTTAGGAGACTCCTACTATATGCTCATTTATTAAGAGGCATTTATTTTACTCTAATTTTTTATGAGATTATTACTTTAGGAGTTTAAAAACTCATTAATTACATCAATATCTTACACTAAAATCAGTCAATCATTTCCCGAACATCCAATACAAAAACTTTTGAAATTCACAAACGGTCGTGTGGTGATTTCAGAAGACATAAAGTATTAGATTACTCCCATTATAAATAAATATATATTGTATGCAGAAAAAATAGTAATTCTATGAATGCATATGTTATGTAGCAACCGCTATTGAAATTATTCAAAAATTTTACATTTTTTAATACTGGTGAAAGACCTAACAAGAGGATGGGCTTTGTAAAATGCGAGAAATGTCAAGTCCTAAATAATTTCAGACAGTAAGTTTGGACTGAAAAAAGCAACAAAGTTGTTTTTTGTAATGCCCAAGCATATTATAATATTATTATAATCTTACCTAAACTACCCCAAGATTTTCTGTCCCTCTTGGCGACGTCTTGACACCCGGCCGACAATTTGAGGTATTCGAGGAGGCTGTCTTCATCCTCTTCGGGAGGTCGACTGCGACGTCTTCGAAGACTGCCTTCAGGTGTCACGTCTAGGAAATATATGCATAAAATTCAAAATATTTTTTTACATTATTGTTACACATATTTATTAGGAGTTGGTTCTAATTAATTTAGAACCAACCCCTAATAAATCCTATCTCTGCATTTTGCAATATCTAAGTATATTATGAGATAACAATAAGCTATGATTAGAACCTGGTGATGCGCCGGAGAGCTCATCTTGAGATGTGAGTTTCCTCCTGATTGGAGCTGGACTAGAAGTCACACTCTCTTGATCGCTCGCCTGAAATATTAAATTTTATTCAATAAACGATGATCACCAAATTTATTTATTGTCATACTTACATGGAGTTATCAAACGAGCAAAGCGGGTGGTCACTTAGGTTATACGATAGCAAAGATATTCCAAAGACTTTGTAATTTTGATTTTATTTAGTTTTCAATTTAGGTTTTTTTAAAATTATTCTTAGGTCAAAAATAACCTATTTTAGTATTTTTTGTTTGTCAATTTTTTTTTGAAGTTCAATCGAGTTGCTCTGTTTTCAGAGTTGTTTTGACCATTGAGTTATTTTCAACTCAATGGTCTTGGGTGAAGGTCATCTGGATTTCGTAAGATTAAAACCACAGGATCTATCTATTTGACCGAGCTAGTAATTCTATATCTATTAATCTTCAAACTAGAGCCTAATTGTTTTGGCTGGATTTTCTTGAGGTAATTGTAACTGAAAAAAAAATGTTTTTTACAATGCTCTGTTCCTGATAATCAGTTATGCGGATATTTGTAATATTCCACCACTCAAGAGAACTGCCAAAATTTTGACTGGAAAACAAATTAAATGTGAGCAATAATTCCTTTATAGGAAAAAGGCCTTGTATATTCCAAAAATATAACATTTATGATTTTACGCTAAATTATTTCTTTTAAATACGCTATGTAAATAATCTATAATCTTCACATCTTTAGAAAAAACGGTAACATTCACAATTAAATAAATCTGTACCGCAGTTAGCTTAAATGAACTGTTGTTACCTTTAATTAAACTTACTGTGATATAAATATGGGAAACTCTTACATTGGTGATATTATTGGATGATCCATTGATAGTATTAGCAGTGTTGGGAGACCGACGATGCGACCTTCTGGTCACGCTAAAACGACTGTCCAAAAAGACGTTATCTAGGAACGGCGAGTTGTCTATGTCTGAGCATGGTGTGCCTAGAAAATATTTTAATGATAAATTGTATTAATATTGACAAACTGAAAATAATTACTATACAACAAGATCTATACCATACTATGTGTAACAACTGTACTACTATAGAGATTGTATTTAAAATCACTATTGTCCTTTCTGGAGGTTGATCTGTATCAACAATCAAACATTTTTCAGCAAAAATATTATTAGAAAAATGGTTCTCAATTACGAGAAAAATATATTTCTACCTAATCAAAATCTAACGATAGTTTGGAACTTGTGATGTCGCATCACCACCACGCAAACGCATCTAACTGTTCCAAATATGAACAAACCATGACCTAGGTTACATCAAGTTTAGTTAAGTGGTACGTTGCGGATAAGCGTAGGTCTCGCTTTGATGAATTGATTTAAAAATTTATATACTTTTTTTTTAAAAATTAAATGTTTTTTTCATGGGACCAGTTTAGTTGTTGATATAGATTAACCCTTTAAAAGGAAGTAGTGGTTTTCAATACAGCCTTTATGTAATTTTAGCACAAATTATACATTCAACAGATCCTTTTTTGATAAATAATATTATTTTAGGTAAATTAATCAAAATTGATATTTAAAAGACAATAAATGACAGGTTTTAGAAATAAATCCCGTTTGAATGTTGCAACTCAAAAGTTTTTGGGCAGTAAAAAGTTAGTGAGAATGTTAAACATATAGTTTTGTAGATGAGCTTTGCAGGTTTGTGGTGCATGGGTTCTACAGAATAATGCTATCTCTTTGTCTGTCTGCATTGTTCAGCACAATGGTGCCGTTAACGCACAAGGACCGAAAGCCCGAGATAAAAGACACTGCATATCGTGGCTGTGAGACCCAGCTATCCAGTAAGATCAGGTCTGCTGGTAATTCAGGTTTTTAAAAACACAATGTATTTATGGTAAAGACCTGTATTGGGTGTGATGGCAGGAGTGATGATGATGGAGGCTGATGCTGCCGCTCGGGCGGCTCTTGCCCTGGCTGCGTTCTGCCTGCGAGCGTTGTCGGCTGCAGCAGCTCGGAACCTTGCGCAGAATGATGACACTACCTGCATATACAAATTCATGTGTTAGTAAAAGCTGTTAGCATCATAACAAGTCTCTAAGAGCATGCTTTCATATTGGGATATGGAAGACATGAAAATGGATGGAAAGATCAATATTGATTGGGAGGATCTTAATTCTTAATTTATGAGCTCCACAATGTTCTTGTGTTGCTTCCACTCCTTGTTTTATCATGGGCATATTCTTGGCCATACTATGGATAAAATCATTATAAGGCAAATTCATAAGTACAGTTGGCTACAAAGTACAAAGGCATTGTCCTATTTTGCTCTTATGCATATCGTGGTCGTAGAGCGAAAATAACTAAAGTGTCATTTTTTCCGACTGCTTGAGTGTTACTGACCTCCTATATGAGTCTCCTTTTTACAGTATTCAGATGTGAAATGATGCTGCCAGAGTGGTTCTCGAAGTACGTTAAGGACGGTGCTTTTTGGTCATACTTTGATTAGATATAATATTGATGCAGAAGATATAAAGCTATCAAAATATAATAAATCTATACCTTGAATGATTCTTCTAACTTAAATGAAACGGGATCTTCACAGAAGAATTCAGATAGAGATTTTCTCATTGTTTCCACATCCTCCATGTCTTTCTTCAAAACGGACACTTCTCGTTCTGCAATCTAAAGATTGAAAAATAAGTTAGTGACTGCAGAGGTTAAAAATTTAATAAAAGTAAACTGAAAGACAACAGATTTAGAGATCACTAAATGCAAATTTTGCGGCAGGGAGTAAAAGGAAGTGAGCCTCATGTGGATCCAAACTCAACTCTAATATCACCAAATACATTTTTGTTTTATTTGTTGCTGTAAATCTCCTGAATAATATAAAATAATCAAAAAATGTTTTTCATTTAAAATAAAATTTTGATAAACAGGCATGCATGACTTATTAGCAGTGATCACTAACGAAAGGAACTTAATCATTTGATAAATTTGCATAAAAAAATATTATCAATATCGAAAATCATGCAATTGGTGTGTGACACCATTAAAATTGAAGGAGGATGTCAATAAAATTTAATTTATATTATTTTTATATATTGAATATTTCCTGAAAATAGCCATAGCATTAGCCATTTGCTGTTTATAAGGTATTATATTATATATTAATTACAATTATTTGTGAAGTTCTGCCTACAAATGACAAACGACTTATAGAGACCGCAGGTCAAGAGGATGTCATGTTATTAACTGGAAACATTGACCTTAGGTGTTAACGATTTAGGTCATTTATACAACATCTAAAGCTTATAGGCTGGAACGATAACGACTTTCTAGTCAATTAATTTATAAAAATATATGGCATGATTCTAGTTAAACTCACTATAAGAAAGTCACTCATTTGTGTCTTAATATCTAGTTCCGTTGAGGGCATTTCAATCTGTTTCTTGATGACGTTAATTCTGTTGTCAAGGGTTTTGATTTCATTATTGAGCTGCTCCACACTGGCTTTGGAAGCTTCTTCCAGGACTCTCAAGTCATCAGCGAATTGAATCAAGTCTTTGTTCCGCTTCTCAGCTTGCTGAAAAAAATTTATAATGTAATTATTTATTTATTTCTTGTAAAAAATATCAACTGTTTTTAACCTAAATTATTTATAAAAAATGATTTTAAATTGCATCAAGGTATAATATTTAAAGTATAAGAAGTGAAATGAATAAAAATGCAAACTTTATAGGTTATCCTATAAATTTCAACCTAACGTATTTAAAAACAAATAAATTAGTGTTTTTTATAAAATAATTGAACTGTATTTACTAAAACTAATAATAAATACTGTTGGATTGTTCTTAAGTTAGTTTTCTTGTTTGGATGTGTTGTAAAAAAAAAATATAACAAAAATGATGGATAAATACCCCACAGAAAAATTAGAAAAGGTAACCAGAAAATCGGAAAATTCAGAAAAATTTGTATTAGTAAAAACCATCCGCAGGGCATAACTGCCAACCAAGGAAGAAACCCGGGGTTCAACATAAATCTTAAAAATTTTGGGTAAATGTTTGCCAATTATGGGTAAACAAATTTAAAATTAAATACAAACAAGTTTTAATATTTAAGAATGCGGTCGAACATAAAGCACGAGGTCAGGCGGAGACCGCCCTATGGGCGGCATGCAAATTCAAGAGTTTTTTAATAGTATTTTTACTTAATAATAGTGTATTTATTTAATAGTATGATTTTTTCTATATTATCATTGTTTTTCGTGAGACCGGTTTAGTTGCCGGTATAGATCAACCTCCTAAAAGGACAGTAGTGATTTAAAATAGACTTTGTACTAATATAAAAAAAACAAAATAATATCCTACCAAAGCTACATAGTGCATGAGATTCATGCCAGGTTTGTTGGCTCTGATGTCGGAGAGTTTCTGCAAAGAGGAGAGTTTTATCCCAGCTGCTCCGCCCGCGTATCCCCCCGCATTCAGAAAGTTGCCAGCGACGAGTGTCAAATAAAGTACTTCCTGATAAATAAAGATTACAATGCTATGAAATAATTATTATTGTCTTATCATTATACAATGCTGTTAGTTTATTTTATTATTTGAAAGATTGTATTTTTAATTTAAAAAAAAACAATGCTAAACATGCTATAGATTAAATACATTAAATACAAAGCTAAATAAATACATTTTTTTAAAAGTAAAATGGAGGGCAAACCACACTTAAAATTTGAAATGCCATATTGGATGTACATTTCAAAATTGGTATTTTGACAATGCAACAATGCAACGGGATATAGGCAACTTTTAAGTTTTGTCTTCATTATCGTGCGAAATACGTACTATAACTTAATGATAAGAACATGATTGAAAGAAAGTGCACATACTCGTACATATTTTAGGCTACCATTTTCTCCCCCCATTAATTATGCCACATTGTTTTGTTATTTTATATTCTACGTATGATATTGCATTTTTGTTTTTACCTGTAGGGCACGACTCGTCATCAACTCATCGCCAGCTACCAGAATAGCATTTATGGACGTTTCCAGATAACTCGTTGTAGAGGCAAATTCTTCCTTAAGGAGCATGGATTCAATTCGTAATTTGTAGCTAAAAAATGAAATTAATGTATTATTTCCATGAGTGTGTGTGGTATGAATTTAATGTGTTGTGTTTTAATTAATATTGTAATACACCGAAACATATGTAATAATGTTGTAGGATAATGTTAATAATAATAATAATAATAATGTTAATTAATAATATATGATTAAAATAAATATTTAAATATCATTATTAATCACACATTTTTCATATTACAAACTCTAAACCTTAAGAAAGAATTTTTTGTTTTTCTTTAATATACCTATTTCAATATAAATATTATCATATGTGGGTCCAACAACGAGGAATAAACACCAGAAGAATTTACCTGTAAAATTATTTGATTTAAATAACAATTTTCTAGGAAATATAACATAAACAACAAAAAAAAAACTATAATACTCATAATTCTACTATAATTATTAGATTAAGTATTTATAGATTATTATTATTATTAAGTCATTACAATATTTAGGAGCTATCTCTGGTGATAATAATAAAAAAGTTGAGTTTAATAGGTGAGGAATAATTAATGTTTAAAAACTCGAAGCCTATGATATATTATTATTATGTATACATAGGTATATTTCGTACGTTTGTTTTGTTTTGTAATTTGTAATATAGGTTGGTGCGCCACTATTACCATATGTTCAATTTAAAATATTATGTTGGATTGTTTGGATCTATTTAAAAAAAATGTTTTGTTTGAGTTTTTGCAAAGTTAAGAAAAGAGGCACGAGTTTTTCGATCGCCTATTTTGTATATTAAACACAATATAATGAAAATAATTAATACATTACTTTGGGAGTAGTAGTAGCTGTAATAGAAACTTCTCTGCATTTCCTAGTTTGATAATATCGCCATTGAACGCCTTCAGCATTTCGACTTCATCAAGTTCGGGGAGAATTTTTAAAAGGCCGCGAAGTTTTTCAGCTCCAATGTCGTCATGGGAGCCTTCTCGAATAAGCTGAATTATGTCTTCATTCGAGCTGCAAACATAAAATACATTAACTGTTCTTGTTGGAAGCGAGAGAATGTGGAGCTGGGAGGGGGAGGGAGGAGGGGGAGGGGGGTGTAGTTACTTTCCATGGCCTTTTATTTTGAATGGTTTAAACATGGATGTATTATAGAGTATGGATAAACCCTATGCGTATGTCCAGCGTGTCACCGCGCATGCCAAACTTGTCAACACGCACCAGTCGATAGCTAACCACGTTATTATGAGACACTGTTTGTCATATTATTATTGTAAATTGGTAAGTTGCGTGTTAGATCTTGTCGTAACAAAAATTCAAAGAAACTCTGAAAAATAATGGAGTAACTTACCATCGGTAAGCATGATACAACTTGTGCTTTAAAGGTTTTAAAATGACATCTTATTGCCTTCAAAATAATTTGTCATTTGCATTACGACTATCAGCCGTAATAAGGTCAGGCGGAAACTTGCAGTTGTCAATGCTACGTTTTTTTGCAGAACATAATTTGATTAGAAAAATTAGAGAGAAACTTTATAACAGTATTTTAATAGTTACATACAAAACATGTATGGTACATATTTACATTAGGTAAATTTAGGTAATATTTTGTTTGGAATAATTGTTTGTTGGCAGTGTATATCTTGGCTCGCATTATGATTAAAAATAGAGCGGACAACGCCTAAAAATATTCTGCGTCTTCCCAATGCGCTAACAAAATCTTTTTCTTTAAAATGTGAAGAGCAAATAGCACAACAACTTACAACAACTAAAAAAGAAAAACAAAGTAATAATTCAGAACAAACCTCCTAAATTGTTTGAGGAATATGTTAACATTAAGACTTCTCTTGCCATCCAACAGATTGATCTCAGACGATTCTTTTCTCGGCTTCTTTTCGACGCTGTCGTGCATCGGGCTGCGGCCAAGTCGAGGAGACGAACTCGCCGACCCACTCGATTGGGCCTAAATTTTTTTTAAAAATATTATAAGGTCAAGGGGTAAGTTCAGTCATCAGATAAGATCAATTATGCAGGGAAATAAAATTTATTTATACCCGTCTTGGTCTACCCATTTATTACTTGCTAGTTAAATTACACATGTGCCCTCTGCGACAGAGCACACCACTGCAAATCATGAAATGTCAATGTGGCCATTGTATTTTCTTTCGTTCAGCTCGGCTCAGTGCATGTTCGTCATCTCATTGTTATCAGAAATTGTCTATTTTATCTTAATAGCCGGACTGTGATATATGTGGAAAGTTTGTTGTATGATGAACATATTATTGGACGAATGCTTAGGATAGAACAATATCTTGAAAACTCTACAGATTTTTTGGGAGCCAAAGCTTCTCTTTAATTTCAATGTTAGAAGAAGGTCCGCCATTTGTATTCGGGTAAGTCACAGGAACCATTTGAGTCGGGGCCTTTTATAGTACATGTGAATTATGGATTTGACGGACTTACCCAGTATTTAATTTCAGTACATTTTATTAACTAAATAGGAAATGTATTTTCTATGTTTCATTTGTTTATTTTTGTGAAGGAAATCAATGTCTTCAAACTGTAAAATAAATCCCCGAAAGTAACATCTTTGTTATGACAAACTTTCGATGATCTTTTAAAATATCCCAAACCTATGAACAATAAAATCATCTGCAAATGACCACAAAATTTGTGAGAAACTGATTTGTAACGCTGTGCAATTTAATTTTAATATAATTAATTCTGTATGAAAATTCAAACGGCGATCAGACTTTCCCTCATGCATTTAACCCATGCATTATTTATTGTCAAAGTTTTATAACAACTGATGTTTACAGAAAATGGTTTATTTTTACTTTCTGAATCCAGTAAGGAAAGTATTCAGACAAAAATTATTTGACCCAAAACATTTTCAAAAGATGTTTTCCAACAATACAGTGGTATCATGGGTTGATACGTACAAACATATTCCGTTCGACTACACCGAAGTACATACGATTCATCAAGTCTTTTATCAGAAGACCGTTTAATGATTAATGAGTAAATACCTGCTGGCAGAACAATTCCTCCATTTCAGCCCAGTCAATGTCAGACAAATGGGATTCCTTATGACTCGATGCCAGAATTGACCAGATGTTATTTTTTCCTATGACCTAAAAAAACAAATGATCAAAATTTACATTAATTAGATACATGTAATTATAAAAGGTAATGGACATAAAGTCAATAAAAAAACAATAAAAAATGTGCAGATACAAGTTTTTATTACAGTTGTGTTTCAGCATTCACGTCTATTAAGTTTTATAGACTCGGCATTATCAACTATTTTACTCTTTTAAAATGATGCATTAGTCATTCGGTTTGCACCATCTAGTTTTCTCTTCTTTGCTGAATAGTTTTTACACGTTTTGTCACAAAAGTTGGGCATTTTGAAAATAAATAAAGATCACACAATCAGATAACATTCAAAATTTATTTGATTTATATTATTTTATTTTATTTGGTAAAAATAGAGCACTTGAATTGCGACTTCCTATTGTACCATAATGAATAAATAAATAAATAAATATTTAGTTAATGGAGCAAACTTCCCCCCTTCCTCCCCAAAATTGAAGTAAAAGCTCAGAAGTAAGCGGAAAATCAAACCTTGTTATTGGGTATCTTATTCCAATTGATCGTCTTCATTTTGGCTCTTGGAAATGGAATCTCTTGTTGTGGTAGTACGACCCCATCAAGGTCTGGTTCTGGGGGGGCAGCTGGTGTTTTTCGAGGGGGAGGCACACCTGGAGGGGGTGGGGGAGCTCCTAGAGAAGGAGGGGGTGGAGGGGGTAGTGGCGCCATCTGATGAAAAAAAAAATACAGGTATATTTCATATTAAATTATATTACATTAAAAATAGTAAATCAATCAGTATCAACGTTAACCCTACCGATAAGCCTCGATACAGATTTAGAGTGATGCTGCTTAGGACGGTCTTATAGAAGCAAGTTCAAAGAAAAAATAATAAACAGGTTTCCTGTGGGGTTAGTCTGAAGCTGACTTGCCGATTGCTCTTGTCTAATTCAATAATGCATTAAACAAACGTCAAACTGTGAGTGGCGAGTCAGCTTCAGACTAGCCCCACAGGTCAGTCTCAGATCTTTAAGGTGAAGGTGTTTGGCAAATAAAATAGTACTTTGAAGCTATTTTTCTTGATAGATAAATTGTATTGATTTTACTTGAATATGTGGTCTTTAGACATATTTTTTTGCTATTGGATGGTTAATTTCATTATTAGGAATAACACTCATTCAACCAATGTAGTAGGGCAAATTACTATAATATTTAAGGGGTATTGCTGGTCATAGATGTCCATTTTGAGAATTCAGTCTTCTGCTTTGTCAATTATAAAAAAACATGGAAGGACAGTTTCTTCATTTTTGATTTTTGACTAGGTTAAAAAGGGGTTTTTAAATGGGGGTTTTTTTGTTGTGATAGGGAGGTTTTTTTCAAGCTCTTGAGAATGAGAGATTGATTGAATGCAACCAGACAAGAGGTGTGTGTAATGTACTGGATGTTGTTCAAATAAAACATGATTGCTTGGGTCAAGGAGTGCGTGGTGCAATGCAAATATTAGAATTACCTACAATGTAGAGCAGAGAGAAAGGTGGGATTCACCTATTCTGAAGTTCCATGTTTGTTTGGGACCTTATTTAAGGTAACTGGATGTTTCTCTTATTTATTTCACTTACATACTATTGATATGTTGAGTTCTGACTTGGACATTACCTGTGGCGGTGGCGGGGGTGGTGGTGCGGGTGGTGCCGGGGGCGGCGCGGGGGGCGGGGAGACGGCCCTCGACGCCACCGACTGAAGTGATTGCTTCCTGCCGGGGCTGCAGATGGAATCGCTGCGGTGCTGGCATTGGGAACAACCAAATTTGGCCTGCTTTATTGGAAACAAATGTAGCTGTAAACTCACTTATATAGATACTAAAATTACCATAATACACTTTTATAAATAACAAAACTTGATGCCCGTTAATAATGACCCAGATAGGAATAGATATAAAATGTATCATCCATTAGAATATTAACTGTAATTTCAATCGTAGATATTGCAGAAAAATCAAAACCTGATACATTGCAAATTGCCACAAAAAAGTAACCTTGTACTTCTAGATATGCCATGACAATCTTTCATTTCGTAAAATTATATGAAAAGGCAGTCTCATCTACAATAAATAAATTTAAATTAGAATACATAAAATTACATTTAAGTGCAAAGATTACCAAAAAACCTTTGATTTTAAGAATATACCATCTTAGTACATAAGTATTGGATATATTAAAGTCAAAGTAGCTGTAGATTTATACAAGATCATTATGAACAATTATTATATGAAATTTTATTTCAAAATATATTATGTAAATATAATGGTTAGGCACTTACATAAGTTGTATTTATTTGTGTGTTTATACGAATATCAGTGTGTATATTTGTGTTAAAAATACATTTTTATTATTTTTTACAGGTTTTTGCGAGGGTCTTTTATACTCACACCATAGCACTTAGTAATAACCTTTCTTAGGAGAGGTGACTTATACCTAGTTAGAAAGAACAACCTTATCAAATAGGCTAACGTGACTGGTAATTACTTGATTTGCTTATTTTAAGTAAAACTAAATATTATGTTGCCGATATCTTATTTTCTATAATAAAAACTTTGAATTTGAATTACGTTCCTGTAGTTTAAATTTTGTTCCGTGTTTCGAGTAAGACGTTGAAATGAAGAGGGTAAAATAATGCGTTTCCCTATACTAACTGCACATCATGATTGAAAGAAACAGTCACCACCACAATCAGGCTATCAGCTGGCTGTGAGAGAATACATAATTATTTGAGTGCAGCAGGGGCAAAACTGGAAAAAGCGTATGTTGAATTATTAAGACTAAACGTTTTGGGGTTTCTGTAATCTCAAACGTGTCACCTCAAGAAGTGCAGCCAACCCTAAACGGCTTTTCCACCCACCAGATTACCAGTACAAAGTGCCTTGTACCTATCTTCCTAAACAACAATAGGTAAATATCCCAGTTGGAGTTTCTATAAAAGACAAAAAAATATATATTAAATGGATATGCGTTATGACATACACTTGGAGCTCTGAGCAATTTATTGGCATCTTCGCGCGATTCCAGCAGAGTAGCTCTGTGCACGAGGGTCTCGGCAGTATCCCAGACAATGTCGCTGATGGCTTCCTTAGGGTCTATCCGGAGAAGGTGTTGGAGAATGCTTAAGAATGGAACATCTTGAGGTGTATCTGCGACCTGAAAATGAAATTCAACAAAGGGTTGTAGATCCAAAACTCGCGGACTCACGGGAGGAAAGTGTGTAATGGTTGTGATAAGAGAGCGCCAAGAGGAACAAGCTGCTTTTGCTGGTGAGTACGGTATTACCGTTTATTACAACCTGGCCACTCCAGTTCCGCATCGTAGCTTTTATCTTTGAGTAGCGTCGCAGGTGAGGTTACGCGAAGCGTTGGAAAGCGTGAAAAACGCACATACGGATGAGTTTTCTCACAAAATGTTCACTGATATTATTTCGTCATATATTTTTACGACTATTATTACTGTTTATAATTGTTTATTGCTCGTTGTTTGCAGATGTAGTGAGAGTATGTTTTGTATACTTTAAACATAAATCAAGTTCGAGCCGACATAAGATTTAATCTTGGAAACGACCTGCAACAGGGTATGTCTGTGTCACAGTGGAAAAGCAGTACAGTTTTTCATTAATTAAACTCAACCCAAATTCTTTTTTTTTCCCTTAAACAGTAAGTCTTGTGCATGTCGTCGTCCATACATACGACGACTACACCGTCCGTACTTTGTGATTTGTGTAAAAATCACAAAGTTACGGGCAAATGTTCGCCCTGTCGGTGCTGGTGATAAAATATAAATGTGATTTACCCTTTTGAGGATAGCGTAAAAAACATCCAGATGACTGTTGAGGTTGATGCCGCCAGGACCCCGGGCCTCGTCGCTGTCTCGCTGCTCTTCGAACACGTCTAACTGCACCCACAGGTCGGGACTAGTCGGGGTCGATCGCCTAGTATAAGCAAGGTCAGAACCATTGACACCAAATTGGACCAGAACAAAGGTGAACGAAACAAAAAAAATATGCTCGTTACAATATATCATAGGAATAGGCGGATGTATGCGTGAAACTACATTTAAGTATAATCAAAGGCTTTTTCCATATAGAAAGTAATATTAGGTAGTTTATAAAAGGTGTTTTTTGAATAAAGTCCGAATTCAGTGAATTTAATTATCAATAAACATTTACTTACTTATTAATATAGGAAATTTCGAAAGGTCATAAGATATGTAGGTTAATAAAATATTCAGCCTGAACAATTTTAAAATTCTAACTTTTAGCTTTATGTTAATTCTAACTTTAGGTTATATGACATAAAATATACTTATATAGGATAAGTATATTTTATGTCATATAACCTAAAATATATTATTTGGTGTAGGAAAGTATAAATTTTGACTATAGGAGCAGGCTGTCAGAGACGAGAAAATAAATAATTGCAGTTTGTTAAGTAGGGTTTTGAAGAGTTAATCTTATTGTTAAATTCTTCTGATCTAGCTCGTCTGAGCGAAAATCAGTAATTGTGTGATCAGCAAAATAATTATTCAAACGGACAATCGCGGCAACCTGCAAATTTCCTCTGGAGAGAATTATTTTATAAATATTCTAAAGGACTCTTATACATTTTATTCGTCTATCGTTTAACTAATGTTTTTGCTCTATTCACTGTCTTATAAATATTCAAGAATAATCCCAACATTTGCTTCACAGTATAAAATTAACCTCAAATCAGGGGAAGTCCTTTTCAGTCAGTCTAGTGAATAAAAAAGAAAATTAAGCTTGCTTGAGATGGCATTCAGCGATTTTCAATAGTATTAGACAAACAAAAATATTACTAGTGGAAAACCACTTTGAATAAATATATAATATGAATAAGGTAAAAAAAATACAATTTCTTTCTCTTTTTACGAATACGAATTATCTTTCTATATTATTACACATTACAAACACATTACACGAATCCGTTAAAAGATTTTTTTCTAATAATGGTGCTCAACTGGTTAGATTACACGAAAACATTTATTTCTTTTGGTTTATTCCATTATGCTTGATTGCTATAATAATAATAATAATTTTTTTAATACATTTAGTATTTTTAGAGAAAGGGCCATATTTAGGATGTGTAGACCCCTAGGATGACCCGTGGCGCAGGCCCTACTGGTAGGGATTTTTTGAAAATTAACCTTTAAAAATCTCATATTAGAGTTCTCATATTTTTTTAACTGAAAGCTTAAAAAGAAATATGTCAAGTTTATCAATCAATTTTCACATTGTCGTTTATTTATATATAGTATTTGTAAGATAATGAATGGATGAAATAATAAAAATGAAAATCATTATGGTATTTAATTAAATGATTTGTAGTAAAATGTTTCATAAGGACGTGTGCACTACTCAGTCTGTGTGTATATTTAGTTTTATTGGGTTTACTGTAGGGATATATACCTACCTACAGTAAAACCAATAACTGCACTATACATAGTGCAGTTATTAGAACTGATTTATCATACAGCGAATTAATAATAAAAAGACATTTAAAAACTAAAACTATTAAACTTTACATTTTTCACAAATCGTTATTTGAACATTTTTCCTTAGAAACCACCCCATAGACTACAAATCAAAGATTTTATTTTATTTAATCTATTCAAAATCAAAAATTTCAAATGACTTTTGTGGTGCGGGCCCATAAATAGTCTGCCTGCGCGTAAATACGGCCCTGTCTCATAGTATGTGTTCGTTTATTGATTATCTGCGTTTATGTTTATATATGGGTACCTACCTAATTAGTCATTCTATTAAAAAGTATATGTTGGATCTTCATAAAAAATAAATAATATAAAAAATATGTATTTTAGCTTACCTTAACTTGTTGAGAATAGGAAGTAAGTTTACACCTGTAATAAAAACAATATTTATAATAATTATTAGTATCAGTCCATAATATATCGTACAGTATAGCTTTGTTGCTAAAAAAAACAATATAATCGAAGAGATCTTACCAACAAACTCGTTGCGGATCCTGATGCGGTCGGGCAGTCGGGGTGCGGAGATGATCAAGCAATTGATGAAGGCCACGAGCGCTGTCTGGTACTCCACCTGCGAGGCCCTCTCGAGTTCCACTACGATCACGTTGAGACGGTAGCGTTCATTCTTTAAGTTCTGCCAAAATAATTTATTTATTTATTTTTGTGGGGTTTAGACACAGTTATATCAATATTACATTAAAAAAGTTAAAAATTAATCAGATAACAAAACCGATTATGGATTTCCTTCTTATTTACAAAAATATTATTAAACGGTAGGTATGATGTTTTTAAATTAAATCAAATTATTTAAATGATTGTACTTAGGAATTATCAGTGTCACTTAAAAATGTTTACACTGATTTTTAGATAACATAACCTAAACATGCTGTAATAAAATTGGTAAGTGGTTTTTACTTTAGATTATTGTCTTGTGCCTTTATTTATCGTCTTATAGATACATAAAGAATATGGAATATATCTATAATTAATATGAGTAAATAGGTATTTTTAAAGGCAATAAATAGTACAAACGTCTATAAAACCCCAGCATAATTTTCATTGTTATAGGTAAGAATTATAATTAACATTTCTTTCTACACACACATAACCTCACACCCAGTTCAATAATAACGCTTTATCAATATTTTTTTCTCACTTACTACTCACTCCCATTTTCTTGTATATATATATCTTTCATCGCGATAAGTCTCTATCCATCATGGTGGCTTGTTGCGGAGTGCGGAAGGGCGGGGAGAATCTACCGGTGTCGCGTTTTCACTAGGACTATTTGTATGACATGCCGTATCTATAAGTTTTAAAAGATCGTTGTCTAATAGCTATTAGTAATAATATTCATCAACCTTTTAAAAATAAATAAAATAAAACATTGCGTGTTTGGTTATACCACGCACATAGAAGTAACTTCTGTAAGGAAGTTGATTAATTTGATTATTAACTGCATAATATTGTTTTAATCTGGATTCAACAATGTATCCGCACACCTATTTATGTATAGAACGAATGAGCACTTATTTTGGTAGTTTAACCAAATGAGCATGTTGCGTTAGATTCATTCGCTGCCCAGGAAGACAGCAGCTGATGCCACCAACCTTGTAGTGGTCGAGGGTGTCGAGAGCCCTCGCGTAGCCATCAGCGTTGTAGACGCAGAGGGCGGCCAGCAGCTCGAAGAGTTGCTTCTTGACGGCGGCGTTGGGCGTGTCCAGGGCGGCCGCCAGCCTCGCTATGTACGCGCCGTTCTCGACGATGTAGTCCAGACCCACGCGGCTGTCCATCGCGCGTCGCAGCCGCCCACGACGACTCACTCATTTGTCTGCGAACGAGAATGCCAGCTTTGTACTACTGGAAGTTGGTGGAACCTCAATATGTCATTTCAATTCTATCGCAATTGCTCAAAAGACTTCAATAAACCATAGAGATTTCATTCTAACGAGTTATTTAATGAACCGAATATTCTTTCGCTTTCTTTTATATTGAGAATACTGAAAAGGGTGTGTTAAGTGTACTTTTGGTCTAAAATATTTTAGCTTTTTAGGACTTTTTAATTTAATAATCAGGGAAATAATAAATAAGTCGGTGTGCTGATCTACTTCATAAATGGGGAGCAGTGGACTGAACTTCAGACAATTCAACATATTGTTGGGGAGGGTAGATCCAGAGCTTACCTTGGCCCATTCATAGACATCGATAAGGCATCCGATGAAGCAATAGCCTGGATAGATAACCTAGAAATACACCTATAATCTTAATTTCAACATTTACTAGTATTCATTTTATTTTTTCTTCTTTCTGATCATTTCTTTAAGTTTATTCTTATTGACATTGTATATCAATCTGTCATTTTACATAGTGACACTGTTTATTTATAAAAATTTCTTTTTTTTTTTTTTTAATTTCAGTGATAAATCCATACGCTAATAATAATAATATTCAAGGAAATAAATCATCAGAAATATTAATTGAAAATCCCTTTCAAGTAATATTCTGAATTGCTATTTAAACAAACTTAAATGATGAAAGAGGCGTTCTTGTATGAAATACTTTTAGTGTTTCTATTGTATTTAAATAATAAAACATGTGTATGTCTGCATATTTATATTTACTTATAAATAACCTATAGATAAATGTATATATTATATATTTATAGGTATATTATTAGAGCGAAGCTCTCATAAGGCGACTCCAATTAGAACTTTGTCACGGGCTAACTTGGTCATTCCTTGACCGATTTGAAAAATTTTTGATTTTGAGAGAATCTACATGAAAAAGTGAAGGTCGTGACGGAGCTTGATTTTAAATATTGTCAAAAATAAAATTTTTGGGGTCAAAAGAAAATTGTCTATGGGAATATCCATTATAAAAAAGTCACGCGCTTTTTTGAAAATTTTTTATTCGAAAATAATTAATCGAATATTATGTTAAATTATTTAATTTGATATTAATTTAATACAATTTAACAATAATAAATCGTTTTTAACAATAAATAAAAATACAAAAAATAATTAGGTAAGTTTCACGCATAAAAATAGTAAAAAAAAACAAAATTCGCTCGAAGGTCACGTCACTTTTTTTCTTAGCGATTTATTCTAATTTCGATTTAATTTTCTAAATTAAGCATTAATTTTGAATAATTTATCAAGATTTTTATTTTTAAAAACCATCTCTATGGTCGTAGTTATAAAGAGAAAATAGCATTCATCCAAATTATAAAGTAGTTAACTTGTGATGAGCGAACATGTCTTTTACTATGGCTTAATCTGCTTATGTTTTTTTAACATCTAGAATAAGAGCAATGCCTCCCATAAGAAGGCGACAATTCGGTCGCAGGACAAATGACGTAAAAAGTTATTGTCACAGACTAAATTTTATTTAGAAAATTTTAGTAAATCGCTTCGCTCTAATATGTGCTGCAGCGAAGCAAAATGCGAGCGACTGCGGCGACCTAGTAATTTACTGATTAAATATAAAATATTAAAAAATCCGGTAGCTTGCGTCAAAATGCTAAACTACTACAAATGATTGGCGTCTTCTTGCACATTGTGCTATTAAGCTGATGCACAAAACTAATGCCATTGCACGTGATTACAACTAAGCACTATTTGTTGTTATATAATATAAGAGTGTATGTAAATAACGATATAAATAAATAAATTTGGAATCAAACATAAATGTATTTTCAATATATATTTCATTTAATTTAAATTGTCAACCCTTCCATTATATGCACAGAAGAACGGTCAACAGTGGTCGCAACTAGTGATGTGCCGGATCGTTAAAAATATATATCCGCGGATACGGATACAAATACGGATCATTGGTGTCCAGATCCGCGGATACAGATACAAATAGGGATCTTACTCAGTCGGACGGTGCGTGTAACCTTGACACGGCAGTTGACTCATAATTTAAATAAAATCGTATAAGTTTCTATAATAAACGTTTAAATATTTCATTATTTTAATAAGCATATCACTAGGATTTGAGATTGATCTCATTATAAAAATAGTTTAATTAGGACCTTTGAAGTACTATTAGTAATTCACTATAATAAATGTTTAGATATGTGATTTTAAGAAATAAAAAATAATTCAAACGGAATATAAAAGTATTTCATTAATACCTAATCATTTATATTTAGAATTTCGTATATGTCATGAAATTTAAAATTATGTAAAGGATCCGTTCAAGATCCGCCAAAAAGTAACAGGTACAAATCTCCGGCACATCACTAGTTGCAACTACCATTACTATTACATTATAGGGCATGTGCGGATTGGGTGTAGTGTATTTCTATTGTAAATATTATGTTTCTTATACAGGACGTCCCGAGACCATTCCCGAAGGTTTAAGGAGATGTTTTCGTTACCTATTATGAATAAGAAATTATATTAAAAAACGCGAAAATAACTCATCCCAAAGTTAATTATTTCCATCAAAGTGCTGGTGGCAATTTACACCAGCGCTGCCGATACGCGATCGATATGCGTAGCCTTTGCCGGCGCGCGGTCAATGATCCGGCGACGCGAGCGGACGAAACCACGATGAATTTTAATACATCGTCTTTACAAATAATACTCGAAATCACAGGGCCAAGAAATTGAACTTTTTATCGGGATCGGGACACTCTGTATAGCCATGAAGTTTTAGTTTTAGTAAAGGTTTAGGTTGTTAATCAAAACGGATTTCGCATTGATGTATGTAAATGTTGAAAATATAAATATTTTTCAAGCACAGCCCGGTTCTCGACAACCAAAGATTCTACTCCTGTGAGTATACTATAAAGTAACGGGTGTTTTTTTTAGAGGCGTGGTTTTCAATCTGGCACTACTTTTTTCGTAGTTGGTGTTTTTGACAGCTGTCACTTGATTTATGCTCAGTTTGGTTTACCATTTCATAATGAATAGACTTACTCCTGAACAACGTTTGCAAATAGTGCAAATTTAGAAAGAATCACTCTAAAATAAAGTAAAAATCGCGTCGTGGGCCTGTGACGTGGCCTCCAAGATCGTGCGATTTAACACCGCTGGACTATTTTTTGTGGGGTTATGTGAAGTCGCTTGTCTACGCAGATAAGCCGGACACGATTAACGCCTTGGAAGAGAATATTCGGCGCGTTATTGCTGACATACGGCCCAACTTGCTGCAAAAAGTGGTTGAAAATTGGGCCTCTCGGCTGGAATTTGTTCGAGTCAGCCGCGGCGGCCACTTACCCGAAATCATTTTTAAAACATAATGGCAAACCCTTATCTTTATAATAAAACTGAATTCTTAGCCATAACATCAAATTATATGCGTTTTATCTCTTCTTGAAAACCACGCCTCTAAAAAAAACACCTTTATAAACCATCTTATTGTTTGAGTAGCGAATATTAACTGTAAATTATGTGAAAGTGATATTAAAGAGGAAACTTAACAAACGAGACGAATGTATTCAGGGCGCGTCACGTCCGCTGTTTCGAAAAGTTGACAGCCGACAGCCGACAGCCGACAGCCGACAGCCGACAGCTCGGAAGCGACCGCAGTTCGGAATGCGACGCTTCCTTATTAGGTGCATGCGATTCAAATACGAGTCTCATTGAGATTTATGATGATCGCGTGAAGGGATTTCGGTGCATAATTCATTTTACTAAATTAAATTGCCGGGAATAAGTCAATTGCCTGTATTATTATTTTATATTTCTTGGTAAAGCATGGCATGGCTATAAAAACTATCAATTCTATACGCTTACTAACCATGAGTTTCGGACACCGCGAATATTTATCCCCTTCTTGGGCGCTTATTAGGTAACATTGAACATTGAATAATATTGTTTACTATTCATAGATTACCGATTAGTAATATTTACAGGATTTTAAACAACTTTTTAGGATGATACAGCGGCGGTAGGTAATATAAAACTTTGTCAAGGGATTATATTATAATAGCACTCCTCTAGTGCAATGCGAACGCCATGCCAATGCGCGAACATTTCCCAGCTAATTAAAATTCTTGTCTCTAAGTTTTCACAGCTAAACCGCTGAACCGGTTTCGACGACATTGGTATGGAGATACCTTGAATTCTGGGGTTACTTTTTTTTCGTAAGAGGATGAAAGATTGTATGGGAATTTCTAGGTCAACGCAACTATTCTCTGTTATCCCGAGTGTCGGGGTTAGAGCCTTTGCGTGACAAAGGCACAATTAAAGATGCCCGTAACAAAATAAATCAAAAAATTACATTTTAAAAAAAGTGTGATATCGAAAAACATAATGATTAATATATATATATTGCTCGATTGAAGCCTTTTGCTTACTTAAATTATGCTAAATCATTGTGTTACACTGGTTTAGGGGGGTCTTATACTGGTGTAGTCTTGGGCATTATCTATGGATCATTCTAATGTCTACCTAATTTATAATGTCAATATCGTACATGACATTGCTTTTGTGCCACTGCTATCTCTATGACTAAGTCCTTAACGGTATGAAGGTTGTTTTTTCTACATATAGCAACGGTCTGAAATGGCATTCGCGTAAAAGGCCAAGAAAAGGCCCTATATGGAGAAATCCGTTCGTCCGGACAGCGCTTAGGCAGGCGTATAGAATAGGCTTCCACGCTTTGAACAATCTTAACTATTGATTCACGAAATTAGATTCTTATTAATTATTATTAATTCTTATTAATTAGATGATTAATGGTTTTACGCATACTCGTGTTATTTCCCTGTATTAATTAACAGCCCGTGCATTTATCTATGGCTAGTCTATTAAAGCGAATAAAATGCCCTAGATAGATTCTTATTAATTATTATTAATTCTTATTAATTAGATGATTAATGGTTTTATGCATACTCGTGTTATTTCCCTGTATTAATTAACAGCCAGTGCATTTTCCTATGGCTAGTCTATTAGAGCGAATAAAATGCCCTAGATAGATCAATATTTACACTCTTTCCTCAAAGCAACAGATTTAGATATTGAAAATTTTTTGAAATCTAAATTGACTACAAATAAGGTTATATTTTTTTATTTTATTTCGAATTAAACTGTATTTTACTCGATCTTATCGCTTATTAAGGAAAATACAGAGTTTTTTTTAACTATGATTTTTGTTATCATAATTTTTACTTTTTGTTTAATATACAGACGGAAAGTTTATTTATTTTAATATCAACACAATGCCCCATAGTTGGTGTAGGTACGATATTTATAAATATCCTGATTCATTTTTTAACCAACTTCAAAAAAGGATGAGGTTCTCAATTCGATAAATATGTTTTTTTTTTAATATAAATGTTATATTATATTTTTATAATAAATAAATTATTATTAAAATTATGTATTAGTTATTAACTGTACATTTATGTATTATTATTTATATATATATAGTATATAGTATTATGACTTATATTTGATGATCGTTTTTTAATAGCGACAAATCGCCTGAAAAGATAAATGACGCAATCTTTCACAATATTGAAAAAATTTGAATATTTTTTTAATTTTTTGATAAAGTGCTGGATAGCATAATATTTATAAGGGTTCTAAAGAGGTCCTGTACTTGAGAGCGCAGGATGTCGGTTTAAACCCAGCGCTGAGTTTCATAAAAATGCGTTTTTAACACTCACCTGTCCTCTTTATTGGAAAATATTGTCAAATATTATGTAACCATCTAATTAGCTGAAATAAGTAAAGGATGATATTTTAACAAAAAATATAAAAATAATGGATATATGATTACGATGAAGGATGGTGGTGAAATGTGGTGATGGTGACGGTGAAAATAAAAATAATGGAAATGTAAAAGTGTAAAATTAAAGCACATATATATATTATTATTATTATTATATATTATATATAATTGCATACAATTTAATTCAAATAATTGTAATTGTATATTGAGCAATGAGACAGTTATGCTTATAAGAACGATGCTTTTAGTATAGTCTACCTTAGTACGGGCATTGCCTAGTTAGGTAGTACTTTGCATAATGCGAAATTAATGTTAAGTTACTGTCAATAAATAAAAATAAAATAAATGTCCGGTTGATACGAGCGATTTCAGAACATTTTTTTTTTGTTTATGATTTAAATACCATATTTCTCGTGGGTAGTATTATCTATTCGGTGGTTTAGTTAAGTTACATCCAGTGTAAGGTAAGGTTATCCGTTCAAAATGTTTTCGTGTTGAATTAGTTTTTAGGTTATAGGTTTATTTTTTGTTCTGAAAGTTTTATAAGATACATATTATAGATGCACGACGCATAGACATAGAGTAAACAGCGTGGTTTCAATCGGTTCCATTTTATTAGTTTATGGCACGGAATAATCTATGGCTGAAACCTTTCAATACAACATATTCGTGTATCGAAGCAGAAGTTAACTAATTTATGTTCTGTAGGTTTGGGATCATAATATGGCGGTCAGCGACGTTTCGTCACGTCATTGAAGTCACGGATTGTTCCTATTAGGTTCTTAGATTTTTTTTAATTGATTAAACAAATGGTATAAATAATATTATCGATGTGTGCATGGTTATAAGACAAACCACTTTATCATACTCAGCTGACACTTCTAAGGTGCACAAGTCTTCATGCAGTGCTGCTAAAAATCACCCTGACTATTGTGTTATAATTTCTGGAAAAGTAAGAGAGTTTACCTAAAATTGGCTTTCAATTCCTTGAAGATTTGAAGTGTGGGTTTTCCCCCGGCAGTTAGAATCAGCGAATGTTATGAATATGACGTTCAAGTGTCTCGTTTTTAATATAACCGACGCGATATGTCAAAGGTTTTGTTTTAATCTAACCACCTAATCAGAATTAAGACCTTTACCAACATATTAGCGCCGTGCCGTGACTCCGATGGCAATATAATCGCCACATTTCCCAATCCCCATACGGATATATTATATTTTAATTTAAATCCTTGCAAATACTCTTGAACTGGAGTCAATACAAATAGAAATTTGGGCCCATGCACTCCTCGGTGCTCTCAATTAGAATGTAGTCTATCTCGACAACGGTTTGTGTGAAATATCAATCTTTTTGTATTGAGCGTTTCAACGAATTCTACATGTTTTGTCATTATTTGTCAGACATTATTTGGAAAGAACTACACACATCTACACCCTATAGAATGAAATAAAGATGCTGCTCTCTATAACTGATAATTTAACAGTGTAATTGCTCCTAATTCCCCGGTTCGTTCTCAACTGTTAGAGGAAAAAAGGAGTTATCTCGACCTTCGCTGTTTGCCTTCAGGTAGGTACACGTCTCGAGTCAACTCAGTCAAGTTTGAACCTTATATGGTAAAGGCCGCTTAAATAGACAAGAAATGAATTGAGCCGTAATATGATACGCTTAAACGCTGTTTTTCTAAGATGGATTCTCAACAGTTAAGTATACTAATATTTTTTTTCTTTGCAAGAAAGTATCTGTACCAAACATTCCCTATAAAGAAAATAGCTAATTGGTCCTGCTATTTCCAGCGTTATTTGTTAAGAAACTATATTAAAATTCATCATAGTTACCGACAAAAAAAAATGTTAACTGCGTGAAAATAGTAAAAGGATCACGTAATAATCTCTATGTTGTGAGCGCTCAACTGCCACCGTACACCGTAACGCGCTGACCGAATCTGTTAAAAAATATAATCATGTTGTGAATGTTTTTTTTTGCTTTTTCTGTTATCATTTCTTACACATATAAGATACACCCCCCCTTAAGTCTTCGGAAATAGTTTCGGAACACTCTGTATAAAGACGAGAATACGGAAAATAAATAATTAAACGGTTGTCGATAAAAAAAACTTCATTTAGAAAGGTATTTATTTTATTTTTTATTTATTTTTATTAAAAAAAAGACATAATAAATTAAATGGGAAGGGTACACATTCGAAGAGTTAAACTGGATTTGACGGTACACTTGCTCATAGGGGACTAAAATGACCTGGTGGCACAGTGGTTTTTATGTCCGTCGTGGGCCCAACACGATCAGGTCATTTTCTACGCACTCTGGACTATGCAACAAAATTGACTGATTCATTCAATTGATTCTGAATAAGTGCAATTTAAAGTGCTTTGCAATAATTTATTGTGTAGAAATAAGACTTTTTAAATTAGATTTCAAAATTCAAGTGATAAAAAATCAGTAAACATAATATTGGTTATAAACGTGAACAATTTAGTAGAAACTTATTTTATGTATTATTTTGTTACTGTGTAAAACTGAAACTAATATCATTGCAGGAGGTTGTAGTCTGTAATGAATAGCCTGAAAATATAGACTCACTCTCTCCTTTTACGCTCCTCCCCGACAACATGAGCTTAGTAGAGTAATTTAAAATATCTTGTCAAGAAACAAACTCTGTCTCGATCTTAAATATAGACTCAAAAGATTACATTTCTATTTTGCGATTAGCGATGATAGTTTTAGTCTTAATAATTAACAATGGTTAAAAAGGGATAACTTTCTACTTTTGGTTAAAATAAGGGTCACATCATTTTTGAGCTTTCCAAAATGATCTGACTGATATATTTAAAACTTATATGCTCTATCTATTACTAATATATAACTGCATTACCTGTAACTCAACCCATTCAGGTGAATCGTTAAAATAAACAGTTTTTCTCCATATGCGACGAATAAAAAAATATCGCATCAAATATATTATATTATATATTTCAAATAGGTAACACCTCGACACAGGCATTTGCCTAGTGAGGTCTTACTAATCCACACAAACTGTACTTTTCTTTTATGGAATATCAATAACATGCGATATATTAATATACATGTAATGATATACATTTTTATGGATATAATAATAAATAAATAAATAAATAAATTGCACAGTTTAACAATCATTGCAATGGCATCCAAATACGTCGCGCATGTCAAACGTCGAAGCGCATATTGCAACAAGGTGACAACCGACAACTAACTACTGATAATTTATTACAACCATTTTTAATATTTATGGTTCGTTCGTTTAGTAACGAGATCGTTATGATTTTATAAATGTAATATCCTCAATGATAGCGTTTAGAATGGCAAGTGTGCGAAAATGCCACATATAATGTTTTTTGAAATACTCGTACATGTGAGTTGCTATCATCATCATATATGATACTTTGCTTCGTGGTTTTTGTGTATGACAATCTGATCAGAATGAATTCTACGCATCAATCTTATCCGTCAAACCACAGCACTTCACAGGAAGAATTTTAGGCAACGATCTTTTAAGACTTATAGATACGGCATGTCATATGAATCGTCGCTGTAAAAACCCGACACAGCAACACTCCGCCATGCTGGGGATAGAGACTTGTCGCGATGACATGCGAGCAAGCGGGACGTATGATACGCGAGGAGTGTACTCGACGCAAAGAGGCGTACTTAGGCGTGGTGCGTTTTACACCCTTATATGTTTTAAAAAATCATCGATTTTAGGATTTTACCGAGGCATGATGCTCAGAACTAGGGATTGACTATATAGGTAATCTCCTAATCAACGGTAGAGCACTATTAACAAAAAAAACAAAATTTAAATCCCTATGCAAAAACCTGAAGTCAGTCACTAAATAGCTAATTTCTCCAACGTCAACAAGATATTATCGATTTTCTCCGGCCCCGCTACATATCATGTGACAATGTGACTTCAGCGCGTAAAATGGTGTTTGTTAGAACTTTCTCAGACTTATCATGAGCACACAAAAGGCTGCGTGGGATTTGGCGCCAATTTTCGTTTACTATTCGTACTTGACCTGCTTAGCCATTCACATTGTCATCGTTTTCACAACACACCATTCCTTTGTCATCATTATAAATCGATTTCGTGTGTAGGTATTTAGAATCTTCGATTTTGGAGAATCTGTTTTTAACTATTGGTGCGAGACGGGCTGACGTAGTATGTTGGCCCTAGTATTTACGGATTAATTAACCTAACCAACTTATGTATACTGATTTAATTATATATATATATATTTTAAATAATTGCTATAACCTAGGTCATACACAATTATTTTGGGCCCTATTCAACTAGGCCAAATGTGCCTGTGAGTCAGGGGAGATGGTAGTAATGGAGCGTTAAAGCCCGCGATCTTTAAGTCAATAGTCCAACGCCTTAACCACTAGACTGCCACGATCTCATTGTTTGATTATATTAGATTATGGTATTTAAATAAATGTCTGACAAAATAGATAAGATATATTTTAATTATATATAAAAAAGTTTAACGCTTGGCTTTATATAAAAAATCTTTATTAGCCCAAATTGAAAGCTCCTCGATTTAAGATTGCAAAATTTTTGTTTAAACTCAGCGATCTTAAATAAATGCTCTATTTATACCTTTTATAATGATTTTTTGAATATGCTTCATATGATTTATATACACTTTCTAGTTCAATTTTAAAAAAATCAGAATATCGACTTCAAAATAAATCTAAAACTAAATAATACAATAAACTTCTTACTGCTAATAAACAATAAAAAAAATCGATCCACCAAAAAGCTGAAGTCGATGCGGAAATATGGCTGGTTAAAATAAAAAAAAAATGCCAATACCAACCAAAAGTATTTTTTTACTGGTAAGGGGAGGTAGGTCCCCCCAACCCTATGCCTTAAGTTATTTATTTTTTCTAGTTTGGTTATTTTTTAATTTAAATAAAATGTATCTTATAAACAAACGGAAAATAACTTGTCACATTCGCAATAGGTATTATACATACCATAGACAGAATGCATATTGTGAAGGTGACAAGTTATTTTCCGTTGAAACCTTTCTCCACCTTCTCAAAACATCAATTATGTCAAGTGCGCGGTAAGTGTAGGTGTTAAGTGTAAGTGGACAGGTTAAGTTGAGGTATTATTTGTAAGTGTAATGGATTAGACCTCCAGAGACTACCACATAAAAAAAAAACGCGGCGAGAGCTTTATTTCTAGGGTTGTGTGGAAAGTACCTCAAATTACAATAAAAAGTAATAACGGATAATCTGATAATGCCTATTTTAAGTTCGGTTGAATACATACATTTTGATTTTGACAAATAATAATTTACTTTCGATATAACTAAAGAGGGAAATAATTTATTAATTGCCAATTTTGTTTTATATCACCGTTTGGGTGCGTCTGCGCAAACATCAACGTTTTGGAGGATCGGTTCTAATTTATTTTGAAGTCGTTGTTTTCGTAGTTGTATATTTTCTAAATATTAATCCTATCAACTTGTATCAATTCGACATGACAACATTTTGAAAGGAAAACAAAGTTTTTATTTATTTTTTCTATCGTATACTAGACGTAACTTAACTAAACTAAAATGGGACCGAGAAATTTCCTATCATATGCAAAAAATAACAACGAAATCGCTTTAACCTATCGTAATGAGTAAACACTAACATAATATATGCGAGTTCACATTAAATTGAGAAACTTTTCCTCTTTTTGAAGGCGGTTTAAAATATATCAGCAAGATACAATTCACTAACTCAAGTCTGTACGCAGATAAGAGGTTAACCATTTTTGCGTGGGCGTCTAAGCTCATCTAAGCACACATTTAAGCTAATTATGCGAATTAAGATTAGTTAGTGTAAAATGGGATAAAACTCGGGCATATTAAATTAAGTATTCATACATTTGTAACATTCAAGATAAGAGTTTATGTAATGGCGGCCATGATTCAACAAAATGTGCTCCCCGTCCACTCGTTTGAAGTTCCTTCGGGCCTTTTGAAATCGCTTAATTCATTCGGGCAACTGACCGTCTCGCTCTCGACAATCGCACTTGTCCAATAAACGTTGAGGTGGTAAATATTCTCATATTTTATGAACACATTTAACTGGTAAAATATTAAATGGATATAGCGGTAGTAGTTTAATATACATTTATATATGCGAGAGCTGGGTGTAAAGACTATAATGTTAAAAAAAATCTGAAAAATAATTAAATTCGCTTTATCTTGAAAACTAAACAGTGGCGCCCCCATGTTTATTTGACTTTTTTTTCCTGAAATGAGTCACACAATTTGCATTTGAGGATGGTATAATTAATATAGAGGTGGTGGAGTTAAGGGTATATTTTTAACAGAAAAAAAAATATTATTAGATATAAGAACTTGTAATTATATTATATTATTATATCTATATTACGTACATTAATAAACTAATTTATATACATAAAAATACACTTAGTAGATACATTATTCTGTTTATAATATTTAAATACATAAATCACTCGCACACCCTCAAACCTAAGCATCAATAAATATTATATTAACAACATTCATCATTTACACATATTCCGTAATAGGGTTTATACTCGTACCTAACCTAGTAATAAGCTATGTTTGTAATTATGATTTTTTTACTGTAACATTTTTTAATAAAAATAATAATAAATATATAGGTATATCAAATATAAAACATATCCATTATTTTTTATATTTTTTGTTAAAGTATCATACTTTTATTATTTCATCTCATTAGATGGTTACATAATATTTGACAATGTTTTAAACTGAAGAGGACAGGTGAGAGTTAAAAATGCATTTTTTCATTTCAATGCAATGTAGTCGGTTTTATTTTATCTTTTGAATGTTTGATTTTTATTTGGTAAATACACTACTCACACTTTTAAAACTATAGATAAGCCTTGGTAACTTGTGGATATTTGGTAAAAACAATAAAAATACCTCTAAAGGTTCAACATTTGTCACGTGTCTTTTCAGTGCTTTGTGAAACATGCACATGCTTTGTAAAACATGCCCGTCAAATATCGACGTGTTGCTTCCTGTAAACCATTATTACCAAACCTATGAATGTAAAGATGGTCTGTAGATGGTCTGTTGGCCCTGATGGATGTGATGGTGTGTTGGCCCTTTTAATGTTTTAGAATTTACAAATTTCCTGCCGGTTTGATTTTCTCAGAATGTTTGTTGCGCTTTGCCTGTTAAAACAAACGAACTCACCCGAGCGTTTGTTTCTCTTACAATAAATACTAAACGTATTTAGCTTGACGTTGGCAAACTGTGGCGTAATTATTTATTATTATTTCTACAAAATAATTCTACCTTACTTTTCACTTTAGTAAAAAGTTACACAATACGCAAGAAGTTTGTTTATGCTGATTTCGAAGTCTTTCGGACGGGCATTGTTCGGTTATATAATAATACTCTTTTTGCCGTGAGGGTAGGTTAGGTTAGGTCATTTTGAATTTCCCCCATCTTCAGAACAAAAATTTAACCAGTTGCAATACTGCTCCAAGCATGGCAACTCAGTTGAAAAGAAATTCGAAAGTTGTAGGGAATTCACCTAAACGAATGATCCTTCATCGTTCTACATACTAATTAATAAAATTTAACTAGTGTTAGATGGGCCCCAATCTCATTTTTGCACCAGGACCCTTGGTTACGTAGCTACGCCACTGAATGTAATACTAAGATGAGTAGGGTTTTTTGTGGAGAAAAGTTTCTGCAGAATAATTAACCCGCAAGGTGAGAAGGACCCGTGCACCTGACGACTGTGTGGAAGGAAGGCACGCAGCGAGGATTTATAGGTTCATGAGCGTATCTTTCTGAACATTTCAGTTATTTGATTTTGTATTAACTTGACATATTCTGTAAATTTATCAACGATACGAGAGTGTTGCTAAGAGTTTTCTTTTGTAAATGTCTGAGAGCATATTGTGCATTTTATGGACGAAAAAAACGAATTTATTATAACAATACCGTCGACAGCGCGTGGCCGTTTTGGGTTTATTTTTTAAATGTTATTATTATTGCGCATTAAACAATATTACCGCCGGCTATTGTCTGTTATATAATCCGCAAACATAAAGTGTAAAATATATAACAAATGTATAACAAACGGTGCTTTATTTCATTGTCCGGCAACTGTCAAAAGCACATTTCTCTGCGCGTCGAATCGAGTGTAAGCCGCATTGCATTATTGGAATCCTGAAATAAATAGATCGGTCGCTATTGAAATTCCTCAGCGTAGGCCGACTCCGAGACGAACGACGCAGATAAAGCTCGAATACCTGCAATGCGCCGAATGTCCAGGACACCTTTCTAAATAACCAATCAGGTGTACCTAATATTTATTGATTTTCAAGAGAAGAAATTCTTCAACATAAATTTACTTTTTTTCCACTTTATGCTAGTAACTTTACTGTAATATTAAACTTATTCCTCTTGATAGAGGGCCTTCTAATAAAAAACTGCAAAAATAGTAACCTAAAAGTTGACTATTTGCTTACTCTTAACAAACCACCACCAAATCTAGGCACCAATACCTCGAAATAATTTTTCGTAAATTTTTGAAATATGGATGACATTTCACCAAAGTGTTAACCTAAAATTGTGGCCAATAATTATTGGTCTTTCGCAAAAGTGAAACGCGCCGCTTCATTTGACGTCTCTTTCATTATTTTTATTATTCTATTATTATTGTGACTCGTGCGTGTTTTATTTGTTTATTGCGATAGGCATACAATAAAACATTTCAACATATTTGTATATATTTATCAAACGCAGTGCAATATTTTGACGATTTATTTAAAAGTCACACTAAGAGCATATTTATTTATTAAAATATCCATAAAAATTAATTAAGCTCTTTATAAGCGGAATGCGCGACGAACCAGTCTGTTTGAGGAAACACTGTTTTATTGCGATGCATTTACAGACGAACGCTGAAGTTTATACACACATTTTATCCATGTATGTGTACTCATTTATTTATTTGTTTATTTAATAAACTTAAATTTCTTTTTTTTTATGTACCAGCCGAGCTCAAGGCTTATCTGCTGGAAACCTGAAGTGTAATATACACATATTAATAATTGTGAAATATGTTCTTTACAAGATAAATCTAAATAAACATTGATATACATTTTTATAGCTTAGTAGTAAATTACAAACAAATAATAAGTATAATTATAACATTTTAAAACAATAATTAACACTCTAAGTTAATTTATCTACAAAAAATTAAAGTGAGTGTTTTTGTGAGATATCATAGCAAAGATTTCTAACATCATATTTATTTTTTTTAGATTTAATATTACTTAGGTCTTATCCTACGGTGCTTAGGAGGTTTCGAATGTTTTTTATTGTTATTGATTATTTCTCAGGGCAACGTTAACAATAAATTAAAAAGTAAATTTTCCCTCCAAAATGTTTTTATATCGATGTCGCGTGATTACTTTTTAGGTTGTATGATTTTTCATATAGTATTTTAGATCTTTCTATAACATTTTGATATTATATAAAAAAAACGATAAATTTAAAATTTAATTCACCTAAATTCTGTAGTATTATTTAGTATTATTTATTTAATTTTATAGGAATCTACAGATTTGAATAGTAGTTTATATTCCTATACGAAGAGAAAAAAAAATGATACTACATAAAGCTATACACAGATTCCTAAATTATATACTATTAAAATAGTAATACAATTAATAAACATCTAAATAAAACATTTAAAAACGAAATTAGGATATTGGTAGTAAAACAAAACTAAATTATGCATAATCACATTTATCGCAGTTATTTATTACATATTAACATTTTTTATGGTCTATTTTAACATATTTATTATAAAGACCGATTACTATAGTTTGGTAAACTTTACATAATTTTCTACTACAAAAAACAATTTATTTTTTTAAATTATATTTTATATTAAAATACGTACTTATTACCAATAATTAACATAGTTATTTTAGGTCATAAGTTAGTTTTTGCGCGAAACCCTACTATTAATATTTTATAAGAAATACCTATAAGATAATTAGATTTGGATATGTTTATAACCTGTGAAGCGAGCTTTACGAGGGAAATATATAACCGGGCAAAACGAACTTAATCCAACAACATTTAAGAAGTGTATCCGTAACATGCGCTTAAGTATTCCCAGCGAAATCGTAATGAAGCATGGGCATTGCATATTATTACAAAATAAACTTCAGGGCGGCTTCAGGGTGCCTTGACTCTGCTGAATCGGAGGGGAGGGCTCTCGAATGCAATTGAAGACGATTTATAATAATGGACTCTCACTTGAGTCTTGAGCCAACTGCTGCAGAAATTGTACAGCGCTTCTCAACATTTACGGATTTCGGACCTTCCTGGTTTTTTTTAAACTATAGGGTGTTTTTTTTAGAGGCGTGGTTTTCAATCTGGCGCTACTTTTTTCGTAGTTGGTGTTTTTGACAGCTGTCACTTGATTTATGCTCAGTTTGGTTTGCCATTTCATAATGAATAGACTTACTCCTGAACAACGTTTGCAAGTAGTGCAAATTTAGAAAAAATCACTCTAAAATAAAGTAAAAATTGCGTCGTGGGCCTGTGGCGTGGCCTCCAAGATCGTGCGATTTAACACCGCTGGACTATTTTTTGTGGGGTTATGTGAAGTCGCTTGTCTACGCAGATAAGCCGGACACGATTAACGCCTTGGAAGAGAATATTCGGCGCGTTATTGCTGACATACGGCCCAACTTGCTGCAAAAAGTGGTTGAAAATTGGGCCTCTCGGCTGGAATTTGTTCGAATCAGCCGCGGCGGCCACTTACCCAAAATCATTTTTAAAACATAATGGCAAACCCTTATCTTTATAATAAAACCAAATTCTTAGCCATAACATCAAATTATATGCGTTTTATCTCTTCTTGAAAACCATGCCTCTAAAAACTTCACCCTACAAAAATAAATAACTACACATTATGGTGAAATTAAAATGAAATTTGCCTACAGAAGTAATATTTTCGAGTAATTGCTGATAAAATATTTTATTCCTGGTAATCCCCGGTGGCACAGTGGTTTGTGACTCTAGCACAAGAAAATTTAGCATCAAAATAGAGATCAAAATAATTGAATACGACTTAGGTCATAGCAATTATTTATAAGCATAGCAACAATAATAATACCTACGCGTAGCTAAAGTAGGTATAAGTGAAATAAAACACTATTTATTATTTATAAGATGTAAATATGCAATTGCATTGTAAAATATGCAATTTTGCGACACAAATTTTGACATATTCTTAACTTTATATCGATCAATGTTGCTTGTCAGCGAATAAAATTTATAGCATACGAGTATTTTATTCGCGTTAAATAACTGTTTAAACATATGGAAAATGACATAAATCAGACATTGATTAAAACACTTTAGTTAATAGAAACTGATAGCTTTATTTTAACTAAAAGATGTTAAGTAATGATGGACATATTATATAATGACAACGTTTGAGCCTAATTGTTATGTAAATAAGCAGGTCAGGCTAAGATAAATGGTCAATTAACATAAGACTTTAAGATAAAAAAATGGATAAAAACAAACGATAAAGATAAGAAATAACCTAAAAAACATAATTAGCCCGCGGGATAATCGATAGTTGAAAATGATTTAATTCCTTCTTTATTTTCTTCATTCGATATGCAAAGTTATATAAAAAAGCACGTTCAAATTTGGTAAAGAATTAAAAAATAAAATAACGTAAGATCTATATGATATCACTAAGTATTATTGTTTTAAAATATATGAAGCTTATAATTTATAATTGAATTTGTATACATAAAATTAAATAAAATAAACAAAAACGTTATGCATATAACTACGGACAATAAAGGCTTTGGAGAATAAATATGCAAATAAGTAAATATATAATTTATATCCATATTACAAAAATTTGACTCTTTGACTTTAAAGGCGACTCTTTACACATTCTTCTTTCAATTTATTATGAAAAACATGTATAAAAATATCAAAATCACTGTAGTTAATTCGGTTGAAAAATCGACATGTTTATCGAATTGAGAATACCCTCTATTTTGTTAGAAGACGACTAAAAATTAAAAAAATACGTTTTTTTTAAAACGCTTGCGTAAATCCTAAATTTCATCAGTTCTTTAGACGACTACTTCAAAACGAGTAAGTACTCTTCAGAAAAGTCAATTACCATACGCGCGTGTAGAATTGAATGATCTGTAGTGCCTATAAATCGAAATAAAAAAAAAAAACGGGTTTTATTTCATTAAAAATGTGTAGTAGCAATCTTGCGATAACAGATTCGAGATAACCTGTGATAAGTTCATTAGTGGAGGGTCGTCGTTCATCCGCGATTAACGAATACAAGTTATTGTTTTACTGCGAATCCAGTTTAGTTTTCTATATGTCAATTTTGCTATGTGAGCTGATAGAAATAAGATTACATAGAATGTAGATATTTCATTAATTGGTCGTCATTTACAACTGTAGAAAAAAGTAGTTATATGTATGCATTAAGAATAGAACACAGGTACTACAATTAAGGACCGGTTACGATGGCGTAGGTTGATCTAGCGATAACCTACTTTTTTGCAACCTAAAGTAAACAAAATCGATATGAATTGTTCCGTGATCATAAAGATACAAAGGCCCCGTGAACACTGCGTGTGGCGTATCTGATGTGAGGGTGTGTTGAGGGTGTATGTGTGGACAGTCAATGAAATGAAAGAGATGCACTTTGAAAGTCACCTAATAATATTATTTGAAAGTAAACCAAGCATTTCGGCCATAGAAGGGACAAGCGTTTGATCTACAAAATGTAACCCAGTAAAAAACTAAGGTTTGAGTATGCTTTTAATTCAGACCTGCGTTTTTTTTATTTATCCGAAAGTATGCTTAATTACAATATTTTATTGACAAATTTTATTGACCGGTAAAAAATTCTAATAAAGTAATCGGTAACAAAAGGTTTTTAATAAGTAATGGGTTGGTTATCGGAGAAATTATAAATGTGCATATTTTTTCCAAAAAAATCTGAATGATCTAAGAAACTTTTTTTTTAGTTAAAACTGGTTTTTATGTTTAGTTTATGTTTTCAAATTTCATTCCCGCCATTCTATAAATTAAAATATAATGCTTCGAGGGGATAGTTTCATTTATATCGATTCCTTAGGTGCTGAGACTGGTATTAAAGGGAGTTAAATTTTGCATATAATAACAGAAACAGAGGTGGATAGGTTTTAAATTATTTACAATATATTTTTTTGTTTAAAGTACTTAGCAACTTTTTAATAGCCTTGGTTTTATCGATCTTCTGACGCACGGACATTAAAGTCTATTAATTTTATTAGTTGCTAGTTATAACCAATAGTATATAGTATATGCTATCACGCAGAAATGACTCAAATCGTATCTAAGCATCTCGTGAATAATCCGACCGTAGCCTAATAAATACATTGACATGACAACTTCTCAGACTGACTGTCTAACTCTGAACGCGTCACGGAATTCGGTGTAATTTCGTCAAATTTGAAAGCTTATAACGTTTAGACCCCTGATTGTGCAACGCGTGTCAAATTTATGTGCGGATTTCTGGACCGAATTAAATCAGACCACATTTCGAAATAAATTTTCAAAAGTTGTGGATATACTTGCACTATTCAGGAGTATTCGCAACCCTATTACAAATGCAGCTTTAGACTTAATGTTACCATAATAATTAGCACTCCATATCTGAACATTTTACACTGGACTATAAAACGATTTATTATGGATGTCATATATTTTTTATATTTATTTTGATGACATTAACTTTAAAATAGTTTACTAAACCTGAAGTTTATAGATTTACAAAGAAAATTATAATTTTGATGGAGTTACGAAATCATGCACGTCAAAATAATGCCATAATCAAAGGAATGACAGGACTTTATGTTTTTTATGCCAGATTCACTGTGCAAGGAGTTGCCATGTTTAAAATATTAATGTTCTTCTTTTCAACCGCAAATGGAGTTTGCAACATTGCTAGTACTTACTGTTTAGTACACCTGATTGAATGCATTGAAAGAAATATAACTAATTTCGACCAAACTGTGGAGTTACGAGTTTTGCTCATTGGGTTATAGTTGTATATATTTAAACCAATCGCATGGATAGTCGTCGAAAGATCGGGTCTGCGCCCTCGACATAACTCAGATAACACCTATGTAATTGTTATTGTCAACATGGTCGCTTAATTTGTGTTTTTTTTTTTAATTTTAATTTTAATATAAATAAAGAAATGATTTAACCGAGACCAATCCTTCTGAACCCTACTCAAAAGTTATTTTTGCTTGTGCTAGACTTAAGGGAGATTAAATATGGTATGACTTCAATAGCGGATTCGAACCCGCGACCTCCGGGTCAACGGTCAAACGCCCTAACAACTAGGCTACCACAAAATGATAATTTATTGCAGTGCTTGTGTTATAGGAACGCTCTACTAACCGCACCCAAGCGCGATTTTGACTGCGTTATGTTAATGATGCGAGTGTATTCAAATAAGTGTTTTGTGAATATCTTTTCACTTAACTCATGTTAGAGCGTTGAGGAAAGCGCCGAAAGATGACCTGATCGACTTTGACCAACTGGGGTTTGAATCCAAAATAGGTAGGCATCTGTACCACTGCACCACTACGCCATAGTGCATACAGCTAATATTTAAAATGGTCAATTTGTTTAAAAATTTAACTACTGATTGGGTTCTTTTTAAATATGCAATATAGTGCTAAACCAATTACGAGGAATAGCCATTTAAACATATTCAGACACAAAATACGTATTTTCTATATTATATTATTTTTTTTTCTGTCATTAATATACTGTTTTTAGAATTGTTCAAAAGCTCTATTTTACTCAAATCAAATAAAAAAAATATCTTATATATGTCTATAACTTAATACGACTTCATGATGTTGCGTGATCACAAAAAGAAAATTTAACGATTGTCTATAAATATTTAAATGAAAAATAGAAACTGTCGTTTCATATAAATCATGCAGGTAACTTGACTTTAGGCGTTAAGGGCTTTTAAATTGCCGATTAGCCTGGGAGCTGTCATAATATGATTTGCATTGTATCGCACGCCAACATTCGGAAGTAGTTTTAGTGGGCGTAAACCTAACAAATATATCGGCCCTACAGTTATAATTTCTAGGTAATTCTAATAATGGAAATGCAACACGCTCAGCTTAAAGACATTATGCCAAATTAGTAACAGGGGCAGGGGGGGGGGGGGGTTTAAACAAAGTTGCATCATTTTTACAACAAGATAATAGGATAAAAGTTGACTTGAAGGAATGGATATGATTTTTTGTGACATATTTAACGTAATCCTTTAAATATTTTTTCTTTGCTCGTATAATGGGTTACAATTTATCGATGCTTGTTGATATACGAGCGAGAGTAATGCGATGCTATCAGAGGGGTTATTTTGCTGTTTGTATTATGTAGTTTCGAAGGTAATTCAATTATATTTGAGCTTACCTCTTTATCCTTTTATTTACTCAACTTTTACATACATCCATAGGAAAATTTTTGAATCAATGATTTTATTGGAAAAGAAAGAAATAAAAAATGATACAGAACTTTTGGCGCGTAAACTGAGTTTTAAATTATTTTACACTGATTTAAACAAAAAAAAAAAAAAATATTACCCTACAAAATAAATAGTTAAAATAATAAGTAAATGTAGTATAACTATGTTGACATAAGATCAGGAATTCCACAAGGTAGTATAGTGTAATGGGTCCAATCCTATATCAGTTATACACCTCTGATCTACCCATAGCTAAATGTGTAGTTACAGGAACATTTGCCGATGACACCGCAATTCTAACCATTAGTATAGCAATCCAAAAAAAGTCTCTTCTAAACTTCAGGCCAGCTTTGACAGCGAACAAAAATAAATCCGTACAAGTTACATTTACCACACGACGAGATACCTGTCCATCAGTTAAACTAAAGGGAGTCCAAATCCAGCAAGCAGCTGAAGAAAAAGTTTTTTTTTAATTTACCTGGATCGGCGCGGAACCTGGAAAAACACAATATATTCACTAGAGGTCTGGGACAACTTCGCAAATTGGAAATCTCAGCTATCACTAGAAAATAAATTACTGCATATTATAACCTATATGGACATACGGTTTGCAACTATGGGGCATATCAGTTATTTCAAATATTGAGGTCTTACAAAAGTTCCAATCCAAAATGCTTCGAATAATTATAGATTCAACCTGCCAAACGAAATACTGCGCCATGATATCGGGATCGAAACTGTTAGAAAAGAAATTGAAACCCGTAGTATGATGTACAAAGTTCAGAATCACCCAAAACGTTTACAAGCAACCTTTAGACAGAACAACTATATTTAGAAGACTTAATAAATAGAAGGCCCACTCAGGATCTACTGAAATAAAAGAATAAAGAAGTAATTACGGATGGGTACATATCACGCTAGACGTAAAAACAATTCAATAAAAAAAAAATACATAAAAAAATAATTTGACATAGGTTTTAGTATATGGAAGCTGTACGAATCCGAGTGATCAAAAACTCACAAATGAAGATTTTACATAATAATTATAATTGTTATGCCGGTCAAACCAACGCGACCTAACCTCAAAAGTGTTGCGTCTGACGCCGCGTCGCAGTGGCGCCAACCTCAGCGCGAGGACGCGACCGCGCATAGCCAACCGTTTTGTGTTTAAATCCAAATATGGCGATGAATCGAGGCTTTGCTATAAAAATATCGTATTATTTACAGGTAATTGCGGCACGGAACGACTGCGATGCGGCGACTAACTTAAGTGACGAGGGTTTCCGCCATTTTAATTAACCGTCGGCGCGCGAAAAATTTACTACAAGACATTTTGCTGGCAGTTCAAATCGATATTACCGGCTCCTTAGCGATACTGCAGAGCTGTATTTGAAGGTGGTGAACATAGGGAAATATACGGATTTTTCCAAATGTCCTTTAAGGTCGTCTTTAAGGCGCAGTTGAAATGTTTCCATCCCAAGGCAGACTGTAGCCGAAATGGTCTCGGAAGAACCAAATGAAAATAAATGGCCAAATCCGATTTAAGGCCAAATTAGTGTGGCCTTAATGAAATTAGTTAATCCGAAGTATGGATAGGATAAACTAGTTCGAGCTAGGCCATACTATTTCCGAAGGCAACGAATGGCGAAAGCTTAAAATATTTTAATCGTATAATTTATATTGAAGGTTAATTTAGTGAAAGCCTTTGAGGATAATAATTCATCAATCACGGTATTTAAGAAATGCGCATTTAATTTACTCCTCATATATTTTATTATATTATTATACCATAAATTCAAATTATGTATAATATCGTAAGTGAGTTTTAAATCTAAAACAATATAATTGTTCGTTCTTTTATTATTTTATAAATAATTGCTATGGCTTAGGTGATATAAAATTATTTTGGACCATAAGCAACTAGGCCAAATGTGCCTGTGTTAGAGATGGTGGCAATGAAGTGTTGACAATGGCATGACCTTGTGAGGATTCGAACCCGCAACCTTTGGGCCAAAATACCAATTCCTAAACCACTAGACTACCACGACTTCGATCTGAAACATGTAATAATCTAAAACAAATAAAGCTTACCTTATTACGGGGCTTGTCTAGTTAAACAGAGTTTCGAAAATATATTTTTGTGTAATTTAAAAACCAATAAATAAATTAATATTAGTCATCACATCACTTCAGTTATTTTCCTTCTAAATATTAATTATTTTTTTAATTCGCTAATATATCCTAATCATTTCATTTCAGTATCGGTGAAAATTTTCATAAAATGCAGGCTTGCATTTAACCTACAAGACAAAACACTAAGCTTTGGACGTTTCAGTAAACAATTTCTTTTTTTTTATTAGTTATTCTAGCTTCGTCTAAAATCATGCCTTTAAAAAAAATTAAAAATTTGCAAATGTCAATAACCTCTGGTTATTGTGATATATCACACGTTGAAAGCCTTTTAAAATAATAATTTATCAATTACGGTATTTGAGAAATGCAATTTACAACTATATCAACTATCAATTTAATATAGGTATGTTTTAGGTACTCGCATGTTATTGTGCACTTTTACATCGTGTTCCAAGATCATTCCTGATAAAAAAAAAAATGGTTCTACGATTTATTCATCATGGTCACCGAGAAAAAAATGTAAACTTTAAGTGAAAATAGTAAAAGGATCATGTAATAATGTCTTTATTGCGAGCGCACTGCTGTCGTAACATATTTTTCATAAATAGAAAAATAAAAATGTGTTACTTTATTATTATTCTTTGATGATTGTTATTTAGGTTGAAATGGCAGTTTGTTGCTGCGAGTGTATCAAATGGAAGCAATTAAGGTTTAAACCAATATTACAACAGGTGTGGTGAGCTTAGAACAGATGTCGATCTGAGAGGTGAATTAATGAACTGTCAACAAACGGCGCCGCCCCCGCCCCCGCCCCCGTCCTAAACTTGTCCGCGCGGCCGCGTGGGCGGGCGGAGCGGAGCGAGGAAACCGCCAGCGAGGTAGGTGCGCGTTTTTTCGCCTGACTAGGTTAGGTTAGGACTGAACAATTCGCGAACGGGTTCATAATTAATTACAAAAGTTTAAAATAGTCTTTTTGTATTAAATATTGTGACAACGCTGGCAGCCCTGCGATACGGCCAGTCCAAACAACGGCGGCGGTCTAATTAAATAATGCATTAAACAAACTTCAAACTGACAGCGAGCGAAATTAAAAAATCAAAATTCATCATGGTTTCCGAGTAAAAAAAATGTAAACTTTACGTGAAAATATGAAATCCTTCTTGTCATAAGTTCACTTGCGAGGTCGTGTCGTGTCGGGTCATTGATCGGCCTTGCCGAGCGCCTGCGAGCAAAAATGGAATTTATACGAGCGCTTTGATAAAATTAATAATTTTGGGCATGAATTATTTTCGCATTTTTTAATACAATTTCTTACACGTAATAGGGAACATAAACACCCCCTTAAGTCTTCGCGAATGGTCTATATATACCACCTCTAAAGTATATCTATCAACAAAATATAACAATAATGACGTAAGATAATGTTATGGCAACATTTTAAATAAATTTATACATTTTTTCGCGTAATACCAACATAAGGTTTATGTGCGCATTCTCTGCGTGATGGCGATTCTTGTCTTTGGTTACTCCACAGCATACTGCACGTATTAAAAATATGTAGCAGTAGAGTTGCCAGCTGTTTTTTTTTATACTGTTATAGTAAAATTATAAAAGTAATAAATTATGTTCTACGTTTTACCCACAGAGAATAAAAGTTGTGCTTTGATCTCGTTCCTCTAGAGACGTAAAAGGTACTTCTACGTTTGCCGGGGGTATGCCGTAAAGGGGGAAATATCCAAGGAGAGGGGGGGGGTATTGTGACTAGAGAGTGAGAGAGAAAGAGATAGAACGTGCCCATACATGTCCCTACTGACCTGCTTAAAGGCACGGTGCTTATTTAGATTTGAATACAGAAAAGTTTTATGTAAAAGTTAACTTAACATGTGTACCGAGTAAAGCAACTAGAAAGTAAAAAAATAAATTTGACTATTCCTGAAATAGTAACTAAAAAAGTTTCTTAGGGTAGGCAGATACCCTGGTATTTTCCCATTTCTTCTTGACTATGTTTTGGTGTATTTAAGGTAAAATGTCAAGTGTAAAAAATTAAAAAAAGGTTGTTAAACATTTTACGTTCGTATGGGATATTTTAATTGTTAGATTTATTACAAGGAACAACGGCTACTACAAAAATAAGGCCAATGAGAGTGTTTTCCAAACTTAATAAAATAGAAAAAATACATTTTGGAACGCGGTTTGGATTAGGAAGTAGTAAATGTTAGGAATTTACATAATTACCAGAATATGAAATATAACTTTTATAGCTCTTTAAAAATATTAGATTAAATATACATATACATATACTACTCTAGGGTTAAAGCTGGAGTAGACACTCTGTTGAATAAATATATATAGTCTCACACTGGCGAGTGGGTCTAGGTCAGAGGCGTCCAAACTTTTTGCTGCGAGGGCCAGTTTGGTATTTAAATTCATTAGCGGGGGCCAAGCATTGTAAATATGTGAATTAAAAAACCTTATTACAAGTAAAGCAGCATTGAATTTTTTTATTGTTGCCACATATATATACTATAATTTTTTTTATAGTAAATTACAGATATAACAATACTAAACAAACATGTCTAAATTATATTATTATAAAATTATTTCATGCAATTTTTAATGGGAATGGTGGAATTGGGTTTTTTCCTGGAGAGTTTCTTCAAAGTTGGGATTCAAATCGGAAACACCAATTATTAGCAATGATTGCAAATGATCATCCGATAAATTTGCCCTATATTTAGATTTCAGATACTTCATCCTGGAAAAAGTTTGTTCGCACATATAGGTAGTGCCATACATAGAAATAAATTTACCAGCCAATTGCTTTAACGAAATTTGCAACGAAATTTTTCAAAATCCTTGGCGGGCCGGATAAAATCGCCTGCCGGGCCGGGTTTGGCCCGCGGGCCGTAGTTTGGACACCTTTGGTCTAGGTGGAACCCGGAAATCTATGAGCCCCAGGAGATCAGAGCAGTCGATGTGACCATTGACAGTTTATATAAAAGCAACAATCGGTTCGCGTTTTCTGAGCTAAGCGGCCTGTAAAATTCGACATATTTAGGTAATGTATAAATTCTGAATACGCTCAATACGCTTTGAATTATTATACATTTGTAGATATTGATTACGCGAACTACATAAAATTTGTTATTTTACCACTCTAACTAAAATTTTAGCAGTTTTCATCAATTGCTCGCCTCCCTAAAGCTAGCGATCGCGGCAGGTAATTGGTTGCGACCATGTCAATTTGAGCGATTCGCAAAAGTCAAACTATTATCTCGTCAAGACGAGCACCGAGTCATTTATCTCGGTGGCATTTCTAGTACAAACGCGTGACGCGACCTGACTTTACTTGCCGCGCTTGCGCAACAGACAATTGCGAATCTATTATTGCGGGCTAGGTTGAACGACACACATTCTCGCTTATTTTGGCTTTCAGTATTAAAATAGGTACATTTTTAAATTATGTTTACGTCGCAATCTCGCCTTTATATAATATAAAGCCTCCTTTATACAGATTTAAATGTAGGCAATGTTATAAGTGTTTAAAAAATACTTTTGTTCGCTCGGTTCTTCAAGATCGAGATTCGAGAAAATCACATCAAAATCAAAAGTTTTTTTCAAAATTGTAACTTAAAACTATTAAATACAAACTAATATAATATACGAGAATTATTATCCAGCCGGGTACTATTTTAATAAGAAGTAAATAATCTGGCAACACTCATAAATGTTAGTTTATTTTACAATTTCGTCGCAAATAAAAAAAACAAGTTTCATAATATTACATATTTTTTGTTGAATTTAACTATATTTCAACCCCTCCCCGCCCAAACCCAACGGCGGCGTCAGGTCAAAACATAACTAAAGTAAGCCTATATGCCTATACAGGGTGTCCCAAGGTTCCGCGCATTAAAAAAAACAGCTAATAGGTCTTACGATTCTTAGTGTTATTTGTTAGGAAACTATATCAAAATTCATTATGGTATTCGAGAAAAAACTGTTAAAGTTTCTATTCTAATTCATGTGAAACAGATATTTTTCAATGGCTCCGCCCTCCGATAAGTACGTCACTGGGTCACTAGGCCGCGGTCATTCAAGATCGAGGTTAATGCCCTGCCGCGTTGTTCGAAACGCCCTATTAGGGCGGAGCTAAATGATTGCTGTCAGATGCCACTGGTCGAACAGAGGTCGGTCTAAAAAGGGGTAACTCCTTTCCCCTTCTCTGGGGTTGTAAGAGGGATGCTATTGGTCGACAGATAATATTGATTTATCGATTTATAAGATCGATTTACACCAATTTTATTACAAAAATAATAAATTTGTTGATGAAATTTTTTCGCATTTTGTTACATAATTTCTTACTCTTAATAGAGAACTTAAACACCCCCTAAAGTTTGTGGGATTGACCTTGGGACACCCTGTATGTTATAAAATCAAATACGATTTACGTTGCCAGCTGTTTCTAATTAGCATTTCTAGACATTTAGGTTTGCAGTGGTACCAATCGCTCACTGATACAATACTATTACTAATATATACACACTAATCTGCTGTAACCTTATAAAAGTATAAGGTAATTGTCAAATAAATAAATAAATAAATTTGTGCATCTTTGCTGACTTTTGCGCACACGTCTGGGTCCGGCTTAACCGGTCGTTTAGTGGTAAAACACCACCGGATCAACCGATGGTGTTTTGAGTGATATATAATTATTTCACCCATTAAATCATCTTATTTACCTATAATTCTTCGTCTGAATCACAAATGTACTATTATCCATTTTTCTTATAATATTGAATACGAGCATTTTCTAATTACATCATAGTTACACTAAAGCAAACAGGCGATAGTTAAAAATGCATTACTAAAAAACTCACAGCTGGGTTTAAACTGACATCCTGCGTTCCAAATCGAGAAACTGTTTAGAATCTTTCACATGTTTTTTTGATGACTATAACTTACCAACGCAAGTAAAAAAAAGTTTTTTAAAATTTTTAAATACTTATAAAAATTATGTTTCAATTTTGTCGGGTAATTTGCCGTTATTAAAAAAAATATATAGTATAGTTGAATATTTTTACATTCAATTAATTTTTTTTGTATAATCATAGTAGGAGAAAAGTACAAGAGGTTTTCTATTCATTCGGGCGTAAAGAGATAGGAGGTCGGTGGGACACCAACTGAGCACCAGTGATCAGTGAATTTTATTAGCGTACTTAACTCAATATAGAACGCATCTTGGATATTGCTCTGCAGATAGTAAATGCAGTATTAGGTAGCATGTGCAATCTGCATGTTGAGTCGGTGTTAGGGCTAGCAAACTGAACCGAGAGAATTGTATTGTTTAGGCAGGAATTAACCTGACGATGTCGGCAGTGCCAATTCCTGTCTTACGCCGAAATATATCGCAATTTAATAGTAAGGCCCCAAAAAAAAAACAGTCTGTGACAAACAAATTATAGAGGCGTTTGTCAAAAATTAATTAAATAAAAAAAAACGGGTGCAACGATAACATCTCATGGTATTTTTAATTGTTAATTCTAGCGAAGTGTTTTTGTAAATGAATAAAAAATCATATTTTATGATTGTACCATATTAATAAAATACAAATATTTTACAAGATAGTCGTAGAAAATAACTAACGGTTAGGTTTTTTTCGATTTATACGGTTAAATTAGACCTTTTGAATATTTTAAAACGTCCCCATAAATCTCTCTGCGCTCGTTTTTCTTCGATGTCATGAAGCGTTCTCTGCGTTCATCATGTCATGATGTCATGTCATGTCATCTTGGCGTTTCAACATTCGTTTTACGTTTTTTTTAACGCGTGCGTTTAGCAAACTATTACTTAATTGTTATTACAACGCGTTACAGTGAAACCGTTACAGATAATACTCATGTGAGAGTAATTTGCCCGCATCGGCACGATTAGAAATAGAACGAAGCGAAGTGAGGTGGTGCGAACAGGTTGTGGCCAATGCATGCGAAGGTGGCGACGCCTGACTCACTGCCTGGACAGTGTGGGCTGGGCAGGAACTGATGTCTCACCCTACTTGGCTGACTAACGATTATGTGCAACACCAGTGAATTTAGATTAGAATGTACTTTTACAACAGGTTGTATTGTTCCGCGGAGTATATTTTTTGAGCGTTCAATAATTTAATTACACCCTTTTATGGTTATAAATAACCACTGATACATATTTATTTTTTATTTATCCATCATAAAGGAAGTATATAGACACAGGCTATTTTTGCTATTTCATGAATACATATAATGATGTTTAAGATAGGAAGATATTAGTATTATAAAATAATAATTATATATGTTTAAGTCAACGTCGCCTTTTTTGGAAGTTACGCATAACTCCGTAGTAGGTTCCAAGTATTACTTAAAATTATAAATAATACAAAATAGATAAACAGTTTTCTTATTTAGCAAACATATATTCTGATTTAACTTAACTTAAAAATAACTTAACTTAAAATTCCTAATTAATACATATTATACATAAACAATTAATATTTTCTGGATTACTGACTTCATGCCGATCCTGAACATTATAAGTACATTTAAATTATGATTAAATATAAATAATTAAGTAATATTGTTATTCAAGATTAATACATTATATTATTATTATTATTATTTCGTACTAGGCAGGCAGCATAGCTGATAAACCTATATCTTATTCCATATCAAAATTGTTATTATTTTTTTCTTTGTTTTTATTTTTCTTAAATGTTCGTCTAGATTATTTTTGAATTGGTTGACTGTCTTTGATTCTATAACACTTTCTGGTAGTCCATTCCATGCTTCCACGACTCTGTTACTGATGAAGTTCTTCCTGGGGTTGCTTGAAAAGGATGTCCTATCTAACTTCATACAGTGCCCACGTAGTTGGGTGTTTTTATCGAATGTGAATATTTCTCTCAATTCTGCGCAGTCATAGTGAGGTTTTAATATTTTGTATGTCTCAATGAGGTCCCCTCTATCTCTCCTCTCTTTTAATGTCTGGAGATTGAGAATTTTTAGTCTCTCCTCATAGGCTTTACTCTTTAGGACAGTAGGTATTCATAGTATGTTAGTCTTTACTATTCACTCTCGATACCAATCGATCTCCACATACATGCCATGCTATGTTTATATATCCCTGATTCAACTATACAATGTCTTAAAAAGTAGTGCACCAATTTTGATAGAATATAACTTTATATATAAAACAAATTCGCGTTAGTTACCATTTATAACGCAAGAACGGCTGGACCGATTTTTATGATCTTTGATTTGTTGGATTTGTCTCCGCCCCGAGAAGCAGATTCTGTGGAATACTAATTTCAAACGGTAAGTTGCCTTCGAAGATGTTCACTTCGTGAGGCTATCACATTTGTCATTGTGCGCGTATCGATAATTATAATACATATCAATTTAATTTTTGTACATTTATTGAGCTTAATTAATTTTGAGTATTCTTAATAAAAAACTAAATTTAATTAAGCTAATAAATTAACACAACATTTATTAATTCTGAGGCGGTACGAAGTTTATCGGGTCATTTTGTTATATACAGTTTTTTAACTCTTTGTGCATGGCTAATTGCTGTACCGTGCTTTAAATGACTTAACATCGACACACAAATTCTTTAAATTTCTTCATTTCCACAAGCATAAGTTGGCATAAGTTTTCTTCAATAATTTAGGGTTTTAAGCGAACGAAGATAAATTTCTGACATTGTCACGAAGTTTGAATGGGTTTGACATAACGATGAAAAGTCAGTAGTTGGGTCAAAGTAAATGCGTCAATCAGAAAAGTAAGTTTTTCTTCTATTCACTTTAGCTAAAAACCACATTTACGTAAATATGTTTATTTATAATATCAATAATTTTAACTTTGTTAACAATAAACGGTTTATAATATTGTTTAAATATATATGTAATTTTTGTATAAACAGAGTAAATTAATTTATTTGAACATTCACAGTTTGTGTTTGTACGTAAGGTCACAAGCGACATCCCACCCGACAAACGACAAACGCCCACTTGGTAGTGAATCAACGCGAAAATCATGCAAAGATTGAATAATGTCTTTACTCAAAATGGAATTATCTTTGTTGGACGAACGATAAGACATAAATATAATTACTTGCTTTGTTTTTTAATTTAATTTTAAATTAAAATACATACTTGTCATATACAGTACACACCTCACCCTCTCTTTTTAGATATGCGACACATGTGTATATTTGTATACGCCATCGTGTTTATTTAAATTATTGTATCGAATTAGTAAAAAATAAAAAAAAATAGATTAATATCTTGCTACCTAGAATGTATGTTTGTTTTTTTTTGTGGCAATACATTTAAATTACAAAAAATATATAAGCATTTTGACACCGTAATTTATACTTGAGGTTTTGAGGCTTCTATAAAAATAAAAAGTTAAATTTTTTCTTTGTCTAAAGAGTCCCGAAAAGTCTATATTTATCAATAAATTTTATCAAAAATGTAAATGTAAATATCTTAGACGAATACAGGAATCGAGATAATAACACTACAGAAGAATTCTTTATTAAATAAAGATTGCGATTTCAATTATGTTTTCAAAAAAAAAAACATAGATTCTGGTTTTTATAATTAACCAACAAACTGTACAGAATGAGATAGAACCCGCCGGAAAGAGAAGAGTGCAGAGGAATCTTATTCGCGGAGCTTTCAGTGGTTTTCGCAAAAAGTTGGCCCCGTATAATTAAAAATGACAGAATGGTTAGGTTTTGTTTTAAAATGGAAAATCCTTTATTTTTTATATTTTGAAAATAAATAAAATCTAATTTCGTAGTTGTTTTACCCCCATCGATTTATAATTTACTATTGCGCAAAGAACTTGTGGTCTGGACACCAAACGAAAACGTCTGAGTGATCACAATTTGAAAATAAGTAATAGTAAATTAAATAAAAATATAATGTAGAAGCCCTGTATCGCAAACACATTTTTTTAAATTATACTATGAATGTTTTAGATTGCTCTAAATATTTTTTTATATTATGAATAAAATAAGTTGAGATGTAAGTAAAAAATATTGTTAAAAAGATTACCTGTTCAAATCCTAATTGTATAAAATCTCTCAGGTCGTTCTACTAAGTATATAAGCCTGAAACAAAAGGAAAAATAATATTAATATAAGTACATATATGGCTTCTAATAATAGTAAGAAGTTATGAGGGGTGAAAGGAGGTAAGGGTTATTTATTTAAATTTTAGCTTAGTGACGTGAATCAGCTTACATTTTTTATTTTTAGTTTTAACTAATAATAATAACATTTGACCTGGTTAATTAGCCTCTGACTTGAATGTAATGAGTAATGAGTGGACATAAATAAAAATAACAAACAAACCTCTTTTTTCTTTGAAGTCAGTTATAAATTAATTATGTAAAGGAATATAATTTAAAAAGTATAACTTATTTTTAAATGATATTTATAAAGGATTCTTTTAAAATATTCGTTTCTAAAATTGTAATATTTATTGACCAAATTGTTTGTATTGTATTTTAGACGATCGAGCCCACATAATACACACTTAATGAAAGATAATATGTAATGGCTGTGTTTGACTATTACGGAACTATTTGCGCTTGCGTTTGTTTATGTCTGACCGGCTTTTTATTTTTTTTTATTGTTGTGATGACATTTTATTGTAGAGATTTAACTAAATTAATTTCCCTAAAATAGACATAATCCGAAACGACATTGTAACAGATAAAATAAAAATGGCGACTTCGGTGGTCGCCTAACGTGCCTCACCTGCGCATTCATCATTAAGTTTCTGTTTTATCACAGAATTGTCATTATCATTTGCATACTGAATAGAAACACAATTTGCGTTCGTCATTACGAAACGGATATTGGGACGCGATCACATTAATACTTACTTGCGATATGTTCACATTTGAAAATCATATAGAAAAAAAAATATGTTAATGTCAATCTATGACATAGGTACATGAAAAAAAAAAAAGATTTCTGGAAATTTATTGCTGGTCGATCAAACCGAGGCATTAGAACTTTTTAAATTGTGTCAAGACAACAAAGGATTGCAGGCATGATGGTATGACAACATAATTACCTACTTTAATTTAACATCAAACCGATTTTAAGCATTCATTTTAAACGGGAATTAAAGAAAAAAAATATGTAGTGGAACTTAAATTTTCAGTAGAAATGAAAATCGATAATGTGTATGATTAAGATAGTTAGTGATGACTTAAAATACTTCCTTATTCCCGTTGTTTTAAATCTATGCTGTATCTAAACAGAGTCTACAGAGACTTTACATACTTTTTTAACACTACAAATATACAATAAACTAAAGATTCACCAATTAAATGCAATTCTTTGTTTTCATACAAAAAGCATATTTCCTCTTGATTATTTGAGATTGGTATGAAACAAACAATTCATAGTATAACCCAACGATAATAATTAATAAATAAGTACCTGGCAAATATTTACTCCTTATTTTTTTTATTTTTATCTTATAGTTATACAACATGATGTATTAGGTAAAAACAGATTAATTCTGTCTTAACAATCTTAGTCCTAATAATTAAATTTGAATAAATTCAGTGCATTTAAAATGCAAAGCCTACGTTAGTATGGGATCTGCCTAGTTTGGTAGACTTTGTAACAATACATCATTTGTTAAACATTAACCTCAATATATTTTAAATATTATTATTGTTATATTAGCCTTTTTAAAACCGAACGCTGCTAATTTAATTTCTACCATTTTTTGAAACATTTTACCTATTATTACAAATGTATACTAGAAATATATTTCGTTGTTAAATAACATTTTTCATGAATACGTCGTTATTATATAAAAAAAATAGTCAATCCTGGCTGTAGAATCAGGTCATGCTTACAGTAAAAATGCATTGTCATCGGAACTGAATTAACATGTCCAACCTCAACTCCGTAGGGTAAGATGAAGTGGTTCTAATTCATCTTGAAGATTTGACCTAAAGCGATATAAAAGCATGCTAAATAAAAGCTTGTAAAAATAAAAGTTATGGAAGTTAATGCTCTAACGTATGTATAGTCAATGGCTTAACCCAATTATGTTTAGGATAAGCCATTGAATATAAATACGAAAATTATAAATACTATAGGTTTAATTTTAATTTTGTTTACTTTAGGGAGAGGGCGATAGACATTTAAACAATAAACATTTTATTGATCTCCACGTTGGCGGTCCAGTTGAAACGTTTTAGTGTCAAAAGTCGCCGAAAGGATTTGACATTTAGAACGAATAAAAGCAACGTCGGCCATATTGCCGCGTGGCGTCGGCGCGTCGTAAAGTGATAAGTGAAGAACGGTTTGCTTTGGAACAAACGTCATCGTAAAAACGCACTTAGCATCTATCTTGTGTTATAAGATTGACGTAAATAAATAAAATATCATCGCGGCGATCAAATTCATTAACCAGAAGTCGCATATTTTGTTTAGAAAGTTTTACATTTTTGATTCTTTCGAAAAATGTGTACGCTATTTCCCAAACATCTTTCAATATTAAAAAAAAATAAACAATTTATCGACGTTCTGGTTTATTAAACATTAGGGCAATTTTCGTAAAGAAAAACTAAGTTACCGAGCGTACAGGAGTATAATAAAACATTCATAACATTATAAACTAGGTTATTCGAGGTGCGTAATGCACCGAAGCATTAAGCCGGCGTGCATTTCTTAGTCAGTTGTTTGAAGTGGCCGCTCTCTTATCGGTTTCCGCGTACTGGCAACGCCAATCTGGGAACAATCCTCGACAGGGCCTTGCTTAATGCTCGAGTGCCGCTGTTCATCTGTGGATACTTTAGGAGCGGAGATAAGCCTAGCTAAACCTAGCTAAAGGTAAACCTTTATATTGACGACACACGATCCTTCTACAAAACACACATGGTCAGGTCAGCCTCATCACATAAAAAAAAATAGATGACAAACATATTCTTGAAACATTGTAACTGATAGAGGATAATCACGTTCGTAACGAGGTTTTTGTTTAACTCTTTAACTCTTAAACATACCCAACATCGTCTGTACGTCTGTCGGGTACAATTAACATATTCAGTAAAAAATTGAAAACTTATAGTTAACTAATAGTTTCTATAACTTCATCCCCCAGTGGTTGGAAATAAAATAAAATACAATATTATTATTACAGAGAAATAAAGGAGGGGGATGGTCTGTGCGCTTATTGCACTTTACTAACTAGTTAATAATATGTAGATTTATAAAGAAGTTTATTTTTTACCAGTCTCGCATCAGGCTAAAAACAATCTTTCGCGCAAAATGCGATTGCTTTTCAGACTAATCCTGCTCTGCTGACCTTTTAGACAATGCTACTTGTTTAGTCAAAAGATAGTAGAGAATATACTAAAGGCATAATGCTTTTGGTTTGAAAGTTGTACTATTCAAAATGTTTAGAGCAAGCTATACCTGGGGACAACCCTAAGGCACTTACTACTGAGGCACAACGCCCTGCATGAGAAACAATATTCCTATCTTAAGGGTAAGTCGACGGAGTCAGCGCTGCTGGATCTGATAGACTAAATACAAAAGGCCCTAACAAGGACAAGGAAATTATTCTGGTCACCTTCCTAGACATTAAGGGTGTGTTTGACAACACCTCAACAACTATCATAACCAAAAGCTTTTAAAAAAAGATGCATAGACCAGACAACAATTAGATGGAGCGAATACATCCTCACTAATATCTATTAGTGAGCAAAAGTTAGAATAACTATCCTGAATGACCACAAGGAGGCGTTTTAATGTGGTCTATCGTGGTGGACACCCCACTAAAGTTATTATACGAAGGCCAGCTTGATGGGCAAGGTTACGCTGATGACGTTGAGGTTGGTATCATAATGAGCAAATGCATATACACTACCTTTGAGCTATTACAAAAAGAACAAGAAAGAACTGAAGGACATTAACTCTATACTCTATCAATTTAGAGATAGTTAGTACTAAACTGTGTGCAACTACTGAACACTCTCGCAGCACACAACAGAGTCACACTTGTATAGGTATCAGGTCATTCAAGTTATTGATTGCAACGAAAAAGCATATGAGCTGGCCAGGAAAGGTACTGGCATGCCTATGATCGGCCCGGGACCGGCCTGTGGCATAGCAAATAGCACTACTAGCAGACTGCTAGAAATCTGGTCTAGAAACCAAAGCCTAAAGTACTGGCAAGAATTACCCGGACAAAAGAAAGCCAACGAACTCATAATAGGATTTTCGCAGAAAACACTTTCCGAGCCACTAAAATTAAGCCGGAACAAATTGAGGATAATAACCAGAACATTTGCAAGCTAAAGAAACACCTATATAGTCACTATATCAGCCAATGACAAGTGCAGGTTCTGTTAAGGAAGTCCAGAAACACCTATACACTTACTCGGTGAATGTGGGCCTCTAATTCACAAAAGGTACCAACTTCTGGGCCTATCTTATCACCCCTGAAGAGATACAAACCACCGCACTAAAAACAGTATGGGACTAGAGGGCGAACTCTATCTGGATGATAAAAGTAAACTGAAAAAAAAATGGTAATGGCAACCATAAAGTATGGTTGATATAGTGACAGTAATAATTTTTGTTGGAGTTACACATCGATTATTGTTAAACTTACATAATTTCTCAAAGTAATTATCATAATTTTTGGTCGTCTTTAACATAATACCTAGCTATAGCTATCGCTAAAATTAACAACAGCTAACTGTCAATTTTACGATCAGCTGTTCAGTCACACAGCCATTTTGATTTGAATCCCAACAAAATAAAATGGTAACAAGTAAAAACAACAAAATATTATCGTTTTTGCTACCAAATTTTCAGGTAACGTTGTTCACCCACGAAATATGGTAAATTTTACCAATAATTATTTAATAATAATCAGTCTGTACGTACAACTATGCGATTTAATTACACTTATGTTCGATTAGCAAAAAAACACAAGCAAACGTTTTGCTAAAATATTTTTTAGTGTACAATAGTTCTGCAAAAGACGCGCTACTCGTGGAGCGAATAGAACCCTGTACCCACTACAGAACATAATATGTACTACTTAAACTGTATTTCAACGGACTCTCGCTATATTTTATCCCTAACTATTATGGAGATATTCTTTTGGAGCGTTGCTAATCCAAACTTAGCTGAGATAACGGTTAACTAGTTAGGCCCTTCTGTTTCAACTTGGTTGAAGCCGATACAACGGTGAACCAAACGCCAGGGACGCATTTACATAAAATAATATTACACTTTAACCTAAACTTAAGGCGCCTACATACCTGAATGGCACAAAAATGCGAATTGTACAGGTTTTAAAATGCGTCAGGAGAGATATCCACATTTACGTTAAAGATAATTTATTATTCTAAGGGTTTACTTAAGGAAACTTCTATAAATATTATGCAAAAAGTAAATTAAAAAACAAAAGTTTTTAAATTTTCGGAAAATACGTTATCTATCATTATTTAAAAAAAAATGGGTTATAAAAAACTTATTGTTCGCCTTAAAACTTTTATCGTATACAAGTAGGATCTAAGGTTAGCTCACTTTGGCTTACACTAGATCATCACAGCCCCGAGGTACTTGCACTTTACTTTTCTGTATGCGACCGAAATTAAAAAAATAGTTATAAGTTTAAAAAAAACCGTGAAACTCCGATACAGACAGTGCCTGGTGTGTTTTCGTCACTGATTTCGATCCACAAAATAATGTTATTATCTAAATTATGGTAATAATTATGTAAATATGATAATAAATACAGAAACAATTATTATACAATCCACAGGTTATGGCGGTTATTTATTTGTTTTTATATTGTATATTATGTTAATGTAATTTCTTTTTAAAAACCTGTAAAATCATCAAAAATATTTTTTTCACGGCAAGCGCCTCTAATAGTGTTTCGTCTAAAATACATAAAAAAATTTGCACATCACACAGAGTTCCAAGAGTTGGGTCTTGCCTTCGATGTTTTTTATATATCCCAAGGCTATTTCCGATAAAAAAATAGGCTACTTGGTCCAGCGATTTTAAGTTTTATTTGTGAAGACGATTAAAATTCATCATGGTTTACAAGCAATGAATTTGTAAACTTTACGTGATAATATTAAACGGTTTCTGTAATAGGTTCTTTTACAGGTGATCGATGCGTAATTTAGTGAGCGTTGCTTTAGTCAGTTGACGAATAAATGGTGTACTAATTGCTCCCACATTATGTTTTATTTTATGGTTAGATTATTATAAACAAAATTGGTTTAATTATGGTATGTATGTGCACTTTAAAAGAATTACATACTTACATTATCAGAGGTCTAAATTATTGTAACCGTTCTAATGATTCATGCTTCTGGCTACTATGATTCATCTGAATCGCCAAGGTTCCAACCCAATCCGGCCCTGTGATCTGGTTTGTTCGCTTTTTATCATCTCCGTGGGCAAATAATTATTGTGAAACAGCTGAATACCTCCCACGCCTTTGGGCCAAGATTCGGACCATCGCACTTGGACGCCTCTTCTCTTGGCGCGTAATATTAGTGGATCAGAGCGTTCATATTGTTGTCAATAACAGAACCCGCTCTTGTTATGAGCGAGATATGGCAAAGTTACCTATTGCAATGGGTACCATCATGTCATGACAATGGCTATGATACCCAGCAGCTATGAACTGCTCAACTGCTTCTATAAATTGTTTAGTTGTAGTAAATTATTTAACCAGAACCTGACGTCTTACAGCCAGGTAAAGGCCAGGTCTTATTAAAGGCATCTCCCACCTAGTCTACTCGCGCCTGTGGTACCAACTTGTTTGGGGTTACTTCATTTCCTATCTCAATTTGCCTGCGACACTTTTAGCGGCCATAGAGAAGACAGTGGATTTTTTCATGGCTGAGAATATTAAAATAAAATTTAAAAAAACACACATTGGTGTCATAACATTCTTTCAATTCAACATAAATATTTTTTTTTTTCAAATTTTGACGTAACAACACGGATATAATATTTTAACCAAATAAGAATTATAATTTCAATGTGGCAGTAAATATTCTTTTATATGTTTTATTTGTACTAATCATTACTGGACAGTAATAAATAATACGTTCCAAAAGCCGTGCTGCCAATTTTTTGAAACTTGAGCGCTCTGTCGAAATGTCAATGTTTCATTAATTAGTACTAAAAATTCGTTGACTTTAATGTTATTCGACCAGCCCCCGGTGTGATATAACCGGCCATGGTTGCTTTTCAAGAGCATCAATTTGTACACAAAAAATCAACTCATTGGCATTTGTACTTTTCGAATTGAAAGATGCAACAGACTGACATATAGACTGCCAAAGGACGGGGATAGTAGCTTCTTATAGATGAAAATTAACTATGTGGCTTCTGAAATAAGGTAGGAAAAAAACTGATAAAAAAATAATAAAATATATACCGGTATGATTAAATAAAACGATGTGCTAAAAAATTGAAAATGAAATATTTATACTTTTATTATGACCAAAATGATATGCCTTATTATTTTTTTGTATTTATAAAAATATTTAATTGAGTATATATGTATGTATTATGTATATTATAGTATATATTTATTTTAGAGTTTTATGTAAAATAGTTATTTATTTCCAGTGCAGCCCTGGAAAGTATAATCATAATTTATGACCACACCGCCACATATAAAGTCTACCTTAGTACGGTTATGGCTTAGTTAAAATAGACTTTGTATTTTTTATTGTCATAACTTTTATATATGTATTCATAAATAAATAAATAAGTATCATTTTAAAGTATTATATGATCGTTCAAAGAAGTATTTTTATAATATCGCTAGATATTATAAAAATAGGTTTGTATATTCTGCGACAGTTTCTACGGATTGAGGTTTGAAAACGATCGTCCTCTTGAATGTTTGCCTCAGAAGCACGTAGCGAACAGGAAGTCACTCGCGGCGGGTTTGGAAGCGACGCGCGACGCGCGACGTAATAATTTGCGTCGCGTTCCAGCGACCGAAGTTATAGGCAATATATTTTGTAAAACAATAGCTTTTACGCATGACTGGCATAATTTAATTGGGCAGGTTTTTTATAATACAACCAAATGTAAAATATACCCAGCTAGATGATTCGGTAGCATGAAAGGGGAGTTTAAGTCGAAGCCAAAGGATAAATACTAGGGCGCCGCTTTGCTTCAACTGCGGCATACATTGGAGCGGAGTTTAGTATGGGGTGTTTTTTTTAGAGGCGTGGTTTTCAATCTGGCACTACTTTTTTCGTAGTTGGTGTTTTTGACAGCTATCACTTGATTTATGCTCAGTTTGGTTTGCCATTTCATAATGAATAGACTTACTCCTGAACAACGTTTGCAAATAGTGCAAATTTAGAAAAAATCACTCTAAATTTTTTTAAAATCACCCTAAAATAAAGTAAAAATCGCGTCGTGGGCCTGTGGCGTGGCCTCCAAGATCGTGCGATTTAACACCGCTGGACTATTTTTTGTGGGGTTATGTGAAGTCGCTTGTCTACGTAGATAAGCCGGACACGATTAACGCCTTGGAAGAGAATATTCGGCGCGTTATTGCTGACATGGCCCAACTTGCTGCAAAAAGTGGTTGAAAATTGGGCCTCTCGGCTGGAATTTGTTCGAGTCAGCCGCGGCGGCCACTTACCCGAAATCATTTTTAAAACATAATGGCAAACCCTTATCTTTATAATAAAACTAAATTCTTAGCCATAACATCAAATTATATGCATTTTATCTCTTCTTGAAAACCACGCCTCTAAAATCATCATTCTATATATAAATGTATTTCTCCATAAGGATTACCAATTATTTTTTTATAATTCTTTGCGCAATCAAATGTATATGTTTTTTTATATTTATGCACAGAAGACATTGTCATGGTCATTTAAAAAAAATAATTATCAAAATCGGTCTTGTAGTTCTAGAGCCTTAGTCCGTGAACAGAGTGACATTTGAGTCACCACATGGGAGCTTCGCTCGCTACGGTCGCTTCGCTCCAATTAATTTCGATTCATTTAGAGCCCTTTTTCTATTTGTAAACCATTGGATATTTAATCTTTCAAAAAATATGGTCGACTAGTAAAAAGATGGGTTAGGACTTACGAGGATAAAAACGATGGACTCAAGATACCCGACAATTTTAGAAGCTTTAATATTAAAAATAGATTTAGAGAAGTAAATAAAGTAACGCCATACAACCAACGATGTCACAGTTAAATGCAATTAATTAATTATTAAAATGATTTTAATAATTAATTAATTGCAATTAATTGGGGGCGGTAAATCGGGAGCAATAAAATGTCCTCGCAAGGAGAAAACAAATGTTGTCATCGGTTATCCTGCTTCGACGGTAGGCAGTAGATTTGTGCAAAGTACGGTGCATTTGGCAACACCGGTCGAGACAAGTACCCATAGTCATGCCCATGACAGGGGATTGACGATATTGGAGAATCCGGGAATTCGCGAGGTAAAAAACATTTTAATATCAAAACTGACCTATTTGGATTTTTAGCAATAATCTCCGATGATGAATTAATGAAACATTGTAAAAATTTAAATCTGAAATATAAAGACGATTCAAGTAGTGAAACGGACTTTGATGTTATTGTTTGTGTAATGCTTTAATGGTGCATTTTCCAGAAAACCAGTTTAATGATCCACAAACTCTATCACAATATCTTTTTACTAATGACTTAATTTTAACATTTCCGAACAATAGCGCTAAGAGTCCCTTAGAGTTAAGAGTCCGGGTAAGTACTTACCCGGAGTCCGTGATAACTTTCATTACCGGTTTCAGTTGCATCTGGTGATAGTGGAAAATTATAAAAACCTTTTTAGGATCAATAATGCAACCAGCAAAGAATAGTAAATTAGCTATAGTTTTAATTGAACATGAAATCATAGACAGCTTGGATACAAGAGAAATGATAGCAGATTTCGCAAACATAAAGGCAAAAAGAGTTAAATTTGTATAGATAAAAATTTATATAGTTTTAAACTTAAGTAAACAAAAATAACTAAGTTAAAAAAATAGTTGTTCTTTATTAAGTATTTCTTTTTTTTTCATACCATTTTTTTCAACTTAATAGTTCCAAAAAATTAAAATATTTACGGATAATGACAATATAAAATAATCTAGTCGCAGTTAATGATCGTGTGGTTCTTCATAATTTAATAGTTAGTTATTTTCGAACCATATTTGTGTTTATATATGTTTTTTTTTTCATCATTTTATTTTATTTTCTCTCCTCTATCACCGTATTTTTTAAGGTTTTATGTCTTGATTTATTTATCTGGTTAAACATGTATTTGTATTGAAAATCGTATTAATACGAGTCGTGTTGACAACCAGCGCTTTGCTCGAAAATTAGCGAAGAAGTTACACATAACACATTAATGAAGATATAAAAAATGTAATCGTACGCAATTAATTGTATATACTCTATAAATGAACTTAAATTTTAATTTAGTTATTCGTTAAGAAACCTGACATATTTGTAATATTTATAATGAATTGTATTGCTATTAATAAATTGTTGTGCATGAAAGTCTTATACTTTTGAGCTTCTGGTAGCCAAAACTGTGATTTTGCCAGGGTAATTATTTGTATAAATTATTAAATAATAAATAAATAAAAAAAAAAAAAAAAAACATATTTATTGGTGTGGATACGTGTATTTTGAAAGTGAAAACATTCGAAACAAAATGTGTCTATGAGTTAGACCCCGAGGACGAGTCTCTTAACAACCCGTATCACGCGCGTCTAACGTTGCATCAGAGCATTGCGCGTGACCGACGACACAACAACATTGTCAGTGTGAAACAATGGTCCCACATTTTGTGTCACTTCCTTGCTTGCAACTGCGAAAAAATAACCTGCAAAATATAAGCAGGTGCCTGCCTATTATGCGATAATAGGAGAATAATGTGCCAAGCGCAATTTTGTATATTATCCCATTTCTTGTTAGAGCGATACGGTATCATGGCCACAAAGTGTGCACGCATTGTTTATACCTAATGCACGGAATATTTGGATCATATTTAAGTTATAAAGGAAACCGGAAACGCGACACACGAAAGCAAGCAACTATGCATAGTTGATTGATAGCTAACACTGCCTCAATTTAAACGTATTAATTGCTCATGGTGTGGTCTAATTTTACACTTATAAGCCGGCCCAATGTTATCCGAATTGACTGTACGCCGATCAGACATGAAAAAATTTGAATGGAAACCTATTTGAAACTAATGTTGCACCACCCTTATCACCATTTTCTATCATATACAAAAAATAATGAGTAAAAATACATTAAAAAATTAATAATAAAAAAAACTGATCGAATCGAGAACCTATTTTTTTTTAAATCTGTTAAAAACACTCGATTAAGGACCGAAAATCACCTAATTAACGACCTCATGTCCATTAATATTTGTTTATTCTAGAGCAATGTTAATACGGCAGTTTAAGAGCCAATTCTCCAACATGCATAGTTATTTATTAGTTAGTTGTAACTATAAACTTACAATAGTAATATAAATTGCAAAATAATTACATTAAAAAGATTAATAATATTACAATGTAAAGTTTTCACAGGAAACATTACATAATCTGTCAATCAGAATCTGTACAACCTCCGTTTTCATATTAAAAATCATATAAAATGAAAACTCGTTAAACGAGAGCGCCAGGGAACGTTAGCGGGTAATCAGCCCCCGGCAATTCCCATTAACCGACCAACTTAACGAACGATTATCAATATTAATATTAAGTAAGCAGGTAACTTACCAGGTAATAATTAATTCAAGTAAAGTATGATCGGCAAAATAATATAATGACGGTCATTAAAATATGCCATACTATGCGCACCGATGAATTTCTTAATTTGCTTGAGTAGTTTACAACGCGTAACCGCCTTCTATGACATACCATTTCGTGACCCTCGACGGTGGACTGGCTTCTGATTACCAAACATGGGTTTTGTTGGACATTGGAGCGATCTATTAAATTATCCGCATTGGAAATTCTGTAAAAATTTCACTGACCCTATTTAACAGACACCTCTATTTTGCAATTTCCTGTTTATAAGCGTGAAAGCCATACCTACTTAACCTATATGTGTGTATACTAATTAATTATTCGTCAGCTGAATTGGTGTTTAGCTTAGTAAATTAGATTTAATGCAGATTTGACAAATATGACAAAAGTCATAGTGTTATTTATTTATTCGACCAGGAAGATGTTGGATGCAAAGGTTCTAACTCCTGGTAAAAGGATGATGAAAACACGATGATCAATGAACGATATATTATTTCGGCGCCATTGCGTTTATTTACATAGAATGTTACGATGCGCGCCTGCGCAGATGCCGGCCAATCCGATGCGCCCGGCGATCGCACGTCGCCGGCCAAAACGCCGCAGTCCGAATATGTAGTGCCGCTACACTGTAATACGTTTGCATGGATGCAAGGTAAATTTTTAGTGCACATAAGGAGAGTGCTATAATGAACATGTCGTATTTTTCATTGCGCCGAATTATAAAAAAACCCATTTGAACTAACAATGGGTAAAATTAAAAGTACTATACTTTTGGATTCAAGCACAAAATAATAGTCCTTTGAGGGAAAACCAACGTTGATTGATGAGCTTATCTTCAGAGATTCGTCTTATTTTTTTCCGGGAAGTTATTTTAAAAAAAAATAACCTTCATGAGTGAGATCACCGCTGTGTAGGAGGATGAAGAATAGATGATCTTTAGAAATAAAATTGTCTTTTTAAGAGGACGCTACCCAGTTATTTCTCCAAACAAACTTTGCAGTATTTTTTTATAGATATAGAAGTAAAAGAATATTGTACAACGTTTTATCTCATATGTAATTACCAGGGCTTTTATAAAATTAAACACATATATTTAAACTTTATCTAAAGGTTATTAGCCTTGAAAAGTTTGTATTTTTCCATATTTTTTATCAAAACATTCACCGTAAAAACATCTTATTGGTTAAATACAAGAATGGAGAACGTAAATCCACAGAGAAATAAATTTAAGTTTTTTAAAATGCATTGATTCAGTTTTTCATTTTTCTTTCTACAAGCCTTTAAATGAAATAAAATGATTTAGGATCACGCGCATCAGTCCGTAGTACACCTTTATTACATTGTTAAAATAGTGTTTTTAGCCCCAAGGGCAAAAGTTCGATATATTTTGTATAGTTATTTTACAATATACCTAATAGTAAAAACGCACTAAGTGTAAATCCGAACTATTGTTATAAAATTTTGCAAGAAGCGGGGAGTGGGGGGAAAGAGTTTCCTACTTGAATTTTGTTCGTCTGTTTTTAGGGATGTCATAAGTTTAATATATCTGTGTGTTTGTCTGTGGCATCGTAGCTTTCAGACGGATAATTTATATATTTTTTCTTTTTGTTTGAAAGATGACTTGATGGAGAGTGTTCTTAACTATGATTAAAAAAAAATCTATTCAGTTGTTTAGGTGGTTTTTTATTTTTTTATAATTTACATTTTGTAACTTAGTGTTCTAGCTAACTTTGTAAATAAACAAACAAATATATTAATTTTAAAAATATAAGTGGATGACATTAACGTGATATTTATGTGTATATAAAATCAGAGTAATATTTATATTATTAGCAATTAAAATAACACCGAAATTAAAATATAAATATACCATTTAATATACCATATACTGATAAGCATGTTTAAAATTGGGAAAAAGCAAAGCATGAGTTTTTTTTTTAAATAATTGCTATGGTCATAACTTGGTCATAACAATTATTTTTGGGCCCTACTCAACTAGGCCAAATGTGCCTGCCCTAGAGTCAGGAGGGAATGAAGCGTTAAAAATTGTATGGCCATTGCATGTGCAGATTCGAACTCGCGACCTTTGGGTCAATAGTCCAACGCCCTAACCGCTAGACTACCATGATCTCTTCTTATACATATTGGTTGATTTGTTCCACTAATACTTGTGTGCATCAGCATCAGTCTTCCAGTCCCTACGGTCCACCTCCCGTTTAGAACTTCGAATTGGCGAGTTGCGCTGGTCGCCGCGCCGCGGGCCGTCACGAACAGAGGCCTGGGATTTCACTTGGGATCCTTACCGAACGGAATATTGACAAATCACATAACCAACATGCTAGCTTGCTAACCAACATTTCCTGATGCCAAGTACCTACATTTTAAAGAAGGGATTATGTAGTACACGGAGAGTCGATACGCCAAACACCAATCTTAGTATTCTCATCACCATCACAAATACACCATTGTATCTAGACTATTCTTGATTTTTAAGATAAGACCATCCCTTTGTTAAGTATTTCTTTCTTCACCGATTCATTTACTGTTCACTTTTTATGCTATAAAGATCCTTGTATTGTATTTATAAATATATACCTTCATACTTCGTATAAATTTTTTATAGTTATTATGTTTTATTTAACGTTCCATGTCTCGTACTCCATTGCATTTTTATTGTTTTGCGTACTTAATTATTTGTAGTGTAATATCATGTACCTAACTGTTAATATCACACATAAATCTAAATAAAAATAAAAAATTAAATAAATTAAGATCGCTTGGGTCCATTGGTGCATCCGTAGACCGTAGCACAAGTACAGCCCGCACAAACCAGTGCGCACACAAAGACACTGGAATGTACAGATTGTTATTTTAATCAAATATAGTCATTTGTTCTTCGGTAGATGACGTTCCAGGGCGGCAATTGGCTAATGACGTTTACAAGAAGCGAATGTAAAACCCTACTCTTAAATATTCCTACATAGACTTACTATATAATAATATATCTTCCACAATTATTAGAATTTAACATTTTGAATATAATTGTTTCATAAGCATTTACCTAACAAATAATATACTTGCGTAATACTATTTATATTATATTTATACTAATTATTAAAATAAAATAAAAATATGTTTATACAGTAAACAAAAAAAAAAGAAAACGTGTGAAATTGGAGCAGAGAGCAGACCTTGCCTAGTGGGGTGATAAAATCCACACCACCTATCTATTTTGCTTTGTATGAGATACTTTTAAATTGCTTTGTATAGTTAATAACTAGGTATATTAATTATTTTATGCTATTTCACATGAAAATTGTTTTGGATTTGGAATGAATAAATAATGAGCAAATTAGTCAAAATGTATGACTTACACGTGCATTTTTTAGCTGCGCGCGCTGATTATTATGAAAATTGAAAAGGGTTTAATTTTAATAGTGCACCGTGATGCCGTTCATATGGTATGCGTGGGATCATGACTACCAGAACGTGAAGTACGTCAAGCAAGTGTGCGCTCGGCGCTTGTGCGAGCGCGCAGCTTGCTCGAGCGCGCACTGCTGGGCGCTGCGCAGTGAGAGTGCAAAGGTCAGCGCACAAATCATGCCAGTAACGAGAGCGAACCACTGAACCTCCAACCCGCCGCGCCGCATAATATAAATTAATGGCAGCTATATTCACTTTACGGATATAAAGACTCAACTTTAACTTTAACCTAAATTCGCTACGTTCCATATTGTGAACAGCCTTTGTTCCGTCCGAGTAACCTATACATAAGGTGTCCCAACTATGTATGTATATGTTTTCTAAAATATATTTTACAAGAAAAGATACCTAACCTATAATACATAAATTAACATTTAAATCTTTCATCAACATTCATTTTAAATCAACACCTGGTTTTAACATATTATGTAAGAGCCTGCATTAAACCACTTCACAATTGAACACTATACCTAACCGCACAACCTTAAAACTCTTTATACCTAATTCGTACAGAGTACCCTGAGTACATTTCCTAAATCTTCACAGATTTGAACCCACAGCACAACAACCGCGCGCATCAAACTGAAACGGCACAAAAAAGATTACAGATTCTAGACGCATATGGACAATTCGATACCTCATACTATTTACTTGCTCGCGTATCTCTTTGTGTATCAGAGAGGTCTACGCAAAAAAAAGAACCTCATGCCAATCATGCTGAGAATGCAACGTGGTATCAAGCAATGCAAATCTTAGTAACGCTGACGCATTTCATTTGAGTAAGGAATAAGAAACACATGTATAAATTGAGCCCATCGATCGGTGACAGGTGCAGATTCTGTCAAAAGAGCCCAGAAACCCCTTTACACCTACTGGGTGAATGTGGACCCCTCATCTACAAAGATACCAGCTTCTAGGCAACCATCTCTTCAAGCCAGAACCATCGCACCCAAAAAGATACTTTACTTTATCTACAGTACGGTACTAGAGGGCGAACTATAAGTGGATTTAAAAGTACAATAATTCTACAAGGACGCGGTACACGGTGGGTAAATAAACCCCATATCCGCTAGCATACATAACATGAGAAAGGAATAATATTGCCTAAAGACACTAATTTCACATACCCATAAACATGCTTTTAGACCACACAACCTTTCACGCACAAATTCGCACTTACACAAGCCCATCACATCACATTATCTTACACACATTTTAAATTATTATACGCGTAAGAAAAATTAATGGGCCACTTTTTCGTATAATATCGTAAATAACTCGATAGCGCTACGAAACGCTATATGTAGTATGAGGCCCGTAGAAAGCAATCAGTCAAAACGAACGGTTACGGAGTACGGTTTGACTATTGGCTCTATCGAAAAATTCCATTTGAAATTGTCCGTAGCACTTCGACTGCCAGGAATTGCGTGTGCTGAGCGTGACAATGCTACAAGCGATTAAGAATAATGCGACCTCTGACAGCCGTTTATCAGAATTGAAACCCGTCACTTTGCAGCCAACATGCCCGCCCTTTAATTAGAAGCGTAAACATACATCTACAGCTCCCAACTAAGGCAATTAGTGTAGCTTAGGAACGCCAGCGACGTTATTTTTTTTATCTATTTGTCATAATATGTAGATACCACCCCAGCCAGGACTCCCCCTACCCGAAAACATATAGTTTGTATTTTTGGCCCGGAAACACCATTCTCTGCGACCAGAGGGAGTATTGAATACCAAAACACATTCTCTCGAATTCGATATACTCGTATATACATTCATGCAAGCAATTACTTCTTATATCCATTCCTTAAAACATATTTTACATTAACTTGGATAGGTAGGTACATTATTTTCTTTGTTTTATTCTCTTGAACTAAATATTGATCTCTTGAACTAAATATTGATTTCTTGAACTAAATATTGACCTCTTGAACTAAATATTGATCTCTTGAACTAAATATTGATCTCTTGAACTAAATATTTGAAACACCAGTTTGTTACGTCAGTTCGTTAGTTCATTTAAATATGTTATACAGATGTGAGATGCTTTTAAGTTGTTGGAAAGTGTATTTTTATGTAATTCTTATTATATAGTAGCTGTTAACTCCGGGCTCCGCCCCGGGTTTCAGCTAGGCCCTGCAGGCGGCACGGTACGCGCCTTCGACGCGCGATAATGTGCAGTGTCAATTATCAAAATCAGTATACAATGGCTTTGACGTTCATGAATTTAAATATGACACAAAATTTCGATTTGGACTAGAAATAAAATACACTTTTAGTTATTCGAAAATTTTACATACAGTTTTTTAAAACCTCATTCCAACTTTTACGACCATTTAAAAAAAAAATAGTCAAATCGGTCCAGTTATGCGCTTACCAACGGACAGCATTTCATTTTTATTTATATAAATAACTGTTAGCATTAGTGGGAATAAAAAAAAAATAGAATATTAGGATATGGGAGTATAAGGTTAGTTATATGCTTTTATGTATTTATATATAACCGTACAATAGAGTATTTGTAACCTGACGAATAGGCATATAATAAGGGGCAGTTTATTACAGATTTATTTTCATTGTCCATTTTTTTGTTTTTTAGGGATTAATTAGGGATTTGTTAAAATGAAAGTTCCTTTATTAACCTAGTGCACGAGAAAAAATGAATGAGAACAGTGTAAGTTAGATAAAATAAACGTAGACTTTATTTACCAGTAAAATTTAGTTATTCTGACTCAACTGCCCTGATTATACTTGTTTAAATTCACAATTTTCACAATATTGGTATCGCGCAGGTCTAATGGAACCTACCAAAACTTACATGTGTTTAAAGATGTATTCAAAGATTTCGTAATTGAGGAGTGCCAGTATCAATGGAGGCTCTTCAAAAATGCCACGGACTGCCACGGAGTCATTAATTACAGATTATCCACGGTTGACGGTTTGTATTGACGGCGTAAGACATGGCATCCGGTGAAAATAATATTCGTCACGCAACACTGCGACAGCTGTCATTAGCATGTCACCGAGCGACTCAGGATTGAGGGGACATTGGGAGGGCGACGTAAACAAAATTAAACAAAAGACTTTACCATGGACGTAGACTTTACAAAAGACTTTACCATAGAGAACCTTCAAACATAGGGTACAACGCCCTTCCGCCTTGTTTAATTTGCTAAACCAAAAGTCCAAAAAAATGTTTCGATCCAAAAGTAACTTTTTAAAAATATTTTGGAATACAGTGTCTGCTATAAAGAGGAATATAACATTTATTTTTTATTTTAATTGATATAATCGACATATAGTTATTTATATATGTCGACATAACACTAACATTGGTGAGAACTCTGTTGTTTCTAGGATATGTTCTGGTACAATGATATGTTCAGGATGTTGATATTTTCAATAATAATCTAATCTCTTTCAAAATAAATAAATTGTTAAACTGACATCGTAAGGGAGGACATCGAGGTAACATGTAAACCTTACAATATATTTTCAATTTTTCTTCATTACTTTAAGTACTAGTTAACTTTAACTGAACCTTAAATAATATTTTCTTAGTCTACCCACTGTATCTACTTTTTTAATATTACTGTTACGTATTGAACATACTTTAGCGAAACCCTAGAATTGGAGCATGGTTTTCAAATTTTGTAGAAAGTTTTCTACCGCACTGCCAAACACCCTGTATTACCAAAAATATGTAACAATATTACAATCAAAAGTCAATTTGCATCAGACACGAACGCGATTTAAATCTAGATCTCGTACAATAATTTTAGGCTCGTTTAACAAAGCTATGTTGCTTGTACTAGATGCAGGGGTGATCAGGGCCGGATTTAATCATTTTCCGCCCCTAGGCACTATTCTTACAAGAATACAAGAATTCTTACAAGAATAGTGCCTATTTTTTTTGAAGGGATGGCTGTAGCCGCTCCTTCAAAAAAAATACCAAAAAGTCGTTTTAATGATATTGCGAACCATACCATAGGTTGTATGGTTAGATCACACAAGACACTGGACGCCATCTTAAGACCAAAAATTTGAAAAGAATAATAATTTTAATATGATTTGTACTTATTGTTGGTTAATGAAAATGCTAACAGTTCATTTACAGTTTTTTTAATATATATTATATCGTCTGGTAGGTACATATTCAAATCTTTTGCCTAGAGTGCCTAGTTAGGAATCCGGCATTGGGGGTGATGGTGGTGATGAAGCTTTTAAACGATACATTTACACGTGTGCCGATGATGGATATATCATCTACTGGTTTACCTGGGTTGTAAAAGATTTATTCGCCGTTAGAGATGATGTTTTACACAGTTTTATTTGAACATAAGCAGAAAAGTTGTAAATTAAATGGAGTTTACAAATTTAAAATCCCAACATGCGAACCCGTCAAACATTTACGCCGAGTTCAAGACTAAAACTTATAATTAAATACTTTGGTAAATAACGCCCCTTTTAGTGTCCAAAGTATATTTTTTTCGCTTGTCTCAACCGAGGAAACTTTTACAAGGATCTAAGTGACCATTTGTCCTGAAAAACATATTCGTCAGATAAGCACAAACTTCTGACATAACAGCATCGCGGTCGCCTTGCATAAAGGTAATTTATTAAACTCGTTTAAATAGAATTGTCGACGATTCCAAGATTTGCCTGTCTCATTGCGAGAGCATAAAGATTCTTACATCTTGACGATCGGTGACACATTCAATTCAAAGTTGGCATCTGACATATTATCACAGACACCCACGCGCTTGGAACATACTCCAGCAACCAACCATCTGCCTGACTTAACTAGTAATGCTCGTTAACGCCCACAATGTCAAGTGCAAGTTTAACTCATCTTCAACAATTAATCGATGAGAAGTCACGGAAAGATATAATTAACAAGTGAGTTATTTAGGCTGCTGGTTTTGATTTAAAAACAGACATTAACTTTCGGATAAAGGGTCTAGGAAATATATGTAGTGTTATTCAGAATTATCGATAAAACAATTATTTATATATTTATGAAAACATTTTTTTTTTTAAGTAGTATATTAGCATTTGAAATGCATATGTAGGATGGTCCGAGACCATTGCGCAGCGAGAGTGCGAATGCTAAATCCCACTTTATACTGTTCCGTAAGAGTTCCTCATATTAAAAATCGTCGCAAACAAAAGTTGTATGGAAATTATAGGCCTTCACTTAACATTTTGAATTTTGAAACACTAATTTTTCCCACCCCTAAGGCCAATGGTTGGTGCTATCAAAAAAAAAATACTAAGATAAATTTTAGGTCCTTATCTAAGGAATAATATAAAATTTAAATTAATTCGATATACTAATAAAGTTAGAGCAAAATTTCACCTATTCAAAAACCTGGTCTGACTGCCTATTAACGAACTATTATAATTAGTATAATTTTGCAAAATCAGTAAAGGTTAATTGTTAATCGTTGCTGTAATTTCCCTTTCGCCAGCTGATCGTTCACTGCAGCGCGAGCATGTCCAAGGTACTTATATCGATCGCGTGTCGATGCGCAATGACATTTACTTAAGCCTCTTTAATAAAAATAATAATTTTGGGGATGAATTATTATCAATTTTTTTCATAATTATTACTCATAATAGGGAACATACACCTTTAGTCTCGGGGCATTCTGTACACGTAGCATACGCTTGCCAAACGCCTTTTAATCTTAACAATGGATATCCGTCTTAATAATCACGTACCTATAGTGAATACTATCCGTAAAGGAATTATTATTGATTTACACTTAGTTACAAATATACTTATTTATTGTCGGTTTCAGTAAAACTGTTTGCAAGGGCTAGAAATGCTCGTCGGCATGAAAGTTAGGCATGCTATTTTTTTTTTTATAATTTTCACATAGGTACACCTCACAACTACCACAAACATCACTCACGAATTACACATAACATCAAAAAAATCTACTGTATACGTATATAATATTCATGATCTATATATATTTTAAGAATACTTCCAAATTTTTTATGCTAATGTTAATATGTAAAATGTCCGAAATCCATAATTGGTTTTGTTTACTAGTAATAAGTTTTGTTTGTAATTATAAAAATTAATACTGTTGGAGTTTTCAATAAAGAATAAATAAATATTTTTTTTATAATAACCTAACCTAGGGCATATACCATAAGTCCATATTAGGCATATTTGTGTGTTAGACTATGTAATATAATCGCAATGTACTCGTATAGAATATGATATTTCATGATTGTTATTTGGAAATCGCCTGAAAGGTAAATAAGACAATCTATGTAAATATTGAAAAATTTAAAAACGCTTATTATTTTTTGAGAAAGCGTGTGATAACAAAATAATTATAAGTGTACTAAAGAGGTCCTGTACTTGAGGGCGCTGGTGCCGGGCCTGTTTCGTTCTGTAAATTTACTATTTTATGTACATCATACAAATGTCCAAACAAATAAACTCAGTTTTTACTAAATCTGACAGAAGTAATTTTATACCTAAGTGAATGTGTGAATATCGATTTAATTTATTGTGTAGCCTGCTTTAGCGCCGAACATGGCAGTCGTCGACTGACCGAAAGGCCACAGTAAAACGACCAATATGGAAGTCAGCCGGTCGACCGGTGACCATAGAGAAATTAATTCGAAAACCTTCCGCTCTATTCCAGTCGCGCGCCGCCATTATAGGGTCTAGCTATTTGAAGACAAAGAACACTCATTGAGATGGTAAGAAAAATACCCTTGGGATATAACATTCGCAGGGTCCAGGCATACTTGCAATTCTGTGCATCCTGGGGCTCTTCCCTAATAACTGTCATAAATCATGCTATTTCATCTAACGGCTGTTTAGTTGATATTTTCAAACAAAAACATTATGTCGCAAACGTGACAACTCAACTTCTCGCAATAGGATAATCTTGAAATATAGATTAAATGTATTTTAAATAACTTAGTTGATTTACATCTTCATGAAATCTTCTTTTTGACTATAGTTTTAGTTTTTCAATTCTTGTTAGAAACCACACAAACCCACTCATAAACACACTTCTAACAACTACAAAACCCAGACGTATCATCCAACAACACCCCCATAACACAGACACATTAAGTAAACGCACAGATTAACATACAAACTAATGTTTTCGACCTTCTTCTGTTTCAGGACTCCAAGGAGGACATCGACTTTGTCCTCCCCCAAGTTTGTGGATTCGTTAGATTTATTCTTTTCTTCGAAATGTTTATTATTTTCATTTTAAATCTTATCGCTCTATCATAGAGATAATTCGATCGGCAGTGTGGAGGTACATACGCCTCTGTCGCGTTCACTACTTAATAAAAAGTCAAAAAGGCCATAAGATATTTACGTTTAGAGTTTTCATATGTATGAACAAATAAAGTTCAAGGCGTTTAACTTTTAAACAAAGTAAAATTTCGCCCTTTTAATTCTATAATATCTCAGATAATAATAATAAGATAATACGATATTCAGTAATATTTTTCTTCTATATCTACAAAAAAGAGAGTTAAAACACTACAGCACTTGTACAGAAAAATGACCAGGTTAAGGTCACCTAGGCAATATATAATTAAAAGACTAAAAGTCCACTTTGTCTAAATGTTAAGCACTGAAAACATTGTATTTTCGCAAACGTTTTATCAAAACTTAGACGAAAATATCTTATTGACTGAATACAAGAATCGAGAAAATAAAACTACGAAGCCATAATTTGATTTCATAAAGATGCAATTTCTAAAAACAAATTCTAAAATACATTTATTTTGTTTTTTATGTTTTTACAATCCGTTACATGAGAAAAAAGACCGAGAAGAGGACCCTTAAGGTTGCTACTTTTCAGGGATGTGCTAAATATCGAATGGGTCGATAGAATGGTTGACGTGCTCCACTGTTTAATATTTATTAAAAGGGTTAAAACTCCAGAACTAAGCATGTATCGAGGAAGGTTTATTATAGACGATACTAAATATTTTAGTCGTTTATTTAATAATTGTTATTAAATGTACAAACTCATTGGCTTAATAGTGTGTAGCGGATTACAAGCTGGTCCCCTCAAAGTTATACAAGTTATATATAAGAAAACAATATAAAAGTTACTTAAAAGTGATCATGTATTACACGTTTCTCAACCTAATATTAACTCAAAATAACTGGTCAAGTGAGATTACTTGACAACGATGACTTTGCAGTCAATATATCTTGAGACTTTGGCTTTTTTGAAGTTGTTCTTTATGATTTTAAGTTTATCTCGAGAGTTTTAAAAATTCAATTTGTGACGGTTCAAGTTTTTGAGTTAAAATTATATGGACGCAAAGACAGACATATATGGTCATGTAATAATGATTTCACATTCGTTATAGTTTTTCTGTAAAATATTTCTTTATTGAAAAATGTAAAACAAAAATAAATGGTAGGATTTTACCAATCTCTTTCTTCACGTATGGTTTTTGAAATATGCTTTGGGATTGAATAATTATAATAACCCAATTATAGAAAGTTATATTATGTGCGCTCATAAAAAAAAACTTGTGTAACAATGCATTTTTGTGCATACAACGCAATACGCGAAGTTAGAAAACCGACGTGTTGAAAAAGCAAAAAAGTTTAAGTATTATAGTCGCCATTAAACGCATCTGTCGCTAACTTCATCTTGGCATTGGGCAATGCGTCCATTTGCCAGTAAGTGTTAGTCGAGTGATGAGTTATGCCTCTAATATCGATTCGTATCTAAACAACCGTTAAATAAATTCCAATTCCGAGTTCAAACGACCGCCCGCCACGCAAGCAATATTTTAACGCCGACCTTGCTAACTTATTTTATTTCTAACAGTATTCTTTTGTGCACATTCCGTTATTTAATTCTTCTTGTCATAAATGCGGCTTGCGTCATCAACGCAGGCGCTGTTAGGCGCAGTTCCGACTGTTTTAATAATGTCAGGATAATTATTACAGGCAAAAAACTGTCATTGCATAATGTGATTTGGCCAGTAATCTTCAGCACTAGATTTCTTTTAACAGACATTCAAAATACGCATCCTGTGCGGTACGGTACATAAGTCACCGTTTCAGATAAACTAAACCAATTCGATTGTGCTAAAAAGCATTGAAAGACCCTCGTTTTACTATTAAACAACTTAACCACTTAACCTCAAAAAACACGACAGAATATCCAAACATGTCCCCGTGTATTTATTGTTCAAAGGTGCGGTTCTTCCTGTGTCCATTTAGCGTTGCCTCTGTAAGGCCAATCTATCCATCTTCATTTCCGTTTTTTATTTTAACAATGAGTAACTAGTAACTGTCGACAAATTATGTCGAATGATTCATTCTTAGACACCATATTTCAGCTATAATAAACGCGTTGTAAAAAATAGGTACGTAAATGTTATTATATTTTAACTATGTGATATTTTTTCTTTAATGATGTTTTAACCCCCTGGAAAGTTTCACCTGGTTATTATCCAGGTTCAGGATTCTATTGTTAATAGAGTTATAGGTAAAGACAAAATATTTGTTAGGAAACAGTGAGATAGGTCGAGCGGTGATAGCAATGAGATTCGTAGCAAATTAGAAGCTAAATCTGCGTCTATAAAACCGTTATTATTAGAACCATAAATTTAAAGAAAGGGCAATAAATATGTCATCGATGTGTCAGTTTTTAATTTATAATAAACGAATTTTATATATGAAAATTTGCATTAAAGGGGACAAAAGGATATAATAAGTGATCTCCATTTCCGATGCCATCACACGGGAGATGGTCGAACACAAATTTTATAATTTATGCTGATACAGCATGATTTGGTCATTTTGAAAATTTCTCTAGAGTTCTATACATATATTTTATATTTATGAGAGGGAATTGTAAATTAAAAATGGCTGTATATGAGAAAGAAGCTTAAAATATATTATGGTTAAGTCATAATAAGAAATACGTATTTTGAAACGTCTAATAGTAAATAAAATAAAACGTGCGGCAGTTACCCACTGCCCTAAATTTCTGACAGTGTTTTTATTAATTACGCATGTCTTCTTGCTTGAGTTCCGCCAAATATCGGCGATGGCATATTATGGTCGAAGACATTTTAAATCAAATACCAATCAATTAACTTCATTTATCTGTTTATTATACTACAAAATTTTCATATATTATGATATCGTAAAGTTGATATTTTTATTTAAGATGAAACGCTCGTCTGTTTTTAGTTGGCAACTATTTCAAAAAATAGAAACAAATTGAGCTGCCTTCTTTAGGTCAGACATTTAGTCTAGTTAAGAAGGCAGCGAACAGAGGTTGCAGTGGTACTAAACGCTCACTGATATAAAACTATTTTTAATTATGTAACGAATCTATAACTCTATAAAATGATTATACGCTCACTGATATAAAACTATTTTTAATTATGTAACGAATCTATAACTCTATAAAATGATTATATATTTGTTTTCAATAAATAAATAAATAAATATTTTGATTCTTTTGATTCAAAAATTTTCAACTCGCTTCCTGATTATAGTAAAATTAGTGAAAAGAAAAACAAAGCTGTCGGCTGTCTATTGGCAGACCGCCATCACGCAGCTCATGAAAATTCTAGTAATATTTCTTAACGTCCGGTTAAATTGAATAGAATGTCCTATGAATAGAATTGCAGCCGTGCAATAGAATTGGAGCCGTTGGTCAGCGATCTTGTTCAATATTTTTTACTGATACTAAAATTAAAAAAGACAAATTTGAATTAATACAATTTCCGAAAAATATACAGACGAACCAAAACCCAATCAAAAAGCTGATAATTTTAATACACGAATAATTACGTCTTTACGAGAGAAAGTCACATTTAAATGCGTATACAATCATTTAGTATGCCTACCTTACAGAAGTGGAACACTTGAATAGTGGAATAATAATTGTTAAAAGTTTACTTACTTTTATTTTCATTTTCACATTTCTCTATTGGTTTGACGGTTTGACATTCTCAGTTGTAGCACAATACAATACTGCCTTCCTTAGTACAGACAGTCTAGTAAAGAAGGTAGGGCACAAAATGTAGCAGTGCTAATCGCTCGCTGTGCATTTATAATATAATATTCAATTAATATGCGCTAGCTTCAAAAGCATTTAAATTACTTTGTGTGAAAGATAATTTTGATCTACCAATTAAATCTCTTTTACTAAAAAAACCGCTAATATTTTTTTATATACTTACTATACGGATCTAATAACCTGACCTAACCTACCTAATATTAACGATACAAACCTATAATCCCATTTAACCAAGTGACAGCCCACCCGATTGGCGCCAATACAAACTACTTCTCTGTAGGTAGACCCGTCTTCTTCCACTAACTAGATCTTAATTCAGGGTGCGAAGTAACCATTCCCCCCTCTCGTAACAAATAAAGCACGAATATACAAGTTTCCACCTCTTTGGTAATTTGTGTGTGACATCACGTCATCGAAGCCCAAGTTTGATATTCTGTTTTATGATATTAATCGATTGATAGAGGTATGAAACAGATTCTTTTGGAAATAGCTTAGAGTTTGGTTTAGGCATTCGTCAATGATCAAGGCCAGTCTGATATTAGGACATTCAATCCCACGGAAGACCTAATCACCCCACCCAAACACACAGAGGCACATTTAACTTAATTTTCGTATGATTATGCTAAGTTTTTAATGACGTGTTTTTTTTCAATTCAATCCACCACAATGAGTAGCCACCATTTTGAATTTCGCCTTTCATCAGAACCAATAAATAATAAATTAGCATGATCGCAAATATAACAATTATTTTTCAGCTTTGAATTTAGATTCTGAAAATCAATTTTGACTTTTGGTAATTGAAGACATTATTACAAAAAGAAAAAATAATTCCATTTTAACTGGTAAGCTATTTTTTTGTTTTATGAATGACTATTTAGGATATAATTTAGATATATGAGTATATTTTAGTACTATTACTTTTTATAAAAGACAGAAAATTTAGATTAAACTTAAAAATTGCTTGACATGTGTAGTTTTTGCAAGAAACTCCTAATCGAAGACGTGACTTTCCTAGTTTTTGAAGGAAATTAAAAAATAAATAAGAACAAAAAAATCAAGAATGTCTTTATTTAATCATACAATTTTGTGATCAAACCTTATATGCAAACAAATATATAGTTTTTTACTTTTAAAACTACTCTTCCCCGCTGCTGTTAAAATAAACTAGCCAAAGCAAATAAACGCGGGAAAAAATACTACGTTAACTTGGGCAGTCAGCTGACACTTTTTTAACATAAACAATCGATGTTGTCTTTGCTAGAAATATATATGACGAAGGTTGTTCTTGAAGAATAGAAGAACGTTTATACAGCAAATATCTCTAGATTGAGAATGTTTTTGTAGAAACGGAAAATGGTGTAACTATCGCAATTTGACTAAATTTTGACAAAGGTTCTTTTTGCAATAAAGTCTTCATTTTCAAACTAAAGAAAGATATCGAGTGTCTTTTCTAGGAAGTGAACCCATGGATCACCACGAGAGTGTCCTAGCATTATTCATTTTTTTACAAAATAGGTTCAGCGATCAACCTAAAGCATTTGACCAAACTGTCATCGCTTACATTTTAGTATGGTTTATGGATACTTTAGCTTAGCAGCGTACTAACGGGACTATGCATAAGGCCGATGCTATACAAATACCTTGTATTGGTTGCAAATTCAGATTTTCTTTTAAACGAAACTATTTTCGCTAATCATATTTTGAACATTTTCATAATAAATTCGGATGTTTGCGCTCTGTCGCACCGTCTTAATATTCAGTCGGTGCGACGTGTTTCGAATTGCGAATTAGGAGTGCTTGAAATTGACGGATTTTTATTAATTCGAACTTTGTTAATTTATGGTTATGACGTCCTCCGAAATGCATGGATCGTGACGATTGGTAAAATCGGTTTATGATTTATTATTTAGAGACGATGCATAATTTACAATAATATTTTTATTATACATTTACGTAATTTTATATCCTATATTTTGCTAGCGTGGATTTTCATATATTTTTAACAAAGGTCTTTAGTTTTTATATATTTTAACTTAGCTATGTAAAATAAAAATCCACTAATATAAAAATAAACATGATGCAGTTTTAACACTATACAGGTCGATAAGACAGAGTGCAATCTTCCTAGTTTTGGCAGGTTTAACTTTTACACATAAACTAGGGATCAAAGGCAGTATCCGTGTAGGCAACTTTGGAACAATACCAGATAATACCGGTAATACCAAAACGTCAGAGTTTAAATTCATTATATAAGTACATAATATTGATTATGTGATTACGATGAAGGATGACGGTGAAATGAGATGATTTTACGAGTGGTTTATGTATGAAGTTGATGAAAAAAATAAAAATAATGGAAATGTAATAGTGTAAAATTAAAGCACATGATTAGTGTGCGTATTATTTATATAATTGTATAGTTATATAGATCGTCTAGCTTATGCTAACACTAATCTACTCTATGTTGCTATGAGAATCGCTGATAAGTTTATGTTCTATTGATTCTGTGACGATTATGACTCCATTACATTCTAATTGCCAAATGACCAATTTATAACAAAAACATATATAAATAAAATTTGTTGATGTGTATATTTTTTTAATAAGAAATAAATTCCTTTAGGAATAAAAATTACCAAGATAATATAATCGATATAATTTCAAATCGTCTGTAATGTTATATATTAATAGAAAAAAAAGTAATTATTTTATAAAATAATTGCAAATATAAAAAAATAACACTAAAACTCTATGTTCATAATACACCCTGCAACCCTGTGAGTGCATAATTATTTAAATTAAATGTAACCTATAATGAATATAATATTGCTAGTTTACCTTACAACTTTATATCTTTTCAATACATACATATATTATTTACTGAATCTACTCGTATATATGTGCCTATATGTAAGTACGTAAGTATATTTACTAATACAAAATCGCAGAGTTCACCTTGGAATTGGTATTTTCATTCGGATGAAATATGTTTACACTACGCGGAGGAAAACATTATTTTTTTCACACGTATTGTGTCAATATTTAACGAAACTATCCTTTACAATTTTATTTACTAGTTAACCGTTAGATTTATTTGCATGGAAATTTGCATAGAAATTGTTTAACTGTTACAAACATTTATCTAGTAACGTAGGTGATGTGATTAGCAAATTAATACTGTTTTTAGCATAACCTGAAAATTGTTTATTACCAAAAATCTTAAATTTAATCAATTCACACATCTTAATATTACACGTATAAGCACTTTATATAGGTATCTGACAACTTAATTTTATTTTGATTGAAACTATAAAGATACTGTGTAACCATAAAGCTTTAAGTGTCCCGCTCCACATAACCTCAGAAGGAAAAAACAGTTAATATACGAATGGTTAAAATATAAGAAGAACGAAGGACTTCCGCTGCCCCGAGACAAAACACAGTAAACATTATTTTTATTTATATGTACCGCTGCATACAAATAATAAGCATTCCTGAGGATTTAAGTCACGGCTTAAATCTCAAAAACACAGTAAACGCCCTGGCAGATTATTCTCAATATTGGCATTTACTTCAAAACCAAGTAAATGACACTTAATGTGTCAAAACACAGTATTTACCGCGTGATAAAAATATATAAAAACTGTGTTTTAACAGCTTACTTAATAATGGAGCGAGAGCCATTTCTCGCTCCAAAACACAGTAATTCCTTGGAGTATAAAACGCGCGGGAGAGCGCGCTACACAATTCTTTACTCCAAGGTGACCACTTGATATGCAAAAACACTGTTTAAAAAATATTTATTGTTTTATGTGATATCCGATATTTTCTTAAAAGACAATTTTACTCATCAAGATAATTGTTTCAGCATATATAAGAATACGTATTTGATCATTTATTACAAATCATTTACTATGTTTTGTAAAGTTACTTTCAAAAGTTTTATATTTCTTGTTTTTTTTTTAAAACCATGAGAGTGTTTTTAAAACTATATTTAAACTAATACTCAGTGGATATTTGACAATGCTAAAATATAACTTCTAAAATGGAAACTATTAAAAATAAAAAAAGTTTCTAGAACACTTCAAACCTACAAACACGTTTTAACTCATTTAACACATTTTAAACATTTTAACATTAAAATTATGTCAAATACATTAACTGCGTTTCGGCATGGAGCATCCACCTTCTTGACGACTCTGAATGCACCGTCTGAAGTCTAGGAAACCATTTTGACTACTCGTGACGAAGTTTCACATTACAAAAAAACGATTTTCGCGAGGTTTGGATTCCTCTAATACAGATAGAATCATGAGAACGGGGGACGAGAAAAAACGGGTAATTATACATTTAGTGCCTATTAAAAATATCTGGCAAAATATATAAAAATGTCTGGCAAATCAAAAGATAGGCATTCGAAGTCGATAGGTTATAAATCAGTATAACGGCTATAACTACAATAATCGTATGCGGCCAGTTATAAAATTTTGATTATAAATTTTAATTTCCAGAGAGTGAAGTGTACAGTAAGCAAAATGCCTTTGTATGCGTACAATAAAGTAAAAACGACATATTTTAAAAATATTCTCCAAATCCAGAAATGAACGGCTGAAAAGAGCAATTATCGAACATTTTTACGGATCGAATAATTTAAAAGTAACTTATTACAGTTATTTTTTTTAAATCTTCTATAACTAAATCCTTTTACCTCATTCTACAATTTTTATACTAAGTACTATTCCAATATTATTAAAAATAAAGAAAATGATTAAAAGTTTACTTTTGAAGAGTTGTCTGGTTTAATTGGCTGCAATAAACCTTATTTACGCCATATATTTACACCATATATTACACCTTAAGATTATAAAAATGCAGATAAAAAATAAACAAAAAACTTTCCACAAAGATGATTATTCGTTCAATTTTATGTATAGACTATTTCATTCTTCAAAACGCCCAGTGGTAGGCAGAGTATTATATTATATTATTATACTCTAAATTCAAATTTTGTATAATGTGAGTTTTAATGTATTTCGGTGGTAGGTGATAGGTGATAGGTAATACTAGACATTACCTACTATTAGTAGGTAGTGCCTTCATTCTATACTAAGTACTAAACTATGTAGGTACCTACTATAAATGTTGGCAGTAACTGTCTCGTGTGATGATATAATATCTTGGTTGCACACGTTACCAAAATGTTAGTAATCTTTTCGCATTATAATGACCAATTTATATGCTTCATAGCTTCTATGGTATTTCTGATGCTTGGTCGAGATATTAAGATATATCGGCTTCGTCTTGTTAAAATCAATCCTTGATTTAGCGCTGGTACTGCCTACTAATCATATGTTTATCTTTCGCAATATTATCGAATAGAAATCGCAAGAAGATGTTATTTATATTTTTCTTCTTTAGTTTATGGTCCAACGCGAATGGCGCGATGTCGGCGTTGTTTATGGTTGTCGCATCGCGTCCGTCGTTTAGGTCGAATATAACGTGCGAACGCCAATCGGCGATCGTCATAAAAATTGTTCTATGATTTATTGGGAATCGAACAGAATGCTTTCTATCGTCGACGGCCGCACCCGAAAGTGAAACTCTACAATAGTAAAGTAATATATAGCATTAGGAATTACATTCCTCGAGGCGAGCTGTCAAAAAGTAAAATGGCGCCTTACATGGCCGCCATTTTGTATGCCAATAGTACCTATTGGGGTAATATTTTACTACCGATTTATTTTGTATTTAATTTTGACTGTAGGAAACGCTCACGGGCTTTCTCACTAATTCCCATTGTTTAGTTTTTTTTAAATTTGTAACTAGTAGTAATATTATAGTAGTAGTAGTAAACAAATAAATAAATATTTTATTATATCATTAATGGTAGGTCACCTACCTAATATTCATGGAACAAATGTTGAGTAATATTAGCCACTTTTAGGTAGATAAGGAAAGCTACCTATTGCAATGGGTGCAATGTCATGACTTTTAGATATTTTCGACACATCACATCGCATTTCACATCCCCTAGAACCCAAACCCCTCCCCCTTAGTTTTAGAGTTTATATATCTATCTATATCACTTTCTTGTGGACACGATAACTGCCGTAATTTTATACCGATCATTTTCAAATTCATACATAAGAATTAAGGGCACAAAATCTCGGTCAAGTCGTTAATGGGCAAAATCAGTATAAAGGGGGTTTTTATTATTCCTTAGATAAGGGCCTAAAATTTAACCTAGTATTTTTTTTTATAGCACCAACCACTAGCCTTAAGGGTGGGAAAAATTGGTTTTTCAAAATTCAAAAAATCATACCTCCCACAGGATCAAATCAGTTCAAAATATTAAGTGAAGGCCTATAATTTCCCTACAACTTTTGTTTAGGACAATTTTTGATATGAGCAACTCTTACGGCATAAAGTGGGATTGAGTATACGTACTCTCGCTGCGCAAGGGTATGTACGGCAGCAGCTCGCGCAATGTTTGATACAAGTTCGTACAATTGGAGTTCGCCTACTTTGATCCGGTGAAATCTACCTCCGCCTTCCGGCGTGCCGAAAGGCATTTTTTATAGCTAAATTGTGAGGGCTCATATTCAAATAAGTAGGCATAAATTTATAGGTTCTTAGCGTAACTATATTTTGAATTAATCATACTTAGAAGTTGCATTTATTAATCCAATTAATTGAAAGTATTTTTCTTGAGTGCAATATAATGCAATAATTTATGAGTATTATATTATATTATTATACTCTAAATTCAAATTTTGTATAATGTGAGTTTTAATGTATTTCGGTGGTAGGTGATAGGTGATAGGTAATACTAGACATTACCTACTATTAGTAGGTAGTGCCTTCATTCTATACTAAGTACTAAACTATGTAGGTACCTACTATAAATGTTGGCAGTAACTGTCTTGATATAATATCTTGGTTGCACACGTTACCAAAATGTTAGTAATCTTTTCGCATTATAATGACCAATTTATATGCTTCATAGCTTCTATGGTATTTCTGATTCTTGGTCGAGATATTAAGATATATCGGCTTCGTCTTGTTAAAATCAATCCTTGATTTAGAGCTGATACTGTCAAATTTATTACATTATCGAGGTTACATGTTTTTTGTATCATTTTTTTTAAGGGCTTCCATGGTGGTCGCTTTGAACTTCTTCTATATTTTTTTGAGCAAAATTGAAGAAAACGTGGGACGGTTTTCGAAGAATTCCTCTTTGACGGTTTCGATTTTGCGAACTACTGATAGTTTTTACAATCATTATCATCGCGGAATGTTAAAAATAATATCCAATTCGTTTGACTATATGTTATCTGGAAATAATTCATCGTGGCATTTTAGCATTTTCTAGAATATTGATAATAAATATTTTGCAATAATAAAAACTCCCTTTAAATATTATTTAAACAATATTTGAAAGGTGCATTTTTTTTTGTAGCTGCAGTGTCTAGTACTTTATATTTTTTCCTGTAAGTATATTTTGCTTGCTCTAGGATAGATTTAATTTGTTCTAATTTTACTTTAAAATTAATACTTTAAATTTTACTTTACTTTTACAAACAACTCGGTAACTTTGCTGCTAAATTAAATGTTATAATGATTCAATTGAAATATATATATGTAAATGTATTCTAATGTATTTTATGACTTGATACTGGACATAAACAAACTAATCGCTTCGTTTTAGAGCTAGGTACAGGAAGTTGATAAAAATACAAGTTTTACATCTCGGGGGGTAATTTTCGCATATTTTTAAGTTTTGAGAGATATTCGATTATTTTTCATTTTACACAAAAACCAATTACATTCTACGGGTATGTAAATTATACAGCTACGAAAGAATGCTTTTATTAAATTTAGAAAAAATAAAACATAAAAAAAGATGTATGTGTGGTTACACCACGCGTGTGAGAAGTAAAACTTCTGTAAAAAGTTGATCGAATTTGTAGTAACTCCATAATGAGTGTATTTCAATATAATTACTCACTACTCGAATTTACATTCAACAATGTTTCTGCACGCCTTTTTTATATAAAAAGAAATTAACGTGACTGCTGTGCGGACCCACAATAGCCGAAGCCACAATCACCTCCGAGCGTCCTCCTGTTTAGCCGAATTTACACGTCGAATTCGCATCATTAGAGCCTATAAAAAATGTATAAAATGGCCTAATAAAAAATCACTTTAAAAATATTACATATTTTAAGGTGTTTTTTAATACACTCCCTCGCATGAAAAAAGATTTAAAATTTTTTATCTCGTGATTTGGACTCGACGCAATTAACGGCGATTTGTATGCCGGCGCGCCGCGGCTGCCGCCGGAATTCATTAGTCGGATTAAAATAGTCCTCGCTTTGAAGCCTAAGTCCTCGTCCCCAAGTCTGGATGCTATTTTTGGAGGTCTGAATGAGACGCATCGGACAAACGCACAGATTTATGTGTGACTTGAATCGCTATGACAAAAACTGAATAATGAATTTATATTTAATTATTCATAAAAAAAACACTTCTCGTTCGTGGGTCAAGTTATGTTTGTCGCACTCCACCGTTGATGGAGAATGTCGACCTCTCGTATGGGTATTTCAATGCAGAGAAATATCATCTATAGTAATTTGCTAAAATATTATTTATATATTATATTGTTTCTTTAGATGCAATAAATAAATCTTTATTTTTAATTTCATCGCATCCGTGTTATGGATGGTTCTAGAAATAATATTTATTTATTTATTTATTGACTAGTAACATAACACGTAATTGACATATTATACACAAAGTTCTACCTAACTACGCAATGCCTGTCCTAAGGTAGGCTTTTCTGTATTATTATAGTTAACCATATGTTTACACGCTGAGCAGCAAATACTTATGTCATGGATATATATTTTTCAGGTTATTTATAGGATAATAATAATTATAACATGAAGTAGAGAGACAGAAGAACAAATAATTAAGTTTTTTTTCTAATAAATTGAATTGTATAATATTACTTAGGTATATATTATATCTTCAGATTTTTGCTTTTATCTCTATCCTAATATGATTTTATACCATTCATACAAAGATTGTCAAAGATACTCGTATACCCATTTATATTTGTAGTGAGATCTTAGAACATTACTAAATCTTTAAATGTATTGAAAATCTGTTGGATTAAGATATACAGGGTGTCCTAAGACCATTCCCGAAGAATTGAAAGGGGTTTTATGTAACCTATTACGAGTAAGAAATGATATAAAAAAAAAAACATCAAACTTATATTTTTTAACAGATGGTGTTAATTCGGTCCGCACGCGAGTTTCGCTGCCGCGCCGATCGATAATGGCCTTGATACCGTTACGGCGTACTGCGACAACTGAGCGCTCACAACAAAGACATTATTGCATGATCCTTTTACGATTTTCACGTGAAGTTTACATTTTTTTACTCGGTAACCATGATGAATTTTGAAATAGTTTCTTAACAGAATAACACTATAATAAATCGCAGGACCTATTAACTGAATACTTGTATCAGCATTCGGTGTATAAAATATATATATATATATATATTTTTTCAATATTTGACTTACATTTCAAGTCTACACACGCCGCCGCCGTTAGCCTTGGATTTTCCTAATGGTAAAAACAGGTAATTAAAATTTGTTAAGACTACAAAAGATATTAATTTAATCCTTTTAAAACAGAGTAAAAAAATAATTTAAGAACATATTATTTAATGAAGATCAACTCGTTTTGTGGTCGCGTTGAAGGTTAAAATTAATGATTAGTTGGGATATAATTAATTTCACATACATATTTAATTAACAGACTAGGTTAGGCAATTCGCTTAATAGATCAAGTTATTAATAAAACTTTGGAGGGTACTTAAGCACAATCAAGTATATATTACCTACATATTTTATTGTAAACATTGTTTTATTTTTATTCAATGAAAAATATTTTGTAATTATGAACGTAATAACGCCCTGCTTTTTTATAATACAAAGGTCTTAAAATTTTGTGGCTTAAAATTTTAATTTAGTTTTTTATAAAAAGGATATCGAGAATAGGACATGTGAGAGTTGTGTTTTTGCAATACTCAGTTCAAATCGATATTCTGTAAAATTCGTATCAATTTACTGTCATAAACATTCATTAGCCTGACATTGTAAATCTAGTTTTTTTTAGCTAATATATATTTTTTTTAATTTATTAGGCGCCAAATAACAATAATAAGAAGGGAATCAAGACCGTTGTTAATTGAGTAAAATTTACCCGTTTTTACCAACCCTTTTTATATCACCTAATTTCTGAAGGAAGTAACATAAAAATATGTTGCAACAGCGTAGGAAGTATTTTTTGTGTAAAAGTGTAAAGAAAATGACTGGTAAATAACTGTACTACTCTTAAGGTGTCGATAAAAGATTTTGTGGTGGGTGATGGAGGGTGTAATACTCGTCAAAAGAAAAATGAAAGTGACTTTAAAACAATTACCTAATAAAATTATATTAAAATATTTATATTTTTCACATAAAGCATTTAGTACCGCGATATTAAACCCAAAATATTAATAATAAATTATTTAAAAAAAAAAACTATTGCATAGATGCAAAACGTTGTAATCGCGGATAACCCGTTAATACCATTTAGACACAATAAAAAAAACATTCCTATAAAAAACAAGGTAAACTTTACGAACATTCGCAATACTGGCGGATTTATACATGTAGCTATCGATATAATCATACCAAAAAAGTGTTATGTCATTAATTATACTATTCAACGCCCATTGATTAGTAAAACTAATGAATTGTATCTAAATGATAATTAATAGCACCCATCGACAGATGGCTTTATCCAAACTTATTACGTCCAGTATAATTAATAATGTATCTATGTACATATATATTTAATTTGGTACAGTGTGTCTGTTAAAATTTTATTTGGGTTTGAAACTTAAAACAAACTGCTACTTAGTCACGTGTAAAAATAGCCTGTAAATAATATATTTAGTTTATTAGACTAAATATTTAGTTTATTAGACTAAATATTTAGTTTAATTTAAAATGTTTTTTCATACGATTCAAGACTTGTTGATAAAGTGATAATATTAATAACTGAAAATTAGTATTTCAACAGTATAGAGAGCGCAGTCATGGCTGTAAGAAATATGAAATAGAGACTTGAGATATTAATCGCAAGGCGATATCTGGGCAATTAGTAACAACATTAGAAAATGAAATCCTAGTACCGTAATAGTTAGGGAAATCGATCCAGCTGACTTGAGATCCAATCCTTGAGGGCCTAAAATAATGAAATATCGACGTTCGAAGTTTTCGACGTGACAACAAGACTTTAAATGATAGACAAAATGTCTACCTTAGAACAGGCGATAGTCTAGTTAGGCAAGATATTTTCAATAGCTTTATAATATGTGCAAGAATTAAACAAACAAATTACCCAGGTCTTAACGATTTTTACGAGTTAAAAAATAACGAATATTTCTAATGATATTTGTATATAACTAAAATGTGCGTTAAAGAAGTGCGTCTGTTTCACTTGGTATTTTACGCGTCGGATAAAATGGTTTATATGGATTATCTATAAAGATAATAATGTCGTTAAAATATCTCTTTATTGTATATAAATACATTATTTATATATTATAGAGACGGTTAGCTGCTAATCGTGTTAGGTAATATAATATGTAATGGAAATAACAATTAGATATCAACCACTATATGCACAGAGCGAGTGACATTCTGACTAAAATGTTATTCAAAGGTATTCAATGCAAAAAATATTGATTTGTAGAGGTATAATTAAATTGATACGCGTGAGAACGCGCGCTTTTTTGTTAATCGATTCCCAATGCGGGTAGACCTCACGCAGTTAAAAACCTGTCATCGGTTCAGTAGCTCTCACAGGTTTTTTTTCTCTGAATAATGTTCTTTTCGATGGATGATGGAAAGTCAAAACATGTCTGCGGATTCATTTAATCGCACGCCATTTGTAACACAATGGCAATCCTACTACAACATTTTAAAAACTCAAACAAGTTCTATTTGATTTTTCTTCGACTAGATTAAATCGTTTTGTTATAAACTATTATTGTTCGTTTATTTGAACTATAGGTACACTTTTAAACATTTTATATTATTTGTAATTTTCGAATTATTTATTTAAAAATTTAAAATTACATATACTTTGGAGGTATCTATTCTTTCGGTGGTATAGCCAAATTTTTAACCCTTTTTCTTAGGTGGGAAGGGGTCTTTTGAAGATGAGATTATTCCAATGGTACTCGGGAGAAAAGAATGGAATCCGACATTCGTCTTCCTAAAAAATTTCTTTATTTTGTGGGAATGGTCCTTTCGTCCATAGAAAGGTTTCTGAAGTTGCTCACTAATAAAGGACCATGCTGGGAGTTTCAAGTAGGCTTTAAATAAGTTAATATGACGACATATTTCAAGTCTTAAACTTAAAGGCTCACATTTAAGTTCAGATAAAACTGTTTAATCTGCGAGATGTCTGCTTGCTAACCGCTTCAAGGTCAGAATTTCTTGTGTCTACAAATATGTTTCCTCGTTGATTACGAAAAAAATCACCCCTACGATTAAGCACCTAATTTTAGTTTTTTTTCGCTTGATTTAAATTGATATCAATTTTAATCTTTTTTTTTGAACAAAACACTCCAAAACATTAAACGTAACCGCGTTTAAAGCGTTTAAAACGAATGGATAACACGGCAATTATCCTGATGTAGCGTTTGCAATACTGACGAGTTAGTACCTCCTGGTATTTGTTATTGTTTTACAAGGCGGTTGGATTTGACGGCTGGTTCTTGACACTAATTAGCCTTTGCAAGAGAACTTATATTTTTCTCTGTAGCCGCTGCGTACTAACATAATGTGTCACTAGTTGAGTAGTAACAGAATCCATTTGTTTCTTCCACATTCAAGAGAATTGTTTTTTTTAAAGTAAAATGGCGAGAAATGGATTTTGTACGGAATAATTAGATAGTTACTAATATAAAAAGTGGTAGTCTAAAAGAGAATATATGTTATAATGGTTAATAATGTATCTAATATATATATTATTTAATATAGAACCATATTGGGCCCTTTTCAGCTAAGCTAATCGTGCTTGTGCTATAATAAAAGGAGATAGAGGTCATAAAGCGGTAAGAACCTAAAAATAAAAAATAAAACCAAGTTCAAAATAAATCCTAAACCAAAAAAAGTGAGAAATAACACCATTTCTTTATTAAGCCATTTAAAAGAATACAGGCCGAAATTTCAACCTCCTCCTAGCTTCGACGTTAAAAGTGGTTTGTCCTAATGTGCGAATTCAAACCTGCTACCGCCTAATCGCTAGACTACCGCGATCGTCTTCAACCTACTAACCCACGGCACTCAGGGTGGGTTGCATTGCCGTCTTTCTTTTGTTCCATTGGGCACGCGAGTTTCCAACCTATTCCTGTAAACACCTGTATATTCGCAGTTTTCACTTTTTTATAGGTGCCAACTATAAAATAATGTCATATGGTTTATTTACAAATATCGACTTTAGGAAAAAATATAAAACTTATGATATAATTTAAAATGACCGACCAACGCACATTTGCCATCAAAACTTGACAGGTGATAAAAAATATTTACTTTTGGCTTTATTCGTTAAATAACCAAAATGAAAAATAAAATTGGAGGTTTAAAATTATACGATGCGCATGTTTAATTATATACAGGTAAAAGTATAATTTTATAGAAAAATATCGATTTAAGGTTTTATACCACAACCTTTACCGGACCAAGTTTAATGACATTAAAAATCTTTTTTATAAACAATGAATAAAATAACAAAAACTACAGACGTCAAATAGCCTTACTACAAAAATAAATCCTTCGACAGTAAATGCCTTTCTGACTCTGTTAATGAATCTATGTATTTTTTTTTATAAACAATAAATAATTTTACGCACGATTGTGCAATAAGAAATGGTTAGTTAGTTGGTGGTTGTATCTAGAGAATTAGAATAACTGAAGTAAATATCATAAAGCGATATTTATTAGACGCATTTTTTATTATAATAGTGATGTATTCATATGAGCACCTACGCACAGGTCAAGTCTTGCAACGTGTGCCTGCCGCCTTTGGCATTGAACCGCCTCTGCGCATGACAGCTGACATTTGCATACAGGTCGATAATAAAAACAAGAATGGTTATGACACCCTGTATCTATCATCATATTATCAACTGCTTCTATACATTGTGTTGTATAGTAGTAGTAAATTATTTACTCAGAACCTGACGTCTTACAGCTAAGCCAGATTATACGCGCCGGTGTGATGGGTTGCTTCATTTGTGCTTACGGCGCTTATATATAGATGGTGACAGTGGATTATTTTCAAAATATATAATGGTATCATGACATTCCTTCAATTCATCATAAATTTTAACACTATAATGAAACTACACGGACATAATATTTCAATTAAATAATAATAATAATTTTTATGTGGCACTGAACATTCTTTTACATGTTTCTGTTTGAGCACATAGATGACAGACACAAAGGCGGCATCTAAAATCATCGAAACTATTAATAGTGCAATACTGTATTTTTTTTACTTATAATCAATACAAATCACGCTTAGTATCTTTAGAATAATTATGAACTAATAGTACTAATAACTGTTTTTTTTTTTGGAATGTTGTCGCTAACATATTTCGTAGTCCACCTTACTGTCGTGTCCTATACTCGCAGTGTTTCTTTCAGAAAAAATGCTACGGGAGGAAGGGGGGGTAGGAGTAAATAAATAATATTAAGTAATATTCATAAATTCACGTTAATTGATAATATATTGTGGAGGTCACAAGTCCACATGACGACCGCACCAGGTTTACGCTGACGACTACATCACGCCACCCGTTCACAGTCAGTCGACCGAGATTGACGTCAACCGAACGCACCGAATGCGCCAGGGCTGAGGTAGAGGGTTTCCCCTCCGACGCAGTCTATAAGAGCGGAGGTCGACCCCTAGTACGACGCCTATTCCACCTGAGTTCTCGCGCCGCCGATGCCTACTCGTCTGTCTGACGTCACGCCGGTCCGTGTCCATACATTATGGAGTCAGATACTACATTGTATATCAGAGTATTCTCAAGTTATTACCTTTATCCCACGGGACCCACTCGCTGGGGTTCCGTTACAATTTTATTAAAGAATCAGATTACAAAATAACGGAAAGATACAAATAAAATTAACCAAAATTGTCAAAGGCTTATATTTTTTATTTACAGAAATCTTATTCTTGGCGGTGTGTGTGGAGACATTTTTTTCCAGGGGGGGGGGGGAAGAAACACTGTATACCCGGCGGCGCCCGGCGAAGAAGGGGGCGTGTGGCCTCTCATCCAACCGTTCGCCGCATTCGAATATGTTTACACTGAGCACTTTGGTTATGATTTCTGCGAGATAAATTTTAAGATATCATTCGACAAAATATCTGTTCAAGAAAATGTTCAAAAATAATTAATTATCTCGACATGATCATTAACTCCGTCCATAAACCGAGCGCGTTGAAAAGATTGTCAGCGCTTAAATTAAGACTGTCAAAATCAATCGGAATGCAGTCTTGATATTAACGAGGCTGATGAGCCATTTTAGAAGCATTCCAAATGTCTCTCGTCTGACGCACCGCGAAATTGCTCAACCGCCGAAGAATGCCATGCGATTCATGAATCTACTATTTTGATACTCGTACACTGAGAAAAATCCTTTACGGTCTACAAGAAATTCCTGTAGATACAGTGACAGCTAAACGTGTTGTTGCGCCTAACAGACTATTTGGTTATCGTTACTAAAGTTTTCAGTAGCTGAACCAACTTTTGGAACGCCTGACTGAACATAAAAATACTGCTTTAGTCAGCGGTAGAGAAACAAAATGGCGGAATAGGCCAGAAGCGCGAGGCGTGTTTGCGAGTATACTACTGATTGTCATAACAAAACAGTCTTGTAAAGTGTAAACAACCTTTCATTTGAATGCTGCATATACAAGATTGATTGGTACAGCTTACAAGAAAGTTCTGTTAGGTGTACGATTTATCAATCTACAGGAATTGGTTTGTACAGTCTATCAAACAGACTGTATACGAGTTTGATATTTTCAGTGTATCTAAGACTATAAGTACTATTATTATATTATGTTCATCCATCACTAGCGGTCTGGTATAAAAATAGCAAAAATATATTTTTTATTATGCACCTGACTGTATTTTAAGAAAATCTTATAAATAATGGGTATGTCCTAAGGTGGGTATAAAGTAGATATCCACCTTCCCTGCTAGCATGGTATTCCAAAAATATTATTTGTCATAAGTGTCGTATTGAAAATATGCATTTCCTAATGCTGGGTCTATTGATTTTTCAAATGTTTGAAAAGTAAGAGTTGACTCATGATCTTGAATAAATACTTAATGTAAAAGCCTTTGATACAGATCGAGACTAGCTATTCTCTATATACAAATTCTTTTCTATCCATCCACCACACATCTAAATGTAGACTTTTAAGTTTGTCTGTATTTTTCAAGGAGCTTGAAAGCTTCCGAGCTCCTTGGCATTTCCTAAAGATCGGGAGAGAGTGAGAGTTTAAAGGGCCTCTTCCTAAAGAGCTGTTTTTTTTTGTTAGGCGCGGTCATAAATAATTCTACTTCATCTAACGATTGTCTACTTTAGTTAAGCTTGCAAACAAAAATAGTGCGTCACAAAATGTTAAATCAACTACTTTCTATAAGATAATCTTAAAAAACAGAATCAATGCTTTTTAAAAAACTCAGTTGAATTTGCATCTCAATCTTCCAGTCAATGAGATATTCGGTCGGTGTTGATAAAATGTATGGAAAAATACAGACTTTTCGGGGGATTTATGTTTTAAGTGTTTACACTTTTCATTCTATTTTAAACCAGATAGTTTTAAGGTAAAACGATATCTTGTATTATTTTTCTACTATTTTTATTATTTTATTTTTCTATTATTTTTCTACAAAAAAGAATCACAATACTATAATTTTTGTATGGAGAAAGGACCGGTTTTAGTAAATAGTTTTTTGTTATATGGGAAGTAATAACGGTTTCATTACGATTACTAATACTACTACCTCAATAACAAAATATTTAATTTGTTAATACGGATGTATATTTCTAACTGAAGGTTTAATACACACTGGCTTAATTTATAGTTTATTATATATTCATATTGAAAATCATGTTTTACGAGTATAAGGATAAGGAATTTTTTCGTTATAAGGAAAAAATAATGCGTGTCAAAATAAAAGTCCTACTGCATTAATCACATTACATTATTTATTAATAATTTTGCTGTTTAACGTATGATTTCCGCCGTAGAGTAGTTTTTGGGTATCTGATTTGCATAAAAGTGACACTTTAATTATATTAATAAGAAAAACACAGGTTCAAAATTTATTCAACTGAAAAAAACTCGGTAATAAAATTAATATACTAAATGATATTTTTTGTCGAGGACTTAATTAAAATCATATTTACATGATGTATTAACACGGCGTTTTGGCTATTTCGATGTTAATTACACCTAATAAAAATGCTAAAATTATCTCGTATCATATCACTTAATTAATTATAAAATATTATTATTATTAGTGTCAGTTCTCACCGAGTGAATTCACGAGTAATGTCGTTTGGAACCTGTTACGATATCCACGGTAGCCACTAGAAGAGATAAAATAGCCGAGGTAAAATTTAGGAAATATAAGTGTCAAAGTAAACGTGCAAAAACTTCTTGGTCTTGAAGATTCCCACGTCCGATAAGAACATGTCTGATATCCTCGTAATCTCCGCGAAAATGTCTATACACTTTTAGAAGATATTTTAGTTTTTATATATTTTAAAAATACTCCAAATTGGATACGCAAAGCTACAGCTGTCCTTGAGAAGTGAATAAAAATGCACCGGTAAGCAGTATGTCGCATGTGCCTACCTATAGGTATGTATAAACATGATACTTGCACAGTCATCTTATAAAAATAAAATAAATACAGCGAGCAGAAAGAAAAAGAAAATGGCAATAAAAACATTAGTTTTATCGTTGTGTGGTCTGTGAATTGACAGTTGCTCGTTTGTCAGTTTTATTACTTCATCCTACTCGCCGGAGACATCAACGATCAGTCATTGAGTAAAAATCAAGCTAAATTTACTTAGTCAACCTTTAATGTTTATTATTATCCCTTGTATTTCAGAAATAATCGTTATATATTACAAACCCAAAGAAATAAATTGTTTTTTAATGGACTGTTTTACTGGGTATGACTGTTAAGTTCAGCTAACTGCTTTCAGCTAAATGCTTTGCTTGCAGAATTTGCAATTCAGACGCAGCTTTTAGCGGATACATAAATATCGACTACTCCTCTCTTAACTTTTATTTAGAATATTCTTTTCGTATATTATAAAATTAGACGACATCTCTGGGTTAGCTGATAGAGATTCATTTGCGACAAAAAGCTCACCCTTTCGTAACGTATTTATGTGTATTTAATTAATTAACCGAATTATACGATGTCGTATATTTTTATTATGAGTATAGGCCGATGATGCATGCAATGGTATAAAAGAAGCCCCGAAATATTTTCATTGATCAACCCAGCCAGGTCATCTTCCAACATATCATAGCATTTTTCTCAGCACTTTGGACGGACTTAGTATGGATTCATCTAGTTAGGGAGGCAGAAAACATCTATACAATGTAACAGTTGCTTCTTAAGAGATTTAATATTTTATTTTCAATTAATAAATAAATTAATATACGCTTCAAGATAAACACAAAAAATAACACTTAACACATTACAGATTTGTCCTTTACGCGGTCGTAACTGAGCATTATTTGAAATTATTGTTTATTATAATTTTTTTTACAAGCTGAACTCTGTAGTTCTTATCGGAGAAGGCCAATTTGCCTTTTACGCGAGAGGAAGTGAATAAGTATTTATTACCTTAAGGTTTACGGGTCACGTTCCTCACATTAAGGTAAGGAAAGCGCAATTTGTAAACGATCTCTAGGTATCAGTCACAAATTCCGAGTATTTCGTAAAAGTTGGCGTTGATTTCTCCTCTCGAATAATAGCTCAAGTCAAGGAGCACAAGGCAGTGCCGGCTGTGCGCCGGCGCGGGCCGGTAATGACACAGTTCGCGATCGACGATCTCTCGCAATGGCTTCCGATGTGCTGCTGTAATTGCATACACAAACCGCCGATTAAGATGCCATTCAGCCAAATTATGATGGACATTTTGAACATGATCTGACACAAACGCAGTCCTGTAGGAACAACTTTTCACACATTTATTTTATTCGCTCATGAAAAATAAAAGAATGTACTATGTCAGCCTGACAGGGCAAAATCCTATGCAGCAGCCATCCTAGGTACCTAGGTTTAATAAGGTACCTTTAGAAATTAAGAAATTAAAAAAAAATTAGTGATGTAAAAAAGATCTACAATTATACTTATATTCTTCAATTCATTCTTGTTGATGTAATGTTTTTAACAATAGGTTAAGGTGTGTAAACAAAAAAAAAAAAAAAATTAAGTAACATGTTGCTAGACTAGCTAGTTGTCTATACTAGTGAGTATCTGGTAGACGAGTCGGCAGGCTCTTCCAGGACATGTTAACTGATTACTTAAAAGATATGAAATAAAGGTCGCTACAGCGACATTGAATTTGACTTGATTTCAGGTACTTCGCAGGTTGCCTGGCGCTAGTAAGAACTTATTGTTTGTATAGGTAAATATTGCCAGGAAGTGTATCAGGCAATATGCAAAGTTCCTGAAAAATTATGTACCTTAATCAAGATGTATTATTAAAAAATCATATTATTATGTAGTAATACTAGCTTAAGTTAATACTTGCCACGCATTAACTGCATTTATAAAATACAAAATAGTGAGATATTAAAAAATCATTTAAAAATTACATTGTGGATGACGAATAAGTGCGTACCTATTTTTTTATTTATTTATTTATTTTCTTATTTCTAATACAATCGATTTACAAAATGTGTAGTTATTATGTATATTTTTATATTGATTTATGTATGAATTAGCTGAATGATAATAATAAAATAGTTAAATGTTAATAATATACAATAATAATTCTGCAATTACCAATTTATACAACACAATTATTTTATTATTATTTTTCATACACACACCTTTCAAATAACCACTGAAAAAAACAGTTTATTTTCAGCATATTGCTTATTTGTTAATCAACAATATAAGCATATTGTTGATTCAGCGCAGTTTCGTCCGCCGCGTTGTCTTCATGAACCAAGTCCATCCAGGCAGACAACATCTCGCAGGTGTGCCCCGGGACCTCTGGATCAGAATTTGCCTTTTATACAACGCCACTGGGCCAGACTTTATTACGAAACACGCCTAACATGAAATTAAGAATCGCTACTCACGTTAAATAAAATATTATATGATTAGAGCATTATTACAAAAAAATGCTAGGTATGTATCTAGGTACTAAATAACTTCAGAGATTCAAACTTTCTTATGGTTTATTGTCTGTGTAGTGTCCAAAGCAAGCGATGCAAATTAGTTAATCCGGATTCGATAACCGGTGCAAGCGGTTTGATGCTTTTTTATTTTTGTGCCTACTTATTACGCTGTCCCACTATTTTTCGAAACACATGTTTATAGTCATGATTAAATTGTAACGGCCTGTATTTCATAGCAGGAAATTTGGCTCTAGAGTTGGCGTTGACGGCTGACATTACCGGAATGACGCCTTCGTTATAACTAATAATGAGTTTCTTCGCTACAACGTAAGACGAAAACTAACACTAACTAATTGATTGTAAAAATACCTTTGAACGCAAATATTAATATTCTGTGTTTACTTAAGACTGAAAAATATAATTGCACATATATATTAGTGAAAATAATATGTCCGTCTTTAATATTAAAGTCACGGGAATGTCAGAAAAAAATATGTATTATGAATATTTTCACAGAAGACTACAAAACTATCCGATCTATGTAGGTGACATTAAAAATGAAGGATCCGAGTTATTAAGTTAACTAAAAATTAATTTATAAAATGGCTGTTGGGAGCGCCATCGGGATTCCTTCTCCCACCCCCCATTCCTTTATCCAACCCTTTGAGTGTTGCTTTCCCATTTTTTTTTAACCATTGAACTAAATAGTAGACAATTCAGCAGATCTTTTACCTGAAGAAACCATCTAAAAGAGAACCACTCACTTTTTAAGCCAAAAGATTTCTGTCAGTGACCTAATTTCAAAAACTATTTTTTTTATGATTATTTGGACTAACTAGCCTAAAATCTTCTGTCTACACACACAATATCATACATGGTGACTCTTATTTTCGTACAAATAAACTAATAATAATACTGAATATTGTTTTATCTCTATAATAACCTGGAAAAAAGGGTAAATGTCTGCGTCATCTAAAAGTTAAGAGCCTAGAAGAATGTATTTTTTCACCCATTATTTTAAAATCAGGGACGTAAATGTCTTATTGACTAATCCAAGAATTGAGAGAATAAAACTACGTTGATTTCATAAAAATACAAATTATTTTGATTCATAATTATGTAAATTAATTTGCAAACATACTTAGTTGATTTCATAAAGAAGCAAATTCTGATAAGTTTCTTAAAATACTAATGTATTTGAGGACATTTAAGATATCGAAGACAAGTTGATTTATTATTTTGTTAAGCACTATTTTTGTTTGAAAATATCCCGTGTCTCATCAAACGTAGCTAAACTAAACAACGGTTATTTGAAATTTAAGACCACGCTCAATAAAGAAAAACGCTCCAGAATACGGACCTATTCCAGAAACGAAAGTCACAAAAGTCAAAGTCAAGTCAAAGTCTAAAAATATACTATTATTATTAAGCAGTTACAATATTTAGGAGCCAGCTCCGGTGATGCTGTTGAAGAAAAAAATAATGCTTAACAACTCGCAGCCCGCGCTTAAAAACAGCCTTGGAACCAGGAAAAGAGTCAAATATGAGAATTGATCTATGTTGAGAATTCCACTGGCAAATTGTTCTGAAAAAAAAAAGAATTGAACCCAATGTTCTGTTTTCTCAACCACCTGAATTCAAAACGCCTTCCAATTAAGAATTGAAATTAATTCAGTTTACAATAAATATGTAACTGCTGTTATGAATTTAATACAAACTAACGGTCTGTTGTGGATTGAGGGTAGGTACTAGAAGGACTCTAGGTTAGCGCAGACAAGCTTTGGTTCCACCGACGCAGTACATCGAACGTGGATTTTAAAATATTCTATGCGGCTATTAATTAATCGTCGCCGCGAAATCGATCCGTCCTCCATATCGGCTGGTCGACGCGAATTAATGTCCTCGAATGGGTCTTGTAATTGTGCTGCTCAAGATGCGTGGGTCGAAAGGAATGCCCAGCAAGACCTGCTGCGCAGAATTACGAAAGACCGACGATTATGACGTTGCCATATAGTATAACGAAATATTAAAAAAAAAACCACATAATCCATCTAGATCTCTCACCTACGTCACATTCGTGACCTTACATCTAAGCCCGACGACTGCACTTTGAACAAATAATAGTAAATTAAATGTGTGTTAATACAAAAGTGCAAAATTATTTCACTATATTAAAAATATGTTTGAAATGCGTGACCACGTTTATAACCGCAGTAAAAAAAAATGTTATTAATGAAAAAATGATCTCGTTAGCATTTCAACACATTTTTGTTTATTGAATAGGTTAGTGAGCTTGCACAATGAGTGTAATTTAATATGTAACAATGTTGAAAATTTGTTAAGAAATTAATGACTGAATTAGAGGACGTAAAGGCACTACAATAAGACATTGTAGTCTAGACTCGAGAAAGTTGTAATGTCTCTAATATATAGGGTGATGATTTTAGAGGCGTGGTTTTCAAGAAGAGATAAAACGCATATAATTTGATGTTATGGCTAAGAATTTAGTTTTATTATAAAGATAAGGGTTTGCCATTATGTTTTAAAAATGATTTCGGGTAAGTGGCCGCCGCGGCTGACTCGAACAAATTCCAGCCGAGAGGCCCAATTTTCAACCACTTTTTGCAGCAAGTTGGGCCGTATGTCAGCAATAACGCGCCGAATATTCTCTTCCAAGGCGTTAATCGTGTCCGGCTTATCTGCGTAGACAAGCGACTTCACATAACCCCACAAAAAATAGTCCAGCGGTGTTAAATCGCACGATCTTGGAGGCCACGCCACAGGCCCACGACGCGATTTTTACTTTATTTTAGAGTGATTTAAAAAAAATTAGAGTGATTTTTTCTAAATTTGCACTATTTGCAAACGTTGTTCAGGAGTAAGTCTATTCATTATGAAATGGCAAACCAAACTGAGCATAAATCAAGTGACAGCTGTCAAAAACACCAACTACGAAAAAAGTAGTGCCAGATTGAAAACCACGCCTCTAAAAAAAATACCCTATATTTGTCATAAAATCATTCATGACTACTTTGACAATTCAAAGTCCTATAATCATATTAGTTTCCGATCTGATATTAATTTTGCTCGATACTGTTACGAAGAATATAACTTATCGAATATAAACTCTGTCTAAATGTTGATTTATAGATTTACTATTCGAAAATCATTCAATGACATATTTACACGGGGTTTATTTGAAATCGCTACTGTTTTTATAGAGGGTTAGGTTAGTTTCGGTTGAGCCTTGAGTTGGGGGAGCTAAATTGTTAATGAATAAATAAATAGTGTGCCTTTTAGTTTATCGATTGTTTGCAACATCGAGGGACTCGATTAGCGACTAAGTCGAGTGCAGCGGCGCTTATGAAACGATAGTTGGCAGTTGGGCGAGAGGCGAGGCGACCACTCGACCTGCATGGGTCACACGGCGCAGCCCCTCGACGGAGTCCGATCCTCACTTTCGCTCTGCGTGGACCTTGACCTCCTTCCCAGTGAGAGAACCGACTGACCCAAATACTGAATGACACTCATTGTCGCCAGTGACTTTGAATGCGATTTCGCAGGTGGAACGCGCGCACCTATTCGCACACAACATCATCTGTCTTCTTCAAATCGAGGTTCGGTCATCAAAAAGCGAGTTTGTTGAATCGGAGACAGCTTCCATTGTTCCAACACCAAGCCTTCTAATATCCATTCGTAAAACTATTTTAGGTTATAGTGGTTCCACAAAAATAATGTTTTTGCAACATTGACTGATATAATTCACTATTTAAGTATCTATCAGTCGTCAGTCTAAGTCAGTGTTTTTCAACATGTGGGTCCCGGGGGGGTCGTAAAGCCTCACTACGGGGGTCGCGGTCTCAAACAAAGTACAAGTAAAAAGCAAGGATCCTCTTTTCCTCAGAGGAGGACATGAAAAGGAAGGAGGAGTCCTTAAGGGTCCTACACTACAAAAATTTTAGCGAGAATGCTCTGCCTGTTTTATTTTTAACAATTTGTCAAATCGTGGTTCTATTTTTGAGACACAAATAACGAAATTATTTTCTATTTAAGGTCTATTTCTTTTTTTTAGTTTTTATATCTACCATTGAAGAGACCTTCAGGGTTAGGATGTGGCGAATGGCATTAATAATTTCAAAGCTTCCCTTGCCAGCTCTGGATATTCGTTTCTCTTCATCACATATGGGTAGTGTATTATAAATAAGGGTTTTTTACTCGTAAAGGGGTCGCGAATTTAAAAAGGTTAGGTTTAAAAATACCGAACTTAAAAATACCGGTCTATAAAGTAACTCCGTAGTTCACAAATACATACATTCACACTACTACTTTTACTCTCCTTAATACGCACACCCTTGCAGTAAGAAAACATTTACTTTCTCTTCAACATAAATTTACTTTTTTTCCACTTTATGCTAGTAATACTACTTTACTGTAATATTAAACTTATACCTCTTGATAGAGGGCCTTCTAATAAAAAACTGCAAAAATAGTAACCTAAAAGTTGACTATTTGCTTACTCTTAACAAACCACCACCAAATCTAGGCACCAATACCTCGAAATAGTTTTTCGTAAATTTTTGAAATATGGATGACATTTCACCAAAGTGTTAACCTAAAATTGTGGTCAATAATTATTGGTCTTTCGCAAAAGTGAAACGCGCCGCTTCATTTGACGCCTCTTTCATTATTTTTATTATTCTATTATTATTGTAACTCGTGCGTGTTTTATTTGTTTATTGCGATAGGCATACAATAAAACATTTCAACATATTTGTATTTATTTATCAAACGCAGTGCAATATTTTGACGATTTATTTAAAAGTCACACTAAGAGCATATTTATTTATTAAAATATTCATAAAATTAATATCATTAAGTGTGTACGAGTATTACTATGTCGCATTTTATTGATATTCCAGAGAAGAAAAGTACAGTTTGTGTGGATTAGTAAGACCTCACTAGGCAAATGCCTGTGTCGAGGTGTTACCTATTTGAAATATATAAGTAAGGGATAATAAGAGCGCGGGGTCTATATTAGAGATTTTGGATAAATATATATATATATATATATAATATTTTAAAAGATTTTTCGGTGGTTTAAACACTTATTATTGTTAGTAAACAGATGGAGAAAAAGTAGAAGAAGATATAGATTAGGTGAGTACCTCTGCTGGAAGTTTCGGAGCTCCGTGGTCCCTTCTTCAACAGCTAAACGAAGACTCAAGACTCAGACTTCGTTTAGCTGTTGAAGAAGGGGCCACGGAGCTCCGAAACGTCCAGCAGAGGTACTCACCTAATCTATATCTTCTTCTGCTTTTTCTCGTAAATATATATAGATAAAAACATTTAATATATATACACACATACACACAACTATATATATATATATATATATATATATATATATATATATATATATATACACAAACTGTTTTTTTTTGTTGATAATTTTTACGTATAAATGTAACGTAGGAATAAAAAAGCAAAAAAAAAAATGTAGGTATAATAAGGCGGTAAGACGGTATGGGGCATGTGTTAGAGATATTTTATTTTAACCTAATTTGACCAGAATGTTTATTTTTTGTATGGATTTGAAGTACAATAATCATATGTATGCGGTCCTCAGGCGGTATTATTAACCTATAATAACAGCGATAAAAAACTGATCATTCCAAACGAGAATAATATCGTTATATAAAATGCCCGCTGCTGATTTGGAAGTAAAATGGTGGTCTTTTGATTGAGTTGGATATCAAGTTGCCCGTTGCCGTTGGCCTGCGCGGGCGTTGCCAAACCGCCAACGGCTTGCCGGAAAAAAAATCGCCGGACCAAAATCATGGGAGTCCTCGGTTTTATGTTATGCACTTGACTCTTGACGTACTTAAACCCACAAAAAGAAGGCTTGTTCGGATTGTATGTGTAAGCTGATCAACCCTCGCATTTAGGCCACAATCTGCGCTTTGAATGTTGGCATTCAACGGTCACGATTGACTAAACCTATTGCTACCAAACGACCACAACTGATCATGAAACATAATTTCAACGCACAGTGGCGTTCTAGTGAGTCAAAATTATAAAGCAGTTGAGTTTGTTTGCTCGAGGTGATCACGGGTAAAAACAAACCGATTTCGATATTTCTTTCGACACTGGTAAGCTTATATTTTCCGTATAAAATATGTAATTTTAAACATTCAAGACCCAGAACTATTCTCACTACTTACGATGAAGTAAGTATAAATTTACATATTTTAATTTGGAACTATTAATACGAAAACAGCATAATACTAAATAACATAAAAAAAACCATAACAGTGAAACATGTAATAATAACTGGAAAATAAAAACAAACCCAATTATTCTGTTTTTTTTTAAATAGGAGGTTTATGATGCGGTTTTATGGTGACCTAAAGCGGTTATAAATGCCACAGATACGGAATCTGCTTACAAATAAATAAACAAAGGCACTTTTAAATTATTTTTATTACCATTATTTTACCTCGGTTTTTTTTTTAAATTTACTTTACGAGCAAACTATAAAGACACGGCTTTGACTATATTTATACGATGTATTTTGAATTTTTCTTTAAAAAATTTGTTACCAAAATTTTTTAATAACGCTTTTTTAAGTAAGATATTCTTCTAACAATAAAATAATGTTATGATGAATATTATATAGGAAATCTTCTTCTATTTTCCTGGCGTATTATTCCTGCTGTAGCCTTTTAATTGTCTTCCAATGAACTGAACTGGATCTGTGGTGCCTGATATAAAAGTTTTATTTTTTTAATGTTATTTATACTTGGTCGCTATAATATGTGGGCCTCTTGTTTGCTAAGGGGTTATATACAGAATATAAACTGTACTTTAATTGAAACCCCTGAAATAAAACGGTAAAAAGTTTGTATTTTCAAATCTTATTTGATTTTATCGAGAGCTTTTTTATCGAGAGAGCAATATTGCTATATTTTATAATAATTCAACGCGTGGGCGGAAACTAATCGCTAATTTCGGCTAAATATGAGCGCGCGTTAATTCGAGGTCATTGACCCACTGAAAATAAAACCAAAAACCGAGTGCGAAATCAAATGTCAAGACAAATAAGATGAACGCTCTGTCAATGCGACTCGGACGGACCGAAAGCATCTCGTCAGGATCGAGTTACGGCCTGACCTTTTTTGTATCGAGCATTTGACCTTTGGTGTTCCGGCATTTCGGGCAAAATACTTGACCCCGAATTTGTGCATTGGTTTCACAACCGATAACTACCTAAAAACATCCATAAACCAAACTAAAAAATTGGAAAAAGTCGGCGAAAAATTGTAAATAGTAAATGACTCATCAGAATATATTTGTATTTATTTATTTAACATTAATTATTATTTATATAAATAAGTGAAGTTCAGTCTCGTTCAACCCATTGAGGTGCACACCCAAGTGGTATACAAACAAGGTGTATTTAAAACCACCTGGCTTAGTGGTTGGTTGGTTTATATCGACAACTATATCAGTCTCAAAAAAAAAAACCCACACTAAAAATGCTATAAACCTAGATTTTTAGGATAAAATTGTAAAAAGCTCTTTTAAGATGTTTTATTTTTTTCTAGACAGGGACCATATATGTATGGTAATATGAAAGAAGCTATGTACTTGTCAATTTATAACTGATACAGGAGAATTAAGATCTCTTAGCGAGTGCCGGTTTCGGTAATTTAATGTATGTGTTTGTTTCTCAGTATTATTACAAATTTACGATAAAGGAGGATGAAAACAAAATGGGGAAGTGTTTGGTGTGAGAATGGAGGCAACTCTCGAAATGTCAATATTGTGTTTTGTTGGTGGCGTTTTAAGTGTAATGTCAGAAAATCGATATTACCGTTAAGAAATGTTGGTTTATTACTTGATACGCTCGAAATAAAAGAACTGAAATCACTTGGTCATGGGTCCTATAAAAACTCTAAAAGAGGCTCTGGGCCATAGACCAAAATGGATAGATCTGGTCATAGATAAAAATTACATCGATAAATATACGCCACATATATGGTTGCAAATTTTGCAGAACAGAGCCTCGGGAAGGTTACAAATAAGGAGCGTTATCCGGTCAAAATATTTTAGGTTGTTATTCCAATATAAAGTAAAAATAAAGATGATGGAAATTTAATAAAATGAATACATTTAATAATATACGATGAAAATATTAAGTAAATATTATTAATATATATTATTAATTTATTCTAATTAGTTCATAGTTGCTATAGAGATATATATATATATATTTCATTGAAAAATTCACTTAGGTAGCAGTTATTTCTTTGTTCCATTAAAATTTACACATTTTGGAAACTAATTCGGAAGCCTCTTTTGGAACAAAAGACTTTTTTTTTCATAATACGAGTAATGAATATGTAAATTGTTAGGAATAAAGATTTCCTTATAAGTGGTGACTGAATTATTCGGATATCTTGTTACATTTGTTTTGATTAGATCCCAAATTTAAAATTCAAATTCAAATTGCATATACCATTGCATAAAACGAGCAATTAAAGAAAGAAATGCATTTTTACTTAGTCCTAATTTAATGAAAGGCTCTTGAAACATTGAAACTTGAACTCTTGAAAAAAAGGAAATATGTGGATGTTTTTGAAAGTAGATTTCTGCCTTAATAAAATGGTCTTAAAATACTCTTTACTGGCGACCTGGCGAATAAAAATGAATAACTCCGAAACCTGAAAAAATCGCTGAACATACATGGGAGTTATTTTGATTAGTATTGGAGTCCTCTATCACCCTGCTTGCTTGGATCCACCACCGATGGGACACCATGTATTAATACCATCGTGTATCAGAGACGATCTTATTTGTGGTGGCGAATTTATTACTTATTGTAAAATTTACCAATGATATCGTGACATGTCAAGCAGATCAGACAAAATCATTTGCAAATGCTTACCTAATTGCTATGTCGAATCTTGAAGTCCAAGATCAAAGCAAAAAAAAAATACTTAAGTACTTACTTAATGAAACAGTAGACGAAACATTTCGTCATGCCCGAAGGTAAAACTTCGCTTGATTTAATTGCTGCAATAAACAAAAGCCCGCCAAACACACATGTTTTAAATAATAATATAAATATAAAATGATTTATTCACAATATTACGATGATACTTACTAAGGTATCTATTTTAAACATATTTTCTTTAATAATAATTTTTCAATTTTTTAGTATGCGACTTCAAAATCATTTCCAGTCAACAAGACACAACACGGTCTTATAGACATAATATATTTTTAATTTACTTATATGTATAGTATATTTTTTTTGTTATTTTGCCTTTTTTTATTTTATAAGTGTCTTATTTTTTGCTTTCTTATTATTCCTTTGTTTTACTTTCCGAACCAGCCATTTTTCCAACTTTATTGTTGCCAACTTCGTGACACGATAGCGAAATTACATTAAATTTAAGATCTAGGTTTCGCAGTAATCCATATCAAAAATAATTATTTCTCAGATCAGGGGCTGAACGGTGCATTAATATGTTGGGAATGAGTAGAAAACCCTCACCGTGCAACCTCAAATTGCGTACGCGAGGTAAATCAAAACTATTTATGAAAACCGTATTGATTTCAGTTTGTTCTACAAAAAACTTCGCGGTCTTATAAATAACTTTAAATAAGCATCTTTGAGTTTCGACTTTTGAGTTCAGAGCCTTTCAAAAACACAGCGATTGATGGATATAATCAATAAAACAAAATATTGAATACAAATTGAAAAAATGTACTAAAGTATTGTGGATTAAACGTGCGCGTTATAAGGTGACACCGTTTAAATCAACCTAATATTCGACTGCAACGAATAACCGCATTACTGAAGCTTGCTCTAGTGGTGACGAAATCGCGTTCATTCACAGCCATAGCTACAGAGTCGCGTTCTACGAAATCGCGTTCATTCACAGCCATAGCTACAGAGTCGCGTTCAACGAAATCGCGTTCATTCACAGCCATAGCTACAGAGTCGCGTTCAACGAAATCGCGTTCATTCACAGCCATAGCTACAGAGTCGCGTTCAACGAAATCGCGTTCATTCACAGCCATAGCTACAGAGTCGCGTTCAACGAAATCGCGTTCATTCACAGCCATATTTTGACTATTTTGACAGTCGCCCTATTATTTTTTTCCCTGGTCGGTCAGACTCTAGCTTCGGTGACACGGAAATGTCATTGCAAGCGATACCATTCCAATGAAGCACGGTGACGAGTTCAGCTACAAATCACGCAGTTATTTTGTAGCCGTTTAAGTATTAAGCTATTTTGAAAACGCGTATAATTGTAACCTTAGGTATATGATTATTGGGTAGTTATGTTTGTGTCATATTTAAAAATGAACAAAGAAAATGTGCCTTCTTGCAAACGGCTTTGAATATAAACCATATTGCCATTTAATGAGGAAGAAGAGGAATATAACCTTGATCATTATTTGGTATTTCGTTGGTTAACTGTGCATTTGTGAGCAATGTCTGTCATGTACGAGGTCATGAAACTATGTGGTAACATGGCGAGGGTACATCAATAAGAAATATTTAAATTTCACCATCTCGTGCTCGTGAACTTTTTATATTTTCTAAGTTGGCAGGCCTGACCGTTTTGCTAATTGACTAATTACCAACTTGCTGACTCAGCGAAAATATATTAAGGTCGATTTTCACGACACGTTCCGAAATGAATATGTACCTGCCTACTAATATTTTATTTACCAAGGATTTTTTGTTTTTCCTACTTGTAAATTCAGGTGCCAATCGCAAAACTAGCAAATTCGTGCCAATTTGCAGGGTCTCATAGCTGTGACTCGACGCTTAGGTGGCTTTTCAGGCCTCAAATATCTATCTTTTAGGCCAGTACTCTTAATAGCATCATCGGAGTAAGGCTCAAAGTATAACGTCTTATGGAATAGATATAATTTAATGGAATAGATATATTTAATAATAGTAAACCGGTAATTTATAAAGCTATAAACCCCTCAGCATAATTTGTGATTGTACTAGTTGAGATATTGAGATATTTATCACCAAACCTGTATATATAGGATGATGATTTTAGAGGCGTGGTTTTCAAGAAGAGATAAAATGCATATCATTTGATGTTATGGCTAAGAATTTAGTTTTATTATAAAGATAAGGGTTTGCCATTATGTTTTAAAAATGATTTCGGGTAAGTGGCCGCCGCGGCTGACTCGAACAAATTCCAGCCGAGAGGCCCAATTTTCAACCACCTGTTGCAGCAAGTATGTCAGCAATAACGCGCCGAATATTCTCTTCCAAGGCGTTAATCGTGTCCGGCTTATCTGCGTAGACAAGCGACTTCACATAACCCCACAAAAAATAGTCCAGCGGTGTTAAATCGCACGATCTTGGAGGCCACGCCACAGGCCCACGACGCGATTTTTACTTTACTTTAGAGTGATTTTAAAAAAATTTAGAGTGATTTTTTCTAAATTTGCACTATTTGCAAACGTTGTTCAGGAGTAAGTCTATTCATTATGAAATGGCAAACCAAACTGAGCATAATCAAGTGACAGCTGTCAAAAACACCAACTACGAAAAAAGTAGTGCCAGATTGAAAACCACGCCTCTAAAAAAAACACCCATATATTTAAGATGATATATAAAAGTAATACTTATTTACTTATTTTGTTTATTTATCTTTCTTTGGGAAATAGAACAGATACACAAAAGAAATCATATACAGGCGGTATAAAATAATAAAAAGATAAAACATTAAATACAATGGTACCAACTTACAAGTATAAAATAAAATCAATTAAATATTTCCACCGAGTGATGAGTACATACATAAAGTGTATTAGTATTTCAGTGTGTATGTCATGCCGAGAGTGTAAAGTGGCTAGGGTTGTGCCTGATAAGATAACAGACTGCTGAAAACCCAACTAATCTTCCTTCTACTCAGGAATATGGAGAAATAATTTACAACGAAGGTATCTATCTAAGTAAGCTGATATTATTATTGTTTATTACGTAGGCGTTTGTATATAATTATGTATTAAAATTACGTTCAAGGTAATGTCCGACCGATATAAGTTGACAAAAATGTGTAATTCCAAAAAAAGATATAGTACTCACCGTCTTATAGACGTAATCCACGTCACTCCGATCGGTTCCTGGAGTTCGGTTATGGAAGCTAGTATGGAGCGCGGACACTAAAGCACTGATCACGCGAAACCGCGTGCAGCGACCGATTTTATTTCGGTCAAATTATTCGCGCAATTTCGGCAATTTTCGAATATGTTCGTTTCGGACGTAAAAATGAAGTGTCAAAACGTTCTGGTCATTTAATAATCAGTATTGTTCCTTCTTTACCACATTTTTCTTCTTGCTTCAAAGCTGTGCTGTAGCCCATCAGATAACATAGTACCTGGAATAAAATAAAAAATTGCTACAGCCTTTAATGAATATCTTACGACCCTTACGGCCTTTTATCAATATATAAACAGCATATTAGTATGTCTACAAAAACTCGGTTTTTCGTTAATTCCTCATTTCTTCAACCTACTCGCGTGGTTCTGACCAAACATCAAAAACCATTTTTAAATAAAAAAAAAACACAAAAGACCAAATAAGTTTAAATATAATCGTGACATTAGTGACTATAAACTTCGCTCCATAATTTAATATAAATTGATTTTCTCCTTTTTAGTGCATTTTAATATAAACGAGTTGTTTTGCCTCCTAATATTTGAAGTTATTTTAGTCGCGATGTTTAAATAAATAGTATTTATTTTTAATTTTATTATTTTAATTATTGTTTACTATCATTTTTGATTCCACGGGCATTGTCATCGGAAGCAAGTTCGGCAAGATTGGAATATGGGAACTGGTTTAAAATTCGATTACAAGATTCGACGCATCTGTCCGTAGGAGGGTATTTGGGGGGGGGGGGGGAGTATTTTGCAAATAATGACTAATTTCCTTTTTTTCTACATCCGATTTTCTACATACAGACATACTGTTCGAATATATATTTCCCGCGTTGAGTAAAATTCTAATGATAAAAAAGTATAATAAAAGTATAACCTACATTTAATTTATAATTTATAGGTATTTATTATTCATAATACATATTAATGAGGTATAATTGAGCGACTCGAAAATATAATAAGAATGTTCACAATCTATAATTCTAGATGAACATCTGTATCAAAGAGGGCAATGTCACATGTGTTTTTCTCCTAAACATATAAATTCTAAAATTTAAGAACTATTCAATGTAAAACACAAATATCCTCGATAGCATAAATGAGTAAGTTTTGTTCATATTTTCGCATTCTCCAATTTAGGGTTTTTGCGTTTTATAGCAGTTATAAACAAATTAAATTAATTACAATCTTGAACCGCTAACAAATCAATGCATATTACAAATCAATACAAAGGAATTAATGTTTAAAAGATTCTTAAATTTAAGGCGCCACGGGACGCGTTTGTCCTTCCCGCGGGAAATGATTAGAAAGAGTAGGCATTAATCGAACAGAAAAGAGACGGATATACTCGCTGGCCGTGTATCGTTACATCTGGAATCGACAAAAAAAAATTTTTTTAAAGTAAAGAACTAGATCATTACATTGTCTATTTTTAAAAAGAAAAAAATTGCTTCGCGTCACATGACACAACTTAAAACACAACAATGGTAGAGCTTATTTTATTGATAGGATTAAATAATATGAATACGGGCGTTTTTCTTACCAATAAACTATTTTGAAAGTTGCGCCTTAACCAACATATATGAAACGTAATTATTATTGTAATTTAAAATTCTATCTTTGTTATTTGTAATTCTATATCTATATTTGTAATTCTGTATGTAATTTGTAATTCTATATCTTTTAGTATATTCTTTCGTAATATTTTTTTTTTTTTTTTTGTTGCTTTGAAGAGAAATTCTATTAATTTATTTATTCTGGTTTTAATATTTCTCAATGTATTGTATTACTAGTGTATTTTTATGTAAAAATCTAAGCTATAGATTTCTACCTTCTAGTATACGAGTGTGGGCAGGACATTGGAACTTCGCCTACCTTCTTTTTCACTTCGTTGCTTTGCTATACCTAACAAAAAGAAAGCTTACACTAATAAGCGTTTTTGAAAGTCAACATGTCCACTTTTTTTCTAAATTGAATTAGTAATATTGCCATTGACTAGTCGTGTTAAGGGCACGTTTTTATGTATTTAAAACACTTTGGGTCCTATCTGATGATGAGGCCTTAGAGGTATTTGCACTATGGTGCTTAAAAAAGTCAAGTTTAGGATAGTTTTTTTTTATTACAGGAAGTTCAGTGTCACCGACCTATATAATTATTTTGTTCACGTAGTCAGCCAGTGATAGTTAACAAAGGTTCAAAGTTTTTGTTTGTGTTATAATATTTAAAAGCAAAATATTTTTTTTTAAATAAACTATCTTTTTATGTATTTGTTATATTTTTGTAACACATTTCCGGTCCATCTTGCACCGGATTTTAATATCATATATTTGTAGTATAATAAGAATAATGACTCACTTTATTTGATTTCCGTAACCCTTATCAAGTAATTTTTCTTAACATAAAATACCAAGATTGTTTTTAAAATACTTTCATGGCTGTGTTTACAGAGACGAGTTGCATCAAAGGTAAGGAGATATTATTTCAATCAACTCCAAACCGCATTAGCATTTTGATATGGTAAAACCAGTTTATTTTTGTCAGGCGCAACCATAAAATACACGGTTTAGCGTCTGCTCTACAGATGTTGGTGTTTGTGGACGTGCACTCAGCTAATAAAGCGCCTGCGTGTAATACGCTGCGGGCATTAGATGTGTACTCATATAATGTGCTGTACTAAATATAGCTACATTATTGCGGGAACAAATATTGAGTTAGCGATAGAGTTGAATGGTAACGTCACTGCGCCGGCGCAGTGTTCTAGAAATGCGAGGCCTATACTAGAGTCGAGCAAAATCAAGATTCGTAATAAAAAACGTTCAGTAAAAAAACAGATTTCAAGAGAAAGCGACCATAGACAACTCGTCTATCATTTATTATAAATTATTGCCATGACAATAAACAACATGGTCTGTGATTTAGGTACTTAAATAGCTGACATCCTCCTTTTTTCTAAAACAGATAACAATCTTCTGACTGAGCTATGTTCAGTCAGAAGTCATGCATAGCATTGTTATTACATTTATGATTTACTTAAATACCAAATATTAAGGGGACTCAACCCGTTTATTTTTCCATACAAACGCTGTAGTCTTGTGATTCTTTTATTTGTAGATGTAGAAGAAAAATAATAGTAGTCCCTAAAACGTGTTTTGTGACGTATTTTGGTGCATTTTGTTGAAGTTATTCCCAACAAATGGCTAAAACTAAAAATACCACAATATTCTACATATATTAATTTAGTCCTTTGCTTAAAAAAAAAACGAAATACACCTTATTATAGTAATGAAAATAAATAAATAAGAAAGTGTTGTTTTTTTCTTGCAACGATTTTCTTTTAAGTTGTGTAAGTGACGCGAACCTATTTTTTTTTTCTAAAGATAGACAATATAATAATCTAGGACATTACATAAAAAAAAACACTTTTTTTAAATGTCAATTAATCGAATAAAGCCTACTCTTTCAAATCTCAAGGACAAATGCGTCCCGGGGCGCCTTAATTTAATTTTTTATTTTTTCTAAAAGTTAAGAGTCTCAAATCGTCAGTATTTTTCTACACATTTTATTTTGTTAATATATTGTCTTAATACAAGAATCGAGAAAATAAGTTTATTTTATAAAGATGCAAATTCGAGTAAATTTTTAGATATAAGTTGATTCTGTTTCTCAACGATACAGAATGTTTATGCGTTAGATGAGACAGAACGATTTAAAAGCACGCGGAAGACAGAGAAGAGCGCAGCCCCTTAAAATTGTTTCCTCTCTACAAAAGTGCGTTTTTACTGAAATCTCGCATTGTGATAAATCTATATGAAAATTCTCTGTCGTTAGAGACAAGATATCACTTCTTTGATACCCAACTATTCATAATGATGCGCGGCTGTCGACGAAGAGATTATATAATTTATAATTACTTATTATATACAATATATATATTATATAATTACTAGAAATTTTTCAGATGCTTGACTAGTCTACGCGTAGGACAGAAATGACTTGCAGAATAACGATTTCAAAATTAAAAAAGTCAATAAAAAATACTGCATCCATCTGCGTTCTGTGTTGATAATTGAGTTACAATGTTTATAACGGAAGACAAAAGCTGTTTTCCGTTTCTTCGATAATTTATCGAGGCATCTGGAAAAGCTTCGTTAAAAGATCATAAGATAATAAAAAAAAATAAGACGGCTCACTCCTTATACCCGCAAGTCATTTCATAGACTAGGAAACATAGTTTAATAGTACATAGTACATAGAAGTAATAGTCCGTCCATAATATTAAAGTCACGGGAGTGTGAGAAAAATGAAATTTTAATATACTTTTTTGTGGCAATTTCATCTCGCAATATATTTAATAAATACATTTACTAAGACCGCTACAAAACTTACTATAAAACTGACCGCTGTGTGTGAGAGTATTATTTTTTTTTACAACGTTAAAAATAAAGTAACTAAAAGTGTATACAAAATAAGGTTAAAATGACTTTCGAGAGCGAACTCCCATTAAATTTAGAGATCTTTGCGGTGATTACAACAAACCCATTTTTATAATAAAACAATATTTTTTTAAATTTTTGTTTTGACTTATGAAATATAAAAGTTTAGGGTCTCTGATAGACGACCTCATTTGACTAATACATTTTTATTTTTTGAAAAAAAAAACCGTTCTGGGTCACTGAGCTTTTAGGCCCTAAATTTGCTTGTGCAAGAGTCTAAAAATAGACACTATAATGAGCGGATTCGAACCCGCGACCTCTGGCTTCCAATCTAAACGCCCTAATAATTACATATGGATACAACTACGATCTCAAATGATGATGGTAACAAATTATCTGCGAATGCTAGCAGGTACTCGTTTTTCACATTGAACTATTTGTTACTCTCGTAGAAAACACTAGCTCAAAGCCCAACAAAAAGGATGAAATATTCTGTAAATGTAGTTAAATAGTTGAAACCAGTTTAACAAGGAACTGTTCGATTTAGGTTAGATTTAGGAGCAATAGCAATAATGAATTGCGATTATACTTTTTTTTTGACAGTGAGTTATGTTCACAATCTGCACGATGCGTTTGGAATTGGACACTGGTATTCAATTATCAACCATCTGACATTAATTATTGGAATCAATTAAATTAACGACCTGGTGGCGCAGTGATATAAGTGCCTGCTTCTAAATCCAGAGGTCCCGTGTTCAAAAGCAGTGGGTTAAATCCGGCCAGGACATTTTTCGCCGTTGAGAATATTCAACGACGCTTTTCTCGACACCGTCGACTGCGTTAAGTAACAAGACATAAAAAAAAACATATTGAGTTACAGACTGGCGAGATGTTCGCCTGTAATGAACGGCCTCACACCGTGAAAACAACAATAAGGCAGTCGGATCTGCGCCCAATAGCCCTCCCCGACCGAATGCGAATGAAAATAAATGAATTATCAATTGATATTTCATTTTATTTATATGATCAATCCTTCCGTTATATTCACAGACGAGCGCTGTTTACTGGTGTCTTTTTGGCCCTAATAAATACGAGCAACTCATATTGGAACATCATAACTACCTACGTGCAAAAAGTATGGGTTTGAACTGTCTCCGAGTCGAGTTTGAAGGTTCCCTTCTTACGCAAAGCGCGTGGCCCGCTGAGTGCTTACTTCTTTGAGGCCTACGCGCCTCGCGAGGTTTCAAGTTCGCTCGCTCAGTTGCCTATCATCCAATTTGCATCTTTATTCGCCTCCTCGGATAAAGTAAATATAAATTGCGTCATTTGTACGACAACATTATGCAGTCGGCCTTAGGATATTTTGCAAGCAAACTGTAGCAAAACGGTAGCGAAGTGATGCGTTCATGTTTTTGCTTATTACTTAAAATAATCTAGCAGCGAGAAATTTGGAAGTTACAGTGTTTTATTATAACTTGGGAAAGATTTTTTAAAAACCGTCCCTTATCTAAGGGGTAGTTGTTTTGCGGACATTTACTCGTTTATCCGAAAAACCGAAGATATAACAAACGCGTGTTTTATACTTTTCCGAAAATTAAGTCAAGGGCGGTGAAAAGAGAACAGTTTTTATTTTTTTTTAGTGAGGGCCGAAGGTCTGACACCTAAGGCTTCGAACGAAAACAGCCGGTGTTGAGGGGGACATGCTATATACTAAAGTTAGACATTATGGGCCGTTCTATTACGAGTTTATTGTTTTTAGAATCTAGGTTTATTTTGTTTGTTTAAGGTTTAGTTTCATGTGAATGTACATTTTTAAATACTCAATGTCAGAATCATCCTTTTGCCTAAATTGGATGCTGAATTAAAAAAATCACGATAAAAACCATAGTCACTTGTTACTCAACTATATATGTAATACATTGCCCATTAAAAGGATGCCTTATGCTATTTCACCTTTGACGTAAAGAAACTCACAGATGTTTTAGTAGGTTGTCTCAAATGTGGGCCTTTTCATTTAATAATCATAGTTGTTTCATTTTCTATGGCTTTAAAAAAATATACAAATGCCTAAATTAAATCTATATGAAATTGATGGGGCTCTAGAAAATTGAGACAGTCAACTTTTTGTGTGTATATAATATAAACAATAAAATATATTTTATCGTATGGTTTGTATTTGTGATGCATCGCAGGATAGATAACTGTATAAGTTTTATCCTATATGCTCAATTCGCAGTGTTGATAAAATGCCTTGTGTAAACGCGCTCTCTAAGAAAAATGCAGTATAAGTTTTCATAGGTCAAAATTACTTGACCAGGCGTGACCCACAGTACGATTATTGTCTAAATAATAAATAATGTTTTAATAATATAGTTCTGGCATTCAAATATCTTTGTTAACATTCATCAATTATTTTTGCGGTATATTTATTGTATATACGTTTTTTCTATTACCTCTTCTATAACAGTTTTACAAAATGTATTTTTTAATAGAAGAGATTTACAAAAGGCAGTCATGTCGGTAGGACCTACATATTTTTAAATAGAAAGTTGCAATAATTAATATTATTTACTAGATCATAGAATATTAACAGGATTCGATTTTGCAGGCGGTATTGGAGTTAACTTGTTTGATTTCCACATTTTAACAAAGTTTAGAAAATTATTATTTTCTTTCGAACTACAAAAACGGACCAAACTATATTGTGAGCTTTTTAATTCCCACTCTCAACATCTTTCCGTACGCTTTTTTTATTAAAAAAATATGAGATTTTTATATTTAATTCGGCTAAAGTAAGACTGAATTTATTAGGTGTTAGAACAGGAAGTTTAGTATAAGATAAAATAAATGCAGAACTCTTTGGAATATAAGTAGGTACATTAGTACCAGCCAACATAATGAGTTTTTACTTAAATTTAAAGTTATAATAAACATTAGATTAATCTTTAAAAAAAAACACACAAACTGTTTAAATTCGTTCGGCAGTCCCGGATCCAGGATCAATATTTAATTTAAATCCTGCCTCGATCTCACTACACTCCACAGAACAGAAATACAAGGACGCGACTCGTCCAAAAAGGACCATTTTCAAACATAGCGCCAAAGCCGGCGCAGGCGCAGTGAGCGCGTTCACACCACGCGCAGTCGCACAACCAACTAGCTGTCAGTGGGGCAGGGATGGATCGCAGTGTACGATCATCGCAATCGAATAATTATATCGTACATTATTATTTCAAAAAGTCTACTTTATATTTTTGTAAAAAAATGCTACTTTATTACTCAAATAAAATAAACCATTTTAAACTCATTTGATCGATTGTTTAAATTTCGCTTGAATCAATTGAATTAGTGGGAATCGGTCATATTATTAATATTGTTACTGCCTTGTTTACTTTACTATTATACTAAACTTACCTTATAAACAATAAAAAAAAAATGCAAAAAATAATATTGAAATAACCGATAATGATATATATTGTTTTTACTAGTTACTAATTTATTCATTTGTTGTCTATTATAATTACTAATTCTTATATTTTAAATAGTAATATAGTATATATTAATTAAAACATAAAATGTGACACAATGTTAAAATGCGTATTTGTTATTAAAGAAAACTAACTGATACAAAAATGTCTTAAGAAATTATAAAAGAATACCATTGTTTCTTGAATAAATGCTTCAGTAAATAGAATATGCCTTTTATGATATTATTAATTACTACCAGATTTTAACTTTGCCATATTTGCCCTGCTGATAGCGTCACTTCATGCCTCAACCTTTGCACTTACTTAGTACCTACTAAAACGAATTCACCAACATGATTCGCTGGGCCTTTGCAAAATTGGTAATAAATAATTGTTAATATTACATACTTCTGCGACATAAAAATGTTATTAATAGGCATACATGACATGATATGGATTGCACAAATTGTGTCGTACTGTGTTCCACACTATCGATGAAGGCGCCGTGTGCGAGTGGGACGACTGCAATGGCGCTTGCAGGGCGTAAGAAAGAGAGCGCTAGCTAAATCGATCGCAGTGAGCTGCGCTTGCGGCCTTCGAACACTTTCACTGTTTACACGATCGATTGATCCAAGACTATAGCAGTGTTGCCATAACCACTAAACCAAAATTAATAAAAAAATAAAATCGAATCAAACTCTATAAAATTGTCCGTGCTATTTTGTATAAATTGTATTATGATACTTTTGGATGCTTGATGGTTCTAAATAAAATATAATACATAAATGGAAAATACATTTCAGAGCAGTGAGAAAACAGGTATTACGAATTTGTATTTTAGAGTATAAGTTTTAGGAAACTTTCAACTCTCATTTCTGCTTCGGAAAGGTGATCTTGAGCCTTCAAATATTTATGTAAAATTATTCATTGAATGTTTACTTTTTTGCTTTTTTGAGTTAGGAAAATAATCATTAATTCTATGATTTATAGTTTTGACATTTGGTAGAAAATAATAAAACGCATTTTGTAAAGAATACATGTCCATTGCGTGGCAAATAACAAGAGACTTGAATGAAAAGGTGTGTATGTAAATATGTGGTTTAGATAAATTCTATATTATTCTAGTATTTTCAACCTTTTACGAGTAAAAAAATCTAACGAACCCTAGTACTTTATTTTTACTATACTACTCATGTGTCAGTGATTTCAACGACGGCGTATCTTCCTCTTAATGGTCTCCTTCCGTTCTCTAAAATGGTAGATATAGGAACTACAAAGAGAAAAAGACTCCAATTAGAAACGGATTTGGTTATTTGCGTCTCAAATATAGAACCACAATTTGACAAATTTTTAAACAAAAAACATGCACAGCTTTCTCACTGAAATTATTGTATTTTTATTGTAGTGTAGGACCCTTAAGAACTTATCCTTGCTCTTTACTTCTACCATGTTTGCGACAGCGACCCCAAGCAAGGCTTTGCGACCCCTAGGAGCTCACGACCGACAGGTTGAAAAATCTGCTGTAAATTAACTACTTTGACATGCTTTAGGTTATTTAAAAGATAGGTTTTTTGTTTTTAAGTTGTATTTTTTACTTATTAGTTTTATAGCAGATGTACAAAAATTCTTCAACTCGTAGTACAAGATTTATTTTGAAATTTATCGGATGATCGTTTAAGATAGTTTCAAAATGGCAACGAGTGTATCAAAAACGTGTAAAACTTATTTAGCAATTAAGTTATAAAACTAGATGGGTGAAGGCATTTAACCGAACGAGTGTAACATTTTTAAAAAGGTAAATAGGTGGAAAGATGGCACACTGTACCTCATTTTTAAAAGGAGGTAGAGAATGCCGAGTCTTTAAAACTTAATACGTCAATGATATTATGTGCTCATTTTAACGTTTCAAAAAGCTAAAAGTTTAATCATAAGAATATAAGAAACGCGAGGTCTGGTAATAGAATTATAGAAAATATATTATAATAGCCGTGTGCATGGCAGCGCTAATCAGGCATCGATCTTTGTGCGCGCGCGCATTAGCGGGCGAATCGTATAAGTAGGAGCATTTGCGCGTTATCCCATACAAAAGCGATGCAATTCCAAGCGCGAAGCAGAACCAAGTCGGTCTATAAATATCATTAACCCTTGAACCTCACTTTAGGCCGAGCTGTGCTTGATGCGAAACATCACTTGGGGTCGGGAGCTATTTTAAGGGTGAGGAATTAATAAAAGACAGATAGTGGCATCACTGACACGCAGGAATCTTACTTTCTGACTCAGAAAGCTGTGTGCAATCGGGAAACGTTTTGTAGTGGTACATGTGGAGTGGTGTGGTGTGGTGTGGTGTGGTGTGGTGTATCATCACCAGCCTATTTTATTTTTTCATCTGCATTTATTTTGGGCTCTACTCAACTAACGTTCCTAACCTGCGACCGCTTGGTCAATGCTCGAACGCTCGAACAAAACAACTACACCATCACGATCTCAACCTGTACCTAGTCAATTATAAAAAAAAAAATAGGTAGAATTCTGTTACATGAGCAAAATACTATATATGATTAATATTTATAAATAAATGTTACTAATAATATTATTTTTTATTAATTTTAAAGAAGGGCTAGCGCCGAATACTCATAACTACCGTACACATTCAAATCATTATTTAAAAAAACATTTTAGTCAGTCTTAACTTAATTTTTCATATCTTTCGATCCCTTGACCCGTTCCTCGGCTAGCTATTAAAATTTGATAAATTGTTTTTGAAATAAAATAAAATAATAAAAAAAGGAAATTTAAATTAGTGCGGTCTGCACCTAGTTAGTTTTTATAAAAAAGTTGAAAGGTAGAAGTTGTTATTGGCCATATGAGTATGAGCCTGGTCTGGTACTCGAATTGTAAGCAGAAATTTAGCGTTAATGGGCATTATTTATATATTTATTTACCATCTTTCCTCGTGTACACATTTTAAAGCGTAACACACAAGCAAAACATTATAATACTAAAAGAAAAAAAATCGTCTCTCTAGCATTGAATTCTACCGTAAATACGCTGTCAAAGGTATGTTTTTTTTATTCAATATTGTGTCTTTATATATGTCTAATAGTTCTCTTAAGCGGACTACTTCTGACGGCGTAAAATTAGAAACTCTATCTCTGAAATATAGAAAAGTATAACCGTTTTTAGGTTCATGTGGACCAACGGTGAGTGAGTAACAATGCTTCTATTGAATATATACAATATTTGTGTTTAAATATTATAGCACACATTACTCAGCCAAAATTACAAAAGAAATAATACTAATGTGAAGTGAAAATATTGGAATAGGTGTGGATGGTGAATAGTGGTAGAGGAAAGCATATAAAAAAAACCATCGAAACGAAACAAAAATAGCAAACCGTTTTCACAATACAACGATAGATGTGTTTCTACTTACTTCGAATTGATATCCTTGTCATCATCAACGATTACCTGGTTCTGGTTAACCATTTTAAACAAAATAAGTATGAATTTGCGACTGAGCTAACGAATGAACACGGTATGAACTGGAAGGAAAAGCCGCCGGCCATTTGACAGCTGAACGTCAGCTGTCAAATGGCCAGTATATAAAAATATATTTTTTGACAGAATTGAGGTGTTTTGGGGATATTTTGCGTTTTATGTAATTGCAACATCTTTAACTATGGTTAAATAGTTACTGTAGTAACTTTGTTGAAACAACCCTTTTCGCGAGTTAACCTTGGCAACTTGCTAACCAGTGGTTAAAAGTTACTATTGATAAATGAAATTTGACCATTGCTCACACAACCGGACCAAGTAGCGTGTGAAACAAAGTCACCAATCTGTCCGAATACTATGGGATTCTCAATGAATCCACGAATAACTTAAAAAAAAATAGAACAAATGTATGGACTTGCCGCCTAAACTCGAGTATGTTAAAGATTAAGCTTAATCTTAGATTGAGGAAAGGATATTATCGTTTGACATGCATTTAATATTTCCCTTTGTATTCTGCATTGCAATTTCTCAAAACCAAACTTAAATCCAATTAGCCACTATTTGTAATATTCTCTAATACTTCTATGTATGTCAAGCGAGGAAGGTAAAATACACTTTGCCCGCTTTGCAATCATTTTTACAAGCTTTTATTTAACTCGTAATGTTTGTTAATTTGTGTAGACCAAAAGCTTGCAAGCTGAATTTTGTATACGCATTTAAAAGCTCGATTTAAAAATGTTTTTTTTTACTACTAATTATTTTTTTTATGCATACCTACATAGTTTATATATGTAATGTTTTACAAAAGTCTCAATGTTCGTACACAAATTTTGATTTATTGTTCCAAAGCAATATCTACGATCCACAAGTTTACTAATAAAACTTTTACGTACGAAAATAAAATACTAAGCCCACAGGCGAGAGAGGTTTAATAATTATAATTTCATGGCTACTTTAAAGAACAATATATTCAAGAGGTCGTTAATTTCATGCTTTCAGCCTGTATATACGAGTATTATTATACGGTTGAAACACTATTCAACGATGTAGTATAAAAAATATTCGGTTTTCACATAGCATGAAAATTATTCAGTCGTGTAATGCAATCAATATTGAATGTCCATGACAGTAAAATAGAAAGATATTTTTGGTTTTCGCTTATAATTCTTTACTCTATTTACCAAATTATAGTTTTTCATCTTATTGAAACGAAATTTGAATAATGTCGAATCGTATTCAGCAATTGCATTCGGCAGTGCGTTGAAAGCATATTTTATATTGTACTTTTATATCGAAGTTAAATTTTAGATGATAAAAAAAAAGTGATTAAAACATTTTTATTTCGGTGTTTTACGAAGAGACGCAAAGGAATGTTCCAGCGGCGAGTATGAGCTTACCTCGTCCTTGAGAAGATTTAATTATAGTATTCTTGCTTCAGGACGAGCCAACATAGCAGGAAAGCATACCTTAGTTTATTATAAAAGCACACATAATACAGAAATTTCAATTCATGCGATTTTATTTCTATTAACTTGCAATAAAAACTTATCGCCTCAATAAATCGCCAATCAGAATTAATTCATGCTCAAACATTTATTTTCTGGTATTTTTATTTGTATAACGCCCCGTTGTATTTATTATATTTATAACAATACTCTGTATTCTGTATTGCCTCTTATTGTTTCATTTAATTTTTAGTTTTTTTTTGTAATACCTCTCACTCCAAAATTATAAAATACTAAAATTTACCACCATCTCTCCTGACTCTAGGACAGGCATATTTGGCCTAGTTGAGTAGGACCCGAAATAATTGTATATGACCTAGGTCATAGTAATTATTTAAAATAAAAAACAAAAAACAATAACAATCTTGGTTTTTATTTTCATTGTGTTTTTTATTTTATCTGAAATCTGTATTATGTTAATGTCTGCCGTAACCAAACTTATTCTATACCTAAACAATATAAGAATTCAACAATATGAATGATAATAAAATATATATTTCACATACCGACTATGGTAATCTCGTGCGGGTGTCTGATTTGTGTTCCGTGATCAAGGAGCTTCTGAAGGGTCGAGGATCAGCCAAAAATAGAAGGTCTGGAGTCTCAGGGTGGGTACAGCGAAGAGAGATTCCAACCGAAACTGTGATGAACTGATGACTCTCATCTGCTCTCCTCGCGTGGCTTATGTCGATTTCACGTGTATGCAATTATCAGTATTTACTACATATCAATAAATAACGCACCTATAGATACGAATACACATATATTCAATGGGAATGGGCCTGTTTATACAAGCTATAAAGTTTTAAATAAGCCTATGTCAAAGGAATTTTAATTTCCTATGTAATTTATAAGGAAATTACTCTAGTGCTAAAATATTATACTTGTTGTATTATAGGGCTTGTATTGTCGCCAATTGTGGACTTTGGTGATATGAATATTATAGTTAGTTTTGATATTTATCTTACTTTTCTTGTAGGTATTGTAAATTATTTAATATTGTAATAAAGCATAAAATGATACGTGTTATTATTTCATTAGTTATTTTAGATTTAAAACTTTTTGATGCAAGAAAAACAAATAAAATACCTAATTAAACAAAATTAAATAAATAAATAAAATTCCGGGTTTAATAAATATTATAAAACCTATAACTTATGGCATAAATGAAATACTCATTGTAATATCAACATTTATGTAATAGACATCCATGTGTTGTAGTTTTCGGCCTGTTTCAGTAACAAGATGACTGATTAACAGTTACTATGTTATTAGTAACTGGTTTTTTTTGGTCACAGAATTTTATGTTTTACCTTTATGTAATCCTGTTTTTAAATGAATACAAAGTTGTACAATATTTTCTTTTATTTAAAATTAGATTGTCAAAATAAACTATCAAAAATAAATAATCGCAGCTAAACAAGGGCTATTAACTAAACTGAAATGGAATGAAATCCATACCTAATATATTTTTATATCACGTGTACGTAAGTACTAACCTTTGATTGAAATTAATTAACTAATTTTACTTCAAAAAGTAATGTAATCTACCGGCCTTTGCTCACCTAATCGTTTCTGGTAGATCAGTCAGCATTCGAGCATAGCATGATAGAATAAACGTGAAGATGGACTAATCATGAGCTAGAAAAAAACATTAGCCTAAAGCAACGATGCTCAACCTTTTTTGTCTTCGGGCTACATACATATATTTGTAAAGCCTCGCGGGCCGCAACACTATACTTGTATGACGAAAAAAATATGAAACGACAATCCTCTTTGGGTGTCAAAGTCAAAATTAATCTCAAGATATACGAAATATAGAATGCCAGATTTTGTAAATCATGATAATAAATGTGTTTAGGGCCGCACAAAAAAGTTAGACGGGCTACAGGTTGAGTATGGCAGGCCTAAAGGAATGTATCCTACTCATCCCTAAAGGGATCTTACACACAATCAACAATCGGAACATACAATCATTCGTTTTGAGCATTCGGTCTACAGACGGCATACGGTGGTATGGTTATTAAAAGTAATGCAAAATAGACTAATTTGGTAATCTATGCCACATGAAAAGGACATTTGTTTTCATCTGACAACGCATCTTCCTCGGATGAAGAAAATTGTAATACTAAGAATTAAAATCTCTCGTACAATGAGTCACATGAAATTGCCCCTTAACGAGATATTATTGTAATAGACACTCACGCTCTAAAGTGACAGCTAGGTGATGGATGTGCCTGAGATTTCTGTAAGCGGCGACTATTAGGACAGGATATTCGTGTCACTTAGAGGATATTGTCTATGCGCGACGAAACATAGCCCAAGCTTCCTGGAAATGTTACTTATTAAAGTAATAAATTCAAAAAAGTAACGCGTCACCATTATGAATGACGCTTACGGTTATTTAAATATCTCTACAAAATAATTAGGTAACAAACTATAGCCATCTGTTATAACTTGTCAATAACATGTCGAGAGCCTTAAGGAGTTTAATAACCTCATTTATGTGTAAACATTATGACTACGAATTCGTAAATTTTGTTTAGTAACCGAGAGAAAAATAAATAAATTTAAAGCATTTTTATAAGATTCTCATCAAGTAACATGTCAAAACTCGAAATGGTCTTATCGAAATTCGAAATGGTGAGTAAAAATGAATAGATTATTTTATAATTTATTAAAATATTTAACAATCCAAATGCTATTTCCTAAAGACTGAAAGTATTTAGAAAATAACACGTTAACATATAAAAAGCCAAAAGTATTTATTCACCCTTTACAAAAATCTATATTATTTTAATAGGAGACTTTAAGTACTTAATTTGAACCATAAATAAAATATTGGTATCTGAACATTAATCATCAATATCGGAGAGTATTTAAAAATATTTGATTTTAAAAGAATAAACACTTTAAATTGTTAAATTATATGTTCAATATTTTAAAATATAAATTACAAGATACAATCATAATGTAAAATAGTTATAAGCAAAATTACGGTTGCTACAAGAAAAAATAAAAAGTTTTATGAAATCCCTTTGAAATTATTTCTAATGAATCATCGTATTCGTGGTTTTTTTTTTAAAATATATTTTTTTATCTTAATATAATATATTTTTTTCAATAGGGCACATTCTTTGCAAAGTATTTTTTTTTATATTTGTTTTTTTATAAAGTAAAATGTAGTTATTATTAATACATTCTTATTTTATCGGTATTTAAAGGACATCCTGCATTATGATTATAATTAATGTGTAGGTAATAAAGTAACCCTGTGACACTTAAAATAAACGTTATTTTAAACTCACGTTCAGAAACCTTTTAGAGTGATTTCATTTATTTTTTTGAATAGGTAGGTATCTGATGCAATTAAAATTTGATAACAAAGTAGATATTTTTTTTAATTGACAAAAAAATGTTTCATTAAATCGCAATATTTTCGTCAACTGTAAATTAGGTTAATGCCTTATTGTTTTGTATTAGAAATATGAAACACTTAAGTTATCTTTCAAGTTGGTTTTCTTCATATTTAAATAGGCCTGCGGAAACATTGTTGAATGTAGATGCCATTATGGGGTGGTAATTTTAAAATATGGTGTAATATAATGCAGTTGATGAAATTTAAAATCAAATTCAAGTTCATTTTAAATTATTGAGGCATTATAAATTCAGTACAAAAGTTTAAATACAATAATAGACTCTCATAAATAGCTATTTTTCTCATTTTACTCATAAAAACAAGATGGCGCTGGTTTTCATCACAGACCTTACAAAAATATTTAAATTAATTTAACAATAATAAAAGAGTAAATACTTAAACAATATCAAAGGGATAGATTCAATAGGCATTTAAGCATAATATTTTGGCTTGTTTATAACTATAAATCGGAAAAAGAAGTAATCAACTTCCTTACAGTTTCTTTACTTCTTACTCGCGCGGTGTAATCACACACGCATTTTTTTTTATTTATTCAAATCGTCTCGATAATTCTGCCATAATATGAAGCGTTATCTCTATTTTAATTATGCAATTAATCATCTCTAGCGTACATTTAATATGTCACACGCATGAAGCGGGACAAAGGAACTATCCAGCCCGGATCTGGCTGAAATGTCGAGGTGAAGTGAGGTTATGTTGGGTGACAGTCAAACCCAACCTTCAAGCATAAACACTCCATATTCCTCACAATAGCAACTCACAATGAATAACGGAACTTGCATTACGCTGTCGCTGAGGGCACATAGGAAGAACGCATTCTGCAAATAAGGCTGCCTTCGCATACACAGGAACATAGTATAAAAGCTTATTAAACACAAAGAATTACTGGTACTACTACCACTGGTATTGGTATTACTGGTGGTACTGGTAGAATTACTATATAAAGATTGGATTTTGATAGTAGCTGGGTGGAAGTAAAAGTGATACACAATATTACGAAGATTAGGAGGACGTCTCTATGACAAAGTGGGAGGGAGGGATTTGGTCATGAGGCTTAAAGGATATTTATAGATATACGGGATTAAGTTATTTTATACGATGTACACAATATTAATTTTTTTTTTTGTTAAAAATTTAATTGCTATGACCTAGGTCATATACAATTATTTTGGGCCCTACCCAACTAGGTCAAATACTCCCCTAGAGTCAGGGGAGAAGGTGGTAATGAAGCGTTAAAAATGGTATGACCATGTGCGGAATCGAACCTGCGACCTTTGGGGCAATAGCCGAACGCTATCACGATCTCATATTTATATCCCCGGTTCTCAACAACAGCGCCAGTATTGTAGGAAAGTAGTCATTAGGTTTCTAGTAGTCCCAAATAAGATTTCTCCAGGGCACGCTTTTTTGCTTCATTATTAGATAAGCAACGATGTGATCTTCAAATATAGGGTTTTTCTGTCAGCCTGTCCTTTAGATGTAAGATTTTCGATTGTTAAGATAAAATATAATTTATTATGTATAAACTAGGGATTCCAGATTACTGTTATAGGTTATGTGTTTTTTTTTTTTGTTACAAATAATAAATAAACGATGACCTACCTTTGTTTCGGGCAGATATAGCGATACTAATCGTTAAAACTGCCCACAACAATGGCTGGTTTCAATGTGAAATGTGTGTGAAATCTGTGTAATGGTTTTGAGTTTTACATTAAGCAACCGAAATGAAAAATATCCAAGTGAGCTATCCCAAAAACCAATAAAAATTGTCTAGTGATTAAATATGAAATGCAATATTTATTCAGTGGCAGTCTGCGCGTTGCTTTATGTTAGATAGGCGGGTATGTTTACAAATGTACGCATGCGTTTTGATTAGCATCTGTATAATTTGTTAAGGCGTTTGAGCATGGCCTTACTAGCAAATGCAGTTATCAGGGAGAACATTTCTTTTGAATCAATCGATAAAATCGAGTACGATAACTTATCCTCAATATACGTAAAATTCACTCTTAGTTATTTATATATTTTATAGCTAGTAACTTAGTTTGTTTTACTTGTAATGTAATTAATTATACAACGTGAGATTTACTACTAAGACTTTGCTACTCAAGTAAGCGCCACTATCAACTGAGGCTGACATACTTTTAAAAGCGTTAACAGTATCTGCTGTTACTTTTTTGTCAAATACGTCATCAGCGCTATGAAAAAAATTGGTAAACGACATTGCTAGAAAAGAAGTTTTAAGTAGATATGTAATACAAATTTTACTCTTTTTTAATATTTTAATATTTTTCTGAACCTGACTAGATTTCTTTATGTCGTTACACATAAGAACATATTGCCTTTTTAATGATGTAAAAGTACAACATTTACTAACAAAATTAAGTTAGCCACAGTAATAATTAAGTGCCATTTTCAACAGAAGTTGTTTTAAAACCATTAAGCAATATTGTGCATCATTAAAAGAGGTTCAACGGTAGGTATATAAAAAGCATCATATTCATGATAACCACGGACTTATTAACTATGGACTGAGCATTTGACGTGATATGAACGTCAATTTATATGATATGATTTCGATGTTAACATCCAAATCTAATATGGTATCATTTTCTTAACATAACAAAACTTAAAATCTGAAAATTCTTTTCCTTAATTTCCCAAAATATGCTAAATATCAGTTAATGCCTATGTGAATTAATAATCCTATTACGAATGTAATCGTCTGAAAGATACTCTTTATCTTTTTCCCATAAGGTAGGAATATTTGAGGATTTACTAAAAATACAAATAAACTCTTTAATATGCTGGGCATTTTACTAAATGCCATGCTAAAAGTTTTAAAATGATACAACTTGTACCTATATCCGTCCAGAGTGGATAGAGTTCTTTAGTTTACGAAATGAAAAGTATTTTCTCTTTTTTTGATGTTATTCTGGGTGAGTTTTTAGTTACTGAAATGGCCTTAGTCAAGTTAATGAATATGTTGAGGCCCATTTTGTCATTAGATGTCTGCACTAGATTCAAAAATATTTGAAATTCTGGTGACCTGGCAACGAGAACAGTATCAGTCTATATCAGATACATATTATCTTTATATGGAAAAAAACCATTGATTAACTCAAATATAATAACAAATTGAAAAAAGTAAAAGAGAATGTAGTAAAATTATTAATGCTTAATAATTGGTACTATATCTACTCAGATCCAGGAAACTTTAACACAAATACCTAAATAAAATTTGAATTTCGACAATTATCGATATAAGGACTGCAAAACTGTCGATAAGTGTTCATCACTACTGGTGCGCTATGATTGTCCAAAGAAGCCTTTGTCGCTAGAATGTGATAGAATCAGCCAGCGCCCACGTCACCTGACGACCAATTGTCCACTCTAACTGCCTCCGCGTGCCTCCGGATAACTCCGATCTTCTGGCAAGACTTCACTTCGCGGTGGGTCTTCAATAGCCATGGCAACTTTCATGGCGTTTTACCCAAGTGGAAAAGCCATTGAAAACTCTCTTAGTACAAAAGCATTTCATCGGTTTGGAGCATAAAGTCATTAACTAACAAAAAGTAAATGTTTTTGTGAGGCTTTGGAGTACAATAAATGTAATAATGAAAAACTATTGTTAAAATATATGTGTATATTCACATATTATTTTCTTTGTTCTTTAAAGTAAAAGAAACCCATTTGGTATATAGTTCCTTCCTTCTATATATAATGTTGTTTGCGATCGAAAGACGTTTGAGAGCCGGTAAACGATTTACTTAGATGGAATTGATATTGCCCTATAATACAATAATTAACTACCTATTTGTATGAAAATAGTAATATATGAGGTAAGGTAAATAAAGAGAGAAATCTAATCTGTACACATGTTTGCCACACCTAACAGCTTATCATATTTTGGAATCGGTCGAATGAATGCCAGATGGCGTCCACACCCCACTTTACCCGCCGATTACACATAGCGATTTTTAAAAACGATGAATTTTACCATAATAATCTGCACTATATTGAGAAGCTTATAAAATTCTCTAAAAATGACGCACGACGGGATGTCGCAGATTACAGGAATTAATTACTGTGCGTGGATTGCAAACTCCGCTCGAACACGCGCGATTAACGGACCGCAGAAAAGCGCGGGTATCTCTTTTATTTACTTTCAAACTAACAGCTGTCGCAATTAAAAGGTTGCCAGTAATAAAATTGGGGAATAAGAATTATTTTTATTTATTTATTGATTTTTATTAAAAAAAAAAACACATAATACATTAAATGGATTCTGGCAAAAACATGGTTTTGGCTGCCAGAAACTCAATTTGATGACAAGTCTTACAAACTATACGTAGTAAATTTACATACATTTTTTAATTATATAAAAAAGAATAAAAAAAATTAAAGGAACATGAAACATGAACTTATTAGATGAAATACAAATCACTTGTGTATTGGCCGAATGATTTTAATGTTTATAACTCAGGTGTAGATTTTTTAAATTTTATTTCTGATGGGATTATGAAATCGGCCCTTATGTTCGCGGGCTGCGCTTCCAATATCGAAATATTTTTTTTAGTGATCGTATGTGGAATATTGCAATATAGATAATAAACATTTATGGAATATTCAATATTATTATACTTATTACAATATTAAATATAAAAAACCTATAGAAATTGTTTTTGCTATCGAGAATGCTATCACTTTTACATTAACGGTATAGATTTGTTTCATTCTATGCAGTTTTTAGGAACGGTAAAATTAATATTTAGTACAAAATAAAAGACAACGTTCATAAAGTACTTGAATTTTTTGTCTCTAGCTTCAAAAATGGAGTGTGATTTCCGTGCAAACGGCTATATCCTCTTTCTATGGTACATACGTAGATATAGATATATTTATATGAACGAGTATATTCTAACATTAATTATGGTGATAATACGATATTGGTAGACGGATTTAAATAATTTTGTATACAGGTTGTCTCAGAACGATTGGAACCTCGAAATGGCGGCTTCAAATATGCATAGTCAAGTTGCATGTATTAATAACATAAGCAACAAGACTCAGTTTTATAATAATTGGTATCTAAGATAATTTTATTTTATTTAGAATTTACGATTAGAGCGAAATATTTTGATTTGTTATTCTTGATGGCCGGTCATAAAACATTTTCGGATCAAAACTTTCGCAATAAAATGCATCTGTCAGTGAATATGTCAACATCCATTTCTGTCAATGAAATGTTGTGTCAAAACATTTGGTGTTCGCGTTGGCACGTAATCGTGTACGGAGGACGTCGACAAAACTGGCCTGTTGATTATGAAAAGATGGATTTGTTTGCTCATAATAAGCGCGCTTGTCACGGACCCCTTTCAAGAATCTGGAGGTCGAAAACATATTTTTTTTATAGCGAGTTTAGTTTTTTATATGTAATTTTTACTCGTGAAGTCAGTTATTTTATTTGGTAGTAAATTCAGCATATGAACATAATCTTAAGATGAAAAAAAAAACAGTGAAATAATGATGCCATAGAATTTTTACACATAGTTCAAAAATAGACTTGTTGTAAACAGCTGTCGCCAAATAAATGCATTGTTTAGTTAGCATGGTGGTTTAGCTGTTAAGGCATTAGACCATCGATTCACCGGTGCGGGTTTGAATCCACACATTATAGTCACAGTCATTGTTAGCGTAAGTGCTGTTGCATTATGTTCCAAACCAGAGGTTCCCAAACTTTTTTGTGTCGTAGACCCCTTGCCACGTTTTTCGGTTTTGGGTAGAGCCCTATTACCTGATATTGATTTTTTGCACTTTCCTTTTCAAGATTTAGGAAACGAATAAACGTATTTGTCTCACATTCGTATTTATAGAGTGACGAATTGAACAAGTCAGTGCAAGTTCGCGAAGCTCTGAGACTGCGCGTATGCTTGTAACAAGGTGATACTGGTATATCATTATGAGCAGGTTTTTACAAGTTCAAAATGTATTGTGACCACAAAGCGAATGCCTACATCCTACAACTTACACAATTTTATAAACATAAATAACATTTTTTTACTTCATAGGTACTTTTATAAATAATGTGTCTTTATGTTATAAGATAGTATAATATAAGTAAATATGTACTATTAGTGTATGTTGAGATCTAACTACTATCGTGGACCCCCATTTTCATTTCATGGACCTCCAATTTTATTTTTTCGCTAACGTAGACCCTTTGCAGGTTGTCATAGACCCCTGGGGGTCGATATAGACCACTTTGGAAGTCACTGTTCCAAACAATAAAAAAGCTATTAAATTCGATTTCAATAATACAGCCACAAAATACGTGATCTCGGTGTCACATATGATCAATCACTTACGATTTGAAAAGCACATACAAAATGTGGTTAATAAATCTTATCGTATTTTAAGATTTGTATTGCGAATGGCGAAACCATTCAAAAACATTAAAGTTCTCAACATTCTCTTTGATAGCTTGGTTCGCAGTCAACTCGAATATGCTGTTCATTCCTGAAACCAATTTTATACAAAATACTGCAACCAGATCGAAGCCGTTCAAAAAAAGGTTTATAAGAGTTGTCATTTATAGAACTGGTTCCAAAGCCAACATTTTACTTTGAATCTTTTATATTTCATAAAAGAGTAAGTCGCAGATCGGCGCAGATTTTTTAGAAATGCCATTTTTGCATAAAATACTCCCTAATAACTTAGATTACTCAGTCCTTCTACAGTTGATTCCTTTACGAAATCCAAGGAAAACCAAAAGATCCAATGACATGTTCTACCTTGTAGGAAATGCGGCGAAATTCGTAAATGAATCGCAAATCACTTACCTAATGGTCGAGCTTAAGTGCTGGAATTTTGTTGATGGATTGTGGAATTCAGGTGCCTCTGCAACTGTCTTTACAGGTTGTGGAGGACGCTGATGCCTCGCACGAATCCATCCGTTTCTTTGCTAGATTCTGCAAAACTGCTATGAGCGAGATGTTGGTGCTACGACAGACCATTTCACACTGCTTGACAGTTACATTAGAGGGGGAGGGGGGAAAATGGATTTATGGATAGACCATAGACCAAGGATATTTGAGGTAAAGGTGTGATTATACGACACATAATACAAACCTCACCATTTACTACATATTTTGGTCTTATGATTGTTTACTATATTCAACATCCTCCCCGCCAAAAAGAGCTTGCCTCTTTTTTTTTCCGAAGTTGTTTGAGATTCTATGAGTTCTTTTGTAAATTACAATTATTCCTAAATAAGTTGATTTACCTAACCTAATTCTTAACTTAATTATTAGCATTTAATTAGATTATTCAAGTGGAAGAGGACACACCTTAACCACTGGTCTAACCAATGTGCCCTGAGCAGTCTTCAGAGTTACCACTCGCACTACTGAATCTTTCCCCGGGTGGGTTTTTGTAATGCGACCTAGTCGCCACCGTAATACAGGCAAGTTTTCATCTTTAATGATGACAAGTTCTCCAACTTTAATATTCGGAGAGGGAGATGTCCATTTGGCTCTCTGTTGAAGGGTGTGCAAATATTGTGTCTGCCACTGCTTCCAAAAATGTTGGGTCATTTGCTGAATGAGTTGCCATCGTGAGAGATGTGACAACTTCACCTTTTCTAATGTGTTTTCAGGCAACGACACAAGAATATCTCCTATAAGGAAATGTGCTGGTGTTAATGTATCTAATTCTGCAGGGTCAGTGGATAATGGGCATAATGGCCGTGAGTTTAGTACGGCTTCAATCCTAACGAAAAGTGTTGTAAGTTCTTCGAAAGTTAATACTTGATCTCCAATGACTCGTTTGAGATGAGTCTTTGCCAATTTAACCATGGCTTCAAATTGACCTCCAAAATGAGGTGCTCCGGGTGGGTTTAAGTGCCAACGAACACCTTGATGACCCAAGGAGTTTTGGATCTTTTCCTGTGATTCGTTAACTAAAAGAAATTTATGGATGTCCGATAAATATCTCTTACAACCCACGAAGTTTGTTCCACAGTCTGTATAAATATCCGTACACAGACCACGCCGTGAAACAAATCTATTGAACGCTGCCAAGAAAGCTTCAGTCGATAGATCAGACACCACTTCTAAGTGGACAGCCTTTACTGAGTAACAGACAAATACACAAAGATATGCCTTTTGAATTTTAGCATTTCTGAGTTTACTTGATTTTATCTGAAATGGACCTGCAAAATCGGCTCCACTAATAAGGAACGGTCTACATTGACGAAGTCTATTTTGAGGAAGGTCACCCATCAATGGACTTACAGGTTTGGCTTTGGTTTTGAAACACGGAATACATTTATGTATCCTGTGACGAATTGTGCGTCTCGCAGATAAAATCCAATACTGGTGTTGCAAAATGGACAACAATGTAGTTGGACCAGCATGAAGATGCTTTTTGTGGTAATAATCAACGATAAGATTAGTTAAGTGGTTGGATCTGGGTAAGACTATAGGATGTTTTGCATTGAATTTAAGGTTTGAATATTTTAAACGCCCACCAACTCGCAGTACATCATTACTGTCTAAAAATGGCAAAAGATGTTTGATATTCGTGTTACAATACTTGCCTTTGCGTAGTAATGCAATTTCTTTAGAAAATTCAGAACATTGAACATATTTGATCCAAATTAGAAGAGCGTCTTGAAGTTCGTCAACGCTGAGAGCGCCAAGAACTCTTTTTAAACTATTACGACAATTGAAACTGAAACGTTTACACCAAGCTGTAATTCTCTGAAGTTTTGAAAGCGAGCTCACCTTATCCAAGATAACAGTCTCGTTAGATGTTGTATGGAGAACAATTTTAGACGTTTTCACGCCAGGAAGGTCCTGAATTTGGACTTGTTGAGGATTTAGTGGCCATGTTTCTGGTTGGTCCACCAGCCACAAAGGTCTCCACCATAACTCATGACTTAATAATTCTGACGGTGAGATTCCTCGAGAAGCGCAATCGGCAGGATTTAACTCTGATGTTACATATCGCCAGTGATCTGGTGACAGTAAACTTTGGATTTCTGAAACGCGATTGCCTTCATAGGTTTGAAGCAAGTGTGGCGGAGTTCTTATCCATGCTAAAACGATGGTTGAATCACACCATGCGATTATATCATCAATGATCAATCTGCCTGTCAATGAATGTACAATATAATTTATTAATTTTGCTACGAGCATAGCTCCACAAAGTTCTAATCGAGGGATGCTCAGTTTTTTCTTAAGAGGCGCTACTCTGCTTTTTGCCAAAAGAAGATTAACAGTTACTTCACTGTCGATATCTTCCACTCTCAAATAGACTACAGCGGAAAAACCTGCTTCTGAGGCATCGCTGAATCCGTGAAGAGCACGTCTAAGGGGTTTACTTGGCAAAATATGTCTAGTAAGTTGAATTCGAGATAATACTGGGAACTCAGTTACATAAGACTGCCATTGCTGGAGAATGGATTGAGGTGGTACGTCATCCCAAGAAATACCTAGTAGCCACAATTCTTGTAACAAAACTTTAGCTTTAAATACGACAGGGCTCAACCAGCCGCTAGGGTCGTAAATTTTAGCAACATTTGATAATATGCTGCGCTTAGTACAGGCTTCACTTGCTAATGAGACACTGTATTGAAAAACATCCAGTATGTGGTCCCACTGCAACCCCAAGACTTTTATCCTACTTCCACCATCAAGATTCAGTGGAGTTTCACAATGATCAATAGGAAAACGTTCTAAAAGGATTGGGTTGTTACTGGCCCACTTACGTAATTCAAACCTACCTCTGTTTAATAATGTAACTAATTCATCCTGAAGAGTTAACGCTTGTTCAACTGACGGAGCACCAGTTACAATATCATCTACAAATATGTCATTCAGGAGAACAAATGATGCCCTTGGAAGGTCGTTGTACAATTTTGCTAGTTCGTGAAGACAGCGCATTGCCAAATAGGGAGCTGAAGCAGTCCCATAGGTTACCGTATTCAATTGAAATTCACTCACGGGTAGTTCACTTGACGACCTCCACAAAATAGTTTGATAGCATCTATCATCAGGATGAATAGATATTTGTCTATACATCTGACGAATGTCTGATGTAAAAACTACTGGATGCAGTCTAAAGTGAAGAATAATGTCAACAATGTCTTGCTGGAGTTTCGGACCAGTCAAAAGAATATCATTGAGCGAAGTAGACGATGAGGTTGGCATTGACGCATCAAATACAACACGAAGTTTTGTAGTGCTACTACTTTCTTTAACAACCCCGTGATGGGGAATGTAATAACATATGTTATTTGATGAACCGCGGATGGGTTCCATATGGTTCAAATCTAGATATTCTTGCAAAAACTTGGAATATGAAAGCTTTAGTTGTGGGTCGCGATTCAACCGACGTTCTAAATTCAGAAATCTGGACAAAGTTTGAGTCCGTGATTCACCCAACGAAGGATGATCGGGTTTAAATGGTAACCTTACAATAAAGCGTCCATTCTTATCCCGTAAATAACTATCAGCAAATAGTTTTTCACACAATTCGTCTTCAGGATTTACAATGTGTCTAGAAGGTGGTTCTTCAGATTCCCAGAATTTTCTTAAACTTTCATCTAAAGTTGATAAACATGCTACTGATGCGACAGAGGAATTCGAAGAGATCGCATTAGGTATCACAGTCTTGCCTGTTATAACCCAACCAAACACCGTTCGAAACGCTGATGGGAGATCAGAATCCACCGTTATTTTTTGTGATTCCAAAACTTTGTCGAACAAATCTGCACCTAATAAGAAATCAATTGAAGCGGGCTCACTAAAGTGAGGGTCTGCTAATTCAAGGTGCTTGAAACTGTCCCATACCTGTGCAGGAATAGGACCTGAAGGCAATTGTGGAGTTATCTTTTTTAAAACAACTGCCTTTGTAAACAGAAGTGGAGTAAACGAAAACTGCGGTTTTATTGAACAATCAACTAATCCATTTGAAGATTGCACTTTCGTGTTACCTACGCCCGTAATGGGTATCTTATTGCAAGTGCGAGGCAAGCACAATCGTTTTGCACACACTTCCGTGATGAAGCTACACTGTGATCCATTATCAAGGAGGCAACGTACTACTTGATATTGTCCACTTGAATCTTTCATATGGATAAGCGCTGTTGCTAACAACACTGTTGTCGCCTTAAGAGTGACATTTTTGACAACAATAGTTGAGCTGTGAGCTGACAGTTGCTTATGCTCAGAGGAGCCTGATTGCTCAGCACGAGAATAATCTAATCTTGCCGGAACTACCTCTTTCGGGAGGGTATTACAATTACCGCTGGTTTCCTGCAAGTTTAGTTTGCTTGGAGCGTCAGATCTCTCAAGATGTAATAAACTGTGATGAAGACCATCACATTCAAAACACCTTATTTTTGAAGAACAATGTTTCAAAATATGTGATTTGAAACAATTAAAACAAAGATTATTTTGTTTTACAAATCTGTGACGTTCAAAGGGGGTTTTGTTTTTAAATACAAAGCACTTGTATAGTTTATGTGCCTTCTTACACAAAGGACAATTTTCCTGGACATCCGATTGCACATTTGACACAAATGAACTATTTCTAGGTTTGAACGTAGGCTTCGAGTGCTCTACTGGAACCTTGTTCTGTTTCGAGATATGTGTGACTGACGAATTTTCAAAAGCTTTGCATTGCAAATTCAAAAATGTAAGCAATTGTTGAAATGTAGGAATTTCCGACTGAGCATACTGTACTTCAAAACGATGTCTAGTATCCAAATCTAATTTACGAACACAGATGTGAAGTAAAATAAAACTCCAATCATTCACAGGAAAGGTTAAGGCTTCTAATGCGCGAGTATTTTCTTGTAAAATATTCAAAAATTTTCTTAAACCAAATGTGTTTTGGGTATTCAAATTAGGCATTGAAAGAATAAGTTCCAAGTGCCTATCGGCTATCAAACGAGTATTATCAAATCGTTGAATTAAAAGATCGTACGCTACTTGGTAATTACTGTTTAATATTGGTAGATGTCGAACGATATTTAATGCTTCGCCTGACAAGCAACTAAACAAGTAATGCAATTTCTGCACATCGTTTATGTGATTGTCACAATGTACTAAACTTTTAAAAACGTTGATAAAGTTTGGCCACGTTATGATGTCTCCACTAAAATGGGGCAAATCAATACGAGGAATATTATAAGAACGTCGCTCTTGAGAAGAGGAGTTAGCTGGAAGATTTTCGCTTTTAGCCTCTGTCTGTTGCACTAACTGCTTGTGGAAAGATTTAAGTTCAAAGTACGTATGGAAGAAGCTATTAAACAGTTCCTCGTGAACATCGCTATCAAAATCATCTGTCTGCAATACCTCTATGCGTATGTGACATTCTTCAAATTTATTTTTAATTGAATCAAGTTCCTCACATCTTACTATAAAGTTATCACGACATAGTGCATTTGATTCTAACGCTAATGCACTTACCTGTAAACTTTGAATCTTTTTCCGCATAATTTTATGAGTCACAAGTGCTGTAGCTAAGTCTGCCATTATAATTTTCCAATTCACGATGAAGTAAAAAAACTTTGAACTGAATGTTATTAGTTACCAACCGAACTATTTTGGTAATAAACTAACCAATAATCTACAATGTTTTCAAGTTTAGTTTAGAACACATGAGTTTATAACCATGTAAGAAATGATTGATTTAACATGTCAACTGGGATATCAATTTGAGCAAATATGCCTACCCGCTAAAGAAATATTTTTCTTCACCCACACAAAATGAGGTAAACTTTTACGTTTTTTACTAAAAAAACTACCTGATTTGAAAACTAATTTAACAAAAAGAAGTAATTTAATAGTTTAACTGGCAAATGAAGGACCGGAAATTAAAAATCTGACTCGAAGACCAAAAATGATGTAGGAAATGCGGCGAAATTCGTAAATGAATCGCAAATCACTTACCTAATGGTCGAGCTTAGGTGCTGGAATTTTGTTGATGGATTGTGGAATTCAGGTGCCTCTGCAACTGTCTTTACAGGTTGTGGAGGACGCTGATGCCTCGCACGAATCCATCCGTTTCTTTGCTAGATTCTGCAAAACTGCTATGAGCGAGATGTTGGTGCTACGACAGACCATTTCACACTGCTTGACAGTTACATTAGAGGGGGAGGGGGGAAAATGGATTTATGGATAGACCATAGACCAAGGATATTTGAGGTAAAGGTGTGATTATACGACACATAATACAAACCTCACCATTTACTACATATTTTGGTCTTATGATTGTTTACTATATTCAACATACCTAGACAAAATGCGCACAAATTCGGGATTATAGCTTCCCCTATTTACCAAACTCGTGATTTATTTAACACTGACATCTCCCAAATTGATGTTTTCATTAACTCAGCAAAAGTTTCACAACGCTGTCTCAAAATACTTTAACAAGACATAAAACCACGGACCAAATTCCTATATTATTCAGATTTTTTGTTGTAGAAACAAATTTATAAATATCCAAAGCTTAAATTGGTTTATTTCGTGTTTTTTTTTTACTAATAAATAATTTAGTAATCAATAGGGTAAAATATTTTTCTGTAATGTCTTCAACTAAGAGTTACAAGACGTTTGTATGGCAAAATGACCGGGCTATGTCCACTTATGAAGGAATGACTTTACTTCGACTTTTTCGGGAACGATAACTGACGATAATTTATCACTACAATGCGCTCTGATGTCTTTGGCGCAGAGGACCTCGACTGGATGCCCTCGCGCCGGTGGCTGGTCTCTCTGGAGCGAATGGGGCGAGTGCGAGGGCGCCTGCGGAGCGCCCGGAGTGAGGCGCCGCGAACACGCCTGCGACAACCCGCCGCCGTCGGACACGGGAGCGCCCTGCGAAGGACCCGCCACGAGGGAGAGGTTTTGCAGGATCAAAGGTCTTATCGCCTACTAAAACACACCATAATTTTATATACGAGTACTCTTCTCTATCTTGCGCGCGGTCTTAAATGAGTCTTTCCTCATCTACTTGATGCAAATTCAACTAAGTTTTTTTAAATATATTGCTTCTGTTTTTCAAGATTATTTTGCAACTTCACAGAAAAAATATAATAAAATATTTATGTAGCAAATATGCTACATTTATAATAATAAATAAATTAGACTTTTGACAATATTGTTACATTATGATTACTTTTGAATATTATTTCATAAAACGACGAAGCTAACCTGTAAATACGCAATGTCATGAGAGGTATAAGATAGAGAACTTATAATCCATTAAATTGATAAACCTTTGTATGATAATAGCTCAGTAAGCGCTGTTAATCCTTTGAAGATTGTAACATATCTCCAAATGGATCAGGTAGCCGTTGATTTAGGTCAGCTCAAAATCGTTTAATTTCAAACTCCCACGCGCCTTGAAAAAGCGTTCGCCGAAATCAATCATAACTCCATTGTATAACTCGCATATTGCGCACCAAGTAGCGATCAAAATTCACTTGTGAAAATACACAGGTATCTTCGCATCACTGCCGGCGGCATCAGGCACTTCATCAGGGCACGGAATGTGGTGGCTACATAACCAGTTGATTACAGTTTACAGTCGCTTATGTAACGATGTGTTTATATTTTGACGTTTAGTTGCATGTTGTATGGGCGGGAATCAAACGATCTAAATTATTGACATTTTTCCAAACGAAACAGGGGCGGGTAAAATATTACTTTTGTATTGACAGTTTTGACAATAACCTGGTTACATGTATGCCTATTTATTACTTTCAATTAATGGGTATGCAGCTTTACAGCTGATAAACCTACATATTTGATTGTTGTGCTCTTGTGAAACTCATCTAAACGGTTTTTGAACTGATAAACTTAATTGAAAGTAACAGCACTTGTAGGCAATTCATCGCACAAATCAACCACTCTGTTGGACAAAAGTTTTTTTTTTTGGGTAAGATTTGAGACGCTTTTGGAAAGTTTAAGTCGTAGATGGGTATTAGTGTTGAAGGTAAAAATATCTCTTAGCTCTATCTCTAAGATCGAGGTAGTCTAGTAGTTAAAGCGTTGGACTATTGATCCAAAACGCGGGTTCAAATCCGCATATGGTCATACCATTTTTAACGCTTTATTACCACCATCTCTCCTGACTAAGACTCTAGCACGGGCACATTTGGCCTAGTCGAGTAGGGCCCAAAAATAATTGTATATGACCTGGGTCATAGCAATTATCTTTTTGAATTTATATACTTTTTACTGACTTATGAAACTGTTTATAGGTTATTTTTGTTGATTCAGAGATTGTTATTTTATTTCCCTATTGATACAGAGATTGGTCGAAATCCAATAATTGAAGACGAATAGTATGAAGTGACAATTTTAGAAATCTATTTATTTATTTCAGGAAACAACAGCTTACATAGTAATGACAATAAACAAAAAACAATTAAAACACAAAGCCAATAATAGTTTCCTCCAAACTTAAAAAAATAGAAAGGAGGGGTTGGGGGTTGGGGACAATCACCAACCCCCAACAGTATCTATAAAAGAATATTATTTTAATAATTAGTAATCTGTTTTTATTTCTACATAGGCTGCAGATTTGAAGACTTCAAGAATTTGGTAAAAGGGCAACCTAAAAGGGAGGCCGCTCTGAGCAGCCTGTCGACGTTCGGGTCGACCTTTGGACAGGTCATAGTGGACTGCGTTGTTGAGAGCTGCACGATTTCCACCACGGGAAAAGGTGTTCCGGTATTACAACGAAAGTAGTATTTATCTTAAGTTCCAGGGTATGGAGAACTGGAAATATATAATGGTTTTTGTGCCAATCAGTCATAATATTCTTGTTTCCTTTCCTAAGTATATGTGTTTGTTCTTATTGAATGAGAAACACATACACACACACACACTCCTTACAACATTACGTATTTGTGTAGTATATATTTTTATTTTACATATTTGCGTAAAATTATAATGGCAGTTTTTGCATGTTTCTATTTTTATATGATTAGGATCATGTTTAAATGCTGTATTTACCAATTAAATAAATAAATAACATTGTAATAATTATCCGCCAATAATAAGATAGGTAATTAATCAATTAAACTAGCGTATCCTAAAACTGTCGTATATTTAAAAGAAAATAATTCCCTTTAATGACACAAAAAATAATTAATTAATAAATAGGTGTAGAATTAATAAATAAGTGTAAAATTGGCGTGTATCTATGTAGAGTAAAAAAAAACACTCTAAAAGAGAAAAGTTTGGTTGGATGGATGCCCCAACACTATAAAAGGATACATATTTTGTATCCTTATTGTGGTAGCAACTATTTACAGATAATGATTTTATTGTTATAATTTAAGAATGCGAATAAATACTTAATGTATAAGTACCTAAGTAAGATCTGATCTATAAAATGATCTAAATAAAAATAAATCGACATTTTAGGATGGAAATAATTCATAAACCATTTCAGGTTAAACTGTGGAACAATCTGATATGCGTGAAATACAATCTTGGTTGCAATGGTAAGCCTCAGATACCAAATCTCGACTCATTTCTAATAATATTATAGATAACTATAGTAGTTAAGGTGCTTAAATAATACACTACAAAAATAAATTTCTGTGGTTGGCAGTTATATTTAAAAATATCAAATATTTTGCTTTTTTTTATATTTTTGACGTAATTTCAAAACATTTTATCTGTTTAAAAAAAGGGTTGCTTTGATAAGCATTCTTAACAAAAGTCGTTGAACAGAATCTTATAGAATAACTTCGACTTTTCTATATCACAGGATTCTATTTAATAGCGAGATATTTATTTATATTGTGTCTATCACGACCTTTATCGTCTACAAGTTGATTAATCATATTATGGAGATATTATTACAAAACAAAACATATATGTAAAAAAATATTATACTAAAACTAAACATTTATTTTTTATAATAAGAATTTTAAGTTAAATTTGCTTGTTAATAGAGTCGAGGGTGGTGATAAAGCGTTTAAAAAAACTTTTTAAAACTCAACAGACAAAGCTGGAACAATGAAGACCCAAGTGGCTCCTGAGGTTTCCGCAGCGCCCTGTGAGTGGGGCGCCTGGTCCGCTTGCAGCGCCCCCTGCGGTCCGGGCCTCCGCTCCAGGCGCCTGCGCTGTCACTGTGCGGACAGTGACAGCTGTCAAGAGAGTCCCCCAATTCAGACGCGCGTCTGCCACGGGAGGAGATGTGCGAGGGATGTTAGTAAATATAGTTGTGCCTATTTCAAACTGAAACATGTATTACTTAACTTACTATATATAACCTAACCATACTGTATGTGTTAAAGAATTATTTTGTGACCGAATTATAAAAAAACATTCTTGCTTGTGTCCTTGGAGAGTTGGTTTGTAAATGTAATTGGAGGATTAAAAAAAATTAAATTAAATATTGATAATAAATATTAAATGTCAGTTGCTATTTAGCGTCTGGTATTCAATTATTTAATTGGATACCTTCCAGACACATCGTCTCGCATTGTATACGCTCATAAGGTCGCATGCGTCACTGTCACTAAATCGCAATTTACTCTAGTCTGGAAGTGTTACACATCAATAGTTTTTTCGTAGTTCATCCACCGAAAAGATAAAAATTACCCTTCTAATAAATCTGTCGTTCTTACTGTCACTCTGACATAGACCTGTCACTGCTAAACTTGTACTGTAGTGAGATGTAATTTGACATGAGAAAGAGTTACTATTATACCAGTTTATTTTATATAGTATTTAGGTCCTCGAACCTCTTTTGAGATACTAATACTATTTTTATTATATAAATATTTATTTTATTTATTTATTCTTTATTGAAAAATCCACAGTATTACATTTTATAATTACAAACAAAACTTATTACTAATATATAGAACCAATTAAGGATTTCGGTCATTTTACATGTTAAGATTAGCATAAAAATTTGAACAGTGTTCTTAAAATATATATAGATTATTAATATTATATACGTATACAGTATATATATTTTTTTTGAAGTGTTATGTGTAATTTGTGAGTGATTTTTGTGGTAGTTGTGAGAGTGTGACATTTGTATGTATATATTAAAATAAAGTAAAAAATTAAGTATGGTTTTTAATATGTATAAAAATAATTTATGATGAAGATGATATAAATATAGTATGTATGTATATTCTATATGTAATTGCAATTATAGTACTTATATGTTACAATTAACCATTAACAACACAACAATCTAACAATACTATTAGGTTTTATTAGTCTTTACTATTAATGATATTGGAAATCTTTTTTGAATGATAATAAGGATACGTTATGGGTAATGTTTTGTAGACTATTTAATATAAAAAACAACTACCCTCCTCCCCCTACCTTTAAAAGTATTTACTACTCTAAAATTATAACATTTTGAAAAAAAATCGGCAACGTTTGCAGAAAAATATATATTAGAGAGAAACTCAGATTTCCACGATTGCATGAGCCCGACTCGCTTTGGCCGTTTAGATAATCTGGGATTGGCAGAGACAGCGGGGCATAGACATATACAGTATTAATTTTCATTCTATACAAAAATTATTTACTTATATATTTTTGTTTATTGTGTGTGAAAATAAATCTTTACAAATAATGATACATTTTATTTTTTGCATGCTTACGAGTATTCATTTTATATTTTATCAATACATTTTGAAACTATATCTACATTCTATCACTTAAATATATTATTTTACATAATATAGTATTTTTAGTAGTGCCTATTGCACTATGTAAAAAGTATAAAAAAAATTTCTTTTCTATACTATTATTTTTCCCACAAATTACCTTTATTGTAAGGAAACATATTCCTACTATATATTTATTTTTTTTAATATTATGATAAATAAAAAAAATATATTGTGAAAACATCGTTTTTAATATTGAGCAAGCAATTGAAAACAGCTTTATGGACCCAGAAAATTACTTAATAAGTCATTAATAATTTTCAAGATTTTCATATATTAATCATTTAGGTTTAGGCATAGTATTTTTACTTAATTCTGTGGTAATATTGAAACAATAAGCAAGAAAAGAAGTGATATTTTAATAAAAGCTGCATTATTATCGATATTAAATCTAGATGAGCATCATTAATATGACTAATATAGTATTTTATAGACACGATTACAGGCTGTAATCGATTAGTCGTGTAGAACTGGGCTAGGCGTTTATCTTAGCTACTTCATTTCTTTTGATGTCAAAGATCCGCTGCTGATCAGCGATCACTCAACTGATCGACTAATGAAAACCTAATGGCATTTTAATGAGTTACGCCATTAGGCGCACAGTAGGAAGCTTCGTCTCTTAAATTGTGTAACAATATTCCCGCTCAGATGACCTGAGTGCACTTAGGTCCACGCGAGTGACTCTTGAACGTTGAAAACATTATTTTATTCATAGAGAAGTTCTTCCAGTCATCACAAGACACTTTACAAACAAATATAAAATAATTTAGCTCAATTCGCTATTATTTTTTTTTTATAAAAACGCATTATGTTTTCTGTTTGTTATGCCCTAATAATTAAAAAAAAAACATTATTATCAACGAACTTCCATTTATGTTTTTAGTTAATTTTTTTACCATGTGAAAATCTTTACTTTATTTCATATAAAAAATCTAAACCGCTTCAAAAAGGTCTAAGAGATCCTTAAAACTTTCAAATGATATGTTACAGAATATTGTACGATAAAAAAATATATATTAATTATTACTAGTGGTCGCCCAGTAGTCGAAATTCGACCGGGACTCATTGTTTTTTAAGTTTTAGCTTTATTATGGTTCTTATACCTCTATAACCTTACACCTTACACCTTACACCTTACAAGTACGTCATTAGTGTGTGTTGTTTGCCTTAATTCCCTACAAAAACTATGAACTTTAAAATTTAATGTTAGTAACATTTGAAAAAAAAACAGAAAGTTTATATTTATACTTATTTTTGATACAATTAATTGTTAGTTTAATTTTTTCATTTAAAAATGAGACTTGTTATTCATAGAAGTATAAGATGATATAAATTATTATTGCTTGACATTGACATTGGCAGATTATTGTAAAAATAATATTTGAAATTACACAAAACTCACAGTTCAAAACTCATTATGCTGTCAGCTGTATGAACGTTTCATTTATTAAATTTAATTTATTTGTAACAAATACATTTTAACTTTATGTACTTTTTCTTCATATAAACTTTAATTATGCCAAATAGCATATCTCACACTCCTCTGTGCCCGCAATTTTCTTAAAAAGGGATACAAAATTTTCCCATCACGTATTAATATATAGATTTATATCCTAATCTATTACTATATTTTGTGGCTATAATTTTTTTTAAACATTGAAGGCAACTTTTTCTTCGACGGCAGGTGGTGGTACTTCTCCAGGCGTCACTGCCGCATTACATTGTTTCTCTTTCTTCCATAGTTGTCTCTGTCGTGGCTTGCCCGTACGCGTCGATCGTCCATTCGCCCATGACATCAATACGACACTAGCTATGTACCTCTACCTTTGTAAGCTCAAACCATTTATAGGTGTAGAGGTTAGCGCAACATTTTAAATAGGTTATTGATCTTATGTTAGAACAATATAATATTACTGTCTGTGGCATTATTATTAAAGCCGGGGTCCCGAAATTGTGTCCTCAAAGTCGGAACAAATCTGGCACATAGCATCTTCAATGGCGGAATTATTGATACTTGGCTTTACTGTTTCGGCTTACTTGTACGAACAGAAATCATTAGGGTTTAACTGCATCATCTGTCTGCAAAATCTAGGGTAAATAAAAACATATTTTTCTTTGTAATATTCAACTTTAAAAATATATGGTTTTTCGTGCCGTGTATAACAATTTATTCTACTAGATGTATGTAAATTGCACACATATATAGACACATCAGACCGTTTAATGCGGTTCAATTCTAATGTGAAGTGATTTTTATAAACTGTTGTGTTTACTGTAACTATGGCCAAGATGTTAACTGTTGTGTGTTAACAAATACCTGCCTATTTCAAGTTTTCAGGTTATGACAATATCATTTGTGAACCTAGTTCACAAATTACGTTACCCAGTACCCAATACGTGCAAAACTTTTCACTGAAAAGGCGCAGCAAATGAAAATGTTGTCGATGGCGGAATTATCGTCAGCCGTGATTAGTCATTGTGCTGTGCTGTGCGTGTGGCCATCTGCTGGTCGCTGGTTGCTAACCGTTGGCAAGTCGATTCTTGCATAACAGCGCCAACACGCGAAAAACACATCAAACAAAAGCCTCTTCCAAATTCACATTAAATAAGTTTTTTTTATTTATAGACGTTTTTAAACGCTTACAAAATTGATTGCATAATTCTATAACTGTGAAGCAATGTTCGATTTGATATATTTTTAGCTCGCGGACAGCAAAAAGCGTTTAGGTAATTATTTTTTATGTACAGCTTGTATAAAAATTTTTTTTTTTTTTTATTAACACTAAGTTTCCCCTGTAACGTATTACAATATGTCTTGAAGCTAAATTTGCCCGAGGAGTCCCGATACCTTCTCAACAAAACCCGACACTGGCATTCAAAGCCCCACTCCTTTAACCTCGCTACCCGTTTTAGCAAAAATACTTTTACAAAACTCATCATCGAAATTTTCAACACGCAGCAGCATTCAGTACTCTTGAAGTACTATTTATTACTACTATTTTTCAAATCTGCGAATTCTACGTATTTGTGTGTTCTGTGCCATAAAAAATATACCCGTAAAATAAGTTATTTTCGAGTTGAGGAATTTAACAGCCATCAAAGACGTTAGTGCAAGTCGCCCATAGAAGCTGTAAACATTGAGTTAAAACTAACGCCAACAAACATTTGACTGGGTTAAATGGCCAGAACAGCTGATAATTTTTAGTGGGATAATAAGTTTCAATGCTATCTTTATTTTATGTAAACAATGTCTAAATAATATAAATAATCAAATAATATCTACTACTTAAATCAGATTAGTCACTGCTGTGGGTAGTTATAAAGATTAACATATTTGTATCTATCCGAAATACCGTTTATTGTACAATTAGGTATAACATTTTTCTTGAAATTTAATAATTGATAGTTACCCTAAAAATTAAAAATATAATAATTTGTAGCTGCAGTTACCAAAACAAAAATTTCTTACAAACTATCACGGACTGAGTGTGTTGTTTTATGTTATAAGTTATATATTCTCCAGATAGGCCGAAAAGCCTAAAACGAGTAACACCCTTAGGAGAGTGAAAATGCGACAAAGCACTGACAGCGGGCGACTTCAGGCGAGAAACGCACGTCTGACAGTTCACGTCCACATATCTTAGTTTTTTTTTGCCGCTAAGCAATAAATATATATAATTTGTGCGTTTTTTGTTAATTGACAATTATGTTAGCGCCAAAAGAGAGAATAAGGCATTAATAAAAGTGACAAAAACTCATATATCAGATTGTCAAAGCAAAATAAATGACGATAAAACCGAAACAAGCTTGATACGTAGCCAATTTTTAATGAGTATCACTTCAATTTGGAATCGATTATAAAGCGCTGATAATAATAGTTTGGACCTGAAAGACAGGTAATATAATGCTTGATCGCGCAAATCCGATTACAAAAATTTACAACCAATAAATCTTTATCTAATTGCGGTTGATTGCCAAAAATGGCTGATATGATCAGTCCCAGCGAAATAGGCAAATTTTGTTCAATTTATGTTGCCGTTTTTAGGTTTCGAAAGAAAAATCAATCTTTATAGGTTAGTTTAGTTCTGAAGCGTCCATTACAAGTCAATGACGACTATATTGGGCACCTAACGGAACACGAGATAAAGTGTATATGTTTCTCTAAATGGTAGGATCATGGTTTAAAGTAATAAAGGTTTAGTAATAATTGTGATCAATTGCTGTCATCAAAATATGTATTCAAAACATTCGATTCCAATTTTGTGGCAATCCTGAAAATCTAATATACATAAAAACTCACTTTAAAATTAGATTAATAAATGTCCCTCGACGTGGTTGTCCTACAGAGTTTGGTGCAGTGAATAGAGCGCACCTCATTGCTGGTCCTCCCCTTCTGAGGGTATTTTGATACTACTCCATAGCACGCTACTTTACTTACTTGTAAAAGTGACAATCTAAGAGTTAAGTACAAACAACTAAAACTTTCTAGTTAAAATTATGCAACTTATTCAACTATATTTATATCTATTTGATTTTACTATATGTCTGGCTTACTACACTGTCTAATATAATTGATTTTATCAGACTATGGCTAAATCTAATTCTGTCAAAAACACGTTTACCAAAAATAGATAGTTAATTTAACAATTCGTTTTTCTGATGCAACCTTTTTTTTAGCTATTTCTACTAGAATATGGTTAATGTATCTAGATAGCATTTTTACTAAAATATAGTTACAGGTTTTTTTCTCAGCCTATGAGCTTGTGCTTTTAAACTCACAAACGAGTCAACCCGTTGGTTTTTTTAAATCATGTTTATTTTCATACAAACTTTCTAATTTTCTAAAATATTCAGATATAACCTTAACATTACACAGAGAACGAACTCAGAGCATGCTTAGATGGATTACATACTTGTATAATATGTATGGGTAGAAATTACAAAGGAGCGTATTAGGTTAGTAGTGCGTAATTTCGAGAGCTTTTAATTTGAGCGATAATCCAAAAGAGGCTATGTAGGCAGGTAATAAATATCACAAACAAATCTTTGGTGTAGCAGCAAAGATGGCGGTTCCCCGGTTTATAAAAAAAATGGTTGCAAGATAAAAAATGGATTATTTAAATAGGTATTATACGATCTTTTTTTGTTCTAACGAATGAGCCCTTCATTCCTAAAATGCCGGCACGGGAGATTAGTGACTGATTTGCTAGATATGTTTTTCGGTCGTTTTTTCGTTTACTCAAATGATCGGCATCGTCGCGCGCGTGGGTCGACCGCCATCACGGCCTTAGAACAAACATTTCAGAAAAAAACGAGCCATTTCAAAAAAACAAACTGCACCCACCCACATGCTACATGTTATGATTCCTTCGCTTAATGTTCGTAAAAACCATCGACACAAACATCCGATAGTAGAAAATATAAAGTACATAAATTCTTCTTCTTTATGTTTCGTAGCCAAAATCTCTATCCTCTCATCTTTCGATCCCCTCCACCCGAATGGTTATTTGAAGAAGATGCTATTTAGGACAATGCAGTATGTTCAAGAGTGTTTTTTAATCCCATTTACTACTTTTGGTAAATTTCAGTCCCAAGAACTAAATTCGATCCATATTTGTTGTGTGTAACAAATCGTTCGTTGGTCACCCTTTTTATCCATGAAATCTGCAGCATTCGTCTACTCCTAAGGTCATGCGAAACAATACCTATAACCTATGAGATACGAAGAAAAGAGCTATGGATGAATTGATTTAATATACTAGTAATGTTTATCCATATTTGATTCTCATTCTCAGTTATCCTTTATTTCAATTCTAATAGTTTTCGATAACATTTCCTTATTATTTACACTTAATTTTCTTTACATTGTAAACCACTAAATATTCCGCATGTAGGTAGGTACTATATAAAATTCATTTCGAATTTTGCATGTCTCCTATAGCTTGATAATATCCTTCTTTCAGTGTGTGATGTGGTTCAAGAAGATAAACATACTTTGGTAAGTTAAAATAAAATTATTTACTTAGTTTATCAAAAATCGACATTTCCAATATGTTAAATATTAAATTATTTTTACCAATATAATTAAGTAAAGGCCGAAGAAATTACCCGCGGTATGAGGGGACACTCCTACTTTCCTTCTAGCCGCTACCCCAGAAAGAAATGCTGGCTACGCTAATTACATTGAATGGCGATTACGCGATAATTTGTAGAGTTAAAATTTTGAAGATATTGAAAAAATAGGTCTAAGAAACATCAATATCAAAAGTTACTAATTTATAATATTTGAAAATATTATATTTTTGAAGTTTCCCAATATCATGCTCTACTGTTAATTTGATTTAATAAATAAACAAAGATGGCGTCGCGCGCCCCATAGAGCAGTTAGTTGTCTTGCGAGACTGCGCAGTCGCATTCCCGTCATTCTGTCGGCACTATTTTTAGATGTCAAATTTAATTCTTTAAATAGAACTATTGAGTTTATATCTAAACTAAACTAGGTATTTACTAAAATATATTCTTATTTGGTCTAAAATAAAGATTCCAACACCAATAATGTCCGATTTTACCCGGTACCGACATTTCATTATAGTAAACTGTTTAAATTCACAAATGGGCCCGCAAAATGTGTGGGCAACACAAATCCAAGCATATTTTTTATACTGAATCTATTTGTTTCAACGAGATATGTTTTATGGAAGAGTGTGTTAACACAGACTCCTGCACTCTCAATATACGATCAAATGAAACGACGCTGGGTTAAGCTATTTGAAGAGGAGAATATTTTTACTTATGCATATTTTAGCGCGTATTTGCTAATTCGTATGCACAACTGACTAAACTGACTGCGCATTAATTTTAGTATAATTAGGGGTCATTTTTAATTTAAGAAGCGTACGTGAGTAACTCAAAGGTTCAAGTCAAGGTTCAGTATTTTATAAAATTAACATTACACAGGTTACCCACACTCGATGCTCTCCAATTTCATGTTTACACATGCATGTTTATTCAATTGATTGTCATAAACTTAACTTTATATAAAAGTTACATTATTAGTTATACATTAATAATAAGTTATTTAATATATTCGATTCGTTTTTTTAATTTTTCAGGATATGGAAAACATATTGCCAGAGGGGGGAAAAGATGATAATACACTTAGATGTCATTTAAGTAATATAAAATAGTAATAAAAATAAAATAGATAATGTCATATATAAATTTTTTTGCGTTTAAATCAAATATAATACATAAATTTATATTCCATAACAAATAAAAATATATATAAATAAATAAATACGGTCTAAGGTCTCTAATATGGGCCGATATCAAGAAAAAATGTTAAATCTGTCCATATGTACATATATTAAACTTTCACGGTTATTTATTGTAAAACATATACTTTTTTTATTTTTACATATCTTCAGTATTAAAAAGTTTGTACAGACAGTATGTAAAAATCTGAAAAATGATATGGACAAAGTTTTGAATTTTAAAATGCTGTACCCACTAATATTAGGGATATAAAAATCTGTCATGATTTGCAATTTTGAATGCTAAATATCTAAATCATAAAATTTACCCGAAAACCTATACATAGTGAATTTTTAAGATACCTTATAGTGCGCCCACTGACTACTACACATAAAATTAGAAGTATGTTGAGTGGTACTTAGGTTTTATAAATTAGTATTTAAAACACTCCCCGACTCTCTTAGCTTTATTGAGTGCATTTCTGATTAATATAACGGAAGAATATTTGTAAATAGGCTGTATTCTTACTCTCTTTTTTACTAGGCAATAACATTGATTATATAGTGTTTATAACCTATATAATGAAAAGAAACAAAGTAGGTTATATATGAAATTATCAAAGATGCGTATTAAGATGCGTACGCGTATTAGATATTACGCATTAATATGTTGTTTATGATTTTTTAACTTAAAGTTAAATAATCTCGTCGAAAACATCTCAGAAACAGCGATATGCTTTGAAGGGAAGTTTATGAGACTGACGCTTTTTGTTAGATGCTCTATCGGAATTCCTCCTACTGCTTAATCATTAAAAAATAATAATATAATGATCACACTACCAACGCAACGCTGTGACAAGCAATATAGTAGGTTTACCACCGGCGTTATATCTGTTTCAGGCGCCTCTGCGTGGTCGCAGTGGTCGCAGTGGTCGGAGTGAGAAGGAGGTACAGAGCCTGTCTCTCGTCCCGATCGAACCTGGTTGACAAATGCTCCGGAGGAGAGGCCGCAACCAATCATTGCTATGAGCAACCATGCGAAGGCAGCCCTCACAAGGTTATTCATAAGAATTTAATTGCTGGTAAAACAAATATAAAACAATGTTTTTTTTATTTATTATAACAACATGTTGAAGCTATTTTCGGCGATATATCATATATTAGCAGATGGTGGTGTCAACTGTTATGTTAGTCACTAAATTTTTTGAGTAAAAGACGTTAATATAATTAAATACACTACGTAGAGCATTTCAATCGCGAATACTTTAAGAAAGAAAAGAAATAAATCCTTTTTTTTTTTACACCTAGATCTTTTCGGACGAAAGAGCAGTATTTAAAATCCTTCATTATTTTCAAATATTTAGACCATAGACTAGATAAAGCCACCGGCCGGCAAAGCTTTATATACGCAAATCAGTGATTGATTTGTTCACTGAGGAAATACATGGGAATTTGGGTTCCTCGATGACATTATATTTTACGGTTAGTATATCTTGAATCGATTGATGAGTTATGAAGACCATTGGACATTTATGAAAGAATGCTGTGTGTACATAAAGACAATAGCGGCGTTGTTATAAAAAATAAAACAAATTTTAATGTTGTGTCAATTGTTAATGAATTGTCTATACCTACCTTTATAATTATTGTTTAAATATGTAATTTTGTCTTCCGCGGGGCCTCCATCTAGCGGCAATTGTACGAAGTAGATTACCGTGAAATGTTTTTTCCGATGCTTTCGGAACTTATTATTTATTCTGTGCTTTCGGCCACATTTTATCTTTATCACAATTCCTTTGTCTGACAGCCGCGAACAGATGTCGCTAATAAAAATCTAATAAATAATCTGATTATTAAACATTTTCTTCAAAATGGGTTAAAAGGTAATTAACGTAACATAGGTTGACGTTTGAACTGTCTTCATTTTACCCTTGGCTTTGAAACAGAGTTTAAAACATTTTAGTGTTTGTTTTTCTGTGGATAGAACCATCAACCTGTTTTCTTCCTTTAATATAACGCGAAGGTGATTTCTCATTACCAACAATCGTTTTGTTTCTTTTCAGATTACAACCTTCACCGGCGAGAGTCTCGCCCAGTATCATGAGACAAGCAAAATCGGTCGACTCTTTCACTTTTATTTTAGATTTATGCCAATAAAGCCGACAGGTATCACATATACAACATTTCTGTTTTCTGGAATCCCTACTGTTACTTGAAATCATATTAATTGGTCTATCAAACAAGGAAAGCATCGAAAGGCCCTGAATCCATTTTGACAAATTATTGAAGCTGTTCCGTCGATTACAGACATAAACATAGAAACAAATACAAATAAAAACTATATAAGCTGACCTTTACAAAATGAGTAGCTGTCAACTTCTGATTGATGTCAATACTTTCCTAACCTAAATAAAAATAAAAAGTAAATAAAAAGTTATATAAATATATGAAGAGAGTAATTTCCCCTCCGTCCCCCCTTTTTAGGATCAATAGTATATATCTATTTATAATTACTGCCTTTTCTGGCTTTGGGATTAAAGCTCTGTAAGCCCACAGACATGCCATTTTAGTAAATTCATAAGCAGTTTAGTTCAATACCACCATAAGTGACGTATATTTTTCATCAGATAACATTACAAGGAAAATATATCTTATCCTGCCCGAGCCTGAAGGACTCATCTGGCAGAAACTCAGTTTGGAATTATGTTTTATTCTTAAAGCGGCTTAATCCTTAAATCCTTAAAAATACTATCTGCACAATACATAACAAAAACTTAATAAACGAAACGCAAGTGAAATTATATAAAATTTAATTTTTAATTACCCGCTCCATCACTCGGCGCTACAAACTTTTTAAGCTCTAATTTGGTTTTTTTTTATTAGCCTTGGCACTCTTGATAGCTTTGCATTGAAAAGTTTTGGTATCAAAATAGAAAGAAGACCCAAGTTTCTTATATTAAATTCATATCCCTAACAGCGAATTGCATACAATTCAATTCTCCCATTGGAGATGAGGATATTTAATTGGATTTAGGAGGATTTTCTTCGCCAAATATCCTAAATGGCAATGATTTTCACCAATTTATTAAAAACCAAAATTTCGGTGCTAGAACTTCAAACAATACAGATGTGGTTTTGGTTTGGTCAACTACAGTCCTTAAGAACTCCCACTTTCAAAAACGGGTTAATTCATTTTTCATTTTTCTGTAATCTGGTTTTTGTGACCGCCTCGATATGAGTTTTTCAACCAAAGAAGTGAATGTTTTTTCTCAGGGCAGCTGTTTATCCGAAAGGGCGCTGGCTGCGTAGCGCACAACGAAGTAGGCGGCAGCGGGAGCTGCGACTTCGTTCGCCTGTCTACGAGGGCAGGCCACTGCTCGAGGCCAATATGGCGCGATGCCCGCTGACACCCATGCTCAGCAGACGGAGGCTCCAGGTTGGCGAGTGGCACAGCGTTATGGGGACGCTGTCCAAGCACCGCGCCTCGATTAACGATGACAACAGCATGTTGAGGTTAGACACAACAAATTCAAATTCATACGACCAGTTTACATGTCTTACTGCAGTATAGACATTATACTTAGTCGCATTACTTAATTTGTTTTTTAATTACACACCTTAACCTATTGTTATAATATTACATTTCATATTAGAATGAACCGAAGAATATAAGTATATTTTTAGCTCTTTTTTTACATCCGTATTTTTTAATTCCTAAAGGTTCTTTATTATATAATTGTGCCGAACAACTTAAATTTGCCTTTCTCCATATAAATTTATAAATTTCGTTATTATAAATATTTCTAAATATTCCTTGTGGAATTTATGTGAAAAAGACACTAAATAATGTAAAAAGCAAATCTTATCTTCACATCTATTTACAAATATTGCGTTTTTTCGCACCGTTTTACAAAAATAGCCACCAGGTGAAAGCAATAAGAACCAATTTGCCTTAACTAGTAAGTATTAAATACAGTATTGGTCAGAATCAACCCCTGTTTTGATGTGATTGGTTCAATTTCAAATCAGCCTAGATCAATGATATATTTCTAAATTCAGTAGCGGTCACTTGTAGTCTAGGTCTAAAGAAGGTCATCTAGGGCTAAAGAAGGAACCTTCAAGCGGATAATTTCGCTTCTTCCTTTACCCTTGACTGATGGTAAGACGGTCCAGGATTTTACGAAGGCACCGGACGACGCTTTCCTGTCGGTGGAGATCGAACCTTTACTTCTAAAGAAAGCGACAAACGACTGCCCCGGGGATAACGTCCAAAGGAACCGTTGACCGAGGAGTTTCACCGTAACATCGCAGCGTCCAGGTTGTCTTAATCCACACCTCTACGCCTTAAAGGCTTTCATCAATTACTCAGTTCAATCACCTAGTTCAAAGTCACTGTAAATATTTTTCCTGATCTATAAATTAACGTACGCATCGGTCGTTTAATTATTGCAGCCCAGTGGGAAAATATAAAACTTGCCTATTTGTTACCTAACGTCAATCTGACTCTTACAGAGCAAATTTTTGCAATCTGATGCTTTCTTTGCTTTGTTCCATGCTGTAGAACTTTGCTTTGTTCCATGCCGTAGACCTTAATAATAAATTACTTTTATGCTACACGTCAAACCCTTTCGTGGCTTTGATCATAGAGTAAATGAATTGAATCCTAGCGATTCGAAGAGTTAATTTAGGATGTATTTTGCAAAGTATGCTATATATTTAAACAGGTTTGAACTAAAATAAATCTAAAACCAAACAAGACTAAGATATAATACAAATTTTAGATTTATTTTAAGTCGGTTATTTTTTCATAATTGCGAAATCTATCAATTAAGTAGTCTGCGATAACAGTTTTAATCGTCAAGGTTTAATGTCCTCGCAGATCGCGATTCTCGTGTCCTGCGGTCGGTCCCAACTTCGAAATGGACACAATCGTTGGCAATGGATTGGCGTTGGTTGGCTGGCCATATTCAAGAGTACATCGTCAACTTCAAGCCAGTTCATTTTCGTAAACTCGATGTGAGAGCGTTTCCTTTTATCTGTTCGAGTTGTGTTGGTTGGCCAGTATTTTTCTGATTCATCTTGTAAAGTGCTTGGAATATGTACTTTGAGGAGCGCTGCAATAAGCACATTACGGCTTTGCAACATCCAAATCAAATCAAATTCAATGTCGCTTTCGCGACCTTTATTTCAGTATTTTTAAGTATGCAGGTTACATGTTCTGGAAGAGCCTGGCGAATCGTCTACCAGAAACTCACTCGTATTGACATATCAAGCAACATTAAACATAATAGTTATTATTATTATTATTATTATTTATTATTACAAAATTATTTATTTATTTTTACCTATTGATAAAAAAAAAAACATAACCTTAACAATCAGAATGAATTGACAAATATAAGTATAACTTAAGATCTTTTTTAACATCACTAATTTTTTTTAATTTCTTAATTTCTAGAGGTATCTTATTCCATAATCGTGCCAGCACAACTTTAGTTTGCCTTTCTCCATACATATTTTTGAATTTTGGTATCCTAAGTATTTTGGTATCCGACCGTATGATCTTAAACGTTTAGAAACTACCGACCATTTCGTACCTACCTCTACCACACTGGAAGAAAAATGATAATGGCGGCAAAAATAATGGTATTGGCAACGATAAAATGACAGTAATAATTTTTGTTGGAGTCACACATCAATTATTGTTGAACTTACTTAACATATTTCTCAATATAAGTACCATAATTTTTGGTTACCTATACCATACTATCTAGCAATCGCTACCATTAACAACAGCTGTCAATTTCACGATCAGCTGTTCAGTCACACCGCCATTTTGATTTGAATCACAGCAAAATAAAATGGTAACAGGTAAAAACAACAAAATATTATGGTTGCGACTACCCAATTTTCAGGTAACGTCGTTTTATTTCGCTTACACATACTTATGTGTAAGCGAAATAAATAGTTGCGAATCGCATAGTTGTGCGTAGAATGTCATAGAATGATTTTTCTTATATAATTTTTGTTTAGATTTATCGTATTTCTTGCGATGTTAGCAAGCCTAAAAAATACTTTAGCAAAAACTTTTGCTATGATTACAAAACAATATGGCGTCGCGAAGCAAGAAATTTTTAAACAACCAAACGTTTTAGTAAAATATTTAAATCAGTGCATTTTCACATAGTTCCCTATGTTTTCTACTACGTAATATTTTATACAATTTAATCAATATTTTTCAGTTAATTTTTATAAATTTAATTTAATCCATATTAAAATTATTATTTAGTCCTGATTAAAGTATTTAAAAAAATAAGATACTAGTAACTAATACGTTTATGGTCATCATTACAATCTTTTTATATAATTATTTTTTTTTACATATTTATTAAATGTAAATTCTTAAAATATTTTGATTTTTGTAATATTTCATAATTTTTTACTATATTTGAAATAAATGCTTTTATCTACAGTCTGAAGAAGATCGTCTTCTTGGCGAAATGTATCCCAGTCACGTCAATAATATCCTCTTTCTTAAGGGAGATAAGGAGGAAGGATACCGCGTAAGACAATACATAATAATATAATATAATTAGTTATTTTTTATAATATTATATAAAACACTAATATAATATAATTTATCACGCTAGAGTCGTCCTCCCGCAACAGAAGTTTCAATTAATGTAGTAACCGATTATCCTAAACATTAAAAATACCTACTTTTGTAAATATCCAGGAAAGTTAGAGATATATTATTTTAGGTAGATAAGTAATTAACTTTGTTTAAAATGCACAGAAAATATAATTACAATAATTCTTATCGAATTGCCATGCTATTTGTTGGTAAGAAACAGCTCTCCAATATGGCATAAACATAATTAATGTGTATATTTTAGTTATTTTTTAACTACAAATATCTTAGTTTCGTTTGTTTTAAACAATGTTTTATTTAGATCATGTTCATTAATTATATTATTATCAAGTACTATTATATAAATATCTGTGTTTAGATTTATGTAGTATCAACTTATTCTATCATCTTTGTATGTAAATGTAAACCACTACGTGAAAATTAAGATTTTTTTAAAATTAAATAAATAATATCATTCTCACACCTTATTATTTTTAGTCTGTATCCCAAAACCATTCCAGATAAAACAAATCCCTTTCGGTACACCGAAAGTAGATTTCAAAGTAGGGGGGGGGGGGGGGGGGGATAGGCAAACTCTAATTGTACGAACTTGTATCAAGCTTGATGTTTGTCAAGTTATTTTTATAAAATTTTTCTAAAACCATAATAAACTAACCTACCAAAATTATATGTGTTTTTTTTACAACAGCACCTGAATGAGGATGCCTTTCTGACTGGGCTTTGTCCACAGCATGACGACCAATGGGAGCTGGAGTTCAGCTTCCAACCGGTCGAAGCGAGTGGCCTCGTCTTCCTAATGTATGACAAGAAAGAAAATCACGGTATCGCTATTGAATTAGAGGACTCTAAGTATATATTTCGGATTAATTATTTATTGAACTTTTATGAGAATTACAGCGAGTTAGTATCTTCGCACGTGTACGCACTTTGTAAACCCCCCCCCCCCCCCCCCCATCCGGATACGATAAAATAAATAAAAACCTTCCTTAAATCTGTATAAAAGCGTTTAAAAATATTTGCAGATTATCGTTAAGAGCTGTGAAGGAAGACCAAGTTTTCAAACCGACGATTGCTGCCGAAACCGACGAAGGAAAATGGTTTCATGTTAAGCTATTTAAGGTTTTCCGATATATTTTATATGTTTATAACGATTATTTTTCTTGGGTCTTAAAAACCTGATGACAGGAAAAAATAGATCACGCTACTTCATTCTTCATTCGTATGGCTTGTGTTGCCGGGAAGGTGCCATTTAGGCGCAGTTCCCACTGCCTTAATGTTGTTTTCATGATGCGAGTCCGTTCATTACAGGCAAACAATAAATATCTCGCAAGTCTGTAACAGAATGAGTGTTTTTTTTTTGTGTATGTTTGTTACTTACCAGTCGACAGTGTTGAGAAAAGCGTTGTTGAATATTCTCAACGGCGAAAAAATACCTGGTCGGATTCGACCCACTGGGGATTCGAACCCGGGACCTCTGGATTTAGAAGCAGGCGCTTATATCACTGCGCCACCAGGCCGCTGGTACTCCATGACATACGTATAATTCGATTTCCACTTTAAACTTATTTTAATGAAACATGTCTAATTCAATCATTTTACAAGTTAAAAATGTCTAAAGAAAGTTTACTTTTCCCTAAATACACATTTGTATAGAAAACAACATCCGACCAATATTTTGACAGGATGACTCGCTTAATATCAAAAATTGACATTTCAGATAAGACACGATCCGAACATTTATTACTCGACAAATGGGAGACCCAAATTGGTCATAAGTGAATCGGACGTTCCCGAAAATAAACTCGAAGGGGAAGAAAAACCTTATATACCGAATGATGAAGAATCTAATGATGATGACGTCACAATTCCAAATAATATCCTCGTAGAAGTCGCTGACGCAGAGGTCCCCGACCAGAAGAGACCCTGCGTGGACAACAATAAACGTAAGACTTCGTTTCATTTTCATCTCTCGCCGTGATAGTGATAGTGATAGTTTTTTATCTTCTACTCATATACTTTTTCGCTTTTATTATAAACACTCAACTGAATATATTATAAGCCAACAAAATACTTTAGAGCGAGTTTTAAAATTTAATTGTCTTGTATATAATATGTTTAAATAAAAAAAAGATTTCTAATCAACTAATGGTTTCTTTTTAAAACTATAAATTAAAAAAAATACTACAATGCAACTCTTTAAATAAAACCAAAACACGATATACTGGTCATATGTTGTGAGCTCTTCCCGACTCGTAAAACCTTTTATGGTCAGAACCGAAAGCCAAACCCAGGAAAAAAATATTTTAGAACAAATTTTATGAGTACTCTTTTGTCCGCCTTAACCGTTTATAATTATTTATTTATGAAAGACTGTTTATATGTGTCGCGGATCGAAAAGAAAATTGCATTGCTGTTTTTATTGTCACCGACAGTAACTTACAGTAATTAACAGTAAATATCGCTTACGGATAAATAACACGTTATTCGATCATTTCATACGCTTATATAGTACTGCTGCTATTAATAATAATATGCTAATACGGTTTATTGATTTTTAGTCATTTATTATGCAGTGGTATAAGCCACAAGAGAATTATTTTACATCCAACCTATTATATGGAAATACTCTCGAAATATTCCACTGAATTACAAATTTATTTAAAACATAATAATAAAAAACCTAAATTAATCTGGTTGTCATTAAAAATAGAAAACTTGGAAAGCCTCAAAGCCCGTCAGAACAATGATGCCGAGCAGTCATTTTGCCTGAATGATTTCCACGTGGGAGGGGCATGCGATGACTTAAAGGTGAAAATAGAAATTTAATTATTCAATTTTTAATAGTTTTTTTTATGTACTAAAGAAAAATTTGTTTTTTTTGTTTGTTTAAATATTCATTTCATGCCTCCGTAATAACATTTCCTTCATGACTGGCTTTCGACTCGAAACAATGGCATTGCTGACTTGAAGACAACAAAATAAAACGATTTGATGATTTATATAACGTAATGATTATGATTCAGATCACTAGGACTTTTTTCTGAAACAGAAAATGAAAATAAATATATTATGAGCTGGATCAACCCGAAACTGTAAATATTTTTATAAAAAAATCTTCCTTTTAAAATTCAATAGTATTAGAGACATTTTTTAAAGATTATGAATTAATTAAAACCTGTCCAACCCTGGGTTTTAAACCTAAACCTGCCTTGAATGATGCTCTATAAAATAGTGAAAGCCCCTTGAATTCCATCAATTGGTGGTTCTCGAGATTAGCGCGATTGAAAGATGAAACTGTGACATTTATAATTTTCCAGAATTTTTTAGGAGTACATTCGAAAAACCTAAAAGGCACCGTCGGGTTTATTGGGGTCGATAGCGAGCTGCAAGATTTAAATGCTCTTCCTGTGCAAACTCTGTGTAAAGGTAAGATTTTTTTGTTGATTTACACTTATTGAATGGAATATATTATTTAAAATGGTTTTTAAAATATACGGTCTCTTAGTATATATACTCTCCAAGTCCTTTATCTGGCGCGATTATTTAAAATGTTAGCCAAAAAACGAATTTCTCGTGTAATATTATTGTTTAAAAGTGAACCTAACCTAACCTAATCCAGACCTGAAGTGCTGCAAGGAAGACCATTGTAGTGGAAAAGATCAAATTTGGAGTTTCAGCATTATCATAGGTTTTTAATAATTTATATTTAAGGGTCGCCGTAGTCTAGTTACTAGGACGCTTAAACATATTCTTGACTAAAATATTTAGGAGCGATTTTTCGTTTTGGTACTTTTTTTTAAACGTTTTAAATATCCGTTTGAAAAGTTTGTTCTGGTATACAAATCCACAAGAAATTGTTTATACTAATAATAATCGTATGCAAATAAAATTCATTTGTGAACAACGAATTATTATTACATTTTTTTCTTTCGTTCGTTCTGCAGTTAGGTAAAAAATATTTTAATATTTATCTCATGAAATCGAGGCTATATCATTGCAGGTAAACTCAAGTCACGCTACCAGATTGTTTTATTACTAGTACCGTTTTGATGAGAGATTGTATTGGTAACCCGTGAGTTTTTTATTTGTAATGATTACACCATCAGTTACAGATTCCCATAGTACGCTGTCGAGCAGGACAGCCAGCCTGTCAGGGCTGTACAGAGAGATGGAACTGGAGAATTCGCTGGTGAACGTGACCTGCCTCTATCAGCGAAGACCAGAAAAGCGGCAGCCTTCGGTCGTGTGGCTGATGCTGGACGAAACTTTGCCCACTGCAGATGAGAGGCAAGTTGGCTCAGACTGTATGCCAAAGACTAGGTCATAAATTAATCAATAAAACAACCACTTTCTTTGCACAGCTAGCGTGGTTTTTTTTTTATTATTATTTTTAAATAGTACATAAAAAAACCTTTAATATAAATAATAATAGAGGTAACTAAACAATAAATACATTTAAACTAAACACTAAATATTTGGTGTTATTATGAAATTACACCTTATTATTTGACATCATGTGATTAACTTGAAAGCCGCTGAATTTATGCATACAACTATTGCAAAACATTTGCTTTATTCCCAAAAATTTAAGTGGAGTTTTGTGTAACCCATTTTATAAGTAAGAAATGATTCACATTCGCGATAGAAAAACAGCTAATAGGCCCTGCGATTTCTAGTGTCATTTGTTAAGAAACTATATAAAAAATTATCATGTTTACCGAGAAAAAACAAAGAAAACTTTACATCAAAGTAGTAAAAGGATCATGTAATATTGTTTTTGTGTGAAAGCTTAACTGTCGCCGTAGGCCGTAACGGCGCCAAGGCTATAATCGATCGGCCCGGCTTCGGAATTCGCCCGCTGACCGAATAAACACAATCTTTTAAAAAATATAATAAATTTTGGGGATTTTTCTTATTCGCATTTTTTTATACATAATACTTCACAAAAAAAAACTAAGTCTTCGAGAATGGGACATCCTGTATATTCATCGATATTGACTTTATCGCTGGAACGCGAATGACACCCGCGAATAATAAAACATAATGATTTTGCAATCATAGCAAACATAATCATTACAAATTGTCACTCGACATTTGAATGATAACGTTTACAGTAATATTTTTTTTCATATGATACAGACTTTATAAAATAATAGTTTTTAATTTTAGTTCTTTTCAGGTTAATAATGACGGAATGATTTCGTCTCTGAGTGCCCCGGAAACCAAATTTCTAGAATATGCTGAGTACGAGGGCTTTTTGACATGCAGGAAGTATCCAACGACGATCGATGACGTGGATTGGTAAGTTCGATGCGGTACTAGAACTGTAAAAAGTATACTATTTTATTAGAAATCTCGGCTTGAACACTTAATTATACCATATTTTTTTTATATATAGTTCATCGAATTATATTACTCATATATAAATATAGAAGCTAATTCATTCTGTTAAACATAATGTGTACAATTGGAGATGCCCGTCGTCGACTTAAGTTGTTAATTAATGTATTTTTATGTAATTGTATTTTTGTATAGCTGTAATCATTTTGAAGAATTAAATAAAAAAAAAAATAAATCATTAAAAATATTCTAATGCAATATGAGAATAATTCAATAATAGATAATCATTTGATGTAATATAAAAAATGATTTATCCTAGTTTATAATTTGATTCGACAGGCAGGCTGTCAATGTCGTCACGTACGGGGTATCTCTTGATGCCGCGGATGCTGGTCGGATCAGAAGATCAGACACTTTCCCCTTCCTTTCGTGGTTAGCCACTGGTGCCGTGACAGTCCTTTGCCTGGTCATCTTGTTAGGACTCTTGGTCGTCGAAGGTTGCCGGGACATCAAAAAGGGGTTATTCCGTGTTTATTATTGCTAATAATGTCATTTAGGATACGGGATGAACCTATGAGCATGGCATTTAAGATACGCCACTATCTAATCAAGATAACCTTCAGGTGGAGAGATCGTTGATAAAATATTCATTTTAATCTTGGAATATCTTTGCCAAATCCATCGTTGGCATTGATATAAGCTATGAATTTTGATATTAGGGAATCAAAATTTTCATTAATTCGCGGATGTATAATGATTTCTCCGCATTTCAGTGCCAAAGTTAAAATAGCCATTGTTTAACATCGTAAAAATCATTTTATTTGTATAAATCACTATATACCAAATGTATTAAACATTTTATTCTCTGTAAAATAAATATATCTATAACCCAGTTCAAACCATGGACCATGAGATCATGGTAGTCTAGTGGTTAAGGCGTTAAACTATTGACCCAAATGTAGCGGTTTTGAATCCGCACATGGTCATACCATTTTTAACGCTTCATTACCACCATCTCCCCTGACTCTAGGCACATTTCGCCTAGTTGAGTAGAGCCCAAAATAATTGTTTATGACCTAGATCATAGCAATTATTTAAAACAAAGTAATTAGCACATTTAATTAAATATTTACCCTGTAATGTAGCCTAACTCGTTGAAATAACTGCCGTATACCATGATTTCAAGTCAACACTTGTTTGAAGCTACTTTGTTGTAGCACTATGCTAAATTCGTATTGATGAGAAGCAACATCTTTGAAATTCAATATATTTTTACCAATTGACACAGTTTAGCGTCTTTTAGCTGGCAGTTTTACCGCGGGTCAAAAAAATGTCGGCGGACTGCTAATAGCCGATATTATGAGACACGACACAGACTCTGAAATCGGAAAAGCACTAAAATTATAACTTTTCTGATGTGCGATTACAGATATGGGGTCTTCCGGGAGCCAAAGCCAGGAATGTTTCCAGAAAATTTTCAACGGCCTTGTGAGGCGGGCAGAGGAGAAAATAGCGGCTTACGCGATTGCCTAAAAAGATCTTTTTGTAAGTTATCATAATAATAATATACCTACTAAAAGCATTCAAGCAAATAAACAAATTAAATAAATATAATATGCTTATTTTGAGCAGTTATTTCACATATTAGGGTTGTTTCTTTTCTCCACCATATTATATCACATTCTATATAAATACACGTTAATAATTTTTCATAATAAAACGCAAAGAGTTTTTTAACGCGTACAATTTTCACTGTTCTCTTGAACCATTGTAAATACCAGTTACGTTAGGTTAGTTCGCTTATATATTTATTTATTTTATTTATTGAATAATAATTATTAAATAATTAGCACTTACCTAACTGGGTGCTAAGTTTAATATTAATTTGTTCGATTAGATTAGATTTAATTAAGCTGAGCTTTTTTTTTAATAAAAAAAAAATGTTTACGAAAAATGGTACATAAATACATGTATGATAGTTTAAATATAGATTTTAAATTGGAGGTGCCTGTAGTGGACTAAAGTTGTTTACCAATGTATTTTCCATTAAATTGCCACTATGTATATGTGTTATTTAAACATTAATTAAATAAATAAATATAGAACATGGCATCAACTTCTCATATTACACGGCCAGTCTTTCTTTTAAAAGGTTATACCTACCTAAGTACATTATAATCCGAATACCATTTTTACAAAAACAAATACAATATTGTAAATGTATTACAATGTGTCTTCTGACAGCCCAAGTTATTGCAAGACCGAATCGAGGCACCAAAACGGCCCGCAGAGAGGCTGCTATCCCCCATCCGCCCCTGCCTGTGTTCCAGAATGTCCCAAGCGGCACGCAAGCAGACGGGTGCCAAACGAAAATGACTATAACAGATCGAGGTGATTTTTATTATATTTTCTAAAAAAAATATTTATCTAATATACGAGTAGTTACCAATATGAAGCGGTAATGTTTATGAGTGTTATTTTCCTAGTTTAAAAATAAATAAAGAAAAATTATAGTTTGAGTATTGGCGAGGCGCTGAGCTTACCCTGGCCTAGTTTAGATGACCCTTTTCTTTGTTTCTACTTTAGCCTGCCTTATAACCCGATATTAACCGGAGTTGCTAGTCTCTTGGGGATTTTACCCTTGACAAATGACCTCAGTCTGCAACGTTTGCGAATTTTAAACCTTTTCGGTATAAAACCAAAGAAATTTGGATTTTCTAGCAGTTTTATAGCGTGGCCAACAACATGCTATTCCTCATGCAGAAGACATTTTATACGATTAATCAGCTGTCAGTAATATGAATGTTTTATTTAAGAATAAACATTTGACAGTTTTTTATTTATATTAAAAATATAAGGCAATTAAAAAATCCAAGTTTAGGGTTTTCTGTAGAATTTTATTGGGGACATTTTTATGTATAAATTAGGCTTACCTCACATATGTAGTTTGGTTTATGAGAATATTAAAAAATAAAACTAAAAAATTTCAATATTTTTTTATTTAAACATAGGATTATTTATTTAAAAACCCAACTTAAAGGTTTTCTAGAAAAATGTTCAGTTAATCTAATTATATTTTTTATATATGCCTGGTATGAAAATCTATCTTGGCAGTAGACCTCAAAAACATGCATAAAATGCAATTCGAGTGCGTTTAGGAGTCTAAAGCACCGTCAATGCAGCCCGCAGGGTCTGGCCATAAACCTTGAGCCATAAAGAAAAAATGTACTTCTATCAAATTGATTTCGTCGGTTTTCTGGGAGAGTTTTTTTTTATTTATTTTACTCAAATACAATATATTTCACATAAATCACTTAACCTCAAAGTTAATTTTTTTTCGAGTCGCCTGTAATTTTCAGTAAGTTTTTAAACGTTTATACATAAATTAAGTTTTCCAAATCATCTTAATTTACAATTCCATAATGATATTAGTGAGAAAAAATAAAAAGAAGAATAAATTGAGAAGAAGAGGAAAGTGATTCAATTAGAAGAAGAGAATTATGGATAATTTTATAATAATCCACCGTAAGTGCGATATATCGTTTATAAAAATCTTTATTTTAATATACGGTTTTGACTTCCGCTGAAAATATTTATATTTATTTTTGAGGTGAGGGAAAATTTCGAAAAAAATTAAAATGTTATAAAATATAAAATGGCGGGCGATTAGGTTCTTGTATCAATTCAATTCAAATCCATTCATTTTTTTTATTAAACAGCAAGCACAGAAGCACTGCAAAACAATAAACAAATTGTAATTATAACGGCAACATCCATTTTTCTGTTTTTATGATTTTTAGATGTTATTTTCAATGTTATATTCTTTTTTCCTGTCTTCTTTCTGATCAAATAAATATTTTTTTTCCAAATACAGTGACACCAAATCCCAGTCCATTTTGAGCTCTGTGGAACCTTTAGATCCCGTGAACACACCTCTACCACCCACACCGGCTGCGTCACCATGCGCTCCAGCTCATCGGCGTGACAAGTAGGTACATCTTTATCGTACACGAGTATCCGTAAAAAAACATATGAATTCATATTTAAACTTCTCTTTATACAGGATGTCCCACAAACTTTAGGGGGTGTTTAAGTTCCCTATTCAGAGTAAGAAATTATGAAACAAAATGCGAAAATTTTTCATCACCAAATTTATTATTTTTGTATTAAAATTGGTGTAAATCGATCTTATCAATCGATAAATCAATATTATCTGTCGACCAATAGCATCCCTCTTACAACCCCGGAGAAGGGGAAAAGAGTTACCCCTTCTTCTTAGACCGACCTCTGTTCGACCAGTAGCATCTGAGAGCAATCATTTAGCTCCGCCCTAATAGGGCGTTTCGAACAACGCGGCAGGTCATTAACCTCTATCTTGACTGACCGCGGCCTAGTGACCCAGTGACGTAGTTATCCGAGGGAGGAGCCATTGAAAATATCTGTTTTACATGATTGAGAATAGAAATTTCAACATTTTTTTTCTCGAATACCATAATGAATTTTGATATAGTTTCTTAAAAAATAATACTAGGAATCGTAGGACCTATTAGCTGTTTTTTTTATTGGGATTGACCTTGGGACATCCTGTATATACGGGAGTGTCGAAAAATAAAAACATGTACTTTTTTTGTAATTCATTAAGTAATTCACAGTAGCCTACAAAACTATCCGATCTAAGCAGGTTAATTTTGTTCAGAATTTTAATTAAGTAAAGCAACTAACTAGAGTGTATCAAAAATGAGTTTAAAATGACATTTGACATTACGAGATTATACGATATATATTCGACAGACCGCTTTATTCTTACTAACATTCATTATAATTTTTTCGTTTTTATAACCTCTATACTCAGCACTCACATTGAGGCAATGGCATTAGGATCGATAATATTGTGTATAGAATAAAAATCATACTCTGACACATTTTTATTATTCCCTAAAGTAATTATTTAAAAAATGTATACAATCTAAAAAAGTAAAATATATCCAAAAAAACTCTCTACAATTCTATTTTTTGTAACAATGATAAAAGATTTTGAATTTTATTTTCTAGGTATATAGTTATATTTAATTTTCATTTTGGTGTATTGCACTTACAATCAACCATTCTTACATTTTCAGGGGAAAAAGTTCACCGAGGATCATCAACATTAATTATCGAGCAAATAATCATATTTTCTAACATATTTAAACTATTTTTAATATTATAGGTTTTTGCTAGATTAAAATATTTTTTAAATCTCTCGTATTTTCTCTTTCGATCAACTATTGACGTATTTTAGCATAAAATAGTGTGATATTAAGGTACGAGTATTTCACAAAAATATAGTCACAAAAGCTATTTTGAAAATATAGGTAAGTATATATATATTTTTTCCCCATTGGGACTAATTAAAAAAAAGTACTAACATTATTACATTTTACATTTGTATATTTTTATTCCGTATTCGTGTTAAACGGTTTTTGAATTTGAAATAAAAAAAGTCAATATCAGGTACCGATTACTCGTATATTTTTGTATCTATTAAATTAATATACAATTATGTTTCAACAGACGTGTGTTTAACCTGAAAAGGCAAATATTTTGTTTTTTTTTTTATTTAATGCTTATGATATTCAAATGATATTATTTATTTTGCGCTGCGCAAGAATACAAAATAGGTCAGATTGATTCAAGTCATTAGATTATTGAATATTATAACATTCCACTCTTTGATGTAAGGCACGTAAGGCCCTGAACTTATTCAGGAAAAAATCTCCCCGAATACGGGACTAGCCGGAAAACCTGATTGACGGTTATCCAGAACGGTAAAGACTAGAAATATAAATCTGGTGCTTTACAGGAAATAGTTAATCCTCTGAACTTCCTTTGGAAAACTATATTTCCCAAAACTTCTGTGAAACTGTTCTTCCAACAAACGGCGTCTATGCATTACATACAAATGGTACATTCTGTGTAAGTATTCTTGCGACAGAGAGCTCTTACTACAAGATCGCTGCCAACATTAATATCCGAACTTACAACAAATTACTATTTTTGTATTTTGCTATGGTGGATTGCTCTGTTCTGTGATGAGATAGATATTAAAACAATGTAATTGTAGAAGTGTATAGTATATAATGTGTGTATGTGTACCTATGTCAAATATTATCAAGAAATTAAAGTCTCGTCGAATTTTTTTTTTCGTCAAACATAAGCAAATAAGTCGCAAATATTGTCCATTTATATTTTTGGGGCTCTTTGACTATTTATTTACAATCTAACCTCTTCATAATACATTTTTTTTTTCAAAAAAGAATTGCTATGACCTAGGTCATTTTAGGCCCTGCTCAACTAGGCCAAATGTGCCTGTGCAGATGGTGGTAATAAAGCGTTAAAAATGGTATGACCGGATTAGAAGCCGAGATCATTGTCAATGGTATTCTGTGTCAATAATCCAACGCCTAACTACTAGACTACCACTACCGACTATTTTGAAGGTTCAATATAAGGGAGATGAGAATGCGGTCGCATTCCTGTCTCCTGAGGGCATACCCGTATCATCTGGAATACTAATCTGGAATTGCAGCAAAACCACTAGGTATGTCACCATTGTCGCCAGCAGCTGAAGGAAAACATAATTCACATATTTAATGATTATATGTATAGCTTCTTTTATCAGCTGAAAGTGTGCACATACGATTTTATAATCAAAAGTGATCAGCGTACTTATATGACTATTAATATCATATTTTATCTAGATTAGCATATGAAGTAGGTATGTTAGTTCTCGTACTAACGGACATAGTGAAATAAATATTGACAGCAAACATTTGCTATCTTAAAATATTCACATGCTTTAACGTTTTTAGGACGGTTGAAGTTCAAACTAAAAAATCGAAAATCGATGCTTGAGGCAACGCAATACTTCTCGCAAGCTTAGTCTGACAGCCGATCGGCGCTCGAAAATCGACTCAAACGGTAAGCGCCATCTTTCCTTCGCCGCCGTGACTGACCCACTGTCACAGTGATCGTTAGTGATCGTTAGCGAGACAAAACGTTAAAAAAAGGCGCATTAATTTCTAATGCATTCATATGCCATAAGTTAGAGCATTAATTGAAGTAAATGAAAACGTAAACTAAAGCCCCGGGCACATGGGTGTGGCACGTGGGGTGTGGCGACACCTCAAAGTGTGGCGACACCTCATTTACTCCTAACGCGTTTTTAATTGGCCATCTTTAGCAGCGCTGATAAGTCGCGCTGAGTCATATTTTCCATTTTTTGTTTGAGATATCGTAAGGACGTTTTTAGCGCTACAGAAATTGCAATTGTATGTAAGTCTGTGACCACTCAATATTCTATTAATAAATAGAATACATAATATACGAATTTTACCCGTTGTCTTACGCTATTGTTTTATTTTCTGCAAACCACAACGAATGGCCTTTCAAAAGAATCACCTGAACATTTTTTTCCATATTCCAATATGGATTCCTGCTGCCGCGCATAGAATTCTTCGTTATTCTGCGTACAGAGGGCTCATTAAAGGTTGGTGCTACAAAAAAAAAGTGATACCAATAGCGATATAATATATTTATGAGACAAACGTCTTCACTGACCAAGAGATTGATCGTCTAGCAATTTTCATGGTCGTGTAAAGCTTTAAAACTGACAACCATCAATCTAATGTCAAATAAAGTCACTATAAACATACATCATCCTAACAAATAAATAAGACCATGATTAAATTATTAACAAAAATTAAAAATGTGCGTAACAGCATAGATTAAAACTTATTTCGAGAAGACCGTGTAATGAAGGATATGTTGCATATTAACTCTTCACGCTAGAATCCGGTTTTTTGAATGTCTACTTCTTATATTATTATAACATCTTTAAAATATTTTTTTATATTATTAATTTATTTCGTATCATAAAATGATGGTATTGGGTAATATTCAGTTGCCCTGATATAAAACCAAACGATGAAATGAATTTTAAAAGCTTCCAATTGGAAAAAGTGGATTTATTAGTACAAAATAGTTTTGTCACGCTAATAAGCTCATATTGTGCAGTCGGGACGTCGCGCGACAGCGGATAAGTGATGTCACATTCGAGTCGATCGTCGATTGACAGCTCAGACTAGATCCACCGTCAACAAACACCGCCAATGACAAATAGGCCAACATATGTTTTTTTATAGGTTAATAAAAGGTTGCAATAATGTCATCGTATGACTTGTATTTTTGGGGAAGCCATGTGAGGCGAGGCTATGCATTTATTTATTTATTTATTTGGTGTATTCAACAAATTAACATTTATTTTATTTTGTGTACCAGCCAAGCACAAGGCTTATCTGCTGGAAACCAGATAATACTAATTGTGAAATATATTCAAATTATTTTATTCTGTATTTTACACGTCCTTTGCAATATAAATTTACACATACATTGATATACATTTTATCGCTTAGTATTAAATTACAAACAAAAAATAAGTATAATTATAATAACATTTTAAAACAATAATTAACACGCTAAATCTACAAACAATTAATGAGAGTGTTTTTGTGAGATTTCATAGCAAATATTTGTAACTTCATATTTAATTTTTTTAGATTTAATATTACTTTTTATTAAAGATCTTGGCTAATTATTAAAAAAGAATGGTATCATTGCAAAGCTCGTTTACCGTAAATATTTTTAAATGAAGATATAAACGACGTTTCATTTTGAATTTGAGGTGTTTTATATGTATGTTGAACGAGTGTTTTACAGGCATATAACATCGCGTAAATCTATAATTATTGAGCGCGTGTGTGATTTTTCTTGTTAATTCGATAGACATTGTTGAGGAAATCCGATTCACTAATCGCAGGATTTGGAACCCTCCCGGGTTCGAAAACCTGCGGGTTGAATCCGGCCAGCTACTCCGGACGGCTTTGGATCAAAAACAGGCGTCCGCGGCAGACATTTGAAAACATTACACTTACAGACTTGAAAAGATTTCTGTTGACGTCAAAGAAGCCCCCGAGGCTAATATGCGAGGGGTTCATTTCCGTGGCCCTCAGGAACATGTTGACCTCCGTCTGCGCGTCCGAGTTCATCCAGGACAACTCCACCATCAGAAGCTTCTTCTGAAAGTTCGTTCGCACCTAAGATTTTTTTTACAAAAATAAATATTTAGTAACCGACTAAATTCAAAATGGTTATTTTGCACTCAATCGTAGGTGGTTTAAAAAAAATAAATAAATATTTACATTATGCGAGGCGTGGTGGGCCTCATCGCAGATGACGAAAAGCAGACAGATGCTGCAGCACGCCGTCACGGCCAGGCCAATGTCCTTGACGCCGAACCCATCCGATATCTGGCTGAGCAATCCGTAGATGGAGAGGGTGATGATGAGGAAGAGATATAAGTTGCAGCAGGTGAAGGTGTAGCAGTTGGCGACTCCCAGGTCGCGGCTCAACCTGCTCAGGCGCAGCCAGAGGGCGCGGTACTCGGCCACGATGCTCGCCGGGCCGATGTGCTTCAGCGTCTAGGCAAGGATCAGGCAAAGATCAGGCAAAGATCAGGCAAAGATCAGGCACAGGCTAATTAAGTTAAAAGCCCTCTTATTGATTATAATAATACCTACGACGACAAATTTATATCCTGATTTTAATTAAGACTAGAAAACACAATTACGAATATATGGCAGTAAAAATAATATGGCCCTAACATCAAGTCACATGACGTTAGGAAAAACAAAATGATGTATTTATAAGTTACACTTCTTTGGGCCCGTTGTACTCATTGGGATGGGATGTTGGTCGAGAAACCGCGTCACGCGTTACAAGTAATTTTTACGTTTGTCGAGTTGTAGAGTTCAATTGCTTTTTTACGAAATATGTTTGTCGCGTTGTAGAGTCCCTTCCGAAATTTGAAGCTAGTTGTCTGTGTTTTTTTTTCACAAATTATACGAAAATATACGAATATACGAATTTAATAATGATAATGTATAGGTGTATAGTATAATAATGAAGTGACTTATAATAATATATCGAATAATAGAGAAAAATGTCTTATATTTCTGTGTGTGTGAGTGGGTGTGTGCGAACGGCCAAAGAAGTATAACTTCCACCTTCTGTTCTGACCCAGACCCAATTTTTTTATATTTATTTTATAGCAATATGAACTCAGTCTAGAACGCTTTTTGACAGCGATTCGAAAATAAAAATCTACATTCATAAACGTCAACTCTTTCTTTGTCACCTACTACACTATGCATTATTAATTTAGAGTGCCCGAGTGAGTAATTTAGAGAATTTAGAATCCCAAGTGCCGCAGGCCCAAGTCGTCACGCGGCGAAGGAGCCTACAGGGCCTACCTATTGAACAACTAGTATTGAATAAATAAATTTACTGAACATAACGAAACTGTCCGCTCTATATAAGGGTATTTTTAATTTTTATCCAACATTTTAAATGAAACAACCAGAGTATGTCAAAGATGAGGATAAAATGACTAAGTGTGGACATAATAAGATGGATGATTTATTCCGCAAGCAGTATTTTTCTGCATTATTTCGATCAAAACTAAAAGTACTCAAATTACATCTGACATCAACTTACACAAACTTAAATTTTTCTTCCTATTTTGTTAACGTTTAAAACTATTTGAGAGCCAATGGTCTATCAGTTGCAGCCATAAATATTTTTTTAAGGCGAGCATAGAACGTCTCAAAATGAATGGCCTAATTGACCGAAACGCCTGAAGATTCGTCTCCTTGCCTCTTTGAAGCGGTTCCTTTCGGTCTTGAAACTGCGCAAAGGGATCTAACGATGCGTAACGTACTTTGAAGTTGGGACCTTTGGTTGTAATATCTCACAGAATAACTAATACCTTCTTACAGCGGAGGCCTGATAGTATTTTTTTTTTTTTGAAACATGGCATTTTGAAACATAAATAATCATAAATACCGCACAATTCGATAACGTTCGAAATAGATCTTTTTTTTACATCCTTCAAATTCTCTATTATGCGTCAATTTTGTAACGCCACGTCTGTAAAACTTCGATAAAAAATAAAGTCAACGGATTAAAATATTTGCCAGTGTCCCAGTGCCAGCAACCCTGTCTTCTGGGAAATTTATTAAAGCAATGCTTTACCTGTTGAAAATTCTCTGCGAGAACATTAGCAGATACACTGAGGCACTCGCACAGAAGATACCAATAGCCCCCGAGCTGATATGTGAGGATTTCGAGAAAGATGTACGGCAGGACCTGGAGCAGCTTGAAATGGACCATCGTGATGTGGGTTATAAAGACGGACGCCGTCGACAGAATGGGGATGAGGATGGAGATCACGAGGGCTTTGCTGTGGAGATCCAATGGCAGCGGGTGTCCAGCAACTTTATGGTAGAGTTCCTGGTGGACAAATTTAGTGTTTGAAAGTTGATATTACGAGTACATAAATACCTTTCGGAAAGCGAGCCTTGCGGATTTTGGTCGTGTTGCTTTTATGGGAATAGTATAAATACAGTTTCCAAATTTCTCGCTTTTCAGTGTCTCGTTTTAGGCACGGTCCGCCATAGAAGTGACGTACCCATAGCCAATATACTCAGGCCACCACGTCTTGAACCAACTATTAAACAGCTACTATAACATTATTTTTATGATTGAATACGACTTATTATTGATTACTTATATAATACTCCAAATAAAGAAATATTATAAATTAAAATATATTTGTGGACCATCTGATCAAAAACCTTGATTATAAATACTGGTTGGAGGAGGAGATTGGGAGGAAGTGAATGCAGGTAGTCTATACGCGTCATGATGTACCTAATCACGTTTTTTTTTCAATATCCTTAAATTTCAAATTGCATCTTTGGATCAGCCTGCAGGAGACCTTATATGTGTGCCTTACTCAAGACTGGCATTATTTATTTTAGTCAGTTTGTTATAAGTGTCATAAGGTAATCGTGCTTTCTTAATAGCCTCAAATTTCTAATAAGATCATTTAAGTAAATAATAATACAATAATCAATACAAATAGGTACCTCAAAATCGGCCCATTTGTTAAGGACGTTTGCGACCTTCCTAGTTTCGTACCACATGATGGGGATGAGAATAGTGGGGAAGAGGTAAACGGTGAAGAGGTACCCGATGACTGCCTCTTCAAAGCGACCCTCGGCGGAACGAACGATCTGGACTCTGTGCCAGGAGACGTAAACCACGTAGGCCAACACGGCCGTGAAGGCCAAAGCCGAGTAAACCATGGCCGGCGATGTCCAGATCAGCTGGTTCATCCTCGGAGCAGGTCTGGTCAGGGGGAGGACGCCCATAACCCTGATTTAAAATTAAAAATATATTTGTGTATCACAGAGCACAGAAAATCTGCACTTCGGATTAAAATTAACCTAATCTGATATCTCATCAGTCTTATTAACATTGCAAACAACCGCACAGTTTTTATTAATATTTTTTGCAAAGTTAACAACATATAAAAACTAAACTAAACAAGGGCCATTTATAATCCCCACTTTTGGTCGAAAATTTTAGAAAATATATATAATTTAGTCAAAACTACTAAAGTACGCCTGGTTAGAGGTTAGGTTTTTCCAATTTTCCTAAATGACGCAGAAACGAGCATACGAGGAAAACCATACGGCGTATCGATGCTATGGAAATGTATTGCTGCCTGTGTGTCCTTTAGATATCCTGAGCTGCTAGACGAACGAACTTCGATTATAGAAGAGCTTCAAATTAAACTATAAAGTTTGCCTCAGCACCGTTCTCCTAAGAATACTGCAATTCTTTTGACATGGTGGCGACACCACGAAAAGACTGTTGATTCAAGGTGGGCAGGTGACCAAATCAAGTAGGTAGCTTTAATACTCCCTGTAAGATGATCATGGCGGGTGTTGCTGTATTATTTTTTTTATTCAATTTCAAATTTTTAATACACGGTACGTACACGCGCAGTAGAAAAAAAACCGTTTAATAGTTTGCAATAGTACCCCCCCCCCCCTGACACAGTAACACCCAAGTAGTTGATGCGCGAATTGAAATGGGCAACCATTTTTTTTTTTTTTTAATTTTTTTTAAATATTTTTTATAAAAACAGTCAGTACATGTCTTTTTTTTTAATATAATGCAATCAGTTACACAAACTAATGTGTCTTCAACTGGTAACTATGTAACTATATTAAATAACCAATGTTTCAATAAAACCGTACCATCTGATAATTTAAATAAACGCACGTCGTGGAACGCTTACTTCAAAATTATACAATTAATAAATATAATATAATAATAATAGCGATTACGTATGCTGTGAGAAAGATACACCGGAATATTTAATATTACATACCTTTATGTGTTTGTGACTTTGAAAATGCACTTGGGACTTTAAAATACACTCTTCAGCAGTTCAGAACAGGCTTTTGTATGAAGGGATTATGTGTGCGTAAGCGCTAAGTCTCGGATCATTGTTCCAATGATTATAATAAAATAATTCTGATACAAATTTATTTATTTCATATAAAGATCCTACGGAGTCAATAATATTTACTTTTCGCCAAGTAAAACCATATAATCTTGATAAACAAACGACTTATTGAAATTATCCTTTGATCAGTAGCAGCTCACTAAGGAGGTAGTAAATAGAATACCTACTTTTTTAGCAGCCATGGGTCTAGAAATGTAACTAAAGCTCCCCAGTTCCATGATAACAGGTAATAATAGGTTTTAAGTAGGTATAACTTTCAGAAGCAATGTATATATACAAAAATCAAGATTTGTTAAATAAATAACTTATAATATTGTGTTATAACTTATGTAGATATACTTTGTGTAGTTATCTAAATACCAATCTATGCTAAACGTAACTCGAGACAATATTTAGAGGGGACAAAAGTTACTATTTAGAATGTTGCAGAATACCCCGAAATTTGGATGGATTTCCAATTAATAATTGAAAGAAGAGTAGAACAAAAATCAATAATCACCTGAGTACCATAAGCACCGGTTTAATATTCTCATAAACCACGTCATTGCTGATGACATCATTTTTGGTGAAGGCTCCATTGAGAGTAGTGGGCGCCACCTTGTTGTAGGAGGCCGGAGGGCGGGGCGGGTACCTCTCGGGTTTGACGTCCAGGAACACAACCCGCAGAGGTTTTCGTGCGTCGCTCACGGAGAAAACGCCCTTGGCGTCTTCGGCCGCACGGAAGCTGCTATAGCTTTGGTACATGTTTTTTCTATCGATAACTAAAAAAAAAATATGACATGGTTGATAGTGTGACGTATAATTTATTAGTGTGCCGGTGTTTTGAAAGATGAACACATAAAATGGTCACTACATTGACATGTTATTTTATTTATTAAAGAATAAATTATGCCTAAAAGATTTAAAAAAAATACGGTTTATTAACTATTTCTTTTACAATAAGCGCCTATGTAAAAATAAATGAACTAATAATTACAAATGATAAAAACAAATAAAACATTAAATAATAGGGGATTTCATATTATCAGATATATCAACCATTATCTGATTTAATATTGAAAAAAACAATTTTACATCTTACCGACTGTTGTTCCCTTGTTTCGTATAATATTAATAATGTGTTTTATAATAATATATAAAATCTTTAACGGCATTTAGACGTGTGAATATTACACCTTTTATAATGAATTACACAAATTCAATAAAATTAACAAAAAAACGAGACATTATGAGTTCCTATGGATGTTGTAAATTATAATAAATTTGCTAAGGGATTAAATTTACTAAGTTGTTGCAAAATTTAAATTGCTATAGGAATTCAAGTTTTGTTGGCCTGGTGTTTAGAATAATCGCGTGCGTGTAAGATTGTGTCGTGGTACTTATGGTGGTATTAATGAGTGTAAGGATGAATATGTTTTTTTTTAAATATCTATAAGCACTACTATTCTAACTAAAATAAATATATTTGTATTTTGAGTTTATATCACTCGCTGATTGTAGAAATATTTCGAGAAAATTTTCACAAGATATAATTTTAAAACAAACCTTCAAGTCGGTAAAGTTGGAAATTGGTATTTTAAAATATTACTTAACAACGTTCAGCGTTCTTTTATTTCAACGTGTCCATTAGGATTGTTCTTGACTCTTTCGACGCGAGGTAGAGAGAGGACTTGGGCTTGACCTTAAATGTTACGAATCGTAGACCTTGTTTGCAAAATTATTGAATGTTTTATAGGGGTAATCAATGACGCACTCAGTACACGCCCAATGCCTGGGCATGAGCCTTGAGTAAACGGTAATCGATTTGTGAAAAAGTCAACCTAATCCCCTGCCTGTACGACGTAATTAGATGTAACCTACATTATTTCCATCCAAAAAGGCTGAATTGTCATCTGTACACATATCGGGACAATTAGCAATGTCCGCTCGAAAGTGATACCATAAAGAGAAACCAATCGAAAATCCTATTTAGTACACAAATTTTGTAGTGAATCTCAGTGTATCAGGCGTGTATAGTGTATAGTGTATTCGGAGATATGATAAAATATCTACACCTCTAAAATTGTGATAATAAATTGACGTATTGAACGACATCCTCCCTGCATCCGCCCTTGTATGTGGTAGCATAGCCGAGTTGTTTTATTTCAATACAAATTATGTATTACACCGTGTTTCAAGACCATTCCGGATACAAAATTCGTCATGGTTACTGGGTTAAAAATTTGTAAACGTGATAATATAAAATCGCTCTTCTCACAAGCTCGGTCGCAAGCGAGGCCTTGACGAGCGCCTGCGAGCAAAAAGGAAATTTACACGAGCGCTTTGATAAACATTATAGGGACCGTGATTTGATAACTGACACAATTTACTAACGAACGTTTTATCAGTTATATATGTAGACAAATCCAACTACCTTTGCTTTATAGAACATATCGGGGAATTAGGAAAAATAATAAATAGTAAATTTCTTGCCTATAGATACAGGAGTCATTAAACGGTAGTGTGCGCTTAATTCAACACCAGCGCGCCACCTGTGGGTCAATTTACTAACATATCAAGTTAGTTGCAATCATACAATTAGCACGGTCAATGCGCTACTACAACCTTGATTGAAATTAAATATTAGGGAAATTATACAATTAGACAAAAATAATGGATTTTTATAAAAAAGTCCGAAGCAAAAACATACAAATTTGGTTCCGAGGAAAGCAAACTGAAAAATAAATATTTAAAAAACCAGACTAACAAAATGTTTAAATAAATGATAATATTTGGCGATGCATTATTTATGCATTTTTCAATATAATTTCTTATTCATAATTCATAAACTTTATGTAAAAATAGTAAAAGGATCACTAAACTAATACTGTATATGTTGTGAGCGCTCAGCTGTTGCCGTACGCCGTAACGGTGTCAAGGCCATTAACGATCGACGCGGAATCAGAACCCCCTGAATTGACACCATCTGTTAATAATAAATAAATAATAAATGATAATATTTGGCGATGATTTCTTTATGATTATTTTAATATGACGATCATTTTCATAACAGATGAAATTATTTAACTACATGAATGAAATAACTAAATGATTGAAATGAATGAGATGAAAAAGGTGAACGAGCATATGAAATGAATAAACTACATGGATGAAATAACTAAATGATTGAGATGTATGAGATGGAAAAGCTGATTGAGCGTATGAAATTATTTAACTACATGAATGAAATAACTAAATGATTGAAATGAATGATATGAAAAAGGTGAACGAGCGGATGAAATTCTTAAACTACATGGATGAAATAACTAAATGATTGAGATGAATGAGATGAAAAAGCTCAACGAGCGGATGAAATTATTAAACTACATGAATGAAATAACTAAATGATTGAGATGTATGAGATGGAAAAGCTGATTGAGCGTATGAAATTATTTAACTACATGAATGAAATAACTAAATGATTGAAATGAATGATATGAAAAAGGTGAACGAGCGGATGAAATTCTTAAACTACATGGATGAAATAACTAAATGATTGAGATGAATGAGATGAAAAAGCTCAACGAGCGGATGAAATTATTAAACTACATGAATGAAATAACTAAATGATTGAGATGTATGAGATGGAAAAGCTGATTGAGCGTATGAAATTATTAAACTACAAGAATTAAAATAACTAAATGATTGAGATAAATAAGATGAAAAAGCTAAACGAGCGGATGAAATTATTAATTTACATGAATGAAATAACTAAATGGTTGAAATGAATGAGATGAAAAAGCAGAACGAGCGGATGAAATTTTTAAACTACATGAATGAAATAACTAAATGATTGAAATGAATAAGATAAAAAAGCTGAACGAGCTAATGAAATTATTTAACTACATGAATGAAATAACTAAATGATTAAAATGAATGAGAAGAAAACGTCAACGAGCGGATGAAATTATTAAACTACATGAATGAAATAACTAAATGATTGAGATGTATGAGATGGAAAAGCTGATTGAGCGTATGAAATTATTAAACTACATGAATGAAAATAACTAAATGATTGAGATAAATAAGATGAAAAAACTCAACGAGCGGATGAAATTATTAATTTACATGAATGAAATAACTAAATGATTGAGATGTATGAGATGGAAAAGCTGATTGAGCGTATGAAATTATTTAACTACATGAATGAAATAACTAAATGATTGAAATGAATAATATGAAAAAGGTGAACGAGCTAATGAAATTATTTAACTACAAGAATGAAATAACTAAATGATTGAAATGAATGAGATGAAAAAGCAGAACGAGCGGATTAAATTATTAAACTACATGAATGAAATAACTAAATGATTGAGATGTATGAGATGGAAAAGCTGATTGAGCGTATGAAATTATTTAACTACATGAATGAAATAACTAAATGATTGAAATGAATGAGATGAAAAGGCTCAACGAGCGGATGAAATTAATAAACTACATGAATGAAATAACTAAATGATTGAAATGAATGATATGGAAAAGCTGATTGAGCGTATGAAATTATTAAACTACATGAATGAAAATAACTAAATGATTGAGATAAATAAGATGAAAAAGCTCAACGAGCGGATGAAATTATTAATTTACATGAATGAAATAACTAAATGGTTGAAATGAATGAGATGAAAAAGCAGAACGAGCGGATGAAATTTTTAAACTACATGAATGAAATAACTAAATGATTGAAATGAATAAGATAAAAAAGCTGAACGAGCTAATGAAATTATTTAACTACATGAATGAAATAACTAAATGATTAAAATGAATGAGAAGAAAACGTCAACGAGCGGATGAAATTATTAAACTACATGAATGAAATAACTAAATGATTGAGATGTATGAGATGGAAAAGCTGATTGAGCGTATGAAATTATTAAACTACATGAATGAAAATAACTAAATGATTGAGATAAATAAGATGAAAAAACTCAACGAGCGGATAAAATTATTAATTTACATGAATGAAATAACTAAATGATTGAGATGTATGAGATGGAAAAGCTGATTGAGCGTATGAAATTATTTAACTACATGAATGAAATAACTAAATGATTGAAATGAATAATATGAAAAAGGTGAACGAGCTAATGAAATTATTTAACTACAAGAATGAAATAACTAAATGATTGAAATGAATGAGATGAAAAAGCAGAACGAGCGGATTAAATTATTAAACTACATGAATGAAATAACTAAATGATTGAGATGTATGAGATGGAAAAGCTGATTGAGCGTATGAAATTATTTAACTACATGAATGAAATAACTAAATGATTGAAATGAATGATATGAAAAAGGGGAACGAGCGGATGAAATTCTTAAACTACATGGATGAAATAACTAAATGATTGAGATGAATGAGATGAAAAAGCTCAACGAGCGGATGAAATTATTAAACTACATGAATGAAATAACTAAATGATTGAGATGTATGAGATGGAAAAGCTGATTGAGCGTATGAAATTATTAAACTACAAGAATTAAAATAACTAAATGATTGAGATAAATAAGATGAAAAAGCTAAACGAGCGGATGAAATTATTAATTTACATGAATGAAATAACTAAATGGTTGAAATGAATGAGATGAAAAAGCAGAACGAGCGGATGAAATTTTTAAACTACATGAATGAAATAACTAAATGATTGAAATGAATAAGATAAAAAAGCTGAACGAGCTAATGAAATTATTTAACTACATGAATGAAATAACTAAATGATTAAAATGAATGAGAAGAAAACGTCAACGAGCGGATGAAATTATTAAACTACATGAATGAAATAACTAAATGATTGAGATGTATGAGATGGAAAAGCTGATTGAGCGTATGAAATTATTAAACTACATGAATGAAAATAACTAAATGATTGAGATAAATAAGATGAAAAAACTCAACGAGCGGATGAAATTATTAATTTACATGAATGAAATAACTAAATGATTGAGATGTATGAGATGGAAAAGCTGATTGAGCGTATGAAATTATTTAACTACATGAATGAAATAACTAAATGATTGAAATGAATAATATGAAAAAGGTGAACGAGCTAATGAAATTATTTAACTACAAGAATGAAATAACTAAATGATTGAAATGAATGAGATGAAAAAGCAGAACGAGCGGATTAAATTATTAAACTACATGAATGAAATAACTAAATGATTGAGATGTATGAGATGGAAAAGCTGATTGAGCGTATGAAATTATTTAACTACATGAATGAAATAACTAAATGATTGAAATGAATGAGATGAAAAGGCTCAACGAGCGGATGAAATTAATAAACTACATGAATGAAATAACTAAATGATTGAAATGAATGATATGGAAAAGCTGATTGAGCGTATGAAATTATTAAACTACATGAATGAAAATAACTAAATGATTGAGATAAATAAGATGAAAAAGCTCAACGAGCGGATGAAAATATTAATTTACATGAATGAAATAACTAAATGATTGAGATGTATGAGATGGAAAAGCTGATTGAGCGTATGAAATTATTTAAATACATGAATGAAATAACTAAATGATTGAAATGAATGGTATGAAAAAGGTGAACGAGCGGATGAAATTATTAAACTACATGAATGAAATAACTAAATGATTAAAATTAATGATATGGAAAAGCTGATTGAGCGTATGAAATTATTAAACTACAAGAATGAAAATAACTAAATGATTGAGATAAATAAGATGAAAAAGCTAAACGAGCGGATGAAATTATTAATTTAAAATGAATGAAATAACTAAATGATTGAGATGTATGAGATGGAAAAGCTGATTAAGCGTATGAAATTATTTAACTACATGAATGAAATAACTAAATGTGTTCGGGACAGTTCTGACATTAAAAAATCCTATAATTTCCTGCTCCTATGTCTGCACCTTTACAATCAAAAAATGTCCACTCTATCCTGACCCTAATAGCAAATATGTATTTTATTTGGGGGTAGTTTCGAACGAAACTAAAATCGACCGCCAAACGGAGCCAAGACAAACCGCCCGCCGCCAGTCGATCCGATACGATTGTACGAGATTGTACGCAGCGCCCGGTCCGCCATACCACCCCGTTGGATTACCAGGCGCTTGATCGTCGTAAATCGTGTCATTTGAGGTCACTCTGCAACTGGGTAACCAGCCCTCGCCCTGGTAAAGTAATTGCCCGGTTGCAAAATATACGAACATTATTTGTGTGTGGTAAAAGGTGTGAAAGTGTGGCAGCAGAGCTTCGGACACAGCAGAAGCGCAAGGCATCAGCGGCGTCAAGGTCAGTGCTCTTGTACTATTTGCTAGTCCTCTGTATGAATTCCATCCGATGCCTTTACTGTCAGATTTCTGTAACCCGACTTGCCGCCAATAATTAAAAGTATTTAAACGTTGGCCTTTCGCCAACTCACGGTCCTTCGAGAAAATCGGTCTGACTCGCCGTCAGATTCTGAACCCAGGCCCACGTGCCTACATGTGTTTGGTCCTTCGAGCCGGATGTTTTATTTTGGTAAACATTCGTTTTTGCCAAAGTTAAAATATTGGTACAGCCAACATACAGTTTCATTCGGTGCCCTCGCTAGCACCACTAAAACCCATTTAAAAAAAAAACATCGTTACAGTAGTTCTTTCATTAAATTTATTGCACGATGGCTTTTGTAAAAGAAATGGAGTTTGAATTAAATTCTAATATTTTGCAAATGCAAGCAGTTTCCGATAAGGCCCACGAAGCCATGGAAAATCCGGACAATATTGAATGTTTGCATTACTTTAAAGCTATGTTTGAAGACGTCCAGGCAATTAAGAGTGCCTTCGACTCGACTTTCAAACGCCTAGTATCATATTGCTTTAAAAATAATCTGGAAGTATCTCAAGAACAACTTCAAATCACTTTTAAAGATTTTTACTACAAGGTGATGTCAATACATTCGCAATTAAATATATCGGATGCGTCGAATTTAAATGTTAATTCATCTAGTACTATAAAACAAAATAATTTTAGACTTCCAAAGGTGGAGTTGCCAGTCTTCACAGGTGATCTAAAAAAATGGGTCCCCTTCGCAGACCTCTTTGACACTATAATAGAAAAAAATACGTCACTTTCAAATATTGAAAAATTAATTTATTTGAAAACGTCAGTACGCGGTGAAGCTCTCGCCGTAATTTCAGCGTTGCCAACAACTAGCGATAATTATCAGACTGCTTGGGAATTATTGAAAAATCGTTATGACAACAAGCGCATAATAACTTCAGCACATCTCGATTCATTGCTGAACGTTGCAGCAGTAGATAACAAATCAGGCATTTCTCTACGTGATTTTCTTAACAATGTCTTAGAGCAAATAGGCGCACTTCGCAATTTAGGACATCCTATAGATGCTTGGTCAACGCTTCTTATACACCTACTGCTTAAGAAGTTAGATAACGTACTGCGAATGGAATGGGAAAAGACATTACCGTCAAACGCCATGCCTGACATAGACCAATTTCTAAAATTTATGGAGAAACATGTGAGCATTCGCGAAGCGCTATCTACAGGGTGTGTCCAAAATACATTTAGGGCCTCACCCAAGAACAAGCAACAAGGACAATTGAAATCACTCGTCAATACGACTAGCGAAACTGAAACGCCTACCAAAACGGTTCCTTGCACATTCTGCAAGTCATCAGAGCACCGGATAGGTAGGTGTCCGAAATATATGAATATTTCGTCTCAACAAAAAATAGCATTTGTCAAAAGAGACAAATGTTGTTTCAACTGCTTAGGAAAAGGGCATGATAACAGAAAATGTCCTTCGAAGTATTCTTGTCGGACCTGTCAGCTTAGGCATCATAGTTCACTTTGTGGTGCATTCAAACCGGCTTCAAACAATTTGAACGTGGTCGCACAACCTCCTGTGCAAAGAGGCGACAGCAGCAGTCCCCACGAGGATGTCTCTCAACGCGCTTCTATCGCCTCACTAACAAGCTACAGTCCGATGAAGACAAACGTCTTACTTGCTACAATTCAAGTGCCAGTGAAGGATTCCAACGGGGGTTATCAAAATGCACTCGCTTTGTTGGACAGCGCCAGTCAGGCCAGTTTCATATCGAATTCATTTGTACACAAACTTGGACTCAAGCGGCGTAGAGTAAACGTTCCAGTTTATGGACTCTCTGACACTTCCCTCGAAGTGTCAAAAGGTATGGTTGAGTGTCTACTTAAACCCATCAATCAAGGATGCGACAATATCGCACTTACAGCCTTAGTCGTCCCCAAAATCACATCAACTCAAACAGTTTTTGTCCAACCTGACTTATGGTCCCATCTGAACCACGTCAAATTGGCTGATCCTCAGTTTCACACGTCTCGTCCTGTTGATATTTTAATAGGAGCCGATCTATATCCAATTATAGTGCGACAAGGGCGCATAGTCGGACCCGTAGGTACACCAACTGCTCTTGAAACTATGTTTGGTTGGACCCTGATTGGCAGAGTAAATGATTCCTGTCAAGAAGTTAGATCCTTTTGCATTACCACCGAAAATCAACTGGATTTTAACCTTCGAAAATTCTGGGAAATTGAAGAAATATCTACACCACAAGCGCTCAGTCCTGATGATGAACGATGCGAAGCTATCTTCAAATCTTCAACTATCCGTGAAACTTCGGGAAGGTATGTCGTCGCTCTTCCATTTCGCGACGATACCACAGTCTCAATTGGGGATTCTCGACAGATTGCTCATCGCAGACTAGTGTCACTAGAAAGGCGCCTTGCTCGTGATAATACTTTAAAGGAAAAATATCATGAATTTATGCAAGACTTTGTAGATCAAAGTTTCTTGGAAAAAGTACCAGCAGAAGAGTTAACAAACCATAACTCTTACTACATCCCTCATCATTGTGTCATGAGGACAGATCCAGGGCCATTGCGTCTTCGCGTTGTCTTCGATGCTTCTGCCAAATCCACCAATGGCCTCTCATTAAATGACCTAGTTTTACCAGGCAGCAAGTTGCAGCAAGACTTGACAAAGGTACTCATTAATTTTCGATTGCATCCCATCGTATTTACCTCAGATATACGTCAGATGTATTTGAGAGTGAAGGTGAAGGAATCCCATCGTGATTTTCAACGCATTCTATGGCGCTTCAATGATCAGGAACCAGTTACAGATTACAGGCTTACAACCGTCACATTCGGGGTTTCAAGTTCGCCTTTTCTGGCAATGCGTACATTGCACCAGCTAGTTCAAGATGAAGGGATTAAATTTCCTTTAGCGTCAAGAGTTTTACTCTCCGATATATACGTGGATGATGTTGTGACAGGGGCTCATGACGTCAGCACCGCAATCAAAACACAGGCCGAATTGATTCAGCTACTTCAGCTTGGAGGATTCGAGCTACGAAAATGGGTCAGCAACAATCAAGATGTTTTAGCTCTCATACCTAAGGAGCACAGAGTGGCAACACCCGAAGCAATTCCCTTTCAAGATGGGAGTATTGACAGTATCAAGATTCTTGGAATGCAATGGGATCCAGTTTCGGATATGTTTACCAACTCAGTCAACTTAGGATCCGCTAGTTCTAATACCAAAAGAGGTATCCTATCGGATATTGCGAAGATATTCGATCCCATGGGATGGTTATCGCCCATTGTAATTTTCGCTAAACAGCTTATTCAACATTTATGGAACATCGGCCTTGATTGGGATGAACAACCTCCAGATGACGTGTTAGAAAAATGGACAGCATTTCGAAATGATGTTCATAACATCCGAAGCCTATCCATTCCACGATACTTCGACCTATCTACTTCTGCAGATGGTGCTACACTTCAACTTCACGGATTCTCGGATGCCTCAGAAAAGGCATATGCAGCCGTAGTGTATTTGAGGATCGCCCAAAGTGATGAAAGCGCAAGGGTGATGCTTCTCATGGCGAAATCTAAGGTTGCACCTGTAAAAAGGGTCACTGTAGCTAGGCTAGAGCTTTGTGGAGCACTCCTTTTATCAAAATTACTTCGGTACATTCGCAGCAGCACGCCATTTTCATCAAGCAATCCACCGGTGTTCGCTTGGTGTGACTCAAAGGTGGCTCTGCAGTGGATTCGCTCATCGCCACATCGCTGGAAAACCTTTGTAGCGAATCGAGTATCACAGATTCAAGAGATTCTGGATCCAAATACTTTCTCCTACGTATCTACAAAACAGAATCCTGCTGATTCTGCAACAAGGGGTATTACTTCTTCGGAATTAATCCAGCATCCATTATGGTGGAACGGCCCCGAGTGGCTCTCCCAGGACCAATCACATTGGCCAAACGCACCACCGGATGATGCTCTAGAAGGAATTTCTGATGTTGTTCAATCAGAAGGTCGAATTCTCAATTTTGCTCAAAACGTTGAGGTCGACTTTGACTTAATTGAACGATTTTCTTCGTTGACTACGCTAAGGCGGGTCACCGCCTATTGTTTTCGAATTGTACACAATAGCAAGAATCCTAACAATAGAAAAACAGGGACTAATCACCTTGGACGCTGGCAACTTCTCCAAAAATAGTAGAGTCTTTTTGGACGCGTTGGCATAAGGAGTACCTAAATTCACTTCAAACACGAGAGCGTTGGCACTCTTCTTGTAAAAACGTTTCAGTTGGTACAATGGTACTAATCAAAGATGACAACGCACCTCCCTTACGGTGGCGACTTGGACGCATCCACCAAGTCCACCCAGGTCGCGACGCTGTAGTTAGAGTAGCTACAGTACGTACGGCACAGGGTTTGATCACACGTTCCGTGGTTAAACTTTGCCCGTTACCAAATTTCAACTAATTTTTAGCACACACTCCCATTCTGTAGGCCGGTCTACAGTCTCGGGAGCCTTAAGCCCCATACCGGTTAGTGGACAGCAGTAAATTATAGAGATCTTGGTGGGCGGCATGTTCGGGACAGTTCTGACATTAAAAAATCCTATAATTTCCTGCTCCTATGTCTGCACCTTTACAATCAAAAAATGTCCACTCTATCCTGACCCTAATAGCAAATATGTATTTTATTTGGGGGTAGTTTCGAACGAAACTAAAATCGACCGCCAAACGGAGCCAAGACAAACCGCCCGCCGCCAGTCGATCCGATACGATTGTACGAGATTGTACGCAGCGCCCGGTCCGCCATACCACCCCGTTGATTTACCAGGCGCTTGATCGTCGTAAATCGTGTCATTTAAGGTCACTCTGCAACTGGGTAACCAGCCCTCGCCCTGGTAAAGTAATTGCCCGGTTGCAAAATATACGAACATTATTTGTGTGTGGTAAAAGGTGTGAAAGTGTGGCAGCAGAGCTTCGGACACAGCAGAAGCGCAAGGCATCAGCGGCGTCAAGGTCAGTGCTCTTGTACTATTTGCTAGTCCTCTGTATGAATTCCATCCGATGCCTTTACTGTCAGATTTCTGTAACCCGACTTGCCGCCAATAATTAAAAGTATTTAAACGTTGGCCTTTCGCCAACTCACGGTCCTTCGAGAAAATCGGTCTGACTCGCCGTCAGATTCTGAACCCAGGCCCACGTGCCTACAAAATGATTGAAAAGAATGAAATGAAAAAGCTGAACGAGCTGATGAAATTATTTAACTACATGAATGAAATAACTAATTGATTGAAATGAATGAGATGAAAAAGGTGAACGAGCGGATGAAATGAATAAACAACATGGATGAAATAACTAAATGATTGAGATGTATGAGATGGAAAAGCTGATTGAGCGTATGAAATTATTTAACTACATGAATGAAATAACTAAATGATTGAAAAGAATGAAATGAAAAAGCTGAACGAGCTGATGAAATTATTAAACTACATGGATAAAATAACTAAATGATTGAGATGAATGAGATGAAAAAGCTCAACGAGCGGATAAAAATATTAAACTACATGAATAAAATAACTAAATGATTGAGATGTATGAGATGGAAAAGCTGATTGAGCGTATGAAATTATTTAACTACATGAATGAAATATCTAAATGATTGAAATGAATGAGATGAAAAAGCTCAACGAGCGGATGAAATTATTAAACTACATGAATGAAATAACTAAATGATTGAGATGTATGAGATGGAAAAGCTGATTGAGCGTATGAAATTATTTAACTACATGAATGAAATAACTAAATGATTGAGATGAATGAGATGAAAAAGCTGAACCAGCGGAAGAAATTATTAAACTACATGAATGAAATAACTAAATGATTGAGATGAATGAGATGAAAAAGCTGAACCAGCGGATGAAATTATTAAACTACATGAATGAAATAACTAAATGATTGAGATGAATGAGATGAAAAAGCTGAACCAGCGGATGAAATTATTAAACTACATGAATGAAATAACCAAATGATTGAGATGAATGAAATAAAAAAGCGGAACCAGCGGATGAAATTATTAAACTACATAAATGAAATAACTAAATGATTAAGATGAATGAGATGAGAAAGCTGAACCAGCGGATGAAATTATTAAACTACATGAATGAAATATATTATGATTGAGATGAATTGTGAAAAAGCTGAATTAACGGATGAAATTATTACACTACATGAATGAAATAACTAAATGATTGAGATGAATGAGATGAAAAAGCTGAATCAGCGGATGAAATTAATAAACTACATGAATGAAATAGCTAAATGATTGAGATGAATGAGATGAAAAAGCTGAACCAGCAGATGAAATTATTAAACTACACGAATGAAATAACTAAATGATTGAGATGAAATAGATGAAAAAGCTGAAAAAGTAGATGAAATTATTTAATTACATGAATGAAATAACTAAATGATTGAAATGAATAAGATGAAAAAGCTGAAAGAGTAGATGAAATTATTTAACTACATAAATGAAATTATTAAATAATTGAGATGAATGAGATGACAAAGCTGAACCAGCGGATGAAATTATTAAACTAGATGAATGAAATAACTAAATGATTGAGATGAATGAGATAAAAAGCTAAACCAGCGGATGAAATTAATAAACTACATGAATGATATAACTAAATGATTGAGATGAATGAGATGAAAGAGCTGAACCAGCGGATGAAATTATTAAACTACATGAATGAAATAACCAAATGATTGAGATGAATGAGTGAAAAAGCTCAACGAGAGGATGGAATTATTAAACTACACGAATGAAATTAACTAAATGATTGAGATGAATAAGATGAAAAAGCTGAACCAGCGGCGAAATTATTAAACTACATGAATGAAATAACTAAATAATTGAGATGAATGAGATGACAAAGCTGAACCAGCGGATGAAATTATTAAACTACATGAATGAAATATCTAAATGATTGAGATGAATAGATGAAAAAGCTGAACCAGCGGCGAAATTATTAAACTACATGAATTAAATAACTAAATAATTGAGATGAATGAGATGACAAAGCTGAACCAGCGGATGAAATTATGAAACTAAATGAATGAAATAACCAAATGATTGAGATGAAAGAGATGAAAAAGCTGAACGAGCGGATAAAATTATTAATCAACATGAATGAAATTAACTAAATGATTGAGATGAATGAGATGAAAAAGCTGAACCAGCGGCAAAATTATTAAACTACATGAATGAAATAACTAAATAATTGAGATGAATGAGATGACAAAGCTGAACCAGCGGTTGAAATTATAAAACTACATAAATAAAATAACTAAATGATTGAGATGAATGAGATGAAAAAGCTGAACCAGCGGAAGAAATTATTAAACTACATGAATGAAATAACTAAATGATTGAGATGAATGAGATGAAAAAGCTGAACCAGCGGATGAAATTATTAAACTACATGAATGAAATAACAAAATGATTGAGATGAATGAGATGAAAAAGCGGAACCAGCGGATGAAATTATTAAACTACATGAATGAAATAACTAAATGATTGAGATGAATGAGATGAAAAAGCTGAACCAGCGGATGAAATTATTTAACTCTATGAATGAAATAACTAAATGATTGAGATGTATGAGATGGAAAAGCTGATTGAGCGTATGAAATTATTTAACGACATGAATGAAATAACTAAATGATTGAAATGATTGATATGAAAAAGGTGAACGAGCGGATGAAATTAATAAACTACATGGATGAAATAACTAAATGATTGAGATGAATGAGATGAAAAAGCTCAACGAGCGGATGAAATTATTAAACTACATGAATGAAATAACTAAATGATTGAAATGAATGAGATGAAAAAGCAGAACGAGCGGATGAAATTTTTAAACTACATGAATGAAATAACTAAATGATTGAAATGAATGAGATAAAAAAGCTGAACGAGCTAATGAAATTATTTAACTACATGAATGAAATAACTAAATGATTAAAATGAATGAGAAGAAAACGTCAACGAGCGGATGAAATTATTAAACTACATGAATGAAATAACCAAATGATTGAGATGTATGAGATGGAAAAGCTGATTGAGCGTATGAAATTATTAAACTACATGAATGAAAATAACTAAATGATTGAGATAAATAAGATGAAAAAACTCAACGAGCGGATGAAATTATTAATTTACATGAATGAAATAACTAAATGATTGAGATGTATGAGATGAAAAAGCTGATTGAGCGTATGAAATTATTTAACTACATGAATGAAATAACTAAATGATTGAAATGAATAATATGAAAAAGGTGAACGAGCTAATGAAATTATTTAACTACAAGAATGAAATAACTAAATGCATGAAATGAATGAGATGAAAAAGCAGAACGAGCGGATTAAATTATTAAACTACATGAATGAAATAACTAAATGATTGAGATGTATGAGATGGAAAAGCTGATTGAGCGTATGAAATTATTTAACTACATGAATGAAATAACTAAATGATTGAAATGAATGAGATGAAAAGGCTCAACGAGCGGATGAAAATATTAATTTACATGAATAAAATAACTAAATGATTGAGATGTATGAGATGGAAAAGCTGATTGAGCGTATGAAATTATTTAACTACATGAATGAAATAACTAAATGATTGAGATGAATGAGATGAAAAAGCTCAACGAGCGGATGAAATTATTAAACTACATGAATGAAATAACTAAATGATTAAAATTAATGATATGGAAAAGCTGATTGAGCGTATGAAATTATTAAACTACAAGAATGAAAATAACTAAATGATTGAGATAAATAAGATGAAAAAGCTAAACGAGCGGATGAAATTATTAATTTACATGAATGAAATAACTAAATGATTGAGATGTATGAGATGAAAAAGCTGATTGAGCGTATGAAATTATTTAACTACATGAATGAAATAACTAAATGATTGAAATGAATAATATGAAAAAGGTGAACGAGCTAATGAAATTATTTAACTACAAGAATGAAATAACTAAATGATTGAAATGAATGAGATGAAAAAGCAGAACGAGCGGATTAAATTATTAAACTACATGAATGAAATAACTAAATGATTGAAATGAATGATATGGAAAAGCTGATTGAGCGTATGAAATTATTAAACTACATGAATGAAAATAACTAAATGATTGAGATAAATAAGATGAAAAAGCTCAACGAGCGGATGAAAATATTAATTTACATGAATAAAATAACTAAATGATTGAGATGTATGAGATGGAAAAGCTGATTGAGCGTATGAAATTATTTAACTACATGAATGAAATAACTAAATGATTGAGATGAATGAGATGAAAAAGCTCAACGAGCGGATGAAATTATTAAACTACATGAATGAAATAACTAAATGATTAAAATTAATAATATGGAAAAGCTGATTGAGCGTATGAAATTATTAAACTACAAGAATGAAAATAACTAAATGATTGAGATAAATAAGATGAAAAAGCTAAACGAGCGGATGAAATTATTAATTTACATGAATGAAATAACTAAATGATTGAGATGAATGAGATGAAAAAGCTCAACGAGCGGATGAAATTATTAAACTACATGAATAAAATAACTAAATGATTGAGATGTATGAGATGGAAAAGCTGATTGAGCGTATGAAATTATTTAACTACATGAATGAAATATCTAAATGATTGAAATGAATGAGATGATAAAGCTCAACGAGCGGATGAAATTATTAAACTACATGAATGAAATAACTAAATGATTGATATGTATGAGATGGAAAAGCTGATTCAGCGTATGAAATTATTTAACTACATGAATAAAATAACTAAATGATTGAAATGAATGAGATGAAAAAGCTCAACGAGCGGATGAAATTATGAACTACATGAATGAAATAACTAAATGATTGAGATGTATGAGATGGAAAAGCTGATTGAGCGTATGAAATTATTTAAATACATGAATGAAATAACTAAATGATTGAGATGAATGAGATGAAAAAGCTGAACCAGCGGATGAAATTATTAAACTACATGAATGAAATAACTAAATGATTGAGATGAATGAGATGAAAAAGCTGAACCAGCGGATGAAATTATTAAACTACATGAATGAAATAACTAAATGATTGAGATGTATGAGATGGAAAAGCTGATTCAGCGTATGAAATTATTAAACTACATGAATGAAATAACTAAATGATTGAGATGAATGAGATGAAAAAGCTGAACCAGCGGATGAAATTATTAAACTACATGAATGAAATAACTAAATAATTGAGATGAATGAGATGACAAAGCTGAACCAGCGGATGAAATTATAAAACTACATGAATGAAATAACTAAATGATTGAGATGAATGAGATGAAAAAGCTGAACCAGCGGAAGAAATTATTAAACTACATGAATGAAATAACTAAATGATTGAGATGAATGAGATGAAAAAGCTGAACCAGCGAATGAAATTATTAAACTACATGAATGAAATTATTAAATAATTGAGATGAATGAGATGAAAAAGCTGAACCAGCGGATGAAATTATTAAACTACATGAATGAAATAACTAAATGATTGAGATGAATGAGATAATAAGCTAAACCAGCGGATGAAATTAATAAACTACATGAATGATATAACTAAATGAATGATTGAGATGAATGAGATGAAAGAGCTGAACCAGCGGATGAAATTATTAAACTACATGAATGAAATAACCAAATGATTGAGATGAATGAGTGAAAAAGCTCAACGAGAGGATGGAATTATTAAACTACACGAATGAAATTAACTAAATGATTGAGATGAATAAGATGAAAAAGCTGAACCAGCGGCGAAATTATTAAACTACATGAATGAAATAACTAAATAATTGAGATGAATGAGATGACAAAGCTAAACCAGCGGATGAAATTATTAAACTACATGAATGAAATAACTAAATGATTGAGATGAAATAGATGAAAAAGCTGAACCAGCGGCGAAATTATTAAACTACATGAATTAAATAACTAAATAATTGAGATAAATGTGATGACAAAGCTGAACCAGCGGATGAAATTATGAAACTAAATGAATGAAATACCCAAATGATTGAGATGAAAGAGATGAAAAAGCTGAACGAGCGGATAAAATTATTAATTAACATGAATGAAATTAACTAAATGATTGAGATAAATGAGATGAAAAAGCTGAACCAGCGGCGAAATTATTAAACTACATGAATGAAATAACTAAATAATTGAGATGAATGAGATGACAAAGCTGAACCAGCGGATGAAATTATAAAACTACATAAATAAAATAACTAAATGATTGAGATGAATGAGATGAAAAAGCTGAATCAGCGGAAGAAATTATTAAACTACATGAATGAAATAACTAAATGATTAAGATGAATGAGATGAAAAAGCTGAACCAGCGGATAAAATTATTAAACTACATGAATGAAATAACAAAATGATTGAGATAAATGAGATGAAAAAGCGGAACCAGCGGATGAAATTATTAAACTACATGAATGAAATAACTAAATGATTGAGATGAATAAGATGAAAAAGCTGAACGAGCGGATGAATTTATTAAACTACATGAATAAAATAACTAAATGATTGAGATGAATGAGATGAAAAAGCTGAACCAGCGGATGAAATTATTTAACTCTATGAATGAAATAACTAAATGATTGAGATGTATGAGATGGAAAAGCTGATTGAGCGTATGAAATTATTTAACTACATGAATGAAATAACTAAATGATTGAAATGAATGATATGAAAAAGGTGAACGAGCGGATGAAATTAATAAACTACATGGATCAAATAACTAAATGATTGAGATGTATGAGATGAAAAAGCTGAACGAGCGGATGAAATTATTAAACTACATGAATGAAATAACTAAATGATTAAAATGAATGAGATGAAAAAGCAGAACGACCGGATGAAATTTTTAAACTACATGAATGAAATAACTAAATGATTGAAATGAATGAGATGAAAAAGCTCAACGAGCGGATGAAATTATTAAACTACATGAATGAAATAACTAAATGATTGAGATGTATGAGATGGAAAAGCTGATTTAGCCTATGAAATTATTTAACTACATGAATAAAATAACTAAATGTTTGAAATGAATGAGATGAAAAAGCTCAACGAGCGGATGAAATTATGAACTACATGAATGAAATAACTAAATGATTGAGATGTATGAGATGGAAAAGCTGATTGAGCGTATGAAATTATTTAACTACATGAATGAAATAACTAAATGATTGAGATGAATGAGATGAAAAAGCTGAACCAGTGGAAGAAATTATTAAACTACATGAATGAAATAACTAAATGATTGAGATGAATGAGATGAAAAAGCTGAACCAGCGGATGAAATTATTAAACTACATGAATGAAATAACTAAATGATTGAGATGAATTAGATGAAAAAGCTGAACCAGCGGATGAAATTATTAAACTACATGATTGAAATAACCAAATGATTCAGATGAATGAAATGAAAAAGCGGAACCAGCGGAAGAAATTATTAAACTACATGAATGAAATAACTAAATGATTGAGATGAATGAGATGAGAAAGCTGAACCAGCGGATGAAATTATTAAACTACATGAATGAAATATATTATGATTGAGATGAATTGTGAAAAAGCTGAATTAACGGATGAAATTATTACACTACATGAATGAAATAACTAAATGATTGAGATGAATGAGATGAAAAAGCTGAATCAGCGGATGAAATTATTAAACTACATGAATGAAATAGCTAAATGATTGAGATGAATGAGATGAAAAAGCTGAACCAGCAGATGAAATTATTAAACTACACGAATGAAATAACTAAATGATTTAGATGAAATTGATGAAAAAGCTGAAAAAGTAGATGAAATTATTTAATTACATGAATGAAATAACTAAATGATTGAAATTAATAAGATGAAAAAGCTGAAAGTGTAGATGAAATTATTTAACTACATAAATGAAATTATTAAATAATTGAGATGAATGAGATGACAAAGCTGAACCAGCGGATGAAATTATTAAACTACATGAATGAAATAACTAAATGATTGAGATAAATGAGATAAAAAGCTAAACCAGCGGATGAAATTAATAAACTACATGAATGATACAACTAAATGATTGAGATGAATGAGATGAAAGAGCTGAACCAGCGGATGAAATTATTAAACTACATGAATGAAATAACCAAATGATTGAGATGAATGAGTGAAAAAGCTCAACGAGAGGATGGAATTATTAAACTACACGAATGAAATTAACTAAATGATTGAGATGAATAAGATGATAAAGCTGAACCAGCGGCGAAATTATTAAACTACATGAATGAAATAACTAAATAATTGAGATGAATGAGATGACAAAGCTGAACCAGCGGATGAAATTATTAAACTACATGAATGAAATATCTAAATGATTGAGATGAAATAGATGAAAAAGCTGAACCAGCGGCGAAATTATTAAACTACATGAATTAAATAACTAAATAATTAAGATGAATGAGATCACAAAGCTAAACCAGCGGATGAAATTAAGAAACTAAATGAATGAAATAACCAAATGATTGAGATGAAAGAGATGAAAAAGCTGAACGAGCGGATAAAATTATTAATCAACATGAATGAAATTAACTAAATGATTGAGATGAATGAGATGAAAAAGCTGAACCAGCGGCGAAATTATTAAACTACATGAATGAAATAACTAAATAATTGAGATGAATGAGATGACAAAGCTGAACCAGCGGATGAAATTATAAAACTACATAAATAAAATAACTAAATGATTGAGATGAATGAGATGAAAAAGCTGAACCAGCGGAAGAAATTATTAAACTACATGAATGAAATAACTAAATGATTGAGATGAATGAGATGAAAAAGCTGAACCAGCGGATGAAATTATTAAACTACATGAATGAAATAACAAAATGATTGAGATGAATGAGATGAAAAAGCGGAACCAGCGGATGAAATTATTAAACTACATGAATGAAATAACTAAATGATTGAGATGAATGAGATGAAAAAGCTGAACCAGGGGATGAAATTATTTAACTCTATGAATGAAATAACTAAATGATTGAGATGTATGAGATGGAAAAGCTGATTGAGCGTATGAAATTATTAAACGACATGAATGAAATAACTAAATGATTGAAATGAATGATATGAAAAAGGTGAACGAGCGGATGAAATTATTAAACTACATGAATGAAATAACTAAATGATTGAAATGAATGAGATGAAAAAGCAGAACGAGCGGATGAAATTTTTAAACTACATGAATGAAATAACTAAATGATTGAAATGAATGATATAAAAAAGCTGAACGAGCTAATGAAATTATTTAACTACATGAATGAAATATCTAAATGATTGAAATGAATGAGATGAAAAAGCTCAACGAGCGGATGAAATTATTAAACTACATGAATGAAATAACTAAATGATTGAGATGTATGAGATGGAAAAGCTGATTGAGCGTATGAAATTATTAAACTACATGAATGAAAATAACTAAATGATTGAGATAAATAAGATGAAAAAACTCAACGAGCGGATGAAATTATTAATTTACATGAATGAAATAACTAAATGATTGAGATGTATGAGATGGAAAAGCTGATTGAGCGTATGAAAATATTTAACTACATGAATGAAATAACTAAATGATTGAAATGAATAATATGAAAAAGGTGAACGAGCTAATGAAATTATTTAACTACAAGAATGAAATAACTAAATGATTGAAATGAATGAGATGAAAAAGCAGAACGAGCGGATTAAATTATTAAACTACATGAATGAAATAACTAAATGATTGAGATGTATGAGATGGAAAAGCTGATTGAGCGTATGAAATTATTTAACTACATGAATGAAATAACTAAATGATTGAAATGAATGAGATGAAAAGGCTCAACGAGCGGATGAAATTAATAAACTACATGAATGAAATAACTAAATGATTGAAATGAATCATATGGAAAAGCTGATTGAGCGTATGAAATTATTAAACTACATGAATGAAAATAACTAAATGATTGAGATAAATAAGATGAAAAAGCTCAACGAGCGGATGAAAATATTAATTTACATGAATGAAATAACTAAATGATTGAGATGTATGAGATGGAAAAGCTGATTGAGCGTATGAAATTATTTAACTACATGAATGAAATAACTAAATGATTGTGATGAATGAGATGAAAAAGCTCAACGAGCGGATGAAATTATTAAACTACATGAATGAAATAACTAAATGATTAAAATAAATGATATGGAAAAGCTGATTGAGCGTATGAAATTATTAAACTACAAGAATGAAAATAACTAAATGATAGAGATAAATAAGATGAAAAAGCTAAACGAGCGGATGAAATTATTAATTTACATGAATGAAATAACTAAATGATTGAGTTGTATGAGATGGAAAAGCTGATTAAGCGTATGAAATTATTTAACTACATGAATGAAATAACTAAATGATTGAAAAGAATGAAATGAAAAAGCTGAACGAGCTGATGAAATTATTTAACTACATGAATGAAATAACTAATTGATTGAAATGAATGAGATGAAAAAGGTGAACGAGCGGATGAAATGAATAAACAACATGAATGAAATAACTAAATGATTGAGATGTATGAGATGGAAAAGCTGATTGAGCGTATTAAATTATTTAACTACATGAATGAAATAACTAAATGATTGAAATGAATAATATGAAAAAGGTGAACGAGCGGATGAAATTATTAAACTACATGAATGAAATAACTAAATGATTGAGATGAAAAAGCTCAACGAGCGGATGAAATTATTAAACTACATGAATAAAATAACTAAATGATTGAGATGTATGAGATGGAAAAGCTGATTGAGCGTATGAAATTATTTAACTACATGAATGAAATATCTAAATGATTGAAATGAATGAGATGAAAAAGCTCAACGAGCGGATGAAATTATTAAACTACATGAATGAAATAACTAAATGATTGAGATGTATGAGATGGAAAAGCTGATTCAGCGTATGAAATTATTTAACTACATGAATAAAATAACTAAATGATTGAAATGAATGAGATGAAAAAGCTCAACGAGCGGATGAAATTATGAACTACTTGAATGAAATAACTAAATGATTGAGATGTATGAGATGGAAAAGCTGATTGACCGTATGAAATTATTTAACTACATGAATGAAATAACTACATGATTGAGATGAATGAGATGAAAAAGCTGAACCAGCGGAAGAAATTATTAAACTACATGAATGAAATAACTAAATGATTGAGATGAATGAGATGAAAAAGCTGAACCAGCGGATGAAATTATTAAACTACATGAATGAAATAACCAAATGATTGAGATGAATGAAATGAAAAAGCGGAACCAGCGGATTAAATTATTAAACAACGTGAATGAAATAACTAAATGATTGAGATGAATGAGATGAGAAAGCTGAACCAGCGGATGAAATTATTAAACTACATGAAAGAAATATATTATGATTGAGATGAATTGTGAAAAAGCTGAATTAACGGATGAAATTATTACACTACATGAATGAAATAACTAAATGATTGAGATGAATGAGATGAAAAAGCTGAATCAGTGGATGAAATTATTAAACTACATGAATGAAATAGCTAAATGATTGAGATGAATGAGATGAAAAAGCTGAACCAGCAGATGAAATTATTAAACTACACGAATGAAATAACTAAATGATTCAGATGAAATAGATGAAAAAGCTGAAAAAGTAGATGAAATTATTTAATTACATGAATGAAATAACTAAATGATTGAAATGAATAAGATGAAAAAGCAGAAAGAGTAGATGAAATTATTTAACTACATAAATGATATTTTTAAATAATTGAGATGAATGAGATGAAAAAGCTGAACCAGCGGATGAAATTATTAAACTACATGAATGAAATAACTAAATGATTGAGATGAATGAGATAATAAGCTAAACCAGCGGATGAAATTAATAAACTACATGAATGATATAACTAAATGATTGAGATGAATGAGATGAAGGAGCTGAACCAGCGGATGAAATTATTAAACTACATGAATGAAATAACCAAATGATTAAGATGAATGAGTGAAAAAGCTCAACGAGAGGATGGAATTATTAAACTACACGAATGAAATTAGCTAAATGATTGAGATGAATAAGATGAAAAAGCTGAACCAGCGGCGAAATTTTTAAACTACATGAATGAAATAACTAAATAATTGAGATGAATGAGATGACAAAGCTGAACCAGCGGATGAAATTATTAAACTACATGAATGAAATAACTAAATGATTGAGATGAAATAGATGAAAAAGCTGAACCAGCGGCGAAATTATTAAACTACATGAATTAAATAACTAAATAATTGAGATAAATGTGATGACAAAGCTGAACCAGCGGATGAAATTATTAAACTACATGAATGAAATAACCAAATGATTAAGATGAATGAGTGAAAAAGCTCAACGAGAGGATGGAATTATTAAACTACACGAATGAAATTATCTAAATGATTGAGATGAATAAGATGAAAAAGCTGAACCAGCGGCGAAATTTTTAAACTACATGAATGAAATAACTAAATAATTGAGATGAAAGAGATGAAAAAGCTGAACGAGCGGATAAAATTATTAATCAACATGAATGAAATTAACTAAATGATTGAGATGAATGAGATGAAAAAGCTGAACCAGCGGCGAAATTATTAAACTACATGAATGAAATAACTAAATAATTGAGATGAATGAGATGACAAAGCTGAACCAGCGGATGAAATTATAAAACTACATAAATAAAATAACTAAATGAGTGAGATGAAAAAGCTGAACCAGCGGATGAAATTAATAAACTACATGAATGAAATAACTAAATGATTGAAATGAATCATATGGAAAAGCTGATTGAGCGTATGAAATTATTAAACTACATGAATGAAAATAACTAAATGATTGAGATAAATAAGATGAAAAAGCTCAACGAGCGGATGAAAATATTAATTTACATGAATGAAATAACTAAATGATTGAGATGTATGAGATGGAAAAGCTGATTGAGCGTATGAAATTATTTAACTACATGAATGAAATAACTAAATGATTGTGATGAATGAGATGAAAAAGCTCAACGAGCGGATGAAATTATTAAACTACATGAATGAAATAACTAAATGATTAAAATAAATGATATGGAAAAGCTGATTGAGCGTATGAAATTATTAAACTACAAGAATGAAAATAACTAAATGATAGAGATAAATAAGATGAAAAAGCTAAACGAGCGGATGAAATTATTAATTTACATGAATGAAATAACTAAATGATTGAGTTGTATGAGATGGAAAAGCTGATTAAGCGTATGAAATTATTTAACTACATGAATGAAATAACTAAATGATTGAAAAGAATGAAATGAAAAAGCTGAACGAGCTGATGAAATTATTTAACTACATGAATGAAATAACTAATTGATTGAAATGAATGAGATGAAAAAGGTGAACGAGCGGATGAAATGAATAAACAACATGAATGAAATAACTAAATGATTGAGATGTATGAGATGGAAAAGCTGATTGAGCGTATTAAATTATTTAACTACATGAATGAAATAACTAAATGATTGAAATGAATAATATGAAAAAGGTGAACGAGCGGATGAAATTATTAAACTACATGAATGAAATAACTAAATGATTGAGATGAAAAAGCTCAACGAGCGGATGAAATTATTAAACTACATGAATAAAATAACTAAATGATTGAGATGTATGAGATGGAAAAGCTGATTGAGCGTATGAAATTATTTAACTACATGAATGAAATATCTAAATGATTGAAATGAATGAGATGAAAAAGCTCAACGAGCGGATGAAATTATTAAACTACATGAATGAAATAACTAAATGATTGAGATGTATGAGATGGAAAAGCTGATTCAGCGTATGAAATTATTTAACTACATGAATAAAATAACTAAATGATTGAAATGAATGAGATGAAAAAGCTCAACGAGCGGATGAAATTATGAACTACTTGAATGAAATAACTAAATGATTGAGATGTATGAGATGGAAAAGCTGATTGACCGTATGAAATTATTTAACTACATGAATGAAATAACTACATGATTGAGATGAATGAGATGAAAAAGCTGAACCAGCGGAAGAAATTATTAAACTACATGAATGAAATAACTAAATGATTGAGATGAATGAGATGAAAAAGCTGAACCAGCGGATGAAATTATTAAACTACATGAATGAAATAACCAAATGATTGAGATGAATGAAATGAAAAAGCGGAACCAGCGGATGAAATTATTAAACAACGTGAATGAAATAACTAAATGATTGAGATGAATGAGATGAGAAAGCTGAACCAGCGGATGAAATTATTAAACTACATGAATGAAATATATTATGATTGAGATGAATTGTGAAAAAGCTGAATTAACGGATGAAATTATTACACTACATGAATGAAATAACTAAATGATTGAGATGAATGAGATGAAAAAGCTGAATCAGTGGATGAAATTATTAAACTACATGAATGAAATAGCTAAATGATTGAGATGAATGAGATGAAAAAGCTGAACCAGCAGATGAAATTATTAAACTACACGAATGAAATAACTAAATGATTCAGATGAAATAGATGAAAAAGCTGAAAAAGTAGATGAAATTATTTAATTACATGAATGAAATAACTAAATGATTGAAATGAATAAGATGAAAAAGCAGAAAGAGTAGATGAAATTATTTAACTACATAAATGATATTTTTAAATAATTGAGATGAATGAGATGAAAAAGCTGAACCAGCGGATGAAATTATTAAACTACATGAATGAAATAACTAAATGATTGAGATGAATGAGATAATAAGCTAAACCAGCGGATGAAATTAATAAACTACATGAATGATATAACTAAATGATTGAGATGAATGAGATGAAGGAGCTGAACCAGCGGATGAAATTATTAAACTACATGAATGAAATAACCAAATGATTAAGATGAATGAGTGAAAAAGCTCAACGAGAGGATGGAATTATTAAACTACACGAATGAAATTAGCTAAATGATTGAGATGAATAAGATGAAAAAGCTGAACCAGCGGCGAAATTTTTAAACTACATGAATGAAATAACTAAATAATTGAGATGAATGAGATGACAAAGCTGAACCAGCGGATGAAATTATTAAACTACATGAATGAAATAACTAAATGATTGAGATGAAATAGATGAAAAAGCTGAACCAGCGGCGAAATTATTAAACTACATGAATTAAATAACTAAATAATTGAGATAAATGTGATGACAAAGCTGAACCAGCGGATGAAATTATTAAACTACATGAATGAAATAACCAAATGATTAAGATGAATGAGTGAAAAAGCTCAACGAGAGGATGGAATTATTAAACTACACGAATGAAATTATCTAAATGATTGAGATGAATAAGATGAAAAAGCTGAACCAGCGGCGAAATTTTTAAACTACATGAATGAAATAACTAAATAATTGAGATGAAAGAGATGAAAAAGCTGAACGAGCGGATAAAATTATTAATCAACATGAATGAAATTAACTAAATGATTGAGATGAATGAGATGAAAAAGCTGAACCAGCGGCGAAATTATTAAACTACATGAATGAAATAACTAAATAATTGAGATGAATGAGATGACAAAGCTGAACCAGCGGATGAAATTATAAAACTACATAAATAAAATAACTAAATGAGTGAGATGAAAAAGCTGAACCAGCGGATGAAATTATTAAACTACATGAATGAAATAACAAAATGATTGAGATAAATGAGATGAAAAAGGTGAACGAGCGGATGAAATTAATAAACTCTATGAATGAAATAACTAAATGATTGAGATGAATGAGATGAAAAAGCTGAACCAGCGGATGAAATTATTTAACTCTATGAATGAAATAACTAAATGATTGAGATGTATGAGATGGAAAAGCTGATTGAGCGTATGAAATTATTTAACTACATGAATGAAATAACTAAATGATTGAAATGAATGATATGAAAAAGGTGAACGAGCGGATGAAATTAATAAACTACATGGATGAAATAACTAAATGATTGAGATGAATGAGATGAAAAAGCTCAACGAGCGGATGAAATTAATAAACTACAATGATGAAATAACTAAATGATTGAAATGAATGAGATGAAAAAGCAGAACGAGCGGATGAAATTTTTAAACTACATGAATGAAATAACTAAATGATTGAAATGAATGAGATGAAAAAGCTGAACGAGCTAATGAAATTATTTAACTACATGAATGAAATAACTAAATGATTCAAATGAATGAGATGAAAATGCTCAACGAGCGGATGAAATTATTAAACTACATGAATGAAATAAATAAATGATTGACATGAATTGTTGAAAAAGCTGAATTAGCGGATGAAATTATTAAACTACATGAATGAAATAACTAAATGATTGAGATGAATGAGATGAAAGAGCTGAACCAGCGGATGAAATTATTAAACTACACGAATGAAATAACCAAATGATTGAGATGAATGAGATGAAAAAGCTGAACGAGTGGATGAAATTATTTTACTACATGAATGAAATAACTAAATGATTGAAATGAAAGAGATGAAAAATCTGAAAGAGCAGATGAAATTATTTAACTAAATGAATGAAATAACTAAATGATTGAAATGAATGAGATGAAAAATCTGAAAGAGCAGATGAAATTATTTAACTACATGAATGAAATTATAAAATGATTGAGATGATTGAGATGAAAAGGCTGAACCAGAGAATGAAATTATTAAACTACATGAATGAAATAATTAAATGATTGAGATGAATTAGATAAAAAGCTGAACCAGCGGATGAAATTATTAAACTACATGAATGAAATAACTAAATGATTGACATGAATTGTTGAAAAAGCTGAATTAGCGGATGAAATTATTAAACTACATAAATGAAATAACTAAATGATTGAGTTGAATGAGATGAAAAAGCTGAATCAGCGGATGAAATTATTAAACTACATGAATAAAATAGCTAAATGATTGAGATGAATGAGATGAAAAAGCTGAACCAGCGGATGAAATTATTAAACTACACGAATGAAATAACTAAATGATTTAGATGAAATAGATGAAAAAGCTGAAAGAGCAGATGAAATTATTTAACTACATGAATGAAATAACTAAATGATTGAAATGAATGATATGAAAAAGGTGAACGAGCGGATGAAATTAATAAACTACATGGATGAAATAACTAAATGATTGAGATGAATGAGATGAAAAAGCTCAACGAGCGGATGAAATTAATAAACTACAATGATGAAATAACTAAATGATTGAAATGAATGAGATGAAAAAGCAGAACGAGCGGATGAAATTTTTAAACTACATGAATGAAATAACTAAATGATTGAAATGAATGAGATAAAAAAGCTGAACGAGCTAATGAAATTATTTAACTACATGAATGAAATAACTAAATGATTCAAATGAATGAGATGAAAATGCTCAACGAGCGGATGAAATTATTAAACTACATGAATGAAATAAATAAATGATTGACATGAATTGTTGAAAAAGCTGAATTAGCGGATGAAATTATTAAACTACATGAATGAAATAACTAAATGATTGAGATGAATGAGATGAAAAAGCTGAATCAGAGGATGAAATTATTAAACTACATGAATACAATAGCTAAATGATTGAGATGAATGAGATGAAAAAGCTGAACCAGCGGATGAAATTATTAAACTACACGAATGAAATAACTAAATGATTTAGATGAAATAGATGAAAAAGCTGAAAGAGCAGATGATATTATTTAACTACATCAATGAAATAACTAAATGATTGAAATGAATGAGATGAAAAATCTGAAAGAGCAGATGAAATTATTTAACTACATGAATGAAATTATAAAATGATTGAGATGAATGAGATGAAAAGGCTGAACCAGAGAATGAAATTATTAAACTACATGAATGAAATAACTAAATGATTGAGATGAATTAGATAAAAAGCTGAACCAGCGGATGAAATTATTAAACTACATGAATGAAATAACTAAATGATTGACATGAATTGTTGAAAAAGCTGAATTAGCGGATGAAATTATTAAACTACATGAATGAAATAACTAAATGATTGAGATGAATGAGATAAAAAAGCTGAATCAGCGGATGAAATTATTAAACTACATGAATAAAATAGCTAAATGATTGAGATGAATGAGATGAAAAAGCTGAACCAGCGGATGAAATTATTAAACTACACGAATGAAATAACTAAATGATTTAGATGAAATAGATGAAAAAGCTGAAAGAGCAGATGAAATTATTTAACTACATCAATGAAATAACTAAATGATTGAAATGAATGCGATGAAAAAGCTGAACCAGCGGATGAATTTATTTAACTACATGAATGAAATAACCAAATGATTGAGATGTATGAGATGTAAAAGCGGAACCAGCGGATGAAATTATTTAACTACATGAATGATATAACTAAATGATTGAGATGAATGAGATGAGAAAGCTGAACCAGGAGATTAAATTATTAAACTACATGAATGAAATAACTAAATGATTGAGATGAATGAGATGAAAGAGCTGAACCAGCGAAAAAAAATATTAAACTACATGAATGAAATAACCAAATGATTGAGATGAATGAGATGAAAAAGCTGAACAAGAGGATGAAATTAATAAACTACACGAATGAAATTAACTAAATGATTGAGATGAATGAGATGAAAAAACTGAACCAGGAGATGAAATTATTAAACTACATGATTGAAATAACTAAATGATTGAGATGAATGAGATGAAAGAGCTGAACCAGCGGATGAAATTATTAAACTACATGAATGAAATAACCAAATGATTGAGATGAATGAGATGAAAAAGCTGAACGAGTGGATGAAATTATTTTACTACATGAATGAAATAACTAAATGATTGAAATGAAAAAGATGAAAAATCTGAAAGAGCAGATGAAATTATTTAACTACATGAATGAAATAACTAAATGATTGAGATGAAAGAGATGAAAAAGCTGAACGAGCGGATAAAATTATTAATCAACATGAATGAAATTAACTAACTGATTGAGATGAATGAGATGAAAAAGCTGAACCAGCGGCGAAATTATTAAACTACATGAATGAAATAACTAAATAATTGAGATGAATGAGATGACAAAGCTGAACCAGCGGATGAAATTATAAAACTACATAAATAAAATAACTAAATGATTGAGATGAATGAGATGAAAAAGCTGAACCAGCGGAAGAAATTATTAAACTACATGAATGAAATAACTAAATGATTGAGATGAATGAGATGAAAAAGCTGAACGAGTGGATGAAATTATTTTACTACATGAATGAAATAACTAAATGATTGAAATGAAAGAGATGAAAAATCTGAAAGAGCAGATGAAATTATTTAACTACATGAATGAAATAACTAAATGATTGAGATGAATGAGATGAAAAAGCTGAACCAGCGGATGAAATTATTAAACTACATGAATGAAATAACCAAATGATTGAGATGAATGAGATGAAAAAGCTGAACCAGCAGATGAAATTATTAAACTAAATGAATGAAATAACCAAATGATTGAGATGAAAGAGATGAAAAAGCTGAACGAGCGGATGAAGTTATTAAACTACATGAATGAAATAACTAAATGATTGAGATGAATGAGATGAAAAAGCTGAACCAGCGGATGAAATAATTTAACTCTATGAATGAAATAACCAAATGATTGAGATGAATGAGATGAAAAAGCTGAACCAGCAGATGAAATTATTAAACTAAATGAATGAAATAACCAAATGAGTGAGATGAAAGAGATGAAAAAGCTGAACCAGCGGATGAAATTATTAAACTACATGAATGAAATAACCAAATGATTGAGATGAATGAGATGAAAAAGCGGAACCAGCGGATGAAATTATTAAACTACATGAATGAAATTACTAAATGATTGAGATGAATAAGATGAAAAAGCTGAACGAGCGGATGAAGTTATTAAACTACATGAATGAAATAACTAAATGATTGAGATGAATGAGATGAAAAAGCTGAACCAGCGGATGAAATAATTTAACTCTATGAATGAAATAACCAAATGATTGAGATGAATGAGATGAAAAAGCTGAACCAGCAAATGAAATTATTAAACTAAATGAATGAAATAACTAAATGATTGAGATGAATGAGATGAAAAAGCTGAACGAGAGGATGAAATTATTAAACTACACGAATGAAATTAACTAAATGATTGAGATGAATGAGATGAAAAAGCTGAACCAGGAGATGAAGTTATTAAACTACATGAATAAAATAACTAAATGATTGAGATGAATGAGATGAAAGAGCTGAACCAGCGGATGAAATTATTAAACTACATGAATGAAATAACCAAATGATTGAGATGAATGAGATGAAAAAGCTGAACCAGCAGATAAAATTATTAAACTAAATGAATGAAATAACCAAATGATTGAGATGAAAGAGATGAAAAAGCTGAACCAGCGGATGAAATTATTAAACTACGTGAATGAAATAACCAAATGATTGAGATGACAAAGCTGAACCAGCGGATGAAATTATTAAACTACATGAATGAAATAACTAAATGATTTAGATGAATGAGATAAAAAGCTGAACCAGCGGATGAAATTATTAAACTACATGAATGAAATAACTAAATGATTGAGATGAATAAGTTGAAAAAGCTGAATTAGCGGATGAAATTAATTAACTACATGAATGAAAAAACTAAATGATTGAGATGAATGAGATGAAAAAGCTGAACCAGCGGATGAAATTATTAAACTACATGAATGAAATAACCAAATGATTGAGATGAATGAGATGAAAAAGCGGAACCAGCGGATGAAATTATTAAACTACATGAATGAAATAACCAAATGATTGAGATGAATGAGATGAAAAAGCTGAACCAGCAGATGAAATTATTAAACTAAATGAATGAAATAACCAAATGATTGAGATGAAAGAGATGAAAAAGCTGAACGAGCGGATAAAATTATTAATCTACATGAATGAAAAAAACAAAATGATTGAGATGAAAGAGATGACAAAGCTGTACCAGCGGATGAAATTATTAAACTACATGAATGAAATAACTAAATGATTTAGATGAATGAGATAAAAAGCTGAACCAGCGGATGAAATTATTAAACTACATGAATGAAATAACTAAATAATTGAGATGAATGAGATGACAAAGCTGAACCAGCGGATGAAATTATAAAACTACATAAATAAAATAACTAAATGATTGAGATGAATGAGATGAAAAAGCTGAACCAGCGGAAGAAATTATTAAACTACATGAATGAAATAACTAAATGATTGAGATGAATGAGATGAAAAAGCTGAACCAGGAGATGAAGTTATTAAACTACATGAATAAAATAACTAAATGATTGAGATGAATGAGATGAAAGAGCTGAACCAGCGGATGAAATTATTAAACTACATGAATGAAATAACCAAATGATTGAGATGAATGAGATGAAAAAGCTGAACCAGCAGATAAAATTATTAAACTAAATGAATGAAATAACCAAATGATTGAGATGAAAGAGATGAAAAAGCTGAACCAGCGGATGAAATTATTAAACTACATGAATGAAATAACCAAATGATTGAGATGACAAAGCTGAACCAGCGGATGAAATTATTAAACTACATGAATGAAATAACTAAATGATTTAGATGAATGAGATAAAAAGCTGAACCAGCGGATGAAATTATTAAACTACATGAATGAAATAACTAAATGATTGAGATGAATAAGTTGAAAAAGCTGAATTAGCGGATGAAATTAATTAACTACATGAATGAAAAAACTAAATGATTGAGATGAATGAGATGAAAAAGCTGAACCAGCGGATGAAATTATTAAACTACATGAATGAAATAACCAAATGATTGAGATGAATGAGATGAAAAAGCGGAACCAGCGGATGAAATTATTAAACTACATGAATGAAATAACCAAATGATTGAGATGAATGAGATGAAAAAGCTGAACCAGCAAATGAAATTATTAAACTAAATGAATGAAATAACCAAATGATTGAGATGAAAGAGATGAAAAAGCTGAACGAGCGGATAAAATTATTAATCTACATGAATGAAAAAAACAAAATGATTGAGATGAAAGAGATGACAAAGCTGAACCAGCGGATGAAATTATTAAACTACATGAATGAAATAACTAAATGATTTAGATGAATGAGATAAAAAGCTGAACCAGCGGATGAAATTATTAAACTACATGAATGAAATAACTAAATAATTGAGATGAATGAGATGACAAAGCTGAACCAGCGGATGAAATTATAAAACTACATAAATAAAATAACTAAATGATTGAGATGAATGAGATGAAAAAGCTGAACCAGCGGAAGAAATTATTAAACTACATGAATGAAATAACTAAATGATTGAGATGAATGAGATGAAAAAGCTGAACGAGCGGATGAAGTTATTAAACTACATGAATAAAATAACTAAATGATTGAGATGAATGAGATGAAAAAGCTGAACCAGCGGATGAAATAATTTAACTCTATGAATGAAATAACCAAATGATTGAGATGAATGAGATGAAAAAGCTGAACCAGCAGATGAAATTATTAAACTAAATGAATGAAATAACCAAATGATTGAGATGAAAGAGATGAAAAAGCTGAACGAGCGGATAAAATTATTAATCTACATGAATGAAATAAACTAAATGATTGAGATGAAAGAGATGACAAAGCTGAACCAGCGGATGAAATTATTAAACTACATGAATGAAATAACTAAATGATTTAGATGAATGAGATAAAAAGCTGAACCAGCGGATGAAATTATTAAACTACATGAATGAAATAACTAAATGATTGAGATGAATAAGTTGAAAAAGCTGAATTAGCGGATGAAATTAATTAACTACATGAATTAAAAAACTAAATGATTGAGATGAATGAGATGAAAAAGCTGAACCAGCGGATGAAATTATTAAACTACATTAATGAAATAACTAACTGATTGAGATGAATGAGATGAAAAAGCTCAACGAGAGGATGGAATTATTAAACTACACGAATGAAATTAACTAAATGATTGAGATGAATGAGATGAAAAAGCTCAACGAGAGGATGAAATTATTAAACTACACGAATGAAATTAACTAAATGATTGAGATGAATGAGATGGAAAAGCTGAACCAGCGGATGAAATTATTAAACTAAATGAATGAAATAACCAAATGATTGAGATGAATGAGATGAAAAAGCTGAACCAGCGGATGAAATTATTAAACTACATGAATAAAATAACTAAATTATTAAGATGAATGAGATGAAAAAGCTGAATGAGAGGATGAAATTAATTAACTACATGAATGAAATAACTAAATGATTGAGATGAAATAGATGAAAAAGCTGAAAGAGCAGATGAAATTATTTAACTACATGAATGAAATAACTAAATGATTGAAATGAATGAGATGAAAAAGCTGAAAGAGCAGATGAAATTATTTAACTACATGAATGAAATAACTAAATGATTGAGATGAATGAGATGAAAAAGCTGAAAGAGCAGATGAAATTATTTTACTACATGAATGAAATAACTAAATGATTGAGATGAATGAGATGAAAAATCTGAAAGAGCAGATGAAATTATTTAACTACATGAATGAAATAACTAAATGATTGAAATGAATGAGATGAAAAAGCTGAAAGAGCTGATGAAATTATTTAACTACATGAATGAAATAACTAAATAATTGAGATGAATGAGATGACAAAGCTGAACCAGCGGATGAAATTATTTAACTACATGAATGAAATAACTAAATGATTGAGATGTATGAGTTGAAAAAGCTGAACCAGCGGATGAAATTATTAAACTACATGAATGAAATAACTAAATGATTGAAATGAATGAGATGAAAAATCTGAAAGTGCAGATGAAATTATTTAACTACATGAATGAAATAACTAAATGATTGAAATGAATGAGATGAAAAAGCTGAAAGAGCAGATGAAATTATTTAACTACATGAATGATATAACTAAATGATGGAAATGAATGAGATGAAAAAGCTGAAAGAGCAGATGAAATTATTTTACTACATGAATGAAATAACTAAATGATTGAGATGAATGAGATGAAAAAGCTGAACCAGCGGATGAAATTATTAAACTACATGAATGAAATAACTAAATAATTGAGATGAATGAGATGACAAAGCTGAACCAGCGGATGAAATTATTAAACTAAATGAATGAAATAACCAAATGATTGAGATGAATGAGTTGAAAAAGCTGAACCAGCGGATGAAATTATTAAACTACATGAATGATATAACTAAATAATTGAGATGAATGAGATGACAAAGCTGAACCAGCGGATGAAATTATTAAACTAAATGAATGAAATAACCAAATGATTGAGATGTATGAGTTGAAAAAGCTGAACCAGCGGATGAAATTATTAAACTACATGAATGAAATAACTAAATGATTGAGATGAATGAGATGAGAAAGCTGAACCAGCGGATGAAATTATTAAACTACACGAATGAAATAACTAAATAATTGAGATGAATGAGATGACAAAGCTGAACCAGCGGATGAAATTAATTAACTACATGAATGAAAAAACTAAATGATTGAGATGAATGAGATGAAAAAGCTGAACCAGCGGATGAAATTATTAAACTACATGAATGAAATAACCAAATGATTGAGATGAATGAGATGAAAAAGCGGAACCAGCGGATGAAATTATTAAACTACATGAATGAAATAACCAAATGATTGAGATGAATGAGATGAAAAAGCTGAACCAGCAGATGAAATTATTAAACTAAATGAATGAAATAACCAAATGATTGAGATGAAAGAGATGAAAAAGCTGAACGAGCGGATAAAATTATTAATCTACATGAATGAAAAAAACAAAATGATTGAGATGAAAGAGATGACAAAGCTGAACCAGCGGATGAAATTATTAAACTACATGAATGAAATAACTAAATGATTTAGATGAATGAGATAAAAAGCTGAACCAGCGGATGAAATTATTAAACTACATGAATGAAATAACTAAATAATTGAGATGAATGAGATGACAAAGCTGAACCAGCGGATGAAATTATAAAACTACATAAATAAAATAACTAAATGATTGAGATGAATGAGATGAAAAAGCTGAACCAGCGGAAGAAATTATTAAACTACATGAATGAAATAACTAAATGATTGAGATGAATGAGATGAAAAAGCTGAACGAGCGGATGAAGTTATTAAACTACATGAATAAAATAACTAAATGATTGAGATGAATGAGATGAAAAAGCTGAACCAGCGGATGAAATAATTTAACTCTATGAATGAAATAACCAAATGATTGAGATGAATGAGATGAAAAAGCTGAACCAGCAGATGAAATTATTAAACTAAATGAATGAAATAACCAAATGATTGAGATGAAAGAGATGAAAAAGCTGAACGAGCGGATAAAATTATTAATCTACATGAATGAAATAAACTAAATGATTGAGATGAAAGAGATGACAAAGCTGAACCAGCGGATGAAATTATTAAACTACATGAATGAAATAACTAAATGATTTAGATGAATGAGATAAAAAGCTGAACCAGCGGATGAAATTATTAAACTACATGAATGAAATAACTAAATGATTGAGATGAATAAGTTGAAAAAGCTGAATTAGCGGATGAAATTAATTAACTACATGAATGAAAAAACTAAATCATTGAGATGAATGAGATGAAAAAGCTGAACCAGCGGATGAAATTATTAAACTACATTAATGAAATAACTAACTGATTGAGATGAATGAGATGAAAAAGCTCAACGAGAGGATGGAATTATTAAACTACACGAATGAAATTAACTAAATGATTGAGATGAATGAGATGAAAAAGCTCAACGAGAGGATGAAATTATTAAACTACACGAATGAAATTAACTAAATGATTGAGATGAATGAGATGGAAAAGCTGAACCAGCGGATGAAATTATTAAACTAAATGAATGAAATAACCAAATGATTGAGATGAATGAGATGAAAAAGCTGAACCAGCGGATGAAATTATTAAACTACATGAATAAAATAACTAAATGATTGAGATGAATGAGATGAAAAAGCTGAATGAGAGGATGAAATTAATTAACTACATGAATGAAATAACTAAATGATTGAGATGAAATAGATGAAAAAGCTGAAAGAGCAGATGAAATTATTTAACTACATGAATGAAATAACTAAATGATTGAAATGAATGAGATGAAAAAGCTGAAAGAGCAGATGAAATTATTTAACTACATGAATGAAATAACTAAATGATTGAGATGAATGAGATGAAAAAGCTGAAAGAGCAGATGAAATTATTTTACTACATGAATGATATAACTAAATGATTGAAATGAATGAGATGAAAAATCTGAAAGAGCAGATGAAATTATTTAACTACATGAATGAAATAACTAAATGATTGAAATGAATGAGATGAAAAAGCTGAAAGAGCTGATGAAATTATTTAACTACATGAATGAAATAACTAAATGATTGAGATGAATGAGATGAAAAAGCTGAACCAGCGGATGAAATTATTAAACTACATGAATGAAATAACTAAATAATTGAGATGAATGAGATGAAAAAGCTGAACCAGCGGATGAAATTATTTAACTACATGAATGAAATAACTAAATAATTGAGATGAATGAGATGAAAAAGCTGAACCAGCGGATGAAATTATTAAACTAAATGAATGAAATAACCAAATGATTGAGATGAATGAGATGAAAAAGCTGAACCAGCGGATGAAATTATTAAACTACATGAATAAAATAACTAAATGATTGAGATGAATGAGATGAAAAAGCTGAATGAGAGGATGAAATTAATTAACTACATGAATGAAATAACTAAATGATTGAGATGAAATAGATGAAAAAGCTGAAAGAGCAGATGAAATTATTTAACTACATGAATGAAATAACTAAATGATTGAAATGAATGAGATGAAAAAGCTGAAAGAGCAGATGAAATTATTTAACTACATGAATGAAATAACTAAATGATTGAGATGAATGAGATGAAAAAGCTGAAAGAGCTGATGAAATTATTTAACTACATGAATGAAATAACTAAATGATTGAGATGAATGAGATGAAAAAGCTGAACCAGCGGATGAAATTATTAAACTACATGAATGAAATAACTAAATAATTGAGATGAATGAGATGAAAAAGCTGAACCAGCGGATGAAATTATTAACCTACATGAATGAAATAACTAAATGATTGAGATGAATGAGATGAAAAAGCTGAACCAGCGGATGAAATTATTAAACTACATGAATGAAATAACTAAATAATTGAGATGAATGAGATGAAAAAGCTGAACCAGCGGATGAAATTATTTAACTACATGAATGAAATAACTAAATGATTGAGATGAATGAGATGACAAAGCTGAACCAGCGGATGAAATTATTAAACTAAATAAATGAAATAACCAAATGATTGAGATGTATGAGTTGAAAAAGCTGAACCAGCGGATGAAATTATTAAACTACATGAATGAAATAACTAAATGATTGAAATGAATGAGATGAAAAATCTGAAAGTGCAGATGAAATTATTTAACTACATGAATGAAATAACTAAATGATTGAAATGAATGAGATGAAAAAGCTGAAAGAGCAGATGAAATTATTTAACTACATGAATGATATAACTAAATGATGGAAATGAATGAGATGAAAAAGCTGAAAGAGCAGATGAAATTATTTTACTACATGAATGAAATAACTAAATGATTGAGATGAATGAGATGAAAAAGCTGAACCAGCGGATGAAATTATTAAACTACATGAATGAAATAACTAAATAATTGAGATGAATGAGATGACAAAGCTGAACCAGCGGATGAAATTATTAAACTAAATGAATGAAATAACCAAATGATTGAGATGAATGAGTTGAAAAAGCTGAACCAGCGGATGAAATTATTAAACTACATGAATGATATAACTAAATAATTGAGATGAATGAGATGACAAAGCTGAACCAGCGGATGAAATTATTAAACTAAATGAATGAAATAACCAAATGATTGAGATGAATGAGTTGAAAAAGCTGAACCAGCGGATGAAATTATTAAACTACATGAATGAAATAACTAAATGATTGAGATGAATGAGATGAGAAAGCTGAACCAGCGGATGAAATTATTAAACTACACGAATGAAATAACTAAATAATTGAGATGAATGAGATGACAAAGCTGAACCAGCGGATGAAATTATTAAACTACACGAATGAAATAACTAAATGATTTAGATAAAATTGATGAAAAAGCTGAAAAAGTAGATGAAATTATTTAATTACATGAATGAAATAACTAAATGATTGAAATTAATAAGATGAAAAAGCTGAAAGTGTAGATGAAATTATTAAATAATTGAGATGAATGAGATGACAAAGCTGAACCAGCGGATGAAATTATTAAACTACATGAATGAAATAACTAAATGATTGAGATAAATGAGATAAAAAGCTAAACCAGCGGATGAAATTAATAAACTACATGAATGATACAACTAAATGATTGAGATGAATGAGATGAAAGAGCTGAACCAGCGGATGAAATTATTAAACTACATGAATGAAATAACCAAATGATTGAGATGAATGAGTGAAAAAGCTCAACGAGAGGATGGAATTATTAAACTACACGAATGAAATTAACTAAATGATTGAGATGAATAAGATGATAAAGCTGAACCAGCGGCGAAATTATTAAACTACATGAATGAAATAACTAAATAATTGAGATGAATGAGATGACAAAGCTGAACCAGCGGATGAAATTATTAAACTACATGAATGAAATATCTAAATGATTGAGATGAAATAGATGAAAAAGCTGAACCAGCGGCGAAATTATTAAACTACATGAATTAAATAACTAAATAATTAAGATGAATGAGATGACAAAGCTAAACCAGCGGATGAAATTAAGAAACTAAATGAATGAAATAACCAAATGATTGAGATGAAAGAGATGAAAAAGCTGAACGAGCGGATAAAATTATTAATCAACATGAATGAAATTAACTAAATGATTGAGATGAATGAGATGAAAAAGCTGAACCAGCGGCGAAATTATTAAACTACATGAATGAAATAACTAAATAATTGAGATGAATGAGATGACAAAGCTGAACCAGCGGATGAAATTATAAAACTACATAAATAAAATAACTAAATGATTGAGATGAATGAGATGAAAAAGCTGAACCAGCGGAAGAAATTATTAAACTACATGAATGAAATAACTAAATGATTGAGATGAATGAGATGAAAAAGCTGAACCAGCGGATGAAATTATTAAACTACATGAATGAAATAACAAAATGATTGAGATGAATGAGATGAAAATGCGGAACCAGCGGATGAAATTATTAAACTACATGAATGAAATAACTAAATGATTGAGATGAATGAGATGAAAAAGCTGAACCAGGGGATGAAATTATTTAACTCTATGAATGAAATAACTAAATGATTGAGATGTATGAGATGGAAAGCTGATTGAGCGTATGAAATTATTAAACGACATGAATGAAATAACTAAATGATTGAAATGAATGATATGAAAAAGGTGAACGAGCGGATGAAATTATTAAACTACATGAATGAAATAACTAAATGATTGAAATGAATGAGATGAAAAAGCAGAACGAGCGGATGAAATTTTTAAACTACATGAATGAAATAACTAAATGATTGAAATGAATGATATAAAAAAGCTGAACGAGCTAATGAAATTATTTAACTACATGAATGAAATATCTAAATGATTGAAATGAATGAGATGAAAAAGCTCAACGAGCGGATGAAATTATTAAACTACATGAATGAAATAACTAAATGATTGAGATGTATGAGATGGAAAAGCTGATTGAGCGTATGAAATTATTAAACTACATGAATGAAAATAACTAAATGATTGAGATAAATAAGATGAAAAAACTCAACGAGCGGATGAAATTATTAATTTACATGAATGAAATAACTAAATGATTGAGATGTATGAGATGGAAAAGCTGATTGAGCGTATGAAAATATTTAACTACATGAATGAAATAACTAAATGATTGAAATGAATAATATGAAAAAGGTGAACGAGCTAATGAAATTATTTAACTACAAGAATGAAATAACTAAATGATTGAAATGAATGAGATGAAAAAGCAGAACGAGCGGATTAAATTATTAAACTACATGAATGAAATAACTAAATGATTGAGATGTATGAGATGGAAAAGCTGATTGAGCGTATGAAATTATTTAACTACATGAATGAAATAACTAAATGATTGAAATGAATGAGATGAAAAGGCTCAACGAGCGGATGAAATTAATAAACTACATGAATGAAATAACTAAATGATTGAAATGAATCATATGGAAAAGCTGATTGAGCGTATGAAATTATTAAACTACATGAATGAAAATAACTAAATGATTGAGATAAATAAGATGAAAAAGCTCAACGAGCGGATGAAAATATTAATTTACATGAATGAAATAACTAAATGATTGAGATGTATGAGATGGAAAAGCTGATTGAGCGTATGTAATTATTTAACTACATGAATGAAATAACTAAATGATTGTGATGAATGAGATGAAAAAGCTCAACGAGCGGATGAAATTATTAAACTACATGAATGAAATAACTAAATGATTAAAATAAATGATATGGAAAAGCTGATTGAGCGTATGAAATTATTAAACTACAAGAATGAAAATAACTAAATGATAGAGATAAATAAGATGAAAAAGCTAAACGAGCGGATGAAATTATTAATTTACATGAATGAAATAACTAAATGATTGAGTTGTATGAGATGGAAAAGCTGATTAAGCGTATGAAATTATTTAACTACATGAATGAAATAACTAAATGATTGAAAAGAATGAAATGAAAAAGCTGAACGAGCTGATGAAATTATTTAACTACATGAATGAAATAACTAATTGATTGAAATGAATGAGATGAAAAAGGTGAACGAGCGGATGAAATGAATAAACAACATGAATGAAATAACTAAATGATTGAGATGTATGAGATGGAAAAGCTGATTGAGCGTATTAAATTATTTAACTACATGAATGAAATAACTAAATGATTGAAATGAATAATATGAAAAAGGTGAACGAGCGGATGAAATTATTAAACTACATGAATGAAATAACTAAATGATTGAGATGAAAAAGCTCAACGAGCGGATGAAATTATTAAACTACATGAATAAAATAACTAAATGATTGAGATGTATGAGATGGAAAAGCTGATTGAGCGTATGAAATTATTTAACTACATGAATGAAATATCTAAATGATTGAAATGAATGAGATGAAAAAGCTCAACGAGCGGATGAAATTATTAAACTACATGAATGAAATAACTAAATGATTGAGATGTATGAGATGGAAAAGCTGATTCAGCGTATGAAATTATTTAACTACATGAATAAAATAACTAAATGATTGAAATGAATGAGATGAAAAAGCTCAACGAGCGGATGAAATTATGAACTACATGAATGAAATAACTAAATGATTGAGATGTATGAGATGGAAAAGCTGATTGACCGTATGAAATTATTTAACTACATGAATGAAATAACTACATGATTGAGATGAATGAGATGAAAAAGCTGAACCAGCGGAAGAAATTATTAAACTACATGAATGAAATAACTAAATGATTGTGATGAATGAGATGAAAAAGCTCAACGAGCGGATGAAATTATTAAACTACATGAATGAAATAACTAAATGATTAAAATAAATGATATGGAAAAGCTGATTGAGCGTATGAAATTATTAAACTACAAGAATGAAAATAACTAAATGATAGAGATAAATAAGATGAAAAAGCTAAACGAGCGGATGAAATTATTAATTTACATGAATGAAATAACTAAATGATTGAGTTGTATAAGATGGAAAAGCTGATTAAGCGTATGAAATTATTTAACTACATGAATGAAATAACTAAATGATTGAAAAGAATGAAATGAAAAAGCTGAACGAGCTGATGAAATTATTTAACTACATGAATGAAATAACTAATTGATTGAAATGAATGAGATGAAAAAGGTGAACGAGCGGATGAAATGAATAAACAACATGAATGAAATAACTAAATGATTGAGATGTATGAGATGGAAAAGCTGATTGAGCGTATTAAATTATTTAACTACATGAATGAAATAACTAAATGATTGAAATGAATAATATGAAAAAGGTGAACGAGCGGATGAAATTATTAAACTACATGAATGAAATAACTAAATGATTGAGATGAAAAAGCTCAACGAGCGGATGAAATTATTAAACTACATGAATAAAATAACTAAATGATTGAGATGTATGAGATGGAAAAGCTGATTGAGCGTATGAAATTATTTAACTACATGAATGAAATATCTAAATGATTGAAATGAATGAGATGAAAAAGCTCAACGAGCGGATGAAATTATTAAACTACATGAATGAAATAACTAAATGATTGAGATGTATGAGATGGAAAAGCTGATTCAGCGTATGAAATTATTTAACTACATGAATAAAATAACTAAATGATTGAAATGAATGAGATGAAAAAGCTCAACGAGCGGATGAAATTATGAACTACATGAATGAAATAACTAAATGAATGAGATGTATGAGATGGAAAAGCTGATTGACCGTATGAAATTATTTAACTACATGAATGAAATAACTACATGATTGAGATGAATGAGATGAAAAAGCTGAACCAGCGGAAGAAATTATTAAACTACATGAATGAAATAACTAAATGATTGAGATGAATGAGATGAAAAAGCTGAACCAGCGGATGAAATTATTAAACTACATGAATGAAATAACCAAATGATTGAGATGAATGAAATGAAAAAGCGGAACCAGCGGATGAAATTATTAAACAACATGAATGAAATAACTAAATGATTGAGATGAATGAGATGAGAAAGCTGAACCAGCGGATGAAATTATTAAACTACATGAATGAAATATATTATGATTGAGATGAATTGTGAAAAAGCTGAATTAACGGATGAAATTATTACACTACATGAATGAAATAACTAAATGATTGAGATGAATGAGATGAAAAAGCTGAATCAGCGGATGAAATTATTAAACTACATGAATGAAATAGCTAAATGATTGAGATGAATGAGATGAAAAAGCTGAACCAGCAGATGAAATTATTAAACTACACGAATGAAATAACTAAATGATTCAGATGAAATAGATGAAAAAGCTGAAAAAGTAGATGAAATTATTTAATTACATGAATGAAATAACTAAATGATTGAAATGAATAAGATGAAAAAGCAGAAAGAGTAGATGAAATTATTTAACTACATAAATGATATTTTTAAATAATTGAGATGAATGAGATGAAAAAGCTGAACCAGCGGATGAAATTATTAAACTACATGAATGAAATAACTAAATGATTGAGATGAATGAGATAATAAGCTAAACCAGCGGATGAAATTAATAAACTACATGAATGATATAACTAAATGATTGAGATGAATGAGATGAAGGAGCTGAACCAGCGGATGAAATTATTAAACTACATGAATGAAATAACCAAATGATTAAGATGAATGAGTGAAAAAGCTCAACGAGAGGATGGAATTATTAAACTACACGAATGAAATTATCTAAATGATTGAGATGAATAAGATGAAAAAGCTGAACCAGCGGCGAAATTATTAAACTACATGAATGAAATAACTAAATAATTGAGATGAATGAGATGACACAGCTGAACCAGCGGATGAAATTATTAAACTACATGAATGAAATAACTAAATGATTGAGATGAAATAGATGAAAAAGCTGAACCAGCGGCGAAATTATTAAACTACATGAATTAAATAACTAAATAATTGAGATAAATGTGATGACAAAGCTGAACCAGCGGATGAAATTATGAAACTAAATGAATGAAATACCCAAATGATTGAGATGAAAGAGATGAAAAAGCTGAACGAGCGGATAAAATTATTAATCAACATGAATGAAATTAACTAAATGATTGAGATGAATGAGATGAAAAAGCTGAACCAGCGGCGAAATTATTAAACTACATGAATGAAATAACTAAATAATTGAGATGAATGAGATGACAAAGCTGAACCAGCGGATGAAATTATAAAACTACATAAATAAAATAACTAAATGAGTGAGATGAAAAAGCTGAACCAGCGGATGAAATTATTAAACTACATGAATGAAATAACAAAATGATTGAGATTAATGAGATGAAAAAGGTGAACGAGCGGATGAAATTAATAAACTCTATGAATGAAATAACTAAATGATTGAGATGAATGAGATGAAAAAGCTGAACCAGCGGATGAAATTATTTAACTCTATGAATGAAATAACTAAATGATTGAGATGTATGAGATGGAAAAGCTGATTGAGCGTATGAAATTATTTAACTACATGAATGAAATAACTAAATGATTGAAATGAATGATATGAAAAAGGTGAACGAGCGGATGAAATTAATAAACTACATGGATGAAATAACTAAATGATTGAGATGAATGAGATGAAAAAGCTCAACGAGCGGATGAAATTAATAAACTACAATGATGAAATAACTAAATGATTGAAATGAATGAGATGAAAAAGCAGAACGAGCGGATGAAATTTTTAAACTACATGAATGAAATAACTAAATGATTGAAATGAATGAGATAAAAAAGCTGAACGAGCTAATGAAATTATTTAACTACATGAATGAAATAACTAAATGATTCAAATGAATGAGATGAAAATGCTCAACGAGCGGATGAAATTATTAAACTACATGAATGAAATAAATAAATGATTGACATGAATTGTTGAAAAAGCTGAATTAGCGGATGAAATTATTAAACTACATGAATGAAATAACTAAATGATTGAGATGAATGAGATGAAAAAGCTGAATCAGAGGATGAAATTATTAAACTACATGAATACAATAGCTAAATGATTGAGATGAATGAGATGAAAAAGCTGAACCAGCGGATGAAATTATTAAACTACACGAATGAAATAACTAAATGATTTAGATGAAATAGATGAAAAAGCTGAAAGAGCAGATGATATTATTTAACTACATCAATGAAATAACTAAATGATTGAAATGAATGAGATGAAAAATCTGAAAGAGCAGATGAAATTATTTAACTACATGAATGAAATTATAAAATGATTGAGATGAATGAGATGAAAAGGCTGAACCAGAGAATGAAATTATTAAACTACATGAATGAAATAACTAAATGATTGAGATGAATTAGATAAAAAGCTGAACCAGCGGATGAAATTATTAAACTACATGAATGAAATAACTAAATGATTGACATGAATTGTTGAAAAAGCTGAATTAGCGGATGAAATTATTAAACTACATGAATGAAATAACTAAATGATTGAGATGAATGAGATAAAAAAGCTGAATCAGCGGATGAAATTATTAAACTACATGAATAAAATAGCTAAATGATTGAGATGAATGAGATGAAAAAGCTGAACCAGCGGATGAAATTATTAAACTACACGAATGAAATAACTAAATGATTTAGATGAAATAGATGAAAAAGCTGAAAGAGCAGATGAAATTATTTAACTACATCAATGAAATAACTAAATGATTGAAATGAATGCGATGAAAAAGCTGAACCAGCGGATGAATTTATTTAACTACATGAATGAAATAACCAAATGATTGAGATGTATGAGATGTAAAAGCGGAACCAGCGGATGAAATTATTTAACTACATGAATGATATAACTAAATGATTGAGATGAATGAGATGAGAAAGCTGAACCAGGAGATTAAATTATTAAACTACATGAATGAAATAACTAAATGATTGAGATGAATGAGATGAAAGAGCTGAACCAGTGAAAAAAAATATTAAACTACATGAATGAAATAACCAAATGATTGAGATGAATGAGATGAAAAAGCTGAACGAGAGGATGAAATTATAAAACTACACGAATGAAATTAACTAAATGATTGACATGAATGAGATGAAAAAACTGAACCAGGAGATGAAATTATTAAACTACATGATTGAAATAACTAAATGATTGAGATGAATGAGATGAAAGAGCTGAACCAGCGGATGAAATTATTAAACTACATGAATGAAATAACCAAATGATTGAGATGAATGAGATGAAAAAGCTGAACGAGTGGATGAAATTATGTTACTACATGAATGAAATAACTAAATGATTGAAATGAAAGAGATGAAAAATCTGAAAGAGCAGATGAAATTATTTAACTAAATGAATGAAATAACTAAATGATTGAAATGAATGAGATGAAAAATCTGAAAGAGCAGATGAAATTATTTAACTACATGAATGAAATTATAAAATGATTGAGATGAATGAGATGAAAAGGCTGAACCAGAGAATGAAATTATTAAACTACATGAATGAAATAATTAAATGATTGAGATGAATTAGATAAAAAGCTGAACCAGCGGATGAAATTATTAACCTACATGAATGAAATAACTAAATGATTGACATGAATTGTTGAAAAAGCTGAATTAGCGGATGAAATTATTAAACTACATGAATGAAATAACTAAATGATTGAGATGAATGAGATGAAAAAGCTGAATCAGCGGATGAAATTATTAAACTACATGAATAAAATAGCTAAATGATTGAGATGAATGAGATGAAAAAGCTGAACCAGCGGATGAAATTATTAAACTACACGAATAAAATAACTAAATGATTTAGATGAAATAGATGAAAAAGCTGAAAGAGCAGATGAAATTATTTAACTACATCAATGAAATAACTAAATGATTGAAATGAATGCGATGAAAAAGCTGAACCAGCGGATGAATTTATTTAACTACATGAATGAAATAACCAAATGATTGAAATGAATGAGATGAAAAATCTGAAAGAGCAGATGAAATTATTTAACTACATGAATGAAATTATAAAATGATTGAGATGAATGAGATTAAAAGGCTGAACCAGAGAATGAAATTATTAAACTACATGAATGAAATAATTAAATGATTGAGATGAATTAGATAAAAAGCTGAACCAGCGGATGAAATTATTAACCTACATGAATGAAATAACTAAATGATTGACATGAATTGTTGAAAAAGCTGAATTAGCGGATGAAATTATTAAACTACATGAATGAAATAACTAAATGATTGAGATGAATGAGATGAAAAAACTGAACCAGGAGATGAAATTATTAAACTACATGATTGAAATAACTAAATGATTGAGATGAATGAGATGAAAGAGCTGAACCAGCGGATGAAATTATTAAACTACATGAATGAAATAACCAAATGATTGAGATGAATGAGATGAAAAAGCTGAACGAGTGGATGAAATTATGTTACTACATGAATGAAATAACTAAATGATTGAAATGAAAGAGATGAAAAATCTGAAAGAGCAGATGAAATTATTTAACTAAATGAATGAAATAACTAAATGATTGAAATGAATGAGATGAAAAATCTGAAAGAGCAGATGAAATTATTTAACTACATGAATGAAATTATAAAATGATTGAGATGAATGAGATGAAAAGGCTGAACCAGAGAATGAAATTATTAAACTACATGAATGAAATAATTAAATGATTGAGATGAATTAGATAAAAAGCTGAACCAGCGGATGAAATTATTAACCTACATGAATGAAATAACTAAATGATTGACATGAATTGTTGAAAAAGCTGAATTAGCGGATGAAATTATTAAACTACATGAATGAAATAACTAAATGATTGAGATGAATGAGATGAAAAAGCTGAATCAGCGGATGAAATTATTAAACTACATGAATAAAATAGCTAAATGATTGAGATGAATGAGATGAAAAAGCTGAACCAGCGGATGAAATTATTAAACTACACGAATAAAATAACTAAATGATTTAGATGAAATAGATGAAAAAGCTGAAAGAGCAGATGAAATTATTTAACTACATCAATGAAATAACTAAATGATTGAAATGAATGCGATGAAAAAGCTGAACCAGCGGATGAATTTATTTAACTACATGAATGAAATAACCAAATGATTGAGATGAATGAGATGTAAAAGCGGAACCAGCGGATGAAATTATTTAACTACATGAATGAAATAACTAAATGATTGAGATGAATGAGATGAGAAAGCTGAACCAGGAGATTAAATTATTAAACTACATGAATGAAATAACTAAATGATTGAGATGAATGAGATGAAAGAGCTGAACCAGCGAAAAAAAATATTAAACTACATGAATGAAATAACCAAATGATTGAGATGAATGAGATGAAAAAGCTGAACGAGAGGATGAAATTATTAAACTACACGAATGAAATTAACTAAATGATTGAGATGAATGAGATGAAAAAACTGAACCAGGAGATGAAATTATTAAACTACATGATTGAAATAACTAAATGATTGAGATGAATGAGATGAAAGAGCTGAACCAGCGGATGAAATTATTAAACTACATGAATGAAATAACAAAATGATTGAGATGAATGAGATGAAAAAGCTGAACGAGTGGATGAAATTATTTTACTACATGAATGAAATAACTAAATGATTGAAATGAAAGAGATGAAAAATCTGAAAGAGCAGATGAAATTATTTAACTACATGAATGAAATAACTAAATGATTGAGATGAAAGAGATGAAAAAGCTGAACGAGCGGATAAAATTATTAATCAACATGAATGAAATTAACTAACTGATTGAGATGAATGAGATGAAAAAGCTGAACCAGCGGCGAAATTATTAAACTACATGAATGAAATAACTAAATAATTGAGATGAATGAGATGACAAAGCTGAACCAGCGGATGAAATTATAAAACTACATAAATAAAATAACTAAATGATTGAGATGAATGAGATGAAAAAGCTGAACCAGCGGAAGAAATTATTAAACTACATGAATGAAATAACTAAATGATTGAGATGAATGAGATGAAAAAGCTGAACGAGTGGATGAAATTATTTTACTACATGAATGAAATAACTAAATGATTGAAATGAAAGAGATGAAAAATCTGAAAGAGCAGATGAAATTATTTAACTACATGAATGAAATAACTAAATGATTGAGATGAATGAGATGAAAAAGCTGAACCAGCGGATGAAATTATTAAACTACATGAATGAAATAACCAAATGATTGAGATGAATGAGATGAAAAAGCGGAACCAGCGGATGAAATTATTAAACTACATGAATGAAATAACTAAATGATTGAGATGAATAAGATGAAAAAGCTGAACGAGCGGATGAAGTTATTAAACTACATGAATGAAATAACTAAATGATTGAGATGAATGAGATGAAAAAGCTAAACCAGCGGATGAAATAATTTAACTCTATGAATGAAATAACCAAATGATTGAGATGAATGAGATGAAAAAGCTGAACCAGCAGATGAAATTATTAAACTAAATGAATGAAATAACCAAATGAGTGAGATGAAAGAGATGAAAAAGCTGAACCAGCGGATGAAATTATTAAACTACATGAATGAAATAACCAAATGATTGAGATGAATGAGATGAAAAAGCGGAACCAGCGGATGAAATTATTAAACTACATGAATGAAATTACTAAATGATTGAGATGAATAAGATGAAAAAGCTGAACGAGCGGATGAAGTTATTAAACTACATGAATGAAATAACTAAATGATTGAGATGAATGAGATGAAAAAGCTGAACCAGCGGATGAAATAATTTAACTCTATGAATGAAATAACCAAATGATTGAGATGAATGAGATGAAAAAGCTGAACCAGCAGATGAAATTATTAAACTAAATGAATGAAATAACCAAATGATTGAGATGAATGAGATGAAAAAGCTGAACGAGAGGATGAAATTATTAAACTACACGAATGAAATTAACTAAATGATTGAGATGAATGAGATGAAAAAGCTGAACCAGGAGATGAAATTATTAAACTACATGAATGAAATAACTAAATGATTGAGATGAATGAGATGAAAGAGCTGAACCAGCGGATGAAATTATTAAACTACATGAATGAAATAACCAAATGATTGAGATGAAAGAGATGAAAAAGCTGAACCAGCGGATGAAATTATTAAACTACATGAATGAAATAACCAAATGATTGAGATGACAAAGCTGAACCAGCGGATGAAATTATTAAACTACATGAATGAAATAACTAAATGATTTAGATGAATGAGATGACAAAGCTGAACCAGCGGATGAAATTATTTAACTACATGAATGAAATAACTAAATGATTGAAATGAATGAGATGAAAAAGCTGAAAGAGCTGATGAAATTATTTAACTACATGAATGAAATAACTAAATGATTGAGATGAATGAGATGAAAAAGCTGAACCAGCGGATGAAATTATTAAACTACATGAATGAAATAACTAAATAATTGAGATGAATGAGATGACAAAGCTGAACCAGCGGATGAAATTATTAAACTAAATGAATGAAATAACCAAATGATTGAGATGAAAGAGATGAAAAAGCTGAACCAGCGGATGAAATTATTAAACTACATGAATGAAATAACCAAATGATTGAGATGACAAAGCTGAACCAGCGGATGAAATTATTAAACTACATGAATGAAATAACTAAATGATTTAGATGAATGAGATAAAAAGCTGAACGAGCGGATGAAATTATTAAACTACATGAATAAAATAACTAAATAATTGAGATGAATGAGATGACAAAGCTGAACCAGCGGATGAAATTATAAAACTACATAAATAAAATAACTAAATGATTGAGATGAATGAGATGAAAAAGCTGAACCAGCGGAAGAAATTATTAAACTACATGAATGAAATAACTAAATGATTGAGATGAAAGAGATGAAAAAGCTGAACGAGCGGATAAAATTATTAATCAACATGAATGAAATTAACTAACTGATTGAGATGAATGAGATGAAAAAGCTGAACCAGCGGCGAAATTATTAAACTACATGAATGAAATAACTAAATAATTGAGATGAATGAGATGACAAAGCTGAACCAGCGGATGAAATTATAAAACTACATAAATAAAATAACTAAATGATTGAGATGAATGAGATGAAAAAGCTGAACCAGCGGAAGAAATTATTAAACTACATGAATGAAATAACTAAATGATTGAGATGAATGAGATGAAAAAGCTGAACGAGTGGATGAAATTATTTTACTACATGAATGAAATAACTAAATGATTGAAATGAAAGAGATGAAAAATCTGAAAGAGCAGATGAAATTATTTAACTACATGAATGAAATAACTAAATGATTGAGATGAATGAGATGAAAAAGCTGAACCAGCGGATGAAATTATTAAACTACATGAATGAAATAACCAAATGATTGAGATGAATGAGATGAAAAAGCGGAACCAGCGGATGAAATTATTAAACTACATGAATGAAATAACTAAATGATTGAGATGAATAAGATGAAAAAGCTGAACGAGCGGATGAAGTTATTAAACTACATGAATGAAATAACTAAATGATTGAGATGAATGAGATGAAAAAGCTAAACCAGCGGATGAAATAATTTAACTCTATGAATGAAATAACCAAATGATTGAGATGAATGAGATGAAAAAGCTGAACCAGCAGATGAAATTATTAAACTAAATGAATGAAATAACCAAATGAGTGAGATGAAAGAGATGAAAAAGCTGAACCAGCGGATGAAATTATTAAACTACATGAATGAAATAACCAAATGATTGAGATGAATGAGATGAAAAAGCGGAACCAGCGGATGAAATTATTAAACTACATGAATGAAATTACTAAATGATTGAGATGAATAAGATGAAAAAGCTGAACGAGCGGATGAAGTTATTAAACTACATGAATGAAATAACTAAATGATTGAGATGAATGAGATGAAAAAGCTGAACCAGCGGATGAAATAATTTAACTCTATGAATGAAATAACCAAATGATTGAGATGAATGAGATGAAAAAGCTGAACCAGCAGATGAAATTATTAAACTAAATGAATGAAATAACCAAATGATTGAGATGAATGAGATGAAAAAGCTGAACGAGAGGATGAAATTATTAAACTACACGAATGAAATTAACTAAATGATTGAGATGAATGAGATGAAAAAGCTGAACCAGGAGATGAAATTATTAAACTACATGAATGAAATAACTAAATGATTGAGATGAATGAGATGAAAGAGCTGAACCAGCGGATGAAATTATTAAACTACATGAATGAAATAACCAAATGATTGAGATGAAAGAGATGAAAAAGCTGAACCAGCGGATGAAATTATTAAACTACATGAATGAAATAACCAAATGATTGAGATGACAAAGCTGAACCAGCGGATGAAATTATTAAACTACATGAATGAAATAACTAAATGATTTAGATGAATGAGATGACAAAGCTGAACCAGCGGATGAAATTATTTAACTACATGAATGAAATAACTAAATGATTGAAATGAATGAGATGAAAAAGCTGAAAGAGCTGATGAAATTATTTAACTACATGAATGAAATAACTAAATGATTGAGATGAATGAGATGAAAAAGCTGAACCAGCGGATGAAATTATTAAACTACATGAATGAAATAACTAAATAATTGAGATGAATGAGATGACAAAGCTGAACCAGCGGATGAAATTATTAAACTAAATGAATGAAATAACCAAATGATTGAGATGAAAGAGATGAAAAAGCTGAACCAGCGGATGAAATTATTAAACTACATGAATGAAATAACCAAATGATTGAGATGACAAAGCTGAACCAGCGGATGAAATTATTAAACTACATGAATGAAATAACTAAATGATTTAGATGAATGAGATAAAAAGCTGAACCAGCGGATGAAATTATTAAACTACATGAATGAAATAACTAAATAATTGAGATGAATGAGATGAAAGAGCTGAACCAGCGAAAAAAAATATTATACTACATGAATGAAATAACCAAATGATTGAGATGAATGAGATGAAAAAGCTGAACGAGAGGATGAAATTATTAAACTACACGAATGAAATTAACTAAATGATTGAGATGAATGAGATGAAAAAACTGAACCAGGAGATGAAATTATTAAACTACATGATTGAAATAACTAAATGATTGAGATGAATGAGATGAAAAAGCTGAACCAGCAGATGAAATTATTAAACTACATGAATGAAATAACCAAATGATTGAGATGAAAGAGATGAAAAAGCTGAACGAGCGGATAAAATTATTAATCTACATGAATGAAATAAACTAAATGATTGAGATGAAAGAGATGACAAAGCTGAACCAGCGGATGAAATTATTAAACTACATGAATGAAATAACTAAATGATTTAGATGAATGAGATAAAAAGCTGAACCAGCGGATGAAATTATTAAACTACATGAATGAAATAACTAAATAATTGAGATGAATGAGATGACAAAGCTGAACCAGCGGATGAAATTATTAAACTACATGAATGAAATAACCAAATGATTGAGATGACAAAGCTGAACCAGCGGATGAAATTATTAAACTACATGAATGAAATAACTAAATGATTTAGATGAATGAGATGACAAAGCTGAACCAGCGGATGAAATTATTTAACTACATGAATGAAATAACTAAATGATTGAAATGAATGAGATGAAAAAGCTGAAAGAGCTGATGAAATTATTTAACTACATGAATGAAATAACTAAATGATTGAGATGAATGAGATGAAAAAGCTGAACCAGCGGATGAAATTATTAAACTACATGAATGAAATAACTAAATAATTGAGATGAATGAGATGACAAAGCTGAACCAGCGGATGAAATTATTAAACTAAATGAATGAAATAACCAAATGATTGAGATGAAAGAGATGAAAAAGCTGAACCAGCGGATGAAATTATTAAACTACATGAATGAAATAACCAAATGATTGAGATGACAAAGCTGAACCAGCGGATGAAATTATTAAACTACATGAATGAAATAACTAAATGATTTAGATGAATGAGATAAAAAGCTGAACCAGCGGATGAAATTATTAAACTACATGAATGAAATAACTAAATGATTGAGATGAATAAGTTGAAAAAGCTGAATTAGCGGATGAAATTAATTAACTACATGAATGAAAAAACTAAATGATTGAGATGAAATAGATGAAAAAGCTGAAAGAGCAGATGAAATTATTTAACTACATGAATGAAATAACTAAATGATTGAAATGAATGAGATGAAAAAGCTGAAAGAGCAGATGAAATTATTTAACTACATGAATGATATAACTAAATGATGGAAATGAATGAGATGAAAAAGCTGAAAGAGCAGATGAAATTATTTTACTACATGAATGAAATAACTAAATGATTGAGATGAATGAGATGAAAAAGCTGAACCAGCGGATGAAATTATTAAACTACATGAATGAAATAACTAAATAATTGAGATGAATGAGATGACAAAGCTGAACCAGCGGATGAAATTATTAAACTAAATGAATGAAATAACCAAATGATTGAGATGAATGAGTTGAAAAAGCTGAACCAGCGGATGAAATTATTAAACTACATGAATGATATAACTAAATAATTGAGATGAATGATATGACAAAGCTGAACCAGCGGATGAAATTATTAAACTAAATGAATGAAATAACCAAATGATTGAGATGTATGAGTTGAAAAAGCTGAACGAGCGGATGAAATTATTAAACTACATGAATGAAATAACCAAATGATTGAGATGAATGAGATGAAAAAGCTGAACCAGCAGATGAAATTATTAAACTAAATGAATGAAATAACCAAATGATTGAGATGAAATAGATGAAAAAGCTGAACGAGCGGATAAAATTATTAATCTACATGAATGAAATAAACTAAATGATTGAGATGAAAGAGATGACAAAGCTGAACCAGCGGATGAAATTATTAAACTACATGAATGAAATAACTAAATGATTTAGATGAATGATATGACAAAGCTGAACCAGCGGATGAAATTATTAAACTAAATGAATGAAATAACCAAATGATTGAGATGTATGAGTTGAAAAAGCTGAACCAGCGGATGAAATTATTAAACTACATGAATGAAATAACTAAATGATTGAGATGAATGAGATGAGAAAGCTGAACCAGCGGATGAAATTATTAAACTACACGAATGAAATAACTAAATAATTGAGATGAATGAGATGACAAAGCTGAACCAGCGGATGAAATTAATTAACTACATGAATGAAAAAACTAAATGATTGAGATGAATGAGATGAAAAAGCTGAACCAGCGGATGAAATTATTAAACTACATGAATGAAATAACCAAATGATTGAGATGAATGAGATGAAAAAGCGGAACCAGCGGATGAAATTATTAAACTACATGAATGAAATAACCAAATGATTGAGATGAATGAGATGAAAAAGCTGAACCAGCAGATGAAATTATTAAACTAAATGAATGAAATAACCAAATGATTGAGATGAAAGAGATGAAAAAGCTGAACGAGCGGATAAAATTATTAATCTACATGAATGAAATAAACTAAATGATTGAGATGAAAGAGATGACAAAGCTGAACCAGCGGATGAAATTATTAAACTACATGAATGAAATAACTAAATGATTTAGATGAATGAGATAAAAAGCTGAACCAGCGGATGAAATTATTAAACTACATGAATGAAATAACTAAATAATTGAGATGAATGAGATGACAAAGCTGAACCAGCGGATGAAATTATAAAACTACATAAATAAAATAACTAAATGATTGAGATGAATGAGATGAAAAAGCTGAACCAGCGGAAGAAATTATTAAACTACATGAATGAAATAACTAAATGATTGAGATGAATGAGATGAAAAAGCTGAACGAGCGGATGAAGTTATTAAACTACATGAATAAAATAACTAAATGATTGAGATGAATGAGATGAAAAAGCTGAACCAGCGGATGAAATAATTTAACTCTATGAATGAAATAACCAAATGATTGAGATGAATGAGATGAAAAAGCTGAACCAGCAGATGAAATTATTAAACTAAATGAATGAAATAACCAAATGATTGAGATGAAAGAGATGAAAAAGCTGAACGAGCGGATAAAATTATTAATCTACATGAATGAAATAAACTAAATGATTGAGATGAAAGAGATGACAAAGCTGAACCAGCGGATGAAATTATTAAACTACATGAATGAAATAACTAAATGATTTAGATGAATGAGATAAAAAGCTGAACCAGCGGATGAAATTATTAAACTACATGAATGAAATAACTAAATGATTGAGATGAATAAGTTGAAAAAGCTGAATTAGCGGATGAAATTAATTAACTACATGAATGAAAAAACTAAATGATTGAGATGAATGAGATGAAAAAGCTGAACCAGCGGATGAAATTATTAAACTACATTAATGAAATAACTAACTGATTGAGATGAATGAGATGAAAAAGCTCAACGAGAGGATGGAATTATTAAACTACACGAATGAAATTAACTAAATGATTGAGATGAATGAGATGAAAAAGCTCAACGAGAGGATGAAATTATTAAACTACACGAATGAAATTAACTAAATGATTGAGATGAATGAGATGGAAAAGCTGAACCAGCGGATGAAATTATTAAACTAAATGAATGAAATAACCAAATGATTGAGATGAATGAGATGAAAAAGCTGAACCAGCGGATGAAATTATTAAACTACATGAATAAAATAACTAAATGATTGAGATGAATGAGATGAAAAAGCTGAATGAGAGGATGAAATTAATTAACTACATGAATGAAATAACTAAATGATTGAGATGAAATAGATGAAAAAGCTGAAAGAGCAGATGAAATTATTTAACTACATGAATGAAATAACTAAATGATTGAAATGAATGAGATGAAAAAGCTGAAAGAGCAGATGAAATTATTTAACTACATGAATGAAATAACTAAATGATTGAGATGAATGAGATGAAAAAGCTGAAAGAGCAGATGAAATTATTTTACTACATGAATGATATAACTAAATGATTGAAATGAATGAGATGAAAAATCTGAAAGAGCAGATGAAATTATTTAACTACATGAATGAAATAACTAAATGATTGAAATGAATGAGATGAAAAAGCTGAAAGAGCTGATGAAATTATTTAACTACATGAATGAAATAACTAAATGATTGAGATGAATGAGATGAAAAAGCTGAACCAGCGGATGAAATTATTAAACTACATGAATGAAATAACTAAATAATTGAGATGAATGAGATGAAAAAGCTGAACCAGCGGATGAAATTATTTAACTACATGAATGAAATAACTAAATAATTGAGATGAATGAGATGAAAAAGCTGAACCAGCGGATGAAATTATTAAACTAAATGAATGAAATAACCAAATGATTGAGATGAATGAGATGAAAAAGCTGAACCAGCGGATGAAATTATTAAACTACATGAATAAAATAACTAAATGATTGAGATGAATGAGATGAAAAAGCTGAATGAGAGGATGAAATTAATTAACTACATGAATGAAATAACTAAATGATTGAGATGAAATAGATGAAAAAGCTGAAAGAGCAGATGAAATTATTTAACTACATGAATGAAATAACTAAATGATTGAAATGAATGAGATGAAAAAGCTGAAAGAGCAGATGAAATTATTTAACTACATGAATGAAATAACTAAATGATTGAGATGAATGAGATGAAAAAGCTGAAAGAGCAGATGAAATTATTTTACTACATGAATGAAATAACTAAATGATTGAAATGAATGAGATGAAAAATCTGAAAGAGCAGATGAAATTATTTAACTACATGAATGAAATAACTAAATGATTGAAATGAATGAGATGAAAAAGCTGAAAGAGCTGATGAAATTATTTAACTACATGAATGAAATAACTAAATGATTGAGATGAATGAGATGAAAAAGCTGAACCAGCGGATGAAATTATTAAACTACATGAATGAAATAACTAAATAATTGAGATGAATGAGATGAAAAAGCTGAACCAGCGGATGAAATTATTTAACTACATGAATGAAATAACTAAATGATTGAGATGAATGAGATGACAAAGCTGAACCAGCGGATGAAATTATTAAACTAAATGAATGAAATAACCAAATGATTGAGATGTATGAGTTGAAAAAGCTGAACCAGCGGATGAAATTATTAAACTACATGAATGAAATAACTAAATGATTGAAATGAATGAGATGAAAAATCTGAAAGTGCAGATGAAATTATTTAACTACATGAATGAAATAACTAAATGATTGAAATGAATGAGATGAAAAAGCAGAAAGAGCAGATGAAATTATTTAACTACATGAATGAAATAACTAAATGATTGAAATGAATGAGATGAAAAAGCTGAAAGAGCTGATGAAATTATTTAACTACATGAATGAAATAACTAAATGATTGAGATGAATGAGATGAAAAAGCTGAACCAGCGGATGAAATTATTAAACTACATGAATGAAATAACTAAATGATTGAAATGAATGAGATGAAAAATCTGAAAGTGCAGATGAAATTATTTAACTACATGAATGAAATAACTAAATGATTGAAATGAATGAGATGAAAAATCTGAAAGAGCAGATGAAATTATTTAACTACATGAATGAAATAACTAAATGATTGAAATGAATGAGATGAAAAAGCTGAAAGAGCTGATGAAATTATTTAACTACATGAATGAAATAACTAAATGATTGAGATGAATGAGATGAAAAAGCTGAACCAGCGGATGAAATTATTAAACTACATGAATGAAATAACTAAATAATTGAGATGAATGAGATGAAAAAGCTGAACCAGCGGATGAAATTATTTAACTACATGAATGAAATAACTAAATGATTGAGATGAATGAGATGACAAAGCTGAACCAGCGGATGAAATTATTAAACTAAATGAATGAAATAACCAAATGATTGAGATGTATGAGTTGAAAAAGCTGAACCAGCGGATGAAATTATTAAACTACATGAATGAAATAACTAAATGATTGAAATGAATGAGATGAAAAATCTGAAAGAGCTGATGAAATTATTTAACTACATGAATGAAATAACTAAATGATTGAGATGAATGAGATGAAAAAGCTGAACCAGCGGATGAAATTATTAAACTACATGAATGAAATAACTAAATGATTGAGATGAATGAGATGAAAAAGCTGAACCAGCGGATGAAATTATTAAACTACATGAATGAAATAACTAAATAATTGAGATGAATGAGATGAAAAAGCTGAACCAGCGGATGAAATTATTTAACTACATGAATGAAATAACTAAATGATTGAGATGAATGAGATGACAAAGCTGAACCAGCGGATGAAATTATTAAACTAAATGAATGAAATAACCAAATGATTGAGATGTATGAGTTGAAAAAGCTGAACCAGCGGATGAAATTATTAAACTACATGAATGAAATAACTAAATGATTGAAATGAATGAGATGAAAAATCTGAAAGTGCAGATGAAATTATTTAACTACATGAATGAAATAACTAAATGATTGAAATGAATGAGATGAAAAAGCTGAAAGAGCAGATGAAATTATTTAACTACATGAATGAAATAACTAAATGATTGAAATGAATGAGATGAAAAAGCTGAAAGAGCTGATGAAATTATTTAACTACATGAATGAAATAACTAAATGATTGAGATGAATGAGATGAAAAAGCTGAACCAGCGGATGAAATTATTAAACTACATGAATGAAATAACTAAATGATTGAAATGAATGAGATGAAAAATCTGAAAGTGCAGATGAAATTATTTAACTACATGAATGAAATAACTAAATGATTGAAATGAATGAGATGAAAAATCTGAAAGAGCAGATGAAATTATTTAACTACATGAATGAAATAACTAAATGATTGAAATGAATGAGATGAAAAAGCTGAAAGAGCTGATGAAATTATTTAACTACATGAATGAAATAACTAAATGATTGAGATGAATGAGATGAAAAAGCTGAACCAGCGGATGAAATTATTAAACTACATGAATGAAATAACTAAATAATTGAGATGAATGAGATGAAAAAGCTGAACCAGCGGATGAAATTATTTAACTACATGAATGAAATAACTAAATGATTGAGATGAATGAGATGACAAAGCTGAACCAGCGGATGAAATTATTAAACTAAATGAATGAAATAACCAAATGATTGAGATGTATGAGTTGAAAAAGCTGAACCAGCGGATGAAATTATTAAACTACATGAATGAAATAACTAAATGATTGAAATGAATGAGATGAAAAATCTGAAAGTGCAGATGAAATTATTTAACTACATGAATGAAATAACTAAATGATTGAAATGAATGAGATGAAAAAGCTGAAAGAGCAGATGAAATTATTTAACTACATGAATGATATAACTAAATGATGGAAATGAATGAGATGAAAAAGCTGAAAGAGCAGATGAAATTATTTTACTACATGAATGAAATAACTAAATGATTGAGATGAATGAGATGAAAAAGCTGAACCAGCGGATGAAATTATTAAACTACATGAATGAAATAACTAAATAATTGAGATGAATGAGATGACAAAGCTGAACCAGCGGATGAAATTATTAAACTAAATGAATGAAATAACCAAATGATTGAGATGAATGAGTTGAAAAAGCTGTATCAGCGGATGAAATTATTAAACTACATGAATGATATAACTAAATAATTGAGATGAATGAGATGACAAAGCTGAACCAGCGGATGAAATTATTAAACTAAATGAATGAAATAACCAAATGATTGAGATGAATGAGTTGAAAAAGCTGAACCAGCGGATGAAATTATTAAACTACATGAATGAAATAACTAAATGATTGAGATGAATGAGATGAGAAAGCTGAACCAGCGGATGAAATTATTAAACTACACGAATGAAATAACTAAATAATTGAGATGAATGAGATGACAAAGCTGAACCAGCGGATGAAATTATTAAACTAAATGAATGAAATAACCAAATGATTGAGATGAAAGAGTTGAAAAAGCTGAACCAGCGGATGAAATTATTAAACTACATGAATGAAATAAACGAAATGATCGAGATGAATGAGATTAAATAGTTAAACGAGTAAATGAAATTATTGAACTAGATGGATGTAATTAACTAAATGATTGAGACGAAAAAGCTGAAAGATTAGAAATAAATGATTGATTAAACAAAATACAGAAGTAGAATATATAAAAAATAAATTCCTGGATGATCTTATAAATTATATGATTTAGATAAATAAAATAAACTAGATAAATAAAATAAACTAGATGTATGATATAATTACATACATCTAGTTTACAGATTACAGATTATATTTTAAATTTCGTTATATCAAATAACTTATTATAATTGGTTTTTTTTAGCGTGCATCAGCAAGAGGTAATCGTTACTGAAACTATGTCATCTAATTACTAACTAGCCTGTTTAAATCTATTATAAATCATGTTGTTGGTGATAAGTATTTATACGAAAATGGGATACTAGGCTAAACTTTGTCGACAAAAACTCCACAGTCGGTCAGACACTAAAGTCTTAACTCATAATTTCGAAACCAATGGTTTTTCAGGAACCTAGTAGGTGAAAAAGTCTGACTCTACCTCCCATAACAGCTCACATGTGGGTTTTTAAGTAATACCTCTTTAAAGAAAAATGAATTTAATTGAGACACGTTCGAAATCCGGTGCAAGCTCGGAATGCATCACGTTCGTTCGGTTAAACTAGTCTGTTCGCATGGAGGTTAAGTACTCATTCGGTTGACGTCGTTGCGCCGAGCTGTCACATTGATTTTCTTCTTATATAAATAAAATGGAGCATCAAAACATTCCTGAATGCAAATGGCAGTGGGTAAATTTTGAAATATAATATGACAAATTCAATCAACTTCCTCACAGAAGTTTTCCGTAATTCGCGCGTGGGGTGACCACACTGTTTTATTCTTGTTTCCTCTAATTTCAGGCTGAAAAGGCGAATGCACAAACGCCATATTTCATTTTGATATGAAACTGAAACCTTAATTTACACTGGACTTACATAATTACTTAATAATATTTAAAAACACTCACCGATAGTAAAAGGTGCTCATATCGCCAATCCCTTTTTGGGGAATCTAAAACAAAGAAAAATAATATAAAATTAATAAAGGGTCAAATAGCACTGCATACTGTTAATAAGAAGTTACTTAACACCTTCACCGAATTACTTTCAGCACTTGGCACATTTTAGCTTCTATACATCCATGCTTAATAAGCTACTATTCGTTGCATCTTTCAGCTCGAAAAGTAGAAATGAAAAAGAGTTCAATTTTTGTGTCAATAATATAGATATTTAACGTTAAAGTCAACGAATTTTGAATACTGAAGAATGAAACTTGACATTTCGATAGGGCGCAACGATAATGCACAACGGTATTCAAATATCGAAAATATGATAGCATGGCTGTTGGGACGTATTATTTATTTATTTATTTATTGTGTCATTTAATTGAGGAAACAAATCGAAATGTACTAGAGCAAATTACAGTTACAAATGTACCTTTGTCGTATTAAAAAATAACCCGGTACAATTCACCGGATCAAAGTAGGGGATCGACGAACTCCAATTGTACGAACTTGTATCAAACATCGCGCTAGCTGCCGCGCGATCCGCTCCCCGCGCGGCAGCTCGCGCACCTCAACTCGCCGTACCCTTGCGCAGCGAGAGTGCGTATACTGAATCTCTCTTCACACTCTGCCGTAAGAGTTGCTCATATCAAAAATTGTTTTAAACAAAAGTTGTAGACAATTTATATGGCTATTATACAATTAACATTTTGAATAGATTTAATCCTGTGTGATTTAATTTTCTGAATTTTGAAAATAATTTTTTCCACCCCTAGGACCAATAGTCGGTGCTATCAAAAAAATTAACTAACTTAACATTTAGGCCCTTATCTAAGAAATAAAATAAAATTTTAATAAATTCGATATCCTATATCCTATATACCAAGAAAGTTATTGCAAAATTTTACTTTTTCGAAAAACCCCTCCCATTCCCGCCCCCTTGGTCTGATTTTGTCCATTAACGAACTTGACCGAGATTTTGTGAACTCAAAATTTTATGTATCAATTTAAAAGTGATTGGATGAATATTACGGTAGTTATCGTGTTATCAAGAAAGTGATAAGATAGATAGATACATAAAGTTAAACTTTTAATCAGAGGCTGGTTTTGGGTTCTAGGGGATATAAAATGCGAAGATATGTCAAATTTCCAGGAAGTCATGACATGGTACCCATTGCAATAGGTAGCTTTCCTAATCATCTACTTAAAAACATAGGTAGGTCATGATAATATTCTTTCAAATCATCATAAATTTTACACCACTTCAGTTTCCATCAAATATTTAGGCATTTCTAAAGATCAAGTCATGATGAGGTGGTAAACTCAAATTGAATATTTAGCAAAAAAAAGAAAGATTACATACATCTTTAAAATTCTAATATCTGTACTGGAACCATTTACTCTCAAAGCAACCTGTTTTGCCCTGTGTGAGTTAATATTAAGGGGACCTACATAAGTGAAAAAATGACACCATTTTAGGCACCAAATCTCCAAATGTTGTTATTTTATTCCTAACTTATTATATCTTTAATGAGCAAAATCTGACCAGAGGGCCGGGAATGGAGAGGGGTGTTCTAAAAAGTAAAATTTTGTTAAAACTTTCTTAGTATATAGGATATAGGATATCGAATTCATTTCAATTTAATATTATTCCTTAGATAAGGGCCTAAATCTTATCTGAGTAAACTTCTTTGCTAGAACCAACCATTGATTCTAAGGGTGGGATAAATTGGTTCAAATCAGTTCAAAATGTTAATTGTGTTACTATAATTTCCCTACATTTTTTGATATGAGCAACCCTTACGGCACACTATAAAGAGGAATTCAGAATACGCACTCTCGCTGCGCAAGGGTACGGCGGGTGGAGGTCGCTTTTTATTGATGAAATTGACTGCCTTATTGTTGTATTTTATGCTTATATGCTATTTATTCATTACAGGCACATGTTCGTGACATGTTACTAAACTCAGCCGGCAGTGTTGAGAAGCAGGCTTTTATGATGATATATTTTGAATAAATGAACTATGAGCTATGCCAATACGGCATTCCAAAGCTAACTCATAATATGACACCACAATTCATAACAAATCAAACGAGTTTCGGAAGTTACTTAAACTGTATTTAACTTTAGTCTAGTGGAGATGTTGAAAAATACACAAAAATAAACATATAGTATATGACAATAGGTGATTTTTAAAATTCATCGAAATCATTATTCCCTATCAATGAATTCATCTCTATAATATTACCAAATTCAACTGACCTATTAAAAGCTACTAATTAAAGTAAAAAGGTAAAAATATAAGTGGAACAGCAAATCGGGAAACCAAAGACTGACCTCGTGTTCGCAGCGTGATTCCCCAGGTTCCACTAACTTTTGCGGGTCTCAAAGAACACTTTATAATGTCACTATTTTCACCTTATCACTGGCCTGCTAGCGGCCTGCTTTTATCTATTATGAACTATATCGAATATTATGCACTTTATAAACGTTATTTCGAAATTATCTAGCCACAGGCAATTTGTATTACATTATTCTAAACGCACGAAAAACATTTTGAGGACGCCATCTTGTCGACTTTTTCAGATTAATATAAAAAATGCATAGCAACTAATTTCGGAAAGAAAATATATTCGAATTTAAATCGGATACGTTGCTATGTGATTTGAAATTTCGTTACTATGGTATTAGGAATATAAAAAATATATTATTGACGTTTAAATTTAATAGATATATATAGTTTATAATGGTAGACCTCAAATGTGTTGCTAAACACGGAAATTAACTCTACCTTTCATCAATTCCCATCAAATAAAAACAACTCGAATGTGTTGAACAAATTTATTTTGATACTATTTACAACAATATTAATAATATTACAAACTGTTAATATTTACAAATGGGGCTTCAATATAGCGTGCCTAATTTACCTACAATGCATTTCCAACTCGAAAATATCTCCGACCGTTGACGCACATTTACAATAAATCAAGTATTAAGGGTTACTGCACACATATGGGCAGTCGTTTTCCCCGACGGGACCCATGGTCTGGTTCCCCTTAGTTGATACGAGCAGCCAAAGAAGGTCCCCGAGTAATTCCGTTCTGGAACTCAACTGTCATTAGCATAAGAAGCTCACTTTCTCATTCAATCCAGCTTCACTTTTCCAAAAAAAATAGTCTATACTGTCCGCTGATCGAAGCTCTTCCAAAAAGATTTTTTCCTCAAGTCGACCTTAAAGGAAAGTTCGAGATCCAGAAACTTCCTTAAGGAAATTTCCGAGAAAAGGTCCCGGAATATTCTCTCAGGGGTCCGGGCTCCGCTAGCCTATCCTCTGTCCTTATACGAGTATATGCACTCTCGAAGATGTAGATCCAACGAGCGTCCCTTCTAGCGATTATCTATATTCCTTGAAACCAGCTTCAATCATCCAAAAATGTGTAGTCGATCGAATGTCAAAACTCAGCTGTTGTCGCGTTGAACTCCAAAAAAATAGTGACCAAGAATCTGCTTTGCGTTCTTTCTCTTGAATAAAAGGTTCCATTTGGGTAATTTTCAAATTTGCCTCTCAAATCGGATATTTTCTACCAATAAATTACAGACTTATATCATCTTTTAGGTTTGTCTGTGGCCCATTTTTTAAAACTGAGCATTTCTCAATTTCGCTAATAGCCTCTTTCCTCGAGCGATGATAACACACAAAAATCGTAAAAAATCAGCTGATGCTTCTTACTATGGGGCTGATGGTTCTTTCGTACAAAACACGTCTATTTCCAACAGAGATTATCAAAGTTGTAAACTAATTTTCCGTCTTTATCCTTAAAGTATATCCGACCGAATATTTAGTCCATCAAATTGGATTTTCCACATTATCGTGCGTAAACCAACTCCAAACAGAAAGAAAATAAAAAACGCTTCGATGACATTTGCAACAAAAATCGCTTTTTTGAGCATTCGGCCGCAATCGCGATTTTTATTTTCCGTTGCGCCAGCTTCCAATAATATAGCCGAACCTCCATTTCGCGTCTGAATACATCCAGAATATTACATACCTCCTACAGGAGTCGTGTTTCAGTCCCAGTTTTAACAACGTGCTATGGAACCACGCCATTCTTACTTTTGGTACTCCAAAACCCGCGCCTGTTCAACGCTCGGAGCTATTAAATCATATTTCTGGTATAACTAACCCAACTTTAACGACATTCACTGTTAGTGGTGACTATTAGTTTGGTGGTTGACCGATTAGAGATTAGAAATTAATACCGGATCAGCCAAATCAACTAAACCGTTCGCACGAAAAAAAATATTTATGTTATAAAAAGTTTATTTTGTACCTTGCGTCGCGCGGTCAACAGCCGAAAGGGACTGCTGACAGCTCGGCGAAACAGAACGCTGAGCGGTCTCAAACATTAAACTGACTTAAATTAAATTTGATTATCGATACAGATTAATCCCCTGAAAGGTTCTAAGTGAATACACTACACTTGTAGAATATTCGAGAAAATGGTTTAATAAAATTTCACAGCCTCGTTACCACCGAATAATAGTGAATCGATATAAGGAAATTCTAAGGAGTGCTGCCTTATATTAAAAGGCCTCTGCGCGAAAGTTCTGCTCTCTCTTGCTATCTTGATATTTCTATCTCATCTAACGGTTTGTTAAAAAAATCTTATAAACTAAGAAAGTTATAGCAAAATTTCACTTTTTCGAAAAATCCCCCCTTGGTCTAATTTTATCCATTAACGAACTTGATCAAGATTTATGTATAGATATATATATAATCTTTTAAACTGAGGGTGGTTTGGATTTTAGGGGATAAGAAACGCGAAGATATGTCGAAATTATCCGGAGTCATGACATGGTACCCATTGCAGGTCATTGGCCCTGAACTGCTCGAAGAAAGTGACCTTTATTATTCTATGCTTGTGAACATTTAGACCCTTAAACAATGTTCATTTAATAAGGCAAATCTATTAAAAAATATACCCCATTACTTATTAGGTACCTACTTCATTTATAAATGAAAATATAATAAGCATTTCAAACGTTCCTACGTATGATAAATAAAGGTGGGATAAATAAAGTATCTATCTATGTTGTTATTGCTAGGAAAAAACAAGATACTTGGTATAATATAAATATATCTTACCCAATATAATTTAAACTATTAAAGATTTAATGTGGGTTTTTTGCTAATGTTGCTAATGCTTTAAGTGCTAATTAAAAAAAAACATACAACTAATATTATAATTGCCTAAAATATATACTTTCTTGAAAACGAAAACAGTAACCTGCGTATCGCATAGCATTAAACCTTGAAAAAGACGAAACGATGCCTTCTTTAGTACAGACGATAATCAAATTGAGGGGGCAGGAAACAGAACTATAGTAGTGTCGATTGCTTGTACGAATTTACTGTTCCATTATTCCTAATTGCTATACTATATTGTCAAAACGGATGGAGATAGGAATTGAAGCAACCCGTAGCAAGTTAGTACCACAGACGCGTCTAGTCTGGGGAAAAAAGGCCGTCAGTGATGCCTGTAGGGCCTGGCTGTAGGATATCACGTACTAACTATTGTAATCAATCTTTCAATAACAATTATTATTTTAGGTAAAAAAAATATTTCTTTTGAACCATTGCTCTACTACATGTTCAATAGCTAAGTTTGACTTAAAATACTGTAAAAAAAATACTATAAAATGTTGGCCCAATCTCTTACCCATTTAATTTAGGTACAGGTAGCAAAGTCACTGTATTTGTACGAGTTTATTTTAACGAGGAAATTAATCACTTGACTAACAAGCCATGTTATTTCAATCCGTTAGAGTTACAGATATGTTTGGTATAAAAAATGATAGCAAAACAAGATATTATTAAATTTATAACTTTGCAATCAAATCTCAATCGGTCAGTTATTTAAGTATTAATGATTATTTTTTTAAAAAATGCAATCTTTAAAATGCTTTTGTTGTAAAGTTTGTCCAATAGCTGGTTAGTCACCTTGCCTTTCAAACATCGATAAAATGTTTCAAAGAATCTATTTCTTATCTATCTTAGCTATCTTAAAAAAAAGCGTTAAATTCAATATTGCAGTGTGTTAATTTTGAAATATAATATGACAAATTCAATCAACTTCCTCACAGAAGTTTTCCGTAATTCGCGCGTGGGGTGACCACACTGTTTTATTCTTGTTTCCTCTAATTTCAGGCTGAAAAGGCGAATGCACAAACGCCATATTTCATTTTGATATGAAACTGAAACCTTAATTTACACTGGACTTACATAATTACTTAATAATATTTAAAAACACTTACCGATAGTAAAAGGTGCTCATATCGCCAATCCCTTTTTGGGGAATCTAAAACAAAGAAAAATAATATAAAATTAATAAAGGGTCAAATAGCACTGCATACTGTTAATAAGAAGTTACTTAACACCTTCACCGAATTACTTTCAGCACTTGGCACATTTTAGCTTCTATACATCCATGCTTAATAAGCTACTATTCGTTGCATCTTTCAGCTCGAAAAGTAGAAATGAAAAAGACTTCAATTTTTGTGTCAATAATATAGATATTTAACATTAAAGTCAACGAATTTTGAATACTGAAGAATGAAACTTGACATTTCGATAGGGCGCAACGATAATGCACAGCGGTATTCAAATATCGAAAATATGATAGCATGGCTGTTGGGACGTATTATTTATTTATTTATTTATTGTGTCATTTAATTGAGGAAAAAAATCGAAATGTATTAGAGCAAATTACAGTTACAAATGTACCTTTATCGTAATAAAAAATAACCCGGTACACTTCACCGGATCAAAGTAGGGGATCGACGAACTCCAATTGTACGAACTTGTATCAAACATCGCGCTAGCTGCCGCGCGATCCGCTCCCCGCGCGGCAGCTCGCGCACCTCAACTCGCCGTACCCTTGCGCAGCGAGAGTGCGTATACTGAATCTCTCTTCACACTCTGCCGTAAGAGTTGCTCATATCAAAAATTGTTTTAAACAAAAGTTGTAGACAATTTATATGGCTATTATACAATTAACATTTTGAATAGATTTAATCCTGTGTGATTTAATTTTCTGAATTTTGAAAATAATTTTTTCCACCCCTAGGACCAATAGTCGGTGCTATCAAAAAAATTAACTAACTAAACATTTAGGCCCTTATCTAAGAAATAAAATAAAATTTTAATAAATTCGATATCCTATATCCTATATACCAAGAAAGTTATTGCAAAATTTTACTTTTTCGAAAAACCCCTCCCATTCCCGCCCCCTTGGTCTGATTTTGTCCATTAACGAACTTGACCGAGATTTTGTGAACTCAAAATTTTATGTATCAATTTAAAAGTGATTGGATGAATATTACGGTAGTTATCGTGTTATCAAGAAAGTGATAAGATAGATAGATACATAAAGTTAAACTTTTAATCAGAGGCTGGTTTTGGGTTCTAGGGGATATAAAATGCGAAGATATGTCAAATTTCCAGGAAGTCATGACATGGTACCCATTGCAATAGGTAGCTTTCCTAATCATCTACTTAAAAACATAGGTAGGTCATGATAATATTCTTTCAAATCATCATAAATTTTACACCACTTCAGTTTCCATCAAATATTTAGGCATTTCTAAAGATCAAGTCATGATGAGGTGGTAAACTCAAATTGAATATTTAGCAAAAAAAAAAGAAAGATTACATACATCTTTAAAATTCTAATATCTGTACTGGAACCATTTACTCTCAAAGCAACCTGTTTTGCCCTGTGTGAGTTAATATTAAGGGGACCTACATAAGTGAAAAAATGATACCATTTTAGGCACCAAATCTCCAAATGTTGTTATTTTATTCCTAACTTATTATATCTTTAATGAGCAAAATCTGACCAGAGGGCCGGGAATGGAGAGGGGTGTTCTAAAAAGTAAAATTTTGTTAAAACTTTCTTAGTATATAGGATATAGGATATCGAATTCATTTCAATTTAATATTATTCCTTAGATAAGGGCCTAAATCTTATCTGAGTAAACTTCTTTGCTAGAACCAACCATTGATTCTAAGGGTGGGATAAATTGGTTCAAATCAGTTCAAAATGTTAATTGTGTTACTATAATTTCCCTACATTTTTTGATATGAGCAACCCTTACGGCACACTATAAAGAGGAATTCAGAATACGCACTCTCGCTGCGCAAGGGTACGGCGGGTTGAGGTCGCTTTTTATTGATGAAATTGACTGCCTTATTGTTGTATTTTATGCTTATATGCTATTTATTCATTACAGGCACATGTTCGTGACATGTTACTAAACTCAGCCGGCAGTGTTGAGAAGCAGGCTTTTATGATGATATATTTTGAATAAATGAACTATGAGCTATGCCAATACGGCATTCCAAAGCTAACTCATAATATGACACCACAATTCATAACAAAGCAAACGAGTTTCGGAAGTTACTTAAACTGTATTTAACTTTAGTCTAGTGGAGATGTTGAAAAATACACAAAAATAAACATATATATGACAATTAGTAATAGGTGATTTTTAAAATTCATCGCCATCATTATTTCCTATCAATGAATTCATCTCTGTAATGTTACCAAATTCAACTGACCTATTAAAAGCTACTAATTAAAGTAAAAAGGTAAAAATATAAGTGGAACAGCAAATCGGGAAACCAAAGACTGACCTCGTGTTCGCAGCGTGATTCCCCAGGTTCCACTAACTTTTGCGGGTCTCAAAGAACACTTTATAATGTCACTATTTTCACCTTATCACTGGCCTGCTAGCGGCCTGCTTTTATCTATTATGAACTATATCGAATATTATGCACTTTATAAACGTTATTTCGAAATTATCTAGCCACAGGCAATTTGTATTACATTATTCTAAACGCACGAAAAACATTTTGAGGACGCCATCTTGTCGACTTTTTCAGATTAATATAAAAAATGCATAGCAACTAATTTCGGAAAGAAAATATATTCGAATTTAAATCGGATACGTTGCTATGTGATTTGAAATTTCGTTACTATGGTATTAGGAATATAAAAAATATATTATTGACGTTTAAATTTAATAGATATATATAGTTTATAATGGTAGACCTCAAATGTGTTGCTAAACACGGAAATTAACTCTACCTTTCATCAATTCCCATCAAATAAAAACAACTCGAATGTGTTGAACAAATTTATTTTGATACTATTTACAACAATATTAATAATATTACAAACTGTTAATATTTACAAATGGGGCTTCAATATAGCGTGCCTAATTTACCTACAATGCATTTCCAACTCGAAAATATCTCCGACCGTTGACGCACATTTACAATAAATCAAGTATTAAGGGTTACTGCACACATATGGGCAGTCGTTTTCCCCGACGGGACCCGTGGTCTGGTTCCCCTTAGTTGAGACGAGCAGCCAAAGAAGGTCCCCGAGTAATTCCGTTCTGGAACTCAACTGTCATTAGCATAAGAAGATCACTTTTTCATTCAATCCAGCTTCACTTTTCCAAAAAAAATAGTCTATACTGTCCGCTGATCGAAGCTCTTCCAAAAAGATTTTTTCCTCAAGTCGACCTTAAAGGAAAGTTCGAGGTCCAGAAACTTCTTTAAGGAAATTTCCGAGAAAAGGTCCCGGAATATTCTCTCAGGGGTCCGGGCTCCGCTAGCCAATCCTATGTCCTTATATATGTACTCTCGAAGATGTAGATCCATCGAGCGTCCCTTCTAGCGATTATCTATATTCCTTGAAACCAGCTTCAATCATCCAGAAATGTAATCGTCGATCGAATGTCAAATCTCAGCTGTTGTCGCGTTGAACTCCAAAAAAATAGTGACCAAGAATCTGCTTTGCGTTCTTTCTCTTGAAAAGGTTCCATTTGGGTAATTTTCAAATTTGCCTCTCAAATCGGATATTTTCTACCAATAAATTACAGACTTATATCATCTTTTAGGTTTGTCTGTGGCCCATTTTTTAAAACTGAGCATTTCTCAATTTCGCTAATAGCCTCTTTCCTCGAGCGATGATAACACACAAAAATCGTAAAAAATCAGCTGATGCTTCTTACTATGGGGCTGATGGTTCTTTCGTACAAAACACGTCTATTTCCAACAGAGATTATCAAAGTTGTAAACTAATTTTCCGTCTTTATCCTTAAAGTATATCCGACCGAATATTTAGTCCATCAAATTGGATTTTCCACATTATCGTGCGTAAACCAAAGCCAAACAGAAAGGAAATTAAAAACGCTTCGATGACATTTGCAACAAAAATCGCTTTTTTGAGCATTCGGCCGCAATCGCGAATTTTATTTTCCGTTGCGCCAGCTTCCAATAATATAGCCGAACCTCCATTTCGCGTCTGAATACATCCAGAATATTACATACCTCCTACAGGAGTCGTGTTTCAGTCCCAGTTTTAACAACGTGCTATGGAACCACGCCATTTTTACTTTTGGTACTCCAAAACCCGCGCCTGTTCAACGCTCGGAGCTATTAAATCATATTTCTGGTATAACTAACCCAACTTTAACGACATTCACTGTTAGTGGTGACTATTAGTTTGGTGGTTGACCGATTAGAGATTAGAAATTAATGTAATTAATACCCGATCAGCCAAATCAACTAAACCGTTCGCACGAAAAAAAATATTTATGTTATAAAAAGTTTAATTTGTACCTTGCGTCGCGCGGTCAACAGCCGAAAGGGACTGCTGAGAGCTCGGCGAAACAGAACGCTGAGCGGTCTCAAACATTAAACTGACTTAAATTAAATTTGATTATCGATACAGATTAATCCCCTGAAAGGTTCTAAGTGAATACACTACACTTGTAGAATATTCGAGAAAATGGTTTAATAAAATTTCACAGCCTCGTTACCACCGAATAATAGTGAATCGATATAAGGAAATTCTAAGGAGTGCTGCCTTATATTAAAAGGCCTCTGCGCGAAAGTTCTGCTCTCTCTTGCTATCTTGATATTTCTATCTCATCTAACAGTTTGTTAAAAAAATCTTATAAACTAAGAAAGTTATAGCAAAATTTCACTTTTTCGAAAAAACCCCCCTTGGTCTAATTTTACCCATTAACGAACTTGATCAAGATTTATGTATAGATATATATATATATAAACTTTTAAACTGAGGGTGGTTTGGATTTTAGGGTATATGAAACGCGAAGATATGTCGAAATTTTCCGGAGTATGACATGGTACCCATTGCAGGTCATTGGCCCTGAACTGCTCGAAGTAAGTTACCTTTATTATTATATGCTTGTGCTTGTGATCATTTAGACCCTTATACAATGTTCATTTAATAAGGCAAATCTATTAAAAAATATACCCCATTACTTATTAGGTACCTACTTCATTTTAAAATGAAAATATAATAAGCATTTCAAACGTTCCTACGTATGATAAATAAAGGTGGGATAAATAAAGTATCTATCTATGTTGTTATTGCTAGGAAAAAACAAGATACTTGGTATAATATAAATATATCTTACCCAATATAATTTAAACTATTAAAGATTTAATGTGGGTTTTTTGCTAATGTTGCTAATGCTTTAAGTGCTAATTAAAAAAAAACATACAACTAATATTATAATTGCCTAAAATATATACTTTCTTGAAAACGAAAACAGTAACCTGCGTATCGCATAGCATTAAACCTTGAAAAAGACGAAACGATGCCTTCTTTAGTACAGACGATAATCAAATTGAGGGGGCAGGAAACAGAACTATAGTAGTGTCGATCGCTTGTACGAATTTACTGTTCCATTATTCCTAATTGCTATACTATATTGTCAAAACGGATGGAGATAGGAATTGAAGCAACCCGTAGCAAGTTAGTACCACAGACGCGTCTAGTCTGGGGAAAAAAAGGCCGTCAGTGATGCCTGTAGGGCCTGGCTGTAGGATATCACGTACTAACTATTGTAATCAATCTTTCAATAACAATTATTATTTTAGGTAAAAAAAAAATTTCTTTTGAACCATTGCTCTACTACATGTTCAATAGCTTAGTTTGACTTAAAATACTGTAAAAAAAATACTATAAAATGTTGGCCCGATCTCTTACCCATTTAATTTAGGTACAGGTATCAAAGTCACTGTATTTGTACGAGTTTATTTTAACGAGGAAATTAATCACTTGACTAACAAGCCATGTTATTTCAATCCGTTAGAGTTACAGATATGTTTGGTATAAAAAATGATAGCAAAACAAGATATTATTAAATTTATAACTTTGCAATCAAATCTCAATCGGTCAGTTATTTAAGTATTAATGATTATTTTTTAAAAAAATGCTATCTTTCAAATGCTTCTGTTGTAAAGTTTGTCCAATAGCTTGTTAGTCACTTTGCCTTTCAAACATCGATAAAATGTTTCAAAGAATCTATTTCTTATCTATCTTAGCTATCTTAAAAAAAAGCATTAAATTCAATATTGCATTGTGTTAATTTTGAAATATAATATGACAAATTCAATCAACTTCCTCACAGAAGTTTTCCGTCATTCCCGCGTGGGGTGACCACACTGTTTTTTTTCTTTTTTCCTTTAATTTCAGGCTGAAAAGGCGAATGCACAAACGCCATATTTCATTTTGATATGAAACTGAAACCTTAATTTACACTGGACTTACATAATTACTTAATAATATTTAAAAACACTCACCGATAGTAACAGGTGCTCATATCGCCAATCCCTTTTTGGGGAATCTAAAACAAAGAAAAATAATATAAAATTAATAAAGGGTCAAATAGCACTGCATACTGTTAATAAGAAGTTACTTAACACCTTCACCGAATTACTTTCAGCACTTGGCACATTTTAGCTTCTATACATCCATGCTTAATAAGCTACTATTCGTTGCATCTTTCAGCTCGAAAAGTAGAAATGAAAAAGAGTTCAATTTTTGTGTCAATAATATAGATATTTAACATTAAAGTCAACGAATTTTGAATACTGAAGAATGAAACTTGACATTTCGATAGGGCGCAACGATAATGAACAGCGTTATTCAAATATCGAAAATATGATAGCATGGCTGTTGGGACGTATTATTTATTTATTTATTGTGTCATTTAATTGAGGAAAAAAAACGAAATGTATTAGAGCAAATTACAGTTACAAATGTACCTTTGCCGTATTAAAAAATAACCCGGTACACTTCACCGGATCAAAGTAGGGGATCGATGAACTCCAATTGTACGAACTTGTATCAAACATCGCGCTAGCTGCCGCGCGATCCGCTCCCCGCGCGGCAGCTCGCGCACCTCAACTCGCCGTACCCTTGCGCAGCGAGAGTGCGTATACTGAATCTCTCTTCACACTCTGCCGTAAGAGTTGCTCATATCAAAAATTGTTTTAAACAAAAGTTGTAGACAATTTATATGGCTATTATACATTTAACATTTTGAATAGATTTAATCCTGTGTGATTTAATTTTCTGAATTTTGAAAATAATTTTTTCCACCCCTAGGACCAATAGTCGGTGCTATCAAAAAAATTAACTAACTTAACATTTAGGCCCTTATCTAAGAAATAAAATAAAATTTTAATAAATTCGATATCCTATATCCTATATACCAAGAAAGTTATTGCAAAATTTTACTTTTTCGAAAAACCCCTCCCATTCCCGCCCCCTTGGTCTGATTTTGTCCATTAACGAACTTGACCGAGATTTTGTGAACTCAAAATTTTATGTATCAATTTAAAAGTGATTGGATGAATATTACGGTAGTTATCGTGTTATCAAGAAAGTGATAAGATAGATAGATACATAAAGTTAAACTTTTAATCAGAGGCTGGTTTTGGGTTCTAGGGGATATAAAATGCGAAGATATGTCAAATTTCCAGGAAGTCATGACATGGTACCCATTGCAATAGGTAGCTTTCCTAATCATCTACTTAAAAACATAGGTAGGTCATGATAATATTCTTTCAAATCATCATAAATTTTACACCACTTCAGTTTCCATCAAATATTTAGGCATTTCTATAGACCAAGTCATGATGAGGTGGTAAACTCAAATTGAATATTTAGCAAAAAAAAAAGAAAGATTACATACATCTTTAAAATTCTAATATCTGTACTGGAACCATTTACTCTCAAAGCAACCTGTTTTGCCCTGTGTGAGTTAATATTAAGGGGACCTACATAAGTGAAAAAATGACACCATTTTAGGCACCAAATCTCCAAATGTTGTTATTTTATTCCTAACTTATTATATCTTTAATGAGCAAAATCTGACCAGAGGGCCGGGAATGGAGAGGGGTGTTCTAAAAAGTAAAATTTTGTTAAAACTTTCTTAGTATATAGGATATAGGATATCGAATTCATTTCAATTTAATATTATTCCTTAGATAAGGGCCTAAATCTTATCTGAGTAAACTTCTTTGCTAGAACCAACCATTGATTCTAAGGGTGGGATAAATTGGTTCAAATCAGTTCAAAATGTTAATTGTGTTACTATAATTTCCCTACAATTTTTGATATGAGCGACCCTTACGGCACACTATAAAGAGGAATTCGCTGCGCAAGGGTACGGCGGGTGGAGGTTGCTTTTTATTGATGATATTAACTGCCTTATTGTTGTCTTTTATGCTTATATGCTATTTATTCATTACAGGCACATGTTCGTGACATGTTACTTAACTCAGCCGGCAGTGTTGAGAAGCAGGCTTTTATGATAATATATTTAGAATAAATGAACTATGAGCTATGCCAATACGGCTTTCCAAAGCTAACCCATAATATGCACCACAATTCATAACAAATCAAACGAGTTTCGGAAGTTACTTAAACTGTATTTAACTTTAGTCTAGTGGAGATGTTGAAAAATACACAAAAATAAACATATAGTATATGACAATAGGTGATTTTTAAAATTCATCGCCATCATTATTTCCTATCAATGAATTCATCTCTGTAATGTTACCAAATTCAACTGACCTATTAAAAGCTACTAATTAAAGTAAAAAGGTAAAAATATAAGTGGAACAGCAAATCGGGAAACCAAAGACTGACCTCGTGTTCGCAGCGTGATTCCCTCAGGTTCCACTAACTTTTGCTGGTCTCAAAGAACACTTTTTGATGTCACTTATTTTCACCTTATCACTGGCCTGCTAGCGGCCTGCTTTTATCTATTATGAACTATATCGAATATTATGCACTTTATAAACGTTATTTCGAAATTATCTAGCCACAGGCAATTTGTATTACATTATTCTAAACGCACGAAAAACATTTTGAGGACGCCATCTTGTCGACTTTTTCAGATTAATATAAAAAATGCATAGCAACTAATTTCGGAAAGAAAATATATTCGAATTTAAATCGGATACGTTGCTATGTGATTTGAAATTTCGTTACTATGGTATTAGGAATATAAAAAATATATTATTGACGTTTAAATTTAATAGATATATTGTAGACCTCAAATGTGTTGCTAAACATGGAAATTAACTCTACCTTTCATCAATTCCCATCAAATAAAAACAACTCGAATGTGTTGAACAAATTTATTTTGATACTATTTACAACAATATTAATAATATTACAAACTGTTAATATTTACAAATGGGGCTTCAATATAGCGTGCCTAATTTACCTACAATGCATTTCCAACTCGAAAATATCTCCGACCGTTGACGGCCTCGGGGAAACTTTACACATTATCACAGTATCACATTTACAATAAATCAAGTATTAAGGGTTACTGCACACATATGGGCAGTCGTTTTCCCCAACAGGACCCATGGTCTGGTTCCCCTTAGTTGAGACGAGCAGCCAAAGAAGGTCCCCGAGTAATTCCGTTCTGGAACTCAACTGTCATTAGCATAAGAAGCTCACTTTCTCATTCAATCCAGCTTCACTTTTCCAAAAAAAATAGTCTATACTGTCCGCTGATCGAAGCTCTTCCAAAAAGATTTTTTCCTCAAGTCGACCTTAAAGGAAAGATCGAGGTCCAGAAACTTCCTTAAGGAAATTTCCGAGAAAAGGTCCCGGAATATTCTCTCAGGCGTCCGGGCTCCGCTAGCCAATCCTATGTCCTTATATATGTACTCTCGAAGATGTAGCTTCCGTCGACCTTCTAGCGATTATCTATATTCCTTGAAACCAGCTTCAACCGTCCAAAAATGTGTAGTCGATCGAATGTCAAAACTCAGCTGTTGTCGCGTTGAACTCCAAAAATATATTGAGACCAAGATCTGCTTTGCGTTCTTTCTCTTGAATAAAAGCTTCCATTTGGGTAATTTTCAAATTTGCCTCTCAAATCGGATATTTTCTACCCATAAGTTACAGACTTATATCATCTTTTAGGTTTGTCGGCATTGGAATTTGCGTGCTGACCGAATTGACACCATTTGTTAAAAAATATAATAAATTTAGTGATGTTTTTTTTTTCGATTTTTTTATATCATTTCTTACTCATAATAAATAGGTTACACAACACACCGCTTAAGTCTTCGGAAATGGTCTTTGGACACTGTATAATAATGTTGCAGAAGAACGGAGTTTTGAAAGGACTAGCTGAATGTACCTACTTAATAAAATTTATTCCTTGTTGTACAATAGTTTAAATAATATTTTTTCCTTATTAGCGCGCCATCTATTGGTTATTACGTGTTGTATGCGCTCAGTTGTATATATTAGGGAAATTATACAATTAGACAGAATTTCAAAAAAAATCGAAGAAAAAACTTACAAAATGGGTCCGAAGAAAGAAAAATCGGCGAAAAAATGTATCATAACATTCCTCGTAAAACAACTGAAGATAAATTGTACACACATGACAACATACATATATAATAATATTAATTGTATATTTTAATACATAAAAAATATAAAAAGAAAAATAAATGACCGTAAAAAGTAATAAATGCAAAAATTATTGTTTAGCTAGTGCGGGCGGACAGGTTTTTGCCTTTTGGAACAGGTATTTCTTTGGACTCATACTAGCAAGAGCCAAGAATAGTATGAGATTTTCCTAGTACGACTCAACTCTATCGGGGATGGCGCGAACGCTCGTCCCCACTACCAAAAATTATGCGCCCGAGGCATCCACATTAGGGACGATCGCAGGGGTCAGCCCAGCCGAAGTGCAATGGAAGGGCCTCGCCCTGGGGGTACCGCCTTTGTGATCACGGTCTCCCCCACGCCAGGTAAGTATGAATTCAAGGAGCTTTACAATTGGTCAACATACACACAGAATAGCAGATGGTAGCAGCGTCAAAATAAATGAGTACAACGACACCTACCGAGGATCTTTCACACAAGTATCAGTCAGGACCAACTATGATAAAATGCATGTCGTATTCCATACCAACCACTTTTAAAATAAGTATATATATATATATATATACATATATATAAACTGAAGACTATACATTCAATAAAAAAAATAAAAAAATATAATTGAAATCGCAAGCCGATTAAATATGAAAAAAAACAACGGATTGACAACATGTTTTTTTATATATAGACATGTTTTTGCAAAAAATAATCACATTATTTTTTATGTTACCGATTTTTGAAAAAGATTGAAAAATGCAAAAATACCATTATACAGTTACCTATAATTTATGAAGCTTTTATCTCAAAAAAATTACGTTCAAAATTACGTTTATATAAGATTAAGCAATACTGGGTTTGTATGCCACTTGTTTTCAAATTCAAATAATGTCGACCTTTATTTCATAATCATATTTATTTATCTATCCCAAATCGCAGTTTACATGTCTGGAAGAGTCTGCCGACTCGTCTACCAGATGCCACTACTCGTATATACCTAATATCTAGCAACATTTTACATACATATAATATGTAAAAGACAGTGTTACTTTACAGTTCTGTTATTCCTGTTTTTTCTATTATTCCTTAATTCAATCTGTACGCTATTTTTTTTGGTTTTTTTCAATGAACGTGCACTCATTATACTACGATACGGCTCAAGCGATTTCAATGGGGTTTTTTTTTTTGCATCAGATAAAGAATCATTTATGATGGTCCCATTTTATTTTTATTAGTTACGTCAAGTGTATAACAAAATATCAAAAAAATCCCTTTTCTGTTCATTTTATTATTATTATTATTTAATCGACTTGAGATATTAATGATTTTTTCTTTTTTTTTTGCTTTTAAATTTTTTTATTAAATGAATATCGAATGTATCCCTAGAATGATTGATGACAACTGACGACGAAGAAGAATTTAAGTTATCTTAAACATGAAATAAATAAATTAAAACTACACTGAATAAAACATTGAAAAATAAAATATTTGTAGTGATGATTATATTAGTAATGTTGCCAATATATCAATGTTGCCCAAAATAAATACACTGGCTAGTAAAATTGTTTTATTATATTGCCATCAAATAAAAAGGCAAATGAGTTGACGTTTTTCGTTCTGTCTGCCTGAATTCTTGACAGACTGGTCTCGTTTGAATGGTGGATGAACGAAATTCGTAACTTGTGTTAATTTTTTACAAACAAAAGATTTGTTTACCGCGATTAGCTTTTAAAATGGTGAGTTTAGTCAAATATTTCACTGTACTTAGTGTTTCTTCGACGATAAAGCTAATTGGTTTAATTCGACATTAGGTTATTTTGACAAACTTGCATTCCTTTTTCTTTGAAATAGGGCCAGAGTCAGTCCGGAAGCGGTTCGGGCGCAGACAAAAAGGACGACAAAGATAAAAAGAAAAAGTACGAGCCTCCAATCCCGACCCGGGTGGGTAAGAAAAAGCGCAAGGCAAAAGGGCCCGATGCTGCCCTGAAGCTGCCGCAAGTGACGCCGCACACCCGCTGCCGTCTCAAACTATTGAAATACGAGCGCATAAAGGATTACCTACTCATGGAAGAGGAGTTCATTAGAAACCAGGAACGCCTGAAGCCCCAAGAAGAGAAGATCGAGGAGGAAAGATCCAAGGTATATACCAAAAATAACACTGCTCAACTTTTAAGGTTGATACAGAGGCAAATGCATTTAACCGTTTCTGCTTGTAACAAAAAAACTGTTACAGTATTGTGTTTCACTGGAGATGCAATTTAGGTTAAATGATGTCTCAATATGGCATTATGGCAGCAATAGGTTTAGTCAATCATGACTGTTCACTACTGACACGTTTTTATTATAGAAATCGCTCGCTTACATACAATGACACCCGTGTACCCGCTCATATTTAACGAGTTTTCCCAACATCGTCTACATAGGTTTATATAGATATGCCCAGTGACGCTGTTTTTAGGACACATTTGGTTTGGAGTACTCTACGGAGTAACTTCTATAGCTCAATGGATTTAAATGTGTAGTGGGGTAAAAACAATTTAGTCATAATCAATTTTTTGGTCAAAAACCAAGCTGTCAAATCTTAATTAACTCAATGCCTAAAAAATTTAAATGAAACTTTAAGTTTGAGCAAAATGATGAACAGTTTTTATCAAACTAAAATGTAACATTCTGTTTTTAACGAAAATAGGTTTTTACATATTAATAATTTGACAATATTTTACATTAAAGGGGACAGGTGAGAGTTAAAAATGAATTTTTATAAAACTCAGCGCTGGGTTTAAACCGACAGCCTGCGCTCTCAAGTACAGGACCTCTTTAGAACCTTTATAAATATTATTGCTATCCAGCACTTTATCAAAAAATTAAAAAAAATTTCAATATTGCCAAAGAATGTCATTTATCTTTTCAGGCAATTTGCTGCTATTAAAAAACAATCATCAAGTAATATGTAATTATGTATATATATATATATATATACAATAAAATATTCTTTTTGGGATCAATTTGCACGATACTGAAGGTACTTTATATAACCAACCAGGTTCATTTAAAACAGGATGAAATTGTGTTGGTGCAGTGGTTTAGGCATTAAGATGGGTTTAAGATATTCACATGGTAATATATTTTTTCTGCATAGTCATGCACGCAAAATATTGAATACGGAGCCGCCATCCATCTTTTGGTTTCTTATTATTAGCAAATAATAAGTACTGACAAAACTATTAAAATGTTTGTTTTTTATATTTAATGACATAGTTTTTGTAAATAAAACTCGAATTATTTATTGCCAAATCCGTACACAAATATTGTTTTTTTTGTTCCTACCATTTTACGACTGTAGAAGAACTAAGTATAAACATTTGAGGCAGTTATTTCACTCTAATTTGAATTATAGGTGGATGATCTCAGAGGCACACCAATGTCTGTGGGTAACTTGGAAGAGATCATCGATGACAATCATGCTATTGTCTCAACTTCTGTGGGGAGCGAGCATTACGTTAGCATATTGTCATTTGTGGACAAGGATCAACTGGAGCCAGGCTGTTCTGTCCTATTGAACCATAAAGTGAGTCATTATTCTCATCTTCATCAACAACTTTCATACGAACTAGCTGGCAAATCACTGGTGAAATCCTCTACCACAAAGCATCTTGGAATTATCCTGTCTTCTAATCTCCATTGGGGAACTCATATTGTTGATGTAGTGAAAAAGGTTCACAGACAATTACGGTTTGTTATGCGAAGTCTTAAAGGTGCTGATTTTAAAGCTCGAGCATTGGCATATAAAACGTTGGTTCGTCCTACCCTTGAATACTGCTCATCAGTATGGGATCCTCACAGCCAATGTCTTAAAGACGAATTAGAAGCAGTTCAGAGAAAAGCAAGCCGCCATGTCTTTAAGCGTTTTAGTCGGTATGATAGTCCATCTGAATTAATTTCAACTCTTAATTATGAGCCACTTAGTAGAAGGCGTTTAGAATTCAGGGTAACTAGTTTATATAAGACTGTGACGACTGAGCCTGCCTGGTATACTCTAAGATCCCAGCTCTCTAAGCCTCCTTATATTGGCTGTAATGACCATCCTTCCAAGATAAAACCTATCTTGATAAAACGGAACATTGGGTTCAATTCGTTTCTTTCCAGGACAATACGGCGGTGGAATACTCTTCATAGATCAGTATATGATCCCTTTCCTTCTTCCAAGGCTGTTTTTAAGCGTAGACTGCGAGTTGTTAAGCATTAATATTTTTTCCTCACCTACTAAAGTCAACAGTATCACCGGAGCTAGCTCCTAAATATTGTAATTACTTAATAATAAGAATAATAACTTGACAACTCATTGTAGGACCTGGCAGAGTTCAGAAATATCCGCCGCCCTGTCTTGTCTTGTGCCCTGCCAACAAAGCTCAGATTCACTGATAAATGCAATTCTTTGTTTTCGTACAAAAAACATATTTCCCCTTGGTTGTTTGAACTAACAAACTCAAATATGCAGTTCAATACTGGAATCCATTTTATGCAAAATACTGCAACCAGATCAAAGCCGTCCAGAAAAAAGTTAATGAGTGTTGTCGGATATAGAACTCACTCCAAAATCAAAAAAATACTTTGAATCTCTTGGTCGGGCAGATAGGCGCAGTGTTCGAGACATTCCCTCATAAAATACTAGACTTAGAAGGAAAACAGATCAGAACTTGCGCGGGTTATTGAAACGTCAGGTATAACTAAAATTGTATAAGTTCAACGTACTGAATTCAAATAGAAGGATTTGGGTAGGATGATAAGTGTGATGAGTAAAGTGAGATGTAAAAATGTTAGGATATTTTTTTATCTACAAGGCATTTTTATGTTATTAGGTCCATGCTGTTGTAGGCGTCCTGGGCGACGACACCGATCCCATGGTCTCAGTAATGAAACTGGAAAAGGCTCCCCAAGAGACCTACGCGGACATTGGCGGCCTTGACACGCAGATCCAAGAAATCAAGGAGTCTGTGGAACTGCCTTTGACCCATCCGGAGTATTACGAGGAGATGGGCATTAAGCCTCCAAAGGGAGTCATCTTGTACGGACCACCGGGGACTGGCAAAACGCTGCTCGCAAAGGCGGTTGCCAATCAAACATCCGCAACATTCTTGAGGGTGGTCGGTTCAGAACTGATTCAGAAGTATCTGGTAGGTTAACAATCATGTTTACAATTCACATTTACACATTATTTTGATTTATGTTTTTGTTTAACAACTAAAAATCATCTCACTCAATAAATCATCTTAAAAACAAAGGTTAATTTTCTCCACACACAACTTTTTAAACTAGTTTTTCTTTCAACTAATCAAATATGCATTTCAATACTAAAATCCATTTTATTAAATTGTTTGTAATCATAATGATCTTTACCTTTTACAAGGAAATCTAGTTTATATATAGATTTTTGCATTAGTACAGTAAAACTAAATTTTTTACTATGTTTTCTTTCACTTATCAATAAAACTATTGTTATTTGTAAAATTGTAAGTTGCTGGGAGCGATTGTTGAAATACTGCGCATGCCCCTAGAGGCTATGCGAGATTTCGGTTCCGGTTTGCCCCTATTAAAACGTATCAGCAGTGAACCTGTTAATTCGACTCATTATTATGCTAAAATCTAAATTCTTCACTTTTGAATACTATAAAATATATATTATTTTAACTTCTAATATTTACAGATTATTTTTAAATTTCAACGTTTAGATAATCAAGGGAAACTAGATAAAATTTCTTACATGTTGACACATTGGTAATACTATGATTTAATTTGTTCGTAGCCAACTGTAGAAAAAATTATCATTTAAATAACATAATAATGTGTACATTTTCGTTTTTCCCAGGGTGATGGTCCTAAACTGGTGCGTGAATTATTCAGAGTCGCCGAAGAACATGCACCGTCTATAGTTTTTATTGATGAAATTGATGCCGTTGGAACAAAGAGGTAAAGGTTTATTTGAGAATAGCAGTGCTCACCCATCAAGTCTGTGAACCTTAAATATTATTATTATTTTTTTTTATATTTTTAACCTCACCTAGCTGCTAATATTTTTCAAATACAGATCAATTCTGATTCCACAACTCAAGCTTATGAGACTGACCCACATTCGTACATCTCTGTACCTCTTATTGACAATGAAATAAACCGGAATAAGTGATTTAAAATACAATCCAATTTCCAATCAAATTGTATTTTTTCCAATTTTAAACATTTTGTTAGATATTTTTGTTGTATTGGCCCATATAAATAATAATAATGGTTTAATAGTAAAAGTGTTGACTTTTTTTTGTGCTTTTTATATTCATTGTATTTTGATTATTTGATCAGGAAGTCTTTCGTTACGGTGCTGCGAAGTAAAATTTTCCAAAATCTTTAACCATTCATACTCACTCACCCACTTCTCACTGGCTCAGGGCCAGTGAAGAAACTCGTTCAAAAAATCCTTGTCTACTGAACGGCCACTCAGCTGGCCCTGCGTAGAGTGTACCATCATTTACTTGTTCTTCGTGCTTCAAACAACAAATAAACATTTTTTTGCACTCAGCTAAATATTAAAATTATTTTTCTATAAATGATAGATGGTGGCTGCATGTCTTTGACATTTCAACCAACTTCATTTTTATGCATGCGACACGTGGCAGGCAAAATATACTGGGGCGCTACAGTACATTTGGAATATGGACCAATGTGCCCTGGCTCTACTTGCCCGTAAATAAACAATTACGATATAGTAACATTTTGAAATCTACAGTCTATGCAGTGACCTTACAGACCGCAATCAATCCAAGTATCTATCTTCTCTCAATAATCAACCGCTCTTATTCTATTTCAGATATGATTCAAATTCTGGCGGTGAGCGTGAAATTCAAAGAACTATGCTGGAACTTCTGAATCAGCTTGATGGCTTTGATTCTCGGGGGGATGTTAAGGTTAAATTCCATATTATTTTACTATTAATTTTTAAGAAAACAGTTTTTTTGTAAAAGTGTAGCTACTTAAATGAGATCAAACCCATCATGATTGGACAGGGTTATTGAATAGGATAGGATTTGTAGAAGTACTAGAATTTATAAATTGTACTTTGCGGAAGACACCGCGGGTCAGAAGAACAGGTGAAGGATTATGACCTAAATCGGTTTAAGATTAATTCGTTGCAGTACAAACATTCATTCTACTCATGTCTCCAGTTCCACCTCTTTTCTGTAACCAAATGCGTCGGAATCTGCACAAGCCATATTAGATATTGCCAGTATAGAGCGACTAATCCAAATCTTGCAATAATGTTAATTCCATATTTTTCCCTGAACAGGTTATAATGGCCACAAATAGAATAGAAACACTAGATCCTGCCCTTATTAGACCGGGTCGTATTGATCGCAAGATTGAATTCCCGTTGCCAGATGAAAAAACCAAACGACGCATTTTTACTATTCACACCTCGAGAATGACGCTGGCAGAGGATGTCAACCTTTCTGAACTGATTATGGCTAAGGATGACCTCTCTGGGGCGGACATCAAGGTATTATGCAGAAGTATTCTTTTCAAATCATGGAACTGATCAACTCAAATCAACAGAAATCAACTCTAATCAAAATTAAGATTGTTCATCCTGTTTCACAGACCAGCAAAACCTTTTGTTTCAATTATAAAATTATATTTTCTAAATCACTTTAGAAAAAAATCTTAATAAAACATATTAAATACTATAAATTGAAACATTCTTTTATGAATTTCGGCTATTTAAGGTATCATGAAAATGATTTTATTATTAGGTTATTTAGGCTATTATTGTCTGAAAATCTTTCAACTTAACAAAGATATAAGAAATTTTTGGTCAAATTTATTTTTATTTTTCTAGTCTCCTTGTAAGTTTACACTTCTCCCAGCGATGTTCCCATCTCTTCAACCCGTTCAAATAGTACTTGGAGTCTTTCTCTGCAAAATAGTTGTTTACGTAGGTGATCGCTTCCTCATTCGACGCAAAGCTCTGTCCTCCAAGTGCAACTTTTACCTTAGGGAACAAAACAAAGTCACTCGTGGCTAGATCTGGTTAATAAGAATGGTGGCCAAATCCACAAAAAACGCTGAGGTGTGCGGTGTACATTGTCTTGAAACAAATATTTTTTTCTGCAATGTGGACATTTATGCCTTCAGCTAATGATGTGTCATATTATACTCCTATTGATAGTTTTTCCTTTTTGAAGATATTCGATTAAGATAATTCCTTGACTATCCCAGAAAACAGTCGCCATCACTTTCGTAGCCGAAGGAACGGCCCTTGCCTTTTTTGGAGCAGATTCCCCCCCTCATAGTCCACTGTTTTGACTATTTTAGTTTCTATGATGTAATAAAATGTATGCAAGTTTCATCTACAGAAATTGATCGGCACCAATACTCTGATTTATTGTGGCTAAACTGCACCAACAAAGCATTGAAAATGTTCATTCGAACATGTTTTTTGATACAAATCATACCTAAATCTTGATTCATTGTAACAAATACGTTCTTTAGACATATTGATAGCCTCTGCTAACTATCTTAATTCAAGTGGTCTGTGATTAACGCAGAGTCCCCGTACCACAGCCTTTCAAAAATAAATATTTATTGACAGCTCGATACTCAATTTTTTCCATTGTCACAAAAAAAAAATAGAAACGATTGTCACAATACAAAATAGCTGAAATTTTGGTGAGTACCTTTCAACTCATGCGCAAACACACTCCTCCACTTTTGTTGACGAGCGCTGCCATCTTCATGTTGAGGTCAGAAACTTTTCAGACAACCCTCATAGATACTTTGAATGTGTATTCATCTGCTGGGTGGGTGCGTTAACCTGGCATAAATTGCTAGGGAAAATTTATCTTAAAAAATCTAAAAAAAATTTAGTATTTCATATTATATGAATGTTTTAATTTGCAGGCAATATGCACAGAGGCCGGCCTCATGGCCCTGAGAGAACGCCGAATGAAAGTGACCAATGAGGACTTCAAGAAATCAAAGGAGAACGTCCTTTATAGGAAAAAAGAGGGCACACCCGAGGGGCTTTATCTATAGACAGGAATGCTCATCATACTTCTATGCTTATTTTCAATATTTTTCTAGCATATAACACTATAAACAAATTGATTAAAGTAACAACCAAAAATTCTACTGGTTTCATTCAATGAATCAACATCCCAATTGTACTTTCTTATATTCTTCTTGATCTTGATCGGCAGAGTAGTCCTCAGTAAAGTTTGTTACTTAGTCTGATTATATTATTATATCATAAATTCAAATTATGTATAATGTAGTTTTTAATCAAAAACAGTAATTGTTAATTCTTCGACCTGAAACATTTAATACGCAGAGTCAAGTCATTGTGCGCCGAAGACACCTACAGAGCCGCCTGTATGACCTAGCTGCCAACCAGGAGCGAAGCGCGGCGTTGAACAGCTAATACAATAATTATAATTATATTTGTAATGAACAAACTCCACATTGGCAAGGGCCAAATATTGAGTACATGTAATGTGTAACTACGTTAATACGTAGTTGCTATTTGCCTTTGCCAATGTGGAGTTTGTTCATTGCAAATCATTCAGAAGATCAACGTACTTCTTTTCACATTCATAAAATGTTGTTTTTAGATTATTAAGGTTATAAACACAAGTTTAATTGTATAAAAAGATCATAACTTCAATGATTCTCTTGTCGCATTAGGTTATCAACAAAACAATAAGTTACAGAAATCTTGAATTGACCATTAACTGCTTCTATTATTAAACAAGTTTTTTAGCTAGTAGATAACTTTCACCTCCCGAACATATATTTTTTTAAATTCATTTTAATTATTCTAATATTTTTTCTTTGGGAAACCTTTATAATAAAACATTGTTTAACACGCAACTTTGAGGTGTAACTTATTTATAATGACCTCGCTTTATAAGTTGACAGTAAGAATATGCAACTACACAAAAAAAAGGTCTGCACAGTAGACTAACCATACCATGAGAATTGTGTTTCATTTAGAAAATAAATAAACAGAAATTGAACTGTGCCTAAAAGAAGACCTGGCATGATCTATTTGGTTAGACCAGAATGGCCATCTGCACCGCGAGAAATGCTAATTCTTTTAAAATATTATAAATGACAGCAATGATATGCAGCTGCACATTTCATCAAACGCTTCGCTTCAATTTTGGCACATCTCACAAGGAATATACATTGTCTCATTAATCCGCGATTTGCATGAATTTATTATTCGGTATATATAGGGTGTTTTTTTTAGAGGTGTGGTTTTTAATCTGGCACTACTTTTTCCGTAGTTGGTGTTTTTGTCACTTGATTTATGCTCAGTTTGGTTTGCCATTTCATAATGAATAGACTTACTCCTGAACAACGTTTGCAAATAGTGCAAATTTAGAAAAAATCACTCTAATTTTTTTTTTAAATCACTCTAAAATAAAGTAAAAATCGCGTCGTGGGCCTGTGGCGTGGCCTCCAAGATTGTGCGATTTAACACCGCTGGACTATTTTTTGTGGGGTTATGTAAAGTCGCTTGTCTACGCAGATAAGCCGGACACGATTAACGCCTTGGAAGAGAATATTCGGCGCGTTATTGCAGACATACGGCCCAACTTGCTGCAAAAAGTGGTTTAAAATTGGGCCTCTCGGCTGGAATTTGTTCGAGTCAGCCGCGGCGGCCACTTACCCGAAATCATTTTTAAAACATAATGGCAAACCCTTATCTTTATAATAAAACTAAATTCTTAGCCATAACATCAAATTATATGTGTTTTATCTCTTCTTGAAAACCACGCCTCTAAAATCATCACCCTATAGTACAACTATTTTAGCCCACAACACCAAATCGTATGGTTTACACAGCATGAAATATGGCCCTGTTTTTTTTTTGTGTTAAATACAAAATAAAAGATTTTGTGACTAAGAAATTTCCTGTTTATTTTATTAAACTTTTTTTTTGAAAAAGAATTTCTATGACCTAGGTCATATACAATTATTTTTGGGCCCTACTCAACTAGGCCAAATACGCCTGTGCTTGAATCAGGGGGGATGGTTGTAATGAAGCGTTAAAAATGGTATGACCATCTGCAGATTCGAACCCGAGACCTTTGGGTCTGTAGTCCAATGCCTTAACCACTAAACTACCACGATCTCAACAATTTGAGATTATAAGTTTGGTCAAGTTGAATAATAAAGTCTATAATTATAATTATTATTAGTCTATTATTGATAGTTTCTGCGCCACACACGAGATAACTTAAAATTAAATACAAAAGTATATGGGTACTTAATACTTATATTGTGCATAACCAGAGAATGAAACAATATAACTGCAGCTACATAAGATATTATTTATTTCTAAGTAATAAAAAAAAATAACCATACTTAGCACTGTTAGCTTAACCACACATTGTGATAAGAGTAGTTCTCTTCCGATTGAAACGATAGCTATACGGGTTGCTATCCATGCTGACAAGTTTAAAAGCTTAATTTATAGTCTTAATGAGCTAATTGACATTCGTTGAGAAGAATTTAACTCAATTCTTTAATTTTTCAGATAGACAACAAATAATGGTAGGAGTCGTGGCTAAATTGAAACAATATTTTTTTTAATTCACATCTTAAACAAGAGTTTTTACTTGTAGATATTAGTTTCAATCCAATTCAATATGTTTGTCATAAGTTGATATCAATACCTAAATCTGCAAATACAATTTCTTTTCTAATCCTTGATTCTACCAGGTCGTTCTTTTCAGATTGTATGGACACGAGACTGTCAATGGACCCTTCCAAGAATTGCTCATTAATGCAACATATACATTGACCTTTCGAGGCATTGTCCAAAATCAATTTTACATTCGAATTTTTCAAAATTTCTTTCAATTTTGGTGTAATATCTGTTTTGTTTTGTGTAGCAAGTGCGCTGAAATAAAATATTCATATTTAGCGAGGAATAAAAAAGGTTCTTATAGAACCCATATCAAATAGATCAGTATTGTCATTCTTACAAATTAATATCCTTGGATTAGTTTGTCTAATGTAATAATATTTACAATTCAAATCACAAAAAAACTACATTTCTAGGCAAGTCTTTAAATTATAAAAACGAAAAAAATAAGAAAAAAGCAGCAGTTATGAGAATACAGTAACTTAAAATTGAGTTATTTTTACGCCAACACTGAAATAGATTACCATAAAAGCCCTGCATTTAACCCCGCTGAAATACCAATAGCAAAGCCCAGTTTGTAGCCAGTGTCAAAGGATTTTTGAAAAACTGATTCTCTGCCTTTATCAGCGCCCTCCGCGTACCCAACCTGCAAGTTTATAAAATGACAAAAATATGAGTCGAAGACTGACACGTCAATTAAAATTTATTTTCAATGAAGTATATATCCAGGGATGAAATACCTAAAGAATATGGGCGAAGCCATTTTTTACAAAAAATAAATTAATTATAGACATTTTAATATAAAAACACGTTAAAAAAAAATGCGGAAACTTATAATTAAGGTGTAAAATAAACAACATTGCAATTAGAGAATAACAAAGAGATATGCCCGTCTGCCAAATATGCCGCTGGTTAAATTTTATGCATCTGCAAATGTTCGTGAAATTTAGGTCTATATCCTTCAGGTATTCCCAAATATGCTTAAAATCAAGTCAGATGGAATGTGAGATAATGAGGAAGTGTTGTAAATAACGTGAAAGTTTTCTGTGAATAATTCATTGATTTTTGTTTTAATATTTTTTTAAATCATTTGCCACTCCGGTTTTTACTATTATCATGATCTAGACGTATAGATATGAATAAGTATGTTTAGTTACATAATAGCTTCCGCCCTTATAGTTTTCAGAATAAGAAAAGCGGGTTAAAACCAGTGCAAATAACTATATGTATATTTATATGTTAATTTTTTCAGAAATCAACTTCTTACATTTTTAGCTGCATTTGATAACTTTTTCCAGTTTTGTTCAGCCACTTTTCCACAATCATCCATCATTAAAAGTCTAAGTAAACTCGCATATTCACTACATAATCAATGTATTACTTTCATTTCATTGCAGTTTACCAGCTATCAATGTCAAAATAAAATAAAAATCAAATCCAAAACTGAATATTATTTTTTATTCTGTGACAAACGACTGATTGAACCATGTACCTACATGACGTTTATGTTGTTTGGGATCTGTCATTTTTTCTACTAAAAACTAAAAGTGTTGTTTCTAATTTGGCGATTAGGCTTATTCTTTCAGGATTAGAAAGCTATTTTCAAGTTATAACTAATTTACAAGAATATATAATTTTGAAAACTTTAAAGTATCAACATATTACTATTATAAATTGTTATATTCGTAAACTAAAATGTAACCAAATCGTTTTTTTTAAATAAATTTATTCAGATTGCCCACCGAATTCGAAACAACTAACCAGTACTACCTCTGTACATCAGTCGCTACATACCAGTATGTAGTTATGTGTCTATCAATACAGTATCTATTACAACTATCAACCAAAAAGGTGCTAAAAACTGCTAACCATGTAGCCCAAGTAGGCCAAGAATGTCAGCATTAGCTCAAAAACTAGGGAGAATCTAAGCTAACGACCCTCTTATTCTAAGTTGTCTCAGTTCCTCTTACGGACATCGCTAAGGTAGGTACTGCTTGTTATCGCTGTCAATCTCTTTTTTTGTAGTAGACCGTGCGCGGTCGGTATGTCAGTGCTCAAAGGTATAGACCTTCACTGCAGTGCACTATATATACAAAGCTGGCAGCTGCCTCAAATTTGACCATGTTTTTCCTTACCGTGATCAGCTCAAAGGCTCCATACTCTTAGCTTACAAACTCCAAAGGCTCCATACGCTTATCAAACTCATAACTCAAAAAAACCATTCAATCTTTTCAAGTACTTTCACTTCATCTCAGGAACATCGCATCTCTATTCGTTCTCAAAATAATGCTCTACTTACCATCCCATTACACTTAACACCTCATTCTTCACAGATTAATTCGTTGTCCACGCTGCCCGTTTGTGGAACCATCTCGGTGCTAAAATAAGGTTAGCGCCGAATATCCACATAATATAAATCATTACGTAGAAAGACATTTTTGTCTACCTAACTTAGTTTTATCTTATTTACTAATCCCTAGATTAGTTTTCTGCTCTCTATCCTATCACCGTTAGATATTATTAGTGACAATATTATAATTAGTTTAAATAACATTAAGTTTGTATCTATAATTATCAACGACTTTTAAAACATATGATACGGCATGTCATACAAATATTGTCATACGTATATGATCGCGAGAGTGTACTCGATGCAAAGTGGCGTACTTGGGCGTGGTGCGTTTTTCACCCTTAATTGCCGTATCTATATGTTTTAAAAGATATTTGATAATTATATTTAAATAAAGTTTCACCTACTAATACTTTGTAATCTAAAGTTGGTTAACTGGTTTAACCAAACCAATGGTGGTAACCAAATCATAATGATACTGCATTTAATATTATGAGTATATTCTAAAAAAAAAGTATTTTCGTGAGGATTTTCTTAAACATAAATGTTTCCGGGGATTGTGTACATAGAGAACTTTTTACAATACAATTCAGGCATTTTTTATATGAGTCATATTGCCATTTAATTTAAAAATAAATAACATTTACTTCAGCGGTAAGATGTACGATAATTATCGTATTTGTACGATAAATAGGACTAACTATGCATATGATCTAAAATGAATGATCGGCCGCTAAATTACATAACTAAAGTTGTCGCTATTTTTTGCGTTAGGTGGTCCCGCACACTGGCCCTAACGCTGCCCACTTGGCCCAATACTCGTAAACGTCATTATAACGTCCACACATTGGCCTCCTCGTTGAGGCCAGCCTTGTGTGGGACCGCCTTTATTCTTTCGACTTTGATTTCGAGTTTCGGGACCCCGTTACCCTGTTTGTCGACCGAATGACAGCCCAATAACTACGCCCCAGTCGTCATCGGCCGCCAGTTTCGGTGGTACGCAGCTGTGCATCGTCCTGCATCAGGCCTGCGAAACGTTTTCTATTCGGGTACTTATGACAAAGTCTTATACTTTGATACTTACTAATAAGTTTGAGTAAATTGTTATTTTGTAATTTTTTGGGAAATTAAAGGTGAATTTACATCTAACTGTATTTTATTTAATATAAACGTGCGCTACAACCAACAATTCCCAAGTATTTTTTCATTTTAGATTAAATATCGATTTCGATGACGAGGTTCCCAACATACCTAGTTGTTGAACCTCTAAAAAAAATATTAGAGACAGGGAAAGTAGTGAAAAACCAAAGCATCGAGGCCGTAAATATCGGCCGGAATGGAAAGATAATCCATCGTTTAAAGATGGTTACTTTAGAATCTAATTATAAATTCAGCGTAAAATGTAATTTATTTAATACTACGTTAAAAGCTGAGCTTACAGTTATAAAAAAGACATCGATAACTCATAAAAAGAAAGTACCTAATATGACGTTAAATCGCTTTTGGTTGTTATAAACCCCTCTCTTTCATCGTCGCCCATGGTTATTTTGCGTCCGTATTATTTAGGTAATTAATGCGAAAAATATTGAAAGTGTACGATAATGTCTGTAATCTGATAATTTTGAGGTGTCCGTACGATTATTCTGAGTTCACGATCTGGCAGCACTGATCCGTCTTCCAAAAATAATAACAAACTCATCTCATTGCGGCGCGGCGCGCGCTTTATAGGGTGTGTTTTGTTATTGCCGAAGTAATTTGGTGTGTGACTGTATTTTAGATATTCGTTTTTAAACAATGCAACTAAGTACTGATAAAATGAACTATTTAAATGGTTTAGATGACGAGTTGTCTGATAAAGAGGCGAATTGCAATATGAAGATTCCGGAAATCGAAAATAAGCCGCATTTACTTATTTCTAAGGTTAAGATTTTCACAACAAATCTGATACATAAATATTGTTTATGTTTAACACTATTATTAATTTACACTGTATTACAGGTTCGAAAGAGATATTTTGATTATCTAATCCAGTTGCTATCCAAAAATTGCGGTATAAAAAGTGACGAGAAAAGAATTCCATCATCCATTTGGAGATGTGCAAGAAAAATGGAAGTGGAAGCGGTAGAGATGTGTATGGTAGTTTCGTTATATCGAAAGAGTATTTATAAAATAGTAAGTAAAAAAAAAAGGCATTTGTACAATATTATAAAATATATTACCTAATTAACCTAACGTGATCAATTTGATTAATTTCTTCTATTTCGAGTCCTAATAGTCAACTAATAGCTAGCCCCTCAATTAACAATCAGCTTCGAACAACGATCTTTTAAAAGATCGTTGGCTTCGAATGATACTTATTCAGCATTCCTGCAGCACGGCTTTAACAGAAAAACAGAGAGAATCCCATTGCTACTTTCAGGAAACGCCTGAGGAAATGTGTAATTTCCATGTGATTGCTGGCAACGTTGCTAGCATAAACAACTACTTTAAACCTCTGACAACTTTTCGACAAATTTGTTAATTTGGTATTAGTGCGCGGTGTTATTGTGTTACCATAGTGCTCTCGATCACCTCAGGACCACACTGGAGTGTTTTTGTTATCGTCAAAGTCGGATTCGGTGAGGATTCAATGGTTAACAAATATTGTCAGTTTTGACAGGTGCGTCACTGTTTACCGCCCGTTTCAGTCGCCATACAAGTGCGGCCTGGCTGCGTCATAATCAAACAAACGGTGTTGCCGCATGTATGGTGGATTACTCAGCACAGAAAATTGCCGGCATTAAACATATAACTGCCATCTATCAAGAGTCTATGTGTTCTGTTCTTATTCAGTAGTTTTGTTATTTATAACAAATGTTTTTATGTTTTGTTCAACTAAGAAAAAGAAAAATAATAATAATAAAATATAACAAATTATAATTTTCGATCGTCTGTAATATTTTAAATTATTTGAAATATGGCAGCACAGGATACTAGCCCATGGAATAAGCGGCTGGATGATATCAGCAACATATTACATACTATGGCTACACAAATGAAAACAAATTTTGAGAGTAACCAAAACAACTTTATTGCTATAAATAATAAACTGGAACAAACATTTAACAACTTTAACAACAAGTTTGAACAATTAGATAGAGTTAATCGTAGATTCAATGTTATAATTTTTGGCTTCGAATCTAAGGTTGAATACGAAAAATATGACGACCTATTGAAATCAGTCTGTGACTTATTCAAGAATAAACTCTGTCTGCAAATAAGTGAGAATAATATTGCCTTTGTATCCCGGCTGGGTTCGAGAGGAAGGGATAGGCCGATACTTGTTCAATTTATTCATTTCGGGATAAAACTTAAAGTTTTACAGAGTTGCAGCAAGCTTAAAGGCACTAATTTAAGAATCAGCGAAGATTACACCAACAACCAACGCATTGAACGGAAAGTGTTAGTACCGCATCTTATAGCAGCACGAAACGAGGGAAGACCTGCACAGTTGAAAGGAACCAGGCTCTACATTGACAATCGACTCTGGACCCACGAGATGCTGAATAGGACTCATCCAGAATTCTCACCAAATATTTCAGTTAGAGATATTTCAGTTAGAGATAATGAAATTCCATCAGGAAGCTCCTTAAGCGCAGCTGGACTTATAAATGCCATTCAAACTTCGAATGAAGGAAAAGATATGTTCGACGATAGAAGTACGAAGGCCTCCACTTCGAAACATAAAAATCATGATAGTGTTCCGAGAAAACCTTCAGCGCGTATTAAAAAATTAGGTGTACCACAGCCAAATAATTGTGTTACAGCTCTGCCAATAAGCTCGCGGAAATTAAGAGTTGTCGTCAATAAAAAAAAGATCTGTAAATCTACACCAGGTATAGGTAAGACAACAAAAACTCCTACAGTAAGCACTCCGGGGGTTAAACAAATTAGTAGTGATTTGAGTCCTTCGTCCGCCAATCTTGAAGCTAATGATTCTGGGCCTCATTCAAAGTTCTATAATATATCAGATTCAAAAAACTAAAAACTTCACAACGTAATAAGTCTACATGTGTGCGTATAATGCATGGCAACATTTGCAGTATACTCAACAAAACAAGTTCCTTAGAATTATTCCTAGCTTCGATTGATGACAGGCCTGATTTTTTGTGCTTAACAGAAACCTGGCTGAAATGTGAAAATAAAAACTTAGCCCAACTTCCAGGCTACTATATCGCTGCCAATCAAACAAGATTATTGCGCAAACACGGGGGTACAATGATATTCGCCAAAAACAATCTCGAAACTAGTATGATTGACATTTCTAATCTTATAGACGAACGCACATTTGAAGGTGTTGCAATAAAAGTAAAATCACTGAAACTTGTTATAGTGTGTATTTATCGTTCTGGAGGTTCTGTGGACTCTTTTATGTTAAAATATGAGTCATTGTTAAAAAAGGTTTTTAAAAATGAAAATGTATGTATATGCGGTGATTTTAATATTAATTTTTTAGGAAATTCAAGAGAAAAGGTTAATTTATTAAATTTAAGTAGGGAATACAACTTTTACAATTTATTCACAAATCAACCAAGTCGTAAGGATGTTTTTACTGGTAACTCATCACTTATTGATAATTTTCTTGTTAATTTTTCGAAAAAAAATGTAATCTTAAAAACTGTCGATCCTGGATTATCTGATCACTCATTCCAATGCATCGAAATAAAGAATATATTTGTAAATCAGCATCATTACATAATTAGAAAAATAAGACATTTTAATGAACATAACCATTTTAAATTCGGAAAGTGGATAAAAACACTTAACTGGAATTATTTATTCAAAATAAAGGACACCAACGAGGCGTTTAACTGGTTCCATGACAAAATAAATAATTGTCTAGAGAAATCGTTTCCTCTTACAGAAAGAAAAATATATTCTAATAATAAAACAAATAATTGGATTACTAAATCGCTTCTGAAGAAATGTAAGACAAAAAGGAATATACTGAAAAATGTGCATATGAAATCGAAGCCACATATCAGAAGCTTTCTTAAAACAATTACCACTCAAATAAACAAAGGTATTAGGCAAGCTAAGTGCGATTTCTATTCAAGGAAAATGAATACTTCAACAAATAAAGTAAAAACAGCCTGGTCTTTCATAAATCAGGAAACAGGACGAAAGTTAAAATGTTTGAAGAAATCTATTTCGCTCACGTTGAACGGCACTGTTGTAGAAGATCCAATAATATTGAGTCACGAGTTTAATGATTTCTTTATTAACAAACCAAAACAGTTAGCCTCATCGATACCGGCTCCAAACACATCATTTTTTTCGAAATTGAAACACTGTAAACAAAATGACAACTCAATATTCCTGCAACCAATTTCAGAATCGGAAATAGATAAAACTATTACTGCATTAAAAAATAAAAGGTCTACAGGTATTGATAACTTCCCGGTTCATGTTTTGAAAAAACATAAAGAAATCTTTATTAAACCGTTAACTTATCTATTTAATCTCTGTATAGCAAACGGCATTTTTCCAGATAGGTATAAGATTTCAAAAATCGTCCCTGTTTTTAAAAAAGGTGACCCTCAAAATATTGAAAACTACAGACCCATTTCTCTTCTGAGCATTTTCTCCAAACTTTTAGAAAAAGCTATAGGAAAAAGATTATCAAATTTTTTAAATAGGTTTAATATATTATCTGATAACCAGTTCGGATTTATAAAAAATAGATCCACTCAAATGGCTATAGTGAAGTGTGTAAACTCTATACATGAATGCCTGAATAGCAAAAAGATGTCAGTTGCCATTTTATGTGACCTTAGTCGAGCATTTGACTGTGTTCAGATAGATATTCTACTAAAAAAGCTAGAATATTATGGTATAAGAGGTGTAGCACTTGAATTATTTCGTAGTTATCTCACGGGTCGAAAACAAAGTGTCGAGTTAACGCATATCCGTGACAATAAATACGAACATTCCATATTATCGATTTTCAAGCAAATTATCATAGGAGTTCCTCAAGGTACAATTCTCGGACCTTTACTTTTTATAATTTATATAAATGATCTGTGCTTAGCAACATCAGATGCTGAATTGACTTTATTTGCCGACGATACGAGCTGTGTCATTAAGGCGGATACATTTGAGCAACTCCTAAATAAAATTACCAAAACCTTAGATGATATCGAAGACTGGTTTAAGGCAAACAAATTGTCAATGAATATGTCTAAAACAGTCGTTCTCAACTTCTCAAAATATAAGAATAGTGACATCAGAATTCAACATTTGGTAGAAGTTAAAGATGATGCTAAATTCTTAGGAGTCTACATCGATAGAAAGTTGAATTGGAATAAGCACTTTGAACACCTTAAATCTAGGTTGTCTTCTGCGGTATATGTCCTGTCAAAGATAAAAAAGATCATGAGCTATGAAACAGTTTTATCGACATATTATTCGCTCATAGAGTCGCATCTAAGATACGGCATACTGGTTTGGGGTACTGCTCCGTATATTTCAGATATATTTAAATTACAAAAAAAGGCTGTAAGAGCTATTTTAGCATTAAATCAAAGAGTATCATGCAGACCATATTTTAAAAGATTAGGCTTATTGACAATATATGGGCTGTATATATTAGAAGCAACATGCCACTTCTTCTTAAATAAGCAAAACGCATCTACACACAGCAACATTCACCAACACAATACGCGTTTCAAGGAACATTATGTACCAACCATACTAGCCCGTACAACTTTATTCCAAAAGAATAGTCAGTATTTAGGCCTAAAATATTTTAATATGCTGCCTGAAAACATTAAAAAAATAACTGAGTTCAATCAATTTAAAGGTGCATTGAAGAAATATATTATTGAGCAAAACATTTATAGCTTTAATGAATTTAAATAGTTCTCATTCGTGATGGTCATGTCAAAATATTACTATTAATTTACCACAAACATTTATATATTAGAATGTCCTTTGTGCCACAATATGAAGTTTAGGAAATTTAAATTATTTATGACAATGTTTTAGTTAAATTTAAACAGATTTATTTTTTTAATGTCTATTATAAGTACATTATATAATTTGAGAAGTTTGTTTAAATTTGAAATTTAGCAACTGTATTGTGAAAAAAAAAAAAAAAAAAAAAAAAATAGTTTTGTACAATATATATTACACAGATACGAGAGTATAAAATATTTTTTTTTGGTTAGAAAATCTTACAAACAAATTGATTAAAAAATTGTAAAAATAAATTTAAGAGACCTTATTTATAACCTATAGACCTTATTTTGCAGAAATAAGTGATTACATATTTTTGTAATCTTTATACCATAAAAAAAATCATTATATTATAGTTATCATTATATAGATATTAAGTAAATCAAATTAATATAACAGGTAAACATAGTAGAAAAAGTAAAAACACACACGTAGACTAGAACATGGATTCTAGTTCCGTAAGCAATTCGTCCATCACTTAGTTTTTCCTACTCTCTGTTAATTTTATTTTATTCAGTATTATTTTTTATCAAAAGACTATGATCTTCATCAATGGATGTCATCATATTTGTCTGTTTAAAAATATATATGTATGTTACTAGTTTATATACGCACCTTTATAGGATAAAGGTGCGTAAATGCTTTTTCTTATGTTTTAACCGCTGTTTTATGTATTTACTGTTTTAAATTGCAAATGTCATTCCTATACAATTTATGTTTGTTTTTGGAAAATAAAAGTTATCTTATCTTATCTTATCTTATCATTAAATGTACAAAGACCATTAAATATGTCTTGTTATGTAATCTTATAATAGAGCTTTGTTCTATTTGCTTCTTTCCATATTTATTACTATCTACATTAAATAGATTAAAATATCAAGTGCACCTTCTAATAAAATGCTAAACTGTGCATGTGTTGCCTAGGTTAGTTAATGAAATGGTATGTTTTATAAGGGGAAAAAACACAGATAAGACAAATCTTTATAGATTTACAGTTTGTATTCTTAATTATTTTTTACAGATAAATCGAATTAAACATGAAACAACCAAGGGTAGGATATTTGGTGACCTAAAAACTTTTCTTAAACTTGTGCCATCACTTGATAAAAAAATACAAACTGATTTTAACGAGAGCACTTTTATTTCTTGCTCTCGAAAGCGAACGCATTCGGAGGCAAATAACAAAATAGAAAACTACGATAAAGTACAAATTACCACAACCAAAAACAGTAATAATAATGAGCAAAATGGTAAAAATAATTGCACCGAGCCAAAGAACAAGATTGAAAGACTCAGTATCAAAGATGATTACACTCAAATAGAAGAATCTAACCTTAACACACAGCCAATCGAATCTGCTTGCATATCAGTTAAAATAAATGGAATTAGAAATAGAATGTCATCGGAATCGACCAGTCTAACTTGTCACAGCGCTGACAATGTACAAGACGATGAAATATTTAAAGAAATGGAAGAACTTTTCAAGAGCGAGAAGAAAGAGGAAGACATCTTTGATCAGAACTTTAACGATCGTCAATTCAAAGTCATTATGGATGAAATTCGCGAGTTTGGCGAAGGATGTAATGCCAACACCCCCACCACACCAAACACTCCAATGACGCCGATTCCAGTACTTACGGCGGCTCCTGAGAAAAGCCTCGATGAGCGTTTAGCCGAGTTTCCTGTGCCCATCATAGAAGAGGCGCAGAAGATAGCACAACCTGAGAAACCTCTAAAGCCTGTAGTCACTCGTACAAAGTGGATTTGTGAATACTATTTCCGCAAAAAAAACTTATGTGAGAAGCTGGATGAACTCTGCGAGACTAAGAATAAGAAGCTCGAAAAGGTTGTTCTTTTTGGATTGTAAGCACAAAATCAATTGCCAGTAAATAGTTACCGTCCATGCAAAAGAATTCATTTTTTTTTCTAAGATTAGTTGCAATTCATAATCTGAAGCTTGTATATTACTCAGTTGATATTAAGTGATCAAAATTATCTTCCCTAACATGAACCCTGGTACGAGCCAATTTAGCTCAGTTAAGCAGCGCCTAAGATATTAATATCTCTGCTCAATGTCAACCGACTACATTTAGCATTTTTTTTTCATTATATGCCACAATCAGGGCTGTATATTAGGACTTGCGAATAGAGCGATCGCCCTGAGCGCCGAGGCATAAGGGGTGCCAAAATGATGCCAAGAATTTTTAAAAAAACTCACTAAATTGTTGTAAACGATAAAAAGTTGCATTTAGTTGAAATGATTCAAACAAATAAATAAATAAGTAAAGTTATCGATTACTTTTCGTTAAAATGCAGTCACCGCGTGATCTTGGCTGTATTGTGTCTTTCAGGAATTATGGTTTTGGTGGTTTGGTAGGGCTGTGAGGGCGTAAAATCTACCCCTCGCCCCGGGTGCCTAAAGACCTTGGTACGTCCCTCGACATATGTTCCTTTAGTAAGCTATGGTATAATTAATGGTCTGCTGTAAATGTTCATAAGATTTGTAATAATCTCTCAGGTCAAATCACACTTTTTGGAGCACTTTGGTGTGGATTCTGACGATGAGCAAGCACCTATGTCACCGCAAGACAACAGCCTGGAGTTCATTAATAGTTGTAAAGAAAGAATAGCTCCATGGATCATCAAGAGCCTCATGGGCCACTACATGAAAGGTAGGATCAAATCAAAACATCTCTTCAAGGGATGTGCAAAATATATTCTCAAACTACTCATCGATGGAGATCAGTATCCGAGTAAGTTCCTCATATTATAATTTATCATTAATTATTACTAATTATTGCAGCTGAATTCTTTTATTTCAATTTTGATGCGTTTGGTTTCCGTAATTATTTTTTAATATCAAGGGGCCTTTTTCCGAAAGCGTTCTTCTCTGTCATGCGCGTGGTCTTTAATCATGCTATCTCATTTAAAGCTTTTTAAAAAGAGAAACACTGTGGGGAATTATAGGATAGTCTTGAAAAACAGAATCAATATGTTTTGAAAGACATTGTTGCATTTGCATCTTCATGAAATAAAATGCCTCTATAGTTTTATTTTCTCAATTCAAAAAATATGTCTAAAGTTTTCATAAAATGTATGGAAAACAAACTTTCGAGGCTCTTTACTTTTAGACAGACTAGAAGTTTATTAGTTTATTTCTTTATAAGCCCAGAGAGTGTTGTGCGCAGAATTGAATATATTATTATTATATATAAACCGGGCGCTTAATAAAATGCTTATTTTAGAAAAACTATGTATGTTATATTGAAAACCTGCACTATCTTGAATAACTTATAAAATTCTTTAGAATATGGTTTTATTACTAACGAAATATATAAAAAAAATAATTTTAATTCAAAAACATATTCAAGTTGAAAATATTTTTTAAGCACAAAATTTTACTTTTGATTCTTAATACAAGAAAATATAAAGCGATCCATCTTTTAATTTTTAACAGAAAATAAAAAATAAATAATTATACATTCTTAAGGGGGATCGTCACTTGTGCTATAATAGTTTTTTTAAACAATTATATATATTTTTTTTCACTCAAATTATGTATATATTTTAAGATTACGTTAGAAAAAATAATAAAAATGTATTTATTTCGATAAACAATTACAGTTCTAAATAAAATCTGTTAAAACCTGTTATAATAATGCTTAACATTTATATAATAGAAGAAATCTGAAGGTGTGAATTATGAAATTTACAAAATCATAATGTTGAAGTCTATAAGTACATTTTAGAATATTTATGTGATTTTCCATAAAGTTTTATTAGTAATACTTCCGCCAAATGTTTTACATACAAATATATAAAAAGATACAAATTACCTTGTTTTCTGTTGACATCTCCAGACAATGACCGAAAGAGTTGTGATTACGTAAAATAAAAACATTTATTTTTGTAATTCTGTATGACGCTGCTAAGAACAAAAACAATTACATAAATACACAAAAAACAGAAATATTTTGTTACATGACACAATATTTATGTAATATTATAAAAAATAATAGCTTGTAAAAAAAAAAACAAATAATTTAGTCTAAAATTCACAAAAAAGAGATGCGTAGCAACGACCACTGCCGTAGGCGAAAAAATATAAAAATGGGCGAGTACCATTTGGACGCTCTATTTCCGATTATTTTCGTACGATGTGGTTATGAATGGATTCGAACAATGTATAATTTAATCGATTTTATTGTCAATGTTTTCGTATCAACACCTGATATGGCAAACTTTTTAATAATTCCATCCCAGCCGATAGCGCAGACCGTAAATTTAGTCTGAACAGATGACGGAACATTTTGACGACCGTAAATTTGCAGTCAAGTTAATTTGACAGCTAATTTTTCTTAATTTAATGTATTATTTTCTAATATCAATTTTATTCTAAATTGTGAGATCAACTAGTTGTAATAGATCTGATTATTTATTCATTACACATTTTATGAGATGGAAGTTTCTGCTTGTTGCCACCGGGGTAATATCTTAAGACCCTGATTATTTGCTATGATGAACTCTAATTGTGCAATTAATGATATTATGTTATGTTTTTAGGTGAGCCCGAAGTTCATTATTTTATCAACGAGTACTTGAAGTACCATCCAGTGATACGATGTGAAAGTGACTTCTATTAACTGTGGGATTGAAGAGGCTACATTTCTTGTTTTTTTCCCTTACCTGAAACTTTCTCATTTTTTTTGTTATATTACTCGGCGAAAACTATTTCGCCTTGTAAAAAACTATTTAAACGCTATAATAATTTGTTATGAAAATAAAGTAGTTTTATTTTGCAAGAGCTTTATTAGAGCAAATGGATTTATTTTTATCCAAACTTCTCAGTCTAGTTGGTAATTCAATGACAGTTTTTACAAGTTTATTTTGAGACCGATCGATCACTAGCGCCGCTATTAAAGCGAAAGCTAATATTTATTTGGTCAATTTTATAGCTTTATAGTTTTATTTTGGTGCATTACTGAAACAAGAGTTTTTATTAAAGAATACATAGCTTTTATTTTGAACAGCATGTATTGCAAACCATTACAAAGATGAAAAACGGCCAGTATTTCATACCTTTAAGTACCTTTTAATATTAAGTAAGTATTTTAATTTAAGTAATATTAGTTTTATCATTCAATAAGTAAAATTGAATTTTTGTAAATACCTTACATGTTAAATAGATGTAAAACATAAAACTCTCAATTCAGGGTGGCCAAACATTTCGAGACGCTACCAACAATTTCATAACGGCATAAAATATATTATTTATTTACTAAGTATAACTAATTGAAATACTATACAATAATTAAAAAAAGATAATAAACTATTTCACAAAATAATAATGTTAAGTATGTTGCAAATGGCTGAATGGCAGTAATTAAAATAGTAGAAGTAACTCCAACTGACATTTGCCAGCTGCTTTTCATCTGTGAATTAGGCAAAACCAAATTCGTAAACTAGTGGATTATAATAAATGAAGCATTTTGGGCTCTTGGGGGTATAAAACCTTATTAGCAAAAAACCTAGGTATTTTACAAGAAAGAAAAAAATTCATGTGTTAAATAGTTTGGTCACCTTTGTTTGAAAATACTCATGTAGAAAGTGATAGATTTTAAGACTTCTCAGTGCAAATAAAGAAAACGTTTAAAAAAAAATACTTTATTTTTTTTAACCCTTCATAACAAAATTGGTATATAATGTACATATATATATATATATATATATATATATATATATATATATATATAACACAATAGGAAAAGGTTTTAAGATTTACTATTAAAATAATGTCGATTGACTTTTTAAATTCATATATTACTTTATAATAAGACTCATTTAAAAATATCAAGCAATGTTTTGTCGTCGGTATTATTTAGGTATTTTCATTTCGTATCCGTATTTTACGCAGTATAAAGTTAAAAGTTGAATTTCTTAGTTTTAATATGTCTTATTGCGCATTATATAAAAATATTATTAATGGATAACATTTTAAAACTGTACATTGATGGTGTTTCAAATGCTAAAAATTGTGATGTGGCACTTCTCCAAATGTTTGTATCTGCAGATGGAAATATTCACATTGTGAGTGGTGCATTCTTTCAACTCACTGCCAGTGTACGATTTACTGTTAACAGTAAATCGTTTCTGTCTATGATACGGCACAGAGTATTATACCTCAATATAATTCAAATGGAAAGGGAGACGTCACATAAGCAAAAAAAAAGTTTTGGAAATGACGCACAGAATAATCAAATTATAGTAGAGATTATTACAGCCGTATACATAATCAAATAGAATTAGCGACCAACTAATCTGGCGCATGCATTTTAGTACGATCAGCGGTCACTTTTATGCTTTGTAGCATAATGAACCCGCATAAGTTAACATATCACACAAAATAGTTTTAGCCTCAGCTACTGTCTTAACCCAGCAACGATAGTCGGCTGATTTCAATGAATTTTTAAGGACTGATAGTTTGATTAAATAATAAAAAAATACCTGTTATAAGCGTGAAATGCACTTGAAATGATTATCCTAACTAATCATGTAACTTTTCCTATGACTGCTGCAACGATTTGAAGCAACTGTCTAAAAATATATTTTTTTAGGGTAGTTAAACACAAATGGGTAACATTAGATGTTTTTATTAGCTTTTTGGTTTACAAAAGTTAAAAAATAAATCTTAACAATCCCACCCACCACCAAAACAACCCACTAAGAATGGTATAGTTTTGTTTTGAATAAAGTCCACTCTATTTTAATTTGAGTTATCTTCCATTTGAGCGAGTTTAATCCAATTTGGTCATGATCGCTTTTGCAGTGAAGTGGTTATCTGCAACTTGGTCATTTACCATTTATACTCATGTTCCGGTAAACCAAACTTGAATTCAATACTCGCCAACTTGCAGGTCCTCAACATTGGTGTTACCCAAACTATTTATGGTATAAAATTAGAGATATGATCATTAAGGTATTTTTTCCTAACAATATTATATTAAAACTAATAGTTTTATATGAAACTTAGTGTTTTATGTCTTGACTGCAAGCAACACAACCCACAACTGTCCACATTGAAACCGCAATGGACACTTCTATTTTGATCTGCCAGCTGTTTAATTTAATTCGTCATACTTTCCACAAAAACATCGATCTGTAACGGTGTGAGTACACACTGCCACGTAAGCAGTGGCGGTACGCACATAGTCAAACGACCCGAACCGAGACTCGGTGGCGGTCGTCGTGAAAAACGAAGAGATCCGAGCGTGGCCGAGCTCGGCCGAATGGAATGGATGTGCCGGGCTGGAATTGTCGAGGCACCGCTGCGCTGCGCTGGCCCACAGATAGTCGACGGAACTCGAAGAGCGCTCATACGAACATTAATACAACCGTCTTCTAGTCACGATCCTGTTTTATATTCGATTACCTTGTTCAAAAGTTTTACAATTGTTACTTAGTTTTAAGCATCTAATATTTTATTGAAATGTTCCCCGAATGGGGTTACATGTAAATAAACGTAATATCGCCAGAGGAATAAAACACTTCAATGTTCATCGGTGTCTTCGTCATTCATCCTACCTGCACCCCAACATGGACATCGGAGTAGCCAAAACCCTGGCGTTATAGATCCACCATTTATCTGTAACGTAGAAGTCCTAGTTTAAGTCTGTATTTGGGCATGCCTTGACAAGCATATTCTTTTGAGCCTTGAATGGTAACACAACTTACGTAATTCGATCTTAACAGTACATAAGGCATGCCTTGACAAGCATATTCTTTTGAGCCTTGAATGGTAACACAACTTACGTAATTCGATCTTAACAGTACATAAACATTAAGATACACTTAAAAGATCGTTATAAAAATGAGGTAGATAAATACTCCTAATATTCCTGACTACCCGCTGCAGGCTGTGAATGCTAACGCTGAGATTTTTAAGATACACCTTATACCAAGCTCTCGGCGTTATTTTATTGGAACTAAACACACATGTACAGTTTATTTTACAACTAGGAATAAAAAAATAACATGGATCATCATTTGGTAGAAGTATTGATATTTGATTGGGTATCATTCTCTCTGCAGGCGAAAAAATGCAACAGCTTGTAACAGATTTAATAGAGACATTACCAGTTCTGATTGGGGCAACAAGGAGGGATGAATTCTTCTATCCCATTGCTTTGAGCATACATTTCACCCATCATAGTCCCAAGTCTGAATGAATATCGAGGTCTGTATCTGTCAACAGTTAAAAAACCGTAATTTCAACCACTGTTCATCCTCTGCAGGACGTGCCCTCTCTCTCACCACATCTTAGAATCAGAGTCAAAAACAGATATCAATGAGTAGCCAAAATTGATAGAAGAGTGAAGTTCAATAGATGCATTCTCTGAAGACGACGGGTTAAGAAAGAGCATATGACAACACACATTTTTTGTCTGTCGACAGATGAAGTAATTTTCTTTATCTTGCAAGTTGTAAAATATTCCATTCGATTGCTGTTCCAAAATAACGGTAATGTCAACTTTGTACAGGTGTTATCATTTCGTATAATTGCAATTATTCTGTCAAGTTACGCATTTCTTTTTTTTTGTGGATTTTCACCACCGACTTCCGAAGATTGAGATTTTCTTTTACTGCCACCAAGCCAACTCATCATCACGTTCTTCGATTTTGCAAGTGTTTTGTCAGACTTAGGTTCAGTGACGGGCTTATTGCAATCGGGTGATTTATTTCGGGAATTGTTGACTATGTTCGACACAGGATGCCAGGAGAGTTTTAACACCGGCTTCAGCTTTGAGACTGCAACCTCCCATGGAAGGCGACTATTATCTAACCAGTCCTGTGAAGTGAAAAAGATGTTTACTGAATATGATGACATATGTAATTGTTATTTTTACTCATAAGGGGTGAACGAACCTATTTTTACCAAAATATTTTGAAAAAACAAGATTCTTTTTTTATTTTTAAAATTTTGATAGAAATTTTTATTTAATCTGTATATATAAAACAAAGTCAGGTTAGTTTCACCATTTATAACTCAAGAACGGCTGGACCGATTTTTATGATGTTTTGATTTGTTAGATTTGTCTCCGCCCCGAATAGCAGAATAACTATTAAAACAATCATAAAGAAAAATATTTTTCCCATACATTTTACATGGAACGGCTTTTTTTGATATCTCGAGAACGGATTGATTTTCTACATTTATTGAACTTCATTAATTTTGAATATTCTTAATAAAAAACTGAATTTAATTCAAGCTAATAAGTTAACACAATATTTATTGATTCTGAGGCGGTACGAAGTTCTCCGGGTCAGCTTGTATATAATAAATGTAACTTCTATAGTTTAGCTAGGTACCTTACTTGTGTCAAATAAAGTGTTCATTATTGTAATAGAAATGAACTATTAATCTTGAACTATAATGAACCATAATTATGGTTACCTATTTAACTTTTTCTTAAAGCACTTATCAAGTGCTTTTCTTGCATAAAGCACTTGGCATAGTTTCTTCTGCCTGTTAACAATAATAATACTAATATAATTACTACTCTTGTTAGCATCTCTAGCTCATTTCTGTACTTTACAAGATTAGCTCAATTTTTATGACTTTTCTACTCTACCTCATCACCTCCTACAATAAAGTCGAACTAACCACACTAACTAACAAAAAATACAAAATTATTTTAAGACGTCCTAAGGATTTAAAGAAGCTTTTTTTAATGTTTTTTTTTATTTATTTTAAGGGAGTTTTCTAATTTATTTCTTGTTATCTATTTAATAATTGTCCTTCATCCTATATTGATAAAAAATGTAGTCATTATAAGTTTTAACGGATCAACCAAATGAAACAGAAGGTACAGTTTGCTTGCTGCGTATCTGCATTTATTCACGGTACTATTCGCTATGGAAATAATACTAATACTAGTATGTTGAAGGACCTACTGTGACATCTTGATCTTTGTCGAGAATAGCAGGCATTCGGTGATGAAGCCAACCAAGCGTGTCGTTAGATTCCATTGTGATAACAGAGTAGCTGTACAGTGTACCATTCTCACAAGACCACTGGTCATAGATAGCCGCCATTTTCAATAGTTTGATCCCAGTCCAGCCGATAGCATCATCAAATTTATTAGTCCATGACGTTGGATTTTCAACCTAAAATCAAAACGGTTTATTTAGTGTCGTTATATTTCAGCAGTTTTTATTATTTACTAATAATTACATGACATTTTCAGGCATATCTATGAGAATACTAAAAGGAGGCAGAGGTTGTAGTACTCATAAATTTATAGTAACCTGAAAATGAAAAATTTTTACCAAGCTTTAGTTGCTTGACTCCTTATAATCTTAGAAGTATCTGAGGCTTGTAAGTGATCATAATATCTCATCGCATCACAATATCTCGGAGTAATTTAATATGTTAATAAATGTAATGTCTAAATGAAGTATGGAGAAATTTAGTATTTAGTTAATTCTACAAAACAGTCAATAGAAAAGGCTGTATAAAAAGTTTAATGAGTGAGTGAGAAACAATTGATAACATGATTTTAAAGTATGCAAGTACTATGTGAAACTCGTCAACCAAAAGTTGATTTAGAGAAAAATGTACTTAGATTCCAAATTCTTTCAAGATTAGGGTATATTTTGTCGAAATGCATGAACTGACCATAGAGTCGTGGGATGTTGAACCAGATTCATACCCAATATTTAACAAACCACTATTATTATTTTCACGTAAGAATTATGGGAAAGTTACTTGAAATGGGGGTAAAAATATCAGTTTAAGAAATATATTGGGATTGCATAGGACTAAATGAGTTCCCAGGCCAATAATTCGGTATGATATAATAATAATGAAATATGAATATGTAATTATTATTTTCCAAAAATAAAAAATAATATACATTTTTTTTAAATACATTAAAATAATTTAATGATAAAAAACTATAAACTTAGCCTTTGATGATTTTCTGTATATGTTGACGTCATATAACGATTGGTTGCAGTGTGCTTGGGTTCAAAACAAATGAATATTCCATAACAATGATAATTGGTCCATATACCTTTATGTCATTATCTTGAGGCATGTAAATATAGTATGGTTGTTTGGATTTAATATTTTTGTCCGTGGTCTTCCACTCATAAAAACCTTCGGCCAAGACAATACACCGATTGCCCTTCTTTAACGATGGCGAATAAAGACTTGATGATAGCAAATTTTCTAAACGGCAATTATTTGTAGACAATCCATGGGATTTATAATCACCCTGGAAATAATATTTCTGGAATATCATATTGTCATCAAACATAAAATGAAAATTTGAAAGTCTTTCTTCTATTTCTAGGAAAAACAAAAAGGTCAAATCACTGATTGAGGTCAATTCCCACCATGAAAGGGTAAAGGGAAAATAGTACGGGAAAAGATTAAACAGATGTGAAATTTACACATTGAATTTGTGGAAAAACTAAATAATTTATTAACTGAATGGATTTGAATTCTTTATAGTACTAAAACATTCATCCTATTGATCAATCTTTCTTATTTTGTATCCAAATCTGGAATAATGCTGCCAGAGTGGTTTCATAAGTATATACTAGAAAAGTGTTTATATACTTTCTTGTCTAGCCCAGATGGTAGTGGTCGCTTAATTCGACCACTATCTTGATGGCTAACGTGAGGTCATAAATGATTAAAACAGTTTTGGAGGACATGGAATACAGGTAATGGGCTATACCGAAGTAAGTGGCATTACCGGTTATGGTTGCCCATTTTGAGAGTCCACTCACCTGCTTTCTCAATGATAGAGAATGGGAGAGAGGTTTTGTCAATTTCTGACAAGGCAGTATGAACATGATTGAGAGATTCTCTGTGATCGAAAGGCCCAGGGCCGCATTTACGCATAGGCTATCTAGGCTGCAGCCTATAGGCCTGCATCACAAAATAAAAAATGGTTAAAAATACATTTTTTGAATAGGCTAAAATAAAAATAAGTACTTATTTTATTACCATGGTGAGGGCAGAAAAGGTGTAGACACAGTTAGTTTGCGCTATTTAAATTTTGAAGTTTCTGGTAGCCAAAACCATGTTTTTGCCAGAACCTATTTAATGAAATGTCTTTTTGAATAAATACTTTATAAAAATATAGACAAATCATGGTCGTAGAGCAAACAGTGATTAAGATGACCACAAAATATTAATCTCTTAAGTGATGTTGACTCGATAGAGATTGCGATATTCTTTGAAGTAACAATCTCAATGCGAAAAATGTTAGGATAGGCTAGTTATGTATTTAAACTTTAAACCTTTTGACTATGTTATTTATTATTTTTTTTTTTAAATTATAATTTAATTCACTATATTTTTTTTATGCATACGATAAGAAGACCACTGCAGTCCCTTTCTTTCGGAATTCAATTAATAGACTCACCACCTCATAGTAATCCACGTTGTACCACTCAGAGCTTGAAAATATAGGGGTGACCTGATAGATACAGCTTGAGATAACGTAAATTTAAGAGATATAGGATAAAAAAACCTTATGCCATGGCGGAACCATTCCCCACATCATCGGTTTGAGGATTCGATCAGTGTCATCTCCAATGCCAAAGTTTTTAGCTGACACAAGCACTGGAGTCACGTCGGTAGGAGCAACATTGTATGAAGGGTTATACTGCTTACCCAAATTATATTCGTCCACCCATTGGGGAAGGACATACTTATTAGTTTTGGTGCATTTATAGCAGGACGCGGCCTGGACATCTGGGGCGCACAGAGCCCTAATAGAAAAAGATTTCTTCTTATCAAATCTAATCTAAACAACAGTTGAAAATGTGATTAAATTACATGGCTAAATAATACTCACAAACCAGTCCTTCCACACATAATAAAAAATTAAGAAATTTTATTAATAAAGTTTAACGTTTTACACAAAAAAAACTAAACGTAACAAATATCCTATCACCTTTGAAATACAAAACGAACTAACGGCGCAATTATATAAAAAACAGAATTATTACTATTAATTAAGTGGCCCGCCGAATAATCCGCCAGCGGTTGTTAAATCAATCTGTCAGTCACTAACTAATAAACTTCAAGTTAAACGTCAGCCAGTCAGTGCTGTTTTTTCGTTATCTTTCAAGAATTCATAACGTTTTAAACCTACTAATAAAAAACGCTCTAGTAAATAAGAAAATATTTAAAAAATATGTAGAAGAGATTTGAAACTCTAAAAAGATAAGAACAATGAATATTTTTAATAAAAATGTCTAAACAATATAATATTTTATAAAATTTCATTTAAATAATTAATTTCATAGATATGTAGATAACTTGAAATTAAGAAAGTGATTTTAAATTTAAATATCATAGTTATATGAGTCTCTATCAGAAATGGCTTATTTAAAGAACAGTATGCTATTTCATTGTCTGAAAGGACTTGGATTCCAACCCTAAAAAACTCTAATTTAGACTCATTAGCATCTAATAGAACGTTTCGAACGTCAAACCGTTGTCTGTAAAGACAGGAAGGTGTAACTCCTGTTGGAGTACGTTTTTCTTTGATGGGAAAAATAATAAAACTAACAATAAAAACTGGTACTACCAACGGCCTTTTAAAACAAATGGATACTGCATGTCATACAAATCGGTCTTGTGAAAACCCGACACCGACGATTCCCCCGCCGTTCCGCGCTCCGCAACACTTCGCCATGCATGTCTCGCTTGCTCGCCATGCGAGCAAGCGAGACGTATGATACGCAAAGTGGCGTACTTGACGCAATGTGGCATACTTGGCGTGGTGCGTTTTCACCCTCAGTTGCCGTATTTATGTTTTAAAAGATCGTTGGGTATACTACGAACCAATAAAAAAATAACTACACTTTATTTCCCCATCAACCTTTGTAAACAGTGATTTTGTTTTATTCCTTCTTTGTGAGGACTAAAAAATGCGATTCCAAATTTGCGACAGCGTCAATAATGTGGTGGTGGACTTTCCTCGTGTATTCGCCGCAGCGCGTCGCACGGTATCAACATTTGTATGGTGTGGTTATGTTTCTTGGCACACAGCCTATTTAGAAGGCTAATTGCCATAATAGATGAAGAAGAGGAAGAAACTGGTTTGGTTTTTTACCTAACAAAGTGGCGTCGAATACTGTCGAATGTCGATAGGTTAAGTCGCGTTGGTGGAATGATAGTTTATTATTAATATTCATTTAGTTTATCTAGACTTTCTGGAGTATATTTAATTAAAATGAGTGTACTTTAACCCATACGAAAAAATGTGGAAGTATGTTTCGCGTAGATTGAAAGACACTTTAGAACGCAGTTGCAGTTATTTTGATGCGAAAAATGTTAAGGACTCTGCGTCCTTGCATTGCAAGATCGTTTCGAACGTCAAGCCGTTATCTGTAAACACAGAAAGGTGTAACTCCTGTTGGAGTACGTTTTTCTCTGATGGGAAAAATAATAAAACCAACAATAAAAAGTGGTACTTCGAACAGATTAACAGCACTTGGATCGGTGCCATAACATGGGTAATAAAAAGTTGCTTATCTATTAATAGTTAGGAATTACGAGTAAAGGACAAAATTATTATTACTCACCAGGTAAATGTATTAGGGGTATTCACTCAACCATGAACGACTAATTGTGCACATAAGTGTTTATCTTGCTAAGGGGGAGGTTATTATTGTTTTTATTTTTTTTTTGAGGAAAAATTTGTGTTGTGTTCTTCAATATTTTCACTTGAATCATTTAACTTTATATTTCATTTAGACCATCTAACAACACTTTATTCTTTTTCGTTTAATTATTATTAAATATTACCTCATTTTTTTAACATTTTGAAGAAGACAACTACCAAAATCAAACACAAAGTACAGATAAAACACAACCATAACTTTTGTTTTGACAGGTGAGATGGCACATTAGCATGAGCACGACCCCATTCCCCATTCCCTGCTAGCGTAGACTGTGCTAAGTCATCTCAAATAGCAAACTACCGTCAATATTTTTTCTCGATTTTATCACTTTCATGATAGCATGGTTGGTAGCGTGGTTGATGGTTTACTGCCTGTAAATAAAGGCAGATGTTACTCTTGATGAAGTAGGTTTTTTCTCAGATGGGAAGAATAATAAAACCAATAAAACTCACGGATTTACAGCACCTAGATTAGTGCCATAACATGACTACAAGAAAAAGATATAGTAACTATTCAAAATATTTACTTTTGACTTAGAATTAAATGTATTAATAAAAAGCTTACAATTAAATTATTGTTATATACTTATTCATGTTATTGTTCATTTTATGGTTTGAAATTGTTATACAACGCTTAAGTTTCATTCACTCTTTTAGAGATCTATAAAATATTAAATTGCATTAAGTACTCAAATTTGTTGTTCATAACTTCATAAAATAACTTCAAAACTGTTTTCACAGACACTACAAATGACTCTTCTAATAACTGCCAGGCTGGATGGATGTTTTACTATCATGCAAAAGTTTTTTTACTAAATCTACATATGTTTTTGTCGAGTCTTAATAGACATCAATGTTGCGTTTTTGGGGACTGAGCGGAGAGACAAAGGTCAATTTTAGGTCACAAGTTATTTTAGCAAGCATGATTGGCAAAAGAGTGGTGAGGTCTTGGAATACTTTTTTTTTAATTTGAAGCAACTTCATTATTAAACAAAATAAAATTTTCTTCGTCAGCTCGGGAGATATTGTAAAGTGACAATAAACTCGCCCCCTTAATGTATTCAAATAAAGTATTTTTACGTTACTTATGCATAACCTTTTTTTGGTCATGATAATAGCGATTAGTTCCGAAATTGATTCTCATTGCGGTGGTCTTTTTTCCTGGTTGTTTTCTTTAACATTATTTACTAAATGTGTAAAATATTATAGAAAACATATTAGGTTCAAACAAAATCTAAATATGATCCGGATTAATTAAATATAATGTTTATCATTTTCAGAGCAGTGCCTTAATAATCGGATGGTACGCTAGTCAACTAGTATGCTTCTCGAATCGCAAGTACAGAAAATGTCCTCAAAATTTCACCAATCCGGCTATCGCAAAAATACATCCATTACTACCCCTGCGATGCGTTCACACTCAGCCTATCATTCCTCAGGAGTTTCATTATACTCCAGATGTTAGCGCCACGCATCACGTTACATACGTGTCAAATGATAATACCAGCAGTGGCGCTAGTAGTGGAAGTTCTAGCGTTTCGAGAGAGAGTATAGATGGCGCTGTCGACAAGTTAACAGATGTACTCAGTGCCATAGAAAATAAACTTGGCTTGGCGGCCATGGAGAATGGAGATCCCAATGAAGGGTTGTCCATGTTAAAATCAGCAGCACTCCGTAATCATGCACCAGCTTTGTTTAATTTGGGACTCTGTTATGAGAACGGGCTCGGGACTGCGATCAACGAGAAAACGGTGAGGAATATATATTTTTTTAAATTGACTATGAAAACTGTACACTATTTGTAAGTAATATTTACACAAAATAATGGGTTATAATTACACTAAACCACTAAAAATCCATCGTAAGCACGGGAGCAAACACATATCAACAACCGAAAACCGTGCGTAATTGCATCAACTGACTGCTAAATTCGTACAACAAACTTCACTATACAATCGAGTCGTGTTTCTTATTGAATTGTGTGTCCCATCTCATAAAGAATGAAACAGCAATAGGTGACCATATACCCCGGAGTTACCAACGTGGAAAAATAATATTTAATACGACGTCTGACGAGGACTCCGATCGGAGTCTCGACATTTGGCGGACTCCGTTTGGAGTCCGCAACACTTGACGGGTTAACTTTCAAATCAGTCTTTGGTAAAGCACTATGTCAAGGACCACCATTGATTATATGTTATTTTTTTTTACTTTTACCACCAAACTTTTAAAAGTTTTTAAGGTGGATGTTGTATAATAAATTTTGTTTTGTTTGCAGGTTATTAACTCCTAACTTAAAGTAAAGGCTGGAAATTTGTATCTTTATAGATAATCATATAATTATTTATTTATTTTATAAAGTAAACATACAGAGAGTAATCTTAATCATTCTCAAATATTTCATACACAGGTTGCCAGCACTCGATACTCTCCAATTTCATGTTTACAAAACATGCATGTCTATAAACTTACATGTACTATATACACACAACAGCTCTCAAAAGTATAGTTTGATCCATTAGGCGAAAATAAAGAAATGCAAGAGATGAATATTTTTTTTAGTGTTCTTCTAATTGGGGCAGTGGGGAAAGGGTAGCTCTGTGATGGCAGCACAGAATAAATAATGGTACAATGTGCCTGACTCTCCGCCAATGACTCTCTTTCTCTAAATACCTACAATTACAATTACTGTAAAATTGATTTCTGTCTGCTGTACATATGTTCAGACATATTTTTGTGTCCAAGGACAAAAAGCAAATCAGAAGCGACAAAGTTTTTATTGACACATTCTAACCAAAATATTTTTTGTTGTGGAATTTAATTTTAACTCTTATTCTTTTCCGTAGGCCATGGAATATTACCGAGCAGCCGCATCTCTAGAGCATTCAACCGCTATGTATAATCTAGCTGTATTCTACGGCCAGGGGCGTGGCGGATTGACCAAGGACAAAGATATGGCCCTGCGTCTGCTGAGAATCGCCGCATCTAAAGGCCAGGAGGAAGCCATAACAGCACTCAAATGCATGCGACCGCAGGAACCTGAACAATATACAAGTGGCAAGTTTGTCGATTCCCCAACTACCCTGTTCCTGAAGATGGTTGGAGCTTTGAACCCAAATGAGTTGCAAGTGAGCCGCGCTGAAGAACTCATCTATTAATGTGAAATTTATTAGGTTTTGCATTTTGTAGGTACGGGATTGTTTCAATATACTATCGTAAATTTTGCTTTTTATTCATATTTATTTATTGACTCGTATTAGCCTTCATTAATCATAATTGTTATGCATAATCGTTAAAACTGGGGTCTCATCTAAACATGTGGGTCAATATTCCCCAGTCAATTTAAATTTCTTTTCCTCCAGCTTACAAAAATTCCCTCGGGCATATTTAATGTATCTCTTTTTTTTATGTAAACCCGCCACAAAATTTTTTACGTACTTAGAGACCGAAAGATGTTTATCGTTTAGGTATTGACATAGATGAGTCGGTGATATTGATTCTGCTAATTATGTGCTAAAGCTTATATGATCCCATACTTACCAATATACGAATCATCAGCTAAGCCTTTTGTCCATTTAACATACTGGCTGTTGAAAATGCTACGTCGAAACATTTTTGTTATTTAATTTTAATTTTATGCATTAAATTTCTCCAATGCTTGATAAACGTTGATAAACGTTTAGTTAATAAAATAAAATGCTTCTTCAAGTCAATCGTAATAAGTCTAGGACAGATGTATTATGTTTTCCTGATAAGGTACTGTTTACCTTTACTATGTACATTTAAGGAATATACGCATTGAAAAATTGCACAGATAGATAACCCCTCGGTGACTGACCAACTATTTTTATAAAAATATTTTATTTGTTATATTATTTAGATTTACGTTTAGTTTTAGATTCATTGTTTTGTCAAAAAAATCACTTTTCATAAGTTTTGTTTATAACACCATGTGCTATCTTTGCCAATAAAAACAAAAAAGTACAAATTTTGCGCAAAAATATTTTCTATGCCTCCGGGATATAATTGACTATGTCAGATTTCTTCTCATGTTGTAGAAATAGGTTTTAGTTATTTATGGTCATGGCAATGTTTATTTGTACGTCTTCATTATTGGTCATGGTAGTTCATTATTACTTATTATTTTAGTTTTTAAAAATGGCTCTGCAACTCAATTACCATCTTTGGATTGATTGCTGAACAAATCTCCAAGCAACCAAACAACGAATTGCTTTTAACTATATTTAATTGTTCTTAATTCTTTATTAATGGTTTAGCCGTTTGTACAGAAAATGAATAGTTGCCAATATAACGGTGTATTCCTCAGATCCTTAAGTCACTGTAACTGCATCCAGATTGTTAATAATAATTTTCGTATTTGAATAATCCCCAAAAAGTGCATAACAAACTTTGAGTTTGAAATTGTCAATGTATCCTAATGAAGGATTTTTGTTAAAAATATTCCTTTTCCTCAATTCTCACTTGAGCTTGGAGTACTAACTTAGTAATTTTGTAAGGTACTTTTAAATAGCTACATATGTATATAAACAAATGTGTTAAATTCACTAATTAGTTGTTTGAAAAATTGTGTTTTTTTTTAATGAAAGAATACGAAAACAAGTATTTTGATACTTATTATTTTTACAAAACAATCTGTTACTAAAATACATACTTAAATTTGATAGAAAATTTAATTATAAATGAGATAAAAGTAGAAATTTTAAGAAAAGTAGTGATTCCTTGAGAGAACAATGTTTTAACGTCTCCAGAAATCTCACTGTCCAAATAGGGAGTTTTGCATTTTGAAGTAGTGTCCGAAGAATAAACTATATTTTTAGCTTTTCGGAAGAGTATTACAATGTGAATATTAATTATTGTTTTTTCTAGCATATATAGGTTAGTTAACAACCGATTGATTGGTTTGCGGTAGTCTTTTAATTCTAGTACTTTTTCGGTTAAATATTGTTCCTAAAATAAAAACTCGAACTCACGAGAGGACGAGTTTACAATCTTTTCCTTTTTCTCTATCGATATCTTATGGTGAAATTATAATAGCAAAAAAATAATTCACCAGGTATGTGTGCGTTCTGACTAATTAGCACATTAGTATCTGCCCTCTTAAAATAATTATATTCCTACTTGTAAGTTGACCCATTTTTAGTCGACAAATGGATACCATACCATTGACAGCTGTTTATTAGATATAAACAGATGTTAATAAACAAAATATAAATATTTAACTAATTAGTATTAGCATAGCAATAGTTAAAAACATATAGGTTACACGTAGGATATGTCACATGTAGAGTAAATGAAAATTCATTAGTATGTGAGAATTTGTGAATTTATGTAATTCTTATCCTCGACAACTTGAGACTTCCTTCGCACAGCAGCTTGCAAAAGTGTAATCGTAGAAATCTTTCAATACCATTATAAATTATTTGAACAGATAATATAATAATTGTGATAATAAGTAATTCAAAGTATTTCAGTTAACTTATTTTTACGAAATTGTACATTTTCAAAAAAAAGGAACAAAAATCTCATGCTGCATGGACATGATTTCAGAGATTTGTAAATACTTCTTAATAAACAACGAACAAAGAAATAAATGTTTTTTTTTTCATTCAGAATCCGTCCGATGTACCCTTAACCCTTTCATTGTTCATAATTTTGTGCTAGCTTTAATGCTCACATGTCAATAATTGCTGTATATCGTTAGGTGCCGTGAGCGACATATTGCGTCATCGTTTTACTGCATTTCTATTAATGTTTAAAAGTGCGGCATATAGCGTATACCTGAATTTATGAAGGCATAGATAGACTAATCGATTTTTTTTTCATTTTAGTTCGATTTTGATGTTTGCGTATGTGAAAAGTGCACTAGTGAATTAAAAGTGTTTTTGACGGATTTGGCAGTAAATAATTCGAGTTTTATTTACAAGAACTATGTCAATAAAACATAAAAAACAAACTAAAAAACGGGTTCCGGCCCCCCACGTAGAATATTCCGTTCGGTCAACGAACTTCGTCCATAACGCGTTCGCGCCTTTTACTTACAGAGCGGAATGTGTTGTCATGGATTAAATCAGAAATGTACTAGTTGGTACTTTTTTCCCATGAGTTTATGTTAGATGGGTGAGCCAACAGGCTAATTTATAAAAATATAGTGTTCATCAATATATTCATATCTTTTAAACCTGGAAATAAGCTGTGAGTTGTAATATAATAGTATTCTGAACCCCGTAGCTAGATACCATAAACCATGCCATAATCTTGATACCATATTGTCAATTTTGGAAATTATGTTTGTTTAACCGAAATTACATAAAAACGACCGGCAACTATCTAAATTTTGGTATGTTAAAATAAGTTTTAAGAATTTATCTACACTTTGTTTTTAAACTCTTTCACATAGTTTTTCTTTTAAAACAGTCACGCAACTCTCTTCAACAAAAGACCCACAAAGTGCAGTTGTGGGAGAGAGTACGAAATATATCAATAAATAATAGGTACAAATACAAAATTTCAGAAATAAAAATATATTTATTGTCACTCTTTTATACGATACACGGTAGTAGTCACAGCATGAGGAAAAATACTATTGATATAAAAGAAACTAATAAAAAATGAAAACACTCCCATACGAAAGGTGACGTGACACTACAAATGAATAAAAATATTTTCCAATTTTCAAACTCTGATCGTTTGAAAATGTAGAACTTTTAACAGATGCAATTCACACTCATCGAAGTTTTGTATGCTAAAAATTAACTCAATACTAGATTAATCAATCTGTTAATAACCCCCAAATTAAATTTATATAGCTAAGTTCAATCAATAATAAAATATCTCACGGAGAATTTTGTTATTATCCCTTAGTTTGAAATTTAAAAAAAAACTATAAAATTATTCAAAATTAACAGATGACCAGCACACTGTATTTTATGAACATGATACATATTTTGAAAAATACATGAGCTACTCAACTACTGTACGTTTTGAAGAAATAAGTTGCTAAAGCTACCTCCTTTAAAGGGGAAAAAATTTTTTTACTTGATAATAAATTCAGAATAACAAAACAGCCATACGGTATTGAACCTAGACCTTGTCTCTAATGTATAGTATAGTGTATTGCGGATGGGTCCATGTTGATATAAAAAAATATAAACATTTTCAATAGTTACTTTAGTAGGTCACAATAATGAAACAGATAATAAAACCAGAATCTATTAGATAATAAATATGATATAATAATAAATGTTTTAGTTTATTAAATAATGCTTTGATAGAAAAACATTTTTTTTTTTTGTGTTTTTTCCTATAAGACAAGGCAAAGAATAGATGAATAACTTCTAAATGATTGTAATAAGATTACCAAGTAGTGGCAAAAATAATGTCATTTGTTTAGGAAAAACAAAGGTTTTTTTCTCTGAGACCTGATAAATTAGGCTTGTGGTGATTTTTATATAAAGCATTCTGGATTATTTTTGATTCAGAAATTATGTCCTCAAATTATATATTTCTGTAACCAATCGGAGAAACATAAGACCACTGCCATCTAATAGATATGTTATCTGCTGATACAGACATAAGGAAAATAATATTTGTGACACTAACAGTCCAACAACATAGACTATACATCTAAAGAAACAATACTTGTACCTACATAGAGGATGTATTTATTTACACTGTTGTCCTTTTAGGGAGTTATCAGCAATCGAACATTAATCATCAAAAAAATATTGGAAAAATGTTTCCTAAATACGAGAAAACGAATTCAAAATGTAATAGAAATCGTTTTAGAACGCACGGAGCGAGGTTAGGCGATGACAGCTCCAGCGCACGGCTCGTAAAGTACTTCGAGAACAATTTTTTTTAATGATATAATTATTTAATTATGATTTTTTTTTCAAAATAATTGTTTTTATGAGACCAGTTTAGTTGTCGATATAGATCCACCCCCTAAAAGGACATCAGTGAATATAAATACAAACTGTATATACAATTTAACATTTTTTTCATGCACTAATGATTAATTAGAGCATTCACAAATAACAAACAATTCAGACTCCTATAAAATTGGCTGAGATACAAATAATTAGAGTATTGCCTGGACCAATAACCCATCAGGTTATAGTCATAATTTAAAATAGTTCTATTGTTCCGAAAGGGTGTGTATCTGTTACCATTACTGCGGTGACGATTTTGCCAATTTTCTTCAAAATTTCTTTCACGGTGATACCAGTTTGATGAGTTTTCTTCGTAATAATTGTAATCATTGTAATAATTATAATAATCTTTGTAATAATCTCTGTGGTCACTTTTAAAATTATTGGCATTGTATCTAGGATTTCCCCTATAATTATTATTCCGGGATTGAGGTTTATTTTGGAAATTCTTATAATTATTGTTAGAGTGGTACGACAGATGATTATCTGTAGATTGGAAATTACTTGATGTAGTCTTGAAGTTTGTAGAAGTTTTAAAAGTAGTTGTAGTCTTCAAACCGGTTGACTTAAAATGATTTGAAGTGGTCTTGAAATTAGTGAGTTTGCGCTGAAATGTAAATGTATACATTTGTATTAAATCAATATTATTTTTTGGCAAATTTGGCCTTTATTTATTTATTTTTATAAAGTAAACATACAGAGAGTAATCGTAATCATTCTTAAATATTTCATACACAGGTTGCCAGCACTCGATACTCTCCAATTTCATGTTTACAAAACATGCATGTGTATAAAATTAAGTTAATTATACATACAACATTGAATACATTTGAGTTTTCTTAAACATTAAAAATTGTTAACAATGTGGCTATAATTTTATACATTGAGATGCTCTAATTAATTTGCATTCTTTTCTTCAAAATGTACATAATAGTGGCTCATTTTTTTTGTTTTTTTTAATAATTGGTATGACCTAGGTCATATATTGTCATTTTCTTATACCCTGAACGGTTGTCAGGTTTATACGGTAGATCAGTTTAAGGACCTAGGAGTAATTTTCGACCCAAAGCTTAGTTTCAATCTACATCTAGACTATATAATTAAAAAATCTCTGAAGCTATTAGGTTTTATATTACGGGTGACAAAACCCTTCTCAAACTTTAAGGCGACTATCGTCCTTTTTAATTCATTAATTCGAAGTAAACTCGAATGTGGGTCTGTCATTTGGAATCCGGTATATGTCACACATTCCGATAGAACCGAGAGAGTCCAGCGCCTATTCTTGACCTATCGATATTTTCGTGGAGTCGAACTAAAATACATCCCTACCGCGATAAAGTTTTACGAATGTACCTCCCTGTACGACAGACGAGCTTTGCTCGATCTGCGCTTCATAAAAGCCGTTTTCAACAACACTATTAATTCCCCGATCTTTTGATTTCCTTTTCGATCAATGTTTTTAAAATACCTCCATGCTCCACAAATAACGCTCTACATTCGCCAATACCGCGGATGCAAAGTTATTTTAATGAAACTATTAACTGCTTCGATAAATTGACTTTGGATAAATCGCAATTTATAGTAGATATATATAAATAGATATAAAATGGTTTTGTTATTTTTGTTATTAACTTTAATACTTTTTGTTAGTAGAAACCTATTTTTAGTTTTACATAGTTTTTTATCGATCAATCAAATGTATTTTTTTTTGTTGTATGTACTGTGTAAAATTGTTGGTTTCTTCAATAAAGATAAATAAATAAATATACCATTATTTTGGGCCCTACTCAACCCTAGAGGAGATAGTGGTAATAAAGCGTTAAAAATGGTATGACCATGTGTCGATTCAAACCCGCGACCTGCGGGTCAATAATCCAACACCTTAACCACTAGATTACCACAATCAATGAAATGATTAAATGATGTCAGTGCATAAAAATTTACTTTATTTGAGAAAACATCAATAAATTTTAGTAGAAAATCATCTCAAGGATCTAAATAAAATGTATCTAGTTCTATCTATTGTGAGCTCCTAAATATTGTAAATCTACCATTAATACGAGAATAATATTTAAAAAATATATTAGTGTTATAAAAATATATTATAAATGTATATAGTAATGTATCTCTCTATAACATCCAAAGCTATGTATTATGAATAAGAAATACAAATTTAAGAATAAATAAGTGAAATATAAACAAACGTAAAAGTATAGTAAAGTAATGAAATATTAAATGTAAGACTCTACGTTCGGACAGTGTTCAAGACATGATTTCTGAGGGGTAGTTCTTGAAAACAATCTGAAGATTTAATATGCCAAATCAAGCGTTTTTAGTTCAGTTTTGCCGATTTTACCACTTTCAAGAATTACTCCCCAGGATTTGCATTCAAAATTAGATGGCAAATTATGAAATAGTAAGTATCTAACTAAACAAAATAATATATTATTTACATACCTTACGTATCGGAATGTTCTCTTTGTTGTTTTTGCACTGTAAATATAATAACATATGTTAGCAGATAAGAGGCCTAAATCATTCAAGCCATTTAGGGAGTAAACAAACCCTGAATTATGCAGATTTTTGGTTACCACAAGTATGGTTTTTAGTGATGTGCCGGAATCTGTATCCGTATCCGCGGGTATACGAGGGGGACGCAAGATCTGTATCTCTATCCGTTACTTTTTGGCGGATCTTGAACGGATCCTTTACATTATTTTAAATTTCACGACATATACGAAATTCTAAATATAGATGATTAGGTAGCAATGACATACTTTTAAATTTCATTTGAACTATTTTTTATTTCTTAAAATCAAATTTTAACATTTATTGTAGTGAATTACTAATAGTACCTCAAAGGTAATAATTAAACTATCTTTATGAGACCAATCTTAAATCTTTGTGATATGCTTATTAAAATAATGAAATATTTAAACATTTATTATAGAAACTTATAAGATTTTAATTAAATTATGAGTCAACTGTTGTGTGAGTATCCGTATCCGTATCCGCGGATCTGGACACCAATGATCCGTATTTGTATCCGTATCTGCGGATATATATTTTAAACGATCCGGCACACCACTAGTGGCTTTAAATTGCACCTAAAGCAATTACTGTTGATTTTTCAATTAACTACTATATTTTTATGCTCCCGATTACTCACACTCAAACAGTCGGAACTACGCCCTCCCTGTCTACGCAAACAAGCCATAAAATAATATGTAATTTCCTATGAAAATTTTCTCAGAGGAGTCCGCTGTGTAACTGGCTCAACATATGGATTAAGTGCTCCTGTTGGATAATTGGGAAGCCCGAAATAATTGTGAGCCTTATCCGAAGACCAGGTAAATGTTTTTACAATTTCCTATTTCAATTAGCATGATTATCATACCTAACAATGTAAATTAACGTAAATATTATTATTAGTCTATTTAGCCTCACCACCCGTTTCTTGGGTTTTTGCTTGTCAATCATTTTCTCAAGGTGCGCCGTTTTATCACTGGATGCTTTAACCAATCCATTTTTGATGGTAACACCTTCAATTGACAGAAGGAAAGTGTTTAAGGATGCAAAACCTCTTGCTTTAAATGGTATATCTTCTCCTATCAGCTCTTTATAATCACCTAAAAAAGAAACAGTATTAGGCCAGATAAAACATTTTTATGAATTTTAAATACAACTTGCTGATGTTAGACAAAACCAGCTTCAGAAAAAATATAATGCTAAGACTATATTAAGTACAACTTAAGGCAGTTATTGGAGAAGTGTGAAGAATACTCTCCAATTACTTCTATGAGTTCCATGGAGCTTAAAATCGTGTAAGTAATAACTCCTCCCAACTGGAGTGAGCATGAATCTATTCCCGTGATGCCGCAAGAGTCAAATTCGACACGCCAAAACTCCCATTTTCTTGTCAAACAGTCGAGGTGCATGCATCCTGCTGTATGGAGCTCCCAATTATAAGCGTCTATGATGGTATATTCCGTCATCGCTGTCCACCAGCACCACCACCGTCGTATACACCAGCATCGTCTTACTGCATTTCTATTAGTGTTTAAAAGTGGTTAATCATCAATTTTTTTAATTTTAGTTATGACGTTTGATTGTTTATGTGATAAGTGCGCTGGTGAATTGAAAGTATTTTTAACGGATTTGGCGGTAAATAATTAGAATTTTATTTACAAAAGCTATGTCAATTATTTACAAGATTAAATATAAAAAACAAGTGCAGATTTAGGCTTATCAGCATAAGCTGCCTGTCTAAAACTAATAATAATAATAATATTAACAAACATTTTCATGGTTTTGTACATATTATTTGCCAATTATAAGAAATTATAACTTAAACTAAAAATTGGGTGGTGGTGGGGGGAGCGTAGGATATTCCGTCCGGTCGATATACTTCATCGATCAGGCGGCAACGCAACTTTGATGTATGGAGTAGAATGTGTTAAAATGTTTAAAACATTCTCTAGAAAATAATCTTATTCATCTTGGTATTACATTTGTCAAGTACGTAATAAAAGGCTTATTAATTTAATTAAATTATTGGCATTAGATGAAAGTTGACTTATGGCCGATATTTGCCGGAACGGTGCTGACTATTGAACAATACAATAGCGACATCTCTCTCTAGCGCATTAAGTTGCAATCTGCGTAATTGAGACACCACTCCTTATCACATCCCACCTTTGAGAATAGTATCACTTGTTTTAGTAGAAAGTGAATGTGTAGCTTACACAATAGGGGATGCGAAAACAATTTTTAACTTCATTATGAGTTCATTCTGTTTAGAAAAAAGTGATTATTTGGGTTTAAGTTTAAACCGGAAAGGTAGTGCAGTTAAAAAATAGTGTAGATATTATTCAGGTAATATTTGATTGGTATTGACCTGTAGATTTGCAATCAATTTGTAAAAGAAATTGTTCAAGAAAGCTGTTGGATATACTGAAGTTGTGCAGAGAAGCAACAGAATCATTAGCTAGTTATATTCTGCAATGAATATACTATATATTTGGTCCAAGGCTATTTCTTTCTATTCTCAAATCAGTCCACTGTCCAATCCCAACCCCTGACGGATAATCGAGGTTCTACTGTTTTAGTACAAACAAACTTTGAATAGTAATAGTCTTTTAGAAATACTACTAAAAAGGACATTAAAGCGATAGATATTTATTGCATCTTGTTTCTGAGTTCCGGATTTATTTGATTTTAAAATGAACTTCATAGTTAGTCCTTTTCTGTTGGGCCAAACTAGATCCTAGAACAATTGAGTACAAAATATGTGACAGTTAAATCGAAGAAATACCCACACAACAAATATTCTAAAATGAACTTCTAAAATATACAACCAACTTACTATTAATTCGATCTAATGGTACACCTCCTTTGCAGGATATAATGCATGACTTAATCAAGGAGTATTCCATTATCGGTCCAGATTTAGATTGTAGGAAGCACCTAATCAAATAAAACTAAAATTATTCCAGAGTACCTACCAAATTGCCTATGAAAAATAAGAAATTTAATACCTAACCACCCTTACTTTGATTATATTCAAAGTTCGAACATACGCAACAAGTAATTATTCAAATAAAACGCAATCACAAAATACAAATAGTGTACAATCACAAAATAAAAAACCCAAATGCCACATTTTGAAAACTCGGTCGTTCGTTACTAAACTATTTTTTCTATCAGTGTTGCCAGGCCGCGAAACCAAAATAATCGTACAGACACCTCAAAATTTTATTATTCAATATTTTTCGCATTAAGTATTTAATAATACGAATGCAAAACAACCACTGGCGATGATTAAAGAGAGGGGTTTATAAAAATATATTCTGCCGAGTTATATTTTTTTTAATAAAAAATAAACAAAAAAAAACCCACCTATACTTTCCCAGAAAATTGCGAGAAAACAATTTAGGTACTAAAACTTATTAGTAGTATATCAAAGTATCAGAGCTTATCATAAGTACCAGAAAAGAAAGCGTTTCGCAGGCCTGTTAATAATGCATAGCTACGCTCTACCAACCGACCAAACGATAGACGCAAGTTGACTGAATCAATTGGAGTAGCCGGTGTGACTGGGCGCCATTACGCTGTCATTCGGTCGACAAACAGGGAAAGTCCCCAAAGTCGAAAAAATAAAGACGGTCCCACATAGGGTTGGCACCAACGCAGGGTCCAATGTGTGGACGTTATAATGATCTGGGTCAAGTTCCACCTAGGCCATTACAGTTAGGGCCAATATGTGGGACCGCCTAACGCAAAAAAATTACCGATACGATTTTAGCGTACGACTAATCATTTAGGATCACCATCGTACGGTGGTTATATTTATCGTACAAATACGATAATAATCGTCCACATAGTAACACTGGCTGCTACATTATTTGTAAATTCTCTACATGGCAATTCACATCGAACTCAAAGTTAGATTTTAGGTAAAATCTTCGTAAAAATTAATATTTTCACAGACATTGTTAGCGCAATTTAAGATTGACATGTTGAACCACATAAACATATTAACAAAGGTGACCTTATCTTATGAAATAAGCATTTTTCGTATGACAATGTTAACAAAAAATAAACAGAATATTAGGAATAATGTTGAACAAAAACTGTTTTTTAGCACCCTCGACAGCTCCACAAAGAAAACATTTCGAATATTGTTATACGTAGAAGCCTTTATTTTTTTATAAAAAGAAAGACTTTGTTTTTTATAAAAGAAATATAAAGTTTAAACATCTTGTGGAAAAGCATATAGATATAAGTTCTATAGATAGATTTCCTTCATATCAAAAAAGTATTCAGCGTTGTGCGGGAAATTTATGTGTAGAATTTAAACTTAATGCATGGGTAATTTTAAAAAGTGTTGTTAGCAACACAGTCGTAGGCGGCAGGAGACGCATCCGACCTCCCTCTACTTGTTCGCTTAGCTTTACTTTTGTAAATTCAAAATGGCTGATCTTGAACAACGTAAACTTGGAGATTTGAGAGTCGTAGATCTAAAAAGTGAGCTTGAAAAACGGGGGATTGATAAAAACGGAATAAAATCTGTTCTCTATGAGCGGCTCGAAAAGGTTAATTAATATAGATCCTTACTAATATTAATTCACCGCGTGTCGTTTTCAGTACAAATAAATAATTTGTTCTATTTCAGGCAATTAAAGACGAAGGACACAATCCTGACACTTATTTTTTCGAGATAAATTCAGTTTCAACGCCAATCGATAAGAAGACTCCTACTAAGCGAGGCTCGCGATCTGATAGCATTACGGAGGGTGACGCAGGAAATCACGCGATGGACACGAGCACAGACGATCTCGCCCTTCGCGATGATGTGGCAATTGATTCAGCAACAGCCGGTGTCGCAAATTCTGATCTATTTGAAAAGCCCAACGGTCCTCCTGTTTCCACCGAAATTGTTCAGCTAAAGGAAACTGTCACCCGCAAAAGAGATGCTGACAAGACGGGCGATCCTGTAGATGTCAAAAAGCCTTGCCTAAATGACAAACAAGAACTAAAAATTAAACCGCAGCCTGATATAAATGGCATTGAAGCAGAAGATTCTATCAACTTAGACATTGGCGAAGATGAACTATTAAATGATGAGGTACGTATTAAAGTGGATTACAGATGTTTTATTACAGGTAGGTTTAAATTGAAAATGTCATAACACTCGTTTTGTTTGTTACAGGGTGAGGCCGGTTCTAAATCAAGGAAAGGTAAGTGGTCTCTAATATTAGTAGTGTGTTGAAAATATTATAAAGTTATCTTAAGGTTTTTATAAAATTATGTCATTCTTTACTGATGTGTATTTAAAGTGTAAGATGTTTGAAATAGTGTTTGAAGTGAAAAAACATAATTTTGAAGGACCTGCAGTGAAAAGACTTTTGTATAGATCTGTGTTAAAAATAAGTGTGTAATGTGAGTGGCTCTAAATTCAAGACAAAGTGATAATATTTACTGGACGTCAGAATTTTATTATATAATAAGACTTGCAAAGTGATTGTTGCGAGGGTTACTCGTCTCTTGACTGCTTCTAATTGTTTACCTATGCATTATTTTAAATTAGCATTAAGGGAATAATGCCCGATAGTTTTTTTAATATTATAGATTGGAATTAAGATATATGTACACTACCAAGTTTTACAGGTTGCTTTATTTCCTGAATATTTTAAAAAAATCACCTGGAAAGCGGAACCTCAATTTTTTTTATAGAAGCGATTGCTGAATTGCATAATACGCTAGTAACTTATTATGTAGATGACAGCGGCCCAGCAATCTCAGAGGCGACGGACACGAGCCGCAGAAATACAGAGTCGAGCAACACTGCGACGGGCGGCGACGACTTAGCGGCGGGCGAAAGATTGGACAACTCAGCAGCTCAGCAGGACACCTCAAAGTCATCCACGGACCTCAATGTCACTAGGTTGGTCTCAAAAGGACACGAGTGGCCCTGCGCTCGCCCGTTCTCTTCTCCGCAGGCTTGTTTTATTATCTACCCAGAACATCATTTCGTCACCGCATTGGTAAGATCGATATTTTCCCCGCGATCGACAAATCTTTGTTGTCGCAATGAGCGATCGACTCAGATATCAGCTGACTGCGGACCTAAATGAGAACTCTTAACGCTACAAAATTTTGCACCTGGATTCTTTTTATTGAGAGCAAACTAATCTGAACTTCAAATGCTGCAGATTGTGCTGGCTAGAGAATACTCAAGAAGAATTTTTGAAAGGTTACTCTGCTTTGTGTTGTGAAGATCTGTTCCAGTTAACTGTCTGAAGAATGGCAGTGTCTATAAGTATTGTTCCAAGTCCATCTGTGCAGCAGTCGGTTTTCCTCATTTCTCTATGACTTCATTACAATGGTATTAAAGATATCCTGCGGCCTGGAAGCGCGGCTAATTCTGATGTCTGGCCAAAAAAAATGGTGCAAAATTTTGTAGTCTTGCCTGGGAAAGATCTCCATCATCATATTACTTTCACAATCTGCTGGATTGAGCTACTGATTACGATGCCTTCAACCCTTAAATTCCTATGGAATTTACCTGTCCATAATTTGCCACAGAAAAAACACTTTAAATGTACATAAACTTAGCTAATACTTTTTTTTCACAAATTGATGGAATATTCAAACTATTTCAATTATTAAAAATATTCTTAAAAGTATTTAAGACATGCTTATAGAAAATAACTTTATAAAACACTATATTCTGTCAACTCGCATAATGAGTCGTTGAACATATCTGAGAAAACAATACATCCGTGAAAGAAAAACCAGCACCCTTCAACAAATCAGCCTCTACCGAGCACATCAGCGGCTGAAACGTAATCTCACAATGGAAACATCTTGTCAACAAAAGACTAAGAAAGACAAAAACAGAAAGGCTTTTTATTGGTTTTTTGCTCCCAGCCATAGAGGAAATAAACAAGGACTTCAATGGACAGTTCACGATGCATACACTTCAAGATACTGTGAGTGCATTTGCTATTAGCCACCCATGCGAACTGCGCTGCTCCTTGACGTCATTTGTACAACTGCCTGTGCACTGCTCTGCAATTGAGTCCGAACGTCATATATTCAACCACTCGATGAGTTGACAAAATTTACAGTGCTTACGCGAAAGTTAATTTCCATAAGAGATGTTGAGTATACTTTCGTACCTAATGGTAAAAGAGGTAATGCATATTTTTTGTATAAAGAATATTTTCAATACCATCTATACAGTCAAATCTTTCTCGGCGGTGTTGTGCTGTGTTGCGCAAATGTTATACAAATTATGGTCTTATTTATAGTTATGTTAATAATGCTTGTAAATAGTATATGCAACTTAGTACCTCACTAATTTGACTATGCATAAGGCTGATTGTTTATTAGATAAACAATTAACAGCTTTGAGTAAACAGTAGATAATTTTCAGTAACTTCTCAATATAAAATTAATACTTTGATAGAATACTTATTATTTGTCATTTTGCTTGTGTGTTTCAGCTCCAGTGTGCCAAGTGATAAAAATAAAGGTAATTATTTTGTTAACATTTTTGATACTCAATATTATTGCTAAAGAATATTGCCACTGTTAATTTGAAATGATTTCATAAACAGAAATCACCTAAACTTATTTCTTATCAGAACATATTTCTTTTTTTGTGTTATAGGTTTTATCTTTGATGAGCTTTGTCCCGTTAAAATGAATGATTGTTTTCATTGTTTTACCTTGTGCACAGTACTTTTAAAAAAACAACTTAAAAATTATTATCAACAAAAATAATTTTGAAAAATTATTAGGTAATTAATATTAAAAATTATATCAGATTTATTAGACATTTAAATGGTTGACAACCACTTGTGACAAACGAAAAACATATATTGCCAGCATTTTTCTTTAATTCATGGAGTCTATACACAGGAGGATCAACTCTGCCCCAAATGTATGACAGCCAATGCGATGCAAAACGTCGTCGGGAGTGTGGGGGGGGGGAAGACGACTCACGTATTACACACACTAACAGAACGCTCAAACACACAAGCGCGCTGTAACTTTCGTTCGGTTCGGCCATTGGTTCGGCTTAGTACGACTCCGTGCGCAGAGCCCTACTGCGCGGCTCAAACCCAAGCGGACGTTTTTCGGCTCACCCCCACCTATCGAGTTGACCCTCCTGTTAATATAGACTCCATGCTTTAATTAAAGTATGCTGTTCAATCAAGATGTAGGAGGTGTGAACTAATGATAAACCATCATTCCATCCTTAAATAGAAGTCATCGGAGTGAAGTGTGCCGCCAACTTGACAGTTCTAAAAGATTGAGTTTAAATATTGTTTATTTAAGAAATTTCTGATCACTGAATGTCTGTCACTTATTGTATTGGCGTTAGATAAGAATATATTTAAGAACCACTTTTGTTTAGCTCCTTCCCAGATCAATAATCCAAGAGGCAAATGTGTTCATAGCACAATTTGATGTTATATACAATAAATTAATATGTAAGTTTCCTCCAGATGAGAAGAGCGCTTTAAATGGAGATGATTCGGCAACCGGTGCCACCAGTGTGTCTACACAGATTACTCAGGCCCGGAATCTCTGGGTGAGCGGTCTGTCCGGCATAACCCGCGCCAAGGACTTGAAATTAATCTGTTCCAAGTATGGAAAGGTATGGAGGCTTTTTTATTATTAAATTGATCTACGGTGTATTAAGCTTAAAAAATAAAAATGCTTTTCACTTTATCAAAAAATTATATTTTAAAAATATGTATTCTTTTTCTACTATTAAGGAGTTATTTTTTATATTAAAAAAAATATACATAATTTTGGTGAACAAAAAATAAATTCATAGTAGAATAACTTCAAAGGACAATAAAAATATAATTCATCAAAATTAATTATTTTGGTAAAAGTGGCAGATACCCCTTAAGTATCTATGGTTATTTTTTTATGGTAAAAATATAAAATACGGAAAGTTCATTTTATTCGATATCTTGGAACATAAGTAAAATACACTTTTATTTTCTCCAAAAATTTTTTCCAAATGTTAAAAAATCGATTACGCCGCCTTGTCACTAAATATTATATATAAAGTACATTTAAAAATAGTGATGGACACTGCATTGACTTGAATAAATTCTGAGGTACTGATTGGTTCGTTGCGATTCCAAACGTCAAGTTAATCAATCATACTGTTAATTTGGTAGAAATATTCAAATCAAGTGGGGGATGCTCTCTCGCTCTAATGAATATATTCGTCATGACGTAAATGTGACGTATAGGCTCCCGGCTGGATTCGCAAATTAGGCTATTCAAAATAATGCAGGTTATCAAGATAACATTCATAGTTTTTCTAAAATAAGCATTTTAGTAAGAACCCATATTTACACTATGTTATGAAAATCACCCAGAAAAATTAACTGATCTCGTTGCTAATGTTAAAAGTAAAAGCATGTAGTGTAAATGTTAATTTGTGAATCTGAGAAAATGATCAGATAAATATTTGAAAAAATTAATGAAGAATATCTATCGTAAATTCCAGCTCACGAAAGGAGAAAAATATGTAAAAATAAACATCTCCGCTGTGCAGGTACAAAACTGACGCGAATTGGTTATTTCCTATCGGGGTTTGTAAACAATCTTTTCCTTTTATCGTGAGTTCAAATTTAGACAGTACAAATTCAATTATGCTGACAGTAAAACAGTTTTGAATTATCCCAATCAATCAATCAGTTTATTACACTATTTTTTTTACTAGGTTATTGGCGCCAAGGTAGTAACAAATGCTCGAAAACCAGGTTCAAGATGCTATGGCTATGTCACAATGTCTTCTGATCATGATGCGGAAAGTTGCATCAAACATCTCCATCTTACAGGTAGTGGTTCTTTCATTACTGTTATTTAAAACATATATTTTATAAGTATCTAGTTACAAAGTTTCTTCGGTTATCCATTACAAACCACACCCAGCCGAGTATGGAGCCCAGCCTAAAAATTAGTCGTATATGTACTACCGCCGGCTGTAGCAGTGGTTATAAGCATGCTATGGTAAAATATAAATACTTTCCGGACTGATGGCTCCTATTTAAAGTTTGAACCACGCCTGTATGGATGGTTCAAAATTTAAACTTTCAACTGTCAACTTTTCAATATAGTAAATTATTTTTTGTTACGGTTTTTTCATTTCGTCTATCTATCATCTACAATTATTTAAATTTCCCATTATTTTAGGGATTTATTTTGAATTCCCTATTACTTTTGTTTATTTCGAAAAGCTTATTATCTTATACTTTATTTTAATAATCCCTAAACAAGTAGGGGAAAATATTATTTAACCAGTTTTTTTATTAGTGGAGGGAGGGGGGGGTGATCCCTTAATATAAACTTTGTTTAAAATTAATGTCCGAATTACGAGAGAAACTTTCGTATTTCTATAGGGATGCTCCGTTCCGAGGCCATTGGCCATTTTTCATTCCAAAATTTCTTTCGAAATAATCATCAGCTTTCGTTCGAAAGTATGTCGCACACACAATGTGCCCGTATGATACCATAGTATTGTATTAAGATCTTTTTCCTACATTTATAATATTATATTTAATCTATTTTTTAGGTATATCTAATATTGCATTCGTTATTATTTGAGATAAATGAGCTTTTTTTTCTATTTACAAAATAATGCTATATAACTTTTTTGGATTTAACCTGTTTCGCCGTTCATTTGTCAAATTATAAAATATTTTTTCAGGCAATCTGGAAGTAGCAGGAATACTTAAATATTAAGCTGCTAATAAATTTATTATATATATATACGGTATATAAAAAATACATTATACAATGTTACTATCTGAAAATATGTATTATTTATATAATATATATAAATATTTAACTGGTACTGTTAAGGAACGAAGTATGTAAGAGGTGGGTTGCGCCCAAGAATAAGACTGACCACCAAATAAACAAAAATATTTCATGAGACAATCCAGGTGACAATCTTAAAAGATCTTGAATGAATCACTCGATCGTATAAAACCTCTTGAGTATTTTTTAATCGAGATAAAGAATTACACCCATACGATACATCGCCCATCGCTGGTTGCAATACAAGAAAACCTGTTATTAGATTAAACAATACATTGAAATATTATTATGGCATTCCATTCTATATGCTCACATTGTTTGGCTGCAATAAAAAGTCATCTTCATGCGATGATTTAATTTTATTAGTACCAGGGGTAAATGATTTGTTCGAAATGTTCATATTATTGATGTTTTAAGTTACCTTACAGTTGGTAGTTGTTTGATGTTACCTTGCCTTGTAAGAAATATAAATGAAGAGTGTGAGATTCAAGGAATTGGAGAGTGAAGAGCAATAAAATCGGTGCATGACTACATTTTTTGACTTGACTACAAAAAAGAGAGTGTGGTCGGACAGTTGATTTTGTTTAAAAAGAGAGTATTTAGAAATAAAAGCTCTATCAAAGCGTGACCCTCAGAAATTGTAACCGATAAAATCATTTAACTTATTTGATTAATTGCATTATCAAGTTCATAAGGACTTTCATTTTATTAAAGAACTACATGGCCGAATGATCTTGGTAGAGAAAGCCAAGTCTGAGCTATCTGCAGGTGGCGGAACATCCTCTGGAGGTACTCCTGCTTCCCGTACTGGTCCAAAAACAGCCTCTCTGCCCCAGAGTCAGCCCAGGTCCACCAAGCCTAGCACCGAAGAAACTAATGGTGCGGGAAGCGATGCAAAAGAGGTAGGGGATGCTACCACAAAGGTAAGTTTATGAATGTTGTTATTGGAAACAGGCTACCAATATTAAATAATTGTATATATATTCCGTGATGAAATTCATCTAATTTACTGGAGGGTTTTTTCCATATATCAAAAAAACAATCTAATGAAGTACAAAGTTATGTCGTAATTTTTCCATAGTATTAGGTTATTTTTATTTTTTCTCTGCACATTGCAAAGTACATTAAAATTGTTTACTCCTTCAATTAGTCATTCGTTTTACAATTTAATAATATATAGTAACTGCCAATCAATTACCTGTTTAAGCAATATTTTATAATTAGCTTTTTATTTATTAAAAAGATTTGTTTTAAACATATTTTTAAAAAATGTATGAAAAAATAATGTAACGAAAAATAAGTATGGCATTATTAAAAAAAAATCATGGCATTTATTCTGAAATATACTGGGACTGGGTTTGTCGCATTTTACGCAGTTTAAAAACTGCAGTGTTTTTTAAAAAAAAAAACATTACTGACAGTTTAATTGTCTTCCAATAGAAATGGCAATGATTTAAATGAAAGTGAAAATGTTAAATTAGTATAAAACATTGTTGAAAGCAGTAGTAATTAGTATTAGCAGTAGCATAGTTCGTAAACTAATCCACACAATGAATAACTGTTGCGTTGGTTTGAGGTGATTTTAAATGGACTCTCAGATTTAGATGAATAGGAAGGAGACTTATAGTCATTGAGTCTGCCTCAGTTTGTTTGGTTTTGAGGATTGGAACGGGAGAAGATATTTATATAGATAAACCTGTTGTTCTTCTGAACAGCGGCTTTGGCTTTCTTGGCGACACTATTTGTTTCAAACGATAATATCTAATCCAGTTTAAAACTATTCATAGAGCACGCTGGCTTAAAGATGAGAGTAGGTTATGAAATTCTAGAAAATGTTTCAAATATAACAGGATGGTCAAAAGTGGCTTCAACTAGCAAGTAAAAACAAATTGAAAAAGATATGCAAATCAAAATTTGCCAGAAACCTATCTGTCAGCGCACATACTTGTGTGGAACCGATGCCATTATCAATAAATTAAACCAATACCAATATAAAGTCGATTTTCGTTTAAATTAATAATCAAATCAAACAACTATATCAATCAGAAGGCTTCTAAAAATTTGAAAAATGATAATATTCAAATTATTTTATCGTGCAGGAAGGGGACGAGTCGAAGACGAAAGAAAAGGAAGAGGAAAAGAAGGTGGATGATGCGAATGTATCGGAATCAGGACGCAGTCGCAGCAAGACTACCCAGAAGACCGCAGTTCTATCGAAAAACGTAGGTTATTTATTATAATGTACTATATTTGTAATTAAAAATAAAAACAAATTATATAGCTTGTTTTTTTATTGTTGTTTTATTTATTTCAGGGAGACAGAAGAAGCCGACTTCCCAATCGCGATATTCTTTCCTATGCAAAAATACGTGTAAGTGATAAAATAATATTTTTATTTTATATAAGCAGTTAAACCCCGGGTTGGCAAGTGCCTGCTGAGTCTATGATTATATTTGTTGTCTTGATTTTTCAGAGAGAGCGTGACGTGGAGCGAATGCGCGAGCGAAGTCGCTCAGCTCGTCGTCGTCGTGCGGCAGAGGATGCACTAAGAGAGAGAGAGAGGCGCACGAGGGTAGAAAAGCAACGGCTCGCTCAGGAAAGGGAGAGGTTGCGTGTAGAGAGGTATGTATTTTTCTTTTTTTAATCTCAATATTTCAGATTGACAGGACAATGGAAAATAACCCATGGACTTTATTACCCAGTATTGTGTCCGCATACGATCCTGTTAAGATTGTGTAATTGTAATTGTGTGATGATAATTGAAGTTATGTATAATCTCTACAAAAATTAGTTTATTGAGTTTTGAAACGATCTTAAAAGTTATAATTGATGTATGTGTAGTGATAGATGCATATGTGCCAATTATTTTCCTTGTTTGACAGTTCATGGGTATATAAGCATAACTTGGCCTTTTAAAAACAGCTATAATTCTGGGAAAAACATTTGATTTATTATTATTATTATTTATAATAGGCAGGCAACCCTATCCTAGGATAAGCCTATATCTTACTTAGTATCAAAATTGTTATTATTTTTTTCTTATATGTTCATCTAGATTGTTTTTAAATTGGTTGATTGTCTTTGATTTCAACATAAATATTTTTTATTAAATACTGTAATTCGATGTTTATGCTTGTTCACTGGTAACAATGTTATAATTTTCAAAAATAATTTTGTTATAAAGGTAAATAATGTGTTTCTAATCAAAATCATTATAGAGTAGTATTCTTTCTACTTAAATTAACATGGGTGTAGATGGTATTGAAAAAAAAGTTATTTTTCAATTTCAGGGAGAGGATTGAACGCGATAAGAATGAACTTCTCCGTTTAGAAAGAGAGAGACAAAAACTGGAGAGAGAGAAACTAGAGCTGGAACGTCTGGAACTAAAGCGTGCTCAAATGAGGTTCTTATTCCAATATATTATGCGATATATTAATAAATATTGTCCATATTTCATTCCAAATATCATGGAAAATTTAAATTACCCGACTGAATTGTTTAAATATAAATTTAATTTAAATTGGCTCTACTAGGAATCTTTTGGTTTGATGATAAATTGTATACAGAGCTAAAATATTCTGTATATTGGTTGGTCATTTTTATGTTTTTCATCAAATTTCATTATAGTTGTATTTTTAAGTGATGATTTTGATACATTTGTCAATTTCACGTCTCAGGAACTATTCTGGTTGACAAACCTTTGTTTTTTGTTTTATCCAGGTTGGAAGAAGAACGCACGAAGCGCAATGCTTACAGTGCTTATGAGAGGGCAACAGTAAGTAGCGTTTCTCGGCCACCACCAGCCAAAGTACCCCCACCCGCCTCTTCATATGACTCGCGACACAAGACATCGCAGGTAAACTTCGTTGTTTTTATTAGATTTTTGTTTTTGTTATGAAAAAGTTCTAATGCACTCAAAAATAATGTTTTACCATCCATTGATGATGTTAAAAATGTTTGTAGAAACAAACTTATGTTTACTTTATAGTGAATAATTATTTATCTTTCTAAACTCGTATGTTAGAAAAAGCTAACTTTTCTGTAAGGGGTTGTCCATTTAATACGTCAAGCTGTTAGGGGGACAGGGATGGATGTCACACAAAACGGAGGGGGGAGGCAGTGATAGCATGACTTTAACGCACATAAATAGTAAACACCTAAAAAAATGATTAGACATTAGCTGTTGCGATCAAGCTTGTGTGACGCCGGAGTCTTGCATGAGTTCACTTCAGTGTGCTGTCCCTTTCGCACACAAAATAATTGTATGTAGCTAATGAAAGAGCTAACGTAATATACTGATCTATAGCAAACAATCCTGTTTGTCAGTCTCTATTGTGTCAGTCATCCAAATTATTGTAAATGTAATTTTGTGCTATCACAGAACGTGCTCGCCTATTGTTGACAGTATAGTAAACTATTTGTGTGGTATTATTAGCATGTATTCCCCTTGACAAGGTTTATCCTTATAATGTTATAAATAGTTACTATAGTATATATTGTAATTTGTATTTTTTTGCTGTGGTACTGTACTTCCACAATTTAATAAAATAAAAGAAAAAATGTTTGAATAATATTGAAGTTAGAATGTCATTTAAAAAAAAAATTAGGTGTCTGTATCAAAAACTATTTAAAGCATATAAAAATGCTAACCTGAAATTTAAAATTATAAGATTGTTATAATTTATTTGAAAGGTTTTTATATTTTATTTAATATAATTATACATTTTTATTGCCTATGCCTTTTATAAAATATTGTGTAATTTAACTATAATATAAATGCTTTCTATAATCTAGTTGAATATTTCAGGGCTCAAGCGGTCGCTTTGAGGTACCTCCTCCGCCAACATTCGACACTCCTTCGTCCACTTCAAATCTGGATAAACGTGACCGCGACTACAAGAGAGAATATCCGCCAGCGCATGCAAGACAATTACCACCATCTCATTCTGGTTTGTTTACAAAACATCATTTTAGTTACTTTAATAACCTGGCCGGTGCATGTTAGCGTCATGGACAAATGTGCTGTCAGATGTCTATGACACCATGTAGGCGTCATCGGCACCTTTTGCCTTAATTTAATTTAATTCCCTATTCAATAAACTCATATTTTGTTGAACGAAATGAGCGCCGTAATTCATTTTTGACATTTGCCATTTTTTAAAATATATTTTTAAAGTTTTTAAAATTGCCCAATACTTTAAGAGAATTTCACAAGTTACTCGAAATAATCCGTGTATTATAAGTATTCATACATAGTTTTCCCAAAATACAGACACAGTTTAGCTGTCAAAATATGAAAATCATGTGGGCACTCTACAGAAATTTTGTTTTTTCAGTCGAGCACATGGCAGGTTAGTAACCAATCGCTTAAAAGTGCTACACCGAATGTTCAATTCGTTAATATGTGAAAAATTCAATTTTTACATGTAAAACATTGTCTATGGCCAATACTGTCAGACAGTAGATTTTTTGTTGCTAACTATAAGATGATCAACCATGACTATTACAAGATTATTATTTTTTTTTATTTATTATAGCCAGCATGAAGTATTCAAGCAATGGACCGTCTTATGATTCAAGACAGCCTGTGCCACCCGGTACAAGACCCAAGGATAATAGGTATATATTTTCATTGTAGCCGCTTATGTAACTATTATGAGCATGCTTATAAAAATCTTTACCTTCACCTTAAAAAATATTTGTAACATATATATACATACATTTTATTTTATAGTTCCTGAATCTAACTCCCCGTGCCTTATGCATCAGCCTTAAATTTCTTGCAAAACTGCACGGTTTACCTACCTGTCATCTTGTCATCCCCAAAAGACAATAATAATAAAAAAAATATTATAATTGCTTATAGATTGATTATTAATAAATCGTACAAGATATTAATCTTATATTTTCAAGAACCCACTTACTGCTACAAATATTCGCAACTTTACGGCAAAAATATTTTAAATTTTTTCATAAACTACCAATATACATAGTTTTTTTTTTAGCACGTAAAGTAATAGGTTAATAATGTCATATACTCAAAACTGTATTTCCCCTTCACCCTTTCATGACGAGCTTGAGCAAAGTAATTCTTACTACACACATTTTATGAACTTTCTGAAGAAGAATGTGAAATCTCATTTAAATATTTCATATAAAGTTTAAATACTCATTTATATGCAAATCTACAGAACCTAGTAGAGTACACTTTTTTTAATTCATTATTTTTTTAAGTATATTTTTCCTTTATGAGTAGTGTACAGTTTTAATGATGCATTCTGTATTCATAGAAGTTTTACAAACGACTTAAATATTACATGAATTTTAAAATATTTATTATTTTATATTTACGTTCTAAACAGTTTGTTCCAATGTTCAATATCTGTGATTTAAATTGGTAACAAAATATTTTTTTGTGTAGGTACGAAAGTTCATCAGGCCGCGATAGTCGCGATACAGGAGGCTCTAGCAGCCGCGGCATAGAAGGAGGAAGAGGCGATGTCTCGAGGGGGACCAGTTCAAGGGGAGGGGGGTCCACCAGAGGTAGTGGCGCAATTGCATCTTCAGACCGGAGCTCGGCTATCTACAGGGACTCTGGATCTAAGCCAGATCATTCGCGATACGAGCAGTCTTCATCTCAAATCAAAGGTATTCTGCTTTTTACTGTATAATAAAATTTGTTTATGATCAAACATACATTTTGTTAGTAGCAAATAAATTTTTCATTTTATAATCTTTGGATGTTATTAGTATATAGTGATTTTGGGAAATATGTTTGTATGATTATTATTTAATATAGCTTACTTTTTTAAAATTTTATTATATCCGCACATCAACTTTCATTGCCCAACTCTTTTAGAGAATAGTAACTGTATCGCTTTTTATCTGTTTTTTTATATTTATTTTTTTTTATTAGATAATATTTTGTACTTTAATTGTTTTTTTTGTTTTTTACAAAAAACTGCATAGTTGTTTTGTAGAAGTTAGCATTTGCGAGTTTAATTTAGGTCTGTATTATTTTGATTTGTTTTCTTAGGTAGTAATAATTACATAACTTATTTCTATGGTTAGATATCTTCATTATTATAGTAAACATTTTATATATATATATATATATATAAGTTGAGCTGAAATTTTGTTAAACCATAATTATTGGAACTAATTATTATATTTTAAGAATACGATATTTGTTTCTAAATTCATTTTTCATTTGTGTCCACCAAAACAACTAATACCACAATACACCCTAGAAATTTGCTTTGAGAATCTTATTTTCAAAGCTATTAAATATCTAATACCCAAACTAATTTTAAAACTAAAGAAAAAAGAGTTTCTATAGTTTTTATAAAAAACCTTTAACATTTTCTCTTTGTAGGATACGATCTTTTGTCTGGAAGGTATCGATATACCAATAACTATAATGTGGTCCAACTTTAAGATTTTTAATTGATTTGCATCGACATCAGCAATAAATGAACACTTACAAAATTTATAATTATAATATATGTATTATTTTCAGACAAAAAGTAACCTTTGTTGTTACAAAACCTGCTATATATTTTTATAGACCTTCAACCGTGGACTTGATTAATTTCAGACTATGGTAGCGGTTGGAGTAAGACGTCTTCGTCGTACCCAGCGAGCGGCAATCGCTTGACATCGGCATCACACCACTCTAGTGGTCTGCCTAGCTGGAGCAGTGGGGGCGGCAGCAGTGCGTCCATAACGCAAGGAGCTTACGATTCACGCTACTCTTCTTACCAGCCTGCGCCGCCTGGTGCTACGCCCTACACTGATTCCCGATATGCACCACAGAGTCAGCAAATTCATACCACGCATTATCGACCCAAATATTAAAATGTTTTCCATCATGATGCATATGAGAGAAATCAAACCAAACAATATAATTATATAAAAAATGCTGTTTATATGATTTATGAAGAAAGATTATTATTGTTACTGTATGGCGTGTAGTCAAGTGGCACTCTTCCAACTGCCTTGTATTTTTGATGCAGCCTTTTTTTTTAACCAGACGTCCATAAAGTGTACTTGACCACTTTCCTATTGTTTATTGACCTTATCATGATGCTGTTTGTCTCACTTGTTAAAAGCGCCGTTTTGCTGCATACGATCTTACCATAAATGTGTACATTTATCCATCTGTGGTTAATTAGTCCTTTTTATTCATTTAGTTGTTCATCAAGCATCAAATATGCAAAATTTTCTGTTTTTATTTGAATGCAATATTGAACAAACATTCATATTATTATATGAATTCATATAGTATTTTAAAAATTGTTTTATTATGTTTAAAATCTATTGAGAATTGTATGTTACGCCTGGTGACATCACGCTAATTTGAATATTTCAATCTGGTTTTAAGTAAATAACATCTACTTAAATGCAATCGTTAGGTAAGTGACTAAGGGGACAATTTTAATTACAAAGCAATGACGAGGCGTCAGGTTTTCGCTGATGACACCTAAATAAAAGGTACATATGATAGAGAACACATATATTGAAAGAAAATGACGATGCAATCTCAATAGGTTTTAAATAACGGCCTAGGAATACAAAATATAGTTAAATAATGCACGATGTATTTATCTATAGCCCTCTTGGCCGTAAACCTAGTCAGATTAGCAAACTGGTGTGATGTTACAACAACATACATCTATAAAATGTATATTAAAAACTCACTGGATCTTAGCAGCATACAATCTTAACCATGTAAAGTCATTTGTAGTTTTAATAATGTAATCTCTTATAAAAACAAAAAAAATGGTGGTCTACATTTTTTTAAATTACCTAATAAATGATTCGTTTATAATAAAATCTAATATTAGTCCAAGATTATGGCAAATATAGATTTGTTATATGATTTACATTTATAAAGTAGTATTGATTGACCCGCTTGGATCACCTTTTTTTTGTTTATGTTTGCATCTTCTGCGTTTCGAATCGAGTTTGTCGACTTGACATCAAAAATGTTAAACTATCAAGTAGAAAAATAAATGAAAAATGAAGAATTTGTTTATGAAATGTTCAACGAATCTTATGGATAACTATTTTATCATTTTTTTATACACATTTTAGAGTATCATTGCTTTTAGTTAGAATTTTATGAATATTTTTGTATAAGATTAGGCCCGCTATTTCGTTGTAATTATTCAAACTTGAATATAGCGCTTGGGTGGTTTTTTTTATAAAGCGAGTTTTTCACTCATTCTCACGTGTTAAATTGTAGCAATCATTTAGTAGCAACCTATCATTCCATTACAATGATTATTATTGTTTTAATGCGTAATTGGAGGATTCTAATGCGTATTTGGGTGGTTTTGTTTTTGGCACTTTGTTTAACTTATATAGCATTCATTAATATTTCATGAATCTGAAAAAAAAATAATTTTCTTATTCGGGTCCAAAGGGTTTTTCATATTGTAACATTTGTGATTTCAGTACAAATCGTGCAAGCTGCAATTTGTGTAGTTATTTTACTTACTGCAATTAAATAAGTTTCTATGTTTGATTATATTGTAATATGTAAAAAGTATTGAATAAATTAATCGTTCCCACAAAATATTTGTTTTTAATTTTCCAATCATATTCAATGTTTACAAAAGTGACCTACCTCACTTACGCTTTGTCTCAAAAGTGTTATGGTAAATGGTACTACCATTATCTCTCAAGACGTACTGTAGAAAACAATCTAAACACACCTAAATCTTACTTCTTTATGCATTGCATTCTGGCCGAGCGCGACAAGAGCACTTTGGTGAACAATCTTTTAAAATATTACTATTTGTGAATACAATGACTGCCGCGTACGCTAGCCTTGAAGCGGTGCATTTTTTCACTTGAGTGTGGCTAGGCGTAAGCGAACAAACTCGCATCTCATGCAAACTACCTTTCATGTAAGTGCAATCAATGCTTTGACCATTGATTATATACTTTTACCTTGTTGATTGGTCATGCGTAATTTTATCATAAATAAATTTTCTATTTGTTACAAATATTGAATTTTATTTCCCATATAAAATTATTTGAAAAAGATTGTTATTATTTTAGCAAGTTCATTTTTATCACACTTTTATGAACCAAAAATTATCTATAAGCTTGTAAAAAATGAAGGTCTTTATAATGCATCAAATTTAAATACATTTCTAAAAAGCTAATAAAGACATTTGTATGACAATTGTCATAATTTCATTAATATGACAATTCCTACAAAATTAAATCTCAACTTTTATCACAATTTAATACATTACATAATGAACTTGCCATTTATTACAATATGTTTTTGGAATGCACCATAAATTAAGTATCTTAAAATAAATTGCAATTTATTTCCATTTAGTACCAAAAGTAATATCACCCTAATTTAGACATTTTGCTCATTTCAGCCAATATTCAATGTTAAGTGTTTCTGTGAGGTTTAATGGTTTTTGAGGTAAGTTATTCTCAAACTACATCTTATGTGGTGAAAAGTTACTATAGCGACTCGTTAAAAAAAACATCTTTTTGTTAATTTTTTTCATAAATAAAAAAGTTTGCAGTTCGGTCAGTCCGTGCGTTTTACGTTCGGAGCGGAATATGTTATTCATCCTATTCATCATCATATACATCCTTATTGTTATTTATTTTAAACATTGACATGTTGACTAAAATTTCATAGGGAATTATGAAATTTTGACACTGTGGCACTGAACAGTCCTAATAAGCATAAGCATAAGCATAGCTGATAAGCCTATATCTTATTCAGTATCAAAATTGTTATTATTTTTCCATGTTTTTTAATTTTCCTTAAGTGTTCATCTAGATTGTTTTTAAATTGGTTGATTGGTTATACCAGGATATATTCGACTATGTTATACATATTTTATACAATTCAATTTTATATTTGACATGTTTATAAATTAATTTAATTAGTGAATATTCTGTTGTCATATGATGTAATATAATACTGTAATAATTTACTGATTATATTACTTTTAAAATACATTTAATATAAAGAAATAATTTGACATATTGTTGGCAAACGTACGTGCGGAATCTCTGTGTATTTTTTTTCTCTTATTATTTATTTCTATAATTAGTGAATATTCAGTCAGATGATGTAATATAATATTATTATAATTGAAATGTTCGTACGGTTGAAAGGCATTTCCCGCGCAGACGCTAACGTCCGGCGTCGCAAGCAGAGGAGCGCTCGCATTCAACGGTAGTCTTTTGATTCGAAACGACCGACAGCGACACGATCTATTAAAGCTTCGCCAAGATTTAATATTTCACTTCGATATTGTATAACGTTGATAGTAATACATATGTAACGACTTGGCTAGAATAAAGGATTTGTCTGGACATGGAACAACAACTGGTTTCTTTGCGACCCAAACCCGTGGCCCCAATCGAACCCACATATCCACACGAAGAAATAACGTGGCTTGTCGGGTAATCTCTACGGCTAAGTAACAACGTTACAATAATTATCTTAAAATTTACTGACTGTATTGCTTTGGATATACATTTAATTAAAAGAAATATTTTGATATATTTTTGGCAAATGTAATGACTTGGCTGTTTTTAAATGTTTTACTTATTTAACACACATTGGTATTAAATGTATTACAAACTTTGGTAGATATCTAATAAATCGCCTACGTTCCAAAAATATATGTCTGATTATGTCAAATGGTCGCAATTCCCCTTCAGTCTCCACCCGAATTGGCTTACCGCAGGCAAAAGGTAACTTAGCGTCTCTAGTAGAGTACTAAGGTATTTATACTAAGTTTCTCGATAATTCAAAAATCATAAAACTCCAGTACAGACGTATAAAAACGGGATGTAAGGGGTAGAACCAACAAACTGGTATAATATAAAATATAAAGCTTTCCTTAAACTAATACACAGTTATTGAAATATTTTTGCCCATATCAACAAAAACAAAATACATAAATCATTAAAAGAATTATAACAAAAGTTTTTGGTTTTCCTATTTTAGTTCAGAGAGCAGGGATAAATTTAATTTAACATACATTTTATGCAAAAGTTTTATAACATTATTGCCCTAGTTTGAATGTGATGGGGATTTGGGTTGCAGCCAAATCAGTGAGGCCAATCAGTGAGCTAAATTTGATTGTGTATTTTTTTTGTATCTTTGTTAAAAATGGCAAATTTAAAAAAAAAAAGAATGAAACCCAAAATATTACATTCCAACCTAGTTTAAAATTCCGAACATATAATAATATAAAACAAAATATATGGACGATACACTGAAAATACGACAAAGTTTCAAAAGTGTTTGCATAAACTAACATATTCATCCAGTTTAAAACTTAGTTTAATAATGTGAAGAAACTTGTTTGCAGTATAATTGGAATAAAACTTCTATTAAAATTTTCTAAAATACTTAACTGATTACTAAATGAGGTGATGCATCTAATCTAACCTGTTATTTATGTAGTTAGCTTAAAATTCCGCTGCAAATCACAATTACCACACATCGGAAAGAGCGAAAATATTACATTTAGCACTCTTTTAAATAAAAATCGGTTACTTAGAATATTTCTATAGAAGCTTATTGTAGACATCACTGAATTCGTAGCCTATACAACTTATTACTCTGCTGTTGTTTTTTTGTAAAAAATTTACAGAAATAAAAAAGTTTAAAAAAAACCTTAGAAATTATGTTTCTTCAAATTTAAAGTGATAAATAATTTTTAAAATTAATCTTAAATATAAAAGAAAGTAATAAAAAATGCACTAATTTAGTAGCAGAATTAATAATAGCCTGTAATTTTCAACATAAATTTCTAAATTATTGTTATATAATTAAGATTATTTTTAAGTTTAAATTATATGCACAAGATTTTGACATAATAAGAATGTAAAAGTAATATTATTTTGATAATACAAATAAGATTTCATAAATAAAAATAGTTTCATCTTGCTATACAAATTTTAATTTGTATCAGCGAGTAACAGTTTTCGAATTATTTTTATATAATTGATTAATTTATGAAAATTTTCGTACATCAAAATATTTGTACGTCATGAGCAGTGAATGACGCATTCAAGCAAACGACCGTGATTTTTTGATAACCCAATTTGACATATTGGGGCCACCAAGCGATGAAGGTATAAAAGAGTGTGTGCCACTTTTGGATTTAATGTAAGTTATAAAATATTTTCATTTTTACATAATTATTTGTGGCTCAGGTACAGACGCTGCGATGGATTTATGTGGCAGCACTTGTCCACCATTGATGTAGATCTCGTCTTTTACGATAACGTCTTCCCCGAGAACCGTGCAGCCTTCCATTCGGACCCACCGTCCAACAACACATCGCCAACCCACTATGCAGTCTGACAGCCAGGCATGCTCGCGAACCTCTGCACCACCAAGGATCGTACACCGCTTAATGCATGCACCTGAAAAAGTCAAATTATTATGTTAGCTTAGTGGACAAAAATCGACAACGATAATAGGATCATATCATTATTATGAAGACCTGGAAAACAATGCATGCCCATAAATGAGAACTACTGCAAAATTAAAAAATATTGAATAACTATACGCAAAGAAAGAAAACAAGTGCCCTGAGTAATGGTTTTCCAGCTAAGTCCATGACCTACATGAGCTATAGTGCGTACGCCGGTTTTTCCCCGCTACACTGAATACACAGCGGTCGTCTCATCAATCAAGAGTCGTGATCAGCCCGCGACCGCATTCGGGTCTGGGCAGCTCCTGAAGCAAGTCAGCAAACAAGCCATAACAGTCGCGCTACAGAAGTTGACTGTAATCTTACCGTAGATTTTTTTTATATGGTATGGATGGTTATCACAGTAACATTTCTTACAATAAACTATATTAAAACCAACCTTCATCTTCATTAACTCTGCATTACAGCGTATTAAAAAGAGCATAAAATATTTTTACAGAAAGCAGTACAACCCCAAGTAGTTGACAGTATAAATTTTTTGAAAGTAAAAGAAAAAAAAACCTTTTATCATTTTTCCAACAAATATAATTGTAATCAAAATAAATTTACTTTAAATATATTCTAATAATATAGATAGCCATATTTTTTATTTTATCTGGCAGAGCTTTGGAAAATTAGGAAAATATACAATTGGGGCTTTAAATATTATAGATCTCATACTCTTGTATTATATTAACCCCTAGACTCCGTACAACGTGAGTAGACGTCGGGCCGCGCGGACATTTCTGTGTCCGTTGACTCCGTACGACGTGAGTAGACGTCGTGAATACCTGCTTGATTTTGATTATTTTTGGTATTATTTCAGTATTATTTATTAACTTGACGTTTTTTTCATTGAAAATCATAACGAAACAATTTTGTTTTTTTTTTTTTCATTTTAATGTTGACGTGGCCTGGAATTTATGGTAGATTTTCTGGAGATAAGTGGACTGTATGGTTTGTACCAGATGACTTGGTACACTTCAGGCCAACAATAGTCGATTTGCGGATTGAATTAATTTGCGGAATGGATAGAGAGAGATGCCAAACAGGTCGGTACTCACGGTCGGTGTGTTGGTTCGGCTGCCGGCGACTCGAAGAGAGCTCTCTTTCCAGGTTCGGGGCTGTAGTGATGCACTGACACTTTGCACTGAATTTGCGGAAACTTGTAGTATTATTTGCGGGCGAAAAATGCGGGTTTATGCGGTTGATGTACACACGACGGCGGAGTCAAATTCTGAACTGAAAATTACCTACCTTCATGACATCATATTTGGGTTAGGTGAGGTAAACGGTTGCGGGGTAAGAGGGGAATATAGGTGAGAGGATGTTTTGTGCATTTCGACTATAGATGGCACTGTCAGTCTATAATATTCATGAAATTATTTTGTGTCACAAACTGGCCAAGCCATATCCCCCCAGCTATTCGAAGTATTTTCGAATATACGAGAACATTTACTAGTTTGATGTGAAATGAAATTAATGTTTCGATTGTGGTGTAATGATAAATACATGGTTGAAGAAAATGCGTTTTTTTTTTTTTTTTATGAATATAATAAATATACTAATAATTTAAATACAAATATTTATGACTTTATTGCGTTGGTAGTGGACAGAGCTTTACGACGGGTCTTTTGTATGACCCATGGCGTGTTTTTACAACAGCAGCTCGCACGATGCCATCACTGCCTGGCAAAACCTCGACAATTACACCTATCTGCCATTGAAGAGGTACAGGTTTGTCTTCCTTTATTATGACTAATGTTCCTAGCTTTATTGGATTTGAAGGCTTGTTCCATTTTTCTCTAGATTGAAGCGTGGTCAAATATTCGGATTGCCAACGCTTCCAAAAGGACTGAACCATTCTATCTAGTAGAGATTGACGAGTTAAGAGGTTAACTGGTTCTGTTGAGACATCAGCAGCGGGTAATAAGGTTAACGGTGACGCATGTAAAAAGTGTGCAGGAGTTAAGGCGGTGGGGTTGTTAACATCCGAGCTGAGAGCGCAAAGCGGTCTAGAGTTTAAAACCATCTCTATCTGTATGAAGACCGTTGCGAGTTCCTCATACGTTAACAACTGCTCACCGACTATTCTTTTTAAATGCAGTTTCACCGAACGAATGTTGGATTCCCAAATGCCGAAGAAATGAGGTGCGTGAGGAACATTCGTTCGCCATGCAATGCGAGACTCGCTCAAGTCGTTATTGAGCGCGTCTTTGAAAGATTCTGAGTGTAAAAATTGATACAATTCACGAAGGTACGACTTAGCGCCGATAAAATTTCTTCCACAATCACTGAACATAACATTTACAGAGCCACGACGTGACAGAAAGCGCTTAAATGCGCCTAGAAATACAGGAGTGGACAAATCTGAGGCTAGTTCAAGATGGACAGCTTTGGTGGCCATACAGATGAACAGACAAAGGTATGCCTTTTGCCGTTTTGCGCCTCTACCTCGTGACGTCAATATGGTGAATGGACCTGCGAAATCTACCCCAGTGTTAGCGAATGCTCTTGATTGTTGAACGCGCATTGAGGGAAGAGTCGCCATTAGTGGATATGTCGGTTTGGGATTTGTACGGAAACAAATATTGCAGCCTTGAACGATTTTGCGAATCACGGCACGGGCCGAAAATATCCAGTAACGTTGTCGAATGATGCTCAGTAACAGGTGAGAACCTGTATGGCAATATTTTATATGATGATACCTTATGAGCAGGTCAACGATATGCTCTTTTTTTGGTAAAAGAATAGGATGCACATAATCGTAACCGAGAGTTGCGTTATGAAGGCGGCCTCCAACTCTAATCAGACCTTTGGCATCTAGAAAAGGTTGGAGCTTGCGGAATGCGGATGAAAGAGATTTGTTAGTTTTAAGTGCACGGAGGTCTGAATGAAAATGATGACCTTGCACCATTTGTAGAATTTTGCATTCAGCAAATTCTAAGTCAGTTGCGGTTATGAGTGTATTCGTTGGAATACATTTGAGAAATTTGTAAATATATGCGGTGATGCGAAGAATCTTAGACCAAGAGGACAGGTGAGATGCGAGAGCATATAATGGATGCTCATTCGTGTCTAAGATGACTGGGAGCGAAATAGAACGTTGTTCTAGATTATTTTCAGATGGAGAAAATGGAGTGATTGGCCATTCGTATATAGGGTTATGGACCCAAGGTGGCCCTGTTAACCACATACTATGGTTAATCAATTGAGCTGGACTTAGTCCGCGTGACAATGCATCAGCTGGATTTGTCTTGCCAGCTATGAAATGCCAGTGGTGTGAGGGCAACTCTGTTTGAATCTTGGCGACTCTGTTTGCTATAAACGTCTTGAATTTATGCGGTGACGAATGTATCCAATTCAATGTCACGGTAGAATCAGAAAATGCGACAATATTGCTAATCTGAATTAGCGGAGCATACGTGTTTAATACAAACTTGAATAATTTAGCTAATAGCAAGGCGGCGCAAAGCTTAAGCCGCGGAAGGGACTCGATTTTAACGGGAGACACTTTCGACTTAGAGCATACCAGATTAACGGCGGTAGAGCTGTCTGAGTATGTAACGTGGCAGTATATCACACCGCCATAACCGTCCATTGATGCGTCGGCAAAACCAAGCAAAACTATGGATTCTGTCCTTTCACATATGCCCAGGTGACGAGGAATTGATAGGTTTGAGAGCAAAGGTAGCTCATTTTGGAACTGATTCCATGTTTTTATGATGTGTGTTGGTGGACAACTATCCCAATCAATTTTTGCGAGCCATAATTCTTTAATTAATAATTTTGCTAAAAGAATGCATGGGCCTGCAAGAGAAAGTGGATCAAAGAAACGGGCGACAGCCGAAAGAATATTACGTTTCGTGCATGGCTCCGAACTTTGGTTTACTTTGAAAGTGAAATGATCTGAAGAAGGATTCCAAGCGAGTCCTAACACTTTACAGGTTGTGTGAGCATCGAATTCGATGTTTTGTGAAATGCGGTGTTCTTCAGATACTTGCTTAAGAAAAGTGGCCGAATTTGAAGCCCATTTTAATAAGTTCATTTTTGCGGTAGAGAATAGTGATATTAGCTCAGTGTATAACTGTGTTGCTTCATCTGAGTTGCGAACTGAACCCACATAGTCATCAACGTAAAAATCTCTATGTATTACCTCGCTTGCTTGGGGAAAAATATGTTTGTTATCTTCTGCTAGCTTGCGTAATGTGCGTATTGCGAGATAAGGAGAGGAATTGACTCCAAAAAGTACACGTGATACTTGATAGGTTTGAATTGGATCAGTTTTATTAAATCTGAATAAAACCCGTTGGTATTTTTGGTCAGATTCTGTAACCAATATGCGTAAATACATCTGCTGTATATCTGCGACTAGCGCTACAGGAAACAACCTGAAGTTTAATAAGATTTTGCATAAGTCTGTCTGAAGCTTGGGTCCAGTGTGAAGAAGATCGTTAAGTGAACGTCCGGTATCCGATTTCTGACCGGCGTCAAAAACAATTCTTAACTTGGTCGATATGTGCTCCGATCGGTAAATACCGAAGTGAGGAACGTGGTAACCCTGATCAGGATCAGAGGTTACTGCAGACATATAACCGTTTGTTAAATATGATTGAAAAACTTCATTATATTTAAGACGCAAGTCGGGATTTGCTTCTAAACGTTTTTCTAACGAAAGGAACCGTTTTTTGGCTATGAAATATGAGGAGCCCAATAACTTGGGATCATCCTTGAATGGTAGTGAGACTACAAATCTACCTTGAGTATCACGAGTACAAGTGGATATAAAATGTTTTTCACATTCACTTTCCTCGACGCTCATCGGTAGTTCTTCGGACGATGGAACAGACTCAACTTCAAAAAACTGTTGAACTGCGTTTTCTAAAGGCTGTTCAGCAACTGAGCAGAACGATTGAGGTACATCACTCTGCTGTGCTATACATTGGGCTTCGCCGATCACTACATACCCGAATGTAGTTTGTAAAGCAACCGGAGAATGCGAAGGTCCAGAAATCTTTGTAGGACCTAATATATGCGGGAATAATTCTGCACCTATGATGCCGATGACCAAATTCGGAGTGTCGAATGTTTCATCGGCTAGGGGAATATTTCGTAAATATTGTAAGCTTGCGGTATTAACCTTAGATGTAGGCAAATTGTTGGTAATTCTGTCTACCACTAGTGCGTTGAATGTATAATGACAATTTTTATCGATCCGTGAGGCAATCGTAAGACTGACCGAGCCCTTGACTGGGTATGGCGTACTTCCGATACCTACTACTGACGATTTTATGCGTTTGATTTTTACACCTAATGTTGAACAAACATCCTCCGTTACGAAGTTACTCATGCTAGCGCTGTCCAGTAAGAAACGTTGGCGTATATAATTTCCAGCACTAGTGCGAACATCGGCTTGAATTGTTGACAACAAAATAGTTTTGGCGTTACATGTACCGCTGTGTAAATTACTTAAAGACACTGGCGTTTGAGACTGCACAGTATCTTCATTCTTTTGTGATTGTGAGACAGGTGCGTTTGAAAAACACAACAATGTATTGTGCGCTCGTCTGCAATTGTTACACACATGTTTTGATTTGCACTGCGAAGGCTTGTGTGTGGTGCTTAGACAATTTGTATAAAACGATTTTGATCGTACAAAATCGGAACGGCTTTTTGGCGCCATTTCAAGAAATGTAGAGCACTTATACAGAGGGTGAAAATCTGAATGACAGAGCGAACATTTATTTAAGGGCCCAGAGTCATTTGTGTTCGTTGCAAATACTTGCGGTTTATTAGATGCGACCGAACTCGATTTAACAGCTTTCTTTTCGTATGATTGATTAGTTGGCTGTTTTGAATTAGTATGCTGAAGAATTTTTATTTGTTGTTGCAAAAACTCTAACAATTGCGAATAAGTAGGTATTTCTACATTGCGATTTTGAGATTCGAAATCTTTAACTGTGTTAAAATCAAGTCTCTTTAATGAAATATGTAATAATATGAAATCAGCGAGATCGGTTAATTCTAAATGCTTTAAGGCTGCTACTGCGGGGGCAAATCTATGTAAAAATGCATCTAAATTATTTATTGAGGAATTATTTGGAAATTTTGTGTCGAAAATTTGATCCAAATAATGTGTAGCCAATAATCGCTTGTCGTCATACTTCGAAACTAACAGAGTCCAAATTAACTCATAATTTGCACCGGTCGGTTGAATGCCACTGCAAACTGTTAGAGCGCGGCCTGTTAATTTTGATAATAAATATTGAATTTTATCTAAGTTTGACAGATTTGGATTATTATGCACCGAAGATTTAAATGCTTCATGAAATATATTCCATTGATTTAATTCTCCACTGAAACTAGGTATTTCTAATTTGGGAAGTTTTTTATATATTTTATTTTCCGATTGTGAGTTATTTTCCGTACTACCAATTTGTTGTAATAATTCGGATCTAACATTTTTTACCAGATAATAAATATCATCAAATGCCTGTAAACTCTTGTAATTGGGTATGTAATTTTCGTTCTTTTCTGATTTGATTATATTTATTTTATCAATTATATCCGAAAACTCATTTCGAAAATTGGATAAATCTTCAGATTTGATTAAAAATAATTTACGGTTTTTATCTGTCTTAAGGTTCTTTGAATTATCAAATAAAGTTTGAATGTTTTCAAAAATATATGCCCTTTTCGATTCTAACTGATTTAATATATGATCACTCATTTTTATTTTTACCGATATTAATTTTTGTCGCTGACTGTACTTCTTACAGACTGAAAGCAATTGATTTGAACTGAAAAATTAACCACCGAAAATTACGAAATAGTTTTATTGTTAAAGTGGCAGATGGCACTGCTTTTTACCTTGTTAACCTAGCAGATGGCGCTGTGTTAACTTTAGTTTGTGAATAGTAATATTTTATGTAGGTATATATTTATAGTAAGTCAAATATAAACATACAAGAAAATTATATGAATTCGTATGAATAAACAAAATAAATAACCTAATAAATATTAATTAAATATATATATATATATTTTTTTTTTTTTTTTTAAATAAATACAATACTTAATTAATACACACAAAGGATCATTAGGCAATATTCTGTTTTTCTTTTATTTATGTTCAAGATTATTTCTAAATATATTATTTTAAATATATATTTAAATATAATACAAACAACTTAGCGTTTAATAAGCTGATTGTAGCTTGTTAAAACGGCTTGTGAAGTGAATATTTTTGCTCTAAATCCTAGATTGCAAGTACACAAACACTAAAATTTCTAGGATTAGGCTCGAAGTACCAATACTATGACGTGGCCTGGAATTTATGGTAGATTTTCTGGAGATAAGTGGACTGTATGGTTTGTACCAGATGACTTGGTACACTTCAGGCCAACAATAGTCGATTTGCGGATTGAATTAATTTGCGGAATGGATAGAGAGAGATGCCAAACAGGTCGGTACTCACGGTCGGTGTGTTGGTTCGGCTGCCGGCGACTCGAAGAGAGCTCTCTTTCCAGGTTCGGGGCTGTAGTGATGCACTGACACTTTGCACTGAATTTGCGGAAACTTGTAGTATTATTTGCGGGCGAAAAATGCGGGTTTATGCGGTTGATGTACACACGACGGCGGAGTCAAATTCTGAACTGAAAATTACCTACCTTCATGACATCATATTTGGGTTAGGTGAGGTAAACGGTTGCGGGGTAAGAGGGGAATATAGGTGAGAGGATGTTTTGTGCATTTCGACTATAGATGGCACTGTCAGTCTATAATATTCATGAAATTATTTTGTGTCACAAACTGGCCAAGCCAAATGTAGTTTCTACTACTATTTATAAATTTGTATTGAAAATACACTAATGTTCTACCGTTCCAATATCTATAACTTTTTTTTAACTTTTTTCTTTTTTCCGAAAAATGTACATATTTTGGAAGACTTTTAAATTGTAATGTATAGTTATAAATATATGAAAATGTAAAAAAAAGTGTTGATTTTGTTTATTTCGTAATTTAAAAAAAAAAAAAAAAATGGCAACATTTTTATTTTTTTCATCTTTAATTTACGAGACAAACATAATCAAAGTGATATGGTGTAATAGAAAATTTTACGGTGAATCCGATGATACCAGATTTGTAAAAATTGAACGACTCATGCCTGCACTATGGATTTTATAGTAGTGAGTGATTTTTAAGGTCAATAACTACGGAGTCATCGGGTTTTGGCGCCAAAATAAACTACGTAGTCTAAGGGTTAAATTTATGGTATATATAAAAAAAAAATAAAACAAATTTACGGTAACAATTTACAAAAAATAAAAATGTGTCACACATCAATAATTCCATGGTTATTTTAAATTCAATGGACAAATCAATGTTATCATGAATGAACAAAATAAATTACCAGAACTTATAAACAGGTTTTTATAGACAAATGTCTTACCATCTTCAATGACGACATCAGGTCCTATAGTAACATTGGGCCCTATCCGGCAGCCTTTGCCAATCTTGGCGGTTGGGTCTATGAGCACATTACCCACGATCCCTGGGCCGCTGTGGAGGCTTTCTGGACGCTTCTGCCGTGAGTTTGTTAAATACAGACACATTCCTGAAAGTTACAAAATGATTTAAGATCGAAATTAATGAAAAAATATAAGAAGGTATTTGTTACGTAGACTGAATTGCAGTAAAACTTAAATAACACACACTTACTGCCGTTACACAATTTAATGCCGTTTGCGTGACTTCAGATATATGTTACATACAAATTTTCATATTTTCTAAGAGTCTGCCGGCTCGTCTACCAGCTACAGATAATATGCAACATTTTACATCAGTTATTAAAATTACAAACCTTAAGTCTAATTATCACATATGCATTAAAAACATAAGCATTTTTTCAGCTTCTTCAGAAGTATTTCATTCTCTATTTTTTTTCGTTTTGTTTTTATTTTTAATTGTACTTTATTACGCGATTGCACCAGCATAACTTTAATTTAATGCCTTTACCCATACATAATGTTACATTTCAGAATTAGGATCTCCATACCAATTGTATTGTTGCATGCAATACACTCTTTAAATTTTTCCTGAGAGAAATAATCCATAAATATCTTATAAACAAGAGAGAAGCCTAAAAGTGCAAATTGTATTGCACATTGAGGATTATCTATACAGGTAAATTAAATGTTAGACAGGCCTAATAATTCTCCGTTTTGAAAAACTTAAAAGGTCTAGCACCAAGGAAACACTTTGCAGAAAAGGCCTGCTTGAGAAATATATCTGATCTGATGTCTTTATCTTCTCTCACCCACCACAGCGCTGAATGAAATTATACTGGAGTTCATACTAGTGATGCAGTCACTTTTAGTCCAATCGTCTAGGGCTTAACAGGAATCTTTAAGCGGATAATTTCGGTGAGGAAAAGACCTTTTTATAATTAAAATTACTTAATAAGTTTGTTTAATCTTTGCTTGTTCATTTAAATATAAGTGCTTTGTGATGACATGATTAATAACAATTGCCTGCTCTATTTTATTAAATTATTAGATTATGTAAAATACCTTCATTTTTTTTATCTGAAACAGTCAGCGCCTTCTGAGCATAAGTAAGAGAAACATGATTCTTTCCTGACAAATTTTGAATTCCCTAGCTTATTCCTTTACCCTCGGATGGCCTGTAGAATTCTCTAAAGACACTGGACGACGCTTCTGTGTCAGTTAGAACCGAAACCCTGACTCTTTGAAAACGAGCAACCGAATTTCTGCAAGTAGGAAGGAAACCTCTAGTAAAGAAGGTCATCGTTAGTCAAGGGGTTTCACCGTTCCACTGTTTATGACTGTGCGTTGTGTCAGCGAGAATGCCGTCAAAATTGATAAACTACCTACCTTAATTTTACATATTTTGTTTCTTACAGCCCGATAAACCTGAAGATGGGTTTGGCTGGTATATAATAAAATGTATTGTTTATGAAATAAAGATCGTTCTGCGACATTGAAAAAAAATCACAGAGTCCAGGTTGTCCTAATCCACACCTTCCCTCTGCATTCCACAAGTTTAGTTACTAAATTTTTCCTTTGATGTGCAAAAAGTAAATGTAAATGAGGGAACTTGTTTGATAGATTAAATAAATAAACCTGTAAGAAAATCCTTTGGCTGCCCAACATCCATCCAGAACCCTTGCAGTTCAAGAGCATACAGTTGTCCCTCGTCTGCCATAAATGGGAACACTTCCTTTTCTATTGAAGTTGGCTTCAACTCAATCCTCGACAAAACCGATGGGTTCAGAATGTACATACCTGAAAATTGGACTTTTAATGTAGAACAAAAAAACAACTTACATAAATATTAGATATACAGAGTAGACTCTAATATGAACAAAATCAACAAAAAATTCAGCAAAATATGTAGTAAATTCGACGGCAGTATATTAGATTTATTGACCATATTCAATATGATGATTTGTTCTCCTCGGTTGATATATTTATATTAAATAAATACCCATTTCATCTTGAGTTGCGAAAAACTCTAAATTTAAGAAATAAAAAAAAAAAAAAAATTAGTAAAACTAAAAATAGTATTATTTAGACATCACTTTCTCTCCTTTGGCCTCTGAAAGTTTAAAACAATAATGTTTCAAAATAATTATGGTCAAAAATAAAATAAAAATATATATATATAATACGCTAGTGAGAGGGTAATTTAATTTTAATCTTTGCATGTATTTCTGTACTTTAGCGAAATCCTTGTAATCAGTCAATTTTATACACAGTTGTATGTACCATATCTTATATATTATACTGTTGCTTTTCCAAATAAATAATATAAATAACAAAAGTATATGTTCTCACAGCCATGCATTTTATAAAGGAAATTTTTACACTTTGTAATATTTTAATATTGTCATCACTTTTAACTACAGATTTGTACTGTTCTAGAAAAAAATTAAGCTTATTGTAGCGTTCGTCAGATCGAACGTCAAGCTGGCGACGCCAACGCTAATCTCCAACAGTAGGCGTCGCATCGCGAGTACAGCCAAACGGCCGTTCGGTGACTGGGCAAGTGGCGGACAAGGAGACCACATTCGGAGCTCGGGCGACTCGCTCATATATATTCATTGTACTGTTTGTTTGCTTCATATATATTATCGTGTAACGACTTTTGGCTTTGAATTATAACAATGACTTGGACACGGAATATCACTATCACTTATCTTCCAACCATCTTCCTAGAGAGATCTTGGGTGACGTGTGTGTGTCAGCTCGCAGTGCCGCCGAGACCTGTTCGGCACGATTGGCACACTGTGTTTTTATAGTTTTAATTTTTTATTTAGTTTTTAATTGAGCCTGTTTAAACAGAAAGGTTGGTAACATTTGGAACATACGTGCATGGAAACAATCACACCATTGTGAATAATTTCGCATTGCTTGACTTTTTTCTATTAACAATGTGTAGTCAAATCGTAGCTGATGACGGTATTACTGGTAAAATAAATTAAGTAATGTAATGCGGAGTTTATGTAAAAATTCTTAGTTACCTGCATTGATTTTATTTGAAATGAACTCCAATGGTTTTTCCACAAAGCTTTCTATCTCTCCATCGCCCTTGTAAATTACAACCCCATACTTGGATGGCTCTTCCACTTTTGTCACTACTATGGTTCCTTCCTAGAATCCATCCATATTAATTAATATTCACATCAATACTCCATTTTAAATTAACTGAATAAATAACCTACTAAGCAAAACCTAAGCCACGCGTAGACAGGTGAAATTATAATTATAAATTATTTATATAAACTGTTATAATGGGGAAGAATTCACTTCCATAAAAAAAAAAATAAAAACTAATCATAATATCGCATCTTAGTACAAGGGCTTGTTAAGAAAAATGTGCCTTAGATCTTCACCAGCAAACTCTTATGAGTGGAAATAAACAAAATGACTTTTGAATAGTCGAAATTTGAGGTTCGATAAGCTGACAGTCGGTATTAAGAGCAAAGAAGCTGACACAGTGAGGCCCGAGACAAGAATGTAGAGAAGCTATAAATGACTTACCTGAGACGTCGTTCCTTGGAAGCTTACTTTAAAATTCCTATTTATTTTTCATTCAAGTGACACCATCGCTCACACAGCAAATACTAGTACTTTGACACAGTCTGGCGTTTACATACTCTAGCGGCAAGGCAGTACATATGCATAATGGTTTGAAAGTAGCACATCAGTAATTGATCTTTGTCAGTAGTGTGAATGTTGCTATGTAATTTCTTACAGGGAGGGACATTTTACGCAATTATTTGACGATCATTACATTTGTTGTATACAAGCTGGCATATTTCTCTTACTCTAAGACTAATGGCGCGACCCGCAGCACTTGATGGCTCAAGTGCTGTTAACATACAATAATTAACTACTATAAATAAAATTTTATTCATAGATACATTTTACATAATGCCTATGTCTATGAGCATTAAAGTGGGCATCCGCTATTTTTATTTTATAAAAAAATTGCTATGACCTGGGTTATAAGCAATTATCTTGGGCTCTACTCAACTAAAGTCAAAGTAAAGTGCTTGTGCTAGAGCCAGGGGAGATGGTGTTAATAAAGCATTGAAAATGTTATAACTGAGTGTGGATTCAAAACTGCGACCGCTGGGTTAGTCAAACACCTAAACACAGTAACATCACATTAAATTATCAATGACCACTTAAACCACATTAAACAATCTGAGGATTCGAGTAGTTCATGCCTTATACAATAGGAACTTAGTGTTTCATTTACTTTCATAATTTTGTACGCATATCAGTACTGGTACACTTGCTTTGCTTATCATCATCATCAGCCTGTATCTGCCCACTGCAGGGCATAGGCCTCCCTAAGTACTTTACAATATTCATGGTTTTACACCTTTTGCATCCAATCCTGGCTCGTGAAGCGTTTGGTGTCATCAACTCAACGTATTGGTGGTCGCCCATGTCGTCTGTGTGGTTCTAAGATGTTATTGTAAGACTTTTTGTGCCAATATGCCCTGCCCAGTTCCATTTCAGTATTGCCATTGTTTCTACGACATCAAGCAACTTCGACCAAGGTCATACCATTTTTTTTTTCAATGTGAGGAGGACATACGGCGAAAGATCATTAAAAATTATTATTGCACGCCTATTTAACAAAATGCAAAATATTTAAAAAAAATGTTTTTTGGTCTATGGATGACAAAATTATTGTTAGTTCAACTTTCGAGGAACATCTTAACTTCTTAAATAGGGTTAATGAATGTTTACTTTAAGCAAATTTGTTTATTAATGATTTGATATAATTACTTTTTTTTAGAAAATAATTGAAATATTTAGGTCACCAGCTATTAATAGCTAATAGCCTCCGGACTGACCCAATGAAAGTCAAATGTATAATGTATTTTCCAATGCCTAGTTCCCGAAGCAAATCAAACAACTTCATTGCATTTGTGGATGGTACCACTGTTACAATCGAAATTCTACTTCTATCGCTACTCCATTATCGTTACTTCTTCTGTCGTTGCTGCTGCTGCATCGTCGCTCGATGGTCTGTGGTGTGTCTTATGAGCACAAGAAAAGGTACACCACACCTACTTTTGCATGGTCAGATGAAGCGGAAGATGCTTTTCAACAATTGAAGTCAGCTCTTGTCACCTCTGGCCATCTTACGGCAATTAAATTTGCTATTAATTCCGTTGTGAGTACATTGACCGGATTTAATATCTACTTTTTTATTTTTGGCTAAAAACCAGTATTGAATTACTCTTTTGATTCAGTCATCTGATGTGCAAAATGTCATAATTTTTGGAAACCGATCCGATTATGCTTAAACGCGTGATGAACTAGACGATATTTTTCAAAAGGTCCAAGAGAAGTTGCTTATCATAGTAGGAATAAAAAATATTATTGGGGTTTTGTAAAATTTACTCCATGGTCTGACAACCGTGTGGGTGCCGTCTGCTGTTTGGTGACCGTTCATTCATTGCCTCTATGGATCCTAAAATAGTCAGTGGACCTGTTCAGTGCTGAGCGGAGGCTGAATGGAAACTCCTGCGCCACAGCCGGCATTAGTTACCGTTATTATTGTATTATATTAGTGTAATTGTTACCGTTATTTGCAATTACTATATTATTTAGATTAGTTACTGTGTTAGATTTATTCACTAAAACATTAAACATGCTCACTAGGTATTCTGCGTTGCCCTTATTTTTCCCCACTCCGTTTTATTTAAATGCTTGTTTTATCTATTGCCCACTCCCTGAAGGTGCATTTAAAGTAGTCTCGTTGCAACAGTGCCTCCCAGATAACTAAAGCTATATGATAAGAATAATAAAGGTGCTAAATAATGGCAGTTCACCTTTCCATGGCTTTTATGAAATTTAGCCAGCTCCTTGAATGGAAATTCGCATATAACGTCAGAATTCAATACGAAGAAAGGCTCAGGACTTGCCAGGAGTATATCTTTAGCGAGAGCTAAAGGTCCTGCTGTTCCCAGTGGTTCGGTCTCGTGTGAAAATGTTAGCGAAACACCTAACTTTTTGGCCTCCACTGTTAACTCCTTTTCCATTTCTTCAGCTCTGTACGAAACTGCTAAAATAACCTGAAAATATTAAAAAACGAATATAATTTAATTGAAAACTTTCGAAACTTAGCTTCATTATTAAGTACACGCTGAGATTTAATTAAACCTGGGCACAAAGCAATTATGATTTGTGGCTATGAACCTTTCTTAGGTTTCCAATCTTAGAAAATAAAGCATTTATGACAGTCATCTTGATTCATTGGGGTCATCTAGATTTTATTTTTAAAAAAGTGGGCAACGCATCCATTTTTTACTGATATGCGTTTCCATACCCTACTATCAGTGCCCATTGGTGTTTTGAGACAAATTCTTTATGAAAACCTTAATATTTTGTGCTGTTTTAACCTTTGTTTTAACCAAATTATTAACTTTTGTCGGTCATTATCGGAGATATTATTTTTCATATTTTAAGATACGGCACGTAAGGCCTAGAGATAAGTAGCGAAGCGACCCATCCCAAGTATCGCAGCCACGACTCGTCGCACGCCGAAGCCACTTACAGAGCCATCTCTGCAGGGTCTAGCTGAAACCCGGAGCGAAGCCTGGGGTTGATCAGATAGTTTTACATAAAGAAGGATTCCCAACCCAAAGACTGATTTAAAATGATGTACTGATTTCCCCTTTTTCATTATTATTTTACTATACACTCCTGAGTCGATCATAATTTCTTTGCATTGAATATGCCAAATTTCAAATTAACGCGGATCAACATAAAAAATATTGGATAACGCCTATCTCAAGTACTAAAGACTAAACCCAAAAATAAAACAAAAAAGACAATATAGAGAAAATGTGTTAGCAGCAAGAACCTGTAGGCGGTGACAATGTCGATATAAATCTCGCAAAAAATATTATCTATATTTTTTAATAGAGTTGGATATGAAAGTAATTAAAATAGTGTAAGACTTCCTCCTGGTCTCAGAATGTTGTTTTAAATAAATAATTGTGAAACTTTTAATTACTTAATATTTTTTTACCAATATTATTTTTAACTCTCAAATTCTTTATTAAACTGTTACCTTTAAATACAACCATACATATATAATAAAAAATAATCTATTGATAGAAAAATGTTTATTACTCTTATCACATGACCTTAAGCTTACAGCAACTTAATCTTTCTTTAAAAAGTTTAATTATTTTGTTGTATTGAATATATATCTATCGTAAATTAATTAGCGTACGATTACCTACATTAATATGTAATCATATGTCATTAACATAAAAACAAATTCATTACCCATTGACGGTCCAAGCGAGTTATTCTGCGCACCACCAAGCGGTTTAATCTGCTCGTCTACCCCTTCAAAGTTTACGTTCTACTACTAATTGTCTATGCGGTTGGCATCTCCGAAAAACAAATGTACTGAATCTAAATAAATCATGATGCAGCCGTGAATTTTTACAAGTCAAATGATGGTCTGGCAATTTTATTTTTTTCCGGCCAATTTTGTGGTCTCAACGGCGGAGGGCTACATCATCACTGTTTTTATTGTCCCTCTTCTTTCGCTTCCTGTTGCTTGACGTAAAGCAATGGCGTATAGTGTCCACACATTAAATCGATAGTTTTGCACCATAAATGACGACTCCACTAACAAAATTAATTTGCAAACAATATATACAATATAGTATACACAAAATATGTATCCTAAGTAGGATTTCATGGAGATTATGCCAATATATGAAGATATAACCTGTTCATCGTCATAACGCATTTATGCAGTTTGAATCTGATAAAATATGGAGAATAAAACTGTATATAAATATTTATCAACATTATCATTTACCATCATCATCATCACCAACCAAAAATGCGATAGTTTCCTAATCGATTTTATTGTCCTTTCTTTTAAACATTTTTTTTTCAGAATCGTGTAAGAAAACAATTGTTAGATGTTTTTAAAATGTGTGAAAAGCATTTTTTATTCATATTAGTATACAAAAAAACGTTCAAAATTATACAAAAGTGAATAAAGTTTGTGTACGCAATGAAATTTTTTTATATCCAAATTTGTCATTTTTTTATAATTACTATATATGAAAACCAAAATTTGTGCAATTTATTGCAAATTTCATAAATATCACGAGGATAGCAAAACTGTTCCTACAGAATGTAAAACACCTTCAAAAGGAATTTTCTATTAAATCGGTAAGTTTCTGCATTATTACCTAATTGCGGGACCTTCAACGGTAATTTCAAAAAAAAAATTGTACAGGCTATTGGTTAAATCTTTTGTGTATAAGAAAGACTACTTAATCCCGACATTTCGGAGATGATCACACATCCCATTCTCAGAGAATATATTTATAATAAATGACAGCCGGCAAAGTTTAAAATGAGTTATTAATAAAAATATAATTATGAATGTTTTATTGGAAATCCCTAGTTACTTAAATGGCATTTATTGAAAATGGCAACTTTCATGCAAATTTTTTTCTGATTATGACTACTAAAGCTCACAATTTCACATTATTTTAGTTACAATAAAAAGTATTCTGCTGACAGGAAGATAAGTTATTTTTTTAATTCATTCATATAACTCTTTAATACAAAAAAACCTTTGCTTATAATGACACTTTTCAGTTCTCCTTATAATAATACAAATTAAACTCGAACAGAATCATAAAATAAAACTAACCTCTGTAACTCCCGCATCAACCAAGGCTTCAATCTGATGAAGGAGAATGGGCTTGTTGGCAAACTCTACAAGAGGCTTGGGTCTGCTGAGAGTTAAGGGTCTCAGTCTCGTCCCATACCCACCAACCAAAATAAGAGCTCGCAATTGAGCCAGCTTTTGATCCTTACCACACATTCTGAATTAACAAAGCCTTTTACAGAACGTGGATATTAGTGGACTAAATGTAGATAAACGCTGATATGACACGAATCATTGATTAGCAAACGCGATACTATTTTATGATGACGAACGCAGTGAGGGCTACAACGATAGATGTCAAGGATCACAATCTTATGTTGTAAAAAAATCATAAAAATATTTCCATAAACTCGACACGTCACATTAAACAACTTGTAATTTGTGACACTGACATTACTGACAAGTGACAAATAAGTAAACAGATGTGTTCTTCTTCAAGTCGCTTATTACGACTTTCGAACCTCGTTTGCCAGTTACCCATTACTGCATTGATTTAAAAGGAAAAAAGTTGTAAAAAAAGTTGAATATAACTAAAATTTCTTTAAAAATAGTTATTACCGTCTGGACCCATAATGTTAAAACAGTGTATATTGTAAATAATATTTTGGATTTATTTGGACTTTCTGATTAATTCCTGACTTTTAATAACGCGATTTGAAATGTTACGTGTGTATTTTTATTTGTGTTATTAGGGAGAAAAAAAACATGGCAAGGTTCAATGGTTAAAATTTGTCCAGCACTTCATAATAAAATACGGCAATTTTAAACAGCATAAAAGACATTTTGTTCACAAACTTTTTCCATCACCCTCCAAGAGAATTTCAGAAAATGTCCCCACTTCGTACCGAAGAAGAGCAGTGTCCCATTAGCAAGCACTCGACTCTACGCCCTCTCATAAAACGCGGGCACTCCTAGTGAGTTATTTATCCTACAGTAGGATTGCCATAAATGGTTTGGCTTCGACCGGGACTAATATCAATATAGAAGGATATATAGTGGAGTTATAGGAGGAGGGGGGGGGGGGGGGTTGTGAAAAAGGAAATCTTTCAATGGTTCCCACATTTTCAGAATACGTTCAATGGCCGGCAATAAAGACGGTTAACCACCTAGTTTTTGAGTGAGATCGTAAATTATCATGAATTACATCAGTTCCCTCACAAAGGTATTTCAGTCTTTCATTGCGTACTGTAAATATGGAAAAATATTTGTAAAATGTCAGTACATCTCTTGACCCCACACTTTCACCGCCAGCCAACGTGATCTAACGTCGTCGCACGAATTAGTCGCATAATTTTAGCAATAATATAAAACCATGATTATTCGTTTACTGGGACATACGGTGGGTCAAACGGGACAACCGGGACCGAGGCTCTAAACTGGTGACATGTCCCGGTGTACCGGGACGCATGGCAACCCTATCCTACAGCATTATTGCATTTTTTGTAGCGGCATTTATCCTTTAGCCCCAACGGCTGCTATACCAGACACCCCGTACAAAGGGCTAGCCCCTATAAATGACCCCTAGAATAGGGATGGTATGATTTCAATCCAACCAGCTCGCGGCAGCACTTTTGGGTAGTCTTCGGGTTCGATTCTCCACCAACCATCATCATGCGCTCGAGTTTTGCCATTTCGGCCATCGTAAGAAGAGGTGGTGGGTTGTTGTTTGTAAAGTGCCTTACTAAGCCGTCGGGACCACCGGCTACGGTTTATTGTAGCCAACAAATTGCTTTCAGACGATATAATTTGTTTGAACGAACTTCCAACAAAACCGATAAATTGTACCTAATGTCCAACCTAATTATTATAATTGTTCAATATTTTCAGTTAGTTGGGACGAACAGTCAATTTGATCCGACCGTCCGATAAATTATAAAGTGAAAAGTACGTCAGTCGCGTCGCACCGCGTCTTATGAGAGCAGTAGAGGTGTTTATCAACGTGACTATTTTTTAGGAGATATAGCTCCTTGCATCAATGTTTACTCTTTTTCCATATTCATTATAGCTTTATACCGTGTTTTAAGTAAGACGAAGGTAAGAGCTAAAACACCATATTTTTCAACATTTTGAAAGAATTATTGACTCGATGAGGACGTCCTCTATCAGTTCGGGCGCTTGAATATGACAAATCGACTCAATTTCTCTATAATAAATCGTGGTCCTCCAGATTGTGCTGGAAACCTACATTTGGGTCAACAAGTATAATAACAATAATTTAGTTTTTTTTATTGGCTAGGTATGTATTCATTTCTTACTGATTATATTTAAATAATTGCCTGCCGCCTCTTCCGTACTGTGATAGGTAAAATCTTTTTTCTTTAAATATTTCCCGAAATACGTTTTTTTTCCCTTCAACTGTAGGTACGATCCGCCGAAATATAAAAGTGGCAACACTGCTGCCGCCTGCCATGCCAAGCCAACTGTCAGACGTCAGTCGGTGTGTGATTAATTATTTTCGCTTTTCTTTGGTTTCTCTTCTGTGGTTTGGATGACCACTTCAATAAAAATGTGTGAAATAAATAACGATGTAGCGAAGTGCATTATGATATTAAGGTCTGCTAAAAATGATAATGAAAAATTAGCTGGAATGTTCATGGTCACAAAAGCTGTCGATGAAAAGAATTGTAATACAGCATCCAGGACTGCTTTATTCAAGGCAATTGGCTCAGATTTTTTCGCGAAACTTCTTACCTCAACGGATGTTCCAAACGATTGTTCTCCGTTCGTATACAAATCGCTCGCCGTTACAGTTCTCGGATGTTTTTGTCACGACCCAGAGTTAGCCTCACACCCCGACATGTTGGTGCACATTCCGTCGATTTTGTCATTGTTCAAAACTTTTGTCGAAATGTCCGACGAATGCAATTTCCAAGACTGTTATACCTTGTTACAACTGATTGCTTCAAATGAAAAGGGTCAAGATCATTTAATCACTAACAAAGCCATTCATGAACTAGGCTTGATGTACACGCACCAAAGCTTTAAAGAAATTGAATTACTTCGTTTATTTATTTTTTTACTCACACAAGATAGATTTTTTTTAAAAAATGATTGTCATCTAGTACATAAAGTTTTAAATAAATTAAGCGAGAAATTTAAAACCGAACAGACACAACTAAAGTTTCAAATAATTCCGCATCTGTTGTCCTTACTCTCCGTTTGCAACAATTTTTACATCGTAATCGATAATTCAACAAAGCACCCATGGCCCCAAAACATATTCTTAGGTGTAAGAGACATTTTAAGTTCAAAGATAAATAAAAGCCAACGAGACCCAGCTCTGAGGCTTGTATCAATGGTCATTGACATGCTGGGCATCAAATGGACCATGAGGGATGAAAATGAGCCAAAAAAGTACTTCTTGCTTTTCGTTCACTTGAGTGCTATTGAGGTCAGGATGCAGATGGAAGAGAGAACATTCAAAGAAGTGATGAAAGAAGTGGACGTGCTTGTATCCTGTTTTGTTGTTCTTGAAGCAGCCATTTATTTCATGGCATCCGATGAACTTATTCTCCAGCAAAATGACATACTAACCGTTTATACAAGTCTCAAGAATGCATTCAATGCTGTTCTAGAAGTTTTGACAGAAGTTTCGCAGCATTATAAAGAGACTTTAAATGAAGCAGAGAAAAAATTCATTGAAGCAATCGTAAAGGTGCTTATTGCTTGGTTAACGCAGGAGACCACATCGCCGCAGCTCCAAATCTACAATGTCCTTCCGTTTATGCTTCAAGTCGCAAATGAAACATTCCATCAGAGCAGGTTTGATGAAAATCAAGGGGATTTGCTACGATTAATGCTTCCGGTGCTTTGCCATTACATAGTCGACGACAAAGGAAGAGAAATCATAGTCGCTACTGAAGCAGACACCTTGTGTGAATGTATCTTTTATCACTGGCACCGATTTTATTCGAACTCACGAAAGATTCCCTTTGGTCGAGAAAAAAACCTGCCCATGGTGCAATCCAGATCGGCAATAATTTATCTGTGTGATATTTTTTCAAATATAGCATTATTAGATTCCTCTCAAAGTTTAAATAATTATACATTTAAATCCCTTTTTGAATTTATAATTTTAAATGTTTCGGATATCAATAATTCTGATATAAATATATCAATCGATGGTAGTTTGGCTGTATTAGGATTAATCATATTAAAGCAGTTACCCGACAAACTGGTAAATAAGTTTGAAGCACATCGTCTGCTAAATATTGTATTTAGTTTCTTAAGCAATGCCTATCAAATTGACGATGATGCAAAAACTATAGCTTTAAATCTTCGTATATTAGATGCTTTGGAAGATGAATGGCCGCATGTAATGGATTTTTGGTACCTCGGATTTGAGACCTTGAGTTCGTTGTTCACAGTTAACTCTTGGGTGATGACAATTGCCATGGAAAATGCTTGGCCTGAGAAGATCCTTCAGATATTTGCGAGAGTTAGGCCTCAATATTTTCCTTCCAACATAAAGAGAACGTTCGAAAACTTTTTATGTAGTTTAGTTACCGACAATGATGATAATATCTCCACCTTGAAAAAATATAATGTAATTAATATATGCAAGGATCACAATTTGTCCGAATTAAAAATGAAAATTAATAAATAAATATGTTAAGTTAAATTATAAAATGTGATTATTATTGATAAAATAAGTCTACATTGGATGGTCCATATTTATCTTAAGGGCACGCCACTCTGTCATTTTTCTCTACAAGAGTTGCAGTATGGTGTCTCCTGTTTTTTGTTGTATTAAATTTTACTTAACGCATTCCAGCACATTCTCCCAGACCAAATCTCTAAACATCATGTGTGGTTTCAAAATTTAAGTTAACAAGATATTCTTCGCCATCGCAATATCCTCATTTGTGAAGCTATTCATTTCCAGAGCCCAAAAGTATCTAGATACAAAAATAAAATAATCTTTTACTTCTGATCACATAATAAAATTAAGAAAACTCCCTCCCAATCTCAACTATTGACAGCAAATGAGTACCTCAAAATAGAAACCCACAATCAGCAATAATACTTCCCTACAGCCCAGATACATTTATACAGAAGGACCTTGGTATTGTGGAGGGCAACGAGGCCATCCACGGTCGATGCCCACATCACCTGGACCCTCAGGCTACTGGTAATACCTACTCATTGAGTAATCCTGAGCGAACGTGTTTACGCCTGTAGACCGAATGCGAGCTTCCAAGACTGCCTTGGGAGCTTCATTGCTCACCTGGATATTGAGAAGAGGAGACTAAATAGTCAGTAAAAGTACATTAGTACCCAAAGAAAAATATATCATCTAGCTGTTTTCTCTCCCTTGTCTCAAAAAGTCTTATACTTTTCCATAGACCGTTTCGCGATGGAGTGAGACCACATCATAAAATTATAAATAGATATTTAAAATTTCTGTAGAGTTGAATAAAATCAAGTATTTTGTATCAAACCTCGTTTTATTTTATTATCAATTAGAAAAAAAATATGGCAATAATTTGTGATTTAATGGCAATTATTTAGATGCATACCTGTACATTCGGAGGGTCTTTAATGACGTAAGTTAGGTATCAAATAAAATGACGGCTATCAGAAATGTGAGTAGAATAAAATCAAATGATAGAGGACACTTAATGGCAACAAAAATGAAAACATATCTTAGACAGAGACATCTCATTTTCCTGGGCCCAAGATATATGTTCAAATAAGCGATGAAATTAGGGGTGCTAAAATTAAAGTTAGTCTTGTTACATCTATATTAAACTGGTTAATATCTCTTTGGTGAGAGATGCTGCTGAAAAGATGATTTCAGAAATATTTGTTTAAATGAAATTATAATGCTACTCGTAGTTACATAAAACACTTCTTTCTACATTATTTTATTTACTTGTCTCATTATTGAAATGCGTGGTATAGTCTTGATAAAATGTTTTCAAATTAAATTTAAAAAAAAAAATCTTCATACTAATATACTTCATAGTAAAATATGTTTAAACCTAATGTATTTATAAAACACTACTTTATGTGTATATACACACTAAAGTTGCATGAATTTAAGTGTGTGTGCATATATCAGTGTGTGTATTTGTGTTTAAAAATTAGCTTGCATGTATAGAAGCTACTATCCCCGTGTTTTGGCCGTCCGTTGCATCTTTCAACTCGAAAAGTACAAGTGCAAAAGATTGATTTTTGTGTGTAGATTGATGCTCTTGAAAAACAACCATAGCCTTATAGATCACATCGGAAAAATTTTTTAGTACCAATTAATGAAACCTGATTTTAAACTTTCAGTCATCATTCTTTATAAAAACATTTTTTTTAAAATTTTATTTGCCGTGTGTACAAGACTATTTAATCCCAATGTTTCGGTGATGATCACACATCCCGTCTCATCTCGGAAAAAATATATGATTTTATAAGAAATAACTTAAAGCTTTTTAGTAAATGACGGTGAACGAAGCGTATCCGCTTAGGTGTAGCTGGAAATAGTTATTTCCCAACGCAAAATTGTACATGTTTTTCTTAACTCATTTCTGTGCCCAATATGTTAACTAATGTTATCGTCAGTTAATGTATCGTCAACCTTTAATTGTTGAAGTCTTTAATAGTTAGTTTTATTTCTCTGTTAAGAATTTCATTAAATTTTAATTTAAATAAGCTGGCAATTGTCAATTTAATTATTATAACAAGTTACAACTTACGAAATTGTTGGTGTATAAATAAAAGTTTATCGAAGAATAAACGTTTGTATAATGCGTATAACAAACGTTCTTGGAAACATCCGTAGGTGCTTTCTGCCGAAAGGAAATCTTTTTGTAAGCAAAGAAAAATTGATTAAACGAGTAACCGGGCCCTTTATTCGACGCCAAAAGGGATTTCTCGAAATAGAAGAAAGAAACGTGCTTCTATTAAGATTTCCTTATCTGACAAAGGCCCAAAGTAGCGGTCATGCAAAGGAATTTGGTAAACATGATGCAATGAAAGCAAAATGGATGAAAATAACCAGGTCAGAGTTTAAAAATAACGTCACATTGGCAGACCGCTTATATCATTTGAGATCCATTGAAAGCTGGGACTAGAGTAATCAGGCTGGAATCTTAAAGAAAATATTTAGGTTAAAGTATTATAATTCCAAAAATGGTATACTACCGTAGAGCTGAATGTTGGTACAACTTGACTGGAGAAGCGTTTATTTTCATTTTTATAATGCAATCACAAATAGTTTATTGCCAAGCACTTTCCTATAAACTACTTCTCTTAACCGTGCGGGGAAACTAAACACCGTTTTTTGTACCTTGGTCTGCCCAAAATGTACGCTGTTACCATGATCAATATTGAAATGCTCACTCATGACAATCTCAGTTCTGCAAATTTAGAATTTTGAAATTTACAGGTATCCATTATGTTTTCTACTGTTTCCGATTTTGCTGCAATCGCGAAGCTTCAAACATTTCATGTGCCAAAACGGAAACAGTTTCTGGTTTGGAATTAATGAAATTCGCATTTTTTTACTCTGCTTGGCCGGTAGCCAATTTCTCACTCCACATACTTTTCAGTCGGGCTGCAAGATGTTTCCAAATTTGTCTTTTTTATCGTATTCTGTATCCAACTATTATCCCGTGACCAAATCAAGAAGAATCTGTACACCGTGTCATCAACGCCATTCCCAATAATAAAAAACATAATATATCATGCGATTTCTAATGTTATTTGTTAAACTCTATCAGAATTCACCATGGTTTCAGAGAAAAAAAAATGTAAACTTATGTGAAAATAGTAGAAATATCGTGTGATAATGTCTTTATTGTAAGCGCTCAGCTGTAACCGTACGCTATAACGGTGTCAAGGCCATTATCGGAATGCGAATTCGAAAAACCATCTGTTAAAAAATATAATAAATTTGGGAATGGACATCTGTATAATGCATGAATACTCAGTTCAAGGGGCCGCCACTATGAAAATGAAACTAGCCAACTTGCTCACATTGTCGAATGCTTCCGGGCAAAATTATAAAAACTACCTATCATGTATTGTTGCGTTAAAAGTGAACAAATTCTTCAATAAAACTGACATTAAATGGTCAGCAAAAATGTCAGTGATGCAACATTAATCACATAAAGTGTCTACAATCTACATCAACGAAAACTATCTCTAGGAGTTTTCTATCTATATTTTCCTTTGAACTTCGGAGCAGTCTTTTCATTATAATGACTGTTAATGTTTTCAAATAATATTTTACAAAAATATTTTAAAAAGTGTGATAGAACACGGGTGTGATGTGTAATGCTTCGTTGCCGAGCTGGTGTACTTAGGAATTTGAGAGGTATTATGTTATTTTTATTGGTATATTTTGTATTTGTTCTAGGCTGCTGACTTGTGAACCTGGCTCACTGGTATCTGGCGGGTTAAAAATTTGTAAATAGTCCTAACTAATATATCCGATTCAGTAAAAACATAATAATTATTATTAAATCTGTTGATTGGGTGTTACTGTAATAATCTATTATAAAATTATATTAGATTCTAGGGTAAGGGAATAATAAAAATCTTAGGAAAACAAAATATTTCATATCAAATATTAAGACTTAATTATTTTTAAATTTTCATTATGTGTAAAAATGTCAAACGATATTTTAACAAATCAACTCCAAAATGATTGAAAATTTTGTCTTGGGGGAGATGCCGTTAATGACGCCTATAGGGGTTACTGATTACTGAGGGGCCAGTTACTGATTAAATAATTTACTAGTACTAAACTATTTATAGAAGCAGTTGATATTATATAATAGCTAGAGGTTGTACCTATTCTTGTTTTTTTATTAATCTAGGGCCAGGGTCATTTGTTCGTTCGATTTATTGTGGGTTTGTGGGAAATTTATTCTCTAAATTTCTCTAAATAGCGCTTCTAGTCAGTAAGTAGTCACGGTTTCGAACTCGCTATCTAGGAGCTATATACTCGTATAGCTCCTAGATCCACCACTAGATCACTTCGAACCACTGCAAATCTAAATTGAAAAGCATTAAAAAGCGCGCGAATTTTTGTATAGTAATGGAGATTGGTATCTCTGAAATAATATGTTATTTTTTATAGTATTCAAAATAATACATTTGTTAAATTAAGGATATATTTAAATTAGAAAGATTTTTAAAGAGTAGCCTTTTTTTTTACAATATTGTTATTTTAAAATTTTCTACAAAACAAACACATTGGTATTTTTTGTAGAGCTGCCATTGACACTCTGCCAGCAAATTTGACTAACATAATTTGTTGGCTAGGTTACCATTCCTGCTGCCGGCTGATTGCCAGTTTTGTGAAAATGGCCGTCCCTTCGACATTGCTCGCTCGTGTTCGAGGTAATTGTAATGTTATATAATATTAATATATTTATATTTGTTTAACAATAAAAAGATTAGTTTTACCTTCAGGACATATTATTTTTTACAAATTCTGGTTACTAAAATGTACAATATTCGTTTTCCTGGGCCGTTTTGTTCCTATTTGACATTTAATGTATTTTTGATCAAATGAGTTGTTTTTTACAATAGTTTTTAATTTTCGCGTGGCTTATTAAACGTATATTTACTATTTAATAACTTATCCAGCATTTGGCGTATTTTCTTAAAAGATATTTCGATGTCATGGCCATTTGTATTTGTGTAATTCTAATACAATATTTGATTTTTCTGTACCTAAATGTATATTGATATAGCTACATACATAATGTATATTTCATGATTTTCATGATAGTCTTCATGATTTTTATCGTCTTCAAAAAATTATGTACAAAATAACTTTTCTTGAACTATGCCCCTATCCCATTCCCTAACTAAATTGGCCAATCAAAACTTGATTGAATAAGTTCCTGCCTATTTTGATCATTACTGTCCAAAGCAGGTTGAAAATTGATTTTGTTTGAGTGAGCCAAAACTATCTACATAAGTTTGTGTATATCTAATAAAAAATACTGATCTAGCCATTTGCATAAATTTCCAAATGCGGTGCTTCATTACAATTGTCTAAACCTATAGTGTTCATGCTGTCAAAATAGCTTCAGATAACAGATTTATTTAAATTTGTTTAATATATTTTAGTGTTATTCTTTTTTACGCCATTGTCTTTGTCATTACCTGTATTGTGTACAATTTCAATTGTATAACCACAATAAATAAATAGACACGGATATTATATTTACAGACATTTCAATGTATAATAGTTATTTTGTGTCACTGAACATTCTTTTACATATTTCTATTTGCGTTCATAGATAAATTTAAATGAATTTATACTGGCCACCAATAAATAAATAGTTAAAATTTGTTGACTTTAATGTTGAATATCTATATTATCCAACCAGCTTTCGATGTGATCGAAACGGCTATGGTTGTTTTTCTTGGGTATCAATCTACAAACAAAAATTCAACTCTTTCGCATTTGTATTTTTCGAATTGAAAGTTGCAAATGACGGATGGACAGACAGTCGGCCAAAGGATGGGGATAGTAGCTTCTCATACATTAATAGAAGCTAAACATATAAAAATATTATTAGGACTCTCAAGTTTCAAATAACAGATTGTATATCCAAGAAGATTTAAAAGTGAACCGAGACTATTTCAGTTTAGTCTCTGTATATAAAAGGTTTTCCAATAAGAGGTTTCATTTTGAATAGCCTGTTGTTTGGGCAGCTTTCAATTTTGAAGCTGTGATTTTTTTGACATTTGACAAGTAAAAATCACGCCTTTACTAAAAATGGTACGATACACGCTTCAACAACGCATTGAAATTGTTAAAATTCACTACAAGACGGCGCTACGTGCCACACAAGCAACTAAACAATCGCAATTTTGCAAGAAAAGTTTCCTGGCCTTGTTATTTCTCTAAGAGGTGATCACAATATTTGGCCACCGAGATCTTGTGATTTAACACCTTTAGACTTTTTTCTTTGGGGCCACGTGAAATATAAGGTCTATACCAATACTCCACAATCGATTCAATACCTTAAAGATGGAATTCCTGAAGTTATCGAGGACATACAGCCGTGAATTTGTCATGCAAAATTTCATGGAAAGGATATGGTGCTGCAAACGTAACCATGGCGGCCATTTGGCTGATGACCTTGCTCTTTACAATGAAATAAACATTTATTGATTTCTTTTTAAAAATACTAATTTTTTTAAAATATCAAATGAAACTCTTATTGGAGAACCCCGTACAAGTGTTCCAAGACCATTCCCAATAAAAAGTCCAGCGAAGTGGTCCTGTGATTTCAGACATGATTTGTATTTACGTCATATCAAAGTTCATCATGTTTTTAAAAAAAAATGTAAGCGTGATAATATTAACCTGACGTGCGCCCAAGTAATATAAATCAGAACAACTCTCGAGTGCCCCGCGATATTTTTTAAAGTAACGCGGGGCACTCGATTCGTACAAAAATACGTAAAACGCGTAAACCACGCTTTACCTCCCGATCGGTGAAGTTCGTTGACCGAACGGAGTATCCTACGCGGGGACTGCCATCATTTTTTTAGTTAGAGTTATAATTTCTTAAAAAAACTAACATTTTCATAGTTTTGTACATATTATTTTGCCAATTAAAAGTTATAATTTCTTATATTACTTCACTAGAAAAAAACATACTGTTTCTTGATTCACTAACTAGATAAAACACGCAACTCCGCGGCCATTCAATGAAGTTATCTAAATCTCCTTGTTCCACTAATCCTAGGAAGAATTTTATCTCCAATAGAGTTGTGGATAATTGGAATCGGCTACCACAGGAAGTGGTGGAAGCTATAAGTGTAAACCAGTTCAAGACCCGCCTTGATAAATTTCTTGAATCTAGGCAAATCGCTAGTAACTGAGAATGAGATGTGAGCATATCAGCTAAATAGCTGCTTGCTCAACAAACAATAATAATAATAATAATAAAACTGTACCAAGGTGTGTTTTAAACCATTCAGGAGTTCTCAGTCTCACCCTTGTTTCCCGTAACCTTAATCAATTAAACTTTTGTTAATTAAATTTAATGACTACAAGTCCCAAACCTATTCTTATACTATGCCATCTCTACCCTTTCTCAATGTTCCTGACCTCGTTTAGTCATTTCCATGACAGCTACCCTTTTACCACACAACTATTTATTTACAAATAAAATGTGTAACAAGATATTGCTTACTCTACAGGTGGACTATCCCTTTGCCACATTCGGTTTAATTCTCAATACTCTGAAACACGAAAAAACCTCAAATTAACTAAAGAAACAAAACTCATATGCCAAGGTTTTACAGGTAAAAATGTTTTAATAAATACAGTAGTTTTCGCTTTGACATTAACAAATTGAATGACCCATTTTAAAATTTAACCAATTACGCTTTTTTACACAAATTTTACACAATTTTGATTATTTCTGTATAGTCCCATTGTAATAATACTACTCAGTCATGTAGCCTATAACTTTCAGTACTATGAAATCTGTTTAGTCTGTTATTTTAAACTCTATTGATGTTTGACGTCAATACGGACACGTCCCAGGTAGAGTAATTTCACTGAATTTCTTGTTTTTATGTAATGAAAGTAGTCATAATTTGATCATAAGTAGCCAACCATAACTTATAACTAGTAAGCTGATATATTAACAATTGTTCAGGAATTAAAAAAGGAAGTTTAAATTGGTGTAATTTTGGTTTTAAACACACTATATAACAATAACTAACAGCTTCACAAAAATTAATGAACAAATACTACATTTTATGTCTTAATGTCTATAGTCTTATAATCATAATATTTTTTAAGAAAATAAGCAAAATAAGAGGTGTACGTATTTCAAAAAACTAATAAGTATAGACTAATGAAAAATTAAAATAAAAGAAAGTTTAGTTATTTTTTTTTTTAAAGAATTGCTATGACCTTGGTCATATACAATTATTTTGGGCCCTACTTATGTGCCTGTGGTAGAGTCAGGGGAGTTGGTGGTAATGAAACATTAAAAATGATATGATTTGGACCCGCGATCTTTGGGCCAATAGTTCGACGCCTTAACCACTAAACTACCACTGTCTCAAACATATTATTTATTATTGTCAGAAATTGTATAAAAAAATGTTCCAAATTGAGAAACATGCAAACAGATACAACATTTTTGATCATTTATTTTTCCCAGTAAAATAGTCAGTAGATTTACGAGGCCCTTCGAGTTACACTTTTATATTAGTAATGATTGGATGGAGGTTGACACACGTGCACTTTCCGAACAGGAAAACAGGGAACGTTCCACTCACAGGGCGCTTTGGAGTACGGCACAAAATTGGTGGGCGGAGTTTCTCCGAAGAAAGCCGGCACAACCCACCTGGGCTTGCCCGTCTTTAAGTCGGTCCAGGAGGCGAAAGATGCTACCGGAGCTGATGCGTCTGTCATCTATGTGCCACCGGTCGCAGCGGCCAACGCCATTATCGAGGCCATCGAAGCAGAGATAGGACTGATTGTGTGCATTACTGAAGGTGTACCACAGCATGTATGTATACTTTATGTAATATTTTATCTATTTTGTAAAAAGTTACTCAATAAATATAAATTTTACAAACACCAAATTTACAAAACCAATCAGCAGAGTAAATATAGTTTGTTAGGAGCATAACTGGCAAATAAATCACTTTAGGTGCTTGATGCCATCGATCGGCCTGTCTTATAAAAACAAAACATCATGGTCGATAAACTGATCATCGACTTGGATGATTTCCACCTGACACCTGGTGAGGACACCTGTTCGATAGTTCTCCAACAGCTTTGATCGGGCTAGACTAGACTAAGATGGATGTTACCCTTCAACTTCAATTTGGTCAGATGTCATATAGAAAAACAGTAAATCAACCTCACAAAATTAGGAAATCTACTATTAGTAAACAGAGGTTCTACTAATTTTCATGTCTTCATTATTATTTTCGTATATTGCACGTTTATGTTAGTTTGATTTTTCAATTCTACTTTGATCATTTTGTATTCATCATAAATATCTGGTCCTAAATATCTTTTTAATCTTAGGACATGGTACGGGTGAAACACCGTCTCCTCCGCCAGAACAAATCTCGCCTCATTGGTCCAAATTGCCCCGGAATCATAGCCCCAGAGCAGTGCAAGATTGGCATTATGCCGGGGCATGTTCACAAGAGGGGAAAGGTTGGTGTCGTCTCACGTTCAGGAACACTCACCTACGAAGCCGTGCACCAGACAACCGAGGTATTATTTGTGTTACTCTTTATAGAGAAAAAAGTCTATAGGTAAGACATAACCTATTTTATCAATCTTCTAATAATTGTGTACACAATTGTTATATAAGATATTTTTAGATTATCTACAGCAGGGATTCCCAAGGTGCTCAATAGAGACCCCTTGGGGTCAAAATCGGTTTCCCAGGGGTCGACATAAACGAAAACTGATTTTGGGGGTCGACGAGGTCTAAAAATCAACCCCTATTAATTAACATACGTTCTTATTTAAAACTTTCAAGATACTGTATAAGTTGCGTTACGTGTACCAACTTGTTATAAGAATGACTAATATTTTAATAGGAAGTATCACTGTTGTACTTTTAAAAAACTCAACAAGTCGATAAGGTGCACAAGTTCATGGAGGATGAAAAACTCGGCAAGTCAATAAGCATGGAGAAATTCATGCAAGATAACTATTTACAGTTTGAATGAATTCAAATAATTTCTTATTGTTTCTTTGTTTTTTATTTTATTTATTTTTTATCAGTTTAATGTTTTGATTGTATTTTTAATTATCACTTGTTCTTGTACTTCTTATGAATATTTATTGTTGTTGATAATTTGTTTGTTTTGCTTGTCATAAATTTTTATACTCTTTTTAATATTGTATTGTCATTCCTACGTACGTTTTGTATTAATCAAAATAAAATATTTGAATTTGAATGTGTTCGAGTGTACAAGTCTTTTAGGTAAGTTTTGACTTGCCCTGTATTTGACGCATATATACGATTTAACACAAATGAAATCATGTAACCTTGTATCAATAGGAAAAAAACTAGAAATAGGATTTTTAGAGATAGGGTCTGAGGTATCAGTTAATTTTGGAAAAGGGCTCCCTTGCCCAAAATAGTTTGGGAATATCTGAATCCTTGTTTTGGGGTCTATTATAGAATTATGTTAGATCAAGGTTACAGGCTACACAACCTCTCAAGCTCAGAGCAAATAAACTCATAAACAAAAAGGTAACTATTTTGTAAATGAAAATTAAACTATTTTATAATGTTTGATATACTTTTAGGAGGGCTTGGGCCAAACACTTTGCGTCGGCATAGGAGGCGATCCCTTCAATGGCACCGACTTTATCGACTGCCTGGACATCTTTCTCAAAGACCCTGAAACCCTTGGTATCATCCTTATTGGGGAAATTGGAGGCGCAGCCGAAGAGCAGGCCTCAGAGTTCCTTATTGCCAACAATGCGGTTAGTTAACATTCTGAATCACTGTAATATACATTTTTTTTTATATTATGCAATCTCTTTATGCGTTATGCATAGTCATTATAGTATGCTGCTAATCTTACAAGTGATCACTTACCATGAGAAAATCCTCAGGCTGTCACTTTTATAGCAATTTAATGAGACTGCATAAGTTGAATGTCAATGTTAAATAATATATTATTTCAATTTAATTTTGTTCTTAAAACATATATTTTTTTTAAATCTTACATATTTTGGATTTGAGCTTTGTTCACAAATTATTATTCTCTATTGCGATAACTAATGCAGTGGCCTATACTAATTATTTATAGTGGGTCTTGATTGTTAATAAGATTTTGTAAGAAATCAATGAAATGTGTCAATTAAAGACTCCTCATAGGTGGTGCTGGGAGAGAATTTATCTTTTCATCCCACCTCGTTCCCAGACAAAACCACCCCTAAGCACTGCCAATCAATATATTGAATGAAAGTCAATTAAATGATCCAATTGACATCCAAAGAAGATCTTTTTTACGATCAATATTGTGGTGGTATTGTTATTAGGGCGTTTGACTACATAGTCAAAGTTTGAATTCACACTTAGTCATGCAATTTCAATGTTTTATTACCACGATCTACCCCGACTAGCAAATATGCAAATTTGATCAGGGCCAAAAGTAATTGCATAAACCCTGAGACATACCAATTATTTTTAAAAAATGTACAGAAATCGACAAGATGGTTTACAACCAAAAGTGCCTTTGATTTTATTATTTTATATTTACACATTAATAAAAAAATATTTATTTAATAAAGATTTAGGATATATCAAATAATAAAATATTATTAATATTTATTCTTTTGTTGTATGGTCACATAATTTTATTTCTTACTGCTTATTATAACTCAGAAGAGACTTAGTACATCCGTCCGCCACTCTCCCTCTCTTTGAATAACGGCCTCCGATGTAGGACCTTTTTTGTACTTTGCGTAATATTAATTTAATTAATTAATAAATTTGTTAAACCATAACAAAGGATTTAATTACAACAAAAAAACATTCATGATTATGTTACCAATTTGTAAAATTAAAAAAATAATAATTTATTCTATATAACAATGCATTTAAAGCAAAAATGAAGAAAACAATGTCAGTATAGTATCTTTTGTCTGTTTAATTTTTGATATAACTAAACAAAATATGCATTATATGGTATAGGCACATTGGGATCAAATACAAATAACCAATGACAATGGTAGTGTGCCATATTTATGTCATTCTTTAAATGGATTCCAACTTTGTTAATTGTCTTCTTATTAATTTAATTTTTTTCTTTAACAGGGAAAAAAGGTTGGTGGTATTCAAAGTGGCTAATTCAATCATTGTTTTATGTTAATATACTTATTTGTTTTTGTCTTTATACACTCCCGGTTTTTAAAAAGTACTAATTGTAAATGTCCATATCTCACCTTGTGGAATTTCTGAGGAAAGATTCGAATATTTAACATTAATAATGATGTTTTTTGCTTTTTCTTATTAATTCCTATTTTTTATTTTTTTTTTCTCAACAGAAAAAGAAGGTTTGTTCCCACTACCGCTACTAATAAAGTTAACCCGTCCGAGCAGGTTGTCCTTTTAATTACATTTCCTTCCTTCTCTTCTCAGCTCATTGTTTCATTTCAGGCATGTAGTTAATGTTGTATACTTCACAATTCATGTTGTATACTTCACAATTCATGTTGTATACTTCTAATACACAGTGCTAGCAATCTTGTACTTTTAAAACGGAATGATCATTTCTATATAACTTTAATCTATTGCCAATCTTTAAGGAATTTTATAATCTTTTTATTGTCTAGGGAATGTTTCACACTAAATCTTTTACAATTGAAGAAACTAACAAACCATTAGAAATATATTTGATATTGAAAAGTTTCGTTCAAAAATATACGTTATAAATACTTTAATATTGTACTTTTGTTATTTTGATACAAAAAATACCAATTTAAACTTATCATAACTGGTGCCGTCATACTTTTTTTATATCGTCGGTTTATAATCTATTCTTATACATATTTTCTTTAAGTAAAATTATGATTAATTTTTAAAATATAAAAGAAAAACTAAAGAGTGTATATTTATTACATATTTATTTTTTTTAAAGTAATAAAACCAGAATATCTCTTCTATTTATATTGATAAACTATGACATTACTTTATAACATCAGTTAGAATAATGTTATAATATATATCTAAACATTATATAAAAAAAAAAAAAACCTGCTGTTTTGTCTGTCAACAGTCACAATTTTAAAGTGTAAACAAATCACCATCCGCTGCAAAACATTGAAATTTACATCAGCATCTTGGAATTTATACATTTTAGAATACCTATGTAAAATTTTACACACAGTAAAATTTTATACGGAATACTATATCCAAACCTTTTTATATAGAAATATATCAAGAGATATAAATTATCATATTTACCTTTCTAAAAACATGGCGGATGGCGCAGTCGAGGTTAGGCACAAACAAAAATATATTTTTTTTCAATTCTGTGACCCTGATGTACTAAAACACCTTTGAAATACTTAAAACACTTTATTTATGTAATATTATAAAGAAATAATAGTTTCTAATCACTTGTAAATGTTTAAAAACCATCGTAAACTGCCGCCGCCTAAGCAAATAGAAGAAATTGCAAACTAAATAGAGCGAAGATATTTGTAATTTTTTTTTTTAATGTTCCAAAATCGCAAAATACTGTTTTTCTTTTAATAGCAGTAGTAAAAATTAATTAAATAAATACCCAATGATACTCCACACGACATTTTTACTTTGACGTGCCGGCGCATCAGCGCCATCAAACGGGTTAAGGGAAACTAATTCATTTCTTAAGAGGAGCAAATTAGATATAGCTAGCTATCGGTATGATTTCATTGATTATAGAATTTAGCACATTTATATTCGTAATTTTTTTTTAAAAGATTTTTCTTTTTAGCCACTAATATTGGCAGATACTAATATTATTAATAATTTTCTTGAAATGAGCTACTAGTACATTACATGTATAGGTGCAGAGGCGATTTTTTTTTTGAGATCCTAAGTAATTTTTAATATAAAGAAAAATAAAATAATAAGAAAATAAAATAAAGCAAACATATTACCTACACAAACAATGTAGATGACATTTTCAGAATGTTAAGCGAAAGGTATACCCTCTGTGGCTTTGGAAAAAGCCATTTTCGTGCTGATAAGAAGAAGCTAAGTTTATTACTTTAATTATCTGTTTATATTCCAAATCGAAACACTAATCTTTTTTAAAAATGATTTTATAACTTCGTCGTAAAAATTAGAGCGTTTAGAATAATAGCAATTGTTTTCTGTGGCAATCATGGAGAGTTCGGTAAGTCGATCATGTCCCTGCGTGTTTCTAGTAACTGGAAAACATTAAAGTTTTTTAAATCTGATGAAAAATACAAGAATATTAGTTAATTTTTTAAAATTTGTTTATCAAATTAATTACCAAAATATTTATCTAAAGAACCAAACCCATCATTAGGAAAATTCGACTGATATTTTTCATAATGTTTTAAATGAAGTATTTTACTGGAAAAATTAAAGTTTCAGAATATCGTCATATATATTCAATATAAAGATCTATTATCGATTTTTTAATAAACACCCTTTTAAACTCAGTTTCAACATTCAACATTTCTTCTCAATCTATTCAAAATTATTTTGTAAAGATTTAGTATAAATATTATCAAGTAAGGAATTGAAATGTGTGGAACCATTTTCGAATTCTTTTATGTTGTTAATACAAAACCTAACCTCTATTTGTGATTTTGTATAATATACAAATTGTCTGTTTTCTCAAATATTGTATGGATATTTCAAGGAAAAAGTTGGTTTGAGACATTATAGTTTCTCATTTCTATATGAATGTTAACTTTGCAAGATTACCTAAATTAGCTGATGCACACATTTAATTTTTTACACAATATCTCACACTACCGAGCTAACTAATCGATTTGTAAAAATTAACCCTCAAAACCAAAATAATGTCTCGCGTGAACAATGTGATTTTGAAGCCCGGCTATACCTACGTACATCCATATATATTTTTCTCTTGATTTGGGTATATGTGCGACAGATAATTAAACTCCCATAAGAAGCCAAATGGATAAGCGAGATAAATATAACCCTGAGTAGAAAATGTCGCTGCCGCAGTCTGTATTGAGCAACGCGACGATGCCGCGTGAGTTCCCACTTTCATAAACTACACCTAGCGGCATGAAAAAAGCCAGGCTTTTTAGCTGCCATGGAAGTACCACCACTGTATAGGTGTATGACATAGAACCACGTAGGTTCAGAGATATTTCTCTCGATGGTGTCTTAAGTAACACATCAAATTTACACTAAATTTTGGTACACTTTATCAATCGTAAAGATCAAGACTCTGGGAGTGTCGTCATGGGGAGCCGCATCACCCTCATAAAAAAAATGTCTTCTAGATCTATGAATCAATTTTAAATAATACTATTCCAATATTTTTCAGCCACCTATCCATATCATATGGATCTAAGTAGATCAATATTTCCCGCACTGAAACTAAAAATAACATACCCATGCTGACATTGTTGTAAATTCATAATTATTACAAATTACAATTTTTCTTAGGGTTTCACTTATTTATTATTATTCATCTTAAAAATCATCTTTATCTACGATTTATTTTATAGTAGAAACTCATGTAATGCCGCTGTTTTTTTAATATTGAAAGATCATCTTTTTTGTTTGCATCCAAGAAATGCTTTCATCACTATTCTGATTCAATGCTGATTTGTCTGTTTTATTTAGTGTAGTAAATATGTATCATATTAAATAAAATATAATACATCATTACTTTGCATTAAATCCTTAATGAGCTTGGTTTATGTAATTTGTTAAAAAAAATATTGTGGGTAGTACCCGGATCTGCCCGCGTGTATTATTTCTTCCGGGAACCGTGAGAGGAAAGTATATTTTTTATTTATCTATGTATAATTAGGTATAGTAAGAGGTGCTACCAATCAAGAAGTACCCATATAAAAATATTTTGTCAGATAATTAATATATACTTGCTGCCTGACAACTGAAGCCTGCTTAGGGCAAAATATTGGTTTTTAGTTGACGTTTAATAAACATTTGTTTGAAAAAATACTACCTTTTTAAGGATCATCATTCTACTAGTGTTTAAAGATATGCAATATCAAAAGGTAAACAAATTGCGTAAAGGTAAAAAATAAACTTTCCAGAATAACCATACACCGTTTACAGATGACCATTTGTTTTCATTTTGATACCTAATTTAGTATCTTTATATTATATAATAAAGTAATCTTTAATTATTGAAAATAGTAATAATATTTCATTACTTATCTAATAGTTAATAATTGAAATATATTATTTTCTACCTTATTTAATAGCTTTAATTATTATAAATACATCATGTTTCTGTAAACTTATATAAATGATTAAGATCCTTTGTTTTGCAATTCTAAACCACCTTATTTATTAGCTTCAATTATAATAAATACATTGCGTTTTCCAAAACTTACGTATGATCAAACTTATGTATTTTGAGTATGATTATCGATTTATTTTGATTGCGTTTATAATCTACCTTATGTAATAGAATTATTTTTTGTCTTTAGTATCATTAAACATATGTATCCGATTGTATCATAAAATTTAGGATTTTTTAAACTTTTGGCTTTAGCTTTATTATTATTGCCCTGGCCCCCTCCCCTCCCCACCCATTACCTAATCAATTTAAATCAACTAAAGTTGAATTTAGATCATTTCCCAACCTTTATCATTAACAAAGCAGACGATTTTAACCTCAAAATCCGCTAGACTATCAATATCATTTTCCTACAATCCCATTTTATTAACTTCTGATATTCTGCCTCAGTTCATGTCAGAAAAAATCCTTAATAGATAAGTTAACTGTCCAATGGGAAGACAACTTCAAAAAGCACCCTTTCAAGTATATATAATGACAGTATTATTTTAGGGTCGCTCTGCCACCTTACTAAAAAATCTAGAGTTTTAAAAACTTCATTCTTGAACATTCTTAAGAACTCGTTTTGGCAGCATTATTCAACATCTGAACATAAAAAAATGGGAGACTGTTCAGTAGGGTGAACGTTGGTGCCGTAAAAAATCAAACCTATTTAGGTCATGAAGTCATCTAGGTTATAACAGGATTAAGGCTTAGGTCTTATGGGTTAGCACACTTTTAGTAAAATGTTGTTACAATATCAAACCTACTTGTATAGTGCAATTGACTCAGAAATTTAAATTTGGTTTGGTATCTGCGTGCGTTTTTCACCGCAAGGCTGCATTCGCCTAGCGAAGGTTGATTAGGTTATGTCATCAATGGAAGGATCAATCCCTCAGACGACACAACTTCTCTACTCAATTACGTACATGTCTTTGACTGCATGTCAAGTTCTCTGGATATGACATACCGAAGATACTGATCCGTGAGACAGGGCCTAATATGTTTACAAATATAGAAGTTCCAAAGTCTTACCAGATAACAAATTAAAATGTCATAATTAATTCACTAAAACCTAGATTAAATAAATTTAACTTGTTTTGTACAACATTTAATATACATAATTAATTTAATCTTGATACTTTTAAAAGCAGTTTCTTTTCCCTTGAAACGCAGGGTGTGAAAGCAAAGCCTGTGGTGTCATTTATTGCCGGCCTGTCAGCGCCGCCTGGCCGTAGGATGGGTCACGCTGGAGCCATCATTTCTGGGGGAAAGGGAGGCGCACAGGACAAGATCAACGCACTCGAAAAGGTTGATTTTATATTCTCAAAATGCTTTATCTTTATTAATTTTCCTTATTTTTAACTTCTTATCCTCTGAGAAATATGATAGAACTGATAGTTTATTACTATAGTCACCCATTAACCCCTTTTATCCTGTGTTTAACGAAACATTAGTTATAGGCTTGTGAGTTCTGTCAGTGTATTCCATCCATATTCGTGGAAAGAAGTATTTTTTTATTGTACTTTGATGCTCAGAATTCTGTGGGTAGGATTCATTATTATTTATTTGGAAAACCAACAGTACAATATATAAGAAATGGTACATTTAACCTGTAAAGGCTGTAGTTTCCGCCAAAAATTTTGGCGCCAAAAGCCGTTGAGACCGTAGTTAATGACCTTGAAAAATCACTCATCTACTATAAAATCCATAGTGCAGGCATGAGTCGTTCAATCTTTACAAATCTGGTATCATCCGATTCACCGTAAAATTTTCTATTACACCATATCACTTTGATTGTTTGTTTCGTAAATGAAAGAAGAAAAAAATAAAAATGTTGCCATATCAAATTTTTTTTTTTTTTTTTTAATTTACGAAATAAACAAAATCAACACTTTTTTTTACATTTTCATATATTTATAACTATACATTACAATTTAAAAGTCTTCCAAAATATGTACAGTTTTCGGAAAAAGAAAAAAGTTAAAAAAAAGTTATAGATATTGGAACGGTAGTACATTAGTGTATTTTCAATACAAATTTATAAATAGTAATAGAAACTGCATTAAAATGAAAAAAAAAAAACAAAATTGTTTCGTTGTGATTTCCAATGGCGATAACGTGAAGTTAATAAATAATACTGAAATAATACCAAAAATAATAAAAATCAAGCGGGCAAAGCGGACGTATATATACGTCGTACGGTTTCAACGGACACAGAGCTGTCCGAGCGGCTTGACGTGTATACACGTGATACAATGCCTAGGGGATAAAATTGACTGAATACATGTTTTCGCTAAAATACATAGAAAAATTAAAATTAAATTACACTTGTAATACATATATGTATATAGGTATATAGTAAAATTGTATAATGTATTGCTTAATTACCATATTTAGATGATTCCTTACGTTATAATAGGCATTCGCCGATAGTTTACATTACTATATATATATATATATTTAACATACATTATTTTGATACATTAATAGTTCAAACTGTCAGAGGCCAAAGAAAAAAAAAATGCAAAAATTATTATTTAGTTTTACTAATTTAATTTGTTTTTTAAATTTAGAGTTTTTCGTAACTCAAGATGAAATGGGTATTTAGCTGATATTCTCATATCTCATTCTCAGTTACTAGCGATTTGCCTAGATTTAAGAAATCGATTTTTCGAGTCTAATTAATTTATTTCTAGTTGTATTAAAAATACTGTCATTGCTGTCTCATTTCTATTTTCATCTTAATCACTGTGACTATATTTTTTCAGGCTGGAGTGATAGTGACCCGTTCTCCGGCTCAGATGGGTAAAGAGTTGGCCAAAGAAATGCGGCGCCTGGAACTGATTTAAATTTTGTGGGCGACGAATTCCATGCGTCCGTTGTTACCATATTCAAACTCACATAGCTTAAGTTTAGGAACATTGTCTGTCGTACATACTATATTTTTTTGCAATTGTTATTTTTATTTTATTTATTAAACAAGTGATACAAGTTTATCTATGTTTTTTCTAATTATGCACATGGAAATAAACAAATTTTGGTGATTGCCTAGCCTTTTAAGTAGACAATGGATTAAATAGTTGATTAGGTTATTTTTAAACATAATAACATTTATTTATTTATAAAAAGGTAAAAAAAATGTAAAGGGGGCCTAATTTGGAGAGTAGGATAGTTGAGTTAGCAGATTGTAGTACATCTTGACCAATTCGGCACTTACAATTGTGTAAGAGAGCTGATGTATTGTAATGGCGTCTAGGTCACCTGAGGTGCCTGCTAGTGAAGCTGGTTGTCGGTCTGGGCTTATTAGGATTAACCCATCTACATCCTAGGGTTAACTGATCTTTGTCTGAGTCTGATTATAGACCTTTGCATAAGCTCTCCAAAAATAGACTTTCAGTCCTTTCAGGTTAATTGATCGATTTATATCTAATTGTTAAACCGTTGCAATACATTTTATGGAATTATAGATAATCATTTGTTTTAAATACATTTATCTTACATCTTAACTTTATTTCGCATTTTAAATAACACCAAAAAAGAAATATTTGAACCCTACTAATTATTAATATTCTTTTATATTATTTTTATTACTAATATTCCTTTTAATGATTGTTATTTGATATTGACATTTACATTCAGTTATAGAAAAAATATGCTTACAGATCTACGATTGTTAATGTTCGTAGGTTACAGTAAAATAGCTAGTTATAGAAGTGAATGTTTAGCTTGTTAAACCTCAAAGGCCTAGAAGCCAAGTGATATGTTAATTCACTGTGGTCTCTCTCTAAAGCTATGGCAATATTGTCGGTGTTTGGTGATGATATTAAGCAAGAAAGGTTCAGAATGTGCAGGAGAGAACAAGCGAAAATTACCGCACAGCTTTCAGCAATATATCGAAAAGTTGATCCAGTCAATGTACTTGCTGTCAAAGTGCCACTCGGCAGGCCAAACAGACACAGACTTCAATCATGTGGTATACATAACTGTTGTCCACGTTTAGTACTGTACAGCACTTTAATGGAGCATTGAGAGCAATACCAGCACTCCTTGCGCTGTCTGAAAGATGAGTATGAGAATGTGGAGAATACAAAACTAAATTTGCATATGAATATAAATAAGTGTATTATTGTTTTTTCCATATAATAATTAAATTACATTTGGTCATTATTGGCTGGCCATTTGATCACACAAACAAATTAAACATGCTTCGTGATGGGGGTCTCGCTTGCATGAGAGGTCCGTGAGGTTTTAATCCAAGAACAACGCTTTTATTCACATGCATGTAATTCTACCACGGAACGTCAAGATATCACTAAAAATTCTAGAAGGCTACACTAAGAAATAAGAACACATAGAGTACCTAGTTCTAAACTTCTTTATTACACACTGGCAGCGGTGCGAAACAGAATTTACATGTAGAGAATGGCCCAATTTTTATATCATTATACATCACAGTTAGCCACCAAATCCCTACACAGATTGTTTATACGATGTCTAAACACATGCACACACATCTAGTGTCTTTAATTAGGACCGCGACATTATTTTCCAAAAAAATATATTTTTGTATCAAAATGTAGTTTCAATTTTGAATTCACCCAAATTACTGCTTAAATGGGTTGAAGGTTGTTAAGGCAGGGCTAGATAAAATTAATAAATATTTTATTAAATTAAAGTAAATTTATAGTCACCGTTAAAATACGTGCATTTTGTGACAATATTGCAGGCAGGAGTCACAGGCTTACTGAATTTCATTTTTTTTTAAATAAAAAATTGTTTTTCACTTTTGATAATTAAACATGCTTTTTGAGTCACTTTTAAGATAAGCATAAGCATTTGCTATAAGCTTTCTAGAGCCTGCTTTTAGCAGAGCTTACGCAGTCTGAAGCCCTTTTAGCAAAGCAGTATTGATGGTATATTTTTTTATGAAGGAAAAATAAGAGAAAAATAGTTTTGTCATGTTTTTATTACAGAAACACAGGAACCTCCATTACTCAAAATTAAAACAGAGCTAAGGTTTTTATCTAAATTTTACAATGCGAATGCCATGAGTATTTTCTTTTAACAAAAAACTTGCTCGCTTGCTTTTTTAAACTTAAAGCTTGAAACTCTATATAATGGGGCCGAATGATCGCTGGCCATTTGAAATTATGCTTTGACTGACATCTCAATACAATATTTAATTATTGCAAAATAACACTTCTTATACAAATCTTTTTTCTCACTGCCATATGAAACCTTAGCTTGAATAAAGCACTTATTTAATAACTTTGATTAAAACAACATCAAATTCATCGAAGAAAAAAATAATTAAATACTTAATTCAACAAATTTCAACAAAATCTAACATATAAAAAAAAAATGGAAAAACTCCGCTAGAGGCATGTTTTTTCTAGTCATGGATTTATTTAGCAGTCAAATTAAAAAACTATGTAGTTAACTTTTTTGGTGAATTTGTAATAGAAGAGGGTATTAAAAATCCCCGGCATATCAAATTAGAGCATATCTACATCATTGAGATGAGAAATACTCAGCCAAACAACAACCTTGAATTAAATTAAATATTAAATAGCACATTGGTCATAATGTTTACACCTAAAGCTCTCATTAGGAAAGTCGCTGGGGGATTAAAGGAGATAGTGTCGAAAAGTGAAATTGATATTTTCCTAAAAAAAAAAAAATTTGCTTGATATTTTGCCAAATTTCAAACAACCTACAATATTTTAAAAATGTATTGCGAATGGTTCAGACTAGAAGGTTTGGATAATAAGTTAGTCGGACCAGGGTTAAATGCTGTGGATAATTGTAAACCTAATGAATTAATCTTGCCATCCATCTAATTCCCATCTACGTAATCAAATCAAAAATCTTTTGAGTGAGTCCTAAGCACGCACTACTTATTTTATGAGATAGCTTTAGCTGACAAATGGGTGGTACTTCGAAAAGATAGTTATATCTTTTCAAAGCGATATTGTAAAGATAGACCAAATTTCTCGTGTAAATTTTTCCAAAGGCTGGATGATATGGTTTACATGCACATATATAATGTAAGGAACATCTCTTGTAACGAATTTAGCTTCTACCAGCAGGTTAGGCCTTGCGACAGGAATTCGCTCTTCATGGGGCCACCATAATATCTCTTGAACCCGTAATACAAAGCTAGACTAAGTATAAACTATAAACTTTTCATTGTCAAGTATGCCATATCAGAAACATGTGGACGGACAGAAACATATTCTGTATATAGATCCAAACAGTAGTTTACAAAAAAATATACATTCATAACTAGTTTTATAGATGTACTTTATAGATATACTAAAATTATATTTACGAGTCCACTACTAAAAAGGTTTCCTTAGTATATTTGGAAAGAACGCCAGACATTGTGTTGTTCTCTGGGTTGGCATTAAGGATGAAGGATAAATGAGTTGTAATGCAAATAAGTCATACGACTTATTTGCATTACAACTCATTCGATGCCCACCATCACATTCAACTGCAAACTTAAATATTAAATTCCAGCTCTACTGGCTTCGAACAAATAAATATGAAATCACTGATGTTGATCTTCACTAATAATTAAATTTAACAAAATACGGTAATAATTATCAATTTCTTAGGAACGCATATAGAAGAATACATTCATAAACAACAAAATATCTGAAAGACAAAGAGAAAAAGTTGCTTTGAAGCAAAGCTTACTATGTTGTAAATTTTGTATTAAATTCCTAAGAGTACTTTTACATAATATCTCCTTTATCGCCTTTTGACGTGTATATTAGTAGTACTAATAGGTGTATACTATCTGAGTAGGGTTAAAGTACTCATTTTTTAGTTGAGATGACAGTTATATTATAATACAAATATACAAAACGCAGTAAATACCAAAGTACGCTTTATTTTTGCATATTTTTAAACATTGTTTCACAAAGCAAATATAAAAAAAAATGTATTTTATTTTAAAGAAGACCGGTTAACTTTTTACTTAGCTTTAAGGGCTCTTAATATGCTAAAAATATAAATATTCTATTCTTTCTAATATAAACATACATCACTGGCGCACAGCCGAATTTTATCCGTACTGGTAATATTTTAAAGATAAACAAACAGCCATATGCAAAATCGAAAAAGAAACCAACGAAACTGACCGAGTGTGTATTTTAGTACGATATACGAGTATGTATACAAAAATGACACCGACTTATTTCATAACCTTCAACATAACTATAAAATCAATGACTTTATAATATTTTTACTCAATAATAATATAAATAATAAACTTTTTTATGTTTTATTGGTAAATTTAAGGGGTTTGTATTTTTATACATAAAAAAATGGTTAGTGTTTATTTATAAACTTTTGAAGCGAATATGCTGAAGGCTGAAAAAAATACTTATTACAAAATTTATAATCAAGAGCAGAAAAGTTCTGCCGTGTTACTCGTGAACCATTCCAAAATACGAACACAGTTCAACAATGAGTTTTTATTTTGGAACGGTTTAAGAGTAGCGCATCTGTATTGTATAAATACATTAGTCAGCCGAGGTCGAACACTATTGGACGCAGCAAAAAGTTTTACATTTACAAAATGAAATGATTTACTGAGATGCCTTAGAAGTTTACTAACGGAAGAAACTCAAAGCTACATAGTTGGACAGTTATCAAAAAATATCTTGTACAATTAAATATGAAGGTGCAGGTCATAGGTACTACTTAAAAACTTCCTGAGCATAGAACTAAAATACTGAGAAGAGATTTTTATAACCTTTTTACCAGCGATTGCCACCGCCCCCAAAGCCCCTTCCCCTGCCTCTTCCCCTGCGATTGCCATCATCGCCACGCCTCAGTTTCATTTTTTCAAATCTCTCACTCATATCCCGCAATTCGTCTGGAACTTCCTGGTCAGCCTCCTCTAATATTTCTATGAGTTTTTTTGCATTGGACCAGTTCGCACGTGCTATGAACGAAATTGCTTTGCCTGTCTTGCCAGCACGACCAGTTCTGCCCACACGGTGCACGTATTCTTCCATATCACGTGGAAAATCATAGTTTATAACGTGCGTAATGTCATTAATATCAATACCACGCGACGCTACATCTGTGGCTATTAAGATATTAACATAGCCATCCTTCATGTCTTCTAAGGCCTGTTCCCTGTCACACTGCTCCCGGTCGCCATGGATACTCTGAACATCAATCTTCATTAGGGTAAGCTCACATGATAAATAGTCTGCGGTTGCTTTCCTTCCGCAGAACACAATTGCCTTATCCGTTGGAGTCATATTTGTAATGAACTCAAGCAAGGTTGAGAACTTGTCATCTTCTTCTACAAAAATGAGCTCTTGCGTTACAGTGTGTACGGCAGCCAAGTCGAGTGAACCAACAAACACCTGGATTGGATCCTTCATGTAGGTTTCAGCGAGACGCCTCACTCCGGACGGCCATGTCGCCGAAGTCATCACAGTTTGTCTGTCAGGACGAATGTCCAACAATGACTTGCGAATCTGGGGTTCAAATCCCATATCCAACATTCGGTCTGCCTCGTCCAAAACAAGATAAGTGAATGTGTCCACACTCAGTACTCGGGCCATGACCAGATCGTTTAAACGGCCCGGAGTGGCAATCACAATCTCAACTCCCTTTGAAACTGTCTGGATTTGTTCCTTCCGGCTACCACCCCCATAGATACAAACGGCTTTTATATTGCGATATGAATACTTACTCACTTCCTTTTCTATCTGAAGTGCCAATTCTCGAGTAGGCGCTAGAACCAATACGTTGGGACCCTTTCTCTCAGAGCGGGGAACAGGTTGTCGTTCAATATGAATCAAGGCAGGCAATATAAAAGCCAGTGTTTTCCCGGTACCAGTTTGCGCTATTCCAATCAAGTCTTCACCACTGAGCAAGACAGGCCAGGCCTGTGATTGAATTGGTGACGGAGTTTGAAAGTTTTGTTTGTATATTTCATTGAGTATTTCAGGATATGCACTGAAACACTGCTCGAAAGTTTTCACTGGATTTGGAATCTTTTTGAGACCGGGCTTATCCTCAAAAGTTCGTTTGATAACAATGTCATTGTTTTCTTTCCGCCAGCGTTGTACTTCCTCGGGAGGCATATTTGCCACTTCAGCATCTTCGACATAGAAATCTTTCTGAATGGGAGGTAGCTTTGCCCACTTTTCCTTTTGATGATCATCGTGAATTTGATTTAACTTAGACCAGTCAACTTGTTTGTTGCCATATTCATCTTCATAAAAAACATCTTCATTCTCCCCGCCCCCTGAACCACCTGCATTATCGTTGCTACTAACATATTGAGATTTTGATTCGCCTATTGTTTCATTAATTAGATTTTCTGCTTTTTCTTTTTGTTCCGGGGTGCCGGTCAAGATAATAGTACCCTCCGAAGCCCCGTCAGAACTATTTATTTTTATTCGGCATCCGCTCTCGGACTCGAGCTCTCGAATCTTACTGCCACCTCGACCGATGACTCTTCCGACTAGAGAAGATGGAATTGTAAGAGTCTTGCTCTCAAAAGCCGGTCTACTATTTTGTCGAGAAGTTGTTACTTCTCCGTCTTCATTTCGATCGCGCCAATTTCTACTTGTTCTATCTCCACCCGATCCCCTAGAATCGCCTCGAAAACCTCTATTGGAATTTCTAAACGTTCTACCTCTCTCGTAGCGAGGAGCTTGGTTGTAAGTCGGCACAATTTCTTTTACTTCTTCGTCACTTTGCCATTCATCCGCCATATTCAACCTTCAACGAGCGATTTGTCGCCAGAGAATTTTAAAAGATAATGCAAGTTATGGAAACTGTTGAGCTGAACACATTCATGCAAATTGTAATGTTAGAATACAAACACACGAGTATAAAAACATAACCTTACATTTCATTACACACAATCGGCCGGTATAAATTTGACAGCCGGAAAACCTTAAAACTTTCTTCTTTTTCTTATGGCGTGGATGCCTTTTTAGGATGCAATTATTTATTGCTAATTTGCCATACAAGTATGACTACCATTTTAATAAAAGATTGTTTAATATCTACCACCCTTTAACTTTAAAAAAATCTAACCCCCACACAATTAATGCATAGGTAAAGCGTCGGTTAACAAATTGTAAACCATTTTTAAAGTTGAGGTATATAAGCAGTTTTTAAGATTTTTATTATACCTACTATAATTTGGAAACTAACTATCCTAGCAATTGAATTGATGTGGTGATTCCAGCGAAGATGCCTGTCTATTTCGCTTAAATAACATAAAGTCCTGAAACTGAAAGACCATATTGACTAGTCTAGCGGAAGTAATACTGAAAGTAGCATATTTAGTTTTCCTACAAGTCTGCACTGTGCAGTATTTCCCAAAAGCACATTATTAACAACTTGGGGCCTAATTATATGTTCAAGAATATAAGGACAACCTAAAAAAATAAGAAAAAACACGCCAAACTGTTTGGCGTTTAATTAGAGTAAAAATGTGTTTGGCATGAAATTAAAGTAGCAAAACGTACAAAAATCTTTTGTAACTTGGTATGTAGTGATTAATCATTATTGAGAAAAGTTAATTAACATTTTTTGCAACATTCATTCGGGCCATTTCGAGTAATTTCATCTTTTTCTCTTTATTTAATTTCTTGTTTACTTCTTAAATAACTTGTTTATTAACTAAATTTAATGATGTCTTTACTTAACGCTGGCCATAATTATGTTTTATAAAAGCTGTTAATTTCAACAAAGAAGAAGATTACGATTACCGTGAATTGCCAGTGTGGACTGCGCACTGCCGTGAAGTGATTGACGAGTGTGTAGTGAATAGAGAATGAGTGGTGTCGGTCGTGTCTGTTATTTATAATAAACTCAATTCCATTGATTTTTATATTCAAGATAATTTAATTTTATTAGTAAAAATGGCGGTGTCGTCGTCTGTTATAAATGCGATCGAAAATTTCAATAAATCTAATAATGTATTAGACGAACCCTTCCATAATAAGTGTTGAGTTCTTGGCCCTACCTAGTAAAGTGCTGTGTTCGTAGAATATGTTTGTCGTGTAGTGAGTAATTTGTGAATGCTACTAGCTAGTTTGTGATTTAAGCAGTGTTCACCTTAGGAGAGCTACTCTTGATAGGTTATATGCATGTAAAAAAATGAGCAGCTGGGCGAGACGAATGCACCGCCGCGCTGCCAATCTCGGCAATGTGGTCACTTCTTGCGGGCATCCAAACTCCATTCCTTATCCGAGAAGACTCGAGAAAGTCAAGTTCGGTGTTCCCCTCGATGAAGTCTGCAAAAATGATATACCGGGACCTCTTCTGGTAAGTATATTTTGTGCTTCATAATTTGTATTATAAATTTTATATTTACAAAAAGTATTTTAATACATACCTAGGTAGGGTCCTACTTTATTAATTAAATAACTACTACTATACTATTTACTATCGAAACTTTACCAACTAAACAATCATGACTCCATAATCTCAATCTTTATCTTCATATACCTAATAAATTGACAAGTTTCGTATACTAACCATATCTTTAAAAGGGATATAATTAACTTTTATTATATTTCTTATCAACGTAGAACCTATAGACTTGTCAGTGAATTTAATGGCAAAGCCGCTTTTCCGACGCTATGAAAATGTTTTTAATTTATTTACATATAGGTACTTAAAACAAAAGGTACATAGTCCACTTTATGAATGCATACTGTATGTGATGATTTTTTCAATTTAGAAACTGGCCATTTTAGATAATCCTTCTTTTTAGATAAAAGGAATCAAGAAATTGATCTACAGATCGCGTTGTACCATTGTAAATTTCTTTCAACGTTTACTGTATCACATTTACGTTTACTGTTTAAATTATGAACGACTATAGAAGGCTCAAAATCATAGATTATCTGAAACAACTATAATACATGTATATATTTATTTCCATAATTGTGTATTCTTTCTTATTTAAATTGAATTTCTCCATAGTAATAAGTGACAAATCCAATTTTATGGATTAAGATTAGGATTTTTTGATTAAAAAACTACCTATGTTCATCTAAAGGTACCCTGAGTCCACATCAATATTGTTTTCATTGCCGAGTAAGGGTGGTGTCCTTTGGCCCGATAAAAAACTTTTTCTCAATATAAACTCTCTTTTGCTTGCAGGTGTTAATTTTGAAGCTGAATAAGGAGGCCCCCCTGCGCCGCGATGTCTTCCGTGCTCCAGGTCATCAAGGTGCCATGAAGAAGTTGATCCACTTTCTCCAAGCTGGTCGTTTAGTTAACGTAGACAACTACTCCGTTTACACTATTGCAAGTGTCTTAAAAAAGTTCCTAAGGTTGGTGTCAACTAAAAAAGACCTTTTTACTATTTTTTTAACAGATATTATTAGAGATGTTTACTTTCTTTTTAAAGTGTTAATGCTGGATTCTATGGCACATTATTTCTTATTAAAGCACAACTTAAGGACCACATTTTATTTTTATAAGTATGCTTTGTTTATAAAATTTCCATACATTGGCATGAACCGATATAATTTTATCACTTTGATCAAATTATATTATGCTACCCGTTGTTTTTTTTTCCAAGGTATCCTAAAAAATCCTAAAAATAATATATAAATATTGACATTGCGAAATTGTATTAAGAGGACTCAACTCGGATATTTCTCCATACAAATGTTGCAGTGTTGTAACTCTCCTATTGTAGATATAAAAGAAAAATAATAATGGATACCATGTTACCTCATAATTAAGGCACAATTAAAAGGTTAAATTTCTGCTGTTTAAAAGTTGAGAACCTTGAAAAATCTGTATTCTTTCGTACATTTTATCAAAGCTTTAAACATAAATATTATATTGACTAAATTAATTTTATTTTTATACCTTGTTAGTTATTTTTTCAATAATCAATTTTACGAATAATGTAGGTGTCATGTGGATAAATTATTTTATAAATACCTATGATATAATATAATAATAATCATAAAGTCCATTCTTTCATTTTTGATTTCCTGTAATCCATGGTTTGTTATTTTTATTTGAATATATTTAAAATTGCAAATGTGTTTAGATTAATTTTATTTATGTAACATTATCTACCGCTAATATAGAAGGAATGATTTATAAACATGCTATCTCCTACAGTAAATAGGAAAATATTGTTTGTTTCAGAAAAATTCCGTACGGAATATTTGGCCGGGAAGGCGAACTCCAGCTTTTCACGGCCGTTGAATTGCCTGATGATGAACAAATTGATGAAATTCGCAGGTGAGATAATACACTACACACTATTACAATTACATTTAAACTAAGTACTCAAATCTATCTAGAAAGCTATTTTAAGTATTTTCTATGAGATTATATTTAAAGTAACGGGTTTGTATGATGGAATAGAATGAATGTGATTTGCGCCAAACTTTCACATTATAAGAATAATGTTTTTTAATAATAATATAATGTGTTACTTGTAGTTACTAAATACTAAAATTAATACAATTTAAAAACAATGAGTTGTGAAATGTGAATCTATTTTTTGGCGCAGGCTGGTGCGTTCACTCCCAATCAGCACGCAGCGTCTTCTGGTGCTCTTGTTCGGTACATTTCGTGTTATGGCGTCTAATGCTGAACGCGCCGGCACTGGTATGACCTCCGAAGCCCTGGGAGTCTCCGTAGCTCCGTCTTTCTTTCACACTTGCGTTGCCGACGGGAAAACGGCCACCATGCAAGATGTACACCGTTTCAAGGTATGCCTTCCTTTATGTATATATAAATAATGTCACATAGTTCCCCTTTTCAAATATTTAATTTGTACAGATTTGGAGTAAATACTTTATAACATGTCACATCAATAATTTAAGTATCAACAACTGGTTATTTGTAATTATTTACTTGTATTTATTTTTTTGTTGTTGATTTGTATAATTACTCTCCACCTTTCGTGTCTTCAGTGCCAAAATATTAGTTATTAGTTTATGATTAAAATTTAAAATGTTTTGTTTATTTATTATATTCTTTATTTCAATTTGTTTGTCTATCTGTATATTGTCAAACTTATCAAACTTAAATAATATTGAAAAGGATAAAGTGTAGGTTGATTCTTAATATTTTCATCAGGATTTTTGACCCTAAAAATATTGCAACCACTTACGGTAAATGCACTGATATATCCAGGATTCCTGAAGTTTGTTCAAAATAGTTTCTTTAGAATCAGGTAATAGCTGAGTTCATCAGCGTCACATATTAAAGCTCCTTAAGACTTCTATCATTGCTACCACAGCTGGCAATGTCATGTTGACCACCCACTCTCTATTCTTCTTTCTTGTTTGTGAAGACGAGTCTGTTTGCACACCGCATCTTGTCCAATCATAATATCTCAGTCTATTATACTGCAGTGAGCTACTGGAATTCTCTTTCCTTCAAAAAAAAAAAACAAAATCCTTCAGAGGTTAAATTGGTTTCAACTTAGTACTACATCTAAGGCTGAACAGCCATTGCTATTTACCCAAATGATGATAGATAGTCAACAATCGAAATTATTATAGGGACAGTCGTTTCAAAAAAAAATCTCTAAACTATATAAATAATATTTAGTTTTAAAAAGCTTTCTACTCATTGCGTGGTTTGTTTTATGAGGAAGGCGATAATCACAGTTCTAACGGCCATCCAAGGTGATTCATTACAGACAGATCACTTATGAATAGTCACATGTGTATTTTTCTTTGCTTTAGTGGTCATTTTTAAGCTTAGCAGCTTACTAACGCGTTTATAAATAAAGCCATAATAAAGCTTTAATGAAAATGAGCGATTAGATAGTTTTCCATAGAAACATCAAACCCAATGTCTATTTGTCTCAAATACTCTAAAAGCTTTAGTATTATAATATAACCTATATGGTAGATATACTAAAAAAAAGTTAAGAGCCCAAAAAACGAAAAGCTAGATTTCTAAAATGGGTTAGGCAGGGGAAAGGTAATAATATATGATAATTCCTTCAAAAATGGTGAGGTCAAAATGATGGATAATTGTTGCTATTATAACATCATGATTATAAAACTACTCAATTACTTGATTATAAAGGTTTACTGTAATTTGCCAGATGTGTATATTTTACATTTCCTAAACATTTCATAATTTTATCTTTATATGTTATTTTTTTATTGTGTTTAGCAATCAGTAAATATGATTTATTTACAAGTTCATAGTGTCATACTGTTTTGATTTGGTTTAGGTTTAGAGAATGTATGAGTATGATTCTAATATATATTTTTTATATTTCATAAATTATACTCTAACAAATAATATTCTTGAAGATGGACGTAATGGTAGAAGTTCACTGTTTCATGGCTTGATTATAATTACTTTTAAAGTTAATGGGAAATTAATAATAAATGATTTAAATTCAGAAAAATAGCACCAAAATAAAATTCAAAACGTTTAACGTCTTCTCAGCTAAACTCTTTCACCACATCAAAAGGATCGAGAAGCACTTTAACTCCCTATCACTTGTAAGAGAGGAAGTTTCGGGTTCGAATCCCCAGTAGGTCAAGTCCGGCCAGGTCATTCTTTGCCACTGAATATTCAACGGTGCTTTTCTCAATACTGTCGATTGAGTTAAGTGACTCATTCATTTACAGGCTTGCGAGATGTTATTTACATGTAATGAATTGCCTTGCATTATAAAAACAACAATAAGGCAGTCGGAACTGCGCATAATAGGGCCTCTCGGTAACACAAGCTATACGCTGACTAAATAAATGGTCATGATAATATAAAGTTTTATTTGTTGGTTCTCGCTTATCCTGTTGTCTTGATTATGCAAATATTTCTGAGAAGATTTTACACTGTCATTTTCTGAATGCAATCAAGTGATAATATTCTTATATTTCACAGTATTACATTGGTTAGTCATTTTTATTTTCGACCTGTTATTTAATGTTTATTAAAATATATGCGCTAGATTACTTTTCATAAAATCATAAATTTTTGCTTCTATCTTTTGTGGCTATTAAGAATACTATATATTTTTATACTAACTAGACTGGCCATTACAGCCAAAGCATGTTTGATAACTTTACAGGAAGAAAAAAAAATTGTGCGAAAGGCATTTCTTGAATTGTGCTTTTGAAAATATTCACAAATAACCCTCGATATTCAGTGCTAATCATAATGCTTGCACTATATAATTTCAAAATATTTTTGACAGGCTTAAGTAATTAATACTTATTGTAACCTTACGAGACAAAATAAATAGCATTTCTTTTTCAAAAATACAAAAACTGAATAAGTTACATTTTAATTTGCTATTAGATAGTGTTGTCGTAATTTATTTTACATACAAAGTTATACGTGCTTCTACTTGTAAAAATATTCCCTCTTTATTCCTTTACTGATCAAAAAATTGACTAGCATACCATCTTTTCGTCTACTCTTTCTTTTCTTTGCTGTTGGACAGTTTGCCCCTCTCACTTCTCTGGCTATGAGGTTTTGGTTATTTATGAGATTAATTAATTGTATTAATTAATTAGCATTATAAAAATAAATTAGAATAACCAATGAAATTGAAGATAAAATCATGTTCACTTGGTTCTTGTGTGATCTGTTAAATTGTAAGTATTATATTTTTAATAAATACTCCTCCAATTATACTTTTCCTCCTTAGATCCGCCACTAATAGTATAGTCTGGAAGACTATTATGAATTCAGCTTAGTGCATTCATGCCATGTGCAATGGTAGCATTCATTATTCAGTGTTGTGTTAATTACATTGAATTAAAGTGGAATTCTTGCAGACAGTGTTGCTGATGAGATGTTACATTCATTAAATTACTTTCATTTTGATTGCATGCAATCATTCTCATAAAAAAAATATCTTTGTACTTTCCTCGCTTTACATAATTCATAACACTATTGTCATTGATATTAGAATAAATTTGAAATAATTACTCAATTGAAACTTAATGACCGTAATTATTTTACACTTAACTATGCTATAAGCCAATAATAAAAATATAATTTATATAATAAAACATATATTTTAAAAATATACTCTGTATATTTAAAAAAAAAACCCCTATATTATATATTTGGAAGATGATTTGTCACTTATTACATCAGCTTTGCCTCCAGATGCGATGTCGTGGAGGTGTTGATTCAAATCCTGGCCTACCATCTTATTGAGTAACTTATTCCACAATTTTCAGGTTGCTTGGTTATTGTGGTACATAATTATTACTGAACGAGCAAGCAGCAATTCAGCTGATAAGCTTGTGTCAAATTGGTTTATGGTTTACTTTTTTTGTTCCTAAAAACTTATCAAATCTGTTCTTGAACTGGTTCACATTTACTGCATTTACAACTTGTGGTAGCTGGTTCCAGGCATCAACCACTCGATCAGCTACATATTTTATTCTTATATTTGACCGGAATGGTCCCCGTAGAATTATGTTAAATATATTTTAAGAAATTTTCTTCAGCCTTATTAATAAGGACCTTGATAGTGTAAAGAAAGAATGTTATAATATTTTCTTTACAATGTTGAAATTTAAAGCTTCGATACATATATTTGGTATAAAATATTTTGACAATACAGGTTATTTAATTGTTACGGCGTTCGACCCAATGTTTACGGATTCAGATCCTCACTCAACACACTATTTTTAACGCTTCGATACTGCTATGTTCCCTGACTACACATACAAGAACATTAAGCTTAGTTAGTATGGCACAAAATAATTGCATATAATCTAATATGTTGCAATATAAAAAATTGAAAGAAAGTACAAAAGGATTTTGTATACTTTATGGTATGTATTAGGTTAATAAAATACAATGCCTAAATTGGTATGTAGGTTTTATAAAAATAATCTACTTAAAAAATAATAATTATAGATGTTTAGTGATACCAATCCTGAATTAGTAAGCTGTTATTTTGTTGAGTTTTTAAAGTATTGAAAAAAATACTGTGCCAAAAAAGTATTTAAAAAAAACAGTGCTTTCTTGATTTTAAAAATGGTTATCCAGAAATTGATTTATAAATACAAAATATTTTATTTATATGACAAATCTCTTTTGCATATCGGATACTTTTGCATTGGCGTAAATGATGCATCAATGTTCCTGTATTCTGTATTTTAATTATGAACCACATTATTTGTTTCTGAAAATTTACATTAATAATAACTGCCTAATAGCAAATTAACTATTTGTTATACTAAATAAATTACAGCTTGTTTAAAATCCTACAAAAACAAGTTGATTTAAGCATTACCTAATTTAATTATTTAACTACATTTTGTTATGTTTCTTACGTGGGTTTATTTTGTTATTAAAGCATTGATTTGTAGACAAGCAGGGAAGCTATAAGTTACAATCAATTCTGCACATAATTACACACCTACATATAGTAAAACCAACTTAATATAGTTAATGCGATAAATGAACAACTAATATGCTATAAAAATAGCTTTTGTATATACTTATGTTTTCTGTTTCTATGCACAGGCGGAAGTGGTTGTGAGTAATCTCAAAATGTTTACTTGGTATAATCCTAAATAACCAAAGTATGCTATGGTTTTGCTATGTCAATGCTGCTATATTGCACTAAACCCTAAATAAGTATCTAATCCCAACACCTACGGGCATAGCACCCTCTTTTTCTATAATAAATACTTAATCATTATTTTTGAATATAGTGGACAGTCTTTCGGCAAGCCCAGATGGTATGTTGGTAAATGTGCGATAGCAGGATTAAAGTCACCATCTCACTTACCGTCCATCAGAACTGGTAATCTGTTGATTGAACCATAGAACAGATACCTTTTATGGGGTGCTACATCCTCTTACACCAACACTTCTCTCAATTGACTGTGCAATTTCATTAAGCAATGAACATCCCACCAATCTGGAACCGATAACTGGTTTTCTGACTGTGTACAATATATTTGTTTTGCCTCATCTCATTACAGTATTTTTCCGTTAAAACTTTATGCTTACCGCGTTATTCGCATTAACAAGCAAATTAATATGCCTTACGGAAGATTGTCCCAATAATGAAAGAGTTAGATGCTCACGAATACATATATCTGTAAGCATCTGAAAAAATCAGCACAGATAATAGAGAGAAGCGACAAAAAATAGTTTATTTAAGTTGTACGGCCTTTTGCATGAACACATTAGTACACTACTAAAGATAAAAGTGACCACTAACCGTAAGAAGATGTATGGGCTGTCACTTTAGCAGCGAATTAATGCGACTATGGATAAGGCCAGCAATGTTTGTAAATATCTCGTCCTTTCTTAACTTTCTTCATCCTTCACCATTTGCTTCCTCATACGCCAGAAGCTGGTTTGGCCATTGGTAAACCTTTTCAGTCTTTTGTGCCACTCTCTCTTAACAGCCACCTTTTTACTAGTTATTATTTCATTTATCTCTACAGATTGTACTTAAAATCGCTACTGTACTTTCAGGAGGTTGGTCTATATCAGCAATCAAAAATGAATTCCAAAAAAATATTGGAAAAATGTTTCGTAATTATGTGAATGTCAAGGTCAGTTGAGCTGTCCGGCGCGAATCACCAGAGGATTCGCTTTGATGTGATTTTCAAACAATTGCCGAAAAAAAAATATATCCAATTTTTTTTTTAAAATATAGTATTTTTTCCATGAGACTTAACCCCCTAAAAGGACAGAAGTGATTTTAAATATGCCTTATAAAGCATGTTCAGTTTAAAAAAACAGAAAAAACTCATTCGGTCAAGGCTCTTCTCTAGGTCACAGTATCTATAGAGATGCATGTTTGAATCCTTTTTGTTTCTGGTATGTTTTGCTTTCACACTGTGTCATATAACCCATTATGGTACAATATTTATTATATTTAATTAGCTAACACAGCGCATGTCAACATTAAGTGAACATAAATTTTAAATCTTGTTTGTAATGGGGCCTTCTCATTACTGTCACTGTGTTTAACTTTTGTTACCCGCCTGTACCAGCGCTCATAAAAGCGTGCTTTTATCCTTTGTTTTTATATCTATGAACGTCATTCGAAATGTATCCGGGCGGATACATTCCAGCCGAAATGTATCCGGGCGGTATCTGGGCAGGGCTGCCCAAAGGAGAGCTTTGCTAGCATAATAATTGTATTCTATTTTGTAGATGGTATTAAAAAATATAGGTACACCTTTAAATAGGAGCTTTATTTTATTCTGGTAGTGGAATCTAAGCGGTGCAATATCTGGTGATGATTTCTTTTTGGATTCCCACTGCATAATTTTGATTGACTACTTAGAAGTGAATTGAACGCTGAACGACTATCACACTGATTTGTTGCAGTACTCGACCAAGATGAAAATTGTTCTCCATCCGAACTTGAACTTGTTCGAACGAAATTTTCATAGATTAATCATTATCAATCTGCGAACAGCTATTTTTCTGATTTGGACGGAAAAAAGCATTGAACCTTATCTATTGAGCTGAAAGGAGCTACCTATATTTAGAAATAAAAATTATTTTCAGGCCTTAAACTTTTTTAAAATTTAACTAGTCTTCACCCCCTCGGTTGATAAGAAATACTACTTATGTAAATCTCTTATTATCGTTAGTAAACATTATAGCTAACATTTTTATATCCACTGTGTGCCGCCGCATAGTAATCGAGTTCGGAAACTACCAAATAAGCCATCAACTTATTACTCGTAGGTAGTTTACCTAAACTACCTACGTTAAGATTTGTTTCTTTACGCTTAGCGACTAGAATAGGTTATAGTAACGGTTTTTTTTAATAAGTTTACCTTGATGCCAGTACCTCTATCACAAAAAAAAGCAAATTTTTAGAGTAGCGAAAATAAACCATTACTAACATCACAATTTATTAAATAATTCTTCACATCCTCAAATGCACATGGAAATCACAATTAAACTATACCAGGCAAATAAATAAAAATCGAAAGCATTATGCCACTTTGTGATCATTGTCTACTTTTTGAATTTTTTTGAATTCGCGACCCCTTTACGAATAAAAAAGGTGGAGGTAGATTTCACCGGTCAAAATAGGTGATAGGCGAACTTCAATTTCTTGACTACCCTCCGACGGAGCAGTTTTAAAGACGCAAGGTCTTATATCTGCCCAGCCAATGAAGGATCATCGTATATTTAAAAATATACATACGGCGAACTCCAATTGTACGAACTTGTATTGCGCGAGCTACCGCGAGTCAATCCCCGCGCGGCAGCTCGCACACCTCAACCCGCCGCCGCACCGTACCCTTGGGCAGCGAGAGTACGTATACTGAATCCCTCTTTATACTGTGCCGTAAGGGTTGCTCGTATCAAAAATTGTTTCAAACAAAAGTTGTAGGGAAATTATAGGCTAACATTTTGAATGGATTTGATTCTGTGCCCAGTAAACGAGGTGTGGTTTTTTGAATTTTAAAAAACCACTCTCCCTCCCCTAGGACCAATGGTTGGTTCTTTCAAAAAAGTTTACCCAGATAAGTTTTAGGCCCTCATCTAAGGAATAAAATAAAATTTAAATGAATTCAATATCTTATATACTAAAAAAATTCTAGTAAAATTTCACTTTTTCACCCTATTCCCGCCCCCTGATTTGATTTGCTTATTAACGAATTTGACCGAGATTTTGTGCCCTTCAATTTTATGTATTAATTTGAAAGTGATTGGTAAAAAAATTATCATGTCCTCAAGAAATGATCTATAAGGGATAGATAGATAGATGTGAAAACTTATATATAAACTTTAAGACTGAGGGTGGTTTTTAGAGCTCTAGGGGCATTTACAAGGGAAGCTTTGAAATTATTAGTCCTTTCGCCACATCCTACCCATGTGAATTAATGTCCTCTTTAATGGTAGATATAAAAACTAAAAAGAGCAAAAATAGATCCACGGATTGACACATTGTTAAAAAAATTAAATAAAAAATATCTCTATCATCATCAAATCAGCTCTATAAAATTATTGTATTTTTATTGTTTGCGACACGAACGCCCAAGCAAGTATCTGCGACCCGCAGGTTGAAAAACACTGGTCAATGCATTCGTGGGTCAGAGATGTTATTAATTAAATTAGCTATTATATAAATTAATTGTACTCAGCGTGCAATGAGCCCTACCGGCGTCCTTCCTAGAGTGAATATGTGTTTTAATCTCCACTGTAAATTATAATAATTTATCCGATTCGTACCGACTTCGCGCATCGCCTAGTTTGCGCGTAATCGACGGGTCAACGACCCGCAGATCTTTGCGATTACCTATCCGAAAACAATGATTGCTTGTTGCAATGGTCTGGTGGTGTAGATAAACGCCGGTTTCTGGTTTAGAAGTCACGGGTTCGAACAGCGCGTCAAATCCGGCCGCTGAACTACTCAACGGTACTTGTGACCTGCAGTCTAATAAATAAATTATTTTCGACCAAAAGTCGCGTTTCACGGCATAGTTTTAGCTTTAGTTTTATTTTTTCCTTAGCTTTTCCGTGGTAGCAAACTAGCTAGGCACTCGCTATATATAAAAAAAAAAATACGCTCGATTTGAAGCTATTGAATCACAGATAATAAACTATAAAAAACTATATTACTAAATTAAACATGTTTACATAGGAATGTCTGTCCATTCGACCGGCGTGTTTGAACTAAAAAGATTTAACTTTGTGTTACTTTTACACACAAAAGCTTTATAGCTTAGTTCTGTAGCACCTTTTTGCCTATATGCTAGTAGGTTTGTTCCCCAGAAACTTTAGGCAGAACGAAAACCCGAGTTCTTCGAAACGTTCGCGTCGAATATACCTAATACAAGATTGGAAGTCCATTAATTATGGGCCTGATTGTAATTAATATAAAACGTATTACCCATTAGGTTACCCGCCCATTTTAATACATTTTTAGTAAGAAATGTTAGCGATGCTGTATAAAAATGGTGAATGTTATATTCGAGAAACTATTTATAAGCTGACTGTTTTTAAATTAAGATAGAGGTGTGAAATTTCACACCTCCGTCTTGGTACGGAAAAACGGTCGGCGTATAGTTTTTCCACTATAGCACGTAGAATAATTTATTACGTTATTTTAAAAAATATATATTTTTTTTATTGCGGTAATTTAAAGAGTTAAGTTAAATACCATAATAAGTAATTTATGTTCAAGTTGAATGTTGTTAATGAATAAAAAGTGATCATTTTATATTGAATACCAATTTAATTTCTTTTCTTTTTAGTATCTAGCTTAGCAATGGGCGTTAACGCGATTCTCGTTTAACCGAGGTTACGGCATACGCGATTTCAAAGTAGCCTAATACTTAAACGGCTTCAAAATAACTGCGTGATTTGTAGCTGAACTCGTCGCCGTGCTTTATCGTCGTGGTGTCACTTGCAACGAGATTTCTGAAACTGGAGTCTGGTCGGACAGGGTATAAAATGATACGCCTGTCAAAATAGTTTCGACCGGGATTTATAAAAAAAAATGTGGAATGCCAGGGAACGCGATTCTGTAGCAGCTATCGCTGTGAATGTAACGCATTCGTTGCGCTAGAATAATAGGGTGATTTAAACGGTATTGCCTTATAAAGCGCACGTCTAATTTAGCTACCGAGCTTTTTAAACTGGCAAATTTGGCTATGATGACTTAGCCCAGGTCTTTGCTGAGCATACAATTTAGCTATCACATGGTAATTTTATTGTACTCATTGCTCATGTCTAACAACGCAAAATTACTTCCGGTTGGAGCGGATAGAGCGATGAATGCTGAACAAATAATATTGTCTATGGCGCGGCTGGTATCCTTTTTGCTTTCACTATTAAATATACCTATATTCGACTTTGATAATGATGATGAACTTTTAATGTCCTCTTCGGTACGAATTGCGATGAAATAGACCGTGCTGACAAAGTAACAACGCGCATGGTATTATGAGCGAGTGGCTCGTCCAAATGTCTACTCGACTTCAAAAAGAAACTGCTGAATGTGGAGCAGTCCAGTTCAGTTCAATGCCACCATAAGTAACTTTTATTTTTCACCAGATAACAATACAAACAAAATACATCTTGTCCTTCCAGAGCCTGAAGGGCTCATCTGGCAGAAACTCAAATTGGAATTATGTTTTTCTTAAAGCGGCTTTTAAACTAAACTTAAACTTTATAAAGCGTTTTATCGGAATCGATCGCGCCGACGCATTTTATTAAAATATCGAGAGTGCATTTAAATTTTCACGCGTTTTTAAATGCTCTCAAAATCCCGCGTAATCTACTGAAAAATTGGGTGATTGTTGCATTTCAGCGAAATCGGCATGATATAAGTGCGCTGTGTGCAAAATCGCATTTTACTATGTAAATTAGTCGGTCAAAAGTATTCCAATTGATTCGAGTAACACGACGCGTTATAATTTTGCTAAAAGAACTTCCACAATGTATTTAGGCTTAAAAGCCGTTTAAAAGAAGTATTGAAATCACTATAATAGTCATTGTTATTTGGGGAAGTAAACCTTGGCTATTAGCCCAAATTTGCACCAGTCGCTGCGTATCTTATGCAAGATTACATCAATCGTATCTTAGAATGGGCTACAGATAGTAAATTACAATTTATTGCGTCTAAATGTGTAAACGGTCAGTTTTGAGTACTCTCCGGGTAATGAGATAATTCGCAGATGCGACGAAATTCGCGACGTGGAGGTTTTGTTTGACTCGCGTCTAACATTTCATTTGCACGTGCGAATCATAGCTGCGCGTGCCTATAAAATGTTGGGATTCGTGCTTCGGACCAGCCGATCTCTTAGTAAGCCGAAGTCAATCTCGCGTTTATACTGCACGTTCGTTACTCTAATATTCTGGAGGTTCCTAAGATCTCTGTAGGTATGGATATTATCCTTAATTTCCTAATACGTATCCATCAGCATTTGCAAAGGGATGTTAGGCTTTAACACACTCGAGTTTAGGCGGTAAGTCCAATGGACTTGCACTGTTTTTTTTTAAAGTTATTTCCGGATTCATCGAGAATACCATAGTATTCGGAGAGATTGGTGTTTTTGTTCCCGACGTATACAAATATAGTCCGATTGGGAGAGCAATCGAATTATTAAATTCCATTTCCACGGAGATTGATATATTCGTTTGTTCACCCAATAGGTTTAAAAATCTGCTTTTTATTACACCTTTGTGAGGTTAGCGCGAATTATTTGTTTGTTATAATTCGCCTGGGAGCGTTATTTTTAATTATATGTTACGAATTGAAATAAACGAAATGGGGGAAATCTGTTAAATAAATAAAACATCGTTCTGGGCCTAGGAATAAAGTTACAGTACAGTGAAACACTAAACGTTTGAATGGATGTCTTTCATGAAACGCTCCACAGTTTGGTTTTTTTGTATTGGAAAAAGAACAGTAGATAATAATGGGAGCTTTCAACCCAACTCGGCGCGAGCGAGATAGCAAACGAGTGAACCAAACAAATCAATTAAAAAAAAACATGCTGTCTCGCTCGCGCACTCGGCCGAGTTCGGTTAAAAAATCCCACTATTATCTATACGTGCATTAACTACAACACATCGCAAAGTGGGTCTAATGTAGGTTTGCCATAAATGGTTTGGCTCCGACCGGGACTAATATCAATTAAATGGAAATATAGTGGAGTTTTTGGAGGAGGGGGGGGGGGAAGGCTATCGCCCCCCATAGCGCTGCAATCTGGTTTGTGAAAGAAGGAAATCTTTCAATGGTTTCCATGGCCGGCAACAAAGACGGTTAACCGCCTAGTTTTTGAGTGAGATCGTAAATTACCATGAATTTCATCAGCTCCCTCACAAAGGTATTTCAGTCTTTCATTCCGTACTGTAAATAAGGAGAAATACTTGTAAAATGTCAGTACATCCCTCGACCCCATATTCGCACGAATTATTCGCATAATTTTAGCAATAATAAAAAACCATGATTACCCGTTTACCGGGACACATGGTGGGTCAACCGGGACAACCGGGACCGAGGCTCTAAACCGGTGACATGTCCCGGTGTACCGGGACGTATGGCAACCCTAGTCTTTGCACTGTCGGTCATTTTGATTTTCGCGCAATGCATAGCGCGCATTTCTAGTGTCTTGTTATTATTTGTCTGAAATTTCTACCGTCCATAGCGGGACTCGATTTACGCGACCGTCGAAGCATTCCGCTGCGTCGAAAACATCCTTTGGTCTGATGATGAGGTGGGTATTAGGTTGGGATCGCGGCTCGGGTTGCTATGCCTGCGCGTTTCCTGTTTTTATAGCTCATCACCATTCCGATGATTATATAGCGATTCATTTTACGCTGTAAAACAAATAAATCTTTTAATATTATATAGGCTTTCGATCTTATAGACGTGACCGCAGTTTTAAGGTGCGCAGAACCTTTTTTGATTTCCTCGTTTCACTCGTTCCAAATTCACCACCGAAATGTTCTAAAAACTGCAATTATTTCGACGACGAATCTCAATGGCGATCTTCTTTTTATTTTAATAGGTGCCAAATAAAATTAATTAAATAAAAGTAATAATAGAAAAGTCAAATACAGTTTCAAGCGTACATGTAGTAAAAAATAAAAGGTTTCTCATTAAACGGTCATTAATTATGTTAATAGGTAATATATTATTTTTTTTCAAATTTAGTTTTTGTCAATTATTAATTTAATTTCAATTATTATTTTTTGTCAATGAATACGTAAACGCGTGTAGCGAGTAAAGGTGTAAACGGAAGTTGACATAAAATAGGTGACATAGATGTCACGGATTTGAGTTTTTTTTTTATTAAATTCTCACACATAAAATATAGTTGAAATTCTAGTAGAAATTCTTTAAAAAATACATCCCTCTTAACCCCCCCCCCCTCTTCCGACGCACCGCGGTCGATAAAAAGACAACCAAAACCTCAAAACGTCTTTTGCTTGCGGCACTCGAGGCTTGGGTTGAATTCGCCGAGGTTGCAAATATTACCATCGAAAGGCGTGTCGCGTCTATAACAAACCTTCTGTTTGTGTCCTCTGCAACTTCGATTGATTCCATCAAAGTGAAATCGATTGAACGAAGAACTAAAGCATTTTCGCGGTGTGTTATAAATAGCTTCGTTAGTTATACCTAACATTTTTTTGTTTTGGATGACCCGAAACTATTACCCATAAAAAAAAATCAGCCAATCGACCTTGCGATTTCAAATAGGATTTGTAAAGACGACTTATCAAAATTCATCATAGTTACCAAGAAAAAAAAATGTAAATTAAACGTGATAATATTAAACCGTTGTTGTAATACACCGCCAGCTGATTGTCCGCACACGACATCGGATCATTGACCGTCCTCCGGTCAAGGCTACGAATATCGATCGCGTTTTGCCATTCCAAAGGCTACTCAGACCATCGCTTTAAAAAAAAAATTTTTTTTTTTCGTATTTACTTATAACATAATAAGGAACATAAACACCCCCTTAAGTGTTAGAAAATGGCGTTGGGACAACGTGTGGCACTGAGCCAATAATAAATAATGTCCCCCCCCCCCTATTTAACTCTAACAATGGTCTACATTTGTCGTGTTAGATGACAACAACATAATTTAACTATTCCATATTAAGTAATTATTCTAGATCTGCATATGTTATAACTTCATTACATAATATTCAGTTCATTTATCTGGATGAAGAAAGCTGTTCTCTCTGTCCCTAAAATATAGAAGAATGCAGCTGTTACTCATTTTAGATTAAGTGGCTCACACCTCTTTTCGGAACGACTTAAACGCCCTTATTAAGCTCAACCATTAATTTAAGCATGTTGTGCTTCTCAAACTTAATTTTTTCTGACGAATTAGGAAAATATAAACTCTTAGATTAAATAGTCAAATGCAATGATATTTGTCACATTTTGTCAGTAAAATATGTCAATGACAATTTTATTTCTTATGTATTTGCAATACGATGATCATGATTAATGGATCTCAAATGAGACATCCTTATAACATCTGCAAATAACTACCATTTAATGCATAAAAAAATCTCACAGATATTGTGAAAACGCAAGTTATATTAATTAGCCCATACTATAGACTGCCGAGGAGAAGGAAAATGTTTATGCAAATTTTTATTTGTACCGATTCTCTGGCCATAAAGGGATGATTTTAAAACAGGAATAATTTTTAGTCACAAATTTTGCAAAAAAAAGTTCTTTAAAATTCTACTGCTAGAGGGAAAGGGGGAAGGCTTTGAGTAAGTTAAATGTCTATTTGTATTGTTTCCTAAGATTCTGAGGGGAAGTTTCCCTCGGACTTAAAATTCCAGTCTATGGGCTCCGATATCAAAACATGGGAATGCTTTTGGCAGATATAGCTAGCCTTATGCAATGGTATTATATCGGCCATATATCACATTCGTTAGAGTAATCGCAATGACAAGTATGAGAATGCCTTTGGTATCTGTAGCTCTCTTCAAACATAGCTAGCATATCAGTCTTAGAGTCATCCGCTTTCAAATTACCTACCTGGGAAATATGCATAAAAAATATAATTATTTTTTTGAATTTTTGGAGGAGCAGAAGTTTGGGAAAGTCTATTCCATTATAATGGTCATAAGGCCATTATGCTCGTTTGGGGTTAATGAATGTTCGCACGTCAGTAATAAGTTAATTGGATTAATTATTATTGAGACTGCACATTGTGCAAAAGTTCTTTTAATTTTTGTAGCTTTTAATATTGCATTAATTTGCTATGCGTGACAAACTTTTTATAAATGAGTATAAATATTTGACAAAAGCGCTTTTCTTAATATTCAGGGGCCTCTTCCCGGTGGCGCTCTTCTCTGTCTTGCGCGTACTTTTATATCGTTCTGTCTCATCTAACTGTCCCATCAAAGTTACTGTTGTCAGTTAATTATGAAAAAACGAATCAATGTATGTCTAAAAACTTAATCAACAAGGCAGAGGGCTAACACTAATAGAGACCTGTCAAACCATTTTGAACCAGCTCTAAATGTGATTAATAAAAGGCATGCTTATGTTAATCAAAATATTTCAAAAAATATTTTTTAATTTTTTGTCTAAGTCATACTGAGATGAAGTTATCTTCTATTTTTTATAATTCAATATAAAACCTAATAATCAAATAAAAACGTCACAGTATAATATATTATAAAAAATTATATAAAGTCGATTTTAGAAATGTAAAGGTTTTCCAGTGTAATATTTAAAATTGAACGTATAAAAAAATAGTCCATGCTTATCCTCCCATCAACCAGTTGCATATCCTTTAAGTGGTTCTAAAAACTAACATCTTTCTTTACTTCAAAACTTTAAGTTAGTGAGTGCATAATCATTCTTATCACTTTGTTTCATGCTAAATCATATACCCAGCATGCAAAGCGTAAACAAACTGATTTGAATGTATTACATAGCGACGCACGCACCAAAGTATTTTTTATTAGTATCCTTTTAGTGTTGCATCTAATAGCCATGTTACCGAATATCAGAATAGCGAATATTCAGCATCAAATGTTGCCGAATCTCCAAATATTCGGCAGGTCGTGAGGACAAACTTCTGCACAGTGGACCGTCTTAAATATACTTTTCGTCATTTGATATCAGGTTTACCAACTGATAAATAATTAAAAAATATAATATTATTTTAATGATTGATAAAGAAACTTGGTTTTCTTTAAAAAGGTCAGTTTTTTTTTTTCGATAGCACAATAGTTTTAGGAAAAAATGATTAATTGAAATAGTGGTCAGTATCAGGCCGAATAGTAAATTGTTTGGTATTTGGTCGATTAGAGAAAATCATGCCGTTAGCTAAATAGCTCCAGAATATTCAGTGCAACACTAGTATTTATTTATTACACTTATTTTGCACCACACATACTCGTATATGCTCATCCTAAATTATGAATAAATTCATATATATATATACACGTTAAAACAGTGCTGTGTTCCTTCATTTTAAATTTTTAGTTTCTTTTGATTAAGGTCTATCAGCAGTTCAAAATCATGTATTACAACTTGCTTATATTAAATCAAAATGTTTTAAAATGTTGTCATTCCGTTGGTTTTCAGCCAAATTAGAGATACATAAAATTAGGCAATTAAATATCTGGAAAAGTAATAATTAAGTGAAAGACACAAAATTAAATTATAATTTGCAACCTTGCTCAAATTTTATATTTTGACTAGTTAGCAAATGTATTTAACATTGATTTGCTGTGGTTACAGATTGCGACACGCATTATGCGGCTGGTCATTGAGCAATTCGCATCGGGCGACGTGTTTGGCCGTGACAACTATGAGTATTACGCGAGGGTGACTGGCCGCGTGCTGCGTGTCCGCGGCGAATGGATTTGCTCATTCCGATACCCACCCCCACCTCCAGCAAACAGACCCATCGATCTGCAGGCGTATGCACGTTAGTATTATTTATTAATTTTTATTTTCTTTTAAAATTTTCTATTGTAATATATTTAAAAAATATTTATAACATATCATTAGTATACCAAAATTGAACAGATTTTTGAATGTCCTAGATATTTTGTAGTGGGTCGGAGCATAGCATTATCATTTTTATTTTAATTTAATTACCATGTTGAAATCGGTCAATTGACAACTGAAAAATCAATATGCAGAATAAAACACTATTGCACCAGAAAACAATAAGTTTCAATATTGAAATAAATCATTAAAAAAATTATGAAATATGAATTCTTTGCGGAATATTATATCTAGCGTACCAGATAGATATAAGATCCTAGCGTGTTCTTGTTTTTTATAGTTTATTTCTTATTGTGTTAGTGAGTAATGCTAAAGCATTGAACTTTTGCTATCGACTGGTATTCGTAGTTTGAAGGACCATTTAAGAAAATCTTCATGTCCTTTTACTGAGAGAGCACAGCCCTCGTCAGTGTTTATGCTGTCTAGCGTAGTTCTGAATGCCTTGTTAATATAATACAATGCCATTCAACAGGAAATCACGGTCTTATTTTGTATGAGCGTCATTTGTGTCTTGTTACTCTCCAGTGCCGTTTTATTAGATATTTTCTTAATTTCAGGTCAATACTCATTGGAAGCTGAAAAGACATGGCTTCAGTGCGAGTGTAATCGTTGGGGAAATAAATACAATCTTGAAGGTAAGCAAATATCCCAGATATGAATCATGATTTTTTTGAATTGGCTACAACAGTTTTGGTTCTGATAAATAAAGTGAAGTCTTTTTTTTCATGATTTTACGTTACTATTGTATATTTACAGCTACCAGCCAAAGTCAACATGTTTATAGTAAAAAATTGAAATAATCCCTAAACGAACATTACTTATTGTTGAATAGAGTTATGGTCTACCTGATTCAAATGGTTACAGTTCTTCAATTTCATCCTGATTGTGATTCAAACTCATTCCAGTGATTTCAAAGTCTGAAGAGTGTCAATCGATGCCCGCATTATCGGCCATCGGTGATCCAACCCCCGAAGACACGGATATGAACGCAGATGGAACATCCGCAATCAATGGATCTACTCTTGGCATCATTCCGGAACATAATACGCTCCTCGATTCTTGTACCAGGTTGTCTATGTCCTTGGAAGAAAGCATTTTTAAGGTGAGCATTATTTTCTTGATTCATTAACTGTATTATTTTCAGCCATAAATATTACGAACTTTTATAAATTTAATCAAATGTCCCATCTGTCTATCACAGCCCATGATCTTATAAATCATTTGAGCTTTTGAATTCAAACTAAAATCGTGCACCCTAACCCTACTAGAGAGCAAATTTGCAACCTTAATTCTGAATTAGGGGCATAATTTTTTCTATTTCTTCAGGTATAGTAAATAAGCTAGTTAGTGCCCTTAACACACACGGTGTTTAGGAATTGCTTTTTAGACCAAATTATCTATGAAGTTGCCGTGTCATCCGCAAAACTGAAATAGCGCAAACTGAATAGGATTTCTTTGATGTGACAAAAATATATTTCCTGCAATAAAAGTATAAATTAAATTAACAGTCGAGGGGCTTGATAACACCAGTCAATTAGGTTAGTTTACTGATACAATACCTGTCAGTTTTCGGGTCGGGTTAATTAAACTTTTTACAATATAATATCATAATAATATAAACCTATTTATACATACAATGTTTTTCACAATTGTGAAATCCAAGATATACCCAATTTTTTTACAAAACAAGAAAATATGATTGTTTTCGGTTTTGGTAGTCAGTCATCTTTTGGATAATGAACATCATAACATGTACTCCCACTTCCAATTAAGAATGATATTGTCAACTTTCATAATTCCTGTGAATTTTGTCTTCATATGGAGCAATTGACCTTTAAAATAGTCAGGTCATTTGAACATGTCTGGGCTGCCTAATTTTGTTCTTTGTTCATTATCGAGACTGAAATAATAAGAAAATAATCAATTAAATATAAATGATTTTATTTTTTAATTATTCAGCAAATACAAGATCTGCGTACATTTTAAAATGAATTTCTTTTATCCAGACATCGGTGAGTTCTTCAAGCCATTCCTCCAGAACTAATTCCAGTCCTCGTATGATGACCCTCGAGGAGTTGAGAGCTGTTAATCACTACGCCGAGAGCACCAAGAGCCTCTCATTCCTACCTCAGGTACGACCTCATTTTTTAAAATCTTTTTATTTTGAATTTAACAATAATGTATGTACTTAAACGTGCCGCTGGTAACAGTTATTTTAGCTACATTGCTTGCAGTTACAATAAAACAGCAACAAATGGCAGGAATTAAAATTTATTTGTAATATGAAATATTACAAATAAATAACATGTTTTAATTTTATCTCGAATATCAACCATTATCAGTGAATTGTGGGGATTACCTTCACTTCTTACTCTTGTACTTAACACCTTTCTTTGCTAAGTAGTCATTTTATAGATTTCTACTTAAATGCAAATTATAAGAAATTCTAAAATTATCGGCCTTATTACGTGACTTACAGTTCATCTTTAATTAACATAAATTCTAGTCATCTTTGGTTAACATTATTTTGACATAAAGTACATTTTTCAAAATTAATATGGTGTCAAATTTGAATCACTTCATAACTACATTTATGACACTGCAGTAGTTGCTTATTTTTTCCAAACCTACCCACCCACCCACGCTTGTATAATTTCTATTGTACTGTCAATAAAACACATTGTCCATAGTCATTTGAGTAACATCACTATTATGTGTTAACCCTTGTTGGAAGGTAATATCTATGTTTTCCAAATTCCCTTCTTAATTTTAGTGATCCTGTCGGATGGATTTATTGTGTATAATAAATATTGCTACTGCACAGAATGTAACTTGCAGATAAATATTGAATTAATCAACTCACCGAGTCGTTGGAGATATTTCTATGACTATCTGACCTATGACTCTAGTCTATTAAATCGGGGTGCGTAAGTATACTACTGATAAGTTAACATAACATATAGGTCATTGGCCTAAGCTTAAGCCCTCGTAATATAATTACAGCATAAATTATATTTATGTATAATAACTTCAAATAAAGCTCACAATACTCAACTCAAAGGCCAACTGCTTTATAGACGACATAAATTTCACCCTAACTTAAAAGCAGCTAGAGGTGTGAATGCACCTTTTGTTGATCTAAAAGGACTTCACTTATGTTTGTTATGTATTAATTTTTGCAATACTACTTTGTGTGTTGATCTATGTTCCTATAGTTTTTACCTGCAAATTATAACCATAAAAACCTATATACTTTGTTTCATATTATTTTGTGAATTATATTTAATACATTAGACAGTATGGACTTTCCAATTGTGGTATGGTTTTGATGATTTTATTTTGAATTGTTAATGCATTTATATTATCCTAATAAAGTATAGATATTGAACGTTGTAGATTTATAATTGCTCATTCCAATTTTTCTCAATCATCGCTATTAATATGACTGAGGGATCATCATCATAAAAAAGGGTAGAGGTATAAGATTTCTAACCCTTAAGATTTAAGTACGATGTAAGGTGTATAGAGACTGGATAACAATTCCTACCCCTGTTGCACTGAAATAACATTTCTTGGAAGAGGTAACTCTTACCTACATAGTTAAATAACTAACAGACCTTATCTAATATGCTAACATGACCTCTATCATGGCCATATCTATGCTAACATGGTATTTACACGATTTGCTAAACATTTTTATATCCTGCTAATGAATATTTATATATTTTTTTTCATATTTACTACTTGTAAAATTGAACACTGTAAGGTTGGCAATACTATATTTTAATTTATAATGTAGTATAATTTTGTAGATATAATTTAAAAGAACCACTCAAATATTATTAACAAAAAAGTTAAAATGTAGTAAATTTGTAGTGTTTTTTTTATTAATAAATATAAAGTTAGAAGAAATTAAGACGGCTATTGTATATTGGAACGGATTGCTTCCATCAAGGTTTAATAAAATTAAAGTCGACTGTTATGAATGAATAAGCGAGACAAAAAAATAATAATTTTGTGTTGACTTAGTAGCAATGTTGAGGAAATTTGGATGAGCAAATAAGGTTTAGGCCATTTGCACCAACACTGTTCCGGTAACCAGAAACTAACGCAACAATCATAATTTGTAGGTAATTTCTCTGGTAATTCTTACTGCGCAAATGTGTTGGTGGAAGGTGCCTAAAGTTTTGTGATGTACGGACACTGACCTGCGCGTGTGTGTGTGTTTTGTCTGTTGGTCGTTGCCGCTTCGTTCATACATGTGTTGTGGGCACGCGCGGCGCAACATTGGACGTGCAGGTGCACGAGAGACAGCGGGCACGGATGCGGACGCGCAGCGAGTGGTTCCTGCAGCCGGCTTCGTCAGAGCACCGCCACCCGTCCATCGGTACACCGCGAGCTTCACGCACACCTACCCTTGCTTCCCTCTCGTCCCTCATTACCCCGTCCCGGTCTCGTTCGGAGCGCACCTATTCCAGACTGCCCCGTTCTCGGTCCCCGGAAAATCCCGCTCTGCTCGCGTTCTTTGCATGTCTCGAGTTTCTTTTTTGAACGTGCTTGTATTTGCTCACTTTTTGCACTCGTTTCATCCTGTATTGAGAATGCAGCCAACGTGCACTCTCAAATATCGCACACATATTAACACTTTGATTACTGAATGACAAGTTCATTCTTATAGGTAATAATATATTTTTTTTAGGCAATACTAAATTTGTCTAATTGTGTATTATATTGCACTTTTTTTATGTTTATGTTTCAATAATGATTATTATTGTTGTTATATAATAATTATTATTGGCGAGTTGTTATAATAACAATAATAAAATATTGTCTATGTTGTTAATACATATATTAATATATGAAAATTATAATACACATTTATTTGCTTGCCTTGTCAAACAGAAAAATGGATAAAAACAAGAATAAAATCTGCTTACCTTGATACTGAATAATATAATAATATACGGCTGAATCGTTAAATATTAATTGCCAATTACCGAGCTTGGAACTTAATATGGAGATGGCATATTTTACAAGTGCAGAGCGCATTGGGTTTTTTCAAAAACTACCAGATTACAGTAGTCTATTTACCTCCCGCTGCATCGCGCAAGTGTTAGGTCCTACCTCCATACAAAAATAAATGTTTTATATATTGTCAAAGTTCTGATCTGTTGATAAGTTATAGCAAAATACATTTATAATTTAACACCGAAACTATAAACATCAGAAAAGTATGTTTCTAAACATAATAAACATAAAAAATATTATAAAATTGTTTCTAAAAAATGGACATGCATATTTTTGTCTTTAAAATGATGTTTTTGAACCAATCGGCAATCAAAGTGTTAATAATTGTTAATGAGTATTTCATAATACATAAATTTGTCTATCATATTGTTGATGACTAAGTTTCTAATTGAGGTTAAACCGGCAGTGTTTTTAATACAGGCTGAGCTTATTATTATTAATTTATTTGAGTATAGTAGATATTGGGCTTCATGACTATAAGTCACTCATTCTTGTTATGTCTAGTCTTTTTTTTTTTACTAAATTGGTTTTTTTTTCAATTTTGTAAGTTCTGTGAAAATTTTGTTCAATTTTATGGTAAATGTTTAATTTTACTTTTTTGTGACCTATGTCCTATATAATTATGTTGGGCCTTACTCAACTAGGCTAACTTTCCTTGTGCTAAGTGAAATTTACAGGGGAGATGGTATTAATGAATGTTAAAAATGTACGGATTTTGAACTGGGTGTCATTTTGACTACAAGGAGATCATTATAGCATATTTTATAGTAATTTTAGACAAAAATAAAAATCTTTTAAATTTTGCTTGCGCGTAACCAGTATATCTCCGATATATTCAAACAAGTTTTATTATTTGTGTGGAGTTTATGGGTATTTATACGTATTAAAAGGAAAGGATAATGCGGTCGAGTTGTATGTTTTTTTATTGTCATTTTTTGACGAAGCTATTATTCTGATTTTAATAAAATACACACAAATACGATTCTTTCGATACCTGTGAAACTTCTAGTACCTAATTTAATAGCAGTTCAAAAGTTTGTGGTGCTAAGTTACTTGAGAACGGAAGTAAACAGATAAACTTCGTATGGATTTTTTTAGATATACACATTTTAGATATCTTATTTTTATGCCTTTTGTTGTATGTATGTGGAACTCATGTTAGTGATATAGAGAAAAAAGTTTACGGTTATGCGAAGCCTTAAAGGTGCTCATTTTAAATCAGTATCATTGGCATACAAAAAGTTGTTTGTCCTACCCTTGAATACTGCTTATTGGTATGGGATCTTCACACCCAATATCTTAAAAACGGACTAGAAGCAGTTCAGAGTAAGCAAGCAGACATGTCTTTATGCGTTTTAGTCTAAACAATAGTCCAACTGAATTAATTTATATTCTTAATTTGGGAGCCACTAACAAGAAGTCGTTTTGAATTCAGATTATCTCAATTATATAAGACTGTAACGATTGAACCTGCCTGGTCTAATTTAAGCTCCCAACTTTATAAGCCTTCCTATATTGGTCGCAATGACCATTCTTGCTATATAAAACCCATATTGAGAAAACGGAACATTGGGTTCAATTCTTTTATAGTGGAATGCTCTTCATAGGCCGAATTTTGATGCTTAGGCTGTTAGTTATTAAACATTAATTTTTCCTCACTTACTAAAGTGGACAGTATTACCGGAGATAGCAATGATAAAAAATGCGGGGAAAGCTTCCTGGTAATTTTGCCTAGGCGGAATAATCTGGAAATAATCCTGTCTCATTGATAGTATACATAATCTATATGAATCTTTTAAATGTGTGTACCTCGAGACGTTTGTTCATAAGGGGAAAAAATGAACGCACATTTTTTTCGTATTTATGAATTTACAATGATTTATAAACTAAGATACATTGAAAATGCTTACGATTCGATTATAATTTTTTACGATTCTAAAGATTACCCGTTGCAATCTGCAGTTATGTTGTATGTACAGGACATTATGCATTTTAATCTGGATTATTTGCTTATTATGAAATAGGTTTGAAAACGTTCTGACAGATTTTCTGAGGATCAGCATTTTGTTTAGCGTGTCCTAGAAGCATAAATAGAACCTCACAAATTGTCACTCCAAGAACGAATTTCATCGGCAAGAGAGATTTATGGAGGCATGTTGGCAATTGGCTACCAGAATAACGCCAAAATCTAAGACAATGAGTCGGTCAAACAAGTATACGCTTTATTTAGTATGTTGCTCAAATGCACTGTTATATTAAAAATATTTAGTCATGAAATAAAATTTACTATCACTTGTTGTAGAACCTAAACTGTAACAATTTTATAACAGTGCACAAACCACTGATCTAAGCTCACAGAGATCTAAAACCATTCCATTTGCAAATAATAATAAAAAATATTTTTTAAAATATATCTTTTTTATCTAATGTTTAGAATTAAAGAAATATTCATTTTCAAATAATTATGCGCTAATATTTTAAATCCCATTATTTACGATAATTTATAATTAATTTAAATCGCATTATTTATGAATAAATTATCTGGAACCAGTCATTGACGGCTAAAAATGATTGAACTTAAAATCATATTTGATCAGGTGTTCAGACCAAAAAGCAAATTGGGCAAGATATCAAATTAGTTTTTTTATCCACTTAAACGAGTATAAAGAGCATTTAGTGGCTATTTATTTTTATTTTTTTGTGATTCAGGTGTATATAATCATAGAGTATTAATTTTAATACAATTCGATGAATTTTTGCCTACTCTTAATATCTCTAACATTACAATTTGAACAATGTAAATATATTATTTTATTAATACCTGCACAGCGAAAATTATTGGCACTGTACTATTTACAGCTGCGAACTTACAGGTGCGAACAGCATTAAATATGCGCTTTGAACTCACACGTACCTTGTCAATGTTTTCATATTTCTATTTTACATAATTCACAGTAAAAACACGCTCTATCTTTTTTTAAAGATTTGCAATGACTTTGAATTATTAACTGTTGCCTACCTAAGTCCTTAATAAGAAGTGTCACTACAGTTCACGTTTACATTTAGCGGTAATTTCGCAATTGAAAAACAAAGCAGTTTTGATGAATAGTTTAGAGGTTATATCATATTGAAAGGGCGAGGGGGGTCAAATGAGGCGTGATTGAGCCGGCGGCATTGACAAGTCAATTGCATCATCGCAACAAAGCAGGGGTATTACAAACCTTATCAAATAAAGTCTTTAACGTTTTTGCTGAAGTGTACTTAAATCATAAGCGGTGCATTTTAAAAATATAGTTTCAAGGCTAAAATTTATAAAGTATCGAATACTAATTTGTATTCAAATTAATGCTCTATGGTATAAACTACCTATTAGAAATAAGATTTTCATGAAAATATGGATTGCATTGTAATAATGTTGAATGAGTGACTTATTTAATCAGGAAAAGTCATACCATTGTAGTAATTTTGAAATGTGGAGATTTCATTATAAACGCAGAGGTTTTCGATTTAAAGAACCATAAACATTCTCCCTTGTCCCGTTCTTCGTCAAAGGCATTTACGCTACGGTATGCGGCTATTTATTTACACTCTACTAATCATTGTTGGGTTTTGTGGTGTTTTTTTTTTCTATTCTGGTAAAAGCGGTGATTGATCATATTTCAAAATTCTTTAACTATTTATTACTTCCCCATACTTAAATAGTACGCAGATTAATACAGCTGCTGGTATTTGTTTAATTAAGAGAACACAAGCCGGTCTTTTCTCCATACAAAAATTGTAGTATGTGTCTCTCTTTGTTGTAAAATAAAAAAAGAAAAATATCATCTGGGTTAAAAAAGGTAAATCTCTCCTTTTTGTAAAAGTTAAGAAAAGTTTGTTTCTGTGCATTTTATCAAAACTCCAGAGGTAGGAAAATGCAGGAAAATAAAACTACAGTGGTGCAGGTGATTTCATAAACATGCAAATTTAATTAAGTTTTGTAATATATATTATGTTTTTCAAAATTATCCTACACCAAGAAGTCGATTTATCATTTTGTGATGCACTGTTTGTTGTTTGTCTCATCAAGCTTGGCTAAACTGAACGGCTATTAGATGAAATAGACTATGCCAAATAGACATCGGGGAAAAACCCCTTAAAACTAACAATTACATATGCTGTCCGCATAACCAAGCATTTTAGATGGAGTTGCTTATATTTTGTTTCTATTAGAAGAATTCTTATGTAAGTCTGAAAGTATGAAAGATGCATCTATTTTTTTTGTTTTATTACTGCGTTGTGAGGTTGCCATGAAAGGTCCTCGTAAGTAAGAAAAAAAATGATTGGACACCTTTTTCTATCTCACATAAGAAATGCGTATACATTTATTCTGACATGCTGATTGATAAACACATGTTCACAACTTCCACACTGTCTTGGAATACATGATACCTATGGTCAATTACAGATTTAAGTAAAAAAAAATGTTGGGTATATAGGCGGGTTTGTATGTCATTTCTCTATGGTAAAAGGATTTTGGTGTGTACTTCCATTAGCCCCAAAAACACTTTAAAAATTTATTAAAATTTCAATGTTTCTTTAGTTTTTGAAGGACATTACACCCAATACATTCATTATATAGGATGTTTTTTTTAGAGGCATGGTTTTTAACACAACTTTTTTCGTAGTTGGTGTTTTTGACAGCTGTCACTTGATTTATGCTCAGTTTGGTTTGCCATTTCATAATGAACTCCTGAACAACGTTTGCAAATAGTGCAAATTTAGAAAAAATCACTCTAAAATAAAGTAAAAATCGCGTCGTGGGCCTGTGGCATCGCCTCCAAGATCGTGCGATTTAACACCGCTGGACTATTTTTTGTAGGGTTATGTGAAGTCGCTTGTCTACGCAGATAAGCCGGACACGATTAGCGCCTTGGAAGAGAATATTCGGCGCGTTATTGCTGACATACGGCCCGGCCCAACTTGCTGCAAAAAGTGGTTGAAAATTGGGCCTCTCGGCTGGAATTTGTTCGAGTCAGCCGCGGCGGCCACTTACCCGAAATCATTTTTAAAACATAATGGCAAACCCTTATCTTTATAATAAAACTAAATTCTTAGCCATAACATCAAATTATATGCGTTTTATCTCTTCTTGAAAACCACGCCTCTAAAAACATCATCCTTTAGATGTGTGATATGTTTTCCCAGTATCACTTATTAGACAGCAGCTAAATTAAACAGAACACACCTCTGTTAAAGTTTTATTTGTATAGTGATTTTTATATCCTTCCAACTAATTGATTTCGAGATTTGGTATGTTAATACAAAAAACACTATAAATTTCTTTATTATTATTTTTGTTCATTAATTTTTTGTAGAGATCAGAAATACCCATTTTAGCACTTATTTTCTGCCTATTCGTTTTAAAAAAATACCTATTCCTAATTATTTTCTTTAATTTTGTTATTTTTGATGACCACTGAGTGCCTTGCCCTTATTCTCTTGACATATTCGTTTCTGATATGCGTAGTTGTTGAATAATACTTTTTGCATGGACAATACAAAATACATTAGAAATAGTAGCACATTTCATTTGTACCGATTTCGGGGGCAAACTCTTCGCAATCAGTCTTGAGGTGCTGAAATTGACCGAAATTGGGTAAGATATTGATTTTGAATCGTTTACACATTTAAATCGTTTTAAAAACTCAACAATGTCCTTGTGGCTATGAAGCATTGCTTTAACTGAGTATGAATAAAATATATATTTTTTACATTCACTACTTTCCTTTACTTCAAATAATGCCTTTCATCTGTCAAGATAATTAAGTTTAGTTTTAAATTCTTATTTTTGGAATATTAGAATCACACGTTAGAACTAAATCCTTATTAAATATTCATTTTTAAAATATGAAATGAAAAAAAAAGTTTATCATAACACATTTAAAAAATACAAAAAAAATTGTTTTGCGTATATCTTGATTTTTAATTTGTCATATTTTCAATATCTATAATATTTGTATATTATGTTTCTTACAAATAATAATATGGTCACAAAAAACAATAGTATTATCATAAAAATATTACGTCAAGAGTGCTTAGACAAATTTGTAGCTTAAAATAGTACAAATACAAATATAATTTTCATCCTTTATCTTTAAATGTATGTTGAGGTTTACAGTGGTGCCTCGCATAACGAACGCCTCGCACAGCGAACGCTGCACACAACGAACTTCCTTTTCGTTCATTTCACGATTCATACAACGAACTTCGCTTCACACAACGAAGTCGCCCACTTCACACGATCACTGCCGATTAATTGCATCCTCCCGCGCAGGCAGTCGTTAGACTCGTTAGTCACTGCGTAGTACGCTTAACTTACGCACGTATCGCAGCAATCGTTCTTCATTACGAATTAAATCGCACACGTATCACGGCAGTCGTCCTTTTAAGATAAACTCAACATTTTTTTTATATGATGGGTTCTAAAAAAAGCAGGAAGGTGATTTCTCTTGAAATGAAACAGGAAATAATTAGAAGGAGTGAATGTGGGGTAAAACAGTGTGACCTCGTCAAAGAGTTTGGCCTCAACAAGACCACCATTTTCACCATTTTGACAAACAAGGATGCAATAAAATCAGCCAAAGTAGCCAAAGGAGTATCAAAACTATTTAATGAAAAACATAGATCTTCAATCCACGAGGAAATGGAGAGGCTATTAGCGATTTGGATGTCATCTTACCATATTTTATGCTACAGAACGAATTATTTTTTTTAACATGTATTGTTATGGGAAAACGCGTTTCACATAACGAACTTTTCGCATAACGAACTTGCTCCTGGAACGAATTAAGTTCGTTGTGTGAGGCACCACTGTACATACTTTTCTTTAAAACTATGATGGTTGTGTAAATATGAACATTATTACGACAAATATTTAGCACCAAGGGTCACAAAATATCCTTTACAATAAATATACTATTGGATATTTTTAATACGGAAATGAATTTCAGTTGTGTAATTTCATAAACCAAAATGTTATTGGAAAGTAACCCTCAATATCATGTTATTAATTCTCATTAGATGACTAAAAATGATCATTACAACATTTCCAATGTTTACAACTACAACCCAACCTAACCTTCGAGCCAAAGTTGGCTGATTTTGGTCAAGAGTCGCTTGTCATAATGTTTTTATTTATTTTGAAGGTTATTATTTCTTAGTATGAAGCATGTGCAAAGTTTAACTAAACATATGTTATAAGATTATGGGGGAATTTCATTCTTAGATTTATTCACTTAATTTACACCCTTAATTACAAAACAAGAGGTTTAGGATTAAAGCCATATTATTATTTTAATAGTTGTGTATGTTTGGTATTTGGTACATATGTGTTATATGAAAATGTGTGCTTGCAATATTTATGTTTTGCATGATTTAGTTAATATTGTGTATTTGACCTAATTTAATCTCAATTAAACTCTATTTTTATTTCCTATTGTTCAATGAAACAAATGCATGGACAAAATTGAACAAATGAATGCGGCGTTTATTTTGTTGACTTGTCTTTTTATCTGTGCTTTTGTTTAATTAATATATGCTATTTTCTGATTAAAAAAAAATAACCTACAATATATTGACCGACCAAACCTTTTTGACTGAATTATCAATACCAGAAAAAAATGATTTGAAATCATTAAAAAAGATCAAATTTAAATCCTTCTGTCGTAAAATGCAAATAATTCTCAATTAAATTTTAGCAAAAAAAGCAGTTTTTTTAAAAGTATTTGGATATGGGTCAAACTTTTATGATCTGATTTTATCATTACTGTCGTTAGCAGAGCTGGAAGGGGTTAATAACCAGAAAGCAACTCTGTCTTGAGCCAATTAGTGTCTCAAATATCAATTAGTGGGGTCAGCTGTTTAGGCCTTCATTTTAGGTCCTTTCCTATTGCACATTTACTTTATGACATTATACTTTTATTAGGCATTCAATTTTGCTCGTGCATTAGGGATGAAAGTTGTCCTACAAATTTTCATCATCCTAAAATATTAATGCTTTCAGATGACTTTCTTTAATCACCAGGTCTCCAACCCACATTTATTTTTAATATTAATGTCACAGGTGCCCAAAATACAACCATTTACTTATTATTTCAAATTTATATATATATATATATATATTTCAATAATTGCAAATTAATGTTGAAATACGAATATGAGAAAATACTACATGAACTTTGTATATGAGAAAAAACTTTCAGGAATTTACTGTTGATGGCAAATCTTTTAGATGACAAGTGACTTATACTGACTTCAGTAAAATATTAACCTGAGGCCATTACCTCTGCAATACATAACTTGTTGAGTTTATTCAAAATTGATAAATTTCAAGGCCATTCTTCCTTTTAAATCCAAAAACAGCTACCTTAAAAAAATATAGTTTCATCTTAAATAAGATGATCTCGTAGCTGGAGTGGTACTATCTGTTTAGATCCAAATTGATATCTGAAATACAGACATGTTTTGACTTATTAAAGAGAGACTACAATTTATAATGCTTTATTAATTTTGAAAAATATATTTTTACAGTCTTAGATAAACAGATGACACTTTTAAGTGAAAGTGTCATGAAAAAAAAATCTAAAATATGGTTTGGTCGGACAATATCACATCTGCGCTACAAGGCACGATGCACAATAACAAATTAATGAAACATGAAATATGCAGATTAAATTATTTAGATAAACACATTTATCAAATTTAGGTGCAACATTTAAAATATTCTCAGAGGTTTTAGCTTTTATTTTTTAACCATCATTATTTTCTTAATATTATTTAAATTGCCTTTAAAATTTAATAAAAAAAGTATTCAAATAGATAGAATGACTTATACATTTTATGAAATCACTTTAAATATAATATAACATTAGTCAGTGAATAAATTACTAAGGTCTATTTAAAATATGCAATGATCAGAATTTTCTCAACAAAACACGATTAAGATAATTCGGGTTGTTTTTTTTTTATCACACCTAGTTTAATTTATGTAGCCATCTTATCTAAAACTGACAACATGCTGAAGAGTTGATAGAATCTAGAATTATTTTAAGGATATGCAGATAAAATAATTCTATCCTGGTATTTTTTTCTCACTGCTTTCCGGTTATTTTACTATTCATTACAATACAATTTTTATTTAAATTCTTAGTCTAACTTAACTGTCTTGCATTATTAGGTTTCCCCCGTTCAAGAACCTTGCTCTAATGAAAAAAGGTGTCACAAATCAGTTACTAGAAACAATAACATGGTTTTTCTAATATTCCACATTTAGTAGTAGCAGTAAAATAGTTAACATAATTCTAGCTGCTGTTAACGGTCTTATATTATAGAGTAGAGATATTATACATAAAACGATTATTAAATCAAGAGTGCAAACGTCCGCAGATGTCCAACTGCATTAGTTGAGCTAATGCACTGGGAAGTTTCTAGAATTTATAGCAGTTTTATAAATATCTTGAAATATATATTTTTTATACCCTTAAAAACATTTTTTTTTATGTTCAATTTATTTGCATTAATACCTTAAAAATGTGGGTCTTTTTAATGCAGTTCTGGTATTTTAACTGGCCAAATCAAACACAACATAAGTATGAGAGTTATTTAATGTATTAAAGATATGAGAGGTCATTTCAAGTTAGTGGCTTTAAACTTAGACTTAGTGAAGTAATAATGTCTAATCACAAAAAATTTAAAATCTTCACTTCATCGTTTAACTGCAAACGTGCAATTTTTATAGTAAGAAATTGCAAGATTTGATAGGTAAGCGATGCATTTGCATTTTGGAATGGTTCAAGGCTAGGGCAGTTGATGATTTGATTAACTATGTTTGTTGGCTCTGATATGTTTTCCATCTCGTTCTTTATGTCTTTGTAGGAAAGACCTTACCATGTTTGTCTGTAAAATTTCCGCTGTACCCGAACTGCCGATCAGTGTGATATACCAAACAAACCAAACCATTGTATTGGTTGGTTAAACAACTCTAAGTATAAACATACCGGCACTGATTGATGGTTTGATACAAAATAATGTAATTGTGCATCTATCGGACTTTGCATTTTTTTTGTTTAGGCAGGCAAATTTATTAAGAGTTTTAGGTTATGTAGGTTAGGTGTCTGTCATAATATTGGAGTGATTCTGCCTAAATTGTAAAAGATTTAGGTTATTACAGCTAAACATACTTTTTTTTAAATAGTTTTTTCTTGTTATTATCAATAAAACTATTTATTATTCACAAATTTTAAATATTACAATCGCGAGGATCAAGCGAGATATTCCTCTCAATTCCAGAGACTATGTAAGGAGCAGGCATCTGGGTCCCCATTATTAAAATACATGAGCAGTCCACATTGTAAAAACCTTGTTGGTGCGTTGTCTGTGGAGAAACGTTTTAGCTTGCTATTGCTTTATCATTATAGCCAATATAGCTACTCTAATATTTGTTGTATTTTTCATGCAAGCAGGTGTCGATCGTCGTTTGTCGCGGCGCCGGTCGCGTCGATCGCGTGGCGCCGTGGCGGCCAGCTCCGGCGGGCAAGGCAATGGCACAGACACTGCCCCTGCACCGCGCCGTTGTTGCCGCGCGATGCTCTGCGGACAGTCCGACACGGAGATCTCGCTCGCTCGCCAGCCTCACAAGGTATTTTTATTATTTTATTTCCTTAAAAATTCATATTATTGTATTTATTATGGAAACAAAAAAAATAACATTAAACATCTTAAAACTATGAAATTAATTAATATATTTTGTATAAATTATTTTGGGATGTGTTTATGTCGCAAATGTACCTAATACTCATGCGGGATTTCCTCATTGACCACCACAAATACACTTTAATTTAGAACCATTTACATTTATAAATTTTATTGCCTCTTCACTCCAAGAGCCTTAGGTTTCTACAGGAAAGCCAAAAATTCATATCTTTTTTAATTTCTTCATATTTATTGTACTTTTAACGAGCGGCAGCATCTGCTGCGGCACCAGGCTTCACACTAGTCTGATGGATGTAAGAAGCTGCCATGGTGTCCACGCAGGTAGCATCCCAAACAAGAGCTCATCCCTATGACCACGGAGTTAAAGACATCCCGTCTGGATGCTTTTCATCGACCCTGAAGAGGCCTACAGGCTCCCATATGGATGGGAATTCGGCTGAGCTTAAAGCTCTCCTAAGAATATCATTTAGATTTAAATCTCGTGACAATATCCCAGCACTCCTTGGACAGCTTAATCCATGATTTAAAACCAGTGTCATAATAAAGGGAGTTTATTATTCAATTATTTTTTTATTTTCTATACAGAATTTCTTTTTTTTTCGTATTGTGATGAAACACAAAAAAATATAAACGGAAATAACAATATTGAAACCGACTTCTGTGTGCAGGTAATGTGACAGCGGGCCTCATTGTCGATTCCTCCGCTTCATTCGCCCATCTGTGACTCCTAGCGCCGGAGGAGCGACTCGGCAACTCTACTGCATCAAGGCAAATGTACGTTCGAGTTGCCACTGCATCGCTGAACTTTAAACATATGGACTGTACCAAAGAATTCTTCATTAAAATATGCCCTTTCAAAAAAAATCATTAAATGAAAGCTTTGACTTAATCACTGAAGCCGGTAAATTATGTACTAAAAACGCGGCTATAAATACACTTCTTTTATGCTCTGCATATTTGCACTTCAACATCTAATTTTACAAAAAGATTATATTTAATAATTTTCGGTTCATCATATTTGTAGACATTATTATTTTATTATTTAATTTGAATGAAATCTACTGAATCTATTACTAGAACTAAAATAAATTTATGGCTTGTTACATACCATGTTTTCCCAAAACTGCAAATAATTCTTAAAACATGGAGGTCGCAAGTACTTCAGCGGTTCTCCAGTACCCCGCGAACTTGTTTCGTAATTTTAAATCTGTCTTTCCAAGGATTACAAACTCTTAATGTATATACTATTTTCCTCTATTGACCTGAATGCGTTGGACCGACTGGGGTTTTATCTTGGGACGACTTGGGAGGTAGAAGCAGGTACCTCTGCATATATATATATATATATATAAAACACTATCGCTGTATGAGTCTTGCCTACGCTTGCAAATCTTAGTGAGATGGCGGCAAATTATTTCATTAAAAGGCAACCTTTTGTAACTATGTTATGATGGTGGGTATCTTCAAATGGTTCGGGAAACAATAGATTTCATTCACTATATCCGCTTTTATTATTTAAAACTTCCACATTTTAAATGTGAGTATTGAGCTCTCCAGTATGGCAAAAAAAAAATATAGCTTTCATCCCAGATAAATTAAAAATGTAATGAATAATGTGGTAAATGATATATTTCCATCGCTAATTTTTATTTGACTTTTACCACAAGGACAATGTGCTGACGCATTGGGGATTTTACGTCATGAGGTTGCTTCTTTTCGTTTGACCTGTCAGTGTAAACCACAAATGACCGAAATAAAATGTACTCCGGAAGATCATAAATTTATTTTTATCTAAAATTAATAACCGTCATTAAACTTTTATTTTTTATTATAAACTATTTTATTACAATATTTTTACAACAAATGACTGTTGTTAAGACTATGTTCCAGGTGGGTATTTTTATTTACCGGCTTTAGGGATTGATAATAAATACACTTTAAATTTCTATTTGTATTACACTTATGTAATGGCAAACTCACGGATTAATTACAAATAACACTTATTTTTATGTACACAAATGTTATTTGTACCTAATATATTTTTTGGAGAAATTATAACTGAATATATTTACATTATTTTTTAAGTGTGTTCCTGACAGTGAAATCATATATGTAGGCATGTGATTTTTCAGTGGGAACTTAAGAAGCTTAAATTGCTATTTACTGTAGAAAATTCAGATTTTAAAGATGCTACTATCCAAAGTTAAATAGGTTTGGATATTCTTAGAAAGAAGCACTATGTGATTTTATGTTGATGAAATTGATGCGCTATCTATTGAAGTATGTCACGTTTTGTCACGTTTTATGTATACTTACAATAGCTCCATGGCTAGAAAAGAACTGCTGGACTGAACAAAAATGTTTTCTAATCACATTCCTGAGAGACCTTAATATGATAATAAATTGCCTTTTATTTAATTATCCATTTATCTTTTAAGGGTTTAGTAACCATGAACCATTATTTATTTGAATATTATTTTTTTGTCGAAGTTATAGAAACTTGGTATTATTTTCAGTTGAAACTCTAATTAGCTTAGTTTAAGAAAAAAAAAATAGTTTTTTTATCTCAAGATATCTAAACTCTCCATGGCTCCCGCCAAAATTCTGACTGCATGACAATAACTGTTTCCGTGGTCTGATAAAAGCTGATACTTTTTAATTAACAATAATTCATGGTGGGTAAATATTATGCTGATTTTTGTACGCTGACGGTTAAATTACAAAGGGATAGTAAATATTTGGAATGTAAATGTCAGCAGGTAGTGGAAAACTGGTCTCAACCACCACTACCTGGTCGTTTACTCAACACCATGGACCAATTTCCACGTGGATAAAGATGTAAAGAGCAATTTTTCACACGGATAAAGATGTAAAGAGTAATTTTAACATGAGTAATGATGTAAAGAGCATTTTCAGCATACACTTACAACAGATTTTTTTTTTTTAAATTCTAATTTTGGCAATTTGTGTTAAAATAGTCCGGTATTATTAAATTAGGTTTGATTAAATATTTGTACCATGCTTAGTTTAATAAAGTATGTGAAACAATAAACACATTTTAACGTTTATATTTTTGTAACTTTAGCCTAAATTTAGCTTAGATAAGTTTTATATGAAATTGATCTAAAAATATTAATTTCACATAAATTTTCATATTTAAACATAACTCCACAAAACTTCAATTGATGATTTTTTATGTTTTGCGTTTAATTTGTATTTATCTACCTGAATTAATAATTGTTAAATGATTATTGCTCATTACATCTTAACAAAGAATTTACAGTTTATCACTGTCATGAAGTTTGAAATTTGGCTATAGTGTAGCTGGAAGAGCTATTTAAAACTACCTATGTATAAATAAGGGTCACCACTCTTTTTTTTTCTTAGGACTAATTTCTTTAGAAAGATTTCCTCATTTTGTAATATTTTTTGAATGTAGACCTGAACAATGTATAATATTTTCATTATCAATTATCAAAGATAATAAACCTAACAATTTGTTAGTCGCTCACATTTTACGCATAGTTGATATTACTAATTAAATATATCATTTCTTCTACAAATCCCAGAATGAAAAAAAATCTAAATTTACTAATAGGTAGTATTTTGTTCTAAAGTATTCGTAGATTATTTTTTTTAACGTAGTTTATAATAACGTGCAAAGAGAATGCAAAAAGTTGTTCTTAATATAACATTTTTATTATATAGAATTACTTTATTGTGTAACAAATCATTATTTTTTATTATAATATTAAACAAAAGACTGCTGCCATCCAATATGTTATTGTTTTCATCTATTCTTTTTTTTTTTATTGTATGGCTAAACTATATTTATATAAATTCTTGCCAAAATAACTAGAATTATGATACAGCCCTCCTCAATGTTTTTTCCAAAATATATACATATATTTTATTAATAATTTAAACATGGATGTGAAAAATTACGAATAGGACTATCAACGATATATTTATAAAACCCTGTTAGTATTTTAAACGACTACTTTGTCAGAAAAACTATTTTAGGATGTTTATTTAAAATGTCAAATGAGCCATCAATTTGGTACCTACTATAGCTCCACTGAACTTTATGAGTAAAATGTTTGTATGAGAGGTATAATGCTCACAGAATTTTTAAGGTCACACTCCGCATAGGTGTTTTTTTATAGATTAAATTTTATAGTTATTATGTGATCAAATCGGTCACAGATCAACGCCGAAATGGGTTCAACTTTTTTACAGCTTGCATAACGGACATAATTTATGAAATGTGGAATGAGGGAAAGAGATAGAATTTTGTCCAGTAGCAAGCAGTCAGAATTCCATTTGGCCTAATCTATAGGTTTTCTGGAGTGACCATACTACGTAGCATAGTGAGGGGTAAGTTGCTGAAATTTCACAGCTTGGTTGAAAAGGTAGCACAAAGTTAAATGGATCCGCGACAGAGAAAATGTGTTCAAATATAAAATTTCTAATCTAAGTAAATATAGGTTATAGTTGTTCAATTTATGTGCTTGAAATTGAGGTAACAAGTGTAGATTTCATTAAAATAAATATGATAATAATATATAAACTGAATATTGGCATTTATCTTATATTTAAGTAACTTAAATATACAAATTTATATCTACGAGTATTAATGTAAAATAACTCTATCATATTAAAAAAATAATTAAAGTTAAGATTGTAAACAAATTAAACGTGAGTTTATTATTAGGTTGTCATTCCTTTATCGCAAAGATTTTTTTTATTTAAACTTAAAACAAATATTTTGTCAGTGTCAAGTGCTCTTAGTATTAATGTAATATAATTAATATTATTTTATGAACTTATGGCAGCTTGCACAATGAAACCATAACTCCATAACATTTGTTGCGTATCCTAAGAACATAAAACTGTTTATTTTTTCGTGCGATGTAAGATTAAAAATATATTTTTATTATGAAATAGCGTCATATTGATCTTTTAGGTTTGAACTTATATTTTTGTTTGTTTAAAATGACTGATTATATTTTGCATAAATTAAAATAAATATGCATTCCCCAAAATGATAGTTCATAATAACATGTAAAAAAATACAATTTTAATATATTTAGCCCTGTGCATAGTCGTTTCTATGTAACAGACTACCATGCTGATAGTATAAGTATTGTAGAAAACTAATAATCAAGATTGATTGATTCGATTCCCATAAATCTGGTTTGCCAGATTTATTTTTCGGTTGACAGCAAATAGAATGAACAGCTTTATACCACACAATTTAGCCTGTACCGAGTTTATTTAAAATGTTTAAGAAATCAGTGACTATTAAAAAGTAAATATTATGCTATCCAGCACTTTATCAAATAATTAAAAACTTTTTCAAAATTTTTCAATATTGTCAAAGATTGTGTCATTTATCTTTTCAGGCGATTTGCCGCTATTAAAAAACAATCATCAAATATAAGTCAAATAACTTTAAATACTATCAGCATGGTAGTCTGTTACATCGAAACGACTATGCACAGGGCTGAATTAATTTATTTTGTAGAGGTTGTAAATCCTCCAGCTATATATCCCCCCTGCCATTTATTAATGGCCTTTGGTAGCTATGCACACTATTAAAACAATATCTACAATGTTTGAAATAAAATCAATATTTTTTTTATATTTCTTATTTTTTATATCCAACAACTTCTGCAGGTACATTCCAAAAATTTTGTTTTCTGCGTTAAAGATTAAATAGATCTTTTATTTTTCGTATTATCCTGTAAGTATTATTAACCGTTAAAAATGAATGATCTATTTTTAGATATTTCTTTGAAATTTATTTGTAGTGTTCCTTTTTTTCTCTGAGGATTTATAGTACTAAATTTATCATTTGGCTAAATTCGGCTTGACTGGTTTAATTGCATTCCAATATTTCTGCTGTGATAGCTAGTTTTTGATGTCACGCTTGAAGGATACTACCACTAAGGCCGTGTCACTAATATTTTTAAGAGACTAAGGGCCTATTCCAATAACATACGTTTGTACATTTTTGCAGTTCACCAGTAGTTAGTCACGACGATACTCCCGAAAGTTTTTAATAAAATACAACACCAACTAAATTGGTTAACTTTTTTACCCTATAATGTTAAAGTATTTGAACTATCTCTATTCAATGGTTTTTGAATTATTTACAGCAAGTATATATAACTAGAAACTTACTGTCAAAACGATTTATTGTAGACACCAAACCTAATTTAGTTTAACTTTGTCGATTTAGAAGTGGTACTTAATACCCTCAATTGATTTCTTCCGTCATTAACAGTTTATTTGCCAACTGTACTCCATGAATACAAACGTTTTCATTAATATGATTCTTTTCTAGGCAGGTATATCTATCCATGTCCATTTTTCGTGAATCGCAACAAGTATTATGGCTTTTTATTAGGGTTTATGTAACAGCTTTCGTAATAAGAAACTATTACATTCTTTTTTTTTTAAATATTGCAAATATAAAACCTCTTATCTCATATATGGTTGAATGTAGAGTGTGCCATCACAGTATTAATTCTTTCGTTCAAAGATGTAAACTTGGTAATTCAATAAAAAAAGTATTTCTTCGATTCTTGAAAAGTAGTTCTCGCATGTTTTCATTATATCTTGATTCTTAAGGTTTAGGTACCTAAATTGACATGTATGTTTGTTGTAGTGCACAAATAAAAAAAAATAATTCTCATTTTTATTACTAAAAATATTTTATTTAAATGTTTTCTAGGTTAAGAAATTTTATATTAATCTTATATTGTTACAAAACTTAATATTACATCAAAATGTTATGTATGTTTTCCGAAGACTGTTCAATTTTGTACCCATTTAAATCATAACTTATGTTGAGATGCAAATTGCCATTATATATCAAAATTACATCCAAAGAAATTTTCTTTTGTAATTGAAAACCTTTAGTGATTTTGAAATTATGCAGTCGTGGTTTTTACCTGCATTTATATACAGAAGAGAAAAATAAGAAACATGGTACTATAATATTGATTTAGGACTTATTACATACTCGAATTTAATATTTTTACGAATGGCATTTTTTTTAAACAAAAAAACAGCATTTTTTCTATAGTCATTTCGTATATTGATTATTTGTAACAATTCAGTGTTTATGCGACAACCATTAAACATTTTTTAAAGTTATATGTGTACTTTTTTCACAACAGTAATTGAAATATTCCGCCTGTCCAATTTTTTGCCTGCCAAGCTAAGTTTTTAAAAGGTGGGTTAGCATTCTGTTTTAATAACATAGATCTCGGTGGTGGTGGTGGTTGTTTGTAGTGTAATTGTAGGTAAAGACTTTGATTGATTTGATGGTTTCTGACGATTTCTCCTACATAAGTACTTTACTATTAGTAATATTCAAATACAGGATGGTTGTGGGTTCGAATGGGCGCACATAGTCATAGTACGCTTCATCCACTATTGCCCCTGACGCTAGCACAAGCAAATTTGCCTTAATTGAGTAGGGCCCAAAATAATTGTGTATGAATTCCTATAAAAAAATTGTGCCCAATATTAATGACAGCTACTTTGAAAATGCACAAAGGCTGGGTAATACGAAAATTAGGGACCTCATTGAATTAAACCGTTCAACACTGATCATGTGGCATGTCAACCGTCCTGCATAAGCTAGAACCAATATCACCAATAATTTTCCTAATAATTACCAATAAATTAAGGTGTTTTGAGTAAAAAACAATAATCAAATATAAAAATGTCAATACTAGTGGATAATATATCAAAACCTTGTATTTTGTGTTATTTGCTTTTATACGTCTGTTTTGGCTATTATAAAGGGCAATATTTTTGTGTAAATGATTTTAAATGCATTTAAGATATTTAGAAAAATATTCTGGACGGAAACAATTGGTTTGCTTATTCGGGCATACAATAAAACTAGAACATAAAGATTGTTAATTTTTTTTATTTTAAAATGTCATTGTAAATATAGTTACAAAAATAGATTAGTAGTGAATAAAAACAAATAATTTACTAAAAAATATTATCCAATAATTAAGCATTTTAAATAGCACCGAAATAATACCTCCTCAAAATATAATTGTATATAAATAAAGGACATAGTTTTATAAAAATAAACAAAGTATTTCACTATTTCAAGGGTCGTCTCTCTTACACCAAAAAAAGATATAAGTAACAATATCTTTGCGAGTGAATTAAAAAATTGACTACTGAAATGATCCTGAAAACCGTGGCCCGTCTGTACCTCTACATTTGGGGCTGACCAGAAAACATAAACTCCTTCCTTTAACATACTTTTAAGACCATTATTCCAGTCTGGATGAGAAAAATTGAGACCGGTTAGTGGTTTGAACGTTGGTACTGTAACAAATTCCTTAACCCATTTAGAAGGTAGTAAATCTTTCAATTGTTCCGTGCTCCATACTTTCCTGTATAATTTTATATCTGTTACTAACCTAAGAACCACAAACCTTTAATCTTTTCACATACTTCTTCCCATCACAGCTTTTAGTGGTCTCCATGGCAGCTATGCTCTAACCACTAATCTGTTCATTTTACAATATACGATAAGACTTAGATAATTTGGATGGGTATAAGTCAAGACACGGTTGGCTAATTAAGACATCCGGATTATAGAATACTGTAGTTTTTAGGCGACTAATTCCGTGACGCTTTTTAAAGTTATCCAACCAGCCGCATTCAATCATACGTAATATTTAGTGATTTCACAATGAAATAATATAACTTTTTTGCAAATTAACTCTTCACGGATGGGCACATTATTTTTGGTTTTATTTAATAAGATTATTGGATGTACTACTGCTGGTATAATAAAGTTTTTTGGTAAATATTGGACTTACATCATCACCATCATTGACCATTGACCATCAACCATCATTGACCATTGGATCATTGACCATCAAACGATTGCAAAAAAAATAATAATTGAATCTGTTATAAATGGGGTGCTAACTATATGGAGGAGAAATCTCGGGACTGGAGAATTCACAGGTCTATGAGTGTAAACAATGACTCAATGTGTTGGTATTACCGCCAGACTGGTCCATCCGGATTACCTGGGGTACGGATTATCAAGTTTTCATTTCCATGAATTTTCCCCATAACAAATCTGAGGCATTGGTTTTTTATTTTCCCAACAAAAACACTTGCTAAATGAAATACAGCATAAGATTAGATTTTTGTTCATGTCAGCGAGCGAGTCATGAGCGAATTACTTCACTTACAAATTGTTGGTTAACACGTTCAGTGCCAGCCTGGCTCGGCGGGTTTAACCCTGTGGCCAGACCAGTCTGACTCACTCTCCGCCTCCGACGCGTACCCGCGTCTCTGGCCCCCAGCAACGACCCTTTGCCAATTTTCTCGCAAATAATGTTTGTTTACCAGATATATTTCTAGTATTTACTCTAATACATATACATTTATTATATATTTTAAATAAAAAAAAAAACTAGGAATAATATTTTCTAATTACACAATCAACAACAAACAGCTGTCAAACAACATAACCTTATAAAGGCTATAATCCTGAAACCAAGGGTACCAACTTATCCATAAAACTATCCTGAATAGCCAACCAAGATTTGAAGTATTTACCTCGATTGCCGGGCTCACAACCCTCCATACAAAATTAATAGGACAGAGACGCGGTGCCGCGTCGCTGGCCTCTGGGGATAGTTCAGTTGGACGCGGCTCCGCGTCGCTGGCCCTAAACGTGTTAATATAAAAAATGTTTTAAAATGTATTTTCATATTTATAGTTTGTAAACAATAAGTATTGTTTTTTGTGTAGTTACAATATTTTGACTTGCAGTTCTGTGTCGATTTATACAGATTGAATAAATCGATTGAATATGAAATATCTGATGCAACATCTATGGAGAACTTGACAAAGATCCCATGAATATAAAACATTCAATGCTAGTAGTACATTTATTTTGTTTGTATGATTTATGTTTACTTTATATTGGTCACCACTTCATTTCCTTTAACATAGACTTTGATGATATTCCTGTCGTCACCCAAATGGATAAACCTCTGCAGAAGCTCCATCACGTACTCCTCGGTTAATTGCTGTGGAGTGTCCTCATCGTAATTATCAATTTGTGAACCGTTTCGGTAGACATCTATGATGAGGGCATCAAATTCTTTCCCCATTTTGAAATTTCCAATTTTCCCATCAAGGTTTAGAGCTAAAATTACAACAAATATTTGATTAATATTTTTCCCGCCTTATTAAGTAATTTAATTTCAGTACTATTTTAATAAAGTAAGCGGCACTCGCTGAAAACACCTGAAGGAAACACTGTCATGACAGTGTTTATGCACTCGCTGTAAGAGACACGAGGCTTCTACTCACCTTGATACAAGTATAAAAACCCACTTTGGACTTTTATTCACCGCAGTTCTCCAACCAGCATTGAGCTGGTTCATACATCTATGGAGTCAACTATTATTATCATCAACCATTATTATTATTATTATTATTAGTTTTAGGCAGGCAGCTTATGCTGATAAGCCTAAATCTGCACTTGTATCGTCTCTGATAAACTTGTCCAGTCTGTTCTTAAATTCGTTCACATTTCCGGCACTTATCACTGCACTTGGTAACTTATTCCATGCATTTACCACTCTATTTGACATGAAATTCTTCCTCGGATTAGAACTAAAGGTTGTACTTGAGAGTTTTAAATGACGTCCTCGAATTTGTATTAATTGTGTATATGTTTTCAAAATTTGGAAGATCATAACATACCTATATGAGTTAATATCTTATAGGTCAACTAGTCAACTATATAACTAGTTAATAGTGTCTTTATTGCAATAAATCTCCTCCCAACGTGGGCCATTACAGAACCATTTAATTCAAATTTCCAGTACTAGAGTTCTAGGTATGATCTGTAACCTTTAATATGTCCCTAGATGGTATTTTCTTAGTCAGAGGTTTTTGTAATCTTTGTACCATAATGTAATTGTGATTATCCTAATTTAAATTTATCTTTGGTATACTGCATATAATTTCATAAAGTTAAAGATTGTCATAGCATATGAAACTTTTTTTTTATTTAAATTTACTCTGACCATATTTATTTACAAGATTTCCAGCTTAATAAAACCCATTATTTATGTGTGGCAACTTGTAATGTAAAATAAAAAAAAAACCAAACACAATGACAAAAGACAGCTGAATGTGTTCGTTAGCGCCTTGCTGACAGATACAATGTTGCTTGCACTGCTTTTTGTTATATAGAGATTAACGATTATTAGGAATCTGAATGTATGGAAAACAATTGGGTAATACTTATCAAATTATTATGGCTTTAGGAAAAGTTAACTGTACATCTCAAAAATCTGTTTTATTTTTTTTCATATTTTATAATAGTACTCCTAATTGATTAATATTTACCTTTGGCACCTCCCAGCGTGGCCAAATAGAAAGCTTCTATTAACGATACTGATGGTCCATCAGTGCCATTCATTACAAGGTGCGTCGACACGTCCATGGTTCTCCTGATAGCGTCTAAAATTGATGCACTATCACCTCCGGACACATCTACAATTTGAAAAAAAATATATATTACCTACAATTATAGAGTTCAAATTTTTGTTCATAAATACAAGCATGTACCCTGTATCAGGGATGTGCCAGATTTTTAAATTTTGACATCCGTATGTGATCGAGAGAGTGAAATATTTATTTGTTTATATGTTGCTCATTGTGTAATATATGTTTTTCTGAGCAGTAGAGCGAGACATATACATGCACTTTTCCCACACCGTTTTATATTGAAGATTGTTTGGGAACGAATACTCATTTAATCATTTAATGGGCAAAGTTAAAGCACAGCAAGGTCATAGAGCAAATAATGTTTATAAATAAAGGAGAAAAGACAGAGGAGGAGGAGGATATAGTGGTAATGAAGCGTTAAAAATGGTATGTTTGAGCGCGGATTCGAATCCGTAACCGCTGGGTTAATAGTAAGATACCCTAACCACTGGACTACCGCAATCTCTACTTTAAATCTACAATCAGCACTGCGATAAGTTGTTAGTCAGTTTTAATGAGGCATTTATATAGTGGCGAGCAAAACTTTATTAAATAAACAATTAATACTGGACTTTGTTGCAAGTTTTGGCGTGATTTTAAGAACGAACTTCAATAAACGGCGCCACTGTTATTTCACAGCATTCTAATAAAACTTACAGGTTTTTCCATTTAGAATTTTTAGGTTTCCTCTGACCTTAGTACAAAGAAATTAGCTTAGTTAAACAGGGTTTAATGAAATTGTAAACGATTAGGTGATTAGGTGGTGGCATACTTGTTTGGAGAACAGCGCCTCATATTCCGGATATAATTCTTTTGCAAAAAAGAGCAGTCAGAGATATTAAATATTTTTAAAGGGGTTTACTGGTAGTCTACATCATAATATTTTTTTTTATGGTAAGAAAAGTTTAGAGGACAATTTTCGTTATTTAAATTTTAGTTACATATATTCCTAAATCCATTTTAGTAAATTCTTCAAAACTTAAAAAAAACTGTAATCTATTGTTTGCCAGTGTGCAACTCCATAACTAAGTACAGTAAAAATGTTTAACTCTATACATGTTTTGTTTGTTTATTTTAATGCATAAATGTGACTTTCAACTGTATAAAATTGACAAATAATAATATGCATTGATTAAGAACTATAAAAATTTACTTTGAATAGTTTCTTTCGAAGCACTAATATATTTTTTAAAAAATCACAAAACATGACCTCTGTATCATCTGTAGTGCATCATGCACAGTAAAGTAAAAGTTTATTTCCAAGGGCAACTTGATACATAGGAATGACAATTTTCAATTGGTTCATAATAAAATATACAGATATATAGTTACATCGATATATTCTACATTATACCTCAAGTTCATAGCTAGGTACTGTACTTAGATGCGCCATGAAATATACCACCACTAGATGGCATTAAAAAGTTATTTTCGACCAAAGCTGAAGTTATGCATATTACGCTTAAGCCATCGATATGATAAATTAAAATAATACATTTTACAGACCTGAGCCCAATCCAAGTGTCAAGCCACTGTTTAAAAGCTTCCTGACGGGACACATTCCCGATGCGAGTCTTGTATTAGAAGCTGGACAGTGAGCGATAGAAACCCCTCTTTCTAAGAGAACATTGATTTCTTCATTTGTCAAATGTACACCGTGTGCCATTATACACTACATAATAAACACGAGTTTAAACATGTAACATTTTTTTGAATATTATGAGAGCTGTTGTTATTTTGATATTCTTAGGTTCTTTATTAACTTTGGCTTGTGTTATGTATATCGTTGTGTGATGATTTATTACAGGCATTAACATCTAGCAAAGGTTATAAGATTGTGCGTCTTGTTTCTCAACTAAGTCGAGAAGGCTGAGACCTATCATAAAAAGACAAGAGTCGTAGCGTTAAAGCTCATCTAATGCATTTAGTTAAGTCTGAAATTAATAATATGCATACATTTTATGATTGACGTATTATTCTTTGTTCTCTGAAAATATATTGATAATGATTATAATTTGAAAATAATTCAAAGTCATACGGACTTTGAATTATTGACTCGAGGCGCACATTATTTGAAACCGAGGCCGAAAAACAACACAGAAATTCACCAATTTCAGTCAATAGTTTATTTTCATAAAGTGAATGTATTGAATTCTTCCCTGAAGAAGGATGTGTGATCAAATTGAATCTTTAAGATCAATCTATTAACATGATTTGTAAACTTAAATAACGAATATAAATGCTTACAATCAGTAATGATTATTATATATTAAGACATATTAAAAAGTTATATAACTCTACAGATATAAAGATTAATCGTTATTACCATATTTACATTGTCAACATTGATGAGGCTGGTAGTTTTCGGAATATTGATTTGAACTTCAACACTGTTAAAATGTAATAAACAGAGAACATAAAAAACCTTTCAAGACTTTCCACTTTGCCACTCCCTAAAAACTATTTATACCGCATTCGTTAAGAGACCTCTAGAATACACTTTACCGATTTGGTCACCACATTATGAGTAGGTATAGTATACAAACATATTAAATTGATAGGGTACAGAAGGTTCATTAGGCATTTAGGTTAAACACACTATCGGTGAACAAACTGCGCAAATACTGCACTGCAGGGACTGCTTATTATAACATTGAAGGTAATGTTATAATAAGCAGTCCCTGCAACATAGATGTGAGAGCAGTTTTTGAAGTACATGAATCTCACCTTATTTGTAAGAAGTCCAGCTTTGTCGTAGACATCTGCATAGTCCCTGTAGTCAGGAAACATTTCATGGACACTTTCAACCTCCCCTTCGCTCTCGGAGATATGACTCTGTATGCGACATTCATATTTGGCTGCTAATTTGCCCAATTCCTTTAAAACTTCTTCGTCGCAGCTTAAAGCAAACCTGGGAGTAATAATCGGCTCAACTAAATCACTCTGAAAAAATTACAATCATTATTTTACACATTTTAAAAATAAATGGAAATCTAGTTTCTTAAACACTTGCTTATGGTTTCAATTGTCAATTAAGTTAACGACCAAAGTCTACCCATTTAATATCCTATCTAGTTAGCAATCCACTTAGAGACCAATTAAGCTGTGAAAAGGAGTAGTTTCTCATTATTTTCACATTCTTAATATTCAAATTTTAAAGCGAAAGGAGGACCTGTAATCTGGTACTTAGGTCACAAATATATATTTTTTAAAATCTTGATTAGATCATGATATCTATATTATTAAATGTCTATCTGATATTCTGTAAGATTGTCGCTCTATTTTTCCATTCCGAAGTGTTGGTATATGATTACCACCATGGAGTTAGTATACTTAATGACAACTTCTGAAATTTGGCGGCACTTGCTTAGTAATTATAATGAACTTTAGTATTGGTTACATCTTGTATTAGATATTTCTGTATAGATATGTGATCAGTGTAAATTAAAAAATATACATATAATTTATTCCTATACTATATCCTCTATACCTTTTCACGCTTGGCACAATCTTGGTCAATACCTAATAAATAAAATCTAAATCATGAAGTTCTGGTGCATTAGTGTAATTTTGAATCAGTTCAAAAGCTTACTTTTAGATCCACAACTGCTTTTACAAAAGTCTCCGTGTCTTCAATTTCTTTCTCGGTGGAATTGAAGTAACCGGCATCATTGGCTATGTTCATGCTTACTTTCCCTACCAGAGCCCTCTGGCAAAGCTGGATGGCTGTTTCTGCCAGTTGCAACGTTCCATCGAGATGCAATGATCCAAAATAGCATGCTGTTGTTGTTCCGTTTTTTAACAGGCGTGTCTTTAAAAGTAGAGTAACAGTTAAGTTCACTAGATAGTAAATCAGGTAAAAAAAAAAACAGTTGAGGAAAAGTCCATTAAATACTACATTCCAATAGTTTCTAATACCTAAACTATTGCTATAGGTATACATTTAAACACGACTCAAAATGTTTAAAAAAATAAACACAATATCCAAAAGTGCCAAATATAATACTTTTTGATAAAATGTTTTTCCCTCTTGTGCTCAATATAAGGCAAAAAAAACATTACTATAGACAGGTCTCAAAAGAAATCACAAATGCAAACAGACGGCCAAAGCCAATGGACGGGGAACGAGACATACACAGAAACTCATTCTATTAGACTTGCGAGATATTATTGCCTGTAATGAACGGAACCGAGCTAATTGTGCCTCCTTGGAAACACAGGTTGTACGATAAATAAATAGTATCCCCGGAGAGAGCCCTTTAATTGCTACATGCTAAATAATTAAAGACCTAATTTTAATTTAGGTTTTTTGGAAGTGGGCAAATTTAAACTACCTATGACTTTCACTTAGAAGTGATACACAGAGAACTGAGGAGTTAAATATAGGTTCCCACTTCACCATTTTTGTACGGAACCTTAAAAATTAACAAAATGCCTAATGGGAGTGTACGATGAACAAAAAAGTAAAATTTTTACCACCACATTCCTGTAAACTTCGGATGCAAATTTTACATCATGATATTTTATTTCCAATGGGAAAGTGTAAGCTTCCAGCCACTCTAGTAAAGGTTTATCGAGACCAATGCCAATATTTGGAAATTGGGGTGCATGCACATGGCAGTCTATAAATCCAGGTATTATAAATTGGTTCTTATCCAAATTTACCAATGCAAAACTGTCCAATGACACTTGATTTACAAATCTTTGATATGCATCTTTTGGCCCGATAGCAATAATCTGAAAGAACATCATTTCCAATGTAAAAAAAAAAAATCTTTGTTACAATAGGTAATATTATATTTGCAATTAGATAGCTACCTTTCCATGTGCAATTGCAACAAATCCATCAATAATTTGTATTTCTTTAGGAGAAGTAGAATGTATGATTGTGCCAACAAAAATTTTTCCAGACTTTATTCCTGAACTCATTTTTGTTTGCAATTTCAATGTTCCTAATTATTTACTTTTTTGCCAACAGGGCAAGGAGCAACTTGACAATTATTAGACTATTACTTTGGTATAATATGCTTATAGATAATATATATCAACCAAACCCTAGCCGCCAATCAGTTCAACGATAACATGAAATAATATCAAAGGCATGTATCTATACACGTTGTTAGGTCGGTACATACAGTACAGAATAATTTGATTTACAAATCAACGTAATTAAATCATAGAAACATTTAATGCTGAAGACGTGTAGCGAAACTTTAAAATTTGTAAAAAATAGTGGTTGCAAGATATGTAGACTTTTAAAATTAATAAAAATTTAGTATATCTTTAGTTAAAAGTACTTTGTTTCAAATTTGTAAGTGCAAGTTCCTATAGTTCACACACGTTATAAAAAAATAAAAACAAAAGTTAAATTTGTCCATCAAATGAAAAACGATTATTACAACAATAGCATCACGCATGTCACATTGAATCTATTGTTTGTATTATCTATCATATTTATATCACCAACTGCCAAAGTGCCAACCGCTTCTATACGTTTAACTAACCTCTTACAGCTAGGCCCTGCAGTCGTCTGATCTGATCTTCCCTCAGACTGATATTCTTTCAATACATCTGAATTCATCATAAATTTTAACACCATTTTAGTTTTTTTTGTAAATTTTAAGGCACGGCTAGTAACCCTCCCCCCCCTATTTATTGAATTTGTGATTTATTTAATCTAACTTCTCCTAAGTTTTTTTTTTTAATAACTCGGCAAAAGTTTGTCTTATAATACTATACCAATTCAGAATAAGAATTTCATTTTTTAATTTATATCCCTACATGACAATAAGATCAATTATTATTGAATTGTTTAAATTCATTACCAATAACTAATTATTTAAATGAAAGAAATAACAACGATACTTAATTTTGTTAGAGGTCACTAAGTGACTTTAATGATTTTTAACTTATTACCATATTTTCATAATAACATTCCATTGGCAGCATGCCATTTTTTCTAAACGAAACGTTACTAACAATTGTTTACTTTTTTTACTTGGTTATAGTAATTACCTAACTTCCATCATACTAGATCTCACATAAGTTTGCTAGAAGTCACCAAACGTATTTAATTTTTATGTTTTGCCTTTTATTCATAGTTTTATAATATTTTATAAACATTATATAAAACTTCATAAATGAAAAACACAATATCTGAGGTTTTCTTTCACTAATAACCTAATTAAAATATATGTCTTACAACAAACTTTAAAGGGTCATAACTTTAAAAGAAGCTTTTATTAGTTCTAGCTAGTTAGGTTAGTAAGTTCTAGCACTAAACCGCCGATTTATATAATATGATCATGGACACATAAAATTACTTACAAACTTTTTTTATGGAAACAATTTAAATATTTATATACTTACTCAATCAATGTAGTCTCTCTCTATATCCATTTTCAATAATAACTAGTGGTATACATTTTTTAATATCAAAATCTTTTACCGATTATTTAGTTAGGTACGCAAATGAAATAATAATAAAAATAAACATTGCCATTTTTATGAAGTAATAAAATGGGATGTTGGGAATTTAGCGTTTTGACTGACACTTGACGGTTCAGCTGCTGTGACATAAAATGTCAAATGTGTTTGTAATATTTTGAACGGGATTATAAAATTACGCTGCTATAGGTTTTATTACTTTAGTATTTGTTGTTACAGTACCTATAAAGAAAACGAACTTCTTATTGAGATGTCTGACGACGAAGTAATTAAGTTTGAAATAACTGACTATGATATAAATAATGAGTTCAATACTAAACGAAACAGACGAGGCACCAAAGAACAGCAAATATATGGTTTATAATCGAGTTTTCAACATTTTGAATTTTTTATAAATATTTTTAACATGTATTATTATATAATCTTATTTTTGTATTTTCCTAGGCGTTTGGGCGCAGGATAGTGATGTCGAGGATGAAGTGGAGGAGCGGAAAAGAGGACGCGATAAGAAACCCAAAGACTACGCGGCGCCCATTGGCTTTATAGCCGGCGGCGTACAGCAAGCCGGTAAAAAGAAACAAGAAAAGGGTGAGAAATTTATAATAGGCGTTTCCCTTTAGAACTTAAATAAATTGTTTAAACTGAAAGTTGCGGAGTGTAGTATTTTTTATAATTCAGAAAGTCGGTGACATCCCATAGCATCTCTGTGTATCGGCCGACGTGATTTAACGAAATCAGCCTGTGATTGATGACGTCCAATAGCCGATTGCTCTAATCACACTGCGAATTTTCGTTTAGAAACCAGTTACATACATGGAATATTTTAATGAAAATCAATGTAAATCTCACTCTATATATAGCATATGAAATTTATGACCATCATGGTCTTCAAAATGCTCATAAAGCCGCCATGGGTTTTTGTCGGTTGTTATTATTATCATGTTTGTATCAAAAATAATTTGTGGTAGGAAATAAACTACCCTGGCTTATGCCGGTGACAACCTAAATGCTTATGCCATCACAACTAGTAAATCACTTTTCTTTGGGATCATTCACTATCCAGTATGCCATACTTTCAGAATCGCAGCATGTTCTATTTCTCATATATTAAAATATCTTTAATTGCTTAAAATATTTTTTGTGTGAATGTGCATTTAAATATATCTCACAAAAAGAACTGGTTGTTTCATTGCGCCAGGCTCTTTTATTTTTCCGTAGACTTCTTTGCATTTGAAAGTTTGCCGGGTGATATTCTTGCCTCTGCCTTCTATGTGGAGCATGCAGCTATAATCAGAATAAGAATCTAAATTTGCTTGATGCCTCTTATAACATTCAGGCTTATCTCTCAGAAAGTTGTTTCTATTTCAGCTTGTTTCTCACATTTACTTTATTTGTGATTTGCATCATCATTCTATCATTTCTACTTACCTAATTATTTTGAAATTATTATCATACCTTTAAGTATCCACAGCATTCTTACTGCGCAAGGATACGGCGGGCTGCCGCACCGGGAGTGAATCGGTGTGAAACAATGCTTTCGGCCGTTACGACAAACGGGGCTGTCAAATTATCAATTTGAAAAGCTTCTGCGTTATCAATTTAAATAATTTTGTACTCGCTAAAAAAATAAAGAATTCTACAATTTTACGAAAATCATTTTAACTGGGGTGAAAGAAAGAAGAAATCATTGCCACAATGACATAGTTATCAAATGTTTTTACGCACCAAACGTTAAATATTTTTTGTACCAGCTCTGATGACGTCACCCCTCGCTTGCTTCGAATCATATTTTTGTTCTAAGATGACGTACCGTATCTTCTTTATACTGTGCCCATAGTTTATTTTTTCTGCAATCATCTCTATTTTAGTTAAAATCACTTTAAATAATCTTAATTTTTTATATGTTGTCATACTACCAATACAAAAATAGATATTATTACATTTTTACAGCGTGAAAAAAAAGCTCCCATAGCACTCTTGCATTAATTATTGGTATGATTATTCTTACAGATTCCACTGTTAAAGATGAAACCACTTTTAAACCGGAAACTGATAGTTCTGAGGAAGAAGTGGTCCAGGTACCGGCATTTTATTTATTATAGTCAATTTAAAATATCTAACATAGTATAGTTTTAGTAGCACTTTTAAAAAAAATAATAATCTTTTAAGATGTGGCCTTATAGGAGAATATTAACTATATTTTAATGTTAAAATTATCATTGGAAATTTCAGTGAAAGCATATACTTTTTTTTTACATCTTAATTCTCTAAGGAAAAATCATCTGCTAAAAAGACCGAGCCTAAAGGTGTGTATTTAGGTTTAGACTGGAAATAAATAAGAATATTTTCTATGTGTTTGTTTCACAAACTGTTTGGACGAAGTACCCTTACCGTGGAAAATAACCTTTCTTAGAACAGGTAACTCTTACCTAGTTAGAAAGGTAACAATTCTTATCAAATTGGCCAATATGACTGGTGCCTAGGTAGTCGATTTTCTATATTTGGATATTTGTATTTTATTTTAATATTTACTTCAGTTAAACCGAACATTATATTGCTGATACCTTATTTTATTTAATAAAACTTTGAATTTGAAGTTGACTTGATGGATGACCAATGTTAGGCTGTTATCTATATGTTATGATGTGTTAATCTCGTTTTGATTTTTTTCTCTTTTGTAAACAAAATGCAATTAGATGTAAAATAATAAATTTATAAAAATATTTTTTTTATTACTTTCAGAAGCACTAATTTAAAAAAGGTGATATTAAAATTGTGAGCGTTATATGATTTAAACGTTCTCTGTATTTTAACTACACTTATGAGGAGAAACCTTCATTTAAGATTAAAAAGCGTTAATTGAAATTGTAATAAATTTTCCATAGACTCCTGGAGAAAATGAGACAGCCGGATTGAGGAGACGAGGTTTTGGTTTGGCAAGCAAAGGTCCCAAACTCGGCGGGAAAGTGGGCAACTGGGAGAGACACACAAAGGGCATCGGAGCCAAGCTGCTCCTGCAGGTAATGATTTTTTACTCTTATTTTTCCTATCGAGTGCTTATTATTGATGAGTGAGTGTGAAGGAGCTTACATTCATACATAATGTTATTAAACGTCTCCAAAAAACCCAAAAAAAACTGCTTAGAGACAACTGATTATATTTATTTATTTATTTTTATTACTAAGTCCACAGCGGCATAAAGGTATTGCACTAATACAATAGGCAATAGGGGTATTAGGCTTAGACAAGAGATGGTGCCACCACAAAAATAATTTCAAAGAGAGAAATACAAGTACCTAATAATAATTAGGTGCTATTTAAGAAAAAATAATATTAATATTAAGAATAATGACAAATAAGAAAAGAAATAGATAAAACCGCTAGCATTGTCATGATGCAGAATGATTCCGCGTTGTCGGTTCTTCTTTCTTATTTCTTCAAAGACTTGTGGCAAACAAATGGTTGTGTACTGTTCCGAATTAACCGTTTTCCGGTTTTCTAGTGGTACTGTAGCCGTTTGTTCATTTATACCAAAAAAACAGGCGACCATTGGCTTCAAAGTGCTTTTTGCACAAATAACTTTTGTTGGATTCGGCTCATCTTGGAACTCCCACACCGTTGACTGTTGTTTAGTTTCGGGGTCATATACATAGATCCAAGATTCATCACCTGTGTAGTTATTATGAACAGCTTTTGACGCACCACAATTGTATTTTTTTAACATTTTTTTGCACCAATCCTGTGATACAAGCCTGGTTTTGATCAATTTTCAAGTTGTGCGGAATCCAACGCGAACAATTTATTTTACAGCTAAATGTTCTTATAATATCTTAAGTATGCTCGTCATACTTATGTCTAGGGACCTATCTTCTATCCTCTATCCTATCCCCCCAGGTTCCTATCTATCTCGCGATATGTAACATGACAATCTTGCATTATTAGTTCCCGCACAGCATCAATATTTTGTGATAGAACAATCGATTTAGGACAACCTTCTTTAAATTCTTCCGTTAGCATAGACCGCCCCCGGTTAAACTCACTCAACGAATGATACACAGTGGTTCTCGATGGTGCTTTATCCCCAAAAGTCGAAGTAAGTTGATCGATGCACTGTTTTTGAGTTAACTCATGCCGAAAATCGTAATAAATCAACGCACTAAAATTTTCACGAATTAAATCCACGGTGATGAAGACACCAATTTTTAAAATGATGCCACAGTGGAAAAACAATTGACAGTTACATGAAACAAAATGTATTTATTATACAGCCAAAGAGTTTCATTTTTAAATGTAGTAATAACTTTTTAAATGTTGTTCTGTAAGTGGCCAGTTCCGGATTCATAAATAGCCGCCCTCGTATAAGATATATAAATAAATATTAACATTAAATAATAATATAATATGTGTGTGAGTATATTATAGTTATATTCGTAGATATGTGAAAATGTGATTTACAAGGGCTGATTTCGAAGGGGCCTCTTTCCAGTGGCGGTCTTCTCTGTCTTCCTTGCTTTCGTGCTTTCAAATCGTTCTGTCTCATCTAACACATAAACACTCTGTATCGCTGTTGCTTAATTATGAAAAACAGAATCAATTTATGTGAAAAAACTTACTTAATTTGCATCTTTATAAAATAAACTATGCTTCTGTAGGTTTATTTTCTCGATTTTTGTATTCAGACAATAAGACGTCTAAACTTTTGATAAAATGTATAGAAAAATACAGACTATTTGAGGCTCTTAACTTTTAGACAAAATAGCAATTTAACTTATTAATTCAATACACACCTAGATATTTAGGAGATAAAACGATACCTAATATTATTTTTCTTTTATATCTACAAATAAGAGAGCCACAACACTACAGCGTTTGTATCGAGAAATAACCAGGTTGAGTCCTCTTAAAGAATTCTTGAATCTAGGCAAATTACTAGTAATTGAGAATGAAATATGAGCCATTGAGTATATCAGTTAATTAGCTGCTTGCTAAGCGAACAATAATAAATAAAAAAACAAATTATTCACAATTTACGTGTATTTTTTCATCAGCCCTCATATATAGATGTATTGATAAACGTACTAATGTATTACATTAATTTCATACTATTAAATTATTGATAGCGGACAATTTCAAAATAATGACTGATATTTTATTTCAGATGGGCTACGAACCAGGTAAGGGTCTAGGAAAAGCTCTGCAGGGGATTTCAGCCCCGGTGGAAGCGTCTGTCAGGAAAGGACGTGGTGCAATCGGAGCTTATGGACCCGAGAAAGCTACTGTGAGTATAGTTGTGGTTCTAATTTTTTTTAGCCTATCGAATTATAAAAATTTACTTGGGTATTTAGCAGTTTTGGTTTAAACATCTATGGTAATGCTTTCCCAGATGAAGTAAATTGGGACCGTCTTCTCATCTTTATGCAGTGATAGAGATCCACATCCACTATTCCAAAACTAATGTGACAATATAATTATATACATACTGCTAACTTTGTTTTACAGAGGTATTGTAACACCCCCTAACCCTCCGACAGTTGTACCGCAGGCATTTATTTTTTTACTATCAAAAAATATTTTACAATGTTTTCGTGTCATCATTTAAAAACTAGTTGACTGAATTAAATGCATTCTCTTTTAAAGTACAATTTCTGCTTACCAGTTACTTATATTTAACATCTTGAGGCTGAATCCACTGATACATCTAACTTCCGTGTTAAAGCTTAGAGCCACTTTGACTCGATGGTGGTTACCGATCCAGAGCATGTGACCATTTAAGTCACAGTAAATTGATCGATCTGCAATGCAATAACAAACAAATGCAAACACTGCTAGAATGGTAGCATAACGCTGATGTGCTACCTACCAGTCAGCTGGAAGAACGCTAAAGTTATACTTACATACAAAAAAGGAAATAAAAAAAATACTACCTATACTGTCATATCTTTATGAATTTTTCTAAAAACTGTAGATAAAAGAATTAAAACTTAGATCAACTAAGAGAACAAGCGGGCTTCCAGTTTTGTTTTTAATAAACCATTTATGACTTAACAGTATTTTTTAAAAATAATTATTCACAGTCCAAAGAATTTGTAAGTAAATAATAACGCTCATATACTTCTGTATTCCTTATAGATGAAAATTAAAAAAGATGAGGCATCAATAAAGGCCCTCAAAGATAAAGAAGAAGCTCCGAAAAAGACAGGAAACTGGAAAAAGACCCACAAAGGAAGGTATTTCTATAGGGATGCCTGGGATGTCATTCAGGAAGGGAAACCCACTAGCACACATACGGAGAGCAGGTATCAATTTTTGGTTTTTCATAATGGCACCTTTGCCGCTTGACACCTCGTGCTTGCGGCACTCGAGAGAACTGAAAATGGTTGAGATTTTCTAGAAAGCCGAGAGCTTTCCTAATGCCCAAAAACACCTTCCTTACCTAAATATTGTTCATGGAATCTGCCATCCCATATTTCACACTTTAAGGGGGTTGTTTTTTTTTACAAAATTAGCCTATGTCCTTTCCCCAGGATTCATTCAAGGATCTCCATAACAAATCAAAATCGGTTCAGCGGTTTAGCAGTGAAAATGTAACAGACAAGACAGACTTTTGCATTTATAATATTAGTAAATTAGTATAGTATGGATGAACTATTCGCCACTTCCGACTGATAGCTTTGGAGTCCTAATTGAAATAGGTACCGGTTTCCCTATGGAGGATTGTTGAAAAGATTTCCTGATCAATTTTTCCTCTTCCCATACCAAATCACGCTATGTTTTGAGCATCAAATAATATAAGTAACACTAATTTAGATAACAACATTATAACATTAATTGATTAATAACATTTTCTAATAGCTCGAATGCACTCCCTGAATCCACTTTCCAATAATTCTTTGACTTGGTCAAATTAAAACTTCATATGTATTCAGTGTTCAGTATATTTATTTCAAGAAACAACTTTGCAGTTGTGTATGAAAGGCAGAGATGAGTAACAGTATGAGTATGCATACTGGACGGTGTGCAGTTTTAAGTAGAATGACCTGTCCTACAATATTTATGCGAGTAGCAGTTATCTACATTGAACTGTTACTAATTACCTTGGGCCTGACTTTTATGTTTCTAAATAATGGGCTATGCTAAGATTCTTTACTCGTTAAACGAGCAACCCTCAAATCAAAATTCAGCACAACCCTTAAATCGAATTTAAAACAATTTTGGCCTTTGAAGGGACATTTAACCAATATTATTCAATATTCCCCTAAATTTAATTGCGAGTGTATATAAATTAACAATACTATTTTTAAGTATTTTAATCGGTTGATTGGCCAGAAGATGGTTGACTTTTAAACAATGTTTGTTACACTATGGAATTAATTTAGTGGTGTTTTTAATGGCTAGGATACATGATGCTTGAAATTCGTCACAAAAATGTTTTCCTTTGTAGTTTTTATTTTTGATGTTGAAAACATTCAGAAGAAATATTGCTAAGAATTGATTTTTATCTTTGGTTTGCCAAGATTCAGAAATTTTCCATTACCATGTGGAAGTTAGCGTGATAAAAATATATAAATTATGTTTTAATTTTATTACTGATTTATTCTCACAGTGCAGCCTTAGCCCGAGTCCCTGTAATTGATATGACAGGAAAAGGCAAAGTGGTTCTCAGTGGTTACCACGCTCTTCGTTCAGCCCGAGGCACCGGTGATTCAACCGAAGACGGAGCGCCGACGACTCGTTACGAAGACCTGCCCCGAAAAGACTGTCGGAACTTCTCTGTGCCTGAGCTTATGCATAATTTGGATCTGCTTGTTGATTGCTGTGAGCAGGTAATTATTACACTCATAAAAAAAATTACACAAGGGTTAAATAGTTAATTATTTAATATCATACCTTTCAGGACATAATTCAAAATGCCAGAGCAGGCCATACGGCAGATGATGAGGTTGTTATCATACAGAAGGAACTTCAAGACCTGGAATTTAATCTGAAGAGCCAGGATAGTAATGTTGATACATTGGAGAGTTTACTAACTAAATTGGAGAATTTAAATAGGCCCGATTTGTCATTTGAGGATGTCTACATAGGTTTCACTGACTTAAAGGTAATGCTTATATTTTAGTATTTTTTTTTTTTATAAAAAAACATTTATAAAGCCTTTTTTATGCATTTCCACACCCTTTGACCAAACTTATAAAGTTACTTCGTATAACCCTGCGCATTCTCTAGGATAACCGGGAAAAGGATGTATGTTAATTTAATTAATTTCCATGAATACAAAATGCTTTTAAGGACATTAGGTAAAAAAAAAACGTATAAAATTGCACAAAAATAAACACAGTATTTTTTTTCTTTATTAAATCCAAAATATAAGTATGAAATAGCATAAAACAGTTATTTATTCCTTATTGACTATACAAGAAAATAGTTAACCATATTTTAAGCTATCTCGCACAAAGCAAGGCAGATACTGCTGCTGGTGTGGATTTTATCACCCCACTAGACAAGGTACAGACCTTGAGCAAGTATCACCCCAGGACATCCTGGGGTGATACCTGCTCAAGACAAATAAATTTGTACTCGTATATCGAGTAAAAGCAGCATGAAACTAAATAGCAAAAACTGATAGTAATAAAACGATTTAAATTAGTATATTTTTATACATAAAGAATAAAATTTAAATAAGAACTTTTTAAATTAATTAAAGCTATAAATGTATACATTTTTCACTTTTTGCACGTTGCATCTTTATAGTAAGTTATATAATTAAATTCGATTGGATCAGCACGATTCCGATGAAAAACGCTCAACTATGGCTTAGGTTTTGTGTCGCACTGACAGAAGATGATCCGAAGTATGCAGCGGTAGTTTTCACATAATACGAGAGCTATCTTTTTGACCTGACACAAACGGCAGTCAAATTTCAAATCTATATTGTGTGCGTACCATAGATGACATATCGATGCACACATAGCCAATTTGCTACCAGTGCAATAAGATATATGGAGGTTAAGAAAGGATTATACAATATTATAATTGTATAATAATTATTAAAATTTAAAAAATAATATGATAATCAATTTTATGTGATTTTTTAGGATATAAATCTCTATTTAAAAAAACCCGTTTTTGCAAATCTTCAGAGCCTTAAATAATTGAGATTCGGGGCCCTTACAACCCTATCATCATTCATTTACTGCCCCTTAGCGGATGAATTAAAAATACTGAAAAATGTCACTGTATTTACATTTTATTTATCTACAGATCAACCACCCAGCAGAGTACGAAGCCTTTGCCCTGAGCTCTGTGTTTGAAGGTGTTGTGGGTCCCATAATTACCCCTATAATGGCGGCCTGGAAGCCCCTAGAGAATCCCTCCGAGCCCATTCCAATGTTTCTCCAATGTCAGGAGTTGATGAACACAGATACATACCATTCCCTGCTCTGGCAACAGTTTGTAACAACGATACGCCGAGCTGCCCAGTAAGTTTTGTTATGTTATTTAGTTATCTATTTTAATTACATAATGAAGTCTCAAAAGAAATGGTCAGTCATTCTTGGGTCAGAGATGAATAATTAAAACAAGATAGCAGCATAAAATTGTGCTATCCCACCTGGCATTCTCTGGCAGTTCATCTGAAATGTACACTTGTATCTCAAAATAAACTTTATAGTGTCTTTACTGTAATATTTTTCTCGAAAAATTTTGTAAATCCATGATTATATTAAGATTTCTTGCTGTGAAAACATCTATTTTGCTCGAGCAAACATAGGGTTGCTTATATAAAAAAAAAAACACTTCATAACTTTGCAATAACTCACTCTGCAATAAGCTCACCTCAAACTTTTTATTATTTGACCCAAGTTATGATTTTATTATTCTAATCTAACAGAGAATGGAACCCTCGCAAACCACAATCATTATTAGACGTGTGTTCTGTTTGGTCAGAAGTAGCGCCTACCTGGCTCGTAACGCACGCTGTGGCGGCCAGTGCGGGGCCCCGTTTGGCGGAAGCAGCTCGGGAATGGGACCCCACCATTGATCCGCAGCCCCTCCATGAGTGGGTCCTGCCTTGGCACAGCATTGCAGGTTATTATTGACAAAGTCATTTTTTTACAAATCGTTTCTTTATGCTATGAAAGACTCATAATAGAATATCTCAGGATTTTTTCTACTCTTTCGCATAGGATTGAAAATTTCAATGCTTTAGATTTGAAACAAAATAAGTAAAATGTAAAATGATAATTTTATATTTTACATACTGTTTATCCAGATATTTAATCCAGATATTCCCCAGCTTGACCTTAGGAAGGATGTGTTTATATAGATGACAATGTAAGTTTAAAATCAGTTATAATATAAAATGATAAAATAAATGTAAAAAGTCGTATAATACATTCTTTTTTACATTGAAATAAAATTATAAAATCTAAAGCCCATCAATATATTGTAATTTGTTGTAACTTATACATTTTCAAATATATGAACCGCAGAGGAAGAGTTGTCAGCTTCAGTGTATCCAGTACTCCGCGACAAGCTCTCCGCGGCCCTGGACGGCTGGCATCCGGCTGATGGCTCAGCTCGTCCTCTTTTGGAGCCCTGGAAGCAAGCCTGGGGAGCTAACCTCACAACGCTCTTCAACCATCACATACTGCCTAAGCTTGACGCTTGCCTGCTCGCCGAGCCCATTGACTTGACGGGTGCTAAATCAGGTACTATAATAACAAGAAATTATCTAAAATAAAATCACATCATTCAGTCCATCAGATATGCGGATAATTGTATGATCGTGGTAGCTTGCAAGCTTTATAACCTCGAAAAACAACTTGGTGCATGTTAAACTTTGATTTTTATTCCATTTACCCAATGAAAATTATTATTTTAATATTATTATAAATTGTTTTTTTTTGGACTATAATTTTTCTTTTGAAACTAATGAAAATTCAATTGTCCAACCTACAGTTCAGTTGAATTTCAACTTAAGTTCTATCCATTTTAAACACAGTCCAGAGCCTCCTGGTATCTATGAACCTATTTAATTAGGCTGTCTTGTGATTTTGGCTTGCCTTCAAATCCCAGCCCCAAATAGTTACATACATAAAAAAAAATCTGTTGTGTGTATTTTAAAAAATATATAAATATTATTTCTTATTTTAAAATATATTTTTTTATTTTGCAGCGGCTTGGGGCTGGTGCGTGGAGTGGTCTTCAGTGGGCGGCTGGCAGGTACTGGCCGCAGTAGCAGCTAGGTCTTTCCTGCCCCGATGGCTGGCATCGCTGGCCTCTTGGCTCAATACTTCTCCACCTCATGCCAACGTTCTAGCCTCATACACTGCATGGAAGGTTGGTACTAATTGGTAGCAACTAAATGTTCATACTCATTGATAGTTGTAAATATAATAATTATTATTTAGTTTTAGGAAGGCAGCTTATGCCGATAAGCCTAAATCTGCACTTGTATCGTCTCTGATAAACTTGTCTAGACTGTTTTTAAATTTATTCACACTTTTGGCACTTATCACTGCGCCTGATAACTCATTCCATACATTCACCACTCTATTTGACGTTAAAAATATGACGGCATTAAAATCTAATTTTTCAAAAGATCGAAATTAAATTAAAATATATTTCAGAAATTAATTGAAAAAAAAAACTATATTTACTCTTTACACATAACCATGAAACTAGTTTGTTTACAAATGCATAACCTCATCTGCATAAATGTTTATTATAGATGACATTACTACTAAAATTAGGTTTTGCTATTTTGATAAATAGAACTTGATAGTCAATCTTCTTACTTTAATGCTACCTCAACCTGTTTTGCTTCAGCTGACTTCTGTTATAAGGCCCATGCATTTTCTCAAGCTGAGCATTTAGATCTTCATCAATAAATAATCTCTCCTCAGGCCCTGTTCCCTGAGGAAGTACTCCGCGAGGCATCGGTCCGTGAGATTTTTCGAAAGGCATTAGACATGATGAACCGAAGCGCCGATATGGACGTAGAGATTCCACCTCCTCCGTCCCTTCAAATGCAGCCGATCGAACCGAAGACAATCGCCGAAATTCTAGGGAGCTCCAACCAGCAGAAGACCTTCATGGAACTACTCGAGAGTAAATGCTCGCAGAATGGAATCAATTTCATTCCGATGGCGGGTAAAGTGCGAGAAGGGAGGCCACTCTTTCGAATTGGTACTATGCTGCAGTGTTATGTCATTCGGAATGTTGTCATGTACTCAAACGATCTCGGAAGGTCATATCAGCCAATCTCTTTAGATTCCCTACTACATATGGCAGCTACACAGTAAGACGACAACGACCCTTTGGAAGTTTTGGCATTTTTCTGTGTGAATAACAGAATACAAGTAGTGGTCAATTTTTTAAATGAATGCGCCATGACCTCGTAACATTCATCAGTAGTACTTTTTGCTAATGCGATTCACTCTTGATTCTGGCAGAATCTACGATTGATTGCGGTAGGATAGAGCAATATAATAATGAAGAATCGATTAAATTACGTTCAAGCTAGAGTTATCCTCCAAGGTACTTTATATTTCTGAAACAATTACATATCATTTTGTGAGGTCACCGATTTGTGTATAAAACCTCTATTTATGTACCGCAATTTGGATTTAGAAAGACCTAAATTAAATCGAGTTGTACAGCTAAAGGATGGAACAGATGATTGGATAAAGAATCAAAGCAATCGGATGATTGTGTGAGTGCAAAATTTGCAAGCGGAAAAAAACACCAGCATCCATTTTTCAATCCTATTAAACTATTCTTTAGATCTCATATGTGCTTTGAAATATATATTTTTTAATAATGTAGTTATATTTTTTATCCTATTTAAAATTCAAATATAATAACATGAATTTATGCACAGAATTTCATCTGCCTGTAAAAATCTGGAAAAAATAACTAACTTTTATTGTAATAGTTACAATAATAACATAACCCTTTTATATCTAGCAAGAAAGAGGTTTTGCATTAACCTATTATGTTGTTTAATAACCTGCACTATTTTGACTAGCTTATGAAATTCTCTAGGATATGGCTTTATCACTAACTAATGTATATATATTTATGTAAAATAAATGTCAAATTTGCATAATGAATTTTTATTTTTATATTCAATAAAAAAAATTAAAGCCACGGCACCTGTTTTTTATTTTTTACTTTTGTTCTATGACAAATTCACCTCGCATATGCGCGAGGTGGGCAAAGTAAAGGTTAATTTAATGGAAGTAATTTATAAATAAATTCCGTAGAACACAAAGATAATCCATTAAAGTCCATAGTGATATTACCAATATTTTATTTATTAAAAATCCCAATTTCAACATTTGCTAAACCATTGTGTCTAACCTAACTGGACCAATTCCATGTCCCATGGTAGACATTTTGCCATAATTAATTGCTAGTCTTAATTAATTACTGGTTTTTCTAAAATTATTGCGCTATTAATAACAAAAATAATAAAAACTAACATTTTCTGAATTAGAATAAGTACTCTAACATCCATGTTTCTTAACTTTTCCTCGAGGAAGGGTCGGCCTTAATTTGAAAACTTAATTTAAAGGTCATTCCTTATTTTACAAATGGTGTTCAATGATGTACAAAAAAACTAAGGTGTTCATTTCCGTAAGATCACTGTTCTTAAAACGTTAATCATGAACCAATCATAAGTTCATGATTGACAATCACCAATCGTCAATCATGAATTTACAAAATACTGATCTAAATTAAAAATATATACATTATGTCTTCCTGTACATTGGAAATAAAAATATGAACTTGGAACAAGTATACTATACAGCAGACTACTAATATTCAAGTAAATTGATGGGTTAGGAAAAGAATGCCTTAAAGACTCCTTCAGTTAAGGTTAGGACTGTGCTTACTTGAGGAACGACTAAATATGGATGTAAGTATACTAGTTAAAGTAATGCTTAAAGGTACAATATAATATATGTAATATACATAATGTGGCTCATTAAATTTATGGAGAAAAATAACACATATGAGATATTTGAATAGCTTGAAATAAAATTTGATAAAAATATATATACACCATGTCGCAAGACCGTTCCTGATAAAAAAAAACAGCAAATTGGCCCTGCAATTTCAAACATGATTTGTATTGGAGTCGTATCAAAATTCATAATGGTTTCTGATTAAAAAAAATGTAAACTTTACGTTATAATAATAAACCGTTTTTGTAATATGCCACCAGCTGTCATTCAGGGTCGTTGACCGTGCTCCGGCTGACCGTATTCAAGGCTATCGATCGCCGTGCGTCGCGACGCTTAAGAAATTTCACACCAGCGCTTTAATAAAATGAATATATTTGATGATGAATTGTTTTCTTATTTTTTTTTAATACAATTTCTTACTCGTAATAGGGAACATAAACACCCCCTTAAGTCTTCGAGAATGGTCTCAGGACAGCCTGTATAGTTACAAAATGGTAAAAAAGTGTATATAATATATACGTATATGTAAAGGACCTATATTATGATGATACTGTAACGAGTAAAATTCGAGTTACAAAGATTACACTAATTATTACATTAATACAAACAATACAAATATATTTTCTCTTTGTTTTACACTGTTAATATTTATATGCAAAATAATTATAATTAAACCACTGAATTCCACCCAATTCACAGACGACCACGTTTTGATGTCACTCTAATTTTACAGATAGGTTAAGCGTATCTTACTGGTTTCCTGTTTTCTTATTATGATAATTATAAGCCCTGATGCATTGGACGCCATTTGTCAGTCCAACGAATACATTACAAACAAAAAGTGCGTAATTCTTGGGAATGATGACGAGAGAGTATCGAGCCCATATGAAGCCGGTGGCCGCTAGCGAGGCTGTCTGCTGCGGTGAAATCTTGTCTAAGGGACGTGACATGTCACCAATACTTGCAATGACGAGAATCTAAAATCCAAATACAATTAAAGCGTGTTGTTTAACTCCTTGGATTAAATAATTTACTGAAAATGTTCACGAATGAAGTGAAATTAATATTATTCATGTCTAAACGTTTAACTGCCCACGACGGGCGTGGTGTCATCCAACAGTTTTAAATAGATCGTCCATGATGCAAAATATACGCATAGTCCTAATACCTGTGCTTGGGAGGAGTTATCGTTTATTTCTTTTCGTTGCACACATTTGATTCATCATAATAGGGGTGGCGATAATTCACGGATGGCAATGTTTGTTTTGAACTGTTAGCAATTATTCTTTTACAGAACCATGTTCTTAGCACAGTCCCGTTGTGATTACCTCTGTAAGAGATTCGTGTTAAGAAGGAAAATGTGTTATAAATGTGTATGTGTGTAATATGGTGTTGTTATTTTTAAGCAATTACATTTTTTTTGTTTTTTCAATATGTCCATTGGAGCAGTGTAAATTTATTTTTATAATACGTATTATACTTATACTTTATACGTATATTTTATAATACGTATAATAATTATTATACTAATGTGAAATGTCCAATAGGGCAAATTCTTTAAGATTGAACCACTCGCCTATTTTATTCGTTTTATAATTGTAATAAAAAAGAAAAAAATACTTTAAAGTAAATTGGAGAGTACAAATAATTGTTCTTAATATCAATCATATTAAATTAATGTGTTTTTGTTTCAATGGTAATTTTATTCATTTATTTTTACACTGGCCTAAAATTCAATCGCTCCGCGAACAAACACCATACAATTAGAAACGTCAGCCCATAGCATAAGTACTCTATTTTGGCCTGACTCCTGCATTAGCATAGCCAGGTATTCACCCGACCCCATTAAATAAACAATAGGTTTTAATAGTTTTTCAGTATGATTATTGGTAATTACCAGATCTTATAGTAAACTGAGATGTGTTTAATATCAGATATGTTGTCAAAGTTACCACAACCTTTGTTATTGTTGAGTTTTACATCCAGAATCATTATTAAAGGTATTAAATTAAAAATAACTTTAATTAACCGAGAAGGTTATGATAAATAAAACTTATTTATGTGTAATGTTTAAGTTACATTTGCCTATAGAACAGTACTTAAAGAATTACATTTTTCACAAAATTAGACTAATTTATCTTCTTTATCGGATAAGGTTAATTGTTAATGTGGAACCAATATGATATCAATGCAAATTCTTTGTTTAAATAACCCGCTTATTATTCAATGTTCAGCAATGTTTAAAACGTATTTTTAATAAATATGCTGTTTTATGCGATTTGCTGGAGTTTATCAACCTTGTAGTGATCAGAGACATGAAGTTTTCAAAACATCCAAAATTCTTCTTGAAAACTCCATTATCCATCCGCAATTTTTTAATAATTTGAAATATTCATTTATTAAATAATGTTATGTTAGTAAAGCTATTGCACCAGAACCTTTCATTCAAAAATTAAAAAGAGCTAACTTTCGTGCATCGCTTTCTAGTGTCAAATGAACCACAATTTTTCCCAGATATGTTAGATGCTGTTCGCTTTATTAATGAGCATTATACGAGTGCCAACAATGATTTACCTGTGAGAGATATTTGTACATCTGAGTGACTTAACGTATTTGATGATTGATGAAGACCTTGAAGAAATTATAAGCATAAGACATGGACTATATCACGAGACAAATGAAAGACAAAACAGAACAATGTGTAAATAAATAATTTAATTTGTAAAAAAATAAAGATATATAAAAATACTTTCAATAATAACAGACATAATAACGTAACAAATTATCACACTGAAAATGGAAATGTTTTATAAACATTATAACAGTTTAGTTGAAAATATTGCTATGTGTTTGAGGTCTACTTTATGGAATTATCATTTACTAATTAATAACATAATTGAGTAGGGTTTCATATCTGAGGTTTTTGAGAGTATTTATGTTTAATAGCCCGACCTACTTGGTAGCATGACGTACATGCCACAAATACATTTACAGCAAATAAGCTATAGTTCTTGGGTATGATAACCATAGAATAACGGGACCATATGATGCCAGTGGCAGCAAGTGACGTCGATTGTGCTACAGAGAGCTTCTCCACGGGCCTTGCCAAGTCTCCCAGACCAGCAACAACCAGGCCCTGTAAATTTATGTCCGTTTGAAGCATACTTGAAACAATATAAAATGAAATGATTTATTTACACAATGAGAGAATGCCTTAATCCTATATTAATACGTGCCTCATATTATTTAATATTAAATTGTAAACTACCTTATTACAAAATAACTGTGTGTTACACCTCAGGTATATATGTCATATTATCACCTAAAAAAAAAACAAATATTTTTTAATTTATCTGTAAATCTTCAAAACAAAGTACCTGTATTAGATTGCTTGGTTATTTTCCCTAATCTTCTGAACATTGAGAAGTGATTGGACGGAGGAGTATTATTAAAAAATATATTATATAATTATATTATAAATATTTTGAAGAATAAATTCACTATTACGAATAAAAAAAATATTACAATAATGTACCTAAGTTTATAGATTATGTGTAACTAAATTACCGTTCAAGTTAATTTCAATATTTTGTATTTATTGCATACCAAGAATCGATTTTCTTCTGTTCCCAGGCTTTCGCAAAGCATGAATCACTATTTAACCCCACTTTTGTAAAGGTATTTCCTTATTTATAATCTCATCAAAACAAAACTGGACACATTGATGACCTGCAGACTAAAACCATGGCAAAAGTTGTAGACCAATTTACATTCTGCCTATCAAGGCAAAACTTTGGACTCAACCTAAAGTTTCCATCGAAAATCACTACAGCGCATCCTCAGAATAGGAACATTCTTTATGACCAAATCTAAGTTGCATACCAGCCTTGCTTTAAGGGCACTAAGAGGCTATCATGGCCTTTGCACTGAAAAGCCAAATTCTGATGAAATGTCTAAACAAAATGGGCTATGACTTAATATTCACAGTCCATACTATAGGTCAAAGTGCAAAATGGTTAGACCCCTGTGGGTGGATTATGCTTCGCTCTAGCTCCCTAACAATAATAAATTATTTTCTTTCGTCTTAAGTAAACTGTGTTTACAAAACTTCACAGCGCCTGTGAGCTTTATGTATATTTTGAGGTGAAGACAGAATGACTAATTTGCTTGTTATTATAAACATGTTGTAACAAGAACACATAAGGCCATGTACACGAGTAAATATAAAATATTATAATATATTATATCATAATGAAATAACGAGTAATATATACTTACTAGTAATATTATGTTGTATAAATGTATATTTTATAATGTATGTGGTGTCCTTTTCCAGAATATTGTGAGCGCCTGTTCGCCCAAAATACTTTCTTTTGCGCCAAAAATTGCGACGTTTTATGATTTTAAATTTATTCAGTCTCCCAACCTAGTTATTTTTATTGTTAGACATGTCATAATGCATGACAGGACAGATTGGATGATTGCTTCCACAGAACTACCCAAAGTTCATCACCTATATGGATAGGTGATGAACTTTGGATAGTTCTGTGGATAACATTCCGCTGAATGCGTCTTCGTTCTGTCTTTGGTTGCCTTTAAGACGTTTAGACCAGCCAGTGAAAAAGACTAGTATATTATTAGAAACTTAGGCACTGATTGGTTAGGTAGAGCCATGTATGTTGTGAAAAATAATCATATTTTCCCGACGGTTTCTAATAGCTTCTACATACTGTTGAGAGACCACCTGGTTAAATCCTACTACCACCGCTTTAAGATTTTGGGCTGACCAGGAAACATCATTTATAACATATTCATTAAACGTGTTTAAAGAATACTCTGGCGACTGGTCAGTAGGATGAATGTTAGTACTGTAAATATTTCCTAAACCTATTTAAGTCGTAATTCTTTAAATTTTATATTTTGATATTTATTTATCACATTTTCTTATGACCAGCAATTGCACCGCATTTTTTAATAAATGTACCGTTTTAAATATTTAATTTAAATAAAATTAAGTACCTAACATATTACCACAATTCCACAATTTAAAAAATAGTCGCGGAAGTAGAAATTTCCTGATTGTGGCGGCTTGGCCAAACCCAATACAAAATCATGCCATGCTCTTGGTAAACAAAGCCAGGCTTACCATCTGCTGCTAAATAAGATATATTATTGTAATATGTTGCCGAACCAAATGATGTCATGCATTAAGTAATGAGAATAAAAGAAAATCTTTGAAAAACCACATCAATAAATCTGTCCCTAACACACTATAAACATTGAAAATTTATTATATTTATGTACTTTACTTGCAAAATCGTTTAAATTTTGTGGCAAATTATACCCACATTTACAGTGCAGACATATCAACCACGAAATAACCTTTTTGTAGGAAATTCATTTGTAAAAGGCGATTTACACTTGGAGGTTATCGAGGAAATTTAGAATATTTTTCTTCTGACACTAATAAAAATTGATTTGTTTTTTTAACAATAAAAAAAATACAAGATACAAGCACTTTGTTTAATAACAGATAAACGTCTTGGGACACGGTGTATTTTACAGTTCTGTAAAGTATGGATGCATCCACCACCAAATTTAGGAAGCGTTTTGCTTATTGATAAGTTTAAAAGGTTATGTGCATAATATGTATTAGTTCCAGTTGTGAAATATTGTAATATAATTCAAATTCTTAACGGAGGTCATTCATTTACGCAATGTCCGGACCACAACTATCATTATTGACAAATAATGATAGTTGTCTCATAATTTAATTTTATAATTAATTTAAAACTATTCTATGCGTTTATTATTTGTAGGTATAAGTGCAAATATTTAATTTAAAATCGTTTCTAGGTCATTCAAGAGGTATGTTAAATAAAAAAAAAACGGTTTATTGGTGACCTTGACTTCTTAGGAATATTTAAGAGGAAGTATATTTTTGAATCCTTTGTAAGAACAGCACATTATTAACTAAAAACTCATGTATAAATTAAAATTTTCAGAAAAGCTTTGTTACCCATTTTACAGCTGGAGCCCAGAAGAATATGGTCTTAGGACCTGAAATTATTAAAAATAAATAATGATAAAATATGTATTCTTAGAAATGCTTAAAATAATATATTGAATTAGAAACAAACCCGCTTCGTGCTCCCATAATGGTCGTAATTTGTTAGGCACGAATTTGTCAGTAGCTCTTATTATCACTCGATAAACAGCCGACATCCTACGAGCGTGGCTTGCTTTTGTGATCTTGCCCTTCGCTGTACCGATTTCTGTTACGGCTGAAAATAGTCGAGGTCAAAATCTTAAATTTGTACGTCATGATAGTAATAATGTTACTACAGAATAGTCAAACGTACTCTTTATCTAAGCCGTCCAACTTAGCCAACGAGGATATCAGCCTAGGCGTCACGCGAATGGTGAACATGAACCACACAAACAAAATATAATTAAATCTTACATACAAATCATAAAAAAGAAATATTCGACTATTTAACGTAAGCGAACTGTCAAGTCGGATGTACTGTGTTATCACTATCATCAAAATGTCATTCTTTCGCTATCAGTCCGATAGTTAATCAGTGTTTCCACGCTTAAAAATCATTTTCCCAAACAGAACAACTTTAAAATTGTTTATTGTGACCAATATATTATAATTTAAAATGCCGACAGATTAAATATTGACAAAGATCAAAATAAATTTGTTATGAATAATCATAACAAATTTATTTTGATTACTATTGGATTTTGATTATTAAGATTTTGAGACTATTGTCTTAAAAACACACTGTATTAAAGCAATCAGATAGTTTTATAATTTATACTTAAAAAAGGTTTTTTTGATTGTATAATATAAAATATATATTATTTTTTCCTAACGACTGCTGTCCTAAAAATATAAAAAAAAAACTAAAATAAAAAAGAGCGATAAAATTATGTAAAACTCAAATGGAAACTATTTTTAATAAAGTTAGATTTTAACCACTATACCATTGTGAAAAATTAACATCACCGACATAGGTATATACCACATAAAATGATGTAAGTTATTACAAACAATAACAACAATAATGAATAAATGAAACTAAATAGAAAATCAGATGAAGTGAGATTGCCGGGTACGTTGGCTGCATTACTAGATTACCAACCTCCAAAGTAGAATGCGAGTTCTCTGACTTCTTTCGACATTTTATTGGTCTGTCGACATTTTATTGGTGTGATTTAATATTTTTTAGAACACTGTACGGTAAATTTATATATGTGTTCATGGCAATTAAAGAATCAAACTGATAACATTTTCATACATAAATTAATTACAATAATTTTCCCCAAATTCCCAATATTCAAATGATAGCTTTGAATCATCAAAAATATAAATTATGTTGGGTTATAAATGCAAAAAAGTGGACACCCGTTGATTGGTAATTAGACTGTCAAGGCCAACAATCTTTGTCAAAGCAGCTATAAAATTGACTTCTTTGACTGTTGGGAATAATAGTTCCCATAGATAATTTCTAATATAGGTGGTAAGAATTACTGTTAGGTTAGAATTACACCGGAGTCCAAGTTTGGGGGGATTCAATAACATGACGGTCGGTAGTTCTGTGTGACTACTATAGTTATTTCTTATCATAATATCATAGTATTTGTGTTAGTTAGAACTTGTTTTTTTTTCTCGTTCTATTTGTTTCTTACCTACCTCGGGCCAGTAGGCGTCTAGTCTGAGCTGTCAATCAACAATCGACTCGAATGTGTTATGTTATATGTTATGTGTTATGTAATGTTATGACAACATCCACTAACAAAACGTGGGACGCTACTAGCTAGTGTGATCCCCCTGGAAAAAATGAAAGTTTTTAGTTAGGAACTAGGGACGGCGTTTGAAAGCAAATGTATTAAAAAATAAAACAATATTCATCAAAACTGATTTAAATTTTATTATCCATAAAATGACGACATTTACACATATTTCTTGTATTTAAGCAGTTATAAAAATAAGTTTAATGCAGCATCAAAAGGTATACCTCAAAAAAAAAAAAAAAATGCGAACATGTAATATTTCTAATGCGGCCAGCGCAATTGGTTCGATTAGTCGATCTCGAGTTGTTAATAAATTAAGTAATTATTGTTGGTAACAGGTTTGTTTTCCGTACCTACTTTAATTTACCCAAATAATATACAGATGTATTTAAATTCACTGATGTCTTTTTAGGGGGTACAAACCCCCTAAAAACTGAATAACTAAACCGGTCTCAAGAAAGAAAAAAAACATATACTAATATAATAATATTGTTAAAAAACTTTGTTTTTCTTCAAAATAAAAAGACATTAGTGAATTTAAATATACTCTGTTTATGGTGGATATTAGTTTCCTGAATATTAATTGTAAAATAGAATTAATTTAATCACAGGTTCTTTGGCCCCTTGATCTTTGGCTGAAAGGTTAAAATAGTAAAAGATAATCAATAGTAAGATTAAAATAAACCTTTAATATATAACTTAAGTACTCGCGTAAATGCAAGGTTTCTAAGACTGTACATTTTAGTAAGTATCTATTGAAGTGTTAAAAAAATCTTAATTTAAGAAACTAATACTTAAGTGTAACAGTGTAAACCAAGAAAGTACGAAATTAAAACAAAAAAATAACAATTCAGGTATAATATAAATTTTAAAATAAAATCTAATTGTCAAATTTAAAAAATAAGAAAAATACATACCGCTGCCCCAGTGCAAAACTGCAATATTTACCATTGAGTTACCTTTGCAGATATCGCAGTGTTGTACTGGGGCAGAGTTACGTTCCGAATTAATTCACGAGAAAAAAAACTTTAAAGTATCTATGTTACATCAATGGTTATCCTAACGGTTATCTATCTTCGCGTTTCACATCCCGCAGAACCCAAAACCACTCTCAATTTGAAAGTTTATATATAAGTTTACCAACCATTGGTTGTAAGGTTGGGAAAAACTGGTTTATCAAAATTCAAAAAATCATACCTCCTTTTAAAATAGGTATAGATCAAAATTGGTTCAAAATGTCAATTGTAGACCTATAGTTTTATGGTAAGGGATGGCCAAATGTTTATCCGTTTTTTGTTACTCGTAAACTAAACATGTGAAACTTTTAACATTTAAACATTGCTGAATTAATTGAATTCAAAGTGTTTATTATCTCACTGAATGTTCGAGAAGTATGAAGATTGTGGTGGAGAGATGTAGTTAGTTCCGGAATATTCCTTCCTGGACAGTTTCAGGGGTTCTACATCTGTAGGACCTCTGAAACTGTCCAGGAAAATCACAACAAATCTTACAAATCTTTGTTTTAAATAAAACATTTTAAAAACCATTGTCTTTTTGTATAAGAAATACGAACCCCGGAAAAATCATAATAATGTTTTTATGTGCTTACTATTGTAGCTTAAAATAAAACGGAAAATGTTTGAAAAACATCGAAAGGAATATTTGATACACAAGTTCGTAGAATTGGAGTTTGCCTATCCTTTATCTGGTGAATCTAACTACCTCTGCCTCGGGCGTGCCGAAAGGGATTTTTTCAATTCGGATCACGTAGATCGATGATCAATCAATGAAGTTGAGAGCTACCTTAAGCACAGTCTAATTATATAACCTTTATATTGTACCTAGTATTTAAAAAAAAAAATAAGCACATATGTAATGGTGCGTATGTATTAAACTCATAAAACTATAAATAACATAGGAAGGTAAGTGCCTATCTTTACGAGATGTATTTACACATCCATACACAATATAATTACCACCGTCACTCATATTATTTAGAAATTTTACACTAAAAATCAAGCGATATGCGACGGTTCTCAAAAATTTAAAATACGTGTTATAAAATCGGTGGACGAGCAAATTTTATAAAAACATTCTTGTCTTGTACCGGTAAACTTTATCTATTTATTTTACTACGGAAAACTAATCATGTACAAGTAATGGTATTATATATACCTCACCTAAATTAATATAAATGAATGTAATATTAACTATCTTTGAAATCGTTCTAGCAAATTCTGACCGAAACTTAACAACATAGTTTATTCGCAATGTCGCCGAGTTAGCTCTTGGCAGGGTCGATGAGTTCCATCGTGGAGACAGCCTTGCGATTGCAGCAGGCGAACTCCCAGACTCCCTCGCCTTCTCCGAAAAGCTCCCCCTCGGCCAGGGTCGTCGGGAGCGCTCTTCCCAGGGTCTCTGGCAGCAGGAGACAGAGGCCGGCGCACACGACCGACAAACCTCCCAGGATTAGGGAAGGTAGCGGCAACCAGTAGTTTGCCTGGATAAACAAGAGGGAATTCTATTTAAAACTTCGGTTTAACCTGGTTTCTGGTGAAAGCCTGGCATCATCATTTATTCATTATTTATTGTGAAAACCAAAAGTGCAATATCAGTGTTCAATATTTCAGTGTTATTATATCATTTATTGTTGTAACATCTTATTGTACCATATTGAATAAATAAATAAATAAATATAAAGACATGGTACATACAATTGTGTATAAAGTTGACTGATAATAGGGAAGTTTTACTCACCAATAAAACTTCTATTATGTTCCAAAGATGTCTGGGACCCATTGAGAGTGCAGCCGTCTTGTCGTTTGAAAACACCGCGCGGCACGTGTGATCTCCTCTGCTCCCATTAGCGTTCCTCGACGATAGTGTCATATGTCACTGGTGTAGGTTCGTGAGGAACCCTTCTTCATAGACCTCATGGGAAGCCACCAGGTGGACTTACCTGGGTCCCAGACATCTTTGGAACATAATAGAAGTTTTATTGGTGAGTAAAACTTCCCTATTATGTGTCCGATCGATGTCTGGGACCCATTGAGAGATCTGTTTGTATCGCCTGGTGACAATGACGCTATGTGATGTGTCATGAGCTACAATACATGAACACGAGGAACTAAAAGCCTAATAATATAAAAGCACTTCACAGATTTACATTTATATGTTATAGATTTATTAACTACAAGCCATTTTCTGCAAATAGGGCCTTTTCGTTCACTTTTAGCATAATATTAAGATATTGGTTTAAATTGTAAAGACTAATTGATAATAGGCTCTATATTCTGAGCATTAGAGATGATTTCACGATAGTAAAAGTCACTAAAGGTATTCTTGCTTCTTCATTTTCCTTTCGCAAGAATTTCTTCAATAGGGTGATTTTCCAACCAATTCAAAGAAGGAACTGCAGAACGTACATTACCAGGAGATGCTTCCACTCCTACTTATTTTAAAGCTGACTTCCCAGCCTCCATGACCATGCGGGATGCCGCTCTTGGCAACCCAGTCACTAATAGATTATCGCATTTCATCTCTTCACTACGATGACAAGGTTCTTATCCAAAAGGTTAGATTCAATGATTTTTCCTTCCCCTCATGCAGTCTCCAACCAGATTTACGAAACTTAGCTCTATCTGTTTTAGTTTCAAAACCGGGCCACAAAATTATGTAATCCCCTTTGCCAAAACCATAATCGGAAGTAGATCTCAAAAGAGTAAGGTCGAGTACCTGATGCTAAAAGTAGTAAGACAGCAGTTGTTCTTAATACTTCAAATAGATTGCTTTCCGATGGCATGTTATCAAGGAGTTAGACACTGACATTTCTGAGGTTTATTATTCTTAGTGTTTTTCGAGAGATATTCCTTTTATATATGTTTAACAAGGAAATCCTCACTATTTTTTTTTTTTTTATTTTATTTTATTTTTCTCTTCAAATTAAGACTGCAAAGGTAGAAATCACTGATTTATGTACTAAGATGGTACTTGTTGCGTAACCTAAATATAAAATTAAAATCCGGCAAAAAATTTTCTACTTCGGCACTGGGTGACTCTCTTGGGTTCATTTTATTTTCTGCGCTACGCCGCAGCCATCTTTTTAGGGCTGGTCGGTACGTTTGTACGGTTGACGCTTTCCAGCTTGATTTCAGAAGCTAATTTTCTTTGTCTGACAGGTTAGATATACATTTTCCCCACCTCTAATCCTCCACACTCTTAAATTGAAGTTCTTTACTTGTGGAGGTGGAAGGCTGTCCTTATAGCAGGACTCGCTCTAGATATTCTATTTTCATGGGTCGATCGAGACTGCGATTTTTAGGTTCCCTTTCGAAGACCTTGTCCCACTTTGGAGCAACAAGTAGGAACGTCCCTTTTGTTGTATTTAATTGATCGAGTACTCTTGGTACCAAGCATGGCGGAGGAAATACCCAAACGAGATTGTAATCTAAGCAACGACTGAAATCGTTATGAAAAACAGTGGATAAGTCGTTGGAGTCTAAACTGACATAACGCTCTGCGACGTGCGATCCTGCCGAGGTGTATAAGTCTATGTCCGGTAAACTTGCAAAATATTTTCCTTAGGACTTGACTCAGCAGATTCCATTCTGTTGTTTCTTATTATCTTAACAGACAATCTGCTATTCTGTTTTATCTTCTCGGTGGGTAATGCACTTCCAATGTTATACCTAAATTATCCACCATTAATATATTGAAAGTCTGTCCCAAGAGACGATCATTTTGTGCCCCCTTCCTTTCGAAGATATATTACTAAGGTGATGTCTGACTGTAGAAGAATGCTCGAATTTGTTAAGGAATCCTGATAGGATATTAATGTTGTATATACAGCAAACAACTCCTTCCGGCTTCCATCAGATGTTCCCCGCCACTCTAGATCTTTTCGAGCATCCAAGGAAATGTATATCTTGCTGTTCCTGACCAGTATACGGCGAGTTAATTTCTGAACAGGTCTACAGTGTAATCGCCCTCTCGGAACTTCAAACGATGCTAAATTGAGGTTTCCGCTTAATCTTTGAATGCTCCGTAATGACAGTCTTTTTGAACAGACATAACGGTATTCTTTGTGCTGTTTTCTAGCTTTCTCATTCGGCAATATTTTCTGGTTGCAGTATATTCCACGTAATGCCCAAATATTCTCTGGTCTCTGTGTCGGTAGGAGTACCGATTTTTCTTAGTTTACACTCCAGCCCGGGTTTATTAAAAGGTCTAGTGCCACTGTCAGTTCTGACAACAAACTCGCAATTGAAAATCTTCCAGGTAGACGATTATCCTCAATCCTCTTGATCTTAAAGTTTCTGCTATCCAGTTTATTACCGCTGCTTAATCCAGACTTTTGGGGCTGACGAGAGGCCGAAAGGAAGGCATGTCATCTGTAGCACTTGGTTACCAAAGATCGACCCTTCGCAGGCCTACTTTCAACTCCCTATCGCAGAATCTCACAGACGATCAGCATTTTCAGGGAGTTTGTTTAAGGAACTGCAATGTAAATGTATTTTTAAAGAAATGTAAAAAGTGGGTGAAGGTAGGAGTATCAATTTCAATTTTTGAAGCTCTTAAGTGGAGCTCGGATTCCCTTTTCATATACATTGCCCCCTGAAATGCAGAATCAAATAAGTGTCATGAGGGAGCTTGGAATTCTGGAGAAGTTTTGCAAGTCATTTAGAACGCCAAGTGTCCTTTCTCGCTGGGCTCTGAAGACTTGAACTGGAATTAAAATTATCGTTTCTTGCAACCTTTCTTTTAGTTCGCTTGAAATGTAGGTCTTTTGTCCTGCAGACGAAACGGCTTATAAAGCTTTGAGGGTTCAGCCGTTGGCGTTTATGAACCCCGACCCTGATTACTGCCCTACGCAGGCTGTAACAGCGGCCCAAAGCACCGTTTGATTCCTCCCATAGACGAAACGGTTTATAAAGCATTAAGGGTTCAGTTGTTGGCGTATATGAACCCCGACCCTGATTACAGCCCTACGCAGGCTGTAACAGCGGCCAAAATCACCGTTTGATTCCTCCCATAGACGAAACGGCTTATAAAGCTTTGAGGGTTCAGCCGTTGGCGTATATGAACCCCGACCCTGATTACAGCCCTACGCAGGCTGTAACAGCGGCCAAAATCACCGTTTGATTCCTCCCATAGACGAAACGGCTTATAAAGCTTTGAGGGTTCAGCCGTTGGCGTATATGAACCCCGACCCTGATTACTGCCCTACGCAGGCTGTAACAGCGGCCAAAATCACCGTTTGATTCCTCCCATAGACGAAACGGCTTATAAAGCTTTGAGGGTTCAGCCGTTGGCGTAAATGAACCCCGACCCTGATTACAGCAGGCTGTAATAGCGGCCCAAAGCACCGTTCGATTCTTTCAATAGACGTTATATTTTTTATAGAAAAGATGCTTCGAAGTAGGTAGAATTTTCCGCAGACCCACTTTAGCACTTATATCAGGTATTCTAGGCAGGATACGCTCCCGCCTGTTTTCCAAACATTGCGAATGTTTGCCACAAACTACCTGTGAACTGTCATTCGATACTTTCAAAAAAGTCGAAATTTGAAGTAAAGAACCCTTCAATCTTATAAAAGAGTGCAGAACTACCAACATCTGCATTAGGGCCTGATGGCCACTCGAAAGCGTTCGTAAGAGTAGCTTCTGTTAAAGCAATCGGTATCAGTATAGATTATTTGAATGTGAACTGATTTAATTCATCATTAATATCAAACTCTTTGAATGCAGGACTTGCGAGGTACTTTACTTGACTTCTGCGAATCGTAAGTCATTCCAGTTTGTTGTAACAAACTTCTGTAGCTCAATCCTTACTAATTATCCTTTTGTGCAGCAGGGATAACTGGGTTCTTAATTTAGAAATTAGTACCTAAATAGAAATATTACATATGTCCCTCGCACATTCTCCACCAAGTCCTTCCGATGAAATGTTATCACATTTTTAAACGCCCCAGGTGTATTATTTCCCTTAGAACAAATTCTAATCGTAAGAAACTCACCCGTTTAATCGGTACATCGATACGAGGATTGACGTTTTAAAGGCGAAAAATCGTCTGCACTATGAGTATTTATTTTCACTTTCTAATGATACACTTTCAATAATTTCATCACCTTCCGAACTCATTCTAAAACCAACATCACGTGGCGTTCCCAAGCGATGACCCATCCAAGTACTGACCACGCCTGATGTTGCTTAACTTCGGTGATCGAACGAGAACACGATTCAACGTGATATGGATGTTGGCTCGCAATCATATAATAGAATATAACACCGAACATACCATAAACCAAAAACAAAAAGAAACACAATCAATATCAATAATCACGATATTAAATTGACCCTGATGGCTTATAAGTTATAACTTTACAGGAGAATCACACTGCAAATCACTGATATTATAAAGTTCACAACTTTTAGAAACGAATATAAAAGTCGTTTTGTTTGCAATAATAGCGCAACGCGACGCGATGTTATTCCGGCGAAACAAGACGACGCTATGAAGAAGGGTTCCTCACGAACCTACACCAGTGACATATGACGCTATCGTCGAGGAACGCTAATGGGAGCAGAGGAGATCACACGTGCCGCGCGGTGTTTTCAAACGACAAGACGGCTGCACTCTCAATGGGTCCCAGACATCGATCGGACACATAATAGGTTTTCGCTATGTACGAAAATACATGAAAAGATTAAAATTAATTTAGACTCGCGCTATAGCGTATTGTAACGATTTTTAAGAGACATTATTTCTTACCAGATACAAAATGTATGAACTGAAGAAGGTGGCCGCGTAGCCAGCCACGTGGATGGTGGCCACTCCCTGCCCCCGGACGGCCGTGGGGATGAGCTCGGCGGCGTACTGCGCGCCGGAGTTATAGGCTATGTTCACCCCCAGGCGGCCCACGACTGCCAGCGAGGCTGACACGTATGGATCTGGAATAAAATTAGCAGTAAAAAAACATATTTAAAACAAGCTTTTAAATGCGTATACAAAATTACGGGCGCTGCCTAGTTAGGTAGAGTTTTGTAAAATATGTTTGTGTATTTTAAAAACTAATAAATAAATCAACGTCAAACCAACGTGTCAAGTTTCAACTCCGTAGTTTAAGAGGCTCTAATTCAGTTTGCAAGATTTGACCTAAATAAACTAACAAACATTACAAGCTTTTATTTAAATAATCAAAGAAATTTAAGAAATTAAGGAATTATTTTTTTAAGAAATTTATCAAATAATCTTATGCATCCTGAACTCGACTCTCTTCAACTTTAATTTTAATCCAACTCCACAGACACTTTGCTTGTCATTATTTTATTTTATTTTTATATATGTAAATTATTACTGCTGTTAGTTATGCTTACAATTGTAAATACTCAATCATGGTTTCATGGTTAGAAAATTAATTAATTTTTTTATTTGTATTCGATATGAAATAAATCACTCAATATGTGAAGAACTTGTAAGGATACAAGATTAACCTTAAGTTTCTTTGATTTCTTTTCACCTCTTGTACTCGTTGTTTTTTAACACACTACTTTTGTTGCCCTAAAACAAAGAATTTGAACCCACTCTTCCCATTTTTTCTTCTTATATTGAGCTATTTCTCCGTAAGTGTACGGAGTGTAGAGGAAGTATGTCGGTACTAACCCGTGTATTCGTCCATAGCTAGTAGCAGCCCCGCCACCGCCGTGATGACTCCGGTGAGCAGCAGCGAGGAAGATGCCATGGCCTTTCGCCCGATGCGGTCCTGCAGCGCCAGGATGAGGAGACACGAGGGCAGGATGCTCGCCGAGGTCAGGCTGAAGACGATGAAGGGAGAGAAACCGTGGCCGTTCACGTTCCGGGATATCGCATCGTAGCAGAGCGTCAGCACCATTCTGAGGTAACAACAAAAAATCAAACAAATTTGAAGATAAATGTAAAACCAATAAAACTAAGAAATAATACAATCAATTTCTTATTGTTAGTACCTAAACAAGAAACAAGTTAGGAGTTTGTCTAAAAAAACGTTAGGAAAATAAATAAATACTAAGTTTTTCTATACCTAACCAAACCTAAACAAAAAATAACCAGCTTCAAATTAAAACTGCAATATTGTTTAATATGCCTGCAGCATTGTTTAAGTAATAACAACTTTTTTGGATTATTTCTTAGTTTTGTTGGTTGTTGTCGGTTTTTTTTTCTTAGTTATTTATTTATTTTTTTATTTTAGTGCATAATTTCGATATCCATTTTACTATCGATTCATTCGATTCAAGAACATTTTAGAACAGTTCACAAGAACGGAAAACCTAGTTTTTTTTCTACCTTCGCTAAACTAAAATGGGACCATCCTATAGTGTATGTTAATATGGGAAATTCTTTCACGACCGTGCTTTGGCTAGGTTTCAAAGCTAGGCCCTGCTGCGTAGAAGCGTCTTCCGAGCTTCATATGCTCTACGGCTCATCCCTCCGGCACCTCATATTATTTACATACACGGTATAATAAAAAAAAATGAACTACCCTGTTAAAACACCAAACAATTTTAATTTGAATAGCGGAGTTTCAAAATAATGCAGGTTATAAAAATAGTTTTTCTAAAATAACATTTTTAGTAAATGCCCGTAAGATTAGGGTTGCCATAAATGGTTTGGCTCCGACCGGGACTGATATATAGGGGAGTTATAGGAGGAGGGGGGAGGCTACCGCCCCCAATGGGGCACAATCTGGTTTGTGAAAAAAGGAAATCTTTCAATGGTTCCCACATTTTCAGAATACGTTCAATGGCCGGCAACAAAGACAGTTAATTTTGAGTGAGATCGTAAATTACCATGAATTACATCAGCTCTCTCACAAAGGTATTTCAGACTATCATTCCGTACTGTAAATATGGAAAAATATTTGTAAAATGTCAGAACATCCCTCGACCCCACACTTTCACCGCCAGCCAACGTGATCTGACGCCATCGCACGAATTATTCGTATAGTTTTAGCAATAATATAAAACCATGATTATTCGTTTACCGGGACATATGGTGGGTAAAACGGGACAACCGGGGCCGAGTCTCTAAACCGGTGACATGTCCCGGTGTACCGGGACGTATGGCAACCCTACCGTAAGTGTGCCATTTTTTAAATTCTCGGGTAGGTGTCAGGTCTACGTAAAGTGCTTTGTTTATGGCCTACCACTTGCATAGTATCGAATCCTATGTGTAAAAATTAAACTTTGTTTCGAAGGAATCGTCGCTAATATTATGGCGTATTCCAGAGTATGTATGTATGTATCCACTTACGATTTGAATATAAGAATGCAAGTTTTTCGCCTAAGCCTTGGCGTCTTGAAGAGTCCTACAATGTTACTCGAAGTGCTGCCGTCCGCGTAAGTCTTGGCTGACTCTTCAAATTGCCTCATGTCCTCATCGCTGATCACCTTTCCATTAAACTTTGATATCCTGACGAAGCACTGGATTGCTTCTCCGATGCGACCTTTGCTGATGAGCCAGAGGGCGCTTTCTGGAACCTGAATAATGAATTAGGTAACAAAACCCGTTAAAATGAAAAGGCCTCTCCGTTGGATAGGACATCTCTCCTACAGCTGAAATCACTAAGCCACTGTGGTTTGTCCTACATATTTGAATCGGTATACAAATTATTTTTTAAAAACTTATAACTTAATAAAGAAGTCTGGAGGAATAAACGTTACGCACTATTTTTCCCCTTCTCTCGCCGCGCCAAGCTTTTAGGCTAGCCCAAATATTATAGTCTTTTAAAATACTATTTAAGGTTTATTCTCCAAATACATAAACCTATTAGTAATTTAAGTATACGCACGTGACAAGTATTTAAATAAAGCACTTAGATATTTTTTTTGAAAAACACTTATTATTTCAGGTGCCCAAATGCAAAACGAAATTCTCGCGAGTATTAAAAAAATGTTTATCTACCCATGTTCAAAAACCTAACATAAAATGTTCATCGTGCCATTTATAATAGCATAATCTATACACAATTACGAACATATCGTTTTCCATGGGAGAGAAATCTCGATAAAAGTTCATTTTAGGCGGCTGCGAGCAGGATCACATGTCATGGTCTGGTTAACGCAGACTCTATAGTAAATCTTCAAGAAATAAGAAAATAAATAAGTGGATGCGCCTTAACATTTAAGATAAATTATTGTAAAAATATAAGCTTAAAAGCTCACTTGAAATGTTTGCATCATTCACTATTTACAAATACTGGACAGTTGGACAGTAACTTCTCAATCAGTAAACACAAATGTGAGCCCGGTAATCGATAATAAGCCACCACCACATAAGCTACCAGTACATAAGAGTATTACTCGTACAACACCATCACTGCACGGTACTGGCAGAGGAAATATCTTTTATTTGTGTTCCTCAAAACCACATTCATTCTGTTTATTTTTGTTCCTCGAATCCTCCTCTTATCCTCATCTTATTTTATTTAATATATTTTAAATTTTATAACCATTTAAAAAGTGTAGGTACGTAAAATTTGACTGTGATTTATTTACTTAGTGTCCGATTCAGTTCTTTTTTAAATTATTTCTTAAAATTCTTCCTTATTCGAATGTCAAAAAAAAAAATATCTCGCATCATTTTATTTAATCTTTTATTTTATTTAATTCTGACTATGAGAGTTAGTGTTCTTAACATTCATGTCACATAAACTGTCAATAGCAATTGATAAAGATTGCTGCATTAACCCACCCCCCTGCCAGTAATATAAAATCAATGCACACACCACAAAGTAGTAACCGGCTATGATGGATATAGGCAGCGAGGTTACGAAGAGGAACTTCCTCCACGTGCCGAGGAAGATGGCTGCCAAGGGTACGGTGACGCAACCCAAGCAGTAGAAGACGCCAATGCAGAGGTTCAGGCCGAAGGTCCGCATGCTGGGTCGGACGTACTCCATCACTGCGATTAATATGATATATATGTTTCAGATATAAGTAAAATAATGTTTTAATAAAATGAGAAATAAATAAAAATATAATTTTACAATTTCGACACACAAACAAACAACGTTCTAAATATGTTCTTCGTTGATGGCTTCTATCAGATTGCTGTAGGAATAGCGATATCATTGAATTCATAACCTTCGCTTATTAAACTATACGACCCTCTTTACGATATAGGTACACAAAATCTTGGAAACGTTTCTTATTTCCGTCACAGATGACAGCTGATTTGCTTTATTGAGAGGGCATTAAGACTTTTAAGTTGCTAAAATTATAACTCATCACAAAATGTCGCTTTTAAATATTTAACTTTTAGTTATGTGGGTCAGCAACCTGCTCGTCGTCTTCCAAGGAACTGCCTGGTAATGGACATTACCTTTCTGCTTCCACTGTCTTTTTGGTGATAGTTTCTGCAGCACGTCTCTCCCGTTCTTCTGATTTACGTTTTCTAACGATATTAACGTCGTAATTTTGCATTTGATTCCCATCCCGAGTGCCACAGGTTTGAACAGACTTCGAATTCAATGGAAAATGGAAACCTACCTAAATAATTTCCTTAGAAAATCTCCTGGTTTTTAAGCTGTTCTATCCGGAGGCACTTCATGCTAAATCGCTTTCGAAGAGAGTAATTATTTTTTAATTGGATATATTAAAGTTTCCATTATTAACTAAAGAAATTTCTATAATATTAAATGTATGTTTCAAGACATTAAGCGGACCAACTTATGACAATAACGAATTAATAATATCACTTAAAGTTTCCTATTTTTATTCTTGGAAACAACAATGAATTTTGATATAAGGTATAAATAAATCATGTTTGGAATCGCAGGATTTTTTATCAGCTACACGGTCTATACTGTGAGATTTTAAAAACTAATGCGTTAATAATACAAAGTACCTACACTAATATAAAATCCAATTACCTATAATATACATCATGACAAAATTGCTGTCCGTTGCGAGGCCGGATATAAATCTGCAGAGTGCAAAGGTGGGCAGGTCGTGCACGAAGACCGTGGCCACGTTTCCGGTCAGAGCCATGAGGTTGGACAGACTTAGTACGGGCAGTCTCCCGATCCTGTCGGAAAGGATCCCGAAGAACATCGTGCCAATGACAGACCCGGCGAAGAAGGTCGACTGCCCGACCACTGGCTTCCAGTTGTCCTTGCACACCCAGTCCAGCTGAAAAATGTATACACTTCGTATTACGGATTCAGATAAGTCTTGTAGCATAAGATTAAAGTGCTGATGCCGCTCGCTTATCAAAAGAAAAGCAGGTGTAATTCTTCTTTCGTTTCTGATTTCCAGGTCGAAGCCCGCAATAACTGTTGTTACATTTGAACATGTTCCTCGCAAATCAGGTTGTATAGGTACCTATATTATTGATCAATAATACTCATTATAAATAGTTTGTCGTAATTGAAATTTTACTTTGTATCTATCATCTTTAAATATAATTTTTAAAACCAAATTGTTTCGAAAATAAAAATATAACAAATAAAATAAAAAAAAAGTTTAAAGTCCATACAAAAAAATCAATGCTTTAAAGCAAAAAAAATCGATGTGTTTCAACATAAAATTAACCACTTACAACGTTTCTTATATGCCTGGTTCAAATTATTCGACTGAAAAAATGCACATTTCTCGATCTGAAATATTATTTTCAATCATTTAAATATTATGGCAAAATCTTTTATCCTTCCTTTAAGTAGGTACCGCATGCAAATTAGTGTATTTTTTGTCTTAGTATATTAAGGGTTTCAAAATACATAAGCGTTAAAAACATACATGCAATATGTAACCGGAAATAAAAAGGTAGATCCATTGTAATAGTTGTATCTGTTTTTATGGGTAATACCCTAAAATAAATAATAACATTACAAACTTAAACCACCTACGGCCATACAAAAATTAGTGGTTTATATAAATTTAATGTTTACTAGCTACAACCTACAACCTGTACAACCTAGGTGTGATTTGTATATATATATATATATATGTATTAACTTCTTAACTATGACCTTGATATCTGCATTTTACTGATCCTGAAAAAGCTTATAAGTAAAGTTTTTGAAACAATAAATGATGGACATCATAGGTCCAGATCTGAGGAAAGATGAGTAAATAACCCAGGCATGCATTTGGCCAAAGGCCATTGCCAAGGTCAAACCAATTAGATCATTAATCATGTCATAACGACATTATGACATATTGTCGTTCCCAATTATTTTAGAATGATTATGACATTACGTAATTATCTACACACCCTGCTGTGTTTTGATGGCTGTTTTTTGCATGCCTTTACGGGATGCTAAAACGATCAAAAACCGCCTGTTACGTGTTATGCCTGACTATATTATAACCATTAGCGTTAGTACGGCACTATGCCTGGTCTGAAATTAGCTCCTTACTACAATACAGCTTGTCCGGAAAATTCCTTTTTAGGAAGAAACATGTAGAATTCAATTAGTTCTAGTTCTAGAAAGAACTAATCACGAATGGAATTTACCCCATTCCATAAACGATGATTTTTTCTCGAATCTACGTAAAATGGTAACCAAGGGCGGATCCAGGGTCTAGTTTATTTATATTAAAGATTTATTCCAGGGAATTACCTAAGAAAATTTCTTTATGCAAACATGCAAAACATAAAAACAAAATAACTATATTTTTTAAATTACTTCTGAAATAGCATTTTTTGAAGGCACCCGCTATATAACCAGAAACATCCCATATAAAATAAATATAGTTTTATGATGAGAATAAAGTGGAGAAGGGACCTAACCGATTTGAGAAATATGGTACAAAAACTTTACCTGAAATTGGAGATTTACGTTTTGGTTTTTAAATATAAAAATGATAATTTATGCTAAATGTTTTTAAATTTTCAGAAAATATGTGTGTTTGTGTTATTTAAAAAAAAAAAGGATTAAAAAACATATAAATATTTAAAAAAAATCAATTAAATGCTATCAATAATTCAAACAAAATGGTAGGCCGCAGTTTGTGTTATTAGCGACGTTTGGCGCGTCATGGGGTTTACACCCTTCCGTTCATCGTGCAAGGTTTATTTACCCAGGCAACAATTTGTAGGTCAGAATAGATCGAATGGTGTCCTTCGTTCACGCATGTAATCCCTTTAATTTGTAATAATTTGCATAGCATATTAATAAATTGTTTCAGCGGAAGGACCAAATTTTGCATTTGCTTTGTTAAATTGTTTAGCTCGTCATATTTGTGTCCTAGATATTGATCAGAATTTCATTTGATTTTAGGGAGGTACGAAGATTTTAAAGAATACTTAAAAAAAAGTTATGATACCTGTGTTTTTGAGTTTAAATGCTTTCTTTCTTTGGATGTTGCAAAGTGATTTGTGGGATAAATTGTAAATTTTGTGAAAATTATGCGTTTAAATGTGACTTCCGAGCTTAATGGCTGGATTCACTCCTAACAAACCACCATAAATAAAACACCATAACATGCCTGCAATTTCCTTGAAGTTAGCTACAAAATATTGTTGTAATATTGTGAGTATGCTGTTATAGTAAATTGTTAAACTTGTGGTTGTTATAGTAAATTACAATTACAATTTATTGTTCGCGTCGACTCATCGCGGTCTCGCGTGCGCACGATGAGTGTCGACTGTGTGATGAGTGCCATTGTCACGGTCAATGCTATTATTTGCAAACCAATGCAATTAGCCAATGCAATTGTCGAAGCACTCAGGCCAGAAAATATTATGATCTCTTTTAAGAGTACTGCTAAAATGTCGGACGGCTAACCTGATGTTGTTTCAATAATTGTTTGTCAGTTTCACCACATGAACAATCAGCCGCCGGTCGCCGGTGTTTTGACTTGTTGAGGGGTTTAATTGCTGTCGTCCGGCTAGGCGAATACATAAATTAATTGGACATAAAGAGGGTTTGGTAAGATTTTCCAGAGATTTCAGTAACTAAAAGGGTTGATCTGAGGTTGATCTAAGAGGTTGAACTAAGAGGGGGTTGATCTAAATAAACAATCAAACATCAATCAGCAAAAAATATTGCAAAAATGATTCGCAATTACGAAAACAAATTCGAAATTGAATAGAAATCATTTTAATGTTTGAGCTCGCGAAGTACTTCGAAGAAAAACAGAGTTTTTCATTAATATAATTATTTAAGTACGGTTTTTTTTTCGTGAGACCGATTAAGTTATCGATATATATCAACATCTTAAAGGAGTGCCCTAAATTTTAAAACATCTGTATATTTTTTTTTCTATTTATTCAAAAAAGCCCAGCGCAATTACTTTTGATTAATCAATTAAATAATTTATTTAAACTAGCCTACCTTAGTAGGGGCAATGTCCAGTTAGGTATGGTTATGTAATTCCAAGAAATATGTAAAAAAAATAAAAATAAATAAATGAAATAAATAATGTTTTTATATTCGTGGAACAAATGACCGTTTATACGTTTTATAGCACAACATCCGTATTGACTTTGATGCTCGAGCAGAAATAATTATATGATTGGATGATGCATACCAAATTATTGAGAACAGATGTTTGGTTTGGGAGGATTCGAGAAAATCGTCAAGTTCAAAAGAGCATTAGCCATTACTGCCGAAGAACCTAAGAAATCTGACTAGGTTGCAGGGTATGGAGGGGTCTACAGCTGTCTTCGATGATGTTCATCTTGAATGACTACAATAATAGGGTTGTTACAGACGGTGATAGTAGCTTCTTTTACATGGATGTATAGAAGCTAAAAACCACGCCTAACTTTAATCCCCAAACAAATTTGAGCGGACAGTTGGCAACTCCGGCTGGTGCCAAACACATTTCGGCACGGTTTCAGTAAAATAATAAAATAGTCGTGATAGCTACTCGATTATATTAAAATTACAGATTAAAATAATAACTAGCGGAACTGTGCAAAATAAAAGTAAAATTTCCAATAACGTAAAAAGGCACACAATGGTTAACAATAAAATTACGTAATTCCGTCCTATAATTTTGCACAGTTCCGCTAGTTATTATTTTAATCTGTAATTTTAATATAATCGAGTAGCTATCACGACTATATTATTATTTTACTGAGACCGTGCCGAAATGTGTTTGGCACCAGCCGGAGTTGCCAACTGTCGCTCAAATTTGTATAGAAGCTAAAAAACATGCCTATCTTTAATCCCGCACAGATTTCAGAATTTATTTATTTCTCGCTTTCTTTGGAATATACGCACATAAGGAAAAACAAATAAAAAACTATTAAAAAGCCCTTTTTTTTTAATAAAGGTTGATTTATTGAAATTTTTCGAATTTACCCCGCTTTAAAAAAACATTGTACAATTACATTTTCAGTTGTGTAAAATGGAAGAAGCCGTCTTTTTAAATACTAAAAATATAAAAGTAGTTTAAAATTAATATTTTTGGTGGTATGACTACGGTACGGTGCACTATGAAAAAGAAACAAACACTACAAAATGTGTACTGGCGAGTGTTATTGAAAGTTATTGGGGAGGTGGGGGTAATTACGCCCTTTACCTAATTACCGCCTGGGATCCGCGCCTGCTTACAGAATCATTTTTTTTTTACTCGTTTTTTGATTAATTTTTACGAGCGATAATGATAAGTGATTTTGGGTAAAATACCAGGAAGCTTCACCAAAAAAGGAGTGACATTTTAAAAGTGTCATTCAAAAATGTTGACCAAAAAGCAGCACCAAAACTATAAGAGGGAAAATAACATCTCCGCCGGCATCTCTTGCCGACATAGTAACTGACTGGAATCGATTACTAGTATCGGTATATCTTTTCGTTGAAACTGAGCGGGTAGTGACTCCGATATAAACCAGATTTGCCCATGCCCGCAATATAACAATAATATCATGCAAGGACGTACCTCTGAGACGATGCTCTCGTAACCGTTGTCCCTATTATAGGTCCAGCCAGCATCACAATCTTTCGGCTCCCAGTCTTCCGGGCTCTCGTCGCCCCAATCCCTGTACTCCTCGTCGAAGCCCCTGTCCATCCTGGTACACGACTTATCGATCAAGGGACTGAGATAGTGCCTTATGATCTCCATGTTGGATTCGTTCACGGGAACGTCCTTCAGGTCTGATGTGTTGCACCAATGCTCCGGGACTACGCTTATGAAAGTCTGCGAGAAATAATGGAATGCCGACAGCACGTTGACCACACTGAAGAGTACCATCAGGAAGATCTGGTAGCGGCCAAAGTCGCCGGCCTTGGCCAGCATAGCGTCTATCTTCATATTGATATCACGATAAGCTTATATATGACAAACAAAAATCCTAATTATTTCGTGTGCATTCCTTCGCGCCACCAATATAATAAATACGTTTTGAAATGTAGTTTTTCTATTTTCCATCATGCTTTTAATGGTGAATTGTCTATTATTTTACGGTGTTTATTCTATCTATTGATTTATACTGTTGGTTTTCCAAATAAACGATAAATAAATAAATAAATAATCGTTTTAGCGCTAATTTGTTACTACCAACGATCTTTTAAAACATATAGATACGGCAACTGAGGGCGAAAAACCCGACACCGCGAAGTCCACCATTTTGCGTCGAGTCCACCACTTGCGTCTCGCTTGCTCGCATATGTCATCGCTATAAGTCTCTCTCCAGCATGGCCCGCGGGACGGGGTGGGGGGAATGGCGGGGGAATCACCGGTGGCGTGTTTAAACGCGATCGGTTTATATGAGATGGCGTATCTATTGTTTTAAAAGATCGTTGGTTACTAGACTTAAAAATTGCTATGAAACTTATCATTAACATAAAACAAGAATGGGTGACACCTGTAGCTATCATATAATATCAACTGCTTCTATACATTGTTTAGTAGTAGTAAATTATTTAACCAGAACCTGACGTCTTACAGCTAGGCCAGACTACTCGCGCCTTTGGTACCTACCTGTCATGGGTTGCGGCACTTTTAGCCCTTTCGATGTGCGTTTTGGATGGCTATAGAGACTACAGTCGGTTGCTGATTAGGTTCGAGTAGATAAATGTTAACACCATTTTAATTTTTTGTATTTTCACCATTTTTTGTAAATTTCGACGGCTAGAATTATAATGTGGCCATGAACATTCTTTTACGATTGTATTTGTGTGCGTATGAGTTTGTATTTATTTCTTCTAGCCAGTAATAAATTTAATTAACCCGCAAGTGTTATTTGAGTGCTCTATAGAACTGTTAATGTTTCATAAATTAGTTGTAAAAATTTGTTAACTTTAATGTTATTAATCTATATTATTCGACCATCCTCGTATCGAAGTGATATTATCGGCTATGGTTGTTTTTAAGAGCAACAAACTACACACAAAAATTCATCTCTTTCGAGTTGAAAGACGCAACAGTCGGACGGAAGTTGCTTTTTATAGTTACATGAATGTATAGAAGCTGTCAGGTTGGGTGTCATAGTCATTCTTGTTTCTATATTGTTCAGTTGAATTTACAAACAAACAAAAAAAATACTTTGGTAATAATTAGAATAAATATAATAATATTGAAAATTAGTTATAATAGGTTCGAATTACACAATAATACCGTGTAGTAATATTTAAACCCATTCTTAAATTGAGATAAAGAGAAATTATATCTCTCCATTTACGACAATCGAACTCGATCTTTAACAATCGATTGAAATGTTTTGAAATTTTGTTTTTGATTGTGTCGTTTCCAAATTGGTCATAACCGAATTTGTTTCATTCAGTTAATCGATTCGCGTGTCGGTCGATTAATAATATATGCATAATATTAAGTTATATGAAAGTGCATAAATAAGACAAGTAAGAATGTGTGCAACGTGCCGGCGATTGTTTTAAAATACGTTGACCTACCCGGTTGTTCAATACAAGTATTCGCTAATTTTAATTTCGCTCTGTTTAAAATGTAAACATTATAAGAGAAAGTAATATCTATAATTTTATGAGTATTTTATGCCTTAATTAATAATTACATATAACTAAAATTGTAGTTAAACGTTCTACGGGTCGTATTGAAGTGAAATGGAATGTTATTGTATCTGTGCTGGCTGGCTAAGTACGTTCATATTTGTCGCTTGTTTCCAGAGTAAACTTCTGCGACAATTTGCGCACTGATTGTCATAGATTGAATCACGTGTTTCCTACACAAGTCTCTTTAACAACAGAAATGTATTCTTCTATGGAAAGTCTTAGAATAGAATTCAATAATATTTATATTAATTAGTAGCATTCACTTTTGTTTAATTCACAATGGTTGATACAGGTTAGGATATTCATTAGGGCATAAATTTTCGATTTTACGCAAACGCAATATAGCAATTAATTAGTATGCACTAAAACATCATTATTTAATATTGTATCATCTTTAACATTTTGGCAATTAGGCAAAGCGATCCCACGCTGATGTGCAATGTACGAAAGGAGAAAAACTGGAGACTATATACCAATTGCAAAGAATTTGCGAATGCGCCATTTTATTTTATTTCATTGGGAAAACCAGTACCTAGTCGTAATATATATTAGAGACAAATATTAATAATATGTATACATTGACCAAATAAAGAATATTTCGCCTAATAATAACAAAAAAAAAATGTTTAATAATAACAGAGGATTAATATAGGCGCATTCTGTACAAAAAAATCAGCTCAATTAAAAACGTCCGTTGGCCCTCTACCGCAGTATCCAAGTTTTAATACATTGTACTTGTATGAAAATATCTCTTGAAAGTGATTCTAGTCTGAAGGTATTTTGTTGATAAATTATTTATTCTATATATTTATTTTGGGATTCATTTTGTTAATAAAATCTTATAAATATTTGAATTTTGATAAGACAAAAAAAGCGTTTTTCAACCTAAAGTCGAGGGCTGAAAGTATATGATCGAGTTTTTTCAGGATTTTTATGAACAATGAAACGTTTGACGGGTATTCTAAACCAGATTTCAAAAATTCGCGAGGGTGTGTGTGTGTGTGTGTGTGTGTGTGTGTAGAGCCGAGAGGCCGAACTCACCATTATGATGTTTTTAATGTCTTTTTATGTATATTAAATATTTTAAAGCTATATCCATATCCATTTATATCCATTATAATGCAATTAATAATGTCCGGCGGTTACAAAGTTGCTTTAATGGCTATATTCACTGTTTCAATCGATTGATAATCGCAATAAATGTGTAACTACGATTTATTGATTTTTAAAAAGTTGTAAAATGTATTTCTTAAACACCGTATTTAGATGATTTTTATATTCGTGTTAAATATATATCACATATATATGTTGTGATATAATATAATATATATCATATGTCACATGTGATCTTATATTGTATGAATTATATAAAAACTAATTGTATTTTCAAAACGATAATGTTTTATTTTGAAAACGCAAAATTTATCCTATCTAATATATTTTATTAAAGGACGTTAATTAAATTTGAGTTTCAACCACGGAAATAAATAAAAAATCAATGTAATTTGTAATGAATCGCGAGGTAATCACCACAAGATATTCTTTATGAATCATTTTTAGTCACTGAATTTGTTTTTTCAAAAAATAAAAAAAAAATCAATAAATCTGTTTGTTCAATAAATCTGTTTAACAAAATTAAGGTATTTTTGCAAAATAACTTTAGCTTAATTTTTAGAGTTTTGATACCTAAGCTTTCTTTGTATTATTATTATTACACCCATAAAACTTTTCACTCATTAAAGATTTTTTTTGTTACAACGCCCAATAATGGTGGTTTTCTGTACTTTAACGCATGCATACCCGATTATATTATTAGTGTCTGTTTCACTCTTAGAATGTAGTCAAAGGTTTTACCGCCCGCCGGTGGTACTTCCGGTCTAGGTGCGGCTATAGGAACGGTTACAGGAACCGGCGCGCGCGCACCGCCGTCCGTGACAGCTGTCGGACTGAAACGACATCAGCGCCAACTTCTAATGGCCGCTCGCTCGGAATTGCTCTCTTAGGGATGGGTTAATAAACGATTACTGTTTTTTACGAATTCGTAAAAAGTGCATATAAATACATACCGTACGTAATAGTATTTATTGTAATAGTTATATTAGCCGCTACTGCGAGCACTATAGAAGATTAAAACCTTTATAAGACCTTTATAAAACCTTTATGCCGGTAGCAAAATTAGTATAATGAAGGTTGGAGCTACCCGCCAATATTAAATCGTCTGTTGTTTTATGCGCCGGACTTTTCAAAAAATAAAACCCTTTTTTTTCAGTCTGTCACGGCCCGTCTGCATATTTACAGAATGTTTTAGTTTGGTATGGTTTGGTATGTAGTTTGGTATGTGGTATGCCTAAGCATACCGCAGATTTTACATGTTTTTTTTTTGTGGCTGTTGAGGCAAATATGTAGGTATGTTTATTGTTTATTTAGCGCTTGGCATTTTATATTGTTAACATGAGCACTCTTTAATAATATTAAATATTTTTTATCTCGTCCAACTTTTTATAATGAAACCGATGAAACTTTGAATCAAAGAAAGTGTTAAAATGAGTGACGAACTAATACTGTTTATATGTTACTAATTTGTGAATAACATTAAACTCGTATGAATTATTTCCGTAAGCATAGAAGTATTCAACTCATAAACATATTATATTCGGATTTTTTTGTCCTTCGTGTGTAATTTGTTAAACTATTTCCATTAGTTTATCTACTAATAATATATTTTCGTCAAAAACCGTTTTTTTACTAAGGTAATTTAAATTTTTAATTAATTATTAGGTGGGTATTCGTGGTTTATCTTGTAATTAAATAAAATAAGAATCATTAAAATGTATAATCACATTAGTTTATGTAATATAAAAACATTTAAGTTAATTATTTATCTGTCAGCGCCTTGAACATATACTAGATAGGAAACTGTCTTATCTTTATTCTACAAAATTGACAAATTAAAAAAAAAAAACCTTTTTATTATAAACTGCTTTGATTACTGATTACTTTTTTGTCTTTTTAGTGGATAAATCCATACTATATTTTTGTATAACTAATCGGGTTTTTGATTTTATATATTCGGTCCCAATCTCCGTATCTTATCTCTCTTATGGCATCTATCATAGCAATTTTTTCTCCCAGAGTGGCATCCCTGAACTATAATTTCAGAAGTATCGGCTCACTCGGTTGTAAGGAAGGTAGTAAAAAATAAGCTATGCAAAAACATTTGGCCTGCTTGTAATTTTAATTTTTACAGCCTGAAAAAATGTTTATTATATAATTAAAATACTACCCGGTATTCATTTTCTCGTCGTCCATTTATGTTTAAAGAAGGCAAAAATGCTTTATAAAACGCACACCAGAATTATAATAAATGCTATAATGGTTATTATGATGTTTGTCGGGGCGACGTAACGATTCCGCTGTCACCACTTTGTTGGTTCGAAGTTTCATCAACGTATTGGTTATCTTAACTTAGTGGTAACCTCCGTCCCGCGAGACTATTAGGGCCTGTTTAGTTAGAGTCTGTTTACGCGAAGAAATTAAACTTACTGACATTTGTAGTTTTAGAGGTAAAACATACAAACGGCGATATGAGAGCATTGGTCGTCTTTCAATTCTATGTTATTAACACAGCTGCTTTGCTACTTTGCGTAGCTCTCTGCTATCCAGTGCTTCTTTCAGGGGAGCATTAACCCCCCGGAGTAGCCTGGTAGCATCCTTTACTATTAAATTAAGTAATATTACTTTATTTTATTTACTCTTCCCCCCCTAACCTCTTAAATGCACCCCCGGAGCATTTTGCCTGAAAGAAACACTGCTTCTATCCTCGAAATTGCCGGAAATGTAGAATTTGACGCGTGTTGATTAGGTACTTAGCGATATTAAATTTTTGTATTGTGCCACTTTCCGGAAGCAAATTATCACAATTCCAATTGATTTTATTATGATTGACGAATTAAAATCGTCGAAACACCAGTAAAACCAACTTTTTCGCATAGTTGGAACAAGGCAGTATTTATTTTTATTTCTTTATTTGTTCGGGAAAAATGCGGACACTCTTTAGTATCTTATAATTAGTTTGTAATTTGCTTTCATAACCAACGCTTTTTAAAGAATTTATTAAAATAAAAAAATATTTTTTCAATATTGTCCAAGTTATGTCACTCATTTTATCAGGCGATTTGCCGTTATTAGTTATTAAAATATGACTGTATTATTTACATAATTAAGTCAATTACTTTTATAATCAAAAAGGGATTTCATATACATATGTATATGCTATCTATATAATCTTGGATAATTAGTCCCTAATTAGGACAGTAGGAGAAATTATAGTTTTAAAGAAATTTAATGAGTAGGTACTGCAGGACTTTTTTACGTTTCTGGAAAATAATGTTCAAACGATAATGACAGACTAAGCTAAATTTTATCGACAAAAACCCTCCACCGTGGGGTTTAGAAAATATTAGTTTTTTTTTATGACGTCATTAACGTATCTGCAGTAGGAAATTGACATAACTATGGTCATGAATCATGACTTTAAAATCAAAGGGTTTACAGAAATAAAATAAAGTGAATCGTATTCCAATCCAATTTTGCACAAATCCAATGACTTTATATTTCAATTTAAAATAACCAAAGTTACTTGAGAAAGTTTTATGAAATTGAACTTTTTTTTATACCTGAAGATGTGGCCCAATATGGTTACATTTTGTTTGGAGTCATTAAAAGAGACTGTACACCCTATAGCACAATAATTATTTTATACCCATATCTTAATTAATTCTAAAGTTACAGCCGTTTCGAAAAAGGTCTAAAAAAGGCTTATGATACGGGCGGTCTACACGTAACAGTTTGGACTTGGTTTTATATTACTGGTACTACTGGTAAAACCAAAAAATAAAACCTGAGGAGAAATCATTCAGTCAAGTAGCATGTATCAATAACTTTAGACTGTTAAAAGCCCTACCTGGTATCAACGATATTACTTTGTATTTAGGTTTAAGGAAAAATAATCAGGGGTATGTGTTTATTTTTATTATTGTGATTATTTATTATCTAGAGATATTTGTTTAAAACTTTTGTGGAGCTGCAACTTTTTCAGAACCCGTGATCTCGATGGTCAAAAGCGGTCGTTCTTACCGTGTGCTGATGTAATGATGTAATTTTATTATAAATTTACTTATAATAATATTATGAAATTGTTGGTTGTTATCAACGAGCTATGAACTCACGCCTTTTCAGTAGCCGAAGGCCGCCGTATAATTATTAGCATATAAACGAATATTTTTCATCGGGTTAAATTAAATTTAACACACAATTTTGTACAATTTCAATTATTATTATTATTGACTTAACTTAACTTATTATTGATCTAACAGATTATTAAATCAGTCACTTATCGGCTGTATAGTTATTTATTTTTTTATATACTTATATAATTTGCAATTTTCACGTTGTGGTTCATTATTCTAGGTGTAGGTAGATGCCTGAAAAATTTAAATTATTGAGAATGAAATGAGGGGGAAAAATGGTATTTCTTCTTGTAAATCTATAATTATGCGTGATTTTTTTATTCTTCATAGATTTTTGTGTCATAATGTGTGATTTTCCCCTAATGAAATAAAAGCGGGCAGAAACTCGACTGATCTACCAAAATAATTTTATTTTACTTTAACTCCTTTGTATTTCTAATCACTACTGGCCTTTTACGGTTATATATTGACAACTAAAGCGACTTCGTAAAAAAAATAATTTCGATAAAAAAACGTTTATGTTTCGGACAGATCTAAAATTCGGGTGACAGGTTTTCTGAATAATGTTTGATTGTTGATATAGATCTACTTCTAGAAAGTACAGTACATTTAAATACTTCGTGTAGGTACGCTAACAAAGCGCACCACGCCAATTATGCTCCCTGCGACCGGGTGCGATACGGCTCATTCGAATAATTGTTTCATTTTAGGGAACGGTAACCCTAAATTAATCAGGTTCAATAATTGACGATTCCTAGGGCCAATTTTCCCAGTAGAAATTATTTTGTGGATGTTCAATAATTGAACTCATACATTTTTATAGGTTTCAGCGAATATTAATGGGTAGTATAAATACTTCTCGTTAAGCTGCATTTATTGAGCCAAATGCCATCACGCCAGCCGAGTGAAGACGATTGGAAGCTGGATCTAATCTTAATTTACTTCCGTTCCATTTACTCGGCCGCCATTCCGTACAAAGCCAGAAGTAAAGAACTCCTTGTGCCGTGTGCCTTAGCCCAGCCATTTGCAAAAACGACTGGCGATCGAGTCAGCTGTATCTAAACGACGCGTTATGAATGTCAGCGATTATACGGTATTTTATAATTATAACATTTAAGTAATTCATTATCAATTAGTGTATCGATAAAGACTTATAAATGAGCTTATTGACAGCTTCGCACGCATCTTTTGTCTCGTTCTTACAGAACAATTAGCACAATTGAATTGACGTCAAAAGGCTGCTTAAACGTCACACAATTATCATTAAATTACAAGTTTTTGTTACAACTTTTGTTTTTACAGAATCGGTACTGTAAAAATACTGATACAAAACACCATTTCAAACTATTTTTACTAGGGTCTAAAAACACTCAAAAGTAGCCTAAAACTGTGTTTTAGTTCTCATTTCTTTTTAAAATATTCCAGGGGAGCCCTCCCCGAGAAAGACTTTTGGATCTGCCCTTGGTATATCATTCGTTTTTAAATAATAATTAATTTTACGAATATAATAAGTCTTACGTAGTTAAATTCGTATGGGTTAGATATCAACTAAGGAAACCTGTTGAGAATTGCTCGCTGCTTTGCACCGCGTTTACGCTAATGAATCGTAGAATGCCGATCGAGGAAGACACTACAAGTTGAAATTAGTTAGTTTAGTTTATTCTGTATATTTAGTCTATAAATTATAGGTAACACAATTACTAGAATTATTTATTTAATACATGTATATTGTATGTAAAGATGCACTATTTATTATATGTATTATGTTTTGTATTTATGATATTTATCCTTTTATTATTGGCAACGTCTCGCGTACGTAATAAGTATTGTATTTTTTCTGCAACCTTCTTCTGGCCGCTCTTAGAACAGTTTTTTAACCTAATTAGAGTAGCCATGTTACTTCAGAGCAACAATAAATGACTGGTGTTTAATTTGTCTATATTATATTAATTTAATTCCCTTTTCAGTGTTATTATATCATTTATTGTTGTGACTTCATGTTGTATCACAATGAATAAATAAAAATAAAAAAAAAATAATTAACCATACAATTTTATACAATCCTTGTTCGAAAAAAACACCTATAATACTTAGTAGGTATATCTATATTAATATGTGAAGAGAAAACTTTGTACCCCTTTTTAAATAAATTGTGCGCACGGAAGAGAGTGAGATTTGGCATAGTTAAAATTTATATGGAGAAGGAGTACAGAAAGTTAAAATTTATCTATAAGATATGTTACAAATACATTAAATTGAATAAAATTAAACGTTCATACTACTGATAGCATATTGCTAGAATAAGTTTTTGCTGTGAATTTTATGTGATTTCAAACGTACCCTTTTCAATAGGTTGATAATTTCAACGTAGTAAAGTCAAGGTAAAATAATTATTAATGCCATCTATAAATGTCAAGTCTCATTTTTACATGAAAAAAAATTAAAACTGACAATGAATTCCAATTCATTGTCAGTTTTAATTTTTTTAGTTTTAAATGATTTGTATCAAAAAATAAATACTTGTAAAAATAAGTATTTGTATACGCTCACTGCTGATTTAAAAGTATATATATGCAATTATTATAGAAATGTACCTACTCACCTCATTATAGAGGTATAAGAACCAATAAAGCCGAAACTTGAAAAAATAATTAATTACATTTCGACCACTAGTTTGTATAAAACTGTATAGTTTTATGCAAACTTTTACTTTTACTTTTGAAATTTATAAAAGTGAAAGACGATTAAATACCTACATACGTAACGCATCTTACACATACGGTATCTAGCAGATAAGCCTTGGGCTTACCTGTAACTTTAAAAAAATGATAAATAAAGAGAAAAAGAAATAACTAAATAAATATCTGTACTAACAATAATCTGTACTAATAATCTGTATTCACAAACGCTTGACGCTTAAGTTTGTTTGATAAGTTTCATATTTTTTAATTTCTGGCAGTTAAAGCTGTAAGGACATCATATTTCGTATTATCAAGTTTTATATCATCATCTTTTCGTATCCTCGATCTTACAAAACTCTTAAGATCTTATAAAAGTACATATGTAATATATATTTCACACATACATTATATATGAAGCGGTAACTACACATTTTTTCAAAATCAGGTTTGTAAAACTTAGGCACACTTTTGACTCTCTACGGGGTATTTTAGGGCACTCCTCTTAGGATGTTGAACTATATCGACAAACAAACATTATTCAGCAAAAATGTTTCCCAATTAAAAAAAAAAACAACTTCAAAGTTGTGTAGAAATTGTTTTAATGTTTGAGAACGCGGTTGAACGCATGGCGCGAGGTCGGTCAGTTACTCCCGGTCGGACGTCTCGCGAAGCACTTAGAAGTGTTATAGTGTTGTAGCATGTTTTTTTTTTCAATCATATTTTGTTTTCTTGAGACCGGTTTAGTTATCGATATAGATTAAACAGCTAAAAGGAGTGCCCTAAATTTAAATACACTGTATATTATATTCGTTAAAATGTATATTTATTGTATTGTGCTATAAAAATAAAAAAATAATTTTGTTGTTGGGGGTTACACATTCTGCGTTGCTGGGGGTTACACACTCTACACCTTAATAATTTAAAATGAGGCGTATTCATAATGTGGCTGCCGTCGATGCAGTTTGCCTCATTATACGCCTATTGCGGAAATCTACTGAACATCCGGAGGCCAATGATGATTGTAACCCTTTAGGATCTGCATGAGCACGTAACGCTTAATTGAGGGTTTACCATTTCCAAGATACCTATCGTCGCGATTATTGTCATAGTGTACACACATGCCATCAATTATGTTAATTACGAAGCGTTTCTTGACAATGTATTTAACTTTTAGTCATATGTTTGTGGCAACCTATGTTATCTTTGTCAAACTAATGTATTTATAAGTATATATAGCAATCATTATTACTCCATTTGTACTTAAAAAGTATTGTAAGTACATATACTGTCGTAAAAAATATGTTACCGAGATTACGCCAATTCATTTCCGTATGTAATAATATCTGTATTTGTGACGATAAAAAAACTAATTAGATTTAAAGCCAAGTACGCCCACTTAAATGGTACCTATTGTAATAACGGAACTCTCCTCCGCTTCGAGGAGTCCCTCGTGATCTCCGGGATTGAAGAGCCTTTAGGATCGAGGTGCGATACTCGCTAGACAGAGGCTATCTCTTCCCTTTTGATACGAGTAGCACAGTGCTGCACAGGATTAGAATGTTGCAGTAGTTGATCCAATAAAAGGTAGATTTATTGTTTTTCAAAGCCTTTACAAGAACACATAAAGAAAAATGTAGATTTTTCAAAATATAAGTATCTACACATTGAGGTGTTATGACTATAATTCTCTTCCCACTGTTTTTTAATATATTCTAAAAATTCCAAATAATTAATTTTTTTATTTAAATAAATGATTATTTAATATATTTAAAAACATAATTCCTCATATGCCAAATAATGAATATATCCTGAATCCAAGAAGCCATGTCGTCCCAATATTAACGTCGAAAGAATCATTAAAACAATAAACTAATTGAGGCATTTTCTAGCTCGATGATTAAACTGAAAACAAACGAATCAATAAAGACGGTTGAATTGTGGCGTGTCATTAAAGAAACGGGTGTGTAGACACAAGTTCATGCAGAGCATGACGTAACCACAAATGTAGGATATATCGGGGGGAGGGGAATGCAGGCCAAAGATTGATCTTATCTGGCGCAGGAGAGTAAACCCACTTGCGAAAGTATCGCAAGAATTTGCATATGGAGCAGGGGTACACAACTCCACCCGATCATAATATTATTTAAATATATAATTATTAATATGATAACATATTTAATATGAAGCGTAGATCTGAAAGCATTCTGTTTATGGAAGAGATGTTGTCACTGCCCAATTAATACAGCTGATTCTAAGAACGGATGTTAACTGAAAAGTGCAGTAAAGAGTCGATGTAATCATTTTATTCGGCATTTATTTAACTGCCTTAGTAAGAACTAATAAAAACGAGTTGTTTCTGATGCCATAGACACTTCGCGTGTTTACTAGTAAAAACGGGTTCTTACTGATTTCGGGTATTTACGCTGACGTAATACAATTACGATATAAAATATACATATGAATTCGAAATAATTTGTGGATGGTAATCAGATTTTTATTCATTATGATACACTAAATTTGTTTCGTACCCCTGCCAATTTTGACATATGCTGTGTCCAAATGTCCCTAAGGCACTGTGGCTTAGGCGTAAAGTTTGGTCTTGTGGCATTGTCTGCATAATGTCTTTCGTTTGCACTTGCATACTATTATTACATGTGACTGGCACTATAAATACTAACGTCAGCTTTACATCAACATCATTCACATTTTGGCATCTGAAAAATCAGGAGCAATGGCCGCTAAGGTGAAGTATCTACCACATTACCTATATTAGTAACGGCTGGCAACGGTCTCCATTTCATTAATTGTTATTAATTTTCGATATGTTATTATTTAACTTGCACACACGCATGTCAAACACAATATAAAATATTAACAAGAAAATGTAATAAAAAAAATAATTTTTGCTCATATCTAAAAATATTAGGAATCAATTTCATTGTATGAACTATATGAAACTAAGCTTTCGTGTTTTTTTTATTGGCTAATTAAAATCCTTGCAAGAATACATTTTAACTTTTTTAATTTAAAATCATAGGCACTTTATACAAGCAAAGTGAAATAAAAATATTTCGTAGAATATCTATTGAGAAGGATCGCGAGTGCCAAATTTCGGTTGGATAACTAGATTAATACATTTTTTTTTTACAAATTATGCCTACCAAAAATTGTCCCATTAGATTGTCACCTCGCGCATTCTAAGCTTTGTAAAAGAGCTCCGTGGTATATCAGCTGTGTCAGATTTGAGTAGCTAAGCTGAAATATTTAATGATTCTTTGAGAGTAAAGTAAGCTACGAAATTTAAAAGCTCCTTATGTACTTAAGTACTTATACTTTGACGCCTCGTATCCCACGCCTAGCGTGACCTATCCTAGCCCATCCACTTGCTATCTATACCATCGTTGGTAACACTACTCTAGAAATTCATTGCAGGTTTTAATTATGTCATATTTTAAATTTACAACTGATTGGCATTTTTTATTAAAAAAAAAAATTAAACGAATTTTGCAGCAGAGGGGTTTTTCACTCTAACAAATAAACGGTCGATGCTGGCAATCACACTTTGATGGACATGAAAAAAATATTCCTCTTTACACTAATCACAAAAATCCTTGTCTATGTATTTTGAAATTATTTATATATTTCACTTATATTCATTATTATTAAAAAGAGGGATATGTAAAAGTAACATATTATTTATCAAAATATATGTAATAGAATTGAATAAGGATGACACATGCAAATATTATTTAATGGACATTTAAATAAAATGGAGATTACTATGTAAGCATCCACCTGTGCACCTGTTCTTAGATGGCACTAATTTTTGTATTTTTGTATACACAAACAAATAATTGTAAATTGTGCCATGTTGCTTATAAACAGCAAGCAATTTTATTTAGTTCTTATGTTTATACTGAACAAAATTGAACCCGATAAATGTGTTTATATTGTATTTATGTAATTCTATAAATATTTCAATCTTCCGTACATTTATTTGTTTTTATTTTTTGTTTGTAGTTCATTTTGCTATCAAGCCTGGTGGCGTTCTGCAGGGCCGGACTCGTCCCCGCCTACGGCCCGACAGCCTACGCCAAAGCAGCCGTCGACGACTACGACCCCAATCCCCAGTACAGCTACTCGTACGACATCCAGGATGCCCTAACAGGAGACTCCAAGAGCCAGCGCGAATCGAGGTCCGGAGACGTGGTTCAGGGCTCCTATTCTCTCATCGATGCCGACGGTCTGAGGAGGACAGTCGACTACACGGCCGACCCACACAATGGCTTCAATGCCATCGTTCACAGGGAACCTCTCGGGCATGCCGTCAAGGTGGCAGCAGCACCCTTGGCGTATGCGCATGCTCCAGCACCGCTGGCATATGCCCGTGCTCCGGTCGCCAGCATTGTATCGCACGCTGGCCCTCGCCCCCTTTATACTACTTACCACTAAAGATCTAGTCCAAATCTGTCTCTCTGTACATATTTATTTACCTAACTATCTAATAAAATTATTTTAAGTATCAATGAAAATTTGCGTCGTTTTACTGTTTAATGTTAATATTTCATCTGATACATCCTGACCTAACCTTAGTAACTTATATATACAAAGATTGAAATATGTTTTCACAGTAGTAACAGGAGCATCGCTGGATAATGTTCCCCGACTTCTTAACTGTGACGAAAATAAGTGCAGTTTATCTAAAAACAAGTTAAATATGCAGTCAAACTTCTTTTGACCAGATCTTTATAGTAAAATAGATTCTGACCAATCCTGAAAAAACTGCGTATTTTACTCTGTATTAAGAGAAACCCCAATTTATGAGGGCGCACATGTTGTGTAAGCCCATATAACAAATGGATTTCTAGAACAGAACAGAAAATGTTACGTAACACAATTATGTTCTAGGCCATCAATATGACCTAAGAAATGCAGTTTTCTATGACGCATAAAAAAAACTTAATTTTGTGGTTAAATATTGGTTGGCAGCTGATCCCCACCCCGCGCTCGCCATTTAGGCGACGACCCCTACGAAGGGATATTGATTGAGAAAAAAAAGCTTAGCTCGGCAGTTCATCTTTGCACTATTTAGGTGTTTTACAAAATGTTTACACGTAACCTATATAGCGAAGGTAATTAATAAAAAGAGATATTAACCGACGCTTTCATTAAAGTGAAAAAAAAATCCTAATCGAGAATAATGGACTTACCAACCAACCCACGATTATAACCAAAGTAGGTAATATTTTGGAGGTTTTACAGGCGAGCGAAACGCACTACCTACACTTTTATTGGCGATCAAAAATAAAAGGCACTTTACTACACTTTCTTAGGCGAAATTAATCAATGTTGGTGAATTAATCGAATTAAAAATCTATCCAATGGAGTTTATCTCCGGAAAAAGGTTTAGGAAATGATCTAAGTACGATAGGCATTTTATTTTCTTTTAATAAGGACCTTATTTTTACTATTGATGTTTATAAATGTTTAAAATAATTAATATAAATATTATTTAAAGACAGTTTTTGCGTTCATATTTATTTTATTACTTACAAGTAAAATATTACCCTAACTAATTTTTAATATATATATTTTTAAAGGGTCTTTTGAAACCTCATACAAACGCTGCCGTTATAAACGCGGTAGTCAAATTACAAACATGAGTGTGTTATGGATGTGAGTTCCGTTTTATCTTAATGAAGAAAAATTTGTTTTTTTTAATAATCTGTATTTTCTTGGCTTAGGTTAATTTTTTAAATGACTTAAAAATAAAATGAGTAGCACGCAATATAAAACTTTTTTTTTCTTTTTAAGTATTTTTTTTATTAACATTTTATCTGGAATAAAATATTATTTTTACCGTTATTTAATATTTACTACATTTATGATAGTGCATATAAAAAAAATTGTTTTGTTTTTTTCTATTATTACTTTTTTGTATTATTACTTCTGTTTTAATGATGTGCAATTACTGTTACTTATACAAAGTATTTTGTTTGTCATTTACAATAATTAGTAATTGCATGCAATAAATTGAATATATCAAACCATAGACATTACACGAAATAAAAAACGGAAATTATCTTTAATAATTATTCCTCTTTTATTTTCTCACTTGTCCTTATACTAGAAAATAATAACATTAATGGTAACTTAAAAATAGATATAGGCAAACATAAGTTCTTAGTCGAAAACGGGATCAACATCAGTAACTTCGCATAATCCTATATATTGAGAGTATCCATTGAGAAACGAATCGTTTAACCTAAAACTACGCAGGTAGCAAAAATTATTCAACATTGTAGGTCACAACCTTCCAAATTGTTATATTTCAGGAACTTGTACAATTTTATTTTTGAATTGGATTGTCAATTGCCAAGAATAGTTAATTCTGGCAAATCCCCATAACTTAGACAAAGTCAGCGATAAAGTTAAGTACGGAATTAAGAATATAAATAACATAAAATTTGATAAGAAAATGACAGAAAAGAAAGAGACGAGGCCTGTGACTTAGTTTTAGACAAATTGTCAGGAATTTTAAATTATCACGAACACCACAAATTTACAATGAGTTGATGTAATATAATTATACATTATTAATGTCCACAGCATTGGCCACAAAGAATATTGAAGACATAATTAGGCGAGCATAAAAAGTGAAAAGATAACATTGTGTCCGACAAGGCTGTGGTGTGTGTAGTATTTTTCCTTTACACGCACCTTCAATTTCCTGATAATTTTATTGATATCATTTGGAGTGGTTGCTTCAGTTTGTTGTAATTAGTGGTAAGCTGGGTATGCGTAGGCGGGTGCTGGTGCAAACTTGGCCAAGCCAGGAGAGTAGTAAGGCGCTGCAACCTTAGCAATAGCCGGTCCTGGTTGGTAAATCGCTGGCGCCGGTGCGTAAGCCACAGGGGCTGGTGCGGCGACCTTAACGGCGTGTCCGAGAGGCTCCCGATGAACGACGGCATTGAATCCGTTATGAGGGTCAGAGGTGTATTCGACCGTCCTCTTGAGGCCGTCAGGATCGACGAGGGAGTAAGAACCCTGAACAACGTCTCCGGATCGCGATTCCTGCTGGCTCTTGGAGTCTCCCGTTAGTGCATCCTGGATGTCGTACGAGTAGCTGTACTGGGGGTTAGGGTCGTAGTCATCGACGGCTGCTTTGGCGACGTATCCGGCCGGAGCGTACGCAGGAGCCGGGGCGTAGACTGGTCCAGGGGCGTATGCTGGGCCGACGGGCACCACTCCAGCCTTGCACACTGCTACCAGGCAGGCCAACGCTACAAACTGACAAGCAAAAAGAAACAAGTTAGTCAAAGAAACATCGCATTCATAAATCGTCCGTTACCAAAAGAGACAGTTTTTAGGGCACATTACTTTCAAGTAGATATGTTTCTAAAAGATGTCATATCAATATATGACATCTTTTAGATATTATTATAGGATTGATTAGATGACAGAAGTGATACAATAAGCAAACAAACCCTTCCCTTAGTACAGATTTGTCTAGTTAGGGAGGCAGGAAACATCTGTACAATGTAAGTCGCTTGTCGCTTTAATTAAGATATTTAATAATACTCACAGCATGTAACATAGTTATATTATACTAATTAAAAATTGTCATGGTATATTTTCAAGAAATAAACACATAAATAAATATAATAAATACATATTTAAATATTACAATATTACATAGTTAAATGGAGCGGCAAATATATAGTTATTAAATTTATGTTTTTGATCTATATCAAAATGCCTATCTATTAAAAGTAAATAATCTTTACTTTATTTAAATAGAAACACATACTATCATTCTAACATACATATCTCATAATTAGAGAATGTCCATTACAAAGTATTCAGTGGTTATGCTCTCTATATTTTATAATGGTTATTCCTATTTAATACACAAACATTAAAAAAATCTTAATATTATTAGTAAAACGTATAAAAAATAACTGCTGAAATGCGCTTTATTTATTAAGGTATTTTGTTAACAAATTTTTCCGAATCTATTTGCTCGAAATAAAAAATATTAATAATGATAAATCGCTACAGTTCATAAGTACATAAGTACCTCTGTCCAAATCTTTTTTTCTTTAAATTATGATGTATTTAATCAGTGGTAAGTTGCCAACAAACTTTTCATCGAGATATGCTTCTAATTATTTCAATATGCCTTTTAACACTCTTTTAATCCCATACTTCATGGTGACATAATTTTAATTCAAATAATACTGCCATTGACATTAAAGGTTGAATAACTTTTGTTTAAAAAACAAAACAATAAGGTTAATTAATTGTAAATTACATTATATTTACGGTGTTCTATCAGCTGTATGTTATAAAAGTTTTCGACCGTAAAACAACACCTTTATTTTATATTTTTATACATTCGTTTTTGAACATGACTTTTACAGGTATTTTTTTTTATACCTAACTTACTAACTACTTACTTAACTTATTTATTACTGTGTGAAAAGGTTCTTTATTTCAATAACTCTTTAAAAAATTATCGTTTTATGTATCTTTCCGACAAGGATTAGAAATCACAAATTAAAAATACTTTTAAATGATTTCATATTTAAAAGGATCTCTTTCCTAGATTACGCTTCAATAAGCTTCTGAAGCAAAAAATGTAACGGAGGATAGTTGCTTAATTGAGGTTATAATTAAAAACCAACCTTTGATGCCATCTCTTCAAGCTTTGCTGATCCGCAGGTTGGGAGATGCCACAGAACAGATGACTGCTGTATCGAGGACAGTGGGGAAGGTTATATACCAGGGCAATAGTCCGTGGGGCTCCAGAGAAGGGGCTGATTACTTTAGCTTACGAGTGGGGAGAAGTTCTTTTGAAAACAGAAACACCTCGGACACAGAGAAGGTATTGGAAAGATCTTTAGTAAATTAGTCGACAGTATATAGCTGACTCTTGTTCATGTTGCACTTTAAGAATTAAGAAATACAGTATTAAATGCACTTCCATCCGCAAAATTATGGTTACAGAAGGTTAAAAAAAAAAACAACACATATATCTATTTCTTTAGTATCTTGCGAAGAAAAGAGAAGTGACATACAATTAACAGATGCCTCTATCTACGTTGTTAATAATAAAAAGTATCGTCCTAATAATCTCACAATGACAAAAATAAAGTATGATATAACATTTTATACGAATAAACAGGTTTATACCTGTTTATTCGTATTTCAATCACATTTTTCATATTGTATATTTTTAAAACAATGTGCAGACCTATTTAATACACTATATTTGGTTCGGCAGTCCCTTAAAAAGATTGATGTCTCAAAGATATAAGTCATAAGAAGCAGCCGGTTATAATGACAAGTTCTTAATTTTGATTCTATAGCTTGTAACTTTTGATTAAACGATTTTATTTACTGAATTTTATTTATTTCATTTTCCAAGTGTTGTGTGTACCCCATAGAAGAATTGGCTTATAATTAAGCAAGAAAAGGAAAGTTTATAAGGTACATATGATATATTTTCTTTTAACTTACCTATTATAAAAAGGTAAAAAAAGGTTAAAGATACCTTTAACTGCCTATAAACATAACAATTAAGGCACAATTGAACAATTTTGTTCAATTGTGCCCAAAGAAAACAGAGGTCCACTACATACATTGGCCAAGTGATGGCACATACATTGATGGCTCATGTTTGAGGTGAAGTTTTTAAGGAAAAAAGCTCTATATTTAATTTCTCTCTGTAGGAGATGTGTCTATCATTAAAAAATATATATTTCGAAATTAGCATAGTTTTATTTCGTAGAATTCCTATCTTATACGCGTATACACCATAATAGTTAGGTATCCAAGTTAAATAGACTAACTAGTAATTATTCTGACTTCAAGTTTAGTCTGATGACTATTTGATTACTGAATTTTAATCTTAATCCTTATTACGGGCGGTTCTCAGTTAGATAGATTTTGTTATTTTGTTTTGTTATCTTTAAAAATAATAAATTATTACTAATATTAAAAATTCATAAATATAGCTAAGCAGCAGCATAAATTCTATCACACAAACGTTCTATTCACGTCTAAATTTTGGACAATTTTAATATCATTATTTTTAATATACTTAGTTAAAAATCAAGTAAAAAAGAGTTCATATGATTAAAATACATAATTTAAATGAGCGTCTGGGTCTAGCAATAAGCAGGTAACTTCGGGATGAGCGGAAAGATGCGAGGCGACCATTCCCCATTTACTAGGGTCCTTAAATGCAGTCAAATATTGCATACCTAATCCTTTTTTTTTCAATTTTTAATCATCTATGACATTCTGCGCAACCTCATTACAATGCTTTTAGGACCACAATGGAGCAGGCATTTCGATAACATATTTAATAAAAGTTAGTTATTATTATTATAAATTTTATATTTAAATTTGGTTTTGATAACACTTCTTCTCATCAGAACTTTTATTATGAAGTTGTAAAAAAAATATCACAGACTGCCACCACCAAACTTCTTAGATAGAAACAAACTTTTTAAAGTAGAATTTGCAAAAACATAGTTGGCTAGAGGAGGGGGGAGGGGTTACTCTCGTAACCTTCAGTGGCCATTTTGACGGATTAGGTCAAAATGGCCACTTAGGAAAGTAATATTTAGATAAAAAACTTTACAATTTCTACATTGGAGTTGCCTGATACAATTTAAAAATTCGTAATTATCAATACGCCGAGGAAAGCTTTCCAGTGACAATGTGGAGTATTAAACTGGTTGTCAATTTAAAAAAAACGAGACAAGCAGCGTATCCCAAATGTGGAGCAGAGCAGAGCAGAGCTGATAGCAACCTCTTACTCTTGCGCAATACAAAGCTCAGATCGGCTCAGTGCAAGCGTCTGACTTAACTTATTCTTTAAGCACATGTTCACGAACCTACTTACTCTTACTAAGCTTCTCAACAATTTTATTATTATTCACATTGTATTTTTTGTAATTTAACAATAAGCGGAGAGCTTTATTATACATACAGGTTGTCCCAAGACATTTTCCGAAAACTCGATGGAGTGTTTGTGTTTCCTATATCCCCTCAGCGAACGTTGGCGATCATATTGGCTAAAATAATCTTATTGGCGGCATTAAGCTTTAAAAAATAAGAGTAACTCTACCACAGCAGCTCTACGATATACATAGGCTGACTCCATTGAATATTATCTGAGTGTGCTGGCATTGAGGTTACAATCCTCTGAATACCAGTCCACGGTGCCTTAGAACTCAAGAGAGATATTCCTCGAGAGATTCGATATGTTTAAAGGTTGAAAACCGTCGTCAAGGTGTGGAGTATCTCATGTGATATATTTTTTTTAATTTTATCATAATCGCTAGAAGTTTGATAATAGTTTAGTAGTCACCTACACCAATAGAGCAAGAATAAGAATGGAATATGGAATATTTAACTAACAGGTATTAATTGTACTAATTTTGTATGCATATTGTATATTTGAAGTACTTTTATTATTACATAGTTAAAAATAAATGTTGAAAGGCTGTGATCTGGCCATTGTGTTGAGGCGTACATAATTCACGTGTCACAAAAATGCCCATGCTGCTTTGCTGGTAGTTGTAAATCGAACCTGATATCTGTCTTATTATTGCAAAATGAGGACCCATCACACCATCTAGCAAAAAACCACGTCATGCGTAATTTCCTTGTAGCGGATTTTTACGCGAGGATGTGCTTGTGTGATTTATATAATTATTATAAAAAAATTAAAAACTCGGTTATATATTTGGGCCCTGTTGAATTAAGCTAAATTTGCTTGCGTTGTCAGGGGAGATCATGGTGGTTATGTAGCGTTAAAAATGCTGACTATAGTCTGTGGATTCGATCTCGCGTACGATCTCATATTAAACGTTACCTATAAATAAAATATAATGACAATAATTTAAGACAAAAAGATATTTATATTGGACGCTTACAAATAAAGATTTTTTTTTAAAAGGAAGAGTGTCGATTTCCATTATTTTCTTGCTGCGCGAAAGAATCTTTTAATAACTTTCCCTAAAATCCATTCCAGATTAGTAGCAGAAATAAACGTTATGGCCAGAAAATAAAGATGGAGGAATGTATCCAAAGTATCACTACCGTCCTTTTAGGAGGTTGATCTTTATCGACAACTAACCTGTATAATGGGATAAAAATAATAATAATAATACTTATTTCATAATCTGCCATTTACAGAGACATTTCCTTTCATTATCAGATATCAGATACCTATTTACCCTAAAACGCTCTTTGCTACTAATAAATGCAGTCACAGCAGGTTTTTTTTTTGTTCTCACTCACGGGCGGTCACGAAATTGTGACATATTTAATTCATAACTTGAACCCCGATATATGCTAAAACCAAACGACATAACGCATCTCACGGATGAAAAATTTATCTCAATATGTTGGAAAAGTTGAGTATCTCACAAGTCGTGAGATGACCGTCTGAAAAGTGCGATATTTTTACTCGCCGACGTCAAAACTACGGTTTAATATAAAAAAAACCAACCCTTATTTTTTTAAATGATTTTAAAAATCATTTGTGTCAATTATGTTTTAAATAATTATAAGGTCATATAGGGTTTTTCTTATTTCGGTTTTCTTATACGCAGAAATAATAAAACCGAAATGTTCTTAAAGTTACGAGACCTATTTAGGAAAAAAATAGAATGAGCAGGGGCGCACGGGGGCGTTTTTATCTTTATTGGAAAAACAATATATTATTAAATTTTTAAGTTCAAATTACTCCGATGGTGTAATAAGCAGCGATCATCGTGTGAACTGATCTTCGTGGTCCTCTCGGATGCAGTCCTCCTTTCACTTTTGTGGGCCGCGCCTCGCCCTGGTGCCGGTGCCAGGGCATCAGCGCTTAAGGTCTCTGATTCACCGAGATCATATCAAGGTTCGCATATTACTCCATATGATTGAATTAAATATCCACCACACACATACAGAATGTATTTATATTCTCTGATGTCCTTCTACTGGGTTGATATATCTGGGTTTACTGGGTTTATCAATAAATCAGCAAAAAATATTGAAAAATTGTCTCCCAATTACTAGAAAAACGAATTCGAAATTTCAAAGAATTGTTGAAGGCGGTTGAGCGGCCGGTCAATGACCCCGCGGCCGCGCGGCTCGCGAAGCACTTCGACGTTTTTTAATAATATGTTTTAGTGTGTTTTTTTTTCGTGAGACCGGTTTAGTTGTCGATATAGATCAACCCCCGAAAAGGACACTCTGTATATTTTTATAACCGTATTTTTTTTCTAAACGCCCTCAAAATATGAAAATATTAAATAAAACTGGAAAATAACGTTTATAATAGATACATCTAATTGGGCAAACATTGTACCTACTCATTCAATAGTGCTTTTATAAAATAGTAAGTGAAAGTGATCCTGAAATGTATGAAAATTGTAAATTGTAATTAATAAAAAAATATATAATATAGCCAAATAATTTAATTTTAATAAAATATCTGAACTTATTTTAAAAATAAATTATTATTTTCATGTTTTATTACAATAGTGGCGCGGGGAAACATTCACTTAGATTTTATAAATATATATATTACTTAAGTGTGTAGTTTAACCCCCTTGAAAGGAGTAAAGTATAATTAAAAATACACTGAATATTATTATAAGTCTGCTAATATAATTTTAAGCAACCTATCCTCTCCCTATGTTTTATTTTCGTTAATTTAATAAACTTATTTACTTAGTATATGAATAATATTAGCAGTATTAGACGATAAAGGCAAAGATACCCATAAAAGCTTTAGAGGAAACATCGTGGTGTTTTGAAGGAAAATCGGTTATCGGCGAAAAAATGGCTTTAGTTACCTTAGCTACATACATATAACGGGTGTATTTATATTTACTGATGTCATTGTAGGGGGTTGATCTATATATAAATGTTGATCTATATATAATCAAATATAAATGTTAAAATTTGAAATTGCAAGATTTGACAGCTGAGCAATGCGTTTGCAATTTGGAATGGCACAGCAAAAGCTCCTTTATGCAAAGCCATAAATTTTAGGAAAAAATCGTAGGTAGGGCGTGCAGTCGATTTCCTCGTAACCTCGAATGCATTTTGTTTTTTTGCGATGTGCGTGGTGCATCAAGCTTTCTGGCAGAATCTGGCATCTGCGGATTGGCAGACATTATTTATTTTATTTTTGGCACAGTTCCCACGAGAGCAATCTCGGCTAGGGATGCACAAAATAAATCGGTATAGTTGAAATTATTGTATTGTATTTTTTAAGATTAAAACTAGCACTGTGCATTGAATCATGACATGATCACTGTATCATGAACATAAAGTTTTAAATTTAGTAATGGCAACATTGCAAAACTTCCTGAGATTGGTTTCCTGGAATAGATGTTGATAAATTTAGAACACAAGGTTCTTCGAGACCCGTGGTCCGAGGCCACCTTCCTTCTCACAACTATTTTTCTTCGTAGCTAATTTGCTCACGCGGGGCTTGCAAAGATGATACAATTTGAGTATAAAAAAATACTTTTCAAACTCTTGTTAATCATTACTTACAATAATCATTATAAAAAAAACTATTTCCCGACAAACATAGATTTTTATGAACTCGTTCATAATAAAAAAATATTTTGTCAACTTTTAACAACAACTTTGTAAATTGGGAACAGCGTTGTATGAAGATTCTGAGCCAAGATGACCCTTTGTATGACCCGAAGAAGGGCATTTGGGCTCTATTTTATAAACTAACGAAATAATCAACTTCAACAATGAAAATGAATAATATTATTTTAATATCTGCTGATTTATTTTACACAAAACTGATGTTGAAACGCACTCACATTTATTTTAGTTATTACTTTTTAAAGAACGAATAATTTATTTGACATTTTTTTGACAACCTTGACGCTTTTACGAAACTGCGATTTTTGACTCAATCCAGTTTTAAGTTTCGGGCCTTATTAATAAGCTTATTACACGAGAGTTGCGTAATAACTTCACCACAGGTGGACCGTTCCATGATCACGATGAATGCCAGCCGATGAAATTCCATTAATCACTTTATAACCTAAATGTTAAAACATTGCAATTGTAAATCTTTCTTCTGTAAATATTGTATGTAGAAAGTTGTGCATTATCCATAAACGGAAAGTTCCGCAAGTAGGTACCTTAAAAATGTATCATTGGGCTACGATCAGATCTTTTAAAATCAAAATCTTTGGAGTCCTTTTTTTTTAAATTAATTATCTAATAGGCAATTAACTCATGAAAAATTGAACTACCTCATAAATAATATTTAATATTCATCTATACGTCATTATGATTTATTTATATTTATTATAGTCAATACAATTTAAACACAGTTTTTTGTTTTTGAGCATCGAGCAGAGTGATAAACTTAAAGGTATTTTAGGAACTTGCACTATCGCAAAAAAACCCGAGTAATGATTCTATTTCATAAATAATAATAATAATAAAGACTCCATTTGACATGCAAAAATACGTACCAAGAGGGCGAGCTTACTGCCGCAAGCAACATCGGTAGACGAGTAGACTGCAAGATCTAACGGCTTGTAGAAAGAACGTTATAGTATAATCTTGAAAAACAGATTCACTGTATTTAGAAAAAAAATAGTTGGATTTGCAGTTGGATGTGGTTTCATTTTCTTGATTCTTTTATTCAATCAAAATGTATGGAAAACTACATACCTACTTTTCGAGACCTACCTCCTAACTTTTAGACAAAGGTACATTTTTATGCCTTTTGTATTCTATTTAAGCCAACGATATCCAGTAATATTTTTATTCTATATCTAACTTTTGTATGGAGCTGGTGGCGTCCTCTTAAATCTCTGGCCTGGTTTTGTGTTATCATTGTGAAAATACATTACATCAGCCTTATAATAAAAAAAAATGCTTTTTGTACCCACACTTTTACACTGTCTCGGCAATATTGTGTTACCATGCTCACTTTATTTAATTCAATCCTTAGCGACAAAAGATATAGATTATAATTTATCCTAATTTAAAAATAAACATTGTTATATTTTTTTCTACATACCAAAATAAATAAATTAGTAATAAAATAGACGGTCAATATCATACGTTAGTATTTTCTTAAAATTTATCGTAAATATAATGTTAATTTGTAGATAGAGAAAGTACATATAGTTTGGCAGGGAGGGGGAATATTCTGGTAAAGAAGAGCGATTTAGTTTTATATCCAGCGTACATTGGAATAATAACACAATATTAAATTTACACACAACAGCGCTTTAACAATATAACGGCTCGTTTGTTTGTTAATAAAATATGCATTGTTTCATAATCTTGATATCAAAGGTTGCAGGTCAATAAGAACATGGCTCAGCTAATCGGCCAGTACCTAATCCCTGAGCTGCGGGCAAAACTGTAGTACTCATATCAAGTAAGTTATTAATAATGATTAATAACTTTTATTAATTAAATGATTTGTTAAAATGCACAGAAACGCGAACACATTGCAGTAAAGTTTTGTATTAGTAAGCGAAAATACTACTAAACATCTGTCCAAACGTAAAAAGAACCCAAATATTTATAACATTTCTCTTTGACATTGTTTAAAAGCGTCAGATTGGTTATGGCTGATTATTATAACGATGCTGGCAGCTTAGTGAAAGGGCCAGGACTTTTCTATACTTTTGAATGTTGAAAATATTACAGCTTTGGCGGGAGATAATCTTCGCAGGGGCTGTCAGAAAGAAAGAAAACAGCCTTCAAAAATAGCACGGTAGGCACGTAAATAGCCCGAAGGGCCTAGAGATGAGTAACGAAGCAACCCATCCTGAGTCGTCGCGCGCCGAAGGCACATAGGGCCTAGCTTTCAACCTGTGGCGAAGCCCGGGTTTGGACAGCTAGTAATTAATATAGTATCCTTTGTTTTATAATGATGTTCTGATTCAATTTCCAGTTTTTTTCTAATTTTCTTATCAGTTCCAATAAATTTATGATTTAAATATTGACATAATTTATTAGTTTAAATTTCATAAAAAAATATTTAATTCTACGCTATTTTTACCTCATTCCTTCTTTTCATTAAGTTACGTTTGAAAATATATAAATAAAATATAAATACCTTATTTTTAAAATTAGCTTCTCATGTAATATTTTTTCATAGAGACCAGAAGCGTTTTTTTATTCATATATTTTCCAATGTAAGTTTCAATTAATAGTATATTTTTTATTTGCCCCTGTTTTTTGCCTTCATTCATCTCCTGTCTACATTCTAAATGTATCTTGTTAATTTGTCAATCTAAACCGTTTTTATTTATTTTTTTATTAAAAAAAATGATAGTCTAAACTGGCTAAAATCATTTTGTATGCAGAACACTTTTATGAAAAAGAAGACAATATTTTTATTGCTATCTTTACGTAAACGTGACAAACTAACTAATAAGATGGCTGTCATACTTCACAAGTTTGTCAAGAGTTCGTTGCTATGTTCACACGTATAGTCTTGTTTTTCTCTGTCAGACAGCAAGTAAAGTGATAAATAAACGTCAGTCAGTTTGCTTGAGTTTGTTATTTTTATTGTTGTGCTCGATAAGGTATTAGCTATGTCGTGAAAAGTGCGCTAAAACGATTGTTTTATTTTTATTTAGGCTAATATTGTTTAAGTGATGATGGCGGACTTTGATGCAATATACGAAGAAGAAACGGAAAGCGAAGAAATTAATATAGAGGACACGCATGTTACGTTGGTGCCAGACCCGATTGTCATCCGCGGAGCGGGCAATATGACGGTGTAAGATTCCATTTTCTTTGTCCCCATTTGACCTTTCTTGGTCTTCGAACCTTGATAATGTCACATACCACTTTGTATATTTGTTAAACTTACATATTATCGGTTATGATTGGTGTGTTACTCAACCGTAACACATGCCAAATTGAAGGCTTCCTTTGTGCGAGCGATGCGATGTTGCAATACAGCGCAGAATCTTGTTCGGATCCGTGGAGCGAATGTCTTGACGATTCTGCGGGACTTGGCACTGGTATACTTACCGAAAGTGATAACATGCGAATTTCCTCTTCCGCGTTTTGTATATTGTCACTTCATATATTCCTCTGTGCTTGTTTTGTTGTCTATTTATAAGCGTTTGTTAGCCGCGATCTACATTGTTTTTCTATATGACAATTACAGTTCTAGTTAGAACTAATCTCAGCAAAATTGACCTTGTACAACCATACAAATATTTAAAGTGTCAAACAATAAAAAAAACATTTAAACTATAACATAATGAATACAAAGAAATATTTTTTGTAAAATTAGGAATCACATGTTTCACATAAGTAATAATCATAAGTGGCAATTTGCTAGGTAGAGTAATTATTTTACAAACTGGTAAATTGCCTACTTTTGACACATCAAACAGAACAGATTGATGCATAAAATGTTGCTCCCTTCTATAGTAACAGATTAGAGTCTACTTCAGGCTTATTTTATCATTGCGGAAAAAATATTGTTTTTTAGTGATCAAAGAATTGATAAGAAAAGAATATATGACCACTGCCCCCCTCCCCTTCGGAGTTCTTAACCTTAAATTATTGTGGCAAACCAACATTTTACAACCTATCAATAATTTTGTTTTGTGCATTTTAAATTAATAGGTTACCTCTTTAAAAGCCCCTCTGTACAATTATATAATTAATATTACAAAACTATTTTCATCCATTATTTTTTCATCATTGGGAAATAGGTCAACATTAAAAGATGATGGTGTAAACATTACTAGATCTGAGCCACTGTGGATTTTCAACCTGGTAACTCCGGATCCTCTCATAGCTTTGTACTTTTGCTTAAACCAAATAGCCTTATTATCAAATTGCCAAATAGCAAGGGTTCTTTATTTGTTCCTCTCAATTACCCAATAAAACTTTCAATTTCAAAACACAAAAACAATATATTGTCATAAGAGCTAAAAAAAACTGCAAAGCAATACCGAGCCACCCGGATATTTACTCTGGTAGACTCCCGGTGTCTCTCAATTGCTAAACTGTCTCTTTCCACTCGAAAAAAAAACCAGCAAAAAGAAACTAATTTCTATTAAGATAATGTACTTATGTGACCAAAATTTAAAAAGTTTTAAAATGTGGGTCAGGGATAACATCTGTCTTATTGAGGCAAGTGAGTTGCAGTCCGTCATCCTCAGAAATAATATAGTCATCTTTCAAAAGAGGTTATAAATAATGAAAGAGTTTTATACAAAATATAAATGACAGCTTACCCACTTCCTTTGATTAATTTTAAAACATTTTCATCATTAAATACTTACTTTTACACGTGATCTCTCATCTTTATATCTCAAAATACCAGATGATCATTTTATGAGGGACATCTATATCATAGTTACATCGAAATAAGATTGAATCTTATCCACAAAAATATTTAATTTATTTCAACATTATATTTGTAATTGAAACAAATAGATAGGTTTAACAATATTAATCTAAATTTGCCTGTGCTAGAGTTAGGGGAGACAGTATGTTAAAGTACTAAAAGTGCTACAACTAAAGTTTGCGGATTGGAGCTCGCAACCGCTAGGTCAATAGTTAAACGCATTAAGAAAATAGACTGCCGCAATCCCAAAAACTTTTCCAATATTTATTTCGTGTACAATATTTTATCATTTTATTACTTGTGAAAGTTATTTTAAATATTTTCTGTAGGTTTCTTATCCATGAATGCTTAAGTAACTATCCATCTCCCTCTTAATTGTCTCTCTTTGTTTAAATGTAGAGACATACTAGTGTTTCTTCCTCATATAAGCATAAACCAATTAATTAAAGGTGGTTTCCATTTCTCTCTAGTCTTAGTCTGACTCACTTGGAAGGATTCTTTTAATCTCGGTAATACCCTGAAGTATTTTTTGAATAGGCCAGCTGTAAACAACCTAATAGGGGAAAAGAAGTCGTAATACAACAAACTCAACTTTTACACCGCAACTACCTCAGATTTGAATTCGGCCCGATAATATCGATCAATATTTTTATTAGGGTGACCAAAAGGAAAATTTCTAGTTTATGCATTTTCTAGTTTATGATAACAAGTTTAAAATTCATACAATTTTAATACAAATTAAACATTTATTTCTTACCTATAACTATTAAGTAAAAATAAAATATAGGTGTATTTTAAATCAATTCTGTCCTTTTAGGAGGTTGATCTGTATCGTCAACTTAACCAGTCTCACGAAAAACATCATTTTATGAAAATGTTCATGCAAAAATATTTATACCATTACACTTTCTATTTTTTCCAAAGTAAATTGCGCACCGCGCAGTCCTCACCTAGTAGTGTCTAGCAGCGCCTGCGCGTAGTTGTGCGTCTGCTGCTCCGACGCTTAATGTGTCCTGACATCACTCGGCGCTTATGCCTAATAGCAGATATAAAGTATTATCATTCTCTAATTTTAAAACATATCTCGGAAAAAAATGTAACTTTTGAAATAAGACATTCTATCATCATTAGTCATTTAAGACAGTGTATGTAAAATAGTAATGTCATGTAGGCGCCCTAAACCCATTTAGGTACTAGAGATATTAAGAAAAACTTGAAACTAATGTACTTTTTGAATTTGTATGAATTCCTCTTTATTACCTTCTCTGATTCGTATTATGTGATATTCGAGGTTAGACACTGAGATTGAGTTTTTAACATATATAACAAATCCATCGTTTTGAAGTGCGTGATTTTCCGTACAAAATATTTGATAATCATGTAATTAAATTGGGGATGAAACCATCTTTCAATCTACATTCCGAGAATATAATTACGTCAAAATCGGCATCTATGCAAAGTCATAAAGCTGTCAAGTTCTTTTGGATACTTCTAATATTTTGATGAATTATCTTGAGGTTATATTTTTAATGGGTACTCACTTACTAAACTTACTAAGTAGGTGCTTCTAGCTGAAATAGTCGAGTTCGCCGATCTCTCATTTAAATTGCCTGCTCTATATTTTGTGACACTTAAAATGAACATGTACTGTGTACTCTAGTTAGATCCTGACCTTTTCCCTAGGGATGGGTTGAGTGATTATTTTTGAAATTTTGAAATACATGCGGTAATTCATAAAATACATTATTATCATTAAAAGTTAATAACAACTGTCAATGTTTAAAGCCAAGATTACTAGTTGAAATGTATGTTGTATTATTTAAATAATTTAACATATGAATAATAAGTACAATAAGACCTTGATAATCTGGATGGATATGCACAAGCAGACCAGGGTAATCAAAGTGTCCGGATTATAGTATAATGTAATGTCCATTTCTGACAATTTTTTAAAAACTATCTAACCAGTCTTTCCTATGTTAGATTTAGTAATTTCATGTTTAAATTATCTAACCTTTTCAACTCTCCACTGACTCACACATTTAGGGTTAGAAAGCTTGCGACTGGGGAATTTATAGTTTTATCAGTGTAAACACGTTCGTGCAGGATCTAGGCTAGGTTGTGACTTGGGTGGCTACGCCATTCGGATTCCGTCAAGGAATATCAAGGTCCTACTGTACTTAACTGGACCAATAAATCTGATAATCACCGTCCCATTGATGTAACCTACTTGGATTTTGAAAAGGCTTTCAATCGTGTTCCAATTCGAAGACTACTAGCAAAAATTGAACATATTAGTATCAGAGGTCCTCTACTAGTGGTGTGCTTCAAGGCTCAGTGCTTGGTCCATTATTATTCATGTTATATTTACTGGACCTACATAAGGTCACTGAATCAATTTCCAGTTTATTTGTTGATGACACAAAAAAAAAATGGAAATTCCATTATAAGCCTTATACTGAAATTTTATTTGGAATTTGGGTGGGATTATTATATTATTATAGTCAATTTCAAGAACCCAGGAATGATTACTCACTTTAAATATTGACAAGTGTGTGGTTTTTCATGTTGGCAACAATAATCCTGGGTGTGAGTATAAACTAATCAGGACTCAATTAAAGGCCGTGGAATCTCAAAATGATCTGGGCATTACCATATCACATTATTCAAAGTAGGAGCCACATATCACAGGAATAAATAAAAGATCCAACTCTATAACATATCTAACCAGAAAATTTGAAGTGGTCATTATAACTACTCCGATATAAAGGATATATACATCTTCTACCATCATGTCATATCATCTACAACGATATTAAAAAAATACATCATTCCGGTCAAAACCAAAAAAAGAATTATATAGCTAATCGAGTGGTTGATGCTTGGAACAAGCTACCACAAAAAAATGCGGATGCAGTAAATGTGAACCAGTTCAAGAACAGACTTGACAAGTTTTACGAACAAAAAAAGTAAATGATGAGCCATTGAACCATGGTGTCATATTTTTATTAAGTTTCATATATTGTCTGAACATCATTTGGATTTAGAAAGGGTTAATCTACTCGAAATTGCTAATATAAAATGTGTCAACTCATAGTAATCTAAATATTCAAATTTTTCAGCAGCTATCATTTGTGGGTTAAGTAAAGCTTTTGTTTGCATTAATTTTGAAATTTTATTAAAAGAACTGAATTACTATGGGTTACAGGGTATTACCCTCAATATACTTAGATCATATTTACACAACTGGACTCGATATGTTGAGATTAGATATATTAGTGACGATAGATATGCATGCTCTATATAGATATGCGGTGTCTGTCTGCTCCTGAAATTATTAAAATGGGAGTCCCACAAGGGTCAATATACCTTCCATTGTTATTTTTTATTTATACGAATAGCCTGAGGTTATTTATAACTAAATCCAATATCTCTAAATCCAAAGCTCTATAATTGATGCAGACACTTTTTGACGACCTCTTAATTAAGATAAATGCTACTTCTTAACGTACTCGATGAATGGTTTAAGGTAAACAAAACGTTACTAAATATTAAACTTGATTATCCTGTAGATTTAAAAGATAACGTTAGGTTTTTAAATATTTACTTATATAAAAAGTTGATTTGGAGCAGGCAGAAGTCCAAATTGTCATCAGCTATATCCTAAGATTAGATCAATCATGTATCGTGAGTCAATAATGTCCGCATATTATGCCCTAATTGAATCACATCTGAGATATATAGCATACTTAATTGAGGATAATTAAAAAATTATTTTAACTACAAAAAAGAGCTAATTTTTAAAAGAGAATCCTGCATACCTCATTTTAGATAACTGAAAGTTTTGATTGTCTATAGACTTTATTTAGAAATACTTTATTAACTTTTTCATATATTTTTTTTAAATAAAGAAAAATATGAAAAATCTAACAAGTCATCATAGATAAAATTATGTTCAACTAGTATCAACCTGTACTAAAAAGTTTAAAAAATCTTGTTACTTAGGTTTAAATTTTTTTAATATGTTGCCTAAAAACCTCAAGCTAAATTCTTTTATAACTAAAAAAAAAGCTTAATAATTTCCCATAAATCTAATGCTTTATTGTTTTAATGATTTAATCAGAGGATTTAGATTCTGTTAACTTTTCTTGTATTAAGTATTCAAATAATTTTAAAAATTTTGTGTTATTAATCGCCCTATTATTTTTCTTTTTAAACTACTTTTTTTTGTTCTTTTTGTTAGAAAAATGAATTTAGGTCTCTTTTGGAAAATAAATAACTTGAACTTGAACAATTTGACACAAGCTTATCAGCTGAATTGCTGTTTGCTCATTCAATAACTTGAGATTAATAATAATAGTGATATGATAGGGAAAAGTCTATTAGGCAGTATCATGCAAACTAACAATCTGTTATTACAGAAATCTATCAGAGTGAAAAGTTCAAGAATTTATTTGATAAGTTTTCTTAATCAATAATATGATTATATTAGCTGCTGCAGTCAAAACCGCTCGGAGCTATACCCTGAGCATTTAAAGTTGAACTGAAACACGTAAAAAAAGAGATAGTACGTGTGTGTACTGTAACTATGAGAACCACCGCTTTCGCATCTCCGTATGAGCATAGATGTGATTTATATTTACATATACACACATACACACTCTGTCGAATCGCCTTTCAAGTAAAGCTTTATTTGCTCTCGATCGTATCTGCTTAATAAATAATAATAATGATATTACATATTATGATAATTCCATAGAGGTATTATCTAATAATTTTGCTCACAACTTTGTTATGCATCGTTTACTAGCTACATACGTCAGAGATTGTTATTCTCTATTCACAAATATATTTTTATCTGCAATTCGGGTTGCAATATCGCAAACTAATGTTAACAGAATAATTGCTTAATTTTCTAGTTGCTAAAAATAACACCTAAGTATATACATTTTTGGTTATTCCATTGTCCTTTTTAATAGTTATTTTTACTTATCTTAACACCCACAGTTGTACAAGAAAAATCTTCCAATCTTCCCTCACTTTGGCTAGCCACTGACACATTGTTTTCACACACATATAAGTACTAGGCTTAATGTTATAATCAAATGTCACCTAGTATACTTTAGAGGCAAATTCAAATAGATGATAAATTAAAATTACTACAGCTCGGCCAATACTGACCTTCTAGCTGTCCTCAGCAGATATGGGTTATTTTTCCAAATAATAAACAAATACATTTGACATCCAAAATGAGCATTGACATACAGATAATAAATGAATTGTAACGAAACATTTACTAATTTGTAGCTTATGTGCATACATTAATTATACATACAGTTGCATAAAGTGCATTGTATACAAGTACATTAGCATAAACAAATGGAGCTATATTCGCGGCCAATACTTCATCTGATCAGGAGCCACCACCATTTTATTAAATGTAAAAATGTGTTTTTGTTATAGGTTTGGATTAAGTAATCGCTTCAACGCCGAGTTCCCGCCGGGGCTGCAGTCGCGGGTGGCTCCTGAAGAATACCGCGCCACCATATTGAGAATAAACAATGTCCTAAAGAAGACTCTTCCCGTCAATGTCAAGTGGCTCTTTTGCGGATGTGTTTGTTGCTGCTGTACCCTCGGATGCTCACTCTGGCCGGTCATCTGTCTCAGTAAAAGGGTAATTTCACATGTCTAATCTTTTTGTAACTAATAGTTACTCTTACTATGTTTCGAAATATATTTAATTTGTGAACATTATTTAACACAATATATGAACGAACGCACTATTATATCTACAAAATATTGATGTACCTGACTCTTTTTTCCATTTGTATTACTTTAATATATTGCTTCCCTTCTTCTTTTCGTAATAAGTTACATTAGCTATCTCGCTTTTTTATGCTTTCATTCTCGTTTAAAAAAAAAAACAACTCTGAACAGCGCAACATGCACATACGAATGTACGCATAAGTATACGTAAGCATTCAAAAATATTCCTTCATAAAGAACGGATGACTCTTCATAAAGAACGGATGACTCTTCCAAGGGGTACTCATATAAAATGACCAAACAGCTTGTAAGATAGGTTATATAAACTGAATGGTTTTAACCATTTTGTATACCCATCTGGATTTGTTTCCCTTGTTGGCTGTATATATTTCTGAAAACTTGTTTACTTATAATTGGTTGTTTTTCTTCATTTATCATAACTATTGTTCAAAATTCCATATATTAAAAAAAAAACATTATTTAACAGCTATGGTAAAAAAATGAAATAGTGACGATCTATATTAGTAGAATTTTAGATTAAGGAAAAGAGAAAAGATCATTTCATTGAATTAAAACACACGGCTCAGACTATCAATGGTTCATTGTGGTATTGGTCAGAAGACAAGAAAACAAATACTAATGACGAGAAAGAGGATAAGCAACTGGACAGATAAGTCAACCATGGGTACAACCGATTATATTGAATATATTTTCGTTTGATTGCAGACACAACACTCTTTAGACAAATTATTGGATTGGGAGAACAGTCACCTGTACCATAAGCTGGGTCTGCGTTGGCGACTTTGCAAGCAACATTGTGACTCATCCTCGATGATGGAGTATGTCCTACTAGTGGAATTCATACCCAAGATACCTATCTACAGGCCTGATTAGATTAAATAATTTTAAGAGTTTTCTTAAGCCATCATGATTAGAGATATTTTTTTGTTGGTTGGGTATTTTACCATTGTAGTTTAATACCATTTTACCATAATGCAAGTAAACAGTACCTCTATCAAACCCATCATGTGGTGCGGACGCAATATGCACCCTCGTAAAAATGTCGCAGCATGACGAGGACGCAATGTGCGTCACAGACTTTGTCCGCAAGTATAATGCTTATTTTTTAATACAAGTATAATGGTCATTTTCATGTTTTGAACTTCCAACGCTATAAAAATCTCAATTAAATTTTTCACCCAATTAGAAGAAAAAACAGAATGTTATCGTTTTGAATTATTAAAAAGTCAAACGTGTTACTATATTAAACGGGTGTTTACGCGATGCCGTGTATGAGTTTATTGTGTGATTTTTAGCGTTTATAAGTGAATACAAGCTTTTATTTTTTTATAATATTACGTAAAGCCACGGCATGTGATATTATTTCAAAAAAATAAATATAACATTCTGTTTTATTATCAAAATTACTAAGGAAGGGTATATTTTTTTTTCCAATTTTTACTGACGTTTTTAGCACCGGTCATGTGGTTCTTTCGCGACAATTACATGAATAGGTTTACCATGCGAAAATTAAAAAAAACTATTTTTCGGATGCCTATTGTTACAAAGTCAAACTAGCTATGCCATTTGATTTCAATTGCTCTGTGTTACGTATTAAAACATCGCACGAGGCACAGAGCACGAGGTCTCAGAATACACAATTGAATGTTCTAAACCGCGACAGATGACCTATCTGTTGGGTACAATTAGAAACAAATTCTTCAAAGAATCTTATAAAATATTGTATCATTGTACAAAAAATAATGACAAAATACCCAACCATTTAGCTAGGAATATTTAAAGACCATTGTTTTTTGAAACCCTTTATTTTAAAATGTTTAATGCGTGTCCGTTTTTAAGTAGATGCAAAGCAAATGTGATTGCTATTGTTGCAATTTGATTTTTATTGAATTTATAAAAAATATTTTACTCTGAGCCTGGATTATTTTGTATTCTAAAATAAGAATCACAAATTAAAAACAAATAAATTCAGAAAAAACTTTATTCTCGGGACTCCTATCTTAAAATAAAAATAAACGTCATACTGCCATAAAATAAAAATGAAATATTAAGTAAGTTTATGTTCGCTATTTTATTTATAGGTTGTACTTTTGTTGAAAATGTTACAAATGTGGCAAACATTGGAATATTGATATTTTTATTGTTGAATAATATGCATTTCAATCGTTACAATATATGCAAACGGTGCAAAAGTTACATGTGGCATTAAAGGCAAATAATATTTCAATATTTTTAAAAAATATAGACAAGAGTAGTAGTTATTATTATTGTGAAGAAATTTACTTTTAGTCTTGAAAATAGTATTTACCAAATAGTCTTATGAAACTGTATGTTTTAAAATTTTATACTTCTGTACATATTTTGGATCATTTTAATTGATGCAAAATGAGAATAAAAATGTTTAATTAAATTTATGCTGGCCATAAAGTAAGATGATGTTTAAAAACGATTTTAAATGTAGGGCATAATATAAATTATTTATTTATTATTCAAAAAATGAACTTCACATTTCAGAATTTATCAAAATTATTTGAAGTAATTAAGGTTTAATGTATCAATTCAGATAAAATTCTATTTTTTTTTTAATGAACTAAAATCTATGATTTTATTGTAATTTACTAATGTTAACAGAATATCCATTCTTCCTACTTGTGTTTTCATACACCACAATTTTTTCACTTTTGGTGGACTGCTTATTATGTATTCGAAATGTAAAAATAGATCTACGTGTTTGATTTTTTAAGACAAATGTGGATTGTGGTCACAAAATACATTATCCAGTCAGACCTGGATATCCAATTAGAACAACTGGACGTAAATTGACAATACCAGTTTTGGACTTGTTTTACAGTTCTCTTCTTTTAGATGACTAATACCTCTACAGCTTTCATTTGAATACAATCTCAAAAAGTGAAGTTTTACAATTTCTTTTCCTTAAGTATGTTTCAATTAAATTGATGATGGTAAAATAATAATAATAATAATTGATAAAAATAGATGTTTTATTTTATTATATGTCCTTTTGACATCTAAATAGCTTAATTGTAGAAAATATCTCTGTTTGCTTTGGAGAAGTTATTACAGTATTGTTTGTTTACCAATGGCTGTCCACATCACTTTATTAAAATGTTTATGTAGATAAATCAATGTTTGACCTAAATACTATGGATGTTTAGATAAAGTTTGATAAACGTATCAGTCCATTACATACCAGAGCAATAAATGCAATAAATTTAATTCACTCCATCGTGGAGTATTGCAGCCATGTCTGGGACCATTTCCACCAATGCAGGATTATCCGGGATAGTTTAGTTTAATACTCTGATGATCCGCAATACTTTTAAAACGGATTAACCCAAACGGATTTTTACACTGTAAACAGCTATATCCCTTCTGAAATAGCAATGAAAATAACTAAAGCAACCTTTGACTCTTTTGAAATGAGTTTTCTTTGGGATCACCTACATACACACTCAACTTTCTGGCATTGACAAATTTCAAATAAAAAATAAACATTATTTAAAACTTTTTGTTATGTTTTTTCAAATTGTGCATATTATGTTTATAAAATACTCATCTATTTTATCTATACTGGCTTATTTTCTAGGTTTGTTATTTTTAATGAATATTTAAAAAAAAATAGCGGGATGAATAGTTAAAAATCAAACATTATTTTTGACTGTAAATTTTATATACATATTAAAAGATTAATTTGTTTTACTTATAAAGCTCTTCATACAACATCTATGAATTTGAATGCACCAATAGAGTGTTGTGTGTGTGATCAATTTATGCGGGGACTAGCATGTTCACAAAAATTGAGTTTTTGGCAATTATGTTTAAATTTGTGACTTCATCAACATTTCAGTGACTAGTTATAATTTAAAAAGCACCCGTGTTTGAATGTTCGTTCTTTGTAACAATTGTGAAATATTTTCAAGGTGGAAGTTTGTCCCGTCCTGGCTATTGACGTTTTAAATTTTATAGACTCGGCATACCTACCGTACCAACTATTAATGATGAATGATGTACAGACCCATCTAGTTTCAACTGCATTGCTAAATAGCTTTTAATACTTCATTGACACAAAAGTTGGTATTTTGAAAAGTAGCAGTAAATCGTAAACTTGGCATTATCCGACAACGTTCAAAATGTGTCATTTTCGGAGGGGTAATTCCGCATCTATAAAACTTAATACGTCAATGCATCTAGGTTGTGCTCAAAATTTGAATACTATCTTATATGTACCATGAGAGTATGTTCGATAATAATTGCCATGGCGTTTTGCAGCGACAGGCAAGATTAGTCAACCAAATTGAAAGGCGGAATAAGTTCTTCGTATGCCCATAGTATCTGTTTTCCATTTTGCAATTATTTCATTCATTCTGCACCAGATTTAAGTATGCAAATCCTAATTTCTTTAAAGTAAAACGAGTTTATTTATTTGTTTTATGCGAAATGACAAAATTTATTCTATGAGCTATTAGAAAAGGTAATGATTATGATGAAATTAATTATTAAATTCATAAAATTAAATTGAATTCATAATCTTTTGTTGTTTTGCTTTAAAAAAAACCATGTGCTTGTGACTAACTATCCATCGTTAACGGGAAGGTTTATCTCTACTTTTAGACAATAAAATTAATCTAGTCATAATTTAAAAAAAAAAACACATGTTTTGGATGAACACTAGATTTTGAAAACTCAGTAGTGAGTTTTTTAAGTTGAATAATCCACACTAATTAAAGTGAATAAGCATTGTGTGTAAATATGTATATCTAAAGTATACCCAAAATGTTAATATTTTTCCAGAACGGCAATAGTGAATTGATATATTAATTAGATTTAAATGGGCAGTAATTTTAGAGCAGATAATATTGCTAAACTGTAAAGTTATAATCGTATACTGTAAAGAGTTCTGTTAGGTATTATGTATGCATATAATATTAAACCCGTAAAATGTCATGTTAATAACTTGATTATGTCTATGAATTATGTACTCTAATATTAGACTTCATAAGATATCATTAACGACTGAGAGCAGTTGAAAAAAAATATTTGTATTTTAAAACAGGATCATATATATTTTTTTTTTTCAGTGATTTAGACAAAAGCGAGTCGCAACTATACTGGCTTTCTTGTTTTTAGACTCTTTCTTTAATCAATAAAAATAATGATGTACCTACATATTCATATCTTGTATGTTATTATTACAGGATTCATTCCTACTAAATTGATTTCTGCATTGTTTATATTCCTGGGGTACGGCTGAGAACTAGGTTTGCCGGGGGAGACAACCCCTTTTTTTCAAAATATTTTTCTTTTATATATTTCTATATTAATTTCAGAAGCCAAAGCTCTTAGATTCATTTGCGACAACAAAAATCCTTTAGCGGAAGTCTTTCGTGTCATAAGTTCAACTAGTAAATTTTACATATTGATTTTAAGGATCACTAATCCCTTAACATATCATGATAGGACTGACCTAGATCAGTTATCATGGCAGTTATGTTCTAAACACGCATACTCAGATTCACCCTCCACGTCTAAAACACATAGTGTATTTTAAAAATCTTAGTGCTTCAGTGTCACAAAAATAAATAATTTATTGTTTATAGTTTCCAGTCATTTTTTTTTATACAAAAGTTGTCACTCCTGTAGAACAAAAATAATTCTCTATAATTTTATTTTTTTAATATTGGTTAAAATCGGGTGTCTCTAAAAGTCTGTATTTTTCCACAAACGTTCTTAACACAACGGATGTAAATATTTCACCGATGGAATATAAGGATTAAGAAAATAAGCTACATTTTTTTTTTAATATATACACCGTGTTCTGCAACCTTTTACATTAAAAAAATCTAGCTTTAAGTAATTATAATGAAATTATCATGTCACGTGTTGCCCTTGCGCGGAAGTTCTAGCGGTAATTGACACTATCAAATTTGGCTATAAATTATTTTAGTATTTTTTATTCAAAATTATAACTAACATAGTGAATAAAAACACCCCTTTCAAAATTACGTAAAAGGTTGTGGGATACGGTGTATAATTCTATTTCTTTATGATTCACTTTTTGACAGTTTTACTCAAAAACATCACTTGCTCACCTAAGCATTGTTGATATTGCTGAAGTCTAACATTAAACATTATATTACGATATTACTAGTGAGGATGATTCATTTAATAATTAATTATACAGTCAGTAAAAAGGTAGCGCATACAAAAACGGTAGCGGTAAATCACATCTTAAATACACAAAAAGTACAAAATTTTAAGCATTTAAAATCTGGCAAAATTTGGATCCCCACCTTTTTGTAACATGATTATTGAAGCCAAGGAATGGGCGTGTTAGTACATAAAACTTGTGTCAATGGAATCCTCTGAAGCGATTTTGCTATTTTTTGGTAGAGACGTGGGATTCTAAATGTTTTTTTGAGACATTTTGCTTTGCTGTCCTATGGCGTGAATGCACGTTCAAGGTAAAATTTTGCTTTCCTATAATTGATTCACAACAATGTCACACTCAGGGCCACGTTCAAAGCCTACCATTGGTTGTTTACTGGAACTAACTAACCAGTGGTAGGACATTAGACCTGGCATGTGTCAATTTGACTAGCAGTCATTGTAATAAAATTTAGTATGACAATATTTTGTGTTTATTCAGTTTGCTAGGATGACATTATTGTCATTATTTGTTGGACAATACAACCAGGGTATGAAGATATAGATGGCTATGAACAATTTTATTACACAGATTAGTTTTAATCTTTCATTATAGTGTTTCTTTTAAATGTGAGTACATAAATTTAGTTTTTATTTATGCATATTACTACAATATGGTGTGTAAAGTACCTGACTGTATAAATGAGTTTTTTTTTAATGTTTAGATAGTCTTGTCAATGGATTTTTCATTTATTTGCGGTGTGCTTTGTGCTATTTTTAAGTAAAGTTCCACAGTTTACTTCATTTAAGATTTAGGATATATGCAATTATTTTGGGCCCTACTCAACTAGGCCAATTGTGCCTGTGCTAGAGTTAGGGGAGATGTTGGTAATGAAGCATTAAAATTGGTATGATCATGATACGTATTCGAAACCCGCAACCTTTAGGCCAATAGTCCATAGTCTTAACCACTAGACTACCACGATCGGGCACGAAATTGTAGAATTGCATTTCGATTGCGGTGACTATTTGTACCCGCAACTCTTCACCAATAAATGTAAAAACTACATAGTTTTATGGGCTTCAAAATCAGGGAATGGTGTAATAAAAAAATATATGAATTTTCCTCTAGCTAAATGCACTTAACACATTTTTTGTAAAAGCTTAAATGCCATTAAAAAAATATACTTCGTCTTTGCCTTCAAAATGCATTTTTTTTACAATTCTTGCTTCAAATTATTGAAAAGGAAATAATTGCTAGGGGACAGTGCGTTGTCTTGCAAAAACAACGCCCTTTCTTTCTTCATAATGGTTTCTCATACTTTTTCCAGCAGACTAGCGTAATATGCTCTGTTAATCGTAATCAAGGAGTCAATCCTTAGATTGTTGGCAATCCCAAAAAACTGTTGGTATGGGCTTTAAAGCTGACCGTTGGACCAAATTTTTTTGGAGCTCTTTTATTCTTTTTCAATCCATCGCATGGACAGTTTTAATTCTGAATCATACTAGCAAATCTGTCAGTAGTAATTATCCGTAAACAAAGTTCAACCAACCTGTCTTCGTAGAGGACCAAAAACTCTTGCGAAGTTTCAACTCAACATTGTCGGTCGTCGTCAACGAGAGTCATCTTCAATTGACTCCCTTGTTTTTCAAATCGGCTCCAAAAATTAACTGTGGTATAGGAAGGCCTACAGTTACAATAAACAGCAGACATCTCTTCCAAAAGTTCTTTTGGCGTTTTCCCATTTTTGTCTGGAACTTGATGACGGAGCAGTGTTTCAATTCCGTAAGATGCATCGTTAACCCAGACATTGTGATGTTAATCGTTCAATTACTTGAAAATTACTGACACAAAAGACCTAGAATTTGCCTTATGCAATTAGTAACTAAATGCTTGTATAATCAAGTTAACGAGAAGTACCTTAGTAGAAGAACGTTCAACCTCCCCTAGTATTCTTCTGGAGTACAAAAATTAGTGCGCAATTTCATTTTCCATATGCTTTTGTATGCAATACTTTATGAATATGATTTTCTTGGAATGGAAATTATAAGACATTTAAACGGTAACTTGGATTTGCGCCTCTTAACCAAGCCCAGGTTCCATCAGCACGCATCTTAACTTAGTTGAGCAGAGCCTAAAATAATTGTATATGCCATGGCTATGACCACAAGAAGCATAAGTTTTTTCCTTAAGCATTCACTTTCGACTGCAGCTGTTCACGTTAACCCTTATAATTTAAGCTATCGAGGGCATGGCATTTTGGAAATAAATGGCAATTGTATGACATTGTAAAATAGTTTTGAGTAGATGCAGAAGGAAGTATTTTTATGAATATCATATATTGTGATGGACATTGCTTTAATTGAAATAAAAATATGTTACTGTCGTGGATCAAATAAGCATGTGCGATTTGTAGCAACATTTTTAGGGATGTGGAGGAGAAAATATTTTATGACAGTCATTTTAATATGTACCTACACCGATTGGTTATGTACACATTTGTGCGCAAGTCTGCTACTGGGATGGTTAGTGGAATGTGCCCACGGTCACTCGAGAGCTTATTTAGGTCGTGCTTGTTTTCGATGTTCGAGTCGTCACTAAATGACTAGTAAGCTGTTGTCATTTGAGTAAGTTGTATAATGTAAATTAGTAGGTTAGAATTTTATCACAATTGCTTATATTTGTATGTTTTAGATTAGCTACTGCGATAGATGTAAATAATATTATAAACAATGCATTTGGAACAGTATGTGTAAATTAATCATCATTATACCTAACTCCCAGTCCTTAAAAATGAAATATTCCAATTAGATTATATTGGTAAGTGATCAGTATTTTCATACGTCACTTCAGGAGCTCCGTAGAAAGATACCATCTATTGGATGCTTACATAATTTATATTTTGATGTATATAGGTACTCAAAATGAGTATATTATGTATGATTTTTTATGTACTGCCATCAAATTATTAATTTGAAAATTAAATCTTCTCTAATTGTATACTTTTGGCCGCCCAAAAGACAAATTCGTAATTACTCTATGTATGTATTAATTCCTTATTACTCTAGTAATAACAAATTAAAGATGAAGACAGTCTACTCTTTCATCGTTATTACCACAATGTCATAATTACACCTTTTTAAGTAAATTTATCATAGCTGAAATTTATTTTCTTGGGTATCATACAAACTATAAATTAATTTACCAGACAGAAATTCTCTTGTTAAATTAATATAATATTTCTATTATAAATATATTTTTTTATGTCAACTAAGACGTATTACAGTACTTCTAAATAAACAAATTTGTCACTTTCGCCGCTAGTTTGCTATCGGCCGTACTCTTGACTAATGCGCTCGAACTATCCCAGATTTAAATCAGTATAAATAAATTAACATTCAAATTTCAGTTACGCTAAAATTACTAAAAAAAATATTTTCTATTCATTTACAAATCAGGGTTTGGCACGGTGTTAACAAAGTTGAAATCATGTGTTTCCTGATGTTGCGGGCTCCTGTACTATTTTGTGGGGTTCTATTGGACGTTTTTGATCCCTTGCTCTTCCCAGTTCCATATTATATAACAAAAGTGAAGAAAAAGCACCATTGCTTGCTGTACTTTTTAAATGCTTTAGATTCAGTTCGCTTTTTTTTTTTAAATTTAGTTGTGTACCTCTTTTAGGGTTACTTTATATTGGATTTCGCCCACTTGAGGGTAAGCGCTTCCACAGAAATGATGCCAGTTTTTTCCCAAGGTCCTAATAGGTAGCAAAGTGACCAATCTTGATGGTGCCGAAGGTCAGTTGTCAAAGCCTCAAACCAGAAGCAAAATATGGATATTGGAACAGAAACTCCATTGGGATGTTTTCAACATTTAATGCAATTACATTTTTAAAGTTTATATACAAATACAGTAATAAAGTGTAAAGTATTTATAAATAAATCACATATATTAGGCACATTGTCGGTTGTGGTCCCAACCACTGATATAATATTATAGCATATCTACAACCTACATTAAAATAAGTATGTAAAAAGTAATAAACACTACTCTCACGGAAACCTTTTAAAACTATCATTTATTTCTAAAATAAAATATTACAATCTAAATAATGGAATAGTTAATCCTTTCAGATCTATTTTGTATTATGCAATTCTGACTATTATTCACTGTACCGTTAAAACCTAAAATAAAATATACAATGAATTGACACAGTACGCTCATATTTGAAATCATAAATATAAAATTTCTTCTCAGCGTAAGTTCAAAGAAGAATTTGAAACTTTATATCAACATCGGTCATTCTGCTGAGGGTTGTGCTCCGCTCCATCCAGCTCAGCTCAATTGTCTAATTTTTGGGCTCTTATTCAAATTGCAAATGCATCGCTTTTCTTGCAAGACTTGAAAGTTGAGCGATGCGTTTGTCTGGCTCTCGAGAGTAGCACAGCAGAGGATAAGATTTTTCCATTTTTAGATTTGTCATATTTTAAGATCGATTTTCATTATTTATATTTATTTGAATTTATATTAAATGTGTAAAATATATTTGTAATGCCTGTGTTTTGAGTAGACTAACGGGGTCTTGTTTATTGTTTTTTTTTTATACATCACCTGATGCCATGAGACCATAGCAAGAATATTTTCTCTAGACTTTATGCAACAAATTTATCGTTCTAACCCAATTTTAATCAGCTGATTGGCGGTTGATGAACTCTCTCTTGCTCACTTTAAAACACAATTATGTTCTCTTAGAATTCATTAATTATTAACATTGGGCAAAAGCATACCAGCACTTATAGCCCGTAACAGTTTGTCTCCAGTTTAAAATATCTAGCCTTAATGGATATTTGTTCTGACCATCTTAAAATGTAAGTGATAATTTACATTGCGAACTACTTAACGCAATCAAATATACGCAGATCAAAAGGCCCAAGGGTATCCAATGAAGCCTAATAATTGTTTCAAGGGATTGAACTATGTGGAGATGATATTAACTATGGAAGGAAAGATGGCGGCCTCAAACTAAAGACGAAGGAGATTTGCCTAGAAATGAATAATAATCAACCGACGTTTTAATGAAATCTTATGCAATAAAGAGTTTTCATAGGTTATGAAAAATGCTTCGCTACTCGGCGATCCCTACAAAGATTACAAGGGAATATTATATTGTACGAGTTATCGTCTGTCTCGTTGCTCAACAATTGGGATGTCAATAAATTATAATTTGAGCTCTTATATATTTGTTATTATTATATTAAAATAAGTACTATTAAAATTTCAAATTATAGTGCTCCATTATCGTGTTTCTTTTAAGTGACATTCATATTTTTTAGGTATTGTAACAAATGAACAGATAAAGGACCATTAAAAAATAATAAAAAAAACAATTCTTGGCAGGAAGTTCACCACTTAATCACAAATATGTTATAATAATTCCTCCAATTGAAAAGTGCTCTTCTGTGAATTTGCCCAATTGGTGGTCTCAAGAATTGATTTTCTAACCAAAAACACTTGACAGAGATTATTAATTGTCCATAGCATTATGGAATTAGTAATCGCTTCAGAAAAAAAAAACAGGCAATTTACCTATTTTTGCTGGTGCTTATAATTAGTAAAATACCAAAATATAACAAAACTTAAAAAGGTCTTGCATTAAATACAACCTTTTTTATAGGCAAAGCTAATTATCAATTTGATTTGGTGTAATGACCATTATTAATAAATGTCTTAATAAACAGTTGATAAATAAAAGGGTAACAATTATTTGAGAAAAAATTAAAAAATTGCAATAATCTTACTAAATAAAAAAATAAAATTGTTAGCTATCCTCTTAAAATGACCCATTCAACACATTCAATCAGTATCAAATATTTGAAAACCTACAAAACAGCTTCAATGCGCTGCAGAAGAACATGGAAATGTAGCAAAGAATAAGTCATTTGAAACATGAATTAAAATGAATAAAAATGCTTTTCTTTTACTTTTCCAAACTCCGCACCACATATTCTAGTAAGCTAGTAATGTAATAAGTATGCTCAAGGCAGCAACTGCTTATTAGAAAGCATCAACTACAGTAAACCAACAGTAAAGCCCTACATTTTTTAAGCAACCAGGGTTCATTCATTACTGCTAATTCTGACTGAGGTTTTGAAGGACAAGCTATAATGGTGAAATTAATGTTCTCACCGATCTAACTGACCATCTAGGTTCAACCAGATGAGTACAAGCCACTGATTTAGTACTGACAAGTCTGAAACAACGCCTTTAAATCGGACTTTTCATATATTTGACCATTTTTTTTTCCTAGTAGCAAGTCGGAAGTTGTTTAACCAATGCTGAAATTTGCAGTGGGTGGGCTTTGAAGGATAAATGATTACACAAAGTTCTTCTGATTGAAAATGAAAGACCGATTTTACTTTCAATTTCCAACAAAAATCATTCACATAACCACAAATTCCATGCGGAACAGGACCATTGGCACAGGAAAGAAAAAAGCAGAATCTGCAAATTATATTATGTAGGGAGCTACACAATCCGGAGATATTTACCTATTCCATTTATATTAACTATTGCTAAGGTAAATATTCTACATAGTTTGCGGGAAACTGCCCCTTGAAGCCATTCCACTCACCCAGGAGCCATTCGTCGTTCACTTGACCCACGACCTTAACAACCGAACCGGCTTTTAGGCCAAGGTCGTTTTCCAGTTGCGGTACAAAGTCATACATGACTTTCACTAGGTTCACCTTTTGACTAGATTGTGTCTCCTTAGGATGCACTTTGATCTCTACGAAGCTCGCTGGGAACATTCCTTCCATTCCGCTTCTCAGGCGGCCGAACAGCCACTCCTCGTTCACTTTTCGGAGGAGTTTGATCTTAGTGCCGATCTGAAAGGTAAAAATATATGCAATTTAACTTGACTAAAATGGGAGTAAAAGATCTAATCTTAGCATAACAAAGCTCCACAAAAATATATTTGCAGATTTCTTTAATTGTTAAATGCAATTAAATTAACAAATCAAACTCGAAAAATTGTTTAACGCTAAACAATTTTAAAATATTTAATACTGATATCTGTCTGTCTTTGTTTTTACAACCTAAATGTGTTACCTTTATTATAATGTCTAAGCTGCCAATCGACAATCGACTCGAAAGTGTCATTACTTTCAACTGCTACCGACGCCAAGGAAAAGATATGGCGCTTACCATTTGAGTCGATTTTTTGAGCACCCATTGGCAGCCAGACTACGTCTCATTCGACACAATCAAAACTTTATTTAAAAAATGATTAGTTGGAACTGTACTAAATAACACCACCCCAACAACAACATAAATAAATAAAGTAAATATATATGATCTCATTTTGCTGTAGCTTCACTCTCCTATTATTTTGAACTTTACCACCATAATAAAAAATAATCGACTTACTGAGACCTACAAAACAAGCTGGGTTTCATTGATGGCCACGATAAAAAAAATCAGTACCGAAATGGGTGATCTCCTTTGTTTTCTAATGTATCACCAGTGGAATATTTTTTATTTAAGCAAAAGTTATTTAAATAAAATTATATTTTTTATTTGAAACCAGATTTAAACCTTCTAAAACATTCTATAAACATAATAACATGTAGGTTACACACTCACTAATACCAGCAATAACGATGGGAGTGTCAAATTGAATAATATCAACTGAATATGGTCATGATAAGAAATAAAAAATAGATAACGATTACAAAATATTTTTTCCTTATTTACTCAGATGATGTGAAACAAACAAGAGCCCATTGGATTCATAGTAATTCGATTTAAATAAAAAATGCACATATTATGTTAATACATTCATAATTTTAGAATGAATGAATAAAAAGTTAAACACAGACAGCAGTTACAAATTAGATAAATCCAATTAGAGCTATTAAGAGCAGTGACCGGAATTCACGGATAAATGTGTTTAATAATTCTTGGCATTTGGCTACAGTCTTACCATAAACACTTTAAGAACGCAGATTTTTGATAAGTTGTTTACCAGAAAATAGCTATTGAATGGCTCAGATATTGAAGGGAAGAGGGGAGAGAATACAAGCTCGACATACTTCTCTTAAGAGGGACCTACGCTCGGGCTCCTAAAGCACGTAAACAAGAGTATGGAGGGTTTCGAGTTTCGTGCCACATTCCCCGATCGTTGTCTGTTTTTTGTCTCATTCATAAGCTGCGAACACGGGCATCCACAATAGCGGAGTGTGAAATATACACACAAAAACGTGCCAGAAGTCGCAATGAGCGGTTCTTCACAAAATGAGTGTCTCTTGGGGCAACGAACCTGAGTTAAAATTTATTGAGCCACTTCTTCGATGTCCACCTCAGTTGACCTTATAAAACATATACCATCTATGTTTTAGTTTCTTTTTATTATTATCACAAAATACATTTTTATGTACATAAGTCTTAATGTAATTGTTACAAGTATTTATACAGTTTACAGTAAATTAACTTTATATTATATAAATACACTATGGTGTAAAACACAAAGTATCTTACGTTATGGTCGCCATACATACGACCATACGGCCATATGATGACATATTGCATATATTTGTTACATTATGAGAAAGTAAGTGGGTTTAATGTGGGTGTGTGTGGGGGATCATATTTATCATGCACTTAATGCCTTAAAAATAGCTATTTCTTCAGTCTCTTTAATTGTAGCTCATTGACCCCAGTATTAATATGTATTAAGGCCAAAGAGTATGTTATGTTTGACACTATTAGATGCCATCTGGTAGCCTACAAAGAATGTAAAGATGACATTGTTGACTATGGTCGCTCTAGCATTGATCTAAATCACAATAGATTTTGAGTCAAATATATAAATGATAAGGATAGAGCAATTTTGTCAAAACAATCAACTTCAACAAAAATTAAATTAAATATACAAATATAAAAACTTACCGTGAATGGCAGATCTTCTGAATGGCTGCCAGGAAAATCAAACAGGGCAATCGCATGCGGCTCTTCTTCTAGACTACTCTTACTAAAGCTAAGCCCATTCAGAACAGTGGGAGTGGGTGAGTCTGAACGGCTGTTCATACAGAAGCCATTGCTGGTTGTGTTTGCATTAAAATGGCTTCTAGCAAAGGCGCCAGATTCCATTTGTGGCCAGTCTGCCATGACCATGGCCTCATCCTCGTCTTCCATGATAGGTGGAGGCGGGGGAGGCACCGTTGGCATGGGCGGGGATGGCTCCCTTTCTGGACTACTATCAGAAGAAGGAACGCCACTCTGAAAAATAAAAATACTATTTTTATAATTAGGTACATGTTATTGTCAAGACAAAAATCAACAATATATCAAAATAACTTTATATACGTAGCAATAGTTGCACTGTAAAAACCTGATAAGTGACCACTCCAAAAAAGTAACACAATGCACATAGTTATGAAAATAATAAAAAGAGAAACTCATATCAATTTCGGAAAGAAGAAACTCAATGTTAAAATTGTCACTTTAAAGTTTGCATAAGGTTACCGTAGTTAAATGTGGAATTTACTAAATATTTTAACAAAAAATTTACACACCGAAACTGGTTTCCCTCGACAGCCGAAGAAATATCCCCACTTTATATTAATGTCTAAATAGTTTTATTTCTTATGTTAAAAAATAGTAAAAACCTTTCAATGAAACATCCGTTTTTGCTCAGGACACTAAAAAAACTTTTAGGTTGCTAAAGAAATTACTGACCGAGGTCTTCAACTCCCCAAGAGGAGCACAGTAAATAAAGACATTTTGTATACATACGAGGGCTGATCAAAAAGTACACCGCATATTTGAATTTAGATATGCCATTGTTAAACCTATTTTTTTCATAAGTTGACACATATTTTAAAATTAATATGTCCATTTTCAGCCATTTTAGATGCATAGTTGGGTTTTGATAGACAAACTAGTAAGACGCGTTTCATTGTGATAAGCAATTTTTCCAGAGTGAAAATGACAGCAAAGAATTTGTATTTAAATATCGGTTAAAAATAAAATTAAATGCAGTGCAGTGGTTGGAATGTTAGAGACCGCTCATGGAGTGTCTATGAAGAAAACAGCCATTTACGATGATTGGTATAAACGTTTCAAACATGGCTGTAAAGACGTTGAAGATGACGAGAGCCATGGGTGCGGCCAAGAACATCGACTACTGATCACATCAAAATGAAAGAAATTGTATTTCCAATGAATCACTATTAGAGAGGTTGCAGAGAAAATTGGTGTCTCATACGGACCTTGTGAAACGATTAACATCCACCAAATATAATCCCTCAAATTCGTGCTAAAATTGCAATGGTGCAATCATCCCAATGGAAAACTCCAGAAGGCACAAAAAAGCACATCAAGTGCGATCGAAAGTCCAAGTTCTAATCAATGTTCTCTTCGATTGCAATTACACCACGAATTCCTACCACCAGGAGGCAATCACTTAAAAAAATTCAATTCAAGATCTCTCGTCCGAGTCACGCTCAGTTAAAACACTGAACTGGTTAATAAAAATGCATTTTCTTGATTATTTAAAATTAAGATATTACCAAAATAAGATAATTTTATCAGTTAATATTTAAATATTAAATAATATTTATTTTAAATTTTATAATATCTCCCTTAAGGGGATTTCAATACCGATTAAACAAATAAAATATAAATCATTATTTAATTTACGATTATAGCTGATGTTTGTAGCTGATTAACAGCAAGAACTTGACAAAAACTGAGCCAATCAGCGTGACATTATACCAAGCACATTGGTTTGTCAACATTTTTAACCAAAAAGTGTAGATATTACAGATATGCAATTGCAATTGAGATGAAAATATTTCTAAATAACTTTCAAAAAATTTCCAGAAAATTGAATAATTTTTTTGTGGTTACTTTGATGTAACTTTTACCCCACTACCGGTCATCTCCGGTTAGCTGACTGGTTGTCCCACACCGATGCCGCAGCAGGATACATCCAATTTATTATTTTTTCTTTAATGCTGGTAGGATTGGTATTAGCTTTTACCAATACCATAACCATCTCTATTAAATTTTATGCGCGTTTTTAAAAAGTAAATCAGGTTTGCTGTATTGAAACATCAAAAAAAAGCCAAACGTCTTACAATAGTAGTAGTTCACTTTTTCGGTGTTTACGGTGAGGTTAGTGTGATATTATCCTATAGTTTGGAAGGATTTTTGGCCATAAAAAGTGAGTACAACCTATTAATTTCATTATAATATTACAGAAACATAGTGAGGACATATTTTACAATAGTCTTTTTGCACCAGCACTGCCACAAGATTGAAAAAATAAATGTTAAACAAATTATTTTTGAAAAAAGGGGCTTTATACAATCAATGTCTGTTGAATAGGAAAGCTAGACACTTAGATGTATCTTGTACATAGGGCTAAACCCTAAAAACTGTTGTAAATTTTAAATTAAGTTAAGTAATTTTTAAAATAAGTTAAATGTGGATAGTCTTCGAGGCTCTCTAAACAATCCTGGAATTTTAACATTTTCATATACAAAGTATGAAAACTTTCTGCTATTTGTAGTAACATAAAATTTATTTTTTACCATGAAGCGCACTGTATATGTGCTAATACCTAATTGACAGAATGACTTATTGATTGATTGACTTATTGATGGTTATTCTTGGCCTGAGGTTGAATTTTAATTTAACTAAGAAATTGTTTATACCTTGAGATCAAGGTTGTAAGAACATTGCATAATGTAAAGAGACTAGAGTTGTCTTTTTTTTTATATAAATGACATTAACCATCACAATAAAACCACAATAAGAATGGCTGGCCTTTTTATAATAAGTAACATTTTATGAGAATTTTAACAACAACGTTGTAAATTGTGAACAACGGTTGACTAGAGGTTTCCGTCAATCCGTCAATGTAAAGCAAAATTTAAAGAACAGGTAGGAATGAAAAAATGGCTGTGACCATCAAAGACGAACGTGACGAGTCTATGGGCGACAGGAGACAGAAGAAAAGCTATCCACTTTAACCTGAAAGACGTTTAATATTCAATGTAGGAATCAAAGTATATTTTTACCATTAAAATACATCCTCTAATTTCAACTATGTTTTTGTTTTCGGTCCAATAAAGAAAACAATAATGGCTGTGACATCCTGTAGCTATCATATATCATCTGCTTCTATACATTGTTTAGTAGTAGTAAATTATTTAACCAGAACCTTACAGAATTAAAGGCATTCCTCCCCCCAGACTACTCATACTCATGCCTGTCTGTAGTTTCACCTTGATAACTTGAGTAGATTAAAATAAAAAAAACAGTTACAATGGTATAATGACATTCTTTAAATTCATCATAAATTTAACAATATTTCATTTTTTTTGTAAATTTTGAGGCGCGGTTAGCAATGAAAAAACCCCCCACCCCTTTCTATTTAGCGAATTTGTGATTTATTTAATACTAACTTCTCACAAATTAACCATATTTCAATAACTCTGCAGAGTTTCACGTTATCTATTATACCAACACCAATACAAATACTATACCAATGAATAAAACCACGGACAAATGTCCTAGTTTAGTTCCATAATAAATTTTTTTTTTTTCAATATATATAAATAATAAACGTTTAAATTAGTGTATTTCATGTTCTTTTAGTTGTATCTTTTTTCAAATTTATAATGGTTTTGTCCTATTTATTTCTTCTTATTTAAATCAGTTTTTTTAAGTTATTGTAATTAGGTCATTACCTGTATTGTGTACAAGAAAATAATGGACACCAACTTTTTCTTCGTAAAAATTAACTGTTTTTTTTTAGCAGGATGATCATACCGACCATCAAGGTGAGTTGGCTTAATAAGTTTGAAGCTAATTTCAGACCAGACATGTTATAGGTCGCAACTTTAAATAAATTTGTATAATGAAAAATAGCACAAATAAACACAGAAAAAACAAATAAATAAAAAACAGGCAGAATAATCAACTAATATACAAGTAAAAAATGTAAATATATATTGTAAAAAAAACAAAATAAATAAAATCAAAATTGAATGAAACCACCAAGAGGTATATCATAACTTGGGATATTCCAGATCGCAAACAAAATTCCCAACTTAGCCATCCATCAATAAAGATCCAAAAGCAATCTGCCGACATTTCAAGTAAAAATCATCACGCATACTTGAAATTGAGAATATTTAAATGGAGCAAATTATTTAAATATTTAAATTTTACTTTTTTAAGAAATAGATTAAACCTATTAAATTAATGAAATTTAAAGTTGAATAGACTATGCTAAAGCATTGAAAAATATTGAATTTTATACATATTTATAAGTATGTATTGTTAAAGAAATATATTATTTTAAAACTCAAATCAAATATTCTATAATTTATAAAAAGACAATAATATGCTAGCATTGCTACTGATATTGTAGATCTTATAAATATAATATGTGACTTACCTCAAAGAAAGTTCGAAAGGAAGCGTCAGTTTGATGCGCTGAGAACTGTGTATAACTCGTCGATGACAACAAAGATAGAGAACTCTTGAGAAGGGCTGAATTATCAGGAGGCTTTGGCCTCGAAGGTTTAGATCTGATAATTGTGGGAATCTTGTGTGTAGATATCTTCGGCACGATTGTCTTTCCGTTACACAATGGATCAATATAATCATTCTTATCTAAAAAAAGCGCAGGCTTTCTTGGTAATGCGGGCTTCTGGCTTTGCTTTGGTGGAGAGAAAGGATCATGGGTCTCCCAAAGGTCTAAAGGCTTTCGACTAGCAAACAAATCAAAGTCATCTTCGAATCCGCTCTCCGCTTGGGATGTATTTCCTCCGGGAACATTGTGATTGTGAGTGGACGATGTTGCGTCTGAGCCGAAACTGTCTATGCTCAGCCCGTCGCTACTAGAGCGAGTCGTGAAGGTTGGAGAACTGGGCGGTGATGAAAAATCTATTAAAACACCTGTTGTTGATCCTGTGTTTGAAACTGTTGCAAATATATCATTCGCTGATATTGATAAATCGAGCCCACCATTCTCCTTTTCTGTAGGAATGTTCATTCTCGGCTTTCTACCAAGCAAGTTTGACAGTATTGTTGGTCGCCTGTTGAAATGTTGAGGACGGGATTGTTCACTTTGTTTGTTAATTTTCGGCGGTGGAGGACGAGGTGGAGGTTTTTTCTTTTCAATGAACGAGTAAGGCTCAAACGGATCATTAGAGAAAGGCTGGTCATCCCAGCCAACCACTGGCGCGTATTTGCTGGGTTCTGTTGGCCGCTGTGGAGCCTTTCTCAGTGGCATATTAACTACAAAAAATAATATACAATATAATGAAAATTGAAAATTTTACTTATGTATTCCTAAATTTATATCCACATTAAGAACAGGTGGCACACAGCAAATCACAAATACGCATGAGAAACATAAATATTTAAAAAGGGGGCGAGTTCAAACTATTTCGAATCGGACAATAGCAATCGATTCTCTGTAACCACCCACCCGGGTGTCGTGTTTTAGCAATTACGCGCTTCGTACGGACTGGTACGACCTTGGCGAGATTAGATCCATCAACGCATTGCGTCTCTCCTCCCGTACTGTCGGACGATATGACAACTAACACTGAAACCTGACGCGAACAATGTGGATTATATGCCGATTCAAAACAAAGGATTACAAACAGACTGCGCTGCGATTATCTACAACGGTTTAAAGCACGATTCGCGGTTGGCCTATCATAAATATTTTCATGCATCTGTCCGAGGTTTGTGATTTGACGACGGTAAAATCCAACGACCTTATAAAACTTGGTGAAATCGAACTAGTAGTTTACAAGATTTTATTAGCTCACTAACCAGATTGTTGGTTTCGTGAGTCCATCATCGCAATTTCCATTCCAACGAAGGAACAGGCGCTCATTTCCGGAAGACAGAGTAGGAAGCTTGGTATCACGTTTTCTAATCCTCATACGATCACAAAAACATAACCACTTCTGACTTTCATACGTAAAGACAATCTCATTTCATTAAACTTCCCGGGATATTCTAATTAAATCCCAACATCAATTAGCTAGAAGCATAAGAATAACAAAGAAACTGAATCCTATACGTCGATCGACCTGAATTATTGATAACAAACAAGAAACGTCGATTACTAAACTAATGAGTAATGACCGAACCGAATGAGTAACAAACGAACTTACTTCATAATGTTGCCAAACACTCTCACTCAAACTACCTACACCCCAAAGTTGAAATTTCCCAGTTATGCACAATATCAAAATTACTCACTGCATTGACCCTATATCTCACCAGTTCTGCCGGGCGGTTTTTGACGCCAGGTCCGAAATTTTTCCCACATTTTAAAAGATATTGTTTACTGACATATATGGGCTGTATATATCAGAAGCAACATGCCGCTTCTTCTTAAATAATCAAAATGCGTCACGAACACAACACTCGTTTCAAGGAATATTATGTATCTACCATACAAACCCGTACAACTTTATTATAAAACAATAACCAATATTTAAGCCTAAAATATTTTAATATGTAGTCTAAAAACCTTTAAAATAAGTGCGTTTAAACAATTTAAATGTACCTTAAAAATTATATTACTGAGCAGAACATTTATAACTTTATTACATTTAAATAGTTTTTTTTTTCTGAATTCATTCTAATGTTTAAAAGTAATATACAAATCGTTTTAATTTAAAATTTCCTACTGTCACTTTTTGTATTTTGTTTTTGTCTTCATTTATTCGTGGTCATGTATAAACATACTATACTAATTTTAAACCGTTTTAATTAAATATTACCTATTGTCAATTTTATATTTTGTTTTTGATGTGTATTGTTATTTACTTAAATGCTGATTTTACTCGATATACGAGTACATAAGTTATTTGTTTTAAATTTTACTGTATTTAGTTTTGTACATTTATACACCTGTATTTTTACAGAATTGATCCATATTATTAAAGTTTATTATTTTTCTGCTTTATTATATTAAAAAAATATTATTTTTTTGTATTATATTTAAAGTTTCTTTTTTGTGACTGGTTTTATTTTTCCTTTGTTACACTTTTATTTTTAATTTGCTTTTGAGACACAAATTATTAATGGTTATGCGTTTATGTTTGATTTTTCTTTTAATTTCTTCCGTGCTTTTGCAGGATTTAACATGTATTTGTACGTAGTTATTTAAAATTATTAGTTAGCAATAATTGTTATTTGTAATGCGTAATTGTAGTTTTTATTATTAATAATATTATTTTTATATTACTACTTCTAATATCCATTTTCAAGCATTTGTAACGTATATTGCGACAAGTTTTGTATTATATGCATTTTGTATTCATGGAAATAAATGAAATTGAATTGTATCGAGATTTCACCAACTGTAGCTGATGTACGTTTACCACCTTACGTAAATTGTATATTTTACCTTTTGTAAAGCCCAATAAATCAACGATTCATTTCACACTCACTCATTCAACATTGGGTGTCTAATGTAGGGTATAGGCGCGTGCAACTAAACGTATGTACTAAACTTTACTATCGATATGATAAAACAAAGTTTGGTAATCGTAGTCAAGTTTATAATTTCTATTATTTCTATTTTCATATAAATTGTTGCATTTTTTAAATAATACACTTTAATTCCCCGCAGCGGGTCTCCCACATATTATTCACACATCGTCCGCAAATTGGGGAATTCTCCACAGACTGGCATCACTAGTGACGACCGACGGTTAGAGCTTGGATAATAAATTTGTCTAATAATTTGGATAATAATATTTTAATTACTTATTTAATGTAGGTTTTCAATTTCGGTTTTTCATTTATGCTTAATTATGTTTTCACAGTTAACATTCTAATTTTAATTGATTATTTGACTTTGCTAAGCCTCCATTTGTTTTTTTTTAAATTACTAATTTTAATTTTCCATATGTAAATACATCATATGCATGGTTGTATAAATTATACAAAAACGCATCGCGAAGCGCAACTACTGTAATTAATTAGGTATGCGTATTGCAAAGAGCGGCTATAGTAATTCAAAATTGAGTTCGATTGAGCAGTGCGCAACAAACCCTAGGTCATCCGATGTCAGGTCAGCTCGAGCTCATTCATCATCTCCTAGTAGGTGGTGGTGTTAGCTCATCGCACCCCTTATGAGCGATATGGTCACTTCTCATTGATGCGCCCTTGAGCTACACTCAAAAGTACACACACACTCAGGTGAGCTACATAGAATTGATGGGAGCTAAGTGCTGACTCCTAACTGAGTCAATTCACTGATTCAGCTCATGAGTGGGTTTATTCAAGACGAACAAATAGAAAGGGATTTATCAGAAGAAATAACTGTTTCGATACCGATTTGAAACCAAATGAATTAGAAATAAAGTAGAAGGATAAAAGATTTTTGTTCTCGACAATTGTTCTCGTAATGGCGCTATTTAGCGGTAAGATGTTCTAGAATCATGATTAAAATATGATTTCTATTATTGATTATTATCAAAAATCTATTATGTGATTTCTACTTTGACTACCAATTTCTAATTTGTACTAACATACTGTGCGATATACAGTAGTATGATAGTACAAATAGTATAATACAAATAGTACAATACAAATAGGTATTGTTATTTTATTTTAAATCCTGGGTTTAGAAGGGTGGGGGAGGGGCGCTTATAATATCCAATAGTGCTTTTGCAAAAGCCATCGGAATTAACGAACAATTTGTATTTAAATAATTCCATTATTATCGTTTCAAATATATTTCAAACCTCAATGCACATACGACATACGTTCATAAATATATATATATATACTTCTTCCAAGAAGGTTGCGAGCCGGTTTACTAGGTCCATAACTACTTCCAAAAAAAAAATATTTTTGGTTGACATTTTGAGTAGAAAAAAATAATATGTATCAAAACCTTTTTTGTTTTCACATTTAATTTCGTCAATTTGTATAGGTGTAAAATTGCACACATCCGTCATAATTAAAAAACGGTCAGCTTATAGTTTTTTGACTATGTGTGGAAACACATTACTATTAAAATAAGTGGCATTATATAATTTTAACAATCGCCATTCGATAATTAAAAAATAAACTGTCAGTTCCAAAAACGGTTTTAACTTTTTAGGCTGTTATTTAATATTTTTCATAAATAAATAAAAATTAAAAATGTAAAGATACTAAATGTGACTAGCAAAAAATGTTTTGTAATCGATTTGGAAATTTCGCGCGACGGACTTTTATTTTGATACTATCCCACAGAAAAGTATTTCGACGATTGGCGGTCGCTCCTACAAAAGTGTTACCGTTTACGGCTTTAGGGCTATCATGGGCTAACTCTGACACCGCAGCCTTTCGTTCCAATCTAGAAGATTTGGACCTTAGCCACGAATTCCTGATCAAGCAAGCATGCACGATTAATGTAAATGCGGCTACGCAGCTTCTTACTGTAACCCTTGTCGCAGTTCAAGATACTAACCAAAGGTACGCGAACATCAATGATACGCACCCTTTTTTTCTAATTTAATTGATCTTTATTCTGGACCACAGGCCTACAGTGCATAACCAAAAAAAGGAACGCCAGTAAATTAAGCTTTTAAAAGTTGTCATTTGTGTATTTTATTTAATAAAGCTAAAATGACCATGATTTGTTTTATACTCTCTTTGGATAATTACTGTAACTAAACAAAGCTGTATCATATACATACAAGTGTATTTTATGATTATCATTTTAATTGACACTTATAAATTCTTATCAAAAGAGGTAACAAAATTACTTGTTACTACGGTGAGTTTAAGTACAGATGACTGAACATGGTGGTCAGTTTGTAGGATTCAGAAATACATCAAGTATGGAAGATAAGTATTTTGAAACTTGCTGTCTGCGTCTACAATAATATTGTATTCTTTATTCTTATTTCTCTACTGTCTTATTCTGTTGTTTTTTTTTATAATTGAAATGTAACGGTATGTACAAATATGTAATTGTCATTCCTGTACAATAATTTTGGTCATGGAAAATAAATTATCTTATCTTATCGTATGCGTAAACCATTCATCGTAGCATTGGTTAAAAGTTATTTTCCAAATGGTTTTTTGGTCAGCTTCATCGTCGCACAGTATTGACGTTAACATCAATTCTAGAAGTGTGAAGTTTGCAGTTTAAGTCGATTGCAATCTTCCGTGAATCGATTTTCCCTTTCTGACCAAAAGCTAATCATTTTTCATCGGTCTTTCTATGTCCTTTGTCACTCTGCTGGTTATTAGTAAACCTGCTTACTGATGCTAACCAAACTCCAACAGTGCCTGCTATTTTACGGTAAGTACCTATCAAGTAATCATTCTAGCATGTTTCCTTGTTGAGATACCTTGTTGGTCAAAACTAGCGAGGGAGAAAAATCACTATAATTTTAAGCAAATCACAATATTATAATTCATATAAATAAGTACAAGTAATTCACTTATATTACTTAATAGAACCTTATGGCAAATCAAAGAATTTCAGGACACACGTTTAATAAAATGACATTTATAATAATTGGCAATTTGTGCAATAACTTGTACAAATGAATGTTACTATGAAGTTTTAAATAAAAATGAAAAACTCACTGTTCCAGTGAAAAATATGTATAAATCATGAAAATGATCCGTAAAAAGTGCAATGATTGTTAGGTTTTACTCACCTTCATATAAATAGGTATTTAATTATTAAATTTTAGGCTTCGTGAGTACCTGACGAATGAAATATGCCTAGTACGTCAAGCGATGGAGTGGGGAGAGGAGGCGACACCTCCTCAACATTGGGACCAACTTATAGCCGTGAGGGGCACACTCGATGATCTCAGGCACAATATACAGACACTTCTAAGTGAGCACCCTATCTATTTCAACCCATAACTGGTTAATTGCGATCATAGGCATAAGTACCAAGTTGGTAAGGAATGTATTCATATAATTGTCTGGTACAATAAAGTAAATTAATGAAAATTTAAACCACTAACATTTATTTCACATTAATTCATATTAATTCACATTAATTCATAACATACAAGCTAAAAATTTTAATACTAAAAGCCATTAAAAATTAAAAACAATAGCAATAAAAAACAAAAAAGAACCACAACTAATTAAGCAAAATTCAAAGTAACCACTTATATTTAAAAATAACATGCATTGATACATTATGTAGGTATGTTTCACGTTCAAATTATGTCTCATCAGTTGCTGCTCGCACATAACGACACCTATATAGCTGCTATATGGTATGTTACAGGTACGCCTATCATCGTTTTTAGGACATGTTTTGACCAGTGAATTTCTATGACCTTCTCTAGTGAAACATAATATAGGGTGTTTTGTTTAGAGGCGTGGTTTTCAATCTGGCACTACTTTTTTCGTAGTTGGTGTTTTTGACAGCTGTCGCTTGATTTATGCTCAGTTTGGTTTGCTATTTCATAATGAATAGACTTACTCCTGAACAACGTTTGCAAATAGTGCAAATTTAGAAAAAATCGCGTTGTGGGCCTGTGGCTTGGCCTCCAAGATCGATTTAACACCGCTGGACTATTTTTTGTGGGGTTATGTGAAGTCGCTTGTCTACGCAGATAAGCCGGACACGATTAACGCCTTGGAAGAGAATATTCAGCGCGTTATTGCTGACATACTTGCTGACAACTTACTGCAAAAAGTGGTTGAAAATTGGGCCTCTCGGCTGGAATTTGTTCGAGTCAGCCGCGGCGGCCACTTACCCGAAATCATTTTTAAAACATAATGGCAAACCCTTATCTTTATAATAAAACTAAATTCTTAGCCATAACATCAAATTATATGCGTTTTATCTCTTCTTGAAAACCACGCCTCTAAAATCATCACCCTATACCTCAATGTTTTTAGGAGTATTTATTTGTGGTCGTGTACATAATAGCATCTAAATAAATGATACAGTACAAAATATTTTTTCATGCTGTGTAATGCTTGGTCAGAAATCCAAAGATTGGATTCTTAAAATGCACACTCAGATTGGCCACACCTGCAATTATGCCCCACTACAATACGGCTCAATATTTTGTCCCTAAAAGCCAATATTTTTTTTATACCCCTCAAAGCAATGTAACTATCCCTTAAGAAGACGACATTCCCGAATATCACATTTTTAGGACAAATATATATTTTGACCAAGTTCAGTTCGATATCATCGTAGTGGAGCTATTCTTAAATATTCTCAATAACAATAATAGAAAAACCACCTTACCTAACTTTACCAGAATCAAAGATGGCCTGAAAGTTTATTTTATGCAGTTAAAGTAGGTACGTGGCCATATCAGTTCCTATGAAGATCTGGGGCTGACCAGAAAACTTATAAACATCTTCTTTAAACGTACCTTGAAAACTAGACTACAAGTCTACCTGTTACTGTACTATGTTTCCTCTACCTTTTCACGATGAGCTTAACTTTGCATGGCAGCTAAATACCGCTCATACCACACTTATGATCTTGTTATTTTACTCCAGGCTACATGGAATATGCAGAAAAGCTTGCGACAACAGCGGCAGAAGTGTCGTTTCTATCGGGCAATACAGCCGCATCTGATGCCATTTGTGAAAGAATAGCTAATGCGGAAAGGTTAGATATTCATTAACTGTAAATCATGGCGTCTGTAAATCATGTGTGTAAAGCGGACGTAACAAAATATACGAATGTCACGTGGATTTGAGGAGTTCGCGAAATGGAAGGTACTAATAATATAACGCGCCGAGAAACATGCTCTCCTGTCAAACGCCACTCGCGGAGTGGCTGTAATTCTTTCATTTTGTGAATATATATTTCGTCGAAACAATCTGTTTTGAAATCGATTTTAAATCTTGATATTGATACATTTTAAAATATATATATATATATCTAAGTCTACTAACTACGAGTGTGGCATTATGATGGTATTAATGTTACATATTAGAAATAGCCATTCTGGCCGTAAAAAAATATTAAAGTTGATGAATTTTGTAGCAATTAGTAGCCAATCTAATAATTTATTTTTGGCTTTATTTAGTAATAAAACGAAAAACCGCAACAAGAGATTGTTTATAGTGAATAAAACTATGGTTTTGTTATTTCTCTGTATGAGTAGCACTAAGATTTTAGCCAAAATAGAGCTCGGAAAAGTGTTGATTCTGAGAAATGGCGCTACTTCGACACACGCTGTAGGATTTAATATAATATAAAATAAAAAAAACCTCTTGATGAGTTGTTCTATAGTATTCATTTTATATAATGTGATATATTTATTTAAAATATAACACAAAATAAAACCAGTTTAAGCCGTCAAAGTTGACCGTTTTTGGTCGCGAGGGTAATACTCACTCTTAATAGCAATCACAACGGAGAGCAGACGTTCTACAAGTTCTAAAAATGACAACATATTTTAGTAATTTTGGAGACACATGCCTTTTGCAGCACCTTAACGGACAGAACTGAATCTAAGTCGATCTCCAGTCTAGTTTTTTTTTAATTTTTGCTGTACTTTTTCTTTTTTCATCTTTCTCTTTACCAATGCAAAATAAAGAAGTTGCTAATAAGCCAAAAAAATAATTTAAAACTACTAGGCTACACCACTGTAACTACTTTTCTAAGGATCAGTGCAAATTTCACCAAAATTGTACCCAGATAAGGTTCTGGAGAAAAATTCATTTTCACTAAACCCCATTTTCACTATATCCATTCAAAGATTTTTCCAGAATAGCATTTCCTCCAAGTCACTTTATAGCTAATTCCCTTAGAACCTGCGTTAACACAAACAAAATCTTTTTTTTGCTATTAGGTTTACCCAATTATTAATATAATAAAAAAATATATGTACTTTGTGTAGTTTTTATTGAGGCAACAATAATATTAATATTAAAGTTTCACATTTATATCAGTAATACAATACAACTTCAGACAAATAATACTTACCTAATCTAACAATTACGGGGAACTACACATTTGTTTTTTATAAAAACGAAAGACACAAAAATAATATAATATTTTTTGTCCAACTTCAAAAAATGCTTTGATAGTATAGCAAAGACAAAAAAACCGATAAGGTTGGTATGCGTGAATGCAGGTTACGAAACAGTGCGTCCCGAACAATACAAACATATTAATGGTGGCAATCATCAAATATGAGGACTTTTTGAAATATTCAGTGTAATCGCATAATGTAATTACGTATTGCCCATATTCAATACTTATTTTAAAAACATTGCTACCGTTCCCTATTGCCATTCTATAACAAACTTTTTCTAAACAACTTTATTTGACTCCAATAATTCATAAAACAGGTATATTTTTATCAATTTTCAATTGTTATACCAATATAAAAAGTACATACTATAAGTTTTTTCTTTTACTATTGCTGTTGACAACAAAATATTTTTAGGTAGGAAACTCCCTTGTAGAATAAAAATAAAACATATATATTATAAAACAAAAGACAAAAAAAAACTTTACACAGTGGAATATTACGCTTATTAACCTGGTTTAAGTATCCCATCCCCCCCCCACAAATAATATCACAAATACTAATGTAACCTTATCAATTGAATTATTTCTCGCACATGAATTTAAATAATAAAAATCAAAGTCCACATATGTATTTTGCTTTAAAATTTATTATGATCTGATAATGGACTTTTAGGGCCGGTTTTGTAATCCGTAGTAAGAGTAAAAAATCTGTTACTATAGTTAAAATTCATTGGTAATGGTTAGTTTTCGCAAAAAAGAGTTGTTTGATCACTTACCTTGGTTAAATTTCGTTACTATAGTAAGCAAATTGTTACCCACCGATATTGACTAGTAATAATAGAATCGCTGGTTAAAAATGACGGGTGACGCACAGCTGTTCGCTTGTTCTGACGGGCGAGCGGCGACGAGGGAGAGGCGGGCGCGGGGCGGGGGTGCGAGTGAAAATTTCTCATTTGTGAAAATTTCTCGTTATTCGCTTATGAAGCATAGGTAGTAAAAAATCATTCGCCGACCAGCTAACAGCTAAACGTCATGCTGTCTGCTGTTTATTGCCAGTAAATAAAAATACGTTTTGACAGATTTGGTGCGTTTTGGGGATATTTTGCGTTTTATGTAATTGCAACATATTTAACTATAGTTAAATAGTTACTATAGTAACTTTTGAGTTGAAACAACCCTTTTCGCGAGTTAACCTTGGTAACTTGCTGACCAGTGGTTAAAAGTTACTATAGTTAAATCGAATTTGACCATTGATCACACAACCGGCCCTTCATGAGATGAATTAATTGTGTGTAATAAAAGTAACTTTTTGAAAAATTGGAAAAAAATTCTAAAGCCAAAGAAATGTTTCAAGTTTATAGATGTTTTGGTGTTAGCGAGTTCTCTTTCTCAACCGAGGGGTGAATACCCCTCGGCCAAAGGTTTAAGGGTCGAATGACCCTTAAACCTTTGGCAGACCCATTTCGAACTCTGCGGGTGCGCTAAATAAAAGAAATACTATAACTTTCGCCCAGTCCCTACCTATAAGTTGTTACCAAGTCTTTTACGAACAAGTGACGGAAGTGACATAATGCATTCTTGTATTCTGAAATAGTGCAAAAATAATAGTAATGAGCATTAGACATGTTCATTATAAGGCGACATCGTTTAAATCACCCTATTATTCTAGCAGAATAACCGTGCACCTGAAGCTGGCTCATAATGGTGATGAAATCGCTTACATTCACAGCCATAGCTATAGTCAGTCGCCTTCAATGAAGTCGCTTTGTTTGCCTGTTATTGCCATTTATTGCCCATTGCCTGGCTTGAACATTCCACAAGTTACACAAGTGGAACACCATATCGTGCATTCAGGAACATTGCTGGCCGTAACTATTTTGACAGTCACCCTATTATTTTTTACCCTGTCCGGCCAGACTCCAGCTTCAGTGACACGGAAATCTCATTGCAAGCGATACTGTTACAATGAAGCACGGTGATGAGTTCAGTTACAAATCACGTTATTTTGTATCCGTTAAAGTTTTATTCTATTTTGAAATTACGTATAACGCAACCTCAGTTATATGATTATCACGTTAACGCCCACTGCTAGTTGACACCCAAACTATATTTAACAATAAAAAAAATATATTAAATGACATTATATAACATTTTTCAAACATTCCAATTATTTTTTAATGAACTGAACTATATAATATACGTTTATAAAATTATCAAATGATTAAAATGTTTACCCCTCGAAATTACAAATAAATAACTAAATATAAGACAATTAAGACATTTTTACTTATTATTTTTTTTTAATTATCAGTGGCTATTTAATATAGACATGAAATTGGATTAAATACAAACATTAAATATGTGTCACATCCTAACAAATTTCATCATAAAACTATACAAGTTGTGCATGTATTTTACTTACGTGTTATTTACATTATAATTATATACAAAATATTTACAAAGCTAAATTATTAATTACTACATCTGCTAGAACTCCACAGCAAAAAAAACTTAAAATAATTCCCAAAAGTCATCATGCAGTTTTGTGGTTCTTTGATTTTGATAAAGCGGGGATCTGTATGTTCGTTTGCAGTCCCACCAAAATTTTATAATAATAATGTTTTGTTCATGAACTTCTTGAAAAATGTAACCAAAATATATGTTTATTAAATGAAGTTCTATTGTAGTTTTCGTGGAGAGTTGGTACTAAGCAAAATTGTATAGTAGCACATAAATAAAAACATAAAATGCAATTCCTGTAAGATGATATAAATTCAAACAGGGATGATTCATTTATATTAGCACAAATTAAGAAGTACAGTAAATAATTTAATATTTTGTTGAGAGATAACGTGGAGTTTTAAAAAGTGATACATTTCAAAAACTAAATATGCTTGCACATAATTTCACAACTTTTATAGTATGCCATTTTGATGCTTTAGGAGATGTATGCTCTTTTTAATAAAATCACTGACCAGAAGTCAGGTCCATCATACTAGTCATTGGAGACAGTATAAGAACAGATTAACCCTTAAACAAGGCTGTGGTCGTATGCATCCCACACAGAATTTGTTCGATCCTAAACGGTCACAGGTATTTCATCTTCCCACAAAATGTCATTTTTTAAACGTGAATATTGTCTACGGACTCACATCCACCAGATTGACAAACCGAACACACATATTTATTTATCAAAAGGTTGTGAAGCATTTCCATGACATGTTTAGTGATTTGGGAGCTTATAAATCCTGATGTCTTCAAAAAATCTGGTAAGTTTTATTTTGCATTTTATTTGTGTGGATTTTGAGATTATTTCACTATATTTATTATAATTTGTCTGATTTGTGTGGTAGTTTATATAAAAAGTGTACATAAAATATGTGGGGCGCATATGCCCTATGTCCACATAAAACCAACAATCATTTATTGTGACAAATGAAACTTTTATAAATATATTATTTTTTATAAACTACTATATTGTTTTTAGGTCATGGGCAGCAAGTATGCATTATCACAACAGCAACTAGAGGATGAAATACGAAGGCTTTGCGAGTCGTCTGAAGATGAAGATAATGAATTCTTACAATACCCAGAAGAAGGTTTGGCTTTTACAGATGTCAATGCACAACTGATTACAGACTTGTGGCAATTCTCACGGGGACTGAGCAAACTGAGGACAGCATTTCCCTTCTAAATCAAGAATGCGGGGAAGGGAAGATACAGTGGAACATTTTTACAGTTACAAAAAAAACGGAACGAGTATGATATTGGGACAGTTGAAGACCAATGCTTTTTGATCTTGAGATGACGCCTTCTAAACATTACTCACACCGGAGTCAACCATATGAGTATTTTCAAAATCTTTTTCTAAAAGAGCGTTTAGATATAATAGTAACACTAACTTATTCGCGCAATAAAAAAGATAAAAAAAAATTGGTCAGAAATAGATCGAAAAGAACTCTGTGCGTACTTAGGCATAATAATTCTTATGGGCCTCAATGCATTCTCATATTCTTTCTTATTCATTTTATTACCATCTTTGTAGAATAACATTTAGCGAGTATATTTTTTGTATGTGCTGAAGAATAATATGTCCCACATATAATCAATAAAAACGTACATAAACGGGCACTGGGCATATAATTCCCAATAATTTTTTTTATGAAAATAAAAAAGTATGTAAAAAGTTTGTTCCGTGTTTTATTTGTAATCTCTTTATTGGTATAAACCTCTAAATACAACCATGCTTTCATTAGTGGCTCAGCGAGGCCTGGTTAAGGGGTCTGGGAGGGTGGTGGCTCAGCGGGGCCTGGATTTGTAATCCTTAGAATTGACGAACTGGATAATTTTCTTACCTTTTCACTTGGAACCATAAAATAATTCTTATTCTAAATCAAATAATATATAAAACTGTATTGTAATAACTATTTTTTTATATATATATTACAATGTATAATAATGATAATTACGTTAAGTGCATATACTGGCCTTGTAGGTACTTAAAACTGTTATTCATAGCCAATTGTGTGGAGTACATTTAAAGGCACCCCTATCACCATTTAATTAGTGCTGGCCATTCTCAATGGCTTGGAAGACATTGCCTGGAAAGATGTTGTCTCTCAATGGCATGTATCTTGGGATTTATTGTTAAGCAAGCATTCATATTTTACAATTTTTTCCACTTTTTCACATCTCACACATTTCTATGTTGTATAATTACAAATTATTATTACATAATAATTAGAATCTAAACAGCCAATCTGATAAACCTTAAAATTAAATACATTCAATATATTTTTAGATTAATGTCTATTTACACATTAATAGTTTTAAAATATTTTCATTTCGAGGATGAATAAAATCACATCTTTTATCTAACTTAATCATCTGTAAGTCCTCAATATTCCCCCAAAACTGATATGAAAGGTTTAAAATATTTAGATTCATGAAAAGGATTCAACTTTTGTCAACATGGAACGTACAGATCATAGCTATGAGAACCTAGTTCCTAACTGAGGAGTTGACCTAGATTGGGCACACTGCATCACAAAGATACCAATTGATGCGCTGGAAAGGGGCGGCCCTGACAATACTACTGACTAACTACTTTAAGCAGACCAAGTTGACAACCCACCGCCATGGAACACGTGTTTAAAAGGACCTTTCTTACTGATTTACATATAATAATTACAGCAATCATTTCTTTTAAAAGAACACAAGACAATTAAAAAAAGATTATATAAAATGCTTATGCTATTCAATATCAGTTCCTTTACATTACATTGATTTCTAGCTACATAGGTACTATATATTATATATGTATGTATTTACAAGTACATGCTTTGTAGAAATCTGTAAAGGACATGTACCATATGCATTTTCTTGATGTTTACAGGGAATAAGAAAAACATTTTCATTTTGAGGCAATCTGAACGAACCTGTAATAAATTTGAAAACTATTTTGTTATTCTGAGAAGAAAACTTTAATCGGTATAAAATTGACAGTGGAATATTCCAGGCAGAAAACTGGTCATGGGGCTCTACTAAATTTTATCATTTAATAATAAAATACTATAATGTTACCATTAACACTATGTAGAGGCAAGAGAAAAATACTTCTAGGTAAACCACACCAAATCATCGTGTCGCGTCTTAGCGGAAAAAACAAGTAAAGAATGTCAAAGTAAAAAATTAAATCCTCGAAGATTAAAAGTCATACAAAGTCATAATGTCATACAAAGGAGAATATACATCAGGACCAAGAAATTTTTGGCAAAAAAAAATTGCAGTAACCTTTACTTTCCTAAGCGGTACATACAAATATGTAAATTAATTTAAATAATTACTTTGCTAAAACCTTTCTTAATTTTCCAAATCGAGTCTGTTTTTATTCTCCTTATTCGATAATTTAACTGATTTATATTAAAGAATTTGTTGCTTACACTTATTTGTTATAAATTTTACACTTTTTCACTTTATGTATTCATATATCTTTAGTATTTTGACTAGTAACTTCAGCCTGTAACTAATAATAATTGCCGTAGATCACGAACGAAATATCTGCAGTTACTCTGCAGCTAGAGCAATAAAATATACACTATCATAGTCAGAAATTCTTCCATGATTTTGTGTAACTGTCAAGGTTCTTCATGGCTCCAAAAAAATTGACCGGACTATTAATAAAATGAGTTATCACTAAAAATGTCAAAAAGAAAGATACATTAACTTCGCAGAAAAAAAATATTTTAACTTTCTGTTTTCTAATTTTAATTTTGTAATTCTGTCAAAAAACTTTATAGAGGTACAAATACATATTATTGGAGAGCGGAAACGAAGACACTCAGTGGTCAGACAACCTGTGGAGACCATTCATTAGTTTAAAGTACGTCACCCTACTCACTTCAATAAGCTATTATTAATAGCCATATGTCCTTGTACAATGTCCGTCGAGGTCATTTATATATTCGAAGAATGATTTTTGCTTCCAGGGCCTGCAACATCGAGAAGAAAGCGACTCATGAACTGCAACAGGAAAGCCTGCAAATTCAAAAGGATGCTATTTTGAGCTCAGCTAAACTCGAGGAATTGCTCAGAAATAGTGAGCCCACTGATAAAGTAATACCAAAATCAAAGGAAAGGTTAAACCAGCCCAAGCTTAAAATATAAAAAAAAAATTGTGATGAAAGAAATTAAGAAATATAATTTACTTTTATTATAAAAAAAAATTGCACATTTAATTTAATTATTACTGTTATTACCATTCCGTACATCCATTCCAGAACAAAAGACCAACGAAAATAAAATAGGGCAACAAAATAATATTTTTTATTGACGTAAGAAGAGAAGAGTGACAAAGATATAAATATAAAATCCATTTCTAGAGTTTTTTTAACTTCACTTTTGTTTAATCATTGTTTTGTTCATTTTTGTAATGGACTTTTTTTTCAAGGAATCTTGCTACTTTCAAATCAAAATTGATATTAAAGTAAGATTTTGTACACGCTCCTCCAGTTATATCGGTATACTATTTAGCGATCATTTGAGGCGGCACACACAAACTTATGTGAAAGAGATGCATTGCATCTTGCATGGGCGTCGTCGGCAACTTTATTGCCATCAGTGGTGTAGTACCACTGATGACACAGTGGTGTAGCCGCTAAAATAGTTTTAGCTACTTTGTAGCTAGATCTAACCACTTGTCATTATAATAGCTACAAAAAACCATTTAACTGCATTTATAATTTATGAGTTATCATGTCATTAGTCCATGCCAATACGTAGGTTATGAGGAGTTCTTTACACTGTTTGCCTGTGTCATCTACGCGATAACTATTGTACCCGCAAGTGGAATATATTTTTTATCTTTATATTGGTACAGTGATCGACTGAATACACTAAAATTTCCCAGTTAATTGGCGGTCAGAAATGTAGATGATGTCAGTGTTGCAACAACTGATTTTGACTTAACGGCAAGCAAAATTTACTAAGCCTTGGGAATATTTGTGCATCAATTTAGTGATTTTCGTTTGAAATTTAAGTACAATACACAAAACTTTGCCTATTTTATCATCTTATTACTGTGAAAAGTTCAGTGTTTTATTGTTTCAAAGGTTTATAATTCTACTTTAGGCAAATTTGTTTATTACTTTGCCGATCGGAAGACGAGACGTATATTTTAGCAGTGCCCGATCTAAGTAATATGTACAGTTAGCAGGTCAGTGTTCAATGTCGGAGAAAACTAGGGGTTTAAATTTCATAAAGATTTTTTTGAGGTTATATATTTTTTTATTTTATTATATAGACAATATTTACGAGCTGTTGAAATTGCTGGTCGAGATAGATAACAATTTTTCTTATGACAATTATATATTTGAATAAACTGACTTTGCTAAATTCGTAAAATAAACTTCACTATACAAGTCGACTGTGTTTCTCTTTGAATTGTATGTCCTATTTCATAAAGAAACGAACAGCAACAGGATACCATAAACCCCGGAATTGCCAATATTAAAAAATAATAACGCTGCTTAAGACAGCCAGTGGGTGGTGTATGCAAAGTTCGACCGTTTTTCGACAGACGGGTTAATCTTCCAAGAAAATAATGAACTACGATAAATAGGCTATGCACTGGTCATGGTCGCTAATTATATTTAATGTATAACTTGGCAATGACAGAAAATTTCAAACTACCAAATTAATTATGTAACTACGGCAGAGAACCCAGTCAAGCTCTTTTTTTCTATTTTAGAAACACATACACTTTGTTAATAACTGCCACATGCAAAAACAGATTAAAAACAAAGAAACGCTGAGTCAGCTTGCTCTCAAGAACTTAATGTCCTTTACCCTATCTCATTTCTCTGTATCCATGAATTCTGGCTTAACATTTATAAACTGGGGCCATATCCAAAACCGTGATCAACATATCTGGTATGTACCACCACCAATCATGGGTAACTTAATAACTACTTTCGGATATAGTTGAATGGTGAACGTAATCTTTAAACCAGGATCATTACTAAAACAAAGACTTAGCTGTAATGTGTGACTAACCTGAAAACTTAAATTATTATCACTCAGAAAGCCGCATCCTTACTAAGATGCGTCTCAATGTCGACCCGGCAGATGGGGCAATGTTTGTTGGTGGTCAGCCATTGGTCGACACACTCCATATGGAATAGGTGCATGCATGGCAAACGCCTGGAACAAATAATGTTTTTCATAAATAAGATGAGCAGTTTGTTTTTTTGGCAACCAACTCGCATAGCTTTTCTACGTAGACCAAACTTATTCAGGTGTCAGAATGATTGAACTCTCGAAGGGGTAACACACTCAGTTCCAATAACAGTATATCCCGTATAAGCCGTACACGACAGGTGCCGCTTCCGGGTAAACCATTACCGTCTTAATGTATTTCTATTAATATTTAAAAGCGTGGCATGTCGCGTATACCTGAATTCATAAAAGGCATAGACTAATTGTTGTTTTTTTTTTTCATTTTAGTTCACTTTTGACGGTTTTGGAGGTAAAAAATTTGAGTTTTATTTATAAAAACTATGTCAATATAATATTAAATATAAAAAACAAACATTTTCATAGTTTTGTAGATATTGACATATTGTTTCTGTTCGGTCAACGTACGTCGCCGATCAGGCGGCAACGGGTGGTCTGCGCGTTTGACTTACGGGGCTGAATGTGTTAAAAGAAGGCTTTAAATATGTGTATATTGTATTTGTCGAAAGCATCGTGAGCCTATAGAAACAAACATTTTTGTAAATATGCTTAGTCACACGGTGACAGTACACGCTCACTTCTGCGTTTGAAAACATAGCAGGTTCTCATTTTAACACTCAATAAATTGAGTGAAAGGGTAAGATAATATTGGAGTTGATAAAAAGACATTGATGAATAAAATGAACCTTTCTAACGTTTTAATTTAAAATGCTTGCCTAATTGTTCTGGGACTTTCTTGCATAGTAAAACACGGAACTGCGGAATTTAGATTAATTCTGAATAATTAATATTCTTTTCTCAGATTTTTTATTTCTGGACGACCAAAATGATAAAAAAACTGGAACAAGATACTGTTGTTTGTACTTTTTAAGCTGTATGAATACCTAGACGGTTAGTTATATGAAGTTGAAATTTGACATGCAAATAATAATAATAGGAAAAATATTACTTTTGTGTTTAAGATAAATAAATGAGTAAATTAAAATATAAAATTTGTTCTTTAATTTTTTGAAAGAGAAACAGAATGCTGTGTATGTACTTCATGGATGATTTATGTGTTAATATTTTTTTATAGAAAAAAAACAATTATTAAATTTATTTGAGTAAAATAAAAATATTCAAATACAAGTTTTATTTAAAAAATGGGAAAATCTCGAACAACTTAAACTATAAATATTTTTATTTTTCTGGTACTTCTTCATTACCTACTCGACCACTTCATGGTAGGCCTCTCTGTTGTCAACAATTTAGAATAGCTCAGTCACACTTGCTCAGTCCAGTTGTGATGCTGCGTAACGTAGGCATGTTTCTTCTCCCTACCGACCACCTTCTTTCGATCAATACATAAATTATTAAATGAAATTCATAAACTACTATATTGTACCTGCAGTCGCTATCATTCTCAAAGGTTGACAGGCATATGGTGCACTTTTCATCGTGCTCGAATTCGGCTGGTCTGTGCCTGCGATACTTGTGTGAGAGAGTGTTCCGATCTATAACAGCACGGGTGGCTCCCCTACCTCCGCCTGGTGCCCCTACCATTGCAAACGCCACGTGATCTGGTGGGATGAGGCGAGATCGTTCTGTCAGTTCATGTAGGAAAGCCACGGATAAGCGCGACGACTGCAAAATAAAATTAATAATATCATTATTAACTTTACAATAATAATTTAACATTTAAAGCAAATACAGGTTGTACTAAGACATTTTCCGAGGACTTAATGGAGTGTTTGTGTTCCCTGTTATGAGTAATAAATTATTTCGAAAGTAATTCATCCCTACTCCGTTCAGGGAGTGAATTGATGTTCATTGCAGATTTCACAACGAATGGTTGCCGCTGGTCGGCGCATCGGATTTGTCAGCCAACCCTGCTTCCTCCTTCCCACCGTTTATTTATAAAAGCCTGAAAATGGGTTATAATTTGAATTTTCCATTTCTGCTTAAGGACTGTTGACAACAGGAAGAACTTTCCAGTCAAAAATCTTTAGCGCGTACTAACAGTAAGGCCCTGTTTTACCATAATAATTATTCTTTGACTTTTTAATTATTATGAACATAATTCATGAAATTCATAGTTCATCAAAGGATAAAATTAAAACCCCGCTTGGAAGCAAAAAAAAAACATGATTTGAGTTTGTTGTAATTCTTCAAAACTTTCGCCTTTGATGAAAAAATTATGCACTTTTTGTATGTAAATATTGCACATGGAGGTATATTTTATTATTAAAAATATTAAGTGCGTCTGTAATAACTAGAAAATAGACAAACATTTAAGAGATTTTAGATTGGTAATAATAAATAATATTAAAATTGAATCAAAGTGATGTCTTACCGCAGGCCTCGCATTGTTAAGTGCTGCCGAGAGGCTGTTAAGTGAAGTTGGCTGGATGGAGATATGCAGCTGATGCGGCATGTAATGCAGTAAGTGATGATGGACATTTCGTCTGTTACTGTAACAAAGATCATAAAATTTATATCATGTACTTACACTCTCCTCAACCCCTACCCATCAACCTCAAAATTGAGTAGCAAATAATTATATTTATACATATAGGAGGGATAATGCTGGGTGGTCCAACGGGCATCCTACTTAAAACCGCAAAAAATAACACGTCAAAGCCATTTTCTTGATGGTAAGAACTGTCTTTTTCAGTGTAAACACTAAGCTAAAGCTCGAAAGCTCCACACATTGACAATAAATTTTAGATAGAATTTGTTTATCTAATGCTTTGCTTTTTACTTTCTCGTTAAATGTTTTTATTGAAGAACGAAAGCCTTCCTCCAACCTTTGCCGCATATAATTTTTACCCAATAATTTTGAATATGAGAATTTGATATGAAGTGGTTTTTTGATAAATTAGCAATTCCCAAAAATTTTACACAGAAAACCGAAAAATGTGTTTAAACGCTGGCAGCCACACATTTGGGGTAGGTACAATTCATTTTTAAAAACGCATTAAATTGTCTGTCCTAAATGAACAATATTTAAAATTGATAATCAATGATATTTGTATTGGAACGTTATTTTTTTTTTCATAAAATCCATGTTTATTTCACAATCCATCCTGTAAATTAACATATCAACAATAAAATGTCACTCTGGGCATCGTCACGCGAGTCATATGAAAATGTACATTCTAGCACATCTAATAGCAGCAGCGATAACTTTTTCATCTAGGTTACAAAAGGTGCAGTGCATAAGGTGGTCTCTTTCTAACCGCATTACTTAACTATGGTTTCTCTAGCTGTCTCTTTTGCGGTTTTATATGTTATCGACAGATTTCATACCACCGTACTGGAGAAATTTGTGCATTTTGGCAATGCCCTTCAAACTAAATCCTGACCGACGCGCAACGCCTCAGCCGACGAGTTACGAGACTCACTGTTGCGTGGATTGGATCATCGTTCGTTTCCTTCGTTGATTGATTGTAAAATACAATATTTATTTGCTATCATCCCCTAAGCATTTTACCCTATCAATTGTGTGCAAGTGCACAAATGCACGTTAGAGTAGGCCGCCACTGCCTACTAGTAAGATTTCAGTTAAATTCAAACATCACTTACGAGTTAAAAGGTTGACGGTAGGCCAAGCAATCTCTGTCTTGATTTTCCGAAAGTTCCGGTTGCGAGTTGCTCCCCTGAAAGAAAATTTAAAATCCCATACATTTATTAATCATTCAAATTATTATTATTGTATAGCCTGAGTGATCCGAGAGGCGCTATTAAATCTAGTTATAGTTTAGCCTTGATGGTGTCCTCTTGATATAAGATCTTTCATTGCAAGTCTCATAAGTACATCTTACAAGTCTACTGAAATGAAAATTGTTTACTACAATCACTTTGTGACTTCATAGTCGACCTTATAACTGTGGTCATTTCAGTAATTATTGACAGTATTGCAATAAAATGTTTTATATACAATTTTGAGTGCTAACCACGGATATCAGAAGGCTCAGAAAACCATTATGCAACTTCAGTATCAAAATCACCCTAGCTGCCAACAAACTAGACAACAGGCTACGGAATGTGAAGAGAATACACCTTGCCATAGACCAATCAGAGCGGCGAGCTTTCCTTGAAGCGGTGTAGGTTCTAGGTTCGCTACAACAAACTCGTACCACATTCCAAATCCAAGTTTTCTGATATCCGTGGTGTCGATTTTAGGGCCAACACAGGAGCCCCCCTCCTCCTTTATCTACAGCAGAAACACCAGTATATCTTTTGAAATTACTTTCGACTACTAGGTCCAATCTCTATGAAATATAAAATTGTTTTTCTTATCGTAATACTTGTGATGTTAAGGAAGCGCTGTTAAGTTCTGACATTTAGAGCAGACTTAATCTTTTTGTGTATGTTTAAGTAATATTTTGAATAACCTCAAATTTTTATGTCTATTAAAGAATTTTTTTTCCATTTTTCTTACTGCTTGCAGTAGTTTACTTGGAATTATTTATTAATTTGGTACTCATATAATGTTTCCTTCTATTATTTGTTAATTTTGCAATATATGAAAAAAAAATACTTTTATTAAAAATCATTCAGTTTGACAAAAATGTTTCTAGGATTATCTAATAAGTGTATATCTTACATGTGCATGAGGAGTGGGCATGCCGAGAGTGGGTCGGGGATGAGAGGAGCTCGCGCCTCGGATGCTCATGTACAGGTTGTCCATGTCCTCCGCATTACTGTAGTTACCAGTACGAGCGTTTGGATTTGGTGGGATGGGCCTGCGCTGCTGCTTTTAGAGTTTAAATAAAAATTGATGGTCTTTTAAGAGATTAAGAAGAATTAATATCAATAAGTAGAAAAAAGAAATAAAGGAAGATTGAGATTAATTATTCACACACCCGATTGGATGTATTATTAGTGCTGAAATGTTGCAACCATAAAAAAAAGTAGATGAGTGTCCTCGCGAATCTGTGACAGAACCCATTACTATTTTTTTTTCAAGACCTTATAAAATCTCCATTAGATTCTACACCTTATTTTTACACCATTTTGAAATGTCTAAAAAAAATGCCAAACATCTTAATAGTATACTTTTCCGGTGTTTACTATGAGGTTAGTGTGAAATTGTGATTTGTTTTGAAAGGATTTTGCCATAAAAAGTGAGTACAAGCTATTATTTTTAATATAATTTTACAGAAATATTGTGAGAGAGTAATTTACAATTATTTTTTGCATCGGCCATGCCACAGTATTGAAAAAATATTTTTTTAGCATTTCGTTTATGTTTGACAGCTACCGCCATTATGAGAACGGTCGATAATACAAGTAACTAATATATTTATTACCAATTGATATATTTGTATCTAAAATCATTTGGATAAAGCATTTCGTATAAAATTTAATTGTGAATCACATAGATATTCTAAAATGTACATAGTCCAAGTTGCTGATGTCATAAATTTCGAAGTTCAGTTTCGAAATTTGTCATATTTTTTTAATATAGATTTTGTAGAGTTAGTAATAAAACCATAAACTAGAGAATTTCATAAGCTATGTAAAATAGTGCAGGTTATCGACATAATAAACAGTTTTTCTAAAAAAAAAGATTTTAGTTAGCACCCGTTTTTGAAAACCTCATGAGGCAATCAGCGGTCATTTTACTTATAGGGCTCGGACGCTAGACGGGTTAAACTATTTTTTGTAACCAAGCTATAAACATGTTATTACATAGTCGAGTAACAGTAACGGAAAACGAATTATCTGTATACTTACATGTGCATGAGGAGTGGGCATGCCGAGAGTGGGTCGGGGATGAGAGGAGCTTGCACCTCGGATGCCCATGTACAGGTTGTCCATTTCCTCCGCATTACTGTAGTTACCAGTTTGAGCATTTGGATTCGTTGGCATGGGTCTGCGCTGCTGCTTTTAAAGAGGTTAAATAAATATTGGTTGTCTTAAAGAGTAAAGGATGATTGATTAATATAATATCAATATAGAATGAAAAAAATACATAGAGAAATCTGTGTAATATATCCGCTGAAGCGAGGCAAACAGCAAACCCAAGCAAATACCTGAGGAAAACAGGTAATTTTTTCTATAATTTGTAACGGTGCCTTTAGTACAGAGACAAAAGTGAATCGGTTGACCTCACTGAAGAAGAAGTGAGGTTGACATTTTACCTGTGTAAACGGAAATGTCGTGGGAGGTTTATTGGTGCATGGCCCTGATTGCAGTAAGTGAAACTCTTATTTCGAGGGTATTAGTGGCATTTGACGACTAGTTTCTTTTGTTGCAGATTTGTTGGAGGTGCCGAAGTGCACGATAAATTATTAGTATTAAGGCGTATTGATTTTACATTACCTTCTTAGACCACTAAGGGTAAGTATTAAAATAGGTACGCCGGAGTATTTAAGTTCATAGGTTTCGGTGACTAATATATTTCGTGCACTTATTCTAAGGACATTATTTAACCGGCTGCAGTAGCCATCCATATGGAAGGATAGGCCGGTGTACCGAAGTTTGGCAGCTCAATGCTGAATTAGAGGTTGAAAGCAACACATGTGAGGTGTAAGATAACTTAATCCCGGGATGTAGCTTACACAGATGAGTACAATTCCATCTTAATACCATCGACTCAGTTCCGGACTTCCTACATGGCCACACCGAACTTTGTCATCTTTGTGTCTCAAGTCTAGTATAAGATTAGATATAAGATTTGGGGAATATTTTCTTTAATGAGTTTTCTTTTATTAATATCCAAATTTGTGGTTTAACGTCTCTGCCATTTGACCATATCCTTACTGAGCCTGTACTTTGTATATCAGGCAGGTCAGTCTTATGTTGTCGGGATAAATTAAATGACATTGTCACTCTGAATATCAAGCGTTGTTTCACTGAATCATCCACAATAATGTACTTTTTTCCCTGAGAGAGTCTGTTAATTTTATTCTTATTTTTTTTGCTCTAAGTAGATTGTTAAGGTTACTTCCAAGAAATTTTGAAAATTGGTTTAATATTTAAGCTATTTTTTTTTTTAACCAAGCTATAAACATGTTATTACAAAGTAGACTAACAGTAACGGAAAATGAATTATGTGTATACTTACATGTGCATGAGGAGTGGGCATACCGAGAGTAGGTCGGGGTGGAGAGGAGCCTGTGCCTCGGCCCATTCCAACGCCCAAATATATCGCCCCTGAATTACTGTAATTGCTTGCACAACCATTAGGATTGGTTGCCATACTCCTGCGCTGCATTTCCTGGAAATTCATACATGAAGTTTAATTTATATTGAGTGATTTTTAATCAAAATACCCAATTGAAGGAACTTATAGCTGAGTTCCATCATTATGACTGTGAATAAAAGGAGTTGTTTATATGTGCTTAATACCCATAGTTCATCCTGAAAATCAAATAAATTAGACATAACAAAAATTTTGCCGCCAAAAGCGCTTGAGACAGGATTAATTTCTAAGGAAAATTTAAAGAACTCATCCGTCTACTGTAAAATCCATAGTGCAAGCATTAGTCGTCCGATCTTCACAAATCAAGTGTCTATTAGAAAATATCATTTTTTTTTACCTATAGCACTTTTTAAAAAAAAAAAACAAAACTGCTTTTATCGATTTTTTTCTGTTGGACACACAATTTTTCACTATTTTGTCAAATATTTGTCACTTTTACAGTTTGAAATATTTGTTAGATATATACACTATATACACATACTACCATATATAATATTTCAAAAAAATGCAGTTGTTGAAAAAAAAATTTTTTTCCAATGTTAAAAAATCGATTACGACGCCGTGTCAATAAATATTTTGTATAAAGTACATTTAAAAATAATAATGGAATGGTAATGAGTAATAGTAATTGACTTGAATAAAATCATAATTGAGGTAAAAAGTAATTGAGGTACTGATTGGTTCGTTGCGATTCCAATGGTGCAAACGTCAAGTTAATCAATCATACTGTTAATTTGGCAGAAATATTCAAATCAAGTGGGGGGGATGCTCTCTCGCTCTAACGAATATATTCGGCCGTACGCGTATAAGGGTTAACTAAGTTTTATTTCTTTTCTATTTTATTAAACTTACACAAGTAAAAACTGGTAAACTAACAGTAGTTGGGACTCTGGACCCATACAATCATACGATCCGACCTCCAAGTACTAGAAACCTAAGGATATCAATGCATCCTGCGTTTTAGGCATGTGTTAATTTACCGAGATACTAAGAGATCCTGAATATCAATAAAATAATTTTGGGTCTAAATAAGTCACTCGGTTATGATAATTACATTCAATAAATCCGGAATAGTGGGATTAAAATTATAAAATCAAATACAAATCGCTAACACTTGTCAACTATGCTGAAGTGTTAAAAAATACAGCAGAATGGTAGGGAAAGAATAAAAATAAAACGTGGTAGAATGACATCCGTATGCAGTCGTTTAAATTTAATTGGAGAATTGTCATTCCTTACCTTACAACTGTCAACACTAAGGTGTCCATTTCCTTAAGGCACAGTTCATGTAAGATGTCAATCTTGAACAATCATCAAAATTTTGGCTTGCAAACAAATCTTAACAAGAACGGCTGACACCTGTACCTTGCATATAATATCAACTGCTTCTATTCATTGTTTAGTAATAGTAAATTATTTAAATAGAACCTGACGTCTTACAGCTAGGCCCTACTGGCGTCATTAATGGCACCTTTCCTCCAGACTACTCACGTCTGCGGTACCAACTTGTGATTGATTTCCTCCAAAGAGGCATCAGTGGATAATTTTTTAGGCCTGAGTAAATTAAAATAAAAAAACATTCACTGGTATCATGACATTCTTTGAATTCATGATAAAGTTTAATACCATTCTAGTTTTTTTTTTTGTAAATTTTAACGTGCTTTTAATCGCTAGTAATGAAACAACACGGACATAATATTTCAATTTACAATAATTGTAACACTGAAATTTTTTTTAAATGTTTCTATTTGCACACAGATGAGTTTGTACCGCAGAATGCCTATATTCAAGTAAACTGAAGGGTAAGGAATTGAATGCCTCAAAGTCTCCTTCAGTTTAGGTTAGGTCTGTGTTCACTTGAGCTCTGCATACGGGTGTAAATTTGAGCCCCTTATTTATACTATATTTAAATATTATATATATATTTATTATTAAACTATTGGTATTGGTAGTGTATTGGAAGACAGGTGAAGGTTTAATGACACTTGTACCTGCATATGCTGTTGCCTGTGCCATAGGAGCTCATGAATTCTGTAACGCGGAGGCTGCGCCTGTGGTGGGGGGGGGACTGGCCCCTCGACGGGTGCCCTGCAGGCCTGTGGCATGCCGTGCGTTGGACAAGGCACTCCAAATACACCATAATCGTCATTATGGGCAGGATAAGGCTGCACACCACGACTGCATTGCAGTCCCTGGGTAAAAGTCCCGGGCTGCGGAAATTAAATTAAACTGTATTATTAAAAAAAAAATGTATTTTTCAAACTGGCAGATTTTGAAAATAGTAAGTAATGCTGTTGGTGAAAGCCGCCAGGATCACTGTGCCAATATTAAGAAATAAAATTGAAATTATACAATAATAACGCATATAATAATTTAATTTAATATAATAATAACATGCTTAGACATACATCAGGGTGTCTTCCGCGTAAATCTTTATTCTATTAACCTGTCTATGCCCCACTCTCCTGCTATCAAAACATAATCTTCTAGGCTATCTTTTTAACATAAGAAAAGAAAAATGCTTTAACTTTATGATTTACTAAAATTTTAATTTAATTTTTTACGTAGCTATGATAAACCTTTATATGATTATTTAAACTTAAATGAAAAAAAATTAGACTTTCCTATCATTGTTACTAAGTTTGGAAAGTTAATTATTTTAAAAGTATGGTGATTTGGCATTGTAGGCATCCTAGGTTAAAAAAAGAATGACTTAGATATTTAATTTCACTTACCTGCTGCAATGCCGGTGCATTAACTCTGGTGTATCCATCTGAGTAAGGTGCATTGAAGGACCCATTCCGCGGTATATTTTGGGGACAGCCCCCAGCCTGTTGGGATGGGGAGGCGTTTACTCCGAGCGCCTCGGATACTGGATTCGGTTGAGGAGGTGATACTCCGCCTGTGATTTTATTATTTTGAAGAACATATTTTCAATGATCTTTAGACAATTGAGATTTGCACATAAGGGTTATTATTTTCAATAGCATAAGATCTGAACTCATTTATCAGCAGAAGCAGTACTTACAAGAATGATCCGTGGTATTAACAAGCAGTCTGATTAAATCCGAAAACACGTACAGCAACAAAGGTGCAGAAATATTTTATTAAACATTTAAATTTTAGAGATTTGTCATAAGTAGAAGCTTTAAATTAGCATTTCATCTTGACTTTAGAAGATATGTAAATGGTTAAAAACATGGCCTTTTTAAATAAAATTCTACGTAAGATTGTATCAATATTTAGTATTTAGCCTTGTGATTTTATGTCCAAATAAAATCTAGTGACCATTTCAGTACAGGCACCGAAAATTGAGATTTAAATTTGGCAGAAGGCATGGTGTTATGGTGTGTACATGGTAGTATGGAATAGGTTCGATTGACCATCAATCGCAATACGGACATAAATATTCATCATACTGACCTACAAAAGATTCATAAGACTGCAATGAGTGTTGATGGTTGAATGCGTGGTGATGGTGTGCATGTGGCCGTTGTGGCGGCAAATGAAGCACAGGCGCATTATAGACCTGTCTCTGCAGAGGCAGATGGCCACGGATCATACCATGCTGCAGATTCCTATTGAGTCCAACGTAGTGACCCACTTCGGGTCCGTGGTGGGCGGGAACAGCTTGCCCACGATACGAGCTTTGAGGGGCTTCATTATGAGGAACTTGTGCTGGATTCGGATAATGCGCAGTCGGAATTGCCTCATCTCCGTGCACCATAGGTTGCCACGGTCGTGACACGCGTGATGCCCGATCAGGAATGTTTGATCTGAAATTTAATCATTTAAATATATATCTAATTTTAAAAAAAAACAATATAAGGTCAATTAGAATTTTGACAAGTTTCAAAGCTGTACATACTTTTTAACTAAATTCTTTATATATATATTTATGTATTTTCATTATATGAAAACTAATCTTATTTGAAAAACCTTCCATACCATCCGTAGACTCAAGTTTGAAGCTATTTAAAAGGTATGTTATGTAGCTAACTTTTTGGAAAAATAAATATGTATTTTTAGATATTACGTATGATCAACTTTTTAAATTGGTTTTAATTTTGAAAATCCCTTAGCTGTGAATCCCATTTTGACTTAGTGAAAAAATTCTTAAATTTAAAAAAAATGTATGATAAGAACAAACATTGGCGTAGAAGAAGGCGGAGCTGACGAAGTAGCAATGGGCTCAGGTGACGCCACAGTCAGGTCTATGACAGGAACTTTGTATTGCATGATTTGCACATCGTCATCCGAGGAGCTGTCCGAAGACCAGTCCAACTGCAGATCGGGGGCTTGTAGGGCACTCGAAGAGCTTGGCTCAACGTCCTGCGTCTTCGCTCCATCTCTCGACGTGCCAAAATGATCCTTTTTTAAAAAATACATTATGTTAGAAAATGCTACTTTAAAAATAAAATTTATCAACTATTGAATTAGTTCAAGTTAAATTTGATATTTAGAGTTCCATTTAACCACAAAATATTATATAACCAGCTATGTATACCAATTCTCTCGTTTGCCAAAATGAAGGTAGATTTATAAAAGTTAAATCTCTTGAGAAACTGTTATATTGTCAATATTGTTGTAAAATCTCATATGTTTTTTCACCTTTTTCCATCCTGAACTGCCACCAGACCGATCCAAATTCCTCATAAATACAGGCCCTCGATCTGCTGACATTATTTCAGTGTGGCTGTGATGCGCAAAAGAAGGTTCTAACTGTGGCTCCGCCTTGACTATACCATTTCCCAAGATTGACAGCACACTGTGTGTAGAGTCCGCCTTTGGAGATAAAAAATTTAAATTAGAGCCAAACGTGGTTAAAATTAACTAGAGAAAAAATAACACCTTTTGGATATTTATGGCGAAGTAAATTAAATTGGTAAAAAACCAGACTGTAAACTTATGTTCATAGCCTTAAAAGAATTGTCAATATTTTAACTTTATTTCTTCATAAAATGTATAATTAATTTAATTCTAAATGCAATATCACGGATTCTCTTTAAAGTGTGTTAAATCTGACCTATCTAATTAATAATTTTGCCGGTGCCGGTCGCTTGTTGGTTACATTAATTGGCATTGAACTGTTACTACTGTTCTGTACATATATGTATTTTGGTTTATAAGAATAAATAAATAAAATAAATAAATTTAAAATGATTTTTCGAATAGATTTGAATGAATAATTATGGACATGACAAGTGACAGATACAATCTGCATAAACAATCACGGGACTAAAAGCAAAATGAATTGCTTGCAAATGTAATAAACACCTTGGAAGTAAATAATACTAGCGAAGAAATCGTTCGCATGTACTGCGAAATATACCGTGCGTATTGTCTATTATGTAAGAGCCGAGCTGAAAGGGAGTAACTCGTCGAGGAGTCTGTCGCATGATAGTTCTGATCAGAACACAAAGAGGTATCTCTAGTTCTGATCAAAAAATACTTTAGCTCCACATGAATTTTACCTAAATTATAACTTTTAAATAGCTTAATTTCGATAAATTCACTGCTTCTTTTCGACCATTTAATAATGGATCTGAGAGTTCAGTCAGTTTTCAGTGGCAGCTACCTTTGCACACACGAAAACATCTTTCCAATGTAGAGTTTAGACTTTGCTTAGAGATTTACAGATTACACTAAATTAGATTAGAATTCAAGATACACATCATAGGGTGCTGAAAACATCATTAACTCGAAAGGAACAGCTGCTAAGTTTGAAGGTGATCCTTTAGAGCAGAGGCGTCCAAACTTTTTGCTGCGAGGGCCAGTTTGGTATTTAAATTCATTAGCGGGGGCCAAGCATTGTAAATATGTGAATTAAAAAACCTTATTACAACTAAAGCAGCATTGATTTTTTTTATTGTTGCCACATATATATACTATAATTTTTTTTTTTTATAGTAAATTACAGATATAACAATACTAAACAAACATGTCTAAATTATATTATTATAAAATTATTTCATGCAATTTTTAATGGGAATGGTGGAACTGGGTTTTTTCCTGGAGAGTTTCTTCAAAGTTCGGATTCAAATCGGAAACACCAATTATTAGCAATGATTGCAAATGATCATCCGATAAATTTGCCCTATATTTAGATTTCAGATACTTCATCCTGGAAAAAGTTTGTTCGCACATATAGGTAGTGCCATACATAGAAATAAATTTACCAGCCAATTAATTGCTTTAACGAAATTTGCAACGAAATTTTTCAAAATCCTTGGCGGGCCGGATAAAATCGCCTGCCGGGCCGGGTTTGGCCCGCGGGCCGTAGTTTGGACACCTTTGCTTTAGAGGGACTGTCCGGTTAGAAGGGCCTAAAGAAAGAGCAATGAGATCTGTAAAAAGCACTGAAAGTATTGTTTACACTACGGAAAATAATAATATTGTTGTAAAAGCTCATATTTTTTCACCTTTTTCCATCCCGAACTGCCACCAGACCGAGGATATAAATTCCTCATAAACACAGGCCCTCGATCTGCAGGCATTATTTCACTGTGGCTGTGATGCGCAAACGGAGGTTCTGCTTGGGGCTCTGCCTTGACTTCACCATTTCCCGACATTGATGGGGCATTGTGTGTAGAGTCCACCTTAGAAAATAAATTTAAATTATAGTAAAATGTGGCTAATATTAACAGGAAACATTAATTCAAGACACAAATTAGAATACCTATTAGCCAATTGTCGAAGTATAAGATCGTAGTAATTTAGTTGTGAAAGGTATTTGATTAATAATAGTTAACCCACCGCTAAAGCTGCGTCGGGTTAACGCAGCGTTCGCGGTTTAGAATCTAGACATATTTATATTATTTTTAACACTTTATAACCCCCTATCTGCCCTGACTATAACAAAGGCAAATTAATAATAAAAATAAATAAAAATAAATCAGCCAGTTATACCAACTATGTTATAAATTTAATAATAAAAAACAATGTGCTATTCCATGTGAATATAATGTGTTAATATTTCGAATTAGTGTCATCCTTAGTTGAAAGTGATTTTGAATTCCATTTTTGTTTTAGAAATCGTATAAAATTATTTATTTAGCAAATAAAACTTATTTTATTTGATAGTTTTTCTACTGGTAACTAAATTTGTTACCAAATATTTAGGACATTTAGTGAAAGTAACTGTGTAAAGAAATGAACTAAATCACCATACCAATTATTCTATTATCAACAACTTTGATTATTGGATCCGCAAAATGAACACAAAATGAACCTAGCAATACCATCGTTCTATTGCCCTCTGCCTCATGATATTAGCCCCAATTGCTACTGTATATTGTTCTATCCTGATAGAACGTAATAAAGATCACTATGAGAGGAAGAAAATATTCTTTAAGTTTAATTAATATTATGACATCACTTCAGCCATTAAAAAAAGTTGTTCGAAGATATTAAAGACTAACACGGAAGATCCGACAGTAGAATTTTTCTAGGAACATCTCTTCATGAAGCCGTTCTACACCTCGAACTGAAGAACTTTTATTATCTGCCCTATTTCCATTAAAAGCTTAGATAATCAAGGAGCCTTATTTATTACTATTTGGCAGATTTTTTTGGTTACTATTGTCTAACTTTAATTTGTAAAAAAATATCCATGGATGTGTGGAAAGAAATTGTTTTGACATTGACATTTTTACTTTGTTTTTTTTTTGTTAATTATTAATTTAAATTTAGTTTTCGATAATGTTATAATTAATAATTACATCTTAATTTATTTTTTCTTAACCCTTAAAGGCAGTTAAGTCCGTATTATTTTTGGCGCCAAAAGCCGTTAAAGACTGTTCAAATGACCTTGAAAAATCACTCATCTACTATAAAATCCATAGTACAGGCATGAGTCACATCTTTACAAATCTGGTATCATCTGATTAACCGTAAAATTCTCTATTACAACATATCACTGTGATTATGTTGATTTCGTAAATTAAAAAAAAAAAAAAGTTGCCATATCAACTTTTTTTTTTTAAATTTACGAAATAAACATAATCAACACTTTTTTTTACATTTTCATATATTTATAACTTTAAATTACAATTTAACAAGTCTTCCAAAATATGTAGTTTTCGAAAAAAAGAAAAAAGTTAAAAAAATATATATATATATTGGAACGGTAGTACCTTAGTGTATTTTCAATACAAATTTATAAATAGTAGTAGACACTGCACTGAATTGAAAAAAAAAAAAACAAAATTGTTACGTTGTGATTTCCAATGGTGATAACGTCAAGTTAATAAATAATACTGAAATAATACCAAAAATAATAAAAATCAAGCGGACAATGAGGACGGGTATATCCGTCCGACAGCCTTGACGGACGTAGGCTGTCCGCACGGCAGGACGGATATAGCCGTCCTCCTGCCTTAACGGGTTAAGTAAGAACTCTGTCCCGTCTAGAACTGAAGTTGTTATATTATGTAAACATGTTGGATTATTTTTCGAATCTGAGGACACATATCTCAACATTTTATTTACTTAAATGCCAAATTACAACTTTTAATGACTCAAATATTTAGTATTTATGCAGAGGTTATAGACCTAAGCAAGACAAACAGACGATGAAGTCTGACCACAAGGGTTGGTGTTTTTAGTCATTCTGATCCGGAGCACTAGAAATGCCGCTCAGCATAGAATATTCCAAGAATGAGTGAAGCTGAAAAAATATTACAGTAGTGCCTCCCTTGAATTACTCAAAGACTTCTAGGGCAACCACCAAAAGATATAGGTTGATGCATTGTGAGCCACTTTCGATGTAAAAAGTATAAAATTGTGAAATATTCAAATAGGAGGTGCTAATGATGACAATGAGTTCCAAAATCAATATCATTTTTCAGGTATGTTATATCTAAATAATGTCACTATCTAAATCTTACTTTGAATGATATTATAATCATACCACGTCAGATTGATATTCACCACATATCAAACTGCTAGAACTCATACCAATAAGTTTAAAAATACTAGTGACTAAATTTTTACAACAAACTTCCTGATGATATAAAACTAATAAATAATTTAGGGCTATTTAAAAAAACCGTTGAAGAATATTTATTAGGGAGAAACCTTTATTCATATTCAGAATTTTAAGCTGGCCACATATTGCCGTATGCGTGAAAAATTGGGTTTGTAATTTTTACTTTTTTTTTAACTTCTTAATTTGTTAAAATAAATGTGTCATTAATAGGAAACAAGTCGTTGATTTATCACTGATCTCTGTAAGTTGTTTTTCCTTTTGTATTTGCTATGTGCCATGGGCAGCACCATAAATATTTCAGTCATCCTTTTAGTGAATTTTAATCTTAAAGCTATTTGTTGTTATTAGAATGTATTTAAATCTAACTTGCACTCTTTGTACCTAGTTTTAATATAGAATTGTTCTTATATAGGGTGCTTTTTTCAGAGGCGTGGTTTTCAATCTGGCACTACTTTTATCGTAGTTGGTGTTTTTGACAGCTGTCACTTGATTTATGCTCAGTTTGGTTTGCCATTTCATAATAAATAGACTTACTCCTGAACAACGTTTGCAAATAGTGCAAACAATGCAATATATTTCAAACTACTGTTCTATGTAGATTATGTCATTCTTATACATTAAAAATGTTTTCAGAAATAAATAATTGAAACTATAATAACCAAATTCTAACAGGGCAATACAAAAAACACCATATAACCCTTTGTTACAATTCGTGCCCAAAAGTCCTCAGCAAAATCAGCTGTGAGGGTATAGGACATTAAATTGCAATAAGTTTGGAGTCATTTGATTCGCCGTCAAATTCTCTATTATAAAATGTCATACGGGTTCTGACCTGTGCTTTATTAAAAAAAAATGTCATTGGCTAGTACTAATCGGTCAAGCAAAGCAGCCGCGAAGTTCTGGGCACTACATTCCATAGTAAATAAAACATTATTTGTCACTTTATCCACTCTTCAAAAATCAGAGCCCCTAATTGGTTCATTGGGAATAAGGTAGAGCAAACAGGAGGCATTCAAAGCCAATAGTAATTAGGAGGCACTGTTTGAATGGGCGGGCGGAGTGCTGACTTATATATACATCGTTGGGAATTGGACTTCTGGAGCATCCAGCATTCTCCTATCGGTGCATATATGTATCTTTAGGATATAATGGAACTATCAAATATATTAGGGTATTTTGGTTTTGCATAAGTAGCTTCTCATAGCTAGCAATGTAGTAAATCAAATACTTTTATAGTTATTATGTCACAGAACTACACAATTTTCTTACTTTGACTTGGTTTGGTAGTTAATGAAATATCCGATCAACACTTCACCTCTATTGTAAAAGTATTTTTGATTATCCTGACCAGAACCGTTTAACTTAATTTAATAAAAAATAACAAGCATTTTTATAGAATAATTCTCCATTTATTACCGGGTTGGTGAATCCCCCTCGTAATGTCCTAACATAGCCGGATCTTTCAGCTGACAAAGCTGAACCAGTATGACTTCCACTCGCATTAAAGAATTGTTCAGGAGACTCCACTTTCACTTCACTACTTGCAGATACCGAAGGGACATTGTACTTGGAGTCAATGTCATCAGATTCAGTAAGCACGGGTTTCAAGTCTACCTCCATATCATTACCGCATGTGTTCTCGTCCCCTATCTCCATTTTAATTCCACTAGATGATGCCTCGCACTCATCCTTCACTGAAGCAGGACAGTTGGGAATGTTCGACAACACTCTTTCTGTAATTTCTTGTTTAACAGATAAGGCAGGAAGCTCATGCTTTACAGTTACATCATCTGTAGGCTCTGTTTTGACTTGTACTTGAAAATTATCAGGAATAGAATTTGAAAAGGGTTGTGTAGCACCAGCTCCGCCGCTCAACCGGACAGGAGTAGACTGGAATGCATTTGAATTTTCACATTTGGGCACACATCCAAGACACGGTTCTGAATAGCCCTGAGCTATATCTTGGGCACTGGTGCCTGGAACGGGTTCTATTTGGTTAGAGCAGGTTTCTGTGATGCCAGAACGAGATGCTGCATGTTTTCCTTTGCACTTATGATGTACTCCTTTACATTTTGAACCTCCTTTAGATTTAATCGCCCGGTAGGAATAATCAGAAGGTAACAGCCTTTTTTTGGAACCACAGCCGTGGCAACATCTCTGATTTTGCTGGCAGAATGTCGATGAGCACGAAAATCGATCTCCGCTACGATGTTCGGATGTTGCAGAGTACCAAGCCTGGCAATTGCATCCGGGTAAAGGTGCTGCTGACGGGCTGGTAACAGAGTTTCCAGTGCATTGCCGTTCATTGCCTTCACACTTAATACACCGACACGAATCAGTACTTGTGGCTGCCATGACTCTGCAAGAACAAGGTCCAGGATAAACTTTTCGAACTTGCCCATTTTCAATGGCAGCAACATAGTTGTTTGTATGTGGGGGTAATTCGTTTCTGATTCGACTGATTCCAGGCAAAGAAAATGATTCCATGCTTCCAACAGGAAAAACATCATCCTCATCTCCGGAACTAACCTCAATTGTGCTAACGGTCGAATAGTCAGGTGGAACGAATCTCATGTTTGGTGGGGGAACATTTAGAATACGAGTAGGTCTCTCAGGTTCTTCTGTGTTAAGAGTCACGACTGGGGTCCTGGCGTTAATACTAAGATTTAACGCACCTTCATTGGAGTTTATAATGCGATTTTTAATGACATTATTATTATAACGAAATAATCCATTTGCTGAGTTCTCAGTTATCTCCGACTCATAGCCAGAAGGAAAGTAATCTTCTGTTTTTATCTGTTGGTACTGGCTATCGGGTTCAGGCACCACGTAAGTCTGATTAGGATTAGAAAAAATAGCAACTTCATTATCTGGTTCTGAATCGACAATCATGTAGTTGACTTGAGGCATTGCAGCCTCGGGCTGACCGTTGACTTTGGTTATATCATGAGCACTGGAAGAGGATTGTAGAGAACAATCAAAGGGTTGAATAGAAGTGACTATCTTGTCTACAGTGGATGTTGGGACCACTTCCAAGTCATCATCACTGTCGGCAAATAGAGACAAACAATCCATGTCACCTGAAACCAAAAATATGGTTAATAGTATGTAATAGGAAACAATACACACAAGTAGCAAGAATGTTCATTATAATTTAGGTAGTAACAAGTGTAACGCATAAGGTACATCAGATATTTTTTTTTAATATAAACATATAAATGATGTCAACATTTGATATGAATTACATTTTATATTATGTTTCCACTTATTTCATTATAAGAGTAGCTTGTGTTGGCTATATTTAGACCATCATTAGTCTAAAATTTTACACATACACAACTAACATACTTTCCTAGTATTACGTAACCTATATCAGCTACTTTATCAAATGTTAGTTGGATAAAAGCGTTATAATTCACAGTAACCTAAGTACAAATTTATTAGCTTGTTGAAAATAATGAATTACTAAAAGTTAAGTTAGAACTAGAGATCTGATTGTAATAACATAAATTTTGATGGCAGCACTATGTGATCATTAACATATCTATAAATCACCAGGTTATCTTCCTTTCATAGATGTAGCTGAAATTCAAGTACCTAAATCTTTTTCAGACATTTCTGAAGTATGGATTCTGTACTTGAAAGCCAAATTCAATTAGGGCCGTAGGCGAAAATTGTATATTTTGTAAATCAAAAGCAATAAATAAGGAAATTACAAAAACTTTCACTAAAATGATATGTAAGCGAGTTGGCCCTGTTCACCAAGTATGATAATGATAAGTATGTGTCTCTCTCATTTAAGGTTGATAAGGCACGTGAGCCGAAAAAGCAAATTGCAATAGGTATGTTCCTACAAATCAGCTCTATCAAAAAAAAAGTTACATACGGAGTTTTGATTTGTATTTCTAACATACACACGTACCTAATTATAGAATTTATTTCCTCAATGTTTACTTTCTGAACCCATACTTGAGTAAGGAAATTATGTTGACTCCTACTTTTTCGACACATTTTTGTAACGACGTCTGTATGTGTACACTATAGCATCAAAATGCAGTAACGAAATTACTCCAAATTTTGAATTTAGGTTCGTATATGCTTTGGCAAGAGGATGGATGAAAATAAATTATTTCTAAGATCGCGGAGCTGACATGCACTAATATGTTGTAAATGAGATTTGAAAAACGGCGCAGTACCAACTTTAATTGCGTAAGATTAGCAAAAGTACGCAAGTAACAGATGTTAGATATAAATTCAAACTTTGTGTTAAGAAAATGTAGGTTTCAATTAAGTAGTTCTACAAAAAAAGTGTACGGTAGTATGTTAAATAACCTCTAAATTAAGTGTTTGGGTTTAGAGTTTTTAAATTTCAGAGTGTTGCAAAAAATAATAATGACAATTGGCAAAACAAGTTACTGAGTGAAAATAAATAAATGTAACATAATATACCCACTAGATTAAGTTCGGAAAGTGCTGTGGATGGCAATCAGATTTTATTTTATTTTAAGTTTATATTATTGCATACATTTTCAATATTGAGAAAAAAATATATACCGGAAATAAATCACATGCAAATTTTAATAAACTTCTAAGTGTTCCGTGAATTTGATAGCAAACATACTGGAACAGATAAAAATATAATGAAAAAAACAAAATTTAGGTCAGAACAAAAACGTGAGTCATATTGAAGGATGACTCATGTTTTATTTTATACTAAATAAACATAAACCAATAAGATTTTGATTATTTAGATAGAGACCGATCTACTATGGCAATTTTTAAATGCATATTTTTGTAGCACTCTCTGGTAATGGTATATTGTTCAAAAATGATATTATCTTGGCTACTCTTGCATTGGGACGTGGTACCTTTCCTTTTGTCTTGAGTGATAAGGTGCACTGTCCATTAAAATTATGCTATTTTGTGGTATATTAAGTAGTAACTGTGCTTCAAACCACTCTCGAATGACTCGGCATTCATATACTGATGATAACAGGCACTCGAGTTTATTGTGTTTACAACTACAGTAACAAAGCACCCGAAAATCAACCACTGTCACAGCCGGCATGTAAAATTATAACAAGCTTTTCTCGAGGTACTGGGGCATCCACTTTTTAACTTACTTTGCTAACCTTTTTTCCTAACATTGTGTGTGTGTCGTACTGTTTTATCAAGAAATATTAGAGTCCTGCCTTCATGAACGAATACCTAATGGGTGTTTTCCAACGCGGTCCCACTTAATTCCTTATTATTGATTTAATGTTTATTTAACAAAAACTTTTTATTATATTATTATAAGATAATACATCTAAGATTATAAGATCTACATTAATTTCATTAAGTAGTTCTGTGCAATTAAATAAAAATATAACATGTTGGAAATTGACCTACCCTAGTACAAACAATGCCCAATAAGGTATGGAAGTTATTATATAATGTATTGATTTTTGTAATTATTTTATATAAATAAATAATAAAATAAGTATTAGTTCAACATTACATAGACCGTCGATATGAAGAGGTTGCATTAGTAATCACAGCGTTTGTCCAACTATCTAGAGCACATTTGAAGCATTTATATGCTAAAATCAAAAGTAAACCAGACGATTAAAACATGTTGAGAGTCATTGAATTATTTTATTGCTTTTTAATTTTCAATTAATAATTTTTCGAATACTATGCAGGTAACATCAGCCGATGCAAATTTCACTCTTACCTTAATGTTACAGCCAAACGTTCGATTGGTGTTACAGAAACATAACGTTTTTGGTGGCATTCGAAATTAATTAAAGAATTTATTGTCAAAATATCTTAGCCCAGAATATGTCACAAATTCCCCTTTCATCCATATTTGAGCTACAATATGATGCATTTGTAGTCCTCTTTTCTTCTGACATTTTTTCCAATGACAATAAATTGCTAAAAGTATTCATGTCTGAGTTGTTCAATGGGCCGTGTGACACTAAAACGGTTCATCCACAGAAAAGCAATCATTGCACTTGATCCTAAAACCAGCCTAAATCAACAAGGTTGAAGGTCATTGATTTGCATCTTTAAAGAAATAAAGAGGCGTTGTAAGCAGATTTCAATGCTTACCTAAAATAGAAGCGCAATGAAAAACTGTGAATATATTTTTATTTACTTACACAGGAATTACCTCGTTTATATCAATGACCATTGCATAAAAAACTACTAACATATTATTAATACATATCAAAAAAAATGATATTGCAAGATTAGTCATAAACGATGGAAAATATGCTTGACTGTTACCATTACTAAAACATTGCAAGTCAAATATAGTCCTGGTAAGAAGTAAATGAAGTATGATTTAATAACAAAAAACTTACTCTCGCTGTCCACTTCAGTTCGTCCAGCTGTCGACGTAAATGCAGAATTAAAAATGTACCCTAATGATGGTCCTTGAACATCCCAAGAGTCGGCACCATCGCTGTGGTTTTTTTCTGACATTTTCTACAGCACAATCACTAGCATTTCACTTACAGGAAAAATTAAACAAACACGAACATTGCAATCCAGGAATGCACTCCATGCATAAAAACGAAGGATCGTCGATTATGTACTGTATGGCTCGATTGTAGTGTACTACTGTCATTCAGACAGCAGACGAAACCAATAACCATAGAGAATGCAACATTCAAGCCTCAAATTCGATTGTTAAAGGGCATCAGGATACAATTCACAGCCCGAAAACATAACTACAGCGATAAAAGCCACCACGTTTGTATTAAAATACCAATGGTAAATGCGACGTGCACAAAGTAGACACATTTATGCACAATCAGCGCTCCAATCAATCAACCAACCACTTCAACTCACCAACCAAACCTTTAAAACAATGCATCCAAACCATAAACAAATTAGAACAGATGGGCATAGATTATAGCAGACGATCATTTAAAACAAAATCTATGATTATTGTACCTATGTAAATAAAACAGTTAATCGGTTTATGTTTCAAAAATATTGCGTAAATTTATTTTCTACCTATCGTAATAGGTTTTTGTTAATAAAAATATTTTACGATTATAGATATTATTATAATAGAAATGAATATTATGTGCAAACAAAAATAAATTACTGCCATATTCTGTAAGTTTTAACATGAAACTTGTGTGATGAAAAGATAAACGGCCATAATAGTTTATTCCCAAGTTCAACGAAAAAATTGTAAAGTTGATCCCAGGCATGAGCGCAAAGTTTGCAGCAATACGCAAATGCTATTAGACACACAGCTGGCAGCGTAAAGGGGACGTGATTTTATAAAATATATTCTAAGTGACGCAAAACAAGCCACTGTTAACAAATTATAACTTTGTTGCATTCGCCGTAGAGACACTGGGTCCATGGTCTCCCGATGCGCTAGAGTTTGCTGATAAACTTGGCAAACTCTTGTTAGAGAACTCGGGGGATCCACCCGCAGGTTCATTCCTTGCTCAGCAAGTAGTTTTGAAGTGGTACGTGGAAACGCAGCCAGTACACTCACTTGGTATTGGAAGTTTTGGAAGAAATGTTTTATTTCCTTTTTTTTTTTAATATAATCATTTTACGTAATATTTTAATATGTTACCTAATATATAAATCAATATACTGTTTATATGACATAATTAATATACATATAGGGTTAGTTTAGTTAGGTGTTAACATGTTTCCAAACACGTCAAATATAACTAAAGTAGTATGTGTTATAAATCACCTGCGATTTACGCTGCCAGCTCTGTGTCTAATAGCATTTGTGGGCAAATTATGCGCACATTTATGGGTCCGACTTACAAAATATATTTTAGTTGATTGCCAAAACCATAAAAGTAATTTAAAAAATGAAGAAGTGCCAGCTGTAAGCTGTCATTGCCTGCCAAACAAAATGTGACATTTATAAAGTTGACACTTGACCGATGCATTGTTTGTTGGAAGGCTTTAAATGTTTTACTCCAAGTAGAACAAAGAGCGAAAAAAGAAATAGTTTTTTAAACGTTATCTTGTTTCACAATGTTATCAAAGGGAATAATAAGATAATAGATTGATATAAAAACTTGTATTCAATATTCCGTCCTCGAGTTAATCACTTTCAGGTGATAGTCATCACTCGTTTTTGTCAAGAATACGGTAGCAATCTTATAATTTTGTTATATCTTTCTGGAAATGGTTTCTAAATATTTACCTCATTACGCTGCTGGCGAAGTAATTAAAGGTTTTGGTAGAGGTTCAAAATCTTTAGGATGCCCTACTGGTAAGCGAGAATTATTGATTCTATGGTTTTGGTGGAAAGCTACGATTGGTTAGTTTTGTTGTCTATGCAAATTAATATATACGCATTTCCCTTCGGTGCAATACCCCTTTCGAAAGAATAACTAATATTGGTCAAAAATATAGTTGTATTCTGCAAACTTTTTTAAAAAACAGCTAGAAGATTTACTACTTAAATGGATTTAACATTTTTTTATGATACTATCTACCCTAAGGTACCTTACTGACAAGACGTTCCCTTTCCACGTCCAAATCTTGCTGCAATTTTTCAACTGCGTTCATAGAAAGTATTTATATGTTCTGGTCAGCCCCAGATTTTGGTTGAAAATGAAATTAGCTGGGAGGCGAATCTCACGCATAAAATAACACTTTGCCAATTTTTTTGACAGCTGAAATGGTATATTTATTTAAATATGAGTCGTAGGTCCATCGGTCTCTCCATGAGGCATTTAATATATTGGCCCTTTATTTGAATAGAAATTTAAACTGCATAATTTTGTAAAATGTTATGTTTTAAAAAAAGGCTTAATTCAATGCTCTATTTTGGGTCAATTGGTGACCGAGTATCTGAGTTTTGAACCATTACATACTTTTAACCTCAATTCTTGCGTCAAAAAGTCAGTTTTTAAATGTGTGCTGTCATATTTTATTTTTTGTATTTTGATAGTTTTCAGTTTATTTGCATAAAGAATATGGATTATTTTTCTTCTTTTTAGGCATTCATTGCACAAGAAAAAAGACCACTCATTATAAGATAATTGTGTAAAAACAGAATCACTTGAAAACATTGAATTTGCACCTATGCCCCTGCCCTGTACTTTACTTTTACGATTTTTGTATTTAGTTAATAAGGTATTTATGTCTAAAGTTTCAATAAAATAGACTTCGAGTGATATAATATATATATTATATTATAGTTCATGGCAGAGAGGTAAAGCAGATACGCTTGATATGATTATAAATCTTGGTCTTTATTAATAGATACGGCATCAAATGTAGGAAGTTATATTGCTAATTGGCCATACATAAATATGTTGTTTTCAGCTAATTTTCCGCTAAGCGTTGTACATTCACTACCAGCGGACTTCCCTCTCGGCGTTTACAGCGGATGGGCCAAAGTAGACAACGGTCCTGTCTACAAGATGGTCATGAACATCGGATGGTGTCCTTTCTATCAAAATAAGGAAAAATCAATGGTAGGAATAAGTAGGGAGAATATCAAACTTTTTCCCCACACATATAAGTATTTATTATTGTTACTGTTGTTCAATGCTCATAAGCACTGTGACAGTACTAAACATTATTTTAGTACAATATTTTTTATTTGAAATCCGAATAATATTATTTATGATTATGGCTTTAACTTAGAGAGGAGATCCGGTTTCATTAGAATAGCAATATATATATATATATATTTTTAAATAAAACATAAAGTTTTATACCATTTTTTGACCTGGATGAAATGGGCAACTTTGTGTAATAATTTTTATCTATTTAAAAGAATAATGGTTATCGAAAGATTGATAACAGCATACAATAGTACTACTTCTTGGTAATAAATACCAAACCAAAACAAAAATCTAAAAGCCATTTTTAGGCACTGTTCAAAAAAAAACCAACCTTGTGTGTCAATTTCTCAAAATTTTCAATTGCCAATTCTTGAAAACTGGGGTTTTTACTGATGTTTTGATATTAAGATAGTACGTGATGACTACCAGCTGTTAAAAAGATATTCTAAGGTTTTCTGGACTCCCTCTAAATGCCCTTTTCTGAATTAGGTAAAAAAAACCATACAATTGCGCTTCATCCTAAGCATCGAACAGTTCTGTTTAATTGTATAGAATCGCTTTTGCTTGAATTCTCAGTATTAAGCCATGTATTCAACATTTGACATTGCAACAGTGCTGGGTGAGAATATCTGTGATGTTTAGCGTGCGTAAAAGCACATGAGCCGACACGGAAAAAACCTATAATACCACGAGCATGAATCAATGCCGGCAACACAATCGACAATTGTGTTTTCAAGTGAAATTAACCAAATTTACTAAGGAGCCAAATGAAATAGAATTATTCTGTTTTTGATATTGTGTTATGATGTTTCACAACTTATCATAGTCCACCACATATTTTATAGTCAAAAAATGAAATAAATACACGCAATCACTACCTACTTGTCACCAGGCAAAGGTGACAACCCAACTGGTGGCAAATTGACACTTGAGATAATCACTGTAGCTCACTTACAATGCTTCTATGCATAATGTCTGCCCTAGAACAAGTTGTCACTTAGTTTAGCACCATTTTTACGGTATCTAGTTTTGCACTCGATTTTTTTAATGATTTGTTCTTTTTTAATTTTACTACTTTTTTCAAACATACTTTTACTAATTTGAGTATTATCAATGTAATGCTATGCGTTAAATAAATAAATAAAACTTATGTAAGGCACCTGTGCTGATCAGGTTAATTGGTCCTACAATTTCGAGTATTATTCATAAAGATGATATAAAATTCATCATGGTTTTAGAGAAAAAAAGAAGTAACTTCATGCGAAAATATTTGGTTTGTGTAATAGGTACTACAGCTGAACGACACATCATAAACGGTCTCGGTCGGCCGCGAGTCTTTGACCGCGACATGTATTTACATGAACACGGTTAAGGTTACATGCCACTTATAAGAAAGGTGATGCACACCGGTGCTTGAAAAAAATAATAAATTATGGGATGAATTATTTTTGAATTTTTACTCATAATAGGGAACATAAAGAACCAATTAAGGTAACAAAAATAGAATCTATTTCTTTTATAATATTTTTTTTCATTGACTAACATAATTTCATTAAAATCATATTGTCAGAATTAATGACAATTATAGAGATATTTTTATTGTAACTACTAAGTATGTATGACAATTTGTAAGACACTTTGACACTTTGTGTGACACTTGAATAAATAACAGTTTCCTGCAAATTAAAGAAATACTTTCTCACACAATAATAGTGCAAATTTTCTATACATACACAACTACCATAACATGCATTTGTGAAACAAAGGTATTAACATATATTTTTTAATTAACAGGAAACACATATAATTCACAAGTTTGAGAATGATTTCTACGGCGCTCACTTGAAAATTTGCGTAGTGGAATATTTGAGACCAGAGATGAATTTTAATTCTCTCGATGAATTAATATCGGCCATCCAAAATGACATTGAGAATGCGAAAATCACATTAGATAAAGAAGATGCTATTATGTTTAAAAATAACAATTACTTTGAGTGAATTTCCACATTGTTTCACATTCCATTTACGTTGGTTATATTATATAGTATAGTGTCGTGCTCGAAATACAATAGAGTACTTAGTACTACTTAATCTTTTGAGTATATATTAAATTAAGTAAGTGATTTATACACCAAATTTTATATGTAACACCTAAGGTGAATTATTATATTTATACAAATGTTGAATAAAAAGAAATGTATATCAACTTGTTTTTTATTGTATTTTGAAAGAAAAAATAAACATAAAAGTAGCATTCACATAGTTAATTCCTTTCTATGAGTAACTTTTGTAGATAGCGCAACAGCAGAACACCAATGAAAATATTTATGTAACAGAATTGAGGCAAACGTCAATATTAAAAGTTTTATTTGTTTGATAGATAAATGCCCACATAAATGGAAACATTCAATAACAAACACTCCATAACATGGGATTTTAATGGGTGTAAAACACAAATGTTACCCTTTGAAAAGACTTTTATTTACCAGACACATATTCCAACTTCATTCACACAGAAATATAAATCTCACAAACAATAGTATTATCTCCGGGTGCTAATTTGTTAATGTTGTTTTCTCCTAAACGAACATCCTGAAACAATTGAGAAAAAATATATTATTAATAGTAATGGAATCGCACTGCACATTTGAGAACAAAAAGTCCTGTTAAAATCAGGGTGCAACGCAACTACAAGGAAGCCACGCACAAGCGAAAGTTTACTTCGGCTCATAATTTTTACTCTTGAACCATTCCGAAATAGGAAGTATTGTTTATGTTGCAATCTTGAGTGCTTTTCTATTTTGGATTGGTTCGAGAGTATCGTAGCTGGGTCTTATACTCACTGCACTCAACCCTTGAAGATTGTTATCAGTACCTGACATGGTAGCAATAATAGGATGTTTAGATAATAAAAAACAGGCACAATATATGCACATAATTTTCTGAATATTTTATATTTACTTTATTTTTGGAGGGTTGAATATAACAGGATTGGCAGTGGGCGTTAACGAGATTGTCATAACTGAGGTTACGATATATGTGATTTTCAAAGTAGCCTAATACTTAAACGGCTACAAAATAACTGTGTGAATTTTAGCAAAACTCGTCACCGTGCTTAATTGTCATGGTGTCCGCTTGCAACGAGATTTCAGTGTCACTGAAGCTGAAGTCTGGGTAAAAAATAATAGGGCGACTGTCAAAATAGTTATGACCTGTAAGCACCAGATAGTGTCCATCTGTGTAACTTATGGAATGTGCAAGCCAGGCGATGACAATAAATGGCAATAACAGGCAAGCGAAAAGACTTTGTTGAAGTGCGAGACATTTCATCTGTCATGGTTGAGTATGAAATATGCACAGAATTCATATATTCATCTTGCATTTCATCTTGCTTTACAACAGCATGTTGAGCAACATCGATATATTTAACACTAACTTATCGAAAGTGTCTACTCTAGCCCTAGCTCTAACTCCAGAGTAGTATATGTATAATATTATTATTTGTAAAGAGTTATGCTATATTTCATATTCTGGTATTATATAAATTCTCCAACTTCTACTTACCTCTTAATCCCAACCTCATTTCTAAATAAATTTTTCTATTTTATTAAGTTTGGAGGAAACTCTCATTGGCTTTATATTTTAATTCTTTTTTTTTTTACAACCTTATTAGAAATAACGTATATCATGTAAAGTTTACAATTATTCTTCTCGGAAACCATGATGAATTTAAATATATCGTCTTCACAAATCATATTTGAAATCGCAGAGCAAATCGGAGAAATGATCTACGGACACCTATAAAAGTATGGTGATCATGATTCTGCTAAATAAAGTAACAAAATCGCTTCAAACTTTGAATTTATGGTATGTTTTATTAGATGTATAAAATATAAACAGTTTGAAAATAGCAAACTTATCATGTATTTATTACCAAAGTGAAAGTCAAAGTCACTTTGCACAAATGGTAAGTAAAAATAAACAGTGCTGATAAGATTGATCATCTATGGCACAAAATACTAAAAGATAGATAAAATACATAATATATTCTTTAAAATATCACTGCTACGATTATAATTATTTAATTTATTTATTTCATTTAACATACTTTAGGGAAACATACAGAGTACTTAATTTATAAAACAGCAAATACATAGTTATTAATTTGGCCAATTACATGAATCCAGTTTAACAATTGAATTGAAAGGTAAGTAGGTTCACCAAGATTACATAAAAACTGATTTAAGTAACCTAACTGATTACATAACAAAAATAAAATAAACGAGGAACGAAAATAAATTAGTTTAGTTTTTGCATATTACACTGATAAAAATATGTATTCATTAAAATAAAACATATTTATTTATTTATTTAACAGGTTTCCCCATGTACGTTATAATTACAGTAAAACAAATTAAATTACCAAAAGAAAAACAAAAAGCATTAAAAACAAAAAACAATAGCATGAAACATACTCAACTAAAAAATTAAAATAATGCCTCCAGGCAAACATTAACACATAAATAATTAATATATAAATAAGTTAACCCTTAAACAGAGAATGAGATCTTTATGCCCTTTATGAGTAAAGGTAAGGGATCATCAGCATGCAGGAAATATTCTGACTTGTGCAATTATATATAAAAATTTTGAGGGAGAAAGCACATGAAACTTAAAATAATACCCTCTATTGTGAATTTCACAAAAACTAGCAACCTATCATTGGTGTTGACAAAAAGTCAAAGGTATGTAAAATTTAATGAATCTAATATAACAAAAAAAAAATGCTGTGGTAGTTAATGCAAGATTCCAGCAGGAATGGAAGAATTAGGGAGAAGACACTAGGGGGACCCTTTTGGATCGAGCAAACAGCTGGACAATCTATATGAAACACTATATTCTGAAACTCACCTTTATTAGATATTATATGATGTGGTTAGACTTTAGACCTGGTAGTATAAAGGTATTGGGAGACTTTCTAATAGATGTACAGCCCCTTTCAGGCTCTTGCAATTGCGAGATTAATAGCTTCGTGAATTAAGAGCACGACATTCTTACAGCTGTATCATTAGCTTGTTTGAGTAAGACTACAACCCGATAAGATATGTACAAATAAACATTTTTAAGAAGAGTAGTGTTCAATTAATTATTTTCTAAATGAGCTGTTGGGTAAAATAATTCACCCAATACGACCACTTTAGCACTGGAAACCCACAAATTTTTGGTCAGTCACTTTTATTTAGAGATTAAACTGCAGGTCAGATTATGATTTTAATTTAGTCATACAGTGTAAGCATATGCGAAAAATAACTGAAGGCAGCCAGTCTGGAAAATTCTAGGTATCCTCAGAACAGTCCATTGTGTGAATGTAGTATTATTGTGTCATTTCACTTCTTGAGAATGGACTGTTTTGTTTATTATAAGGTTGGCATAAAGCAATGGCCGAAATAAAATAAATAAAAATAAGTCTAAAAACTTTTGCCTGTTTCCTACGATCGTTGGTAGCGAGTGAAAGACTTGAGCCTTGACTTTGGTTTCTGTGTAGACCCAACTTTTACTACCACAAGCCGATTTCAAACAATTGCACAACAATTTTAAACAATGTGCAATAAAGACCGAGATATTCTAATAGGGATAAGAAAGATTAGACGGATGGATCATCAGATGGAGATTAGAAATTTACCTTCTGTCAACCTCGCTCGTCCACCCGTTGGTTGGCATAATATCGTCGAACATCCTGCACATACAACAACACTTTGTGCATGACTGAATACCGTTGTAATTTTATAACATCCCGGGCATTTGACATCCATAAAATATGAGTTGGGATGTGGTACAAGCCGCTTGAGCTTGTGTCGCCTTTTCTCCTCGGCGGGAGTTGGATGAAGCAAATCTATTGCGAGCTGTAAAAGATAATGTCAAATCAGGATTTAGGTTAATCACAAATGAACGCATGAAATTACAAAAGACATGTCAACGATAAAATCATAAATAAGAATTTACAAATACACATTGAATATAAAATTAGCAAATAATTCTAGTGAAATCATAATCTTCGAAACTTGACAATTTGGCCATGTGTACGTCGCCAGACGGACGATACGCGACATGTTGTTACAACCTATAAATCACTATTTTTTTTCAAGTTTCACATGTTCACTGACATTTTTTAGCAAAATTACACCAATTTATTGATATGCGTTATCCGTAAACATAATTATTTTCACAAAAATCCAAAAAGCCAATACAAACCGGCATGGTTTCAGCTAGTAGCAGAACCGGAAAAGGAAGAATTAGTCATAGACTAATGTAAAATGGCTGGCCTGGCTCTAGAATTGACAGTGGAAAATCGTCAATATTGTCGATGCTAAAGTTAAGGCCAGTGCTGCGATGTATAAAAATTAAACCCCTAATAAAAATAAATCGACTATAACACACCGTTTTTATCCGGAAAATAAAAAGCAATACTATTATTTTTATTGTACAAAAACAGGATATAGTCAGTTTATATAATGTTTTTCTCCAAAAGTGTCGTTTTTTGTGGACATAAAATAAAAAACGAAAAATTCTATGGGTTCAGAAAAAAGGGTTATTATCCATTTGATTGAACATTATCATAATATTACTATTAAATACTATCTTTGGCGTTAAATGAAATACTAGTTTGGTTAATACTAAAATAAAATCATATTTAAATACAATATCATATATCAATATACAATATACAATATGGTGTATATCAGACCCAACAAAAGAATATGGAACAAATACAGTAATTCTTAAATAATCTTTAAATTATACGGAAATCTTCCTGTGTGCTGCTTGCCATCTAGCTTGGAACTGATGCATGATTATAGATAATTTGTGTTTTAATTCTGTGTTAAGCTCTTCATCTTTACAACATTTATTGAGAAGATATTTTTCTATATAACCAACTTTTTTCTCAAAAATTGTCTTTTCTGACTCTTGAATCATAAGGTAAATATCATAGTGTGCATTTGATGCCCAAAGGCCCTGGGAAACAAAATCAGACATAGTTGTAATTTTTTATAAATAAATACTTCATACCAAAAAAAAAAAATACAAAAAATATAAATGCAGTATTCCGCAGCCAAATTTCTATTTATTGTGTTCTACGATAACTGTACTTGACTTAATATTATATTTGATTGCAGAGAAATGCTTAGAAGTATAACGAAACGACCAAGTTTTGCATTGATAATATCCGAAATAACAAAATACATCAACTATGTTTCTATGACTTTTGTTTCCAAAATTAAATAGTGTACGTTTATAATGTCAAAAAAAGAAACATAAGAATTATACACATACCTGGTCCTACAGAATCCATAGCAAAAACTTCGTACACTTCAATACAAAACGAAACCACGGAAGTTTTTCTGAGAGTGATTATAGAGCGCATCGACAAATCCCACGACCGCTGATAACAAGCAGTAAACGACCAGCTGGAAACCCAGGCTCGGGGGCAGGGTTCAGCAGGTACAAAAAAGGCTGCCTTTAGATCCGCGAACTCTTAATCTAAAACAATTAATTTAAATTAATTTTTTCAAAGGATGATGCATTTTACAAAATTGAATTTTGGCCAGCTTTTCGGGTCAAATCCAGTACGTGCGTCGTCGCACATAAATATAAAAGCGCCCGATTTCCAGTAAAAGTATTTGCCGTTCAAGGCAATATATAGCGATTTGGCCATGATGCGGCACACGTCTAATGTCTACTTTCTCGTATCTCAGTTCAACTTTAAACGCTTAAGGGCTCCGAGTGTTTCCGAATGTACAGTTCATTGAGTAAAAAAAGAAAAAATCAGAACTATCCAAAAATCGTAAAACTCGTTGCAAGCGAATGATACTGAAGCACGGTAACGAATACCGCTACAAATCACACAGTTATTTGAAATCGCGTTTAACGGCACCTCAGTTATATGATTATCGCGTTAACGCCCACTCCTATTGACAATGTGTTTCTTTTCTAAATTTAGTTTTATTATTGAGTAATGCACCATTTTTACATTTACAACGGCCTGGTGGCGCTGTGGTATAAACGCCTGCTTCGAAATCGAGAGGTCCCGGTTCGAATCTCCAGTGGGTCAAATGCGGCCAGGTCATTTTTCGCCGTTGAGAATATTCAACGACGATTTTCGCAACACTGTCTAAAAAAAACACTCATTTAATTACAAACTTACGAGATGTTGTTTGCCTTTAATGAACGGCCTCGCACCATAAAAACAACAATTTGAACTGTGCCCAATAGCGCCTCCCCGACAACACAAGTTTCAAGACAACACGAGTTTTTCTAACAATATCCACCCTTGTTCAGATTTAAGGAAATTGTTGACGTTTGTTCATGAATGACGCAACGGTGACATAAAGTAACCTTTGTTTTGACATATTTTGTAAAGTAATGACAACCCTTCAATAACATTTTCGAAATTAAGGCCGATCCACCCTAAGAAAAGTTAAGAAACAACTCTGCGTATATGTGTGATAATCACTTTTACTAACTGGTATGTACTATAATTAAAACTGTGATCACAGAAAGCAATGACAAAGTAATTCTTTATGACGTATCTAAAAAATCCCTTTCGGCACGCCCGAAGGCGGAGTTAGACTTTACCGGATCAAAGTAGGGGCTAGGCGAACTCCAATTGTACGAACTTGTATATTGCAGCACTTCCCGTGCGGCAGCTCAGGCACCTCAACCCGTCGCTCGCGAGTGTATAAACTGAATCCTTGTTTATACTGCTCCGTAAGGATTGCTCCTATTTAAAATTGTATCAAACAAATATTGCAGGGAAAATATATATTACCATTTATATATACTACAATTACCATTTTGAAATGATTCGATCTATTAAAAGAGGTATGATTTTGATTTTTTTGAATTTTAAAAAAACAATTTTTCCCACCCCTATGAGCAATGGTTGGTGCTAACAAAAAAGTTTACTAAGATAAATTTTAGGTAGGTACTTGTTTACGGAATAAAATAAAATTTAAATGAATTCTATATCTTATATACTAAGAAAGTTATAGCATAACTTTACTTTTTCGTACCCCCCTCCCTCTCTTTCCTGACCCTCTAGGCCAGTGTAGGCTGATTTTGCCCATTAACGAAGTTGACCGAGATTTTGTGCCCTTAGATTTTATGTATCATGTCCACAAGAAAGTGATATACATATATAAACTTTTAAATTGAGGATGGTTTTGGGTTTTAGGGGATATGAAACGCGAAGATAGGTAAACATTTTCCAGAAGTCATAACATGGTACCTATTGCAATCGGTGGCTTTCCTGATGAAATCTACCTAAAGCGCTGAGGGCGATTAAGGGCTCCGCTTTTCATTTAGTGAGGTTAGACCTGATGCGATATTCTCGCCCACAGTTTTAAAAGGCAAAGAGTACTTATTTTAATACCAGACGTGCAACTCCGGGCTTCGCCCCGAGTTAGCAACTAGGTCCGATACACGACAACTCGCACCTGCAGCACTCGGGATGGGTCGTTTCGCTCTCCATCTCTAGGTCTTAAGGCCATTACCTGCCTACCGTCCATCAAAGACGCCCGCAGGGTTATTTCAATTTTTCTTTCCGCAAAAACCTCATTCAAAGATGAGGTTTTTGCGGAAAGAAAAATTACGATACTCCATATCGAGAACGGCCACCAGACGCATTCCGTCCGATGCGTTCATTTTCGGCGGCCTTTGAGGCCATCATTTCTACAATTTTTAATTTTACACAGGTACCATAAATATTTCCCCGATAATAACCTCTTAAAAGTCCTCTACCTTATAATAAAAGTCTCGTTAAAATCGGTTTAGCCATTTCAGAGACAGACAGTCAAAAAAAAAATGCATGTTAGGTTTTGGTTAGGTGCGAACTTAAAAGTATGAACTTAGAAGAAATGGTTTATTTCTAAATCATAGACACAACTCAATTTAATTTAGATTATAATATAATATAGATTATAATTTAACCCGATACGATATCTTTTTACGTCGAATTTTGCATCCCCACTCGCGTGGGTGGCAAAATGTTTGATCGGCCCGACTGCGCGCGTTGCGTCCGTCCTGCGGTCTCCAAGTCGCCGGGACCTTATAAGGTCGCGCTGCTCTACATTCTATAAATAGAAACAGCTGATCCGTTTTCGTTTCATTCAATACGGCAACTATTTCACTTTGGAAAACTAGGTACCTAGTTACCTAAACAATAAGTAAGATATCACTAAGTACAGATGCAAAATCGATGCGTATGTATTTTTTCTTCTATTAGAACGAACAAATTCACTCTGCTCTTTGCGTAGTGCGACGTTGACAGCAATTATTTTTTACGGACCAAATACGAAATTTTACAATCTAGGCATAACTAATAATTTAATATGAAACCCAATTAAAAAAAAAACAATATTTAAAAGCACTTGATAACTTTATTAATAGTTTAAAGGGATGAACATAAAATTACTTAACATTACCCAAAAAATATCTGTATATAATATATTATTTTCTACGGCACGGATTGTGGTGCCGCTTAATTTTGTAGTAAGTAATAAAAATAGTAATAATGAGATTAATACAAATATATTTATGCATCCATCATATAGGTATTTTAGGAAATTTGTTTGTTTGATACGATAAGTTTACACCAAAATAATATTTATGAATCTTAAATTGCCCGTAGGCATGTAACTATACACATAAACATCATGATGTTACAAGAAGCCACTTGAATTATTCCTATGAAAACTCACTCAGTGCCAAAAAGTCGGACATTAAAATTTGCACATTTCGCTTCTTAGCGCCACAAAACAAGGTGAAGGACGAAAATATTCCTAATAAAAGAAACACTTTCATGATTCTTCAAACAATGTAATGGTAGTTTTCCGATGGTAGTGTTGGAAATTTTATAAAAATCACTTATGATTTATTATTCTAAAAAATAATGTTTTTTTTTAAATACGAGTAATCATTATTAAAAAAATTCTTATAAAATCATAAAAAAAATATTTATTAGTGTATCAGTATAGTATAATTGAAAATGCATCAATTTTTTTAGATAAATGCATTACCAAAAAAATATATAGACACGTTAAAATGCAATATATTTTTAAAATAATATATATATGTACAGTCACACGATTAAAACTTACTGCATGGTAACACTGCATCGAGAAGCAGGAGTCAGAAATTGTATTCCTACAGATATCTTACTACATTTACTAGCCTCTAATAGTTAACGTAATAATTAGAATTAATTGAGTTCCACATTTATATGAGGAACTCAATTTATGACATGTTTTTTTTAAATTTTCGTTTCTTAATTCCATTAAGTATCTAAATACTGACAAAAAAAACACCCCTTTTAGAAATACCCATTTTATTGCGCTGTATTTTTCTAATTTAATATTACAGATGCGTGAGGAACTTCAACGCGACTTTTCACATCGAGCTAATTACTCAGAACTGGCTATTAAAAAATATCAGCATTATCGACCTTGATCTACTTTAAAAACAAAGATGTTTTCAGAGACCTATTCGGTCAACCATCCTTAAAATATTCTTTTTAAAGTAAGTTTACTCGATGGCAAAAAAATAATAATAAATGAATAGGTAACACTCCTGCTTTCTAGAAGTTTAGTAGATCAGTATCTCACACACATCTTGGAATAATTTATATGCTCTATAGCCACGTGGCTATTAATAATAATAATTCCCCTAATTTCGGGACATACTAGGCGGTATATGCGATACTAGTTTCCCCGAATTTCATATTGCAATTAATTTGGATTTACCCGAACCATTGCAGTCACAAGTCGGAAGCGCGCGCAATGATATTATGGTACATATCTTTTAATGTACTAAGGTGGACTTTTGTAACTTAGAATACTTATTTCCGATTACCAGAAATACTTACAGCTAAACATACAATTATTAAAACAATACAATTTATAAAACTTTAGCCAATTAAAGGAATTTATTATAGAACAAAACATCCTCATTTAAGGTTAACTACCAAGAAAAAGTCTTACGAGTGACATTTTTTTTTTAATTAGCATTTCTGCCCTCTTATGGGATGATCTTTGCCATACAACTTATGATTAGGACTATTAAATGTCTAGGCTGAGAAATGAAATGTCTAGAGAAATGGATAAATAGCTTATTAAATAGATCATTTTAAAAACGTTAAGATTATTGGAAAACGGTAAACAACAAATATTCGCAGGGAATGGAATTTTATTTATGGATAACTAAGACTAAAAATCAGGGAAGAAGGAATTTTGTGGATACACGAAAAATATACATAATCAACTGATCCTACTTCCAGTTGTTAGTTAGTTGACTACATTAAGTTTAAATAAATGAGCGTGGACACTACAATGGTTAAATTTTAATCTGAAAGTTGAGGTGATTTGGCTCCTAGAAAACCGAGAGTTAATATTGTAGGGTTGGATTGGTAAAGTAAAACAGATTTTTCCAAAATGGGTGCCGACTTTTATAAACGAGGATAACCAACGGAATGATTTTATTGGGTGAGAAAAAGTCAGTGAATGGGTGTTTGATCAGGGCATCATTGTTTCCCGGAATCCAAGCTAGGACAACAGGATTGTGTGTAACATATAATGTTTTGTCTAAGTAAATATTCGAGAATTAACAAACATTTTTTTTTAAATATAAAAAAAAAGCTTTTCATAAAATTATGATAAATAAATATGTTGCTTGTATTTTTTTTTATTTGTATTATCAAGAGTTTGTAAAGAATACAATTATTATAGATGAAATAAAGGTGGCATACTTTGATAAATCCAAAAAATAAATAAATGTGGATGTTGCACTCTCAAATTGTTAAAACGGTTAAAGTAAAATAATAGTGCCTATTTTTTTATGAAAATCGGTTTTCCAATATTTATATAATGGTCGAGTATTCTTGTAAACTATAAATTGTCATATCAGCGAGGTTCTGTTTAATTTAAAAAAAAAAGTAAGTTAAGGTATGCTAATTTAATAAAAAAATATATTTATAACTTTAAATGTAGCAACAATGTACTTAATTTTAGTAAATGCAAAATTACACTCGTACAGTTTTAAGGAGTGACAAATAGAAAAATAACGAACGATGCAAATACATAGTTATTTTTTAACACTGGCATTCTTGTATTAGGAAATACTATTTGCTATAAATCAATTTAAATATATACTCGACAAATACATTTTATTGTACTTATAATATAACAATATATCACCCTCAAACATACATTATTTTAACACTCACGCACTACGCTCATTCGATGAAAGTAATAATATTATGGAGATCTATCGAGAAACACTCTTTGTAATTTATAATGCTACGTTTTACAATGACGTCTGAATTAGTAAATGAAAACTCGGCGGTATCAAAAGAGGGTATCGTCTTATTTCCCCAGCGGTCTCCGAATGATACCGCCGGCGGGTCGGGCGCCCCGCGGGGCGGCGCCCGCCCCGGCGGCGGGGGCGCCTCTCAGGCTATTTCAGATCAGAACTGAAATAGCAAGGAAGGAGAGCGGGGCTGCGGCGGCCGGATAGAAAGTCGAGATTTAGTCGACTACTGGCCAACTCGACCGGCGGCGATGCGCGCTCCGTCCGTCCTTTATATGGACGAAATTCGCAAACAGTTGTCTTGATGAACGCACCTCGTCATTTCACTAAACGGTCTCGATATATTTAGAACACATATTTTTTTCTTATTAGCATACCTAATCGTTTTTGCATTTTTTTATTATTTCGCGTGTGAATTTATTATTACTCGTAATACGAAATAATTAAATCCGGCGTGTTCAAAATGCATAAACAATAATTAGACGCTTTTCTATAATGTATCAAACATTTAAAGAAATATATATTTTTAATACCCCAGATGGACCGATATTCGAATGATAAAACATTCGTGTTGATTTGGGGATACTTTCATAGTTTATATTCATTTTTCTTAAGGAAATATTATTATATCAATTGATTGGTTATCGTGATTTCATTGTAAAATATTTGTAATTATGTGAAATGTATAAATTTCCATTTGACGCGATCGAAAGCCTTCGCTAAATCGAGGACGTTGCGTCGCTTTGTAGGCGAGTGGCGAGTGGCGAGTGGCGAGTGGCGATTTGACGAGGTGCGCTCGTGTTTTTTGCAGTAAATGCAAGCGGGCGCAGTCGTGTCGAGGGATCGAGGGATCGAGCGTGTGCCCCTGGATGTGTGAAAGCCAGCCCGGGCGACGGGTAAAAATAGTGAATTGAAAATGTGGACCAGGCGATGGAGTGCGCCAAGAGTGTTGGCGTGCGCCGTGCTGGTCGCTGGACTGCTGGCGGCCGCCGCCCAAGGTGAGATAATCGTCGAGACATCGGCCAAAAATCCAAAATAAGACACCCGGGTCATGTTGCCCCACATACCCATTTATACCCAACGGTAATGTACCCAACCTACCTCTAACAATACATTTTAAGTTTGTGCATAAGGGGTATTTACGACACAACTAAGAGCTAACCAAAAAATCCACATTTTTGGTGATACACCACTCCTCAACCACTACGTATTCAGACGAGAGGATTAAAGACTTGTAATTCTTAGAGGCCGATTATTGAAATTGATTTTCGTTTTTGAAATAAAAATTAAATAAGAAAATGTGTTCACGTTTATTTTTCGATAATGCAAGATACGATTTTCCCCAAAAATAGTGCACATTGTAGACAAAATAACACTGCAATTCTTAGCAATGCCATATTTTTAAACTTTATTCCTAATTTAGAGTTATTTAAAAATTACTAAATTTAGACATAATATATTCGAGACCGTAAATAATCAATCGCACGCAAGCCGCGGCACTTATACGGCTAGGAATTTAAAGTCGACATTAGTATGATCAAAAACAGTGTGTTATGATATTTCGATTGTATAATAATTAGGTAAAGGATGCGTCTTAAAAGGCTGGTACAATGAATTTTCACCTTTCTACTTGTAAGATTTGGTCTAAGATACCTTTCCTGTGTACCGTGCAGGCACTAGCCATTTGGCTCCAAAGGAGCCGTTAAGAGTTAGATATATCCCTCGTCTTTGAGGGCGCTTTCAGTACTTCGTATACCATAATCAGAAATTAAGATTTAAAAAAAATTACATCATAAGTTCTGTCTTTCAATTTTAGAAAAAAGGTTTTAAAAAGTATGTTAAATGTATACATAAAGTTATCGAGCAAGGGTTATTGGATACAATTGACCTCTGGGGAAATCTATAGTCTTATCAATCAAAATGTTTCACATAGGTATGTGTAGGTGTGTGTATAGTAGGTACTATATTTTTTAAGATATAACGAAGATGTAGCCTAGGCCTTTTTTTAAACATCTGTGTTAAAATCAATTGTTTATCTTCCATTAAGAAAAAACAAAATATTATGCATATTTTAATAGTAATTTCTAATAACTATAATTTAACATTTATTAATCGCTATAAAAATATATTTTTTAAGTTTTAAAAATATTAAATTTTAATATTAATATTAAAATTAAAATGGTAATAATACGAGTAGAAATATACAACAACTAGAATATACAAATAGTATAATTTTTAACAGATTACTTTTTTTTCAATACACTAACGTGATACTTTAATCTAACGTTTTTATCAGACTTTAAAAAAAATGAGAATTCCAATTTCTTATGTATATTTTTTTTAAAAATATAAGTATGTTTTATTTTGCCGATAATAGGAAATTTCTAAGGGGGATTTTGATTATAATTTTGTGTATACTTCTAGTGTAAGATCGATACTAACATTTTCTTAAATTAAAATTAAACTGATTTTATAATAAATCTACTACCAACCCTAGAAATTAAACAATTAAGTATTAACAATTAAACAATTAAGTAAACAATAAACAACCGATCCACCAAAACTTATACTGAAGTTGCGAGTTTTTTTAATTATTTGTTGACGCCATGTTGACGCCATGACCCCTCGCTACCAGTCACGAGCGTAGCCCGGGAATAAGCGAAGTATTCATTCCATTCATTCGACATGGATTTGGTCATTATTCTAGTTTAACTTGACTATCATAATGAGTTCGTCTAAGTCAGCCCCGGATCTAGGGGTGAGGGGGAGGGGGAGGAGGGGGGGGGGGGGGCAGTACAATTTCATGTTTGAAAAACAAATGTTTTATTAAAGTGTCTATTATCCAGGGCGCGTCTTAGTATTTATTTGATTTTTGAACGCATCACAAGCTGATTTTCAAAAGCGCTCATAGTATGTGTAATGTATCAATAAACAAAGATTTTCCACGAAGTTTCGCGTAATGGGGATAAATAAATGTGTATTAATTATATGTGACGAATACATTCATATATTATTCATTATAAAATGAATTCCAAACGCCAATGTCGGAACGAGAGCCAGGGAAAGACTCCATTCGAGATCCGGGACTGCTCTATGTATATATTAAAAATCTGGGAACCACAGTTATGGTAGATATATAGTAGATAGTCTGATTTGACTTGAGATTTCCTACGCATGAAGCGCGTAAGGCCATTTAAGGCCTAGATGTATGCTTTACCATATCAGTTTTACTAGTTAATATTTTGAGACTTTGAATATTTATCTAAAATGAAAATCCTTTTTAATACAAATCTAAAAGTTATAAATTCTCAATAACAAATCGACCATTTTTAACACAATAAGAGTAATTTGGGTGAAAGTGTCTTTAGGGTTTTGTGACCAAAATGGTTGAAAACGAAAATCCTCATGATGAGACTTCGTAATCTGTCCCAGGCTTGTAACTTCTAAACGGTTTACTTAATAAAAAGTTTTAACTTAGCATGTAGATATATTGTTACGGCCGATATTCCATTGGTCGTACGTTAAACATATTTTTTAAAGCTGTAGCCAAAAGTGTGAATATAAAAAAAAAAAAATAGTTTGCAAATGCACATTGCAAAAAATATTATTATTTATATCATTATTTTTTAATAGATAATGCCCTCCCTCTTCAAGTATGAGAGGTATAAATTTGAAAAATAAAGAAACCATTAAATATTACAGACAAACTATAGGAAGTGTCATGTAAGATGTTATTTTAAAATAAAAACATTTTATTTCTCTCTATAATTCAGCACTAGCTACTTATTCCAATAATAACGTGTTTTCTATATTAAATATTAAATTAGGGAACTCCCTTCATTTTAATTTTCCTACAGTTCGTATGATTTTGTATTTAAATTATATGTAAAAATATATTACTGTTTTTAAATTTAGCTTTTGTTTAAATGAGAAGATAGCGTGGTAGTTTAACTTTTAGGGCGTTTGACTATGTATCTAGGGGTCGCGGGTTTGAATCGGATTTCAATCATATACGGTCACAGAATTTTAAATATTTCATCACCATAATCTCCCCTGACCCAAGCGCAAGCAAAATTGGCCTAACTAAGCTACTTAACTAAGCAGAGCCTAAATAATTGTATATGACCATAGCGTTCGACCTAACTGTATTTTTGCCAATTACAATAAATAAAAAATCTGTAAAGTTAGTGTGATGCCGAGGTCCGCGTACATAGGTAACTCTGCGTTCCAGAGTCACGTCTATTTGCGTAAGGGCGACATAAAAATTACGCAAAGGCATCTCACGGGGCTATTTTTGAGCTGCGACGCTGCGCCGCGGACGTAGCGATGGGTCAGATATTGACGTCACTGCGCTCCGTTCGACCGAGTCAACGCGTCGGGACCCGGTACGCGGACCCGGTACGCGGACCCGGTACGCGGACCCGGTACCCGGACCCGGTACCCGGACCCGGTACCCGGACCCGGTACCCGGACCCGGTACGCGGACCCGGCACACGATCGCCGAACGGGAGATGCTCGGGTCGGCGGTGATGACATCGTTAAATAGCAGTCTTCGCATAGCCGGCGAAGCTGCTGCTCTCGATTCGCGAAATGAATTTCTTTTTCTGGTTCCTGAAAGAAATGAGGTGGCTTGTCCCTCAGAGTTTCGTCTCATCTCAATCGAAACCGAGATGCCGGAATTAACATTATTGATATATTCAAACAAATACACAAAATTAAAATTCAAATTCAATCTTTTTATCTCTTCCTATATATCTATGAAACCTGTATAATTATTTGTATAAATCCAAGCCCACAGAGTGCCTCTAGATAAATTTTCGGTTGCGCATTTTATTATTTTAGTCTTTTTAGATTCTATACATACATTCATGTATGAGAAGATACTATCCCCGTCCTTTGGCCGTCTGTCCGTCTGTTACAACTTTTAACTCGAAAAATATAAAAGCGAGAGTTGAATTTTTATTTCTAGATTGATACAAAAAAAAAACAACCATAGCCGTTTAAATCACATCGAAAGGTGTCGAATATTTAACGATAAAGTCAACAAATTTTTACTATAAAACTAACTCATAACTCAGCGACACATTCAAATTTTGAACAGTTGACAGCGTGGCTATTGGACCGTTTTAGTTATTGGTGGCCAGTATAAATTAATATAAATTTATCTATCAGCGCAAATAGAAATATGTAAAAGACGGCTCAGTGTCACGTTATAATTAATATAAATTGAATTAAAATGTCTGTGTTTATTTATTTATTTATTGTGGTTATACAACTGAAATTGTACACATTAAAGATATTGACGTAAAAAAGAATAATACTAAAATATAGTAAACAAATTTAAATTAATAGAAAAATTAAACGATTTTAAATTAAAAAAAACGTAAAATAAACGTAAAATATACCAATTTAAACTTTGCTTATTTATATATATAGGTATTGAAAAAAATAAAAATAACCTGATTTAATACAGAACTAAACTAGGAATTTTGTCCATGGTTTTCTGGACTCGTGTAGTATTTGTATTGATGTTGGTATTGTATAGGTAAAATAGACAGCGTTGCGAACTTTTACCGAGTTATTGAAAAAAGGTTAATTAAATAAATCACAAATTCAGTAAATAGAAAGGGGGGGGGGGGTTAAGTTAGGTTAGGTTATTACTTGCCGCACCTCAAAATTTACATAAAAATAACTGAAATGGTGTTAAAATTTATGATAAATTGAAAGAATATCATTATACCATTGTACCTGATTTTTTTTTATTTTAATCTCAACCCATCACAAGTTGAAACCACAGACAGGCGCGAGTAGTCTGGGGGACGCCTGTAGGACATAACTATAAGGCTAGAGGTCTGTTACATAATTTAGTAATTAACGTCTGGTTAAATAATGTACCACCACTAAACAATGTATAGAAGCAGTTAATATTAAATGACAGCTATAGGTGTCATAGCCATTCTTGTAACTTTATTAATTGTCAGCTGAGGATTTATGTTTCTATAACGGATTACATCACCTTAGAACAGCAGTAGACGCTATAAAGGTGATGTAAAATTAAATGTATTGTTTTTATAAAAACTAATAAATAAATGAAATGAAATGATATTTCACCCTAGTAAAATAAATTTCAAACACGATATCACAAATATATACTCACTTCCTAATGGTTACTCATTCACAAACGCCCCTAGTCTACAATTTTACACTCTCACTATACAGATAAACGTTCACGAAAATAACGAAAATAAACATGACACAGTAATAGCCCATAAAACATAGTTAAATACTTATGTACGCTATCCTACGGGCCGATCTTTCTATCGTCATTTACAGCTAACATCGTTAACTAAATAGTAACTAAAAATAGTCACTAATAATAGTCACTAGTGATTAAAATACACTGAAATCAGTGTATTTTTTATTATTATCTAATATCTAAAAATGAAGCAACCAGAGTATGTCAAAAATGATGGACTACCTCTCAATTTAACCTTAAATAACTATAAAAGGGGGGGGGGGGGGTCATAACCTCTCTCATTAGTCGCAGTTTTTAGTTTTGTGCATATTTTTGAAATCGTCTACCTACCTGGTCATCGTTTGTTGCTCCTGAGATGCCATTTTAATTTTTGCTAACGTATAGGTACTTAAAGGCTCTCGAGGAGAACTTAGCACAACCTAGTACTCACACAGATATACATTTTATACACAGGTACTTTTTAATGAAATCGTTAATATCTGTTTATTTGTTAAACATTTAACAATCGATATATAATGTTCTTGTCTATGATCACAAAAGCGGGCATGCGCTAAATTTGTATTAATGAACACCTTGAATCTTTTATCAACTGCCGCTTGAATGAAACACATTAAAATATTTAATATATTAATTAAAATAAATAGTAAATTGGTTAAAAACAGTGCCATTTCGGAAAAAAACATTTTTGATTCTGTGGGATAAGCAAATTCGTATATTACTTATATAGTCGGTATTTTTCTGATAATGTGTCATTAGATTAATACCTAATTACTTTAGTTAACCAGCTATATCTAACAAACAAATAAAGTAAAACCACACCTAAAACAAATGCGCTTATAATTTTTATATTAAAAAACAAATTAAAACGTCAACAGATAGAAAATGTGTAACACGAAATATTTTGCAAGAGCGAGAAACGAAAAATAACCAATAAATTCGAAGAGATAAAGGTGAGAAAATTAATATATAAATAATAATTTATTATATTACCAGATAAATAGAATAAAGGATACGTAAAATTAATACCATAATATAATATTATACATTTACATTTAATAATTGTATTTTTTTTTTCTCAAAAACCGTAAAGTAGCATATTAGGGTATTAGCTAGGTGTGTGAAAAACATAAGCACATATTTTCGCTTATCCTTGGTACCTTTAGTTTGAATAAAATAGCAGACAAATTAATAGGTTCCATTTCTCTCTAATAAGGCATAAACTCAACTTAGTTCAACAGGATGTACGAGAAATATTATTGAAACCAATTTCACTTATACTATCGGTACAACTAAAGGCGATATGAATGAAACTACATGTGTCCGTGATCTAGACCATAAATTAATCGGCAATACATCCCAAATTATTGAAAAAGCATATAAACCACTTGGATTTATATTTAGATTATGTAAGTCTTTTCCATGGATACAGGACCACATATACGAGTACATTGCGTACGTTCGCAGACTGTTTGGTCCTCCTGTTTGGTCTACAAGAACGAAGTGGAAAACATTCAAAACGATTTAGTAGACATATCGCATGTCGAGAGCACCTGGAGATGGCTTATTGTTTTCATATGCAGCTCATCTAGCTTTTTTTATATTTCAAACAAACCCTAATTTTCATTGCAACGGTTTCTACTTGTGCTATGAACACATCCGCCATTTGAGACGATATATTTATTTTTATCAAAACCTTTCTTTGGTTAGGTATGAATTTAACAATTAATTTAAAAAAGGCTATACCTACGTTTTTTTAGGCGTTTAATCGTCTTAATTTTTTTAGGAACCTATCTGACGATGACTCGCCGATCGCTAGCTGTCAGTTTAGGCAATAATGCAACAAACGTCAAACTGACAGCGAGCGAGTGGCGAGTCAGCTTCAGACTAACCAAATTACTATGGTAAAATTGCTTTGCTGCGGATTTTTTAACGTTTTTTGAGACTCTGTGATTTCATTAAAATGATTTTCAGTTTAAAATTTAAAATTATGTAATATTCTTCAATATTATTCACAGTATACCGCTATATCGACGGTTGCATTGCATGTAATATTTATTGTTTTCTTTAAACGGAACTTCGGACGGAAATAGTCTCGGCTTGATGTGGGCCGACCGAAATAAAGTCATGATTCAAACGTTCGCCTCTGCGATCAAATTTCGGCCGAACGAGTTTAATTCACACGATTTGCGGGGTTATACAACACCACACATGTTCGATAAAAACATTAATCCAAATGCTTCTCATAGCAAAATCCACTATGTAGGTGTTATTAAGATCGCTTATTCTGTGACGCCAGATTGTTTTGTTTTCTTACGCAACTGTCGTTCCTACCTCGGTCCATACAAAAGGTTTTTAGATTACTTTCAAGTTCAAGTTTTGGTGTGTAGTAAAAATATACTTTCCTTAATGTTAGTAGGCATTTAAAAAGGCATTATATGTTGAATCTAAGCTCTTTTTCGAGTGTAAGGATTCTACTAATAATGCTATCATAGGTGAAGAGTGAAGACTCATAAAGATTATGAAGAACAGCGTTTTCGACATGTTCTTTACGGTTACAAAATCCTATGGTCTCAGTAGTAATTTATAAGCCTCTTTATTTTGTGCTTACACCACGCACGCTTGTCACGAGTCTCATGAAATAGCATGTTTTTACGTCGCTCACAGTTCAGAGTTCGCATGTCCAACAGCAGTTTTGTTTTCAGCTTAGCAGAGTAGTGTAATGTCATGTCCTTAGCTTAAAGGTGACTATATTTACCTACATAAAAAAACTTAAAAGGTTAACTTTTCCATTAGCACCACCAGTTCAGATTTAGGTATTGTGAGTCGTCCGTGGTAGGGTGTATATACAACAGAAGGACATTTGTTTTGCCTTCCTCCTTCCCCTCCAAATAAAAACTAAAATGAAAGAAAACATAATTATATATTAAAAATAAATATATATATTTCTGTATTTAGAGTGCTAATGCGAGTGTAATTGAATTTAATTTTAATCTCTAGATCAAAGGTGTCCAAACTACGGCCCGCGGGCCAAACCCGGCCCGGCAGGCGATTTTATCCGGCCCGCCAAGGATTTTGAAAAATTTCGTTGCAAATTTCGTTAAAGCAATTGGCTGGTAAATTTATTTCTATGTATGGCACTACTTATATGTGCGAACAAACTTTTTCCAGGATGAAGTATCTGAAATCTAAATATAGGGCAAATTTATCGGATGATCATTTGCAATCATTGCTAATAATTGGTGTTTCCGATTTGAATCCCAACTTTGAAGAAACTCTCCAGGAAAAAACCCAGTTCCACCATTCCCATTAAAAATTGCATGTAATAATTTTATAATAATACTAGCTGACCCGGCCACGCGTTGCTGTGGCTAAAGTTTTTGTTATATTACATTATAGTAAACAATCTAAGAGGAACAATAAGAGAACATCAGTCACGGAGTCCACTATGCGTTTTCACACAGATGGTATTTGTAAAAAAATATGGTGATCTCCTTATTTGACTTTCTACTACTATAACCCTTTAGTACAATGAAATTATTTACGAACAAAGACGACAATGATGATGTTGGTATACAAATTCACTGGATTGAGATTGATTTGAAGGGGAAGTACGTTGAACACAATTAATTAAAATGTTCTTACACTTGATACTAAGCAGAAATCAATAGGTAAAAAATAAAAAATTATCAGATTTATTATTTCCATTTAATTTTATAACAAATATAAGTATATTACAGTATAATACAGTAAATAACATGTGACGCTTAAACTCATGAATGAGGTAGGCAAGGCAGACAGTCTTAAACTTTTAAACATTAATATCTTTTTTTTGAATTATAAATACTTTCAATTTCAATTTAATTTAACACCAATCGGTGCACAATGTTTTTGGTTAACCTGTCTTTAGCTAACACAAATAGATTCGACGGTTTCCCAACACGTGAACACGCAACATATAGTTGCCCATGAGAAAAACATGGATTTTCCAAATCTAAACCACAAATGGACATTGTTTGACCTTGAGATTTATTTATAGACATGGCGAAAGCTAAACGAATTGGAAACTGTAGCCTTTTGAAGGGTATGGTAGAATCTGATGGTATCATCGGAATACGTGGCAGCAGGACCACTTTTCCTTTAAACTTCCCAGCCAAAATGGTTGCTTCAAGAATGTTTCCGGTGATCTTTTTGATGACCAAACGCGTACCGTTACATAATTGAGGTGGATTCAAATTACGGAGGAGAATAATAGGGGAACCAATCTTTAATCGAAGATTATGTGGTGGCATTCCAGGGATATCTAATGAATTTAAAAATTCAATCGGAAAATTTACACTTTCATTTTCATCAACAACAGTATCGATTGATTTAAAAGACATCAGATCGCCTGGTAACAACTGTTGTATCTGGAAGTTAATTTCGTCAACATCAACGTTTTTGGCTGCCAAAATCGCCCGTTGACTAAGCCATTCATGATTCAAATAATTATTCTGTATATCCGGGAAAATACTCTGAATCAATTCAGTTTTATCCTGAACAACAGTGCAAAAATTGTCTGGTAGTTTAATGCATTGCGTATTTGGTTGCAGTTTTATTTTACCGTTCCCAATATCTAGTAGTTGTTCGGAAAATATTAGTGCTGATGGATCATTTTGCAATTGTACTCGCATATTTATGGTCAATCGAAGTGTTTCAACACTTCGCCATAAGAATGATTGTTTCAAACATGCATTAATCTCATCCGCGAAAGTAGAGCGAGGTATAACCGGTAAGGTCTGCCGGAAGTCACCAGACAAAAGTAAGATAGCACCACCGAAAAGTTTATTATTGCTGTTTAAATCTTGCATAGTTCTGTTTAATGCTTCAAGTGAATATTTGTGTGCCATTGTGCACTCATCCCAAATTATTATAGAACTCTTCCGCAACACTGCAGCTATTCCACTATTCTTTTTGATGTTACACATTGCATCTGGTTTATTATGAACGTCCAATGGCAGCTTGAATGTTGAATGTGCTGTTCGCCCACCATCCAGTAAAGTAGCCGCAATGCCTGACGATGCTAATGCTAATGCGATTTTTTGTTGCGACCGTATTTTGGCAAGAATCAACGATATTAAAAATGTCTTACCTGTTCCACCGGGTGCATCCAAGAAAAAAAAACCGCCTTGTTCAGCAGCAACAGCCAGCATAATCCGATCATAAATAATTTTTTGTTCTGCTGTCAGTAATGGTTCACTGTTCATGATAATTGTTGCTAAACTTCCATGGTCATATTGATTTTCTCGTTGTAAATCGGTATTGACGTTGTAAGTCGGTGGCTGGACGATTAGGTGATGGCATACCATAATGATTAAGTGGTAAATTTGAAATAAGAACACATAAATCCTCGATCAAGACCAATGCTTCATTGTACATCTCTGGTGTATAATCTATGTTTTGGCATTGATTTGTTTGTCTAATTCGGTGCAAGATGTCTTCTGTCATACAATTTTTATATTTTTCCCACAAAGTTTGTGCTTGCGAGGGATAACATGTCGCCAAAATAATTGCAAACAACTGACGAATGTTATTCGGTGTTGATGTCAACGCAGCATCAGCAAGCGTTAAGTCCCAATGGTTATCGTCTTCTAGCAATTGCAGTTCACGACATGCATCCTGGTATGTATTGAATACTCGACCATTAGCTGTTCGTAAAAATTCAAAAGACGTTGGTCCGGGAACATTCACCAATAACAAACGTAAATAGAAGCACTCACGTTGCTTTGGATGTACCGTGTAAAGTCTCCCCAATGTCTTAGCTTTGAATATGCCTGTAATGGAAGGATGTGGTTTTCCTTGTTTCCGTGGCTCCCATTTTTTACTGGATTTGTTCCATGTGAAATAACGTGGAACATCACCATACACCAATGTCTTCGCGAATTGGCCAAAAACATCAGGTTTTTGACACAATGTAAAAAATTCAGTTAGAGTCGTTTTCGGAGCTTCGAACGCTCTTTGGAGAACATTTTCTTCAGTGAAGTATACACGTTGACCGTTTTCAAGATGTATTGCCAGATGTTGGACAGCAGGATCTCTTTCGTGGATGGGAAAGCTGAGAATATGCCAAATAGCTTCATTGCTGCTAATGTATCTGCCCATTTGGTATCGTGCTATTTCGTCATTTTTATTTATGTTTTTTACTTTAAATATGGCCAAATCACTGCCTTTGTTTACATATTTACAAATATACTTAATTGATTTAACAGAACTGCAAAGCTCAACATTGATATGAGCTTTGTAAGTTTTTGAAAGTAGTGGTGAGTATGGTACCACCCACTGATTATCAAACTCAACTTGATTTGGAAAGTTCGGCAGTCGCATTGTAAATGTGTGGCCACCATTCTCAGTACTTCTGCGGCGATACATTGGATAACCATCAATATCCGTGATCGTGTCATTCGTATGCGGCTTTGGGAAGTTTTTTTACATTTTCCATTTTCCATGCACGGTGACGTCATGTTGAAAACACCGCATGGCCCATGGATCATGTGTTTGGTGACAATATCAAATAATTCTTGATCAATTAATGGGTCTGGAATTTCGGCTGAAATTATTTGATCGATTTCTTCAGGACGGATTCTATCTTTAAGCCAAACCAAAATGTGGGCATGAGGCAAACCTCGCTTTTGCCACTCTATCGTATACAGCCAACAACGTGTGATACCAAAAATTGTATATTTAACAATAAAATCAATTAAGGATTTCAATTTTTGTTTAAACACACGTGCAGTTAAATCATGACGACGAATGGCTTGTTGTCCTGGCAATAGTAAAGTTTGTATCTCTTCCCAATTCGGATTACATGTGAATGTAATAAATAAATCCGGTCGGCCGTAATGACGTACGTAAGTCATCGCATCTTGTATGTATTCCTGCATGTTCCGTGGACTGCCGATGTAGCTTGAAGGTAAAATGAAAGCATTACCGATGTCATTGGGATTTAAATTTCCATCGATGTTTCCAGCAACAGCATCTCGTAAGTGAATATATTCTTCCGATCGTAGTTTTGCCTGGTTGAATCGAAGGAATCGCAAGCGTTCGCTTTCGACCTTAGCATACATATCAACAATGTATTGATGGAACAGCTGACGATATCGAAGGATATAATTGTCTTGATGTTGTCTAACCATTATTCGGTGTGCGTAGTAGTTCATTGAGCTAACTTTATTATTTCTGTAATCACCTAAAAAAATAAATAATAAAATGCAATACGAAATTAAAATCTATACATACAGTAAGAAAGTAAATAGATAATTGTCAAATTTACCGGTATTTGGATCATACTGATTGATATTAAGGTGATATTCATCTTGTCCTTGCCAAAATATCAATGGATATTGTAGTGCGTCATATGAACGGTGTAGATCCGAAATCGTACTGACAGTGTTGTCTCGCCGTGTAATGTTTATAGATCTTTTGTCAACTGGATCACCAACCATGATAACAGCAACCTCATCAACAGTTGGAGCGTTGAATCTACCAGCATGTTCACCTAATGGTACTTTGTCGGCTTTTATGACGATTTGATAATTGTCATTTTGCAGTCGTGGCGAAACTCTTTTGATCAATTGAATTAGTTGATTGTGATCTTCTAAAAAATTTTCCAATAATATCACAATTGCTCTTTCCTCTGCTTGTTCAATAAAATTATACAGGCACCGAGTCGTCACGCGCTCTTCACAATCGCCCATAAAATAAAAAGGTATCGACATCTGTCAGTTTTATGACTGCCAAATAATATCAGACAAATAATTAGCAATAAATTAAAATATGACGATTTGATAATTGTCATTTTGCAGTCGTGGCGAAACTCTTTTGATCAATTGAATTAGTTGATTGTGATCTTCTAAAAAATTTTCCAATAATATCACAATTGCTCTTTCCTCTGCTTGTTCAATAAAATTATACAGGCACCGAGTCGTCACGCGCTCTTCACAATCGCCCATAAAATAAAAAGGTATCGACATCTGTCAGTTTTATGACTGCCAAATAATATCAGACAAATAATTAGCAATAAATTAAAATATGACGATTTGATAATTGTCATTTTGCAGTCGTGGCGAAACTCTTTTGATCAATTGAATTAGTTGATTGTGATCTTCTAAAAAAATTTCCAATAATATCACAATTGCTCTTTCCTCTGCTTGTTCAATAAAATTATACAGGCACCGAGTCGTCACGCGCTCTTCACAATCGCCCATAAAATAAAAAGTTATCGACATCTGTCAGTTTTATGACTGCCAAATAATATCAGACAAATAATTAGCGATAAATTAAAATTGCGACTATAATTTGAGATTTAAACTATCCTATCTCTCAAGTGCACATCGAACTGCACATGGTGTTCAAATTTTATTATAATCGGTTAAGTGGTTCAGCCGTCCATTGAGGACAAACATTGTGACACGAGATCTATATATATTAAGATAATTTAGACATGTTTGTTTAGTATTGTTATATCTGTAATTTACTATAAAAAAAAATTAAAGTATATATATGTGGCAACAATAAAAAAATTCAATGCTGCTTTACTTGTAATAAGGTTTTTTAATTCACATATTTACCCCCCGCTTGGCCCCCGCTAATGAATTTAAATACCAAACTGGCCCTCGCAGCAAAAAGTTTGGACGCCTCTGCTCTAGATGTATCTCTGTACTTTTGCAAAAACCTGTCATCAGTTAATTTTACAAACAATTGTATGTACCATTTTTTCATATTATACTGTTGGTTTTCCAAATAAACGATAAATAAATAAATAAATACTTTAATAAGCATTAACTGGATAAAAAATATTTAATTTCAAAAACATTTATTAAATTAAAATAATTTATAGGTTACTATTTGATCAAGATATAAGATAATGTAGATGAAAATTTCAAATAAAGTGGTTGATTTCTCAGTGTTAAAATTAGGTACTTTTTCTTAGCATTTAAAGTTAAGTACTATGTAAATTAATAATATTTTTTTTTTAAATTTATTTACAATATTAATTACCTTTTGTGGAACAGATCACTCAAGTACCCTTTCCTTTTCTGGCGAGTTTAAATTGCTAATATTATTTTTCTATTAAATTTCAGGAGATGACGAAGCGCCACCATCTGAGTCGCAATGCCGTCCTTACATAGAAAAGGCTCTCAAAGAGCTGGAAGGGGGCGACCCACACTCAGGTATCCCTAAAGTAATTATAACATTATTCCTAATGTTATTCTATATATTATTATAACGCATGCGCAGTGAGGTCATTTCAGATGGTAATATTCATCATGCAGGTATTGGCGTATAAGTTATATACACTCTAAGCCAGGGGTGCTCAAACGGTCGATCGCGATCGACTGGTCGATCGCGAGTGCTTTTTGAGTAGATCTCGAGAAGAAAAAATTTTTTAATAAGTAGGTAGGTAACTAAACTACAAAAATGTATTTCGTAATAAAATAACACTGCTTGCGGCAAAAGGTGGCTTTATCAACTGGTATATGTAACTCTTTTGTTTTGTAACAACCAATAAACTCGCAATTTTGAATAACTATGAGTTTTTTCATTGATATTGTAGAGAAGAACCTAACTAAACCTAACCCAAACCTTGACTAAAATAATGTACCTATATTGTGCAGAAAGCTAATATCTATATATGCTACGGTACGCCCTACCTAGGTAGGTAGGGTGTATCGTGTATGTACGACAACCCTGCATCACACACACTTGCAGTCTCTCAGAGTCGATCGTAAGTAGTCTAAAAATATTGAGGTAGATCGCCAGCAGTTCAAGTTTGAGCACCCCTGCTCTAAGCATAAGTATTGTATTTTGCTCTTCAGTAACGATGCACTGTTCGTTCGGTTGTACGATTTTGACACGAGTTAGCATTTTGAAATGTAGATTTAAACTCAAACATACTACAATCCAATATCGTTCGAAATAGATCTCGATAATATAAGTTGACTTTTTTGATATAGTGTCAAATTTGCTTTCTAATTAATGCATCATTTTGAGAGGGGGGAATGAATGCCGCTCCTTTAAAACATAAGTCAATGCATGTGTAGGATGTTGAGAAGATGAGCTGTCATCTTTAATATAAGTTAGTACTTATCTGGTATTACACGATTGTATGTATTTATTTTATGTTAGTCGTGATATGCCTACTGTTTTTCCTGAAATGAAATTTAATTTCAAAATTTCTATGTATCGGCATTGATTATACAGTGATTTTAGAAAGCTCAACCTCATACAAAATTAAAAAGCCCATAAAGAGTGATTCCGACATGTAGATGGCGCTAGATTTTTTGCCTGCAAAATATATAACATATTTTATTATTATTATTTCGTTGGCAAATAATAATAATAATAGTTGGTTTCATTCATTGGTTGCGGTTTAGCTATTAGTTTTCATTCATTGGTTGCGGTTTAGCTATTTAGTTGGTAAATAGCTAAACCGCATAGAAGCATAATGGTTACAATTCAGAATAGTTTATTTTGCCACTGATGGCGCACTGTTTTGTATATAATTTTTAATTTAAATCTAAATTATATATTGCTATCTAACCGCAAAATTATGAAACTGTGTCAGTTTTCCAATAAATTATGATGTTTGAGGCTTAGTGCGACATTTGCATCTTGTTTTAGTTCAAACTCCATAGAGGTTTCCAATTTCTTCTTAGAAGTTGAGCAATCTAAACCCCTATATCAGGTATGAATGGTACATACTCCGTCTAGAATAAAGTTAAACAAGTTCATCCGATTGCGATAACTGGTGTGCTACTTCGTTGTGATTTCTCTGCTTAGGTTCATAGTCGTAGATGAACCTGTGTTGACACATTGCGATATAGAATTAAAGGTGCAAATTAACCGAAGTTGTTTTAGAGAACGTCTTAATAATACCTATTGGTACTAATATTTACTTACGCTAGTTTGAATGTTATGTATGCATTAACATTATAAACTAGAGAACCATTAAACCGATAAAAAAATCTGACATGGCTTTTCTTCATACACTTATCCAGTATCAATTTATATAATTATGTAATGAAGTGAAAAAGAAGATTAAAGTAAAGTAAGTAAACGGAATCGCAAACGCCAAAACGCTAGCTTAAAGATACACTATAAAGTATTACTAAAACAAACTAACATATGAGTTAATTGCACATGTCCACCATAGAACATGCTTAGTCCATGATAAAGGTTATGGTTTTATGCTATAGGCAATTTAAATTACTGCCTTTTATTGGACTATATTTATATGATAATATTATTGTACTTAGATGAATTTCCTTTTTATATAAATCACAAAAATTACTCATGCTAACAACTCTAACTATTGTCCAATGTTTACTTACTAATAAAACTTTCTATTTTGTTGCGGATGAAAAATATATTACATTCCGTATATATTACAATAATCAACAGTGAAAAAAATTACAAACGATAATCAAGAGCAAAGTAATATCTATATTTTTCGGGAGACCGGTTTAGTTGTTGATAAAGATCATTAGTAAATCACTACCCTTAAAGAACAGTAGTGATTTTATATACAGTTTGTAAAGAAGTTTAAAATTTATTTAAATTTTATCTTAAAATTTATATAAAAACATTATTTATATTTTTTTTGCAGGTTCCGATGAAGATAACGACGGCAGTGAAGAAACAATCACAAGCCAAGAGCAAAATAATGACGGAGAACCGCCCGACAATGATTCGGGTGAGAACGACCTTGACACCGCCGATGTACAAAACGAAGATGACGATAGTAAGGAGGGCGATGACTCACTAGAAGTGGCCGATGAACCGTATACGGGTGAAGATTCTAAAGAAGACGAAGATGATTCTAAGGTTGACGAGGATGATTCAAAAGATGACGAGGACGATTCTAAGGATGACAGCAAGGAAAATGACGACGGAGATAGTGCTGAAAAAGAAGAGGAACAAGACGATGCTGATAGTAAAGAAATAGATGCTGATGATAATAATGTCGCAGATGATGACGACGACGATGAAAAAACAGCAGAGGAAGATGATAGCAATGAGGACAGCAAAGAAAATGTAGGCAGCGCTGAAGCACAGGATGATGATGATAGCAAAGAAGCATATACTGATGAAATACAAGGTTGTAAATATTTCATTAAAACATATATTTTTGAAAATATAATGTAGTTATGTGTATTTTGAAATCAATTTATGCATTTAAATTTGACAATTTCCCATAAATACATTTATTAGCTATTAAAAAACATCCAGAGAAGATAATAAAATTACGGATTAGTAATAAGGGTTTATTAACAACTATTAGATAGTATTCGCAGTACCGACTTATCTGCGTAAACATAAAAAAAAACTCCAAAATCAGCGTATCAACCATTTTAAGTTTCTACACATACATTGGTGTATATTAACTTCTATACATACATTCATGTACAAGAAGCTACTATCCCCACCCTTTGGCCGTCTGTCCATCTATTGCATCTTTCTATTCGGAAACTACAAATGCGAAAGAGTTGACTTTTTGTGTGTAGATTGATGCTCTCGAAAAACAACCATAGCCATTTAGACCACATCGAAGCCTAGTTGAATGATATAGATATTTAACATTAAAGTTAACAAAGTTTTAATACTAATGCATGAAACATTGACAGCTCGATAGAAAGCGCAGATATCATATTTGAATTTCAAAAATATGACAGCACAGGTTTGGAAACTGCCCAGTTAAAATTATTACAAACTGATCTATGTGCACAAATAGAAACATGTGAAAGAATGTTCAGTGCCACGTTATAATTATTGTGAATTGAAATATTATGTCAGTGTTATTTCATTACTAGCAATTAAAATTTCTCCAAAATTCCTACTTCACATAGTTTTCGAGAAAAATCTCTGCGACAGAAAAACGAACGCAGAAATGATCTTGCAATTCGTTTTTTCTTTTGAGTTACGGAAAAGCCAAATATAATATCCAATAATACTGGTCAAAAAGATAAGTCGAAATATAGAAATCGTACGCGTTTAGAAAGACCGTCTCGCCAGCAATCGAGTGATACCCGTGAAACTCCACAATATGAATGAGAAAAGCCATGTTGAAAATTCAAAAAAAGTCACTGTGCCAACAATAGCACAAGTACCTACATCTGATCTCATCCCTCGACTGTGCATCTCGACACAGTTATACCCGGTTTTATTGTTTATTTCCAACCTTTCCTACTAGTGGATTATAGTTTTAACAAGAACCTTGGTAAAAATATCACTTAAATATTTTTTGTGGTGTGGTCTGTATAACCTATGCGTATCGGTCCCATTCAATCTGTCGTCTAAATATAAGCATTGATTATTTAAAAATTCAATTCATTTGAACTATTTAAGGAATGGATATTAGGTCAAGGAGTTATCGATGGGTTGGATGTTATCAACGGTGGTGAATTTCTAGTGGTAAAGTAATCTGTGATTACACATTGCTAATTATCTTGAATGTCGTAGGTATATTTAGTTTTTCCAGTGTTTGTTGCCTAACCAAGTTTTTACCTAATAAATCCCTACTTTAGCATGTCTGAACACTTCTTTCCGGGTAGTGTTTTTGGAAGATAATTGTAGTGGCAGCAGCAAATTTCACTGCTTCGCAGCCCTCTAGAAATAAAGTGTACCAATGATGTTTTTTCAACCAGATTGGGAGTTAATCTGAGTGTAACTACGTTATAGAAAACTTTTAATATATTATTTTAAAATGGAAATAAAAATTACAAAATAAGATCAACAGATATTGTACAAATTCATTATATACTTACATATGTTTATATCAATTCTGGAGTTGTAGATGAAGACCAAGTTAGCAAAGAAAGTATAGAAGATATTGAAGCAGACGCGGGTGATGATGGTGATAATGATGATGACTCTAAAGAAGGAAATCAACCAGAAGAAGAATCAGATAAAGATTCAAAATCTAAAGAGGGCAGTGATGATGATTCTGGAGAAAAAGTTGGTGAGTATACGTTATTAATTTCAGTAGAAAGCCTGGTGACTAATTTTGTTATGGGCACCTACTTTTGATCCAGAGATTTCATCCTCAGGGGGTCAAATCCGACAAGGTGTTGTTAATGAAAATTTTAAAATGAGCTTTTCCTATCACTGTTGACTTTGTAAATTAACAAGATATACACAAACGCTCATCCAATTGCAGATTTGCAAAATGTTATCTGCCTGTAATGAATGAATGGCCTCGCATGATGAAGACAACAACAAGGTACAGAAACCGCGCTTAATTGTGATTTACCAACAACACAAGCCATTAAATAAAAAAACTATTTGTAAACTATTTGTAATCACATTTTTGGCTCCAAGCAAGTAACCAAAGTATCTCAGCATATTTATGAGAAAATTAGATAAAGAAGTATAGTAAGTATACTATCTTTAACTATATATTACCTGAATTATATTTCGTGTTGATTAGCTTTACAGGATGTTCCAAAACCATTAGGCATCCTTGAAAGGGGTGAAATGGCACCATCAAATACGCAAAGTTCAGTTAGCCGTTATACCTATTATTGAATGCATGATTCTAAAGATTTTTTATATTTGATTAATCTTTAATGAACGCTTTTGTAATTTCATTCCTCAAGTCTTATTAGTTAAGTTCAATATTTTCGTCCCTCTCACATTACTCAATTGATGAAGTGTGTAAAAAGAAACAGCGATATTTTCAACCTTATACATGGGTGTATATTTGGCCACGTGGGCTTATTAATAAGTCCTGTAGATTGCGTCAAAATGCTGAACTACTTCTATTCCTTCTCCTTTTGTTTCTATTCCTTCTCCTTTCCTTTTGTTGCTCACAATAGTTATCCGATGCAATGCATATGCTTAATCTAGTTATCCGAGTTCTGGGAGAGCCTTTAAATGTGGACAATAAAGTCGAACACCATGTGACCGATTTACATAATTACATAACACCTTCATACGGGTACAATCGACATTTGGCTACCGCCAAATGTCGATTGTTGTCATCCCTGACAACAGCAGATTACAACTATGTTGGATAAAACATAGTTGTAATCTGCTATAGTTGTAATATGTAAGTAAACAAGTGTATTATGGTCTTATGGGCCGGGATATGTTCCGGAAGCATCATAATTTCTGAACTCCCATGGCCTAACTAATTAGTTCCTTCGAATCAGGGTAAAAGCCTTTAGTATATAATTAGTTTTATGAGCTCTTAATAAGTGCAGTTATAATTATGTTTTATAAATTTCTTACTTGAAAAAAAATATAAGTATATGCATGGTTTTTAGATGATAAAGAGTCATCTGAAGACCAATTAGATTCAAAGGAAGACGATAATGAATCTGAGGAAGGCGAAGATGCAAAACCAGATAGCGATGGTGTTGATGATTCTAAAGACGATACAGCGGAAGACGAGGACAGTGCTGATGATTCAGATGAAGATGGTGAATCTGGAGAAGATAAAGATGAAATTCCCGAAGAAGATTTATTAAAGGTACTATTTAGGACAGAGTTATTAGTTGTTTCATGTAATTTAATTTCTAGGAACGTGAACCTCTCATTATTAGTCCTAGCATATAAATTGAAATTGACTATATGACGAATACAACTATACAGGCCAGGTCTTAAGACAGGTGGTGCTCTGGTGCAATATATCATTTACCACCTGTCCCCGATGTCCATTTTGCTCCCCGATGCCCATTTTGATTTTTGTGTGTTGAGTGTTTGTGTCTCGAAAAACAACTATAGAGTCGTGAAACCATGGAATGGATTGCCAGAAAATGTCATAGAATTAAAGACAATAAACCAATTTAAGAATCGTTTATATGAACACAAGAAAAAAAATGAGGAAATAAATGAAAGGGAAAAATAATAATAACTTTGATACTAAATAAGATATAGGTGTATCACCTATACTGACTACCTATTATAAATAATAATAATTAATATACATTAGTTTGTCTTAAAGCCTCAGCGTCCAGAAATTACCACAAATTGATTGCTAATTGCTAATTTAATAGGACTTGGTTTTTAAAGAATACAGGACGTTTTTAATCATCCTTGAGTACACCAGGCACTGATTATTATTTTTAGGTGTTTAAATATGTATATGTTTAACAGGTATCTGCGATACCCGCAAACTTAAAATCACGGGACCATATCACACAAATACTTAGGTTGGACGATGAGTCTTCTGAAAACGAGGTTGTCGTAGAAAGATCGGCCGACATCATTTTAAGGGACTTGAAAAGAATTTACGAGAATAATATCAAGCCCCTGGAAGGGCTGTACAAATACCGAGACCTGAGCAACAGACATTTCGGTGATCCGGAAATCTTCTCAAAACCTCTGCTCTTATTAATGGGACCATGGAGTGGTGGAAAATCCTCGATCATAAACTATCTTACCGATATTGAGTTCACTGAGTGGTCATTGAGAACAGGTTTGATAAAATATATCACGTTTTATACATGTGTATTTAAAATCACTATAGTTCTTTTAAGGGGTTGATGTATATCGACCACTAGACCAGTTGTATGAAAAAGAATATTTAATTTAAAAAAAAAAATTATACACTTTTAATAAAATTTTGGAAATAGTCTGAAAATCACGTCGAAGCAACTCTGCCTATCCGCGCCGAACCGCTCAACTGACCTTCACTTAAGCAGGTCACGGTTTGGGATAGATTGATAGTTTCCCTGATGCGGTTCAATGTCGGTATTCCAAACATTCATTAAATTTTGATTATATTTTCAATTCGTTTTTCTTGTAATTGAGAAACATTTCTCGAATATGTTTTGCTGATTACTGTTTGCTGAAATAAATCATCCTCCTGAAAAAACACTAGTGTTGTTAAATATATCCTGTATATTACAATTTTTGTATCAGGCGTTAATAATTGACTCATGTTGACATTAATTGTATCTTGTACATCAGAAAATATGCAGCCCACACCGGGAGAATTGAAACCAAACTTCTCAATATGCTAACCTAGATGTAACCAATCAATTTATACATTTTTAAACAGTAGTTGTTTGACTTTTATGAATATGTTTTGGGTAGTAAGCATTTAGTTTTTTATCTTCTACTCTATATACATAGTGTAGGTAATAAAAATATATTTCAAGAACACACCTACCCACGTTGAGCTATATAGTTTTCACTTATTCGTTTTTAATTTTTCATTAGTTTCATCACACGCTAAACCCTTTCAGGCAACAAACGTGAAAATCATTCATATCTGTTGAGAGATTATTTTGAAATCACGTACCCATTCGCTAAAACTCACCGTGGTTGCACCTCATAACTTAATCATGAAATTACATGCCCATAGTCATTACTGTTGCATTAGTCTCGTCATTAAAATAATAATTTCAGTTGCTTATCATATCGATAAATTTCATTGGTACTTAAATAATTTTCCTTATCTTCTAAATCATCATTCGATGGCTTTTTGCCAATAATTTGTAATAGATTGGCTTCAAACCAAAGTTTCGTTGTTTATTGAATGCTACGATTAATAATGAGTAATGTAACATGGATAATGCCTGGTGTGAAATCAACATTCTGCTGGGATGCCTCTTTAAATTGGACAAATTAATCATTCTCTAAAAATGAAATAAATATTCTAGAAATAGAACACAGGTTTCATAATATTATAATATTGAGAATCACATATTCGAACTGCTCATGAAAAATATTTCTTTTAGCCTTCGGTGGCCACAAAGTAGCAGCAGCATCATTGATCATAAATTCCGCAATTTTATATTGACATTAAAAAATTAAAAAATCCTACAGGTGCCGAACCTTCTCCGGCCTATTTCAACATCTTGATGCACGGAAAGGAGCCGCAAGTATTGGATGGAACACAACTTGCGGCGGACTGGACATTCTCTGGCCTGCAGAAGTTTGGACAGGGTCTGGAAGAGCGACTCCGGGGTCTTAAATATCCCAGCAAAATATTAGAAAAGGTTAATATTGACAGTTTATCCTATTTTTCCTAGACTATTTTTTTCTAATTTACTGTAATTTACTATTAGGAAAGGTATAGGGATTCCTGTAACTAAACCACATACACCAGGTTGGTCAACTATCTTGGCAGTTGAACACTAACGTCAATTCGAATATTTGTATACACTATAATATTAACAAAAAATCCCTTTCGGCACGCCGGCAGGTGGAGGTAGATTTCACCGGATTAAAGTAGGGGATAGGTAAACTCCAATTGTACGAACATGTATCAAATATTGCTCGAGCCATCGCGCGATCCACTCCCCACACAGCGCACCTCAACCCACTGTACCCTTGCCCAACGAGATTGTATGTACTGATTCCCTCTTTATAGTAAGAGTTGCTTATATCAAATTGTTTAAAACAAAAATTGTGGGGAAATTATAGGACAATTAACATTTTGAACTGATATGATCGAATGCCTATTAAGGGAGGTATGATTTTTTGAATTTGAAAAACCAATTTTTCCCTTCCCTAGGACCAATGATTGACGCTATCAAAAAAGTTTACTGAAGTAAGTTTTAGGCCCTTATCTAAGGAATAATATAAAATTTAAATGAATTAGATATTTTATACACTAAGAAAGATATAGCAAAATTTCACTTTTTCAAAAAAACCCCCCCATTCCTGCCCCTGGTCTGATTTTGCCCATTAACGAACTTGACCGAGATTTTGAGCCCTTAAATTTTAAGTATCAATTTGAAAATGATTGGTGTAAAATTACAGCAGTTATCGTGGCCACAAGAAAGTGATATAGATAGATAGCTATGTGAAGGTGGTTTTGGGTTTTAGGGGATCTAAATCGCGAATATATGTCAAAATTTTCCAAAAGTTATGACACGGTATCCATTGCAATAGATAGGTTTCCTGATGAAATCTACCTAAAAATGTATGAATAAAACAATAAAATTATCCTTACAATTGGACAAAATTACCAAAAAATATATGAAACGTATGCACAGGGTAATAAAATGCCTGTCCGTCCATGCGTAGAGATTTAGTTAATGCAGTCGACAGCACTGAGTAGTATCGTTGAATATTACCGGCAAAATATTTTATTGTCCTTACTGAATTGGGCCATTTCAGTCAGCTGTGGCCCTAGGCTGGATTTTTTTTATGTAGGTAGGTAGGTAGGTACCACAAATTAAATTAGTGTTTATATATAATATAATTTCACTTTAATAAACGTATATGGTGTGAATTTTGAAATTCGGCAAAGGCCGAATAATATCATATAGTTTAGAAAGTATGATCTCAAAGTCACAAACTTTGAGTTGTATAGTAAATCCAACTTTAAAATAGATTTCAAACGAGTTGACTTTTTTACATCTGCCAAATTTGCCTTCTCTTGCATGTGTCACATTCAGAGGGGTTATACCTTTCTTATCAATAAAACTTAATAGGTAAATCATAGCATTTTTATGTATAAATTCGAGTATGTAGGTACTGAGTCCAGTATAACATTTTTGTTTTGTGAAGTACATTTTTTTTTATTTCAATAGCTAGGTAGTAAAACAACTATTTTGTGCCTGATATGAAAGTAAACCACTGGATATATTTTTTTATGTTTGAACATGGAATTTTTCTAAAATCCATAAATTAAGTTATCTTAACTTAATCTTAAGTTATCTTATCTTTTTCAGATAAACATAGTGGAGATACCAGGCATTCTGGAAGTGCGTAAGCAGGTATCGCGGGTATTCCCATTCAACGACGCTTGCCAGTGGTTCATCGATAGGGCTGATATTATTTTCCTTGTTTACGATCCATCTAAACTGGACGTGGGACCAGAAACAGAGGCCATTTTGGATCAACTAAAAGGCCGGGAATCACAGGTTATAAAATAATTGCATTATTGTTTATTTTATAATACCAAAGCATACCAATGCATTACTAGATTTTTTTATCTTAATTTTTTAAAGAATTTTGATATGTTATATATGAAAGTACCTACATAACTTATAGACTACTTTGTATCTTGCTTTGGGGTGTGAAATTCATAATATTAGACCCATTCATAATATTAGGACAGCACGAGTAATTCGGGCTCGATCGACAACTCACACAGGTCACAGGGTCTAACTATCAGGTCAGGGTCTAGTCAGAGGCTTCGCATGTATGTCCGGTTCGGCGTTGTCCACCCCAAAGCGAGCAATCAAAGCAAGAGATGGAGACCGAAGTGACCCATCCCGAGTGTTGCAGGAATGAGTCTTCTATTACAAACGGCACTGTTAACGCCGGCCCTATGGCCCAACTAGTTACCAACCCGTGGTTAGTAAACAAATCTTTAATAATAAATCTATTCAAATCAATATAATTTCCTCAATAGCAATGGAGTAGCTAGTAATGATTGTATAATAACAGTTAGAAACCATTCCCTGTCACCAATCAGACTGTTGGGGTTAGGGAGATTAGAATAGGAGGTTAAGATGTCCTATTAAAGGTAATTTATAAGTAATTTCATTATAATTCCACGTGAGAATAAAATGTATACTTTATCATCGACAGGTGCGCATTGTCCTAAACAAAGCGGACATTGTGAAACCTGAAGAGTTGCTACGGGTACAAGGAGCGCTTATTTGGAATATTTCCCCTCTGATGTCGTCGGCTGCTCCGCCCGCTCTCTACGCTGCTTCCTTGTGGGCGCGACCGCTGGCTGCCCACGCTCCGGGTCGTTTGCTGGCAGCCCAGGAAAGGGCTCTGCTAACTGATCTGCGATCTGCCATCGATCGACGAATCGATAACAAGATCGCCAGCGCTAGGAGATTTGCGGTAAATAACAAATTATTCGCTTTACTTTCAGTACTCCTTATTGTCATTTATTGGTAATGATTGTACCTTTTCCACTCGAAACTAGGTTATCGGATGGTACGGTCTTAAGATGTGAATAAAAAGGGTTGGGGTGAGACTTCTTTCACCATATCACATTCACCACAGGATTCTGGCAGGATCATTTTTCTATGAACATCCAGACGCTGGAATGGATTGCCTGAAACCAGATTACAATCTTATGACTTGGATACAACGATCTTTTACTTGGATATCTTTAAACAGAGGATGAATCGGCATGTTGGTCATCTAATATTGAAAAGTGGACTGGGCCAAGCAAATAGGTTGTGTTTAGGTTGTAATATATCGTGCCCAAAAAAAATTTGACATAAAGTCATTAAATAATTTAATTTATAATTCTGTATTCTGTCAATATAGTGTTATACTATTATTATTAGGAAGATGCCAGAGGCATACAGATCACACCCATACATGGACCTCATTGATAACTGTCTGAGTGTTTAATTGGAGGGGTCTATCTCGCGTAACAGCTAGCTGCGTGCCGCACCTCAAGGATATACTAATTAATGCATTATGATTATAACTGTTACTATCGTGAGATATGTATTTTGCTGTGTCCATGTGTGTGTGTGTGTGTGTGATATGTATTTTGCCCATATTATAAGTTCGTATTTTATTAAAACTCTCTCAGATCATACCGTGTTATAATAGTATGAATAATCATGAATATTCATTCTACAAAACAAGCCAACACTTTTTACGAGAGTAGGTTAGGAAATGATATTTAATAAAAAAATCTGATTAAATTCCAGGTGAGAGTACGAAACCATGCAAAAATGGTCGACTGCTACCTGACAACTTACTACAATCACAAGACAATCTTCGGAAACAAGAAAGTGATAGCGGAGGCGATCATCGAACATCCCCAGAACTATCATATTTATGAGGGTCTCAGCACGCTTACCAACATATCTAGATATGATTTGCCCGATCCAGAGACTTACAAGGATTTCTTTCGTTTGAACGCCCTCTATGACTTCCAGCCACTTTCATCCACGTGCACCTACTTCCGCGGATGTCCTATCAACCGCCTCGATATTGCCATAGCATATGATCTCCCAGAACTAGTTGGTAAATATAAAAAGATGGTTGAATCTGCTGTTCCCCAGGGAATGCCCAAGAGTTGAAAACTTTAGTTAATTAAAAATACCAGTGCATATTTTTTTTGTCTTGCTAATAAACTTTAAGACTATGTAATGGCAGAAATACCTTCCACTGCCTTAAATCCGGTACATTTAATACTTAAATAATAAATAAAAAGTACATAGTGTCCTATTTTACACTTCAATCTATTTTAATAATGAAGGTTATTTTAAATTTGAACACAAATAAAAAGGATAATATGTTAACTTGTTAGCATTATTAAAGTAAAATATTTATTTTATTTGAAGAAAATAAAAGTATAAGTATATTTAACCAATATTTCACGATTTAAAACAAAAATCAAACCAAAATTATATGCACTGGAATAGTAAGTAATTAATTAGCTAATTTACTTTTCGAAATTCTTCAAAAAAAAAAACACCGCTGTATAATTTGAAAAAAATTAGTTATTTGTGGACACATTTCTGACTTGCATTTTAATTAGGAAAACGACATTTATTTAAAAGAAACACTATTTATTTTACATGTACATAGCATAGTAATGTCTCAAACGAAAGACATTATCGTTGATTTTGAATTAATTTAATTAATCAACTTCAATTTTTATGCTTTTCTCTTCTATACGCTTTTATTTCCCTGTCTAACTTATGTTGTCTGCAGACAAACTAACCTTTTTATTCTTAAAAGCTTAACACTCTTCAAGCCATATATGAACTTTAATTTATGTTAGGTTAAGTCGTTGTTCCTCTAATTACTAGTCAATTTTCCATGTATAAATATTTTTACGTAAAATAATTAATTTTGTTTGTACAGACAATGTCATCTATTCGAAATAACATCAGTTTGTGAGATGAGTGAATAAATACGAATTACAATATTCGGTGTAGTAGTTACAATAGTATCTCATTTAGATTCTTGTCGGAACTATCGGCAGAACTAATTTTCCTGCCCTCTTTGAAAATGTTCTGTATGAAAATAAAAAACCAATTAAACCATTTCATTGTTTTATTCACATATTATTTAATACTAAAACAATAATCAATCTGCCAAATCAATGACATGTGACAATGTAGGTAAAGAAAACAAAACTTACTAATAAATACTTTAAGTAAATTACCATAATTCAGGTAAATATCTGATTATGTTCATAAACATTATTTATGTAGGTACTTTTTATTTAGGTTCTATACATTCATGTATAAGAAGCTACTATCCCCGTCCTTTGGCCGTCTGTCTATCCATCCGCCTGTCGTAACTTTCAACTCGAAAAGTACAAATGCGAAAGAGTTGAATTTTTGTGTGTAGATTGATCTTCTCGAAAAACAACCGTAGTGTTGTGGAACCATCGATTATGTTTTAAAAAAACAACCTAGCCGTTTAGATAACATTACTTTAACATTAAAATCTACAAATTTTTACTACTAATAGATAAAACATTGACAGTTCAATAGAGTGCTTTAATATACAGCCAGGAAACTTGAGGACGTACCACGTTATAATTATTATAAATCGAAATATTATATCCGTGTTAAATGTGTATAATGGCTAGCTCGATTTTTCGATTTATAATAATTATAATGTGGCACTGATCATTATTTTACATGTTTCTATTTAAAAGAATAGAAACAAATGAATTTGTATTCATTTTAACTGGCCAGTAATAAATAATACGACCTCAAGTTTTCAACAGCCCTGTTGTCATATTTCTGAAATTCTAATATGATATTGATAATTGGACTGCGGCAGGCAGCGTCGTTTTGGCCGGCGACGTGCGATCGCCGCCGGGCGCATCTGATTGGTCAGCACCTGCGCATTGGAACGGCGCACGGGTGATTCGCCAGCGGCGCAGGCAGTCAGTCAGGTCGACAGGCTTGCAAGCCATGACTTTAAATTGTACCTGACTATTTATATCTTTTACACTGTTATTTCTATTCAACAAATGTTATTAATTTTGTAAGTTTACAAGTTATTGAAATGTTCCCCTTTTGGGACACTTGTAAATACATATAATGTCGCGGAGGAATAAACGGATCCAGAGCATCGGAGACATCTTTATCATTTCGCTTCCATCAACCCTGGACCTAGAGCTCCCCGGCATAATATCCGCACTTTCTATCGATCTGTCAATGTTTCATTTATTAGTTTTATTAGTACTAAAAATTTGTTGACTTTAATGTTATATATCAATACTAACTAACCAGCCTCCGATGTGATCTAAACGGCTATGGTTGTTTTTCAAGAACATCAATCTACACACAAAAATTCTACTCTCGCATATTTACTTTTCGAGTTGAAAGTTGCAATAAATGTACAGACAGATGGCCAATAGATGGACAGCCATATTTTGATGACAACTATTAGGCTATGGTGGGAAGGTATGGGATGCCTGTAGGTCACATGATTACCTGTAGATGTCCGATAAAGAGAGAATACAGTAGGAAAAAAAAAGTGACATTGAGGGTAAATTAGTTTGTATCGATAGACAGTTCGTATTTTTATGACATCTGTAGGCTATGGTGGTAAGGTATGGGATGCCTGTAGGTCACATGGTCTACCTGTCGACGTTCATTAAAGAGAGAATACAGTAGAAAAAAACATGTGATTAAGTTAACTCAATTTTTCTTCAAAATGAAATATTCATTAAAATAGAACACAAATAAAACAAACCGATGATGAGGCGTCAGACTTTTCACCATACCAGACATATGCATCTGAGGGCGAAACGAATCTGGCAGAATGTGAAAGCGTTCAACACTCATAATCGGGCTGTTATTGCAATTGACTCTAAGATAGTAGTAGCAGGCAGGGGGGGAGGGTAGTAGTTGGTAGTACAGATTTAAAGCTAGGCCAATATTGTGGTTTCATTATTAGCTGATTTTGAGCATTTAAAGTAAATAAAATATTAAAATAAAATTTACATCCGCTGGCATTTAGGACGTTTACAAATTGACAATTTGTGGGCTCATTGTTTGTGGCGTAAATTACTAGGTAAATTTGAATATTAATTAGTAAGTACATTTTTTACATTTTGTTTGGATGAAATGTGAAAATTTCTATTATTTGAGATTGACAAAGCATTCATCTCTTTCGCACATTTAGGGTCCATACTAACCATCTCTTTTTATTGATATATGGGGAAAATTAATGGGAAGCATAATAATAAATTAAACATGTATTGTTTGAATGTGCCCTTTTTATTTTATTTATAATTATGTGGTTTTAATTCATTTTTTCGCTTATTTTCTCCAGGCTAACACCAAAGAATTAAATATTCTATCAAAATTAAGCAAATTATTTAATATTTAATAACATTCCTAATTTTGATAGTTGTTCAAGTTGATAATGTCAAGTAATCATCATGCGAAACAAGCTGATCTTTTATTGATTCTGCGGTGGAGATTTTTTGAAGTATAATAGCAATATATCCTTCAGAGTCTGGAAGAGTCTTTAGAAGATGGGACTTGTCGAGCAAGCGTTCATTAACTTCAATCAAACGACCTTGCAAACAGCTATAGATAGGATAGGTCACAGAGCCACTGCTTACGGTGCATATCTGCGAGTTGGTTTCTAAGATTTGTCCACCTTTCTTCCCCTTCCCCTTAACCTTGTTTTTGGTGCGATCGGCTTCTCCCACTTTGAAGTTCACTACAATGTTGCTTTCTTTCAAGATGGGATGCGTCGGTGCCAGGCACAAAACACAAATGCGATTTGAATGAAATAAAATTAGATGATCGTTGTTTTTCTCACCAACGCCGAGGCAATAGTAGCGTGTGAAGTAACGTTCTGTCACAGACCTATAAATGTAATCTTTCGGTATGGAATCAATGACCCCCACTGCGGAAGCTTTACCAGTTTCGCTACTTTCCTGATGCATTGTCGGTAGCTTTACGCAGTTTGAGTATCTCTTTCCTGCGCGTTGTCCGCTGCGATCCTTCGTCTTATTGCTTCGTGGCGCTTTATAGATGCTTGATAATTGTTGTCGCGTCTCTGAATTCTCTCATTTTTTAAACATTTAGCAACTGCAGCATCAAGGTCGTTACAAACGCCAAAAAAATTTCTGAAACGATTCTGAAACAATTTGGTAAATATAGTTTTCATACATAAACTACATTACAATGCATTCCAAGTAAAAAAACAACAACCTCAGCATAACAACGGTTTAAACTAATAACCATAGCATTGCAGTCATCCGTGTGAAGATGCGGTGAAAGATCTGTATGCATAATTTTAATAAATATTTATTTTGAAAATGTCTTGCACTATTCGGTATAACCTTAAAAATATCCAGTATTAAATTATCAAGAATGGATGACATAACATATTTTTTCGTAGTCGGCAATCTCTCCCTTTTTGGGATGTTACTTGCCATTTACTTACACTGACCGAAAAATAAATAAAAAATAAGTAATAATTATAAAATGTAAATATAATGACTAGTACAAACATAACTTAAATTGAATTTACAGCATATTTAATTTGAAATATTATACAGTTTATAAACCATTTTGTCTTTTTTCTTCTACCTACAAGTCCTGGATAAAAAGCTTAAAAATTGAAATTATAATTTTATTATGATTAGGCAACCGTAACACTTTGCAACTTGCAAGTAGTGCTTGCTTGGAGCCTAGAGGAATAAGGGGGCTCGTGTCACATCCAGGCGCAACTCGGCCTCAGTGACTGGCTAATCGGATGCGGACGAGCCGCCCTTTGTGCTATATCGACAACGGCTAGGCCGCACCGATGAAATGGCTTGCCGTCATTCGCGTTTCATCAACCAGTTATTTTCTATAGAAAATATTTACTTGATTTGACATTCTAGATGGAAGGTCTGAGCTAAATTTCTTTTATAAACTTTAACACAGCAAGGCGACCGCGGACGGGTCGCGATAAGCTGGTGGTCGGTTTAGCGGCCAGGCCGCTTGGATGTGACACGCGCCTTACTAAAATCGACTTCCAGCTACCCAGCTATATTTAGGAGATACAGAATATATTGTATTGATTCTGTATTGGCGGTTAGATATATCCGTTTGTCGGATATTATTGTCATCTTTGAAATTTAGAATGTCACCGCTAAGCCAACTTTATCCTAATAATGGTAGCCCTATGCAATTTGCAGATCATTGTAGGTGAGTGAGCAATGAAATCTTTATAATACTGCATACAGTATGCACCATACACCATACCTTTTAATGCACCACAGTGCATGATAAGATTTTATCAAACCATTTCAATGCTTTATAAAAGTGTAAGTACGTTATGAACACTAAGGTAAAGGTTATTACTAGGATCGCCGCAGTCACCTGAGTATACTAAATTTAAAAATAACCTGTATTTTTGAGTTTTCATATACAGTATATATGAGTTTTGTTTGAAGACACACTTCTAGTGTTGTTCTAGATTGGGGTTTTTTCCCTTAGCGATAAATTACAGCAATAAATTATCGTAATTGGCGATAGCGCCAATAGAGTTACTTACTGCCAGATGTGTGCTTTTATAAATATTATTTTTTGATCTGGTGTTTGTTTATTATGGGTTGACAAAGTAGCTCGTTCTTTTGTTGAAGAATAAAATATTTTCCCATTTGGATACAAAAATAATTACAGTATTGTATTAGAGGAATATTAGAGACGTGGTCAAATAATTGCAATTGTAAAATATACAATATTGTGGTTGGTCTATGGAGCATATTTTCCCCAAAAGTTTTTCTACCGGTTTAAACCCAGCGCTTAGTTTTATAAAAATGCATTTTTAACTCTCACCTGTCCTCTTTAGTGTAAAATATTAAATATAAAAATATCCTCTTTAGTGTATATATGTTCTCAATGCCATTGTTTTTATTTTTTATAAGAACATAATAATTATGCATAAAAAAGAAGAAGTTTGTCATTTAATTTGGCGGGTAGTTTTAAAATTCAGGAATAATAAGAATATTGTGAGTAGATAAGTACTGAATTCGGAATGCTAATTAAATTTCATTAAAAAATGTAAACTTAGATACTCCACAAGTTAATAATATTAATCATGTCATGTGTAAACATGTCACGAAATTCAAACCAATAATGAATGACGGCTTCTCTTATTTGACAGAAACAAATTAAATTTAACTTTATTTATTATTTACTTATATACTCGTATTTACGTAAGATTTTTTTAAGAAAGCTACCGAGAGAAGAAATTTTCGTTAGGATTGTTTATACACAATTTCAATGTTGTTTCTTTGTGTTTTGTTATTCTGGAGTTGAAAAAGCGGCCTGGAGCGGAGCGAACTTGGTATTTTAGCATTAAAATTGTCCTCTGAAGCGAGACCAGTATATAGTTAGACTACTTTACAATTCAAGCGAGTACATTTACAGTTGAATAATAACGAGAATGCTGAATAATGAACGATAAAAAACTATCGCCAGTCGAAGCTGCTACCCAATGATTCGCTCACAAAATAACCAAAAAAAGAAAAAAAAATTGCGTAGAAAATGGACAAAATTATATAATGACGCGGATGTGAGACCTAATTTCGATGACAACGAGGAGGTTATACAAAATTACTCGATTTGTGACCACTTAGGGTAAGTTATTGCAAACTAATAGCAAAGCTAAAATAGTTAAACTATAGATCTTTAGGTATATCATACATATAACACAAACTATAGCATAAAGAATTAAAATATTATTACTATGTTTAGTACTTAGTTCCATTTGAACATTACTATTATTTTCACCATAGGTATTTTTTTATTCTGTCTAAGTCATAGTTTACAAATTCTGCATTTTTTATTATAGCAGTTGAACATTTTACGTTAACTTTAAACATGTTAGTCTGAAATATTTAGTCAGATGCTAAACGGTTTGAGATAATAAAAAATGATTTGTGGGTTTGGTAAATATTCTGACGCAGATTTTTAATGGCGATTCCAAACCTGATCACAGTCCGGGAAAGTTGATAACCAGAGACATATTTTTTTAAAGAGAAAATTAATGTTGATGATAAAAGAAACCAATTTTTTTGATCAAAACATTTAATATCGATGAAACAAAACATAACTTAACATAATGCATAATTTGATATAAAAGATGAACTTTCAAATGCTATAAAAGTTAGAAGTGGACATTTATGTGGTTATGTCACACAAATATTTTAATATTCACTGAAAAATAATTATGGATTGGTAGATGTGGAGTATATTCCATTGCACTTGGGCGACCTATGAATCGTTCCTCCTAATACTATAGAAAACAAATTAGATGTTATAAAAATACAAGTTTAAAAGTTATTTTCCAGCCAAAGATGTTTGCAGGTTTTATAAAGCAACGCAACAAACAGAAAAATGTTTGTGCAACCTTGATGAAAAAATATTTTGAACTATTTTAAAAAGTCAAGTCTGGAATGTAGATTAAAAATAAGTTAAAAGTACCATTTATCAAATGTTTCTAATAAAACAAGAGTGGTTGGTCGTGTTTGATATCCCGCTGCAAAATAATCAGCTCTGGCTGAAAGGAAAATTACTGTTACGTAGTTGTAGAGGCAGTGTTAATATATCATCTACTTTTGAAGAAAAAGTTTTGAAGAAAAATGTTAATAATAGTAATCTTGACCAGTATTATGATTTTAAGACAGTTATTCGATGCACAATACATCATGACTGAAATAGGTATTCATAAGAAAAATAAAAATCTAACATTTCTATTCAATTTGTTGATTTTTTATTTGTAGGTTTTGTAATTCCATACTAGCTATTAAGAAATGACGTTATGCATGTTTAATGTATTGTAATTTTGTATTCTTTAGAATACCAGGCCATAAGTGGGGCAATTTCCAAACTTTTATAAATTAGAAATATTGATCGTCTTAAAAATAATTCAACAATGAAATGTGAAGTGCTTCTGTGAAGTATAATATCTGGCATAGATTTTATTTTAAAGAAATAGAAAAAAATCGATTACAAACTTTATTTTTACTATCTTACTATTTAAAACTATCAAATAGGAGCTACAAGCGGCTGCGTTTAATCGTGGAGTTCTTACTATCTAAAAATCTCAAACATTTCAATAGGTTTTTAAATAAAAAACAAAATTTTAATATTTTTGTGTAAATAATACGTTTTGATGTATGAAATTAATAGTTAGATTTAAATTTTAGGTTGGAAAAAAATATAACTTATTAATAATATACATATAATGAAAATATATTCACAGGCTGCAATATTATATAAAAAAATTTGGAGAGATTATTACAAAAGATTTTTTTTATCGATTTAAAATGAAGTTTTTAGTATTCTTTTCTCGCTTTGAATCAAAACAATCTAGAATATACTAATTACCAATATTAGCAACTATAAGTTAATAGTATTAAATCATTCTTAATTAATCATTACTGTTTCCTCAGTTTCTTGAATTGAATAATTAATTAATTAAGAAATATTGATAAAATTGAGTTTTCGTCAAATTCGTTCCTGGTATTATTTTTATTGAACAATATTTACTAAAATCACTATGTAACTCCATAAAAGAACATATTATAGCATCAACAAGAATGCTTACATAATAGAGCGACGTATGGTACTAATTGAAAAAAATGATTTAATACAGTTTTTTGCGACAAAAGTTTTGCTTTTTTCAACTTTTTCAGTAAACCATAATGTGTAAGATAGATTTCTTAATGAGAAATATTTATTTTTTGTTGAGAACTCAATAGACGGTTTGATCGGGCTAGAAACTCAATAACTTTGCAGAACAATTCAAAAAATGTTTGTGAAATTACCAAAACAAATCAAATTTAATTTTAGTAATGCATAAATTTGAAGAAATTAAAAATATTAAGAATGCGCATATATAAGTGCACTTATATAGTAATATTAAAGAGCGTCTGCAAAATGATTTTAGAGTTTAGTTATATTATTTTTGGATAACAAACGCTTTAATATTAAATACTTTAACCTAACATGCAATATGGTAAAATTATAATAAAAAATTGCTTGCAGCATCAAAATGTCTATGCATATTTATAAAACAGTTTTCTCCAAGTACATAGTTGAATAAATGTGAACTTTTATAATTATATGCTGCACACATGCTAAGTGAGCTTAGGATAGAGTAAAAAACCATTAGACATTCTATGGTCCGATAATAAAACCGTGACATTAACCATGACGTTACCAATCTATTGTTGAGACATTGATTTGAGTAAAGTTACATAATTTATTTGGTATCATTAATTATTAATTCAGTCACAGTCAAGCACAAAACATTTGAATACCTGCTATGCTCATGTGCGACATCTTCCCGTAAGTTTTAGAACTTTGGTCACCGAAAAGCAAATAGTCAAAGGTAGACACTGATGGTCTTCTTCTACAGGTATCCAAGGCCCTCGGTGGGTTGTAGGATTTTCCTGGGTTTATTTATGGGTTATCCTGTAAGTTTCGACCTTTAAAAAATATTCAATCAATTTCTATCAGATTGCAAGTAGTTTTAACCTTTTTTTTCAGTGAACCGTTTAAATACTCATACAAAAATGTGAAATTCAATAATGAATTATACAAAGAGTCAAGTCACAAACTTAAACGGACAATGACGCAATTGCGTTTCACCAACTACAATGTGAGCTCATCTTATATACCTATCTCTTTATTTATAATTTGGATAAATGGTTGTCATGTAGTTATTCTAGCTTAATGAGACGTTAAAATGGTCATATTTTGACCGAGAGAAAAAAAATATTATTTTTATTAATAAATTCTTCCTTTGGCAAAAAAATGTGTAGCCATTTTTGCAGTGTACCTGCCGATTTGAATTTTTTTTTTAATAGAATTAATAGATGTATGGTCTTATGCTTTAGCATGTTGCTAAGCAGGCGACCACTAAACATAACAAAATGCATGGGCCAACGATCTTTTAAAATATATAGATACGGCATGTCATACAAATCGTCCTTGTAAAAACCCGACACCGACGATTCTCCTCACCGTTACGCGCGCCGCAACACTCCGTCATGTATGACACGCGAGGAGTGTACTCAATAAAGTGGCATACTGGGGCGTAGTGTGTTTTCACCCTCAGTTCCTGTAAGAGATCGTTTACGTCATTTAGATCGTGACGTTTTAAAAGATCGTTGGCATGGGCTGTCACTTTAGCAATTGCCTAACATGACTAATTTAAATATTTAATTGGCGCCCCCGCCAATTAAATATTTAATAATTCTCCAGTCTTCCCAGACTGCAGAATATCTGCTATCAAAATCATGTCATTAATTACATTTTAAATATGTATGTAGTCTGATCCATTACTTTTATTATAATATTTTATGTTTTAAATCATATTTTTATTATTAGTTCATATTAGTTATTAGATACATAATGTTTGGCAATATTTCATACTAACAGAAAAGGTGCGAGTTAAAATTGCATTTTTAACTTATTTGCATTTGCAAAAAACATATGGTATCCAAATCTAAAGTAACTTTTTATTTATTTTCAAATTTGACTTCATATAAAATATAAAAATATCCAAAATTTTTCAATATTGTAAAATAAATGATTTATAGAAATAATTGTACAATGTAATGTCATTTACCTACAGAAATCGAATGAACCATACTTGGATGAGTGCTATGACTCCCGAGACTATTTTGTAGGATATCTTCCCGAACAACTACCAAAGCCCTATCCTTCCCAGATGTATCTTCCGAATGACCCAAACTGCTTCAACATCCCCGAACAGATTAATTTGCAGACGGGTGCCGAGTATGTCCAGAGTCCGAAGTACTACGACTTGCCCAGCCTTAATGGAGTACCCCAAAATATGGATTATGCCAAGTATGTGGCGATTGTTTTAAAATGTTTGTGGGGAGGGATTTAAAATATGTTCTAAATTAAAATGCTCTGTTGAGCTCTCCGATGATGATAGTGCGATCGACTCGAAACATTGACTTTCAGGTCATAAAGTGATGGTGATAAGCAAATTATTATTTTCAATTGCTGCTGCTAAATTAGCTAAACTCTTGTAAATCATTTTTTCTGGATGCGTGAGATGTCTTTGAGTTACCATGCGTGATAACCGCTCTATTCCACAAGATATTTAGGTAATATGAATAAAATAAACACTTGTCATCTTTCTGTGCCTTTGTGTGTGTTCCTCATGAAAGAGTTCAATCGGCTACAAAGTTATATTAAAACTTTGAATTATTATGAATATACTATATTTATTTTTTATATTACTTTTTAATACAAAATTACCTAAACACACATAGCAGCAGTCTTGCTTTAGGATCTTCTCCGGTGAAGATATGTTTAAACGCATTTATTTTTCAACAATAATAATTATTATTTTTGCAATACTTTGTGCATTTAATTTTATGTTAATTTGATATAGTGACTTCAACGTCAAGCCTAGTTCCAAACGAACGCGGAAGAAACACTATACCGTATGGAGCAGTCCTCATTATGATGAGTACATGACTTCCTATCAAGAGTGGGAAGATATTGCTTATGTTCAGGATGAACTCTTAGAAGCTAAGGAAGTATACACATGCGGTGAGATATATGGTTATCTCTTTTACTGATAACATGTATAGTTATATATTCATTTATATGTTATATATTTAGTACATATACTTTTATATATTATAAATTATGTACATATATATGTGTGTATTTATAATCGCTTATGTATTATATAAATATATATACCTTTTATTATGCAAATGTTTACAAATTTGCAATAATTATTCTTATAGTTTATTTACGCGTGTAACTTTTTCAAAAATTTCCTTTCAGTTAATACCAAAATAATGTCAGTTAACAAAAATCGACGGTCACTGCCTTCTTTGGTACAGACGGCGTCTAGTTAAGAAGGCAGGGAACATCAGTGCAGTAGGTGCTGGTCGCTTGTTGGTTACATTAATTGAGATTGAACTGTTACTACTGTTCTGTACATATGTGTATTTTGGCGTATAAGAATAAATAAATAATTAAAAATATATATGTTAAGACCTTGAGGCAGAAACGGGGACTCCTTGTAAGCGATTATACAGCTGAACTTGAAGTCAGCAATCCTTTTAAGGGGTCATTCTGGGCATGATCTGAACAATTTTTGTTCCAACATGTTTTCATATACCTAACAAATAAAATTCCATATAAAATATAAATATTTTATTAAATGCTTGCTAGTGTTGTGTTCCTGACCTATCCTATTGACCTAAATTACAATATTTGCGTGTGGGAACCTACCGGTCATTCATGGTCAATACATTTGTAGGTACCGTGCCACGCGTAATCGGTCGGTTTCTGGGTCGGGACATCACGTGGTTTTATATTTTATTAAGTGACCATACTTTAAAATGTTTTTAGAACCCTTTTGCCATTTTAGACCAGTTTTTTTTCTACTTTATTTAGTAACTTGTTCAATTTTATGTCCAGAATCACCTCTTAAAAGAATACTGCTGACTTTAAAACCCCCAACTCATTCCGCAATTACCAATTATATACCAATTACCAATTATATATATACCCTCGTTCTTTCAAAAGGAAAAAATAAGTTGGGTAAGTTATTGACTTTTTAACTTGCAACCAAATGTTAGGCTGTAAAATAGTTACTTCAGTCTAAAGTTTTTCTGGATGATCTGATGTCTCGTCTTTTATTTTGAGATATTAGATAGGTTCAACAATATAATCAAATCTATGATTATATTTTCAAAACTCAGTCAACACTTGCTAAAGTTTTTTTTTAATATAAACAACAATATATGACACTCGAAATACGAATAAAACTTGTCCAAGTAGGCTCCAAATTAAGTAAGACACTCTTAGAAACGCGATTCATTTAGAATCACACTCACTTTAGGCTCATATATGAAAATATAGGAATATGTTTCTATAACTGAGCGTTCGAATATTTTAAAATAAACAAAATAATATATGAAGCTTGAAACACGATAAAAGCATCTTTCTGATAAGATTATCAGAAATTAATAGATTAGATTAGATTAGGGGTGTAATTAGATAATTACACTCTAATTTAATTGATGGCTTGGAGTTAAGGTTTTTCAATAATAAATTACAAAATAAATCATTCTTCAAGGGGGTTATACCAAAAAAAAGTTTTCCGCTAAATTAAGAGGAGGCTACAGCCCACCCTCCCTCACCTGTGAGTAGCTAGCTTAACCCCTGCAGTCACTGCTCCTGCATGCAGAATATATCTGAGAGAGAAACTTGAGAATATTTTTTGTGAATTAATTATTCATTATAATATATATTATTTTATTATAGAACTTGAATGGTGTCAGGTGTTCAGTACAGGATTGGCTCAGGACAGCCAAAGTGAGCAAAGTGTCAAGGAAAGTATTGGCTCAAAGAAATCAACCAGCGACAGAGGTTAATTATTATTACAATTTTTGCACCACATATCTTATATGAGTAAAACAGAACTCAATCTCAGAAAGTAAGAAACTTAAAACAAAGAAAAACTCTCTCATTTTATATTATTGAAAAGACGTTCTGAATCGCTGAAAGAAAAAATAGGGCGGACAATGTTTGGGAATAGGTGTAAGGGTGTCATATGAGAGGGTAGAGAAAAAATAGTATAGGGAAAAAATAAGGATTTGTAATCCTTCAAAAATGTAATATTATAAATTGAGTAAAAACAGCTGGAGGATTTACAACCTCAACTAAACGACGACAATGTTCACCTCACTGATCAGTCAATATTAATTTTATTTTAATATCTTGTTTTCCTTTTTAAACACTACTTAGAGTGTAAAAGGGGCTACCAAAGGGTTAAAAGGTGCTGTAAAAGGGGTTACATTTAGTATAAGTATTTAGGATAAATATATAGGCCTATATTTAATTTATATATATATTAGTGTATAATAACTATGTTTTACTCAATTTTATATAAATATTGGTTTTATTTTTGTGTAAAATGTATATGTATTGTTTCCTGATTTGCTATATTTATTTTTTTAGCTTTTACATTTTATAGCTTTTATATATATATTATGTACAATGTAACAGTCGCTTGTCGCTTTAATTAAGCTATTTAACGATACCTATATGTTACAGTTATATTGTACTTCTTAAGAGTGTAATATTATATTTTCAATAAATAAATAAATAAATTATATAGAAAGATGCTACCGGAGGGTTTTACAGTACTGTACTCGAAGAAGGTGTATGTTTTCTAGTTATCCCTAGATTTTTAAGGCGATAGGGATTTGGCTAGGAGGCCTACCTGAATAAACTAATGGCTACCATTTTTTTTTTAATCACTGAAATATAGTAAATATGAATAAATATATATACATATTGTTTTTAATCACTTTGCATCTTTCAATGGGTTGATCTATATCAAAAACTAAACCGGTCATACAAAAAAATACATATATAACTACAGTTTATTTTTTTCATTTCAGATTATTCATTAAGTACAACTCGCCACGCGGTTGGACAGTTCAGGGGACTGCTGGTCCCCTGGTGACAACAGCGTTGTCAAACGTTAAAATTATTTTGATTAAATTTTGAATTGGTTTGTCTCGTAATAGGGAAACATTTTTCAAATATTTTTCAATGTAAAAATAATTTTAATAATTTTTCAAAAAGTTTTGATTGTCGATGTAGATTAACAGCGTTAAAGGTGCAAAGTGAATAAAAATACACATGTATATATATTTATACATATCTTAATTTGAAAAGAAGGTTTCTGAAAATAATTTTCCCCGTGGAACAATTAACCTGGCCGTTAATAGAATATTAGGGCCGAATTTAGCGAGGCCAAGCGACTGTAAGTTAACGATATTGGTAATTGGTATTTTCTTTTTGTGCCTTGACAAATTAGACATGATTGTTTGTCTTTGAAAGTTTTAATCGTAACTTATTTGTATCAAGCTCTCCTTTCAAAATACAAGGCAATTTTCCGCTAACACGTGCCATAGTCGCCTATTTCGGACAGTTCAACAATCATTGCAAACGGCACCACAGTCCGACGATCACATACGCCAAAGTTCCTCAGAACACAGTTCATACTTTGCACTATCGTTTTCGTCATCCACGATAACATGAGGCAACCACCAACATGCTCTGCAGCCCTGTATATTACCCAGATACTGCTAGGTATCGAGGCAGGCCAATGTAGTTTGACCAACATCACTTCTCGCGTAATATCACATACTAGACCAAACACGCAGTCCAAGTAGAGCAATCCTGATGGCAGTCTCAACTAGCAGACTGGCACATACCACCTCGCGAGTAACAAACCGTCTATCGGACCTTACCTAAAATCTTACGGAGTTTATAATTTTATGTAAAGCAGTTAATATTGTGATTCTTAACTTACAATAATAACATATTCGAATATTCTACCTGACATCACTTTATTAACTTTCAACCCTCGTCGACAACGTCCAGTGACTGTGCCGTTACAGTACCAAACATCAAACCAAGTGTTCATGATATGGTAACTATTTACTAGTTACAATATCATAAAAAAACATGTTTATAGTGACATTTAAACCTTTTAACAAAATTTTGAAAATATTAAAACTGATAAGTTTCAGAAAAGATCAGCTGCAACGAAAGTGTTATAGATCAATCAGAGAAGTTGAGTCCTCTTATTATTCCCAAAAGACCAGCCTCACCATTCATCGTTGAAGATAAGATCAGCTGCAACGAAAGTGTTATAGATCAATCAGAGGAGTTGAGTCCTCTTATTATTCCCAAAAGACCAGCCTCACCATTCATCGTTGAAGATAAGAAACCAGTCTCTGAAAATGTAGAGGATGTGTTAAATGCCAGCGGCACTCGGAAGGATTTGGAGACTGAAATCATCGATAGTCCACGTACGGAGAATCAGAGCATGTTTAGTGCCCTCAGCGACCCAACTAATAAAAAATTTGATTCCGATGAGACTCTGTTGATTCACGAGCATGATCCATCTTTTAACCATAAAGATCTTCTTAAATATTCTGCCGAAAATCAAGGTATGTTTATTCAAACTAATATTTGTTTTAATTGTAAACAATCAATTATTTACCAGTGGACAATTTGAATGAAAGAATAACTTAAGGTCTGTAAGATTACATACCCAGAATTGTTTGTGAATCCATAGAACTAGGATGCCTCGAGAAAATAACCATATACACTCTGGTGCATAATAACCACTCATAAATCAATGTGAATTGCATGGATATTCTTTATTGGAAATATTGGTAGTCGCTTGATATAGGTTTTGACTGTGAAGTACAATATTTTGCCAATAAAGCCAAAATCCATTGATTGTATCTGCGTGTTATAAGAGCATAGTTGCCATGGAGATCTGGAAATAAATGGCCGATATCAGGCACATTATGAGAAGGTAAAGGGGAAATAGCATAAAGGGGACATATAAGGGGTTTTGATACCTATCGTGCACTGTACTGTTTTAATCACAGTCCTTATTTAAATCTTTTAAAAGTTGTCAGCTTTTGGCTTTTGTTGTTGGGTGCGCTTGTTTGTAGTTTTTGTGAGAGTAAGAGTTTGTATATTCTTCGAGCAATGCATACAAAATATAGTCAAAATTAATACGATCATCCTGATGCTATATGGCATCAATGCAATCAACGGTGTTAATTTTTGAACGATCAAAACAAGGGATTATTTATGAACATTCGCCGCAAAAAAATTACTTAACTTTTATTTTTTAAACTCAAATTACAAACTATTCCAAGCAAGTATTTTTTCCAATTATCTTCTTTTTTTTTGTGATATTATTTTCCATATATTTCCCTAAATAAAATAGGTCATACAATATAAAGTAATAACTAGTTTACATTATTTTAAATTGCAAGGATATTTTAACTCAAATTTAGGAATTTAATAATAAAAAAATATGTGATTGCTGATTGACGAGGGAATTACTAAAGTAAATACATAATAAAGTAAAATAAAATACTTTCCACTTGCGAATTTGCGAGCGACTTCAGGACTTATTTAAACTATTATTCTGAAATGTAGTTTTATTCATAAAACATATGCAATACTATTAATATTTATTTCTTTTTGATGAGCATATTCAGTTTATAAGTAAAAAATGTTACGGGAGAAATATAAAATAAATAAGTTATTTTAAATAAAAATATTATTAGTATAACTCATTACTTACCCAATAATAGCTGCCCACACTGTGCTGCTAATCGCTCCAAGGATACTTAGAGGTTACTAGCCTCAAATTTGATGGCACTATAAATGACCGCATCGACCATGAACAAAGTCCCGAAGTCTGGGGAGCACAGTTGTTGAAAACTTTAAATAAAGTGGCCTTTGACCAAAAAACCAGCGCCGAAACACTTGAGGCTACTGGTGATGAATTCTGTTTTCTCACGGTTTTCCGCTGGAAAGTTCTGCACAAGTCTCCCAAACCCAAGCAGCCTTGTCCGTTGGAACAAACAATCCGACCACTCTTGTCCTCTTTGCGATCTAGTTTGTAAGGTCACACTCAAAAAAGTTATATTCATATCACGGTAGCAATGTTCTGCTCTTAATGTGAGAAGCTATCAATATCTTAATCCCAGAGCCGAAAGTGGCTACCCATAGCTTTTGTATTGCATGATCAGAAATTTAAAATCAACCTTGCCACTGAAAGAAATGGTTTTAGAAAGTATTATTTTATGAAGTTGAAGTACCCACCTGCCTAATCCCCCGCCACCTTCTCAAAGATCTACGGTATTTCAAAAAAGCATAATTCCACATCTGAATACGGGTCATTACTTTAATAATAATAATAATAATTCATAAATAATTACATTAATTTAATCCTTAAACCAAATCCTCCAGCTGTTTCCCAGTCTCCTGTGCCTCCCCCTCTCGCACTCAATAAATTTCACATTTTTTTTTAATTCTATGGAATATAAATTGTAATATATTCCTATTTTTTTTACCTTTTAAGAATTTATTATCTGTCAGTACATTGTAAATTTACAAAATATATTTATGGCTTTTGAAAAACTCAAACACACATTTAGCAGAATATTGAATCAATAATATTTATAAAAAATAACATATTTTTTTAGAGCGAAGCTCTCATAAGACGACTCCAATTAGAACTTTGTCACGGGCTAACTTGGTCATTCCTTGACCGATTTGAAAAATTTTTGATTTTGAGAGAATCTACATGAAAAAGTGAAGGTCGTGACGGAGCTTGATTTTAAATATTGTCAAAAATAAAATTTTTGGGGTCAAAAGAAAATTGTCTATGGGAATATCCATTATAAAAAAGTCACGCGCTTTTTTGAAAATTTTTTATTCGAAAATAATTAATCGAATTTTATTTTAAATTATTTAATTTGATATTAATTTAATACAATTTAACAATAATAAATCGTTTTTAACAATAAATAAAAATACAAAAAATAATTAGGTAAGTTTCACGCATAAAAATAGTAAAAAAAAACAAAATTCGCTCGAAGGTCACGTCACTTTTTTTCTTAGCGATTTATTCTAATTTCGATTTAATTTTCTAAATTAAGCATTAATTTTGAATAATTTATCAAGATTTTTATTTTTAAAAACCATCTCTATGGTCGTAGTTATAAAGAGAAAATAGCATTCATCCAAATTATAAAGTAGTTAACTTGTGATGAGCGAACATGTCTTTTACTATGGCTTAATCTGCTTATGTTTTTTTAACATCTTGTTGAAGACCCGCTTCATAGTTAATCATCAAGCTCTAGGAGAAAAAGTCAATAGCATAATACACTTGATTTCTCGCAATGCGGAAATCAATGAGTTTAATCTTGAAAAGCTACGACGTACTGGTAAGCCAGTTGCAGAAATAAATGCAATACATAATGATCCACGTGGAGCGATGGCCAGCTCGGATGAAGCAAGAGGTTTGTCAAATAAATTGTACATCTGTAAAGGTGCTCAAATTATTCTTAGACAAAATCTATTCACTGCTGCTGGATTATGTAATGGATCGATAGGTCATGTAATTGACATCATTTACCCTGAAAATACTGATGGACAATATATACACGCATTCCCATTATGTGTGTTAGTGCATTTCAAAGGGTACACTGGTCCAAAATTTAACAATACGAATGCAATACCTATTCCACCATCAACAGTTTCATTCCGCAGAGGAACAAATTCTTTCACGCGAAAGCAATTCCCCCTTCAACTTGCATATGCAATCAGCATCCATCGTTCCCAAGGTTTGACTTTGGACGAAGCAGTTGTCGATATTGGAAACATAGAATTTGCACTAGGGTTATCTTATGTTGCCTTCTCAAGGGTTAGGAGTCTTGAAGGATTATTTATTTCTCCATCGTTCCCCCTTGAAAGACTATTCAAAATCAATGATAAGAAAGGATTACCTTCCAAACGTCGAGAACTGCAACGCTTGATTTCATTGTCTTAACTTTAAACATTTCTTTAAAATAAATTCATTTGTCTTATATTTAAATAATTGTTAAATGAATTTCTCTTTTTGTATATAAAAGATTTCAAGAACCTCATTTTAGAAAATTATCCATTCGTTGAAAAGTTATGTTTTCAATTTCCCGATGAAATTCTCTTGTACATTAGTATTGAAGATATTTTAAGTACCTCATTTTAGAAAATTATCAAAATCTATCCCGTCGTTAAAAAGTTATGCTGTTGATTTCCGGATGAATTTTTTTTGTGCATTTGTATCAAAGAGATTTCAAATACCTCATTATAGAAAATTATCAAAATCTATCCCGTCGTTAAAAAGTTATTGTCACAGACTAAATTTTATTTAGAAAATTTTAGTAAATCGCTTCGCTCTAATATGTGCTGCAGCGAAGCAAAATGCGAGCGACTGCGGCGACCTAGTTTAAAGTTGCGTTGCATATATTTTTGTGCGGGGTGAATATTTTATGAAAACTTTTTTATTATAAAAGAATTTCATAATATATTCTGCATCTTAGATAAAATTTAAGAAAAATATTTATTATAGTGTCATCGATTTACTTTTATTTGGTAAATCTGTAGAGCTGTGGAAATTTTAAATTTTCTTTAAATTGCAGGAATATACAACTCAATGCACAAACACGTTGCTATTTTATATAAGACTATCCTTGAAAGAGGAGTGTTCATTGTGGGTACGTTGATTATTCCTGCATATTTATCAGGTTTAAGTTAGTTTATTGAAAACTTGTTTATTAAAAAAAAAATCAAATAAAAAAATACCTAATTTGAATTCTTTGGAGACTAACCATTAGCATTGTAGCCGGGTACAAACCATCGACGATAACCATTTTAGCTAAAAATGCCTATAAGGAACATCATATTTCTACTTAACCAGATATTCATTTAACCATTGATCAAAACGGTAGCAGAGGATGAACAATGAAAAGATAGCAGAACCAATTTAGTATTTCTGCCATATTTCCACACATTTTATTCTGTCCACTAACATTGAAATTATCGTGGTATATTTTTTTTTCATAGGAAAAGAATTTATGACAAGCCTGCAAATTTACGAGTACATTGAATTGTTGTATGTTTTAGGCAATCTAGTAAAACGATGGCTCGATTCATTTTTTAAACAAAGCTACAACCTTGGATTTAGTGACTACGTTGAAACCACATCCAGCATCAACAAAGCAAAAAAATTATTGACTGACAAAAGTACCCAATATCCGGACTCCAATGAACTTGTCACTGTAAGTTTTTTTATATAGTTAAAGAATTTATGCAAGAAAGATAAAACTGGCAATAGCTACTGTCAGTAATGATTTTATATTGCTATCTCATAAAAAATTACTTTATAAATATATCCCGATAGACGAAATGAACTTAAAACTAAGAAATTTCAACTGTAACCTGTTATTATGGCAGAGGTGGTGAAGAGGCGGTGGCAGAGGTGGTGGAGAGGATCAAAGGTCTTTTATGGTTTGTCGGCACATGCAAATCTAACTAGGACATTTCAAACTACCAGAGGGCAACCGAAAATTTAAATTAAAAGTCCAATTTCTAGGGTAGTCGTACGTGTACCAATTTGCCTACCTTCTTTTTCTCTCATGTAGACCTTATGTGGTCTTTTAAATTAAATAAATTTTTCAGATATTATGCATGTTATGATATAAATTAAAAGGAAACAATTTAATTTTGTTAATTATTGTATTACTTTGTTCGCAGGAAATGAAAACGGTAGAATATAAAGGCGAAAATCTCAAGGATCTGAAATTGCCAGAGGTTTGCGAGATTTGCCTCAAGTGTGCAGATAAGAAGCGTCAGAGGGGCGACAGATCCACCAACACGAGCCCCGCTAATGGGGAGGACCCTAAGTATGACTGGCTAAAAAAATACCCTATTGATTGCATCTACCTAAAGGTCACCAAGTCAAATGGGGAGCACAGCTTCATCAATCCTATTATCAAACAGGAGGTAATTAATACAAGCAGAAAATTTAGTCTTAAACGAATTTTAATATGGTATAAATTAATATTAATATCCTTTGATTCTATTCACAAATCCCGATCCAAAATCCAGTGAAATCTATGTAGTTTATTGTGATGTTGGTTGACGGTGAGTCTCATTAGTGGGTACTAATGAGAGTTCAGTATTTCGAGTATTATTGTGATAAGGACTAGTTTGCTATTATATTAACTCATTTTCATTTTTAGGTCAAAATATACCCTATGAAGGACATGAAAATTGGGAAAGTGCGCAGAAGGGAAAGCAAGAAAAGCAGTGGCTTTGATGCCGACAAGCACACTGTTTCTCGGAAGAATGCACAGTCGGGTCGGGTTTCTGTGAAACGGCAAAGTTCGACGGCCAATGGTAGGTCTCTGTCTACGAGCGCCGGAAACTCCATCCGAGACTATGAAGATCGACATTCTGCGTCATCAGAGACTGACGGAACGTACATACTCGAGAATCTACAGTCGACTTCAGAGTGAATTTTGTGCTTTATTTCAAGTTCTATGAGTCCTGTTGGTGGATTGAGGCATCCTACTATTTGTAAAAGATTTAATCTCTCTCTCTCATCACTTTACACCGCAAATAACGTGTCAAGCATTATATTTTTATCATTACCTTTTGTTTTATTTATACATATTTTATTATTAATTTATCAAACAGGTTTCTCCATGTACAACACATTGCATATAAAAAAAAACTACTAATAAAGAAAAAAAAAAACATTAAAAACCATAAATAACTAGGTCGCCGCAGTCGCTCGCATTTTGCTTCGCTGCAGCACATATTAGAGCGAAGCGATTTACTAAAATTTTCTAAATAAAATTTAGTCTGTGACAATAACTTTTTAACGACGGGATAGATTTTGATAATTTTCTATAATGAGGTATTTGAAATCTCTTTGATACAAATGCACAAAAAAAATTCATCCGGAAATCAACAGCATAACTTTTTAACGACTCGATAGATTTTGATAATTTTCTAAAATGAGGTACTTAAAATATCTTCAATACTAATGTACAAGAGAATTTCATCGGGAAATTGAAAACATAACTTTTCAACGAATGGATGATTTTCTAAAATGAGGTTCTTGAAATCTTTTATATACAAAAAGAGAAATTCATTTTTGTATATAAAATTCAGGAACACAATTTTCATTCAATGAATCTTGTTCAAGTTCATCAGTCATTATTTCTCCTTCACTGACATATCGTAATTGTCAGTGAATTGTCGTACAATTTAAAATAAAATTCGATTAATTATTTTCGAATAAAAAATTTTCAAAAAAGCGCGTGACTTTTTTATAATGGATATTCCCATAGACAATTTTCTTTTGACCCCAAAAATTTTATTTTTGACAATATTTAAAATGAAGCTCCGTCACGACCTTCACTTTTTCATGTAGATTCTCTCAAAATCAAAAATTTTTCAAATCGGTCAAGGAATGACCAAGTTAGCCCGTGACAAAGTTCTAATTGGAGTCTCCTTATGAGAGCTTCGCTCGCTACGCTCGCTTCGCTCTAATAACAATAAAAACAAAAGATAACTAGAACTCAGGAAAAATACGTTAAAAAACTAAAAATGCCTCTAGACAAACAATAAACATAAATAATTTACGCTGACATTTGCTGGATTGTGCACAAAAATTGTAACAATGAGACCCGTGGTTCCAGTAGTAAATTTGTAAAAATGCGTAGAAAGCACAAGGCACCAAGTTCAATTACTTTATGGATCAAATTATTGTGTACTTAGTTAAAGTGAAAATATTTTTTTTTTATATATCAGCAAAATAGAAATTGATGATGCAATTTGGGTTTACAAATTATCATGCATCGTGTTAAATTGATTAATTGTGACTTTCCAGAGGTTCACATTATGCCGTCTTCAGGAGAGGATTCATCATGTCCCAATTAAAACCGAGAAACCTAATGAAATATGAGTCGGAAATACGTATTAACTTAAAGATGGGATGTGATTATCACACCAGAATTAATCTTTTTCACAATGTAAACTTAACGACACTAAAAACGACTTAAGATTAACAACAGTAAAAAATGAAAATAGGTAATTATTGATCTGTATAAATCCAAGAAACTATGTATTATAAATGATGATGTCTGTTCTTTGTGTAAAAAAAACTAAATTTTTGATTGGAAAAACATAGTCTAAAACTTTAAAATGCGTGATGATGTTTCTATAGAATAGCATAATAAATCTTTTTATTTTAAATTTTAAGCCAAAATACAAGTTTTGACTATCGGTTTTAAAAAAGCTGCATAACGAGCAGTTCTTGTGTGATTAATCTTGTCAAAAGATTAAAGAGAAGCAGGCAATTTAACCTGGACGTTTTTATTTTTTTATAAAATGGGTGAAGTTCGGAGGTAAAAATACTTGTTGCTATTATTATCAAGCACAAAGAAGTGTCGGGAAAGATAAAAAATTTCTTGGCTTAACTAACCGGCAAGGGTAGCAAGCCTTTAGATAAGATGAAGACATGCATTATACCACCATTAAAACACTAGAATGCTCCCAGTCAGTTAACTGAAAGAGCTCTTCTAGAAAGTTCTCATTGGCACACTTACACATACATTAAAAAAAAAAAATGGTGGTCATCAATTACTATTCTTAAGAAGCTGACTGGTTTATTCTGAGTTGGCTTTTTTGTGGATCAAGCATAAAAAGATAGCAAATATAATTATCATCAAACGGAAGGCAAACAAAAGCTTCAGCTATGCTTTGCTGACAAGGATATTGAGATTTTCACCGGCCTGAAGAAAGGTTTACCCACCGCTATCCTAATTAACATCAGATAGGCATGAGCCTGCAAAGGTGACAACTGCTTCAATGATCACCATAAAGACTTGGGACTGTGCGGATGAAATAAACTCTCCTCACATACATTTATATGTGAGGAGAGAACAAGACAACTGCTCAGCAATAAAAGTAAGTCATGGGAGCAAATAACACCCTTCTGCTTGAGACATGTTTCCATTTTGCTATCTTGGTAGTCAAGTGACAGCTCAGCTCAAGTTGCTAAGGCACACATAAAGAATCCTTAGCGTGCAACATTTGATCTAAACCATCCTCTTAAGATGAAACTGTGTTAATAGAAATGTAAATGATTCCTGCTATTTAGATGAAAAACATGGCAAGTACAGAAGAACCTTTCACACAAACTGCAGGAGTTAATGTGATTCCGATAGCCGGGTTGTCAAATGGCAACATCTTGTAAACAACCTAAACTGCACTCTGGAGCTTCAGAAATCAAATAATCATTGCGAGAAAGAGTTGCCTAGTTAGATTGATGTTTTACATATTGCATTTCTTTATTTTATTATAAATCTTTTGGTATTCTTTTAGATTAAAATAATTTGTAAAACTGCTAAAATTATTAAATTATTATTAGCAATTAATTTATAAATAATACTCTAACAAAATCACATTTGAATGTCAAAATCAAGTGTCTATATTAACTCTCCCTATCAGATGATAGCAGTTTGACCTTTGACTCAACATTAAGATAGTTTGTTTATCCAAATCGTCATTCCACAATAAATGATAACCTAAAAGTCTGCTTAAAAATGATACTTTTAAAGAATAGCAACTTTGTCAAAGTTTTAAGTTTAAAATATCTACAGAAAAATGTGAAAAGAAAATTAAGTGTAAGCCAGTGCTTGAAAGAAAAAAGTAACACACCGCCGATTAAAACGCCACTGTATGACTTTCACGAGAGAAATGGAGGTAAATTGGTTGATTTTGCCGGATACTTGTTACCAGTTCAATACTCAGACCTTACAGTGTCTGCCTCGCATATTCACACCAGAAATTATGCATCGCTATTTGACGTGTCCCATATGCTACAAACGGTGGTTTCCGGGAAAGATTGCATTCAGTGGTTTGAAACTCTGTGCCCCGTGAACCTCAAGGGAATGAAAAATGGCAGTTGCTCACTTACAGTATTCTTAAATGACAAAGGTGGTATCCTGGATGACTTGATTGTCACAAAAGTGGACCCAATTAACTTATACGTTGTGTCAAACGCAGCAAGGTCTGAACATGACAAGCGACACATGCAAGAGTCACTGGAATCGTTCAGAAAAAAAGGAAAACAAGTCGAAGTGAGATTTTGGGATGTTTCCAAAAGAGCTCTTCTAGCATTTCAAGGGCCTATGGCTGTAGAAATTCTTCAACCATTGACCAATACTGATTTGAAGTCTTTGTACTTTATGAATTCTACTACTGGTACTGTTGCTGGTGTGGAGGCCAGGATTACGAGGTGTGGCTACACAGGTGAAGATGGAGTGGAGATATCGGTTCCGGCCGAAGGAGCTGTCAAAGTGAGCGAAGCTTTAAATCAGTCCGATGATGTGAAATTGGCTGGACTAGGTGCACGAGACTCTTTAAGATTAGAAGCCGGCTTGTGCCTTTACGGAAATGATATAGACGATACGACAACACCAGTCGAAGCCAGTCTCAACTGGTTAATAGCAAAGGAAAGGAGAATCGACGGGAACTTTATTGGAGCACAAACATTGCTCAGACAGTTGAGTGATGGTGTGAACAGGAAGAGAGTGGGTTTGAGGCTGGAAAAGGGACCGCCTGCGAGGCGAGGAGTCATCGTGAAACATCCTGATACTCTAGAGGCCATCGGGGAAGTGACCAGTGGATGTCCGAGTCCATCTCTGGGCGGAAGTGTGGCCATGGCTTATGTTCCCGACTCACTTAAGAAGGTGGGCACTAAACTGATCGTCAATATCCGCAACAATGATGTGCCTTGTGTTGTTGCTAAGATGCCGTTTGTTCCGTCAACATATTATGCTAAGAAATAAAAATGCACAGAATTATATTAATAAATAGTCTGTTAACAAAAACAAATACAATTTATTTGCTTTAACATAACATAATATGGAATAAACAATCAATTATTAATAATAATTGAGTCATATGGCCCCATGCTTCATTTTATATTATTTAAAATTAAAATACTCGTACTGCTGTTATTATCTAATATCATTACTGAATTCCGCTAACTTCTGTTCAAAACCTGACTCCATGTCATATATCCTTTGAGTGACCTGATGAAAGAAAAATGAAATATTACTAAGTGTATGCCTATTGATTCTATGTAACGGTTCTATGTATTGCTAAGTGGCACTTAATCTCGAGTAACTCAAAACCATAATTCAAAAATTAAACCTTTCAAAATATTGAATTTTTTTAAATCGCCGAACTTGGAAATGCACACTTATCTCTCTTTGCACACTTGTCTCGCGAAAACTAAAATATAATGAATATTTACCAACTCTTTAAATTTTAATTATTAATGTACCTCTGGAATTACAATTATTTAAATGCAAAATGCATGTATGGATGACATAAAAAAAAAAAATGATCAATTTATTTTAAACCATTACATCTTTTAAAATGCAAAAATTATATTTAGAAAACATCCAAAAATAATACAATATAGATGGCCCCCTTAAGATGTTTTATTTTAATTTTTACTGAAATAATTCCTAATTTACCTTAAAATGGTTTGCAATAATTTTAAGTTGTATTTAAATTAAACAGCATGTGCTGAAAATCAACACCCCTCGAAAAATGACTGATAAACCATCATTATAGTTAAAAAATATTAAAAAATTAAATTGTCATTAAATTTAAAAAATAGATCAATAAATAAATATAAACATCGCCATTATCCGTGATTATTAGATGTTTATTGCAAATCAAAATTTTGAGCGTACTTTACTTGTGGAATATAATTTATTATTTACCTACAATAATTCCCATCCCCGCTACAGTACGTCGATCGATAACTCTGTTAACAATACAGTATAGATTGAACCTAACTGACCTACATAGAATCTTACGATTGGCCAAGAAATTTTTTAAAAAGAACTACATCAACTAGCTTTAATTGCGAAGCTATAAACTAGATTTAGCACGTATCTATCCCTGGGGTGCCACCGCAATAGAGAAATTTGGCACACATCCACTCTCATTTTTTCATAAAACATGAGTGTGTGGAAGTCCCACTTATTTGACTTAAATTGTGCGGTACTATTATGCAGAAACTATTCTCCGTTAAATAATCTTACTTATTTTGGTATTACATTTCTTGAATACATAATAAAAAGCTCATCAATATAATGAAATATTATTGACATTGGGTGACAAAATTACTCTTTAACCGGTAGATGGCAATATTTTAGTTACCTGCTGCATGAACTGTGAAATAGTGCCAATGATTAAAAATAACAATATTGACTTGTGATTACGAAAAGATATGCACTGCTCCCACTTCTTACCACACCCTACCCATGAGAATAGCATAACACGTTTTCATACCAACTGAACGCGTTGGTCATTCCAGTAAGAGGGTGAAAACGATTTCTAGCTTCACGGCTTGAACGATCAAGGCCAATCTAGCAGGTGTGGAAGATCCTTAAGATGACATCATTTATCAACAATACCTGATTTTCCTTAGTGCTTATAACTGCATCCAATCTTGCTTGTAAACGATTAACAGCAGCTTCATAGAGTCCCTTAATTCTATCTAGTTCATTTTTCACATGGCGATCTTTTTCTTTGGCATACTCCTAGAATTAAAACATAAAATTTTGATACGATTTAGACCCTGCAAATCTCCAGAAATATGTGGCCAAGAATTGTTTACAATTTAGACAGCCTTTTTCACTATTGTGGGAGATGACACATCCTGTTTGGACTCTCGTCGTTGGTCATCCCTGACGGTCTACGCCTTCGGTTTTTAAACATAGTAGACAAAAAATATACCTTTAAAAATCTTTTGTTTAAAATATTAGATTATACTGCTGAATTGCAATAGGGATGGAGGGATGTGACATCTACATGCGCTTTGTATATAGGGCTTCTGGAGCGCGTTATTTATGTGAATGCATGGAGACATCTTTGTATATAAAAGGGCTATAGGAAAAGGGAAAATAAACCGGTAGATTATTCCATATATTAGAAGAGAAATGATATAAAACAGTCTATTCGGCTGCAGGCAGGATTTTTCAGATTCAAAAAATCAACAAACACCATAAATAATAGGGAAATCATTGCAGTATGACAACTCCATTTGCTCAAGGAAAATTCTGAGACAAAGGAATAAACTAGTAGATTAGTCTGAATAAAATCATGTTTTTTTAAATGCGCATGAATATTTTTAAAACATCTATAAAATGGACATCCACAAGGTACAATAATTACTGCATATAAGTACAAGTACAATTACAAGTTGACATAGATTTTATATAAATGCGTAATGCTTAATTAATAAACTTAGATTGGGTAATTACAGTCCAAAACTTACTCACACGAGTGATCCATGCGGACTATCATTTCTCGAGGTGAAAAGATTTCAGGAATGGGCGAGCCTCCTTTTGAAAAATGATTTTAGAGTATTTACATATGAATGATGTAACGATGAATGGATTCGAATGATTTATAATTTTTTCATTTTTATTTGTGGCAATAGAAGTTTTACCACCTGATATGGCAACAATTTAATATTAATTGAATATCAGCCAATGACGACGTCTTTCGCGTTCCACGAGTTGGGCGGGAAACTGGTAAAACAACACTTTTGTCAATTTATTAAAGATCGAATACGGGCTTTTTAAGCATGAAAAAGTAACACTTGGGAATAAAAATAAAACAGATTATGAAATTACTTTATAATTCATGGCGGTCCTTTTTGCAGACTTGTATTTCTCTTTGAGAGCGGAAAGCTCCATGACACCACTTCGTTCAGTTTTCCTGGCTTGCAGCTCCTGCATCTCATGCTGCAACTGCAAATATATTGTAAATTTAAGTATTAAGAACAATTATATTTCAGTACCTATTAATGTTATGGTTATGGGAAGGGGGGAGGGAAAGGAGTATAATAATTATGCCCTATAAAATCCACAGATTCGTATTAACTTAACCTCTACCAACTTCAGAATGTCATGTTTTTTTCTTAAATAAATCTGTAATATATAGACAATTCATTCAAGTTGTCATCCAACAGTAAAACAACAGTCCAACAGTTGTATAGTAAAATTGTAATTTTTTTACTCTCCGATAGAGAGCGATATCCCTGTTGATGTAATTATTCAAATCTATTAAAAAGGTATATTTAACAAAAATACGGTTAACCTTTGAAACCTTCTCCTTTTCCTTAAGCAGTGCTTTTTTCTTCTCTTCCAACTCCTTCTTGAGTTTCCCGATCTTGGCCTTGCAAAACTCCACCTCTTCCTCATATTTCTCCCATTCGGAGGTTTTGCTGCGAATAACTTTCAACTCTGATGAGAGATTATATTTTTCATTTAGGATTTTGGACAGCTCACCCTCCTAAAATTAAAAAATATTCAAATATCTATTATAGAAAAAAATCTCTGTTGTCTTATTAATCTCTAAACTGTCATTAGCACAATGCTAATTGAAAATTACAGTTATTCACCCTGGCAGTTTGCAAATTTTACAGCCTTCACGGCGTTTGCTAAAATTATAGTTCTAGGAATACGATGTGCATGTGCTTTTATTATTTGCACACTTTCAAATAGTATAGAAATTCTTTAAAATATACTGTTACTCTTAAATTTTGAATCTAATATAAATCTATGTAAAAAAATAATGAAAAATACAGCGTTTCACTTTGTATTTTTAAAATACATTATTTGTTATTAAGAGTGTACCATAGTATATGTCCATAAGGAAAATATAAATTAAAGACAGATTAATGTACTTTTCGAAATTTTGAAAAATCACAAATTATTACTGTACACTCAGGTGCACGTAAATCTTTACCGTAAGACTGTATGTGTGTCGAGCTTCATCACTGTATTAGTTACGTTCACACGGGTTGCGTGCGTTGCGTCAGCGGTGAGATTGTATGTAATGTAATTTTAATTATCTATTCCCAATGTTTTTTACTTAGGGACTTTTTTCAGTAAATTCCACCATATTGAGTAATAAAACACACAAAACACACTTCTGGGTAGATTTAATTAGAAAAGCTACCTATTGCAATGGGTACCATGTCAAGACTTCCACAAAATTTCGACATATCTTTGCGTTTCACATCCCCTTGAATCCAAAACCACCCTCAGCTTAAAAGTTTATATATCTATCTATCTGTTCTATAAAATTTAAGGGCACAAAATCTCAGTCAAGTTCGTTAATGGGCAAAATCAGATCAGGGGGGGCGGAAATGGGAGGTAATTCAAAAAAGGAAATTTTGCTATAATTTTCTTAGTGTATAAGATATTGAATAAATTTAAATTGTATGTTATTCCTCAGATAAGGGCCTAAACTAAGTAAACTTTTTTGATAGCGCCAACCATTGGTCCCATGTGTAGGAAAAAATGGTTTTTCAAAATTTCTCTATAATTTCTCTACAACTTTTGTTTGAAATAATTTTTGATATGAGCAACCCTTACAACACAGTATAAAGAGGGATTCAGTATACACACTCAAGGGTATGGGCGCGGTGGCAGATTGAGGTGCGCAAAAGCTGCCCTTTAAGAAATGATCGCGCAGCAGCTCGCGCAATGTTTAATACAAATTTGCAAAACTTTAATTTATTTGTTGTAAAATAAATACTCTTATAATACTTTATTCAAAATTTTTGCAAGTTTCAGGTTCGTAAATAAGTTGCAAATTAATTTAGAAATTGAATACATGAAAATTAATATTTAGATACTTCAAAATAAACAAATATAAGGTAAGAGAAAAAAAGGGGTTGGGATTTTTGTCAAAGGAATACTTATTAAGTTATATTATACTATTAATTTGCAATATATAAGTTACTATTAATTTTTTGTTTTTATTTTTTATAGTGACATCTCGTTTACGATTTTTGTAAAAAAAGGATTTAGTGTAAAAAATAAATATATCAAATTATTTATCCAAAATTCATAAATATATATTTTTTAAAAGAATTGCTATGACGGTCATATAAAATTATTTTTGGGCCCTATTTAACTAGGCCAAAATGTGCCTGCGCTAGAGTCAGGGAGATGGTGGTAATGAAGCGCTAAAAATGGTATGACCATGACTGGATTCAAACCCACGACCTTTGGGTCAATAGTCTAACGCCACAATCTCATAAATAAAAAAAAAAATTTTTTGTCAGGATTCATAACTTGTGACATAGGGACCAAACAATAACCGTGCCGCAAAGATAGAAACCAAATTGCGCAAAACGTTTGAGTTGATTTTCGATAGCAAACGCCGATGGTCACTATGAGACTTCCACGGACACTGTGACAATTTTATATTTTATATTTATGTCATTGTATGGTGAAGTGGCTCTCTGCCAAACAGTCTTTTCATAGTAAAGATCAAACTGCCCTCGATTGTACATTTTTAAAAAAAAATATGAAAATATATTTGCTAAAACTGATTTTAGTAATTTACTTTGCGAAAATTAAAAAGAAACTCAACATACTTACAAGTTGATTTTCGATAAAACAGGTTTTCTACTTTTTTGCAAGGATAAAGTTATTAAAAAAAAAACCACTATGCACTATTGTAGCTAAATAAAATACCCTTCTAAATATATATATTTGAAATGTAATATAAGCATTTCATAGTTTTTAAGCAGACAAAAGTACTTTTTTCAAGTCAAAAGCGCCCACTTGCTGGAGATACTCTTAAAATAAACTTAAAAGATTATTAAAAAAAACATGTGAATGAAAACTTATGTAAAATGAAAAGAATCATGTTTTTTTGTTTAAAGAATTTGACAGTTTGACAGACATACCTTTTCAATATCTTTAAGTATTAATAACATTTAAGCTGCGTATGACATAAATGACTATAAAATTCACACAAAGGACAATATCGGCAATAAATATTTGTAGCATACCTTAGATGTTAGTAATTCCTTGGTCCTTTTCCTCTCACTCACGATGAGTGCTTGAAGAGTGCGAACCTCTGTCGCCTTATTTTCAACCATTTGCTTGAGCTGCACAAAGTTGTCACGGTTCTGCTGTTCTAATGTTGCCAGTTTGTTCTTGTAAAGTGTGTCCAGTGCCTTCAGCTCAATGGCAAATTGTTCTGCAATCTCACGCCTAATGTCTGTTTTTGTTTTCGTTACCTACAAATTCCCGAATAAAACACTGACTTGTCACTGATATGCTAAAATTTAAGATAACAATTAATTGGCAGCCAATACCTCCTCACGCGCTCATATGATCTCTCACAATGTGCCGTGACCTACCAAACCTTATACCTTTCACTACCAGACTGTTTAATCCAAAACGTGGGGATTACGGGGAGTTTGTACATACGGATAAAAATCCGCAAAATTATATGTTTTATTATGGATGACGACCGTGAAAGTTTACAATCAGTTACAAGCATGCTATATTTACACCTGCGCTACACGACTCTTCCGGGATTCTGATACGCAATACTGAGGATGTAGCCAACATCTCTGCAACACAATTTGACAAATCTTTAATTTAAGAACCACATGGAGTACTGCGATTGGTTACGCTGTTTTCTACAATAATAAAATGATTAAATAATTAAATAATAACGGTGACATTGGGAAGTTGAATTTCTTATACCTTTTACCATGTCTTTCTCAATACTTGTCCAAGACAAAAATACCTACCTGCCTCACCATGGAGCGGTGTAATGCCTACAAAATATGGACGAAGCAGACAGTCACTCTCAAAAGCCCGTGGAGAAAAGAGCTCTACTGCGAGCCTATCGACAATACAGATAGCAGCCGCTTGAATGCACTAGTGACCGAGCAAATTGCCGCCGAAGGAAAAAGGTGAGTCCTTCGTCTAATATTATTCCTTCCTTTGCCCTCAGCAACATTTTGTCACCACAAAAATGAAATTAAACTAGAATATAGGAAACCAAATTATACAGTCAAAGAAAGTATTCAAATTTTTTACAGCAACCGGCGACCGTCATTCGCATCACCAGCCATAGTACAAAAATCACCGCGATTTGGAAATTTTACCAATGGTAGTAAATAAATGCCTGAATTATTATTTATGCAAAGATATTTTAACATGCCTGGACTAAAAATCCTCTATACTTTTACCTGAATGTGTATCGATCCTTGACTCAACCATTTTAAACAGGAGAATTACTGTCAGATTGAAAAACAGCCACTATTAATTCGATCTACAAGAAAGGTGGTTAACTGAATACAGCAAAATACCAATCAATTGATGGAAATGATCATTGTAGGATGCAATTGTTTGACGATAATAATATAAAGTTCAAAAAGATTCAACTATCTCCAATGTTTAAATTTTAAAAGAGAAGCATATATATTATAACAGAAGAGAAGCAGACATTTTTTCCTATTATTAGAAATTAGAATAGGGTCATAATACATTAGTAAGTAAAACAGATTATCAATTTAATAGGTAGTAATAGTAGCAGTATTTGGACAGGTTTGATATTCAGAAAATTTAAAAAAAAGTATTTGAAAAAATAAGTTGTTTATTATTATACTAAATATGACAAAGCAACCCTTCTAAATGTATATAATGTCTATTATTTTCATACATTAGGCCAGATCTACTGAATAGCTATGAGAATAAGTAATAACAGACAAAAATGCTATTAACTATTAAAGTGTGTAAGTAAGTATAATATGCCAATCTTACACTTGTCAATTAAATTGTAACACGAAGGTGATCTCCTCACCTCAGCCCCTCCCCTCTGCCCTTTAAGTGCATCTTGGTTGCTTCACTGTTGCTACCTAGAAAGTTTCATAAAATTTCTTTTATAAGCATACCTCGTTCGTACATTCCTTATTTTCTTCAGTGTTGGTAGCAATGTGTCTTTTATCGTTTGATTTTTGTGCATCAAAATTGACATCAGTGGATGCGTCCCGTTTATCGGCCAAACGCATGTAGTGCTGAATAATGTATGCCTCAAACTGCTTGGCCTTCATATGCAATTCACCCACAAGCTTGTTCTTCTCCATTTGGAAGGCTGAAAATGATATGAAAACCAACACTCGCAATGACTGAGGACAACAACGGTATGTGAACATGTTAGTTTTTTTATGAACAGTGAATGGAATAAACCGTCAAACCCCGAAAACATAATAAGGAACATAAAAACATATTTTAAGGAACCCAATAAGAGTAAAACTCATATATTATGTTGCCCGTAACCTATTTGAAACCTTAAATATGAGACATGTTTGTTATCGCCTGGTGACTAAGGGCTTTGAACGCCAATTGTGATGCGGCTGTTGAATGGGCTAGTTAATGAGGTAATGAATTAAGGATGTCATTCCACTCAGTGCCATTTAAATTATGCAACAACAACAACAACAGCACAGCTTAACATTAATATTCTTACTGTTGTTAATGTCCCACAGAAAGGTAACAATAAGTAAAGAAAATTACGATGCCAGATCAGTCTTTGTAACCGACTGGAGAGGAGACCGAGAGGAGACCTGCAAGCAAAGAATTTGAACTAAGCTCATTTTAAAACTTTTGTACTGTAATATCTAGTGAAGGAATCGTATGACTTTCAAATGCCACGAGCTAGTATTTATTCGATCTAATAATTATCTAACCAACAATTTCGAACGAGTACCTTACTTTCATTTCGTGATTAAAAAGAGTAGTTAGACGTAAATAATTTGTCAACTATTCCATTATAATTTTATGCACAAAGATAATAAAATCAAGATTTAAAGTATGCTCTGAAGTTGCATCATATCCCTTACCAATTTTGATCTGGAGATCTTCGATCATCTTGTTCTTAGAATTAAGCTCCTTCACAAGGTTTTCCACTGTCAAGGTCTTTTCCTCAATATCGGGAGAATAATGACGTTGATGGTGATTACCGTTTTGGGTGACATCCGTCTGTGCTTCAGAATTCATCAATAGTTTTTTGATTTCGTCAGTTTGACAGGGTGAGTCAGTGCGGTCAGGTTGAGTCGTTAGAGTCCCTGAAATAGTACATTCTATATATATGTTAAACTCTCCATTAGCCAAGGAACCTTAATGCATCAACTCAAAGTGCCCCAATAGTGCTATGAAATAAGTAGAATTGCATAAAATTTGTGGCTCAATATTTTTTATAACAATAAAATGTGATATAAAAAGTAGCAGCTCAATAGTACTACTTAATGGAAGACTCGCAGTACTATCAAAATGAAAGTACTATGAATAATTAGCAGACAATATTTTTAGAGAACAATAATTTAATATTTAAATACAACACACAATATTGCAACAACTCTGTTGGGGGGCATAAATCTTGGTCTTGAAAGGTGCACAATTAAAAGTTTATACTTTGTAAATATTTTTTTTATTTCTATCTAGAAAACTAACCTTCTTTTTTACTCAATTTATTTTCTTTTTGTATATTCCATTTTCAACAACAAAAAACATAAAGGCCATTGAGACAGTCTTCCCAACAAATACGGCCACAACGTTATTATTTTGTTCAAATTTGTTGCAGTGTGGCAGTCTAAGAATAAAATCCTCTCGAATCAAGTGAACGTTGTCCGACGGGCACAATATAAAAAGGTATTTGACTTGAAAACAGTTATTTAATTATATTATACACATATTTTTTTGTTACTTTAGAAAAAATGATTCACTAATAAAGCGCCTTAGGTTTTATTTGCATTTATTTTTTTATTTTGATCTTAAACAGGATGTATCTCCAAGGGATTTTATCAGGCGATCCACAAGCTTAATGTGAACAAAAAAGTCTAATAAAATTTTGTTTCTTTTTCTTGCTATAAAAAATGAATAATAAAATGCTGCCATTCCTGAATCCAACAAGCTATAGCAGATCACCATCAGCTATAATTACATGAAGTGCCGCTAACATCCAATGAAAGTGATAAGGAAAACCTTAATTTGTTGTAAACAATTTTACTGTATCAATTGCGCAAAATGGCCACCCACATTTTTAATGTAAGCCTGCAATCTTAATATTACACTTACCTTTTTTTATTAGGTTTACGATATGCAATTTTAATATTTAAAAAAAAATGCATTTTTTCTGTTTAAAAAAAATAATATTGTTTTCTAAATAATGAATCGGAGGATTTTTTTTTAGCGTAAAGTGACATCTCTTTTCAACCTAACATAACTTTAAAAATGTTTTTTGAAAAGTTACAAAAAAATATTATCTAAAAGGACTGGTCACTATCAAGATGACTTGAATGTTTTAACCATGTGGATTGTCTGGAACAATCCCTTTTGTGTTTTAATTACTGCCTGTATAATATTAAAAAACCTCATAATATAATGATTAAATGTTTTACATACTTCATTTTAGCAAAGGAAGATTTGTCTAAGAGGAATCTTACCAACAGTAAAAGTGGCGGCCTTTACTTTATCCCCTTGCAGTTTCAAAATGGTTCCTTCCAGCTTGGCAACGTTTTCTTTTTCCTCTGCAAGGTTTCTCTTCAAATCTTGCACATTATCTCTTTCCTGTTCCAGCTGCATGTAGAAGTCACTGTTCCTTAGTTTTATCATCTCCCCTAGCATCTGCTCCTTTGCGGCGCACATCTAAGGATATATTTCTTCAATTAGTGCAATTAGTGTTTGATTTAAGAATACATTTATCTGCAAACCATTGATCAACAATAATATTGTAAGAGAAAGTTAACCTTATCGTCAACCAATGTCCTATTGAAAGACATCCCCAAAAACCACCTTTTTTAAGTCAAATAAACTCGTAAGTTTGACTTTTCTGGTTGAGAAAAGCGCCCGAGACTTTAAACCCAAACCCTTAGAAGATTTATAAAAACCAAAAAATAAAAAAGAAACTTTCCTTGAATATGTTTCGAATATCGAATTTTTCATTCTAGCATATTCATTTCCATTTAGTTACAGAAAAAGGTGGACTAGTCAATGTAGTGAACGTTGGTATCAGAGGCGGATTAGCAGTCTCGGCCGCCCTAGGTCGTGTAGTAGTAGCCGCCATTATCTATTGATTTTGTAGCGTAAAAATGTAAAGTACCTACTTACGAAAACAATATGGCGTTCAATTCAACTTGCACCCCCTGAAAATATTTACTTCATAGTTTAGGAGTTTATGTTTAGATTACTATTTAATTAGCTGTCATACCTCCATTATTTAGTATGATATTATTTTCATTCCATGATTTCATTATTTGATATGAATTTATATGTTACGGATGCAACGGCAAGCATTTCACCTTCCAGGCCAGCAGACAACCGAGGCCAGAATAGAAAGTGGCGAGGTTTAAAATAAAAACGTAATTTTGTTTTAATTACAGATTTTAATAATACTTATTTGAAATAATATTTTAAGATGAAGCCAAATGATAAATATTATTTTCGATTTAATTAGACCCTTTTTTTCTATGGCTGGCGGTTGGTAACCATTGGATATTTAAACAAAAAAAAATATATTTAGATACCTTGATTCAACATAGTAAAGGCAGATTTTTAAAATTTAATTTTATTTCTGTGAAATGTAATAAATGATAAACTATTATTAGTTCTTTTTTAGCTGAATTGCTATCTTATAAAAGACATTAGAGGCTTGGGAAAAATAGTAATTGAAAGGCAAATGAAAGATCTAAAACTTTCTATATTATGAAGATCAGTAGATCTGGCCTAATGTATAAATTTCTATATTATGAAGCTGTAATTAAATAAAAATCAACAATTGCTTACTGACCGCGCAAAGAGTAAAACCTGATGCCCTATAAAAATAAAGCACCGAATTTCAATATGTTTCGCCTTAATAAAAAAAAAAAACTGTTTTCAAGGTTTCAACTGAATTTCAAGGTTGACTGTCCTTCGCTTTAAGGCGCAAGGTTCTTATAAAGGTTGTATTTATATTCACTGATGTCCTTTACCTTTCACTGATTTATATCGACAACTAAACCAGTCTCATTAAAAAAAATAACGTCAAAAACATACTAAAATAAATATTTTATTAAGAGACTTTGTTTTTTCAAAGTGGATCGACGGACATGCGGTGCTCCTCGCGTGACCGCCCTAGGGCCCGGCCTAGTCGGCCTTAGGGGAAATTCGCCTCTGGTTATAAATACCATGAAGAATTCTTTAACCCCTTAAGGAGGACGTACGAGGGTCGTCTGTAAAGTTTCCAACTTAGCAAAGATACAAGATTTTTTTTTTCCTTCAAATTTATTTTTATTTTTCTACATAAGTCTCTTTCTCCCAGCACTTGCTCTCCCAGCGATGCTCTCATCTCTTCAACCCATCCAAATAGTACTCAGCTTCTTTCTCTGCAAAATAGTTGTTTACGAAGAAGAAAATCTCTGTCCTCCGAGCGCAACTTTTAGCTTAGGAAACAAAAAAAGTCACTTTGCGATAGATCTGGTGAGTAAGGAAAGTGGAGGAGTTCAAACTGTAATCTATGGATTTATGCCATGGTAACCGTTGAGGTGTGAGACAGAGCATTGTCTTAGTGAAACATTTTTTTTCTGTAAATGTGGGTGTTTTGCCGCAATTCCTGTCTTCAGCCTGTCAAGTAATAATGTGTAATATGTTCCTGCAATGGTTTTTTTTTTGAAGATAATTGAGATAACACCATGACTATGCCAGAAAACAGTCACCATCACTTTCCCAGTCAAAGGAACACCCCTTGCCTTTTTTGAAGAAAATTTCTTCTTCGTAGTCCCACTATTTTGACTGCATTTTTGTTTCTGGAGTGTAATAGAGTAGTATTTAAGTTTCATCTACTGTAATTAATCGGAGCCATAACTCTGATTTCATGACCCTTACCTAAATTTGAATCAATATGTGACATATACGTTCTTTGGACGTATTCATAGGCTTCGCCATCTCTCTAACTTTCATTTGATCAACATTTGGTGAACATGAGCGATGTTATCATCAGTGGTTGCAGTTTTTGGATGTCCCGAATGTCCCAAGCTAGTACGTCCAAGTTTACATTCACCTATTCAAAATTTTAGTGGTAAATAAAGGCGCAGAATCCCTGTAAACAGTGTCCAATTCGTCTTTGATTTATGTAGGCATATTGCCTTTCAAAAACAAATATTTAATGACAGCTCTATACTCGTTTTTTTTTTCATTTTCACTCAAAAGATTGTCAAACATTAACTGCGCATCCAAAATGGCTGTAATTTTGGTGAGTACCTTTCAACGTAACCTCCCATGCTCCTCCACGTTTGTTGACGAGTGCTGCCATCTTCATGTTGTGGTCGGAAACTTTTCAGACAACCCTCGTACATCCTCAGCTGGTTTCCAGTATCTCTCACCAATTCTAATCCTTAAACTATTCCAAGACTGATCTCATAAAAAACCAATATACACAGAAAATCGAAAGCTCATGGTATATTCTTAACTGCTTAACTGAGTGGTTTAATTACCTCGACATACAATGATCTGAAATGCGCGGTCTCCTTCCTGGACTCCCCTAGCTGGGATGTGAGGTGGTCCAGCTCTGTGAGCAGATTGGAGTTCGCATCTTTCTCCAGTGATCTTCTCTTTGATTTCTCCGCTTTGAGCTTATCGAGTTCCATTTCAATCTCACAATGTTGTAATTGAATCTGAAATTGTTAATGAACAGTTATTGGATAATATTATGTACTTAATTGGAGCTCCTAGCAATGATTATTAAGCTACAGGATATTCAAGGCGTGACTAGGTTTTATATGTACTATAATAACCTGAACAGTATTTTCTTTTTTAATGTATTTCTTTCTCTCTAAAATATATTATAGTAGCAATTAATTGCTTTTTTTAAAATAAAGAATTAGAATCTGATTTGAAATTGATCACGAAAGCTACAAATGCTACTAAAACAAATTGATTTTTGAGAATGTAGATTCTGCAATGTTCTGCAGATTCCATAATTCAAATGCATACATACGGACTTAAGTTCCTTCTTCAAGCTGGCAATTTCTTCTTCCAATTGCTCATTTTTCAGTTTGTACCCCTCAAGGAGTTCCGTCCGACTGTTGGACTTGAATAGCTCCAGTTGATGTTGGAGTATCTTCATCTCGTTCTTGTGTTTTGTATCCGAGCTCCTGAGAGCGTCAATTTCATTCGATAGCTGCTCAAACTCACGTTGCTGCTGCTGTATTTGTTGGTCTCTATTTAAAGAAATCAAATACATAATATAAACCTGATGAACAATTGCTAATCAATGATTTATAAAATATATTACAAAATGGTATGTTCATAACATAGGCTATATGATAATAGTCTACTGCATTTTGCTGATAGATTTTGTCATTCTTTCAAATGGTCATATAGCCTAAAAACAAGAGTGTGGATTTTTGGAAAACATTGATAATAAGATTAGGCCTTCAGGCGGCATTTTGCAGTTTAATTTTCTATTTAACCCGACACGTGGAAAGGCCACTTTTACGTAAATGTCATAGAGTGGTGCGGGCGGTTTTCAAAAAAATGGTGTAATTACGGGAGCTTACTAAAAATGCTTATTTTTATAAAAAATATGTATGGTCTTGTGATAACATGCACTATTTCAAATAGCTTATGAAATTCTCTAGAATATAGTTTTATTACTAACTATACAAAAAAAAAGTGTCAAAGTTGAAAAAAAAATTTCGGGAAAAGTTTTATTTTTAATACTCAATAATTTTTTTTCATTAAAAGAATTGCTATGACAGGTCATATAAATTATTTTAGCCCTACTCAACTGTGCTAAATTTGCTTGTGCTAGAGCCAGGGTGGTGATGAAGCGTAAAAAAGGTATGGTTATAGGACCATATAAAGTAAAGAAAACTTACTTGTCCTTTACAGCTTGTGAGAATTTGTTAAGTTCGTCTTCTTTCTGGCGGAGACAGTTCAAACATTTGACCAGTTCCATCTTCACAAAGTTCACCTTATCTTTAGCTAGAAATCAAAATAAAATGTTGAATTATACATAACCTTAGCCATTACCTTAGTAGCCTACACTGGAAATGTTTGATGTTTGACGTTACAATTATAAGGCATGCGAGATTTCTCAGTTAAACTCGACCAGCACTTATAATTTTGTCTATTGGACAAGTATAGAATAAAATAAATATAGAACTATAAAAGTAATTAAAGCACGGTTCAATTCATGTGAATAATAAAGCAATCTTTAAAAAAAAACTGGTTCACTATAGCATTAATATATAATAATACATAGACGTTGTCATTAAAACTGCAATAATGTTGAACTTAAACGTTAAAATTTTATTTGGATTAAAATAAACAATGTATCCCTATATTGAACATAAAACTAATAAAAAGAATAGATAACATTGGACAAAATCATAACACCAAAAAAATGAGTCATAATAATATTGTAAAATTCAAATAGAAAGCAGTTACACGAGTAAATGGAGGGAACTTAGAGTTAACAAACCGATTGTTCTCCAAATAGGACTATACTATACATCTTCACATTACTACAAAATGCCACTTGATGGAACTTAGTGATTCGTCAATCTACCATATTTTGACACAAAATTTAAAAACTCTTTAATTCAATAATTGATGTACTAGCAAATGATTTTATAAAAATATGCCCAGCCTCCTAAATATATTTTTATTATAACCCAACATATTATGTGACATAACACACTACTGCATATTATGTTATGAGAGATCTAATTAAATGCATTTTAAGAGATTTATTTAAGCTTGACTATGTCAGAGTCAGCTGTAACTCAATTTGTAATTCAATAGAAATAGAAAATATTGGTACCCTTAATGATAAACCTAACATATCTATAGGTGAACAAGAAGATTGGTTTAAGGTAAACAAAATGTCACTCAATATGTCAAAAAACATTTATTTTAAACTTTGACTGTAATACTAAGAAAATGTTAGCTCCTAAATACCCCATAGGAATAACCGATATAGACAAATTTCTGAGTAATATATCAAGATAATAAACTCAATTGGCAAACACACATTGACTACATTAAATCAAAGTTTTCTTCAGCTTGCTACACCCTGACACGGGCAAGAGGTATCATAGGTCGATCTCAAGTCATATCGATTTATTTTGCTCTCGTGGAATTACATCTCTGATTCGAAAAAAAGCCATTCGGACAATTTTGGGTACTAGTCAACGGGAATCTTGCAGATCAAACTTCCAAACCCTTGGAATATTAACTGTGTATGGTATAAATGTACTAGGATAATTTTATTATTAAGAAAAAATATGAATGAATTTAAAGAGTTATATTTTAATTTATTTTATTTTTCAATTTTCGATATGTATCGAAAAATCTGTATATTTTATTAGGTAATTTTTGTGAACTAATTGAAAATTGTCATTCCAATGCATTGAGTTGCTCTTAGGAAAAAAATTACATAAGTACTTAAAAAAAAACGTAATCATGATCTATAACAATCTTTAAGCTGTTGATAAATCTTATAACTAGAAATAATTAATACGAATTGATGGAAATTTAAGGATACCTGCAGTAGGAGTGGAGGTAACTATAGATGCAGATATGTTAGTGGCGGCCAAAGTCCCATCAAGAGCCGACTCCACCATCATTCTTTCTTCCCTGGCTGCCGACAGTTCCAGAGCCGTACTCTCCAGCTTGCTCTAAAATCACATTTACAAACTAACATTTCACACCATTTCAATAGAAGTGGTTCAGTGGTTGCCAAATTTTAAGAAAATATTACAATATGATCTTGTTATTATGTTAATTTTGCAGTTTTTATGCTTTTTTAAATTGTTTTAGAAAAAAAAATTACATATGTATATAGTTTTTGATTACGATGTTAAAAATATAACTTAAATGCACTATCTTTTATATTATTCTTTAGTGCCACATATTTATGCGTTAGTATGATTTAACAAGCAATATCAATTTAAGCTTGGCTATAAATCATTGACATTGAAAATTACAAACATTTGCAAAAATACTAATTAATTATAAAACATAATAGAACTCAATACCTACATTCAAATATGAAGATAAACGTGGATTGATTGGCCCTCTTAAAATATTAACCCAGGTCCTTATTTGTGCAAAAATATGGAGTGATCAAGCACGCAGATATATGGTCTGACTTAAAATGCTCAAACCTTGCTCAAAATGTATGGATTCCCAAATTGCCTTTCAAGTATGTACTTTTAGAATGTCTGTTACGGACAGTAGATGTCTCTATACGGAAGAGTTGTAGCCTGCCCAATCCAGAAGAAAATCAGTAGAACAGATATAGGATAAGATATCCATTTTATGTCATATAAATGAACTATACACTTTCTCAATCATGTAAAAATATACAGGCTGTTTACAGTGTTACGGTTTAGGAGATATTTACCATTTTGAATTAAACTACGAGGGCTACTATTTATTTATCCGTAATACAAAAAAAATTAACATATATCATTTAATATGGTTTTATTGTTTTTTGCTTGATGCACTTTTGCATACGGTGAAACCAATTTTCATAGCACTTGTTCCATTCTGATTGAGGTATCTTCAAAATGTGCATTTTGAATGCAAGACCTCTTCACGGCTCGAAAAATGTTGACCACGTAATTTTTGCTTCACATTTGGAAATATATAGAAATCGTTAAGTGCCAAATCGGGGCTGTACTGTCAATGTGTGTGTGTGTGTGTGTGTGTGTGTGTATGTGTGTGGGGCGGGGATGATCCGTCAAAGAATTGTCATGATGCAGAATGATTCTGCATTGTCTGGTCTTCTTTCATATTTCTTCAAAGACTTCTGAAAAAGAAATGGTCGTGTACCATTCCGAATTAACCGTTTTATGATGGCACTGTAGTCACATGTCCATTTATACCAAAAAAACAGGAGACCATTTGCTTCAAAGTGCTTTTTGCAAAAATAACTGTTATGAATGAAACTGTTATGAATGTTGGGTTCGACTCATCTTGGAACACCCATACCGTTGACTGTTATAGATTCGAGGTCATACGCATAGATCCAAGATTCATCACCTTTGTAGATATTATAAACAGCCTTTGACGCACCACAATTGTACACCACAATTTTTTTTTTTAAACATTTTTTTACATAAATCGACATGAGCCTGTTTTTTGATCAATTCTCAAGTTGTGCGAAATCCAAAGCAAACAATTTTTGGTACGTCTAATATCTTATGTATGCTTGTCATACTTATACCCAGGGACGCCTCTATCTCGCAATATATAACATGACGATCTTGCATTATTAGTTCCCGCACAGCATCCATATTTTGTGGTACAACAACCGATTTAGGGTGACCTTATTTAAATTTGTCCGTGAACATGATTAAACTCACTGAACCAGTGATATACAGTGGTTTTTGACGGTGCTTTGAAGTCGAAAGTCGAAAAGTCAAAGTGAGTTGATCGATGCACTGTTTTTGAGTTAGCCCACGCCGAAAATCGTAATAAATCATTGCACAAAAATTTTTAGTTAATCCACGGCGATGAAGACCACACACTTTCAAAATGACCCCACAATAGAAAAACTATAAACAGTTACATAAAAAAAATGAATTATACAGCCAATGAGTTCAATTTTTAAATGTTGTAATTACTTTTTAAACTTTGTTTTGTAAGTGGCCAGTTCCGGATACATAAATAGCAGCCCTCGTATAGCTTAACCTCACCAAGGTACAGTATAGACTCCCAACCAACCATGCGATCCTATTGGGAATCACCAATCAAACCGAAGCGTTTCTCTACTTGATTGTAAAGTCCCATTGTTAGAGTGCTATTATCAGATGGTCAGATGGTCTTGAGTAAACTTAAGAAAATAAGTAAACATAAAAAGAGGATGACTAATAGGATTATTACAGCAAGTGTATTTGTGATTTAATCCGCTGTTAATAAATTATTATTCATACCCCTAGCTCCTTGACCTGTTTTCTGGCCGTATTTCTCTCCTGCTTGGCCTGGTTAAGCTGAACGTGAGCCTGATCCAGTTCAGCCGCCAGTCTGTTGATGATGGCACCCTTGTCTATCAGAATATTGTTGCACTCTTTCTCACTCTCCTTGGCGCGTCGTTCTGCTTCCAACACTTCTTTGTTCTGGAAGCATTTGCTTAAATTAAACCACATTGTATAAGTATTACCCATAGAAATTTGTATAAATGGGAAAGAAAGAGAAATATCGACTAATACTAAGAAAAATTGTATTATTTATTGGAAGTTTCACAATTTTTTTTTTATCCTTACCTGAACTACCTTTCGTTTGATTTAACTGCTCCAGTAAACATGGTTGAAACAACATATTATATATAAAATAAAATTATACTAAAAACAAATTAATTCTAAGTGTATTATTCTATTATTTCCTATTATAATATAAAAAAACCAAATATAAATAAAATTATGAGGTATAAAAACCATAGTTTGTCTAATAATAATTGTGTATAATTTCACATAAGTTTTGTTTATTAAGTTTTTATGTACTGTACAGTTAGTATTTTTAAGGATATAACTATAAGCCGCTTTAAGAATAAAATATAATCTAATTTGAGTTTCCACCAGATGAGCCCTTCAGGCTCTGGTATGACAAGATATATTTTCTTTGTACTGTTTCTGATGAACAATAAACGTCACTTATGGTGGCATCGAACTGAACCATCCAAAAATAGAAAAATTAATTCCAAGCCACATCACTAAGCAGTAGTGTGGGGATGACTGCTATAATTATGCTACTCTACCTCCTACCCTCAATATTGAGGTATTTCAGCAACAGTACGTTGATGGTATGTATTAAAGCATTCTAAAACACTAAGTAATACTGTATTAATTTCAAAAAAATATGTAGATTGACAAAATATTAAAAAGATCACCTTTTCTGCAAGCCTGTTTCGTGCTTTTTCAATGTCCTCGTGTAGCCTTTCCATTTCTTCTTTGTACCTAAATAAATAATATTTAAATAATTTTAGTTATTATTATTGTTTAAAAAAATAAAAGAAATATTCATGACTAATAAATAGAATAGCAGTAGCAAAATATTAATATTCACTAATACTAATATTTTGCAAATTTAATACTTATATTAAATAAATATACACTGACGTAATGTAAATTTGTAATATAGGCCAGGAAAATTAAAAAGTACTTGAGATATACAAAGATAAAAACATTTTAACAATATGGTTTATAAGTAATAATAAACAAAACATTTTTTTCTGTAACTTCTCCCCTGTAATGTGTGTTAAAAAATAATATTCAAGTATGATTATACAATTAAACATGGAAGAGGCCGGATGTAACTCCAAGCTTTTTATCCTTTATGTAGATTCAGCCAAGTTACAAAAAAAAACTTTGCAAAAAAAGTATATGTTGGAATTTTAAAACATACAGAAGACACACTATTGTATGATTGTATTGTATTGTATGACAAGGGAAAAAATGTTTTTTTTCTCGGGGTATTGTTTAATTTATACAAGTATAATGGTGGAGTCTTCATCAATGCACAGAAGAGAGACAAGGGGTGAAATATCCTAAGAAATCAAACTGTTAACCTTTCTTGTTGCATCTTGAAGAGATGGTCAGTGTTATTTTGCGTGTGGATCTTGGCTGTGTGCAGGCGATGTTGGCAATCAGCCAGACTGGCCTCGGCTGCACTTAACTCAGTGCTGAGCTCCTCCACTCTCGTGTCCAGCTCTAGCTTAACCTGCTTGTAAGATTTCGCCTCTTCCTCCAATTGCATCACCTTGCGTTTGCTTTCCACTGAAATTGTTACAGTTTCAAAATTTATGTTCATATTAAAAATCAACTTCTGCAAATCAAACCAGAATTACAGCTCGTACTGCTGGAGACGATGCATAAATTATAAGGATAAAAAATTGCAGAAGATACGTCGTGCATCACAGTTTTAAACTTGATAAATTTGTTCTTTCAAATACTTTACGATGACGAATTGAAACAGAAAGGGTTAATTAGTTTTTAAAAATGAATATCTCAACATATCTTGACCTAACTGCAATAAATGTATATATTCTAACCTAGTAATTTGTGAGCTTGCTGCAGTGACAGCTCAGACTGTTCTCGCTCATTTTTAGCAATAGCTAGGTGACCAGCTGCGGACTTTTGTACCACCTGCAGTTCTTCCAATTCAGCCACTACTTGCTGCAAATAATAAATAATCGACGTAAAATATAAAAATGTACATAAAAGATGTAAGTGGTACTTGGAGTTTGAGTAAAAGACTCCAAAAAAATGTATCCTCCCAAAAAAAGTTCAAACACTGAAAATTTTATGTGAGAATATTATAATATCATTGGCCTTGTTCAGTTACGGGCAAATGTATTTTTACACCACCTACCTTCAAGGTTAAGGTGTCGCATCATTAGTCTTAAGGCGAAGCATATTGAGACTCAACCTTGAAAATCGGCGGTTTTTAGGTATCGACTCACACATACACCGAAACACCTTTGACTTCTGCACCCCTCTCTTTAAATTGTAGGCTAAACGCTCGGCCAAGCTTGCATTCCAATGTGTCAAGCATTCTCAAACTTTGATAAGAATATTAAAATAAAATCGCTCAATTAAATAAAATTAGATATTCCGGATATTTTTATTTAGATCTGTATGTCGGTACTATCCGAGAAATTATATGCCGAGTTGTCACAATATCATTATTATGTTCATTCCACTAAAAATAATAAAGAAGTACTCGTGCCAATTGTATCGCACACATATCCTTGCATGCCCAGTAACCCAAATGGAGGTACACATGCTCAATGCGCACGTGTTGTATTGGAATCGGTTAGAAAGCATAAATATCTAGGTATAACAGTTAATAATAAATTTAATTGACCACATGGTTTACTATGCAATCGTCTTAGAAGGTGTTTAATAAAATTTGTCCATCTGAAACCGTATTTAAATGAGTCAATTTTACGTAATATTTATATATATTTAGTTGAATCTATTATTTTGTATGGTATTACAATTTGGGGTCTTACTTATGAAACATATATACAGCGAATTTATATTCTACAAGTATCTTAAAAATAATTATTCTTCTTTATCTGGTGCAGCAGCAATTATTGGAAAACGAACTGGAAAGGTACTGTTTATGGCAGTGCGAAATAAATATTGCTGTATATGTGCTCTCTCTGATAAGAAAGGGTTACCCCATCCTGAGCACAAATGTTACAAAAATTATATAGGGTCGTCCACAGGAATGGAATCAGACATCATATTAGAAGGTTTTAAGAATTCTGTATTTATGTATAATTTGATATATGCTAAATTAATAGGAGATGGTGATTCGAGTGTGTATTCTAAAATTCTAGAAGCTATAGTGCTAAAGTGCTAAAAGATATAGTGTTTGGAATTAGAAACAGCGCATTTTGGCATAGAATAATTTTAATAACTTCAGTAGTAGCTTCATATGCCAGAAGCTTAATTCATAACGTTAATAGTAACGTCGTAGAAAGGTTTAATAGCATTATAGCAAAATTTATTGGCGGCAAAAGGATAAATTATTCTTTGAAAGAATCCTATCAGGCGCGTTGTCATGCAGCTGTAGTTTCTTTTAATTCTAGAAAATCTTTATATACATGACATAAGAAAATTTTAGGTAAAAGCCCAACGTCTAACCTAAAAAAAATGGAAATGGGTAACCCTTTCTTATCAGAGAGAGCACATATACAGCAATATTTATTTCGCACTGCCATAAACAGTACCTTTCCAGTTCGTTTTCCAATAATTGCTGCTGCACCAGATAAAGAAGAATAATTATTTTTATACGATCTCTTTTCCCAACATCCATCTACTACTACGTCGATCATTAGCGTTCCATTTTCTGTGACACAACCTTCTGCCAAAGCCGCGTCTCTTTCATCAGCTGCAGCTTCTGCCATAACTTCTATAGCATTTTCTTGCCATATTTCTGAAATTTCACTATGAAAGCGATTATATAATGATGATGACATGGTGGGAACATTGATTGCTGACAAAAATTCTTCTAAATGGGAAAATCCACCCCCAATCGACATTACTCTAGATACGGCAGATCTGTTAATATCAACTGATGAAGTTTAAAAATCACTGATTGAGGCGCAAGAAACATGAAGCACCTGACAACCGGAGAATCGAGCGCGCGCACCCGCGAAAAATGTTTATTCTATCTCTGTCTTATACGATGCGAATCCTGTCTCGCCGTCCTGCTCACTGCGACAAACTTTCAGCGCGGATCCGCGTCCGAGTTTGTCGGCCGTTCCAAGCCGACTGAAGAGCTTTAAAACAATTTGCTCTCATAATCCCACAATGTCGTCGATATAAGGTCGACAGTAGCTTACACGTTTGTCACGCACACATCGAAACGCGGGCGTCGGATTTTAGCGTCATCCCGGTCGATAAGCAATTTTTGGTTTTTATTTAATTACAGCTTCATAATATCGAAATTAAAAAAACTAACTTTACAAAGAATTAGAACCTTCATTTGCCTTTCAATTACTATATTTTCTAAGGCTATAATGTCTTTTATAAGAGAGCGATTCAACTAAAAAAAAACTATTAGGAGTTTATCATTTATTAAATTTCTCAGAAATAGAATTAAATTTAAAAAATCTGCCTTTACTAAGTAGAAGGCATAAGAACAAGGTATCTAAACATATTTTTTTTATTATTAAATATCCAATGATTACCAAATGCCAGCCATTAAAAAAACGGTCTAAATGAGTCGAAATGAGCGTTTACCCTTTGGCTTCGCCTTAAGAAATAGGCAAATATAAAAACCCACTACCAGCCTTATAGCATAGCAAGGATATCACAACAGTATCAGTCATATTGTCACTATCAGACAATAATATCACAACCCCATCAGCCCTTAAAGTCACAGACAATTAATTATATAGCCACTTCTTCAGCCTAAAGTCACAAACAAGTATTTATTTATTTATTTAATCAAGACTTGAGACTGATGCAAGATTGTAAGACTGCAAATTTTTTTGGCATTTCAAAACTGCAAAAAACTGTTTTCTTCCTTAAAATCAGGTAGAATTTAATAGTGATTTTTATGGCTATTATTTCTAAAATACCTTTATTGCCAGCATTAAAAAATAATTAAACCCCACCTGCCTGCCCTTGCCCTCTTAAAGATGGATGCTCTAAGGTAATTTCATTATGCCACCTATAGGCAGCACGGATGCCAGTCGGGTCAAATTACTGACAACTAACACTATCATGCCTTCAAATTATACACAAGTGTTTAAAGTTAACTATGATTTATTGTGTGGTCACTCCATATGTCAAGAAGTATTTTTTTCTTTTGAAATCAATTCAAATTCAATCTCGAAGCAAAATAGGAAAAAAGGTACAGTTAGTAGAAAAACGGTACTTATTCAAAAACAAACCTTATGTTTCATAAGCAAGTTTTGGTAATCAAGTTGGATTTTGCTGTCATAATTATGTCCATTTGTTACACCACAGTGACCGCCTGAAAGCAACAAATAGAATGAACAAACATTTTATTTTGATTCCGCATGAGGTTTCAGGTACCCTTCATTAGCCGCGTTCAATAACAATCAGGATATTTTAATCCGTACATGTCTCCCAACTCTTATTATATCTCTCTTAATATAAATATTTTTGTGTTTTAGAGGTGTAAATGTCGCACAGGTATTAACCTCACTAGTGACATGTATCCTTGTGCTGCACCCGTGCGGCACAAAGAATCTAATTTAATATTATTTCTTTAATGCTGGTAGAATTGGTATTAATTTTTGCCAACACCATAAATATCTCCATTAAATTCTATGCATGTTTTTAAAAAGAAAATCAGGTTTGCTGAATTGAAAATCAAGAAAAAAAATGCCAAACGTCTTACAATAGTACTGGTAAGTGTACTTTTTTGGTGGTTAGTGTGAGATTGTGACGGATTTTTGGCCATAAAAAGTGAGTGCAACCTATTATTTTTATATGACAGCGGCTGACATTACGAGAATGGCGGATAACACAAGAATCTTATATATTTCTTATCTTTTGATAGATCTGTATGTTTCATTTGAATAAATGAAATTTTATTTGTGAAATTTTATTACGAATAACATATGTATTCTAAAATGTAATAACTCCAAGATGCTGATGTAACTAGGCATTTCGGAACGGTTGTCTATTTTGTCATAAATACCTAAAATGACAAGTATTGCAGTTTTTAAAGTGGGACTAATACAAATTTATACAGGATGTCGGGAGACAATTTCTAAAGACTTAGGGGGGTGTTTATGTTCCCTATTTTGCGTAAGAAATCATATTTAAAAAAATGCGAAAACAAGTCATCACATTTATTGCTTTTATTAAAGCGCTGGGGTATATTTCCTTAAAGTCCAACACGATCGATATTCGTAGGTTGTGATTTTGATTTCATCTATAAAATACATGTGATTGAATATATAAAGTGTTTGTTATATTGTCTGGCATGAAAATCAATACCATTATCCAACATATCCTATCACAAGATAACATTTGAGTTGCTAGTGTTATCTCTCTGATCAATAAACGGTATCACACCCTTGGAATTAACCATTTATAAAAAAAAAACTATGAAATTGCATTTAATCATGACAAAAAAAAAAGAGTTATATTTTATTGGTAATTTGTATCTTATTACACATTTGTATTTACTTATAAGTATTTGGATAAAGTATTCCTTATCAAATTTTATTGCGAATCACACAAGTATTCTACAATATATATACTCCAAGATGCTGATGTAGTAAATTTGGCATTTCGGAAGGCTTGTCAGTTTGTTGACGTGTGTTTTGGGCGACTATTGACAAACATACAATCAACAATCAACATTTTATTTAAATTTTTAAATATATATTTTGTCATCTTACTAACTGATTTTCATTTAGAATTGACGTTTTTATCGAAATAATTAGAAAATATTCCATTTTTAACCACTATCAAAAATTTCATTAAAAAAAGGTTTTTATCTACCCTAGTAGCATAATAAAATAGAAGAATAACTTATAAAGCGACAATAAATAAAAATAAATATATTTTATAAAAAAAAATATTTAAAATAAATATTACGGCACCAGTGACGGCCTTTGGTATCTATTTTTATTTTCTGTTTATGGTAAAAAATATATATATAAATTAAATAGGTTTATACGATATATATAGGAACGTGAGTACAAAATAAAAAATGAGGGTCATCGCTTTAAATTTTCTTTTAAGTTTAAAAAATAAAATTTTGCAAAAAAAGATATTTTATTTTTATTTTTTTTTACATTTTGTATAGTTGGTAATAAAACCATATTCTAGAGAATTTCATAAGCTATTCAAAAAAGGCAGTTTACATAGTTTTTCTAATATAAGCATTTTAGTAAGCGCCCGTAATTAGGACATTTTTTGAAAACTTGCGCGACACTAGACAAGATTTCGTCGTGACGGTTCGACACCTGGAAGGTTAAGCATAACCAGCATTAAGAGATGTAACGAGAACATATTCAGGGCAGTCATTTTCGATTTAGTTCAATTTCACGAGATCTGGGATCCTCTGCTAAAAAGTCCGGGGCTCTGAGTATCCATGTGACGTCAAAGACTTACAAAAGCTATGATGGTAAAGACTGCCAAAAGAATATTTTTTATATTTTGAGCGGTGGAACCTTTTAATATTGTAATAAAGGGTAATTTTAAAAAATGGTTCTTTTTATTGTATAATATTGTATTTTTATTGTTCTTAACAAATGTCTATAAAGTAAAATAAGATTTGCGGGAGGTGAATGGATAGCAAAATGGGTTACAGGAGTGTTCAATGTAGACTTGGAGGCCTTACCTATGACAGCAAATAAAAACATCTCACCAGCACAAAATGGTGAGGCCGAATATTTAGGAAACCTTACTGCTTAATTTAAAATTTCTAGCTCGAAGGCTTGAGTTGCTTTCCACGCCTTTTTGCCTGTTAGCAGATTAGACCAATATTCCCACTAATTAAAATGATTATTTTAGAGATGTAGAGGTTGAAATATATGTAAATCTTCACTTCGATTGTTTCAAAAGCCAATATTTCTCATACAAAAAAGCAGGTTAAACATCCCATTTGGGCCAAAAGCCAATAGTTCCATTATATTCCAATATAACAGTGAGACATTTTTTGCATTTTATTTAATTAATTTATTATGGAAATATTGGTTTTTGAAAAACATTCCTCATATACTTTATTATAACAGTGTATAATATTGAAATATAAATTACCATTGAATTCCCTTTTCCCTTGTAGGTAGGGATTTTCGTAAGTAAATGCGGCATCTCTTTGTGGCCCGTTATTAATATCCCCCATACCATGACTCCTGAAAGACAGAGGACCATAGACATTGTCTAATTGATCAGCTAAATGGGGATGAAATGCGGTGTGCCTTTCATCAGCTAATTTGGTTCCCACATCTTGAATGTTCGATGAACATTTTGATGTACAATGATTTTGGTCCAAATCAAACTTTGGAATGTTTTCATTTTCTGAAAAGAAGTTATTAGTACTAATGAAATAACACACTTCAAAAAACAGTTTGAAAGAGGTTTAGTAGCATAGCAGAATCAATGTCTGCTTCTGGCTCAAAGGTTTCGGGTGCAATCTCCGGTGGGTTCGAATCGGCAAGGTCAACTTTTGTTGCGGAGAATACAGTTAAATAACATTAGTACCGTATGAGTTTCACTTCGATGAGTTAAATAACATGAAACATGATTACAGTCTTAGTTGTCTGCTTGTAAATAAGTCTCAAGCCATGGAGATTACTACTAGGCTGATAGAACTTCGTCTGACAGTGCTTCCCTACCAACAAAAGGGTTTAAAAATTAAAGTTCCTAAGTTATCATCTTGAAATAATTTACTTAATTATATTGGATATCATTTTGAAGCTTGTATATTCCCCTATCGACTGGAACTAAAACCTTTACCCAAAGAGAGCGCTAGGTCAAAAAATTATCGCTATAAACGCATTCCAGCATTTTATAAGTTACCTGTGCACACACTTACTGCTAGTAAGTGTAACCGACTACAAGATGACTTACTATTTCTAGTAGAGAATAAAAAGATGACATACCAGTTGGTTTTGTGGAATGATTTAATCGGCTATGCGTAGCTGATGGAAAGTTTGAACTGCTATTAACAGAGCTAACATCATCCTCTTCAATAAGGTCATCAAAAGCATTTTGCAATTCAAAATTCAACTAAAAACAATAAAGATATTTGAACTTCTAGTAAGTAAGTACTTCAAGTAAGTAAGTACAAGTAAGTACTTCAATACATCACATAGCTTTTGATTTTTTTAGTTATTGAGAATTTTCTGTTAAAATTCTAAATATTATATACCTCTTCGTTTCTTCGTTTTTGGTCTGCCAAATGTTCTTCCTCTAAACGAGTTTGGGCACTATTGTTAATATGAATACTTCCAGCCCCCTTAAATAAACTCATCCCAGGACCTTCCATGTCTCTCTTTATCGTACATAACTATCGCGAAAAACAATCGCTAACAAAACACATTGAGATCAAACACTGAGAACTAGTATGTAACCCAATAATTATTCTTCTATTCATAATAAACTGGAAAAATAGTAATAATATTTGAAATATTAACGCATTATGCAAGCAGAAACAATTGAAAATTTGTACTATTTACGAATACAGCGAGATTTCTTCTTCTTCCTTTCAATTAAATGGCCTTCATTATGAATGATTTCGGCCAGTGTCAAGTATTGAGTATAGACATCAATTAATTTAGACAAACAAAATATTGAGGAAGACAATATATTAAGCAAAAGGGAAAAATAAGCGACATATAAAAATACAATATTTATTATTTGAGGTTTACATGTCATACAAAATAAAACGCTTCATCGCGACACAAAAAAAATAAATATACATATAATGAATGAGTTGACAGTTGACCGTTATTACTTAGGTAGGTACCTACACATGTTTGGCATCCGTCAGTTAGTTTTTCTTCTTTCATAAACGGCTTAAGAACATGCATTCAGATAAAGTGAACAAAAATAATTACATTTTCATTGATTGAAATAAATAACTCATAAAACTGGTACAAAACTATGGCATATAAAGGACGTTTGTTCGGAGATGTCCGATTCGTTATACCCCACTTTCGTTTTGATTCCATGGAGGTACAAAACTTTTTATTGATGATACAAAACTATGGCATATATACGGATTAAATCCGTTAAAGTTCTGTTCCAACTTAATGATTCAGTACCCCAATGATCTTTTAAAACATATTGATACGGCATGTCATACAAATTATTCTTGTAAAAACCCGACACCGACGATTCCCGACGATTGCTCATAACTTTTTTCCATGAGGGTATAAAACTTTTTATTCGACACAGTTGATTTTTGGAGCCCACTCATGTCGCCAACACACAATTGCAATTGCAATGACAAAAATGCAAGATCGGCTATGCTAACAGCATGATTACTAAAACAAAAATCGATTACATAAATTGAAAAAAAAGTGGAATACACATGATTTAACACTACCTTTAGCTTTGACGTTGGTTGAATGAGACAGCTGGTTGTTATTGATTGATCGCATACGATAAATTGCTATTACATGAAAGAAGAAAAAGATAGTCATAATATCAGTCAGTTCACATTTTATGGTTTTACAGATTTAAAAAAAATGTTTGGTTCGGCGCCATTATTTAAAAAAACAGGTTTGTTTCGTAGTTTAGGAAAATGTATCATAATAATTACTAATAAATTCCAATAACTGGTTAACATTTCGACCTTTTATCAGGGCAGTGACATGCGAAGACTTATTTCTGAACCATTCGGTAATAAAATTGGACAATGTCAATCACTGTCAGTCTGCTATTGTAGCTGAAAAGGTTACGACGTTTCATAATGGGTATCACCAAAGTTACTCATGTTTTGTTTGATATGGACGGTTTGCTGTTAGGTATGTAAAGGACATTTTATAATTTTGTAAAAATGTTTACATGTACTTAAATATATATTTAAATGTATTTCTTTTATTAGATTCGGAGAAGCTTTACACGGAAGCTTTTCAGAATGTGATTGGCAGATTTCAGAAAGAATTTGCATTCGAGTTTAAAGTGACCCTTATGGGTTTACAAAGCCACGAAGTAGCTGATAGAATGATCAAGGAATACGATCTACCGTTAACAAGAGATGAATTCATCAATGAAACTTACCAACAGTTTGAGATCTTGTTTCCTAATGTGAATATAATGCCAGGTGAGACTACATACCTTTCAATCATTTTTGTAAGGTTTCGTATCGTAAATCACGATAAAACGGAATCATATTGATATTATTTTAAAAACTCGTTACTCAAAAAATATCGTTGGGTATGTCCCACAGCGGGTCCATTCGCCAAATTTAGAAAAATACTTTTTGGGTTTTAAAAATGTATCTTTTCTTATCGAGTGGGAAGTTTAATTGGAAAAAAATATACACTTCTTAGATACACACTAGATTATACACTACTGAACATTTTATTGTCCAACAAAATTGTCAAAAGTATGCATGCAAAAAGAATGTATGTAGTATGCATCCATGCAAAAATATATATTTTTTTTCAATGAAAAATAATGTTTTCCTAATTTTTTTTTTCATTTCTTCTACCAAAAATATTTTATCTATCTATGAAATAATATTTTTTCTATCTTTTATGATAATAATATTTTCACCTTATCATAAAAAGCACAAAATAGTACTAATATCATATTTTTGAAACTGCATGAAAGCAAAATCTAATAGCATAATCTTATATTTCATAGGTAACATACTAACTATAAATTACAACGTATTTAAAGAGGTGCGTAAACTATATATAGAAATGCGTGTATATAAAAAAAAAAAAAGTATAAGATTGTAATATAGTCTAAATTTACTCAAATATGCAATCTTTTGTTTGCTACGCTAGCATGAGCTCTATTAGTATAATCATTATGTATTTTATTTTTCTTATAATCTAACTATAAATATAGACATATTTGTCTGAACATAAACATTGTATGCGACAACATTGTATATATATATATATATATATATATATACCAAAAAATTATGTTATGAATAAGCAGTTTGATGATAATTTGCATCAACTCTTAGTTTCTAACATACACGAAATTAAACCAATACTCTAAGATACTTATTTTCTGCAACGGACTCACCCAATATAGCCTCTTCAACGCGCACAAAATTGTTTATTAAAATATTAAAAAGCATTCGTATTTTCCAAATGTCAGTACTGTCAAACTTTTATATATGTTAAACTAAAGGTGTTTACCTATTTTAACATAGAAATCATCTAATTAACTATATATATATATGTATATATAAGAAATTATCTAAATACAGTATTTAAGCAATACATTATACAATTTTACTATATATATATATTTGAATTTGTTTTTCTTACAAATACACACTTTTCATGACTCTCTATATGTGCATTAACGGTTTGACATTCTTAGTTGTAGCACAATATAACACTGCCTTCCTTAGTACAGACATAGTCTAGTAAAGAAGGCAGGGCACAAAATGTAGCAGTGCTAATTACTCCCTGTGTATTTAACAGGATATACCTTTGTACCTGTAATTTGGTGTACTACATTTCTATTTTTTTGTCAAATTAAATATGTCACAATAAAATAAATAAATAAACCCACTCAAAGAGTGATATATTTCGACATGTGACTTTTATCAACTTCACAGGTACGCTAAAACAAATTTCAAAAAAAAAAAATTCAGACTTGAATTGGTGTAGGTGTCATAATAAATTTAAGGATTTATTATTTGTTGGTTTTGTTGTCCTTTAGAATCGAATAACATATTATTGTATACTTACAATGGTTTAAATTAAATGCTTGCATTAAGTCGCCACGTGCAACCAAACTGCAAATGCAACATGCATTCAATTATAAGAAGAACCATTTGCCAACCTGAAGAGTTTTTCCATGTAATATTATTATTATTATTAGTTTATTCATTAAATTTACAATTATTTTATTTTATGTACCAGCTAAGCCCAAGGCTTAGCTGGCCAATATCCAAGTACCTTAGTAAATAATATAGCTATTGGTTTTTTTCTACTATTATATATAACTTTATCCCATATAATGAGCTATACGAACATTATAAAACTGCATTATTGAAGAAACAATTAAGTTCTAAAAATTATTCATATAAAAAATAAGGGGAAAGTTGTGATATAAAACATACTTTCTAAAGGTGCTTACTGTTTAATGCTATCGAGTTCGGATGGTACAACCATGAACCAAGAAACATTAACCAAAGGAATTGATCTTTCGTGTGGCTTTTGAATAAAATACCTTTGAGGTACAACCATCTATGGACGCTTCTTATATTATTGTGACAACATTTTACCTGTTAATGTCTTCAGAAAAACAACAATTCCATATTTTGTCAAACTTCCTTCTATTGTAAAAAATTGAAGCAATATGCAATTCGTGTGATTATTAAACTAACACTTTATAAATTCGTCTTTGGACGGGCAAGTCTCGGTATTGTGGAGGTCTAATTGTTAAGGCCTTTGACTATTGATCCAGCAGTCGGAGGTTCCAATCCGCACATTATATTCACACCATTTTCAATGCTTTATTACCCCTTTTTCCCCTGACTCTAATACAAATTTAGCCTGGTTGAGCATTTAAAAAAACAAACCTTTAATCTGATAAAAGTCAGTAGTCATAAAAACTAACATTGTTATAAAGAATGTACGCACAAGTACTTATCTTCATTTTAAAATTCAATTTTCTTGTAACATTACATGTTCAAAAAGATGATAGATATTTGTCGCCAATGGAGAATAATAACTTTCACATAAACATGTTTATACTCACCGTGCTACCCTCGAACCATTCTAAAATAGAAATGTATTGTTTAAAAATAGAAAATGGTAAAATTTGATAGTTAAAGAAAGCATTTCTGTTTTGGAATGGTTTAAGAGTAGCGTAGCAGCAGGTGACTTCATGTTGACGATATTGATTCTCTAAAAAGATGATAATAAAGCTACCAATAGAGAATAATGACATACGCATGATCATGTTTATTACTCAGCAGCGGTAGACGTTAATGGCAATGATAGATCTCATTGAACGACTGACCGACGTTAATACTTCTCTATAGCACTCTAATTCATTACATACTAATATTCTACTATAATCTATAGGTAAAACCCACCACTTATTCAACTCAATAAATATAATTCTATAAGTTCAGCTTGTAATACCAATATGTAATATTAGATAATATTAGCAGATAAGGCATCTCTCCACTATCTCCTCGATATTTTGGGGCTGACTAAGAATTCTGTTTGTGTATAAATTGCAAAAACTCATTTTGAAGGTCTACAATCATTAAAGATCATTAATTTTTAACATCTGTTCTTTAATCACACTAGATTATTTTTTCTAGAGGTTTTAATATTATTATAATAACAAACAAACCGAACACAGTTTCTGGTTTTAAAATGTGCAATAAATACATTAATACCATGTTTCTTTCATTTATATTTTGGTTCTATCAAATTGTATAATCCGGTATGTGATCAGATTTTAAAACAAAGGTGAATTAGTCCCGTACCATTTAAAAACCTTATCTGTAAATGGATAGTCAATGTTTGTTATTGTTAATTATTATTATACATGCATTAACACAGATTTATCACAGTGTATGTATAATCTAAGAGTATATGCAAATTTTCATTATACATAAGTCAATTTATAAATTCTTTAAATATTCTCGAACTAAATGTACATTAACACATTTAAATTGTTTTTTTGCTTGATTATGATATCAAATAAATAATATGTTGTTTCTGTTAAAACAGGCGTTAAGAGACTCGTGAAGCATTTAAGTGCAAACAATATCCCCATAGCTTTGGCCACGAGTTCCAGCGAGGAGAGTGCCAATATGAAGATAAAAACGAAACACAGCGACCTCTTTACACTCTTTGAGCATAAGGTCTTTGGCACTTCAGATCCAGAGGTCAAATTGGGAAAACCTAACCCGGACATATTTCTAATTTGCGCATCAAGGTTCCCTGATAAACCGGACCCCAAAGATGTGAGTTCACAATTTGCTATTCTATTACTTTTAAATGTGTCATTTTCTTGATTGATTTGGTAGGAAATAGAACGGAAAATATAATTTTGAATAGGTATTATTATTCAGACATTCTTTTGTATTTTTCAAGTTAATCAATCAAAACTCGCCAAACATGATTCTTTGTTATTCGTAAATGATCAATTAACGGCTACCAATTTTGAAGATGTAATTAACCTTATTAATAAGTTAACATTTTCCTGTTTGCATATTGTTCAAAATGAGGCAATAAGAAATCTTTTTATGAAAATCTAATTCCTCAATTACAAAATCTAAATGTATTATTTAAAGTAGGTATGTGAATATTAAAATGGATAATATAGCAATTAATATAATTTTTAGTCAAATGTCTATTTTGACCACTTAGCTCTAATGGAATCCAACTAAAATATACAGAGCTCTTAAATAAATTGCAATTTGAAATTCAGCATTAATATTAATAACCTCTTTATTGTCACTAATATTAATAGCCTCTTTATATTTATATTAGTAACCTCTGGCTTCGTTTTTATATTGAGCTACCTAAATAAACAATAGTATTTTTGTCATTTGATCATTATTTGACTATATTTCTACACATAAAAATAGGACATTTTCTATATTTTTTTTTCATAAGAAATCACAGTATTGTCTTTAATGGAGCTCAATAATTGAACGTCTAGCTAACTTCAAATGCTGATTTCACCTTCGGTTCAATAAATGTTAATTTAGATTACTCTCCAACTCCGTAGCAAAGGGGCTTCAAAAATTTTCAACCACAGGCTCCCTTGCGGAAGCAATTTTTTCATAAACACTCCAATGGCTGCACTTCAAAAATTGAATCATTCGATCGGTCAGCGACCAAATAGTATCTTATCCGGTTCGGTTTTAATATCTATTTTTGGCGCATGACTTCTAATAACCATCGACAGCTTATTACCCCATTTGTGTACCTCATTCCTCACAGTGGTAGCAAAAACCTCAACCATTGTTACTATCTAAGAGTCATATGCCTTTCATAAAGAGTGCAATTTTTAATATAATATGATGTGCGGTAAAAGTGTATCTGTCATGGAAATCACTAATCGTAGTCAGGCCCATCATGAAGAGCAGCATAAGAACAGTGTGTATGAATTTATCATTCTTTGAATTGAGGGGAATTTTTTATTAGAGAATTACCGTTAAGTATACCATCTGGTTTTTTTTATTGAAAATTTTATGTTTGCAATTTGCGAATATATTTGTTTTGTTTGAAGTTGTTTAAATATGTTTTGCACAGTGCCTAGTGTTTGAAGATGCCATCAATGGTGTGAAGGCCGCTGTGGCCGCAGGAATGCAGGTTGTCATGGTACCAGATCCACTCCTTGATAGGAAACACACCAAGGAAGCGACCTTGGTCCTGGATAGCCTCGAAGACTTCAAGCCTGAACTCTTTGGTCTACCTCCCTTCACTGAATAAACATAAAAATTGCACGTAATTTTTATTAACAATGTTTATATTTTACTGCAATGCTACATCAGAGTGCATATTTTAAATTATCACTGATATATTTTTTTTTGTTTCATATTATTTTTTTAATTTATAAAAAACAATCTACATGAATCCCCGAACCCGATGACCTCTTGGGTAAGGTTAAGAAAATTTTTTATTGACAAATTACTTGGCAGTTAGTAATTTTTTTTTAGTGTTCCCCCACACCTACCCTCCTCATCACTCCCCAATACAAATATCTCTCCATTGCACCACGGCCAACAGTGCGGTAATCTAATTTTTAATGCTTTTGATTACTGGGCCAATGGTTGCGGTTTCGATATTCATCACCGCTAGCTTCCTTGACTATTTTGTTATTGATTACCTCAATATCTTAAATGATTATTATTGTACCTAATACACTAATTTGTTAAATTTCCTTATCTTTTTATGTATTATTTTATGAATTGGTCAATACTTATTTTGATAATTCTTTTGTTATTGATTTCCGATATTTGTGATATTAGTCAATCTTGAATTAAGTTTTAAACTTAAAATAAATATCTATTTATAAATATTGAACACTTATTTAATTAATACCGTCTCATAGTTGCAAAATTTACCCTATTTGAAAATACTGGTTAGTCAAATCTTACCACTTATCGCAGTACAGTATAGCCTATTGTTAATAGGCCATTTTCTGACTACAGAGTGTACGAATTGTAATATCTAAACTATAATTAAGGAAAATTCAATGCGAAAATGATTGCAGCCATAAGGTTCTGGCATAACAATGGCCGTGGAGCAAATGAATATACATGGACAAACGTACCCTCATACTATACAGCTTGCTGACGGTGAGCCGACGTTGCCAGCATCTTTTTTCGAGCATACATTATACCGATGTCACATCTCGCTTCGGCATAAGGATAGCATATAGTTCAAATTACCGAGGCTATGCTGTACACGCAAAAATAATTTAAAATACCTGTCATCAAGTCAAGATATTTATAATTTAAAATACGTAAAATAAAATTTGTTTTGAGTATTGGAGACCGGTAATATCTAAATTTTTCTCTATAAATAAATCTTTCAAAATTTTCATTGGATACACTCAAATTATCTAAATGTACTTTATTATAGTTGTGATCAGTTTTGTGAATACTTTTCGACTAACCAGCCGATCAGAGTTCATTCAACTCATGCAGATGAATTATTAATGAGCAAGTAATCGGACAAGATTTTACACTGAGTTCCTGAAAATTTTGGGTATAAGTGGTTAATATTAAAATGTTAATGGCTTAGTTAAGTTTGAATATTTTATAGCCATACATTTTTGTTTTACAAATGGCCTGTTTTTTATTTTTCCCCACTACAGCAAAGCTGAAAGGAGATCTAATGTGATTTACTTAATCGTATGTGACTACCATGTTACAAAATCATGGTACTTATTATGTTGCATAATCTTTGTGTAAATTGCCCTGTATGTAAATTTAGTATTTTGGTTTTATGTTTTTAGTATTAAAAAAAATATACATTTTTATTTTCATGGGTAAGATTGTTAAACAATCACGTCTAATGAAATCAATAGGCTAAATTTGCATACAAGGCAATATTCAAAATGCGACTTTAAATTATTTTTATAAATTATAATTTGTTTTATTAGGCGCTGACTCATAGCTTCTTGTCAACAGGGCAGGACATTAACCCCCAGTTTTACTTTGACTGACCAATTAAATACTTTTAAGGTTCTTATTGAAATTTAATGTTTTTATTTGTAATAAAATAGCAGAAATATCTCGATTATTCAGATTTTGGTTATACTATTTATAATTTTGTCCTGTTAATAATTCTTTAGCAAAAGGCTGAATGAAATGGCAAAAGAATGAATTTAAACAAATTGTGCAATTCCAAAATGATGTATGTAAAATTGTAATTATGTGCATAATATATAATTATGAGAATGTTTACTACTTTTAAGTGAATAAATATTTGGTAGTGATAATCGATGTTTAAAGTTGAAATCCCATCCATTATTTTATTCGATTATTGTTGTCATGCCGTGCAGTGGGCATTGCGCTTTTATTCAGCATCTAACCGATGTACTGGTTTCTATCTCTGCATTTGTTCATATTGTAACAAGGTTTTAATACCAGGCAACGTGCACCAATGACATTTTTAATTTGGAATATATTTAAATTAAATAAATTAAAATCAATTCAATTAAATACTTATAGTTTAAATGTGTCCTTTCTTTACAATATATTTCGACTTAAGGGTGGTAAGAAAATAGAAAAACAGCTGTTAGGAAAATGCTTGCAACATTTGTAGAATTTAAAATAAACTCTGAAATAAAAACCCAATTTATAAAACAATAAAAAGATGTTTAAAGTGACTATTCTAAAATGGTCTCCAATTATTGAAATGGCCTACAGACGGCATCTCAGTTCAAATGTTAAAGATTGCCAGCGAACACATATCCCGCTTGATATTTTGATATTTTCACAAAGTGCCCGAGTGAAAATGTTATACCCAGTGAATGGCTTTCGACCGTTGTAATTCCAATACACAAATGTGGTTCTAAGAGTGATGCTTTAAATTATCGTCCTTTAAGTCTAACGTGTATTATATGTAAAATACTTGAAAGACTTATTGTTAATCACATAGATGCTGTTATAGAGCACCGAAACATTCTCTGGCCAGAGCAATTTGGTTTCCGCCAAAATTACTCTAGTGAAGCAGCTCTTACTTCCTTCTCTCGAGCCATCGCGGACTCACTAGATCGGGGAGTAGCGGTCTATGCGATCTTCTTATATTTCGCAAAAGCGTTTGATGTAGTTCAACACTCTATTCTTTTAAATAAACTCGGTCGTTTGCCAACTGATGCCAATGTCCTCCTATGGATCAAGTCATTTTTAACCAATAGAAGTTTGCAAGTAAAAGTTGGTAATTCACTGTCTTCCCATACTCTGATTCCGTCGGGAGCGCTGCAAGGTTGTGTTTTAGCTCCGAAGCTTTTTATTATATTTATTAATGACCTGATAACTGAAACGTGTTCCTCAATGCAATTGTTCGCTGACGACTGTGCAATAGAAGTATTGAAAAATCAAGCGACTGAAATATTATTCAACAAGATCTCAACAACATTTCGAATTGAATTTCAGATAACAAGATGAACCTCAATGTCTCCAAGTCTTCCTTTTTACAATTTGGCAAGTCAAAGATAATTCAACCCGATTATACTGTTTCTGGACAGATAAGTCTCTCGTAAAGTATCTTGGAGTACACATATCCAATACTCTACATTGGGGGCGCACATTAGCGAAGTAATAAAAAAATCCGGTCGCTCACTGCGTTTCGTAATGCGGAACTTGCGTTCTGCTGTGCCACGTGCTAGGGCAATTGCGTATAAATCACTGGTTCGTCCAACCTTGGAGTATTGTTCATCTGTCTGGGACCCTCATATTTCCTATCTGAATTCTGACCTTGAAGCAATTCAGCAGTTAGCATGCAGACACATGCTTAGGCGCTTTTGCAGATTTGACAGTCTGACGAAATTTCTATCTGACCTTAAATGGGAGCCTTTAAGTTCAAGGCGAAAAATATGTCGTCTGATTATCTTATTTAAGGCCTACTTGAAGCTCCCAGCATGGTCCTCCATTAGTGAGCAACTTCAGAAACCGTTCTATATTGGACGAAAGGACCATTCTCACAAAATAAAGGAAATTTTTAGGAGAAAGAATGTCGGTTTCCATTCTTTTCTTCCGCGTACCATAAGAGAGTGGAATAGTCTGAACCGTTCTATATTGGACGAAAGGACCATTCTCACAAAATAAAGGAAATTTTTAGGAGAAAGAATGTCGGTTTCCATTCTTTTCTTCCGCGTACCATAAGAGAATGGAATAGTCTCAACTATAGCGCCTTCAAGCCATTCCCTAAGAAACCTTCCCAGGTAAGAAAAAGGATAAAGAATTTGACTTTAAAATAACTTCGTTGCACCACCTGCCGATCAGCTATATCACCGGAGGAATGGAACTTCCAAAGTATATGTTATTTTAAATAAATAAATAAATAAATTAGACTTTATCAACTTATTGACTAGACTGCCGATGTAGGGGTACTATAATTTGTGACTATATTTTTTGTATTATTATCAATTTGAAAATGTATTGTTATCCATTTACTTAATGATGCAGGCGATTAACGTTGAAGGCAAAGAAAAACTCACCAGGATAAAGAACTTTTAAGTTTAAATGCACTTTGCTTCAGGTTTTCTCCTATGGATTGGTCTGAATGCTTACTTCGGACTTAGCGATTACAACGCTTTTGTAATCGCTATTTCTTTTGGCATCACTATTAATATTATTAATAACAAAACACGTGCAATACTAAAACTCCAAAAATATTTTTTATGTCTGTAATAGCCTAGTATGGAATTGAATGGTGAAGAATTATGGAGAACTATTAGAATATTAAATAAACTAGCTATATAAGAGAGAAAAGGGATTAAACACATATATGTATTACCATTTATTAATAATATGTTCGTTCACACAGTAGACCACTTTAGAAATTTGGTTTTATTTAGTATATAAGCACAGCTTTGTTTTTGTTTTAAAAAATAATTGATACATTGATTATGTTTAAATGGCTCCATTAACTTCAACACCTGCTTACTTACCTATTAATAAGAACCTGTTTGTAAAATACAATTAAAACATTACACATTCAACGTGGAAATCACACAGGAATGTCAAAGAGGGAAATATTATTTTAGTTCATATTTAATATTAGTTTAATACGGTTATACATTTACAACATAGGTCATATCTATTATATCTTTAACAATAGGTAATATCTATTTGTGAGTTCGAGTGTATATATGTGTTTTATTGCTATATTATATTTTTATAACAAATCAATTATTATTATCATTATTTATTAACGGTAGGTTTATGTATTATTATATTATTATTTATATATTATAGTATTGCATACAATTCAATAATAATATAATAATTATTGTAATTGCATGTTGCGTAGTGAGATGGTTATGCATAAAAAAGCAGCCCTAGTAAAGTCTACCTTGGTACAGGCATTGCCTAGTTAGGTAGAACTTTGCATAATATGTAAATTAATATTAAAATTTCTATCAACATATAAATAAAATTCAGAAAAAAGCAAACATTATTCATCTCCCACATCACAAATAAAACGACGAGTGTATTCGGGAGCACTCAGAACTTTACTCTAAGCAGTTAACTTAAGTTTAACTGAGATGTGAGAAAAAAAAGATGTTGCATCTTTCTTCTCTCATTGCGTCGGAGACGTAAGGTTGTGTGCCGATGCTATATATCGGTTTGAAAGGCCAAATATTTGCATTAATGGTGCTGAGAATAAATAGCTGGTGATCTTATGGAAGACTGTATGTGTCTGTTTCTATGTATTGAGGTGCTACGAGCCTGTCATACTTAAATAGGTAGATAATTGTTTTTTCCCGCCAAGCAAGGGTGTGAGCTATTATGATTAAGGCTGTCAGCAGAATTGAAAGTATTTGTTGTTCAGCATGAAAAAACATTTGAGCCGTGAAATTATCGAATGGGCGGCAAGTAAGATGAAAATAAATGGCATTCCATGTCTATGAGCAGATATGTGCAGTAAAAATGTAAAAAATACTTCAAAATAGTTATGTGATTGGCACAATGTATTCTGCGTTTTATTAAACTTTATCGACTAAGATTAAGTAAACTAATAAAAAAAAATGTGTTTTTAATTTTGAGAATATTGATTAAAACATGAACATTTTTCCTTTTTAGTAATTTCTAAATATGTGAAAATAATACATTACTAGGCCATCTTAAACATTGTAAAAAAATAATATTAATTATTATCTCATGTAATATTTTCATAGATTATGTGAGTTGAGCTATTAATATAATTATAATATATGCATATAACTTTTTGGGTTATGTAAGAATAAGAAGTAATTAGTAATTATGTAAGAATAAGAAGTACTGATTGCAAGATAAATAATTTTACCGTACTTATTGTTAAATTTGTTTAAACTTTAAAACTGTTCTCCTGTAAAATTCACAATTTGTCGGTTATTTTACCTTTCTAACTTCGATTTACTTAATGAATAATAAAAAACCACTTAAAAAGAAATCATAAGCAATGTATTTTGAAAGGAAAATAAAAACATACCCATAATTAGTAATATTTAAATGAAAATTTAATTAATAAAATTTAATTAATGTATTTATGTTATATGTCTAAACCAGCCACCGTTGCAGTTATTTAAATGAAAATTTAATTAATAAAATTTAATTAATGTATTTATGTTATATGTCTAAACCAACCACCGTTGCAGTCAGTTTCAACGACTGGTCGCTATATCTCCCCGAAAACAAAGGTAGGACTAAAAGATCGTTGGGTAGGACATTGTTTATTCATCAATAACAAATCAACAAATCTTATAATTAACGATAATGAAGAATTCCTAAGTTATACATAATATTATATTTTATTTTACGCAAATGAATTTCTTAAATCTGAAGAAACACGGGTAGACAAATCTATATTTTAAGACCAGAACGTGGCTAATTGAAAGCAAAAAGCTTGAGAAGATCTAAACACCCCCTAAAGTAGGGTTTGCCATACGTCCCGGTACACCGGGACATGTCACCGGTTTAGAGCCTCGGTCCCGGTTGTCCCGTTTGACCCACCATATGTCCCGGTAAACGAATAAACATGGTTTTATATTATTGCTAAAATTATGCGAATAATTTGTGCAACGGCGTTAGATCACGTTGGCTGGCGGTGAAAGTGTGGGGTCGAGGGATGTACTGACATTTTACAAATATTTTTCCATATTTACAGTACGGAATGTAATACCTTTGTGAGGGAGCTGATGTAATTCTCAAAACTCAAAAACTAGGTGGTTAACCGTCTTTGTTGCCGGTCATTGAACGTATTCTGAAAATGTGGGAACCATTGAAAGATTTCCTTTTCTCACAAAATAGATTGCGGCGCTATGGGGGGCGCCCCCCCCTTCTCCTCTAATAACTCCCCTATATTTCCACCTAATTGATATCAGTACCGGTCGGAGCCAAACCATTTATGGCAACTACCCTAAAGGGAAGCTATGATGTGTGCATCACTCACAACTCTACTTTTACTTCTTCACATTGCTAACTTATATTTTAATTTCGATAAATATTGTTGATTAATTAATCTTAACTCTTCGTGGCAGCTCGCAACCGATATCAGCATCAGCGGCCCCGACCGCCGCAAACAGCTGACGAGCTGACAGCTATTCAATCGACACTAGATTTTATTGACAAGAGTTGTTATTTTCGTGTGCCATGGCAACTAAAGCCATATTTTTTTTCACCTATTTGTATTATTTGAAGTAAGGTAGGTATTCGAAAGTAAATGACTACAGATTCATAAAATCTTGAAAAATTATAAAAATGTGTTATAAATTCTAATAACTTGACAAGATTCATTAAAAAAAAACTTCAAATGTAAAGTGCTGGTATAGTACTGGCCAAGACTAGTTTACTCGACGTTAGATCATTTTTTAAAAATATTTCCAAAGGTTATGTCAATCTGACAATTTTGATCTATCAATGTCAAGTGTTTTGCAAGTAAATCAACAACAAATAAAAATTACATCATGGTATTTTAGTTAGATTTCGTTGGTTAGTGCAAATAACAAGATGGCTCCTCACACGATAAAAAAATAAAATAACGTGCGGAGGTCAGATCGCAAAAGAAACCATTTCCTAATAATAACCTGATTCTTTTCATATAATTGTTAAATTATCTTTGTTTATTGTGTTTGTAGCATACCGAATATCTATAATTTCTTCATCAAATTCTAAATTGATTTTATGATGGCACTTAAAAAAATAACACACGTTATGTTTGATATGGATGGTTTGTTACTGAGTAAGTATGTACTTAATACATTTTGTTTACCTAATACATTTATTAAATTTATAAGTACACGTCAGTGTCAATTTTCTCAGAACGAAATTGCACTTTATCTACCAGTTATCTTTACCTTAATATGAAATTTGCAACCATTGGCAACATTTACTAAAATTAACAAGAAAATAAAATTAAGACGTCTGCTGCAGCCATTGGCTGCGTTACAGCGCACTGCCTCGAAGCTGACTCGTATCGAGTAGGATCCCGCATTTAACGTTTCTGCAGCAAATGCAAAAAAAAACATAATTAAATAATAGTTTCTAATATTGTTGTCTCTTAGATGTGGCTCGTACTGCAGTGCCGAACGATGTTCAGGAGTTTTGGATGAATCGTAATTAATCGTAAAAAATATTAAAACAATACTCTTACATTATATAAAATCCGTAAATAGTTATATCATTTTTCTGCTAAAATATCAGCTATTTTTACATCAAAATATAGACCATACTTGACAGTATCAAAATATTCATTTTGCAGATTATCAACATAACATTGTACTTTATTTTACTAAGCTCATGTGTGGAGTATATATGTGTGCGTTTGTGGCTGTCTACTGCCCCGATATATGCCAAAGGTATTGTGACCCTCGGCAGTATGCTGGCACGTAAGAGGAAAATAAAGAAGCTGCAAATACGGTCAAATCTTTTCTAATTTATAAAAGTTACACATTTCCAGTTACATCTCTTCCCAACTAAAACAATAATTAAAACATTGTCGTCATCATGCAAATGTTTTGCCTTTAATTTGCAAAGTTATCAATTACTCAATCTTGTGTTCGAATGGGCCTTACCTTCACAAAAAACAATTCTTATTTCATTGTCATTGTCCTTACAGTATTATTTCAGTTTTATAAACTTTTTTATCTTTTTTGATATCCTACGGCCTTCGTCTTAAATCTACATTGTATTAGAAATTCTCCATCACTTTTTGTTTAGCTTGTTTTTTTGTGTTTGCACTTCATTATTAGACTTAATTGGTTTTTATTTGTGAAAATTATCTGCATTTATTTTATTTGTATTCTTAGACTCTGAAGAGTTATACTCGGTGGCGTATCAAAATGTGATTGGAAGGTATGGAAAGGACTACAATTGGGATTTCAAAGTGACCTTAATGGGTCTTCACGGACATGAAATAGCTGAGAGGATTATCGATCATTTGAATTTGCCCATCAGCAAAGATGAATTCATGAGGGAAACACGTGTTCAATTCGAAACATTATTTCCTACTGTGGAGCTTATGCCCGGTATGATATTAAGAAAAAGTTTAATTTTCAGACTTAAGCATATCGAAAACGGTGGTGGGTAATATCTGGACGGTTTAGAGGTGTCAGACATTAAAAAAAAAATTTTTTGCTACATACAACAGGTTTTATTTTAGAAATATTATGATAAACCTTATCATTTCTCAGAATAAACTAGGAATTTCAGAGAAGATTTAAAATTGATTGAAAATAACTCCCAAGTCATTTATTTTGTCTTTACTACTACCAGACATGATAAATAAATAAACTGAACCATATGTAGGAAATCAGAATTAACTGAATATATATTTTTAAATAATTCACTTGCAAACTATGTAGGTATAAGGTTGTATGTAATATCCAATTCATATCGAATGTACAAATAAAAAAAAATGCTGTTGACACTTCTTAAATTCTCGTCTCATAATAAACTGGTATTTAGCCTAATCACACATATATAATAAGATAATTAAGAGGTACCTAGAGCAATATGCCGAGCCTAAAGACGCTATAACACGAAGCCAGTAAATTATTCATCTATTATTAATCTATCATTGGCTAATGCTTACTGTTCGAGACATCACAGCTAATGATCGATTAGCATTTAGTGTCCGGACTCCATGTTGATAGTACCTTAATGTAGAAGCTATTAAGTTAAACAGCTTATTGCTTTAACTGGTGGCAAACTTAATTCAATATTAAAAGCTTGCATAATATTTTCTTTGTTTTTACACCACACTTTTGCATAAAAGCCAAATACATATAACAGAAATAGTGAAAAAAGCAAACTCTTCATTGTCTTCATTACTAAAACCTTCCAGCACATGACCCCACAGCTATTCCTGAATATATACAGGGTGTATTTATATGCACTGATGTCCTTTTAGGGGTTGATGTAGATCAATCAAACATAAATGAGCAAAAAAATATTTCCCCAATTACGAGAAAAACGAATTTGAAATTTTAAAGAAATTGTTTTAATGTTCGAGAAGGCGGTTGAACGTGTGGCGCGAGATAGGGGAATGACCTCATGCGCGGTTCGCAAAGCACTTCGAAGAAAAACAATGTTTTTTAATAATATAATTATTTGAGTATGATTTTTTTTTTCAAAATTATTATTTTTTTTCATTAGACCGGTTTAGTTGTCGATATAGATCAGTGTTTCTTAACCATATTGAAAGAATCGCCCCCTTTACCACAGTAAAATTATCCAGCGCCCCCCCTCCCCACAAAAAAAAATACTCTCTTTTTTATGTATTTCATGCAATGATTTTCTTTACAAATAAAAAATTATAAGAAAAACAAATAAAAAACATGATTATTTTTATAAAAATTATGTATTTATTGCCATTTATGTCATATTAACATTACATACAAAATTATATTATTATTTTAACTAAAAAGTAAATAATTCAATGGAAATGAGAATTTTTATTAAAAAAATTAATGAGATCCTTGAGCCTCATGTGATTGGGCTATTTTCGTAATATTAGGTTCAAGTTTAGTTAAATATAGTCTTAAATCTCCTCTTTGGCTTATCTGTAATCGATTTGGGGATTTTTTTAATATATGCGTTACTGCGCTAAAACCCTTTTCCACTAAATATGATGAAGGAAATGCTACGATGGGTAATTTTACCTCTTTCCACAGAAGAGGGTATTGATGGCGAAAATGGACCCAAAAAACATCATAATTACATTGATTGAACACAATTTTAGCTTCACAGTCATTTTGTAGCTCAATAAACTGCTCTTTTAAATTTTCACTGACATTTTCTACATTTGATAAAAATGGATTAATTATCCAATCTGGTATTAAAAGTTCATACAAGTCTTTGAATCGTATTATCATATCTTCGATAAGGGCGTCAATGTGGCTACAGTATCTTCACAAATCGTACATAAGCAAGTAGTAGAGATTCATTATCACGCAGAGTACTCTCATCCAATTGTAATGAAAAATCGTTGGACTGTAGTTCATCACATAACTGAATTTCGATATCATTTGCCATCTCATCAATTCTTTTTGAAACCGTGTCATTGCTCAATGGGACTGAAGAAAGAATCTCTTGCTGATTTTGTCCGATCATATTATTAATGAATACACGTATAGCTGGTAGTATTAATTTTTCTCCATATATATGTGGTGCACCACATTTTGCAATAATTTGTGCTATTTCATAAGATACTATTAGTCCTTTATCGTTCCGACTTGAAATCTTCTTAAAAACATTACTGAGAGTATTACGGCTTTCAAATGTTTTCTTAAGTTCTTGAAAGTACAATATATCTTTATTATTCTTGTCGGGATGTTTCTTTAAAAAATGTTCATTTAACCGCGATGGCTTCATTGCCTCATTAGAAAATACGTGTTGACAGAGTAAACACATTGGCAATTGTTGATTTGTAGGAGATGGAATAAAACCGAATTTTAAATAGTCAATAGAATATTGTCGACATCTTTTCTGTTTGGTTGTCATCTTGAAATAAAGGCCGATTTGTGAATTTAATGCCGAACCCCTCAGATAAACTAACGCTTATAAGTGAACGCGACCGTCTCCAACGGATTGACAGAGATGACTAAGTGCATCAGTGCTCCCAGATTATGAGAACTACGCTCACACACACTCAAAGACTCTGTCTATCGTACGAATAGCTGTGCGTGTGTTGGTGCGTTGGTGAGACCCGCCGATATAGCGACGGAGCTAGCGGCCTGCGCTTCCCCCCAACCCCGGCCTCGCCGCCGCGCTCCGTGCAGTTGGCCCGCTCGCCGCCGCGCGCGCTGCGAGCGCCCAGCCGGCCCAGACTCGTGCAATATGCAGAAGCGACACAACGCCCACTTCAACTGCCGCAGCGCCCCATAAATGCTAAAAATTTAAAAACGCCCCGCCAGACCTTTAAAACGCCCACAAGGGGGCGCTGGCGCCCCGGTTAAGAACCACTGATATAGATCAACCTCCTAAAAAGACATCAGTGAATATAAATACACCCATTGAGAAGTATAAAATATTAAAGCCTCACTATGATTGTGCAGAATTGAGAGAAAATTTCACCTTTGATAAAAAACACTCAATTACTTGGGCACTGTGTGAAGTTAGATAGGATGTCCTTTTCAAGCAACCCCAGGAAGAACATCATCAGTAATAGAGTCGTGGATGCATGGATGGAATGGATTGCCAGAAAGTTCTTAAACTTATGAAAAAAAAAATGAGGAAATAAAAGGGAGAAATAATAATAACTTTGATGCTAAATAAGATATAGGCTTATCAGCTATGCTGACTGCCTATTATAAATAATAAAAATAAACTTAAATCAAAATAAACAATTTGTTTGCAAGTATTTCACAATTATTGTTACATAGTTATAAAATGCCTAATTAATAAAGTTTTTGACGTAGCTTCCACGGCTGCGTAAGCTGATTCTTGCATCTAGGCTACTGGACTGGGCCGCGGTGGCCACTTACCCGAAATCATTTTTAAAACATAATGGCAAACCCTTATCTTTATAATAAAACTAAATTCTTAGCCATAACATCAAATTATATGCGTTTTATCTCTTCTTGAAAACCACGCCTCTAAAATCATCACCCTATACAATAAATCACTCGAATTTTATAAAACATTTTTTTAACACTTTGTACTTTTAGCTTTTATACATTCATATATGAGTAGCAATATTCCCGTCTGTTATATTCTTGAGCTATAAGAAATAGGTAACATACCAGAACCCGACGCCAAAGTTTTAATTTTTGTAGAAACAAAGCGAAAGGTAGAGAATATCACTCGTAGCATCAGAAGGTTTGGCTGGCCAGCGGTTTGCATTCATGGAGACAAATCGCAACCCGAGAGAGACAGTGTTTTACATCAGTTCAAAACAGGCAGAACTAGCATATTAGTAGCCACTGACGTTGCAGCTCGAGGACTTGACGTGGATGGAATAAAGTATGTGATAAATTGTGACTACCCAAATTCTTCGGAAGACTACATTCACAGAATCGGAAGGACGGGTCGTTCAAAGTATAAAGGGACCTCCTATGCCTTCTTCACATCCAGTAATAGCCGGCAAGCGAAGGATCTGGTGTCCGTTTTGCAAGAAGCTAATCAGACAATCAATCCCCAACTGCAAGAGATGGCCAACCGTTCACATGGATTTGGTGGTGGTTGGAATCGCAACCGCTATGGAGGCGGTGGTGGCGGAAACCGATTCGGAATGGCGAATTATATCGGAAGTTTGGTGGTATTCGACCGTCCGTCTTTTGCAATTCTATGTTGCGAATGGCATGTCAAAAAAACGCGCCATACTATTGAGTGGCATCTGTGAGGATACTTTCAAACTGCTGAGCGACCTCATTCATCCAAAGAACAGTGGCGGCGATTGAAACACGAGTATAAAAAAAAAAAAAAATTGTTTACGTAATAAAGTTCCTCTAATAAATGTGTTTTATTATAGCTCAAGAATATAACAGTGGCACCGTCCTTTGTCCGTCTGTCCATCTGTCCGTTGCAACTTCCAATTCGAAAAGTACAAATGCAAAAGAGTTGATTTTTGTGTGTAAATTGATACTCTCTAAAAACAGCCATACTCATTTAAATCAATTGTATCGAAAGCTGATAATATAGATATTTGACATTAGAATCAATAATTTTCTAGTACTAAAGAATGAAACATTGTCACTTTGATAGAGCGCTCAATATCATATTTAAATTTTAAAAATATGACAGCATGGCTCTTAAATGGTTTATTTATTAATGGCCGGTATAAATTAATATGAACTCATCTATGAGCGCAAATAGAAATATGTAAAAGAATGTTCAGTGCCACATTATAAATTGAAGTATTATGTCCGTATTTATTTATTTATTGTGGTTACCCAATAGAAATTGTACATAATACAGGTTATCAATAATATCAAAATATATTAAACGAATTTGAATAAGTTAAAATAAATAACCAAAATGATTTTTGATAAAAAACATCCAGCTACTTGGTCCTGTCATTTCAAATATTATCTGTAAAGAGGGTATATTAAAATTCATCATGGTTTCCGAGAAAAAAATTGTAAACCTTACATGATAATATTAAACGGTTCTTGTAACACGTCTCTTACTTGTAATTGATGTCAGGGCGCAGTTCATATAATTTGTTACTCATAATAGGAAACACAAAAACCCCATTAAGACTCCGGAAAATGTCTTGGAATACCATATGATTTGAAGTATTTTTATTTGTGCTATAAATTAATAAATCAATCCTAAATCGTTGTTTGTTCAGGTGCAAAACGTCTTCTGCAGCACCTCCACGAGAATCACATTCCAATGGCACTGGCTACGAGCTCCAGTCAAGAGAGTGCAGACCTCAAGATCTCTCATCATCTCGACATTTTCTCTTTATTCGGTCACATGGTTATGGGCTCTTCTGACCCAGATGTCAAGCTGGGCAAACCGCATCCTGACATTTTTCTGGTTTGCGCGTCAAGATTTCCTGACAAACCCGATCCAACAGATGTGAGTTTTCATTTTTTCAGCTGCACAAATTTTTCTGTCGTTACTTACTAAATCGAACTAGAGCAATGTTATTTTTATTTACTTTTATATTTTTGAGAATTTATATTTCTTTCACATGAAACTAGGAAAGTTTGTTAAGTATGAAATTTAATTGAAACTGTTTTTTCGTCTGCTGGTTCAAATTAACAAAAAGATGGCGACATATGACAGTTTGTTCATTTTTCCTTCATTCTTTCAGGAATGAGAAAGTTGCCATCTGCATCATAGTGACTAACATATTTCAAAAATAAACAATTTTTATATACAGTCTAGAAATTGAAAATTTTTCTTTATTTTAATGATATTGAAAAATCCACCCGTTCCCATAATTTACGCCAAAAGAGGACTGATAGATCTAAAACTGGAGTTATGGTAATCTTACATTAAGGGACTTCTTTCCGGTGGCGCTCTTTTCTGTATTTCGCGTGTTTTTAAATCGTTCTGTCTCATCTAATGGATAAATACTCTGTATCGTTGCTGATTAATTATGAAAAATAGAATCAATTTATATATAAAAACTTAGTTGAATTATCATCTTTAAAAAATAACTATGCTTCTGTAATTTTATTTTCTCAATTACTTTGTTCAGACAATAAGTTTTTCGTTTAAACTTGATAAAATGTATAGAAAAATACAGATTTTTTAAGGCTCTTAACTAAAAAATAAAAAATTAACTTATCTATCTATATATATATAAAACAAAGCCAAACAAACACCATTTATAACTCAAGAACGGCTGGACCAATTTTTATGATCTTTGATTTATTGGATTTATCTCCGCCCCAAATCATTGGATTAAAACATCGGAAATTTTCAAACGGTAAGTTAGTTACCTTCGAAGATGTTCACTTCGTCATTGCATCGATAATTAAAATACATATCATTTTGATTTTTGTACATTTATTGAACCTAATTCATTTTGACTTTCTTAATATAAAACTAAATTTAATTCAGGTAATAAGTTAACACAACATTTATTAATTCTTAGGCGGTACGAAGTTCGTCGGGTCAGCTTGTTAATTCCATAAAAACCTAGGTATTTAGGAGATAAGACGATACTTAGTATTATTTTCTTCTTCATCTATAAATAAGAGAGTCACAACAACACAGCGTTTGTACGGAAATATGACCGGGTTGAGTCCTCTCAATCAACGTGAGTATCTCAAAATTCATTCTGTTTTTTAAGTGATTTTAATAACCTATGAGTATTCTACTCTACTATTCATATTTATTGTCACACAGGGATATATGTACCTGAATCCTGTGTAGATATAAAGTTTATAATTATCATTTTTAGGTGAATGCCATGCTCAATTTTGCTTTTGAGATTTTATATTTTCCATAGTATATCAGGAGTTTAATATACTTTATTAATTTGATTTCTCTTTAAATTGTCTTTTGTGGAAAAGTGTACAATTTAATGTGATAGTTAATGTTTATATTCTAATTTCCCACCAAAAGATTGACATAACTCTTTTCTCTCTTTTTCTAGTGCCTCGTATTTGAAGATGCACCGAACGGAGTAAAGGCAGCTTTATCCGCCGGAATGCAGGTTGTAATGGTTCCCGATTCACGCTTGGACAAGAGCCTGACGCAGGAGGCTTCTTTGGTACTCTCCAGCCTTGAAGATTTCCAGCCCCAAATGTTTGGCCTACCTGCTTTTGTCGTCTGATAAATTGTATAACAATTTGGGTCACCTATGTGAAACTAGTAATATGAACAAACAAGAGATAAACTATTTTTATGAATGAAGCCGTTTCCTTCATGAGATGAGTAGGTCATTATCAAGGGAATGCTAAGGTAACAGACTCATTGAAGTCAGTAGTTTAACCTAACAGTTTACGTCCTGTTGAAGTTGCAAGTATTATTGTGGTTTCTCCTTCCCATTTTTATCCTACGCCGGTCAAGCATTAATATACTGTTATCACACGGACTTTACATACTGTTTTGACAATTTTTTTATATGCCACTATCCTATATCTGATGTTGAAATTCACCTTCATATATGTTTCGACCCTATAACTAGGAGGTCTTCAAACGATGGATACATAAATGAGCATCTTGGTGAACCATCATTGGTCGAGACCGTTACTCATTATCTGGGTCCGCCTCGATGATTGAGTGGTCATCTCCTTCGAATAGCAACATCCTGGTCAGTGGCATGTTAAACAAAAAGCATCTAAATTTTTGTTGTATTGTAAATTAATGCCAGCATAAGTTCTCATTTTTATTGCAGCACTCCAAACTTGCAAACTGCGGTTAAGACAACTAGTTAATTTAATCTTAACTTTCTGATATTTTTGAAGGCAAGGCACTGTTATCAACATTACCGTGTACCTATCTAGCTTGATTGCTTCTATCCGTCCAAGGTCTCCACCTGGTAACTTTGTAACTTCATTAGTCATGATCCTATCGTATCACATATCCTATCGTATCAATTAAGTTTGGGTACTCTTTACCACCTTTACCCGGATCAATTCAATTTGTTTTTGATTCCTAAATGACATTCCCATCATATTTTTAAATCTCTCCAATGCTTGTCGGGAAACCTCAGTCTATGAATAATCCTTTTGGCACAGAATATTTTTGATGTGATCGAATCATACCAAAAATGGTTGGTGGTACGTTCCTGTTATTGTATTTATTGTACGAGGACACTTTTTTTTTTTTAATTGAAAGCACCAATACTATAAGTAGAAGTTCTACATTAGAGAATTTGTTGATTTTTCCTAAGTCCATTCAGAGCGCACAATCTCCAATCCCTTTAACACAGAAGAAATATAGTTCTCGCTGCTGGTATTTTTTATAATGGTTACCGCTCAAATAAACACAAACTATTTCTTATATGTAAGTTAGTATATATAGAATCTACCAATTTCATACGCTTTTAATAGTAGGAATTGCCAAATTGTAGATATACAGCTACCATTAGTCACAATAATTAAGTAAGTTAAATTTCTCTACTATTGACCGTTTAGCAAGATGTATTGAGAGCCAACAACCAATTCCTTCATGAGTATGAGGATTCACTCACCACTCAGACATTTTGGCATTTTTAGCAAGCAACCGGTAGTACCTCTATCGAGGATTTCTCTTTCAGTTTGTCTCGCTTCAATAGGTCATCCATTATACCAGTATTGTCTACATAAAATGAAGATAAGGATTAGAAAAATTGTAAATTCCAAAATAAACAAAAAATATCAGTCACACTACATGCAAAATATAGAATAATATATTGAAAATAAACAAAACAAGAAAAATATACCACATTTTAACATTTCTACAATTCTGATTAGTTTATTTTCAATTTGTCATTCTATCTTCTTAATATGCCCTCAACTAATTTATTATAGTTAAACGCTTACTATTAATATGTGTTTTTTTATTATTGTTTAAAAATATTTTTATATTACATTTTACATTTCCTCGGGGAATAAATTTTTTATTTTTGTAGTAACTGTTATTTAGAAAAGTATTTAGAAAGTTATTTAGAAATGTTATTTAGAAAAGTCGGGGGCTGGGCCACTTGAATTGTGGAAGGAGGTGGGGGGGGTCGGGTAAGGTTTCATTTAATTTGTAAAATGTTTATAAATGAGGAAAGTAAATAAATGTTCCTATGTTCATCTTTATTTATTTTTAAAATATTATTTAAAAGCTTTCATTAGTTACCCTAGATTTCCTTTAAATAATAATAAACTGTGTTTATCCAACCTTTGGTATTTTTTTTTCTCATATAAATAATAATTTCCCATGCAAAAATAATAGTGGTAGGAATAAAGCACCATCGTTCATAAAGTACCGTGTATCACTAGTTTAATGTCAAAAATAATTGGCGATTTACCCCTGATTTAGGCATCATGTCTAACCCCTGGACTCCGTAGAACGTCATTAGACGTCGATCCGCGCGGACATTTCTGTGTCCGTTAACTCCGTACGACGTGATTAGACGTCGTGAATACCTGCTTGATTTTGATTATTTTTAGTATTATTTCAGTATTATTCATTAACTTGACGGTTTTTTCATTGAAAATTACAACGAAACATTTTTGTTTTTTTTTTTTTTCATTTCAATGTAGTTTCTACTACTATTTATAAATGTGTATTGAAAATACACTAATGTACTACCCTTCCAATATCTATAACTTTTTTTTAACTTTTTTCTTTTTTCCGAAAAATATACATATTTTGGAAGACTTTTAAATTGTAATATATAGTTATAAATATATGAAAATGTAAAAAAAAGTGTTGATTTTGTTTATTTCGTATATTAAAAAAAAAAAAAAAAAAAAATGGCAACATTTTTATTTTTTTCTTCTTTAATTTACGAGACAAACATAATCAAAGTGATATGGTGTAATAGAAAATTTTACGGTGAATCCGATGATACCAGATTTGTAAAGATTGAACGACTCATGCCTGCACTATGGATTTTATAGTAGTGAGTGATTTTTCAAGGTCAATAACTACGGAGTCATCGGGTTTTGGCGCCAAAATAAACTACGTAGTTTAAGGGCTAAGGATACCTTTTTTGGTCATAATGTTTGATAGAATACACTTTAATAATAATATTACACTTTATTTACTATAAATAATTACAAAATTATAAATTATACAATAATGTTTAAAATAAACTTTTGCTATTGCTATAAATAAAACTGAAAAATAAGCTATGTTACTCAATAAGACCTATAAACCAAAACAACTAATTACAACTGTAGTAGAAACCAGAATATTGTATGTCTTAAATCTGTAAAACTTTATAAGTTTATTGATTTTTATTGTTTTATTGCTGTGCACCCACTTTGTAAGGAGATATTTTGAATTCCATTTCAAATCTAGCGGCCGTGTACAGGCCTTGCGGTAAACGAAAGGCATTGTTACCTTGAATTAAAATTAATGCTTCCTGAATTTTTTTCACGGTTAACAAATAGCGCTTTGCAAAATTATTTTCCTTACTTTTTTCCATACAATCTTCATTTTTATTTTCCAGATTATCTTTTTTATAGCGTTGGTATTCTGTTCTAATTTCCCTTAACTCATATACCAAATCGAGAAACGGAGGCTTCGATAAGAGCACATACACTTTATTGGAACTGTTACCAAATGGAACGTCACTACTTTGACATATCCAAAAACGAGGAGGAAAACTATCAAGTTTAATCAGTTCACAGAGCTTAACATATGATATCCAGTGGTAACCTTTAAGAATCTCTTTTATTTCACCTAAACTGGGTTTCATTTGTGTCTCCATTACCATTAAGCAGCAATATTTCTGTGTAGCTCCTGTTAAAAAAATGAAATATTTTAATTCTTTTTGGAAGCGACAATGATTCTACGGCGAAGCTGCCACTTTCAGGTTATAAAAGTCAAACATGCATATATTAAGTAGATATGTCAATAAAAAATAAATAAAAGTGCTTTTTAACACCAATATATGAATATATTACTGGTAAATAAAATTCCATTCCATACATTATGAAGATATGTTACCGTGGTATGAAAAACACTCAGGAAATGGGTAGTACCATAATCTGGCATTATCAAGTTCAAAAGGCTTCAACGTAAATTAAAAAAAACCTGAAATTGGTTGGATGGCGTTAAATACTCGTAGCTGATTGCAGAGATTACAGGAAATTTAACATATTTTCATTCATAAGTCACAAAAACATTTACAGCATACAATAATTATTAGGACAATACTATTTTTTTAAAAACATTATCCACCTTTGTTACAAACAAAAACATTCTGAGGGCATTTTGTTAATTTAAGTAGGTACTGAGGTATGAGTCTAGTGTAGGGTTGCCAGAAATGATTTGGCTCCGACCGGGACTGATATCAATATAAGAGGAAATATAAGGGAGTTATAGGAAGAGGGGGGGGGGGGGAAACCACCCCCCGTGTGTCGCAATCTGGTTTGTGAAAAAAGGAAGTCTTTCAATGGCCACACTTTCAGAATACGTTCAATGGCCGGGAACAAAGACGGTTAACCGCCTAGTTTTTGAATGAGATTGTAAATTACCACGAATTACATCAGCTCCCTCGCAAAGGTATTTCAGTCTTTCATTCCGTACTGTAAATATGGAAAAATATTTGTAAAATGTCAGTACATCCCTTGAGTGCACACTTTCACCGCAAGCCAACGTGATCTAACGCTGTCGCACGAATTATTCGAATAATTTTAGCAATAATATAAAATCACGATTATTTGTTTACCGGGACATATGGTGGGTCAAACGGGACAACCGGGACCGAGGCTCTAAACCAGTGACATGTCCCCATGTACCGGGACGTATGGCAACCCTAGTGTAGTGTAAGTGTAAGATTAAAATAATTCAATATTGTTTTATTTTAGATATGTTAAAAACGTAGGTAGGTAACTACTCAAAAACTCACCAATACAATTAGGTAGTAACTAATACCATATAATAATAAAATAAGAATGGCTATGACGCCATGCACACATTTCTATACATTGTTTAGTAGTAGCAAATTATTTAACCAGAACCTGACGTCTTACAGCTAGGCCCTACAGGCGTTATTAAGCTTATTTTTAAATGTAGTTTTTATTTTCACTTACAAAAAAGGCACCGCCTTTATTTAAAAAAAAAAATAAATGCTTTCCCATCCAGACTACTCGCGCATGTGGTACCAAATTATTTTGGGTTATAATGGTACCCTGACATTCCTTCAAATCTTCATAAATTTTAACACCATTTTAATATTTTTTGTAAATTTTGACATGCGGCTAGCATTGAAACAACACGGACATATAATAAATACTTCAATTTAATAATAATAATAATTTTGTGCAGCCGGCTGCGGCATTGACAAGCAATATTCTACGCTCGGTGTCCCGGTCGGTAGGATGTTATTCCTGTGCCGGCTCGCGTGCTTTTACACACGCTGAACGTCACGCATATTAATAATATTCTCACCAAACCGTTGCGATGTCAGATTTGGATGTGCGGCTCAATACGGAAAATTGAGCTAAGAGCGATTCTATACAATTAAACTGTTCTATGCATTCGACCACATAAAACCAACCATAAACACACAAGTATGTGGCAAACAAAATTAATTGTGAAAAATATTAATCGTTGATTAATTAAAAATATTGATCAATTCGATATGAAAACATTTTGAACGGCAAACTAAATTTTCAATTATTTTTCTACCTAAATTAGACGTAACTTAAATAAACTCTTAATAAGTTATCCCGGAGTCATGAGCGAAAGTACATTAAAAAAAATATGCACTTCGAATTGAGAACCTCGCCCTAAAAACATATGTATTAAGTATTATGTTATATGTACATATATGGTATGCATTGTTATATAAACAAAACATACAATGTACCTATATATATATCTACCTAAAAATTACATACATACGTATTTGTAACTAACATTAAATAAATATGAAGTCATACTGGCTTATATCTATGAAATCCACTTAATGTGTGGGTTTTTTTTATAGCGGAGTTTATAGTATGTATAGGTCGAAGATTTAAAAAGCAATCAAATTAATTATAAAATAAACTACCTTAAGAATGTCCAATAAATCAAACTTGAAAGTAGCAGCTGTGGTTAAAGAGATCGGGAATGCGAGTCGACGTGCGGTTTGACAGTTTGGTGAAGGTAGATCAATGATTCAAACTTATGAATCATTGTTAGCGATCGGTAGAGTAGAGTAGAGATGGGTCAACATTCGTGAGCATCGAGAATAACGTATATTTATTATTTTAATAAGAGTGTGCATACAGTATTGCGAATTATATTCAGTTTATTATATACAATACGAGTATTTCAGAATAAATAAATAAAATGTATCGTTAACGGATGAGCATGACACTAGTCCGTTTGCCGCGCATCTGATTTCTGAACACAACCTAAATAAGAAATTACACGTGCGTTTTTGTCTACGTCATTTGACGTTACGAGTTTATATTTCGCTCGCCTCTATTATTTATGGTCGACTGGCCGACTTTGTTACCAGATTTCCAGTCATTTGACCAAATTTTATCTTAGTATTGTTGTAATCGTTAGCCGATTGCTTCAGGCGAAGCCAAAGGATACATTAATTTCGATTCAGAAACTTTTTTCTATGGTTGGCATTTGGTAACCATTTAATATATATTTAATCATAAAAAAAATAAGTTTAGATACCTTCATCTTATGTCTTCAACAAAATAAAGGCAGATTTTTGAAATTCAATTCTTTTTCTAAGAAATTTAATAAATGTTAAACTGCGAATAGTCTTTTTTAGTTGAATTGCTTTCTTATAAGATACATTAGAGCCTTAGGAAAAATAGCAATTGAAAGGCAAATGAAGGGTCTAAAACATAGAAAAGTTTTTTATTTTTATTTTTAAATTATGAAGCTGTGATTAAATAAAAACCAACAATTGCTTAATGACCGGGCAGAGAGTAAAACCTGATGCCCTATAAAAATATATCACCGCATTTCAATATACTAACTGTTCAACCTCACGATCGGTTGTGATAATGTGAATGGGATACTAAAATGCAAAAAAATATAACCTTATAAACCTTGGAAATAAAACCTTAAAAACCTTAATAAAACCTTGGAAAAAATATAATGAATCTAGGGAAAAATGAGTAATTTTGCAAAACTCATAACCACATACGTAATATTGCTAAATAGCTAACATGTATGTATGTAATCCTACTAAGCGATCTTAGTAATTTTGCAAGAGAGCAGAGTGTTTGGCTCGATTGGTGTGTGTGACTAAGTCGGAATCCTAAGAAAGTCCCGAAACATCTTCTCACCCACACACACACACACACACACACCCTTACACACATATTCCCTATCTAAAGAAACTCATTGTTTACGATCGTTGGTTTGATGATCTGCCTTCAGCGTGTTTATCGTAAACATATGTAAAGAAATAAAACAAAAAATACAAACAATATTGTAATATTGAACAAAAGGAATGTTATGTTTAAAAAAATTAGTGTGTGGCGTGTAATTTCAGACCTCAGTTCATCGATATTATATTAGTTCGAAACCCCGACTAGAGACCATAACCCGACCTGATCCAATATTCCACATTCCCCAGCGCTAATTAAGGTGTACATAACCGGACACACGTTCACGCTCCTTCTATCCAATTCCTTACGCATGTGTATGCAACCACTTCCACGTAAAACCCCACCTGGTATGACTCTGTTCACAAAGGTCAAGCGCCATGAATGCTTGGCTGGGTGCAGTTTGTAACGGATTTTTAATTTGGCCACTCCAAAAACCTTTTTTATTTACCTTTCGTCCTTTGGTTTTTTGTGTATCGTGTTCCAAGACCATTCCTGATAAAAAATCCAACTGATTGGCCCTGCGATTTCAAATATAATTTGTTTTGACCTCTTATTCAAATTCTTCGTGGTTTCGGAGTATTCGGGAATGGTCTTGGAACATCCTGTATATTCCCTTACTAGCTTCCAAATTTGTTGTGTTTTCATAAATAAAACAACAGATATTTCTTTCGTAAAAAAGTATAAAAAGTTAAACTAATATAGCAATCATTACTATTACAATGACTATATAACAACAGCGCGTAATATTTATACAAATCTAAATTATCTTTTAATAAAAATGATCCTAAATAAAATTGCTTAAACATAATTAATTAAAGTCTTGTGGTTCGATCTTTTAGCCTAAACGAAACGTTGCTCTTTGGCGTTAGGAGAAAGTCTACTTGGATGTCCAGCTCGCCCTCATATTCGACGGTGAACTGCTGCATCAGCTGGAAAATAAATATTTATTATTAATTTATTCACGCTTCACTAGCGTTAGCCTAACAGTGTAGTAGAAACACAGCAATACCCTCACCGCTGACTCGGAGTAGTTGCAAAGGTTTGAGGCCGACATATCTACCCAGACGCATTATCCCAAGTCACCAAGTAGCGGATGTCCCTTATGCTATCCTGAATTTGTTCATGTTCAAACTTAGCTAATCAATTTGCGACATTCTTGATGTGGAGACACCAGCTACGTTTGGTTGAAGGGTCTTCCGGGAATGTATGTACCACAAGAACTTCTATGATTCTTCAATTCAAATGTTACCTGAACCTAGGTTCAGGTTTTAATAATGCATTTATTTTCAATGGGCTTCATGCCAAGTCACATAAAACTTTAATATACATAATCGTCATTCCAAAAATGGTCAAAATGGATTCCATCCACTGAGAAGGTCAAAATATCCTGATAACAATCCTGATAATATCCTGATAACAAATATCCTGATATCCGTGAAGTCAGAAAAATGTTGATAAATTTGAAATGTATATTCGTTTCATAGTAGCTTTTAACTATTTATTTTTAAATGGTGCTCTAACAAAATGTTGTAACACATATTGTAATACATGTTAACAATAATTCTAGACACTAAAGCAAAAAAAAATATATTTAATTATAAGAGAACACAACACATGCATATGGAAGATAAAACACAGATTATACTAAATGGAAACAATATAAATTATATATTATAAACATGGATGATATGGAATATTACATATAAAGAAATATAATATATGAACGTTAATATGTACTTATATATTTTTGTTATTTCGGAAGCAATTCAAGAGTATGCATTTTGAATTGCCCAAAGCTATCATGGAAAATATCATTGCGACTATTTTTATATAAGGTATTAAAAAAACAACAAATTCTATTATTATGAAGGCTATTATTATATTATTATGTTATTTTGGGCACTGTAGGCATTTCGGTTGGTTTAAAACAACATATGTTTAATTTATCTTCTAAAATGAAAAATATATCTAAATAGTAATAATAATTATGTTAGCAGACTGGTTTACCTGGCTTACTAAACTCCGAGAGTTAGTATGCTACATGTGGCTGTCATAAAATATAATCAGCTTCTATAAATTGTTTAGTAGTGAAAGGAAAGCTACTAAGCATATAGGTGCAGCTTCACAAAGGCGTTCCTTAACCCGCGTCGTTCGTGCTCCATTTGAGAGAAAAAATTGTTCATGCCTACCTTCATTAGGATGAGCTGAAGTTCCTGTTCGACGAAACGTTTTCCAGGACACATCCGGCTGCCGACCCCGAAGGGGGCCACCAGGAAAGGATCTTTGCAGGTGTCCCGCTCGTGGGACAGCCACCTCTCCGGTCGGAATTCCATTGGATCCGGAAAGTTCTCTTCTTGTCTACAAGTGAGCATCGTGTGGCAGGTCACGTACGTCTAAAAGTATGAGGCATATTTTGAAACAAAGATAACATTATCGGAGAATTGGGTTTACATATAAAATGAGATGTCTGAAGATGTCCAGTTTTTAATTTATGCTCGAAGCTTCTTTGCAACGAAAACGGTTGTGTTGCAGACATGCAAGGGACTGTTCATAATTACATCACACTAATTTCATGGTTTCTGACTCCACTTATCTCTTTGCGAAAAGTTTATCGAGAATGTTCCAGCGGTTAGTATTGATATAACGATTTAAATTCTAATAACAACTCTACAAAAAAGCATACAAACGAAAAACTTGTAATGAATTCTGCACATTTAAATCATTATGTCGATAAAATGTCAAATATACAATATTATTTACTGTTTTATAGAGCTTACAACGTGTTATATGTAGTGTCTTAGATTCGTTGAGCAATGCGCCTTTCTATTGGCTTGTAAATAATAAAGTAAAAACGAATTTACATAAAGTTCTCACCCCCGGCTGCAAGAGAAAGCCGCCAATCTCGAGCGGCACCTCTAAGATCCTCCCGAGGCAAAACGCCGTCGGCAGCAGCCGGAAGCTCTCCTGCATGCAAGCCCTGGCGTAGACAGCCCTCGAGAGGTCATCGGCCGTCAGGTGGTTGGCGTTCGGCGCGATCTGCTGCAGCTCCTCGTAAATGAGATCCTGCGTGTGCTGGTTCTTCGCTAGCAAGTACAGCAAGAATACCAGACTGTTTGCTAACTGAAACAAATTACTGCTTTACTGGAAACGGTTACGTACCATATTATCAAACACAACGGACTATTATGATATCGGACACTTCGAATCGTGAACACAAAGAACTGTTATGATATCAGACACTGCGAATCGTGAACACAGAGAGCTATTATTATATCAGACATTGCGAATCGTGAACCCAGAGAGCTATTATTATATCAGACATTGCGAATCGTGAACACAGAGAGCTATTATTATATCAGACATTGCGAATCGTGAACACAGAGAGCTATTATTATATCAGACATTGCGAATCGTGAACACAGAGAGCTATTATTATATCAGACATTGCGAATCGTGAACACAGAGAGCTATTATTATATCAGACATTGCGAATCGTGAACACAGAGAGCTATTATTATATCAGACACTGCGAATCGTTAAAACGGCGGACTATTATAATACCAAACTTGTCTAGTTGGATGAATTTAAACGTTTCTATATAAGGTTTTACAACATGTATTCTACTTCGCCCGCCAGATGCTCTTGTGTTTATAAATATAAGTATTTTTTGAATAGATGTCAGATGAATATTGTTAGGAAATGCACGCTTTTTAATGATAAAAAGAAATCAGGCCTGATGCTATTATTAAGGTCTTTTTTGAAAAACAAAAACAGGGATAGTTTGGTTTCTCATCAAAATTGTCAATATTGCGTGTTGATATAAAAATGTATTTTTCGGCGGAATTATGCCGCGGACACAATCCAGCGTGTGTGTGTAATCAGGCATCGTGTAATAAATTTTAGTATACATTTAAATAATAATAACATGAAATATCTATCTTGCGAAAAAATTATGATATTGGCCGACAGTCAATACAAGAAATGGGTTTAGACCAGTGACTTTTATTTATGTAGTTTGCGAACCGTAATGATATTAGACACCATTACCGCTCTGTATAAATTGCGCGTATTATTTGAAATATAAAGATAACACCGTGTTCGTTTATTACTTTCACAGTAAAGCGAGAAAAAAAACAACCGAATTTGACGAAAATTCTAACCAGAAGAAATAATCTAATCCGAATTAGAAGAATTTGTTTAATAATAATAATAATAATTAAATCTGTTGCGATTTCAATAAACATTGCGTGTGAAAAGGTAAGCTTACTGTTTCAATTCCGGCCGCTATGAAGTCGATAATGGCCGCTTTCTTGTCCCGAATGTCGACGTCAGAGTTTTCCAAAATGGCCACGAAGACGCTCTGCATGCCTTCGCCCTCGCAGTACGACTCCTTGTTCGTTTTAATCGCCTTGTCGACTAGTTCCGATATTAAACTAAAAGAAATATTAATTTGAATGTAAGGGGATCGCGTCACATTTGAAGAATAGCGTATGTTGATTACACCTTAGTTTAGGATAAGGGTAGGCACATACTCTCACCTGTAGATGATGTCCTCGCTCTCGCAGTATTTGTTATAGAGCGGCGTGGGAAAGTACTTCCAGAGCGGCCAGCCGAAGTAGGAGTCCCGCTGCGCCTCGAACTGGCGCTTGACGGCTGTGGCCAGGAGTCGCGCCTTGCCCGAGACCACGTGCTCCAGGAAGGTCATCCGTTCGCCCAGCACCAGGGCGCAGGTTGCTGTTCAACAAACAATGCAAATTAACAACAAAGTGGACCCACGATTTGATAGATTACGAGAACCAATCTACTAAATGGAAGGAACCTCTTTTACTTAAAATTAACTTATTTATCTAATTAAAATTACTTATCTAAATTTATTCAATTATTATCTTGTTATTTATTGTTTACTAAAATTAACAATGTTCGAAATTGTATTACCTATGTATTTGTATTTGCTAAAATATTTGCATGAATGACCTAATAATATTTGCACACATAACAAATTAATTATTTGCAACGACCTTAGTTTGTAAATTCGCAATGCACCTTGACCTAAATTAATTCCATAACCTATTTGCTAAAATTTTCGCATATCGACCTATATTTCACATATTACCTTGACCTATTAAAATTCGCAAACTGCCCTATTTAATTTCGCATATGACCTTATTTTAAATTACACGATAAACTATAATTTCACAATCTAAGAAAATTCCAACACCTTAATTTTACACACATAAACACAATTTTGTCACAACATAACCGTAGTAAGTATTCATTAAAACCACAAATTACACAAAATATTTAAATATCATATATGACACAATTAAAATATATCAAATAAACAATTTCCTAAAACAAAACTAAATAAGAGTCATTGGTACATAATTTTCACTTAACTTGACGTTTTCTTCTGCTCACGGCTGAAATTTCTAATTATTAAATTAGAGCCTTCCCAACAGCTTTGCACCTTTCATAATGCACACTGATCTCCGTGATCTAGAATTACACTATATGGAAAGTTCCTCATTCATTCTATAACAGTGTTTGTCAATCTTGTATTTGTATTTTTATCTTTCCAAATACTAAAAGAAACTTTACTTTGTATGTATGCATTTGTATATATATATATATATTTAGGGGAATTTAATTGAAAGGCCTTACAGCCTCCCAATTTTTCATTTTTTATGCACAATTTTTCATTTTTATGTACGAATATGGTCATGTGATCAGTTGGGAATATGGAAGAAGTTATATTTCTTTTCCGATCACGTTTTGCACATGATCAATTTATGGAGCTCGGGTATCAATCTACACATAAAAATTCAATTCTTTCGTTGTTGAAAGATGCAAAAGATGAGTAGCTTCTCATACATGAATGTATGTATAGAAGCTACTATAGAAAAAAATATACTACTTAATTGGGCAAGTCGATTATCGCTCGCTAAGCGCTTAAGCCTAAGCCTTAATGTGCGATAAGGAGGGAGTAAAATATTGATCGGATGACCCGCTGAGGAATAGGAAGCTGTCATCGATAAGGCAGTTCTGCTCGGATTACAATTTGTTAGCCGCAATACGCAAAGGTTAGTAACGTTTTTTATCAAAGCAATTAAATCGTTTATTTTTTTTTTATTTCTTATACATATATATATTTTTATTCGTATTAAATTGCACCTTTTACATTCCCCACAATGACTGGTGCCTTTTCTGTGGGGTAATTTACATGATTTTTAAAGTTGTTTTTTTTTAGTCATTTATTTCAATTTAGTTATTTAATGATAATTTTGTACTGGGATTTAATAATAATAGTAATAACAATTTATTCGAAGAAAAACAACACAAATATTGTATACCTAGTACATAAGTAATAAACTAATTAGATCTTATAATAGTTATTGAGTTTGTAGTTTAATCAGGTAAGTTAATGTGCTATCTTTATTTTTTTCCCTAATATTTCGTTTCCTATGGTAAGAAACATAAACTCTAAATATCTAAGTAATTTACTTATATCTATATCATTTTTTTTTTTTTTTTGCGATTTGTATCCTGTTATTTTATTATATTTATAGAATTTTATACATTCATTATAGACCGATGAACAATTATTTTTTAAGGATATTTAATTATGTGCAACGTTTTAGGAAATTATATCTTTAAGTATCTTTTGTCCTATTTTTATTGACCTTATTTATACAAAAATGAAACATAAGATTATCCAAGAGTGATGTTATTATCGATTATTGTATGCTTTCATAAATTTTACATAAATAAAATATAGAAATTTGTATAATTTAAGTTAGTGTTTTATAATAAGGGCGAATTGACCAAATGAAAAAATTTACAGAATAAACATATTTCACATTTCATATTACTTTTTGTGTTAACTACTTTGTAATTTTTTTATATTTTCACACCAAGTATCATAAAAACAGGGGAGAGAATATATTTTATTTTCAGAAAAAATGATTTATTCGCCCTTTAACAAACTGATTGTTTTTTAAATCGACTAAGTTAAAAATATATGCACAAGTAGTGGGTGAACGGGTTGCACGGAAGATGTGACATGAATCACACCTTCAAACCCATCATCTCAGAGGTTGCCCAATGTCCATCTTCACTATCATGTCTACTAGCGGTCGTCCAGTGGTCGAAATTCGACCGTAATTCATTAAACTTTTAAGTTCTAATACCTCTATTATGAAGTGATTATACCTCTATAATCAGCCCATTTTATTATTTTTTTTATTTTGTTATATGACGTCAGCTGCGAGCGTGTACAAATTCGTTATTAGGGTGTATTGTTTGCCTTAATTATCTGTAATACTTATGAAATTTAAAATGTATTGTTTGTAACAGTTGAACACAATTACACCTCATATTTGTATTTATTTTTTGATACATTTTGTTAGTATTCATTGTCAGTTTTTATTTTTTCGCGTAAAACTGAGATTTGACATCTATAGAAGTATAAGATGCCATTGATAATTATTTTTGCTTTGACATTACTAAGTTGACATTGACAGACTATTGAAAAGAAACATTTGAAATCACATTCAATCTGTCAGTAGTATGGACGTTTTATTTAATTTAATTTAATGTATTTGTAAAATATGTTATCGATACATTTTCACTTTCTGCTATATAAACCTCAACATCACACTCTTCCGTGCGGGTAATATGCTTAAAAAGGGGTATAAAGTTTTCTCTTCGCGTAATATAATACTTTTTATGAACCTACGAAAAGCTTTCTTAAGAAAACGAGAGGGTAGTAGGACAAGGCTTTTTTTAAAACGATACTTCTTTAATAAATTTAGTTTTTCGTAAACGTAGCTGACCCTCAGGCTGCCGCCAGGCGCGATCTTCTTATCGATATATGTCACAAGCAGAAAAAGTGAAAATTATCTTAACAATTTTATGCTATTGAATACATGAATGAATACGGTATTTGTTATCTTTGCTGTTGTGATTTTGATGATTTACTGCCAATGATTGTCATTACTGACGCAATACAAGAGCGACATAACCCTGACATTAACAGTTCGTTCTTTATAGTACCAACCAAGCGATAAGAGAAGAAATTTTAATGACATTCATACATTATCATTAATAATGTATTTATATATTTATTCGCATTATGGTCCGAGTTTTGCGCATAACTTATAACTACTTAAAAGACTATAATTATTATCTAGAGGAGTTTCTGACATGCCGCTAAGTGCACATTTAGATGAGAGATGTGGGTATTAATAGTTTAAATTACAATAACATCTAAGTAACATCACATTTTCTCTTTGTATGTTTATGGATTAAATGCTTTTTTGTAATAATTGTATGTCTAGTTGTAAGTTTTTTTTTGTAAAAATAACAATAAATAAATAAATTATATAAACCGTGAATCTCTTTAGAAGCGAAGTTCACAAATAATGTTTTACTGTACTGAACTTTTTTATTACATTGTTTAAGATATTTTTTTAGAAAAATGAATTACACTATTAGAAATGAAGAAAAAAATACGTCGAATAAAGAAGATATTCGATACTCAAGACGATCTATAATAAAGGTTCTTTTTCTTAACTAAGCCATTATTGTCTAGTTAGCACATAAAACACATAAAACAATAAATATTTGTGCCTGGCCACTTTCTACTTTCAACCTTAGCTCTGTCGACTGACTTAAAATGATCACTTTCTAGAAGATAAAACGTCAAAGTATTTTTGAGACGTATCTAACTTCATGATTTTTAAAAATGATTATTACTAAATGATCCCTACGGGTAAATTATATTAAAATTACCTAGAATAATCACGTTTAAAAAAAAATGTCTGCGCATTATTTTATGTGCTGAATAAAGTTAACTTTCAAACAATTTTATAAAAATATTGTTTATGAGTTCAGATTTTATCGATCCCAAAAAAATACGTTATTCGATAAAAACCCCCAGCTGATTGGTATTGCGATTTCAAGTACTATTTGTGAAAAAAGTATAACAAAATTTAAAGTGTTACGAGTTTAGATTTTTTTTTTTAGGAAACCATGATAAATTTTGATAATACGGCAATACAGATATGTTCGTAATCGCAGGACTAATTAGCTGGATTTTGTATCGGGAATGGTAGATGTGTGAGTATTAGTGGAATACTAACTCTCCAGTCCCATCCGGTTGGTGAACTGATCGAAATCCACCACGTCACCATTGCTCTTTCGGTTCTTGGCGAGGAGGTTAAGGAAGTCGTCGCAGATGGTGTTCAACTCCGGCAAAAACCTGAACATGGTTTTGGGGCTGGACAGCTCAGGGGTTAGGGCCTTGCGCAGGTTGTGCCAGGTCTCTCCTTGCCTAAAATACAATTGAATTATGAATGAGGATTTTGTGGGAGGTGGCCTGCATTATTTTTCCTACGTTGTAAAAAGAAGAATCTCCAATTCGGTAATACTATTCCAGGTCCAGGTCACCGGATAGAAATGCAAAATGAACTATATGGGCGGCTAGTCTGTATACAGAATGTATTTTTTATATCGACAAACATTAATCAGATAAAATATGCTTTCCATTTACAAAATTCAAACTCATTTACGAATTCAAAACTCAATCGAAATTGTTTTAATGTTTTACTAGTAACGCGGCACCATTGAATATAAATACATCTGTATAACGAGATAACACGGCGCGTGTTTATCAGGAGAAGCTAATTAAGTGACACTTTTATCATTTGTGCAACGAATTCCTCGATTTCGCAGGCGAGACCGACTTCTTATTGCTGGATTCAGAACTGCTGTGAGCGTCGCACTGAACAGTTAAATTTTAATTATTTTAATTTTGATGAACTTTCAAATAGTTAAAACAAATCTTTATTTTTAACATTACGCAACAACAATTAATAGATAGTTAACAGTTAATAGATAGTTGTACACATAATGGTAATTATTGTTGTAAATAGAACACTTTTTAGGATCCTCCTCACACACACATCCATACACACATAGCTTCAAATATTCAATCTCTTTTATCTCTTGCTCTCGCACAATATTTATAAAACCTGTATAAATCCAAGTCTGTGCCTTTAGGTAAATTGCATTTTATTTTTTATTATGAAAATTTTTGTATTAATTAGTTTATGAATTGTCAGCCGAGGATCTGTGTTTCTATAACTGATTACATCACCTTAGAACAGCGCACACGCAATAAAGGTGATGTAAAATTAAATGTTTAATAAATAAATGTAATGCAATGAATTATGATTTGCCTAATCTAACAAACAGCTTTTTTATTTTTTTTTATTTAGAAAACATGTTGGCCGATGAGTACAAGTCTATAACCTTCCTAACTAGGTAAGAGTTACCTGTTCTAAGGAAGGTTATATATGAAGTGTTACAGTGAGCATACAAGAGACCAGCGCAAAACCCTGTGAAAATATAAAAATTAACTAAGGCACAAATATACACACTGGTATACACACCCACCCACACACACACACACACGCTTGAATACAATTTAAGTATCTACTCGTTAACACTTAATATATGAAGAAATAAAATGAATAAATGAAAAAACAATTAAAAATAACAAATAAATGAAAAGAATAAATAAGCGAATAAACAATTATTAAATATATAGGTAAATAAATATTCGATATAAGTAAATAAATATTAAATATTCAATATAAAAATAGTGTAATACTACATATAGTATAGTTATATATATTTATATATAGTAATTGGATGGATCCATCCAATTTTTAAATCTTTAAACCATCGATTTGGGATTTGGGGGATTTGGGGACCTGTTCAGCGCGCTTATATTAAATTGCAGTATCTAATGTTGGCGCACTGATCTATATATATTATTTTACAATATTATGCAGTATTGTATTAATGATATTATAATCTGATTAGGATGAGTACATACTCGTTGACAATTCCGGCGCTCGCGTACCGGTCGGGGCGGGCGCGCCGGTAGGCCAGCGCGATGGGCGTGGGCGGGCGCAGGGGGCGCTTGCCGGTGGCGCGGCCGCCCAGCACGGCGTCCAGCGCCTTCCTGCCCCTCACGGACACGGCGCATCGACCCCAGCCGTCCACTTCCACGAAAACGTCGCCGTACCTCGCGTGCATATCTGGAAAGTTTATTCTCTCTTTTAACACATGTAGATACGCCCTTGTGAAAACCCGACACCGGTAGATTCTCCCCGCATGCTGGATAGAGAGAGACTTATCGCGATGACTTGCGAGGAGTGCACTCGACTTGGGCGTGGTGTCTTTTTCACCCTCAGTTGGCGTATCTATACGTTTTAAATATCTTTGAAAGGTGAAGAATGCTGATAGATGACCTTGAAACTCGGTGCTTTTTTAAGGCATCAGGTTTTACTCTCTGCGCGGTCAGTAAGCAATTGACGATTTTTATTTAATTACAGTTTCATAAAATAGAAATAAAAAAAAAACTTTATTCTAGACCCATCATTTGCCTTTTAATTACTATTTTTTCTAAGTATTCAACTAATAAAGAACTATTGACAGTTTAATCATTTATTGAATTTCTCAGAAATAGAATTGAATCTTAAAAATGTTCCTCTAGTATGTTGAAGACAGATCAGAATTGAGCTTCAAATAACAGTAGCCTACTAACTAAATTGCGTAAAATATTAAGAATAAAAAATAGACTACCCTCCCCCCCCACCACACCACCCTCCAGGGGCTTGCCTATATTTCGAAATGTAGTATTCATAAAAATCCAGTTATCCCTGCTGCACAAAAGGATTAAAAAGGCTTAGTAAAACTATTGTGAAAACAGGGAATCACGCTACAAAGCACTCGTATTGCTCACAACTTTAGCGACCGCGATGTTGTTACGGAAAGTGATTTAAAAGATGGTTATTTTATGTGGTTCGGAGGAAACGATACAATGTCGTCGAGAGCGGGATGCAGTAACAGGTTATTAGAGTATGTTAGCGACTACCTGCATACGCTTCGTGTAGTTTGTTGAGCTTGTACCTCCAGAGGTAAATCCACTTCGTTCCGAGGAACGGAAGGTTGAGGGGTCCCGGCATCTTCCATATATCGTCCGTCCGCTTGCTGTTTGTCGTCTTGTAGTAGAGGCAGACCAGGATGGCGATGGCGGTCAGCAGGAAGCCTGCCAGCGGCATCCACGTGAAGTCCGCTATCATCTTCTTATCTGTGGATAGGAAAGTCTTTATTGTGGGCACAACAAATATTGTTATTATAAGTGTTGTGTAGTCGCACAAGAAGGTACATGTAACATGTAAGCTTGTGGCATTCATAGATTGCAGTGAATTCTTAGAATGCAAGATGTCTAGTCATGTCAAACCTAATAAAACCAGTGCCGAACTGGTCCTCGGAAAAATGTAGCTGTGGCCCCCTTATATGTGATATTAAACACACACTAAGTTTTTTAATGACTGACTATTGACTATGCCGAATATTTATTTATTTTTAGACGGTACTCTAACAAAATATTGAATACATAACATGTTTACATTAATTTGTTTACACATTAAATTACAATAATTGAGAAGATCTTTATAAGAATATACTTATTACTTACTCTAAATAAAAAAAAAGATATCTATCAATCTATTTCTATGTGTGGTCATTTGTGAGGATGCCCTGGGCCCGTGGGTCCTCAGCATTTGCTGACTTATCAATATAGCCTATCCGGCACTAAATAAAACTACAATCCTTATCAAATTTTTACTTGGTAAATAAAGATAGATAAATATTTTCATGGTATATCGTGGTAGTCTAGTGGTTAGTTCAGGTGTTCGACTGCATAACCCAGTCATATCAATTGGTTATATACCAATAGGTGATTCTAACACGGTTCTTTATACCTTATCTAGTTTATACCTTTATACCCGAAAAAGATAATCATAAAATATGTTCTTATGATAGTTTCAAAGACAACGGCTTATAAAATGACTGGTCATGAGATTTCATAGACACCTGACGTTGATTATTTGTGTCAATGAAAGTTAAGATTAAGTCGGCCACAACAGTTACTGTTAGAGAGATTTTCAGGGTTCTCTTATCTTTATAATAGTTTTTTTTTTATCTTTACGTAGCGATCACAAGTTATGTAGTATTTATCCTTTTCTCGACGATCAATAGCATGCTCTTATAAAATTACTAACGTTAAAAAATATCTACCTATTTAAATATTATAAAAAAAAACGCGTTTAGCATATATTTACTTCAAGGTATATACAAAATTACAAAAGAGTTTTTTTTTATATTAGGTACCTAAAAAATACCACATACGACATAAAATATACCTATTTATATGAAAAATGACTGAGGGCATCTCCCAATAAGAATTTAATTATTTAATAAATAAGAAGACTAATTTAAAACTCAGTTTATTATAATAAAAAGCGCCTAGAGCGTCTTCAAACATAAATAATACACTAATATTTTTTTAACAAAACATTTATTTACAATTTAGCTATTAGGTAAATGAATAATAAATATATAAAATAAAAGAACATGTTTTCGGTACTACTAATGTCTTAGTTTACGAGAGGTTGTGAATGAACGAACGCGTGAGAGAGAGAGGATTAAAAAGAGTTTCTCCCTAATATTCCCAACTATCTATTGTGGAAAAATGGTATATCTAAAGTGGCAGTTTTGACTGGTGGTGTGTTCCATATCTGTTTCATAGCACTTCTTGCTTGATTATACTAGCTGATCAGTCTAAAGCATAGCGGTTTTCGGTGCTGCACCCATCAAACTCTTGAATGGTCAACTGGACTATGCGTAGACGATCTCCGCCATAATTATTCTCTTTTAATGGTCGGCCAGCGTCAAATCATAACAAAACACAAATCGTTGAATAAAATTCATGGATTTATCAAAATTATAATGAGGTAACACTCTTGCGACTACCATTACCATTATTTGAGGATATCCTTAAATAAAACCTATTTTCTATTTTTAAAATGTAAAAATATTGTAAACTTTATATGATAATATGAAATCCCTTTTGTCATAAGTTCGGTCGTTAGCGAGGCATGCTGGACCATTGACCGGCCTTGCCGAGCGCCTGTGCTTTGATAAAATTAATAAATTTGGGCATGAATTATTTACGATTTTTTTTTATATAATTTCTTACACGTAATAGGGAACACAAACGCCCCCTTAAGTATTCGGGAATGGTCTGGGAACATTCTGTATGTATTTTTTATGTATTTATTTATTGTATTTAATATTTACACAATATAAAATCATTTATATGTAAATCTAACAAAGAAACAAACGACATAAATAATTCATTAAATGGTGGCAACTAGCTAAGAATATTTAAGATATCAATTTTATCCGATTCACACTGTGGTTCAAACCACTCATATAACGACAGATTTCATTGGAAAGGGCAAGTTGATAAGCGTGCGACAAGTTAATATTATGTTTAGTAAAATTTCATCATTTAAAAAATAAATTAAGTTACAGTATGTTAATTATGGTCTATAAATCATTAGTAGAGTCAATAATAAATTATGGTCTTTTTAGGATATGGTTACACATACCAAACCTACCTCAATAAAATTCAGAATTTACAAAGCAGAATCCTTAAATTAATAGTTCCGAGATCAATTCGCTCAAAATATAAAAACAATTATCTTGATTTATTTAGATATTGCAATGTTTTGACGGTTTCGCACTTTTTAGGTATAAATTAATCTTAACTTTTTTTGATCGTGACCAATTTAAGATTCAATTCTCGCACCCATACCCGACAAGTGCAAAACGAAATATATTTGTTAAACAAATATAAAAACGTTTATGGAAATCGTCTTCTCTCTACCTTGATACCAAAAATTGACAATGCTTTACCTAAGGCTATCAAGAGTGCCAAGCTTAATAAAAAAAACTAAATTAGAGCTGAAAAAGTTTGTAGCGCTGAGTGATCGAGTGGGTAGTTAAAATTGTTATTTATTCACATAATTATTAATTAAATTATGTATAATTTTTACTTAAGTTTGTTTATTAAGTTTGTTATGTATGTGCAATTAGTATTTTTAAGGATTTAAGGATTAGGCCGCTTTAAGAAAAACATAATTCCAATTTGAGTTTCTGCCAGATGAGCCCTTCAGACTTTGGCAGGACAAGATATATTTTGTTTGTAATGTTATCTGGTGAAAAATAAACGTCACTTATGGTGGCATTGAACTGAACTTGAACTGAATATAGCCATGGTATAAGCAGAAATATATAAATAAACAATATCACGCGTTTTTGTGTTATGATTGTGTATTATTATTATTATTATTATAAATGAGAGATTTTATTGTCATCATAACTAGAAAGTAATGGGCGATGAATCGACCTCTGCCCATCGCCAAGCGAATGTGAAATATTTTCCTCATTAAATGCACTTATTATAACAATATCTACCCGAGTTTTATTTATAGTCTCAGCGAGCAGCAATTTAAAGAAAGTCAGAAAAGCTATCGGCTGGGAGCAAATTTTGAGGTTATCTAGACGACATTTCGGGGTCTATTCTTCTCAATTGATGTCAATATTTTCGACACGTTTGTAATTAAATTGATAAATAAAAAAACAAATGCTTTCTCGATTTCGGGTCACGTGAATTGTGTTTTACTTTTCTCCATTCGTCGATAAGGGACGACATTATGGATTGAATGTATTTAACGAAATTTCATCTCCAGACGATAAATAATTTCGCCATTCGGTAGCTGGAAATGCGAACATTATTTTCGCTCTGACTTGATAGTTTAGATATCTTGTAAATATTTGCTCGTTACAATTCTTTTCCCCGCGGTTAGTTCGGCCTTTTAACTTTTTCCCTAATTTGAAAAATAAATACCTAAATATTAATGTTTTTACAAGCATACAAATGACTAGTGTAGTTCGATTAAATTTATACTATATTATCATTTAGAAATTTTAAAATATAATTTCGTTGAATTTGTTTGGTTTAGCCATCCGGTCATTTCAAACGAAACCGCTTGCAAATCATGTCCTAAACTGCTGTCACTCGATCCCAACATGGCGGAACTTATTTCAAAAGCTTGACAGCTCCTTTAGTACTAATATAGTACAACCCAAAGGGTTGGTCAGATGTTGAATTTATCGCATAATATCGCGTTTAAAAACCTTTCATACAACAAAGATGAGGAGCTCTTTGTAATATTTTTTAGGATTCAATTCAATGGCGCGTCACCATATAGAAGTCGCGTTGTCTATCCGTCACGTGATGTAAAATCCGCGCGTGCAATTCGAGCGTTATGAACAAACCCAGTCGCTTTAATCGTCCGTTAGCGGTAGTTCATCAACACATACATTACATATAGGTGTAATAGACCATCTTAATACCTATCAAAATAACCCCCATGTAACATGACGTTACACGTCCTGAATCTATGAGTCAAATTTTATCAATGCTCTATACGAAGAAAGCTCACGTGACACAACTTTCGTTTATAGAAGGTACTAGATGCTAGAAGGACAAGCAAACATTGTATAATATTTGTTAAATAATCTATATTTTGTTTTATTCTTATTGTTTTATTACCATTTAGTAACCAAGTTCAAATAAAATTTGTAATTATATTCATTAAGTATATAATATAGGGGATATTTGTTATTGTGATGTATAGGTATAGATAGATAGATAGATCAATAGAAATATAAACATTTTAAAAAACAACTCAATAAGACGCACTACATATATAAGATTATTTATTTACATTTAAATACAACAATCTTCATTTTAAAGTCCTTCCACGAGAAAGAAAAAAAGCAATTCAAATCAATATTATAGTTAAATAATTGGTCGCGCGCTTCTTTTGGTTAGAATTATGGGGTTGGTCGTTTTGTTTCGCACAATCATACCAATAATAAAAAATTCCTTTCGGCACGCCGGAAGGCGGAGGTGTATTTCACCGGATCAAAGTAGGGGATAGGGAAACTCCAATTATACGAACATAATACGATAAACATTGCACGAGCTGTCGCGCAATGTTTAATATTAATGTTTAATGCGCCGTACCCTTGCGCAGCGAGAGTATGTATACTGAATCCCTCTTTATACTGTTGCGTATGGGTTGCTCATATTCCTATTAAGGGATGTATGTTTTTTTGAATTTTGAAAAACCAGTTTTTCCCACCCCTAGGATCAATGGTTGGTATTATAAAGAAAAATGTTCTTAGATAAGTTTTAGGTTCTTATCTGAGGAATAATATAAACATTTAAATGGAATTGATATCTTATAAACTAAGAAAGTTTGGCCCATTAACGAACTTGACCGTGATTTTGTGCTCTTAAATTGTATGTAACAATTTGAAAGTTATTGGTGTAAAATTACGGCAGTTATGGTGTCCTGGTTATGGTGTAAGTGAGTTTTTAACTGAGGGCAGGTTATGGATTCTAAGGGCAGTGAAACGCGAAGATATGTCGACATTTTCTGGAAGTCTTTTGCGGCACCCATTGCAATAGGTAGCTTTCCTAAAGAAATCTACCGAATAGTTAATGTTAAATGAATATAAAGCACTATTAAAATTTGAGTTAAATTAGTTACATTGAATATTAGAAATGACTAATTTCTAATATTTCAAAGAGTCAAAATCCGGGCAATTAAATACGCTCACTCAGGGTTTTTAGCATTTTTTTTTTATAGTTTTTAAAGCTATAGGCAGCGAAGCAAATTGCGCATTGCAAATTGCACACTCGGTGGAAATATTTAATTGGTTTTTGTTTATACTTGTTAGCGGGTACCATTTTTTTCTCTTTTTTTATTACGTTTATGACACTTTTGTTAAGTAAATGTTTTATTTCCCAAATAAAGATTAAATAAATAACAGTGGTTTCAAATAACATGATTTACAGGCGGCTGGTTCTTTGCCTACGATAATAAATATTGTGGTGCAGTTGCGTGTATCTTAATTATTTTTTTATTAAACGTCAAGATACGATGAACGCCGAACGAGAAGGAATAGCGTGCAACGCAGTGAGCCGTTTTGTGGGGCATATGAGTAAGCGAACGGCATGAGGGCTTAGGCGCCGCAAGGCCGCCAACAGACGCGCAATGGACGGTGTTCATTTCCGGTGGGCACATAATGTCTGATGGTCGTAACCTTTGAGTGCTTCCGGCAACACCAGCCTCTCAGCCCCCTGAAATCTTGTATAGAAACTATAGTACGAGAGAGGAAATAAATTAAAGTTATACCTACATTGATGCTATATAGCCACGAGGGCACCGCTTATTAACTACGCAGCCCAGCAGTTGCGAAAAGTTCAGAAATGCATTTTTATGGTAACCATGATCTGATTCTACACCCAGGATTGGCTTCAGATGAAGAAACTCCTCAACGGTCAACATCACAGAAACGAAATTTTGTATACGCATTCAAGCACTTAAATAAAAGCTTGTTTTGAAAAATGTATTTTGCTATTAATTTATTTTATAATACTACTAGCTGACCCGGCCACGCGTTGCTGTGGCTAAAGTTTTTGTTATATTACATTATAGTAAACAATCTAAGAGGAACAATAAGAGAACATCAGTCACGGAGTCCACTATGCTTTTTCACACAGATGGTATTTGTAAAAAAATATGGTGATCTCCTTATTTGACTTTCTACTACTATAACCCTTTAGTACAATGAAATTATTTACGAACTAAGACGACAATGATGATGTTGGTATACAAATTCACTGGATTGAGATTGATTTGAAGGGGAAGTACGTTGAACACAATTAATTAAAATGTTCTTACACTTGATACTAAGCAGAAATCAATAGGTAAAAAATAAAAATTTATCAGATTTATTATTTCCATTTAATTTTATAACAAATATAAGTATATTACAGTATAATACAGTAAATAACATGTGACGCTTAAACTCATGAATGAGGTAGGCAAGGCAGACAGTCTTAAACTTTTAAACATTAATATCTTTTTTTTTGAATTATAAATACTTTCAATTTCAATTTAATTTAACACCAATCGGTGCACAATGTTTTTGGTTAACCTGTCTTTAGCTAACACAAATAGATTCGACGGTTTCCCAACACGTGAACACGCAACATATAGTTGCCCATGAGAAAAACATGGATTTCAGACATCAGATTCAAATAATTATTCTGTATATCCGGGAAAATACTCTGAATCAATTCAGTTTTATCCTGAACAACAGTGCAAAAATTGTCTGGTAGTTTAATGCATTGCGTATTTGGTTGCAGTTTTATTTTACCGTTCCCAATATCTAGTAGTTGTTCGGAAAATATTAGTGCTGTTGGATCATTTTGCAATTGTACTCGCATATTTATGGTCAATCGAAGTGTTTCAACACTTCGCCATAAGAATGATTGTTTCAAACATGCATTAATCTCATCCGCGAAAGTAGAGCGAGGTATAACCGGTAAGGTCTGCCGGAAGTCACCAGACAAAAGTAAGATAGCACCACCGAAAAGTTTATTATTGCTGTTTAAATCTTGCATAGTTCTGTTTAATGCTTCAAGTGAATATTTGTGTGCCATTGTGCACTCATCCCAAATTATTATAGAACTCTTCCGCAACACTGCAGCTATTCCACTATTCTTTTTGATGTTACACATTGCATCTGGTTTATTATGAACGTCCAATGGCAGCTTGAATGTTGAATGTGCTGTTCGCCCACCATCCAGTAAAGTAGCCGCAATGCCTGACGATGCTAATGCTAATGCGATTTTTTGTTGCGACCGTATTTTGGCAAGAATCAACGATATTAAAAATGTCTTACCGGTTCCACCGGGTGCATCCAAGAAAAAAAAACCGCCTTGTTCAGCAGCAACAGCCAGCATAATCCGATCATAAATAATTTTTTGTTCTGCTGTCAGTAATGGTTCACTGTTCATGATAATTGTTGCTAAACTTCCATGGTCATATTGATTTTCTCGTTGTAAATCGGTATTGACTAAGTCGGTGGCTGGACGATTAGGTGATGGCATACCATAATGATTAAGTGGTAAATTTGAAATAAGAACACATAAATCCTCGATCAAGACCAATGCTTCATTGTACATCTCTGGTGTATAATCTATGTTTTGGCATTGATTTGTTTGTCTAATTCGGTGCAAGATGTCTTCTGTCATACAATTTTTATATTTTTCCCACAAAGTTTGTGCTTGCGAGGGATAACATGTCGCCAAAATAATTGCAAACAACTGACGAATGTTATTCGGTGTTGATGTCAACGCAGCATCAGCAAGCGTTAAGTCCCAATGGTTATCGTCTTCTAGCAATTGCAGTTCACGACATGCATCCTGGTATGTATTGAATACTCGACCATTAGCTGTTCGTAAAAATTCAAAAGACGTTGGTCCGGGAACATTCACCAATAACAAACGTAAATAGAAGCACTCACGTTGCTTTGGATGTACCGTGTAAAGTCTCCCCAATGTCTTAGCTTTGAATATGCCTGTAATGGAAGGATGTGGTTTTCCTTGTTTCCGTGGCTCCCATTTTTTACTGGATTTGTTCCATGTGAAATAACGTGGAACATCACCATACACCAATGTCTTCGCGAATTGGCCAAAAACATCAGGTTTTTGACACAATGTAAAAAATTCAGTTAGAGTCGTTTTCGGAGCTTCGAACGCTCTTTGGAGAACATTTTCTTCAGTGAAGTATACACGTTGACCGTTTTCAAGATGTATTGCCAGATGTTGGACAGCAGGATCTCTTTCGTGGATGGGAAAGCTGAGAATATGCCAAATAGCTTCATTGCTGCTAATGTATCTGCCCATTTGGTATCGTGCTATTTCGTCATTTTTATTTATGTTTTTTACTTCAAATATGGCCAAATCACTGTCTTTGTTTACATATTTACAAATATACTTAATTGATTTAACAGAACTGCAAAGCTCAACATTGATATGAGCTTTGTAAGTTTTTGAAAGTAGTGGTGGGTATGGTACCACCCACTGATTATCAAACTCAACTTGATTTGGAAAGTTCGGCAGTCGCATTGTAAATGTGTGGCCACCATTCTCAGTACTTCTGCGGCGATACATTGGATAACCATCAATATCCGTGATCGTGTCATTCGTATGCGGCTTTGGGAAGTTTTTTTTACATTTTCCATTTTCCATGCACGGTGACGTCATGTTGAAAACACCGCATGGCCCATGGATCATGTGTTTGGTGACAATATCAAATAATTCTTGATCAATTAATGGGTCTGGAATTTCGGCTGAAATTATTTGATCGATTTCTTCAGGACGGATTCTATCTTTAAGCCAAACCAAAATGTGGGCATGAGGCAAACCTCGCTTTTGCCACTCTATCGTATACAGCCAACAACGTGTGATACCAAAAATTGTATATTTAACAATAAAATCAATTAAGGATTTCAATTTTTGTTTAAACACACGTGCAGTTAAATCATGACGATGAATGGCTTGTTGTCCTGGCAATAGTAAAGTTTGTATCTCTTCCCAATTCGGATTACATGTGAATGTAATAAATAAATCCGGTCGGCCGTAATGACGTACGTAAGTCATCGCATCTTTTATGTATTCCTGCATGTTCCGTGGACTGCCGATGTAGCTTGAAGGTAAAATGAAAGCATTACCGATGTCATTGGGATTTAAATTTCCATCGATGTTTCCAGCAACAGCATCTCGTAAGTGAATATATTCTTCCGATCGTAGTTTTGCCTGGTTGAATCGAAGGAATCGCAAGCGTTCGCTTTCGACCTTAGCATACATATCAACAATGTATTGATGGAACAGCTGACGATATCGAAGGATATAATTGTCTTGATGTTGTCTAACCATTATTCGGTGTGCGTAGTAGTTCATTGAGCTAACTTTATTATTTCTGTAATCACCTAAAAAAATAAAAAATAAAATGCAATACGAAATTAAAATCTATACATACAGTAAGAAAGTAAATAGATAATTGTCAAATTTACCGGTATTTGGATCATACTGATTGATATTAAGGTGATATTCATCTTGTCCTTGCCAAAATATCAATGGATATTGTAGTGCGTCATATGAACGGTGTAGATCCGAAATCGTACTGACAGTGTTGTCTCGCCGTGTAATGTTTATAGATCTTTTGTCAACTGGATCACCAACCATGATAACAGCAACCTCATCAACAGTTGGAGCGTTGAATCTACCAGCATGTTCACCTAATGGTACTTTGTCGGCTTTTATGACGATTTGATAATTGTCATTTTGCAGTCGTGGCGAAACTCTTTTGATCAATTGAATTAGTTGATTGTGATCTTCTAAAAAATTTTCCAATAATATCACAATTGCTCTTTCCTCTGCTTGTTCAATAAAATTATACAGGCACCGAGTCGTCACGCGCTCTTCACAATCGCCCATAAAATAAAAAGGTATCGACATCTGTCAGTTTTATGACTGCCAAATAATATCAGACAAATAATTAGCAATAAATTAAAATATGACGATTTGATAATTGTCATTTTGCAGTCGTGGCGAAACTCTTTTGATCAATTGAATTAGTTGATTGTGATCTTCTAAAAAATTTTCCAATAATATCACAATTGCTCTTTCCTCTGCTTGTTCAATAAAATTATACAGGCACCGAGTCGTCACGCGCTCTTCACAATCGCCCATAAAATAAAAAGGTATCGACATCTGTCAGTTTTATGACTGCCAAATAATAACGGACAAAAAATTAGCGATAAATTAAAATTGCGACTATAATTTGAGATTTAAACTATCCTATCTCTCAAGTGCACATCGAACTGCACATGGTGTTCAAATTTTATTATAATCGGTTAAGTGGTTTAGGAGTCCATTGAGGACAAACATTGTGACACGAGATTTATATATATTAAGATAATAAAAGCACGAGGTCTATATTAGAGATCTGACATCTGATCATGACTATGAAAATATACCTTTGCAAGAAATAATAATTGGTTGTCGACTATTATCTAATCATGTATTTCTTTTTTTTAAAACAGCTGTTATTACGTATTACAAGAAATGTATAATATTATTACGTAAAATTTACATTTTTTTCTGAGAGTTTTGACTCGAAATCACAGGGATTTATCAGGAATGGTCTAAGGACGTGTCCCGCCGTGGTGGTATTATACAAGTATATATACACTTTTATGTGTACTTAATTACACGTACCTCTTCAATCTTAATATATATAAATCTCGTGTCACAATGTTTGTCCTCAATGGACTCCTAAACCACTTAACCGATTATAATAAAATTTGAACACCATGTGCAGTTCGATGTGCACTTGAGAGATAGGATAGTTTAAATCTCAAATTATAGTCGCAATTTTAATTTATCGCTAATTTTTTGTCCGTTATTATTTGGCAGTCATAAAACTGACAGATGTCGATACCTTTTTATTTTATGGGCGATTGTGAAGAGCGCGTGACGACTCGGTGCCTGTATAATTTTATTGAACAAGCAGAGGAAAGAGCAATTGTGATATTATTGGAAAATTTTTTAGAAGATCACAATCAACTAATTCAATTGATCAAAAGAGTTTCGCCACGACTGCAAAATGACAATTATCAAATCGTCATATTTTAATTTATTGCTAATTATTTGTCTGATATTATTTGGCAGTCATAAAACTGACAGATGTCGATACCTTTTTATTTTATGGGCGATTGTGAAGAGCGCGTGACGACTCGGTGCCTGTATAATTTTATTGAACAAGCAGAGGAAAGAGCAATTGTGATATTATTGGAAAATTTTTTAGAAGATCACAATCAACTAATTCAATTGATCAAAAGAGTTTCGCCACGACTGCAAAATGACAATTATCAAATCGTCATAAAAGCCGACAAAGTACCATTAGGTGAACATGCTGGTAGATTCAACGCTCCAACTGTTGATGAGGTTGCTGTTATCATGGTTGGTGATCCAGTTGACAAAAGATCTATAAACATTACACGGCGAGACAACACTGTCAGTACGATTTCGGATCTACACCGTTCATATGACGCACTACAATATCCATTGATATTTTGGCAAGGACAAGATGAATATCACCTTAATATCAATCAGTATGATCCAAATACCGGTAAATTTGACAATTATCTATTTACTTTCTTACTGTATGTATAGATTTTAATTTCGTATTGCATTTTATTTTTTATTTTTTTAGGTGATTACAGAAATAATAAAGTTAGCTCAATGAACTACTACGCACACCGAATAATGGTTAGACAACATCAAGACAATTATATCCTTCGATATCGTCAGCTGTTCCATCAATACATTGTTGATATGTATGCTAAGGTCGAAAGCGAACGCTTGCGATTCCTTCGATTCAACCAGGCAAAACTACGATCGGAAGAATATATTCACTTACGAGATGCTGTTGCTGGAAACATCGATGGAAATTTAAATCCCAATGACATCGGTAATGCTTTCATTTTACCTTCAAGCTACATCGGCAGTCCACGGAACATGCAGGAATACATAAAAGATGCGATGACTTACGTACGTCATTACGGCCGACCGGATTTATTTATTACATTCACATGTAATCCGAATTGGGAAGAGATACAAACTTTACTATTGCCAGGACAACAAGCCATTCATCGTCATGATTTAACTGCACGTGTGTTTAAACAAAAATTGAAATCCTTAATTGATTTTATTGTTAAATATACAATTTTTGGTATCACACGTTGTTGGCTGTATACGATAGAGTGGCAAAAGCGAGGTTTGCCTCATGCCCACATTTTGGTTTGGCTTAAAGATAGAATCCGTCCTGAAGAAATCGATCAAATAATTTCAGCCGAAATTCCAGACCCATTAATTGATCAAGAATTATTTGATATTGTCACCAAACACATGATCCATGGGCCATGCGGTGTTTTCAACATGACGTCACCGTGCATGGAAAATGGAAAATGTAAAAAAAACTTCCCAAAGCCGCATACGAATGACACGATCACGGATATTGATGGTTATCCAATGTATCGCCGCAGAAGTACTGAGAATGGTGGCCACACATTTACAATGCGACTGCCGAACTTTCCAAATCAAGTTGAGTTTGATAATCAGTGGGTGGTACCATACCCACCACTACTTTCAAAAACTTACAAAGCTCATATCAATGTTGAGCTTTGCAGTTCTGTTAAATCAATTAAGTATATTTGTAAATATGTAAACAAAGACAGTGATTTGGCCATATTTGAAGTAAAAAACATAAATAAAAATGACGAAATAGCACGATACCAAATGGGCAGATACATTAGCAGCAATGAAGCTATTTGGCATATTCTCAGCTTTCCCATCCACGAAAGAGATCCTGCTGTCCAACATCTGGCAATACATCTTGAAAACGGTCAACGTGTATACTTCACTGAAGAAAATGTTCTCCAAAGAGCGTTCGAAGCTCCGAAAACGACTCTAACTGAATTTTTTACATTGTGTCAAAAACCTGATGTTTTTGGCCAATTCGCGAAGACATTGGTGTATGGTGATGTTCCACGTTATTTCACATGGAACAAATCCAGTAAAAAATGGGAGCCACGGAAACAAGGAAAACCACATCCTTCCATTACAGGCATATTCAAAGCTAAGACATTGGGGAGACTTTACACGGTACATCCAAAGCAACGTGAGTGCTTCTATTTACGTTTGTTATTGGTGAATGTTCCCGGACCAACGTCTTTTGAATTTTTACGAACAGCTAATGGTCGAGTATTCAATACATACCAGGATGCATGTCGTGAACTGCAATTGCTAGAAGACGATAACCATTGGGACTTAACGCTTGCTGATGCTGCGTTGACATCAACACCGAATAACATTCGTCAGTTGTTTGCAATTATTTTGGCGACATGTTATCCCTCGCAAGCACAAACTTTGTGGGAAAAATATAAAAATTGTATGACAGAAGACATCTTGCACCGAATTAGACAAACAAATCAATGCCAAAACATAGATTATACACCAGAGATGTACAATGAAGCATTGGTCTTGATCGAGGATTTATGTGTTCTTATTTCAAATTTACCACTTAATCATTATGGTATGCCATCACCTAATCGTCCAGCCACCGACTTAGTCAATACCGATTTACAACGAGAAAATCAATATGACCATGGAAGTTTAGCAACAATTATCATGAACAGTGAACCATTACTGACAGCAGAACAAAAAATTATTTATGATCGGATTATGCTGGCTGTTGCTGCTGAACAAGGCGGTTTTTTTTTCTTGGATGCACCCGGTGGAACCGGTAAGACATTTTTAATATCGTTGATTCTTGCCAAAATACGGTCGCAACAAAAAATCGCATTAGCATTAGCATCGTCAGGCATTGCGGCTACTTTACTGGATGGTGGGCGAACAGCACATTCAACATTCAAGCTGCCATTGGACGTTCATAATAAACCAGATGCAATGTGTAACATCAAAAAGAATAGTGGAATAGCTGCAGTGTTGCGGAAGAGTTCTATAATAATTTGGGATGAGTGCACAATGCACACAAATATTCACTTGAAGCATTAAACAGAACTATGCAAGATTTAAACAGCAATAATAAACTTTTCGGTGGTGCTATCTTACTTTTGTCTGGTGACTTCCGGCAGACCTTACCGGTTATACCTCGCTCTACTTTCGCGGATGAGATTAATGCATGTTTGAAACAATCATTCTTATGGCGAAGTGTTGAAACACTTCGATTGACCATAAATATGCGAGTACAATTGCAAAATGATCCAACAGCACTAATATTTTCCGAACAACTACTAGATATTGGGAACGGTAAAATAAAACTGCAACCAAATACGCAATGCATTAAACTACCAGACAATTTTTGCACTGTTGTTCAGGATAAAACTGAATTGATTCAGAGTATTTTCCCGGATATACAGAATAATTATTTGAATCTGATGTCTGAAATCCATGTTTTTCTCATGGGCAACTATATGTTGCGTGTTCACGTGTTGGGAAACCGTCGAATCTATTTGTGTTAGCTAAAGACAGGTTAACCAAAAACATTGTGCACCGATTGGTGTTAAATTAAATTGAAATTGAAAGTATTTATAATTCAAAAAAAAAGATATTAATGTTTAAAAGTTTAAGACTGTCTGCCTTGCCTACCTCATTCATGAGTTTAAGCGTCACATGTTATTTACTGTATTATACTGTAATATACTTATATTTGTTATAAAATTAAATGGAAATAATAAATCTGATAAATTTTTATTTTTTACCTATTGATTTCTGCTTAGTATCAAGTGTAAGAACATTTTAATTAATTGTGTTCAACGTACTTCCCCTTCAAATCAATCTCAATCCAGTGAATTTGTATACCAACATCATCATTGTCGTCTTAGTTCGTAAATAATTTCATTGTACTAAAGGGTTATAGTAGTAGAAAGTCAAATAAGGAGATCACCATATTTTTTTACAAATACCATCTGTGTGAAAAAGCATAGTGGACTCCGTGACTGATGTTCTCTTATTGTTCCTCTTAGATTGTTTACTATAATGTAATATAACAAAAACTTTAGCCACAGCAACGCGTGGCCGGGTCAGCTAGTCTTCTTATATATTTCAAATAGGTTCATCGGTTCAGGCATTTGCCTAGTGACGTGATACTAATTCACCCAATCTGTATGTTTTTCCTTCTTTAAAAAATCGATAAAATATGATGTTGCCGACGGATGACATGCTAATATAAATATGTAACAATAAATTGTCAATTGGATATTTAATAAATAAAATAAATAAATAAATAATAAACAATAAATAAAAAAACATTCTTAAACTGAGTACGTATGTTTAGTGTTGTGAACATTTGGCACATTTATTACCTTCAACCTCGGGTTCGTCCCGGGTTGGTAACTAGTCCCTTCAGACGGCTTTAACTGCGCCTTCGGCACGCGACGACCCGTGCCTTCAGGCCATCCGCGCACCTAACAGCATCATCGGGCGCGACAACTCGTGCCTGCGTTTACCTAAATAATTCCCATACAATCATCCATCCCCTATATTTCACTCTTTTAGGGGTTGAGCGGAAGATTAATAAAACATGACTAAAATATTAAAATACTTCTAAAGTAAATTTGTATTGCTGTTTGTTTACAAACCTTGTAGATGCACTGTGGGTAAATCCTTCTTCCATTGTGCCGTGCACGTCAAAAACATATTGCATTTATTTGTTCTTTAAGTACGCTTGGATAAATTCGACCAAACAATCAAAAACACGATTAAAAAAATAGTGTTATTTAGGCAAGTTGTAAAAAATATATAATTCCCGTATTCACTAATTCAACATTATTAAATATATACACAAAAACACGATGCAAAATTTTGACAGACGAATACTTACTGAGCGCCGACGATCTTTTAGCTTAGGTGTACCTTACAAAATACAATTCGAGATGGTTCACGAGTTCTACCGCAAAATGCGGATTTCCATTATCCACATATCGGAGCCGTTTTAATAAAATCGTATCCGTTTACCAAGATTTTGTACCTGTTTAATTTAGATTTTATTATTACAAATTCTTTTAATTACATTCAATTAATTAAACATAGTCAATTACTCATATTGGTACAAGCTCTTGATCAATAAAGTTAAAATTGACACAATTTCAAATCGCTTCCAGCTAAATCCTTCTAGATTTATGTAATAGTATTTAAATTAATTTTGGCTGTACGCGATTTTAACAGACAAGACCATTTTTTATGACATCTCCACGCCTACTTTGATTCGCAATTACTCTTAAGAGTGAGAATCTCTTTTGGCGATAATTGAGACCTGAGGCACGGACTGAAAAAGAAGGTTAAAATATCTTTTACTGTCTTGTACAGCGATCAACGATTGCGCACGGCAAATACATGTTGAAAGCCACTGATGTCAAAAGGCCGAGGCGCGTGTCGTAAATAGGTAGCACACGCCGCCAAGCCAACGCGAGTTGCAATCATTCGCAGGTTCAAGTGATCGCCTTGACTACAGTACCATACACGTGCCCTGAGTAATGGTTTTGCAGCTAAATGCCTGGCCAGAGAGCGTTTTCGGACCCAGCTTCACCCCGCGACGCTGAATACAGTCGGCGGTCGACTCATCAACAGAAGAGAGTTGTGATCAGACCTCGCCGCGTTCGGCTGTAGAGTACAGGCATTTTCCACTCGTCTATTTAGACTTATTGCTTGTACTTGTACTTATTTGTTATGGTTTTGCAACGCTGTTACATCGAGAAAAGTGTTTAGCAAATGGGATTTTAATAAACTTTAGTATTTAATACCTAAAGTTTTACTAAACTTGACAAGCTGTGTACACATACATACCAGTTAGCTATTAATAGCTAAGAGTTTAGCGGTCACTTAAACAGCTAAATTTTGAGCTGTCAGTTGCCAAAGTTTTAGTAACTGGTAGGCGAAAATTTGTTTCGGTGTATTTATTATCGGTAAAAATACTGATGTGATCAGTCATAATATGCAATTCATTTCATCGGGTTCATTTCGCGCACAATGACAGCATTAACATGCACAATATTACTGTCTCTTTTACATTTTCTATTATTTCTTAATAACCAGTAATTAATTAATCCAACTTCAAATGAATCAATCAGTATCAAGTAATCAGTTCTTGAGGACAATCTAAGGTAATATAAAAAAAGTACTAGAAATCGTGTAAGACACCACAAAGTGATGACTGAACATACGAGTACATAAAAAAAAAACAAAACTTATCGAATTGAGAACCTTTTTATTTTAAGTCAGTTAAATAAGAAAATATATGTTCTTTTCTTAATCTACAAAATTATCAATTAGCTTTCCAATGACACTTCAATAATCGAATTAGGGTTTTTTCTATTTAATCAAAAGCGTGCATACTACACAGGCGCTTCGTTTTTTTTTAGTGTATAATATTTTTTTTTCCTTAAAAGTTGTCGGAAATTGATACCCAGTCCGCTGGCTTTAAACACCCTACTACGTGAAACGAATCTACTAGTAATTTAATTCATATTTTATTTTCTACCTATAACCCGTGTTAAGACTTTGTTTTAAATTAATTAAAAATAGATTCAAATTCTTTTACAATTATATTTTATTGATTATCAATTTTATCGTACATGAATCGCGGTGTAATTAGGTGGTCAAATCGCGCACACGAGACAAATTTAAAACACGAATTTAAAGGAAATATTTCCACGCATGCAATATGACGACCGTCCGTTGCATTTTTCAACTCGAAAAGTACAAATGCGATCACATCGGAGGCTAGTCGAATAATATAAATATTTAACATTTAAGTCAACAAACTTTAGTACTGATTAATGAAACATTGACCGTTTGACAGAGCGCTTAAATTTAAATTCAAAGTTTTGATTAAATAAAATACGATATGGGCCACCATAATGTTCAATTTTACCTAAACTATAAGTAAAACTATGTAAAAATAAAATATAGAAAATCGAATACCTAGGTAACAGTCATGTTGGCCGATTTGATAAAGTCTGTTACGTTTCTAACTAGGTAAGAGTTACCCGTTCTAAGAAAGAAAATTGATAAAGTGTTACCCTATGAGTATAAAAGACCCATGCAAACCCTGTGAAAAATAATAATAATTAACAGACGCTATCGATACATAGAAATTAATGCAACATAAGTTGACTGACCTTTAAACACTTAAAATACTTTTTAGATATATGAACAAACTTTTAAAATAGATAATGAAATATTCAACATAATCTAGTGTAATAAATACGTTGGTCATATACATATTATAGTATGAAATAACAAAAAAAAAACATATTTTTAATCTGAAACGATTGTATCAATTATATAAGCGTTTCAATATTAAGAGCCATAACGCACTCGAATTGCATTTTATGCATGTTTTTGAGGTCTACTGCCAAGATAGCTTTTCTTACCAGGCATATATAAAAAATATAATAAGATTAACTGAATATTTTTCTAGAAAACCATTAAGCTGTTTTTTTAAATAAATAATCCTATGTTTGCATAAAAAAAATGAAATTGGTAAGTTTATTTTTTAAAATTCTCATAAACCAAACTACATATGTGATGTAACCCTAATTTACACATATAAATGTCCGCAATAAAATTCTACAAAAAACCTTTTTAAATTGCCTTATATTTTTAATATAAATAAAAAACTGTCAAATGTTTATTCTTTGATGTTGTCGACGGACGCTCGAAGTGCACGTGGCCGACACCATTTGCAAAGGTCGAACCTCAAGGTCACCTCACGATATATTGGCTGTTAAGGGATGGCGATATTAGACTTCATCTACATGACTAATACATGATAATACATGATACATGATACTACATGACACTAATACATGATAGAAGCTAATACAATATAAATGTTCTAAAAAAATACATCGTGAACGTTCTAAAAGTTGCTTATCGCCTCGTGGAATTAATAAAACTGGTTTAAAACCCACTTAATATTTTTAGCAGCGTTACATTAAGTCCGTTTAATCTGAAACTCAAAAAATCCCGCCATTAAATATATTTTTTTATTATGGTTATTTTTTTTTTTGAAGGAGGTTTTTAAACAAGGTTAGACGGCTCGAACAAGGCCTCTATAAAGATAATTTTGCATTCAAAACAAAATATACGAGTAAGCAAAAAGTAGTTCAATTATAAGATTTTATGGGTATTTATGAGCGGTTGATATTTGAGGAAGGTATTGCCTGGTAAAGTGCCATAATTTACCGGTAGTTATCCTTCCATTACGCTTGTAAGCATTGGCGGTTTAGTCGAAAGATTTAAAGTTGTGTATACGACGACGGAATTAAATGCGAGGGTTCCACAACCGCAGCATTTTACTTAAACAGGGAAATATTCCAGTTGAAGCCCTTGCTCCTTTCTGCTCCACCCGGTTTCATGTTTAGTATTATTTTTATATTATATATAAACCTACATTTATTTATTTGTATTTATGGTTTTTTTTTGTTTTATTTTACGTAGTTTCGTTTAAATCAAATTTCCAATAATAATAGCATAACCCTCTGTCTGATCATGTCTGCAAAGTTACTATGCTCAAAACAAGACGTGCTTTTGGGTAGTTGTCAATTGTTAATTATTATTTTTTTTTAATAAAAAAAATTGAGAATATATATAATTTTTTTTGTACATAGTGGTGGCAAATGCCTAAAACATAATTTCAATTGTGCGACATTAAATAAATAAGAAAGTGTTAAGAATTCTTTTCTTGTTAGAACCCCCCCCCCCCCGTCTTCTTAATATGGAAAGGATCTGTGGGGAAAAGAGATATTGCAAAAGAGAATGGCCAAATGTTTTGTATGTGTGTGTGTGTGTGTGTGTGTAAATATGTAGCCAATACCAATACAACCATATCGGAAGATTACAGACATTGACATTTATTTTCAAATGTGATCCGCTATTAGGATTTTTCTTTTGGTGTTTTAGAGCGATACATATTAGTTAAATTTTCAAGTAAATGAAAAAGCGAATTATTTTAAATAAACGTTGTATATTCTTTGACGTTTTAAATGGTCGCCATAAACGTTATTTTTTATATCTATACGTATCCCAAATAACAGTAATTTATTTATTTTTAAGGTTCGAAATAGATACATACCATGTTATAAATAATATGAAGAAAAGCTTAGTTTTTGTAGTGGTCAAGTTGTCGGTCAATGTACCCTCAAACTTGGGTTTCTCGTGACGCATAAACCGCATCCGCATTAGGCGACAACAAAACAAGTAAATATTGTAATTATTTTTTTAACTTTTATTTCAGGATTTAATATTCGTGCGTACATCCATTCAATAAACGATTCAATTTTTTAAAATGTAGGCGTGAGCTGTATATGGACATTTTACAAATATTTTTACTTTCATATATAGGTGTTTTTTTTAGAGGCGTGGTTTTCAATCTGGCACTACTTTTTTCGTAGTTGGTGTTCTTGACAACTGTCACTTGATTTATGCTCAGTTTCGTTTGCCATTTCATAATGAATAGACTTACTCCTGAACAATGTTTGCAAATAGTGCAAATTTAGAAAAAAATCACTCAAATTTTTTTTTAAATCACTCTAAAATAAAGTAAAAATCGCGTCGTGGGCCTGTGGCGTGGCCTCCAAGATCGTGCGATTTAACACCGCTGGACTATTTTTCGTGGGGTTATGTGAAGTCGCTTGTCTACGCAGATAAGCCGGACCCGATTAACGCCTTGGAAGAGAATATTCGGCGCGTTATTGCTGACATACGGCCCAACTTGCTGCAAATAGTGGTTGAAAATTGGGCCTCTCGGCTGGAATTTGTTCGAGTCAGCCGCGGCGGCCACTTACCCGAAATCATTTTTAAAACATAATGGCAAACCCTTATCTTTAAAATAAAACTAAATTCTTAGCCATACCATCAAATTATATGCGTTTTATCTGTCAGGAAGTGACAAACAATACATAATAAATATAAGGTGATACGAAATCTAAATTGCACCCTTGATAGTATACTCACTTTTTAAAATAATGTTTTGACGGTGTCAACATAACTAAGATGCGTACAGTAAAAATATTGGCTAAAATATGGTGTATGCCGTTCGTTATGAAGTCTAGGTCAAGCACTTAGTCGTTTGTTGTTGATTTCGACGAAACACGGTGACGGGTAATCTTTATTGGGTCAGTGAAAAAAATATAAATGTTTGGAATACTTCGAATGATGCAACAGCTGCAATGCGTTTATAATCCAGAGATTCCCCAATATTCCTTATTTGCCTTCGGTTGCACGCTGCACGGTCTATACTTTGATAGGACAGGCATCCTCCGAAGGCAACGTTAAACGGCAATTAAATCACAGTTAACAAAATATCTACCAAGTCGCAATTCATTTGATAACCGCAAGGACATCTCGTTAAAAAAACAATAATTTAGTATTATTTAAATTAATGACATGTTGCTAATGCCATGGATACTACGGGAAATTCGGTGGGTGGGTGGGGGGGGTGTCATTAATACGCAAATGCGGCCCTGCGTTAGAGCTTACGCAACTCTCGCGCGGTGACAGCCAAAACGCGACCGGTTCCGTCGCTCTTCGGCAAGAGCAGAGCGCAGCGCAGCTGTCACATTCAGTGGAACGGGATTCTTATCCGGATTAAGTATAATAACTCCAACCCGGCGAGACCTGTATTTAAATTTGGCACCGACAATGGACGCTCTTCAGGCCTTATCGACAAAGAACAGGTCGCTATTGAAGTGCGAATGTTTGAATAAATCTCGTTCTTTATTCCTTGTTAGATTCGGCGGGTATCTTATCGACCGTCTGCAATCGTAACTTGTATATTTGTTATTCAAAATCCATATGTGTACGAGTATGCCTATTTTCTGAAATGAACATTCATTGATGATGCTTTTGCGTTTCGTAGCATATATTATTTCTTTGGTGAAGGTTTTTTACAAGGCATCTATGGAAATAGATAAAGATAGCTTTATGTACCTGCTATGTATATATGATAGCTGTATTACAAATATCTATCTACTTAGATAGATATTTGTAATAATTGCACATTTGTAATAATTTACTTCGGCTGGAAAAAGTTTATGTTTAAAGTACGAAAGCCTTTAACAAGAAGGGGCAACAAACTCTTAGCGCTTAGCTAAAGAATCTTTATCATTTTAAGTTCTTATTTTAGATCGCATTTAACACTTCTATTGTAAAAGACACCTTAGGCGCCAGAAGCATCTAGCTCGGATGCCAATGAGCGCTTATAAATTACTGTTATAATTAAATTAATTATTAATACGACACCGATATAAATTAACTACAGCAACAAAGGCAAATAAACCACTTTAAGTCGTCTTGTTTTCTTTATATGAGTCTAGTCTAGACTTTATTGCCGCAAGTAACTTGCACATAATACGAGTAATATTACACGTAGTTTTGACGAGAAACTCATATTAGACGAGAAACTGAATACAAATTCAGAGGCTAATATGGAAGTTTACAAAAAATTTAATAAACTTATATGAACATCACCTCCAAGCATGCCATAATCCTATGACACAAAAACATCCCTTTCAGATTCGCATTTTTACACTTTATTTATTATAATAGCTCAAGAAGATGTCACGTCAATAAATTATATGATCGTATCGAACAAATTTATTATCACGGATACAAATTAAATACGTCACTGATTTATTATATACAATAGAAAAAAATGCTCTTTCAGGCATTCAGTTTATTCCCTCGAGCGTACTACATACATAAGTAGAATATAAGTGTTCGTTTTTATATAACTCTTGTTTTGTTCGACATTTCGTTTTAATAGTTGCACGTAGGCCACTGGCCGTGGCTTGTTGTTTATGAAACGCACGATAATTAATTATAATTGATTCAATCGATTAAATGTCGCAATTACATTTTTTTTTTGTTTTTCAACCGCGTATTTTTGATATCTGAGAAGTATAAAATTTAAGGACGACGGGATGCGTACTATAAAAAAGGATATTCGTATTTTAAAACCTTTTGTTGTAACAGAAAATTATCTGCGATGATCCAAAATATTCTGATATTTTTAATAAATACAAAATAAAATTTAATAAAATAAACATAATTGAAAATAAGTCTACCTACATACTGCATACTATAAAAGTAGAAAATAATACAATAAACTTCCTGTTTTTACTAAACAGGAAAAACAGGTGGTTTTAAAATATGATTTGTTTTTAACGTTTTCGTAGACCGATTTTTTATTGTTAACTAACAATAATAGGTTTATTGTATTATTCCTTATTTTTGGCTATAGATTTATTTTGAATTAAGTTTTTTATTTCTTTAGCAACATACCTTCACTAAAAGTAACATAACGAAACTTCCAAAGAATCAACTTCAAGCAGTCCTGTATAATTTGCAATAATAATAATCGAAACCGATTAAAACAATTCGACATGAAAATATTTTGAACAATGAAGTTATTTTTTTATTTTTTTTGCCACCTTATACTTAACGTAATTTGATGAAACTAAAATGGGACCATTCCTGAGAAATTCTCTTTCATATGCAAAAAAAATACGATGTCGCTTAAGCCATTTCGAAGTAATGAGTGGACGTATGTAGATTAAAATAAAAAACAAAGATCGAGTTGAAAATCTCCTTTTTTTGAAGTCGGTTAGAAAATCTTTCACCAATCCTAAATCTTTACCTATTTATAAGGGGATAAATCTCACATTCGGCGGGTGATTAGCATACTATTAAGTATGCTAGCACAAAACAAAGTCGACAATGAGGTCTTCATAAAAGGTCAAAATTTTCGCAGGCGAACTGCACTTGACGCCAAACCAAATTCAGCGATTCGAGTCGCATCGCTTGCATACTTCATAGAGTTCCTTCCACGCGCGCTTCGAGGTAGGCTTTCCGTGATTAGACCAAGACGGATTGTCATTCCCTGCACTACTTTACCCCGATACAGTCATCGACATAAACCACGTTCCACGCCGCAGCCAGTCAGTGACCTTGGAGTCATCGTGACAGTACAGTCGTCTATCAATGCAGGAGGATTATTTGTTATACCCAAATATTTTTAGGAATTGAAGTCGTGTTTTAAACACGCGCAGTAGCAATATGTAGAGTACAAAGAGTGAAATTTCGCAAAATCGTTTATTTTCTGTTTGAATATCTATTTACATATGAACTCTAACTCAATTGCGTGTGTATTGTAATATAATAACTATAGAGACTTTTTTAAGTTTTAAAAAATTCCCTTTTTTCAAATGTGAGTAGGGTGTCCATTTTTTTACAGTTACATAGTTTAGTGTCATCAGTTAGACAATTAGGTTACGTTTGAGATATATTACATCAATTCAAAATAATATAAATATACTTAAATTCGTCAACATAGGCAGAATAATAGTAAATATTGTTAAATTAAATACACATTATTAATTAAACGCGCGATGTAACACGTGTATGTTTGTGACAGTCTATTTATAAGTAAGTCGTCGACAAACTTTTTAGATAATTTACACAAATAATATATTTCTTTTTATAATACATATCTTACGCGCGTAAATTTTGAAACTCTTATGAGGAATTAACCTAACAAACCCTAATAAACCCTTAGAATATGGGAATATTAGGGCGTACTTATAGTACCTACAAACATAGTTTTCAAATTATACCGTTTGGTACGTATTTTTTTTATATTCGCGTCTGCGAGTAGACAAGCATGCGAAAAAATATGTTTTCGTCTGGCTTCCATAGACTTAAAACATTCTAGATACGACACGATATAAGTTGATAACAGTAAATACAACTATAACCACGTATGTAGGTTAGTAGGTCTCAAGGACATTTCTAGCCATTATAATAGTAGTTAATCAATTTAGCTAAACGAAATGCTGTCATTATTTGTAAGATTTCTCCGTAATGTCAACAGACGCGTCTGTTATCTCTGGCTCAAGGCGAACAGTAGACATTATTAAGTAATACTTTATATCCGTATTTTTCGTAATGCCTCACTAACCTACAAAATAAAACGTAGAAAATTGTCGATACATAATCTGATGTTTTTAAATGTATTTTAAAGTATTTTGTAAAAAACTTTGCATATTTTTTAATCAGTTAAAACAGTCGTTCTAGCATACGCACTTTATTCAAATACGGATATAATAATTGGCTAATACACGTCTTGTTAATGACACTGCCATATATTGGAAGCCAGTGGCGTTTTTTTCTAATACACCGATACCATTCCCGATATAAAAAAACCTGCCTATTGGCCCTGCGATTTCAAACACGATTTGTAAAGACGACAACAAAATCCATCATTGTTTTCGAGAAAAAATAGAAAAATTGACGTGATATTATTAAACCGTTGTTATCAACCGGATCATTGCCTCGCTCGGTCAAGGCACTTGAACGACCTCGTGCGCGCGAACGAACGAACGAATTCCAGTGGGAATTTACATCAGCGCTTTAATAAAATTTATAAATTTGGGGATGAATCGTTTTTTATACAATTTCTTGCTAGTAATAGGGAACATAAACACCTCCTTAAGCTGTCGGAAATTGTTTCGGGAACGTAGAATTAAAATATTAAATTAAGTTGACTTTTGTTTTGCCTTTAACATAAAATAAAAACACTACAGTTTGCTTTCATAACAGGACTCTACTGAAGGACTGAAAAAATCCGTTGCTGATCACGCATTAAAATACAAAGATGACTTAAGTTTGGAGACTGAACGCTACAAATCTCTCGTATATATAAAAATAAACGTGAGTCTAAATCAGTAGCTACTAGTTCGATTTGGTTAATGTTCATAATAGTTGAAGATTGTTTTTAAATAAAGAAAAATTAGAAATTTTGCCTGGAAAATTACATAATTCGGGAAAACAATCGTCAAAGCCGCCTGCATAACATAGGACGGTAGGCTCGTGATGGTTCGTAGAGCCTAGAGATGGGGAGCGATGCGACCAATCCGGAGTGCCCCCCAGGCACACAAAGCCGCCCGCAGCAACTAGCTGCCAACCTGGAGTGAAGTCCGGGGTCGAACGGCTAGTAAGCTTGTATAACATACCAAATAAAATCAAATTGCCACGAGTAAAGAATATGGTTTTGTGACCAGTTATCTCAATATAATGCGAAACATCTTTCAGCACACGGTGCATTCGCCTAATAAGCGAATTTAGTCATTATGTATTTAGTCATTTGTTGTTTTCTAAATTAATTTCGCTTTAACTCATTAATTGACATTGCAATCATATAAAAAATAGTTATTACAATTAATTAATACTATAGAAACCGCATGTTGGCCTAAGTAAGGTATTTTGAGCGTAATTAGTGTGACCACAATTAATTTTAAAAAAGAAGACAATCTCTGGGGCGACGAAATTGTGCGCTGTCAACTAAATAGCGATGTTTAGTATATTCTGAAGATTCCTGCGGGTGTGTTAAAATATTATGGAATAAAGCAGATTATTTATAGGAAGAAAATGCAATGTAGGTTTGTTTATCATTTTAAAAATATTTTAAAAATACTAATGTTCAAGTAACACTGGTTTCAGCATATCAAGATTTGGTAAAAAAAAACGTAATTTAAAGTCTCTTTGGGACTAACTTAGTCATACGTTGGTATTAGTTAGGATTCAAAAAATTAAGAGATTTTAGGTTCATTCATTAATAATACCTTTAAATATTTTTTTTATATTTGATATAACCACAAGAAACGCCAAAAAGAATATTCTTCCGATACTACTGAAAATTTCGTGACAATGAAAAGTTCCCATGAAAAGTTCAGTGTTCAGACATCCCAGTATAAATGCTGCGGGTCGTCCGGTAATCTTAAAAAAAACTTTAGAGATTATAGATTAATGAGGACACCTAAAACTGCCTTGATTGATGCTCTATAAAATAGTGAAAATCCAATTAAAATCCATTGATTGGTTAACGCGAATATACGCTTACCGAGGCTTTATATTATTATTATGATATGCACAATTCAATAGAAATCGACAATCAAAAGGCGAAAGCTAGAAGTCGTTATAATTTTCTCCCGAAAGTCTTGAAATTAACTGCGAGGTTAAAACGAACGCTAACAGTTTGAAGTTTAATAATTTAATAAGCTGGCAATATAATTTATAAGTCAGGAAAGAAATAACAAACTGTGTGTTTGCGCGTATGAATTGATAGCAATTTTGTGACTATCTAGATTTTCTGAGAAAATAAAAACAATTCTATATAGAATTTATATGGTAGGGTTTTGTAGAGCAAATGTAAAGCCTGTAACTGAATGGCGCCCGAGCTCTATAAAGTCTATAAATACTTAACGGGGATCGACACTGGTGCCATTACATATTTTTTTTATAAAATATTTTTTTTTTTATTGCCGCTTTATACGGAATATCTCTTCTATTTATATTGATAACGATGACAATACCAGGTAAAAACATTTAGAAAGATGTTATAATATATAGCTTAACATTAAATAAAAAAATATTTGCCGGTTTTGCTTCTCAACAAGTGACAATTTTAGAGTAAAAAAACACCAACCGCCGCAAACCATACAAAATTTACATCAGAATCTTGGAATATATCTATTTTAGAATGCTTATGTGGTTCACAATAAAATTTTATACGGAATACTTTATCAAAATGCTTATAAATACAAATGTGTAAGATACAAAACATTAGTTTATTGTAATGTTGACATTTCCGGACAATGGCCGACGCTGTCGTGATTGCGTAAAATAAAAACATTTATTTTTGCAATCCTCTGACACTTTTATGCACGAAAACACACATCGATAGAAACTATATTCAAATAATATTTTAACAAAATAATGGCTTGTAATCACATACAAACACTAAAAAACTTTCGTAAACAAGACCAAAATGGCACACGGCACCCCGCAAACAGCCAATTCCGTATACTAGACTAACGGAAGATGTCTGAGAATTATTTAGACATTTAAAAACAAAACAAGCTGTTTTTATTTTTAAACACAGGATAGAGAATTTAATGGAGTTTATTGTAGCATTGGTCAAGAAAAGACCGATGCTACCGGCATTTAAAAAACAAAAAACAATTGTAGCCTAGGCCGATGTTCAGCGGCTCGGGCGCTTGACGGATGTATTCCTTAGGCCGCTATATAGCGGCCTAAGCGCTCGTCAGACTTATGGGTTTTACGTAAAATTAAATTGCCAGCTCGTCATTTAAATGATTTCTTAAATTAAGATTTCTATCTAAAAAGGTTTATAAAAATAATTTATTATTTCAAAATAATGGCTATTCCGAAATACTACGATAATATTACGCAGTGCTTTAATATCAACCGCAGTACGTAAATAAATAGATCTACGCAAACAAAGCATTTACGACATTGCTCGTCAACTAAGGATCGACGAACCCTTAAATTAATGACGATTTAAAAATATGTATTTATTAGACCTTCTACATTTTAATAGACTGTGTTGACGATAAGGCATGTATTATTTTTAGCGTAAACAAATTACTGATATGAAAGCTGTGTCTATGAAGTCAATGTTCTTTGTTTGTTCCACCGGTATAAAAAATACGATTGGCATACGTTCCTTTAACAATCTCGATGTGAGAGAGTATATTAGTTTGAAATAGAATGGATAACGAGGAATGTGTGATATTAAATTCATTATCATTTACAAATATTGAATCAACTTTTTAATAAAGAAAAATTGAATGCACGCTGCTTTAATTACAGCGCTGTATTTTATGAAAGCCTTTCAACTCTTACTTATCTATTTATGCGTCTGAAATAAGGTTAAACTTTCATTATAGTAGTAAAAAAAGATTTTATAAGGAAATATAATAAAAAAACGGTGAAAGGGTAATGGTTATGATTAATAATGAATGAAAATGATGAGCGAAATGAAATATTTTGAATATTTAAAACAGAAATAACAAACGTTCAACGTAGAAATGAATCGTCGGTGGCTAAAATATAAAATAAAGTTCAAAATAAATGCACATTACTTGTAAATCGTTAAGATATAGTAAAATTGAAAAATGTATTTCTTGATTACCATATTTAGATGAAACATTTTAGACATCCGTCGTAATATATATATATATATATATATATATATTTATATAGTAAAATTGTATAATTATAATATTTTAAGTTATAATAGGCGTTCGCCGTAAGTTTACATTGTATAAAATCCTGACAGTATATTGACATTTAGAAAATTCGAATGATTTTTAATATTTATAAATTTATTTTTTTAAATTTTCAAACAACGAAGACAAAATGCCTAAAGTAAAATTAATACCGAAACACACAGATACTGACCTGTATTTTTGTAAAAAGCCTTCTTCTCTCACCTATCCATCTGTGCGCTTATGAAATATGGTCAAACTTTCATTGAAGTAAAAAAAAAAAATGATTTAAAAAGGAAACAATAATGATAAAAAACGGTGTAAATGTAACGAATATAATACTATAGTTATATAGTTATAGCTCAGTGGTCACGTGACGGCCGCGCCCCGAGATCCTACGCTTTCTGTAAATTAAATGGTTGTCCGCTTTTTTTTTTCTTCGATTTAATTATGCCAAGCCACATTATGAGGGATCAAAACCAGTTTATCGTCTGGGCCATTAATGATAATTAGTATGCTGGAAGGAAGGGTCTAATCGGTAAAAAAAACGCTAGACGAGTTTTATGGAATGAAAATAGGCCAAGGTTATCCTTAAAAAATATAGGCGAACATGCTATTAATATTTTGTCTATGGTTATCGAAAGCGTTACAAAAAAAAATGTATGTAAAAAAATCAAGTTCAAAAGTAAGTAAAATGTTCAAAAATCATTTAGTTGAATACTTATCCAAAAAAGCACAACAATCAAAGATTATCAACTGTAAATCTGCACACCTATTAATTAAAAATAATAATAATAATAGATATTTAAATTGAATGAGAATGTAGTGAGAAATGTGATGATATTTGGATTGTAATAATGTTTCAACGCCTTACAAGTAAAAAACAGTGGCGTTGCTAGAAGGGGGCGGCCCGCATCAGGGCCCCCCGTTTTGAAGTGACCCCGACCGTAAAAAAATAAATAAGAATGGCTATGACACCCTGTATAACTATATAGTTTGTTAGTAATAAATTATTTACCCAGAACCCGGAGTCTTACAGCGCCCTACAACCGTTATTAACGGAATCTACTCCTCAGACTACACATCTCAGCTATGGGTTACTTCATTTATTATCTCTACATCTAACCTGCGCCACTTTTAGCCCATTCGATTTGCGTTTTGGATGGCTATAGAGCGACAGTGGGTTATTTTTAAGTTTTGAGTAGATTGAATTTAAAAAAAACAATGGTATAATGACATTCTTCTAATTCATCATAAATTTTAACACCATTTTAGTTTTTTTTTTGTAAATTTTGTCGCCCGGCTAGTAATAAACAACACGGACATAATATTTCAATCTATTTTAATTGTAATGTGGCACTTTGGCCAGTAATAAATAATACGTTTTGACAGCCATAACATATATTGTTAAAATTGGAATTGATATCTGGGCTTTCAATCAAACTCTCAATGTTTCATTTATTAGTGCTAAAAATATTGACTTTGTCAATGGACGGGGATGATAGCATTTTCAACAGCATTTTAGTTTTTTTAATGTCAAGTTTGTTACGCGGCTAGTAATTAAACTACCTCCTTCTCCCTATTCACAGAATTTGTGATTTATTTAATATTAACTTCTGCTAACCTGATCTATTTATAATAACTCAACAAAAGCTGCATATTGCTGTCTTAAAAATTAAATAATATAACCATGGACAAAACCACTGCCAAATTTTCAAGTTTATTTTTATATTAAATAGTTTTATTATTCAAAGCCTAAATTGGTGTTTTTGTGTATTTTTTTTTTGTATTTTGTATAAATTTAAAATCTTTTTTACGTCTAAATACCTTTGTTGGTTAGTTGGGCTATCTTAGTCTATAAGTATATATCTTAGTAAATAGATAAATACGGACATAATATTTCAATTAATAATAATTATTAGGTGACATTAAACATTATTTTACATGTTTCTATTTGCGCTCATAGAAGAGTTTATATTTATTTATACAGGTCAATAATAAAGAAAACTTTCCAATGTCGTGCTGTCATATTGGAATATGATTGCGCTCTGATGATGAGCGCTACATCGAACTGTCAAATTAGTACCAAAATATGTTGACTTATTTTTTTTTTATTAAATGTCTATATTATCCGGACAGCTTGTTTTTCAATAGCATCAATCTATATACAAAAAATCAAATCTTTCCATTGGTACTTTTGGATGTGACAGTTGCAACAGTTGTTGTGTTCGGGACCACAAAAAAAAAAAAAAAAATATATATAGAACAAATTCCAAAAGACAGATCACTACCATAATTAAATAGAATAGAAGAAATGCTCTAAGTGTGAAAGTGCCTTTTAATCACACTCGTTCATAGATAAGGAAGAGCCGTTATGTTTTTTTACAGGTTTATCGCGAGGCCATTAGATAAAAAATAACTGTCAATTGTTAGTAACCCAATCATTAGAAATGATGACCTAGGCGTACCTACATAAGTGTCTTAAGTACGTATAATTCTTTAAGAATTATAACTGCTTTATTGTTAGGGTTTCTATGACCCGCTTTAATTTCCCTAAAACCTCGCTTTATAGACTTTTATTTATTTTATTGAGAAATTATATTGCATTGAACATAACAATAATGAACATATCTTATTTCTAGAATATATAACTAGATGTGCAAGCCTTTTTTGGTCTAGTTCTTAAGGTGTTTTGAAATTGAACCAGCTTTTGTCAGGTTCGAATCCGCAAATTAAACTCGTATTTTTTTAAAGCTTCATCAGCACCATCTCTTATGACTTCCGTACAAGTTAATTTAGGGTAGTTATGTAGGAATTAAAATAATTATATAACCTAAGTTTAGCAATGATTTAAAAATATACATGACCTGTACGTATTTATGTATTTCTGACGTTTTATAATAATGTATTATTAGTTTCATTTTTTTCCTATAAATATTTTAAAAACATTTGCTTCATGAAAACGAAATCATCAAACACGAATCGTGCTTCATGAAGGCTGTGTGGAATTTATTGATTGGACAGTGGGTGGATTGTGTAGTAATTAGTGTGTGTAATAGTATAAATAACTTACGTGTGGTAAACTATAATGTAATGTATCTTACCTAAATTAGTTGTGAATAGTTTCTAAATATGTATAAATTCATACATTAACCGAATTCGATAAAAAATTAATAAGTCGTATAATTTACAAATTACATAGAAAAAAAAATAATTGCATTACTAACTTGTTATTATAGTTTTATACGTAACAAGAATGCATATATTTTGACAAACTAACTCGTTTACTCGTAATACTTCAACATATTCCTAAATAACAGGGTTTCCGAATTTGTTAGTAAATTAAAGCGACAATCTTAAACATTTATTTATTTATAAAAACCTACATAATCAAATAAAGTAGAGAAAAACGTGTGAATACTACAAATTTGGTGCCCTCCCCTTCCCCCTCTCAATTTATATTTAAATACAAACATGCGTGAAATTTGTAAGGAATTTACTTAAATTCCAATTTTGTCATGTTATGTCGAACGAAAAAAAATAATAACGCTTCTAAGCGTTTAATAAATAGCCTGATATTACTTGGGAATCTTGCAATGTTTCGTCTACTTATTTGTGATTGTGAGTAAAATAATTTTTAGGCAAAGCATAAAAAACAATCGGTTCTAACCTCAAAATTGAAAAGAGTAAGTACTCACCGGCTACGGCTGGACGTCAACGAGCGATTCGCGAGAGACATCAACGCGCGGCGCACAGGCGAGGCGGCCAGCCCAGAAGTGGCGGATGGCGTCCCGAGCGCGCGGAAGGCAGGCGGCGCAGTAAGGCGGCCGGGCCGGCGCCGCGCCGTTGCGACTCCCGTGTCATATCATATCATATCACATCGACCGCGCCGTTGCCTGCGGACGCGACCGCCGCGCCGGCGACCGTCTTTTTACTGATCTGCCGGGCGGATCTGCTCGAGCGCGTCGCCGTCGGCAAACTATAATACTTGATTACATTTCAGAAGACTTATATTTATTTATTCAATCGAAGCACAAAACACCCATTACATGCCGAATCTACACAAACAACGAAATAAGTAAGAATTATCTAAGAAACAAATTATTAGCAATCGATGGACAATAAATGTTGAAAGTCATAATTTATTTATTTATTTATATGAGAAGTGCTTACAGCTATACATAATGACAGTTACATAAAAATAGATAAATAACAAATACGTTTAACAGAACGAACTACGATCTAATTTATAGTGATAACATTGTATGAGTGTCATAATCTGTGAATATAATAGGGCGTGGAATGTAAGAGTGTGTTGTATATTTAATAATATATAATTGTATAATTGAGTTGTAAAGTTATTTCACTTATATTTGATGATTGTTTTTTAATAGCGGCAAATCGCCTGAAAAGATAAATGTTAAATCTTTGACAATATTGAAAAATTTTGAAAAAGTTTTTAATTATTTGATAAAGTGCTGGATAGCATAATATTTATAAAGGTTCTAAAGAGGTCCTGTACTTGAGAGCGCAGGATGTCGGTTTAAACCCAGCGCTGAGTTTTATAAAAATGCATTTTTAACTCTCACCTGTCCTCTTTAAATGTAACCATCTAATTAGATGAAATAAGGAAAGTATGATATTTTAACAAAATATATAAAAACAATGGATATGTGATTACGATGAAGAATGATGGTGAAATGAGATGATTTTATGAGTGATTTATTTATTAATATATATATGTGTGTGTGTGTGTGTGGTGACAAGAATACTATTACTAATATTATGTATGTTCAAAGAAATAAGTAAAATGGCTGATACAAAACGAGATTGACAATATTATTATTGACAGATGTTTTCCTTTCATAACCACAAATATAAATTGCTTTATATTAATTACTAAACTATATTTTTCAAGGTATAATTGATGTTAATAACTAAACGTATTTATTAGATACCGTATTTTTTTAAAGATTTATCATTTTTGCAATGGCTCAATACACGAAGCAATTTGATATTCGTTTTGAACTTTTATAATAAATTATAGAGCCAGATTATCTAACAAAAAAACAAACTTTTATGCTAAAATATATCAAATAGCCGTTGCGTGTGAGATTCAGCGTATCAGTTTAAATACAGGACGACCTTGACGAGAATTTGACCTTGCATGTAACGTATTAAATTGCATAGCTGAAAGAGGTTTTTTTTCATAAAATAGAGGCCTGAATTTAAATCAACACGCTGAATCTTATGGGCAAAACATTCATTTTCAGTTATAAATTAATTTTCATTGATAAAGATTAAAATATCTTGCCAAAACAGTACAGTGATACCAATGCACCACCGTTCGCTGACTACTCAACTAGATTTAAAAGTCTGGCCTAAAGAAGGCAGTTTATTAATATTGAACTAGGTTAGGTGTGTGAGAGGGTGAGTTTGAGTGTGTTTAGGAAGAAATTTTAATTATGTTTTACCTATTTCAAGCACAAATTATTCATTATGTTAAAATTTTGTATACTGCAACTTTTTGCAATGGTAGGTACTAACTACTAAGCATTGCTAGTGACAGAGGCGGAAGGTGGTCGCAGGAATCCTACAACGGAATAAAGTAGACTCCCTCGAGGTTGGTTTCATCTAACTTGTCTCCGTGAGTATGTACTTTTCTCATGATGGTGTCAAGCACGATGAGGGCAAAAATGATCACAGAAATTCTCCAATGGCATGGAGACGTTTGGGCTCGTTTGATTCATCAGCATTGATCATTAAGATTGATAAAGTGATGTGATTTGTCTGTAAAATTAATTAAAATTGTAAAATTTAAGTAAAATTTGTTATCCATTCGGGTCTCCAAATTGCGGCTGCCTTAATGAAATTACCCAAGTGACATTTATTTTCTTCGTTTTAGTACAATAAATTAAAAGTTAGATTTTTTAAAGCGATACGCGATATTTTTTTTATATCTTGGCATTTTGTGTTGTGAGGGTACTAAAAAATTTATTATTTTTATTAGAGCACTGGTGTAAATTACCCTTCTTAACAGCGGCAGCGTAACACGCGGCCAATGACGTCGCCGCGCGACCGGATAAAATCGTTAATAGCGCGTCGATCCGCTGTCGCACCTATTACAAGGACCGTATAATATTATCATGTAAAGTTAACAATTTTTCCTCGGAAACCACGATGAATTTATAGCTGTTTATTTATCGGCAATGGTCTTGGGACACGGTGTATTATACAGAGTGTCCAGTAAATAGTGGGCAAAACTTTAAGAGGTGGTATCTTAGTTCTTCAATAATTATATTTATATAATTTTCATAAAATAGAAATATTGTTATTATTGTTAAATGCACATTTTACCGGCAAGACAAAAAATAAACAAAATATAAAAAGGTTTTGCTAGTATAAATTGCATATTCAACGAAGAGTATCGTCTCCAAGAAATATTTGAAAAAATCATGACTCTAAATGGTTGAAAATCGGACAACTATTAATTGAAACTTTTTTGTTGCAAATGATCCCTTCTACCACTCCTAAAAGTTTTATTCACTATTTACTGGACAACCTATATACAGGGAGTACCAAGGTCAATCCCACAAACTTTAAGGGTGTTTAAGTTCCCTATTAAGAGTAAGAAATTGTGTAAAAAAATGCGAAAAATTTATTATTTTTGTAATAAAATTGGTGTAAATCGATCTTATCAATCGATAAATCAATATTATCTGTCGACCAATAGCATCCCTCTTACAACCCCAGAGAAGGGGAAAGGAGTTACCCCTTCTTCTTAGACCGATCTCTGTTCGACCAGTAGCATCTGACAGCGATCATTTAGCTCCATTTCGAACTACGCGGCAGGTCATTAACCTCGATCTGGACTGACCGCGACCTAGTGACCCAGTGACGTACTTATCCGAGGGAGGAGCCATTGAAAAATATCTGTTTTACACGAATTAGAATAGAAACTTCAACATTTTTTTTCTCGAATACCATAATGAATTTTGATATAGTTTCTTAATAACACTAGGAATCGTAGGACCTATTAGCTGATTTTTTTAATGCGTGGAACCTTGGGACACCCTGTATATGGATAGATAGGTTCACATGTGAGCGTGCACCAAGTCTGCGGGCGCGGGCACTCGGGCGTGGATCGGAAACCGAGCCAATATGTCAGCAAAAAGCGCATTAAATTCATGTAAGTGGAGTGGAGTTATGAAATGGTCTAGCTAGGCCGCCGTTCGACCGTACCGATGAGCCGCACTTGCGCCACTTCCTAGCAGCATTGTCATCTCATTAATAACTAAAGTATTTCTATGGGTTTTGCGCAGTTGTCTGGCGCAGAAGGACCAGTAAGGTAGATCGTGACAATTTCCGTCTTCGATACGAGCGCGGTTCTCAATTATTTACAACTATGTTGTAAAATTTGGCATTCAGATTTCCTTATATCAAAATCTACGTTTTCCGGGAATGGGGAATGGTCCATCCTTTGGCAATCTGTTACATCTTTAAACTAGAAAAGTACAAATACGAAAGAGTTGGAGTTTTGAGTGTAGATTGGTGCTCTCGAAAAACAACCATAGCTATTTAGATCACATCGAAAGCTGGTCTGATGATATAACTAGATATTTAATATATCAAATTTTAAATACTACAGAATGAAACATTGTCACTTAGATAGAGCGACAATGTTATATTTGAATTTCAAAAATATGACAACACGGATTGTTTTATTTATTACTGGCCAGAATTAATATAAACTCATCTTTGAGCGCATATAGAAACAAATAAATTAATAAAATATAAAAAGAAGGTTCAGTGCCACGTTATAACTATTATTAACTGAAATATTATGTCTTTAATAATTTATTTGTGTATTTATTTTGGTCACGTAACAAAAATTTTACAAAATACAGATAATTACGTAAAGACAATGACATAAATAATATAAAAATATACTAAACGAATTTAAATAAGATAAAATAAATAATAAAAAAAAACCATTTTAAATTTAAACAAAAATACCAAAAAAACCAAGAAATACATCAAATTAAGCTCTTTTTTACTCTCTTTTTTTGGACTATCTCTTTTTTTTTTTACGCGTTTCAGTTCAACTTAAAATGCTCTGAGTGCATTTGATTGTACTCATTGTAGTCTTGATTTTTTCTAAAAAGTTGTAAAACTATTGTGAGAGAATTTGCCGGGTAGGGGAGGAATTTTACTTCAAGCAGCGAGTCGTGGGTCTGGCTGCAAATCGATAATCTTATTAAAATTACAATCTTATTAAAAGTGGGTATTTTGATTAAGTTTGTATATTGGGTCTTATATAGTCTGTTCCTAAAATTATGGTCCAAACGCAACGATGTGGTTATCACCTACCAAAATAACCGTATAAACGTAGATATCAATTGTTCACAGTTTAAAAGCACTTCGTATTTTTTTCCTGACAATATCTTCTTTGTTATGGTTAAAACTAAGCTTTCACAACAAACTAAAATTATTAAATTATTTGTGCATGAACCGTTCGTGACCATTGCGTCAAGGCTATCAAATAGCAAATCGCACCACCCCGACAAATCTTTATGACCATGATTTAGAGACCTGTATAATAATTACTATATCAGTCCACTCTGACCTCGCTATAAAAACTAAAGACAATATTTCTGAAATCAGCTATTTCAAATTCACGACTAGAATAAAACGAAAGCAATTTCGTAACGAACATACTAATTCGGCATCCTCAGCAGAATTGCGAAAAAGAAATATGCATTAATTTATTTAAACTTTTCATTTAATTAGTTGCTGTAAATCTCATATTCGCTTATTTTTCTAAAAATACACGCACCTCTAACAAACACTTAAGAATCGGTCGTTCAATCGTGGGGAAAAAAATCGGATATAAATGGTCACTTTTTCACTCTCGCGCGGGTCTCCTTTGAGTGATTTTTGCACGAGCGAACGGATTAGAATCCCTGCAAGCGGATTTATGCAGGGTTGATACAATATCGATAATGATAATATGATCCTAGTAGTAGTAAATCTTAAACTTTTAGCTTTTCGAGGACTATTGTTTCGAAAGAGTGTCATGAAAAAAAAACCTGCATATTTTCGAAAGCTTCTCAAGATTTTAAAGATGATCCGGTAAGTTCGTAAAACCCTACAAACCCTTACGCATGAAAGAGAAGGAAAATTAGATCTGTTTCGAAGGTAATCGAACTGTGCGCTGTTCACGATTGCCTACGTCTCAAAATGCCAACTTTTTGTTTCATAAACGTCTGAAAACTATCCAGCAAAGCATGAGTGCGGTCAAACGCATATAATTTCAAAAAAGCAAAATAGTACAGTGGTGCTGAGTCTTTGAAACCTAATAGGTACGCCAATGACCTAAATAAAGTAGGTGTGTGTGTATGAATATCTCGTATATAAATAAACTGTTTCTCCCTACAATAAATAAATATCTTTTCTAATCAGAATGTAGTGGTCTAGTTGAAAAGATCCACCATCATAAACTCAATTAATCAGTCGTCGTACAATCTCTTCTAATAATTCTTTATTGTTTTTTTTTTATAGTAAATTTATCACGGAAATTAACGGGCCCTTTAGCTTTGTAAATTTTATGTTTATTTTAGTAAAACACCCGACCAGGCGAAATAGCTGTACATTTTTTTAGTACAAAAATTGAAATATTTGTTATTGACTGAAGCATTTGCGATTTAAAATAAATAGCCCTGCATGGGCGGCGTTTGGGAACTCTTGTTTAGAAGAGCCCAGACCCAGCCAAATGGATTATAATTCTTCCCCCTCCCTCCCTCCACTCTCCAGTAAAGTTCATTGTGGGGTATTTTCGCAAATTTTATTTTAAAAGGAGCATTAAAAAGCAAAAATATCACCAATAAAAATTCGCGACATATTTAACGCCTACAACATAAAATTCATTATATCTCTTGCAAATGCGTCATCTTATAGCTTATAAGTTACAAGCTGGTGTCTATGCTCACTTGCTCTTCTGTGCCTAGCATAGTCACGAGAAGAGGTTCACTTATTTCTGCAACGAATCCCGGAATATAATATCTTTTAAATTATTATCAAAGCATTGTTATTGAACTGACGATTAATGACAGTTCACCGAAGTTGATAATTCTATAATGCTACATAAACTTCCTGATACGAAATATAGAATTTATATATCAATGTTGTAGAGAGAATGGTCGCACATGTTTGCGGAATCTAATCTAAAAGAAAATCTTTGATCTTAGGTCAAGAATTCCAGTAATGTTATTCTTACTAGTAAACTAAAACAGCACATATTTACATAAAAATAAAACATTTTTTTATGTTGAAATGCGTCGTCTAAACGATAAAAACAAAAATGGTTAAGGCTTATAATTATAAAAATGGTTTTTTATAGATATAATGTGGCACTGAACATTCTTTTACATGTTTTTATTTGCGCTTATAGATGAGTTTAAATTAATTTGATAGAATTGCGTAATAAATAATACGTCCCAACAGCCGTGCTCTCATAATTTTGAAATTCAAATATTATTTTTGAGTGCTGTATTGAAACGTCAAAGTTTCATCTATTAGTACTATAAATTTGTTGACTATACTGGCTGTACAACCCCGGGCTTCGCGCACAACAACTCGTGTCTGTGGCACCAGGTATGAGTCGCTTCGCTCCCAATCTCTAGTCCCTCCGGATCATTACGTGCTTACCGTCCTATTCTATACTATCAAAGCCGCCCTTTAATATCTTCAAATTCGCATTCCGTCCGACGCATTCAGCATTTTCGACTATATACCTTTGAATGTTTATGGTTTTACTACCCCCTAATTTTGGCCATAATTTCTACATTTTTTCAATTTCTACACAGGGACCCTAAGCAGCACTTTCCGCGATAAAAAGTAGCCTAGATTAATCTCTGAAAAGTTCTCTGCCAGATAATAAAAATCTTGTTAAAACAGAGCAGCCATTTTGAAGATTAACCCGGATTAACAGAAAAAAACTACGTTTAAGGTTTGGTTGCGTGCGAATAATCATATGAACTTAGAAGCAAGGATTTCTTTCGAAATCACAGGCAGACACTTCAATTTTATTTATATGTGCATGTTCAAGTTCAAGTTCAAGTTAGTTTTATTTCCACAATATGTTATAATATACAGGAATATCATATATATGTAATACATCATAAACATTCAAATACCGCAATTAAAAATTCAAGAGAAGGTAATAATATAAAGTTAAATTACCTACAAGTTTAACAGCGATAACAATTAGAGTATAACAGCAATAAAAAACCAACAACAATAACCTACCTACCGCCAAATTCATTTAAATCACCTCATTTGATTATCCGAACAGTCCCCGATGTGATCTAAACGCCTATGGTTGTCTTTCAAGAGTCTATCTCTCTATCTACACACAAAATTTCAACTTTTTCGCATTTGTACTTTTCGAGTTGAAAGTTGCACCAGACGGCCAAAGGACGGGGATAGTAGCTTCTCATACATCAATGCATATAAACTAAAAGTACCTGATAAAGTGAGGAAGGCAAAGGACATAAAGGCAGGCACACGCATCTCCGTGGTCCTCAAAATAGGGCAGTGACCATCCCCAATCATCGTCGTCGTGGTGAGGGAATAGTGTTACTTATCATAATATTCTTAGGGCCGAAATTTCAGTCCTTGCTTAAAGTCGTTCTTAGTTAGGATCAACTTAACTTATAAGCATGACCTAAATTGAATTGTGTATTTCAGTTACTTTTTATGTTCGACTTTGATAATATGTTTTCGCACTCGCGATTAGTTCGCTACTCGCCGCTAGTCGCCACTGTCGCATCACTTTTGACATATGACGCGTCATCTGACGTTTTGAGGTTATGTTGTCAGCTGTAGGATTACTAGGTTTTTGCCATGCGTGTTTGCTTGAATTGAAAATGTTCAAAATATGCAAATCCAGTCAATTTTAATTAGTTAGAAAATATACAATCAAGTAAGAGACGACAGCCACAGATGACAATACACTCGCACACGGGTCACGGCGACTGTAGCGCCGTCAATGTACTGAAATTGCTCCTAGCAGCGTATTTTAACACTAACTTAAGTTTGACTTAAGGCTTAAGTAGTAGTTGTTTTGATTCATAGCTAAGGCGGACTTTTATGTTCTACTTGACCCTAAGAGTGAGTTGAAATACGATGTTTATCGGATAAGTCTAACTTAAAATTTAGGTTAGTCTTAAGTAGGACGTGAAATTTCGGCCCTTAGTGAGTTACCGCCGATATTTTAATTATAATGTTATTGTAATGTATCTATTTTACTTAGGTGATTTATTTATAAGGTGATTATATTGTCCGTTGAATCATTTATTTTATACGATAATGCTGTATTAAATAAACTAATAGCAGTTATGATATTATATAATTAGTAATTATGATAGGTATTTAGATTTATAGTGGGCCCAGAAAACTACCTTGTGATACATTAGATGGAATATAAGTCCAAATATAAATCCTTCGCAACAGCTTGAATTTTATTAGTAAGATACTTTTATAAATTTCTTATTCATCGTTGCAAATCCTTATAAATTTATTATTTTTATAAGCTAAGTAATTACGTGATAGAATGTTCAGTAATCGGTTTATTAGTGACATCAGTACACATGCGATTTTGTAATTTTAAAAATTAAAATTGCTTTTAAATAGCGTTGCAAGTAGTGAAGGGTCTGACTAAAAATCCGCGCAGTAGCAATATGATGAAGTTTTTTTTAAATGAATACTTGCATGTCTTTTTTTTATCGCAAACCTAGTTTAGAAACAGGCCTATAAATAGGTACAGCATTTATTTATTTATTTATTCATAATGGCACAATAAGCCATGAGAGCGGCCAGAAGATGATTGCAGAAAAAAAAAAACTTATTAAGTACGTGAGACGTTACTAACAAAAGGTTAGTAATAAGAAGCTGTTTAGAAAATATTTTTTTTTTTTCTAAAAAATAATGTTAAAAAGATATAAAATCTTCTAAATAATAGCAAGTGAAGCGGAAATGTATGTCATTGAGGATATTTTGCAGTTTGGACATACTCCTACGAAACAATATTTTTTAATTACTTTATTGAGAATATCATACAATTTAAAACAAACACTGCCATCAATTTAAAACACATCTTATACTGATGGCAAAATCAACAACTCGCATTGAATGTAGGTACTGTCATTAATTGAAAATGGAGAATTTTCAGTTTTATTAAATTAGGAATTAATCGGTTAATTAAGCTTATACGAACCAGATGGATTTAAAAAAAAGTTATGTTTATATTCGTATTATTAAATAAGTTGTTAATAGGTATCTCCCTAAATTTACAGTTGCGCAAAAAATATAACATTTAAAAGGTGTGATATGAATGACAAAAATTAAAAGTTAAAATCTCAAATAGTTTTTTCTCGTTGATATTTCACATACACATGTAAACTTAACATGATATGAGTCGAAAGGATGAAAATGATAGAGTTTATCAATAATTATTAGTACTTAATTTAGAAATGATAACAAATTCGGTATATTTAGTAATTTATCAGGGTAAATTTATAATATTTTGATTGCCAATAACATTTTGTAAACCATTGTTTGTTGATGCAACATGATGTCGCGAAATCATCTTTTGTATCGGTTATAGTTGCTTAGCAACTGTCGTTCCGTTCCATGCAAAAAACAGGATATATCTGATAAAAAAGCGATAAAATAACGGAAACAAATATAATATGAGGGTACACAAATTGTTTGTCTTACGTACCTTCAGAACTAGTTGAATAACATACCTATATCTATTATATTTTACTTTTTTAGTAAGTACATAAGTTCATTATTTTTTGGAATCTTAGGAGACAATCTACGGGTTAAAAAAGTCATACCTCAGAAACTACCAAAAACCACGTTTTCAGATGGATGTAAAGTCCTCTACCTCCTTAATTTTGATTATCAGTAATTCCTGATACTCGTACATTCTGCATATGTCTACATTAGATTTTTAATCGATGAGAAATTATGTAAGTATATAGATTTTTAATTAAAGAGAAAAATATATTAGTATTGTTTTTAGTGTTGTGTTTAGTTTTAGTATTGTTGGTGGCGTGAGGTATGTTTGATTTATCAACACAACGAACAGATTTTATTAACAAGTCACAATAAAAATAAACTTATTAGATACCTATTAAAATTAAAAATAACATTTGTGGTATATACTTGTGTCTCAGATATGGATAATGAAAATCATGATTTACTCTTAAAAGTGAAAGAAAGGTATTATTTATTTGAAAAACTTGTTTATTTAAAAACTAAGGTCGTCAATTAAAATAAGATGAAATTCTAATAAGAAAATAAATTAATAAGATGAAAATTTGGAAATACTTTTAGGCAAAAAAAACTTAATAAACATAATATTAAACATTTAGTTTTGTAACATTCACGTTTAATTTTATTGATGAACAATACCCGTACTGAAATATCATATAGGTACTGCAATTTGAAAGTATTGTTCCTAAAAATATACAGTTGCGTAAAAAATAGAATTACTTAATTTTAATTGCTTTTTGTTCAATATATAACACAAATTTAGCATTTGATACAATAATGCTTTTAGTGTTTATTTAATTTATTTATTTAGCGACTTTCAGGTTAGGACTTGAGAGATTTTAAATTCGTGTTGGTTGCAGCACATTCATCAACTCAGCTGTCACTGTCAAGGTCAACTGTCAAGGTTAGTGTCTATACACCGCCATCTTTTGGCGGTTAGTGACAGTTAGTGTCTATACAACTATTTAGATGTGCGAGTTTTATGGCGACACCATTTAAATCACCCTATTATTCTAGCGCAACGAATAGCCGCATTATTGAAACTGGCTCATAGCGGTGACGAAAACGCGTTCATTCACAGCCATAGTCGCGTTCAACGAAGTCGCTTCGCATGCCTAATATAAATGTCCATGATGGACACTATATGGTGTATTACATCGCCGGCCGTAACTATTTTGCCAGTCGCCCTATTATTTTTTACCCTGTCCGGTCTGATTCCATTTTCAGTGACACGGAAATCTCGTTGCAAGTCACACCATGACAATGAAGCAATGTGACGTTTCAGTTACAAATAACCCTGTTATTTTGTAGCCGTTTAAAGTAATAGACTATTTTAAAATCACGTATAGCGTAACCTCGGTTACACGATTATCTCGTTAACGCCCACTGCTAATACTGTCATCAAATGTCATCCTTCCGCACGTCATTGTCACGTGTTTGCCCCTGTCAGCCGTACTATACAATTATTTGGCGATAAGATTATAGTACCTTATTGAGATAAAATATTATCAATTGTGTACTAATAAAGTATCAAGAATAGTACGACATTTTTTTTTATTAGTTTTGATAAATACGTGTGTTTTACCGCTAAAAGTACCACTGTGATATTAAGATGAAGTTCTGTTCTAACCTATCATTCATGTTTACCAGCGAAACTGCATCGATTATCGAACGATATGCCTTAGCAAGAGATGCCGGCTTTAAAGCGGTCGAAAGTGGATTCCCTTTTGGCTTCTCTTTGGACGAAGTCGTGGGAGCTAAGAATAAATCGGGCTTGGAACAAGTTCTCATTAATATCTACACCGGTAAGTCATAGCTAATAATATTTTGGTTAAACATTTCAATAAGTAACTATTTCAAAAAGGTGAACTTTAATACCTACGAGCGCTCACCTTATGTAGCCATTCTCATATGTTTGCATAGCCAACCTAAATATTGACATCTAAATAAATTTAATTTGAAATGGACACGATTTTTCACCAGCAGCGCCGGTTTGCAGTATATATTATTTCACAGTCTTTAATCAATGATTATAATAAATATGATTATAAGATCATTTTGCTTTTCTTTTATAATGTCTAGGAACAACTTGCTTGTCGATAAAATGTTCTTAACACCGAAAAAAGCTCTTTTAAAGTATAACTATTATCTCTTATATAATTCTTTTATCTCTGGATCAATCTGCTTAATTTACCATACAGACTTTATTGAGACATACAAATTACTAAATCATTAGTACGATGCACTAAAACTCCAGGAAACGTACAATTTGAGTACAAATATGCAACTCTATATCATGGCATGACTGTTTCGTATTCCTTTTAACTTAAACCCCAAAAACACTGGGGAATAGGGATAATAATTAGATGAGTAGAATGTGAAGTGATGTGATTGAAGCAAACTTGATAAAACATTTTTAAAAATAAATTGCATCAATACTTGATGTAATTTATTTTTAAAGTTATGTAAGTGAATATTATTAATACAAATGACAGGTTATAGGTATAGCATTTTTATACATAATATAATACTAATAATGCTTTATATTGTATTATCTTTATATATCTAAGTATATCTTACATAATATAAGTTGAACTTTTACAATAATATGGTATTTTTTCAATGTGCATTTTTTATAAAAATAGTTATATGATAAATGTGTAACATAAAACTAATACTATCATTACTTAAATAAACTTTCTTGAAGACGAAAATAGAAACCTGGTATTGCATATCATTTAAAACTTGAAAAGGAAAAGGAAAACTTGAAACATTTAAAGCCTCCTTATATTGGCCGTAATGACCATCCTTCCAAGATAAAACCTATCTCGAGAAAACGGAACATTGGGTTCAATTCGTTTCTTTCCGGAACAATTCGGGAGTGGAATACTCTTCTTAGGTCAGTATAGAACCTTTTCCTTGTTCCAAGGCTGTTTTTAAGCGTAGAATGCGAGTTGATAAACAATAAAAAAAAATTCCCTCACCTACTAAACTCTATAGTATCGCCGGAGCTAGTTCCTAAATATTGTAATTACTTAATAATAATAATAAAAGGACGGAACACTGCCTTCTTTAGTACAGACAAGTCTAGTTAAGGGAGCAGGAAACAGAGTATAGTAATGTCAATCACCTGTAAGAATTTTCTGTTATATTATTCTTAATTATTGCTGTACTATATTGTCAAAATGTATTGTCAACCTAAATAATTAAAAAAAAAAAACTCTCGTTGATTAAAAAAATATTTTAAATTTATACATCCCTGGTATAGTGGAATGATGCTAGGCTGTGCATGAAGTAGGTTTATACTTTTTGGTTTTGATAAGTTATCATGCTTTTTATACGGATATTTTTTTTTAATACCCATACATTATTATTTTTCTCTTATTTTAGGCGATGTAACTAAAGGGGAGTTGGGTGTTGCTGCAATCCAAGGTAAGGAGGAAGAATTCAGAAAAAATCTAGAATTGACTATAAACTATGCAAAGGGGCTTAATTGCCAGAAAATCCATGTGATGTCTGGAAAAGTTGAAGGAACACCGAACAGCGGAAATTGGGAAGCATACGAAACCAATCTGAAATTTGCTGCTGAGAGATTTTCTAAGGAAAACATCATGGGATTGATTGAACCAATCAATTCTTACAGTATTCCAAAATACTTTTTAAACGACTTTGAGAAAGGTCAGCAAAGATTTCACATATTGTGCTATTTTTAATTAGGTACTTAATAGTTTCTAAAATTTATGGATTAATAATTTTTAATGAAAGAAAAAGTTGAAGGCAGAAAAATAGAGTGAAAGTGATGAACAACCCACAATGTTTACAACCAATCACACGGTTCTTCTCAACATTATACAAATAGTTGTTTTTCATTTTTTGTATGTGTTCTCGATTTTGGTATTGCTTGTTCTAAGTTCATCAAAAATTGATGACTGATCGTCCAATCTTGAACAACAATAATGTAACAAACGTAAAAAAAGTTGGTATTCGCTTTTCTTTAGATGCAATTATTTTGGACCTTACTTTACTAGTAAAAAAATCCCTGTGGAGTCTGGGTAATGATGGTAATAAAGATTTTATTCATGTCCTGATGTATTAATGCGCTATCTGATCTGGTGCTTGTGTATGATACATTCCCCCTTAAGTCAAATACTACTACAAACTAACTTACCTCTGATAAGTAATGGCTCTAAAATACTCGTCTATGAGGTTGAAGGTGACCCACATCCTCCAGAATAAATAAAATCCCTCCATCCCCTCTAAAGATCCTCGCCGAGTGTATTACCAAAATGCAAGCCATTTGAAATTTCCCGCAAATTCTATGTATTTTTGGTGAATTATGCAATAAAGTGCTGTCCAAATAAAAAAACAATCCATGTTTAAGTTTTTTTGTATTTTTTCGAAGGATTTAAATAGCATCTGAATAAATTTTGCATATAAACGGCTAAGCCAGTCTCTGACAGCCTCATTCCACATATTTTATAAGGAAAAGCGAAGACCAGGTACAACGATAAACTATATAACATTCTCAAATCCATATATGATTGTAAATCCTACAATTGTAATTTCTAGAAATCTTTAAATTGTCCCTATACCATCGTGAAGATCCCTTCATGATGGGCTGGGATATACGAAAGGGTATTCAATCCGTGATTGTCGCTCTAAACACTCTTTGTGATAATTTCAGCTCTTGAAATATTAGATAAAGTTAACAGTCCAAATCTAAAGCTGATGCTGGATATCTTCCATCTTCAGCACATCAAGGGAGATCTCACTAACACCATCAAGAAACTGTGGCCATATGTGGGACATGTTCAGGTTTAACTTTTCTCATTATTTTAATGTAGAAAAAATAAAATGTCAATGTCCTTGTCCTTCTGACAGCACTCTGCCCCTTTAAATATGTTTTTATTTATTTAAAAATTACATCATGATTGTCAATAATATTACAATGCAGCGGTAATTTGAACATAATATCATATTGATAATATCCCTTTGATCGCCACTGTCGACATGTTTACATGTCAAGAATGCACTCAGCACCATAAATGTACCTAAACTACCTCGATAGACGCTCTCGCACCGAGAAATAATCACGGAGAGTAAACGCCACACACGTCACATATAATAGCTCTCTATTTTCGTTATCAAATGAAAGCAACGCTTTCATTTACGTCGCTATTGTCTTAATCACTGGAAGTTAACCATTAGAGGTGAACGCAACTGTATTCTACTCACTTCATTATTGTATTTATAAAAATGCCAATTTTAACACATGGTTAGAAATTAAGTTGTATATTTGTGTAGTCAGCCAAAACAAAAACAAAGTCGAAACAGACAATTTTTAAGATTTTTTATGGATATTTGTGATAGTATTCAATCCCAAATTAAAGACTTCTCTTCTCTTGTTTTCACTTCCTTGTTTTTAAACTACTTTTTTTTCGAAACTGTAGATATTCTTAATTCTGTCTTAAATAATGTACTTAAATAAATTATTTCCAAATTTTTAATGTCTCCTGTGGCTCGATAATATTATCTCATGAATGATGTAGAGAAAGAAGTATATTTTGGAATTGTAAATTTTGTAATCAATTAAATATATTTATCTCTAAATAAATAGTTACGACGAAAGTAAAATAAACATTCTTCTTAAAAATATATTACATCACAATTGTCAGCGGAAATACTGAAAATAGTTGCGATGCAGCGTGCATGGTACCGTGCAATTTTTTTAAACATTGATTAATAATTTACTTTTTTGCAGATTGCACAGGTTCCTCGCAGGAATGAACCTGACACCCTAGGAGAAATCAACTACGCCTACTTACTTAAGGTTCTGGCGGATAATGGATATGAAGACTGGATCGGTTTGGAGTATAGACCATTATCCAGTACCAAAGAAGGCTTGCAATGGATACAGAAATTTGGTTACGATCTATAGTTAGGTTAAACGCTAAACTATGCCTGTGTAGTAACATTAATCATAATGATTAAAAACCTGGAATATTGCATTCTCAACATTATAGGTTTTACTCTTCTGAGAAAACCATTTATAATTTTAAGGTGTTGTTAACACTTGGTAATAAATAAATAATTATTGTTCCAAATATAATTATTTAAGCTTAAGTATCGTGGAGCCTGTATACCTACCTCGGGAATACATAGTCGGAGTCAATCTTAACAGATCGTCATATAAATAAAAACTAAGATAAATGAAAATACCAGCAGATGGTTCAGACGTATTATAATATCAAATTACAATGTATACTTAAATGATCAAGGATATTATTAACCTATAAAATATTCGACTTACAATTAATTGACAAAATGTTTGGAAAATTCTGAAATTAAAAAACCTTTTAGGTATGACATTAGAATAAAATTGCTTAGCATTAATCAAATTATATTTCACATATTACACATCGTTAATATGACTAATAATTATCCTGTCAATAAGCTTAAATTCCATCATGCTTCAATATACAAACTGTTTGATCCAAAAATGATTTTTGACGCTTGAGAGTGGAAGACGATCAGAACTTTTCTTTTGCAGCAGCTAAAAACACAAAAAATATTTTGCTTTTACAAAAAATTATGACTTATTGTAAACTCGTTTATACAGCATATTCGTTTCATAATAAGCATTTTTTTTTAATAAATAATTCCTTTGACCTAGGTCATATACAACGATTTTGGGCCCTACTCAACTAGGCCAAATATACCTGTCCTAGAGTCGAGGGAGATGATGGAAATGAAGCATTAAAAATGGTATGACCATGTGCGGTTTCGAACACACGACCTTTGGGTCAATAGTCCAACGTTACAAAGTAATGATATCGATTACTTTGTAAGTTCGCAGGATTACGTTTTGAAAGTTAGTTTTGCAAAATTGAATTTCTCAGAGAAACGAGATATTATTAATTGGTCCTTGATAAAATTAGATCTACACTGTGAAAAGAAAAAGGTTACCAGATGTTTTAAAATGGGTTTATATGAAAGATATTTATGGCTTTGCGGTAGTTGTAAATTAAATCAAACGTTTTGTTGGGCGTCCATTTAATTTTCATCAGAAAGCGGTGCATGGAATAAAACAGGATTTTTCGATCTTAATAATTTGACTAATTCTGTCACAAAACATATTCATTCTATAGTAAAATTGCAAAGTTTCGGAACTACCCAAATTGAACTAGCAATCGATAAACAATTAGCTTTGAATATTAGACGGCATAACGATAAAGTAGATAAAAATAGAAATATTTTAAGACGATTGATCGATACTACCATTTTTCTGGCGAAATAAGAATTAGCGTTTCGTGGACGCAATGAGACATCATTTTCTAATAACCGTAGAAATTTTGTTGAAACTATTGTATTTAAGCATGTATGATAATTTTACTGAAACTCATTTTGAGTCATTGAAGCCGTCTGCAGTGTTTTCTGGTTTATCTAATCATATACAAAATGATTTTATTAGCTTTGATGCTTCAATAGTTAAGTCAGAAACTAAATGACAGATAATTAAAGCTTGAAGATTGATTATTTCCTTATCCAAATAATCCTTAACCCTTATGCCAATGTTTATAACAATCTCAAAGCCCTCAATCGGTAGGCACTTAAGACGCCAGGAGGCCGCCTGATCGGTTATAAGAGGATGTAGAAATGTACCCCATAAGGATGTATGCAAAAAAATACATACAAAAGAAACCTAATAGTTACACTGGTAACCACGCAGGGAGACTTAGACCCTTGGGTCTGTAAATATCCATTAAACACATGAAAGTTTTCATTCTACAATTTGGGTGTTGCCTACCGAAGGGTGGGTGTCACTTCTTATGATTTAGAACAGTTAAACTCAATCACTGTTTTCTTGTAAAGTTCTTGTAAGGTTCATTATGGCTTTTGATTATTGAACCAGTTGTTGCCGGTTTGAATCCGCATTTTAGAATAGCATTTTTAACACTATTACCACCATCTACCCTGACTCGCAAGCAAATTTAGCTGGTCGATTAGGGCCAAAATAAATTAATACGACAAATTATTTGAAATAATAGGAAATTTACTTAAATTCTCAATAAATGCTAACATTTATCTCTCTATCAATTGTCACCCATCATACAAATTAAATATTTTGAAAGCATTAAGGTTAAATTTATTTATTTAAATGAAAAAAAAAATTAAATCAAATAAAAACTCATTGCATTCTGTGTGCTTTTTCCAATAAATTATGATGTTTAATGGATGTTTTTGAGACTCATTGCATAGTGTTTTAGTTACTAAAAAATGGGTTATAAGTTCCAAATCAAAGATACAAATAAGATTCTTATTATCTACAAAAACGCTTACATTTCCAATCAAGTCCTTAGCGCCGGGAGTTATCCATTCAGGATAATCAATATTGAGTGCCAATATTCTCTTGTAGGTGGATTCTTTGTCTTCACTTTCGAAAGGAGGCTTTCCAACGAGAAACTCATAGCAGAGAATTCCAATGCACCAACGATCAACGGACACATCGTACACTTGGCCATAGATCATCTCGGGGGGGAGGTAGTCGAGGGTACCGCACATAGTCGAGCGTCTAAAAAGTAATTACAAAAACAAAATGTAAGATCGGACATGCTAACATTTTAAAAAGGCATCAATGTTAAATGAAAAAACAATTTAAATAATAAAAACTGCTATGGTAAGAGCATTTATAAACTCCATTATGCCTTCTTTGTTCAGAACCATCATGCAAACTGTTCCCAATTTACGTTGTTGAAAATTGTCATAAATGATGTCTTATTATGAAAGAGCTCATCAAAATCTATGCTTGCCGGGAAATGGATTTTTCAAGACACTCAGCGCCGATGACAAGATATATGCCAGGTGCTATGTATGAATAAAGTCATCGCCTATGAAAATTACTTAAATTGTGGCATCTTTGTATGAGTAAATTGCTAAGTAGAAAAAAACAAGAATGGCTATGACATCCTGTAACTATCATATAATATCTACCGGACTACTTGCACGTGTAGTATCAACTTATGACGGGTTGCTTCATTTCCTATCTTCACTTGTGCCTGCGGCACTTTTAGCCCATTCGATGTTTTCCTTTTTGGATGACCATAGTCAGATATGGATGACAGTGGGTTATTTTTAGATCAAAGTAGATTAAAATAAAAAAAACATACAATGTTATGACATTCTTAAAACTCATTGTAAATTTTAACACGATTTTAGTTTTTTTTTTTAATTTTGTCGAGCGAGTAGTAAATGAAATAAGTACTAAGTGTAAGTTAAGTATATAATAATTATAATGTCACACTGAACATTCTTTTACATGTTTCTATTTGTTTCTGTTTCGTGTTTTTACATAGATGAGTTTGTATTAACTTTAACTGGTCAGTAATAAATAATATATTCCAACAGCCGTGCTTTCATATTTTTGAAATTCGAATATGATATTTGAGCGCTTTATCAAACTGTCAAGGTTTTATTTATTAGTAGATTTTTTTTTACTTTAATGTTATGTATCTATATTATCCAGACAGCCCCGGTATGATCTAAACGGCTATGGTTGTTTTTCAAGAGCATCAATCTTCACACAAAAAATCGACTCATTCGCATTTGTACTTTTCGAGTTTAAAGGTGCAACAGACATAGTGATGGCGCACTGAGCGAATCTCCTACTGAACAAGTAGGAGATTCGCTCAGTGCGCCATCAAAGTCTAAGCTTTCTGTAATTTATATTACTATATTCTAAAGACTATTTCGGATTCATTGGCACTATACAATAAAGGACTACAATTGAAGCATTTTAAAAATAAAGTCAATGATAAATACTTTTCTGAGGGAGCGTGGACCGACCAACCGAAGTCGGCCAATTTAAGGTTCCCATCGATGGACAGGAGGATATTCTCAGGTTTGATGTCCCGGTGAATCACCGAATTTGTGTGGCAATAGTGGACAGCATCCGCAATCTATTTAAAAAATACAGAACTTAATAACCTTAAACCAACTCCAGGTTGGTTTTATTTATGAATAATTATTTTGGGGCCTGCCCAAAATAAACCAATATAATTATTAACTTTCAATTATTTATAAAATGTACTCGTACAGCCAGTAATGATTATGCAATTTTCAACAAAAAAAACTTCAGATTGTTGTACAGTATATCAATGAATACATTTCCGAAAAATCTTAACTCGTAAAAAGCAGGAGAGTACCAAAATACTAAAATATCTACAGCACACAAGGTAGCTGACATGTGGAGAAACCATCTTGCTGAGACTAATGACTACCCAAAATTCTTAAACCCGAAAAGACTTTTATTGGTTACTGGGCTTGTGATTAGGACTACAATAGTTTGTGCTATAGCCGCACAGTGGTAATGATAGTTCCTGACCTCTGTACTTCCCACAGCTACTGGGCTAAGTGGAAGCCTTTGTGGAACTATTATCGTGTGATCATTTCTTAGTTTTGGCATTTGTTATTTTGAGGCCAGTTGCCAAACTATAGTTGTTATCGACTGAAGTTCCCTAACATTTTAAAGTTCAAACCCCTTGGGTCATATAAACTGTAGGTAGTATTCTAAAGTACAATTTAATGAAAAATGGAAGTACCTTCTTAATACTGAATGCTTTAATGAAAATAAATGGTATTTGTGACCCTTAAATCTTAATTAAAGTTATGAAGACATACTTGATATGTATACTTGGCAGACATGCGTTCAGAGAATCTCTGGTCAGGCGCTCTCTGAAGATGTTTGTAAAGCTCTCCTCCTGCAGCATACTCAAGAACCAGGTAAATCCGATCGACATCGTGGAACCATGTGTACAGACGCAGGATGTTTGGATGCCTGTAATTATTACAATTAATAATTATAGGTTATTGAAACCTACTTTTTTTTTAAATTCATTGCGTTAGTAAATTCTAAGGATTTTTTCCTCAGACAGAAATTCAAAGTCTTCCATGCTACACAATGCTCTGTTCTCACTGGCTTATAACTATTATTGCTTAAATATTAATTTATATTTTATGATTCAAAAAAAGTTTAAAAAAAGATGTTGGTAACAGAATTTTATAGATTAGTTTTAAGTAGGTCAATTTAAGTTTATATGGATATTAAATCTTATATGCAATTCAAGTATTATTTTTAAGTAAGCTGATTATTCAAATACAGATTAGAAAAACATATTTCTCAAAGGTATTTCTAAGACCAGTTAGGCCAATGATATTTTAAAAAATTTAAAGAACGCTAACCAATTAATTATTGTGCTAATCAATCCGCAGTTGTTGAATCACGCAGTTTGTGCCATTGTAAGTCTAAATATGTGATTTAGGGCCTTTGTAATTGACTGGACTACAGGTATCAGAAGTTAAATAAATACAATTGGTTGTAAAAGTTTATTTGAAACAAGTTACGTTACATAATAAATTTAATCAAAGGATCGTGGTGAGTCGCGGTGTGCTGCAATCGATAGGTCTGTTTCTATAGTGCACGGTGCAGAACACAACTGCTCGCTGATAAGGACCGTGGAATACTAGACGGTCAGTGTATGTCTCAGTTCGACTAGGAAAGCATTCTATATAAGGTATATATAACGCTTTAGCTTGATCACTAGCTACGTGATCAGCGTCGCTTATCGCTCCATGTATGGTTGGCTTTAACTGTACAAATCTCTTTCTGAGTAATTTCTGAGAGAGCAGGTCAGTCCATTTTAGAAGGGTGGGGAAAGAGTACTCCAACATTAACTGAAAGGTTTATGACATATATCTTATTGCTTTTCTTTTCTGTATCTATTTGTGGAAAATAGACTTTTATCTATACGCCATGTCATACAAACCTTCGTCTTGAAAACACGACACAGGCGAGTATCTCCCCTACCTTCACCCCCTCCGTCTACATTTAGCATCTAAAGGATGGAAGCATAAGTGAATCCAAATTAATGAATGGATCATTTGCAAACTTTATTTTTAAGCCTAAATAACTAACTGAGCAATTTAATAATGGTTATTATTTAATAACCTATAATCTTTAATTACACAGAAAGAAATGTGTAAAAGATTTAAAAGACATTTAAAAAAGTGTTTTGACAAAATGTTACAGTATTCATCATTATTATTTTTATAATTTAAAAGTAATCAGTTTCTCACACAAGTCTTGACTGAATCTCAATTTCCCTCAGAACTTGTCTCTCGACACGACAGCCAGTGATCTCCTGCTTAAAGAGTGTTTTGAGTGCCACAATAAGACCAGTCTTCTTTTCTCTTGCTGTGAATACCCGTCCAAATTTACCTTCACCTAATTTGTTTCCCAGTTCGAAATTGCGGGTTGACCACCGGTATCTGCAACGATTGACATTTATTTTGCAATATTGACAAAATTGCACATCTGCTTGAAAAGTGTTTGATTAGCGCATGATGCCTTAAGTATTATTTAAATATAAAAACCAAAATGAAAACACAAAAACACTACTAATGAAAATAATGTTAAACCAAAAACAGGACAAGTCAAAACTAAGATTGAGAATTTTGGTTTCGTTGGTGTTCCTTTTTTTGAAAAATAATGTAAGCCTTAGAATTGTGCATAAAAAGGATGAGCTAGGTGCTGTTACTTTTTATATCTATTACATTTTGATACGAAAACATATGATCGTATATCGCTAAGTTCATAGGCTATACAAAAGAGCAACATCATAGCAAAAAAGCTTATTGTACTTCGATGATTATTACAAAGATTTTATAGTAAAAACAATGCTAAAATGAGTACGAGTGATGAAATCATTTGCGTAAAAATATCACATACGATAGTTTACCGAAGGCTTCGTGGTTAAGGATCTCCTTAATAGTATTTTGCACTTCTTTTCGCAATTTGTCGGGAGCACCTTCTTTGATATGCATTGCAACATCTTCTGTTGGTCCCATTTTAACTCTACAAACTAAAACCAAATAAGCACAAAGGTAATTAAACAGTCTACGAAGTTAAAATACGCACAAAGGTTAATAATAAATAAGGAATGACTGACGCGCTTGTATTAAAAAATTAAAATTAACGAAAAGACCGACAAACTAAACGCAGAAGCCCGGCCTAAAGGCAATGAAATGAACTTGATGGAAGCATTAAAACTTATGAAACTTGAAAGCTGTCACTTTGTGAAAATGTCGTTAGGTTTTAGGAGCCAATGAATGAATAGTATAAAGACTCAACTGTTTGATACAAAACAGAATATTGCCAATACAAAAATATAAAAATCCCTAAATTGATGTGATAAAATATATTTTTTACTATTTTTGTTGCTATTTTTCTAAAAAATAATATATAAACATCGGTACAAATCCGTTATTGATCATTACCGAATTATTAGTATAAATAATAAAGTGGCTAGTGTATCCGGTGACTGTCCTAAATAATATAACATCTAAAATGAGAATTAATTTTACAACGTGTACAATTACAATTTTACAATTTTAGGTGAAATTCAAAAAATGTCTTAAAAACTTCAAACTGACATAATGGTTGGTTGTGAGTAGACTGACAATCATTGAAAACTTTTGCTTTTTAGCCGGAAATTAGTTTTTTTTATCTTATTTAGAGTTATAGCTGCTCAATTTGCGTTGTAACATGCGCTTGCGTTAGTGGCATGCGGTTACTTCATTTTGATTAAAGAATGAGATTAATTTCCTATAATAAAACCAGAAAATATTGTTTTACAAATCTATTGATATTATTTTCCATCTATTTCCAAAAGATCTAAGGGGATGTCGAAAGTGGAAAATTGCTCTAAAATAGGGAGGCTGATTTTAAAATATTGTGTTCGTTGGAGCTATTTTGTGAAAGATGATTTTTATCTAGCAGGTATCACAATGACAACTGACATAAAAAGATATTGTTTTTTTTTTACTAAAAGGAGTTAAAATTTCAATAATAAAGAAATGCTTATTGCTTTGTTGAGGTAAAGTGTTGATTATATAGTTTATTATTGATTATATTATATATGATCAATGGTTAAAGTAAAGGGCTGTAAAAAATATTTTCCTACCTAATCTAACTTTAGGCGTTTAAAGAGTTAAAAAAAAATAATCCGAATAATTAAACATATAGGATACTTAACATGAAACTATTGCATTCTTTCTGTAATTTCTGCATTTTTATTGTTGGGAAATCTAGCGAACCATCAAGTTTTACTGGCAGCACTGTTTTTAGAACGACACAGTTGGAATCGCTGCCGTTATATCTGTCATTTATTAGTTTTGTTGGTTTGTTGGTGAGGTGAGGTGCGCGCGCTGCCTGCAATCGGTTCGTTGTTTTCTTCGCGCGAGTGTTTGAAATAGTGTTTATGCTGCGTTACAATAATTATATCATAAAAATCAAGTTTACAATGAATGTAGTAGAATTCACAGTGATAGTCTGAGGAAATGTTAGTGGTAAATGAATTAATGAAATGTACATGGTCAACGCGACACCTGTTGCACTCATGTTTACGTGAGTGCAGACGGAGGTGAGCCTGTTTGGACCTATGCTGCGTACAGGTAAGCGTTTATTTTGAAGTTTTTTGGTGCCTGTTATTTATTTTCGTCTAAAGCTGTAGTATAACAGTAGAATCTACTTCGTACATCGTTTTTTTTATACCAGGGCACCTACCTATGTAACTTGTAAGATACTTGAAAATATGGTAAAGTCTCAACTGGGTAATGAAATTGGGGTTCCGAGTGGTTACTTATCTTAAATAAATTGAGGTTTTCTTTGCCTACTGATATAATCGTCATAAACTTGGGTGTAGGACTTGTGCCATCCTTAGATAAAACTGTTTTTAGAAATAAACAAAATATCTAGTCACAGTAGAGTTTGCTAGTGTTTCTTCAAACTCGCAGCTTGTATAGATTTAAAGTTATTCAATAGAAGTAGCGAGGATTTAAGACGAACGCCGGATGTGAAGTCAGCGCCATTTTTTATTGCTTGCAACAAAATATTATGCACCTGCTCGATTTCCTGTCGTGCATTTTTTCTCGTCGTGGTTGAGGGAGGACTGATGGAGACTCGCGCGGCGTGCAGCGGAAGTGCGTTATAAATCACAGCATCACGATATCTATGTATGTTTTTGAATGACGTTTTGCTCGGAATAAAAATGTTGATTTGTGCTATGAAATCATTAGGCAGCGCATTTTAAAATTTGTATAGGTATCCTACCTATTCTTAAGATACACACCTGCCTGCCTATGCCTAATTAATATTAATTTAACAGATAGTTGCATCGCTTTATATTTAATTGAACATGCATGTAAAAAGAACTATGGCATTACTTATTATGTTTCTGTTTTTTTTTTTGTTTTAAGATCACGTTCATATGATTTACGGTTTACCGTCTACTAGGCACCTCGAATCTGTTCATGAATCAGCGTACGGTACATATTATTCATACATTTTCCTCGAATACAAATGGCCATCTCTGCTACTCTAAAAGAATGTGAGTAGTGCCCTATATGCGAGGAATTAGATTGTTGTTACTATGAAACAAGATAGCGTCAATGATGTGGATTCCCAAAAAAAAAATTAATGTTATAAATAACGTACCTAAGTGAAAACATATTTACTTTTATAAAACATATTATTTTTTCGTTATTTATTAAAAAAATATTACCTGCTTAAAAAAATGAAAATAATATTGTAGATTTACTGTTTTTTTTGTCGTTAAGAACATTTTTTGATTACTTTAATACGTAACAAAGGGGCGGATATAAATCATGATTTCCCAGTACTTTGAAGTTAATGACTGAACAAGGTGAATGAAGTCCGAAGGGCGGAGTGGAGATAATGCCGATACTATGGGGGAAAAGCTTAGATGATTTTAATGAAGGTTCACATTATTTTCAAAAGGAAGTCGTCTTGTAAATGATATTTAGAATTTTTGTATGTGTATTGTCGAAAGGTCCGAGGCAGTGCAATGCGACCTCCTCTTTATAAATAGGGAGAAAACTTAATTATTTTTAGTACGTGTCGCAATCTGCGCCATATTTGAAGTGTCTGTTGCTTGTCTTGTGCCGACCCGGTTTGTCGGCCCACATGTGGGTCGGATGTGTTATTTTTATGACACTCTTGACGCGAACGGTCCGGACTTTCCACTTATATATATATACAGGATGTCCTAAGACCAATCCCACAAACTTTAAGGGGTGTTTAAGTTCCCTATTAAGAGTAAGAAATTATGTAACAAAATTGGTGTAAATCGATCTAATCAATCGATAAATCAATATTATCTGTCGATGAATAGCATCCGTCTTACAACCCCAGAGAAGGGGAAAGGAGTCACCCCTTCTTCTTAGACCGACCTCTGTTCGACCAGTGGCATCTGACAGCGATCATTTAGCTCCGCCCTAATAGGGCGTTTCGAACAACGCGGCAGGTCATTAACCTCGATCTTCACTGACCGCGACCCAGTGACGTAGATAATAGAAACTTTAACAATTTTTTTCTCGAATACCATAATGAATTTTGATATAGTTTCTTAACAAATAACACTAGAAATCGTAGGGCCTATTAGCTGTTTTTTTATTGGGACACCTATAAATAAACATACGGCAAAATGTTAATATTTTCAGTATGTCTGCCTGACCCAGCCGCGCGGGCGAGGCGGCGTTTGTAAGAGGCATTTTCCGGTGTCACTTCGAGATGGAGAGAGGGAGATCTGGCTGACCATGGACCGTCGCATATATACCAACAGATGCCCAGGTGTGACTAGGATGAGCGCGGTTTTGGAATGCCAAATTGACTCCCACCCAAGTGGGCTCTAAAATAGCACACGTGTTAGGAAGTTGGTTTCGACAGCTTTATTTATTAACACTAAAAAACATGTTTGCATTTATCGCAGTAAAACTTTAAACTTTCCGAAAGCGTTCTCAAATTCTTTCGTCTAAAAACAAAAACACTCTGTTATTGCTTTTGTAAAAAAATAGTTAAATTTGGATTGTTAAGTATGCCTCTATAGTGACCATAGTCGAAACCGAGTCTTTCCATAGAAAGTCAATGATTATTTTTATTTATTATTAGGGTTAACACTAATTAAGTCATATAGTAATATCTACTTAGCATTTGCAATTACTCCTTACTCATATAAAAATGCTATATATCCCTTTACAAATGACTAATTACACTAGCTTAGGTTATATAGTATTTCCTCAAATATTATCTTAATAATACGCCTGCACTCCTCTGTGCATTTTTTATATTCTTATCATTTTTATCAACCTCGCAAGTAGGCTAATCATCTCATTTAGTCACAATCCTTAGTAGATCACATCATAGTTGACCGAATTTACACTATGGAGCCAGGAAGATGTTCATCCTGTGAATTCAGCGGGTTCAAACTACTGATGAAGGAATGGATAAAACTCCAATGTCCAAGTCGATGCCATCTTCTTAGGAAATAATAATGAATAAAATGTAGGCACACTAAAAGTCGTCAGCGCATAATGCGCGCAGTGGCTTGCAAGCCCAATGTACCGACCGACCGCCTGCGCCGTCGCCTGTCATCACCCGTGCGCCGTTCCCAATGCGCGCCTGCGCAGATGCCGACCAATCCGATGCGCCCGGCACCGGCCGAAACAACGCTGCCAGCCGCAGTCCGAATATATAGTGCCGCTAGAACATTCGTAAAAAAAAAATTGGGGATCAATTATTTTCGTATTTTTAATGTAATTTCTTACTCTCAATAGAGAACACAAACACGTTCTCTCAAACAATTCTGTTTAGAAACTTTTTATCGCGGTTTCATTTATTTTTCTGTAAGAAATTATATTTAAAAAAAATGCAAAAATTCATGCCCAAATTTATTAATCAAAGCACTCGTGTATATTCCCTTTTTGGTCTCAGGCGCGCGGCTCAGCCTCGCTAGTGACCGAACCTATGAGATGAGCAATTTCATATTATCACTTAAAGTTTACAAATTTTTGGTCGAAACCATGATGAATTTTGATATGAGGTCAAAACAAATATGTTCGAAATCGCAGGTCCAATAATGTCTTGGAACACGGTGTATAAAGTACCTTTATATATTGATGCTGAATAAATTGTTTCTGCGTTTATAATAAAATATATTTATAACCGTAAATCTTTAATGTTGCCCACAACGCATACATCTTTTGAAGTTAAATATCCATTAGTTATTAATAACTGTAATAATATTCAAAAAGGTTGTAAAGAGAATGTAATAACATTTAATTGGATGAGATTTGTATCCACGAAAAATGTGGCCGCTATTTGAACGTCTCTACAAACAGGAAACAGCAATTTTGTCAGAACATTCAAACGCTTTTACATTTTTTCTCGAATGCTATTATGATATTTACAAGAGAAATTATCATTATTATGTATAGATAATATCGTTAACTGTTTTATAATACGAGCATTTAATATATATTTTATTGAAAGAATATATATGGCATTTAAAAATTATTATCCAATCATAGTTAAAGAAATATACATTTTGCTTTCGCTAGTTACTATTTCTAAGTTCACTAAAAAAAATATTGTAATGGCGGCAAAAATATGGTATTGACAATCATAAAGTATGGTCGATATAGTGACAGTAATAATTTTTGTTGGAGTTACATATCGATTACTGTTAAACTTACTTGGTTGCGTGTACCATAATTTTCTAGTATATTTCTCAATTTAAGTACCATCATTTTTAGTAACCTTTAACATAATATCTAGCTATACGATAATAAAAAGTTCACAGTAAATTAAAATGGTAACAAGTAAAAAACAACAAAATATTATGGTTGCTGCCACCAAATTTTCAGATGACGTCGTTTTATTTCGTCAGATGACGCCATATTGTTTTGTAATCATAGCAAAATGTTTTTGCTAAAATCTTTTTTAATTAACTTCATCTCTTGCTGTGGGTGCAAATTTTTAAACAACCAAACGTTTGTTATTTTTTTTTCAATGTTACCATACTGCGCTAATAAAATGTTTAGTAATTTGCCTTCGTTAACTAAGTATTTAAATAATGGTACACATAAGCGTACAGTAAGGATTTCCTAGCATTAGAAATAGCTCATTTGAAACGACTGAAATATCCTCAATGTGTTTATTCAACGTGTGATATGTTGAAATACTATTTTAACTTATCAGCGTAGCCCGGAGGTGCTAGTAACGCGACTATGCATAAGGCCGTTCAAAATTTATAAATCACATTATCTCCACGGATTAATTCGCATGATAATATTATTCGCGTTTCATATCTCGTTTGATGTTCCATATTGGGTTATCTGGTAGAGAATTTCTAACTGCAATAAGCTCACCTCCTATCAATGTATTTATAATTGTCTTATAATTATTTTGTCTAACCCTTCGGGCCTTGTACTTAATTCATTTATTTATTAAAAGAAAATTTAAACAACGAACTAGAAGATGATTACAATTAATATTAAACATAACATATGGCCAACAAGTAACATTCCCAGATTAACAGATTATTATCATGAAATTGTTATACATTTTAAAAGTTATGAAATGAGTGAGATAAGCGTGAATAACTGATATAAGTGAGTGTAAATGAAGTATGAAAGAAGTGTGTAGGTGAGTGGAGTGGAAAATTGATGTTAGGATGAGTGACAAGCGCACATCGCAAAGTAATATAGGTATTTAATGATTTAGAAATAAAAGTCAGGAATAAAAGATGGCATACAGTTCTAAAAAATATCACAGACAGCCTTAATAAATTGGTTACGACTAAGATGAAACAAATCAATGCTTTGGAACGTTTTATCCAAGGTATTCTGAATTCTATTAAGCACGGCATTCTGTGCGTAATTATCTGAGAAATTTGATAATCGATTAACAGCTAATAATTCTTTTTTAGTTGAATTATTCTCTCATTAAAGCATTGGACCCTTAGGAAAAATAAAACATAGAAAAGTTTGTTTTTTTAATGTATATATTATGAAGCTGTGATGAATAAAAGCAAACAAAGATACATACACACACATAACATATACTTATGTGTTTTCCGTACAGGTCTATACACATACATCCATACATGTTTGCGATATATATTCGTTCCACGGCCATCTTATTTTGCGTAGGGTTGCCCGGCTCGACGATTTGAATTGACCGTCTCCAAGAGAGGCTGGCGGGGTGCAGAAGGGAAGGGCGCACGGGTACACCTGAACGTCAGCGGCCGAGGTGAAAGCAGCTCTTCGGGTTTCCAGCTCGGAGACAGACCCAGCGGCCATGAGTGGCCACTCATTTTACAGTTACTAGGCACTACGCAAGAAATAAAACGTATCTAAATCGTGGTGGTTGATTTTTAAAAATGAATACCTGAACAGATATTTTTTTTGATGTTGGCCCCGCAAAAAATCTGTGTAGTGTTGGAAGTTCATATTTATAGCTACAATCGGTTTTCCAGACCTGGTGGAAATTGCGCAAGAAATTGCGCAAGAACGACATTTATAGCGGTGTCCCACTCTATTGTTCACCTCACGGAGAATTCCGACACTGGTGCGAAGAGAGCGCCCTGCACAAAACTATTGCTCGCTTCTTCTCGACGTGCTACTGATCCCAAAGCGGATACCAATTCTACCAAAAATGGGTTAGATTAACCCTATACATATAAATATAGACACCGCAAGATTGTTTTTACTCAGCGCACAGAATAAATTAAAGTACAAAAAATACCCAGGAATGGATCTAGATAAAGATTCAGCGTGTTTCATTTCTTATATTTTTTGTCTTTGTAATCACTTCTGAGGAATCTTTTATCTAAAATGCAAAAAAAGACGGTATTCGCAAGATGTTATGAGATGTTTGAACGATATCACCAAGCAATCCAAAAACTCTATCCGTTCCTTTTACCAGCACAAAAACACGTTTTCCTTTCAACAACATAATCTAATATAAAAGAATATTACTTTATCAAAAACGCAACAACTTCTGTCTTTTCTTTTCCCCTTCTATCTTTTTAAATACCGAAACTTTTCCTTTTATTGCGCTGTGGATATTGCAACTAGGCGCCACATCGTTAAAATATGTAATTAAAATATCGATTCATCAAAATTAAAAGCTCTAGAAAGGCCTTAATAAAAAAACTTAAAATTGCCTTTGAGATTTATTATTTTTTATCATTTTCATTTACAATTATTATGGGCCCTACTCAACTAGGCCATGCGCCTGTCCTAGAGTCAAGGGAGATGGTAGTAATGAAGCGTTAAAAATGTTATAACCATGTGCGGATTCGAACCTGCGACCCTTAAAGACCAACGCCTTAAGCACTAGACTACCACGATATCTTTGATTTAAAGTACTATGTGCATTATTATAAAAAAAATTCGCAAGCCTAATCTAATTCCGATATTTCTTTTATCTCAGCCATGAGCCACTGACTGTACTCGTATCGTCGTAAAACTTGGCTATCGATGACTCACAATCTTCTACTATGGATTTATTTTATGCTCAAAATCTTCCCCACGTCTCTGCCATTGAAACCCATTACTCTGATTTCGGGGGGTTGGAAATGATCCGAGGGTAATTTAAACATAAATTTTACCGATATATCTGCTTTAGTAACTTTTTTGGTTGATCGAGTTCTCAAATTATAACAATTTTTTTAATATTGTATTTATTTTAACTGTACTGCTATGCTATGCAGCTATGCTGCTATTAAATATTTGCAAAGATGCACAAATATTTCGTGTTTTCTTTGTTATTTCGTTTAAGAAAAGATGAAATATGTGTGCAAATGTTTACAAATGGCCTTACATACATAAATAGCATTTGTGCATCATTGCAACTATTTGAGCACATATCTGGGACCGGCATAAAACGCAATAAAAACATAGCCTAATATTGTTATTTAGTATTTCATTGTAATACTTATTGTTTTTTTTTTTGGGTTCTGTTTCCCAAAACGAAAAAACGCAACCCATAAGTGTAATATCACTCTTAAAAACAATTAAAAATGTATATATAATAGTTTTTCATTTTTTTTTTAAAGAGAATGAGGTGTGCCTCCCATTAAAAGATTTTGTATTGTGTAAGGCTATCTAAACATTTTTTTTCATTTTCGTGTGTCGGTTTTCATTAAATGAAAACGTGCGAAAAAACACCATTATCAGGGTTAGATTATATTCAATAGAAACTGTAATAAAATATTATAAATAAATAAAAATAATTGACGCCTTTTTCGTCGCTGAAAAGTAAATATCATGTTGCTGAAAAAATAACGCGGGAAAAGCAGCTTTCATTTACACAGCTTACTCTGACTAAACCTTAAAAGATACACCGAATTAATTGTACAACCGAATTGTAGGTTATCCTTAGTTATGTGCGTTTAAGAAATATGTGAGTAAAATACCTCGGGGGCTGTTTTCGCAAATTGCAACTAATTTTATGTAACAATCGCCGTTTTGTACTAAATAAAAGTAACTCGCTTAAATAACGCTAAAAGTAATTTATTTTAATATTACTTTTTTAATATTTCTGTGCACATAAAAAAAACATTATAAAATTTATCTATCCAATGTTTAGAGATTGGAAATTTTCTTTACACTATACACATACTATTTCATATTTATTGAACTCGGAATTAATCCATTTTGGTCAACCGTTGTTGGTCAATTGTGAAAAACAGAATTAATTTATGTCTAAAAATTTACTTAAATTTGCATTTTTATAAAATAAACTTTGCTTCTGTAGGTTTATTTTTTCGATCATGGTATTCAGACAATAAGATATTTACGTCTAAACTTTTGATAGAATGTATAGAAAAATACAGACTTTTTGAGGATCTTTTTAGACAAAATAAAAATGTAACTTTTTAATTCATTATTTAGGAAATAAAACGATACCTAGTATTTATTATGTTTCTTCTATATCTACAGATAAGGGAGTCACAACATTACAGCGTTTGTATGGAGAAATGGCCGGGTTGAGTCCCCTTAACTTCATACTTACTTTCTTAATCCTCCGTTCAATTAAGATTTTTAACTTTTCCGTGAACTGCGGCCATTAAAACGACCATTAAAATCTCTCCAGTTAGTAACCCGCCTTTAGCCATACATACCCAGTAAGAAGGCAGTTTAATTACGGCGACATCATGTCACATGATTATGTAGGAAGTCGCCGGTAGTAAATGGTCTTATATCCGCTAGAGCGGGCGTTTATACTAGTCTTGCTTTGTTGTCCTACTTAATTAATTTTATTGTAGGTATGCATTTTTGTAATCACACAGGTAAGCATCTCAGCCTGGCAATCTTGCGTTCTGTTTCATGTGGGAATTTTTCCCCGCATCGGTCATTCAAATAACAGATTATAGTATCTGTTATAAGTAGGGACATGTTTCTTTCTAACGGTATTCCCATTACAGTCGTCGTAACTTCTGCACCTATAAGTATTGACTTTAACTTTAAACACAAGTGGTAAATAGTGCAGGTGTGGATGACTGTGATAAAACCTTAAGGCGACCACATACCTGAGTGCTATATAAAAATGCGAATTTTACCTAGAATATCTAGAAGAAATACAAGTAATCTAGTTGAATTTTATTAAAAATATTTATTATTCTAGAGAATTACCTAAGGATATTTTTTAACACATGCAAAAAATATATAAAAAAAAACCAACCCACCATGTTTTTAAGGTAGCATTTTTTTAAGCCCCCGTCTTTTGAAACCAGAAACATCTCATATGAAATAAATATATTTTTATGATGAGAATAAAATGGAGGAAGGCTTTATTTATTCATTATAGATTTATGGTATAACAACAAAATAACAAAATTTGCCTAAAATTGGAGATTTTTGTTTCAGTTTTTTTCTATAAAAATGATAATTTATGGTAAAAGTTTTTAAATTTTCGGATAATAACTGTATTTGTGTCTTTATTTTAAAAAAATGGATTTAAAAAACATTCCTTATTTTTTTGTTTTTTCTTTTCTTAACTAATTGCTATCAATATTTTAAACAAAATGGTTGGCAGCGGGTCGTGTTATACGCGCCGTTATGCCCGTCGTAGAGTTTACACCTTTAATTTCTTTTAAAGAAATGAAAGTATGAAGAATGAAGTATGTCATATGAACCGTCTTTGTAAAAACCCGACGATTCCCCGCGCCCTTCCGCCATGCATGTAGCGTATGATACGCGAGGAGTGTACTCGACGCAAAGTGGCGTACTTGTCGTGGTGCGTTTTTGACCCTCAGTTGCGTATCTATAAGTTTTAAAAGATTTTTCTTTCAGTCATCGTGCAAGGTTTATTTTCGCAGGCAACAATTTGTAGGTTAGAATCGTTCGAATAGTGTCCTTCGTTCACCCATATAGTCCCCATAACCAGTAATCTTTTTTTCTGTTTTATTTACTCTCAATTTAGGATGCTTACGTTCATAGACGATGGGTACATACTAATGATGTCTGACATAGGGAAAATTGGAGTATGTATATTCGAACATACCCTGTTACAGGGTGTTTAAAAGATTAAATCTATGTCGGCTAGAACATCAGCAACCATCATTTACTGATAAAAGAGATACTTCTCTCTCTCTACTTTTCCGGCATTCAAGAGAGTGTCTACTCTAGCCCTTGAATTGTATATTTATATTCATATGTATGTGTTGAATTTATTATGCCGAATGTGTTTTCTATTTTTTTAAGTTTGGAGGAAACTATTATTGGCTTTGTGTTTTAATTGTTTTTTTGATTATTGTAATTACTATGTAAGCTGTTGTTTCCTGAAATAAATAAATAAGCAACAAATAATAAACAATAAACAGTAACAATAGTGGTAAAATGGATGACGAAACAAAAAATCATCCATTTTAGGCCAACTTTGGTATTTTATTTCTAAGTTGTTATACCATATATCGCAAATTCGCTCAGCTACTTCCCTCCGCGACTCGATTCTCTTCAAAAACATATTTTTATTATATATAAGATGTTTCTGGATTCAGAGGTGGGGTGCATCAAAAAAATGATGTTTCAAAAACATGGTGGAATTGTTTTTTTTTAATGTTTTTTTGACAATGTTTAAAGAAATTTTCTACAGCTATTTCCCTAGAATAATAAATGATCTTTAATATAAATAAAGTAGATTAGCGGTATTTCTTCTAAATACGCACGCAACATGCATTGAAAACCTGCAAAATTCGCATTTTGATAACATTTAGGTATGTAGACGCCTTAAAGAGTAATTTGATCTGATTTGATGATCAATTTCTGCTTTCCTCGCAGAAATTATGAACCCGATAACAGGCACTGGGCCTTCGGTCGGGGCAGCAGATGGACTAGTCCATGCGACTATTCTGCCTAACCCTAAACAGGGTTTAAATCGTGGCATATGCTAACCTAGGACGGTTAGAAATAGATATATACATATAAAAGAGGAGAGATATAAAAACAGGAGTAGCCAAAGTAGAGAGAGGAGGAGCAGAGGGCGTCAGGGATCCAGAGTGACAATCTGGGCGCGAGGATGCGCCTTCCTGACATCCGGGGGTCTAGCACAGTAACAGAAATGATTTATAGGTGGCGTCGCTGCAGTGCGTGAAGTGCGTAGACTAGAAGCGGCGCTCGAGGGTACCGAGGTAACTCCCCCGTAGCTCTTGGGAGTTCCTGGATTATGTATGAGGTGGTTCGGGTTGCAAGAGGGAGAGGGATGGATGCGTCGCTCGCTCGCCATCTTGGCGCAGGCGCAAGGCTGTCAACGAGCCGCGGTCGCGACGCACGTGCAGTAGTCGGCGTCTCGCTCCTTTCCCGCTCCCGCCGCTCCCGACGGGAATCAATAAGGAAGTTGGGTTTTTCGTTTCCGCAATGGTCCTTTCGCGTCGAACGCCATTGCTAAATAAATCGCCGCGGTAATGGTGTGCGTTTAATAGTGTTTCAAAACATGAAATCCACGCCAAGACGCCGCGTCGACTTGCCCGCTTCTCTCTGAGGAAATGACCTAATAAATTTATATTTTTACTTTTAAGTAAACATCTAAGTGTAATGGATAAGCGCTACTTCATATGACGTAGTTTGTGGTAAGCAATGCTCCTGGCAATATTAATTAAATTGACCAATTAATAAATTTGTTCTATACAAAAGTTACGTTTGACGTGTTGATAAAGTCAGACCTAACCTAATTATTTGCTTATTGATTGGTTGTAAATGCGTGTTGTGATGTGACAACGTTCTGGTTCGACGACCTCTTCATTATAATGTTCTTATCTTTATTCACTCGCCTAGTTTACGACCATTGAGGATTTTTTATTCGATAATGTAACGCTTTTTAATTTGTCCTTTACTTAAATTGTTACGCTAACTTTATGTATGCGTTTTCATAAACTAAAATTATTCAAAACGGTTTAAAAACAGTTTATCAGTCGTGAATAATTTTCAAATTAATAATAATCATTGTGTTTTAATACGGGTTCAGGTTCATATTACAGATGTTCAAATGTTCAAATCCTTGCAATGTTTTGAACATTTAGGTAGGTATGACAGGTCTACGCCTCGGGTGGTTGGGGTAGATGCCACGTCAGCATACTTAAAGTATGACACGCGTAACTACGTTACTTTAACTTAGTTGGTCGTTTTCATCGACATTGACATTTTGTGACTTGCTTTATACGAAAAATTAACTAAAATGTGACTCTCCGTCTAGTAAATCGCGTTTTATTAGTCTATGGTACTATGGTGGTATGGTATGGTTGTGGTGGTTGTGGTTTAGAAATAAAAGAATATATATTTATGTACGAGACTGGATATCGTATGGTAACCGTATCTGATATCTCTAAAAATCTTTCTAAATATAGTATATTATTTAATTACGTGCGAATTTATATCACTACAAACGTCTAGCTTTTAAGCATGTTATATTCAGTAATCTTCGGCTCTATCTATGTAGGTCAAATAGTTAGAGATATTTATATGTACACCGTCTCCCAAAAAAGAAAGAAAATGTTTCTTTATTGAAAAATGTGTAATAAAAATTAATGGTAGATGTATAAGTTTAATAGGATTTTCCAATAAAGGGAGTGTCCTCACATGCTCTCATATGACATATACAAAATGTATGACCACCATAGGAAACTATATAAAACGTAACTAAGTGTTGGTAGTTCGCAGCTTTAGCAGCCATTGTCGACATCTAGTCCTGAAGGAAGCCGGGTTTGTTTTGCTCCTTAGCGGCGGAGGCAAGTCGTTCCGGATACCCAAAATTTGAAGGAACCTTTCTAAACTGTCAGAAGAAATGAGGAAGAATTAAAAGGCCAAGACCAGTTAATAAACAGAATAAATGATAAAACTAGTTAATTGGCCCGCGATTTCAGTCATGATTTGTTTTGACGTAATTCATCATGGTTTCCGAGAAAAAAAATGTAATAATATCAAATCATTCTTGTCATAAGTTCATCCGCTCGGAGAGCAAGCGAACGAAAGAGCAAAATTCAAAAAGGGACATTCACAGGCGCTTTCTTAAAATTAATAAATTTGGGCTTAAATTAGTTCCACATGTTTTTAAACAATTCCTTACGCGTAATAGGGAACATAAACACCCCCTCAAGTATCCGGGAATGGTCTTGGGCCACTGCCATGGCTGATGGTTCTCGTTAATAAGCGAAGTGTGTATGTACCATCTTTAATAGGGCCGGATGTGGTCCTGAAGATCACCTACACCAACTTCAATGCGTCAGTCGGTAAGATTATATCGCATTGCCTTTAGATTTGACTTTATTTCGGTAAATTAAGGCGCGTCACGCGATTCGACCGCGCGCACCTTAAGGCGCCTACATACCTCAAACATATTAAAGATAATTTATTATTCCAGTGAATTACTTTACATTACAAAATTACAATAAAAAACAATTCAAACTTTATGTTTGCCAATGAGAGTTTCATCAAACTTAATTAAATTGAAAAATACATTCGGGAACGAGATTGGGATTAGAAAGTAGGAGGGGTTTGAAGAATTGACATAATTACCAGAATTCGAAATATAGCATAACTCTTTACAAATAATAAGATTTTATTTATACTACTCTAGGGTTAGAGGTAGAGTAGGCACTCTCTTGAATGCCGGGAAGGTAGTATTGAATACATAGCTTACATAGCGTAGTTTTGAGATAGCATTTTTTTGTAACTACCCGCTTATGAAACCAAACACATTCCTAAAAAATGCTAAAAATATTTCGTACAAAATGGTAGACCGCGGCTTGTGATCCAAAAATCTCGGATTCGAACCACGGCTGGTTAAATTGGTTAAAACCCGTCAGGCCAAATCACCGTGTTATAATATTCAACCGTGCGTTAAAAAAACAAATAAAAAAAATACAATTAAAGAAAAGTGTTGTCGGCCTATACAGGATGTTCCAAGGCCATTCCCAAAGACCTAAGGAGATGTTTATGTTTCCTATTACGTGTAAAAAATTGTATAAAAAAAATATTAATTTCCTCAAAGCGCTCATGTAAATTCTGTTTTTGCTAGAAGGCGCTTGGCCAAGGCTGTTCAGTGACCCGGCGTGGCGTAGCTAGTGACCGAACTTGTGACAAGAGCGACTTCATATTATCACGTAAAGTTTACAACTTTTTTCTCAGGAACCGTGATGAATTTTGATATTAGGTTAAAACAAATCGCATGGCCAATAAGCTGGATTTTTTTATCGCGAACGGCCTTGGAACACGGTGTATGTGTGGTATGGCCTCGCATCATGAACACATTAACGAGGCAGTCGGAACTGAGCTTTATTTTGTTCGGAGGCGCGCTATTGCACTTCCCGCCAAAGCTGGCCATACTATAATTAAAGTAAAAGTCATTACTTTGGATTGGCTATATGTTTCAGTTTATACTTTGCTCATACTCAATAAAAAATCTGAGGGCGCTGAGGCAGTGTGCGGTTTGCCAATACGCATTCGGGTACTAAATCGACGATTCTGTGTTTAAAATGCCTACCGGATACATTGCTTTAGCAGCATGGCACAAAAATTGCAATACTTGATAGTTGAGCGATGCGTTTGCGATTTGGAATGGCCCAAGAGTTAAACACAGATATCAGTGTTAAAGAGACATTGGCAAATGCCGTCCTACCCTCCTTAAAACTCGAAAATTAAGATGCAATTAGCGGTGGACTGATAACCAATTTAAATAATATAGTTTTTTTTTGTTTTGAGCGATACAAACATTAATTATGCCTACCGTGAGTTCTACGTAGCGAATTGCTATCAAGCCAGACATTCAATTTTTTGTTTCCAAGTTGGCTGCAATAATACGTACCTGGTAGAGTTTTAGTATCCGCATCAGGTTTAAAGATTCTGAACGTATTTCATCTAATGAGCACTTTTCTGACATGCCTGAAGGTTAGAATGTTATTTTCGTGTCAAGTCCCGCAAAATACACTACCATACTTACGGTTTCTTCGCCTTGCACTTGAACAGATTTTAACAAGATTTTATTTAACTTGTAATGTCAGTTTAGGTCAAATCTTATAAGCGAAATTAGAACCACTTCCTCCTATCCTATGAAGTTGAAATTTGACATGTAGGTTCAGTTCCGATGACAATGTATTTTTATGGTAAGGACGACCTGATTCTACGCCCAGGTTTGGCTCCCAGGCGAAGGAACTCCTCAAAGGTCAATAGCACAGACACTAAATTTTGTATACGCATTCTAGCTAATAAAAGCTTGTTTTTAAAAATTAAAGTTTTTAACTATTAATTTTTACACTATAAATATCCATTCGTGTGTCTGAATAAAACACGAAAATCATTTAAGGTATAAGGATATAAGGTCGTCTGGGTTTGTTTAAGGAGTCTCATAATTCGGTTTTAAACTTTATTATTTGCGATTTGTAAATACTTGTAAATGACAGTAGATAGTTACTTTTACCTTTTTTTTTAAGGTGTTTTATTTTAAATACATTATTAGATGTATAATAATACTAATTACAATTTCACTAATCACTCGGACTCTAGTTATGTTCAATAATGTAGTTAAAGAAATGTAATTTATCAAATGCGTGTTCGATCGGCATTTAATATTTACTTTTTATGTTATTCGTGCGTGTTGGCCGAAGGCGGTTCAAACGTCCGTGGTCGTAAGTATTTATTTATTTTGTAAATTATTTTGTAAAATTACCAATTTTGGTATCCGGAGACCAGTTCGGTGTCATTAGGTCGAGGAGTTGAACTTTATTCCTTGCGTGTATTTTTGAGGCGTTTTTTCCAGGCTAGGTTCCTTCGGGGTTGCGCCTCATGCGAGAAAATATGTGTATAATAAGCGGGAGGGTAGGAGATTTATATTTGCAACCCCTCGATGGCAAATATAAATGCAGATGCATTCGATAGATGCATTTCCATTTCAAATAATACTACTTGTTACGAGCACAATACAAATATGTAGTTGTACAAATTTACACGACCAAATTTATTTAGTATTTAATTTGTTTTTTAAAACAACTCATATCAATATTCAATCTAAAGTCTGCCTTATAAAATTTCTCTTATTATTTTTATGTAAGCCAGTACGGTTTTAGTATTTAGTTTAACTATACTCATTTTAATAAAGACACGTAAAAATAATTGCTTATTAAAAAAAAGTCTTTAATGACATTTCTAGGCCGCTCTTAGAATATAAAGGCATGACGTGCAAATGCACGCGACCGCCACCTTCATTCATTCTTTCATTCTTGGCCAATTGACTAATTCATTTGAACAGCGCCAACCGCACAAAGGCATCCATCATGTTTGAGGCATTCCTATGGCGGTGTCTTTTGTCTGACGCGAGGAGTACTCCGAATGTCTCCTTTGTTCTGTGCTCAGTTGAGCGTTCAGGTTTGAAGCGGTGCTAGGGAAACTCAGTTAATTACTATAATCAATAGCATTTATTATTTTTTCTTTTTTTTTTATATAATACACTATGTAATCGATGCGGTCAAATTGATACGAGGTCAAAAAAAATCATGTTTGAAATCGCAGGGCCAGTAAGCTGGATTTATTATTGGGGGCTGGGCAGCGATATAAGGTCTGGCTCACAAAAGTGGAAAAGTTTACGCCCTGAGGTGCGCGGTCCTTGCCGGCATCACTTGTGAAAGTTGCAACATCGACGCGTTCACAAAGGAATGCACTTTCACCGACATTTTGTATCGACAAATTTATTATAATAATTGCCATATTCACTATAGAGTGCAGCACCACAATATTTGGTGCAGTGGTCCTAATTCAGCTTGCAAGATTTGTCCTAAACCGACATACAAACATTGCAAGTTAAATTACAGCTTGTAGTGAAACAAACCATAACAATTTGTAACCACGGGTGCGAGTAGTCTGGGTGGGAGATGCCGTTAACGACGCCTGTTGGGTCTAGCTGTAAGACGTCAGGTTCTGGTTAAATAATTTACTACTACTGAACTGCTGTATAGCAGCAGTTGCTGCTGGAGTCATTATTTTTTACTTTCACTTGGCGGAAAAAGTGAAAATCTTCTTTCTACACGTGATGTGTGCAAAATTAATATCTGTCTGAGATCAGTCAACGGAAACTCAAACATCAAGTCTACGGAAGGTACTTATGATCTTTCCTAACTTCCCCTAATAACCAATTTCATCCAGTAAGCCAAAGTATGAACGATGTGGTTATTTTTATTTTGCATCCCAAAAAAAATGTAAAGTTTCTATGGAGGACAAATTTGTGGTATTCAAAAATGATAGAGGTGCAAAATCTACTTTAGTAGAAGGGTTTTATCCATATTTATGTAATTGACGATATATACCCAGATTAACCACTCTAAATTACTTAATTAAAAGTAACGCTGTTTCATTAAACAATAGTAGTTGACATGTAATTAGTTTTTTTTACTGATGATGTAATTAGGCCTCACAGAAACGTTATTAACCAGTAACTTTTAAAAATATTGTCTATTTTATATCATATAAAGTAAAATTGTGAAATATATTTCTTAAATACCGTATTTAAATTATTTTTTACTTTATAATAATACCTACATTTTGAAATTTCTAATTTTTGTAAATATTTTTTAACAAATGATATAACCCGAATGCCCAAAGGAAAATTAAAAATGGTTTAAATACAAGCCTGTATTTTATGAAAACCTTTCACTTCACCTATCCATCTGTGCTCTTATGAAATATGGTCAAACTTTATTTATATATATCATTATAAACATCTAATAAAACTATCGGTAGTTTATTTAGTAAACATAAAATCAGATATTTTACGGAATAAATTAATTGAATTTTAACGTGTTGAAATTCAACAGAATATGCGATACTGTTTATGACGTATAACTTTTTATTTGGGACAACCGAAAAAAAGAATCGAGTCAATATTGGATATGTGCCCTTTTGTTCCGCACTACAAATAATCAGTGTTGACAGCGCAACTTTTTACTTTGTTCTTTCTCATTTGCAAAACAACAAACGCGCCTTGTAAATTCTTCGGGGTTTTGCTGTGTCGCGGTGCTTTGTGCTTTGTTTGCCTTTGAAGCGTCTGCCCGCCAGGCGTCACGCGTGCTCACGCCCAGTCTCCTTTTAACTAGGCGTGACATTTTTGTGAGCGCCATCTCAGCCAAGCGACATTTTTCCTCGTCCGATACAAGTGAGTTCGTGCTGCCAACCGTGACAAATTAGCCTAGTGTGTTTTTCATAAACTATGTATAATTTACTCTGTTGGTTTCATACACATATATGAATGCTATAGCAACGCACTTTTGGTAGACATTAAGTTGTTTCCCATAGACGAATTATTTCGAAACGCGTGTTACGTCAATCGAGCTTAAAGAACGACGAATGACTTACATTCGCGATTCTGTTAAAATCGCCTTTTTAAAAATGTATAACTTTATAAGGAGTTGTCCTTTTAAATCATCGCCTTTATACGTACGTAAGCGCACCGTAGGTAACAACGCACACATGCACTTACGCACTCTGCCGAATTGCTCCAGGACTATTTCCCATTATTATCTACTTATGGGGCTACTTTAAAAAATAAATGAAGTAATCAAAATAATATTTATTATGAAATAAAATATGTTCTACCTGTTCCTCCTTCCCGTTACGCAACAATTCTCTGCTATTTGGCGAGAACCCTCGTCAGGTAGGGTCCGAAGCATCCGTTAAAAAATCAGCATAGAATGATGCGGATACTGTTATTCAATTAATGCTCAACATCCGGGGATTGCTGATGCGGAGTTAAGTTACAACGTTTCTCTATCTGCCTGAATAATAGTTCAAGTTCAAATTATTTTATTTTCCCAAATATGTTATAATATACATCATGCCTTAAAATAACAACGATTAAAATTTCAAGAGAAGGTAAAAAAGAAGGTAAAGAGAAGGTATATAAAGTTAAATTACTTACAAATTTAACAACGATAACAATTTGAGTATAACAGCAATAAAAAACCATGAACAATAACCTAACTACCCCCCTTACTTGTTTACGCATCATAAAATGCCACCTGACATCCTCGTTTTAGTACGCGCGACATTGCCTATCGCCTGAGCCGCACCTGTCGACTCATAAAGGCAGGTATTCACTTCTCATTGCCTGTTTCAAGTCGGGCTTTGTTTGTCGTGCCGTGTTGACCCGTTAACGTCTCGTGCGTCCATTAAGCCTGGTTTACACGGGTATAGTAATCAGGAGAGTAGAGTAACTCTACCTGTAGAAACCCGAAAAAAAGCTCCGCAGAGTAGAGTACTTTACTGGCAGTAAAGTAACTCTACTCTACTCACCCCCCACCACAACTCCCACTCTACCCGTGTAAACATCTTTTCTCCTACAACAGCAAGTATCAAGTAGAGTTTAGTTGAAGTTTCTTGCAGTTTGCAGTGTCTTAAAGTAAAGAAATCCACTAAATCAGGAGCAGGAGCAAATGAAATTGGCAAAAGGAGGAAAAAAAACTGACTGTTCAGTGGTAAGTTACAAAATATTATATTGTTGAAAACATTACATTTAATGTTAAAAGTAGTTGAAACACAGTAAAAACGTAAAAAATATGAATTAAAAAATATAGTATAGTACTACTGTACTATACTTGTTTAAACGAAAAAAATTCAAAAGTGGTAGAGTAGGTAGTAGAGTGAACTCTACTAGCCACTCTACTCTCCTGATAAACCGTGTAAACCAGGCTTTAGCTTCCTTTGTTCGGCTCGCGAGCGCGTCTCGTTTTTCGTGACAATCGTAAATAGTTTTGTTTTAGTGCGCCCGCGACTCGAATATATTATTAATTCAAATTATATCGATAGCTGGTCGTTCACCGGAATTCACAGTTAGGCCTCGCGGGCCTTTGATAAACACGCGTATGAGAGCTGTAATTAATTTAATCTTATTTTATAATCTTGATCTATTTAGTTATTTCAGTCACATTTTTACTGAAACGCGATAAAACCTGATCTGTTTCACTCCACAGATCAAACCGCTTGACATATTGTCAGTTTAGACATCTGAATTTACGATTTTATTTTGCTTTGCTTTTAATATAACGGATAATCTTGACTGTTATCAATTGATAAGGAAACGTCATATGTTGGGTTGGATAATTCACAAAATATATGATGTTCATTTTTTTTTTCTTTTTAGCTTCAGTTCATTACCACCTAACCCAGCCAAACTATTTATTTAACTAATAAATTTTTTTTTTTTAATAATTGTTATGATTTAGGTCATGTATAATTATTTTTGGGCCCTACTCAATTAGGCCAAATGTGCCTATCCTAGAGTAAGGGGAGATGGTGGTAATGAAACATTAAAAATGCTATGACCATGTGCGGATTCAAACCCGCGACCTTAGGGTCATTAGTCCAACGCCTTAACCACTAGACTACCACGATCTCACAAAATTATTTATTTGTATAAGATTGTTATTATTTTATGGCGTACTTTTATTGCGACTTTATTCTAACACGCATAATTGTACAGTGTCACACATGGAAAAACACCATAAAAGGTATTGTGGAAGATGTGCGCTCAAGAATACTATGAAAGTTATAGGGAATATCAAATATTAAGTCTTATAAAGTTAAATGGCAATGGAAGGCGATAATCGTGACTGTTTATATTATTATAGTTTAGTACAACGAACGAATACTCCGAATAAATTGCTAAGTGAAGATTTGTTTTCTGTAACCTCACATAGAAACTAATGGTTTGATCCCCTTAAGAACTTATCCCAATTGTGTCCCAATTTATTAAAATCATTGCTTAATATTTGTTACTAACTAGTAACTATTGTTAGGGAAAAAAAGATAGAAGGTAGATTATTAAATATATTATATATATATATATTTTATTTTTTATTTGAGTAATGCACCATCTACAACCCCACGAAGGCTGGTGCCTTTTCCGTAGGTATCTTAACATACAAATTAAACAATTAAACGTCTCAACATAATGTCACATTGTTCTTATGACTACACTATGGTGACACTTTTCGCGACACATTAATTAAGTAAATTAAAACACTGCGCAGACAGTAATCCCAAGTAATCCTTCCTTTATTCTAAATAATGCGTATATGTGTACTAAAATTCAGTTGCACTAACCAATAGGGTATTTATTTATACTATTATATTATTGTATGTAAGTTTTTATAAAATTTTAATTTAAAATTAATTAGAAATGGTCCGTCGACAGTGTATGGCTAGATAATCAAAAATATACGCCGCTGTGCAGCGATGATAATGAAATTAGTTAAGAATAAATAGTACATCAAGATAGTTACTTCTTTTGCGAATTGTGTACAACGAATGGCTTTGAATGCAATAAAAACCCAACGCCAGAGAGATATCAATCACCTCTAAGAAACGCGACAGATCGTCCAATAAATACTTTTGGTTTAGGCAGGTATTTTTCAAAGACTGAAACGCTTGAGTTGAGCACAAGTATGTTTATTTTTGCGCAGCACAATTTAAAACACACAATATTGAGAAATAGAGCAGTTATTATTATTATACAGTATATGTTTTACGAGCTTATATTCTAATGTTACAGTAAGCTTAACAATTATCGTTATAATCAGATAATTATGACTTCAAATCGGAGCTAGGCAACCGTATAACTGACCACCGATGGTGTTTGCTCGTAACTAACGTCCCATAGCAGAGCTTGGGATGCTGACGATCGAGTGGTCCATTTCTTTTCTTTTCGACTTTCGAAAGTGGGACCCTTTGTCTCAACTTCCTGCTTGCCTGCTCTCACATGTGTTCACGTGCGGACGGTCACTTTTACAATTATTTTTTTCCCTTTACAGTTAGCTTTAATGGAAGATTATTTTCGAAATAATTTTACGAAGATCTAATGCTAACTATTATTTATGGTTAAACCCATACCTCCAGACTTCGCCCATAAAAAAATATAGACTCAACTTTGTGAGTATGCAGGTACTTGCTCGAGCGCTACCGTTATCATTAAGGCAGGAAACTTAACCAAAGTTTACACAGTTAAAGTAAACAGGCGTTTACACTTATAGTACACACACTAAACATAGTATCTGCTTTCTCGACTAAACCCAGTGTGCTGATTTTATGTAATACGCCTATATTTTTTTATAAAGTGATGCATTTCATATACTCGTAAATGCCTCATCCCTCAATCTTCCCCAGTAGCGGCCTTCCCCTTTGAACGCCACCGTCCTGTAATTATTAGATTGCCGATAACTTCATTTCATAGTGAGTCCAATTCCGCGGCTATCTTCGTCGCTTTCGGATTGCTCGATAAACCTTATTTTATCGTTGGTTGGTTGGTCACTTCGTTGTTATTACCATGAAGCTAGTAAGCTGGGTCGCGGGTTTCAACTGAAAAATAGGAAAACTGAAATTGTTAAAACTTAGTGATCTAATGAGCCGTTCAAAATGCTCAAGTAGGTAAGGATAGAATTTGGAGGAAGAAGCAAAAAGACTTCGACCATGGTATTAGAAAAACGAGATAGACTGTAGAGTACTTGGTGATCGGATATCTCGATTGGATGTCTCGCTTATACGCGCGATGAAGATAAACAAAAATAGATCCCACCTCAGCGTCCATGCAGGGAATAAAAACATTACGCTTAACTCCCTATACTATCCATTTTGCTGATTTAAACGTAATTGCGTTTTCAGCGGATGCTATATGTTTAGACACCACTCGGGAGTACCACAGGCAGTTTAAAAATTTATCATCCGATTAAAATACCGCATTCCCGTATCTCGTCGCTCGACGTAACGTCTCTCACAGCTAAGCGAAAATATTGTGTAGCGTTTAAAATTTTATCGTCGACTCTAATTACCTGCTCGTAATCACACGATAATAATTATAATACTACACATTATGTGTGTGCGATGCATGAAGTGACGAGTAATGTGTGCACGCTTCGGTTGACGCGCTTTTGGCGCACAAGGTCGCCATTTTAGCCTTTACTACAAACATTTTGAGCGCACAGCTGACATTAATTAGCTCACGCAATCTATTCTAGTTAGCGACTGCGCTACATGCATGATATGACTGTCTAAATATTCTTGCCCGTGAACCTAACATTATGCATACGTTTAGTTTGATCTAAAAGTTGTTTTGTGTGGGGTTTTTTTTTGTTTTCCTAAGAAAACATTAATATACCTTTACCCCCATCAATCTCTTACCTCGTATAACCTGCATAATGCAATATTACGTCAATAATATTTTCAGGATCGAAAGGGTTGGGGGTGAATAATAAACATCCTTCAAAAATTGTTTAGGCCAACGATAGGTTGAGCTAAATCTTCGAAGGACACCTATACGTTTACAATACCGGAGGACAATTTTACAATACCCTCAGATATTTATTTATTTATTGCAAATGGCTTCTGCGCGGTACCTAGGTATCATAATACTGGGTATACTCGTATTAAAAAAAAATCTTAAATCAGTATTTGACGTAAATAATCATATTATTTTTTTAAATCTTTATGCAATATTACTTCAATTAAATAGCCAATAGTTATTTAACTTGTTCTTACTTATACGTTGTACTAAAAACTGGCGCTTACAAGCTTAATTACTTTTAACCTTTAAAACCTAATTAAAAAAAAAAATATTTTAAATTGACTTCATTTTAGGAAACGTTTGAATTTGAAGAAATTGGTTTATTATCTACGTAATTTTATAGAGAAGGCAACATAATTAGCCCAAGCCGAATTTGACATGTTCGCGTTGTCTGGTTTTTGTTTATTTTTTTAAAAGAATTGCTTTGGCCTAAGTCATATACAATTATTTTGGGCCCTACTCAACTATGCTAAATGTGCCTGTTACTAGTCAGGGAAGATCAAGCGTTAAAAATGGAATTACTATGTGCGGATTCGAACCTGCACCTTTGGAACCACTAGACCGCGATCTCTTGTCTTTAGGTTTGTAGATAAAATTCTTAAAACTGTGTGATATATTATTTCGGTAAAAGGATGGTCAACCTGGATGGAAATCAGTGGCGGCGGCGGAGTAAATTAGACGTTCGCTCAATCGTCATCAGCTCAATCAGCGAGTTCGATCACGACTTTCTCGACAAGTTGCAGTAACGGGAGTCGTGACATCGAGACTTCGTGTACCCGGCACTTGTAATCAAGTACTCGAGTCGGTACCTGGTAGCGGGCCATTCGCGGAAAGAAATTCAAACGCGCCGTGAATAACAAACAAATCTTGCTTTCTAAGGCGACACCTATTTATCTGTGTATTATCGCAAAAAAAAAAAAAATGTCAAATCAATACTATAATGTGATTTTAGGTATTGTTTTATTAGTCTTAATATTAGTTTATTGTTTCGTAATTAGGGCCTAGATGTAAGGGGTTGCCGACAGAATTTGTGCATTAAATTTGTTAACTTATTTATTGATCATAAAAAAAGTACCTACTTACAATAATTATGTTACAATTAGCAACACCTATACATGCTATTAATGATTATATTATACGACATGCTTGAGTTACGAAGATATATTATGGTGATCTAAATATTGTACAGATCAAGTTAGGTAAATTAAAAGAAAAAAAGTCAATAGGCAATATAAATAATTGATAAAGAATATGTTAGTAAGTTATATCCAAAAATAAAGTTCTTTAAATTGAATGCATAATAGTATTCTACGCGTAATTTATGCCAGGCTATGTTTAATATTTATCTTCGGGTAATTATAATATTTTATTTTAATTACCTAACCAAAACCAAAATGAATGAAAATGTAAAAAAATAAAAATGACAGTCGTTACGGTTGATTAAGTAGAGTACCCTAAATAACCCTAAAACCCTAAATATAAATTTGACATATGACATTAATGAGTCCAGACAGTCCTATAAGTATGTTTTGACACTACCAGATATTAGTTACCTGGTACCTCTGGTAAGGAAAAAAGGAATTGGGTGGGGTAAGTTCGTGTGGAAAGTCGAGCGTTAAATGCTGTTGAGTTGGGTGATGGAATCATCCATTTCTCCTGTCGATTTGGCGCTGAATCGCGTATAGGAACTGGGATCTACGTGAGGAGAGTTTATACCGAAGTTGCATCGTATTATTTCCTAGATTTTTGGTTTTAGAATAATTTCGAAGTCGGTTTAATTTTTCTTTTGATAAAAGTTTGAGAGTCAATCAATATCGCCTCGGAAATATATGATTGGCGCTTACGTGCCTTTGAGAAACATCAAAGTTGATAACGAGAGCGTCCGTTCTTAGATCCGTTCGAATCTGCGACTGGACCGGAACAAGTGGAGCGTGTCTATTGGATTGTCCAAATTTATTAAGCGTTACTCAGCCCGACGGCGGCAAACATCATGTTCTTAAACTTAAAACGAGTCCGGAATCTGAATGTCAAGGCGTTGTGATTTGCTGCCTTCAAAACAATCCTAGAGTGCGCTCAGCTAAAGAACGTGGACTGGTCTCTAAGGTGATTCCAAGACTTGTAATGAAGACGATATACAGTGCCTTTTTATGTTTTCCTGTTAAAAAATGCCCAGAAGTTGTTAAGAAATATTTTGCGGCAAGCAAGCAAAATTCATTTACTCGTTTAAATCTATAAATTATTCAAAGAGTCACATTAAAAAAGTTATTACTAGAAAGAGATACTTCACGATACTGATAAAATATAAGTCAAACGGTTATTTTATTAAACTGAACGTAGTCCTAACATTACAGTTAATGCTCTGCCTTTACTACCAAGGTACTTTTTTTTTAATATTGACAAAAATGTGACAAATATGATGATATTTTTAATGCGAAATTAAGATATTGTGTAATTAGCTGGGTTATTGGCAGTTAGCACAAAAAGCTCGCTCTTTCGTATCGTCTCAAATAATGTGTTACATTTCGTGACGAACGTAAAAAAATCTTAACTTATGTTCAAACACAAGAGATGTTTGCTACCGATCTTATTGGAAAAGGGGGTGGGAGAGGGGATTATATTTGAGATTGACTTTCAATAAAAGTAATCCGTCTGCTATGCTCTAATTTGACTCACTTGTACTTTCATTTTTTTTTTAAATTCAGCAATCGACTGATCATTTTTTGCAGTGATAACAAGCAAGGAGTGTTAAATAATTAAATACGCATTAGGGATTTTACTCAACCATACTATCGTGCTAGTGTTAAAATCGAGGAAAAATATTGTCAGTAGTTTGCTATTACTTAGCACAGTTTTCGATAGCATGGTATGGGATCTGTATTGTGCTATGTTTTAACGTGCTATCCCACTTGTCAAAACGAAAAATTAGGTTATGTTATGACTTATATTTTGTGTTTGCGTTTGATTTTGATCTGATTTAAAATGTTAAAAAAATGAGTAAATAATTTTTAAAATGTTCAATTTTATAAACAATGAGTGATAAAACGTCGGTAAATAAACTAAAAAGAATAAAAATAGTCATAGATTACAAACCAAATGCCACATTACATAAAAACAATCGCTACACGAGTAACTTACACTATGGAATTTTTCAAATAGCAGGCTAATCCCTTGTGAGTCTCCGAGGAACTAAAATTAAAAAAAAAAAAAAAACAATACAAGATTTGTAAGACTAAGTATACACAATAACATACGATTATGAAATAGATCTACTCAAATGTGTTAAATTAGTAGCGTGGGATGTGTCCCACGCTAGTTACCTACTAATTTCGCTACTGACGATTTCGTACGCTAGACGACACCAGAACCTTGCATTTGTTTGCTTTGTTGAAATATACTCGTATTACACGGTCCTAAAATAAATTAAAATTAACCAAATATTTAATTTATTATTAGCGCCAGATTAATGAACTCTTTTATTACGGTAGGTCGGGATCATTATTAGCAAAAATTAGAGAGTGACCGATGGGGACATATTATGTAATAATAAAATGTGTATAACATTGATGTAACAAATAAACATTGTACTCGAGGGGAGACTGTACAGTTGTGAGTTAATCGACCAAAGCCTGATTTTTAGGTTCTTTACATTCAGGAAGCTACTATCCCCGTCCCTCTACCGTCTGTTGCATCTTTCAACTCGAAAAGTACAAATGCGAAATAGTTGTTTTTTTCTTTATAGATAGCTCTTGACAAACAACCATAGGTTTAGATCACATCGGAGGCTGGTCGAATAATATAGATATATTACATTAGTCAATACATTTTTAGTACTAATTAATCAAACATTGACAGTTCGATAGAGCGCTCTTATATATCTTACCTATTAGAATTTCAGAAAATATGTACGGTTGTTGAAACGTATTATTTATTACTGCCAAGTTAAAAGTCAATATTCATTGGCACATTATAATAATTATTAAATTAAAATATTACGGGTAAGTCCGTATTGTTTTAGAAGTAGGCTTGCGACAAAATTTACAAAAAATATATATATAATGGTTTTAAAATTTATAATGAATTGAAAGAATGTTATGATACCATTGTATGTTTTTTGTATTTTAATCTACTCAAACTTTAAAAATAAGCCGCTCGCACGTCAAGCGGGCTAAAAGTGCTGCATGCACAAGTGGAGATAGGAAATAAAGCAACCCATCACCGGTTGTTACCGCAGACGCGAGTAGGAAGGTACCGTTAATGATGCCTGAAGGACCTAACTGTAAGACACTAGGTTCTGGTTTAACAATTTACTATTACTAAACAATACTATATGATGTCTCATAGCAATTCTTGTTTAATATAAATAACAAATGCACTCGGTACGTAATCTATATATTTATTAAGCATTTAGGGTCCAAAGTGATCCGTGGAATATAAGTACGACCTGGTTCCGTCTTTAGTGCAAATCCTCACGGCGAACTTGGCAAGAGCGGCGCGTGACGCGACACCCCTTTGACACAATGTGCCCATTTTCCAGTGTAATGTGTGCCTAAGTGAAGTGAGCCGCTGGGGCCGCAATGGGCGCTCGTCCGGCGTCCTGTATGGGCAGCGAGCAGGGCTGCCTCATGTTCAACTGCCTCATACATCTGTGGGAATGGTGAGTCATCTTATTGCTTACTCGTTTTAATATGGAAATTTAGAGAATATTATATTTTGAAAAGACGCTAGAACGCCAACGGACACTTGTTCTTTGTGAGGAGGTCAAATTAAAAAACAAAAGAATTAAAAATAATAAATACATAGGTATAAATAACAATAAAATAAAAAAGTAATAAGAAAAAAAAATATGTACATAATGGTATAAATACGACAAAGTTCGAGGTTGAACAGCTATTACGATACTTTTTCTTTCTAGTACGATATGAAATAATTAATAATTAGTAAAAATACATTTTTAAAAATGAGCTTTTATTTAGAAGTGCTTGAATGCTTATACAAAATTTGGTATCTGTACTGTTGAACGTTGAGGAGGACGTTGAATTTTATAAAACAGTTTAGTAACATTTTGATTTAAGTGATGTCTAAAGGCTCAACTTAACTGGGATGGGTTTTTAGGGAAAGTTTAAAAACGCTGCAATTATAAGACTATATTCTCTGGTTATAACTGGAAAGAAAATAACGGATACCGAGATTCTTCGACATTATTAGCTTATTATTATAATAATAATCATCATACTCGTAAAAATATAGGAAGAAATCGTGGGCTAGAGAGTTACACCCTGCCTTTGTAGACGCGGGTTCCAGGTTCAGAGGTAATGCTGTGACACACACGTGTCTGAATGGAACACCTGTTTATATTAATCAGTAAATAATTTTGGCATATTTATACTCCACTCTGATTGATATACATACAAATTCGAAACGCGACTGCGAATCTGCTATTCCTGCTGTCAATCTAGAAATAAAATCGTTCGCACGGCACTTCAGAATTCACACCGTAATTTTGATTTATGCGAAGGCGAGAAACAGCGCCGTTTTAGCCTAGTATTATTTTAAATATATTATTGCATATTTTGTTGAATATTTCGGTATGCTTTGTTATAGATAGGTCATCTCCCATGCATACGCCGAGAGGGTGTTTACCTCTCGGCTACCCGATCCGCGTAAGTAGGCAACATTCTGTACTCTAACCGCGACAGTCTATACTTCCTTGGGACTCGACCTCGCCATCTCGCTCTGCCGTGAAGAGCCCGCATCAAGATGCCGACCAGCCTCTCGACATTGCTCCGTTTAAACTCAGTGACTCACATTATGCTCGCTCCGATGCATCTTGAGATTCCAGCACACTACCGCAAGAATTTTGTTTTAAGGGGGAGCGAAAAACCATTAAAAAATTTCTAGCTTAGCTTTGGTATTTACATATATACCAAATTGAATATTGTATTACATAGCGGATTGAATCACAGAAATTTATAAATACTCAATGAAATGATTAAGTAATGTAATAAAAAACAAATAAAACAATAAACTTCTTATTAAAACACCAAAACGTTGAAGCCTACGCAGAGACATGGTTTGTTTTGAATTTGCATACGGTGTGCTGTTTCGCAGAACCCTTATTATAATAATAACATTAGAATTGACCAAGATTTTCGGTTTATCAACATTTTGTTAAAATGAACATCTCTAATTACTTTTTAATGATGATATGTGGGTACATATCTATATTGAAAAATCATTTATTACATAGGTTCATGGAATTTGACAAATTTAAGCGATTACATTGTTTAGGACTTAGGTGTCTTATCTTAGCGCCTATTGTCATCACAACCCTTACAAGCAAAAATGTATTTTAAAATAGAAAAATGCGTGTAATCAAATTTAAAATAAAAAATATAGTAAGAAAATAGGGTAAGGGAAATATGCAAAAAAAACTTGTTACCCATACTAAAATGTGCGTAAACCTAACGCTGGATTTTTTTATATTATTACATTTAAAATAAAATGTGGGCATTCGAACCGTTGGCTGCCGCAAGAAAAAGCCCTCTCGAAAAGACGCCCAAAATAAATTACTTTGACCCAGTCACGCTGCTATAATTAGTTTGTCATCTTTAGTCGGACGTCGATGAAAATAGATTTTAATTCTTCTCGCATAATCGAACTTTCGCCAGTTTCACCGACGTGTCTGTCACTCGAACCTTGCCCTTGCCTTGCCGTCCTAAGGTCGTTTACTTTCTTGTGGTAGCAATGAATTGGAAACATTAAAGAAGGTGACATGAGCATAATATGATCGTGTCGACTCCACCTTATAATTACACTAATGTTATTGTAAATGTCGAGTGGTGATCCATCCTCCTCGATCCGCTTTTGATACGCAATCCAACAATTGAAATGCACTCTCATGTTATAGGTTTTCAAAGTACGAATATTATAGAAATAAAAATTCCTCCTTGTTTTAGACCGTAATTTCCTCGTTTTCAATGTTACTAAATCGTTTGTATGTTTTGCGTAACGATCTATTTGTAAATAGAAATTAATACCAGTAAATTAAACATTATATAGCCGATAAATTGACGAAACGAAAGTGGCCAAAAAAAATCATAAAAAAAGAAACAAAATAATAAAATACCTTTTTACTTTAAATTAACAAAAAATATAGTAAATCTGACGCTTTACTTATTAGAACGTTTTTATGTTTTACACTGTATTTTCGAACTGTATTCTTATAAAATCGTCCAAGGAACTTATAAATTCGAAATAACTCAATATAATATTTTACTGCATAAATTGAGATAATGTAATAAAAATAACCATTTTAAATAACATTATTAAAAATACTACAATATGAGTAGCAGGTAGCTAAGAGTATGTAATTCCAATATTTATATATTTTGTATCCAGTATACTTATTGGTACCGGCAGTTTTTTTAATAATGATCCGTATTTAATAATCCGAAAATTGTGTTTATTAATCAATATTCACACACCCCCACCCCCCAGCTCAAATGTATAAGCACATTAAATATGAAGAGGTCAGGGGAAAACATTTTTTGTCACATTTTTTTTTTTTTTTTGAACTGGCAATGCAGTCTTAAAATATACCCGTCTCTATGTTCTGACCAAAACGAACAGGACAATAACATTGATAGTCACTGATTTATCCTGTTTTTAAAATATCCGTACAGGGTAATAAATAACCTATGTCCGATTTTCTTGAATTGTGAGATTTTAACGAAAAATAACGAAAACTGTGTGGTGTTCTAATAATGTGTGAAATATCTAGTATAAAAAAGAAAAACTTTCGGTCAAATGTCGGAAGTAAACAAGAAGATAAAACTACAAAATCACTAAGTAGGTGAAGATACATTAGCAATAAACACACAATATAAATGGGTTTTCTTATTTATTTGGCCTTATCTTGTTATTTATTTGGCCTTATCGAGCCTTATCTTGTTATAAAACAGCGCAACAAGTGCTCCAGATAAGATACACCAGAAGCTGCGCCGAGGGTCAACAAACGTTGGCTGGAACGTCAACGTTTTAATATATTTTTTATCCTTCGCGCTGCTGCAGCGCAGTCCAGTAAAAATAGGCCAGTAAAACTGAGCATGCTTTAATTTAGACCGGGGATTCCCAAACTATTTTGGGCACTTTTTACGCAATCTAAGATTGAAATATCCGAAAGATTGAAGATAGCTCAGCAAGAAATTGGCTAGAATTGGTAAAAAATAAATGATTATTGGAATCAATACCGGAAAAAATATATTAAACGGATGAAACAGACACATCAATAGAAAACTAGAACCAGGATTAAGGAGAGAAAGCAGATGGACCCCACCTGATATGACTCTGTTCATATAAATCAAGTGCAATGATTGTCCGCACGGATAATATATGTAACAGATAACGGAATATAAGAAAATCCGAAAGATCTGACACAGGTAACTTTCTTCAAGGATCTTCATAAGGCGCCTACATACCTGAATGCTACAAACATGCGAAGTTCACAGGTTTTCAAATGCGTTAGTGGAGATCCCCAGAGGAAATAGAAGTAGTCTAGTTTATTTATATTAAAGATAAATTATTATCCTAAGGAATTACCTAAGGACATTTCTTTGAACATTATGCAAAAATATAAAAAAAACCAGAATCACCATGTTTTATGATACCAGAAACATCCCATATAAAATGAATATAGTTTTATGACGAGAATAAAGTGGAGAAGGGATTTACCTAAGCGATTTAGTATAATAATTTAGAAATAAAATAACAAAAAACAAGTTGCATCACACCCCAATTAGGCATACTTTTAATTAAATAAAAAACGTAAGTCTGAATTAAAATAAAATAAAAAAACCTTTTATTAATCTAATTTTACTGGACTAACAGGTGCAATATGGCACTTCATAACAAACCATTTGTTAGCTTTCTCACGATTCGTATTATTCATTCTGAGTTTTGTCATTTTGTCGTGAGCTTCCAGACTGTTCATGTCATGCAATAACACGCCTTTTATTTAATTGTTTTTCTCCAAGAGGAAATTTATTTCCACACCACATAGTGTGTAGATATACAATAGACAATAGACAATGATTCGTCACGCCTTTGATATTTATTAATTTGCCGCCGTGTTATTGTCCCATATTTGTTTTAAATCACCCTATTAATCTAGCGCAACGAATAGCCGCGTTACTGAAGCTGGCTCATAGCGGTGACGAAATCGCATTCATTTGCAGCCATAGCAGTTATTTTGTAGCCGTTTATAGGCTTTTTTAAAATCGCGTTTAACGTAACCTCGGTTATAAGATTATCGCATTAACGCCCACTACTACTCCAAAAGCAAAGCGGGAAGTGTTCAATAAATAGTTTTAGAAAATGTTTATAAGAATACTGTTTCTGAAAAAAAAGCCGAAACTAAAAATAGTAACATAAATCGTGGTAGTCTAGTGGTTAAGGCGTTCGACTATTGGCCCAAAGGTCGCGGGTTCGATTGCGCACATGGTTATACCATTTTTAACGCTTCATTACCACCATCTCCCCTGACTCTAGTACAGGCAGATTTGGCCTAGTTGAGTAGGGCCCAAAATAATTGTATATGACCTAGGTCATAGCAATTATTTAAAAAAAAAAAATAGTGGACGTTTGTTGAAGGTGTATTTGTGTGTGTTTAGAAGAAATGTGAATTATATGTTATAACTATTACCATCCAAATTATGGTGGGGGGTTCATAGAAGCTTGTATCGATTTAAAAATTACTCATACTAAATGCCATCAATTTTATTCGTTCATAAGACGATAAATAATGGATTTTTTTGCGTAGTTTGTGCAGCACCGCGGTATCTTTATTTATAAGGCGTAAATCTTTGGCTCTTCTATTAGAAAGTTATTGTTATACAGGTTGTTCCGAAACCATTCCCGATAAAAAATCCAGCTAATTGGCTCGCAACACCAGCTGATCGTCCGCTCGTAACGTGCAGGTCGTTGCCGTGCTTAGTGAAGGCTACGAGATATCGATCGCCCTTTGCCACGCCGAAGGCAGTTTACACCAGCGGTTTAACAAATTAATAAATTTGGGGATGAATTATTTTCGCATTTTTTTTAGTATAATTTCTTACTCGTAATAGTGAACATAAACACCTCCTTAAGCCTTCGGCAATGGTCCCGCGATACTCTATATATCATTCTGTTCCTCCGAGAAAACATTTAATCTAATAATTATTTAAACAAATTAATTATTAATTTGAAAAGAAAGTATTCACTGGTCGAAGTATTTCCAACTTTTCAGTTCAAAATGAGTATAACATCATAACAAACAGTATTATAAATATACGGCCCCTACCGAACAATATCCCCCCCCCCCCCCTTTGAACAATAACACTACAAATCGAAAGATTCCACGTCGGTTGTCACGCTAGTTCACTATACCTCAGTTACAGGTGGATAAATCCTACATTTATCTCAATCGCATTACCGTGACGACGCTTCGGAATGGCGAAGTATGGGTTCAACGAATTGAGCAATAATTGGTCCGGTAGGTAGATAGCAATTTATTTATTTGTTGACAGTAACTTAACATCAATTACATATAATGCAAAGTACTACCTAACTAGGCAATGCTCGTACTAAAGTAGACTTTACTAAAAGCATCGTTCTTATAAGCATAACCGTCACACTGCGCAACATACAATTACAATTATTTTAATTGAAATGTATGAAATAATACATAATATATAAATAAAACTAAAAATAATACTGAAATAATAATATTAACAATAGATATAATACTATATAATATATATATAAATAATAATACATAAATGTACGGGGTTAATAGCTAATACATAATTTTAATAATAATTTATATATTAAAATATATATATATATATAATATAGTAATAATACACACATATATATATATATACTCAATATAAAACCCAAATAATAAACTAATATTAAAACAATACAAGATATACTTTACACAGAAAAGAAGTTTATCTTGGTATGTCAATAATTAAGGTGGCTTGATGTTTCAGCAACTCAGTTCACAAAAAGTAAAGTCTTCTTTACAATATAGGTTTAAACGCAACAACAAATTAACAGCAGAATTGTTGTTGCTAACGCAAATCCTAAAAATGCTTTGCGGTCGGGTCGGCAGGGAACTGTTTAAGATTTTAATTATCTTTTTCGGAATGGAAAACTTATTGATGAAAATCACGTCAAAGGATTTTTTTCATTGAGAGCACTGCAGATATTCCAAGAGTATTTTCATGATACAATCATCGAGATACGATAGTGTTGATTAAAAAAAATATGGCTTTTGATAGATTTAAGAATATGTGTAAATATTTTTTATTACATTTAAGCTGTGTTCAGAATTATTGTGTTCAACTTCAAAACGAGTTCCTACTAAAAATATGTTTCGACCGACTTTGTAACTGCAGAACTTGATCTTTGGTATAATTATTGGAACACAGGAAGCATTAACAAATCCCTCGGTTGCCGAATAATCTTCTAGGCTTTGCTAGCCTCGTATTAAAACTTGATCATCAGTATGAAGAATGCGCACGAAATCGATTCTTAATTACAAAGCCGCTCTTAAATTAAAGCTTATCTGAGCGGGATTGAGATCCTCAAACGAAGCCGGCCTGAATTCGGAAATGCTCTAGGATGGCCATTAGCGCCCACGGCATAGACACGAAGAAAATACGCACGAGCCAGCGACGACTATACAGAATTTTAATTTCGCCAGGTTTTTTTTATTTAATACAAATATATATTTTTTTAAACCAAAATATATACATCTACAGAGTAGTGGTAACAGTTCAACGGCAATTAATGTAACCAACACGCGACTAGCGCCTTCTGCACTGATGTTCCCTGCCTTCTTAAGGCGCCACCAGTCCCTAAAACGGGTTTTGTAACGTATTTTGGTGCATTTTGTTGAAGTTATTCTCAACAAATGGCTAAAACTAAAAATACCACAATATTCTACATATATTCATTTAGTACTTTGCTTAAAAAAAAAACGAAATATACCTTATTATAGTAATGAAAATAAATAAATAAGAAAGTGTTGTTTTTTCTTGCAACGATTTTCTTTTAAGTTGTGTAAGTGACGCGAACCTAATTTTTCTTTCTAAAGATAGACAATAAAATAATCTAGGCCATTACATAAAAAAACACTTTTTTCAAATGTTAATAATTATTTAAAACCAAAAAACATGTTTCATCGATTCCAAATGTAACGAATTCGCGGTCGGCGAGTATATCCGTCTCTTTTCCACACGTCAATGTTCGATTAAAGCCTACTCTTTCTAATCTCAAGAACAAATGCGTCCCGGGGCGCCTTAACTAGACGCCGTCAGTACCAAAGGAGGCTGTGATAATCGATTTTTAATAATTGATATTATTTCGTTATTAAAATTAGAAGGAAAACTTTTGAAAAGTCTCACTCTTACTAAAAAAATAAATATACTTGAACAGTTTACGATAAATATACATTTATGTTAGAGACCTCTTCCCGAAAGAGCTCTTCTTTGTATTGAGCGTGGCCCTAAATCATTCTATCTTATCTAACGGCGTGTAGAAAGAGAAACGGCCTGTGACCTTACAGGATAATCTTATAATACAGGAAAAAGAAAATCAAAGCATTTTAAAAAACTTACTTAAAATCATCATCATCTCTGTAATTTTATTTTCTCGTTTCTCGCATTCAGCCAATAAAACATTTACGTGTAAATTTTAATAAAGTGTTTGAAAAATACATACTTTTCGAGATACTTAACTTTTCGTCGGTGGATTTCAAAATTATTTTATTTTTATTTTAATCGTTCAAATAGAACGGCGGCCATAAATTATTGCAAGAGCCAAACGCCAAACGCTCTGTGCGTCAACGGCGTTCCCACTTTTTTTTTTTTGCTGGCTCTTCGCCTACACTTACCCACACGTTTAGATTCCTTACCATAGTGGGGAATATTTTCCTATTGAAATCCTATCCCGAGGGATCGGCTACATCACGCATTCGGCTCACGTAAACGCAGGTAGGTGGGTGTGCTGGAGCACGATTTCGTAGGGGCTGTTACACACCATTAAAAAAAACCTGGTTGCGCTGTCTCCTGTGAAGGTCTGAAGAGTTGCTTCGAGTGAAGTTTATCGTCTGAGGATGGCCTAAAGTATCTAAATATAAAAATAATTAGAGGGGATAAGTTCGTTATGAATCAATTACTCCAAAAATTAAGTTAGCGGTTAAGCGATAATCACTGCAAATTTGCATATCGCACTGTTTTATGATAGAAATATCTGCATATCGTGCCGGTTAGAAATACTTACTTTGATTTTTAGATAAATATGCATGTAATTAAATATTTGGTTAGGACATCTCTGTGCTAAGTCTAGTTTGCTACAAAGTATAGTGATATTGGTCTCTTTGTTCCGGACCGTCGTACTAGAGCGCGGAAGCACACGTTATTTAAGCGGTTAGCGTGTTGTACCGATTGGGAGAGCAGTCAAATTATTAAATTCCATTTCCGCGGAGATTGATATTTTTAATTAAAAATCTGCTTTCTATTACGCCGTTGTAGGATCGGCGTGAATTACTTATTTGTTAATGTTTGCCTGGAGGTATTATTTATTTTTTTTTATCTTAGTATGTTTCATGTTATTGTTTTTTGTTTTTCTTTGGGTAGTTTAATTTGTTTTTACTTTAATTATAATGTACACGGGGAAACCTGTTAAATAAATAAATAAATAGTTAAAATATATATTCACCTGTCTGCCTTCGGTTTGTAAAATGTAGATATATGGAAGCACTAATTGGCTGTCCTGATAAAATTTCTTTAGGAAAAGGCAGTTGGATAATATTCGAAATAACCACTCGACATTTTACACACATTACACATTGTTTAAGTTTGATTTAGTAATCTGATGTTTTCAGCCATATTCATATTTGGTACATTTTCTGGCCATGTAAATTAGCCATGTAGAGAATTATCTTCTTGTATCGCGGTTTTGTACATAAATAAATAAAGTTAACACAATGTTACATATGCATACTATTGGTTGCTTAATTAGTCCACATGAGATACTTATGTAGATTACGCTAATTTGAACAAAAACGACATTGTTGATAAGATTTTTGTCTGACGCATAATAAAAGTAAAAATTAGACCCATCTATGTTTTTTGTATCAATTTAGCGATAACCTCAAAGACAACAAACATATACAATCAAAACGACAGCAAAGATCTAAGATGCGCGGATAAGTTGATCTAGCGATAGTGTGAACCGACGCTTACTTGAGTGAGTACGAAATGAACGCAATAAACGCATCGTGAAGAGGCTGCGGTCGTGTCCTTTTTTTCGGGATAAGTAGATCTCTTATTCTTTGGGATAAACCGGGGTTTGTTTTTGGGACGCTGCTTCCCGCTCGCTGTCAGAGCAATACAACCCGACATCCCTGTACCTGCTTGCTCCGTAACTTCGTATGCAGCAAAAAAACGTATGAGTTTATATGAGTACGTACTCAGAAGCGTATGCATGCTGCACATCTATTACATATTTATATACATATGTTTTTCTTAATAACTTTAACAAACCCATATCTTTATTAATACATATTTTTATCAGTGTAAATATGCAAAAACTAAACTATTTTATGTATGTTTTTCATTTATTTTCTTTTATTTTTACTAAGTCTGTTCTAGGTGAACCTACCTTTCAATTCAATTATTTAATCGTGGATTCGTGTAATTAGCCAAATTAATAACTATGTATTTGATGTTTTATCAATTAAATTACCCTTACATATATTAAATAAATAAATAGACGTACTACAAACTAGATAGCGCAATGTACTCTATGTCTTATCTTCTTCCGATACATGTATAGGGTGTTTTTTTTAGAGGCGTGGTTTTCAATCTGGCACTACTTTTTTCGTAGTTGGTGTTTTTGACAGCTGTCACTTGATTTATGCTCAGTTTGGTTTGCCATTTCATAATGAATAGACTTACTCCTGAACAACGTTTGCAAATAGTGCAAATTTAGAAAAAATCACTCTAAAATAAAGTAAAAATCGCGTCGTGGGCCTGTGGCGTGGCCTCCAAGATCGTGCGATTTAACACCGCTGGACTATTTTTTGTGGGGTTATGTGAAGTCGCTTGTCTACGCAGATAAGCCGGACACGATTAACGCCTTGGAAGAGAATATTCTGCGCGTTATTGCTGACAAAAAGTGGTTGAAAATTGGGCCTCTCGGCTGGAATTTGTTCGAGTCAGCCGCGGCGGCCACTTACCCGAAATCATTTTTAAAACATAATGGCAAACCCTTATCTTTATAATAAAACTAAATTCTTAGCCATAACATCAAATTATATGCGTTTTATCTCTTCTTGAAAACCACGCCTCTAAAATCATCACCCTAAACAACCAGGGTCGCCCTATAACACAATTTTACCGTTTTATCTGATCACGTATTGTAATGTTTATATCTAAAGTTGACGTAGAACATTGACTTGGGGTCAATGCTACCAATTGACCCGAAGACAGGTCCAACATATATATTTTTTCCAGTATTGGTCAAAGTACACAACCGGTTTCTTTGCTGCTAACGCGACAAGCCACATTTTCCGCATTTTTTGAAACAATACCTGCACCACAACACAACAATGCCATATAATATTTAATAATAATTCTGTTATCAAAAGCGATGCCACATTTACCATCTTGAAACGCAATTTCAAGAGCTGCGACTTATTTTTATATTTGTTGAAGAAATAAACAATTCTCTTAGCAATGATGGGTCTTCAAAAAACTCCTTCTCACGTGCACTTGGACAAAACTGGCGTTTCCGCTTTACAATTTTTTTTCTTACACTATCTGTGAGTGTAGTTTACATAACATTTCAGACCTCTACATTTTGGTAGTAAGAATCTGCACTTCTTCGCTCTGTTATGATAGATAACATATTATCTGTTTTATTTCGCCGCGAAATTATCAGTAGCTCTCATTAATATTTAATCTGACTTTATCGCCGTATCTCTATAATATTCCGCATGGTTTTATTTGTATTGCTTATACTGTATAATTTAGGTTACCTGCTAATACACGCCCATCTTTTTAAATCTTGGTTTGTTTGCCACCTGCTTATTGGCCATTAATTATTATGATTGAAGGTGAAAAGCCATTAATGGAAAACGTTAATTTGTTCTGATAATCGCGCCGTAGGCGGGTGTCTAATTAAAATCGGTCGTAAATTGTAAATTGTAAATATACCACGTATTTTATTGAACGCCGAAATTGACATAAACACATTGAGCTCAGTCAAAAAGACAAGCGAATTTGCGTTCTTTATAATACATATTATAATACATATATAATACATATTATAATACATTTATAATACATATTATAATACATATATAATACATATTATAATACATTTATAATACATATTATAATACATATAATAGAACTTGCGCGTAGAAGCAAAATAAAGCGTGTTTTCTGTCGTTTTGTTCGCAGTGTCACGTTACAGGTGTCTCCACGGTGTCTTCTGACGTTTTGTTCTTTGTTCACACCGTGACAAACTCTTCACCCTATTATGCAGTATTCAAATATATAAACTCGAGCACCAGTCATGTTGGCTGACTTGATAAGGTCTGTTTGGTAAGATGTATCTGCCCTAAGGAAGGTTATTTATAAAATGTTACAGTGTGCGTATAAAAGACCTGCGCAAAACCCTGAGAAAAATAATAAAATTAAATTTAAACACAAATATACACACACATGAATGCAGTGTAAGCGTCGGCCCGGCAATCACTTTACTTTTTAAATAAATAATTAAAGAAACTTTATAAATATGTACATAAATTTTATTATTATTAATATGTATTAGTTATATATAATGGAATTTAATATATAACAGCCGAATATCATAAAATTTTCGCAAGGATTGCCGTTGTAAAAGATACTTATGCTTTTTTACTCAATTGCTTTTGGCCATTTGACTCAGTCGGATGAGATCAGTCAATCATCACAAAGATTCATTATAAGTTTGAATGAACACAGCTCGGGTGAAAGCAAATCGGATTATAGTGTAACAACACCGCAGATAAACTATTACAACCATCGTTATCGCAATCGAATATTAAATAGCGATAAATAAAGAAAGTTGACATTATACTTAAACGATGTACCTACCGAATAAAAAAAGTTTGTGAACTTTCGGATAAATGCAAAAATATATTTTTTTTCGTCGGCTGTACCTAGTCTACTCACTAATACATTCAATAGAAACTTCAGAAATAAATTCGACTTTACTACGTAGTGTTATTACTAACCACTTCAGTTTATTGGCTTCTATGATTATGTCTGAGTCGTCCTGGTCATCATTCTCATATGAGAAGACTCACAAATTTACGGTCGATTAAGTTAACATGACCGATTGCATAAACTATATATTAATTTATTTATTATTTTATATATAATCAATACATTTAATTTTACATCACCTTTTTACAGCGTTTATTGATGTTCTAAGGTGATGTAATCAGTTGTAGAACATAGATTCTCAGTTGATATTTCATAAACTAGCATAAAAAGACAAAAAAAAATCATAATAAAAAAAATTACATAACAAAATGTGCAACTGAAAATTTACCTAAAGGCCCGCTATGGATTTGAATTTATACAAATAAAATTATACAGGATTTATAAATATTGTGCGAAAGCAAGAGATTAAATAATTTGAAGCTGTGTGTGTATGAATATGTGATGTGTGTGTGAGGAGGAACCTAAAAAGTGTTCTATTTACAACAATAATTATAAATAAAATAATATACGTTTAATCTACCATTTTGTATGAAATATTGATAGCATTTAGTTGTTTTTTTTTTAAATAAATGATATGTTTTTTTAATTATTTTTTTTCAAATCACAACGCAAAAACATATTTTCTCAAAATTTAAAAACTTTTAGTATAAATTATCATTTTTATATTCTGTTACACCCGTATATTTGTAACATGGTGGTTTTGTTTTTTTTATGTTTTTTGCATAATGTTTAATAAAATTTCCTTGGTTAATGTCGCCGACGCCAAGAAAAATGAAGTGCGCAGAAGGCGCGACAGAGAAAAACGCTAGGAAGAAACAGCGAGCGACGCGCCTAGCGGTAACAGAGCGCCGCGCGCGGACGACGCGCCTAGCGGCGACGACCGCCGCGCGCGAAAGAAGACGAGCGCCGCGCGCGAAAGAAGCGGAGCGCCGCGCGCGCGAAACGGAGCGCCGCCCGCGGAACAGCGGACGACGCGCCTAGCGGCGAGAGCGCCGCGCGCGCGAAACGGAGCGGCGCGCTCGGAAGAAACAGCGAGCGCCGCGCGCGAAAGAAAACAAGCGCCGCGCGCGCGAAACGGAGCGCCGCCCGCGGAACAGCGGACGACGCGCCTAGCGGCGAGAGCGCCGCGCACGAAAGAAAACAAGCGCCGCGCGCGCGAAACGGAGCGCCGCATGCGGAAGGAACAGCGGACGACGCGCATAGCGGCGAGAGCGCTGCGCGCGCGAAGCGGAGCGCCGCGCGCGGAAGAAACAGCGGACGACGCGCATAGCGGCGAGAGCGCCGCGCGCCCGAAACGGAGCGCCGCGCGCGGAAGGAACAGCGGACGACGCGCATAGCGGCGAGAGCGCTGCGCGCGCGAAGCGGAGCGCCGCGCGCAGCGGACGACACGCCTAGCGGCGAAAGAGAAACCGCGCGCGAAAGAGACAGGGAGCGACGCGCCCAGCGGGAACGGAGCGCCGCGCGCGGAAGAAGCAGCGAGCGACGCGCCTAGCGGCGAAAGAGAAACCGCGCGCGAAAGAGACAGGGAGCGACGCGCCTAGCGGGAACGGAGCGGCGCGCACGGAAGAAACAGCGAGCGCCGCGCGCGAATGAAACGGAGCGACGCGAGTGAAAGAGACAGCGAGTGACGCGCCTAGCGAGGACGGAGCGCCGGGCACGAATAAAACGCGGGCCAGCCGGCGGTTTGAGGCAGAACGTTTTTATCCATCTCTAAGACCATGACCGACCGGAAGATAAATTACACCTCGGCCCGTAACACTAGAGATGGAATTTCCATCTCTCCTGTCACCCCAGACGACCACAGGTCCCTCACCTCCCTACTGACAACACGAAAGGAGGAGTTCCACAGCTACGCCTTCTCGGAGGACCGCCTCCTCAAGGCGGTGATCCGCGGTGTCCCTCTCTCCTTCTCAGAGGAACATATTAAAGACGATCTCATCGATAAAGGTTTACCTGTACGCGAAGTGCATCGCATGTACACGCGTAAGCGGAGTGCAGCCCCGGAAAGCCCTCTCATTAGAGTGGACTTTCCGCTCATGTTGGTGGTATTAGAGAATACTGCCAAGGGCAAGGAGATCTTTAAGCTCTCCTCAGCGGCCGGCGGTCTTAGTGTGACCGTCGAAACTCCCCGGCGCCGGTCGACACTATCACAGTGTCATCGATGCCAACGCTTTGGGCATGCGCAGCGCTTCTGCAATGCAGTGGCGGTTTGCGTGAAATGTGCAGGCGCACATTTCACAAAGGACTGCAACGCCCCTGTTGAACTCCGCCCGAAATGTTTCAGGTGCGCGGGTAACCACACAGGGAACTATAAGGGCTGCCCTCTATGGCCGAAACCCAGACAACCACAAACACAGACATTCCCACAAACCCGCCCCCGACAAGACTTCTTCCCCAGATTCTATAACACGGAATTCCCGTCAATACCTACACAAAATAGGACACAACCCCCCACAGACCAGCCCCCCAAAGCCAGCCTCCTAGAGGACCCAAACCCCGTTCACCTGCTCATACAGGACCTACTACAGGCTAGCTCCGTTGAACAAATTCAAGCCCTGATTGCAGATGCGCAATCGACTGTCATGTCTTGGCGTTTATGATGGGCCCATTAACACGACCCTCATCACTCCGTCTAGCTTTTTGGAATGCTGACGGCATCAGAAACCAAAAGGCTGAAGTGCAGGAATTCCTAACTGACCGGGATATTGACATCCTCATGGTCAACGAAACTCATTTAAACCCTAGTCAAAGCCTTAAATTCGCTAACTACGACATTCATAGAGACGATCGCGACGGTAGTAAAGGCGGCACTGCCATTCTAGTTAGAAAAAACATCAGCCACCACAAAATTGTCACTCCTGCACTCACCCAATTGGAAGCTACTGCCGTGAGCATTCACATGACCGACCACCCTCCAATCCTTCTGGCCTCGGCTTACCTCTCGGCCAACAGATCTGTTGTTGCCTCCGACTTCTCTTCCCTGTTCTCTCTGGACGATGCGGTGATAATCGCGGGGGATTTCAACGCAAAGCACAGAGAATGGAACAGCAGACTCACTAATTCTAGAGGTCGAAGCCTGAACGATATATTAGACGCAAACGGAGCTATAGCCCACGCCCCCACAGAACCAACCAGATTTCCCCTGGGCGACCAGCTCGGAGCCCCGGACGTCCTCGACATAGCACTTCTCAAAAACATAACACTACAATCAACCATCGACACAGCACACGAACTCTCTTCAGACCACAACCCAGTCATTTTACACTTAGAAGGAGGCCTAAACTCCGCCTACACTACAACAAAAACCACAGTCAACTGGGCACTCTTTGCCGAGCACGCAAACAACACAGACTTCAGTCTCTCAGACATAGACACTAAACCTAACATAGACAAGGCAATACAAAATTTTACAAACACAATAAAATCCCTCATTGACAACGTGACTACCACAAAAACAGAACCACCACGCTCAAGACTACCGGAACACATAAGAGACCTAATCACACAGAAAAACACCATCAGAAAACGCTGGCAACGGTACGGCCACCCTACAGACAAACACCTACACAACAGATTAGGTAGACACCTCAAAGCAATCATTGCTCAACACAACAACGACCAATGGACACTGAAACTACAAAACCTCTCCCCTACAGACAACTCTCTCTGGAAGACACAGAAAGCACTCAAACTCAAAGACACAAAACCCGTACCCCCACTACACGGCCCGAGAGGCCTAGTCTACACTGAGGAAGACAAGGCCGAGGTCTTCGCGGAAACAATTGAGCGTCAATGCTCGCCCAACTGGTCCCGCGCAGACCTCGACCACATCGAGACAGTCGACCGCACGATACGACGAAACAGACTCAAACCGACCGACCCGGACACACTCCCCCGCCCCACCACACTCTCAGAAATCATAAGCATAGTCTCACACTTAGAAAACAAAAAGTCACCCGGCCCGGACGGAATCACGAACAAAGCAGTTAAGCTTCTCCCGGCCTCTGCCCTTCAGGCTCTCGTTGATCTCCTCAACGCTTGTCTAAAATTCAAATATTTCCCACCTCAGTGGAAAACTGCCAATGTAGTCATGATTCCGAAACCAGGCCAAAATCACACTTTCCCACAGAACTACCGCCCCATCAGTCTTCTTTCCTGCTTTTGCAAAATATACGAAAAAATCATACACATTAGAATTAGCGACTTCCTCACCGACAACAACTTACAAATTGACGAACAATTTGGCTTCCGACCACAACACTCTACTTGCCACCAACTCCTGAGAGTGACCGAATACGTCCTCAAAGGAAACGACACAAAGACACCCACCGGAGGCATCTTCCTGGATGTCTCCAAAGCCTTCGATAAAGTATGGCATAACGGCCTGCTGTACAAAATGTACCAACTCGGCTTCCCCCCACCACTCATACACCTCATACAATCATACCTACACCACAGAAAAATACGTATGAAACTAGGCAATACACTCTCTTCCGAAAAGACACTTGAATCTGGAGCCCCACAAGGCTCCGTTCTAGCCCCAATTCTTTTTGCCATCTTCATCAACGACTTGCCCAAATTTCCGGGCGTCGAACGAGCACTATACGCCGACGACACTGCCATACTATACCAGAACAAAAACTTACGCTACTTACAACTAAGACTTCAAAAAGCCGCCGACCAAATAGCCGACTGGTTCCGGAAATGGCGAATCGACATTAACCCCGACAAAAGCCAAGCCATCATATTCACCAGACGTAGAACAGACACTCTCCCCAATATACAGATTTTCGACAAAGACGTCCCGTGGGTCGACGAGGTCAAATACCTCGGAGTCACACTAGACAAACACCTCACATGGAACAAACACATAACCACAGCTCGAAACAAAGCCACCGGAGTAGTAGCCCAGCTATTCCCACTTCTGAAAAACACACACCTCAGTATATTTAACAAGACACTTCTATACAAAACAGTCATCCGCCCCGTCATGACCTACGCATGTCCCGTCTGGGGCTACGCGGCCGCGTCACACATTAACAAATTACAAATAAGACAGAACAGAGCACTCAGACTGATAACAGGAGCCCCGTGGTTCGTTCGAAACTCACAACTACACAAAGACCTACGCATGGACACGATAGAAGAACATATCAGGTCAACATCAGTAACTTTCTTCAAAAGTTGCGATAACCACACAAACCCACTCATAAACACACTCCAAACCTACTACGAGACAAACACAACAACTAATAAACCCAGACACACCATCTCAACTACACCCCCACAACAATAATTCCAGACACATTAATCTAATAATACTTTTCGACTTTCCTCTGTTTCAGGACTCCAAGAAGGACATCGTCCTAGCCCTCGCCCTCCCCTACTTGCCGCCTCCGGCATCCCTAGATATATTAAAAAAAAAAAAAAAAAAAAAAAAAAAAAAAAAAATCCCTTTCTTGTTAGACTCACTTCTTCTAAATTATACTCACTTCATTTTCTTATCGCTCTATCAAAGAGCTGTTTTCGATCGGTAGTAAATACGCCACTGTCGCGTTCACTATCCACCCGCCTATAAAAAGGTAAAAAAAAAGGTTTGAGGCAGTCGCAAACACACTCCAAACCTACTACGAGACAAACACAACAACTAATAAACCCAGACACATCATCTCAACTACACCCCCACAACAATAATTCCAGACACATTAATCTAATAATACTTTTCGACTTTCCTCTGTTTCAGGACTCCAAGAAGGACATCGTCCTAGCCCTCGCCCTCCCCTACTTGCCGCCTCCGGCATCCCTAGATATATTAAAAAAAAAAAAAAAAAAAATCCCTTTCTTGTTAGACTCACTTCTTCTAAATTATACTCACTTCATTTTCTTATCGCTCTATCAAAGAGCTGTTTTCGATCGGTAGTAAATACGCCACTGTCGCGTTCACTATCCACCCGCCTATAAAAAGGTAAAAAAAGGTTTGAGGCAGTCGGCGGCGAGGAGCCAGCGGGAGCGGTCAAGTGACAGGACGAGCTACTCTGCGAGGACGTGCTGCTCTGCGAGGACGAGCCGCTCTGCGAGGACGAGCTACTCTGCGAGGACGTGCTGCTCTGCGAGGACGAGCTGCTCTGCGAGGACGTGCTGCTCTGCGAGGACGAGCTGCTCTGCGAGGACGAGCTGCTCTGCGAGGACGAGCTGCTCTGCGAGGACGAGCTGCTCTGCGAGGTTAGCTGCTCTGCGAGGACGAGCTGCTACTCGGGGATCGACCGGACCGGCGGAACGAGCAGTCAGCGGGTGAGCGGCCAGGCGGACAGGACGCGCTGCCACCCTGGGAGCGACAGGACCGGCTGAACGAGCAGTCAGCGGGTGAGCGGCCAGGCGGACAGGACGCGCTGCCACCCTGGGAGCGACCAGACCGGCGGAACGAGCAGTCAGCGGGTGAGCGGCCAGGCGGACAGGACGCGCTGCCACCCTGGGAGCGACCAGACCGGCGGAACGAGCAGTCAGCGGGTGAGCGGCCAGGCGGACAGGACGCGCTGCCACCCTGGGAGCGACCGGACCGGCTGAACGAGCAGTCAGCGGGTGAGCGGCCAGACGGACAGGGCGCGCTGCTACCCTACGAGCGACGGGAGCTGCGGAACGAGTCAGTCGGCGGGAGAGCGGCGAGGCGACAGGACGCGCCACCACTCTACGAGCGACGGGAGCTGCGGAACGAGTCAGTCGGCGGGAGAGCGGCGAGGCGACAGGACGCGCCACCACTCTACGAGCGACGGGAGCTGCGGAACGAGTCAGTCGGCGGGAGAGCGGCTGGGCGACAGGACGCGCCACTACTACGAGCGACAGGACGTGACGACGACGGCAGCCTAGGCCGTATTCAGGGGCGAACACAGGCCGAGGCGCGGCAGTGGGAAACAAGACCGAAGAGGAACATTGGACTGGAGGAAGAGGTTCATCCGGCAAAGGAGGAGTACGCCGGGGACACCACTTCCGTTTGCGATTGCGTGAAGAGGCCGCAAGCAACCACGGTGTTCTTCTTGCCCACCGCTAACCTCAAAGTTGAAGCCGCCTGCTAGGCTTTTGTTTTTCAATAAAAAAGAGGCATAGCCTTCAACTTCACCGTCTTTCCTTTCAACAGCCCTTGGCACATGTTATAGGACGAGACAACACGAGCTACTCGGACCCGACCGATTCTTACGGCGCCACTGAACGCTGACGTTTAAGAAATCGGGGGCGGGTCCGACAGTTAATTCCCTAGAATAATAAATTATCTTTAATATAATTAAACTATATTACTTGTATTTCCTCTGGACATTTCTAATAACGCATTTAAAAACCTGTAAAATTTAGCAAACCTGTAGCATTCAGGTATGCAGGCGCCTTAAGGAAGCATTGTCTATTTTATCCGACCGGTCCCTCGCAATCCAGTCGCGTATTGATTGTATTATTTATGTCCGGAACAGCATTGGTTTGGTATTTTTAATATTTCGCTCAGGCAGTTTGCGGAGGCAATATTCTCTAACTTCCGAAATTATTTAATATTAATTTAGGTATTACTGCCTTCATTGTGATCCGATCCTTATGTATAACGTATTCGATATTCTTTTATGTTATTTATTTTATATCTATAAATAAATAAATTACGAAATCATACCATTATTAGTGATACTCTCTAACAAAGCAGCAGAAAAAATAAAAAGTAGTCATGACAAACAATAGGATAATAATAATATTGGTATTTACGAGTATACTTTTGTTAATAATAAAATACGTATTACAAGTATTTACTCTAGATGTATTGTTAAAATGAATTTTATTTAAATATTAACAATTTATTTGTTTTTAATATTTAATACCATTCTTTTATAATATGTACGCTAAACCGAAAACTTTGTTATGCACACAGTAAATTGAAATTTAAATGATATGTCCTGTTACTTTATCTTGTTTTTTTGTTACCTTAAAGGCATTAGAAAGTTTTTTTTAATAACTCATTAAAATAGAAGCCCATTAAAAACTTTTCAAATGTTAAAATAAAATCATTTCGTATAGATATATAGTCTTAATCGGCAAGTCAAATCATTATGTAAATCGGTATTTTGCCTGTTTTGTTTTTTTACTAAATAAAACTAAAATAATGCCCTAATATTAATCAAATTGTTATGTTAATTATTTTTTTGATTGATAATTAATGAGACTCAAGAACGAATCGAACATAGATGATTTTATTTAATATTTTTCTTTTTAATTTTTTTATTTTACGACTATATTTATTATTTTAAAACTATTTAATATATTAAAAAATAATTAATTTAATGTTCATAACTTTATAAATCAAACACTATAAAACTAACCTGGTAAAGGAAAAAATCAAAGTGACTTTCCTTTCTATATAAAATCAACCAATAAGCTTTTTTCGCAGAATATTATCAACGCGATAGACCTGATATTATCAGAGGTATAATATCTGGTGCGGGACTCTATTTCTGGTGTTAAATAACAGCCTATAGGTACTTAATTCCTTACAACCTTTTTTATTTTTATTTCGACACAAAATTTGGTCTATTCGACTAATGAAACACAATCCACATTCGTATACCCTTACCTAAAAAATCCACTTTACAATGTGTGAAATAGAAATAAATTGTATATATTCTAATATTTACTTCTCTTTACGATGTTGGCCATTGAAAGCGTCTTTATTCTCATCAGACTTATTTTAAATCTGAAATTAAATTGATTAATTTCTGTATTTTTTTATGGTGACAAAATGAATGTGTGTTATGTTGATTGGGTAATTTATTAGTTCACCGATAACGGGCAATTTCCACCCGAGCATGTAGATCAGGTTAATTAAATTCGATATATCTCTTAATGTCTCACTCAAAATGAGTTGATTTTCTAGGTAATATTTAGTTCTGTTGTGTGGTGATATCGCCGCCTTGCAGCCACCCAATGTCAATGTCCTTTCTTGGGCGGGGACATGTTTTAATGACTTGATACCGATGCTTTTGTCCATCGGCACCGGCTCTAACCTAATTTACAGATGAATGACGTCACACGCTAAGGGTTATCTTTATTTTTGGTTGGTTTATCAATTTGATATGGATATGGTCTTGGCATAACTCATCAATGGTTTTAGTAGCTTATTTCGACCTCTGGATGCATGAAGATTCCAATTGGAGCAAGCATGAATCTATCCCTAAAGGGTCGTAAGAGAGACAAATTTGACACTCACCCATACTTTCATTTTTTCTTCGAACAGTCGAGGTGCTTCCTCCTGTATGTAACTCCCGATGATTAGTCTTAAAAATGATTTTAGAGTTATATTTCTTAAATACATAATAAAAGGCTTATTATTATTAGGAAATATTATTGACGTTTTGTGGCAGTTGGTTCAGCCGGTTGAAGCTGATATTGTAGTTAACAATAAAGATATCTATCTCTCTCTAACGAAGTAAGTTGCGGTGTGCGTGTTTGAGAGAAAAATGTGCACCAGCATGTTTAGTCTCTTGCGCCACTCGCGGCTCGCTCGTTGGCTGTTTGGAACTAATAGTAAGGGAGTACTGTGGTAATTGTAATAGTAGGGGGTAGTTTATTGTTAATAGTAAGGGATCTAGCAACTTTTTAGTCACTTGATTCTTCTGTGAAGAAAGAAACTTGCTAAAATCAAGTGTCAAAAACGTTGCTAGCTTCTTGACTAAACCGCCAGCGAACGAGCCGCGAGTGCGCCAGTGCGCTTCTTCTCACCACCCCTGAAAATGGCATTGGACGTTTTGTTAGAAAATAAATTTGTTACTCACTCCAGTAAGGGTGCGAAAAAATATATATAACTTCATGTCTAGATGCTTTAAAGGGAGAAAGAGAAAGAGAGTGGAAGAGTGCGAGAGTATACGGCAATCAGCAAAATGGTGGTATGATGAATTGAATTGAAAGAATGTCATGATATTTTCCATATTTTCCTCGCATTTAGCGGGAGGTCGTGCTCTCAGTCGAATTGGTGCATTTCGCGTGTATAACCGTTATCACACATACATCACAACTTACTGTTCAGTTCTCCATTGGAGCCAGGTGTTCACATTCCTCAGAGCGATGGCATATTGTTCGATCTTCCCCTAGCCTTTTTTTCGCCCGCTTGGACGTCTCATCTCCATTGGCGGTTATTGTGTCAAATTTGGTTTTTCTAAAAAATCATCCTCAAAAAACGTTCCTTAATGAAAATTCTTAAGTGAAATTAGTCAATATATATATTTGGAAACAATACTTATTGGCCCATTAAAGATTTGATTTTCGAAACATGTAAGTCTTTAGTTATTTTTCTAAAATTAATATTCAAAATGCGCAAATAAAAATTGAATTTGTTGCATTATTGCCATTGTAGGTATTTTATGTGTGGGATATTATTGGATGCGTTTAAAGAAGCCATGAATATTGTTTGAATAGTCTTAGTATATTTCCATATAGGTTGGTGGGTAACTATTAAAATTGATATTTATTTTGATAAAAAAGAATTCCTATAAATAGCCTTTAAACGTGGGTGGCTTGGCTTTTTCTATCAATGACAAATAGTTTTATCTGGCAGATATTTCGTCCTTCGGACCGCTTTGAAGACTCAATCCTGCGTGTGGTCCAGCGTCTCGCAGACGAAACACCGGCGCCTTTTTTGTATTTTTTAAATGTTTTTTCTAGACATTTTAATGACGGCGAATGCTTTTTACTCTATCGCAGGGCATTTCTCGGAAATGGATATTGAAAAAGTGGTAAGGGTCAGCACGAGTAAGTATTTTTCTATTTTTAATCTTCGTGGCTTAAGCGCGACAAAAGATACTAAATAAAATAACAAAAAAAAAAGCAATAATTGTAAGGCACAAGGATGTGTAGAATAAAAGATCTGTTTTATTGCACTGTCCTAAGGGTTTGTACATAGTCGGGCGGTTTGTTATTTAGGCGTGTGTTTATGTTCGTATTTCTTAGAAACTGTAACAGATAGATACAAACAATGATTTTAGGTATTGTATAGTTATTCCAGTAAAATAATCGTAAATACTAAGTTGGACGTTTTTAAGACTTAAATGGTCTTAATTTAAATTTATTCCAATTTTTTTTTTCAAAAATTCTTTCCACTTTTTGGTAGTTTTTACTTTTATTAGTTAAAACAATGTAATGACAAGAAAATAAGTCAGTTTTGAATACCTGAATTTAAGCAATTTAAAAGGAAATTAAAAAAGAGTGTAGCATGTGTGTGGTGAAAACAAATTTCAAAAATTAATAACTTTTTATTTAAAAGAGATAAATACCCTTTCTAAGTTTTTTGGCGATCATATTACGAGTACATATAGTTTCAAATTACAATGGCTGGTCACTTGAAACTAAAACACATAATTGGAAACCCCCTCATTTTTGTGGTCGGTTAAAAAAATACGCTATGATTATCAAAAATACATCAGGCTATTAATAAATTGTGACATACGATAAAAAATTACGCCACATGTGTGAAATTTGAGTGGAATCTGCATTGAAATTATTTAATCGGTTGACACAACTGCAGCCTACGGCGTGCATATATTTCACTGTTTGCCCATTGGATAAGCTTTTGTATTCAGCGTGCATATAATTAAGAATGCTGTAAGCGACAAAGCACAATGGATGGAACTAACAACACTTAAGTCTTTTTTAAGCGGTCCGTTTGAATCGTAATTGCTTGAAATGTTTCAAGTTAGGCGAGGAAAACAATGCCTTAGATGTTTGAACCACAAAATAATAATGCGATGAACGAGTCGTCTTTGCGAGTGCATGTCCGTTGAACACAAGGCATTGTAATTAGAGTGAGCAATAAAAGAGTTTTAACCTGGTCTTTTTTCCTTACACAAGTTTTAAGCCGGTTTCAGACATGTGTGCAAATATTTTCAACCATTATAACTCATTAAAACTCGTTGGGAGGCCATTTGCACACATATTACAGATGGCCTCCCGTACACAGCATTTGTGCCTGTTTGCAAATATTTGCGCACATGTCTGGGACCGGTTTTAGTGTTGTGACTCTCGTTTTTATGGTTTTAGAAGAAAATATTACAGTGTATCGTTTTATTTCCTAATCATCTGAGCTTGTATACAAATAAAAAGTTAATTTTCCACTTTGCCTAAGTTCTTAATATCTTAATTACCAAGTACATAATCGAAAATTTAAAACTACAGCGGCATAGTTGATTTCATAAAGATGCAAACTCAAATATATAAAATACATTGATTCTGTTTATTCTATAGGGTCATAGGGTATTTCTCTTTCTGCAAGGTTCAAGATGAGATAGAATGTTTTAAGACCGCGCGCAAGAAGAAGAGCTTTTTCGGGAAGAGGCTTCTAATTACAAATTAAACAGCGTAAGAATAAGCCATGCAAATTGGATTAAAAACGTGTAGGAAATGATTATATTTCCTACACGCAGGAAAAAAGGAGGTTGTATTTTTACACCGGCCATACGATCGAGTGGTCGATTTTTGAGAAACACAATTTAAAGTACGAAATTTGTTCCTAGAGTACATAGATTATTATTACGGTAATTTATAAAAAAAGGCGAAGTAACCATGCGAATTAAAAAAAAAACACGTTTCTCCAACTTATTTTCCCCGTGGACCCAGTATTTTTTATCCTTCGTGGACCCCCTCCCCCAGGATTCCAACACTGTGATAGGTTTTTTTTTGTATAGTGGAATCATTTTTTTTCTTCCTGTCAGGGACCCCCGGGGGTCCGTGAGGACCACTATGGGAACCTCTGCCTTATAATGATTAAACATTCGTTAACCTTGTTCACACTAATATGTAATCAGAGGTGAAGGAATATTCTTACTTTCATTAAAATCGGTTTTGGCACAATAATTGTTGAACCATTCGCCCTTTCTACAAAATACTACCATAGACTAATAAAACAATTTAAATGTCATAGTATTGTTCGTGTGCGCACATACTCGTACATGCCTGTAACGTCTAAGCGAAAAGAAAAATGCTAAAGCAATAAAATATGAAATGGTTGTTTGACATTGGCAAAAACTTTGACAAACAATATTAATTATGTGAATTATATCGAAGATGCGGAAGTCTGAATGTGATGTCCTTCCAAAAAAGGCATTTGAGCGACGTGATATGAGGACATACGCCATCACGCCTTCAAGCGTTCGCTCAGCCAAGAATATCATTTATCACGCCACCTTGGACTTTCGCCCACTTTAGTATGTACTTTAGGATTGATCTGTCTTTTGTATGAATGGTCGCCTTGCACATGCGCGTAGGCCGTCATAATCAAATGTCTTTTTTACATAACTCGTTCATATGCACGAAGCTAGCAAATACGACCACCAATCAGCCGCTAGGCTCATGTTCGTGTGGTAATAACAGACGGCGAAGTCCGCAAGCCCTCTCCCTACTCCCTACTGTCGCTTCTACGTCCTCGAAGACTACTCTCTCTCTCTGTCTATCGTATAGTGAGTGAGAGCTATGTTGTGGTAGACGTGGTTGTCGGGTGATTGTCCCCAGAGAGCCGCTGGAACCAGTTCTCGCCGCAGCCACCACTGCTATCTCGAGGAATGCGCTTAGAGTAACGCTTCGTGCCCGCTGAACACACAGCGCTCTCAGCGTTTTCATTCATAATTATTATTGTGATCATCCTTCACGCACATAGTTTTTTTTAGTACAAACGCACTTATATTAAGTACACTAGAAAGTAGGCACACTTATATTAAGGACTAGATAAATCACCTACGGTAATACTTTTTGTATGTTTCTGTCTAATGTTTTTTCTTTACACTCCAGTTAAACCATTTTTATAAAAACATCTGAAAACATGCTCGCAAATAAAAAGGGTTTGATATTAACACACTTTATAATATTTCAAAATTAGGCTTATCAGTTTTGTTAAATTTGTATTTTCCTCCAGTTAAATTATAGTTAAAAGAAATATTGTAAAATAAAAGAGAATAGGCTAAGATGGCTATAAATATAACTTGTTCTAATATTTTGACGTACGTATGTTATGAATTTGTTTTTGACTCGTGTTTAAGAGGCATTTAAGACCAACTACTTACCGATGAATATAAACGATGAATTCTGGCTAGGATTGGGAATTGGCCACACTGCGTGCATTTGCGTTTGTGCAGTATATAGTCATGGCCTAAATAACAGTTAGCCTGTTTCAATGGTGCTGCACCATGATCGGATTTTCCGCGTTTCATTGTTATAGGAAGGTGGAAAATGAAAACCGGCCAGCATGTAAATCTGCGAAAAATCTACGACAATAGTTAATAATAAGACTATTTGTTTTTTAAACTAAATTTAATCATTTGTTTATACCCCTGATACATTTTTGAAGTCATATAATTAAAAGTTTCCACCATTTAACACCCATATGGCACAATTACATTCGTATTTCATTTCTACACTGCGAAAATATGGAAAACTTTTGTTATCTATCCAAAAACGTAAAAGTACTGAGCGCATAATTAAATCACTTCTCTCATTTGATGAGTCTCGAGTCTGTATTATCCAACTATCTATCATTAATAATAAATAACTCTTTTAACTTGTGTTAATCGTTGAGAAATTACGTTGGATATTTTAACCGTGTTATATGTAATAATAATTAATATGTGAAATACTTCTACAATCTATTAAATAATTATATACTTATATAAAATGTAAAGTTTTGTTCGTCGCCAATGCGACCGCGGCTGCGTTGTTTGTTGAATATCCAGGTGACAATCCGTCGTAGAAAGTTGCAAGTCGCCACAATCGTCAACCGGTATAGTATTTTATACATACACTTATTTGTCTAACTGTTATTATAGTACTATTATTATGCAGTATTCTAACGGTCGTTAGATATTACAGGAGTACTCTAATCTGCGATAGCGTTCATTGATTGTAGCGCGTCACTGCTATTACGATGTTTGCGGGTTTTTTTTTGCATCGCGTATTGAAAAATATCCGCATATTATCCGGTTCCGGTCGAGAGCGGTATGACCTCTTACGGTGACTCATAGATTTCAATTTTCCTGCACGGCTTTGCAGCTGGTAAGTATGATTGGCGCGGTCATCTCTGATGGCACGGTCATCAGAGACGGCGGCATTCGAACGGTCCAAGTATTAACCCCCACAAATAAAAGTTTGTCTGTCGAAAGATTGCCATTTCGCGGTGATGATCATTGCCTTTCTTATTTGTGCTTTAATATGCACATACGATTTGTACAAAGACGGACCTATCTTCAAATCATATTGTTTTGGGAGTGACGTTTCCGTTTATCATTATTGTATTAAATCTACCATTCAGAAATACCTTGAATTTTCGTAGGTAGTATCATATAAGCAATTTTATGTATTTATTAATATTTATTACTTACAGAAGTTTACTTTTAACGCGCGTACTGTAACCACAGTCCACACACGCTGGTTTTAGGTAGATTTCATTAGAAAAGCTACCTATTGCAATGGGTACCATATAATGACTCATGGAATATTTCGATATATCTTTATGTTTCGCATCCGCTAGAACCCAAAACCACCGTCAGTTAAAAAGATTATATATAAGTTTATATATCTATCTATCTATCTATATCACATTCTTGTACAGACGATAACGGCCGTAATTTTACAGCAATCATTTTCAAATTGATAGATTAAATTTAAGGGCACAAAATCTCGGTAAGTTCGTTAATAGGCAAAATCAGACCAGGGGACGGAAATAGGGTTTTTTCGAAAAAGTGAAATTTTGCTATAACTTTTTTAGTATATAAGATATCGAATTCATTTAAATGTTATATTATTCCTTAGATAAGGGCCTAAAACTTATCCAAGTAAACTTTTTTTTATAGCATCAACCGTTGGTCCTAGGGGTGGCAAAAATTGGTTTTTCAACATTTAAAAAATCATACCTCTTTTAATAGGAATAGTATCAAATCCGTTCAAATGTAAATTGTAGGCCAATAATTTCTCTTCAACTTTTGTTTGAAACAATTTTTGATATGAGCAACCCTTACGGTAAGACCAGAATGTTTCACCACTTTGACCCGGTGAAATCTACCTCTACCTTCCGTCGTGCCGAAAGGATTTTTTTTAACGTTTCGGCCTCTGAACCCACCACAAATGAATGAATGAAAAGACCTTCATTTTCTTATCTATCCTGGGTATCCCCTCTCCCTCCTAATACTCCGGGCAGAGCGTGGGAATCCCTTATGTAATTGCATGTTGTGAATATGAGACCTCAAGAAATAAACGGCTCGTCAGCGGCCAAGCGCAACTTTGCGAGCGAATTATAACAAAAAAAAACAATGTTATTATACAGGAGGGAACTACAATGTTTACATAGAACAGCGACTCGTTACGTTGCAATGATAATAAACCTTGTATTATATTCGCAACTATATTAATTTACGTATCCGGCTTAAAAATAAATAAACATTGTAAAAACTCACGTAAAACGACGGCCGTGTGTGGGCTCCATAAGTGACAATGTTCGTACTGTATATTATATAATTATTATGTAAAAAAGAAACACTTTAATAACCGTTTTTAGGGTCCCTGCCCAAAATCAGGATCAGGATATACCATAAGTCATTTTCTGATAAAAATAATGATAGCTGTATAAGTTTGCGCGACATAAAACGTGTAACAAAGTAGCACTAAGTAATATTAAATATTAATAATCTACCCTAATTACTGACTTTTTTAACACATACTGTGTTTAGACTAATACGGTTGTATACAGTTTAAGTTGAAATAAAAGAGAAAATTGATTTTCCTTCTTGAGATTTGAACCTTTTTCAATCCTTCAACCCGAAATCGCTGAATGGAATGTTGTTAAATTAATTTGTTCCTTCTTGTGTAGGCTGCATAGTTGATTATCGCCATTAGCATGCACTTGCAATTGTCTTATAACTGGTACGTTATTAATATAAAGGCGTAATTATATTCGCAATGCGACAAGAACACCAAGTACCTCGTAGGGTAATCAAATATTTTATTGAACCACTCTGTATCGCTGGTGTGTTCAAATCGATCACTCAGTATAATCGATTGTTGGAACGCTCGAAGATGACTCGATGAGCGAAACACGAACTAAATATGTGACGCAACATAGACAATAATTGTTGTCTAGTATTGCCTAACTCAGACATAACTTAATGTTAAGTTTGCAATCTGAACCAAAGAAACTTAATCGCCTTTATATTTTTGCATCATATCCATTATTAAATGCCAATTTATCGTCAACTACGAGTATAGTGAACCGAACGTTAAAAGGCACGGTCCCACTTAAGAAGGTTATATAATATATAATTTTATTTATTTATTTTCTCTTTATTTAACATTTTTTATCCAGCTAAGCCCAGGGATTATCTGCTGGATACCTTGTGTGTAAGATGCATTACATTTGCAGGTATTTAATCGTCTTTCACTTTTATAAATATATATTTCTAAAGTTACTTACAATATTAAAACTACTAACAATCAGTAACATTTTACATTTACAGTGAAAATACTTCAGATTATGCGAAGGCACAGAGAAATATTGAAAGAAACAGAGAAAGAGTATAAAATAGCGAATAAACTTTTCGTTTTGCATTTTCATGTCTTTTGAATTTGACTTATTTCCTTTTTTTTGAGGTCTTGTTCAGTTCACAGTTTTTTAATTCCAATGGGATATTATTAAAAAAACAATGCTATCAAAAATTGCAGTTGTCTTTTGCCATAGAAATTTTTGAAGGTGGGTACTAAAATTTTTTCGTTCGTTATTTGCCTTGCGCTGTATTTATGTTGGAAAAATTGAATAATTATTCTATAAATAAACAAATGATTTTAATGTGTCCTATATTTGTGGTAGCGGTGTTGGACAATGTCCGCTTCCGGTATCAGAAAATGGTTCGCGGAACGGAATTCGTGTATTCCCCAAACAGAGCGTCAATCTGTGGACCGTTTAGTTGCTTGACTAGACGCTCTGCAACACCTGAGTGTTAAACATCTGTTGAACACTGTTCAGCAGCACTTCCTTTAAAAAAAATAAAAGTTTTTACTGCTTTCACTGAACTGAGTCTTCTTTATTCTGCGATTGAGTTGTGAATGAGTTTCTTTTGTCTATCAGATTTAAGAAATTAGATTGTTTAAGATACCATAAAATATATGTATAACTTAGGAATGATTTATTATTATTAGTTTTAAGATTTCTTTTTGTGCTATGTTCAGTGGTTTCGTTGAAACTGCCCGCAACTGTGGCCAGTTTAAATAATGCATTAACCTGACGCGTTAATTTTATATAATAATAAATAATTATATATTAATAATTGTGTAAATATTAACAACAAATGCATATAATTTAATTTCGCTGCAGAGCGGAGGATTCCCTTTTTGTACGCCACTCCTCGCATCTAGAGGGAACACCCTAAGCGATTTAGGGATTATTCCCAAGCGAGAGAAATGGTAATAACCGTACGCCCTAATATTCAAACACCTTGTGGATGTATAATTGGCATTTGGAGCAATGTCAATTAAGCATTTTGCTCGTGTGGTAATATTATACCTACTTTCTTATTTTGAAGGAAGACTCCGTCAACGTCGAGAAAAGGTTTTTCAAATGAGTTTAGAACCGAAATAAACGCCTACGGCCTTATTCATAGTCGCTTTAGTGCGCCGCTAAGTTGAAAATTAACTGACTTTGCTGACCTTGGCGACCACATGGTCGCGTTAGTTCACATTTGTTTCTGTCCGAGGAGGGCTTAATTGAGAAACATGTAATTTACTGTTAATAAAATGTTTTTTAAATTACTATACTATTATTTTTTTTCCTAGACGGCAAAAAAAAAATATAGTATAAATACATTTTTAAAAACGAGCTTTTAAGTGTTTGAATGCGTATACAAAATTTCGTCTGTGCTGTTGACCGTTAAGGAGTTCCTTCATCTGGAGCCATTCCTGGGTATAAAATCAGGTTATGCATTGCCATCGGAACTGAACCATGTCAGATTTTTAACTCCGTACGATAAAAGGAAGTCTAATTCAGCATGCAAGATTTGACTTAAGTCGACATACAAACAAGCTAAATAAAAAATAAAATCCCTGTCACAAAGACAGCTTTTAGCTACCGTGGTTCAGAAGAAAATTTGCCGGTATAAAAGAAAAAATGGGTTTATAAATATTAATTTTGCCAAACAGTAGCGAAGGGCGCACGAATTAACCACGTTTAATTTACTGATGTATCAAGGTAGGGGAGAAAAGCGGCATTCGCGCTCGGTGTCCGCGGGGCGTTTGCAGGATCTTCGCGAATTCATGCAACTGGCGTAGATATTCATCTTAATTATTTTTAGTAGCATCGTGCCCAGAAAAATCCGCTGTCAGATGTTATCGTCGACTTTACCGGCAATGATTTAATATTAGCCTTTGTGTACGAATTATGCCCGCCTTCCTTATCTGACAGCTGATTTGTTTTCATCCATCTGATCTGCGGCACTGAGTGCTGAGGCGCGTGGTACTGGTACTTGCAAAATGTGTACTTAATTAATTTAAGCGAGTTTCGCGATATCAGAATGAACTCAGGACACGCTTATCTAATAAATAAACTGGCTATTTTTCCATTAGGACGGAGGTGTGAAATACGAGTGGCTGAAACGAAATATGTTAAAAAAAAATCTTGATCATTAATATTACGTTTATTTATATATCAATATTTTTAGAATGTATGTGAATTATATAATTTAACACTCGTGTGCACTTCTAGTCAATTATTTGTTTCGTGTTTTTAAACCCGCGCTAAATTCCTAAGTAAAACTGTTACGTTATGATCATTTCTAGCGTATTGCGCCAAGTGGTCCTGCGAATGAAAGAAATAGCTGTAAAATAACATGGAAAATTCAAGAAAATTTTAACGCGCTTGCTTTATTTATCAAAATTGATGAGAACGTGAAACGTAAACGTAGATTTCTTCGCGATTACGTCCGTTAATTAAATTTGCTCTAATAGAGTGTTCGACATACGAGTACATGTGATTATTTAAACGCGGTGTTAAGTCACACCATACGCGCTATTACGGACAAGACTCGACCGGGACCCGTGCCGTGATCGAGATTGAATGACAGAATGACAGCATGACAGCTTGCGTTTGTTTCTTTAATTTTATAATATAATTACTTCGTTATACAAATACAAAGTGTAGACTAGACCACGTTCCATTTTAACTGCGCGTGGGAAAGGAAACGCATTGTTTTGTTTGTTATTCGAGTATGTAATAATATATGAAAGATTTCGTGATAAAACCCCTATCTTAAAGGCAAACTTATACAGTTTACTAAGTCTATAAAACTTAATTCATACGTCAATATGAAGTATTTTTTAATATGAAGTATTTATTTTTATTTATTTGACAACAATTATAAGGTTACGTAACAATTATTAGTGCGTACATGTTAATAATATTATTGTATCAGTGAGCGTTTGGTACCACTGCAACCTCTGTTCACTGCCTTCTTAACTAGACTAAATGTCTGTCCTAAAGAAGGCAGTTTAATTTGTTCTTGTGTATCTAGTGTTTTGTGCTTACATAGAATGTGGGGGAATAAACCTTTTTTTTAAATTGTTATCAAAGTCACTGTGTCACTGGATTGACGCGGCGACGCCCAGCTAGTGAGTTTGTTCACGTTCCGTCGTATGTAATTTTAGTTTTCTCTCATGTAATACAAGTCAAGGTTTACAGCTGATGGTGGACATACAAATCTTTCTGCAAAAAAAAAATATAGTATTCGACGTGAAAGTCAAGTCCTACTTAAACGAATAAACAGTGAAAGGCATTGCATCTGCATTGGACAATACTCAGATTCAGATTGGATGAGAACGGATTCATTGCCTCCTATTATCACACGATTGTGTATAATTAAGTGCTCATTATCAAACGGTAGCGGCTGACAGCTCCCACGCCGGCACGGGTCGCAGTCACTTTGCGATTATTATAACCCGAAGCGCGTATTATTTTTTATTATATTAATTACGCAAATGAGTATTTGAATACAAGTCTGTATTTAGACCAACTCACTGATACATTTTAGATGGGCTCTTCGTACATTTTTGACATTTTAACTATAATATTCTATTGAAATTCCGGCATTAAAGGATCAATTTAAAAATATTAAAAAGATTGTTTCGAAATTATTAATTTTTAATATCTGATTTTTATGACGGCCTTGTGCTAGTAATGGGTGTTTTTTTTTAGAGGCGTGGTTTTCAATCTGGCACTACTTTTTTCGTAGTTGGTGTTTTTGACAGCTGTCACTTGATTTATGCTCAGTTTGGTTTTCCATTTCATAATGAATAGACTTACTCCTGAAAAACGTTTGCAAATAGTGCAAATTTAGAAAAATCACTCTAATTTTTTTTAAAATCACTCTAAAATAAAGTAAAAATCGCGTCGTGGGCCTGTGGCGTGGCCTCCAAGATCGTGCGATTTAACACCGCTGGACTATTTTTTGTGGGGTTATGTGAAGTCGCTTGTCTACGCAGATAAGCCTATAATGCCATAAAAAACCTTCCTAGCATGTTACCTAAATATTTTCATATAATCTTCCATCCCCTATCTCACCCTCTAAGTTTTTTTTATATGAGGAACTATGTCCTTCCCTAGGGTTTAAGCTATCTCCATCCCAAATTTTAACAAAATTGGGTCAGAGCGTTAGCATTAGAGATTTAATATTTTATTTATTAATTTATTCACTATATGTAAATGAGAAATTGATAGGCAATTAAAGTTTAAGCTAAATAAAAGGCAAGTTAAATAAAAGCTTGTAAAAATAAAATGGACGACAGTGAATGTTTAAAATTTGTTTTGGCTTTTACCGAATTTTTCGTTCATCGTCACGAGATAGCGCAGTTCAACTTAGTCTAATGGCGTTTGTGGCGTGTTTTTGTTCGCGTAGTTCGATGATGCTGTTATGCTTGAGCAATGTTGAGCCTGAGTGGGTACTTAACACATTACGCGCGCTCTTTTCACGGACATATTTTTTCTTTGTATATGCATTCGGTTATGTTTACCCGTTTCATTGTAAAATAATGTACGGAATGAATGACCAATGAATGAATAAAAAAATACAAACATCGAATTGCGATCTTCCTCTTTTTCTCAAAGTCGGTTAAAAGGTGAACAGCATTTCAGAGCACGCTGTGTTCAGGGTCGTGAGCGATGAGATCCAGAATTATTAAAAAATGACAACCTTTTAAAATAAACCGTAACGCAACGAAATAATAAATAAAGAAAGATGTACTGATTTAAAGATCATCTACTCAATACTCGCAATAGATAGATCAGATAAATTTACAAGGGTATTAAGAAATAATTTTCAGTTTATTTTTGTTCAGAATTTTTAGTTTATAAATAAAATGTTTAAGTCAAGATGTTCTCTTCCCATTTTTTTCTTCTAATTATATTTTAATCATTTTTTAACAACCTTGGGAAGACTTTTATTATGCGAAATAATTATTACAGTGGTTTTTCATGTACCCTATTGGGATATCGTTGAAGGGTTGTTTTAAAACGAAATGGCTCTGTTGCTAGATATTAGATAGAGATTAGGTGTTGCCTTAAACATTCCAACCGGAGTGGACCTTAAAATCGAAAAACAAGTCATTAATGAAATTACTTGTTTTCCAAAAATATTGAAATACATAACATGTTAACATTAATCTTAGGCACTAATGTAAAAAAATCTTATCAATATTCAAATAAAAAGCATATGAAAGAAAAAAAATATATATTAAATAAAACATACACTACAAATATGGATATTATGTGAATATACAAATATATATATACTTGCTATTGTTAAGTAAACAGATGAAGAAAAAGTAGAAGAAGATATAGATTAGGTGAGTACCTATGCTGGATGTTTCGGAGCTCCGTGGCCCCTTCTTCAACAGCTAAACGAAGATATAGCGAACAATAACTAATATATATATATATATTCAGATGATTCCTTACATTACAATAGGCCTTCGCCGTTAGTTTAAATTACTTATATAAAAGTCAGACAGTATTGACATTTAGAAAATTTGAATGCTTTTTAATATTTTAAGGATTGAATTTTTTTTCTAATAGATTATATAGCCAGAATGTTCAAAGAAAAATTAATATTGAACGCACAGATAGTTGCATCGCTTGAGGTAATGCACGCTGGTTTAAATACAGGCCTGTATTTTATGAAAGCTTTTCACTCTCACTTACCTATCTGTGCGATATGCAATACGGTCAAACTTTCATTAAAGTAGTAAAAAAATGATTTAAAAAAGAAACAATAATTACGAAAAACAGTGAAAATGTAACAAATATGACGTATAAAATAAATATAATGTATGAATGTAAATATGTTCTTTTTCCACACTTTTTTGTGAATCTTGGCTATTTTCCTTAGCCCAAGTTTTAGGGTAATGATAATGGATCTTATCAGACAGGCTTATAATTAGTTTGTTTGCTGCTATCCACTACTGAATGTATATTATCCCTAACCTGTATTTATTTATAAATAATAATTTAATAAAAAAAATATATTTGTTTAATTCAAGGTTGGACCCGCCGGTGGTGACATCGTCACCGACCTCAATGGACAGGCTGAAGGGCGGCCCAGGGGCGCAGCAGCCCCTGATGCAGGCACAGTCGCCCACGATGCAGCAGGCGCAGTCGACAGCCGGCGGCGTCGTGCACCCGCACCGCAGGCCGCTGCTGGAGCCGCGCGAACGCCGGGAGCTGTACGGCGCGACGAGGCCGCCGCCGCCACCACATCTTCATCCCCATCATCAGCATCAGCATCCAAGGTCACCTGTTCATCCCGAACATCAACCCGTGCCGCCTGGGTAATTATATTTTTTAAATATGAAACCTCTCACTAGGAAAATATTAATAGGAAGCTGGTTTACCCAGGGTCGTGGAAAAGTCTTAAGGTCACATAAATAACAAAAGATGTTTATTATAACACACAATCTGCACACATATTGTAAATATGGTACAATAGTGTGCGGAGATTAGATATCGTCAGTTAAGAACTAATACTGCGAAAGTCATTTTAGACGCCAGATACACACAGGTCCTGTTCAGGAGACCTAAAAATACAAGGTGAATATCATTGGTTTCGACTGTAAAATACAATATAAATACCGCGTAACTCATAAACAAAATATACTGTGTTTATAGCAAATTTATCAACATTTCTTATTTAAAAATTGTCAAGAAAAAGTAATAAAAACTTGAAGCGAATTTACTCACTCAAAAACTTCTTGAAACCTGAGACCTTCATACGCGGTGTTTCTCTTGAGAATCTAACGTGCATGATATCACTTGAGACGAAACAACTCTCTGATTGGCCGATTTCAAATGTATTAACTTATCAAACGATGCATCTCTTTAAAATCTTTCGATTGATATGTGTAACTCAAAATTGTTCATTTCTAACTTAATCAATGTTCTTAACTGACTATATGACTTATGACATATTTATAGGCTTATAATGTCATACATAAGGATATTGACAATTTGGAATTACAATAACCGACTACATCTGTAACTATTCTGCTTACAAATTAGTAGTTTTTTTCCTTTAAATAGACATTACTTTCTGCAAAACGAACTTTCTTTGTATTTTGTTTACAACTTGTTTTGAATGTTCATCGATGATTGGATACCTGCTGTGAAAGTTACTAAATATTTTTGACACAAAATACTCGGAAATTAAATGACGCAGTTCTCATGATTTGTGTGTTGCTAAAATGTTGGAAAGCCAAATTATTACACTTTTTTGATCAATGAGGCAAATTACAATGCCAGAAGATTTGACTCTCACAATGATGTGTTGCTTGAGTGACTGAAGGTTTAGGTCTGTGAATTTGCTTAAGTCAAACATTATTTTATTTTAGTTTTCCAATCCACACTTATGGTCTTTGATTTGATACTTAAAAATAAATTAGATCTTTAAATTTTTTTTCCTAAAGAAATATTTTCCTTTTTTAGTTACAATGTTGACATCCACAATGCATACCTGCGTAGAACGGCCGAGCGTCAGCAGATATACCAGAACCACTGCAATGTAGTGTATAGACAGCCCGAGGCGGAGACGAGCTACCCACGTCTGACGCAGCCACCCAGCAATACAGACCTTCTTCGCCAGCAGTACAACGAGATCCAGCAGATGAAACTGCAGCAGCAGATTCACTATCAGAACCAGGCGCAGATGCAGCAACAACAGGTGTTCGCACAGAGACAGCTTATGCTACAGCAACTGCACGGATTAAAGGTAACATTACCATTTTATCCGTTTAATCAAATTTATTAACAAATCATGAAACAACCTTAAGGTTAATGGAAAGTATCATATTAAATTGATGAGCATTGTCTTCTTGTCTCCAAGGGACAAAAATATAACATGTTGTTTAAAGCTCAATGTGAAAGGTTGGCTCAATCGAATCGTTTCCAGGCAGCGCGAATCAACAAATATCACGTTTTGAAGTGGAACACATATGACATGAAATGCTTTGTTCTCCGGTGGGTCTAACATGTTTCCTTTTTATACTTTGTCATCATAGTCCCAAGACTCCACTTGCATTCGAAGATGTTATTTTACACATATCTTCAATCCTTCCCGCACCTAATTAAAAATTGTAAAGGTTTTATATGTAATCTTAAATTTTGCCTAACAAACCGAATAATAATATTATATTTGATAAAATTGGGAATTTCGACTGAACTGCGTTTAGCGTACAATGGTCATCAATCATATTAATAAGCATGGAAATCGTAATACTTAAACATGGTATATTAGTACCACTTGCATTGTTGAAAATTTATTTCGTGTTTGTATTGTTACTAGTTTAAAAAACTAATTTCCCAGTTACGAGAAAAACAAAAGTGACTGGAAACAAATAGTTGAAGCAGAGCTTTAATTATCCGTCAATATCATATCACTATCACCCAAAATCAATTAATACCAATAATCTTAGAAAACTTGATATTTCATTTTTATCAGACAAATGTTAACCCTCCTTGAGGTCCCCTGAAGCCATTTTGACCGTGTTTAAAATGGCACCAATTATTTGTGGTTTTTTAAAATGACCTCTGTGTGTATTGTCTGTGAACACGATGGCGTCTATACGCAGTTACGAAATTAATCCAAATTCTGGATTTAGGTTTTAAGTTTTAAGGGGCCTCTTCCCGGTAGGGTGGGTGCTTCTCTGCCTTGGGTGTGATTTTTAAATCATTCTGCCTAATTTAACGCATAAACACTTTCTACCGATGTTGCTAATTATGAAAATAAAATCAATGTATCTTTATGAAATAAACTAAGTTTGTATAGTTTTATGTTCTCGATTGTTGTATTCAGTCATTTAGTAAATTCAATAATAATTTAATTTTAAAAAAATACTTGATGTTTTTGATAGGGAAATATAAGATATACCTACTAAATTAAGATATACTCGAAAATTCAAAAGAACAAAGTTTGGACAGTCGAGTGAATGCAATCAGTTTTTTTTCTGCTCAGTTAGCTTAGTGTTAAGTTCAGAAGTTCGATATGTAGAAAATAGAGTCTACTTACTATTATGTTCACTTTTAGGTCCCTAGCAATGTGCAGACCCCTCTTCATCATATGGACTTTGGCCAACAAATCCAATCTCTGGAGCTGCACCAACGAAACTTTGATCCAGACTACAACCGGCCGAGGAAGATCGGCGCTGTTGCCCCTTTATCTCCCGGTATTCTTTTCTTTTTCTTATCTTCCCGATTAAAATATTAGTAATTGTTTAATAAATGCTGAGATGATTTTGTCTCGGGTATGATGTTCTAAGATCGCATGTGTCATGAAAATCACTTACCAACTTTAAAAATGGTAAGGGTTGGTGATTTTTAGAATTGATTGGGAAGAAGTTTAAGAACAGACGAGTATACTTTCAATAATGTGATTTTCATAATATTTAGGGTCCTACCGATGCTCAGTAAAAAATTTAAAATCCTATAACTTACTCCTAAACAGCCGGGAATCAATTAAATGCTAATTTGATAGTGTTTGTGTTCCGCAATCCTTTCAATCAATATCAATGAATACGACCAGAAACTAGTTGGTTTATTGTTTAAGTATCAAAAAAGACATTGCCCTAATTAAATTATATTTCGTCCCCTCCATTCCAAAATAACTTTTAAGATATGGGCAAATGAAGTTTTTCATAGTCACCGTTCTGTGACTTTTGCGTTTATCTAAATACTTGCCAATGGTTTTAGATAAACTCAGTACTTTGAATTTTTAGTATTGATCTTCTGTAAATTTACTATTTTAGGAAATATTTTTCATCATTGGTGACTTTGGCACATTATTTTTTCACTTTATCATGTTAAAGTGCACATTAGTTAATATGGAATAAAAAAATATGTATTTTTCATTGTACCTATTTATATAGATACCTACCTCAGAATTACACATTTTAAAAGGTATATTTCATAAACCTCAAATGTCTAATGTTTGCCGATTTTTGTAAATTTAAAATGAATTTGTTGTGCCCTAATGAATGATATCCAGAAACATTTTATAAAATATAAAACAACTTGCTCATCATTATTCCATTACCATTTTTGTTTTTGAGCCCTATTTCTGCAGATTGTTTTCCTAGGTTCTCAATGTCATTACCGGATTGTCAATTAGGTTATTAGATATAATAAAGCATTAAACCAGTGGATCTCTAATAGCTCCATTTATATATTTGCTCTTTTTTCCCAATTTAATTTCTCCAAGATATTTTCCAAGGCTAACATAAAGTTTATATTATTAATGTGGGCAGGTCCAAATTCGCCTGAGGCATCGACCACTGGTCTTAAGTCGCCTTCTTCATCGGAGGGCCGCAGAAGCAGTGGGAGCAGTTCGACCGTCCTCAAAAGTCCAGTTGCACAACGATTGCCTACGGCTCCCGTCACCATGTCGGGCTGGCTCTACAAGCAGGGCTCCGATGGACTCAAAGTCTGGAGGAAAAGGTGGTTCGTGCTCACTGAGTATTGCCTCTTTTATTACAAAAGTAAGTTCAATATTTTTTCATATTGTTACATATATGAAATTGTTTTAATTATATTATCATTTGCAGGGCAATTCTAAAATGTAGAATATTTCCTTTGTCTAGTGAAGTAGATAATTATTAAGTAGATTCATATGACAATTCCTAGAGACATTGAAAAAATACGAAAATTTTTATCAATTTATCCCAGTTTAAAATAACTAATATTACATTTTTTGATTATAGATAATCATGTTATTAAAAAATCTATTTTATTGTTATCTAGGCTACTAGAATATATTCCCCCCTCCTTGTTTATAAGGTTTGCTAACTGAATAAACTCTGGACATACCCTGAAGTGATTTTAAATAAATAAACATCAATCAACTTAAAAATTGATTGGAAAAATGTATGTGGCTCTCAAGAAAATAGTTCAAAATCTTAACAAGATATAGGTATAGAAGATTTTTGCTGCACGCCAATTACCTAATAATAATAATTGCATTGGCAACTGTAACTAACTTTTGAAAGTTTCTTGCCTTTGTAGCTTCATAATTTTCATGTTTGGTTCGAAATTGCATTACCCAATATATTATAATAATTGTCACAAACGCTTTTGCCTAATATTTAGACCTATCAGAAGACAAATAGGTACAAACAAGTGCAAAATAATTACTCAATGTTCTACTCAATTTCACATAGCAGGTGTCATCATGTGGCTAACACATGCCAAGGAATATTGATTAAAACATTGAGTGGTTATTATACTTCAACTGTACACATTTTATGTTTTATTAACAAAGATGCTTAAAATAGATGCGATTGCTGATGATATAACCCAACTCATGAAGGTTAAAAGCTCTGGATTACATATCTATAGGGTTAAGCACAATCTGGGCTATCTAAGCTCCTAGACTTTATTTAATCCGTGAGTCCGCTAGATTAAGTCTATTTTGTGACAATCGTTATTCAACACCTAACTGTGACTCGGATCGTATATTAATCTATGTCTAATTTAGGATATAAATATGATCACTTTTAGACCACGAAGAAGACAAACTGCTCGGTTCCATCTTGCTCCCTTCGTACACTGTATCGGCGTGCACCCCCGACGAGCGAGTGGGCAAGAAGTACGCCTTCAAGTGCGAGCACGCTAACATGAGAACGTATGTATTGGCTGCCATGGACCAGGATACTATGAACCGCTGGATCAGGACGTTGACCATGGCCTCTATCATGCAGGAAGGGAGGTCAGCTTATTTTATTCTTTCATTAAGTTATTTATTATATTCGCCTTATCAACATATGTACAGAAATATTTAATAATAAAGGCTTTTGAATAATGTACTTGCCGGACCGGAAACATTACTAAAAATGCTAATTATCAACTCTTAGTGACAAGAAAGCAATGGATGCAAATTAAATTAACAGATAGTAACTTAACTTAAACAGTTGTGATTTGAAATGGGGATAACTGATGGCTATATAAAATTACCACTTTGAGATCATTGCAATGACAATTTATAATACATGTCACAAGTCATCCAATTGTTTTGATAATTTGTTAGTCCTTTGAATTGTCATACACAAATAAATTTTGTTTGATTTCAGTGCATCGGATAAGAGTGGCTCATCGAGAACCAACACAACTCCGCCAGATGAGGTAAACGGTCTTTGTTATTTGTTATTCAATTAAACAATATCACTCATCGGAGAGTCCATACTTTGATTCATAGATATAAATGAAAAACATATTTTTGCAGTATGCATCGAGTATCATGAAGCGTTTATATTTATAAAAACATTGATTTAATAAACTGAAATAACTTAGGTCACCTATTTCCATGTTGGGATCTCTTTCTTTCTTTTTATTCAAAAAACATGCAAGTTTACTAGCTGTTCAACTACGGCCTTTGACCCAGTTTACCGAATTACCGAACTAAATAGAAAATTTAGTTGAGGAATTTATTTTTGTATGTATATGAGCCTAACCTAACCATAAATATAATTTATTGAAATATTTCAACCCCATTTTCCGGGTCAAAAAAGTTTAAGTTAAACTTATAGGAGCAACAGACGAACCTACAGTGTGAATTTGGCTTCGATACGATAAGTGCTTTAGGTATGATGAGATTACATCCACCTAGCATTTTACATATTAAGATATAAGCTTTCATTTTTTGATAGTTATATTATCACCCTATTATTTTCTGCATACCTGATTGTTAAACTCCTCTTTATGTATCAAGGCCCGATACTACATTGTTGGATTCCAACAGAATCAGAATCTTCAATATTTTATCTAGTTAAGTAGTTAAAAGTGTTCATGATTTGTCTAAAAATGTGCTTTTTAATCTAAGCTAACCAGTAAAATTAATTACTGAAAGTAATTAATTTTAATAATTGCAATATTATATTATTTTATAATTAAATAATTAATTAAAATAATTGCAGGTTCCTGAAAATGATCATTCTGGAATAGGCCAGCCAACATATGCTAATGCACCACCAAAACCTAGAAGATCTAACGAGGGCTATGGGTCACCCAGCCCAGAGAGGTAATGGAATTATCATACTCTTAAAAGGTTTCGCGCACATTATAAGATATAAGATATATTATACTTTTTATGTTCATAAATAAAAAGAGAGGAAGTACACTTAAACACACACAGTACAGTATTGTAAATATACTTGCAATTTGCTACTGCCGATAGCTGCTTAATGAACTTCTTTATAGATCAGTGGCCGGTCAACGCTAAAGTTTTTTTTTAAAGGTGGCAAGTGTACTCAACGCTATATGTATCTCAGCAAGGAACTTGCATGTCTCAATATCATAATCCCTTTGGTTTCTCCATTTAGATGGGCCGAAGTCGAATTTTATATTTCGAAAAGGCAAAGTGGAGATTTGTCTAGACAAAACTGTCCACAAATAGTTGAACTTTCATGTTATCTTACTATGTTATGACTTTATTTGTTTGTCTCTAGGTACGACCCTAATTACGACTTATTAAGGAAGCCATCCAGTACTATAGACCACCAACATAATAACACTACTTCGCCTGTCAACGCACAAATGGATAACATATATGACAATAAATACCGATCAAAAATTCCATCTTCGGTGCCTTCAAACAGGCATACACATGAACCCATATACAATGCTCAAAATCTTTCTTTACTTCTTACTAATACGTCTACAGACCGTCTGGATAGGCCTAGTAACAGGCACCCACACAGTTTTAGGGATGCACAGACTAAATCACCTATGAATTATGATAGACATTCCCAAATGCCCGATGAAATGAACAATGAGGTCATGATTGACAGCGATGGAATCATCGAACAACAGAATGACAACCAACAAGAAGGATTGACACCCGAATCCTACGGCCGATCTCCAATTATTCCTGGATACTACAATAGCAAAGGACGGATGACAGACTATGAGGACATTTATAACCTCAATTCAAAAAATGCAGGCAATCCCATGGAGATGTCGTATGAGAGACCTTTGAGCCCGAATTTGTACAACGAAAGAAGGACACCAATGCAACACACTTCTCAAAGATACACTCCAAGCAATGCAGAAAACGTGAGTAATATTATATTGAATAAGTGAATTAATGAATTATTATTTATTTGAGCAAAAATGTTACATAAGCAATTGTTGAATCCCCTAAACCCTACTGGATTAATGCACATACTAAGGTAGGCTTATTCAACAATTATTGTAAGGACTGTCAGTTTTTCACCCATAGTTTTTCACTATTGATAAATTATGTTCATATTATATTATAAACATGTTATAGATACTTAAGTAAATATTTGAAAAAATACAAAATAATAACAATGAAAATATATTTGTTTAACATAATTAAACATAATTTGTTTCTTTCCTACCTAAAATAAGCCAAGATATAATCTAAAAAAATGGTTATTTGTGATAGATTTCAATGCTTGTTAATATGGATTAACCTGAAATAAACGCCTTCACAATTATTAATACCATGTTAAACTCTCTCTTTAATTTAAATGTTTTATATTAATAATTAAATACTCACATGTGTTTATATTATAAGGGCATATTTTTTTGTAACTGAACAGGAATCAAATGGAATTCCCGTAGATATAGTCAGAAGGAAGAAGTCTCCTTCATTGAATAACCAATCAATCAACGTACCTCGGCCGCACAGCGCTGATTTTCTCGAATACGAATCGGCAAATCCGCAACACAACATTCACATAAGAAAACACGGAAGTCACTCACGACGCGATCAACCGCCACGGCCCAAGTCCAGCTTAGATATCAATTCACGCTATGATCACGCCTCTGACAACTTATACTATTCCGAGGCAAGCTACGCTGAGAAAATGCGGCAGTCTGCACTGTATCTCCAGAATAAAGGAAATTCTGTGCTGACTTCCAAAACTACGGCGACTCCCGTCGAGTATCAGGGAAATCCGTTCAATGGCTCGTATAATTATGAAGGCGACCTAAGATCAAGGGCGGATGGAAGATCAAGCACCGACAGAAGCATTACTGATACTAAATATACAGATTCGGCGACAAATTCCAGTTGGTCTGTCAAAGAGAAGACTAATGCCGTGGATAACTATAACAGGAGCAATAGTGCGATGAGCGAAGGTGTTATGTCCGTGAATAGTGCCATTAATCAAGAGGTGGCCAAAAATGAACTGAATGACAACTTCATGAGATCAGCCAGCGCAAGGCTACCTACCAGCTTATATGATCAATTGGAGTCTGCAGACGGAGAGTGTAAAGTTCAACAGGTATATCTTTTATAAATTCATTATTTTTATCCTTAATCACCCTATTTGATTTAGATATAACTATTTTGTTTTAATTAAAGACATTTTTGTTTTAAATTTTATTTACACTTGAATTTTATTTCATTAAGTACCTACTCTAGATGATTGGTGAAAAATTGAGGCTACTTATGATATTTTCACAATGGCAAATGCCATAAAATATTTTAGCGATAGAAAATGCCATAAAAAAGGCTCAATTTTTCATCAATGCTAAATAGGTCACATAATTTATTTATTTAACATATACTTTACTTTATTTACATCGGCTGAAAAGTCACATTACCGGGACACACTATGTGTTTCGATCAGTACGACTAGAGACGTCAATTTGGTTTTGCATGTTTGTGACAAATCTTATATTTCACAAATTAATTTTATTCCTAATATTTAAAGAAAAATTACAATGGTTGGGTGTTACAATAAATGATTGTAAGAACAACATGAATAACAAGAAAAATATTACATTTAATCCATTTCCAGCCAATACAGAAGATATGTAATTGTATGATATAATTAGTTTAATTTAGGTTTAATTATTTTGTATGTATGTGTGGTTCACTATGTTTCCATAATTAGCTACAACTACATGTCCATTACAAATTGATGATTGGTTTTACAGGAAAACAAAAAAATAACTGATGAATGGAAAAATAATGTTAGCATTATTTGTGATTAAATATCTTGTTAAATGTAAATTTACACATGCCGTTACAATGACAATATAGCAACAGCAAAGTTACATATAACATATCCTAAAACTGTACATATTACAAAATATATTAAACCATTTATCTACATTTATCAAGTTTCTCTTTAATGATCGATTTCAAAACTCCTTTAATGTATACAAGCCTACTTTCTTTGCTATATTTTTAAAATTTAATTTAACCACATAGATAATACGACTCCTTTAAACTAATATACCAGTTTTGCAGTTGTTACAATTTTTTAAACGATATGAATATTTAAAAGTACAGGCAAATTTTTCATTTTGAAAATATAGGTATTATTACGTGTTGGGGGTATTACCATTACGATTATTCAGTTGTCTAATTATATCCAATAATCGCTGGTCGCCAATATAGTACTCATACATTTTGTCCCCATTCCCTATTCATCCAATCACTTTACTTGTTACCGCTTATCATTAAGCTATACCACCGAAGTGAATCTTTAAAGTGTAGTCCATATAAATAAATAAAAATAATCATTATATAATAATCAATTCATTATAAGTGTTAACCAGGAATGAATATTTTTTAACAAGATATTTATTTTACCAGCGCGAAGAGTCAATGAAACGACTCCTGGAGTGGAAGCAGAGAATGCTGCAATCGCCACTGACCAGGAAGTCTATTCCGAGTTCACTGATGCTATCCAGAAATCTCAACCAGACAAAATTGGCAACCTACCAGCAGGCAAACAGCGAGCATCAGCAGAAGTACAGCGGCCAGACCTTCCCAAAAGCTACGGCGAAATTTGCGTCTCATATAAACAACTCATACAACAGCTTTTCATCCGATGATGAAGGTAAAGTGTATGCCTATTATTGATTTGGAATTCAATTTAAATATATTTTTATTTAAGTTCTATATCCTTTCAGAGTTTTAAATTAGAGTTCATTTTGTGTTCTTCCTATTTATTAAATTGGAAGCAGCATTTATGTATGTGCGCTAGAAACGTATATGAATATTAAAAAAATATAAACGAATGAGAAATGACAAGATCAATATTAACCTGACTAATACCAGAGCCACTTTTACTTAAACATACTCCAAATGTTCTGAGAGTTTCTTATATATAGTGTAATTATGGGTGTTTATTAAAACGCCTGTTTTAAAAATTACAAAATATATATATATTTTATTATTTTGGCACCGGATCGCCCTCACAAAAAAACATTAAATGTTTCCCACTCTATCAATAAATACTTTTTATTACTTTTGGCAGTTATAGTTATTATACAGCATTAGTAGGTCATATAAATATTTAAAATGTTATTGTATATAATTTAACATGTATTTACTTATTATTAACGTAATGAATTCTCTTTTTATTTAAAGATTAAATAACTGATTTGAAATGAGTTGTTTATTTATATTCAATATCTATTTGCAATGTTTTATTATTAACATTGTAAAGTGTTATAGCATGATTAGTACATATTTTATTTTGTTGTGTAGTAAATAAATTGAATGTAGATAAATAATTTTAGGAATTGTGTTGTTTTTTTATAGTTTTACAAGTGTATCGTATCATCAAATAATTTTGTTTTATTACTCACCATATAATAGTTTATAGAAAATATTTTATTTAATATGTATGTTTGTGTCATGTCCTAGAGTGGTGTAGTATTTATGCTACTTTTATGTAGTTTATCATATAGTTATTTATTTGTTATTTTGTTGTCATACTGAGGATCATTAATGACATTGCTTTGCGATTATGGACCTTCCTGCTTGATTATAGTCTTCATAGGATCTCTAATAAAACTAACAATTTGGTGAAGTCTTGCATTTTCTGAAAAATACTCTTGCAATACATAAAATGGTGGCGGATATATGTGTACTGTGTATTGCCTCGGTATATAACTATACTCGAGAATTTATTTTACTAGTATATTTACTCATATTTTACAAAGTTAAGTGTGAGTATTTAGAAATAATCACGGCCCCAATGGGGATGGTAGGAAAAAATAACATTACTAAATTAAAATAGTTTTCAATAAAGCCATTTGAATAATTTAAGATTGGTTATGGTTCGTTCTTCTATGAAAATAACAATGATTTTTCTACTCAAATTGGTGGTTTGATCAGACGAGGTTCAATTAATAAATGATTAAAATTATTGCACTGAAACCGACTTTGGTTTTTTCCATTGTATCCCTCTCAGAATGTATTGCTTCGGAGGTAGTCAGCGAAAGAGACAATGGACATTTGCAAGCAGGAAGGTCCCATACGCCAATTCACACTGACACTGCAGCCAATAGCAGCTCTCTACCGTGTAGCCACTTGTCCGACTCGGACGACACCAAGACACTGTTGCACCTTTCCCATGAGAATTTAAATAGTAACAAAGACACTGACCATTCTGAAGGTCTAGTAGATGTAGACACAGACAGGTCTTCAGGTACTTTGACTAAAAATAAGTCTGTCGATAATTCAACCCAAAATACACAAAATACCACAGAAGAACTATTTAATAGTGAAGATTCCGACTTCCACCTGGAATACACAGACAATGATTTGGACGAAGTTCTAATTGAATCTGAAGAGGAGGGCTCCTCAAATGATATACAATCGGGTAGGAAATCAGTTCTCGGAAAGAAATATGAAGAAAAAAAAAATGAATCAGATGATGAAGAACCTAACCTTCATGGAAATGATTCCGAAATGAAGCAGAGAAGTCGTCAAGCAACGCCAAGACCGGAAACACCACCCAAGAAAATGAACTATGAAGATTTCTATTTGCCCATGAGTCCACGGAAAGAAGTATTTGCCCATGAGCCAGGTCACAAAGTTTTCACTGAAGATATATCTGTTTTCGATGATGTGTCAATACGTGAAGATAATCCTTATGTTGAGATGACACAAGGTAAGGGTATAGAAAATGTTTTTCAATCAGAGGAACTTCAAACATATGAGCTAGTTTGTATAAACAACAGTCACACTGAACCAGTGTATATGGAAGTGAGTCATGGAGACGATGAAACTGATAAGGACAAGGAATGCACACTGAAAGAAAAAGGCAAAGAAAAAATTGCAGATACAAAGTCAATTTTACGCAGGAGCATAAGTGCAGATCCTAAAGCAAATAGCAAAAGTAGAAAGCAAATTACATCACCTCTCCCTGATATTCTGATGGGTTCAACTGCAAAAGGCAAGTTTATCAAATCGGACAGCTCGGATGCTGACGATGAAGCATCCAAAGATTTTTCAATGGATGTGGCTTACTCTAGATTCAGTTTATCAGATACTTTCAGGCCTGCTTCTTATTATTTGGGTCCCAGTCGTCTATTAGGCGATTTGCAAGACAGTTCTGACAGCGAAATAGTTTCTCCTCCGCCCATACCTTTAGATGACATTGACCTTCCTCTGAGTATTCAAGATTACAAGAAATGTATGGAGACACCCTTAATGTCGCAGTTGATTAAAAGTAGCGAAATGGCTCAAGCAGAAAAAAATGGTACTCTGAAAAAAAAATCTACTTCTCTGATGATATGCGGTGCAACTCCTTCAATGCATGATACAATCTTCAGAGGCGAACGTGTAAAACGTAATCGTGCAAGTTTGCCAAACGACAAGAAAAGTAAGGAAGACATTACACAATCGTATATTTCCAGTAATTCCATTCCACCTCTTCGTAATCGTCTTGAAAATACAGAGACAGAGTCGGTTCTCAACTACAACGCTGATAGAAACTCATCAAGAATGTCTATTGACTCCAGTTCAAGCAATAAATTTGAAATTGACAATATGGATAAACTGACTGTGGACGATCAGCAAGTTGAGTTGAGACATTCTCAAATATCTTTCAACGATGACATTGAGAACATGCTCAAGCGAAGGCCATTATCTGATGAGTCATTTTTTGAGATCCAATCGCTGGAAGGTGGAATAAATGAAACAATCGATCTGGATCAATACTTAAGTGAATTAGAAAATAGTAAAGTTGAACTTTATTCTAACAATACAAGCTTGGTAGTGAAATGTCCAAATAGAGACGAAATTGACCTGGCGACTCACGATGATAGCGACAATTCTGGTTACATAAATGAGCGTATCGCAGCTTTAAGAGTCGAAGCCCATTATGAGAATGTGAAGATGCATGCAAGAAGCAAACAGAATGCATCAGTCAGCAGCAATGAATCTCTCAATATAAATCGGATGCTAAGGCCGGCCAGCAGGATGTCTTTCAGTTCAATTGTAAGCGACAAAACAAACCGACAATCTCAGGCCAGAAAAGACAGTAGTATTGGAACGAGTCCATTTCTCTATTCCAACGAATGTCATTCCACTCCTCAGAGCGCAACTCATAGTAGACAAACAAGTTTCGATCACTCCTCATTATCTTTTTATACCAAGAATTTATCCACAGAGACAACCATTTCTTTAGAGAAGAACTTGAATGAATCGATAAGCAGTGATCTTTCCAATAAAGTTAAATCGTTTGAATCCGAAAAGGTAGTCAAAATTTCACCTGAAAGAAAAATTGATACTTACAAATCTACATCTCATAGCCGGGAGAGTTCGACGGATCATTCAGCACCATATTATTATTCTGATCTATCTTCTCAAGAGCATATTAATGTAACACCTGTTGCTCATTTTAGTAAAAATACAAACATGACGAGAAAATTAAACAATCAACGTAGGAAGGGACCCGTATCAAAGAAGACTGAAATAACGCACATTCATAATCCCATACATCCGAATGTTGCATCGGACCGTACCCAAGGGTGTGGGGAGCCTTTTAAAATTGCAGAAGCAGCACGATCTGTTTCTGCTGAGTTCTTGTCGGTTTCTGATAAACTCTTAGACATCGATTCCAGAAATATATACGAGTCATCTACTCTTAAGCGTCAGAAAGTACGAGATTCCATTTCTAGTTCACATTCTAATCACAGCTCCAAGAATATTTATCCTTCTGTTTCGCATGACAAAACTAGTTCGTGTGATGCTACTATGATGAGACATGACAACAATGACCTTAACAGGTTAGGTGAACGAACTCAATCACTTGATGGATTCTTAGATCATATTCCACTTACGAGAAATAATATAACTTCCGATCATAATATTAACACATACATGGGAGTATCCTCTCAACATTCTATTACCATGCCAGAATCTCATATAGACGAACAAAGTAATTCTTCAGTGCAAATGCCCAATTCTTCAATTACAACTCAAAATGATGTGAATGATAGTAGTAGTGTGTATGCACCGTCCGATAGATCTATGGTTTCGGAAGTTTGTGAAGCCGATGAGCAATGGGACGAGGACAATCTTTGGAGAGAGAATTTAAGGCGAGCTTCTCACAGACATGCAAAGTCAATGGATGATCTCGATTGTCTATCTTTAAATAGTCAAAGGATGTCCGGGCGGAGTAGCGTAGATTTAAATTCTATGATTCGCTCGAGCGGAAATAAGACTGAAGGAGATAAATCTAAATTGAATAAAATAATTAGAGGGGTCACATACGTTAACGATAATGTAAAGTCACAAAGGACAATACTCAACAAGAGGAAACTTTATAGGAAATCTCAGAAGAGCTGCAAGACACTTGTAGAAGTGGAAAAGGCGAATCCTCATGATGAGAATGATGTATACGTAGAGCTGGCATTGGGTCATGCACTTGATACACAGGATGACGGAGTCTATGAGCAGTTAGTAGTAGAGCAAAAAGAAACACCTCAGTGCAAATATGGGAAACAGAAGGAAGACGAGAAGAAGAAATTTGAAATAGATAGAGAGAAACTACGGCAGTGGGATTTGATGTCGAGTGGGCTAATGAAGAATGAGAGTTGCGTTGGCGACAGTGGCTCAGCGTCAGTTGCGAGTGCGACTGGCGGAACTGACGGGTCTACTCAGCGACAAAATGACACTAATGACGGCAAACCATCTCTTGTGGATGCTAAAAATGAAGGTACACATTGTGAACTCATATTTTCATTGTTTTAATGTTTTTGTCAACAGTGCAATTTTCATTTGCATCATGTAAAAAAAATCAAGGTAATGTATAAAGTATAAAAATACTTTATTCCGGGAAATTCGGCAAAGGGTAATCCCAGCTTCCCATATTCAATATTTCAATTTTCAGTATAATAAAATTCCAACAAAATTCAAGCATAGGGTCATAGCGAGATCTTTTTAGCAGTCCTTTAAGTCTTATTTTTGATATATATTTAGTCTTATCTTTCAGACATTGATCAATTATTCTAGGCTGCCAACACAATTCCCTCCCATTTTTTTCTAATTCTTATCCCATGTATTTATTGGTCGACTTCTTTTGCTATACCTTGCTTCGTTGGATTGGCAATTGGATGCTTGGTTTGCAATATTGCTATCTTTGCACACATAGTGTGCCATCCATTTCTCTCTTAGATTCTGTGCCTCCAATAGTGTCTACGTTTCAATCCTCTAAAGCTGTATGTTCAATGTTGAACACTTGATTTTTAGTATTCCATTCCATTCACCATTTTTGCACAATCTGTATAATATGACTGGTTTGCTTTTTTCTTGATTAAAATACTGAACTGACTGTTTGATGGTATGGAAGGTTTGCATAATGAATAATGCTATTCAAAGACTATGGATATTATTTATTCTCTATTTCATGTCAAGTTGCATGCCTGTTGTGCCATATAAATATGTCAGATGTAGGTACAGTCCAATTTAAAAGAGTCACTCTCCCTGAAATGCCGTAAGCAACACTAGAGCGTCACTTACGGCATTTCCGCAATCAGCCACTTTTTATGGAGGGCACCGCCGCATAATAACCACACTTTAGTAACAGCGTGTTCAATTCTTCCGGTTTTATAAATTTATAAGTCTTTATGTGTTGAGTTTTTTTAAGATTCTTCATAATTTACTTTTTTATTACATTATTTTTTGTCTCTTTGAAGATACCGGAAATAAATAAAATAAAGAACGTTTTATATAGAGTAGAAGAATTTATGACAAACAAAAGTTTTAGAGTATATCAAAACAATTAATGCACCGAAAACGGTAGTCACGTTAGTCGGTAAAAAATATTTGTTCAGATTGAAAAATGTATTTTAAATGTTTTTAAAATATATTTTGGTACTCTTTTTACTTTCACACTGTAGTTACTTTTGCTAAAATATATTTTATATTTTATGGAAATTTCACTTTTATTTTTTATTATTTTCACCATCATTATTATTATTTTCACCATCATTGTAGACGTTGATAAAAGATCTTTGAGACAATTAAAAGTATTTGTATGACCTTTTTACAGCGTCCATGTCAACATCCGGCAAAGGCATCCATGTGCTGAACCGTCAGTCATCTAGTGCTGCCGGCAAAAAGCCTTTCATGGGTAGCAACCCGTCCTTGGGCAGAGCCACCCGCGAGACCATTCCAGTCAGAGCTGTCAGTCCCCGCATAAGGTGGACACATCAGGATCAGAACGGAGAAGTGTGGAACCATCAGGTTTGACATTTATTTGTTATTTCAAAATATGATAAATTGAGTGTGGTCCCAAAATAAAAAGGAACTATTTATGTGCAGTACGATAAGCATTTTATTACATTAATAAGAGAAAGAGAATAAACCAGAGTGCTTCGTAATGGCCTCAGGGACAAGTGGTTCCTGCTTGAATGCTCGACGCATTTAGAAATGCAGAGTTCTCCTAGTTTGCACTTTCTTTTCAATATTGTTACAGTCGAATCAAACATATCCTCTGGAAGAAAACTGGTCTGGAAGCAGAGCATCTTTGAAACAACCTCAGCAGCCTGTGAGAGTGGTCAGTCCAAGGGTTAGGCGGGTCACTCTCAATGAAGATATGGTATGAAAGTGGTACTTTTTTAAAGTAGTTATAGTAATAAAATTAGACATTGAAAATTTATTTATTCAGAGTAATGCTATTGCGCCATTGTGGCCGATTATTGCATATTTATTTTAAATGCTGGAATCCACACATATATTCTTTGTATACTTGCATTTAATTATGATGAAATACATCTCCTAAAACGTTCAGCTCTCGACTACTGAATCTGGGTCAGCCGACACAACGTCCATTTGAAAGTCTTACTGAGTGAACTGAATGAAACCTTTAGAGATAGCTGCTTGAATTTTATGTCCACTAACTAATCACTTTCACCTCACTCACCTTCAGTCAGCATCTTTTAGATAACTTAAAAAATTATCAGGTAAAACATGCCCATCCATACATATTGTCCAATTTAAGTCAACCCACTGTCACTGATAGATGGAGCTTTAGGTTAGTTAAGCTAGGTCCAAATTGACCTTCACAGTGTAAATTTTTAGTGATCTCAATTATTTACAAGTTAGATTATCAAATAATAAATTGTGATGACATTAGATAGTTCAAAGTATTTATTTAAGAAGAAATAATTAATTTTGGATCCTAATATTGCATACATTTAAATAAACCTAACTCGAAACTTGTCTGCTATTTTTTAAAATCAGTAACAGTGCAATCCTCTTCATTAACAAAAAATATGTGACCTCACATTATCACAAAATCGAAATGTTTTTATTTGGATCCTCTAAATATCAAACTTACAACCTATTCTGTCAATATATTTGAAATGTTCAGAAAGGATTTTAAAAGTAGCAATTTTCTAATTTTTAAAACAACTGCAACTTCTGAACCGTCATTACACCAATATCTTAGCTATGGGGCGTCAAATTAAAGCTTTGAAAGTGCATGGCATAATACGTACATGCAATTTCAAAATTTAACACATGGCATAGTGAAAAAATCATTCTTAATCAAACCAAACCAAGTTTAACATCCTTTTTTTATGTGAAATTATTATTTTATGGTTACACCATACCATTGGGTTGGAAATAGACAAGTTGGTTTTATACGAAAATTATAATAAACAAGCCTCTTTACTTCACAATCTAAGAAACTATCCATACAATCAAAATGGCCTGGTGCCGCATTGATTAACCCGACGGATGACGCGGACACTTTTACATAAATACTCGCCGAGTGGCGAGGGAGGTTTTCAAAAAATGGTCAAATTATGGGCGCTTACCTAAAATGCTTATTTTAGAAAAACTATGAATGTTATCTTGATATCCTGCACTATTTTGAATAACTTATAAAATACTCTAGAATTTGGTTTCATTACTAACTATAAATATTAAAAAAAAATTATAGCACTGACACCCGTATTTTATGTTTTAATTATGTTCCTAGATATCATATAAAACTATATAAGTATATTTTTTATCATGAACAGAAAATTTAAAAAAAAATCCCTTAGATACTTATAGGGGCTCTTCACTGGTGCCGTTTTTTTTTTTAAATAAACATAATTAAAAAGTATTGATCAGCAAGGTAATCAGAATTGACATTACAAAGCTTACAACAATAAAAAACACTGATCAGGACAATAATTCAGTACTTCTGATCTTCATCTGTGTTTTCATTAATTACACGCTATTCGTTTAATCTTTTTTTATTGGTTTTTCTTTAATAAAATTTAATTTACACAATATAATATGTTATTTTATTTATATTTTTTTTATTGACTTATTCTTTACACTTTATTTGATATTTTATTTATAATTTTATTTCTTTACTTTTCGTTCAGCCTGTTAGTCAGTCGGCCTCGAATAGTCAATCAGCAGACGTTGAACAGCTGCTTAGCCTTCAGACCTTAACGGCCGGCGAACTACTAGGAAGGACCCACGAAGAATTAGTCTTACTTCTCATTCAATTGAGAAGGAGGCATATGGCGACCGCTAATTCTATCGAACAGACTGCACTGCAGATACACAATATTCAGGTTTTTTTGTTTTGTTATTTATTATTTCATAATTTTGGTGCTTCGAGGAATACTAAATAAATTCTCCAGGTTCACACTTTTTTTTATAAATGATAAGCGCATTGGTGTTGATGGTTTTTCATATTGTATTTAATAATGATTTCTTTTTAACAGGATAACTTTGCGGTGTCAAATGCGTCAGAACGACAGGAAAATCTTCAGAGGTTAGAAATATTGAAGCAGCAATTATTTGACCTGGAAAAGGAATACCAGAAGAGTAAACCACTCGTTCACCTGGTGGACAACATGGTCAAGCTGGGATCTCTCTACAACCGACCTGGCCACTCACTTCCGTCCACCATTGACAGGATAGAGTATAATCAGCAACTGAGACAGAAAATGATACTTAAACAACAGGAAGATCAGAGAAGGTATTTTTCAGTTGTATGCTGTTATAATAGGTCCATATATGTCCAACTATATTATCTTGTAACCAGTTTGATTTTGATGTCCGATTTTGTATTGTATTTTTTGTTTTTTCTAAAAAAATCTTTGGAAATTATCATATAATAAATTATTGTAAATTTTTTAAAAATAGTAAGCCGTTTGATTAATTTATTCCAAAATACATATAGCAAATTGAATCCAAAGATATTTATGTAATTTTACTAGGTATACATAAATTAATAAAAATGAGATTAAAAGCAGTGCCAAAGTACACTTCCTGTAAATGTTCAATCCTGAAGTGCATTTATTTAATCAAAAGATTCTGGGAATAATTTTTCATTTGTATGCTAAGTCAATTTGTAAACTTTACCATGCCCTATGCATAATCGACTTAGTATTCAATTAAACTGACAGTGTATGTATTTTAGTATGAATAGTTTACACTTTACAGTACATTTAGCCTAAGTAACACTATCACACTAACGCATAGTTCATTAGTATTACTTAAACGATTACAAATCCTCTATCCAGTACTGTTCTCGGTCGGTGATTTTCATTGCAGCTACACTCATGTCATATGTTGCTATAAAAATTGTTTTCAGTATTTTACATGTTTTAAACCAACTAACATGAGACAAATTCTTTTTTTTTTGTATTTTACGCTAGCATTTAAAAGTATAATTTTTAAATAGTAATACATTTTATTTAATTATTGGAAAAAATTGGTAGAAATATGGTAACATTTTTCCCTTAAATCACTGGTGGATTGTTACGTAAGCCTAAAACAAAAACGTTACAAACTGTTTGTTTTTATATCGTTTTTGCTCATTAATATTATTGTGTAACAATCATATTATTTCTATTGTGCTGATAGATGGGCCGAGTCTCTGTCATCATTGAGTGCGAGCGAAGTGCAAGAGAGGGTCGACGAATTGTGGGCCCTTCATAGGCAGGCGGCTGGAGAAGCTGCCACCCTCCGCTCCCTTCAGAGAGATCATCTACTCAACGGTTGGTTAACTTCTTTTTATGTTGCTACAAGAAATCTTCTAACCTAAATAAATCCATAAACATGGTTAGCCACAGCTATCAAAACGCTTGGAGTTTCAGTGTAAAACCACCGTTGGTTGAATGCAAAAGTAAAAGGCATATGGGTTTCCTTCGCGTGGCTAGGTTAACATCAATCAACTCGCCTCGATCCAAGCTTTCTGATATCCGTGGGGTCAGTAATATTATTCCTTAATAAGTGTACGAGGATAATAATTACAGAATAAAAAAAAAAATATTGTAGTTAAGGTCGTACTTATCTACTACTAGTGTTTTTAGCGCTTGGTACAATTATTATTAAAACTTATTACATAATTTTTTTGACAGTTTCATACTCTTAGCAGCCTAATTTCAAAATTTAACATAAATATTTCTATTTATGAGTATTTATACATGTCTTTAGTATTTGTTCATGTAATGTGTAATAAAATATTTTTTGATTAATATAAATGTAAGAGGGTTCTGCCTTTATATAGGTATTTCAAATTTGCAGATTGAAATCTATGATTATTATTAATAAATGTGTTAACAGTAAAGTTAATTGAAATAAGTGAAGTTAATATTGAAATAGTGAGTTAAGTGAATGCATCACACAATAAATGCATTTGCACAATAAATGCATTTGTATTTATTGTGTGATGCTAGATTCAATTATTTTATTATATTAGTGACATTTTAACATGCAATCTACTTATATGCCGTCCACATTATTTTCAGGTGGTGTTCGTAGTGGTATATCGAGCAATCCCCTCCAAGGGATATCGGACGATGCTCTCAGCCCAGCAGGAGAGGATGGTGGTGCTCTGGAAGCCGATCTGTCCAGGGTCCACATGATGCTGGCACAAAATTCCAAGGTTAATGACATTACATTTATTATACTGTATTTAAAATACCTACTTATTTAAGAATAAGCTAGTTTGTATTACATTTTGTGTGGGACATATTTATGTTTAAATCTTGCTTATTGATCATATCGATATTAGAAAGGCGAATTTTACAGGAGAGCAGTTTTATGGTATAAAAAATTGTAACTTTTTTTAGAGAAACGCATTTGTTTGAAATTTAAAATTCTTGTATTATTTTCTTACTCTTTCTAAATGAACAATAAAAAATAATTATGTTTCTATTTTATTAATGATTGTTGATGCTTCACCTAATTTTCGCCATTATAATATTCTGGTAAAGAGACGTAAAACTAATTTATAAATTAATTATAATTTTTCATTTTCATTATATGCATGTCTCGCTCTATTAGATAATAATAAAATATATTTTATAGAAATTGGAGCAAACAGTAGCCGATAACGCCCGATTGGAACGTGAATTGATGGCTCTAAGGCAGAAGCTACACAAACACCGCATTTCGGAGACATCGCAGACCAACAATACTAACAATAACTTTGCTGCCAATAACAGTGCTACGGCGTTGCTTGAAGATGGTCAGTATTTCTTTGTTTTTTTAATGAATTTGTTTTATTTGTGTGAATATATTGTCGTTATTTGTCACACAGAATTTTATATGAGTGTGGATTAAGAACCTTAAGATTTTAATTTTGCGTGCTTTTATTTTAATTTATCATATTTTGCATTGATTTTTATATTCAATTTAAATATTTCTCTAAATATACAATTTATAACAATATTTTGGTTCATATTTTGATCTAAAACTAATATTAAAAGATTGCTTGAAGTAGCCCTAACTTCTCGATTTAACCAGTTTTCGTTTTACTTTTAATTTAACTTTTACTTAAACAGGACTCAGCTTTCTGCACTTTTCATCAGCACTTATCTAAACAGGCTGACTGGTTATTTGAACCCTGCCTAGATTACTGATTATGAGTGCCGCAGGCACGAGTTGCCGCGCGCCGAAGGCGGTCGAAGCCCGGGGTTGAACAGCTAGTATATTATAAATATACATAGATTATATATATAAGCATAAATTTATTTATGCTACAACTTCAAAAATAGATAGACATACGGATAAGTGGAATGTTGGAAAAAAGCTGTCCATACGTTAACAGCATATTATAGCTATTACATGCCTATTAATGTGAATATTTATCTGCCCTGTTAACGTGGTTGAAAAGTGCCTACCTACTTAGTGTAACTCTTTCAGCGCATGTTTTATTGGTGCATGTACTAACCGCATTCATTTGCTCCTGACAGAGGTGGTTCGTGTTCAAGCCCTTGTCTCACATCTTCAAAGTCAGAGACAACTCTTGGCCGCCGCCCTCAGATCCCCACAAGCCATCAATCCCCAACCCTTCAATTTCAACACAACACCCGCTCAACATAACTTCAACGCACCATCTCAGCATAACTACTATCCGCATACATCGGAGATGGTTATACCTAGCAAAAACCTGCCCAAACTTGGGATATCGCCCACCACTCTTTTTGGACCTAATCCTATCACTATTAGTATTCAGCAAGATATCGGTAAGTGCAATATTTTATTATATTATAATATTATTTTTATGTTTTCATTGGTGGTTGGTTAATCTTTTCAAAAATTTTTTTTACAAAAATAATGATTTACATACTTAGGTCACATTGACTATAAAAAAAAAAGCAATTTTATTCTTGACTCCTTAAGAACCATGCAGATAACATGCAGATTTGTTACTTTATGTATATCATATTGGAGTAGAAGGTTTTTCTATACGATATTATTATAGAAATGTTTAAATGAAAAGTAATTTTATGGAACGGTTAACGAAACGGCGATCCTGTGTAAGGGTTAATTGCCAGTGCGTTGCGGTGGCAATGTCCTGGCAATTAATCTATCAAAAAGTTAAAAAGCTATTTAGTAAGTCTTAGTATATCCAATAACACATACTGATATGAATGATATGAGAAAGAGGTTATGATGCTCAAACAGGTTCAGAGGGCATTTTACTTTACACCAGAATATGTTTTTTTTAAACCATTTAATTCTTTTCCTGGGTTAAAAACTGGTAGAATACTTATAATTTTAGTTTTAAGGCATAAAAATTATTTTATAATGTGCATTTATTATATTTTGTTCGTGCCCAGGTATGAAGAAACGAAGCCACAGCGGTTGGATGGAGACCGACCTAGACAGCGGTGCTGTTGTTGAACATCCCGAGTATGGGATGACTTTGAACAGCACCCTCAATACACCCCTCTTTGTGGAGACAGCTCCGGACGACCTCACACAACAAAGTGCTTTTGGTAATATATTTTACAGAACACTGGTAGCTTATTTTAGACAGTATTTTTGTTATCTTCCTTATGATACTGGAATAACATATTGCTTTCTGGGTTGTAAGTGTGGTAAGATTGTCGCACCCATGGAAACCACTAACGAGTTCAGATTCATCGTAAAAAGTTAGACAGGGTATAGTTTAGGAATAGGTTTGGGATTCGCAATTCTTAGATTTTAAATAACAACTGTGATTTTATAATTTATGGGGGGCACAGCCTGGGGTACTGCCTAATGGGTGTAAACGTGAGGTGTGTAGGCAAGAACCTAGCCATGCAAAAGTGCAAATTGCACCTCTCCAAGGGGAGCTCTCTGCTCTGATTGGTCGAGAAGCGTTCCTTTCACATACCCGCACACATTTTGTCTATCGTTTTATTGGCAAGGATGGTTTCGATAATAAAGCTGCATAGTGGCTTATCCAAGTCTTCTGATATCCATGGGCACTAATGTTCACCCTATTGACCAGACTCACTTATTCTATGTATAGATGTAAAACGATTCTGCCCGAGCGGTTTTTAAAATACTTTCGAGGAAGATGTTTTTAATTTTTCGGCTTATCCCTAGATCTTTAAGAAAAGATAGTAGAGGAATTTGACAGTGAGGCCGCTTACCTCACCAAACCGCACCTCACCCTCACTCAACCACACCCAACCGCATAAAATAATACTTTAAAGCCATTTCTCATAAAAGTGAGGTCTTTTTTTTATTGGGGATGTTGGTTACGCTATATTTAAAGCAGCTTTTAGGTAACAACTGCTTGTCAGATTTTGGTTTTTGTCCACAGCCCAGGTTGGTGCAATTATTTGTAGTGCCTGCAAGGAATTGCTTTTGGAATTCGAAGCCGTCTAGTAGTTGTGGATGGTTATTATTTGGTCATTTGACCTACTGAAGATTGGATGGTTTTGTCCTGAGATTGGCATATAGCAGTAGTGGAAGCTTTAATTTCTTTTTGTTTCAAAAAATTAATTGCTATGACCTAGGTCATATACAATTATTTTGGGCCCTACTCAACTAGGCCGTAGTTGTGCCTGGAGTGGTAGATATAGATTAATCTACCTTTTAGCCAGTCATAGGCTAAAAGTATATCAGCCAGTTGTAGTTGTATATCAGGTCTAATTACTAAAGGCCAGACCAAACGCTTTTCGAGTTTAAGATTCTCTAATCAATTCCTACCATTTTCTTATTTGCATATTATTTACTCTTATTAACATGAATGTATGTGATTCACTTTCACTTGCAGGTAACCTGACGAATGTTGAAAAACAGGAAATAAAAACGGTACGAATAGTTAAAAGGGAGAGCGAAAGGAGGCAGAGAGAACGCTCCTTGCAGCCAGATTGGGGCATTGGAGGCAACCCTGGCTTCGACCAGCTCATGGAGGAGGATTTCAGTTTGGCTTACTACGGTGGCAGGGGTTCCACCTTCAACAGGTCCTATCAGAGTAATCAACATATCGAAGGTTAGTGTTTTTTAACTTTTTTCCTTGTGATATCTATCTTATCTATATTTTATCTGATGGATATTTACATGTTATGAAATAACAAATCAAGGTTGAACTAAAGGGCCATTCAAGTTAAAGGAAATAGAAAGCAAGCCGTCATTAATAAAGATGTTATAAAATTGCAATTTTCTGTAAGAAGATGCTGTTTTGTAATTATAAAATTGTTATGCATGTACGAGGTGTGTTCAAAAAGTATCGCGACTTTTGAATTTTCGCGGGTTACGTATATTCGAATTTCGATTTTTTTGTGGCGTTATGTTGGTACTCATGTCTCTCACTTATGCCGACAAGCTCGGCCATTTTGAATGTTCACTTAATTGTTGACAGCTGCTTTGCTGGCACGTGTTTTGGATCGTCTTCGATTTTTACCTATTCAAAAAAATTGGATCAAAGAACCTGTATCAAATTTTGTGTGAAAAACGAAATTAAGTGCGCGGATGCATTCCGAATGTTAACTGTGGCATACGGAGAAGCTACCTTGGACCGAAGCAACGTTTATCGGTGGTACAAAATGTTCTCAGAAGGCCGAGAAGATGTGAACGACGAAGAGCGTGCCGGACGCCCGAGCACTTCAAAAACAGATGAAAAAATTAATGAAGTGGAGAAAATGGTATTGGCCAATCGTCGAATCACCGTTAGAGAAGTTGCTGAGGACCTAATCATATCGATTGGCTCGTGCCATTCGATTTTTATCAATGATTTGGGCATGAGACGGGTCGCCGCGAAATTCGTACCAAAAACAGCATCGCATGAACATTGCTAATGAGATGTTAAACTCTGTCCGCGACGACCCAAATTTGCTCCAGAGGGTCATAGCTGGTGACGAATCGTGGGTTTATGGTTATGACGTGGAAACCAAAGCTCAATCATCTCAATGGAAGCTGCTACGCTTACGTTACGCTACGCTTGACGAGATAAAGACGGCATCGAAGGAGGAGCTGAACAAGATAAAAAAAAATGATTTTTTGAAGTGCTTCGAAGATTGGAAAAACCGTTGGCACAAGTGTATAATATCTCATGGGGATTACTTTGAAGGGGACAAAATAGATATTCATGAATAAGTAAATAATTTTAGAAAAAACACAAAAGTCGCGATACTTTTTGAACACACCTCGTATATAAAAAATACTTCCTCCCATACAAGTATGGAATCGTACATATGAAATTTATGATCTGTTCGCGCCAGCGAAGAGCATACGGTGTATTTTGCGTACTACCTACTCTATTCTCCTGATGTCCTAATACCTTTTGTCGGTACCGAAAACGCACCGCCCCGAAGCAGACGCCGCGCCGCGCGCGACGCGGCGTTAGTGGAATGTTAATTGTGGACAGTAACATTGAAAAGTACTTATTTATACATAAAAAAGGTGATTCCGCATTCAACAGTATCCAGGGGGTTCCATACACTTTATGGAAACTGTTATTTGTAACCTGTTAAGCCGCTAAATCATTAAAAAAGGATAGATACAAAAAGCCTACCTGTACTGCATATAGATTAAACTTAGAAACCAGTTTTCTTGATGGCTGATGGCTTTTCTTGAAGCGTATTAAATTTATTTGGCCTTTTTTGGGGGGCATGGAGTAAAGAATATTGGGGCATAATTTAATTATTAATTACACATAAGTAAGTCAGATTTCAAAACGACTAGGATACATAGAGTGAATTATCCTAGTAATCCTTTATCATAAATAAGATAAAAATACAAAATAAATAATTGTTTTTAAATTGATTTTGCAGCCCCTAAACAGCAGCCGGAAGCAGTGTCTGCGCTGTCGCCGATGGAAGGAAAGAAATTCCCTTCGAGTCCTTCTCTGTCAACTAACTCTCTGAACGATTATGCTGTTCTTGGCAAGAGCATTCCTGCAACCAAAGTAGGCAACGGAGAGGTTAATATTTTTTATCATTCAGGCAGTCAAAATGTAAAAATGTAGTAGATAGATTAGTAATCACAGTATAAATAGTTACAGTAGGTCAATAGGACCGGCTGCACAGTGCGAGGAAGGCGGCAAGAGGCATGAACGGGGAGCGGCAGTGTACCACACAAATCGTTCACCGTGCAATACACAACTAAAAAATAAATAAAAAAGACATTTTTACGTATTTAGTTTACTTTTAGTTTTAGTTTTACATTTTACACCACCTAATTAATATGTCTGTAAATATGCACATAAGAAATTTTATTAAATTTATTTATATATTTTGGTTGTTTACATCTTGGAATTATGAATTACATTACAATATCTATCTGACATTGGCCGTACTAATGTAGGCTAATTACAAGCTAATAATAGCAGGCTAATAATATTTTATAACAATGTTTGGTTTTAGACATCTAATTAATAATAATGTTTATTTATTTAATAACAATTTACAATTTTCAGATATATCAATCACTTGCTTTTCCTTTTTACATAACTAGAACACAATGCAAATACACTTACAAATATGCAATTTTATAATCTTACAAATTGGTTCTGTTAACGCAGGTTTCACCGATATTCAAGAGCGAGGCTGCACGTGAGATCTTGATGGAGATATCAGGAGTGGAGGAGGCGTCATCCCGCCGCAGAGCGATTCCCAAGGTAAAACGTCGGCACAACACGGCCCCCCACCACCTCAGCACCCACACTCTCAACCAACTAAACCAGGAGGACACCGCCTTCTATCAGGATGTAAGTTCTTTCACAAGCTAAACCGTTTTATGTCACACTTTTATTTTTATTTTGTTAAAACTGACATTTTTGAATAGTACGTTTGTTAAAAACAAAATATGCTATTGTACTTCAAAGCTAGAAATAAAGATTATATTGAAAGGGCCAATGTAATGACTTCTACTTAGGAAGACCCAGAAGATTAGTCAACGGATATGGGTTAAATATTTATTTAGGTTTAAAGGTGGTCTCAACAGATGACTGAAAGATCTATCTAATCCACTAAAAAAACTTCTAAATTCTCTGAACACAGGGTAAGCTGAACATAGGTAATTTATCACTCGAAGATGCATTTCCTATTATATATCACTTGTAGTAGTACACCTAGAGGTACTTTATGAGTCAAATAAATTTGTCTCTTTTTTCTTAATTATCAGAAGGTGGGTCGTTCCTTGGACGATGCAGATTTGGAGCGAGCACTTCGCGGCGACAGACCTCGGGAGGTAGTCCGCGCATCGGCTGCCCCCTCTACCCACTTCTCCACCTCAACTATTGATCAGTTGCTAGCTGCACCCACTAAGATATTTATACCTGAGAGATATGTACCGGAACAGGTTGGTTTTTCATTCTTTTTTGCGGTGAAACTTTTTTTTGTCTATTAGCTGCTTAACATGTTGACTGCCATGGTAATTTTCAGAAATCTGGCCTAAAATGATGATTTGATTTAATTAAAAACTAATTCTATTTTTTTTTTTAATTTTTTGTTCGTTTTTTATTACAATTTCTGTTCATCCAAGCGAGCATTGATTTTTTGTTCTTTTCCTAGAAGCCATCTATCGATATTAATACTGATATATTTCGAGTTTAATTGTAGCTGCACAAAAATGGTAAGTAAACACAGGACAAGATAACTCGTAGTTAGTGTCCTAGAAAAGAACGCAATCTATGAGTTACCTCGAAGTTAATTTATAGAATAGCCATAAATCAAATGTCTTGTCCGAATTTTACGCACTTTTTTAAATGTTCATTAATCCAATACATCGTTAACGCAGGCTCCGGAGTTATCACCTGAGGAGGAAAGGAAACGGAGAGAAAAGGTCGAGTCCATCAGGAAAATGCTCTCAAGCACTTCAAACACTGAAACGGGCAAGGTTCGTTGACATTTTTTTTTACCACAGCAAATTGCAGGTTTATTAAGGTCATTTTATTTTTTATTTGCAAAGATAAAAGCAGGGAAATCATTTGACACATTGACTGTCTTTGTTTTTTTTACTGTAAGAAGTTTTAAATTAAATTCACTTTCTAAAATTGTGTTGTATAAAGTTGTATTTGTGTTTTTTTTTATTTTTCATTTATTTAAACATTGTATATTATGTAAAATCCAACCAAGCCCAAGGCTTATCAGTTGGAAATCATTGAGCGAAGCATGTTTGTAGGTTCCATGATTGAGTAGGTCTGTACAGAGCAAGGTGAACCTTCACGATTTATTTTTACATTGTTTTACTTATATCTAAAACATTATTTGAGACGAGCAAATTAGTATAATACAATAATAAGTAATATAATAGTATATTACCATAGAGACATTTTTACATTTTTGTACATTTCAAATTATATTTGAATAATAGTAAGTAGAGCTAAATATCTTATGTATCTAAAGTTTTGCGCGTATTTATCAAGTGTCCCAATCTCAGTATTCATTCGTTAGCAAATTCATAGCATTTCAATTTTAGGTCATTTTTGACTAACATTTTTTTTCTGTTTCCATGAAATTGGCAACTTGTTAAATAGAGGTTTTTTTTAATATTCTTTATTTATAAACAAAACATACAGTTTCTATTTGATTGTTCACTAAACCCTTGCGGGTTTTTATGTGAACTAGTTGGAATTAAATAAGGACGTTTACCGTAGAAATTATTGTACGAAGGTATGAATAATCTTTCGTTTTCTATCTGTCTTGTACTATAAGCGTGTTCTACAACTATTTTATAAGTGTCCAATTTGAAGAAGTGACGAACTATTCTATATGTAAATAAAGCATGAACTGGTAGGATATTGCAGTGTTTAAAAAGGCCAATTTCATTGCCATGGTATTTTTGTATTATTATTATAGATACTATTATTTGTAATATTCGTTATTTAATTTTTTAAATTTTGTCTAAATATGATCTGAAGGTGTTTCCATTAGTCAATTCCGTTGCCTATAATAGATTCAATTAGTGCAAAGTTCCATCCTGAATACGTTTTATTTTAAAATGCCCTTAAGTTGGTAAAATTTTACCATAATAAAACGCAGTTCATCGCATGAGTCTATATGAGGTCCCCAATTGAACCGTTCATCAATCGTAACACCGAGATATTTTTCCGATTTTACCTGAGTTGTTAGTTTAGCTTACATTGACATTTTTTTTGTGGTTTGTGTAGGCACTCTTCTCGGTGAAATTTTACCAACACGTCGTGATTCTGAACAGTCGATTGAGATGACCTGATATGCAGTATATGTGTTTAAAGCAGGCATGCACAATTTGTAAATTTATAATGTTGTTCATTGTTGATGTATTATCGAAACAGAGTCCAATAGATGACGACAAAAAACAGCGGGAACATCTCCTTCAGTTGAACCGAATCTTGGCCAAGCAGGTCGTAGAGATGAGCAAAATCGTAGCAAGTAAGTTCTACCCTTTTATTTTGTTCCAAAGTACTCCCTTTGTTCATCATTTTGCGTGCATTTTGTTTGTGTTTTTTAATATCCTAGAAGGGGTGAATGGATATATTAATGAATAACGTTGATTTGTAACGCGTGATTCTTTCATTTAAATGTCCTTAAGGATGCATTGCTCAATTGCTATAATAGATATTAAAAACAATATATTTTATTAATATTGATATTGATAAATTTCTAGACATGGAGTTTATGAGATCTTGATTATGGGGACTTGTTACCAATGATCTGGTAAGTTTATGTTGACAGTTTTAATATGCAATGTCTGTCTACAATGTTGTGCAGAAATGTTTAGTTCTTATATAAAAAACTTATAACTTGTAATCCTGTTATTTTGAAAAAATATTAGAAAAAACAACAGAGGTAATGCTATATATACTTTATGTATTATAACCTTTTGAAATAAAATTTCGATTTATAAAATCCATTTTTTTTTTACATTTTATTATATTTATAAAAGTTGTAGAACTCCAAAGTGGGAATATTTTCTTTTTAAATTTCTTAACTATTTAAAATGATGCATTTATTAATAATAGGCACACATACATAGTTTTCCTAGAATCATAATTTTAGCAAACGCCCGTTAAATTTGCAATTTTTTTGTAAAATTGGGCCGGTTATTTTTGACCTTTTGCAGCAATTCCTAATGCGGTACATTTTATAAAGGCTTTTATACAAATAATTTAAGCAATTTCCATCCAATTGCCCCTTTAGTATTTTTGCTTTCTTTTTATAATTAATAAAAGAACTTAAAATGGTGCAGGACTCACTCAGACCTCTTTCAAAGCATTAAAATCGAAGTTTGTTAGATTATTTTTAAACCCTCATGTCGACTGACATGACATGATGCTGTATAGCGCAAAAAAAAATAATCCCAGATTTCTCGATACCATATGGCGCAATACAACAACACGTCTTTCTACTATTTAAAATTTAAAATACATGTTTATGGTTTCGGTGGTTCCAACAACTTGCACACCTAATGTCAAAATGCAATCGCAACTCGCAAGTGAGGCAAGTGCGAATGACATTCAAAATGGTAGTCTGAAAGCTAATCGTCGTTCGCTCGCTAAATAATGAATGTCGTTCATCAGATCGCTACTCAAACTATGTACGGATGTGCTAATGCCGTATCTTTAACACAATTTCGAGTTATAAGCTGTATCAGATCGGTTTTGACTGTTACACGTTATTTTTAGTGTTTTTCTAATATGAATGAAGTTCCTCTGCTGAGTAACCGAGAGACTAGACCCGCATATTGCTTCGAATGATTAAATAGCTTTACTATAAAAATATATAATTGTATTACGAAGCGTATTTTACAGTAATGCATTTTTTCCATCAAGCGGTTGTAATGTGCTGTTACTTTTTGTATTTGTCAAATTCATAGACCGGATTAAAGTAAATTAACATTGGCTTTCATCAATATATTCAATGCGACAGATTTTTTAATGAAAGCGTGCAAATTTTTTCGCAGTGTTTGTCAAGTTGGCGCCACCATGATAGGTTATTAACTTATTGTTTCATTTCTAATACAAATATACTAAAAATACGTAAAAATGATATGTTTATATTATAAAATATATAGTTTTGAATCGAGGTCCATGTGTTGCACTTATATTTTGAGTAGTTTTTTTTTTTACATTATACGGAGTGTATTTATATTCACTGATGTCCTTTTAGGAGGTTGAGCTGTATCGACAACTAAATGGGTCTCACGAAAAACAAAATATAATTTCGGAGAAAAAATATACTAAAATAATTTATATTATTAAAAAACTTTGTTTTTCTTCGAAGTACTTTTTGCGAGCCGCGCAAGGTGTGGCCCAACTTCAAGCCGCTTTCTTAAACATTAAAGCGTTTCTATTAGATTTGAAATTCGTTTTTCTCATAATGGGGAAATATTTTTTGCTGATTAATGTTTGATTATTGATATTAGGACCTCTAAACCTTCTAAAAGGACATCAGTGAATATAAATACAGCCTGTATATCTAATGTTAAACTTTAAATATGCATTTTGTTACTAACTTTGTATTGTAAGCTTGATATTTTACAAAATGTTTGCGAACCTACTTTTTTTCCATAATATTAAAAAATCGTACTTTTAATCATTTATTCAATGGACATTTTGATTTAATTTTCAAGATAGAAAATTTAATTTACATATAAATTTGATATGATAACACAGATAAATTATTGCAAAACAATTTATTATTAACATTGTTTATTTATTCATATTTGAAAATATATTGGTATTTAACAAATTATTTGATTTTGAATTATGCATAATAAAAAGCCAATAATACGAGGCACCATAGACATTTGAGTGTCTTTTCTCATAAAAATGACTATGATATGCATCCATAGAATGTAGCTGAACATAGTAATATTAAAAAATTGTAATGAGAATTACTTTCAACATTAATTACAGTTATTTTCTATCACAATCAAAATTTTCTTTTGTCATTACTGCATGCTGTTTGTGCTAGTTTTTTTTGACATGTGTTTTTGTTTGTTTGTTTTGGAAACGCAGGTAGCGGAGCTGACATATCGCAGGCAAACCCCTCGCACACATCCTCTTGAATTACACGCACACGACACGTACATATCGTTTAAACACATCATAATAATTGTTTCATCATTTCTCCATTATCAATTGTGAAGCAATTTTCGTGTTTTGATTTTTTTTAGACAATCATATCATTTTATCTAAACCCTTTTTTATATCTTAATATTTATTATTGTATTATTAAATAATAGTATTTTTGTTTTTTTTCTGTCAGCCTTGGTATAATTTATGCATCATAAAATAATGCCCAAAGAAATTAATGTATGGGTGTTTAATAGGCGTGTTCTCCCAACCCAACTTATGAGTTGAATTGATTAATAATTTTATATCTTTTACTATAACTAGTTTATATTCGAACTGTTATATCTTTACTATAAGATTTATCTCAAGTTTATTTAAAAATACAGAACCAAAATAAAATATTTGATATCTAGTGTCACAATGAAAGAAATACACTTTCCCGGGTAAAGTAACTTGATGGCAGCTATCCACCATTTTGTAATGGACATCACCATTTTTTGCAGTTACATTTTTCAGATACTTTATTGTCGAAGTTCTGAGACATTACTGGCTTTCGGAGCATCCTTGTTCCATTTTTTCTGTAAACTCAAAATTCGAGAAATAAAAGTGCAGAAAAATAATTACAATCCTCATTAAAATCTTACATACGAGGCCAGGGAATGTGAATAGAGTTTTCCTAAATATTACAATAATTGCATCTAAATTGAATAATTAATAATCATTATAAGCACATCTCTTTACATTTTACATTGAACACGGTAATTTTATAAACGTTGGGCATATTTTGAATAACACGAAAACATGTTTTCTGTGCACGTGTTATGTGCAACTAACAATCTGTTTTGTGAAACACATTTTCATCATTCCAATGACCCAATTCGTAGAGATCCGTTTGCTTGTACAGGACATCCGGTCTTATTGCGTTTGTGTAAGTGTTTTATTTTTACGTTTTATATATGCATATAACCTGTTCAGTTACTAAATTGTTGGCGAAACTAAATTATTACAAGGAAATTAAATAAAATAATTTGCTGCCAATTTTGACAATGCCACCCCACCATTTACTAATGCTGGGATCCATCCATTCTTGAGAATGTTTTGATTAAATTTGGACCGGACCATAAAACAACCTGTTTGGGTTTAAGGGCTGACCAGAGAACATAGTATAAATAAACACCTTAATTTAAGATACTTCTAAAACTCCTCTGGCATTATCTTTCTCCATCTGGATGGGAATAAGGGAGAATGGTAAATCCTCTAGTTATTTTTTAGTCTCCCACATTCAGTTTGGTATATTTTTATCTCCTATTTTTAGGATTGCAACTCAATCTGTTTCTATACTATTTCCCCTTTTCCCTCTCAAGATAGGCCTAACTGAGGTAAGCGTTTTATATGGCAGATAAGCTCTTACCTAAAGAATAATTTTGTAACTGTATAGGGATTTTTCTTGAAGTAGGGGGTGTCAAGGATACATTTTTTTATTGAGACTATTACTTTGATATGTGTTTATGTAAAATATTAATCAATGTAATAATAAAAGAAATATTGTTTCTAAAATGCTTTCTTTCTAATTAAATTGGAATACTATTTTTTATTTTTTAATAGTTGCGAAAACCTTATTTTTATTTAGCAACTACCAATAAATTTTTTAAGAAATTAGTTTTTATTTATTGATTCTTTCTCTACACGCAAGAGCAATATAACATCTCAGTTATTTGGTCTTAATATTGCTTGCGACGCGACATGGCAAACACCTGCTAAGCAATATAGATATAAATTCGAGTGGTTCTTGATTGTACAAAAATTAAAACAAACTTGATACCCCGCAGTATTTGTTTTAATATTATGCTGGTAATGTACAGTCAACTGCATATATGTATGAAATGTGAAAACCAAAATAAGTGAATTGTTTATGTTTAGGTAAATATAAACTTTCAAAGCTAGTAAAATTTGAGCCCTACATCTGACTAAAATATTACAGCAATATCAAAGTATATTTGAAGGACATCTAGAAGACAGTTATTTCAAACATTCTTTATATACTTATGCAACTGACTATACTTATCTCTAAACGGATTATTTTCTAATACAAGTAAATTTATTTGCTATTTTTTTCTATATAAATATTTTATTTAGGGTGTCGGTGGTTAGGACTGATAAAATTACTTAGTAATATAAAATATAATGAATTAAACCATCATTTTTCTCCATACAAATGATTCTACTTTTACAGTTATGAAAGAAATCAATTAAAATTTGAATTAATCTTTAAAATTATGCATTATATTTGTCAATGTTATTTATCATTTTTAAATCTTAAAAATATTGGAGAAAATGTGTTACCTAAGTATAGTATGAGAGTTTGTGGTCCTAACTCATGGCACTTTATACCTACATTTCAATGCTTTCAATGCTATTTTATTACAAAAGTATTTATAAAAAAATTTGCCTTCATCGTTTTTTTTTTGTTTGAATTTTGGATATTTGTCAAATAACTATTTAACTTCAAAATGGTAACTAGAAATATGTTTTTAGCATCTAATAGTGATTTTTTGTGTATAAAAAAGAAATCTATATGAACAAATTTGCAGAATAAATACAATCAAAGCCAAAACCAAACTCTTATTTCTAAAATTACTAAATTGGTTGGTCAGGTTTCGATTGCTAGTGCTACGTTTTTCTACTATTTGCTAGTGCTATTTTTGTTCGTGCCAATTTTTTTTTTCATAAAAAATACACTGTGGGGTCATCCATTTAATAGGTTACGCTATTTACACCTAATTTTGACTCCTCCTTCCATCTCATCACTTTTGTAGGTGTGTAATATTTATGTGTAATTACGCCACATTATAACTGCCCCCCTCTACTCCTACTGTCATACATGGTAACCCCCTCCCCCTTAACAGAGTGATGTAGACCCCTCCTGTAAGTTATCACAAATAGTGTACAGTATATATTGCATGATATAAAAACACATTCTGATTGTGTTTTATCATTTATTTTTCCCCAGTTAAGGCAATGGAAAAACTTCCACTGGATAACCAAAATTGTATTTCGGACGAAAGCTCACCAGAAGTGGAGTTGCCAATTTATCAACAGCGCTACAACTTTTTCTCGTAAGTGTTGGGTCGGAATGACGAATTCACAATTCTCATATGTGTCTTAAGGCTTCAAGATGACATTATAACAACTGCTTAGATCATCATGGCTTTTGTAAGATCTGGAGCAACCATCTCAAGCAAACGGTAGGCACACACACCACTAGTTACTCCGCTGTAGGAGCACAGGTACTCAGGCAGGAGCACAGACACTCAGTATTAAATTGTTAATCAGCACCAGTGTCTCATGTGCCGATTCGTAATGATGAGTCGCTCCATAGCTTTTTCTAGAGTAACGTCCGGCCTTAATTTGAAAATTTTATTGAAGGCATTCATTACCTTACAAATATTTGTCTATAGTAAGATGGTAATTTCCTTAAAATCAACCTTCACTTAAGACGTCAGTCATCAACATTTCGATTTTTGAAGACAAATCTTAAAAGAGGGTGGATATTTTAAGGAACACAGTCCAGAGATGGGGAGGTGTAGACAGTTTTGTTACTGTAAAAATGTACTAATGCTCTAATGTTTTAAATCATCTCAACAGGTCTCTTTAGTATGTTTTTCACAAATTAATACTGGAATAATATTGACCCATTTTGCAAGAAAACTAAACTGATACTGAGCTAAATTAAAAATATTAGAAAAAATATTTTAAAAGGCTTAAAAGAGCACTGCTTTTCATAGCTGTTGGTACATCTGATAAGGTGGATTTTATTAATCAAATGAAGTTTTTTTTCTTTTTTAAATATTTACCAAAGAAGTGGTACGCAAGGTTAGCTACTTACTTCAAAGTCCAGTTGGACATATATCGAATATATTTTGAAATATTACCTTTTTCTTTTGCACTGGTGAGCATACAAAAATATTAAGTTAGCGTAAAGCTAGAAAGATAATATAACAAATAACCGCATTTTTCTGAAAAGCCAACTGGCCACTTGTCATGCTTTTTAAGTGGATTGCAAAACTTTTTTTTAATCTCGTCTATTTACAAGTTTATTTCTTATTAATAAATGCCACATTCTAAAGGCAGCTCAAAGGTTATTCGAATTTTAATGTTTCTATTTACAAACAACTTCAAGTAAACAGTTTTGGTGCTTATAAAACTTTATTATATTTCAACATGTCTGATGAATTTGAACCGAATTTATTTATAAAATTAGTCCTATGCTTAACCACGATATATAGCCTAGATTAGATGTATCATTAAGACAATATTAATAGAGACTATGAAAATGTTGATATTATATCCTCCTCACTTATGAAGCCATCGCATTTAATACTCTCTAAATTCCTTAAAATTACTTATTCAACTATATAACCACATATCCTTTATATAATCCTCTTATGAATGTTGGAAAAACCTTAGAATTTAAGCCGTCCATTTAATTTCTAGTCCTATAACATTATTTAAAATTACTTAAATAAGTTTTATATAGACATTAATTTGTCTTATTGTAGAATTGCAACTGACCATTCCTGTGGCGAATACAATCAATCATTCTACCCCTATTTGAACCAATTTTACATTCTTTTTATGTGTCTGCTTTAGAAATCTAAGTATACTTTCCTGGACACAGTATACACATAGATCGCTTGTTTGTATCATATATTAAAGTTGCTTGACATTATTGTTAAACATAACAATTACTTCCTAAATAATTAATTGATAATATTAGATATATTGAAACAGATTTTGCTGCACATCGAACACAATTTGAACACTTTTTTGAAATTTTAATTTATAAATACTTTTAAATACTTAAATACTTTTTTAAATAGTTGTGATGCAACGAATACTTGTATTTGGCGAATAGCATTATTTCTAGTATTTTATATATTTTAATAATGAAAATTAACAAGAGGCAATTTTTTATTCAAGAAACGTCATTTGTAAATTTGTCGGTGATAGACGATTTCAGTTTTGTGTCTGAATATTTACCAGCCGTCGGGAATAATCTTCCTGAGTTAACAGTACTAGGTTTCAGTGAAAAATACTCAACAGTGTGATCTAAAAAATGCAACACGCACAGCTGAATCGTAGAATAAACTAAGCAGTAAAGTGTGGTTTCTATAAGGGTAGATAACTTTCTTAATGACACATGTCTTATGTATTAATTTATTTGTAAAAATATTCGAAGAATACGAATAATCGTATTCATATTTGTCGCATCACTAGATCGAACTTAAAAGATAAAACATGTGTTAATAATCTTAGAAAAAAAATATTTATTTTGTGTAAGGTGAAATACTTTGAACGCTTTAAAAATATATACAAATTTAAGTTATGTAACTTTCACAGTATCTTGATAATACTTGTATTGTGACAACTATTTTTTGAACACTGAAATGTAGATATTTTGGGGAAATGAAATGTTTTTACAGGAAAGTTGTTTGGCCATTTTATGCCATATGTAGTAATAATTGCTTTGTTTATTTAGCCATAGAATTATTTAAAGAGCTTAGATTTTATTTCATTAGTTATTACTAATGAGGCCTATTTTTTTATGATATAATTTTATAATGTCAAAACGCTAAACCCCATTTTATATTTTGACTTTATTTTTTCTACAAAATTTTTGTCATTTTCATTTTATATTTTTGAAAACGTAGAGTTTGGTTTGTATAAAACACATTTAACAATGAGCTTTGAATTTCGCTGACTTCCCACAGAGGACATCAACTATTTGGCACAAGATGATAAAAAGTGTATTTTTTTTCTTATAAAAATAAAAACAGGCATTTTTATAATAAACCACAAATATTATAATATCATAGAACAAAACTACAATATGAGACAGAGCATACAAATTGAAATATCCTATATAAAATGGACACAATACACTAGATTGCTAAAAAAATCTGCTAAAATTTACAAGTTACTCATAGAAACCTAAAACATTGCATCCTCGCCTCTAGTGACAGCATGTTCAAACCTCGTAGGAATTGGACTAACTCAAAGTGGAATGAATTTTATCCTGAATTTATTTTTATAGAAAAGGTTGTGAAATTGACAGTAAAATTTGTTTTACGTTATTTACACAATTACAGTGACCTAATTGGGTTGATATTGTTACTTTTTAAGTTTTAAAATAGTACTTATTTTTACTATAAAAACCCCATGAAGTTCAAAAATTGTACATTTTGTGTATATTATTTTAATTGTACATTTTAATTATTATTTAAATTAAAGCCTCAATAAAAATTGTAATGTTTCTTAAAAAGATTAGACTGAACTAGATGTATAAAAATCATTCAGAAATTATTGCCACTTATTTCAATCATTATTATTAGGGGCATTTGGCAACTGTTAGTAGATTTTTGTATCATATTGTTTTGTGTAGTACTGCAATTGAATTAGAAATGTCAAGTTTATATAATTGAGGATTACTGTAAGTATTAATTGTTGCTAAACAAACGTCAATTAGAGGAATAAAAATATTCTGTTGAAAATTTTGTTTTTTTTTCTTTCCCCCTATTTCAGGAAGATTTTAATTTATATCAGTTGCAGTAGTTTTTTTTTATCCATTTCCTTAGGTTGGCCCCGAACTCTGACAGATAATCAAAGTTCTACTGTATGCAAAGAGATTTAAAGTTAGTGTTGCCGTTATCAAGGGATGTATGCTAGTTGTTCGTATGACTGCAGGCGCTGTTCGCAAATTGATCATTTCTCTTGCACTTCTAAAATAATACCTAATGTTTTATATATACATAAATATACTGATATACATAATGTTGAGAGACAACTCGAGCTCAATAAATATTAAAATTTTTATTAAATAATAAAATTTAAATATTTAAAATATTAAAATCTACGCTTCCTCTTCCTGTGAGAGACAAACAAATTGAGGGAAAAGTTGAATGTATTGTTATAAATATTTTTAACTATTATATCCTCGCATATTACTGCAAATAATAAATACATATTTTTTTATGGTGCTTGTGATTTTTGAATTTCTGGCTATTTTTGAAAGGATTTCATACTCAAATTTCAAAACAAGTATTCCCAATTTCTGTAGTAAGTGCCCAAAAACAAAGTGTAATGATTTATCCAAAATACGCACATGCGTATAATATTCACATTGCTATATTTCTTTTATTATATAACATTTTTAAAATTAAAAATTTACTATAGGGTGATGAAATAGAGACGTGGTTTTCAAGAAGAGATAAAACGCATATAATTTGACGTTATGGCTAAGAATTTAGTTTTATTATAAAGATAAGGGTTTGCCATTATGTTTTAAAAATGATTTCGGGTAAGTGGCCGCCGCGGCTGACTCGAACAAATTCCAGCCGAGAGGCCCAATTTTCAACCACTTTTTGCAGCAAGTTGGGCCGTATGTCAGCAATAACGCGCCGAATATTCTCTTCCAAGGCGTTAATCGTGTCCGGCTTATCTGCGTAGACAAGCGACTTCACATAACCCCACAAAAAATAGTCCAGCGGTGTTAAATCGCACGATCTTGGAGGCCACGCCACAGGCCCACGACGCGATTTTTACTTTATTTTAGAGTGATTTTAAAAAAAAATCGAGTGATTTTTTCTAAATTTGCACTATTTGCAAACGTTGTTCAGGAGTAAGTCTATTCATTATTAAATGGCAAACCAAACTGAGCATAAATCAAGTAACAGCTGTCAAAAACACCAACTACGAAAAAAGTAGTGCCAGATTGAAAACCACGCCTCTAAAAAAAACACTTTTTATGACACTTTTAGATATGCCCATAGAAAAAACAAAAGGAATATCTGTACACTAAAGATTTAAGAAAGAAATAAATTTATATAGGGGAAAAGGATATCTGCTGATTATTTATTTAAACATAAACATATAATGGGACTGGATTTAATCATCTAATATGTATAATTATTGGTTCTGAAAGTAACTTTAATTTTGGAAAAGGTAGACGGGTCGAGGGTCGATTATTGAAGTTGGAGGGGATTTTAATTTTAAAAATTAAATATATTTTTTTTAATATCATTCAGGAGTACATAAAGCATGGACGGACAGTAAATGATTTGGCACTTATCTATCGACGATGTAACAAATTAGCAGTCAAGTGTAGCCTCTTTCCTGAATCGGGAGCACATAATGATTAGGAGATATTATGTATTTAATATTTAAATGATTAGGAGATATTATGTATTTAATATTTAAATGATTTGAATGGAACTGTGATTTAGATTACAGATTATGAATTATACTCTTTAGTTTTTTCTACACGTATAAATAAAATAGTTTTTTCTACACGTATAAATAAAATTGATGTGTCGGTGATTTCAAAATCAATCTTTTCTTCAAGTATATGATTATTCGCACGCAACCGAAATAGCTAATCTTTCGGAGTTAGAAGTAGCTACCAGGAGCACACAAAGCAATAGAAACGAGTTATTTTGTAGTTATATTTTGTCTCGACGATATTAAACGTTTTGATCAAATAATTTGTTGTCTTTCATCATCATTCATTTTACTTTTTAAAAGATCCCAAGTCGCAATGACAGCCCCCCCCCCCCCAGCAGCTCTAGTCACAAACGCTCTCGCGACTCGCTCGCTGTCAGTTTGACGTTTGTACAATGGATATGCATTAGACAAACGTCAAACTGACAGCGAGCGACCGGCGAGCGAGTCGCGAGAGCGTTTGTGACTAGAGCTGCAGGTCAGGTGGTTAGTTCGTTTGTAGTAAAGAAAAGAATGGTTTCGGGACATCCTGTATATATACACCTACAGCCGCGTAACAAGTGTAGGTACACGCAGAGTAGGAGAGACGATAATATTGAACTTTAAGATTATGTAATTAAATAACACCTTTTGAACCATGCATTCAATAGAATATTAATAACTAAAGTATGCTTTAAGGCCGCCATTTTACACCTTTATGGGCGCTCAATTGTTTTGGGACTTATTTTATTTTTCGTGTGTGTTTTTTGCTTTTACTTGGCCGCCGAGTTCCATAAATTATTGTTTATTGTTCGCAAAGCGGCGTCGTGCCGGCAAAAGAATGAAATGCGAATGAAAATAGAGAAAGCAAAGAGGGGGATATTTTAACGACATTTTCGGGGGAGATAACGAACAGGGCGACACTAACAAAGAATAAGATCGCGTTCAAACCGGACCGCGTCTATCACTCAACATGCGTTCATTTTCTCAAAATATTTACATAACATGGTAATATTATAATAATAATGTGTTTGTAACACTGTGAGCTTACCAATGAAAAATAAATATACAGCCCGTTAGTACTTTACTAAAATGACCGCCTAGTTTCACTAGAGAAGCTACTAATCTAGAGTCCACTCCACCTGGTCCAATCCATAGTCAGGCCTGCAGGGCTAGTCGGGACCGCGAGCGAGAGGTTCACGTCTCCATGTTGTATATTTATGATGGTATTGGTGCCAAACGCTCGGCGATTCTAACCAACACCACCAAAGAACCAGCGAGCGATTCGCGAGTGGGTTTGTGACTAGAGCCACTGTGGTGCCGTGGTATAAACGTTTGCTTCTAAATCCGAAGGTCCCGGGTTCGAATCCCCAGTGGGTCTAATCCGCCCAGGTCATTTTTCGCCGTTGTGAATATTCAACGGTGCTTTTCTCAACAATGTCGACTGAGTTAAGTAATAAGATATACAAAAAAACACTCATTCAGTTGCAGACTTGTGAGATGTTGTTTGCCTGTAACGAACGGGAATCACGAACACAATAATAAGGCAGTCGGAACTGCACCAAATAGCGTTTCTACGACAACGCCTTATTTTATTTTAATATATTATTTTATTAGAATATTTAATCAGGAAGGAGAGGAAGGAGTTTAGGTAGTCCGTAAGTCACAATCGAATGCCTCGATGACAATTTATGGAATAGTCACTGGAAAGTGTAGTTAGCTGCTTGCATTAATGCATAGAATCGCGTATAGCGGATCGGAAACAGTGTCTAGAAAGACACATCCGGTCGCAGTCAATAAAATCTTATAATTTCTGTGGTAAAAATGAAAAGGTTTTCCGGTCCAAATCGTTCTTTATCTTAGATAGGCCATAAACGGTCCGTCTTGAACAATGAGCCCACTCATAATGACTCGAATCTGTTACTAAATTCGGTCATTAAGAGGTGTAATTAGGTCATTGGCGGTCTGGTGACGACCCTTAACGACTCGAACAATAGCCTTTTCCCTCCGGCTGAAACAAACTGACTTATGAAACCGGTCTTGATGGTTCGTACGAGGGAAATTCTTTTGGGGAAAGAATCTTGACACATCTCTCAAATTGGGGTGGCATTTGATACGTCGAGTTGGGCATGTGAGATTATTACGACCGAAGATTTCAGCTTCTGACACTGAGCCAGGCAGCTGTAATCTTAGAACGAAAAAGTTAATTAATATCTTTAAAAGATTAGGTAATATTAAATTGTAGATGTTTTTAAGATCCAACTTCTCCCAAAAGGACCCTTTTTCAATAATTCGTTAAGTTTTGTCTATTATACCAACACCAATACAAATTCTATACTAAATAAAATTCCTAGTTCCTACGCAACTAATTGCGTATTAAATCAGTTTTTTTTTTAAAATTTAAAAATTATTCTTTTCTAATTATTTCATCTTATTTAAATTTGTTTAATATATTGTAATATTAGTCTATTTTTACGTCATTACCTGCATCGTGTATTATTTCTGTTGTCACAATAACTATAAAAATAAATAAGCACGGACAAAATACAGCAATTTACAATAATTCTAAAGTAGCACTTAACATTTTTTTACATATTTCTTTTTGTGCTCATAGATGAGTATAATATATTAATTCTATCTGGCCAGTAATAAATAAATCGTCCCAATCGCTGCGCTGTCATATGTTTGGAATTCGAATTGATCGCGCCCTAATGATTAGCGCTGTCATATTATTGTGATATGTCAGTTTCATACTAAAAAAATTGTGACTTTAATGTTAAATATCTATATTATCCGACCAGCTTTCGATGTGATCAAAGCGGCTATGGTTGTTTTTCTTGGGTATCAATTTACAAACTAAAAATCAACTCTTTCGCATTTGTATTTTTCGAGTTGAAAGTTGCAACAGACGGCCAACGGACGGGGATAGTAGCTTCTCATATACATGTCAGAAAAAGCTCTATAGAAGTTAAAAAATATCTAAATAAGAAACGATGTAAAAAAATAGAGTAGAAAATGCAACAAAGCTACATACAGCTGTGAATTGAGTTGATTTTTAAATTTCCTTTCATAGTTTTGACATAGCGTCAATGTTTCAAACAACATCTGTAGATTTCCAGGACATTTCCAAAAGATTTTTCCATGTTATTGGGACGGATTCGCGATGTAAGCTCAGCTACATTCTACGATATATTTTTCCTTTTGAAGTTGCAGTTGATTAACAGAGTTACGCGTTAAAAAATAGGAAATTAACGAACATATTTTCCAAATAGACTTTGAAAGTGAAAGTCAACGACGCGGCGATGTGGACTTTGGGCACATTTAGGGTTACAAACATAATTCGATGGGCGCGCACCTCTTTCAGTCCGTTTGATATCTCTGCCCTCGTCCCTCTTGGGCGCAGGTAAAAGGTGCCTCCCATTTCGTTCCTTTTGCCGGGAACAGATTGCTAACATCAAATATTTTTTCTGTTTATGCAAATCCTTCGCGTGGTTTTCGGAGTACGAAATAAAACAACATTCAGACATCAATATTTCAAAACATCATTTCGCTTCCCATATTTTCATCAAAAGAGCAAAATTTTACATTTTCCACTCAATGTCACCTACGAGTATTAGACATGTATCATGAGACTAACATTACAAACAAATATATGTATAAATACATTGTAAATAGATCCAGCTCTTTTTTGCCGGTTTCTTAAACTTAACTAAAATACAATTTACATATGCATAAAATGAATTAAAATAAAATAGCTATGAATGAACTTAACATAATTCGTGTAATGTAAAAAAGGGAAATTATAGTCATACCATTTTAACGCATACGACCTAGGTCGCAGAAATAGTTGTTTTAAAAATATTAATAGAGTACCTACCTATATTATAAGTCAATATAATAATATGTATCGATTATTAAGAATTAATATTACTTGTATTTTTCAACATTAATTAATTATTGCGTAATTAATATTTTTTTTATAAATAAATATTAAAACGTAATATTAATACATAAATTCTAGTCCAGTTTTAATTAAGTGTAGCAAGAGAGGATCGAATTTGTAAGAATATTTTCTTCCTCAAAAATAAAATGCCCTCAAACTAGCTTTTAATATTTTCTTTTCACTCTACCAATAAAAAATATTTGCTATACATACTTTAATAGCGCTTTCAAACCTTATCATCGAAATTCTCACAGAAAGTCATCGGCCGAAAAATCTAAGAAAATGAAATTTATCTCCACACTTCTCATTATATTTACTATAATATATGATTTATTTCACTAATTAAAGATTGATATATTTAAGATCCGCAGGCCTTTTCATTGACCTGATAAGATGCACCAATTCTATCTCAGAATAAAAATATATTTCGTATCTATATACTATTAAATTTCGTTACCAAGTAACGCCACCATAGGAATGTTGGTCGACTTGGATGATTTGGACATGTGAAGGAAGATGGAAATCGGTCTAAACTCACATATTTATAATACTCGTAGATATGCTGGAAGGTTTAATCTGTGATAGTTTGATAGCGCGTAGCGTACAAGCTACGAGTAAAAAATTGGCGTGGAAAAGTAACGTCAGGGCACAAGGGAGAATATTCCCAAGGAAACCGAGGCAAACGCTCTTATGGAGAGTAGTCCCCTAACCTTCCTCCGAGGAGGGTCTGGCATTAATTGAGGAGTTATCATTCCTTTACCTTACAAATAAGGTGTTTATTTCCGTCAATCATGAACAATCGTCATGCAGAGACAAGCCTTAAGATGCGGCGGATATCTTAAGGAAAACTCGTCCATTTAGCTGTTAAAATATCTAGTTATTTTTTCAATACATTTCAGTTTTCCTACAATTTACTTTGAAATTTGCCATTCATAGGGTAAGGAATTAAATGCTTGAAGGGTCTTTCAGCTAAGTTAGGACTGAGTTCACTTGAGGAACAACTCTACGACGTACGAGTGTTCCTCACGTGAACGATTCCTCAAGTCAGCGTTGATGACATTTAATTAGTTTTATAGTATTAAAGCGTATTATATTTACTATCACGATTTTATTTCCTACTGTTCATAAATTATTTAGAAACCTCGGCGTCTGTTGTTTCTACATATTATTTTCTTTATGGTATAATATATACAATAGGTTATATGTATCTACATAAAATATCCTGTCGGATTTGCGACGGTCGCGGTGGGCAGATGCAGTGGTTTGGTGGTGTGAGGGTTGAACTCCGCTGGAGTGGCAGATGGAGACGAGACGCGAGCATTAGATGGCAATTATTCAGCGCCTCGTTCCTCTTTAAATATTCATGGCGACCTCCGAGTGGAATTGAGGAGACGCGACCGATTGCCGACCGACAAATAAAATAAAAAATAAAATGGCGGAACGCACAACAAAATGGCGGGGGCGAGGAAGGCGAAGATGGGCGCGATGGGAAGCGTCTTTAGCAGCACAATTGCCGACCTGACACAGATGTGATCTGTGACGTAGACTTTTTATTTTAGGGAAGAAATGCAAGACGCAACAACACCCTCAAGCACAGCAGTCCCAATGGCTGACCCACCAGACAACGAAATATAATCTGTTGTCAGGATGGGCGAAATAAAATCTTCTCTTTTTTTTTTTATTTTATTCGGTTACACAGACTTTACATTAAATTAAAAAACAGGCAAGCACACAACATTCCATCTTCCTTTCGGCTCGCACAGGACAACAATGGCCGATGGACCGGATGTCAGCCATCTCACTCACTCATTCAAGCTGACAACTTGCCAACAAGTCAAACAGACAAAATAGTTTACAGAATGGCCAATCTAGAAGTTGTACCAATAAAAAAAATATTAACCTTTGAAAATATTAACTACAATAAGAAAAAAAAATGTCTTTTGCAAAAAAACAACTATTAACAAAATATGAAATTTTAAAAGCTAATTTTAAAGAAAGCTCTCAGCTTTCTGTGTGTCGCCGTCTTTTAAATATTCAGTTCAAGTTGGTATTCCAACGGCGTATCGGCCATTTTGATTCAAATCCCGACTGAATTAAAAATGGGGAATTCCATTTGATGGAACGATCGTCAGCTATAATAATAGTCCTCATCTCTTCGTTGGATCAAACTCCAGATGGAATGGACCACACCAGTGAACGGGAAGGATGGAGAGATAAATTGCTCATCTCGGAACTAAGACTGGATCACCTAATACGAAGTACAGTAAAGGAAGAAAAACCGTATACTCTGCAGGCGAGTGTCTCGATTCTAAAACATGCCGACCTTGTTTGCAAGGATGTTTTCAAGCGTAGACTGCGAGTTGTTAAGCATTAATATTTTTTCCTCATCTACTAAACTCAACAGTATCATCGGAGCTAGCTCCTAAATATTGTAATTACTTAATAATAATAATAATAATAAATAGTCATTTTAGCAAGCGCCCCTAATCACTCCATTTTTTAAATTCTCACGGGGCAAAAACAGTGACATTACGCAAATGGAGCAGGGTACTGGACAAGGCACTTCAGAATCATTGCTAGGCCACATAATGGCGATATTTTATAATGCATATAAGATATGTTTTGCGTTTTGTCGCGTCGCGTTTTGGCGTGTCGCACGAAGAGACCAGCTGAGCATAAATCAAGCGCTGCAAGAGATGTGAAGGAACCGCTAAAGTTCTCTTTACTTGTCAAAATAGCGTTTGGCATAAATTCACCGTCACTTGGGGGAAATAACCTCTTCATCATGAGTTTATCTTCTGCGGCTTAGCGGAGAATTGCGCCGAATTGAATACATTGCTCCTCCCCTGCACAACTCCAGACATGTTTACAAGCTGCCATTTTGCCACAAAACACAACCTCGAAATAAATGCAGTTAGGTTAAACTTCTCGTTCATGTGGTAGAAATTGTTGCAAAACTGATCAGTTTTCAATTCGAGATCGTGGTAGTCTAGTGGTTAAGGCGTTCGGCTATTGGCCCAAAGGTCGCAGGTTCGATTCCGCACATGGTCATACCATTTTTAACGCTTCATTACCACCATCTCCCCTGACTCTAGTACAGACATATTTGGCCTAGTTGAGTAGGGCCCAAAATAATTGTATATGACCTAGGTCATAGCAATTATTTTATTAAAAGAAAAAAAATATATTTTTAGCAACGGCCTTTAAAATGAATAAGCAAGAACCCGTTAGTGAAAGACTGCAATATTAAATACACAATAAACAGGTTAAAAACATGCATTTTAAAATAGGGTGGTAACAGCATAAATTATTATTATTAAATATCTTAATCTCTAAATGTTTACTTACTTCAACATTATTCATTATTTTAAATGTTTTTAATTTTTAATCTTTTACACATTTAATTGCTAAATTACATTATATATAGATATCCACTCTGCCATAATTTATGTTATGTAATTAATATAGCTTTATTATTTTTGAAAATTAGAACCACACTTCTATAACAACGTGCGTACCTAAAGCAAGTATTTCCTGTCACATTGACTTTATATATTAATTATTATTTTTTTATATTCATTTATATTAATTATGTTACATTTAAAAGAGCCATAGAGATATTGTGTGAGGATTGGCGGCATACATCCAAAGTAATCATATGTTTGACCGCCATTTTTAAAAGTGACATTTCCATCATTTACCGTCGTCATTTAAATTTAAATTTGTAGCGTTAGATTATTATTGCTGTTTCTGCCAGACAATTATTTCAAATCAAACAATCTCGATCGAAGGACCGAAAGTATGTAGTAAGCTCAACTGTGTACGATTTTTTTTTTCTGTCTGTACACACAACACTCTGAAGACCGTATGACAAGTAAGAATAAATTCAAAGGCGACAAAGGTATAAGGAATAAAAAAAGTGAATTGTTTTTGAGTGCGGCTGTTGAACTTGTATAGTCGTATCTTTGGAATGCCGCAGTCAACGGCCTTTGGCGAGCTTCGATTTGGCAGCTCATAAGGGCACGTCCTCATCAACATAACGCGACACCTTCCTCGAGCTTTCTTTTTCTTTTTTCGGGAATTTTGAGCATGCTAACAAATGAGCTGCTTAACTGTGCAAAGGAGATTTTTTTAAAGTAAACTTGAAGGCACAAATGCTCTGAGTATCCACTTAATCAAATCGGCCAACATGACTGGCACCCAGGGACTCGATTTTATATACTTTATAACTTATATTTTATAACCCGTATTCAATTTGATATTTATTGTGAAACTGAACTTATTTTATTTAATAAAAACTTTGAATTTTAAATTTCAATCCTATCGAAAAAATTAAACAGAATTTTAGACATAAATAAGTTTTTTTTTCTAATCAAATTAAAATGAAACCGCACAAACTATAGGCACTGCCAATGCTCTAGAAAATAAAAATAAAACCTAGGTAAGGAACGCCGCAAATAAAAAATCAAACCTGTAGGTATAGCTGTAGGGCTGATATGAGGCGCTGAAGATATGCTGGCGCTGATATGAGGTGAGGCGTTGAACAGCTAGTGCACACACATAGAAGTTACTCGTGTAATCATTCGGAAAGGTTGTGTAGGTGTGCGTGCGTGTATGCCATTGATATTATAAAGGTGGTCCCGACATATAAGGGGAGTCGCAGACCTTTCCCGAGGACTTACTGGGGTGTTTATGTATCCTATCATGAGTAAGAAATTATATAAAGAAATGCGAAAATAATTTATCCCATTATTTTTTTAATAAAGTGCTGTTGTAAATTAGCTTTCTTTTGATCGGCAACGTAACATCAGCGTCGATTAGCTGTCGTACGTATTACAAGAAACGTTTAATATTATCACGTAAAGTTTACAATTGTGTTTCTTGGAAAACATGATGAATGTTGATATTATATCGTCTTTAAAATAATGCTGAAATCCCAGGGCCTATTAGTTGATTTTTTTATCGGCAACGGTCTCGGAACAGGGTGTTTAAGATAGGAACAGCATCCCTTGCATATATGCGAGCATGTACTTTACCATGTGAGTCCACCATTAACTGTCATTTAATACCGTCAAAAACAATTAAAAAGGTTCACAGTATAAATTTTCGCATGATACTTATTGTAATGCGATATTTATTTGTTTAGCTTGTACCCGAAGGAGATTTTTTATTTCAAAAATGTCATACCACAAATCAGGCTTTTATACCATGAGAAATCGAATGAATTAAGAGTCACAAACAGAGATGATATATTAGGGATAATTAAATTTCAGCAATCAAATTAATTTTTGCTAAAAACCGGCATAAAAATATAAAAATACAAATACAGTAAAATTTAAGTAAAATAAAGCAAAGCAGCATGAATAACAATACACATCAAAAACAGTAGGTAATATTTAATTAAAATTATTTAAAATTAGTATTTTTAATACACGACCACGACAACGATTAGGAATGCACTGAAATTATTCGACCTTCAAGACAGAATAACAACTAATTTACGCTGAATTAAAATATGATATAATATTATGACCTTTTTCAGGATAGGACATTTTTCAAAATATTTTTTTAATCAATATTTTTATTTATGTCAGTTGTCGGGGTGTTCATGCGAGACTATTCATATTATTTTCGTATTTATTCATTTCAGTCGACAGTGTTAAGAAAAGCGTCGTTGAATATACTTGGGAGTGAAAAATGAACCCTGGACCCCTATATCAAAAGGAGGCCTTCAAGTTCATATTACCACTACCCCACCAGAATCTAGAATCGTTGCCTCGTCGTGGTCGGGAACGTACTGAGCAAACGAGCTCATCAGACCTTGCCACCTTTTGATCAATCAGCTGATCTTGACTGATACCTGCTTTGACGTTGGTAACCTGTTCCGATAGCTGCTACTGCTATTTAATCGCCGTTGCATACAAAGTAAACAAGGTTTATTTTAGTTAATCGCTTTCGGCCAAATGAACAGCTGTGAGCTTGAATGTCGTTTTAAAGAATTGCTATGACCTATGTCACATACAATTATTTTGGGCTCAACCGAGCCAAACGTGCATGTGCTAGAGTCAGGAGAGATGGTGAGACATTATTGGTAATTGATATCATGATAAGGCGTTGAACTATTGACCCGAAGGTCTCGGGTTCGAATTCGAACAGGGTTCCATTTTTAATGCTAATGCTAAACTAACTCCCCTGACTCTAGGACAGGCACATTTGACCTAGGCGAGTAGGACCCAAAATAAATGTATAGCAATTAATTAAAAAAAAAAAAATTAATTGAATTTAAATATAAAATCTTAGTTTAGAGATCGCAGTAGTCCAGTTTTTCGGGCGTTTGAATATTAACCGAGCAGCCGCGGGTTCAAACGCATACATTTTAGTAAAACCATTTTAACGCTTCACCACCACTGCCTCTACCACAAGTAAATATTTAGCTTTTTTCTCAACTGAGCTAGTGACACAAAAGTTTTATTATTTTTTAACATATATTAGATAATTTTTAGCTTAATTTTTTTGTACATCTACGTGAAAGAATATGAGAAAAATGAGTAAAATAGAATGGTTAAGAATATTTTTACTAAAGAATATATTTTACCTATTTAAAAATAACAATCTTTAGTATAGAATATTGTTTTAATTAAAGATAAAAATTACAATAGTACAATATAGTTTTCCACAATATTTAATGCTGAATTAAATATATTTTAACGAGAGATATTATTTTAAAGAGATTTATCTATATATTGATATTTTTATGATAATTCGTTCATGAACGAAGGTTTTCAGAACATGTTATGTTAGAGATATATTTTTAACTTTTAATTACAGGGTTCTGCTTAGAAGCTCTTTTGGAACTGTGCAGAGATTTAAACTTTAGTTTTTTTTCATGCATCACATCCACGCTATTTCCGTATAATCAGTATGTAAAGTTTGTTTTATATATTTTTATGCAATGGCGTTCTATAAATGCTTGATGGCTCCTCTGGAAAATCTTATGTTCGTGAATGGTTTTTGTGCACAACAATTTATAAAAAATATATTTCATCTGCTTGCATTAAAATTTTTACAATGAGTGTGCCAAATTGATTTTCTCCCATACTTCATGTTTCACGCCTCTTAGTTCCATGTTCGCTAGTAATATGTATTTATTAGCGAGTTTTTTTTTAAAGTGTAATGCATTCCATTGCTTCAAAATTGAAGTGCGGGGGAGGGGGGAAGCTGGGGGGAGGTTGATTACCCTTAAGATTATAAGAGGCGTAGTGTGCGACTCGCGCGCATGTCAACCAGAGTGCGTCGAGGAGTGATCGAGGACGCAGGTGGATCTTCTCTTCTCTAGAGCGTTCGTTCGCAAGGCGGTGGATCACGAATAGTATGATGTAAGTTTGATTACCTATATTGTTGAGGTTGTTTAAACTTTAAGCTTTCAGTATAGGTTTTTTTATTTTAAAAAAATGTGCGCGTTTACTTTTTAACAATTTATGGAAATAGATTAATTTAAACGTATGGAAAGTTAATTAAATATATTGGGATAGTTTAATGTAAAAAAAAATACTTAGCTTAAAACACTAAGTTAAAAAAATATATCGTGTAGTACAAAACGTCATATAAATCTCTGTTTCCGTGACATTACATCACATATTTATTTATTAAAAGTATAACGGTAAACGAGTAGTAATAAAATATTAATATTGTATCATAAAGAAATAGATATTAATATGTTAGAATGTTTAATGTTGATTAGAAAATAGTTAATAATTTTATATTTGTTGTATTATTATTTTTTTAAACAGATAATGTAATATAAATTTTCTATATAGACACGTTTCCTAAAGGCGATTTTGTTTCTTTTTTTACGGCGCAGAGATCAATCGGTGCTCATTTAATATCGAAAACTAAAAATATAACCTACAAGGGCGGGGCGTTAAATGTTAATATGAGCGGCATATAGTACTAGAACGGATATATCGAAGCTCATGTTTATCACACACGATAAACTTGAGAACCACCCGTGCGATTTAGGTACAATTTTCACTAATAGCTCATCATTCAGTGGACTAGGACAAAAGAATAAATAGTAAACGAAAATGTTGGCCAAATCGCCTTTATCCTACTTATTAATTTTGCAAAACCAATGGCGTCGTGTCTCTGAAGCGAATACTTATAATACTTATATTTTTGCCCTCTTCCTGCGAGGCTAAGTTGTGAATCGATCGAACCCTTCCCGAGTTACATTTGTGTTGATAATTGACCGTCCATTAGAGATAGTACAATTGCCTATACATAAATTTGTTGTTCGAATAACAAACCTGTTACAGATTATTCCATTTTAAATGATAATAAATATCATGTCTATTAAGGTTGAAACGTGTCTAATTACAATTATTAATGATCATATTATTATATCTGGTAAAAATATTCCACTTACTGACGTTAAAAGGCGTTAAAAGATGTGTACCGCGCTGCGGCACTCGGGTTGGATCGCTTAACCACCATATTTAGGTCATTCGAGCTTACCGTGCGAAACACCCTTATAGTTCATTTTACTTCGTACTATTTGTATATTGGGAATGGCTATAAGGTCAACTGGATGGCAGTTTTATTTTATGCTTATATTTGTTATAAACAAATAGCATGCCTAAAATGACGCTAAGACGTGTATTTTACAAACCGAAGCCAGGCATAAAATATGTGATAACTGATGCTTAATTTCAGTTATCTGTCTAAGAAGCCTTTCGTGGGAAAAGTGCCTCGTTAGAAAGGCAATGTTTATAATCATGACTCTTTTACATGTAGGTTTAATTTAATGTTATTAATGTTTTCTGATGACATATCATTTAGTAATTAAACAGAACCTAAACATAGATTAAATCTATTGTTAATTTACATTGGTGTGAAATGATTGTAACGCAACTTTTCCTTTTAAGAAAAGTCGTCATAAATTGTTTAAGTATGTCGTAGGCTATTGTTTCAATATGTTCCTATTAATTGCGTACGCCTGGCAGAATTACGCTGAGGAATGTCTAACTGTCGACTCATTTGCTATTATAAGTACAATAATGTTTTATTCATTATTAAATAATATTCTTTATATCAACATGTACAATTGTTTTGGGCCCTAATCAACTAAGCCAAATGAGCCTGTCCTAGAATCAGGGGAGATGAAGGGTAATGAAGCGTTAAAAGTGGCATGACCGTGTGCGGATTCGAACCCGCGAACCTTTGGGCCAATAGTCCAACGCCTTAACCACTAGACTACCACGACCTTAACCACGGTTCTACCAATATTTTACATTAAATTATTAAAAGTACACACTAACCCATTATCACGTATGTAAATAGCTACATATTCAGCGTTTTTTTTTTATAGCAATTTTTTTTACAACCGAACCCTAACCAAACATATTTTTAAATTTCCATATTTTTAGTATCTTTGGTGCTAATTGCCACACACACTTAGTCTACGCATATCTATGTAATGGATGTCTAGAAGATTTTGACGTTTGAGTTTGAAGTTTTGCTAGGAATTGTTTGGAATTTGGTTTTTTAATCAATCAAGGCAATCAAGTCAATTTATTCTGAATATGGATTTGAGAAAAATAAACTCAATTGACGTCTTATTTTCTGTAAGACCAAAAGAGAGGAAAATAATTTCAACCAAATTTGGTATCTATAAAATCTTAGACGGAGTCATTCAATTGAACATCCTGGCAGTGTCAAATGCTATGAATCATAGTCAAGTTCACCGCCCGTTTGACAGATCTCCGGCGCAAACGAGTTTACACATCTTTTTTCCTGCGCGAAACAGTTAATCATTCGGATCATATAGATTGATTGATTCTTCTCAAAGGTCGTTGGCTTATAGATCAATACTTTAATTATTCAAATATTAAGTAGGTTTTTGTACTACTTCATTGCATTTTGGTTTTAGATTTATTTTAAAGTCTGTATTATTTGTTTATAATAAGTTTTTTATTTATAAAAAGTGTGAAATTTTTAATACTCAAAATGCAACCATTACTCAAAGCCTGCACTACTTTTAGCTAATGAGATTAGTGGTAATTTCCAGTTTTTTTGTGTCTTAATATGTTCACGCGCTTACTGTACAAAACAGATAGAAAACGGAAGATTATTCATACCTTCGTACAATAATTTCTACGGTAAACGGATTCTTCCTTATTTAATCCATCTCTATTTAACTAATTCCATCTCTATTTAACAAGTTGCCAATTTCATGGAATCATAGGAAAAAACGTTAGTCAAAAATGACCTAAAATCGAAATGCTATGAATTTGATAACGAATAATACGAGATTGGACACTTGATAAATAAGCGCAAAATTACATAAGATTTTATCTCTCCTTACTATTATTAAAATATAATTTGAAATGTACAAAATCTTTAAAAACTTATTGTAAAAATATCTCTATGGTAATATATTATTATATTATTTATTATTATATTATACTAATTTACTAGTCTCAAATAATGTTTTAGTTATAAGTAAAATAATGTAAATAATAAATTGTGAATGTAAAGCATGCTCTGTACAGACCTACTCAATCATGGAACCTACAAAACATGCTTCGCTCAATGATTTTCAACTAATAAGCCTTGGGGATTAAAAAAAAAAAACCTTACAACTGGATCGTCAATTTCAATTTGGTTACAGATATAGTTAGATGTAATGATTCTATCGATAAAGTACGTCTTACGATATTAGGATAGGTTTTTATGAAATACAATATCATAAGCGCGCCTTTCTTAGCCCATATTCAATTAGCTACCAGCAATTCCTTCTCAGCTCCTGAGGGAAACGGCGAGAGATACTATTTATTCGTGTATTAGAAAAGAAGTTAATAAAGAAAATTCAATTAAGCCGGCTTCTTTCCTCGCCTTTCGGACTGCAAGGGTACGAGGATTACAAGGGCTGACCTCAACTATAAGCCCCGGTGAGACGTGACGCGAGATTTTGTTACGAGTATAATTCAGTTTGTAAACACCATGTTATATTTTTTGATGCGTTAACACCTTCGAAGGCGCTTTTCTAGGTAGGGTCGATTAATTGATCAAATGTGTTGTTTTCCAATGGACCAGATGTCTCGTTTTTAATCAAACGGTGTTTATTTATAATCATCATGATTTGATAAGCGATTTGAAACACTTTGTGATGGTGATTGAGCCAGAATAGATAATTGCCAAATCCCATAGACCTCTGGTATTGAAAAAAACATATATTGTTTTTAATTACACAGGATAGGAAAAAAAAAACAAAATATTTACTCCATTAATATAATATATATTAAAAGGAGGCTCTCAAAATTTTTAATCATTAAAAACATGAAAACAAAAGGATGTCCTTAAAAATAAATGTACCATCATATTTATCCTAACAAAATAGGGCTAATTATGAAAATAGAAATAACTAGTTATATGAAAAACCTGATATTTAAAAACATAGCACATTCATCATATCTCGATGTATGTGCTCTGTTTTTTTAGGAGAGATATTCACAAGAGATATAAATTATCTATTATGTTTACATTAAAGATAATTTATTATTCAAGGAATTACAAAAGGAAATTTCTTTAAACATTATGCAAAAAACATAAAAAAAAACAAAACCACCATGTTTTTGAAATAGCATTTTTTGACGTCACTCGCTTATGAAATCAGAAAAATCCCATATAAAGTAAATATAATTTTATGATGAAAATAAAGTAGAGTAAGAGTTTATTTAAGCGATTTGAGATATATAACAACTTAGAGATTAAATAACAAAATTTGACTAAAATTGGAGTTTTTTTTATTTTTAATATGAAAATGATAATTTATGCTATAAGTTTTTAAATTTTGAGAAAATACATGTTCTTGTGTTATTATTTTAAAAAATGGATTTAAAAAACATATCCGTTATTTTTTTAAAAAACCACTTATTTTTATCGATATTTCACACAAAATGGTAGGTCGCGATTTGTGTTGTAATCGCCGTTATGCCCGTCGTAGAGTTTAGACCTTTCCGTCAATCGCGCAAGGCTTCTTTTCGCAGGCAACAATGTGTAGGTCAGAATCGTTCAAATGGTGTCCTTCGTTCACGCATATAGTCTCATTAATGGAAAAGATAAAAATAAAATAAAGTACGCTGTTAATATGCTTATCGTATACAAGTAGAATAAAATCGATTCAAGCTAAGTAATTGTTATTCTTAGTACAATAAACATAACCTCTGTGCAGTCGCCAGTTGCTATTGAAAAATCCTTTATTTCGACGCGGCGGCTTGCATATTGAAACGACGTGCTCGGTAGCAGGCACAATAAACGACACGATGCTTCCGTTACCGGTTCCGGTAAACGGTATAAGATTTATAACTACTTCCGAAATTTAAATTACCCAAAGAATAATATTATCGAAATACTATCTCTTTACATTTACACCGTCGAATTACGAAAGGAAATCTTTAAAAAATTTGTAGAGTGTGTTCTATATAAGAGATTGTTAACCTATTAGTACTTATTAGATATTGGAATACTCACTCGTCGGTTGGATTACTAACGACCGATATATACTAAAATTATAACATGACTAACTTAATTTCTCTATCACTTAAATATTTATTTATTCTGGTTATCCAACAGAAATTGTACACAATACAGGTAATGAAGTAATGACAATATAAATTGAAGTATACAATCCTTAAACTAATAAAGATAATTAGAAATAAGAAAGAATAATATCATAATATAACAAACGAATTTAAGTAAGATTTAACTTTAAACAAAATTAATTGATTATAAATTTAAACAAAAATATAATACTAGTTTGATCCGTGGTTTTGTGCTGAGTCGTTGAAAATAGATCAATTTGGGAGAAGTTAGAATTAAATAAATCACAAATTCGGTAGAAAGGGGAAACTAATCCTGATTTTGTAAGCGTTTTATTTATGTAGATGTCGTTAGATTTTGTAGTTCTGTTTGGAATTCGTAGAGAAATCAACTGGAGAAAGCCTGAGCAATCTATATCGTTTGAGAGTATTTTAAATTAAAGTATTATAAATAAATCATATAAATTAGTTTTTTCTGACGACCTTAAGGGACAAAATATAAGAATGTTCGAAACTATTAAATGGCCGCTTCGACCATGTTATTATTATAATAATATAGGTAGGCACGAGTGTGCGCTATATATTACAGTATAAATAGCGCTACTTATTTATTATTATTTTTTTCATGTAAAAATTACATATGATTTGAAGGTACAGCGGCGGTATAGCTGATTGGCAGGTGATACAACGAACCATAAATTAGCAATAACCATTTTATTAGCATAAAATGTACCAAATTTTTCATAATCGGGCGTATGCATGCGCATGCCTAAGCTATGCATAGCTAAGTTTTGCCAGAGAATACACTCAAAAAACTAAAAACAAATTATAAATTATTATTATTTACAATAATCATTAAGTACATACAATAATTATTATTCTGTACATTTTATAAGGAATTAAATAACAATTAATTCTTCTAAGCGAATTCCACTGAACTACAAATGACAGATAAAACCTGACAAAGCAACGAAAATGGCAAACAAGAAAATATTAATATTGTGGTTCCTGTTGCACTAGAGCGCGGTAGAGGCGCTTCTGATCTCTCTAACCTAGCGTCAGTTAATAGTTGTGTCTCATCCCATCCCTTCTTGAAAACGCGACGTTGAGAGAAAGTAAGGACGCGAGCCCGTGCACATGCCAGAGGGAGAGGACATTATTCATAAGGTACCATTGCGAATGGCCTTTTATTGTAAATAAATCGACGATTTGATTACAAAATCATGTAGTTTTATTGTAGCCGAGTAAAAGTTGAATCTAAATGATTTAGGTTGTTTTGTAGTGAGAATAGACTAGTTATTCTTAAAAAAAGGTCGTGTATGTTTAACCTGCATATTTTTTCTAAACCATGATGTATGTTTAACCTACATATTTAATATTTTTATAAAACTATATTGCGTATGCTTGCTTATAGCAAATCTTTTGTTTATAAAAAATTAATTCAAGTGTCAATACGAAAGATATGAATATAGTATTTCGTTACAGTTTTTCATGTGACTCTGTTAGGTATATTTTGTTGGTTTAAGATAAAGTACTATTTTTGGGTAAATGTATTTAATCAACTCTTTTTTGATTAAATATTTTAATACATAATTCATATTCATTCATATTTTAACACCTAATAAATACACGTTGTATGAGAATTGAAGCCGCCAAAATATCGAAGTTGACAAGCAAGGAAATGCATATATTACCAAATATATACATATTTGATTGATATCGCTAAGATTTCTTAAATTGTTTTTAAACCCGAAACAGATCTATGCACGAATCTATTGAATTTCTATTGAAATTACTTGCTTATCAACAACTTAATATCGCATAATGATGAGATGAGTGTATTCATAATATTAAATACATTCGTTTTTTTGTTATCTTTATTTTATTTGCATGGTGACTCCATTATGCCAAAACAGCTATTTAAATTTAAAATAACCTTGTCAAAAATATGTCCAATGTACTTATAGTTATTATTTTTTTAAAACTAAAAAAATAAAATAGAACGAAAAAAAAAACAACTATCCAGATATAAATAAATCAGCGTAATAAAATTTATATCCAAAACCGAACCGATTTAATCGAAATGTTTGAGAGATGATCACACATCCCGTTGGATGAAAAAAAATATTTAAATTGTTTGCAGAGACAAATACAATATATCGAATTAATAAAAGAAAAAAAAAAAGTTTAGCGTTTGATTTTTAAATGTCGAAAATTGAATTTTAAGACGTCGAATAAAATTCACTAGAAACATTTTACTAAATTTTTTTATGTATAGGATTTCTAAACGAGATAATCTGTTTATAAAACTAATCATTACTGTGTTGTTTTTCTTTTCAGTATGACGTCGAGGAATCTACTATTTGCCTTACTGGCTGTGTTATTGAGTGCTCTGTCTATTGAAGGTGATTACTTATATTATTACAAACGCTGTATATATTTTTCATTGATTGGGTAACCATTATAGTGACTGGTATTCCACCTAATGACCTACAATAATATTATTGTAATTAGTACTTTAAAGATACCTATTTTTGCAGACTTTCAAGTTCACCATCTCTCTATCATGCACCATTGCAATTCGTTAATACATAATTTAAAAGCCTATCAGTTGAATAGTGACATTAAAATACTTACTGATTTTACTGACCTCATAGAAAACGTATTATAACGCGTGTAAATACAATGCAATTATTTAAAATCAATAATTTACAAAGCTTAAGAATGGTAATACATAATGAATCTGATTACAGAGTGTCTTTATATTCACCGATGTCCTTTTAGGGGGTAAATCTATATCTACAACTAAACCGGTCATACCAAAAAAATATAATGTTTAAAAAAGAATAATACTCAATATTTATATGATTAAAAAACTTTGTTTTTGTACGGAGTACTTCGCTCAAGCCGTCGTGTTGTCAGATCTCGCGCGATGCGTTCAACTGCGTTTAATACGCACTAATAAGTACTCTACTAGACAAATGTGTAATGAAAAGTATATTGTCGAAAGATTATAAACACGCATGGATATCGGCAATTAAAATATGTAATACCCAGCCTATTTAATAATATACCGCTCGAAGTAAGACAACTTAAAAGAAAATCGGTAATAAAATTTAAATTAAAAGAATTTATGGGAAAAAACATAGTAAACATTATTTAGGTTTAGTTAAATCAAGTTAATTTTGTTTGTAAATCACATGAGTTACGTTAACTAATTTTTAAGTATTTTGTATTATATTTTATGCATGTTTAAATAAATTGTTCTTAATTAAGATTAAGAAACCGGCAGATAAGACAATGTCTTAGCTGGATCTATACATTGTAATTGTATTATGTGAGTAATATGTGAGTAATAAAAGAATTGTATCTCGTATATGTGAGTAATAAAAGTTGCTTTTGGCAACATTGAAATTGAAAACGACTTCTATTAAATTTCGTATTTGTTTTTCTCGTAATTGGAAAACGTTTTTCCAATATTTTGTTGTTGATTAATGTTTGATTTATGATATACTCGTAGATCAACCCCCTAAAAAGACATCAGTGGAAAAAATATTTGTTTAAACAATAATAAGGTGCATATTCTGAGCTATAAAGTGACAACACATTAACAAACCAACCAAACCCATTTGTCATTATCACGAAAATCTAATTTATAGAAGTATAGTTACTACTTAAATGAGTAATTACCCTACCGAAGTAATTGATACGTGATATTTCTATATAAAAATACTATCCATTCCGTGGTTCCGGTCACCAGAAAGACTCTTATGTTTGCAGCAAAGCCCGCCCGCATCGTATGCTACTTCAGTAACTGGGCCATCTACAGGCCCGGATTGGGCAGGTACACCATCGAAGACATCCCAAAAGACCTATGCACCCACATTATCTACTCCTTCATTGGAGTCAATGACACCACCTGGGAGGTTCTCGTTCTTGACCAGGAGGTAAATCAAAATAAATTCACATTAGTTTCATCTCACTCGTCTGTATTATTGAAACTGCGCGACAACTACATAAATGCAATAAAACTACAATGAATTTCAGGTGGACGTAGATCAGAAAGGCTTTTACAACTTCACTCAATTGCGCAAGAAGAACCCTTCCGTGAAGCTGCTGGTGGCAGTCGGGGGCTGGGGGGAAGGAGGAGCCAAGTACTCCGCTCTGGTGGCAGACAAGAATAGGAGGAAGACGTTTATTTGCAGTGTCGTTGGTGAGTAATACAAAACTGTCAGGAATTGAAGGAGAATTGGCCGCCCAAATATTAAAGCGGGTGACTTGAAAAGAGGGTACATCCTAAGCCAACCTTATTACGGGCGCTGTTTGCTTGAAACATTATAAAATTACAGCCTTTGTTACATTTTAAACCCAGTAATAATAAATCAATATTTGATTCGTGTATTTGATACGCAAGGTTCTTGCAATATAAGCGTCATAATTTAATACGACGTCGCATAATTTAAGAGCTCTTGATCTGTTTAGAACCCCTATCTGAACATACTTCACAATTAATAATATCTGTATTTTACACACCTTGTTCCCAGCAGATAAGCCTCGGGCTTGGCTGGTACATAAAAGGAAGGAATTGTAAATTTGATGAATAAACTAAATAAATAAATAAATATCACATAACAACTTAACCTTTAATAACATAATACCTCGCATCTGTCATCTTTATAAGACATGGAGATAGTCGCATTGACATTTTTCAGTCAATTCTAAAGGCATATTTTTGAATTGCTTTCGAGTTACATATTTATGTTCATACTATTTATATTTGTTTATATTTATTTTATATAATTATATATTTATTTGTATGTAATCATATAATATCCATATTTATAGTGTATGTAATATTATATAATATATAATTTAGATTACTTCTATTTAGTATAATCTGTTTTTCATCTTTTATATGCATGTGGGGTTCTCTTTTTATTTAAATATTGATAAGGTTTTTCTTACTTAAGTGTATAAATGTAAACAAGTTATATATTCAATATTTCGTTAGAGTACCGAATAAAAAAAAAATAAAATAAAATAAAAATAAGCAACAAACTTTTAGCTAAAAATCTATTTAAAGATTACGGTATACGAGAGTGGATGAAGGATGAACTTGCTAATTAGTTTTGAGTTTAAGTTAAAAAGGATAAAAATGAAGAATTATTATTGTGAGTTGGCAATATTTAAAATCTAGTCAGTCAGTATTGAGTAAACAGTTATTAAAACAGCTTATGAAAAAAATATAAATAAAGGCAAAAAAGATGCTAATATTATTTTTATCTTCTTAGGAAAGATAATCGCAGAGCTTTTTCTAATTTAATTTAATGTTAAATTAGGCCCCAGTTACACTCTCAAACTTTGCTTCTCATCGTGTTAATTACAGATTTTATGAAGAAATACAAGTTCGATGGTTTCGATCTGGATTGGGAGTACCCTGGAGCGGCAGATCGAGGTGGTGCCTTCGCGGACAAGGACAACTTCCTCTACTTCGTAGAGGAGTTGAGGAGAGCTTTCATCCGAGCTAAAAAGGGATGGGAGATTACGGCCGCCGTGCCCCTAGCCAAGTTTAGGCTGCAGGAGGGATACCACGTACCGGAATTATGCGAGTATGCTTAATGTTAACGAATCAAAAAATGATCAATAAGTACAATTTAGTTATTTGTAGTCTATTGGATCTAGCTTTGAGCGAAGGCAATTGATGTACATCCCTCTCTCTGACTACTCATTTTCTTAAAGAGAGGAGAGAGAGAAAGACGGACATCACACGCGAGACAGCAAAGGCATTCTTTGGGAGGAGAATCACGGAATAGACGCTAGAAATAAGTTAGAAAGATGGATGGACAACCTCTAGCTAGTTGGGCAGCAAGCCTTAAAAGGAGGGCTTTCACTCCTCGGTGGACACGTAACAGGCAACAGCTACCGTTTACGCGGTTTGACAAAGGTAAAATCGTATATCGCTGAAAGGGGTCGAGCTTACTCGAGAAATTGACGGATTTCTGAGACATAAGATTTTGTGTAGCGACATGGCACAGTAATAATAAAGTAAACAGATTTTTATTTTGAACGCCACTTATATTTTTTATATACTATTTTTTTGAACGCTATACTTTTTACTATATTTTTTTGAACGCATCCAGTTAGAAACTGCAATTTGTTCTGCATTCATATAGCTTGGTTGATTTATCTACTAAAGATAAAATTTTGGTGATATCTAAAATTCGATTGTGAAGTCTATTTATAATAAAAGCTATTTCTGTATCAAATAAAATTTATAATGATTTCGACCACCTCTAACAACTAAGAACTAAACATAAAGATTAAATATTCTTTATTTTGAAAAATGGTTCAATAATAACGAATGTCCATTATATTTTATGCGATATTGAAGTGTTTTATTTAATTTCATATACAAAGTGCTTCTCAATTTTAAATTTCAGACAGTTAGACGCGATACACGTGATGTCCTATGACCTCAGGGGCAATTGGGCCGGCTTCGCTGATGTCCACAGTCCCCTCTACAAGCGTCCAAGCGATCAATGGGGCTACGAAAATCTGAACGTGGTAAGGTTTTAGAAATTCGCAACAATACGGTTTATCGGCGTTCGAGCGACTAACATCACGTCGCGATGCCACGTCACGTTTCGAACCTAAACGTAAAATTCTATATACAATACAATAAGGACAACTATTTCAAAAACAGGAAAAAATGAAAAAAAAAAAGAGATAACCACATGGTTAATATGGACATACTATGGCTTTTGCATTTTTTTTTATTTATAAAAGGCACACGTTACGTTAAATAGGTTCTGGCAAAAACATGGGTTTGGCTGTTAGAAACTCAACTTCATGGCTTTTAGTCTTTAGTCGTACAATATTTAAGTTAGAAAAAGAAAAGGCTACAAAAGGAAAAAATATCTTTCATAACGCCTGAAATATTACCCTTGGTTTTTCAAACCCAGGAAATAAATCCCAAAAAAACACGTTTGTTTAGATTGTAGAATCACAAATTTTACTTAGAAATATTTTTAGAATATGTATACCAGATATGGAGTCCATAATTTTACATAATTTTTAAGGATTCAGGTTCAGCGGCGAGCAACAAAAATACAATTCTTCTTGAAAAACTTAAATGATGAAGTCAGACTGGCGGCCCTTGGTTTAACAACCCTGAAGCAAAGGAGGGAGATAAGACTATTCCCAACCGCGAAAATATATTCATCATGAACACTTACTCCCAACTGCATTGCCATCAGCTAAAACTAGCCAGCTCAAATCCTATCAATTCAAATCCTAAGAGACATTTTTTACCTAACAGAGCTGTGAGCGCTTGGAACAGTCTACCAAGTGAAGTAATTAGTGCAAAATCAGTGAATCGATTTAAAAATAGACTAAATACACAGCTTAATAAATTAAGCCAAGCACGGATCTAGGCTCATCAACAAAGCTGCAGCCTGCCTAGTATCAATAATAATAAACATTTTCTCCTAAAAGTAGCTTTTTAACTACTTTTTTCCCTAGGGGCACTAGGGAGGAGTGCTATATTATTTTGAATAGAGCCTGCCTCCTATCAAAACATAAAAAAGCTGACAAAAAGGAAGTTAAATATTTTTTTTATAATATTTAACTTATATGGTAATATTTAATTTATATGGTCATAACGCCACTATCATGAAAAAGTATTCGGGTAAACGGAGGAGGACGGAGGAAAACAGCTGATGATTCAAATAACGGAATTGCGGGTTATTACTACTATCTGTTTTCCAGATCCCAGAATCTGATTATCCCTATTCCTATCAACAGACTACGGAGGTATTTATTATTACTCATAAGTGGTAATTATTTCAGAATGACGGTTTGCAATTATGGGTGGACATGGGTTGCAGCCCAGAAAAGCTGGTGGTAGGCGTCCCCTTCTACGGTCGTTCCTTTACCCTCTCCCAGGGCAACACCAACTACGAGTTAGGCACCTACATCAACAAGGAGGCCGGTGGAGGAACCCCAGGACCATATACTAACGAAACTGGATTCTTGGCTTACTACGAGGTTTGTGCGAGTTACTTAAATCATTTCGAAAACAATTTTTGGTAGTTCGCCGGTGTAACGGAATTTGGTTGATCAATATTGTGCCTTCATATATACTAAAATAATGGTATGTGATGTGATGCAGATTTGCGCCGAGCTGCAGAAAAAGGACGGAGGATGGACTCAGCGTTGGGATGACATCGGCAAATGTCCTTTTGCTTACAAGGGTAAGTAATTAGTAGATCATTTTACTAATTATAAATAATTAATACCGTTTGGTAAAATCTGTTGGACCAATTAGGGGTTTTTTTTTATACAAAACAATACAGTTGATTATTTTACTAGCGCAAACACAGTTTTCGGTTTATCGGCCTAATGATGTGTGTGCTGATAATATAAAACATCAGTTAATCTAAATGAGGTGGGAAAATGATGGCTGCAAGATTTCTCTATCATAGTATCATGTTAGAGAGTGTAAATTACTAGCAACAAACTCATTCAACACTTCAAAAAAAGTAAATATTAAAATTAACATCATACCGAACACCGAATATTTAAAGGCCGCTTAATGACATATTCTCTCAGATGAGTCAGTCCTTCAGGCTCTGGAATGACAGACAAGATATATTTTGTATATTACTGTCATATTTTAAATAAACGTCGCTCATGGTGGCATTGAAACTGAACCTACTTGCAAAAACCGATTGCTTCTCGTTACACGTGACAGATAGCGATATAGATCAATCCCCCAAAGGACAGTAGCGATTTTAAATACACCGTGTATAAATCTGGTGGTCAGAGAATTCTCAAAAAAAAAAAACTCTGTAGTCCTACATACATATGCCCACAATGTTACAATATTCAAGTTAGGTTGTGCAGTTTTTTGCCCAGCAAAAATATGCGAAAGAGGCAGACGAGGGTTGAAAGTCTGCCTCGGAGAGATTCCCATAAATCATTCTAACCCGCGAATATCTTCAGCTCCCAGGCGACACTCATTTCTAAAGCTTTTTAATCTGGATTACTTTATTGCAACTGTTTTTATTTGTTTCTTCGTCGCAATTTATTATGTTATTCCTGAATATCTGTTTCTTATTCAAAGAACACTCTGATAAAACAAAAAAAAATAAATAAATTTCGATTGGATTTACTAAAGATTTATTAATATATTCGTTTAGACTCGAAAAGTCTAAATTTTCTAACTGAGATTTATAAGAATACATGAAAAAATATCTTTTATAAATTGCATGGAAAAAGATAATTCTAACTTTTAAAGCATAAAAATTGTTTAAATAACTGTTAATAATAAGATAAATTCCTTTAATCGTATTTGCTTTCTAGCAAACACGCAACAGATTGGTTAGGTTATTGTATGTGAAACAAGTGTTATGGGAGAGTTTCTAAATATTTTTTCTAGATTAAGCATTCGCTGTCTACTAATTCAAAGTTCATTCTTGCAATGAAAAACCTTCAAATTGTAGGTAAAGAGATTTTGAATAATATCAGAGATGTAGAGATGCCCATTATTTTGTGAACCCCACCAAAATGTATTTAAAAGGCACAGAAACAAATGTATTTAGGTGGGCACCTTTTGATTGATGACCTACTCAAGTCAAAGATTGCAAATATTTGTTGGTAATTAATTCATCAAGTCAAATTCCTTTGTCGAACTTTGATAGGCAGTGAACTCATGTTATATTTCTCAATAAGTACCAACACGACCCAGGTCATATACAATCATTTTTGGTCTTGTTTAACTAGGCAAAATTTGCTTGTGCCAGAGTCAGGAGAGATTGTTATTTTGTTTGATGATATAAGAATGTTATTTTTTTTAAAATAATTGCTGTAATAATATGTGACTATTGCGCGTGGGTGCGAACTAGCTAGCGGCCGCTGAATCAATAAACAAACGCATCAATTGCATCCATTGAATTTTATTATATTATATAGATTAAGTTTATATATACATACATACACAGGTAGACAGGATTGGGAATAATATTCGGGTAATGAATTCCAAGCGAGTCTTTTTAATGGGATAGTTGCGGGATAGGTGGGACTTGGGAGGTGGGAAGGGGTGGTCGACTTTCCCTCAGTCCAAAAAGTGTGAGTAAGCAGTTTTTACACTTTTTACCACCAACCACCCACGGTTGGGGGTAACGGCACCTTTATAAGATGATTAGTAGTATATTTTTAAAATGTCAATAAATCTAAAAGATCATATAATAAACAGGGTGTATTTAAAATCAATACTGTCTTTTTAGGAGGAATCCGGTCCCTCGGAAAACAAATGATAATTGCGAAAAACAAAATCATATAAAAATAATGATTTATTAAAAATAATTTTTGTTCATAAAATGGAATACAGACTACAAAACACAAGCATATTATGAACGAAGTAATATTGAAACACAAATTCGTATAGGTTATTTAATAACCTATAACAAAAACTAGTGGAAACTTTTTCACCGCTTGCAGCGAATATTTTATCATGGTATTTATACTACTTGGGCTTATACACGTATTTATACGCCCAAGCAGCCTGTAACGACTGCTGCAGCGATTCCTAACCAGAGCACCTCACTTAGCTGCGGCGTTGAGGAGTGGTGGTTAGCGGACTACTCGCTCAGTCCTGTGCGTAGCACTTCAACAAGTAAATAATACGAAATACTGTATACTAATGTATCGCGTCGAGTGTACCTGCTTACAAATCTCCGTCGGGCCTATCTCGGCCAGTCGCTTTTAGTATGATTGATGGAGTGGAAACACGGAGGTGGCGTCGGCGGCCAGGATGTTAAGGACTCAAGCGACAGGGTTGTAATATTCAAATCTCACCCCTCGCCCCTTTCCATACGGCCGACCGACCAACTGCTCAGGCACGTCACCTTAGCTTAAATGCAAATGAAATTCGACGCACTCGTGGAGATTAAATCTTTGGAACATAGTATTCTAGTGTTGGAATACTGTAATATTAACACTTTATTTGACGGACATAAAACGGTCGAGCTTAGTGCCACGCACTATCAGCTAACACAGAGAGGTAGAGGCCCTGCGATTTCAAATATGATTTGTAAAGGCAACATATCAAAATTCATCATGGTTTCAGAGAAAAAAAATGTAAACTTTACGTGACAATAACATTTGTTGTATTAAGGCGCCACCAGTCCCTAAAACGTGTTTTGTAACGTATTTTGGTGCATTTTGTTGAAGTTATTCCCAACAAATGGCTAAAACTAAAAATACCACAATATTCTACATATATTCATTTAGTACTTTGCTTAAAAAAAAAAACGAAATACACCTTATTATAGTAATGAAAATAAATAAATAAGAAAGTGTTGTTTTTTTCTTGCAACGATTTTCTTTTAAGTTGTGTAAGTGACGCGAACCTAATTTTTATTTCTAAAGATAGACAATATAATAATCTAGGACATTACATAAAAAAAACACTTTTTTCAAATGATAATAATTATTTAAATACAAAAAACATGTTTCATCGATTCCAAATGTAACGAATTCGCGGTCGGCGAGTATATCCGTCTCTTTTCTACACGTCAATGTTCGAATAAAGCCTACTCTTTCAAATCTCAAGGACAAATGCGTCCCGGGGCGCCTTAAGAAAGCCAGCTGATCCACTCGTAACGAGCAGGTCAAGGATCTAGATATTGATCGCGTGTTGGCGCGCTAAAGGCAATTTACGTCAGCAATTTATTTTTAATAAAAATGAAAAATTTGGAAATAAATTATTTTCACTATTTTATATATAACTTCTTACTAATATATTAATTAATTATATATTAATTTTGTGTCGGCGGAAAAAGTCTTAACTACCTACTTTTTATCTACCTCTTTATTTTTATTGTTGAGAAAACTTAGAGGATCTAGAGCAACTCAATCGGTCCACCATAACAACTAAAAACAAGCATTCAATTCGCACTTAAATTTGACTGAAAAAATAATTGCGGAGAATACTTATGTGTATTGCAAGGTAGTTTTGGTCCACAGCAAATTTTCAATTCTTACCCGTTCAATTAAATGTTATCTGGTTTAATGTTTATTCTAAAGTAGCTATATTGCAAAAAAAAAACAATAAATTGTAAATAATAAACTTTTAAAAGCTTTAGTATATGTGGCATATTACTTGAAGAACAATATTATTGATTAATTGAACTTATTACCTTAATCTAACTTCAATATTTTGATTTAATCATAAATAATATCAAAAAATATCGCTATGATACATAACCTAATTTGTACAATATTTGTGTAACATTTTACCAAACTTCGTATCGTAAACGCCTAGCAAAAAAAGTAGCCTATTTAGTTATGGCTAAGATAAGCGCCTACTTTTATTATAACGAATAAATAAATAAATAAAATAACAAAATAAATAAAAAAATAAAATAATAAAAACGTTAAAGCTCAGAAACGTTCGTCCTCGTGCCGGCGGTCAGTTAACACGGAAACGGTCACTTAGGGCGATCGACAGCCGGCCGACGAAAGGGGCGTAGAATGAACGCCCCCATAAAACCAATCATAAAAGTTGAGATTATTTGCAATATTTACTCTAACCGCGTGGCGTCATAACTCGCTTTTTACTCTAGACAAATGTTAAATTGTATCCGCCATTTACATGATACTGCCTGTATAAAAAAAAACGTACGAAACAAGAAGAAAATCACAATATATCATATATGTTATCTCCCCCATCATCTTATTTGTGATATCACTTCACAGCTCTTCGTTTTGTCAGGACCGGGCCCAATCTAAAAACAATAACACGAAATAAATGGTCTGTTGTAATTCGGTTGTTTATTTAGCCATATATATATATATTTGTGTGTATGTGTGTATATATATTAAATGTTTTTCTCTATGTATACATATATTTATCACAGATCTCTAATATAGACCTCGCGCTCTTATTATCTCTATATATTTCAAATAGGTAACAACATCTCGACACAGGCGGTTTCTTTATTTATTATTATTCGGTTTATTATTTGAATGGAGTCAAGGAATATTAAATTGAATAAATTAGTAATAATAATAAAAAGGATTATAGTTTATTTAAAATATTTGAAATAAGAATAAATGAAATTTGATCATATCTAATATTAAAAGATAAATTATTAAAATTTAAATTATTGCCTAGTGAGGTGTTATTAATCCACACAATCTGTACTTTTCTTCTCTAGAATATCAATAAAATGCGTCATAGTAATACACATTTAATGACATTAATTTGTATGGATATTTTAATAAATAAACAAATAAATAATCCTCCGTCCAAAATGACTTGAGCAACGCTTCTACCAACTCGCTGCTTAGAGGCCGGGGACTGAGGGAACAAATATGCTTTAACTTTTTTAAAATTTAGGACTTTTCTTTGTAAGAGATTGATTTATAGCGATAACTAAACCAGTGTCACGAAAAAAAATAAATTAAGAAAAAAAAAACAACAATAGAATAATATATTACGAGCCTTATTTTAATTTTATGTTTGCTTGGACTTGCTAATTCATTAGGTTAGATTAAAATTATTTTAATAATATATGGACCACTTTAATTCCATTTAAATGTAGTATAATTTCGAGAAGGGATGTATGCAGCTAGGTTAACGGACAGCTTTATTGATATGTTCTCGGCTTATTTTCGATGTATGCTGTTGTTAGCTCTTGGTCTTTTTAGCCCAATCCCGCTGGGCTGGGTCAATTATAAAATCACGAAAACGGTCACGCGACGTTCGCCTCGCCACGGCAGGGTTATGATGTTTGTCCAGGGAACTGGAGAAGATTGACAGGCTTCTAGACATTCTAGGCGCCGCCTTTTAATTATGCAAATAAATATCGTTGATTTGCACTGAGCAGAAACGTCCCTGGAGCACGATGATAGTAGAATCCCGGTCGGTTGTAGTGTAGTAACTCCTATTAGTAGATATAGAAGAAAAATAATTCTGGATATCATTTTATTTCATAATTATCTGGGTTCATATAAATTTAAAAGTTATATTTCTGCTTTATCTACTTTGTTAAGAGCCTCCAAAAGTCTGTAGTCAAACTTTTGGAGGTAATTCCCTCACATAGTAAATCCCATCACATACATATCTTCAAATTATTCTTTTATCCCTTACTCTCGCACAATATTTATGAATTCAGTTTGCTTTGTATAAATATTTTATTGCATATTTTATTTTTTTTTTTTTTTTTTAAAAATATCTCTTTTAGTTTATGAATTGTCAGCTGATGATCTTATGTTTCTATAACTGATTGCATCGCCTTAGAACCGCAGTACGCGCTTTAAAGGTGATGTAAAATTAAATGTATTTTGTAAAATTAATAAATAAATGAAATAGTTATTTTATAGGAAGAAGAATAATTGAGAAAATGCATATTTAAGTAAGTTTTTTAAAATACGCCTCTTACGAATGCCATTCGAGCGGCGACGCTGGTATGGACTGGTAGGACGTCGCGTTATTGTAGTGCAGTGCTAATTTATTTAGTTCATATCGCCGGAAGAAAATATTTTTACAATTCATTACTATTATTAATTATATCGATTTCCAGAAAAAGTAACCACTACGAAACAGCCCGATCTATAAATATTTGCAAAGATGCACACATGCTGTATTAGAGGCCATTTGTAAATATTTGCACACATACCGGGTGAACCTAAAGTCTTGTGTTTAACAAGTTTTCATATAACTATAAAAAAAAACATAAAAATATAAATACTCTAGTGAATGTTTGGTGCGCGTATTATTGTGTTCCTGACCTATCCAATTGACCTATATTACAATATTTGAACGCTGGAAACTACCTGTCGTCAACACATTCGTAGGTACGGTGCCCCGTGGAGTCAGTCGGCTACAGGTCGTGACGCATCGCGATTGGATATTAAAATGTTGAGTTTAAAATATTTTGATAACTCTTTTTATACTAGTTTTTTTTTCTTTATTAACAAAGTTGTTAAATAAAAGTTGCTCAATTTAATGTCTACAATCACCCCTTAAAAGGTACTGCTGATATTAAGGTCATCTTTGCAAATATTCGCGCACATATCTGGGACCGGCTTTATACGAGGTTAAGTAGTTTTTGATTCACCACAAATATCACAAAACATATTATATTTATGTATTGTGATATATTTAATTTGACAAAAAATTGAAATGTAGTCTACTACATTAATACAGAATAAATCATAGTTACAAATGCATATTCTATTAAAAATGGTCAAGGAGCGATTAGTACTGCTAATTTTATGCCCTGCCTTCTTTAATATACTATTTCTATACTAAGGAAAGCAGTGTTATATTGTGCTACAACTTAGAAAAACAAATTAAAAATATATATATACAATGTTGTCGCATAGAATGTGCATGTTCAGACAAAAATACATTTATTTATCTACTTTGCAGGCCGCATGTAAAGTTACGAAATATTAAATGGCTTTGTCCAATTTCAGGGACGCAGTGGGTCGGCTACGAAAACCTGAAAAGCCTCGAGATCAAGATGGAATGGATCAAGTCGAAAGGCTACGCCGGCGCTATGACCTGGGCGATCGACATGGATGACTTCCATGGAACCTGCGGGGTCAAAAATCCCCTCATCAAAGTGCTGCATAAATACCTTGACTCGTATCGTGTTCCCAATCCGAACTTTCATCCACCTGCGCGGGTGGGTATTTTACAGAATTTGTTGTAAGAAAAACCCTTACATAATTGTATACAAACTGTCCCAAGACCATTGCCGAAGACGGGGGTGTTAATGTTTCATATTACGAGTAAAAAATAAATAAAAAAAAACGCGGAAGTAATTCATTCCCAAATTTATTATTTTAACTAAAGCGCCGGTGTAAAATTTACATTTACAAATTTACAAATAGTAATATAACATTAACGCAATAAATAAATATGTATATATATTTATATGTATATGAATATGTGTATATATGTATATACTAGAGCACCTCCAAATAAAATATTGAGTGCCTCGAATATTCATCACTTCGATACAGGCATTACGCCTAGTGAAGTGATTATAATCCAATATGCCTGAACCTCTTTTGTATAGCTATATTTATACCTTAAAATTTATAGTTAAAAAAAAAAGAATTATGTACTTATGAACTATGAACTTATGTACTTAGAATGATGAACTCTGTGCATACTGTTGTGATGACCCCCTGCCTCTCACTAAGGGAGGAAAAGGGAAATATGAAAGAAAGGATAAATAGGGGTGGGAAAAAGCCTGCTATATGCAGATCAGAGGGTTGGTTTCAGCTCAAAGCCTTAGGATAAGGGGTGCAGGGAATAATAGAACGGGGTAATTATCGAAAACATTACTTCGAAAGCTACATATAAAATTAATAACAATTAAATTTGACTTAATGAATTAATTATATACCGTTATGAGGGTATTCCTAATCACCAAATTACCTAACTGCGGAAACAAAATTAGGAAATTTATTAGTAGAGTAATTCGCCGTAATAGAGTAATTAGTAGAGTAATAGAGTAAATTCTAATAACAGAGGAACGGAAGGCCCCACTTGATTGGAAACGACTAATTAATCCTATCAAAGTCAGACGAACAAAATAAGCGTACTTACAGAGGCCAGCCGTTAATATAAATACATTTTTTGGAAAAAATCGACAATAATTATATTATTTTTCGCATTTCTCGGGCGGGTTACCGGGCGGGTAATATAGAATAGGGAAGTTTGACGGGTTTTCGGCTAGATTCAACACCTAGTCCACGAAGGATTGGGTCGCGGTTTTTATCTTTACTAAAAGCAGTGAATTTTACTAAATATATAGTAATATAATTTAAAGTAAATTAGTAACTTATTATAGTTTAGCTTAAAAGGTGCAGTAAAATTAGGATCGTACGTCGCGCACGCTGGTCTATAATACTTTAGCCTAGTTCCGGGCGCTTAGAATTAACTTAAAAATTAAGTTATCCCGGTCGCGAACTCTCGCAGAAACCAAATATTTAGAATAAACAATTAAATAGAATATAGGGACCACTTAGAATAATGTATCCAGTTTAAAGGAGAAGTACGCGCGTCGCACCTATTGAAACGCTACTCGTAAATAAGAAAAACAATGTTAAAAATTAAAAAAATAGATTAATAAATAAAATATAAACATGTCAAATAAAGATTAACAGTAAGAATGTAAAATCTCAGAGGAATATTATCCTAGGAATGGTTAAATAAATTTGCTTAAAACCGCTGTTAGGAGAGGTTTTAGCTCATGATCACGAGTCGGTTTATCCTAGAAAACGTATCGGAACATTGCCTGAAATTAAAATCACGGGAAATTAGCCCAACAAATGCGATGCTGATAGGGAGGTTTGACTAGGGAGTGATATACTAGACCAACCAATAATACGTACCGTTTAGTTAGGATTAATTATTGAAGTCTTAGGATTTATACGGGACAAAATACTTCAAAATAAGTGAATTGGTTCCGTAATTTGGTAAAGATGGTATCGTGAATTATTATTATTATCCTTAATTGTGTACAAATAGTGATTAAGTGTTGTGTAGTGTAAAAGTTTTCAAAGCACGTGGAAAAACATAGTACGGAATGCCGGGACTGCATGGTGAGTGTATTAAATAGATATTACTGCGAGGAGGTGAATCAAGGAATTATTACCATAATTTTGTTCTGACTGAAAATATATATATACTATAATTTAAAATTCAATAAATTGTTGTAAGAGATATAGCATTATAAATGATAACAATTCAATGCCTTGGTTACCTGTTTTAAATAATTGAAAGTGACCGGAGCACCACTATAAAATTAGTTATCAAGTAGAATTTTACATGATCTTTGTTCACAAGAAGTTTCAATTTTAGAGAAAGAAAATATAACTAAATATAGTATTATACAATCATACTGACTAAGAAATGTGTGTGGATAAGGAAATTAGAGTCCTATTTTATAACTGAATAAATTGTAAGACTTTACCCGAATAATAAGTTCATTATTAGAGGAGTTAAAGCAGTAATTAGGATACTTGTATTTAATTGCTCGCTCCAAAGTTGATGCTGGGAGCCACACTGATCACCTCTTCGAATTGATATCATTGCATGCGGCTGATCAATTAACATTGTATAATATAACTTATGTAATACACACATACACACGACGGACCACAGAAGTAAAGTCACTTCGCTATGACTGTATAAGTTAACATTTAGTTTAACTGAGGTCAGGATACCTAAAGCAGATTTAAAGGTGACCCATATAGTAACAAATCGTCGAAAGAAAATACAAATTACGTAGCTCTTGACCTCTGCGATAACATTTTCCTCAGAACTTTAAATTTATTTTTCCGAGACGAGTTGACCGCCTCTAAGGCCTCCGGGTAAATAATAACAAGACACGTCTAATACTATATTATACAACTAAAGAAAGGGATAGCAAAATTAGTACATCCTACAATCATCATAAACAAACCACTAGTTGACCTGAAAGACTAGGGGGCAGTAGTGATTAGTAGTGATTAGGGGATTATCTTTTGAACTGACGGAAGATTAGTAGAGCGTGCCTCAAAGAACTCATACCTACCCATTCGTTCCATTTTGGAAGTGGCCGTCCACGACCAAAACTCAAGGAAATCTTGGACGTTCTTACTCTGTCACATGTCGGGAAGCGCTAGAGTGTATATTAACTATAGACAGAATGGAAGTTAAATGACAGGACTAAAATCACAGACACTTTGCTTTATCAGACAAAGAAAATTAAAAACAAATAAAATTAGAAAAATTTAAAACAAAACATAAATCTTAATCTAATGGTAATAGGCACGCAGCCAGAGTTAGTCTAGAAATCGTCGGTCGGAAATATGACCTTTGATAAACATTACGTTGAGAGCCTACTGTCGCACTCGGCGTGGTGAATAAGAAACACTTTGACTGAAGCTGGACGCATGACCTGGAAGGTCGCCTCGGGCTGGTCTTAATAAACCACGCCTACACAAAAACCAATCTACAAATATAGTCATGAGTGAGAGTAACAGGTCCGTTATTAGAGGAGTTGTTGCTCAGTTCATTCTGTTCGACTGCATCAATCATCAACGTGGGATCCTGGGAAAAATCAATGCGGCTCCTGTTTACTTCTTGCAATATTGACTGGTTCCTGACGTGGTCCCAATTCATTTGCGAGCGAGCCCGTCAATAATTTACAATATATTATTACTTGCCAAATGTCTGAATAATATGTTAATGTCATTTCAAATTAGCAAAATCGAATCAAAGCGACTAAAGTTAGGGAAAATAATAGGTATAATTAGCATAGGGAAATATAATATAGTTAAATTAACCGGTAGCGAGGAACAAACTTTGTAAACAAGACACCGACAATTAAACACATATGATTTACAATACTAACAATGTGCATGAGATATAAATGTATCCAAATAGCTGAAGAAGAGTTCGTCGCCACATCATTAAGGGAACGGAAGCTGGACGCACTAGGACACAAACATCGAAGACACCTACATAACTGATTCCCCTGTAAACATGTACCATTTTCAGACGGAAGCCAAGTAGAGTATCGCCGAGAGTAAGTTATTATTATAAATACCGTTTTGTTTTATGCATTTCAGTAGCGTATTAATTCGAGATATCAATTGCACTAATTAAAGTATAAAAATTCAGTTAAAAGGCCTTCAGCCACTTATGTAGGGAAAGTTCAGGAACCATCTCCCTCCGGCGGAGCTTTCAGCTTTCGTCCGGGGGTGGGTGTTTCTCAAGTGGTACGCGTGTCCAAGGATTCGTTAAAACCATAAAGTTGCTACGGCCACATCAAAAAGGGGTTCCTACTTACTAGACGATCGATCACGCCACATAAAAAATTTTTTTTTGCCAAAATATACATCGTAGAGAAAATCATACAAAATCGACCAAAAAAAAAAAATCTAATATTACTGATAAACATAAATAAAATTGTTTACTATTGTATTTGGTTGTATTATAAAGAGATAAACTAGATGCAAATAACTTTATTATGAATAATGTCTTAGATTGGAAAATAAAACAATATGTAATATTAAAAAAGGGGCGTTGCGTTAAAACTGTCGACAGCGACAAACAAAAATGAATTATATTCAATTAAATTATGAGACCGTGGTTATAATTCTGAAAAAACATTGTAATTCCACATTTTAACTATTATTGTTATGTCACCTAATTAGTTGTATTATTTGTAACATACATTTCTAGTCAAGGGGGAATTAATGATAATTTAAAAAATTGTATTTAAATAATTTGTATGGAAATTTGTGGTCGCAGCCCTTAATAACTACTTAAATAATTTATTTTAAAGTTATTTTTGAAAATCTATATCACCACAATAGCAAAAATGGTAATCTATTAATGTATTTAGCTCTATAAGACATCAAACTACTGTAGCTTGTAGCGTTTAATATTGATTTTGGCTAGGTACTATAAAGTTGTGACAACAGATTAACTATTTGACGAGCGACCTAAAATAACTTCACTGTAAGACAGTTATATGATTATATTTTTAAACTAAAATAACCTTTTATGAGTAAAATAGTATCCTCTGCTTAGACTAAAGCAAACATAGAGTAACGTTCATACTAAATAAAACCCATAGAAGTGATCACATAGTAATTTGGCATTAAGGCGGAGAGCTTTCATATAGATGAGTAAACAAAAAAATATAATTTTAGCATAAAGATGACTAAATATCAGTTAACCTGTAGTGAGACCAAATAATAGTTATATTAGGGCGTCGTAATACTTACAATAAAATGAAAAACTTGAGTAAATTAAAGAATTAGCATTTAATATGAAACTTTAAACAATGTATCAAATACAAGGTTGCCATACTAAAAATACCTAAGAATTAAAAAGGACAAGTCATTGTGAGAAACAATAGGAACGCATGAGTAAATCACCTGCTTTTCAGTAGCTATAATAACTAATTTGAAATACTTATTGCTATAAATTGACAATACTACAAGGACAGTTGAGATTTTAAGATTAAAATGTCAAATTATTAAATGGTGGAAGAGAAATGGTTATCGATAGAAGCAAATTTTTTTAAATATATTATCAGCACTCAAATTTTAGGGCCCAGATCAGATTGCATGGTCTTAGCTTAATGCCTGTAGAGAGGCTCAAGTAAGGTGGACTAAAATTAAACTAGTTTAATAGAAAAAGATCAAAAGTTAATATTTTGAGGTTTGTCCGAGCGAGGTGAAAATAAACACTTAATATAGAGTATTAAAGATAATTTTCCTTTTATGACTCAAACTATATACAGAGATTTAGGAGTCTCGTAGTTGAAAGCTAGTAATATATAGAGCTCAATTAGAAAGATAACCATAAGTTCAGTGCCCAAGTTATATCCAATTTAAACCAGTTAAAACTCATATAAAAAAATGTCAGTATTTTATGTAAAATCAATCATCTTGGAGAAGTAATATATATATATACAACAAACCATTGTGTTTCAACTTCCAATTAAATTTAAATACAACAAACTGTCCTCATGGTGGCACGTTTGCCTTACTAAAAGAGATAAAAGAGGAAGCGATATTAAGCCCTAAAATTAATAGAAAACCTGTAGGTAAGTTGCAATCAGGTCAGACGTGTAGACGGTCAAAGCGTTGAATTCGATAAATGTGCAATTCTTGAATTCTAGAATCAGCCAGCGTTGAAACTGGATTTTTTTTTTAAAGAAAATACCACATTAAAAGGGGTAACTTATAATATATAATAATTTGGGAGGAATATATAGGCGCTTTCATATAAGCTATTCCTAAAAATTGACAACAGAATTAAAAAAAAAATATAAATAAATATGTTAGCAAAAAATATTTGTGCGCTGAATTTTGCCAATTTCACCAGACAAATAAACATTTGCATAAGGTCACTAGAAAAAAAACCAATTCAGACTGATTATAAAAAAAGAGAAAATACAGAAACTTATTCGTAAGACTAGTGGAGAAAATGTTTACCCGCTTAGCTAACAGAGAGGGAAAATGGTAAATCATAACAATTGTAATTTAACGCTCTAATGGCTCGTTAATGAGATTCTATAGGACATCATGGTAACCTACGCGATAAATGATCATAATTCATAATCTGCGTCATAAACTAAACAGCAATTTGCATACTTCTTAATGTATATAGCATATTGGTAACAACAAATATACCTAAAAGTGTACGATAATGTTCCATCGGGACTCGTGAGAATAAAATTTCTATGAATCCCTAATAAAGAGAAGTGTCTTCATGACATAGATACAGTCTCATTTTAACTATCTTGTAGCTGGCACGTCGTTCAAAATACTTTCTGATCTGCTTATCGACTGTAGCATTAAATAAATTTCCCCGTAAACTAAAAAACACAAATACTAACGTTTCCCCTCCCTTTGTGAAGCAATTGGTGTCTTCGTACAATAACGCTGCCGTACTTAGATTGACTCGGACCTTAGGCATCGACCATCGTGTAAATTAATCTGAAAATATAAAAAAATGAATTAACATCTGGATAAAATAAATAAGCGAGCGAAGCACAATCCAGATTGAGCTCCAGGGCTGAAAAGTTGCAACTTTAGCTAACAGATATGTAAATGTGTATAAGTGTGTAAGTACGTATATAGGTAGATATTTATAGATATGCAAATTACACTCAATGCGTGATAAGAATAGGCGAAAATAGAGAAATTAAAACGTTGCAATTAGAGACAAACACACTCACTACAATCCAAGATAGCAAATGAAACCAACATTAGTTAAATGGGTCAAATTGCTTGCATTTTTCCAAATGGCGCCATATTTTCTAACAAAGGAGCACAAGGCATTTGTAGGTTATTTAGTGAAATCAATATTTTTTAACATTACGTTGAGATCCTACTGTCGCACTCGGCGTGGTGAATAAGAAACACTTTGACTGAAGCTGGACGCATGACCTGGAAGGTCGCCACGGGCTGGTCCTAATAAACCACGCCTACACAAAAACCAATCTACAAATATAGTCATGAGTGAGAGTAACAGGTCCGTTATTAGAGGAGTACCCCAGTTGCTCAGTTCATTCTGTTCGACTGCATCAATCATCAACGTGGGATCCTGGGAAAAATCAATGCGGCTCCTGTTTACTTCTTGCAATATTGACTGGTTCCTGACGTGGTCCCAATTCATTTGCGAGCGAGCCCGTCAATAATTTACAATATATTATTACTTGCCAAATGTCTGAATAATATGTTAATGTCATTTCAAATTAGCAAAATCGAATCAAAGCGACTAAAGTTAGGGAAAATAATAGGTATAATTAGCATAGGGAAATATAATATAGTTAAATTAACCGGTAGCGAGGAACAAACTTTGTAAACAAGACACCGACAATTAAACACATATGATTTACAATACTAACAATGTGCATGAGATATAAATGTATCCAAATAGCTGAAGAAGAGTTCGTCGCCACATCATTAAGGGAACGGAAGCTGGACGCACTAGGACACAAACATCGAAGACACCTACATAACTGATTTCCCTGTAAACATGTACCATTTTCAGACGGAAGCCAAGTAGAGTATCGCCGAGAGTAAGTTATTATTATAAATACCGTTTTGTTTTATGCATTTCAGTAGCGTATTAATTCGAGATATCAATTGCACTAATTAAAGTATAAAAATTCAGTTAAAAGGCCTTCAGCCGCTTAGGTAGGGAAAGTTCAGGAACCATCTCCCTCCGGCGGAGCTTTCAGCTTTCGTCCGGGGGTGGGTGTTTCTCACTGTATTGTACTACTACTATGGATAAATAAATAAATAAATAAATTTTGTTCTCGGAAACAATGACGAATTTTGATGTATTAAGAAATCATGTTTGAAATCGCAGGGATAATTAGCTGATTTTTTTTATGGGGAATGGTCTCAGATATGCTATGCATTAAAATAACTGTACAAGGAGTGATAGATCGGTAATGATCGGTAATGACAGTAAACACAATAATTTCCAAATTGAATATAAAATAGGTTGCCGAAACCGACTTTTTAAGCAGAATGTAATGAATTTGAATTTATTATTATTTGCTTATTTTTGCAAATCTTATCATATCAAATCATAATGCAAAATATCTTGACTAACTAGGCTATCGCCTGTTATAAGAAATACATTCTATATATTACTAAGAAATCTTATTGCCGTTTCGAAAAAAAAAATGAAAAATACATACATAATAAATAATATTCGAATTATACTTATTTATTTGAAATATAAACTACTCTCAACCGTGTGTGCTTATGTTAAATTGAACTGACTTCGGGTTACATATCCCTTTCTTATTTTATCAAGATAATGTACCCAAGAAACCAATTCTGGCTTTTTTATATTTCGTTTTAAAGCGTTCGCTAGAATATAGAGGTTTAAGTTAAATATAAAAAAAGATATATCAAATTAATTTACGTACATGCTATGTCATAATAGTGGACTGTATAAATTAATTTTATCTTGCCGCGATCACGTCTTCGGCACCGGTACTGAATATTTAATTAGGTATCCCCTATCCTCAGTCGCCTTGTCCCTGGCCAGTTCTAACCTTTACAGCATGTTAATGGTCCGAGTGATACGCCATGTTACGTTAGGCGCTAATTTTATTTTCCTCGCCATTGAAATGGGTTTAAATTAGGTTTCGGGATGTCCCTTCTGTGAAATAGGTACCCATATATCTTCGTGATTTTTTTTAAAAAAAAAAGGGTTCTGATTCGATTATTAGACATACTATATAAGTTTGATAATGGTGCACGTCCAATAACAAACGTAATTTAAAACAAACCATATCTAATTAATAAAACCATTTGCGCTAACATACAAACGACCCAATATTTATACAAAATATGTATTGAAAGATTGTAAAGTAAAGGTAAATTCAGCGACTTCTTCTGAAGTTTGTTTCATTACTTTTAGGATATTTATGTATGTTAAAAAACACCGTAAAACATTTAACCCCATTGGATCTAATTCTAATTTAATTTCCTCACTAAAGAATTCAATATCTTGCAATAATTACGTTTTTAGATATTTGTTGTATTTTTTTTTATTATTGTGTTATTACAACCATGTTTGTATATACAGGATGTCCTAAGACCATTTTCGAAGACTTAAGGGGCTGTAACCTATTATGAGTAAGAAATGATACAAAAAATGCGAAAACAAAATAATCCCCAAATTTATTATATTGTAACAGATTTAAATTCGGGTAGCGCGCGAATTCCATTGCCTCGTTGATCGATAATGGCCTTGACACCGTTACGGTGTACGGCGACAGCTGAGCGCTCACACGAACGACATTATTACACGATATTTTTACTATTTTTACGTAAAGTTTACATTTTTTTCTCGGTAATCATGATTTTTATATAGTTTCTTAACAAATAGAAATCGCAGGATCGATTCACTGTTTTTGTTTATTGGGAATGGTCTTAAGACACGCTGTATATATGAAGGTTCTGAGATTTTCATGGTGATGAGAGTGATGTTCTGATGCAGCCGGAATGGTCCCGCCCTCCGGCGACCACTCCGGATCCAACCGAGGGCGAGCCGTTACCGACCCTGGCGCCGATTGCGAAACCGCTTCCTCCCGGTTCGGTTATCACCCTGGCGCCGGAACCAACACCGACCAAGCCAACTCCTGCTACTCTACAACCACAAAATGACGCTGAAGTGGTAAGCTCCAAAGATCTTTCACCAGTTCCAAGGAAATTATATTTTTCAATCACTATCGGCCTTTTAAGGGTTGATCTAAATCGACAATACTTACTCTATAATATAGTTACCCTTTCTCTCAAAACACAGTCACACACACTCACACAACTCAAATAAAATCATCCCACTACATGCACTGAGAAAAATATATAGATATGTAGATATAGTGACAGCTAAACGAAGGAGTCTTGTAACCTTAACCATTTGTTTATGGTTACCGTTAGTATAGTATTTAGTAGGCTCAACCAACGTTTGGTACGCCTGACTGAACTCCAGTATACATAGACTTGCTTTGTAAGCGCTACCGAACTGTTCGGTAGGGAAACAAAATGGCGGAATAGGCGAGAAGCGCGAGGCGTGCTTGCGAGTCGACTACTGATTGTTTGGTTGACGTAACAAAACAGCTTGTAATGTGTACGCAACTATTCATTTGAAAGCGAATCTACCGATAGTTTGGTAGATTTGTAATGTGTACAGAATGTTTTATTTGAATACTGAACCTCCGAGATTATTTGTAGAGTCTATCAAGCAGATTGTATAAAATACAATATAATTATTGGGTTGGGCCTATTTTAGTTCAGTAGCCACAACAAATTATGATCTACTGACTCAGAGCTCGATATGTTTTTCAGTGTATTTATATTGACCTTTTCTATTTTTATTTCATTTTTAATCCATCGTATTTATTTTACTGAAACTGCAAAAAGTTTTCGTTATAGTTTTACACAACAGCGGTTGTTATACAACGGTTGTAATAAATACGAGTACATTTGACCTTTTATTACAGATTAACGTTGCTGACAACGAAGTACGTTGTAAGCATAATGACGATTATATGCCTGACGAATCATGTAGTAAGGTAATTATATAAAGTTTTTTTTAACATATTTCAATTAAAGAACTATGGAACTAATTAAAACTAAGGAACTGTTTTTTTTTAAATTTGGAAAATTATGTAAAAGCTGTACCTGGTTATGCAGTGTACCTACCGTAAAAAACACCCATAGGCAGCTAGAATGACAGCTAGCTAAAAAAAAAACGAGAATGATTATGACACCTGGAGCTATCATATAGTGTCAACTGCTTCTATACTATGACCAGAACCTCGGGTCTTACAGCTAGGCCATACAGGCGTCATTAACGGCATCTTCACCCCAGACTACACGCCCCTATGGTTCCTGATATTCTTTCAATTCATCATAAATTTTAAATAATTCATAAAAAATCATTATGTATGTTAGTGGATGTGGGGGGTTTCCCCCCATGTACCGCGTCCTTAGAACTATTGTAGTTTTAAATTCACTTATAGTTCGCCCTCTAGTCCCGTACTGTAGATAAAGTTAAGTATCTTTTTGGGTGCGATGGTTCTAATCTCTTGCGGCTTGAGGAGATGCTTGCCTAGAAGCTGGTACCTTTTGTAAATGAGGGGCCCACATTCCCCCAGTAGGTGTCTGTAATGAGAACTAAAGTAGGTTGGACTACCAGAAGAAGAGGTGTATACAACTCTGTATAATTTTCTGTATAAGAAGTTAGTATACCGTCTGTTTATTTAATGCCTACGAAATGTCTACATGCAATTCTTTTCAAACTGTATAAATAGGAAGTTATTTGTCAAAAATGTTTAATGTAGCAAACTAAGTTATGTTTTATGCTAATATCTTCTTTTTTATACTACTTTATTAAATTTTACTTAGCTAAAATAAGCATAGGGATTGCCACAAGAACACAGCTCGTCAACAGATTCTAAATAAGTTGTCTGCGAAATTAGTAGGTGTTTTAAACATTTTCTTGGAATAATTTTATGGTGCATTTCTTCCAGTACTGGCGCTGCGTCCACGGCACCGGGTTACTCTTCAGTTGCAGACCTGGAACTATATTCCATACCACCAACCGCATATGTGATTGGCCTGAGAACTCCGACAGGCCTAGATGTTCCAATCAATAGAATAGTGTCCTATATATTATGTATTTTTGTAGTTACGAAAAGTGCATTAATAGAAAATAATATATATCAATATTTAAAGAAAGTTCAAGATAAATATTTTGATTATGGTAAATGGTAAAAAATATGTATTCAGAATTGCAATATTTATGAAGATGATACTAAATTTTCCATGATCTTCATAAAAGGTTTACAGAAATAAAATAAAATAAAAAAAAATCAATAAAAAGAAATGACAATTGTAAAAATTTCATAAGTATTTTTATTGAATAAAAAGCATTTCTTGGTCTTTAAAGAATAAGTTACAATTTTAAAATAACTTGTTTCCAAATAATTGTAATATATACCTTAACCCTCTATCCATAAATCTAAATCATCTAATGAGATCATGAAATTTAAATTTCAATTCCACATGCTTTTGTGTTTACGGATATTGAATTGGCTATTTTAATTTTCTAATTTCTTTAGTTTAAATAAATGTGTGCTAATTTACTAGAAGAATAACACTGGTATCTAGTACGGCACAAGAGTACTTCCAAAAAGACGAACTTAAAAAACAAAAAGTTACCTGAAATTAACCATTAAAAAGCGAATTAAAAATGCATTTATCACAAAATTTTAATGCCAACCTAAGGAGTAATGTCTTAAAACACGAGACTCATGACAATTGGTACGGAGGATGTGGATGCAGTATCGGTACTATCGGTAGGAGAGATGGTCTTATCTACGGGCACTTCACGAATATGAGTTTTCGATTTTTAATGTGACTAATAAAAAGAATAACGTTTTTACTAACTCTGCAAAAAAGTATAATTATTTTTGTAATGAATTTATTTTTCCTTTACACTTTATTAATTTAATGTTTTGTTATTGTGTTATGTAATCACGGACGAAAGACAGCAAAAAGCTGAGAGTTTGAAAGGTAGGCGTAACTATCTTACACAGTTTAGGTTGAAATAATTGAACTATTACTTTGCATATTATAAAACATATTTATATATTTAAAACATTGTTATATGTTATCACTTATGAATCTTTAAATTTAAACGCATATAAAGTTTAGTTATTTATAATACACTATTATACATTTATTAAATAGGTATTAGTTTTTTTTATTTCTATATAATAATAATAATAAACAAATAATTTGATTCTCACTATAATGATCCAATCTTGACGGTTGACTGTGAAACATATTATTTGTCTGCTAAAAATACCTTACTTAGTACAGACATTCATCTAGTTGGGAACCAGGAACAGTGGTGATCACTATTACAGTTAAAACATCTTTCAATCCTAAAGTACTTTTAGTATATATTAACATTGTTAAGATTTACTATAGTCGAATAAATAAAAACATTTATGAACACAAGAACAAGTGGTGCTAAATATAAAGAGCCGGCAAGCCATTATTTTTTTGGTGGATGACAATAAAAACTTTTGTAATTTATAAATTATAATAGATATATTTTTTGCTCGGAAGTTATTATTACACAAAGGTAGAAAGGTTATTTCCGTAATTTAATTAGTAGAGCACCTTCAATCTGGATTATGATTAATTACTATGTCGAGAGGGAAAGTTTCCATTAAAATGTAAAAAAAAAAATGCCGGAAAGGTATAAAAGGAGTTTTTTAAGCACGTTATGTTTTTCCGTGTGGACACAAATACCAAATGAGTTCTGCATTATACCAAATACCAAAGACATGATTAAAGGTATTTTTTTTCTAATGAAAGTTCGACTTTTGGCTATTTTAAATTTTAACCTTAATTTTATTATTTTAAATTTATTTTACATTATTATTTCATATTAATCTTGATCCATACAAAATAAGAAGTAGACTCATTTGCAGCATGACATGAAAGTGTGATCTTTTTGATTAAAAATAAATTTCGACCCGCTTATCACCTAAAAAATTCCTCCAATCTATTAACACATCTTATTTTTTATATTAGTGTGTATACAAATTATTTATTTGGTTATAAAATATTACGAGGTCCAGCGAGTCATTAAGGGATGGTGTTTACGCATTTTGCATTCACTGATGGCTCAAAATAAGAATATTGATCAGGATGATGGGAAACTGGGTGAATGAGAGGGGGAGGCCGCATTTTACATTTAATTTAATAGTATGCTTGCGTTCTTATTCAGCCTTCAAAATGGCAGGGATAAATCGCCATTCAATTTCTGGCAATATTTCGAATTCCTCTCAACTAGCAAGTTACCTACTTAAGACGCGCGTACTTTAACTTAAACAAGATTTTTAATCATTAATGTTCATATTTATGCAAACACATCGATCGAGATGAGATCCTATTTTCATCTCTGGGTCGGAGACTGGGCGTGGGTGGCGGCGATGTAGACAATAGAACGGAAGTCAGGGAGCACCTCCCTGACAAAGACAGGACAATAGTGGCCTAATGACAGGATGTTGTTTGGCTCTAATTTCTCACTGGCGTTGTTTCAGCTGATAGCTAGATCGCAACGGCAAAACGGCAAGGCGTCGCTCAGTCGACAGAGCTGAGAAATTAAATTTTTCGTTGAATATTAAGTAGAATATATGGTCGCAGTTATGTGGCTATTTTTAAAGAAACTATAAATATATATATATATATACATACAAAATCAACACAATGTATATTATGACGTCTATCAGCTATGGCGGAAAAAATATTCGAGAAAAAAAATACATTTCTTTATTATTTCAAAATTTAGGTTACTAATTCAGGCAACAATTTATTAATTGTTTCGCCACTTATTTTAATCTTTTTATTACTGTTTTCTATTAAGGTAAATTCAATTCGTTAAATATTAAATTATTGTAAAATGGTAGTGCCAATTACAATATCAACTTACCCATCAATTTGAAACGTGAAATGTGACTACGTTTATAAGTTCATTCACCCGGGTTTAAGTCGTATTACTACCGTACTAGTCGTACTAACGTAGTGAAAAATCTTCGTATCGATAAACTATCTATCGATGTTTTCACAATAATAATAACCTATACGTATATATGAATGCATATATACTTAATAATAGTCTAGTCTCTATTTGACTTTTTATAATATATAAAAAATTATAATATTTGAAAATTTATAGTGTAGCTTCGATAAAATAATTTATTTATGTGATTTGGAATAAAATAATTAAAAAATTCTTCCACCAATTTTGTATTTGAAATTGTTAATTTATAAAAATGAACTGAGTATTAGGAAAATTGTTTTTAAAACTACACCCCTAGTCACAAGACGTGGGCGGAAGGAGATGGGGTGAGGGGTTAGGGTACGTTCAGGGTCCCACAATGTGCGTGGGTGATTTTATCGTCTGCAGCGTTGATACAAGATACTAGATATTTATTTACATAACAATTTTTACACTTGTGTAGGAATTATTTTAGAACAAAACAATTACGAAAATAATTTTAAATTTGTCATTTTTTACATTCATACATAAATACATACTTACTTGAATACAAATGGAAGGATTTGAATCAAAATTCATTAATATTACATAAATTCAAATTGAACTATTAAAAACTAATAGCTTTCTTGAATTGGTTTATTTTGTGTATTTTTTTCAGGGTCTCGAGTAGTTTTCTGTAGAATTTAAGACCTAAATAAGAACTAGTTTTCTAAATTTAGCTGAGTTTGGTCTTATAGGTTGACCATAATTAATTTTATTTCCCATACATATTTTATATTCCATAATTTTGTTGCCATACTTAATTTTGACAAAAAGCGCAGGAAGAAGCACTATGGCGTCATAACCACATAAAAGTTTTTATGTTATGTTATTGTTTTGTCATTGGATAGGATTAATGAATCTTCCTAAAACGCCGAATTTGGCTGCAAGAAATGATTTGTATTTTTTATAATCGAATAGCTGAATAGCTTTTATTATTTCAACAAAACAAAGAAATACGCCTAGCAGTTTTTTCACAAACAGTCTGGCAATTTGATCAGAGATTCATTGTATAATTTTGTTTAAATAAATTTAAAAAAATATAAACGCTTTAATTTAAGTTTAAAACATGTACTAAATTTGAGGTATTAAGCCGCAAATATAGATGCTTAACGTTTAATATCATTGCGGTTTTAAATCAACATTTCCTTTCAGGCTCAACTTTCTGATCCTCCAAACTCCAAAAAATTCCTAACAAATGTTTTTTTATTATATTTTATTTGTTGTAAATGCAAAATAAAACCTATATAGTGGCTTAAATACCTGCAAGTTCATCAAGTAACTACAATCAGATTTGAATATTTTTAAACAGAAATCAAACCTTTATACCTCTCTATAATGTAGGTAAACATAGTGTCAGCAATTTATGAAAACCAGATTTCGCATAAATGCTTAGAAAGGGGGTGTCGTCTGTTGGATTGAGCGGGTGTTTGTCACGTTCAACCGGTTTACACGCACCGGCAAGGAACGCGCAAAACAATATTCGTCTCTTTTATTTAGGTTTATCTTTTTCTACTTTAAAGGAGCTAAGTACACAGCTTTACAAGGTGATAAATGATGTCTTGTGTGCCTGAGTTATTGAAAATAATGCAGCATATTTTATTAATGATTTGATTTATTAATTACTTATTTTATTATATTATTATTATTATATTATATTATTTATTTTATTAATAAATTAATTACTCTTACCATTAGACCAATAATTATTACATCTGGTACACATTCTACTTGGGACATCTCTACTGACGGACTAATCCAGATCTACCAATACACATTTAAAAACTACTAAAAAAAAACATAGCCTATTCCCATATGAATATCTGGTTTATAAATTCAAGAATTTTAGTTTCACATGTTTTAATGTAGCGGTTAAATTTCGCATTATGAACATTCGTTTAAATGACAGCTTGTAACTAATATACTAGCTTACTGTAACTTATGCTTGAGTAAAAAAAAAAGATATGAATGTTAAGGTTCAGGGCTCTCGAGTAAAAAACTTATAGATCGTCTAAAAGAAAGACGTATTTATATTACGTCTATATATATATAGATATTACAAACCAAGTACTATATCAACTGTTCGTTTGTTCTCGCTTTTTCATAGTATATAGTTGGACGCTCGGCAATAAAATTTACAAGCATGATTTTATGTTGAAACCCCCTCCCCCCTCCACCTACAACCCGGAGGCAGGGCGGGCGGTTGAAGACTGGTCTCCGCCCCCCCCGCTCACGCTTTTCAATTTACAGCGCAAAAACGCGACCAAGCTGCGATCTAGAATTTTATATCTAATGGTCTACGTGCCTGAAATAATTCGCCTTATCAACAGCAGTAGTGGTATAGCGCGCGGGGCGAGGAGAGGGTCCTTCGGTCACCTCGTATATATGCCAGCAGCACGCTAATGCAGAGACGTTTTGCGTCCAAATTGTTCTTGTATTCATTTATTAAGGAGCAACAACGAATGCAAAACATTGGAGGTATCTCCAATGTACATTTTGGTGTTCATTGTGTATACAATGAACATATAGTCTAGTGGTTAAGGCGTTGGACTATTGACCCAAAGGTCGCGAGTTCAAATCCGCACTTGGTCCTTCCACTTTTAATGCTTTATTACCACCATCTCCTCAGACTTGGTCTATTTGAGCAGGGCCCAAAATAATTGTATATGACCTAGTTCGTAGCAATTCTGTTCAAATATATATATATATATATATATATATTAAAGGAAATCTAATTCGTACCCTTGATGCGTACTCACCTAACGACCCTAATCTCCAGATATCAGTCGAATAGGGTCTTAAGTTATTAATGCGTTGATTGAAGAACAGATGTGCCTGTGTAAGTAGATTCACACTATTAAGGCGAAGCCAAAGGTAAGATATTAATTTCGCTTTATTTAGACAGTTTTTCTATGGGTGGCATTTAGTAACCATTGGAAAAAATATGTTTAGATATCTTGACCTTGTTTTAATATAGTAAAGACAGAATTTTAAAATTCAATTGTATTTCTGAGAAATTTAATAATTGATATTGTGCTAATAGTTCTTTTTTAGTTGAATTGCCCTATTATAAAAGACATTATAGTCTTAGGACAAATAGTAATTGCCTATAGAAAAGTTTGTTTTTTCTCTATTATGAAGCTGTAATTAAATAAAAACTAATAACTGCGTACTAACGCTCTATAAAAATAAAGCATCGCGTTCCAAGGTCGACTTTTATAAAGGGTCGTGGTTAACGGGGGTGGCCTTGAAGAGAGCGGTTGCTAGAACACTTCCAGACTGCTGGAGATCGCGTGATGAGACGAGATGAGTCAGCCTGCGTATTGGTCGCGTGATGGAATGAAGAGTTGGACTTGGAATCTAACTGTCCCCTATTTTACCTGGGGCTGTTTTTTTTTATAAGGAGACTAGCCCTTTGAACGGGGATCTGATTCGGAGTGCTCGCGTTTAATGTGGGCGTGGAGTTATGGGTACGAAGTTGGGACATTTTTAGACCACCTACTCGAGCTAAGGCGAGTAGGTGGGAGGTCTCGAGCCTCCCTCGCCGGCTACGTGAAACGACAGTAGAGAGTGCAGACTGTTGACCCGATGGCTTCAGGTGTTTTCGACGCCTCTAACGAACATTATCCTCTTGTGTCAGAGGAGTTGCAGTCACGCGTGTGACTGCAATGTCTTCTGCCAAGGCCAAGAGCAATTGAAGGTTAATATAAAAATCGTGCAATCATGCAGTCTGTACGAAATTCATATTTTCTAACTGTAGCTAAATATTTATTAAAATTATTTTTATTTAACATTGACTACTAGTGAAACGGTCGCTTTTTGTTCAGGCGGATACACTTTAAAACTACCCGCAACAGCGGCTAGTTTGATGATAGCGTATATATTTTTGACGCAGTTAACAATAGGAAAACTGTAATAACATAAAAACATTTTAAAAGTACCTTGAATTTAGATTCGTAAGTTTTGTATTCAACAAAATCAATGAGGTGACAATAAAACCACAATTCGTCTGAGATTGATGTTCGACTGTTCTAATCCGCCCGCCCTCATGGGTGCGATGAGGGCGATAGTGCCTGGTGCCTAGGATTTATGGCGAAGGTGGGCGCTAACTCGCAGACGGATTGCTTTAGGAGTGAGCCTGTCGTGTTAGGCGAAGGCGAAGGCGGTTAATAGACTAGGCGGGCTGGAGGGGTGGAGGGGTGCAGGGGGCGGGATTGCATTCAAGAGGAAATCTGCTTACGACGCGAGATGCCGCGGTTTTGGCGGGTATAAAGCCATCATCTTAGGACCTCCTCTGCTGAAGATTCAAGCGGAGTATTAAATTATAGCGACAGAGATGAACTTTTTACACTTTTAGGACATAGAAGAAGAAACCTATCTTAGTTTTAACGAAATACTTATTTTTATTTTCACTGGTAAGAGAAATATCTTTTTTTTTGTATATTAATTTATTGCTTCAGATACGATTATTAGTTAGTACTCCATTTTTCCCCTATATTAGAGGTGAGAATAATTAACACATAAAACTATCCCTGAAAACTAAGGGTAAATATTCTGCTGATATTAACCTCACACTGTGATTTTAAAAAAAGCTACTTTATTTATTTATTTATTCTTTATTGAAAAATCCTATAGTATTAATTTTTATAATTACAAACAAAACTTATTACTAGTATACAAAATCAATTATGGATTTCGGACATTTTACATATTAACATTAGCATAAAAAAATTGAAACAGTGTTCTTAAAATATATATAGATTATGAATATTATATACAGTAGAATTTTTTGTTGTGTTATGTGTAATTTATGAGTGATATTTGTGGTAGTTGTGAGTGTGTGTGATTTGTATGTATATGTTAAAATAAATTAATAAATTAAGTGTGGTTAAAAATAAAAATTTATGTATTTTTATTTATGTATAAAAATAAAAATAATTTATGATGAAGTAATATAAATATAATATGTATGTATATTCTATATGTAATTGCAATTACAAGTACTTATATGTTACAATTAACCATTAACAACATAAAAATCTAACAATACAATTAGGTTTTATTTGTCTTCACTTTTAATGATATTGGAAATCTCTTTTTTGAATGACAATAAGGAGGTATTCAATATATCGGTTTTTGAAATATCTTTATTGTTATAAAGGGAGCAGATATGTGGTATGGTGCTATTGTTCATAGAATTAGTATGATAACGGGGAATACGGAATCATTCTTGCTGCCTAGTTGATCTGTATGGCACATTTATATTTATTTTTTGGAATAAATTTGGACAATCAAAAATACAATTAAAATTTTTGTATAAAAATGTTAAATCAGCTAATTGTCTACGATATACAAGAGAATTTAATTTATAAAAAGCTGAAGCGTCCTCAAGGCTTTGAAAACAGCAATGAGATTTAATGTTTAAAAACCTAATAAATTTATTTTGAATATTTTGAATTCTTGCTATGTAGATATTATAATGAGGACACCAAATAGATGAAGCAAATTCTAAATGAGAGCGAAAGTTATATAATAGTTCTAACAGTAAAATATCATTAAATGGTTTGGATACTCTTATAATAAAACCAAGCATTTTAAAAGCTTTATCTACTATATTATTTATGTGGTTTAAAAAGCTAAGTTTGCTATCTAATATTACGCCTAAGTCTCTAATATATGAAACAGTTTTTATCGGAATGTCGTCAAAATTATATTGGTAGTTTATTATGTTTCTATTCCTTGTAAAAGTTATCTGAAAGCATTTTTCTACGTTCATTTTAATTTTATTACGGTTACAAAAGTTTCTCAGCGCGTTTAAGTCTTCTTGTAATCTTTCGTTTAAGTCTTGTAATGTAATCTCTTTTATCACAAAGCTACAGCGCGTTCCAAGACCATTCCCGATATAAAGTCCAGCTTATTGGCCCTGCGATTTTAAACCAGTTTTTTTTTCGCATATCAAAAGTCATCATGGTTTCCGAGTAAATATTTTCTGAACTACGTGCTAATGTGAAAATAAATCCGGTCGCTAGCGAACCCACAACCCTTGGTCCAGGGCCCGCGAAGAAAAGAGGAATTGACAAAATTAATAAATTGGGGCGTGAATTATTTTCGCATTTTTTTTATATGATTTCTTAGACGTAAACTCCGCTTAAATCTTCGTGAATGGTCTTAGAACATTCTGTATATACCTAAACTGCATGTTTATGTTCGGCCAGAATTATTGGATTTTTTGCCCCACAGCGATTTAGAGTTTATAATATACAAGAAATTACATTCATATACAGGATGTTCCCGAAGACTTAAGGGAGGGGTGTTGTGTAAACTATTATGAGTAAGAAATGGTATAAAAAAATGTGAATAAAATCATCCCCAAATTTATGATATTTTTAACAGGTGGTGTTAATTCGGTCAGCGCGTGAATTCCGAGGCCACGCCGATCGATAGTGGCCTTGACGCGCTAACAACAAAGATGCTACACTAAACGATCCTTTTATTATTTTCAGATAAAGTTTACATTGTTTTTCATGGTTAACCATGATGGATTTTGACATATTATATAAATATTAATAGTAATTATAAAATTCAATATATAAATTGGTAAATTAAATACAGGACACAATTTATACATAAATTAATATGGATACTGTATCATATATGCACTTTTTACACAATCAATTTTAATTAGTCCGTGCAATAAATATTGTTTAAAAAAGAAAGAAGATATTAAAGCAGATTAATATAAATTGTGCTAAATAATATAATATTTGTTAAATTTGATGCAAAATTTCATCTATTTTATATTAGTGAATTATTAACCGATTTTCCTAATATATTTTTGTTACAATCGAACACCATTTATTCTTTATTAAATTGTGTGTTTAGTACCCAGATAAGAGTCACTTCTCTATCCAAAGCCAGGTCTCTGTTCATTGTAGGAATGTGAGATCCATTTGACCATTTGCTGAAAGTTTGTACCGATCAATATTCATTTATTATTTTTTGGTGCAATATTGCCAACTTAGTAAACTTATCACACTAAATGTTGTCATGAACAGGACTCTCTTCAGGACTCAGATAACACCCAAAATATGACGTAATTTTTTTGTACATCGTATATAATATAAACAATGTATTGACGTATAAGTAACATTAATTTTCCCATAAAATGAACGAAGGTGGCATTGACATAAAGAAGAAAGGAGAAATTCCACATTATCCAGCTTTGACAGTCGAGTCACTGCGGACGACATAAAATGGACATTACCTTTCCTTTTACGATCAATGTGATATGACGTCACTGCTCAAAGAAGTCATTTCGATATTTCTTCAAAACAAGACATAACAAGATAAAACTGAATATAGCGGTAACAAAAATCTTTAAATCGCTACGTTAATTAATAGTTTATTATTATTAAAACCCTTTCCCCTTCCTGCAGGGAAAAAATCTTTTAAACCTTTTAATATCGTAAAATGTCGTCCGATTTTAACCTTTAAAGTAGATATTGACTTAATCAACTTAAATCAAATTGACATTTCTTTTATAATAAATGTGCTATTTTACAGCACAGTTATTATGTTTTCTATGTTTTCGATGAACGGGGTTGGATGGCTAGCCCCTGCAGGCAGGCACGTTAGGCATTCACTCAACGTCCGCTTCGCATTCTTTTAAGAGTAATCTCGTCCCTTTAATTTAGAGTTAGAATAAAAAAAAATCTCTGAATACTTTTTTTACTCCTTAACTATCCGGAAAATGTCGCAAAATTCAAGGAATTATGGGACCATGAAAAATGCTCGGGAATCTCGCAAAGATCGGTCAAAATATTTCTATGCTATTATCATATACGAGTATATAAAAATGACTTTCTTTGTTTGTCCTTCATGCATTCCTAAACCGTTGGTGGATTGTGATGTTTAGAATGACGAGTTGTCGTGAGCATACCCGATTAGGTTTATGAATTAAAAAAAAAACATGAATTTCAATTTCATCTAATGGTTTGTATGGAAATTATAAACAGTCGGGTATAGAAATTTAAAAATTGACATATAGCTTCTTTATATAATATAGACATCGAATGAGATTTTTTTTTTAAATTTAACCAATAAGGGGAGTTATGGGGGTGAACATTTTTATGAAAAAATGTATACCTAAGTCTAGAGACTTGAAAATTTGCACATAGCTTTTTTACATAATATAGGCACGCACTAACAGTGAGTTTTGCGAAATTCAAACATTAAGGGTTTGAACCATTATGGGGGTTTGAAGTTTGTATGAAACTTATAAACCGTCGGGTTTAGAAACTCAAAAAATGGCATGTAGATTCTTTATATAACATAGTCATCGAATGAGAAATGATTTTGTGAAATTCAAACATTAAAGGGAAAGGGGGCGTGGCAAAACTTTTCTAATTTGAATTTGAAGCAATCCAACTTGAGTGCTGCAGGCATGAGTTGTCGCGCGCCGAAGGCGCCGTCAAAGCAATCCGCAGGGCCTAACTGGCTAACCCGGGGTGAAGCCGGGGTTGAACAGTTAGTGAAATATAAATCCAACCATACCTAGGCTACAATATCTAGGTTTAAAAAATAAAATCAACATTTATGAGTAGAAGAAATATTTTTAATTTAATCTACTCAACTCATCACAAGTTGAAACCACAGACAGGAACGAGTAGTCTGGGGAAGAAATGCATTTAATGACGCCTGTAGGACCTAACTATAAAACGTCACAATAAATAATTAAATCATTTAATACTAAAAACATAAATAAGCAGTACTAAAAACTAAAAACTATATAAATAAGCAGTTCATAGAAAATGATAGCTACAGGTGTCATAACCATTCTTGTTTATATTTTTTGCTGTTATATTTCTTTTTTCAATATTAATTGGCATTGTGATTTCATAAGTTCTGTTGGGTTCAAAGTTGGGAGGTCGGTCATATTTTTGGAGCTACGTCTGATGACCTTAATTGTAGTTCATTTAACATCACCAGCTGTTCAGAAACGGCCGTTCATGCTCAATATTAAAATCGGTATAATCACGTCGCACGAACGCAAATTCCAAACTCTTTAGAAGTAATGTAATAATCTAGAATAAATATTGAAATCCTAAATTAATATGGAGGTAATCTTAAATAGGGGAGTAAATAAGTTTATTTAATTCCATTTACACAAAATGCCCAACTAGTAAAGGTATTATTTCAAATGTGGCCAACCTATTATCCGTTTGTGGTGGTACTATGCCGCCGACCACCCGCCATAGCCGGTGCAGTATGAAAATACAAACAATGGCACCTTTGTTGAAATAAACCGGCATTCGCGCTGCGAGGCGCTGAAATCCATTGAAAAATTTGCCTGACAAAAAGAGATTTCTATTTAAATCAATCGCCAATTTGCACGCGAATGTCATTGGCCGTTCCACAATGCAACGTTAGCTAGAGTTTGCTCAAATTGTATTTGAAATCTTGACTTCAATATTTAATCAGTATGAAACTTATATTCATACCATTTAATACACCAGTGATCAAACAACCCTTTTCAACAGCAAAAAAAATGTCCAAAATGCAATGTATATGGACTGCAAATAGGGTACTTTAATGCATCACAAGCTTAATTGCGAAATAAAAAAAAAACATCTTTTTTCGACACACCAAAAGGCGGACGAGATTTCACCGGATTAACGTAGGGAATAGGCGAATTCCAATTGTACGAACTTGTATTGCGTGAGCTGCCGCGCGATGCTCAACCTGCCGCCGCACCGTATCATCGCGCAGCGAGAGAGGGTATACTGAATCCATCTTTATACTGTGTTATAAAAGTTGCTCATATCAAAAATTGTTTCAAACAAAAATTGTAGGAAAATTAACATTTTGAACTGATTTAACGCGGTGCCTATAAGGGACGTATGACTTTTTAATTTTGAAAAACCATTTTTTCCCAACCCTAGGGCCAATGGTTGGTGCTATCAATAAAGTTTACTTAATAAGTTTAGGCTTTATATGAGGAATACTAATGAATTCGATATCTTATATGTTAAGAAAGTTATAGCAAAATTTCACATTTTCGAAAAAAACCTACTGCTCTAATTTTGCTCATTAAAGAACTTGACCAAGATTTTGTACCCTTAAATTTTATGTATCAATTCGAAAGTGATTGGTGTAAACTTACGTCAGTTATCGGGTCAACAAGAAAGTGATATAGATAGATAGATAAATAAACTTTTAAATTGAGGGTGGTTTTAGGTTCTAGGGATATGTGAAACGCGAAGATATGCTAACATTTTCTGGAAGTTATGACATGGTATCCATTGCAAGCTTTCCTGATGAAATCTACCTCAAAGTGCCGGCCATCTGCAGGGTCCGATCCAGTCCTCAATTTATGTGGTATATGTTACTGGGGGGGGGGGGGGGGAGGGAGGGGTCTGGGAGCAAACTTCTAACTAGATGAATGGTGATTGATCGGCTCACCGTATTATATAGAAAACCTTTTAAACGCAGATTTGTTTTGTTTGTTTTTAAGTAAAATTTCTTCCTAAAGTACTTCTTACTTACTAAGTATAACTTCGGAAATAGCGTCAAATCTCATGAAAAGATTAATTATAAAAGTTTAATTAAAAATATTAAAATATTACAAAAGTTTTATTTTTTGATAAAGCGTTGGAAAAAGACCGTTAAAAAAAAAAGTTACCTCGAGGTAGGATTTCGGTTTAAACCTAGTGCTGAGTTTTACAAAAATGCATTTTTATCTCTTGCCTACTTAGTACAAAATATTGTTATATGTATATTATATATCCATCTAATTTGATAAAATAGGAAGTTAATATTTTATGAAAAAATATAAAACTAATGAATTTGTGAAGTGTTTGTAAAGAAAAAAATAAAATTAGCAAAAACATAATACACGCACAATAATTTCTTATTTCCTATTTAATTTTATTTATTAGTTTCTGTTTAAGTAGATGAAATAAATAAATAAATAAAAGGAATCATAAATAAAATAAAAAAAAAACTCGGTACGCTACATTTACGCCGGCATACATATAATTTTATGAACACTGAACGGGGCTCGCCTAGTCTAAATGTCGACGGTATTATTAGCGTGTCTTCGACACCTTAACATGGCGGCACTCGTTAATGCAAACATGAAAAAATGGAATTTAATAATTCTACTACCCTCCTAATCGAACTATACTTAGACGAAACACGTATTGACGGAACAATGTGTATTTTCGCGATGCTTTAAAATATTCCTGAACATAAAAATAAATCATTTCACCAAGCTATTACGAGTGTTCAGTATCCCGCGAACAAGTTTAAACTATCTAAAGACGAGTGTATTACAACCATTACAACTGAACACACTAATACAGATGCAATGGTTGATATCTATAGGAAATATACATATAGTTAGGTGTCGATGTGTGGAAATGTGTATATAGAAAGAGTAGGGGCTCGAATCAAAGAGGCGTATTAAACTGTCCGGATCATTGGTCCGGACGCGGGCGGCAGAGGTGTCTTTGAGAGTTACCCGCTCGCGTGCAGAGCGTGACGTCATCGCGACGTACATATCACGGACCCGTCGTCGACGGTCGATGACGTCATCCGGGCGGGGGCTATTTGCAGTCGTGGCCTTCGATTTGTTTCGTTACAATACGAGTGCCTACAAAGATCATTGACAAATCAATCAAGGTAAATTCTGCCAATGCGCGCGATCGATCAACGATTGCATTTCGAAGCGACAATCTGAGGATATGCCAGATTTCTAACTGGGCACTATCCACCCAACACAAGCATCCGTCAGTATGACGTTTATTTATTAATATTTTTTTTATTTATTTGAGTAATGCACCATGTACTATTAGTACTTACTAATTACTATTATTTGGTATTATTTACTTTAGTGTCTAAGATTAATGTTATCATGTTATGTATTTCAAATATTTTGTTTAGAGTACCGTTTAAAAATAAATAAATAAATGTACCCCCCACGACGGCTGGTTACTTTTCCGTAGGTATCTTTCTAGCTAAATAAAATGATGGCAATTCAAAATGGTAGTAACATTCCTTATAACAACACTAATAAAAATACACACAAGAAAAACACATTGTTGCAAATTTCAGTAGAAAAACACATCGCCATTAGACTATTCATTTTAGGGACAGGAATTTAATTATAACTTAAATTGTGAGCACTGAGAGCAATCCAAAGTAATTTTGTCTATTATAGTCATGCGTATTGAATATAAGAAATTTATATGCATACTATAGTGGTTGCACTAGTCAATAGGGTGTACCCATGTTTGTGGAGCAATTAAAAAACAAATAATACAATCAACAAGTAATAATAATAATAATAATAAGTTTACATTTAATTAAATTAAAACTCAGCGCTGGTTTTAAACCGACATCCTGCGCTCCCAAGTACAGGACCTCTTTAGAACCTTTATAAATATTATGCTATCCAGCACTTTTCAAAATTTTTCAATATTGTCAATGATTGTGTCATTTATCTTTTCAGGCGATTTGCCGCTATTAACAAACAATCATCAAATATAAGTTATATATATATATATATATATATATATATATATATATATATTTACTGGGAGTAATTTTTGATTCAAAGTTAAATTTCCACGAACAAATTATAAATGCAAGTGCGAAAGAAAAATGTTGTGTTTTGATTGGCGTCTGCAAGGAGTTCAATAATATATGTGTATTGTGTTCATTATACAGTGTCCCAAGATCATTTCCTATAAATAAACGAGCTAATTGGCCCTGCCATTTCAAATATGACGTGTGCAAAACTAATTTTTAATATGTTTGTATTTTAGAAAGTTTTGTACATACCCTTAGTTTTATCCTTCATTTTTCACGTTATTGCGCCATATAATTAGGCAACATGTGTAGCCGGTTTTTTTTTATAAAAATACAATATGAATATGATATAGCGCCGTTTTGTAAATCTATGAAATAAATAAAATTTAACAATAATTTTTAAAATTTGCCCTGCCGAATTTCGGTTGTTTCAAATTAATGTGCATAGATTAGTTTTTAATTAATGACTCTTTCAGTGGAATGGATGTACTCACATAAGAATGAATAACCATTAATGTTTCAAATTAAAGCGAGTAGTATAATCCTTTGAGCCAAACGTAATGAAAGGTCTCGCCTTATAGCTAGAAACGTCCTTTTCTGTCCCGTGCAAATGCTTACAGTACGAGTATAGTAGCCAGGGATTGAATGCTCTGGTGTGATTTGATCGCCTGGACGTAAACGAAACGGTTTGTAATTGCTTACCGACATTGCCTATCGACCTCTTCAAGGGCCTCCTTACTTGACCGAGGCCATGAATGGGGTCGTAAAGTTTGGATTTTTGTGCTCGTCTATAAAATATTTCCAATTTAAAACTTCGTTTCGATTAAAATTTGAACATTGAAAAAAAAAAAGGTAATGACAGCAAAAATATGGTATTTGCAACCATCAAGTATGGTAATCATTTTTGTTGGAGTTAAACATCCATTTGTGTTAAACTTACTTAATTGCAAGTACCAAAATTTTCTAACATATTTCTCAATGTAAGTACTATAATTTTGGGTTATCTTTAACATAATATCTAGCTATCGTTACAATAATTGTTGATAGCAAATTAAAATGGTAACAAGTAAAAACAACAAAATATTATGGTTGCGATTACCAAATTTTCAGGTAACGTTTTATTTCATCAGCTGTTCACCCACGACGCCATATTGTTTTGTAAAAACATGCAAAATGTTTGTGATAAAATATTTTTTAACTGCTATAGCGATAAATATGATAAATCTAACAAAAAAATATTTAACAATAATCTGTCTGTACGTACAACTATGCGATTTGCTTACACTCGGATTATAACAAATTTTTAAACAACCAAACGTTTTGCTAAAATATTTTTTTTAGTGTAATTTCCATTGAACAATAGATAAGGTAACTCATAAACATTTAGAAGTTGAAATTTATATGGGTAATTTATTTATTTTGTTGGGCAATTTAAAATACGTAGGTATAACTTTTCAGTATGTTTTCACTTAAAGCAGCGAAAATAATGACTACAATGGACGACTTTATCAAACAATATGTCTCCATATTTTAGACTATCTCAAACGAAACGAAACAAATACAGTTGGTGTGGATTTTATCACCTCACTAGATAAATCTGTTTTCTCGGGCGCGTGATACCATCTTAAATGTTGGAAAATGCGTATTTTGTAAAAGAATTCGTGAATATAACGCGGGTATATATTAACTGGGTAAATAATTAAAAACCTGAACCGCTAGACTTGTAAGTGTATATATATCCATATAATCTAAATCTACAATACAGTATAGTACTGAAAATATGTATTACGAAAAAATTGTTGAAATTTGAGAATTTAAATTACAAAGAAACATTAAGATTAGAGCGTTCTTAAAAATATACAATATGCACCCAGACGACATAGTAATATTATTGATAATTGGTAATAGTTGAGTACGGGGACTCACGGTTAAGATGTGTAAACTTCAAGGTTCGTCTCTAAATAATTTTAAAAAATGGTATGTTTAGCTGTAACTTTAAAATAAAAATAATGAAATCAATGCATTGCATTACCTTTTATTTTGATCATAAGCAGTTCTGTGTTTCCTCACACTGTTCATCGCGTACTGCGCCCATAAATAGCAAATTCAATTTTATGTCAAACGGACATTTTGTACGATCTTATCGACTTAACTTTGCCGTCAGGTCACCCCAGCGATCACGGGTTCGAATCTGCACTCGGACATAACATTTTTAACGCTTCATTATTACCATTTCCCCTGACTCTGGAACAAGTAAATTTCGCGTAGTTGAATAGGGCCCAAAAATAATTGTATTCATGACCTAGGTAATAGCAATTCTTTATAAACAAAAAACAACGCTGTCCTGGGAGGAGATCCGCGTATAAATGTTTGCACATAAAAAATAAAAGGTCAAATTCAAATTCAAATTCAAGGTGGTTTTTTGTATAAATAATTGCTTTAAGCCATGTATTTTGGGCCTTGCTTACTTTTCTAACCCGAAAAGCTCATATTAAAGTTAGGAGATGTGGAGTTAACATCAATAAGTGGTTAACATTAAATTATTATTACGTCAGCAACAAAAGGTTTTTATTCCCTGGTTAAAGGTTAGTGGGGTCTGGAGGGTAGATGAGCGAGGCTGTAAAACTTGATCCCGGCAGTTAACCGTTTATTTATATCGGGTCCTTCGCGTCATTGCCTCGATTTCTTTGTTTCCCTACACTACACCCCTACACTACACTCACTACACACGCCGTTTGCTCGTTACCGATTCGGTGACCAGGATTAGCTATACACAAATAACATCATTGCATTTACTCTATTTGATTTGAAAAATTTTCAACCTATTTGTATATTTATTTATTTTTTCATTGAAAAATCCAACAGTATTCATTTTCATAATTACAAACCAACCTTATTACTAGTATATAAAACCAATTATGGATTTTGGACTTTTTACATATTAATATTAGCATAAGAAATTTGAAACAGTATTCTTAAAGTATACGTATTAAAATAATTTATGTCTGAAGGTAATATAAATATAATATGTATGTATATTCTATATGTAATAACAATTACAAGTATTTATATGTTACATGTTACAATTAACCATTAACAATATAACAAATTAGTCTTTGTCTTTACTATTAATGATATTGGAAATCTCCTTTTTCGATGATAATAAGGAGGTATTCAATATATCGATTTTTGAAATATAACTCTTGTTATAAAGGGATCAGATACATGCGGAATAAAGAATTTTTGGATTCTGTGCCTTGAGTCCCTGTAAGCAAACCCCGCTATAGTGCGACCGGTATTGAAGAACCTTCCTATGCTTTTGAGAACGATACTGAATTTATTATTTTAAAGATAGCAGTTACTTTATTATTATTGTTATTTATTAAAATATTCAAGTTACAATTTATATTATTACATATGTATTACTTTTTTAATGTTTTATTGATTTTCAAGAGAAGAAAAATACAGTTTGTTTACACCTCACTGTATCGAGGTCTTACCTATTTGAAATATATAAGGAGATAATAAGAGCGCCAGGTCTATATATAGAGATCTGACATATTATTATGGTATTTTGTCAATACTTATACAGTTATATATAGATAATTACATTTAATATATATTCACACACATATATTATGTTCGTACTTTTTTTAAATTTTCTAATTGTCAAAGGACAGTCATGCCTACCATATTTACCAATAATTATGAGACACACTATTATAAATATAATAAATATTAGGAATTAGGAATATTTGATTTTATAAACATAAATAATAAATAAATATACAAGCTGTAATAGTTTCTATTCACATGTATGTAAACCTTTTACGCAATAAGTTTTATATGTTTATATATCTATATAATACCTAAATGTGTATTGGATTTATGTTCACAATGTCAATTTTGTTTATATTATTTACGGCCTTATGCATAGTCGCATTAGACCGCTGCTAAGGTTAAAGGTGACCACTAACTATAATAAAATGCATGCGCTGTCACCGAACTAAAGCTACTAAACATAAGACAGTTGGTCTTTAAGGGACAAACCAAGAGAAAAGCGTTATAAATAAATGCATATTTATTATTTTATATTTAATCTCACCACATATGTAATCTATTGAAGCCTTTAAATTTATGATCTGTGTATATATTTCAATGATTAGGTAGGCAAATGTTGAAAATAGTAATACGTACCAACATTGCCAAAGGAAGGTTTTTTTTGACAGATTTTTAATTAAATGTTTGTTATTTTTCAATTATTTCATGTTTATATGCCTTCTCCTTATATTTGGTTAACAGAATAATATGTTAAACACACATATTATATAATGTGCACGTATTTGGGTTAATCAGGGTAGGGATAGGGCGGGGGCGAAAAGGATAGGAAGGGAAAGAGGAAGCCTATTTATTGGAGAGATTACTGATTACCGCGATCCGGAGATTCCCTCGGGAAACCCGAATAAATTGGAACAGAATTGATGGCACCGCTGATTGTCACATTATGAGGACATGCTCCGGCGTGGCGGGGGTGCCGTAACGAGTTTTTTAAACGGTTCCGTCTCGGTTATTTGAACTAATTTTATAAATAAATTTAATCCGAAGTAAGTGAGCCGTATACTTTCATTTGGCTCTATGTGGTTTCGCATCATTTTATATGCAAATATACAGGGTGTCCCGAGGTAAATCCCAATAAAAAAAAAAACAGCCAATAGGTCCTACGATTCCTAGTGTTGTTTGTTAAGAAACTATATCAAAATTCATTATGGTATTCGAGAAAAAAAATGTTGAAGTTTCTATTCTAAATCATGTAGAACAGATATTTTTCAATGGCTCCTCCCTCGGATAACTACGTCACTGGGTTACTAGGCCGTGGTCAGTCATGATCGAGGTTAATGACCTGCCGCGTTGTTCGAAACGCCCTATTAGGTCGGAGCTAAATGATTGCTGTCAGATGCCACTGGTCGAACAGAGGTCGGTCTAAGAAGAAGGGGTAACTCCTTTCCCCTTATCTGGGGTTGTAAGAGTGATGCTATTGGTCGACAGATAATATTGATTTATCGATTGATAAGATCGACTTACACCAATTTTATTACAAAAATAATAAATTTGGTGATGAAAATTTTTCGCATTTTGTTACATAATTTCTTACTCTTAATAGGGAACTTAAACACCCCCTAAAGTTTGTGCGATTGGTCTTGGGACAGCCTGTATATTTTGTTTTAGCAAGCATCCCTCGCAACCATCTGTCTAGATATGCCAGGGAAACTTGAGATAAACTATTATTTAATTAGTTATTATGTTTAATGAACGATATTACGATTTTTTATTTCTCCCTTACCTAACTATTAACTATAAAAACCATTCTGAGGTTTACAAACACATATTTTTAAGGAATTTATTTCGGCAAACAAAAAGTTTATTAAAATAAATAAATATATAGTAGTAGGTATACAAAAGATACAGTCAAATGCAAAATACTCACCAAATATTTTGGTCAATGTAGTGTACCTGTGTAATCCGCGTCCGCGTCCGAGTGCCTACTTTACATGTCCGTCAGGTTCGATATTCGCTTGATAACAAGGCAATAAAACCTAAACCTTTTGAATTATTGGGAATTAGGACTAAATATTTATATGGTAGGTAATCAGCTTTGAGCATATTGAATCGCCGTATATATATTACAATTGCCGTATTATCGCGGCGTGTGAGCCGGCAACGAACGACAGACAACAAAAGATTAAATAAATGTGAATATTTATTAGGATATTCTCAAGGCCCATGGGCCTGGGTTCAGGATCTGTCACGGCGAGTCAGACGTTTTTCTCGAAGGAGGTTTTTCTTGAGTTGGCGGAAGGCGGTAAATTGGGTTACAGAAATCTGACAGTAAAGGCCATCGGATGGAATTCAACACAGAGGATTAGCAAATAGTACAAAATCACTGACCTTGATGAATGCTGATGTCTTTGCGTTTCTGCTGCGGCTGAAGCTTGGCTGCCACACTTTCACACCTTTAACTTTTAAGAATCTTTAACTTTAACCTTAATAATGTTTGTATTAAGCAACCGAGCGATTACTTTACCAGGGCGAGGGCTGGTTACCAAGACGACACAATTCACGACGTGACCACGATCGGCGTCTAGTATTCCAACGCGTTGGAACTGGGACCGTGCACACCAGCTCGTACAATCGTATTGGATCGACTGGTCGCGCGTGGTTTGTTTTGGTATTCTTCGTTGGGCTCGTGCGAAACTACCCCCAGATAGGTAAGGACAGAGCGTACTTTTTATCATAAAGGTGAAGACACAGGAGCAGGAAATTATAGGGATTATGAAATGTCATAACTGGTCCGCACATATTTTATTAAATTTAACATATAAACAAACATTATAAATAAAATGCTTATAATAATTTTCACGATTTATCGGCATAAAATAAAACGTCAAGAATCCTACAGATTCAATTCTTAGCTCGTTCACTTTCATAGTTTCTAATATTCACACACACTTGTAAGATATTCTGGTTTTACTTTTATTTATTTTTGAAAGGATTTTGATATACACATAGATCATAGTTATTATATTTTTATTATTAATAATAATTATTAAAATATTAGGTATATTTTTTAAAAATGGTGAATCTAGGAAAGCACGTAACAATTAGGTTGAAAACTGAAAAACTGCAAAAGTTGAAAATACTCAAAAATAAGGAAAAGATTTTAGGAACATTGACATCAATTACTGATCGTAAATAATATGACCTACATGAAGTTCATCATGAAGTTCAGCCTTTAGACCTTGAAATAACACTGAAGGAGGTCAGATACAAAAGGCAACAAAAAGCAACACAAAAGGAAACCTCTCAAATGAACGGCAATTCTGCAGTTGGACCAAAGAAAAGATGGGAGGAGGATTCTCCAATGCCCTAATGAACCAAATTGGAAGGCTACAGGGAAGAATGGGGCAGGCTGTTAAAGAAGGCCAAAGCCATCAACGGGCTATAGCCACAAAAGAAGAAGTATGTTATGATTTTAGGTAGATATTATATGTTATTTAATACATAATATAAAGATATTTCCGTAAGTCTTAGTATAGCCACATATGTGGTTATCAGCCTGGTTAAAAGTTTTTTTGGAAATAGAATTAAATAAATATTTTTTTTTGCATTTCTCACTCCAACCCTTCCCTCCTCCCCATAACAGAATACCTACCCATGTCATGTCCCTTCCAGAAAAAAATCTGGCTACTCCAATTATTATTGTCTGCTTACCAATACCTACGTATTTTATACATAACTTATGTACGATGTATTTCTTGACACAGGCGATGCCTAGTTAGGAATGACTGTTGAATATATTACGTGCCTAACTAGAAATTATATTAATTAAATAAATAAACAAGCATGAATTCATAAATATTACCAAGAATACCAAGAATTATTAAATAAATAAACGAGCATTTGAAGTGCGAGCATTATAGAAATAGCATAGAGCCGTGAGCATAAACAGAATGTTTGTAATCGAGTGAAAGGGGAGCGAAAGAGGTGCGTAAAGATAAAGACAAATAAAGCTTGGAATGTAAAATATACCTTCGGGGCCATTATGCTGGAGGTGCCAGCCATGCAGGGGAACTTGGGCCGGGAGCTTATATCTAAGGGCCTTAATGGGGTAAAATGTTTGGCCAGTGGTGCCAACCGTCGAGAAACTCGTGAATTCAACAATTCTTTTTGTTTTATGTATTACAATGACTTTTATTTTTCATTAACTGTCTTTCAGCACACTTTCAGTACAAGTAAGAGATGAAATAAAACGTGCGTGACAAAACAATGAAGGTGAATCGGTGACTATAAATTAGCATATTATATTTATTACATTCTTATTACCAGATATTATGCATAAATTTATGCGTAAATATGGACATTGTGCAGAAACGACGTGACGCGAGCAGTAATACCTTCTTTATTATTAGGTAAAATCAACGATCTTTTAAAACATATAGATGCGGTATGTCATACAAATCGTCCTTGTGAAAACCTGACACCGGTAGATTTTCAAGCCGTTTCGCGCGGCGCAATACTCCGCCATGATGGAAAGAGACTTATCGCGATAACGCGAGCAAGCGAGACGTACGATACGCGAGGAGTGTACTTGACGCATAGTGGCGTACTTGGGCGTGGTGCGTTTTCCACCCTCAGTTGCCGTATCTACTCGTATATGTTTTAAAAGATGGTTGGGTAAAATAAATATACAATCAATACGATATGACAACTGAAATATTGGTTTTTTTGTATTTTTTTGAAATGATGTTATGTAGTGATTTACAATTATTTGAGACCATACTCAACTAAGCTAAATTAACATGTGCTAGATTCAGGGGAGATGGTGGTAATAATGCGTGTATACATTTAATATTTGGGATTTTTTGTGCATTGTACACGTTGAGATTTCAAAGAAATGAAAGACCGTGTGTCGCCTTACGGTAATTTAAATTAATACGATACTCTGAATAATTTATCTATTATTTCAATAGTATATTTTGCGGTACAAGTCGGCTGTTCCTGAAAATATAATAAAATCACCAAAAAAGATTCAGTAAATCTACCTGGCAGGCACGTTTTCGGCTGAAGTTCGACTGAGTGTCCGCCCGCCCTCCGCGCCTCGCCTGAGTGGGGGCGGGAGCGGGGGGATTTAGCGGGTTGCACACTCGCTCCGTCGGCTTAAATGGATGCTCATTTGCTTAAAAAATAAACCCGCTTTACGATGCGGATCACTAATTCCCAGAACGGCAAGAGTTCGAAGTAGGCTCAAACAAAAAAACAAATGCGCAATTAACACTTAGCGCACAGAAACGCCATGCCAAACTAATGTCGGTGTCAAATTCGATACGCTTTGCGAATTTCTTCGAACTAAGGAAGATATCCAAACCACACATGAGTTCATTTCCACAACACGAGGAACAAAGGTAATTTTATTTAAGCGGTCCCCCTCATACGTCTAAATTTCAAAGAACTAGTTTATATAGAGGACTAGAAATTTTCAATAAACTACCGGGAAAATATAAAGACACAAAATATATTATTTTCAAGAAGCCATCAAAACAAAAAATCTGTATGAATTTAAAGACCTATAATTTAAAGGAAGAAATGTTATGTGGCAGTTATTTTTTCATACTAATTCTAAAATAGCATAATAAAGCATAATTTATAAAATTTCTTATTTACAATTTAAGGCGTCCCTATATTTTAACCACATGATCTTAGGTAGTTCTAAGTTTAGCAAGCTAATGAAAAAATTAAATCTAAAAAAAAATGCTTTTTCGACCGATGAAAACTAACCTTAATTCGACTAGTTGGGCGGAAGGAATTGAGACAACGGCCTTCATTGCTCGTTTCGTTTAATATAATTCACTTTTAATAATTTTAAGGAGCATTCATATTTTTAGGGAATATAGTTAAACAATGTTAGTTTAATTATAATAATGCAATATCAACTATTGTTTGAACGTGTCTAAACAAGTGTTTAAATGTTTATTAATTTATCTAACATACAAAGTGCTCTTTTATATTTTTTTTAATGGCGCCTGTAAGGTATAGCTGTAAGCCCTCAGGTTCTGGTTAACTAATTTACTGCTACTAAACAATGTATAGAAGCAGTTGATATAAAATGATAGCTACAGGTCGCAGGTCATAACCATTCTTATTTTTTATGTATCGCGCGTTTAAGTTATACTTATTACAAACTATATTCATGAGGCAACCTATGAGAAGACTTTTACTTTTAAGCTTAAATAATCATCTTAAGCTTATAAATATCCTCAAACAAAAATATTATATAGTGAAAAATTTCACACGCGCTCGGTTGACCTTCTGTGACGTCATGAGACTACTCAGCGAGTGCGAACCTACGTCGAATTTCGACAAAGCGGAGCGGTTCTATTATGGTGGAAATTTCCGCTTTTATTTATGTTACTTTTTAATATCACATTATATACAATCTATATTATAAAATAATTCTACAAAGAGGTCTTCTTTTCATTTTATGTTATATTAAATCCTACAGCGTGCATCGAAGTAGCGTTATTTCTCAAACTCAAAACTTTTCTTATATCAATTTCGGCGAAACTCCCAGCTTTACAAATACAGATAAATAACAAAATCATATAAAAAATAAAAAACTAACTTTCTTATATTGTAATGAATGAATATTATTGATGAAACAATAATTTAAAAAAATGTAATCTCAGTGCAGGTCTAACACTTTCTTTATTCCATAAGTGTTCCGTGTTCACACGGCATCTCAAAATAAATGGCACAGCAGAGCAAGACTGGCAAGACGAAATTGAAAAGGTACATGTCGCAGAATTACATCCATTTTCAGGCTAAAATAACCCGGATAACGACACAACGAATTCGTTTAACCCGGGCGCGGGAAAAGTATCCATTTATGAAGGTTTTTGGTAATTTAACCTGTACTTTGCAGTCATTATAATAGGTCGTTTTTAAAGTCTTTTTTCATTTTAGAATCGCGTGTTTTATGCATGTAAAACCAACAATGACTTAGAACAGTGGAATGTTTTTAAAGTTTTGGATAATTTAACAAAAGTAGTAATTCAAAGTTTAAAAAAAACTACCAACAAGAGTCGCGTTGCGGATACATAAATGTGGTTCTGAGTGATCCATAAAAATATAATATAATGATTATGTTATATTGGGAAAATTAATTTCCAAATTTATTAATTTTATCAAAGCGCTCCTGTAAATTCCTTTTTTGCAAATCGCAACCAAGGCCGATCAATGACCCCGAGCGACGCGGCCTCGGCAGCGGACGAACTTACGACAAGAACGACTTAATACTATCACGTAAAGTTTACATTTTTCTTTCTCGAAAACCGTAATGAATTTCGATATGACGTCAAAACAAATCATATCCAAAAAGCGGCGCTTATTAGCTGGATTTTTTTATCGGGATTGGTCTAGGAACCGGTTCTGGGAATATTTTAAAGAGAATCTTACAATCCTCATATTTTGAAAAAAGTTGGAGATTTAATTATCTATAGACTAAAAACTCATTTCAGAAAATTCATTTTAAGACTCATTTTAATTACTTTTTTTAATATAGGTCTGCCTAAAAACCTGAAACTAATTGTTATTAATTATACTGCCTAAAAAAAAACTAAAGACTTTCTCTTCCGACAAACTCTTTGTAGTTTTATGAAAATCAGTAGATTTAGTAGCTTTAGTATTACTGATATTTCTTTTCAAGTATTCGATTTAATTGCATTTTTTGTGGTATGAATTGCTTTTCAACCTACTGTGTTTAAAGTAAATCAGTATTAAAAATATATTTGTATATAGGTCTTAGGTCATGAGTAAGGCATATGCTACTTTTGGAAAAATAAACTTGAATTGAACTTAAATAAATGTGTGTACATTTTCTAATGCTATATATCTAGTGACCTGAGTGGGGAGAGTACTTCTAAAAACGACGAATCTTTAAAACAAATGCTACCATAAATTATAAGATTGGCGCACGGACAGTTACGCCAGTCACAGGTTGCGGGTGGCAGGATGCAATAGTCTATCTCGCACGTCACCGCGCTGTATTTACTACACTTGAGCAAAACAAGTATAAAGCGGATTCTGCGTAAAATTGTGGGATTAATTGCGCAAGCGATAAAACTACCACTGTTAGGGTCTAATCCAGATGAACAAATATAACCCCTCCTACTCCCTAATCCCAACCTGGTGTATTCCTGGGTGTATTTTTCTATTTTCTTGTTAAGAGGAAACTCTTATAGGTTTTACGTTTTGACTGTGTTTTATTGTAACTGTTAGCTGTTGTTAAAAACTTCATTCAAATTGCAGTGGTGGGAGTAAATTAGTTCGATGACGTATTTTTAAGTGATTTTTAGTTCGATGACGTCGTAATTTGAAGTGATTCGTTTTTTTGCATTATTTTTTTATTCTGTTCGTCATGTTGACTTAATTTCTTAAAAAATTGTGCGAATCGTGGTAGTCAAATGGTTAAGGCGTTGGACTAATGACCCAAAGGTCACGGGTTCGAATCCGCACATGGTTATACCATTGTAACGTTTCATTGCCACCATCTCCCATGACTAGGACAGGCACATTTGGCCTAGTTGAATACGGCCCACAAAATAAGAAATGAAGGTAAAAAAAAGAAGCCGACGATTTACGGGATTTCCATGCTTGTGTGGCGAAAAAGTGTCAATGTTTCACAAAAATACGAGTAAACATGTAACATGCGAAAGAAACGCGCCCATCCTGTCCCTTCCTGAAAGGGTTTCCGAAACCGCACCAGTTTCTATTTTGCAACCCATTAATTTCGTTTTGGCGCCAAAACGGGTCAACGACAAAGAGCTTCTCGCTTCTGCAATTTATGGCTCCAATATATCGCGATTTCTCGCCAACGCCAACCGGACCAAGCGACGCTTTCTGAACGGAATTGAATTTATTATCAAATCGAACATATTATTGTAATCATATCAAGTGATATTTTTATGCTTTGGGGTTATTACAATTATAAATAGTTTTACACGGTAAGGGACTGACCTTTATAGGACATATATTTAATGTAGTGCATTCGTTCGTTTTAATTTCTTAAAATGGCATTGAAAAAGAATAAAAAAATATAATTGTTCTGAATGTCATTAAAAGTTAAATCAACCTTTGGACGTGTCCAGAGGTGCAACATAGGTGAGGTCCACAGGTATCGTTTTATACTGATTCATTTTTGTATTTTTTTAGGTTAGAATTAGGATGAAGATGCGTATACAGTATTAAGCATACTTTTATTTGAGTAAACCTTACGAGGTAATAGAGAAAATACGCACTTTTCGTTGTAAATCTTCACTCCACTCGCATGCGAGACCCGTAAGACATGTGACATATTTGACAAGTCAAATTTTTTTTGGCTGTAAATATACTCCGCGTAGAAATCGGGGATTTTAAAGTGATTAAATGAATGACAATGAAAGTGTCCACAGGTACAAATTTCCATAGATACACCACTTGACCCTACGTTAAATTGACCGCGAGTCAGCTTGAGAAAAATGTAACTTTCGCGTAAGAAAAGTAACACAATTGGCTGTGCCGTGCGAAGTGACAAAGACGGACAGCTAATGCAGCTCGTCTCTTTCTCTCCCCCTTCTCTGCCTAATGGTGGATAGGGTTAGGTAGGGTAGGCTGCCTAAAGGTAACTTATCGGTAGAGTGCCCTGAGGGAGACTTTCGTGGTCCGACCCGCACAAACGGTGTTTTCTGATTTATTTTGTACTTGCTAAATTTCGCTATAATTTAGGTTCAAATATAGCACAATATTATAAAAAAATACAGCATGTAAAGTTATTCTCTAATAATCCTTTAATATATACTACTATATTGTACACTATCGATCTACTGATTCTGATATGATATTATTTGTTCATTTTTTAAATATATTATTATCTTAATATATATAAATCTCGTGTCACAATGTTTGTCCTCAATGGACTAATAATAAAATAATGGACTAATAATAAAATTTGAACACCATGTGCAGTTCGATGTGCACTTGAGAGATAGGATAGTTTAAATCTCAAATTATAGTCGCAATTTTAATTTATCGCTAATTTTTTGTCCGTTATTATTTGGCAGTCATAAAACTGACAGATGTCGATACCTTTTTATTTTATGGGCGATTGTGAAGAGCGCGTGACGACTCGGTGCCAGTATAATTTTATTGAACAAGCAGAGGAAAGAGCAATTGTGATATTATTGGAAAATTTTTTAGAAGATCACAATCAACTAATTCAATTGATCAAAAGAGTTTCGCCACGACTGCAAAATGACAATTATCAAATCGTCATAAAAGCCGACAAAGTACCATTAGGTGAACATGCTGGTAGATTCAGTCATAAAACTGACAGATGTCGATACGGAACGGCACGGAACATGCATGCATACAAGATGCGATGACTTACGTACGTCATTACGGCCGACCGGATTTATTTATTACATTCACATGTAATCCGAATTGGGAAGAGATACAAACTTTACTATTGCCAGGACAACAAGCCATTCATCGTCATGATTTAACTGCACGTGTGTTTAAACAAAAATTGAAATCCTTAATTGATTTTATTGTTAAATATACAATTTTTGGTATCACACGTTGTTGGCTGTATACGATAGAGTGGCAAAAGCGAGGTTTGCCTCATGCCCACATTTTGGTTTGGCTTAAAGATAGAATCCGTCCTGAAGAAATCGATCAAATAATTTCAGCCGAAATTCCAGACCCATTAATTGATCAAGAATTATTTGATATTGTCACCAAACACATGATCCATGGGCCATGCGGTGTTTTCAACATGACGTCACCGTGCATGGAAAATGGAAAATGTAAAAAAAACTTCCCAAAGCCGCATACGAATGACACGATCACGGATATTGATGGTTATCCAATGTATCGCCGCAGAAGTACTGAGAATGGTGGCCACACATTTACAATGCGACTGCCGAACTTTCCAAATCAAGTTGAGTTTGATAATCAGTGGGTGGTACCATACTCACCACTACTTTCAAAAACTTACAAAGCTCATATCAATGTTGAGCTTTGCAGTTCTGTTAAATCAATTAAGTATATTTGTAAATATGTAAACAAAGGCAGTGATTTGGCCATATTTGAAGTAAAAAACATAAATAAAAATGACGAAATAGCACGATACCAAATGGGCAGATACATTAGCAGCAATGAAGCTATTTGGCATATTCTCAGCTTTCCCATCCACGAAAGAGATCCTGCTGTCCAACATCTGGCAATACATCTTGAAAACGGTCAACGTGTATACTTCACTGAAGAAAATGTTCTCCAAAGAGCGTTCGAAGCTCCGAAAACGACTCTAACTGAATTTTTTACATTGTGTCAAAAACCTGATGTTTTTGGCCAATTCGCGAAGACATTGGTGTATGGTGATGTTCCACGTTATTTCACATGGAACAAATCCAGTAAAAAATGGGAGCCACGGAAACAAGGAAAACCACATCCTTCCATTACAGGCATATTCAAAGCTAAGACATTGGGGAGACTTTACACGGTACATCCAAAGCAACGTGAGTGCTTCTATTTACGTTTGTTATTGGTGAATGTTCCCGGACCAACGTCTTTTGAATTTTTACGAACAGCTAATGGTCGAGTATTCAATACATACCAGGATGCATGTCGTGAACTGCAATTGCTAGAAGACGATAACCATTGGGACTTAACGCTTGCTGATGCTGCGTTGACATCAACACCGAATAACATTCGTCAGTTGTTTGCAATTATTTTGGCGACATGTTATCCCTCGCAAGCACAAACTTTGTGGGAAAAATATAAAAATTGTATGACAGAAGACATCTTGCACCGAATTAGACAAACAAATCAATGCCAAAACATAGATTATACACCAGAGATGTACAATGAAGCATTGGTCTTGATCGAGGATTTATGTGTTCTTAGTTCAAATTTACCATTTAATCATTATGGTATGCCATCACCTAATCGTCCAGCCACCGACTTAGTCAATACCGATTTACAACGAGAAAATCAATATGACCATGGAAGTTTAGCAACAATTATCATGAACAGTGAACCATTACTGACAGCAGAACAAAAAATTATTTATGATCGGATTATGCTGGCTGTTGCTGCTGAACAAGGCGGTTTTTTTTTCTTGGATGCACCCGGTGGAACCGGTAAGACATTTTTAATATCGTTGATTCTTGCCAAAATACGGTCGCAACAAAAAATCGCATTAGCATTAGCATCGTCAGGCATTGCGGCTACTTTACTGGATGGTGGGCGAACAGCACATTCAACATTCAAGCTGCCATTGGACGTTCATAATAAACCAGATGCAATGTGTAACATCAAAAAGAATAGTGGAATAGCTGCAGTGTTGCGGAAGAGTTCTATAATAATTTGGGATGAGTGCACAATGGCACACAAATATTCACTTGAAGCATTAAACAGAACTATGCAAGATTTAAACAGCAATAATAAACTTTTCGGTGGTGCTATCTTACTTTTGTCTGGTGACTTCCGGCAGACCTTACCGGTTATACCTCGCTCTACTTTCGCGGATGAGATTAATGCATGTTTGAAACAATCATTCTTATGGCGAAGTGTTGAAACACTTCGATTGACCATAAATATGCGAGTACAATTGCAAAATGATCCATCAGCACTAATATTTTCCGAACAACTACTAGATATTGGGAACGGTAAAATAAAACTGCAACCAAATACGCAATGCATTAAACTACCAGACAATTTTTGCACTGTTGTTCAGGATAAAACTGAATTGATTCAGAGTATTTTCCCGGATATACAGAATAATTATTTGAATCATGAATGGCTTAGTCAACGGGCGATTTTGGCAGCCAAAAACGTTGATGTTGACGAAATTAACTTCCAGATACAACAGTTGTTACCAGGCGATCTGATGTCTTTTAAATCAATCGATACTGTTGTTGATGAAAATGAAAGTGTAAATTTTCCGATTGAATTTTTAAATTCATTAGATATCCCTGGAATGCCACCACATAATCTTCGATTAAAGATTGGTTCCCCTATTATTCTCCTCCGTAATTTGAATCCACCTCAATTATGTAACGGTACGCGTTTGGTCATCAAAAAGATCACCGGAAACATTCTTGAAGCAACCATTTTGGCTGGGAAGTTTAAAGGAAAAGTGGTCCTGCTGCCACGTATTCCGATGATACCATCAGATTCTACCATACCCTTCAAAAGGCTACAGTTTCCAATTCGTTTAGCTTTCGCCATGTCTATAAATAAATCTCAAGGTCAAACAATGTCCATTTGTGGTTTAGATTTGGAAAATCCATGTTTTTCTCATGGGCAACTATATGTTGCGTGTTCACGTGTTGGGAAACCGTCGAATCTATTTGTGTTAGCTAAAGACAGGTTAACCAAAAACATTGTGCACCGATTGGTGTTAAATTAAATTGAAATTGAAAGTATTTATAATTCAAAAAAAAGATATTAATGTTTAAAAGTTTAAGACTGTCTGCCTTGCCTACCTCATTCATGAGTTTAAGCGTCACATGTTATTTACTGTATTATACTGTAATATACTTATATTTGTTATAAAATTAAATGGAAATAATAAATCTGATAAATTTTTATTTTTTACCTATTGATTTCTGCTTAGTATCAAGTGTAAGAACATTTTAATTAATTGTGTTCAACGTACTTCCCCTTCAAATCTCAATCCAGTGAATTTGTATACCAACATCAACATTTTCGTCTTTGTTCGTAAATAATTTCATTGTACTAAAGGGTTATAGTAGTAGAAAGTCAAATAAGGAGATCACCATATTTTTTTACAAATACCATCTGTGTGAAAACGCATAGTGGACTCCGTGACTGATGTTCTCTTATTGTTCCTCTTAGATTGTTTACTATAATGTAATATAACAAAAACTTTAGCCACAGCAACGCGTGGCCGGGTCAGCTAGTATATATATATATTTTAACTTTTTAATATCTTATAGTTCATATTTTTGTACTTTTTTTTATCTCTAACATGAAACTCTCGTATATTGATAGTTGGCACCTAATCAAAAATAAAAACAAATAGAACTGCCTTCTTTAGGACAGACATTTAGTCTAGTTAATAAGACAGCGAACAGAGGTTGCAGTGGTACCAAAAGCTCACTAATACAATACTATTATTAATAGGTAAACACGAATCTGTTATACACCTTATAAAAGTATAATGTAATTGTTGTCAAAAATATAAATAAATAAAATGTTAAATGTCAAATAACTTTAAAGAGTATTTTTTTCAAAACCCGTTATACTTAAAAAACATAAAACAATAAAATTTAATGAACCTTAAAGATTTGCGAAAACAGCGCTTGTATGGGCGCGAATCTTATGATTACATATCAAGTGTTTAGAATCACATGGTATCGTACTTTACAGAGCACCACCACCTGCAACACAACGTTACAGTTTATGCTAATGACTTCAATGGTCTGACAGAAGCCACGAGCGGAACCATGAAAGCCCTAAAATTTCGGAAGAAAAAAAATATCGAGATCGAGGTCATAAAATTTGCTTTGGACTGATACCATTGACTTGTATTGAAAGATCCATAAATAACAGCGTGTGAAAAATGGACGAAGGGGTTTTTATCGTGCTTTTCATATAAGGTCTATCTTGCCACAATATACAGGTGTCCCAAGACCGTTCCCGAAGACATGACCTGAAGACGCGCTATTAATGACCCGGTGTCGCGAGCTGATAATTATCTAGCGTACGTATTACAACAACTGTTTGATATTATCATGTAAGGTGTACATTTCTTTTCTTTGAATTCACGATGAATTTAAAAAAAATATTTTAATTTAATTTTTATTTTTTTCATATTTGAAATTGCAGGGCCAATTGTCTGGATTTTTTATCGGAAATGTTCTAAGGATAACCTGTATAGTGCTTAGCTATTTGCGGTACGCATATTATGTGCGTGACGAATATGTACTTTGGGTCTATTTTGTATATTTAGTCACTAGTTTGTTATGACGTCTTTTGCAATTTTTCGCTGAGAAGCTTCCATAACGCATATTTTAACTATGCCAATACCTCTAATAAAAACTGCGAGGATAAGTTTGTGGAAATATCGCGAGAAATGAATGTCGGGTTGAACGGGAGAGGAGTTTTTAATTAAAAAGTTGTCGTCTTTTGTAAGGTAGGCAGAGGCGCTGGGAGCAGTCTTTGCCGCAACAGCTTGCCTTTGCCCGCACAGAAGACTTTTATAACAGTTATAATATATTTTTATATATGACCCACGATTTGCTTAGATCGATAAATTTCTATATGAATTTACTTATCAAAAAACAATTATCTATCAGAATTCAGTTCAGTTCAGGTCAATGCCATCATAAGTGACGTTTATTTTTCATCAGATAACATTACACAGAAAAAATATATATTGTCCTGCCAGAGCCAGAAACTCAGTTTGGAATTATGTTGTTCTTAAAGCGGCCTAATCCTTAAATCCTTCAAAATACTAACTGTACATACATAACAAGCTTAATAAACAAAACTTAAGTGAAAATTATACACAATTTAATTAATAATTTTGTAAGTAAATAACAATTAAATTACTGAATTACCTACTTGCTCACTCAGCGCTACAAACTTTTTCAGCTCTAATTTAGTTTTTTTTATTAAGCTTGGCACTCTTGATAGCCTTAGGTAAAGCATTGACAATTTTTGGTATCAAGGTAGAGAGAAGATGCATTCCATAAACGTTTTTATATTTGTTTAACAAATATATTTCGTATTGCACTTGTCGGGTACCCTATGCGTGCGAAAATCGAATCTTAAATTGGTCAAATACTTACAATATTAAAAATGCTAGTATGTAGCACGATTTATTGGCAGAGAAAGAGAAATATAGTGAAGCTAAAGAGAGAGAAAGGGTAGATACGTATTCTTTATATTTTTTTTTTAATATACTTTATTATTTTTTTAACAACATACTTTTCTGTGGGTGAAAAAAAAACCATTCTATATAATAACACAATAGTTTAATAGGTTAGCATAGATAAGAGTAAGGAAAAAAACAAGATAATAAAACGCAAAAGCAGTATATTAATAACAACCAAAAAAGTAATTAACTACTAAAAACAAAATTTAAAAAAAAAATAGACAAACAATATATGTATATTTTTATATATGTGTGTTTTTCGTACAGATCTACTTAACTAACCTACTCTCTTTCCATCTCAAGCAGACAAAGAAGAGAGCAGGTATACAACTTTTTTACATAACTTTTTCAGAAAAAAAAAACTTTTTTTATCGTGTCTTTAACTTTATATTTAGGTACATTGGAAAAATTCTTATTAATATACTCCTTAAATAGAGTAGGCATAAGAAACCAAGAGTGCGTTTGCCGTAATATTTTTTATACCTAGGTAGCACTAAAAACTCTGGTCAGCGGGTGCCCTATGGGTTACCTAGTAAGATTCGCTATTTAAGTGCTCGATTAATATTCTATAATGAGCTAGATATTTAGCAGGTATAAATGGTATTCATCATATCAGTTTTATTTTTGACGTTTCTTAGTGTCCAACATTGTTTTATTTACCTGACTTGAATGCCTGCATTTTAAGTAAAGATTTGTATTGTTTTGTTTTAGTTCTATACATAGTTTTTTTGGAGGCTTACTTTGCAGTCAATCTTTGACACCGTGCAAGAGAATTACGTCCAGATAAAAACTCGCTAGACACTACCAACACCGTGAGCAAGATGAACCGACCGTTCATCTCATTTATTAATCATTCGTTCTCATTTATTAATTTATTGATGCGTGTGTTGGTTATTAACTATCATATTAGCGCCTGGTACCACCTTTGTGATTAAGGTCTTCTTTCAACGCGTTGTAGAAGTTCTTCGGTCCTAACTTTCAATTGAGGCTTAGAGCCCTACCAGAACGGTAAAGCCGTAGGTTCAGATAATCTCTTATAAATGTTATGGCGATACATACTATGTTTAGCAGTTCAGCATTGAAATATTTGATGTCCTATTCTGCCGTCGTTGGCTAAAAAGTGGCAAATCCAACATTTTCAATTTTGATTTTTTTGGTTTTCTAGCATTACTGAGGTATAAACTATGTATTTATTCAACTAAAAAGTGGCAATTCCCTCTATATTTTGAGATATCATGGTCACAATTTGTGGTATATCCAAGATATTAACTAAAAATGCTGACTAAAAAGTGGCAATCATCACAAACTTAACAAAAAAGAAGCATATCCATTGCATTTGCAACTTTCTTAATTTGCATCTTGACCGATTACTCCCAAGAAACGGGAATCAAAACAACGTTTTTATTAAAAAAATATGCAAGTATTGAAAGAATTCCTTTTCCTGAAGCAAATAAGCATCCCTGTGGAAATACTGCAATGAAAAAATGAAATTGTACTTAAATTGTGTCCGTTGATACCGGAAAATGCCAGTTTTGGAATGACTTGGTGATTAATAATCAAAGGGGTAATCTCATTCATGACATTGATAATTGAAATTTAAAAAAAACATTTGGACTTGCCACTTTTTAGGTAAAGGCGGCAGTATTACTATTTATGTAACGGTCCCGTGAGTGTATGGAACTGACAGTTAATAATGCGCGTAGAGTTTGTAAATTTATTACAGTTATGCTACGCACCGGTTGCATATAATTACTCCGATAGATATTATAAGATAAGTGACTCCATTTCATGACATGTCTTGAACCTCCTTGGCAGGCAGGCGTGGTACGCGACGAGGTGAGGCCCGCGCAGTGCGCGTGCGCCGAAAAGAAGTTGAGGTGTTGTGTGCGCGGCGAATTAACGGCCAAGATTCCAACCGAGGTACGGTTTATAACTCCGTCCGGCAAATTGTGGGCACAGAAGTAATAACTGCATCTCTGTTCTGTGTCGTGGGACAAGTATTTTAGATGTCGTATGCTTATTATTAATAAGACAACAGCACCTTTTAAGATGTTTTTTTTAAAGGTTAAAGCATTGGTCAATTTTCCATTACGTCTTGCAATTACTTTCTACAATCTTTTGGTCTGCCAAGTTAAAGTGAGCGGGAGATATTAAGGTTTAAAGGAAGAGTGAGACGTTATTTGGAAGCGAGGGAAGTGAGGAAAGGCTTAGCGGTGCGATCGGAGCGAACGAGGGAATAAGAGGGAATCTCATTTGTCGTAAAACGAGTTTCCTTTCTTCGGAGGAAACGTTCGCGAGTCGTGCGTCTCTTTCTTTTCCCGTAGGACAGTCGAGTGCGATACGGCACATACGGGATATTATTACAGACAAAAAAAAAAATGATTATACTAAGGGCCTAAGACACCTTTCGCTCAATGACGAAAAAAAAAACAGTGAGTCATGAGTGAACTCGTTTACGTGATAAGCGAAAATACTATTCATTTTTTTGAAAGAATCTTTACAGTTTTTTTCAAAATATTCACTACATTTCTTACTTAATCTAACCTTATGTAACCGTAAAAAATAAATGTGTTACAAAAGGATCTTCACCCACTTCAGAGGATTTTCAGGCAGGCCTCTTAGCCAGCTAATAGTGCACTTCGCAAAATATTGCATAATATAAATATAAAATGTTTGGGATACAAAAACGAGAGTGAGGTGTCAAACGATGTAAGGCCCGTAGGACCGATACACAGAGCTCCGGAGGCATTATTCTAGTATACGTATGTATACAAATTACACCAACTGGCCTGGGATATGTTGAAGAACAGTCATGCTGGTATGCACTGAATATGTAATATGTTATTATAGAATATTGTGCTTTAGGTTTTCTAGTACTTTCCGGGGCTTTCGAATGACAACTGAGTCTCGAAACTTTGGTGACTATGGAGTCTACATCGGAAAACGATGGTGGTATATAATCCGTACGTCTGTTCCGTTACACTAGATTTTTATAGCGGATCTGAGTCATCTCATGAAAATTAAATATCCCAAACAAGTGCGCAAAAATTTGCAAAAATCACAAATCTATGTATGGGAGGCCATTTGTAAATATTTGCCCATATATTTCTTATTTTCTTTGTTACTTCGTTTAAGAAAAGACGAAATGGCTTTTTTATAAATGGATTACCATACAATAGCGTTTGTACACCTTTTCAAATATTTACACGCATGTCTGGGACCGACTTAAGGTTTACGCAGTATCTGAATTGTGATTTTTCCAGTAGATTTAATAAAAACCACTGATGTTTTAATTTATTATGGGAGGTATCCGTCCAAATTTGCATTCCATCAAAACAGAAGCGAGAAGAGAGGGAAATAGCCATCTCTCTACCCCCATACCTCCAACCCCTCCTTCTGCTCATCGCTAACAACCTGAAAATTTCACTGCATAAGGTTGAAGTGGTTGAACACGTCGTTATTCCGTCGATCGCGTCATCTCTTGCCCCCTGCCCCCCAAGGTCCTCGACTTCCCCACAAAAGCCTCTCGTCTTACACGGATTAAATCTTACCCCAGATTACCTCCCACGCGGATATCCGCGGTTATGATAATGCCCTTGTTAAATTACCCGTCGTTTTTGGCATATTTTCAAGGAGATCGCTCTCCTCGTTTATTCACTCATCCTTTTTCATACTCATATAAAATATTATCCCATTGTTACGTGGTCCTTAATCGTTAGGCTATACAACGTTCCATATTAAAGTCAGCTTTTAAAGTCAGGTCTTGCATCATTTTGGTTATTTTTTAATTTTATAAAATTTAATTATTTAACCTCTATTTTTTTTTGTATTTTGACAGCAAGGCTGTTGAAACGTAATACGAACTCATCTATGTGTCCAGATAGAAACATGTAAAGAATGTTCAGTGCCACATATGATTATTTGAAAGAATGTCATGATACCATTGAAGTTTTTTTTATTTTAATCTACTTAAACCTAAAAAATAACCCACTGTCGCCTCTCTGGCCTTCCAAAACGCACATCGAATGGACTAAAAGCGGAGAGATAGGAAATGTAGCAACCCTAACAAGCAACAAGTTGGTACCACAGCGCGAGTAATTTGTGTGAAGATGTCCGTAAGACGTCAGGTTCTGGTTAAATATTTTACTACTACTAAACAATGTATAGGAGCAGTTAATAAAAGTAAAGTATGATAGGTAAAGGGTGTCATAGCCATTCAGTTATTAAAATTATTTTAATATTGAAAACCCGTGAAAAGTGAATAAATAGTAAACATTTTAGGTAATTTTGAAAAATGAATCAGTAAAAAAGTGTAGAAGTCAAAGCATTTTCTAAAGTTTAAAGTTTGTTTTAGCAGGGACATACGTTTTTAGGTTTTAAAGTTTTTAAAAGTTTTTTTAATCTGAGGAATAATATAAAATTTCGTGAATTCGATATTTTAAATACTAAGCTAGTTATTGCACCCCCCTTAGTCTCGCCCCTCTTGTCTGATTTTGCCCATTAACGAACTTGACCAAGATTTTGTACCCTTAAATTTTATGTATCAATTTAAAAGTGATTAGTGTAAAATTACGGCAATTATAAACTTATAGGTAAACTTTGAAATTAAGGGTAGTATTGGGTTCTAGGGTATGTGAAACGCAATGTTGAAATTTTCCAGAAGTTATGATATGGTACCCATTGCGGTACTCTTTCCTAATGAAGCCTACCTAACACGAAAAATATTTTAAACTGGTTATAAAAATATATTCAACTTACATTGGTAGGCTATTCGTAGCGGGTCGAATATCCGGTTGCCTTTCGAGGCGATAAGGTTAAATATGAGCGGAAGGGTGGAAAGGAGGTGCTGTGGTGGCTTCATACCTCCTCGGCCTCCTCCTATGTCAACCTCCTCGGCCAACCTCCCAACGACCACTTGTTATAATGAACGGCATTAAAAGGAACACAATCAACTCGAAGCCGACAAATTAGGTTAGCAGGGGCCTTTGGCGTGGCCTCTGCGTGTGTGCCTTTGCAGGAAGCTGCGAGCTCACGGGTCACATTAGCATCGCATTGGCCTTCCTTACAAAGAGCGCCTTTGGTTTGATTATGTCACCGTTTTCAGAAAAAGCCCTTGTACCTCACTCTCTATAAGGTGGAATTAAAATCGTCAACCAACTAACGATAATTACATATGAAACAAGCTTTTAATTACTTGGCGTTCTGATTGTTTGTTTGGGTAGATTAGGTAGAAGTAGATTTTATTGTATCCTTATTTAACCAATTTCTCTAGAGAGTTGACATTAGAGGGATATGTTTATTTATATATTAACTTAATCTAACTAATTATCATATTGATAACGCATACATTAATGAAGTGGTTGTGATATTTCAAAGGGGTTTGAGGTCTATGATATAAGAATTTCTGGTGAATTTTATTACCGGCGTTCGCTACAAATTCTATGAATACACATTTGCGGTTTTTTAAAACGGTATAATCTACGTATAACCATTGTATAACATATCGTAGAATAATTACCATTTATAAATGAGAGTTGCTTTTTCGGTTGTCACTCTTCTCCTCCGAAATTACTTGGAATCAACTTAATTTGAACTAAAAAACTAACCTACAAAAATGTCGATAATATGAACGTTTCCATATAGGTGTAGAATGTCATGAAAATATTTGACCAAAAATTTTCACGGCAACATCCCCACACCATAGTATTTTGACATGGAAGTTCAACCCAATATCCACTACTAAACATATTATATTAAAGTATATTCTTAATATTTACTAATACGGGTAGTAAATTGACATTTAAACACTTCTTATTCAATTTATTACATATTACAATTTGAACTAAAAAACTAACCTACAAAAATGTCGATAATATGAACGTTTCCATATACGTGTAGAATGTCATGAAAATATTTGACCAAAAATTTTCACGGCAACATCCCCACACCATAGTATTTTGACATGGAAGTTCAACCCAATATCCACTACTAAACATATTATATTAAAGTATATTCTTAATATTTACTAATACGGGTAGCAAATTGACATTTAAACACTTCTGTGGTTGTAAATACGCCTCCGTATGCTATTTTGTTGTTAAATTAATTTCAACAATTTGGCAACTCGCGTAAGACTTCGCTCTTAACATTTGCATATACTCAAAAAGTTTAGAAGCGTGTGTCTGAGATGCAGAGGGAGGATGAAATCTGCAACAGGAAATTATTGAGAACTTTCAGCCCTACACTTTCCAACATAAATGCTATGGTATGGTTTTTCATCAATTTTAGCGAGTAATGTTTTTATTTGATCATAGTGTTAGAATAAAGAAACAGAATGCGATTTTCTTAGAAATTTTGTATTCATGGGAATATTAGATCTCTTGTATACACGTAATTTTAGGTTCGTGATAACGGAAGTGCGATATCGCTTTGTCGTTTACTTGTCATGGTGACATCAGTCTTTTGACGCAAATCAATGCATTCTCTAGTGGTTTAAGTTCAAACTACCAAACGTTTATTAAATGTACCTAGAAAAACTCGGCAATATAAGGGAAGATAAGAACCCACCACCACCCATGTCTAAAAATAAAATTACTAGCGCTCTCTAACGGTTTAATTTCAAAAATCATGTTAAGTGTATCAGTCGGATATCTAGAAATAAAATTACTAGCGCTCTCTAGCGGTTAAAGTGCAAACTACATGGTAAGTATCAATCGATCGATATAGCGATCTGCATATGTATAACGGTTTAAGTTCAAATTACAGAGTACAAGTGATCAGTTGTACATATGCCTGGAGGCATTATTTTTAGTTTTTTAACTTTGTATTTTTCCTGATGTTATTTTTTGTTTTTTATTGTTATTGTTTTTGGTTTTAAATGTTGTATTTTTCTTTTAGTACTTTTTTTTTACTTGTATTGTAATGTGTACATGGGGGAATGGGGGAACCTGTTTGATAAACGAATAAATAAATTAATGTGTAGGTCTAAGAGCACCTGGGATCAGCATTTACAGTACAAAAATTGATGTAGTTTGTCTTCAATGTTTAGCTATCCCTATACGTTGTTTGTTTCATAATTTTATATACCGAAAGACCCCCTCTCCCGTCTCATAGGGGGAAGGGGAAACTCACTAATTCCCTTTATTGTGAACTTGGTCTCATGGGTCCAGATAATTGTAGTGAATAAGTCTGCTATGTCGACAATCGTCATATAAAAATACCATTTTACTGGCAGTTTTACAGCAGACCTTACACAATTTTATGGTGCTCTTTTGAGTGCCTTGCATTGGTGCTATATATAGGAAACCATAAACAAACAAGATGTCAGTCAGCATATTCAACGAATGAGTCGCAAACGAGTAAAAGTTTTAAAAAGGAAGAAATATATCAGTGTTTTAAGTTAAATATATTGTCAACATATAAAATATAGGTATTTTTAATTAAATATTGTATTGTCTAACAACAATTGATTAAATAATCAAAAAGTCCTAAAAATAGTTTCATGTTTCATAGGTATATTTATTTAAGTAAGAATCGTATATACCGTGTCTCAAGATAAAAAAATCAAATAGTTGGTCCCGCGATTTTAAGTATTACCTCTAAGGACGATACATAAAAAAACATCATGGCTTAGGAAAAAAAAACTACTTGATAATACTACTTAAATGGTTCTTGTAATACATACGAAAGTCGATCGACGCGTCATAAGCGGATTTGTTCGGTCGCGGCGAGCTTTCTTTCGGGGTCATTGACGTAAACGCGGACAAGGTTACGTCATCGGCCGTGCGCCACTTATACGAGTAAGAAAACTAATTTACACCTGTGTTAAATTCGGAATGATTTTTTTTTGTATATAATTTCTTACACAGACAACTTATTAAGTCTTCGGGAATAGTCTTGGCACAACTTGTATAATACTTTTATAATGAAACGTATTTTATATAAATTATTATCTAATAAATTCAATCCCTAACTTAATAGTTGTCTTAAGAAGCATTTTAGTAAATAGTCTATTAAAGAAAGCAAACAGCACTGCAGGTGATTTTCGCTCTTTATTTTTGTATAAATGTACAATCCAGTACACTGCAATAGGTTAGTAAAAATATATCTAAATAAATAAATAAATAAGTATTGCCCTGCTAGTAAAGAAAAGTAGCTTAGAAAAGCGACAAAGGGAATTGGAGGAATACAGCGAACGGATAAAAATCCAAGTTGAATGGAACGAGAGAGCAGGTAATAGAGGAGGTAAAAGAACTTTGAATGATAGCGGGCGGGACTTCTTCAGTCGAAGAAAACTTTTATCCCGTTCCTAACTAATATGATTTACAGACTACCCGGCATAGTTGCTTAACGAGTCCCCTTCTACGCTGTAACCACCACCGCTGCAAGGGGTGGCTAGTAGTGCAATCTCGCGGAGGACTGTGCTAGGAAAAGGAGGGTTAGGGGGGGATGGAGGCGGATAGATTATACGAGACGTTAAGATTTGCTGGAATAAGGCGGTCTCCTTTGGCACAAAATTCGTTATTCATCAATTTCCTTATTATTTGTAATATTTGGATTTTTTCTTAAAAAAAAATACCGAGTCCACGCTTGAAATTATTCAATTCTCTCTTTGACAATTTCCACACATCAGTGGGGCTAGTACGAAACTGACTCGCCGCTCGCTCGCTGTCAGTTTGACGTTTGTATAATGCAATAAAAACGGTCAAACTGACAGTTCGGTCGCTCGCTAATGACGTTCGCGTTTTAAGACTAGGGGCGTGTGCGGATTTTTTTTAGAATAGGTAAAAAAAAATGAGACTTTCCATTACATCTAATTTTCAGCTGTTTTAAATGTTTGCTTGTTTGGGTAGGAACATTGGTGGATCAACAGACGGGAATAATTAAAGTAGGTATTGTATAGAGTAGTGTATGGACCCGGGGACTGTGACAATCGCTTTCTGCAAATGCAGCCAGACGGTAGCGGTGTATTGACGCGTACCTTGCTCCTGCTTTTTTAATACCTTGCTATTTTTTCTAATACTTTGCGCTTTTCTGTTATTTTTCTAATACTTTGCGCTTTTCTGATGTTTTTTTAATACTTTGTTCTTTTTCTAACGTTTTTCTAATGTTTAGCACTGATTTTAGTAGATGAGAAATGGAAAAAGGATAGGTGGATCAATCGTTTTGAGACCGAGGGTTCCGAGAGACCTCAACTTTTCGGCATCCAAACGAAGGTTCCGAGAGACCTCAACTTTTTGGCGTCCAAACGAAGGTTCCGAGACCTCAACTTTTCGCTTGCTTGCTATAATTAGGTACACAACTCCAATGTGTTAATAATACGAGGGGGTTTGTGTGAAAATTATTAAAAAAAAGCAATATCGGTAATATATTTATTCAATATAATTGTTCAATATAAATCATAGATACACCACAATGATAACATTTTAAATTAAATATTCTATCCAATTCCCTCTTCACCTTCTCGGCTGATTCGAGACTATCTAGTTGGGGCCCCAACCAATAGTAGCCAAGAAGCCATTTTAGTTTATCGTACATCTGTTTTCTATTGGATAGAAGACCCCCTCCAACACACTGATTACCTGTGTGTCTGCCACAATATAACAAGTCTGGATAAACTTTAATGGTCCAGACTCCGTTAAAACCACCATCTTCTACTGAAACACTCCAAATTAGATCACTCAAATCCTCGAGTATATGGTTGGGTATTTGTGGATACAATAAATCCTTAAAAGAATACTTTTCGAACACGTCCATTCTGTAGACTGGATTGGATTGGAATGAATGTGGGCATGCAATCCGTACATAAAAGTTGATCGTGGGCTGCTTATTATTCGTTTATGATATGTACAGAAGACATTCAACCAAGCGTGTACTGGCGTGCAAACCTGTTTGATCATTTATGGTCATTGAACCCAAATGCATTCAACTCGTGTGCATTTAATGTCGTCTCGCAAAGTACACTTGACTGCATACGTAGCAAGATCGTGGAACCGGTTTGTTAACCATGAAAATACACATGCACTCAGAGAGGACATTCAACCCAACCTGCATCGACTTGCAAAAACCAGTCCAATTATTTATGATAATCAAATATTGTCTCGGGGCATGCATCCATTCTCATGCTCTAACCTTCAACACGATCGTTGACCACAATCGTGTCTAGACTTGGAACATAATAACTGATCTCATTTAATTATATTTGAATATTAAATTTGACAATGGTTTATAGTGAATAATAACATCATGTAAGAGAATGCAATAAGCCGATGTTTGCTCCGGTATGTTTTTCACCGTCTCCAACTGTAGTCGAACGTCGATGGGTGCACTCTTTAACAATTCACTTTGTCTATTACAGTCGATAATTACCAACGGTGCTAGACTCTTAAACTTATCTAGGGATAGCAAAGGTTGTACAGTATCATCTTGATGATAAATTTTTTGAAAGTATGAATAGCTCTCAAACAACTGCGCGACTATATTTTTTTCCCAATCCAGTCTATGATTATTATAGGGATAAATGTTATTGTTTAGGAAAACTTTAACGTTAGATAGAGTGCAATGATCAAATTTAGAGGCATCAGCGTTGGCTTTGCCCATTTTATTGGTTTGAAGTCCGAGTATTATAAATCGAGGTCTCTCGAGCGCGTTGGTTACCTTAATCTGCCACTCTAGTTGAGTTGTCTCACGAGGTAATGTAGGATATTCAAACGTTTCCCACTTTCTGAACGGGATAAATAGAGTTTCATCCTTTTGCACTATATTCAAAAGCTTCATTCGTAGTCTATCATTAACTTCCACATGCGGCATTCTCCAGCAGATTTTGCTTATTTTCACTATAGGTTTAACCTTTTTGTTTTCAACATCTTTAATATGATCTTCATCATAAAGTAATGCGTTCACATCATTCTTACTGCGTAGGATACACAACTCTTGTTTGGCGTTTACAACTATTTTTTTAAAATCCCCGGCAAAATTCAGCCAGAATTTTAAAGGAATGCATACATTAAAATGCAAGTTGTCATCGAGAATGTTCTCATTATTCAAGCACCATCCTGCATTATTAAGTTTTCGACTCTCACTGTCCGATAACGATACATAGGCCTTTATTGTACTGCTAATGCCCAAATTTCGATTTTGTTCAATAACTTGTCCAAATAGTTCATATGACGCACTCTCAAACAGGTGGCTTATACCATTGTTTATCATTTTAACCTTTTTCGTTACTGTTCCGTTGGTGGCCTTGTTCACCAGCGACGTGACGCCATCTTCTGCCTCTACCCATCCCTCGATGTATACATAGCTTTGATGTGGATGCGTGTAAAAGTCCTGAGTCATGATTGGGATCCTAATTTCATCACTATTAGAGTAGCTGGTATTAGTATACGGGTAATAGGAATGTAATCGGTATGATGTAATATCCTCATCTACCGATACACCCTCGGTAACGTTGAGAATATCCGAGTTCATTTTACAAGCTGCAATCCAATCGACTTTAAAAATAATTTATTCTCCTCGGTCAGGGACGTCTTAGGTGACTTTTTCTTCTTCTTAACGTCGTTAAATAATAATGGCATATCACACTATCCTCCTAAGGTGAAGTCTGATGGTAATATTTTCGTTTCTAAAATTGACCAGTTTTTCGTTTTGATCAACTAATTTCAATTCAATGTTTGTTATAGATTTACTCTCAATAGGTAAATATATTAAATTTGAAGGGTTCTCAATAAGCTTAAAACCAGCGGGGCAGGACGGGAAAAAGTCGTGGATTGTATGTCTAGGCTTACCGTTGTGGAATGAGCCCCTTACCAACGAACACTCTATTTTTATAACATTTATCGGTAAGATGTTCACAGGATGTTGACCGATTTCAAGAGTATTTACCTTCAATATTTTCTTATCATACCCTAAAAGATGACCAAAAGTATCATCTTTAGAAAAATCAATCGTGCTAGTGGATTTAATCTCGCATTTTAGAGTATTATGGTTAGCGTTTATTCTAACATATTGCATAGGATCCTCTTCACTCACCTTATTGTGTAAATATTTAGCAATATCATCCACCCCATACGTCCCCTGGTCTAGTGAAAAAACCTTATCACCAAAGTAAAATTTGTTATTAATATTCTCTTCAATGTTCTGTATTCTGTTGTAGGTTTCTAAACTTACAAAGGCGATTTCATATTTAGACTCGTCTTGTAAAATTATCGGTGGAAAATAGTCGCTCGAGAGCGTGGATGTATTCCCGGACAATGAAAACACATAGGACATGGTGCAATAACAACAAACTAAGTTATTTCAATAATTTATTTTCTTTTTATACAATTTCATGAACTACAATCACATACTAGACATCTCCTTGTGAAAAATACCATCACATCTATCGGTAAACGTTTCCTCCTCAATTTTCGGGAGTCTCCGCTCACAAATTGCACAATTATCAATATGAGTTTTTTTCAAAGGAATTTCATAATAGCAAAACTCGCACACGTGCATATCGTTTACTCTCGTGATTCCTTCCTTTCCTAAAATCACCATGCGAGGACCGAGCATGTTTGGTTGATCGAGCATCGAATACCCTCCGCAAACATCTTCACCGATTTGTTCCATTTTGTGTTAAAAACTTTAGACATAAACGTCCACACTCACTCGAATTGAAGCTTTGAATGCGCTGATGATTGTATTTAACAACGTTTTTATATCCAAAGTAGCGAATCAGTTCTAAAGGAGGCTTGAGATTTCCATACGAGTCAAAGTACTCTATAATCTCGCCGTCCTTTCTGTAACATACCCAATGTGATCCGGGCTGTGTACTTTTATGTAAATTTACAATGGCCGATTCTTTACGTTTGGGATACCGGGGTAGACTATCACGCATAAAAACTCCTATGAAATGGGGTATCTTCATTAATTTTGCATATTTAATAAGTTCTATGTTTGTTAGAGCCCTTCTTGGAACGTTCACGAAACCCTTTGCCGCTTTTGATATACGGATTGATGTATAGTCCTAAGCCTGATTTGTACGGCTTCAAATGTACACCTTTACCTAATGCAACAGATTCCATTTTTAAATTATGTCGTTTCGCTTCTTCTAATTGTTGTTTCCCTTCTTGAGCACTATTTACAGCTTTAGCGATAGACGATACGCCGCCTGCGATTCCTCCGAGAGCTGAAAGTCCAGCAAAGAGCGGTAATAGAAAGGGGAGAAAGCCACCCGTTTTAGGTATAGGAATAATTCGAGGTAGTTTACATTTTTTCCCTCTCAAACACTTTTTAGCAGTTTTATAAGCAATATTGACATTTCTAGGATTCATCCCACCCTTGCTATGCTTCAATGCATGTTTAACGCTCTTCATAGCCTGGCGTAATGTGGATAAGCCCGATCCCATCTTCACTTTAGCCTTAATTATATTTGTAACTAACCAAGCAGCGCTTTTTTCACCAAATGAAGAGTTTTTCGATTTAAATCTATCCCAAGCTTTATTAATTAGTATCCTATCAGCCTTATGTCTTGACCCAATATCTTTGGATTTAAGGTATGCAAAATCGTGTTCTTTGCAAGCTTCGTCTAGAGGATTTATCCCGCTCTGATTAGCACGTTTATTTAGATCCGTTCCAGGACCGCAGTACCTGTACCCTCCGGGGAGATGTAGTTCTGTATTAAGATTATCTAAAAGTCTATTTATTATTCCTCCTCCAACTTTCATACTAACGATGAGTATGCAATTTACTCTCTCTATATATATAGCAAATACCCTTCATCAATCGATCCACTAAAATGAGATTTGTCAAGCAAGACAACTCAATTCAAGTTTGCAATTTAGATCTAAATGAACCTCAAAATAGAAGTAGACATGGAAGTCTATTACCTGATCACATAAGAGCAATTTTCGCCGGTCCTTCAAACTGCGGTAAAACAAACGCGCTGTTTTCGCTCTTATTCAGTTCAAATGGGCTTCGATTTCAAAACGTGTACGTTTATAGCAAAACTCTATTTCAACCCAAGTACCAAATGCTTCGCGATGTTATGAATAATGTGAAAGAAGTCGAATATCATACATTCAGCGAAAATGAAAATATTATACAACCGCACGAGATGAAGAAAAATACTATATGTATTTTTGACGATATTCCCACTAGTAATCAGAGTAATTTGAGGGCTTATTTTAGCCTCGGAAGACATTCAGATATAGACTGCTTCCTCCTATGTCAGAGCTATGCCAGGATAGGTAAACATCTAATCAGAGACACCTGCAACGTTGTCTGTTTATTTAAAATGGACATGCTCAATTTAAAACATGCTTATGATGATCATGTCAGTTCAGATATGTCATTCGATAAATTTTCCCAAATGGCTAAACTATGTTGGCAGAGGGATCAGTATGGATTTCTAACAATCGATAAAGAAGCGGCTATGAGTAGCGGTCGATATAAATATCAATTTGATACTATTATTTACTTGTAGTAAATATGTTTGAGGGGCTGTTCTCATCGTATGTTTGAGGGGCTGTTCTCATCGTATGTTTGAGGGGGCTGTTCTCATCATATGTTTGAGGGGGGCTGTTCTCATCGTATGTTTGAGGGGGCTGTTCTCATCGTATGTTTGAGGGGCTGTTCTCAGCGTAATGTTTGAGGAGCTGTTCTCATCATATGTTTGAGGGGCTGTTCTCAACGTAATGTTCTCAACACAACACATAATGTCTAATGTGTGTTTCTAACACACTCTGTTGTGTTAGTCAACGTAAGAATTGTGTTCCCATCATAACACACATATGTATAGCGTTTACAACGTAAACTATATATATAAGGCTGATAAACGATTCATATCGTCAGGTTCAATCATAATGTTGCCATATTATGAGAAAAATGATAAAAAATTAAAGCGAAAAATAATTGATATCTCTGATACAATTAGGAAAAAATTTAAATCATTCAAGCAGCGAGAAGTGAGCGATAGTGACTCTTTTAAAAAATCTTTTCATCCCCTGATTGAGGCGTTGGAGAAGGTTAAACCTGTTAAGGAAGAGGTGATCATCAAATCCGAGGATGAAAGCACCGAGCCTAATGTGAGTGCTTGGTTCAGACCGAGAACGTCAACGGTGAATAGGAAACCCTTTTACGACATAGCGCACGTTCCCATGGGCGATTATTCAGAGTTGGAATTGAAACCTTTTATAGACGACACATTTGAAACAAAATCGGAAAGCGAGGACAACCTATCAAAAGTGGAAAAATTACAGGAAACGTTACACGGGAGCACGAGCACATTTTTCGAATTGAATAAGGAATTTGGACATATTGCAGCAAAGTATTTGCAATTTTACTTTACATACCCCAAAGAGCGAGATGAAAAATATGGAATCCGGATAGAAGGCGATAATCTAATCATAGGAAACAAGTTGATAAGGTTGGATAAAAATGATATAATAATTGGCGAAAATGAATTTGAGGGGACTATGGGGTTGTACGAATTGCTCGTTAAAAAGAAACCGGACAATTTAGTTTACAATGAGAAAGATTTAGAAGAGTACAAAAAAATTCTGCTACTCACGAACGGTCACTTGAAAAATTATGATAGTCACATGAACGTTAACAGTAATAAAGGACATAAATACTTGAACATAATAGCGAAACTGTTCCCGCCAAAGGCAAAACCTCGAAATCAAACCGATATTGAGAACCATAAGTCTAGAATTATTAAAATAAAGGAAAGACTCGGCGAGGGTCTAATCCCCGCGAATATGACATTGAACGGGTCAGGTTTCGTGTATTGGAATGATGTGAACGAGTTGGTGGATAGATTACGTTTATTGATGGCTTCAAAGGCTGCAGGGAATAATTCTCACCAAAACGAAATCCTATCGATTCTGGAAGAGCTTCAAGAGGAGGGAATTATCGTCTAACGTATATATATAAAGCATAGTCGCTGTTGGTATATTATCAAAATGCCACAATCAAAGTACGCATCACATACGATATCAAAGTTTGGGAGTCAAGATATCTCTCTGACTAGAGATGAAATTATAAAGTTAATAAATGATGAGAGGTCTGGTAAAGGGTTGAATAGCGATTTGGATGAAAAATTAAAACATACGAATGAGATGATTAAAAATTTAGCAATTAGTACAGTGCAGGAATTGACGAAAATAAAGTCTGAATTAAATGATGTCAACGCAAATGGTGTAGAAAATCTAGAGGAAAAAATTAATACATACACTATTCATATGAATGAGACGCTTAATAATTTAGACAATACTACAGTGCACGAAATGACTAAAATAAAATCTGAATTAAATGACCTCGCCGCTCGCATGATGCACTCCATCGGCGGGAACCATGAGGATTTGATCACCCTTAAATCTCTCATTGAAACAATGAAAGATAAAAATATCAAGACAGAGTCGACTGTGGAAACATTAAATAAAAACCTAAAAGATCTTACAAATGACATTCTCCACTTATTTGGTATAACGGGTGAATACTACTCTGTCAAAAACCATCGTATTAGTCAAATGTTGGAGGGGGTTCAAGGAATGGATGGTGTGAACGTAAATCAATTGAAAAAAGCCGTTACAGGTATGGAAACCAAGATAAAAACAAACGAATCGTTAATTAACAATCATATTAAAGAGATGGATCGAATCTTTGGGATTACAAACAGCTACTTCTCGGTAAAGGGTCATAGAATCGTTTCCCTGGCCGACGGTAAGGACAACGCCGACGCTGTGAGCATGAAGCAACTCAAGCAAGGCATAAGCGATTTAGAGAAACGTCTCAAGCAGACCATAGTCGATTTGGAGAAACGTCTCAAGCCAAAGTAAAATACTATAAAAGCAGCGAAATGAGGGTGAGATTGATCAAAATGAAGTTATTACTCATTTCATTCGGGGCGATGCTCGTCGCCGCTTGCCAGGATAGGTGCTTAAACGGAGGAGTCTGTTCTCAAATTAGAAGCAGACCATTCTGGCGCTGTCACTGCGAGCAGACTTCGTTTTACGGAAATAGATGCGAGATCCCGTGTAACAAGTCATTCCAATATCCCTGCATAGATGTTCACCCTACATTAGCACCTAAACATTCAAATACAACAGCTACTTTGATTAGTAAATATGCAGACGTTTGGAGTATAATTTCTATAGTTTTATCTTTAATTACGCTGTCGTCGTTTATAACAACTTTAATATATATATGGTTTAGAAAACGTACAATGACTAGTGTCTTCATTACACTTTTAACATGAGTAAATATATAACACCAGTCAAAGTTGGGATCGTTGAGGAAATACACGGAGCTGTACGAAAAAACTTTAAAAGACGGAGAGTACTAACGAAGGGAATAGACGAGCTCTGGAGTGCCGATCTCGTCGAGATGCAATCTTTGTCTAATATAAACAAGAAATATCGCTACATACTGACAGTTATTGATGTATTTTCCAAATTCGCCTTTGCTAAACCCCTTAAATCAAAAAATGCAAGGGACGTGACGCAGGCAATGCGTGATATTTTTACAGAGTCTAATAGATCCCCCAAACATTTGCACACCGACGATGGTAAAGAATGGTTTAACTCTACGTTTAAATCATTAATGAAAGAATATGACATTAATTTATATTCAACCTATAGTTCCATCAAAGCTAGCGTTGTCGAAAGATTTAATCGTACGTTGAAATCGAACATGTATAAGCAATTCCATATACAGGGAAACTATAAATGGATACCTCCGATATTGGATAAGCTAATTGAGGACTATAATGCACGGAAACATAGAACAATCAACATTGCACCGATTCAAGTTTCGGCTAAAAATGAGAAATTAATTTACGATAGGGCCTTTAATGTGTTGAAAATAAAAGATCCCTCAAAACCCAAATTTAAAGTGGGTGATCAAGTTCGAATATCGAAATATAAACATATATTTCAGAAAGGCTATCTCCCCTCGTATACTACAGAGTTGTTTACAGTCAAAAAAATTCAAAATACATTTCCTAGAACTTATTTATTGAGTGATTCAAGCGGACAACCGATTTTAGGAGGATTTTACGAGGAAGAATTGAAAAAAACTAAATACCCAGGTCTTTATTTGGTTGAAAAAATATTGCGGAAAAAAGGCAGCAAAGTCTACGTGAAATATCTCGGTCTAGATAAGTCGCATAATGAATGGATTAGCAAGGATAATGTTGCATAATAAAAACAATATTTTTAATACTTTTTATTCAATCTGTCTAATTAGAAACTCATACATAATACAGGCGTTATTTAAGGCACATGCGCCGCGTCTTCTTCTATGAAGATCACATTTTTTAAAAATCCAGTTAATTTTGCGGAGAGACGGATAATCGCCAATGTCTTCAAGGTTGATAATTTTCAATTCGGGCATCAGCTTTTGAAGCAACCTCTTCTTCTCCAATCCTTTGACGAAAATTCTCTGTATCCCTATTAGTAGAGTCGATATATAACTTTCCAATTCATCGTAGGGAATAGTACCATCAGAATGGTTCAAATTGTGATAGTTGCGAGTTAGCCATTTGTTTGTTGATACAACTTGTTGTTGGATAAACGGCGGAGATTGAAAAATCGAAACATGTTCCAAATTTGAAGATTTAATTGCAAATTCTTTTATAAAATTGGTTTTAAGGTCAGTTTTGAGACATTGAAAATCAACAATAACCGCAGAGTCGACCATTATCCACCCGTGTCATAGAAGGAATGTTAGAATCGCGTCGTCTGATTAGTCCACTCCCTCCTGGTGACATCATCCTGAGATAGAACAATCGCACTTAGCTGATTCGCCAGTTTGATGATAGTATTATATTCCTCTTCTTGGGATTTCACCCCGACTGTAGCGCGGAATGTAGACTTTTTCCAATAATCAATCGGTTTCTCGTTGACTATGTCGTTAATCCTGTATACCTCCAGCTTAATCAGATAATCATTGCCTATTTTCTGCGAGGCTTCTATAACCACACGCCCATTATCAGTCAGTTGGCTAATTCTCGAGTTTGGGATACCTGATTTCCCAGCATCTGCACTCAATTGTTGGAGCTTCAAAACTGGAGCCTTGCGTTTTTTCTTTTTTTCGATATTTTTATCAGCATGATTATCAAACGATAGCAAAACATTATCAGCATCATCAGTCCATGTTAGGTTATTTAAATAATTATGAGATTCCATTGCGAAGCAACTAATGTAATGTACTTTCACTAGGAGACTTGAAACGCGAGTGAGATGGAATCTAATTGTTGAAGGAGAATGAGATGAATAGTGGGGGTTAGAATTGTCAGAGTGAGATAGATACACTAGGCGTGGTCTATGCGACCATTTTGTTTTTCTGTCTGCGGGATAGCAAACATTTTTTATTATAAATAGGTTAATTGAAATGAAAGAAATAATTAGGTATAGACATTATTTATTCATAAACTTATCAAAGCTAACAATTATCAAATCTTGATATTAATTTATTTTACATTTACATAATCCTAAAATTACCACATCTTGATATTACCTAAATTATCTAAACATAAAATTAACTTATTCTATATTCATAAAGCGTCAATATCGTATAAAAACTTATATTTTAACATTGCCGTGCGCTAAAGTATTTACACCATCAGGTAGCGCATGCCTTTTGTCATCAAAGTTTACAAGGGCTACTTTATTCTGTGCTATGGTGTAAACGTTATGATTTTTAGCCCTGATAAATTTCATTTTTAAAGATTTCGATTCATTTTCAAAAAGACACCTTTTATAATCATCGAAGAATAAAGTTTTGGCCGAAACACCCTTACATTTTTTAACCAGTTCGTCAGACTCGCATTTGTAAGCATAACATTTTGATCTAATTGCCAAAAATTCGTTTATAATATTATCACCCGTCTCCAGTTTCATCAGACCTAAAACCTGTTTGTTGACTATTGGCATGTTAAAAACATTATCTTTTGGGAAATTGCTCGTATCAAAACGATGGAGATCGGGCTTTATATCTTCATAAAAATCATTGGTTTTGATATATGCTACTATGCTGTCTGTATCAGTATATTGTAATTCAATATTATCCTGATATTTAGGTTTTAAATAATTATACCAAAAATCAATCATCAGAGTCTTGCTTAATTCTAAGATTGCGGCACCGAGAAAAACAGGCTGATTATAATAGACTTCGGGTTTTGTCATTTGAATTATACACAAATCATTCTCGAGCATGAGAGAAGAATGAAAATATGGAGAGGCAATATAAGCTCTAGCACCCATTCGATTTACTTTTTTATTCCACTGATTTACTATCTTAATTTCCATAAATCTTTCGGGGTTAAGAATGCTTCGTCCAAAGACGCTATTGTTCATTAATTTAAATAAATTTTTTTCAAATGGCGAAGTAGCTTCCGTTCGCAATTTATTGTTTATATTAATATAATCCCTTAAAACGAAATCCTGTTTAAATGACAGTATTTTATGGATTTTAACCAATTTCAAACCCAACGAAAGTGCCTGCTGTAAATTTTTAATGTGTAAGATATATTTTGATTTATCATACAGGGTACCTAGAAGTTTTTTCAATTTTGCATCGGGAGGGACTCGTTGCTCGACACATGGGGGGAAAGAATCAAGGTAATTGTGCGTTTGTGACGGTACGTGTAAATCGACTTCTAAAATTAACCCTACCTCACCATCACAATCGAATGATAAAGGATCAAAACGATCGGTGTCCTCATCGCTGTACCATTTAAAGTCCGATACTGGGAGCTTGGAACACATTGAGTGACCGTACATGTTATTAATATCACAGTATACGATATAACTCGACTCTTTGGTGGGAACATAATCTTTTTGGTAGGGGTTATTGCTCTTGGTGTACTTTTTTGAAACACCACAATACCCGCCTCGAATAGAGGACTTTACAAAAGTTAACATATCTAAATCAGTAAGTAATTCGAGCTGAACCTTGCTGAGTTTTAAAAATGCGTCAAAAGATAGGGATGGCAGGGTATAGTATTGGGCACAGTCTAGGTCATATGTGGACATACATAATTTCCTAAAGTGAATCATTACGTCCGAAAGTATAAGCACATCACACATTAAATATAAAGAGCTATACGATCCCAAAGAGGTACATTTAAAGTGAGTAAATATTTTTAAAGCACGATCGTATTCTTGATCGGTTATTTGCTCATCTTTCAAGTCATTATAGAAATGTTCTTTAGAAGGCAGTTGCGTATCTTTTAATCTCTCTAGACTGTTTACATAAGAATAGGGGAATATACCCTTTTCCTTCAATAAACCAATATCTGCATCATTTGGGAAAAATTTTCTCATATTTGTAAAATTCTCCAAAGTCAAATTTTTGCTTAAAGTGTCTAGAGATGAAGCAAGAAACTTATAACTATCTAAAAATCTCAGCTCAAAAGTACCAGCTTTACCGGTCTTTGGATGAAAGACACCTATGCGCTTTGAAATGGAAATAAAACGTTCCTTACTTGACGGTATGCAAGTCACACTGCCGCTATCGTAAGCCAATTCTCTAATCAAAAAATGCATATCATAATTAATTATATTATGACCGAATATGGGGAGATAATTTGGATATTTATAAAGTAAATTACAAGAATTGCATGCCCATGAGCGTATCGCCCCTGTAGTGTGTGAATGATCGAGGACATATTTGTCTCCGTCGACAAAATCTTTTTTACAAATATGACAACGGGTCGATGAATTCAACTGAAGCAGATCACTAGTTGTAGGCTTTTTCATGACCACAACAGTTTTCATATGCTTATAAATAATAAGAGCTTGCTCGTGCAAAGAGGCGACAAAATGTTTTACGGCATCGGGACCCGTGTATGTGAAAAATTTACATAGAGAGGTGTCGTAATTACAATAAACATAGAATGCATAAGAAAAAACTTCGTGTTTATTTAAATATTGAGTATAACAAGCTTTAGGGTCTGGTTGGCACGTTTGAATGGGAAGAAGCACGCTTTCAAAATCAAAAAATATTACGAATGGATGCTCGAGCTGTTTATCGAAATTTTTAAATTGTAAAATATTTTCCTGTGTTTTACCGATGAATTTAACATCAATTTCTTTAGTTGTAGGAAGGCGGACTATTCTCTCGCCGCAATCGTGTCGCTGGTGATGTTGTAATTTGACCTCTGTCGCGAAAAAATTAAAGCAACCATCACAAAAATGTTTTTTATCCTTGCTATTATTTATTTGGTCTGAAACTAAACGCGACAAATTAGTTATAAGGGTGTAATGACCAAAATCAGTTTCTTCATTTTCTATATATAAAAGATTTACATGATATTGACGCTTTATTTTACTATATCTAAGGGGTCCACAAACGATATGTTTGCCGTTGTTACCTAGCTTTAACCCGAAAACGGTAACAGAAATAGTAGGGTTTAGTTTTTCAAAAAGATTTATGTCAGTTAATTTAATTGGAAAGCTAATATCACCCACATTTAAAATTTCAGAAAAATGAGGGTAAGAAGATGTTCTTTTTTTATTTTTATTGCTTTGCGCTGGTTTCAAAAAAGCTACGATGGAATATAAAAAGCAATATTCATCATCGTTAATAATATTCAAAACAGCCTTCTTACTAATAATATTTTGCGGTAGGCGGACAAAGCTTGAACCGGCAATTGGTTGAAATTTATTTATGTTTACTTCCAGGAATCTAGTATTTACAAGTGTCCACCCGCTTTGCATTTCTTGAAAATGCTCACTTTGCGTCTTTATTGAATTTTTAAAAATGGAATAGACGTTATCAAAGTCTACATTATTACATATAATCTCATTCCGCGTATTGAAAGATTTTAATGATGATTCATTGCAAGTCGGCAGCAGATATGATCCAAACAAAACAAGGTTAACTTTAACACAGTGCACCGATTTGATTTGAGTCAGTATTAATTTTTTTACCTCGTCTTGAATCGAATTCATAAAAACATCCGGCAGAACGACATCAGAAGAGTTATTGTAGATCTCGTAAGTTTTGATACGACTCTTAAATCCACTCTGGATCTCTTGTGTTGTCGTGTTGAGTGAAGATCTAACGCTCAGAGTTCTGTGTTCGGCACTTCTCAGGTGGCTAGCATATTTTCCAACATCTAGATGCTTGTTGCATGAGCCACACCGCATCTTCTTGCTTGTTGATGGTTGGTCGTTTTGAATATTTCTTTTCATTTTAAAGCTGTAGGGAGAAAAACAATACTTATAAAAAATGTTCCGAGATCTTTTCAAACTATTAAAAATGATAGTTAGATTTCATTCAATAAGACAGACAAACAGATTTTTATAATTGATTCAAATATCTAAACAGATTTCTTTCAATAATATTATATAAGAAAAACATATATATATCTTGTACTGTCAAGATACATACAAAATAGTGTTTATTGAAACTAAATATAGAATGATGTTTTTAGAGGTGCTGTTTTCAAGAAGAGATAAAACGCATTATAATTTGATGTTATGGCTAAGAATTTAGTTTTATTATAAAGATAAGGGTTTGCCATTATGTTTTAAAAATGATTTAGGGTAAGTGGTCGCCGCGGCTGACTCGAACAAATTCCAGCCGAGAGGTCCAATTTTCAACCACTTTTTGCAGCAAGTTTGGCCGTATGTCAGCAATAACGCGCTGAATATTCTCTTCCAAGACGTTAATCGTGTCCGACTTATCTGCGTAGACAAGTGACTTCACATAACCTCACAAAAAATAGTCCAGCGGTGTTAAATCGCATGATCTTGGAGGCCACGCCACAGACCCACGACGCGATTTTTACTTTATTTTAGAGTGATTTAAAAAATTTAGAGTGATTTTTTCTAAAATTTGTACTTTTTGCAAACGTTGTTCAGGAGTAAATCTATTCATTATGAAATGGTATACCAAACTGAACATAAATCAAGTGACAGCTGTCAAAAACACCAACTACGAAAAGTAGTGCCAGATTAAAAACCACACCTCTAAAAAAATCCCTATATAATAATCAAATCAATGTTGCAATGAGATTTTTATAATGCATCGGTTTAATAATTGTCTTCCCGTATCGTTGTTATGTACTTTCAAAATAAATAAATAAAATAATAATAATAAGGTAAAAACTATTGTTTTACATTAAAAATACATCATTAGCTAATAACATATAAGAAAAACATATTAATTCAATTGTACATACCTTTTTTATTTCACGTGGAAAAAACACAATCAGAGACGTTTGCACTGTTCGCTGTGAATACAGTCAATGTTTATTATGCGCGGGTTTTTATAGCTCATCATGCAGCGTTCGGGCACCATATAGGGAAACAAACCGGTTCCACGAGCAGTCAAGCCAAAACGCATCCAAGCGTGGGTAGTTTGCAACGAGTTGAACGCATTTGAGTTCAATGTCAGGACGGGTTTGCACGCTGGCACATGCTTGGTTGAATGTCTTCTGTGCAAATTATAAACGGATAATAAACAGCCCACGATTTTACCTCGAATTCTGTCGAATAGGCGCGTTCAACAGTCTCGAATCCACCAAGAATGTAAAGATGGAATTGAATAGAATATTTAATTTAAAATGTTATCATTGTGGTGTATCTATGATTTATATTGAACAATTATATTGAATAAATATATTATCGATATTGCGTTGTTTAATCATTTTCACACAAACCGTATTAGAAATTGGAGTCGAATACCTAATTATAGTAATGTAATAGAAAAGTTGGGGGGTCTCGGAACCTTCGTTTTGGACGCCGAAAAGTTGAGGTCTCTCGGAACCCTCGGTCTCAAAACGATTGATCCACCTATCCTTTTTCCATTTCTCACCTACTAAAATCAGTGCTAAACATTAGAAAAACGTTAGAAAAAGAACAAAGTATTAAAAAAACAGGCAAATGTTAGAAAAGCAGGAGCATGGTACACGTCAATACTCCGCTACCGTCTGGCTGCATTTGCAGAAAGCGATTGTCACAGTCCCCGGGTCCATACACTACTGTATAGCTGCGGCTGTTGAGGGCTGTCGCGTCTTTATTATTTATTTTCAGATAAGAAACTAAACGGTAGGTAGGTTTATAAACGCACCCGAAGCCAAATTGTACTGCGCTATCGAAAAAGGTTAGAAATTGTTGGGCATCTCCGTTTATTTTATTGCATTTTGTTTAAAATTATATTTTATAGATTATGGACACGTGTACATATTTTTCATTATTTGTTTCGCGGATTCCAGGGGGAGGGCTAATGGGTGTTATAACCCCCCCCCCTAAGAATTTTCATTTTCACTTGCCAGTAATGTTAGTTCTTTTTTCATAGTGTCGTACCACCAGAAATATCAATGTTAAATTGTTTTTCCATTGTACACAATTGAAAATGTAATTGTACAAAGATCAAAAATAGGCGTCCATGACAGATGGTAAAGCGCTCGTGTTCATAAAATTCATCGCCGTCAGACTTAGGATAGATAGGAAGCGAAGTGACTCATCCCGAGTGCTGAATATACGAGTGTTTAAAAATATCTTACTTATTATTAAATGTATTCAATATTAAGCGCTGGTTTACCCCACACGACAGTAGAGGTTATTTATGCGATGATATGGTACGGAAGAGCAGGAAGCTCATCTATACCGCAATCTAGTGGCACTTTGGGCCACTAATTGCCAGCCACAGGCGCGGTTTCCCCATAACCGCCATAGCGAAACGCCCCCGCCCGCCCCCGCCCGCTGCTACCCCTCTGCCCGCCCTAGCGAACAACTCGCCGACGACCTTTTATTAAATTCACTGCCTGGCCTGGCTAATAATTTATAGCTATTTGCACTGGATTAAAGCTGGTAATTGATGGTTTTATAGAAGGTTTATCCATTGATTAATCTCCGTAATTATTAACAATATCGCCATATTATTATCGCATGTAAAGCAAAATTTATATATTTATCGATCACGACAGAAGTACTTTATGAATATATTTATTTTATTTTTTCAGGAAACAAACATAATTTCATGCGCGAATAAATGAACCATTAAAAGACATATAAAAAAAACTTGAAAATAATAGAGTAGGTACCTTAATACATTGAAATATAAATAAATAAAGGCTGATTCCGTTATGGCTCGCTTTATTTTATTAGTTAACATTGCATTTATATAAAATATACATAATATTACAGATGCCACATTACACCTGAGAAATTTTTGAACATAATTAGAGTGACAACGATTAATATTCGTGTGACTTTTGGTTGATAAGTTTTTTTATTGTCTACTAACAATTTTAAGTTCATAGTACCTATTATTTCTTGTAGGTATATTACTTAAAGTCAGCATACTAGGCATTATCTAGGTCATATTAGTTTACTGTGTAAACTATTCTATTTTATCATGGTGTTCTTTTTGCTAAAACATGCATTTTCATTACATTGTTTAACTATTTGGTGTTAAATACAGTATGATGAGTTACGCTGTTTGTTACGCCGTATTCCATAGATTATAAAATAAAACAATACGTTTTATTGGGTAAAAATTATTTAGAAGCAAAAATTACCAAACAGAAAAATATATAAATATGTTTTCTACGCAGAATATTAACGCAAGTTGTAAAGAAATGTGTGCAAAGAGATCGAGGATCGATTCCAGGTGCGTTGAGGTAGTTTTTTAGTTTTTCAATTGAATGCTAATCACCATGGTATCCATAAAATCGATCATTAATCATTTATGTATTAATATTTTTTATGGTTTAATATATTTTATTTTCCAAACACAATGTATTTTGTATAAATTACTTAACTTACAAAGTTCGCAGGGTCTTACCTATGGGTAAATTTATGTTTTCGGATCGCTTGTATTTTTCACAATAGTTTTTAAAACGTTAGATAAATGAAATTTTCCAAATCATATTAATTTACAAATTCAAAATAAAATTAGTGATCAAAGAAAAAGAAAGTGAAGATAAATATAGAGAAGAAGAGAAAAGTGAGCTCAAAAAGGAAACTTTTAACCTCCTTGGAGCTTGATTTTTGAGTTCATGCATTGAAGTTCTTTTGGTATTTGATTAAATAAATAGGGTATTTTAACATCTAATTGCCTTCTTCATAATAGTTATGCCATCTTTTTACTAAAAAAATCCTGCTTCTTGAAACTAGTGTTGTAATACGACCTTTCCAAACCTTTACTATAGTTAATATATGATTTTATAGCTGTGATGTCAAAGTGTTTGTTGGTAACACAAATCTCCTCCCTCCCACCCCCTACCCGAACGAGAGGTCCAACGAGGTATTTGTCCCAAAGGTCGGCGGTCTTTGAGTTGTCAATTAACATTGTCTAACTTTGTTTTGGTCAGAGAATCTTATGTCTCTACAATGTACGTTGTATTCTATTAGATTGCAGTTTAACAACGACCTGGTGGCGTAGTGATATAAGCGCCTGTTTCTAAATCCAGAGCTCCCGGGTTCGAGTTAAGTAACAAGACATACAAAAAAAAACACATTCAGTTATAGACTTGCGAGATGGTAGTTATCTTTAATAAACGGTTTTACATCATGAAAACAACAATAAGGCAGTCGGAACTGCGCCTAATGGCGCCTCCCCGATAACACAAACTATACGAATGAAGAAAATTATAGTTAATAAGATATTTTTTAAAAGGTTGTTATAACTTTATATAGTCCTTATATTTTTTTTGCTTTTTGTAACTTCTTAAGATAGACGTTATAAATATAAATCACTACATAAAAAAGGTACTAATTTCCTTTTAGGAGGGTGATCTATATAAAAAATTAGTGATCTATATATAAAAAAATCTAATTATGAGGAAAACGAATTAAAAAATGATTAGAAATCGTTAATGTTTGAGAACGCGGTTGAACGCATGGCGGAACCGTCACCAACTACCCGCTCACGAACTGCACGTATTTCTTATTTAATTAACGTTAATTTTAAAATTTAAAATTGATGTTTAAAATAAAATTATAAATATTATAAAAAAATTGACTAACACGTACCTACATACGCCATATTTCATACGATGCATTCAAGCTGTTAAAATTCGGTTTAGCAGGAATATTTTTCCTTAAAAAATATTATATTTCACTTTATCCTCTCTTATTTACGAAATGATGGTTTATATAAATTATAAAGAAAATAATTTTCTAAGCAAAATGCTTACAAAAGTCTAGAACAGCTCAGGAATAAATAAATAAAATGTCGGAAATCAGAAGCTTGACAATTTAAGTAAACAACAACTTCATAGAAGAAGTCTTCATTCAATTCGCTAGACCGAGACAAACTTGAAACAGAATTGGAAAGAGAAAACATTCGGAAGCGCACGGGCGAGAGAGAGAGAGAGAGACAACAGCCGCTTACAGAAAAAGCTACTTTATTTATTTCATACCCGCTTCTAGCTGTACATAGTAGGTCATGTTATGTGTATTGGCTGTGTTAATATATGTACTCAAGGTCACTGCAAAATTCTATAATGAGTAAGATATTACTAAAATACACACACACTTACAAATGTCTCGTTTTCGATGCGAGGAACAATGTGACACTCGTATTGTTACACAATACAGGGTGTCCCAAGGCCAATCCCACAAACTTTAGGGGGTGTTTAAGTTCTCTGTTAAGACTAAGAAATTATGTAACAAAAATGAGAAAAATTTTCATCACCAAATTTATTATTTTTGTAATAAAATTGGTGTAAATCGATCTTATCAATCGATAAATCAATATTATCTGTTGACCAATAGCATCCCTCTTACAACCCCAGAGAAGGGGAAAGGCGTTACCCCTTCTTCTTAGACCGACCTCTGTTCGACCAGTGGCATCTGACAGCAATCATTTAGCTCCGCCCTAATAGGGCGTTTCGAACAACGCGGCAGGTCATTAACCTCGATCTTGACTGACCGCGGCCCAGTGACCCAGTGACGTAGATAATAGAAACTTTAACATTTTTTTTCTCGAATACCATAATGAATTTTGATATAGTTTCTTCACAAATAACACTAGGAATCGTAGGACCTATTAGCTGTTTTTTTTATTGGGATTGACCTGAGACACCCTGTATATGTAGAGCATACCAAAATGGGCACGATTTAATTTTGCTTTGTTGTGTTCCGAGATTTAACATTTCATTTGAAACCATGGTGGGAAATTAATGCATAAAGCTTGAACTTTCCTTTTAACCAACTTTCTTGGTATATGCGTTTTGTATTAATTGTATATTCATGTTTCCTAGATTGACAACATGCTTCATTATAGTATGAAAAAGTAAAAACGTACATTTATAACAAAAGGGAAAGATAAAAGATATCTTATCCTATTAGGAAAAAAAAGAATTCATTGTATTTAAATCAAAATACCTAATTTTATCAATTTTCAAAGCGAAATCTTAGATTGGGGGGGTAACAGTCGAACAAGACAAAACCAATGGATGTTGAATTGAACTCATTGATAACTTTTCCAACTGATCTAACTGTAAACACTGGTTAGCAGATAGAATAGATGCGGTATAGATCAGCGGATAGAATGTGAAATGACTTTGGATTCTATTTTATCAATCAGTAGAAATTTTATAAGATCGTGGTTAAGGCGTTGAACTTAAAGGTCTTGGGTTTGAATGCGCAGATAATCATAACATTTTTAACGTTCATTACCACCATCTCCCCTAACACAGGCACATTTAGCCTAGTTGAGTAGGGCCCAAAATAATTGTATATGACAAGCTTTGCAAAATGTAAAATAATACATCGTGAAGTTAAAATTAGCAGTATCCTTTTAAGGGCATCGTTTTCTGGACAACTTTTGTTTAACAAATTTTCATATAGCTAACAAAAAAAATTATGAAAATATAAGTACTCTATCCAATTGATCTAAATTATAATATTTGCGCGAGGTAAACTACCCGTTGTTCACTGTCGTCAATACATTTGTAGGTGCGATGCCCCGTGGAGTCAGTCGTTTACTGGATCACGATGTCGCGACGCCGCGCGGTTTTATATTTTGTTAGGGTGACCATACTTTAAAATGTTTTTAGGACTCTTTCTTTTGAATTTTTAGACTAATTATTTTACTTGATTTACAAAGTTGTTGAACAAATGTTGGATTTTATGCCCAAAATCCCCTCTAAAAAGAAACTGCTGACTTTAAGTTTACCCTGTATAAACATTGCTATATTGACTAACCAAAAAGATCCAAGCGTGTATGTTAAATATGACAAGATTGTATGAGGTCGATAATGCAGATTTACATCCAGACATACCTACTCTGTTGCGGGCCGTTTTACCGAGTAGCTATCATTTATTGGTAATAAAATAAACGGAACATACCCACACATATATTCTCACTACTTCCGGTCTAAGACGAGCACTTCGGCGTGATATATATTTAATTTTAAATGATGTCTATGGAAATAGTTGCTGCCCTTCGGCGCCGCGCCTCGCCTCGACCGCGTTTAGTTTCATCAGAGTTGCCAGCCTGCGAGCCAAAATAAACATCAGAGCATCAGAGCAAGACTCAAACATGCGAGACGTTTTCTCGGCCGACAGTTGGCAGCACTAAGTTCGTCTTGTTCAGCGGCATATTTCAAAAGGCTGACTCGTTTTATTTCTCTTTAACATTTTGCCTCAATATTAAACGAATATATATATATATACAGGATGTCCCAAACCCAATCCCACAAACTTTAGGGGGTGTTTAAGTTCCCTATTAAGAGTAAGAAATTATGTAACAAAATGCGAAAAATTTATTATTTTTGTAATAAAATTGGTGTAAATCGATCTTATCAATCGATAAATCAATATTATCTGTCGACCAATAGCATCCCTTTTACAACCCCAGAGAAGGGAAAAGGAGTTACCGCTTCTTCTTAGACCGACCTCTGTGCGACCAGTGGCAGCTGACAGCAATCATTTAGCTCCGCCCTAATAGGGCGTTTCGAACAACGCGGCAGGTCATTAACCTCGATCTTGACGGACCGCGGCCTAGTGACCCAGTGGCGTAGTTATCCGAGGGAGGAGCCATTGAAAAATATCTGTTCTACATGATTTAGAATAGAAACTTCAACATTTTTTTTCTCGAATACCATAATGAATTTTGATATAGTTTCTTAACAAATAACACTAGGAATCGTAGGACCTATTAGCTGTTTTTTTTATTGGGATTGACCTTGGGACAACCTGTATATAAAAACACGATAATTGCACTATACCTACAATTCAGTACGTAATAAATATAAAATAAAAAACTATTTTAAATTAAAATATTTTAATAATAATATGTAATTTACACGGATGTTCAGCGCTTCAAGGCCCATACAAAATATCGTTGCCCAGACAACTTCGCATTAAAAGCTTAAATAATGCATTTTCAACATGGTGATATGATTTATATATTTTTTCTGTACTTTTTATATTTACAGAGTTAATTTATTTATTTATTCAGGAAACAACAGCTGATATAAAAATAAAAATACAATAAAAAACAATCAAAGTTTCCTCTAAACTTAATTACATGGAAAAATACATTCAGGAACGAGGTTGAGGAGGGCTTAGGGAATTTACATAATTACCAGAATATAAAATACAGCAAAACTCTATAAAAATAATTGATTTTACATAAACATATACGAGTTACTCTAGTACGAGAACTCTTGGGTTAGAGCTGGAGTGGACACTCTCTTGAATAATAATATGGTAGAATATAGAAAGTGTGGCTCGATTAAACCACCCATTTTATTCCATCTTTTTACGACGAATTGACTAAAGTTGGATTGGCGAGGTTGACAAAAAAGTGTTACCTCTTAAATTTGAAAGTCTACAGCGATTTCAGAAAAAAAAAACACTATTTGTCAGCATCTTATTTAATGTTTGAAGTTGATTGGACATTTAATTTAAAATTCTTTTTAAATCAAACGAAACGCGTATAAATTCACATCTCAGTATCAAAATTAAAAATGCCCTTCATTGTTTTCGTTCATAACACTTGTTACAGGAGTTTATTATGTATTTATTGAAACACTAGAGGTCGCCCAGTGGTCGAAATTCTACCGTAATTCATGAAACTTTTATGTTTGAGCATTATTGAGGTTTATACCTCTATATCATTGCATATACATTTACAGCTGCGAGCGTGTACAAATACGCGATTAGCGTGTTTTGTTTGCCTTAATTCCCTGCAATACTTATGAAATTTAAATTTAAATGTTAACAATATTTTTTAGAAAAAAGTAATTACAAGTAGTAACAGATTCGAATTGTGTTGCATTGCAAAACCTACATTGTAAATGCATATATCCACAATCAAAAGTATTAAAATTTCTTAGAATGACATTGAGTGCACATTTAAATGTATCCTTAAAATAATTTCATCATTTTGTAATACTATTTATACTATTTAAATTTGCATTTGCCCTATTATAATTTCGACCTTTATGCGAATATATATTCCTTCAATACTCTCGAAACTCCAGAAATATTTTAGCTATAAGTTTGTTTGTTTGTTTCATTACCGCAGAACGGATACGCCCAAAAATATTACCAATTAAATAATACGGACCCATTAGTCACAAACTGTCGACGGGTCGTTTCCAGTTAATTTTGTTGTAATATAAATTACATTGCATGATTATTTTTACTACATTACATTACGGCCGGTACGCAACAATTGATGCCCGACATTAAAGTGGTTAATTTTGCAGCGTCAGGGAAAATTTCGCTACCGAAACAAAGTTGTCTTGAAGCCAAAACTCGCGTATGGAGGAATTTTGTATGTGGCTGAAAATGAGTTTCAGTTGAGTTCGAGTTGAAGCCGGGAAATGTAGCTGAAAGAGAAAAGCTTGTCACAAATTCTAGACACGGGATGTGCTTACGTATGTAGAAGTAGAGGAGTGTATTTACTGACGGGTGCAACAGTTGAAGGGTAACATTGGAATAGAGGAATGTTTACTTCCCTGAGATCAGGGACGAATTCAGTTTTTTTGTGTTGTCGGTCATGTCGGCGGGAATATATTTATTTTATTTTTTGCTAATAGCTTTTTTGATACCAGTCCAGTTTCATTGAACAAAGCAAACTTTATACTTAATTATCCAACTACATTTAAAGTATGAATTTTGGGATATTATATTAGGCGATGGTAAAAAATAAAAAACTTTAGCGAAAAACTGTTTGGTTGTTATGACCGAACTCTAAAGGAGATATGACATGTTAAAAACGGAATTTTAACTTTAATAATTTTTACATACATTAACAGATTAATATGAAATGTTAAAGTAAAATTTATTCATAAGGGTAGGTACATAATATGAACTCATATAAATAAATAATACTCATACAATATTATAACATTTTTTTAGTATGACAAGATTTATTATATAATGCTACAAATAATGATTATAATCTTTAAAAGATTTTAAATAATAATTAAAAAACCAATTTTGAACACTTCCTCACCTAAACAGCTTTATAACGTTTAAACTCTTGATATAAATTAAAGTTTTTTAAATTATGTAAATTATGGAACCAGAGCAGAATCATTTGCATAGTCGGATGGTCATTAGCGAGAATAGTTACCTTTCTAAGAGGTTTCTCCGCTTCAGCTCCGTCGCTGATAGAGAATTATAATTGCTGTGGCTAAACTTGACATTTGACTCAAAGTTGTTCATTTTAATTAACTCTAATAAATTAAATCGTGTACAAGTTAAACTATCCATGCAAGAACCAAATGGTTTGTTACAGCATTACATTCTGAGGGTACTAAACAATCTTAATATAATATTACATAAATTATAAAACACGCACGAAATCGGTATTTGATATTATTTTTATTTATAAACCACAAAATATACAGTATGACATACAATCAGTAAGTAGAATAGATGATATAAATAAAATTTCAAATTTCAAATTTCAAATTTCAAATTCAATGTCGCTTTCGCGACCTTTATTTCAGTATTTTTAAGTATGCAGGTTACATGTTCTGGAAGAGCCTGGCGACTCGTCTACCAGAAACTCACTCGTATTGACATATCAAGCAACATTAAACATAATAGTTATTATTATTATTTATTATTTATTATTACATACATTAACCTATTGATAAAAAAAAAAACATAACCTTAACAATCAGAATGAATTGACAAATATAAGTATAACTTAAGATCTTTTTTAACATCACTAATTTTTTTTAATTTCTTAATTTCTAGAGGTATCTTATTCCATAATCGTGCCAGCACAACTTTAGTTTGCCTTTCTCCATACATATTTTTGAATTTTGGTATCCTAAGTATTTGTGAAGCTAGTTGCCTTGTCGAGTACTTATGTGAAAAAGACTCTTTGAATTCTTCACGTGAGAAATACTCCATAAATATTTTATAATTAAACAGTTGAAATACTGTGAACACCTTGCAGAATTCAAAGAGCCCTCCGACATCGTTTTTGTACCTCGTTTTTACCTTGTTGGGTACAATTGTTTTAAGAATACGAAACTGTAGAGATTGTATTTTACTTAGGTAGGTTTTGTACCCTCTTCCGTAAACTATCAGCCCATAACTGATAATGGATTCCACCAGCGCTTTGTAAACTGTTACCAGAGTACTAAAATTTAAATGGTGCTTCAGATAACATTATTCAATAACATCCAAGCGTAACATAACATACAACTGTATTGATTTTTCTCTCAAATAGACTTTCGTCTGTACTAAAGAAGACATGCAGATTTCGTGTTGGTGTATGTGTTATATGAGATTTTTTTTTCTTGATGATCTTAGTAAAAGGTTTATTTATTTATTTATTTATATAACAAAAAATAACTAAAACCCAACAAGAAAAATACAAAGTTAAAAAAATAATGATAATGCCTCCAGGTAAACAATAACAAATAAATAATTCACGCTGATCTTACAAAGGTGTATTAGAAAGCAGATTTTTGATCCTTTTGGACGAACAGACAAAGATATCAATCTCCGCGAAAATGGAATTTAATAATTCGACTGCTCTCCCGATCGGACACTCGCACTAATCGAACATATTCATGATTATAAAGTAGATATCCACATTTAGACGAAACGTCAATCAGCCGTAAGGCAGGGGTGCTCAAACGGTCGATCGCGAGCGCTTTTTGAGTCGATCTCGAGAAAAAATGGCGGATATTCACAGATTTTGTTTTACTTGATCAAAATATTGTTTCGTAGGTTATCCATATACTTGTAGAGTCGTCTATATTGCTATAATAACCGTCTTCATTTCTAGACTGCAACATATCTCCCGGTATTCCCGATTCGGAGCAAAATTACTCGAAAGATAAGTAAAATGGCGAATAAAACAAAAGACACTCAAATTAAATATGAAGCCGTAAAGGGCTCCACGGCGCCCTCCTCCCCTCCCCCTCTCTCTCCGCCCTCCAGTGGATTGGATACGACGGAATTAGTTTGTACTGGCCGATACCATCTAGAGAGGTTTTTTCGAGTTGCCCCCGCCAAACAAAGCCCTGCATATAAATCGTCGCGAAATGGTATTTAGCGCTATCGCGGCAAGAAGAGAGATCGCGACTTCGATACGACACAAGAGGAAGGATGGGATTTACGCCCTCGAATTCGCAAGCCTCCTTTTCCTTGTATCGCAATTTATTCAAGGCCACCCACACAACAGAGGAATCTTAAATATAGTGAGATTTTTATCAATTGCTATGGCAATTAACGCGGTTTGCTTGTTCAAACCCTCACATTTTACAAACTGGCATAATTAATGACATAATATTTTTTTTGTCAACAAAACGCTTTTAAATATCAGCATATTGTATGAAGTATCAGTATCATATTTAAAAACAAGAAAAGGAGTCAATCAGAGTGTGTCATGATAGCCATATTTTAAAAGATTAGCCTTATTTACGATAATAGATGCACAGCTACATTCACGAGCACACTACCCGTTGTAAGGAACATTCTAGCCCGTACAACTTTGTTTCAAAACAATTGCTAAAATTTTGGCGTAAAATATTTGAATATGTTGCCTATAAACCTTAAGTTTAAGCAATTTAAAGGTTCCTTAAAGAAGTCTATTTATATTTTATATTGCATAGAATTTTCAAGTCTTTTAAATTGTATCATTTTTTGTTCGTTGTATTTTCATGTCACATGTACATGTTTTAATGTTTAATTTACATTATGTTCTATTCATGGAAAATAAATGAAATTGAAAAATTGAAATTGAAATTGATGATTTTCTTGTTATTTCAATAACGTGGATTTTGGGAATGTAAAAAACTAACTATACAGGCTTTCCAAGACCGTTTCCGTAAACTTAAATGGGTGTTTATGTTCCCATATTACGTGCAAGAAATTATATAAAATAATGCGAAACCAATATTATTTTTATAAAACCAATGAGGTTTTATTCTTAGGCGAGCGGACGACAGCTGACGAACAACGGTTTAATATTATAACGTAGAGTTTACATTTTTTTTATTTTTACAAAAAATATGATGTCGTTACAAGTCATATTTAAAATTGCAGGACCAATTAGTCAGATTTTTTTATTCGGATATAGTTTTGTGACACTCTGTATATATTTCAAAAAGTTCGAGTCGGGCACACGCAATCAACAGTCAATCCATCGAATTTAAATCGAATCCAAATGATTAATTTGGTGTACCTTGTAACATATTTTGGCACATCATATATTGCATAACATCTCTTAGCGTCTTACAGCGTAATGGTATAAAGAGGTCGCGAAGATGTATAAGTTACTTGAGGGCTATGTTTCGTTATTTAAATACTAGGCCGCGAGGAAACCCCAAATACGAGTCCCAAAATCGCTGTAGATCATGTTGTCCTCATTTCCTAATCCGTCCCTGATATTCAGCTATCCAGAGAGCAGATAAGCGCGGGGAGAACGAGACAGAGCGGTGTCAGTTTGGCGTGGGAGAGTGAGAAGGAACGCCATGTCGCTCGGTTCACGCAAGATTAAATTCAGTCGTGCCTTTTATTAAAATCGCACATGTGGCTGAATGTCTCCATGTCCCTTTCTCTCGCTAGCTTCACTTGCATGTCCGAAAAGGAAGTTAGGACACTAGAAAAGAAATCCAGTATTTATGTAATTTTTATAAATAAATAATAACTTAAATTTAACAACAACACCAACCAGGGCCGAAAGGAATATGCGGGTGACGTGCATTCGATACGCGAAAAACAATAAGTATGATTGGTAAATGCGCCACACCACTATGACCACACCCCGACCACAAGATACACGAAGTGATATATTGAAAAGCGTCGCTCGATTTCATCCTAAGCATACTTGAAATTCCAACTCAACATTTCATGAGGTTACTATTGTATGAGGGTACTATTTATGTTGAGTAAGCAGTTATGTAGAACGAAAAAAGTTTAATGCCCCCCTTCAATAATTTCTATGGTAAAAGACAACTGCAATTTTTTATAACATTGTTTTTAATAATATCTAGTTGGAATTAAAAAACTGTAAATTTAACAAGATCATAAAAATTAAAATTAAAATGTGTTGTTTGAAATTCGTCAAATTCAAATGCTATGAAAATGTAAAACGAAAGGTTGATTTGGTATTATATCTCCTTTTTTCAGTTTTTTTTTATCATTTTTCTGTGCCTTTACAAAAGCTGAAGTATTTTCACTGAAAATGTAAAATGTTGTGATTATTAGTAGTTTTAGGTAGATTTCATTAGCATTTCATTAGATTTCATATTGCAGGGGTACCATGTCATGATTTTCTGAAAATTTCAACAAACCTTCATGTTTTACATCCCCTAGCTAGAGGCTAGAACCACCCTCAGTTTAAAGGTTTATATATGTCTATCTATCTATCTATATCACTTTCTTGTGGACACGATATTACACCAATATTACACCAATCCCTTTCAAATTGATACATAAAATTTAAGGACAAAAAATCTCGGACAAGTTCGCCAGAGGGTGGGAATGGATGGGGGGGGGGGGGGGTTCCGAAAAAGTGAAATTTTGCTATAACTTTCTTAGTATATAATATATCGAATTGATTTAAATTTTACTTATCTTATAAACTTTTTTGATAACACCAACTACTGGTCCTAGGGGTGGGAAAAAGTGGTTTTTCTCTCCCCTCTTTTAATAGTCACAGGATCAAATTCATTTAAAATTGTAGGGCTATAATTTGCCGACAACTTTTGTTATAATAAGAGCAACCCTTAAGATAGAGTATAAAGAGGGCGGCGGGTGAGGTGCGCGCTCTGCCCAATGTTTGATACAAGTTCGTACAATTGGAGTTTGCCTATCCCCTACTTTGGGTCCGGTGAAATCTACCTCCGCCTTCCGGCGTGCCGAAAGGGATTTTTAACGTTGTAAACGGAGTGCAAAGCGCATTACATAACTTTAGAAATATTCATTAAAAAGTGTAAGACGATTATATACCTTCATGTAATGCATCTTACAAACACGGTATTCAGCAGATAAGCCCCGGGCTTAGCTGGAACATAAATAAAAGTTAAATAAAGAGAAAATAAATAAATAAAATAAATTTGTCATTGCAATCGGAAGGAAAGCCGAAATGTGAAAGAAACTTATGATGAGAAACTAACCATTCATCTAATCAATATGACATTGAATAAAATGACGATTATTCAATATACGATATTTTTCGTATTAATATTTTTTCTGAGACAATTTACACAGACAATGTGTCTCAAAATCCATTCAATACAGTTTCTTTACAGCAAACGCGATCTACTCGTAGAAAGTTCACGTTAGAAATATAACGTCACTGCATAAATTTATTACCGAAGAAAAATATATGTGGAAGAGGACAAATGCATTTATGGGGGTAGTGAAAGAGAGACGGGAGGAGGTCAAAAGAGGTCAGGAGACATTCTCGACAGGCGCCCGGTCATCGCACTTTGATTTACAACCGCTTTAACCGAACTAACTATTCCTACAAAACGGTAGTTCAAACTTTTGATCAGAGCGAATGGTGATTGTCATTTGATTTTCTTCTATTTATATGTGGCGTTTCTTATGTAAACGTTTTTTCGATGGGTAGCGGTGGGTACATTTATTTGCCCAATCACTAATATTTCATCTTAATATAATTATTTTGTAGCGGTGGATGGAAATATGGTGGATGTTTCATATGTGCAAAAAGTACATAAGCTTAACATTAAAAAACTCTTTACGGTAATCAAATTGAACAGCATATGCACAACAAAACCACCATTTATATTAAATTTTAATTGACCATTTAAAGAAAATAATGAAAATAAATAATTTACTTTAAGTATACCGACGGTTTTATTTTAAATCTAATAATATTAAGTATGAGCTTTTGGCAATATTAAACTGTGTTTGGTGGATATTCTTGGAAAATGTACCAAACTAATTGAATCGATCGAGGAGTTGTATGTCTGGTTTTCGATTTCCTCGCAAGCCAAATAATTAGTGATGGGCGACCCCGTCCCTCGAGATTTGTTAGTCGACTTGAGTTTCATTTCGGAGCAGAGTCGACTCTCTCGATTCTTGAATTATATACAGGCCTATCACTGCTGACTATCAGGGGCGTGCCACCTGTAAAGGCATAAAGGCATTGCCTATCCTGTAAAAAAAACAATTCTAATCTGAGTAGATAAATATATTTCACAATAATTAGATAAAACAGTAAAAAATCACAATAAATATCGCACTCTGTGATATGCCATAATAATTTGGTCATACTTTAATGAATCAATTATATTTTAGTTATTCACACAAATAATTTATACTATTTTGAAAGTATATTATTTTATAGCAATAAAAATTTGTGAATACAATGATTTAAATAATTTAAGCAATCCTACAAACAAAAATAAATGATCACAGCGACCTACTCGTATATTTAAAAAGGGTCGTGTCGGGTCGAATTTTTGGCTCTAAACGTACTGAAGTTAGTTTATCACAATAAAACCGCCAGGAATTGAAGGTTCTAATGCAAAATCTGATTAGAAACCTTAAAAAAAAATTGAAAAAATTGACATAACATGTTTTTTAGCTACGCAAAAATTGCAATTTACACGAAAAATACATCGAATGTGTATTTTTTAAAATTTGTTATTTTAGACGGATTATATCTTCTGAAGTGTCTTCTGTGACTAGTTATCGTAATATTAGATAAAGAGGATATTTACTATGAAAATACTTTGGTAGGTCAATATAAAATTACACGAAAATCGCTCAAGCAAATCCGGAGTATTGCGTGAACGAAAATAAAACATATGAGTCGAATTGAGAACCTCCTTTTTCTGAAAAGGCGTTGAGTTGTCTTTTTATATATTTTTTATTTAATCTTTCTTCAAATCTACCATCCCTTAAGTCGGTGATGGCATTTTTACCGTTTAAAGGGACTGCCCTGGCCTTTTGTACGGGGAGTCTGGTGGAGTACCCGTTGTTGATACGGGCGGGTGTCGGGTGGATGCTGTAAAGTTAATGGGACATCCTCTGATCTTCCTGCATACAAAGACGAGACATTGTCTAATCTTCTCATAAAGGGAACTTTATCAATAGTTCTGAGAGAGCACAGATGATAGCACAATGGTAAACGCCTCTCCTATTAGTAAAGAAATAATGAAAATATTCTCAATTGAAAAATGTAAAACAAAAATTAATGGTAGGTAAGTATGTTTTGATAAGCATTTTTTATATATTATAGAAGGAAGCGAATAATAATAAGTACGTTCTTGAAATCGTAATCTCTCGCTCGCACACTTCCACCCGATACTGGTATGCCTAGCGTTGCTGATTTTGTTTTATGACTTCTAGGATTTGATTTCTATTAAGTAGTTTCTCTAGTGAAACATAATACTGATACCACTAACTAATGTCATGATTTCAAAATTTATAACAAAACGAACCAAAATTACATCACTATCAAAATACGTGTTATAGGTACGTTGAAAAAGTGCATTAGTTAAATAAATCGTATAACTCGAAAGTTATTTGAAGGAATTAGCATTGGTAAATACGCCGGAGTTGGGTTGAAGGTGAAGGCGAGCGGGATGGGCTGCGTTTGAGTGGGAGTTAGAGCGGGACATGCAAATTAGCAGTTTTGCATTTTATTTATTGGTTCGGCAGCCGCAGAGGCAATGTGGTTCCGTTAAACTAATTTTCGAACTCCAATACTTAGACAAACAAACTCCAATTGGTTAATTAATGAATATTCTAGGCCTTATGCACAGTCGCGGTAGTCCGCTGCTAATGTTTATAGCGTATGCATTTTCTCATGGCGGTATGAAGTCTTAGGAAAAACATCGTACTAACTGTAATAGTTTTCATTTTTCTCCGATAGAACATATATTTTTTCCCTACTACTTGGTTAGGAAGTGGATTTTTTTATTTATTTATATATTTATCAATTTTGTTCAGAGTTAAAAGCACTTATATGCAACTGGGGTCTTCCATAATTTCAGAGCAAAATAAAAGAAAAAGTAAGAGAGTTTAATAGATGAGCCGGTGGGAGGTTCATAAATGGAGTAATTAGGGGCATTATGCTGAAAACTGATGCCTAGCATTTTTTCAAATGTTTTAGGTTCGGAAAAATGCCAGGCATTAAGCTCCGTCACCGGGAAAGAAACAAACGCATAAGGCTACGAATGAAGTTGGGGGATGTCGTAGAAAAAATGGCAACACCAGCATGGTATAGCGCCCTAAAACCAACCACACAAAACCCGACACCAAACGCTTCGCGGCCATAACTGGATGCAAAAGGCGCAAAATCGCGAATATTAGAAAGTACTCGGGGTGGCCTATGCCCTGCAGTGGGCAGATACAGGCTGATGATGATGAAGATTCGATTTTGAAAGTCATAGCCTCGATAGCATGTACTATTGCGTTGCCCAAACCATGACAGAATAAATCAACTTTAAAATAAACCTACAAACCTACAAACTAAAAACTAAAAAATAATAGGTAAATTAACTTGTTATTTTTAGTAAACAATAAAAAAAAACGGATCCACCAAAACGTCAAGGTCGGTGCAGAGACATGTACTGAAGTTACATAATATGTTTAGGAGTAATGAGTGAACATAAACTTAAAAAAAAATATATACTGATCCAATTGAGAATGTCCGTCCATCCCGTTCCCTTCCCCCTGGTCAGGCGCCTAACTCCACCCCTCCGAGCCTCACGCGACAAACATATAACGTTGTCAAGAATTCGAACGGTTTTTATTAAATTTGAAATTCGTTTTTCTCGTAATTGGGAAATATATTTTCAAAATATTTTGCTGAATAATGTTTTGATTGTTGGTGTAGGTCAACCACCTAAAGTACAGTAGGTTTTTAAATACAACCTAAGCAATTTACATAATATGTTTTTCTTCATAAACCGTTTTATACATTTCCTGCAATCGCTCGACATTTTAAACATATTTCCAGTAACATATGCACTTCAAATGTATTAGTAGGTGTGTATTTTAAATTTAAATTGTATTTTAATTTTATATTATCTGTTAAGAATGCTTGTTAATAATGTACTATTTGAAATTAAATAAATAAAGTTATAACAATTTTGGAAAAATGACTTAAAACTTAAACCGTACTAAGCAATAATAAATAAATTATAAATCACTTTGACGGCTTGAAGTTTCACTTCCTGGTTATAATTTATCACTTAGGTGCAGAAAGTAGAATATTCTAATAAATGAGCAAAAAAGTTTTTTTTTATTTTTGCACCTTGGGATCTAGATCTAAATTTTCACCATGGGCATTTAAGGTGTAGTTTTATGATGTAACAAGTTAAGGATGTAAAAAACACAATCAAAAACATTTTCACTTATGGATATACGAAAATCTCTTATAATGTTCGAATAATATTGGTCAACAATTCGTCAATTATTATTGAAAATATTTTTATAATGACTTGAGTAGTTTATCGTTTATCTTATCGAAAATCGTAATATCATCGCACGAAAATTTTCACGAGTTAAATCCATGGCGATGAAGACACACAATTTTCAAAATGACGCCACAATGGAAAAACTATTGAAAATCACATGAAAAAAAAATTATTATACTGCCAAAGAGTTCCATTTTTAAATGTAGTAATAACTTTTTAAATGTTGTTCTGTAAGTGCCTAGTTCCGAATTCGTAAATAGCAACACAAGTAGTTGTGTAGTTTTTCTATGACCACACCTATCAGCTTTACCAGCTTGGGGTTTTCTTTTTAAATCAATTGTATCGCCTTCTAAAATTTTGTAAAGCAGTTATGCGTCTCGAAAAGTATCTGTTTCGTAAAATTACGACTAGTGTAAGATAATAATAAATCTAAAAGTAAGGTTTTCTTTCAAAGTGTTTTATGTCGTTTTTTTTTATTTTGCAGTCGGTTTTTTCAATCGAATATTATTTTTATTATTATCAGGCGAAGAAGTGCACATCTTAATATATATAAATCTCGTGTCACAATGTTTATCTTCAATGGACGGCTGAACCACTTAACCGATTATAATAAAATTTGCACACCATATGCAGTTCGATCCAACTTGAGCGATAGGATAGTTTAAATCTCAAATTATAGTCGCAATTTTAATTTATTGCTAATTATTTGTCTGTTATTATTTGGCAGTCATAAAACTGACAGATGTCGATACCTTTTTATTTTATGGGCGATTGTGAAGAGCGCGTGACGACTCGGTGCCTGTATAATTTTATTGAACAAGCAGAGGAAAGAGCAATTGTGATATTATTGGAAAATTTTTTAGAAGATCACAATCAACTAATTCAATTGATCAAAAGAGTTTCGCCACGACTGCAAAATGACAATTATCAAATCGTCATAAAAGCCGACAAAGTACCATTAGGTGAACATGCTGGTAGATTCAACGCTCCAACTGTTGATGAGGTTGCTGTTATCATGGTTGGTGATCCAGTTGACAAAAGTTCTATAAACATTACACGGCGAGACAACACTGTCAGTACGATTTCGGATCTACACCGTTCATATGACGCACTACAATATCCATTGATATTTTGGCAAGGACAAGATGAATATCACCTTAATATCAATCAGTATGATCCAAATACCGGTAAATTTGACAATTATCTATTTACATTCTTACTGTATGTATAGATTTTAATTTCGTATTGCATTTTATTTTTTATTTTTTTAGGTGATTACAGAAATAATAAAGTTAGCTCAATGAACTACTACGCACACCGAATAATGGTTAGACAACATCAAGACAATTATATCCTTCGATATCGTCAGCTGTTCCATCAATACATTGTTGATATGTATGCTAAGGTCGAAAGCGAACGCTTGCGATTCCTTCGATTCAACCAGGCAAAACTACGATCGGAAGAATATATTCACTTACGAGATGCTGTTGCTGGAAACATCGATGGAAATTTAAATCCCAATGACATCGGTAATGCTTTCATTTTACCTTCAAGCTACATCGGCAGTCCACGGAACATGCAGGAATACATACAAGATGCGATGACTTACGTACGTCATTACGGCCGACCGGATTTATTTATTACATTCACATGTAATCCGAATTGGGAAGAGATACAAACTTTACTATTGCCAGGACAACAAGCCATTCATCGTCATGATTTAACTGCACGTGTGTTTAAACAAAAATTGAAATCCTTAATTGATTTTATTGTTAAATATACAATTTTTGGTATCACACGTTGTTGGCTGTATACGATAGAGTGGCAAAAGCGAGGTTTGCCTCATGCCCACATTTTGGTTTGGCTTAAAGATAGAATCCGTCCTGAAGAAATCGATCAAATAATTTCAGCCGAAATTCCAGACCCATTAATTGATCAAGAATTATTTGATATTGTCACCAAACACATGATCCATGGGCCATGCGGTGTTTTCAACATGACGTCACCGTGCATGGAAAATGGAAAATGTAAAAAAAACTTCCCAAAGCCGCATACGAATGACACGATCACGGATATTGATGGTTATCCAATGTATCGCCGCAGAAGTACTGAGAATGGTGGCCACACATTTACAATGCGACTGCCGAACTTTCCAAATCAAGTTGAGTTTGATAATCAGTGGGTGGTACCATACTCACCACTACTTTCAAAAACTTACAAAGCTCATATCAATGTTGAGCTTTGCAGTTCTGTTAAATCAATTAAGTATATTTGTAAATATGTAAACAAAGGCAGTGATTTGGCCATATTTGAAGTAAAAAACATAAATAAAAATGACGAAATAGCACGATACCAAATGGGCAGATACATTATCAGCAATGAAGCTATTTGGCATATTCTCAGCTTTCCCATCCACGAAAGAGATCCTGCTGTCCAACATCTGGCAATACATCTTGAAAACGGTCAACGTGTATACTTCACTGAAGAAAATGTTCTCCAAAGAGCGTTCGAAGCTCCGAAAACGACTCTAACTGAATTTTTTACATTGTGTCAAAAACCTGATGTTTTTGGCCAATTCGCGAAGACATTGGTGTATGGTGATGTTCCACGTTATTTCACATGGAACAAATCCAGTAAAAAATGGGAGCCACGGAAACAAGGAAAACCACATCCTTCCATTACAGGCATATTCAAAGCTAAGACATTGGGGAGACTTTACACGGTACATCCAAAGCAACGTGAGTGCTTCTATTTACGTTTGTTATTGGTGAATGTTCCCGGACCAACGTCTTTTGAATTTTTACGAACAGCTAATGGTCGAGTATTCAATACATACCAGGATGCATGTCGTGAACTGCAATTGCTAGAAGACGATAACCATTGGGACTTAACGCTTGCTGATGCTGCGTTGACATCAACACCGAATAACATTCGTCAGTTGTTTGCAATTATTTTGGCGACATGTTATCCCTCGCAAGCACAAACTTTGTGGGAAAAATATAAAAATTGTATGACAGAAGACATCTTGCACCGAATTAGACAAACAAATCAATGCCAAAACATAGATTATACACCAGAGATGTACAATGAAGCATTGGTCTTGATCGAGGATTTATGTGTTCTTATTTCAAATTTACCACTTAATCATTATGGTATGCCATCACCTAATCGTCCAGCCACCGACTTAGTCAATACCGATTTACAACGAGAAAATCAATATGACCATGGAAGTTTAGCAACAATTATCATGAACAGTGAACCATTACTGACAGCAGAACAAAAAATTATTTATGATCGGATTATGCTGGCTGTTGCTGCTGAACAAGGCGGTTTTTTTTCTTGGATGCACCCGGTGGAACCGGTAAGACATTTTTAATATCGTTGATTCTTGCCAAAATACGGTCGCAACAAAAAATCGCATTAGCATTAGCATCGTCAGGCATTGCGGCTACTTTACTGGATGGTGGGCGAACAGCACATTCAACATTCAAGCTGCCATTGGACGTTCATAATAAACCAGATGCAATGTGTAACATCAAAAAGAATAGTGGAATAGCTGCAGTGTTGCGGAAGAGTTCTATAATAATTTGGGATGAGTGCACAATGGCACACAAATATTCACTTGAAGCATTAAACAGAACTATGCAAGATTTAAACAGCAATAATAAACTTTTCGGTGGTGCTATCTTACTTTTGTCTGGTGACTTCCGGCAGACCTTACCGGTTATACCTCGCTCTACTTTCGCGGATGAGATTAATGCATGTTTGAAACAATCATTCTTATGGCGAAGTGTTGAAACACTTCGATTGACCATAAATATGCGAGTACAATTGCAAAATGATCCATCAGCACTAATATTTTCCGAACAACTACTAGATATTGGGAACGGTAAAATAAAACTGCAACCAAATACGCAATGCATTAAACTACCAGACAATTTTTGCACTGTTGTTCAGGATAAAACTGAATTGATTCAGAGTATTTTCCCGGATATACAGAATAATTATTTGAATCATGAATGGCTTAGTCAACGGGCGATTTTGGCAGCCAAAAACGTTGATGTTGACGAAATTAACTTCCAGATACAACAGTTGTTACCAGGCGATCTGATGTCTTTTAAATCAATCGATACTGTTGTTGATGAAAATGAAAGTGTAAATTTTCCGATTGAATTTTTAAATTCATTAGATATCCCTGGAATGCCACCACATAATCTTCGATTAAAGATTGGTTCCCCTATTATTCTCCTCCGTAATTTGAATCCACCTCAATTATGTAACGGTACGCGTTTGGTCATCAAAAAGATCACCGGAAACATTCTTGAAGCAACCATTTTGGCTGGGAAGTTTAAAGGAAAAGTGGTCCTGCTGCCACGTATTCCGATGATACCATCAGATTCTACCATACCCTTCAAAAGGCTACAGTTTCCAATTCGTTTAGCTTTCGCCATGTCTATAAATAAATCTCAAGGTCAAACAATGTCCATTTGTGGTTTAGATTTGGAAAATCCATGTTTTTCTCATGGGCAACTATATGTTGCGTGTTCACGTGTTGGGAAACCGTCGAATCTATTTGTGTTAGCTAAAGACAGGTTAACCAAAAACATTGTGCACCGATTGGTGTTAAATTAAATTGAAATTGAAAGTATTTATAATTCAAAAAAAAAGATATTAATGTTTAAAAGTTTAAGACTGTCTGCCTTGCCTACCTCATTCATGAGTTTAAGCGTCACATGTTATTTACTGTATTATACTGTAATATACTTATATTTGTTATAAAATTAAATGGAAATAATAAATCTGATAAATTTTTATTTTTTACCTATTGATTTCTGCTTAGTATCAAGTGTAAGAACATTTTAATTAATTGTGTTCAACGTACTTCCCCTTCAAATCTCAATCCAGTGAATTTGTATACCAACATCAACATTTTCGTCTTTGTTCGTAAATAATTTCATTGTACTAAAGGGTTATAGTAGTAGAAAGTCAAATAAGGAGATCACCATATTTTTTTACAAATACCATCTGTGTGAAAAAGCATAGTGGACTCCGTGACTGATGTTCTCTTATTGTTCCTCTTAGATTGTTTACTATAATGTAATATAACAAAAACTTTAGCCACAGCAACGCGTGGCCGGGTCAGCTAGTTTATATATATTTTGTTCGTCGAATAATTAAGAAGCGCACTTCTCTGTCGCGCGCGTGGCCATAATTCGTCCTTCTCATCTATCGGCTTGTAAAAATTGGTGCCCAAGAAAGACGGAAACGGTGGATATAAAGGTAGACATGCTTAAATTAAATAATTAATAAGGCTATTATTTTTTATTCAATAAATCTAATCTTTCATAAAAAATATTTTAAAAAATCGTTTGTAATGGAACCGTGCCTCAGTATTAATTATAACAACTCTTCAAACAATTTAACAATTCTTCAGTCAATAAAATATTAACATGAATATGGTGTATGGAAAAATACAGACCCTGATGGAGAAATAACCGGAATTTAGACTTTTACTCCGTAATATGAATTCAAATGTGATATTTTAAATTGAATTATGAGATTCTTTAAACATCCAATGAAAATACACCTTTAGACTCGAGGGCGAGAGGTGCTTATGACGGTAGGAGTCGAATGGGTGCGAGGAAGGAGTGAGGGAAAAGAGGGTAGTTCGTTAGTTCAGTAAAAGTCGCGGGTGGTAAGTTTCTGTCGGTACAGTCCTGAGAAGTGGAATACAAACGGAGCTCTCGCCGAGGGACAACTTGATTACCAAGCAGCTGAAACGTCTACATTAGGTAGTAACAAATGTATTTCCATATACTGCTAGAAATTTATTGAGTTTAAATATTCTTATTTTTTTTAGCATTATTCTAAAGTTTGGGTTTGTAAGCATAAGCGGTTATAAAACATTGTTTGCCTGTTCTTATATTTTGACAAATTAAAAAAATAAAATCATTTACTCGAAATACTAATCAATTATTATGAATTGATTTCGGTTTAGTAATTAATAAATGCTTTTGTCTTGGTCAATTAAGGAGATAGAATAAAAAAAAAAAAACGTAAATCTTGTCTATTATGAATAACACATCTGGAGTCAGGCAGCGCAGTTCCGCTGTCCTCTGCTAAATTGACTTACATTGGCAACTTATTTGTTTTATTGGCATTGTTTCAAGTTGTGTGGGCGATCTTTTTTGTAATTTCAAAAGATGAGAACATAACTATGTTTTTGATTTGAAATGAATGGATATTCAAATTTTAAAATTAAAGATAAAATACATTTCTTCTTATCTGCCTTCTTTTTCATTTTTTTTTAGGTTTTGATAATCTCTATATCTCTTTTGTGATTTTAGATTCTGCATCATAAATAAATTAGTGGTTGCTGGTTCGAATTTCTATTCATTACATTTTTAAAGTTCCATCATATTCCATATCCCCTGACTCTAGTACAAGAAAATTTAACTTATTTGAGCTTGGACGAAAATAATTGTACAGGATTTAATAATGAACTATTAAAAAAAAAAATAAATACAATCCATCTTACAATACCCCAAAACTGGTGAGTAAACCTAATTTTGAAACCAATTTACTTTAGTATGTATCTATGAAGTTATATTTTATTTTCAATTGGGCCAAAAGAAAAAACGGTTAGAAATTTCTCCAACAAAGTTTACTGTTTTCGCGCGAATAATTCAATTGCCTCGAATCATTTCGTATTCCATTGTTTTCTTTGCGCAAGAAAGAGACGAAAGATGTGACACTATAGTATAGAATCAATAAAAGTAGAAATATGCCCTCTTAAATTGCCATTCGAAACAAATACGTGTGAGACACGCTGTTTAGGGAGGGACTGACGTAGGAGAGGGGGGGGGGGGGTCCTTACAAAAGGTCAAAAGTCATTTGCAAATGTCTGAACAGACGATAAACCATGGCCTGGAATTGATTAGGGGATAGGACTGTAACGATACAGGGACACGGGTTCAAATTGAGTTTATTCGTGTCCATTGAAATTAGACATATTGTAAACTACGTAGAAGGCATAATTTACGGCACAATAAAAATAATAATAAATAATTAACATTATCTTTATTCCGTAACATTTAAATAAAAAATCACTTTCGGCACACCGAAATGCGGAGGTGGATTTCACCGAATCAAAGTAGGGTTCATTTTAAAAATTGTTTCAAAGAAAAAAGGATTTATACGCGACCCATTTGCAGTCTATACGTCAATATAATTAAAAGTAAATTGAAATGTATACAAAAACACGGCGAAAAGACTCCTTCTTTATGCCGTAAGGGTTACTCATATCAAAAATTGTTACAAACAAAAGTTGTAGGGAAATTATAGGCTAACATTTTGAATGGATTTGATTCTGTGCCTCTAGTAAGGGAGGTGTGGTTTTTTGAATTTTGAAAAACCACTTTTTTCCACCCCCAGGACCAATGGTGCTATCAGTTTATTTGGATAAGTTTTTGGCTCTTATCTAAGGAATAAAATAAAATTTAAATGAAATCGATATCTTATATATTAAGAAAGTTATAGCAATATTTTCCTTTTTTTGTAAAAAAACCCCTCATTCCCGCCCCCTGGTTTTGCCCATTAACAAACTTGACCGAGATTTTGTGCCCTTATATTTTATGTGTCACTTTGAAAGTGATCGATGTAAAATTACGGCGGTTATCGTGTCCACAACAAAGTGATATAGATAGATAAATATATAAACTCTTAAACTGAGGGTAGTTTTGGGTTCTAGGGGATGTAAAACGCCCAGATATGTTGAAATTTTTTGGAAGTCATGACATGGTAGCCATTGCAATAGGTAGCTTATCTAATGAAATCTACCTAATACGTCTCGTAGTGTAATGCGTTCTTATCTGTCACTTTCAAAGCGGTTTTATAATATTTATTTTTAACGGCATATAATATAAGTTAATTACATACTAGGCAGCAATGTAGATTAATAATTAAAATTAGTATTTATTTATTTGCATAAAAAAACATTAATAAAATATCATCTGATATGCCAATATTATGTTAAAAAAATATTTTTAGTTTAACTTTAATTTATTTGTATTTTATCTATTTAACACATATTAAGTAAAAGATTATTATGTATCAGCTCTCAGTTTGTATAATACCGAAATAATGTCAGTTAACAAAAATCGACGGCCACTGCCTTCTTTGGTACAGAGAAGGCAGATAACCTCAGTGCAGTAGGTGCCGGTTGCTTGTAGGTTATATTAAATAGGCATTGAACTATTACTACTGCTCTCGTCTATGTATTTTGGTTTATACGAATAAATAAATAAAGAAATTCGTATAAACGGCCGTTAATTACTAAGTTTTATTATAATTAAAACTTAAACTAAGGCTTCTCAAATTCTGCAAATCATGCATATGTTATATAGTTTCCGAAAGCAGAACGAAGGTGGCCCTGAATTTATGAAATTTAGCACACATTTTTGTGATTCTCATAAAAAAAATATGAATGTTTTGCCTTCACTCGGTATGATTCTTTGAACATAGTATGTTTTGATTAAATTTAGATCCAGTATAAAATTAGAGGGTTTAAAGGGAGGTCGTACGCAAAAAAGAGAGAAAAGATGGTAGGCTCACAGTAAAAATAGCAATCGATTTAGAGAACCTGATTATCCTCCCTCCGTCTTCGAGCCTCCCTTCCCCCTCCCCCCCTCCCCCCTTCCACCCCGCCCGCCAATCCGACCAACAATGTTTTTAATCTAGGTCTGCAAGACAAAGTCTATACGAAGGAGGAAGGGAGAGATGCGAAAAATGAGCGAAATAGTATCTATCTATAGATAGACGTGAAACTTCAAATGAATGAAAAATATTTGTTTTTTTTTAATTATTACTGAGTTAATATTTATGATAATAATAATTACTAATGACCTAATGGTAATAGCTTCCATCTCGGTTACTAGTTTTTTGGTTTAAAGCGAACGTCTTGGTCTTTTTGAATACATGAGATATTCTCTATGAAGATTTTTGTTGAAGAATATTCTAATACCATTAATACATATCAAATTAAATATAATATACATATTATGTACATGTATTATAAATTATAAATTTGTAACATTTTTTATTTTAAATTAAATGTTTCTAAATTAGTTTATTTTAAGTATTAATTGGCGGCAGAACAAATATGGTTTATCGAAACAGTAAAGCGTGGAAATCAAAAGAAAATATTTTTAACAAAAAATAAAAAACAAAGTTAATTACTCCACCGCTTGGTTTAGTATTATATTATCATACAGATATTATAGTTTGATAAGTAATTAAATTACCTCATGCCTTATTACTGACAAAAAAATATATATTTTACTAATTGCCGAAGGTTTTTTTGTCCACATACTAAAAACGGTGTTTGTCATGATTATAACATGTTCTGTATGTCTATTGGCATAATGCATAATACATATGTTGTTTAGTATGAAAATATATAGACGGGTAGTCGTTCTTTGCGAGGTAGAAAAATGAGTGATATAAAAAAGTACAACTTTTAACGTAAGTGCGGATTGTTGTCCATAAATATAAATATTCAGAAATTTAGGTAATTTATTTTTATTATATATAAATTCTGTGTTAAGCGCATCATATCACAGTTAGAATTAAAATCATTTATGGTAGAGAAACTGTAACATTTTGATCATTTTCGTGGGTGTATCTTTATCAAAATAGCAGTGTACACAATATAGGCACAATGTTTTAGGGTAATAAATAAAAACATAATACGAAGAATAGATTAATAACATTATTATTAATGTGAATAATAATGAAAAAATATCACATAAACATCAAATGATAAACAAAAAACAAATAAAATAAAAACATTACTCATATAAATATAAAAAATATAAATATAAAAATACATGGTTTGTCTATTTTTTCTCTAAATGTGCTTTTGGTAGGTTTTTACTTTTTTTGGTTATCTATTTACTGCTTGTGCTTTTTATCATATTGTTTTTTTCCTTTTTTCTATTGTAATAAACTTACAATAATGTAATAATGTAATAAACTTATTGAAACTTTTGTACTGTAATATAGAATGTTTTTTTTTCACCCACAGAAAAGGCCCCGCATCTGTGGGGAAATTATAGGTGGTTTGTAAAAAAAATAATAAAGATTTAAAAAAAAAAATATCTCGAGAAGCAAGAATGTTAATTGGAATAAAAATAAGCGGTTGCCAATCTCTATTTGGGCAGAAGTATGAGGCAAAGGTAAAGTATTTTTTAAATCTACCTGTGGCAGAGTTAGGTCGAAACATTTTACAATAAAATAAAATAGGTACTTTAAACGTTCAAGTTATTCCTTGACGATTTGTCGCTTTTTTGATGTTTGTTTGAGATATTTTCTCGCGACCTACGGTAAAGGCGAACAAATATGCTAAACCTTAAAGATTACTCAATTGGGTGAAGTCCTCCGCCCTCGACGAAAATCCGTCGGTTTTAACAGCGTAACGTTTCGGCTCGCTCGGCGCTCTTTTTGTCGCTTTGAGTGCGTCGGTCGGGCCGTAAATGTTTATTGTGCGCCGCCCGCCCTTCAATCCGCCCTAATGACGTCACATTACAATTACAAGCTCCGAGCCAGACATCTAGCCGACAGCGCATTTTAAGTGCGAACGTGACATACTTCAAATTCAAATTTCAAGTTAATTTATTCTACATATAATTTTACTATTTTGTACTGTTACATTGTTTATATATCTCTTTTACTTACTTCCTGCACTGATTTTCAACACAACCTTTACAAATGCAAATTTATTTTTAAATAGAAATATAAAAAGTAATAAAATAATTAAACGTGTAGAAATAACAATAAAATAAAACAATCTAAACAAAATGTGTCTAATTTTATTGGGACTCAACATCTCATCTTAAGTATCATAAGGCTGATTTACAAATGATTTGCGTGGTCTGAAAATAACTCATAACTAGCCAAATCAAATTACCCGGTTATTTAAACCATCCAGCTAAAATTAAACCTCTTTTTAGGAAGGAAAATCTCAAGTTCAATCTTTTTAGTTCTAGAAAAAATCTAGTATAAAAAATGTAATTGTTAAAAATGAGACGAAATTGCAGAAGAAGAATTTTGCAAATGTTGGAAAAACTTCAGAGTTATCAAACTTTAAGACACTAACGTCATTTCATACATTGTTTTAATACAGTGATTGAATATAATCTCTCTAAACGAATTTGGTAATTCCAAAAAATTACATTTATTTAATGAAAACCTGAAAAAATATACAAATAGAAACTTGTAATATAATTATTTGTGATCGCCTCTATGGCCATCCAAAACGTACATCAAATGGGCTAAAAGTGCAGCAGGCACAAATGGAGATAGTAAATGAAGCAACCCATCATAAGTTGGTACGCCAGGCGCGAGTAGTCTGGGAGAAGATGCCGTTAATGATGCTTGTAAGGCCTAGCTGTAAGACGTCAGGTTATGGTTAAATAATTTACTACTACTAAATAATGTATAGAAGCGGTAGATATTATATGATAGCTACGGAGTGTCATAGCTATTCTTGTTTTAATAAAGAATTCTCGTGTCCATGTCGAACTTGAGATCGCTGTATAACATCAGATTGAAATACTTTTGTAGGGCGAAGGGCACAATAGTCGGATATACTGGTGAGATTGTCGGAGATTCTCGATGGCGTGTCACTAAACGTCTTGTTCACCCTATTCTCCATCTACGTGAGATTTACATTTCAAGAGATAGACTTTTAGTATGGATATTTTATCGTGGCGCAAGTGAAATAAAATATATAAGTATGTTGGAAAATTTATTTTTATTCCATTTTATCCGTATCATAAACATTGCAGATTACAATAACAGATTTGCGGTATATGTAAAGTCACCGGTTATTGCCATGTATTTATATGCTATTTTCATGTCGCTATGACTTCTTGGGAAAATGTAATGAACATTTAATACCTATGGTTCTCCTCACTCCGACTGTCATGTATATATTATTTTCCTACGTAACTAAAATGGGGATTGGATTGGAGGAAAGCCAGATGCTACACTTAGGCCACACCGTAGTGTTTTTTGTATATTGTTGCTTAACTCAGTCAACAGTGCTGAGAAAAGCGCAGTTGAATATTCTTAGCGGCGAAAATGACCTCATCAGATTTGACCCTCACTGGGGACTCAAACCTGGGATCTCTGGATTTAAGAAGCAGACGCTTATAATATTGCACCACCAGGCTGTTGCAATGATCTGTGGTCGCACCAACTAAAATGGGTACTACCCATGAAAATTTATCAATCATATCCAAAAACTATTCGAAACCACGGAGTAATGAGTAAATATATGTGAACAAAATACATTTTTAAGAACAAGCTTTTATTTAAGTGCCAGGAATGGCTCATCTGGAGCCATTCCTGGGTATAGAATCAGGTCGTGCTTACCATAAAAATGCATTGTCATCGGAACTGAGCCAACATGTCAAATTTCAACTCCGTAGGATAAGAGGAGGCGGTTCTTCAAATTTACATTGCAAAAAAAAAAAAAATAGTAATAAAAGAGAAGATTCGATGGTTTGAGAGTATCCTCCTTTTTTGAGGTCGGATGTTTGCAGGATAGGCCTGCGGGCTTAGTCTTGGCTCCCAATCGCCAACCGACTCGAACTCTTTCGAAAGAAAAGAGATGGCGCTTACAGTTTGGGTCGATTTTCGAGCGCCGATCGGTAGCCCGACTAAGACCCTGGATAGGATCTGGTGCAGGACCGCGTTATTCCGCAAAGTGTCCATAAAAACATTTGTCAGCCTCGCCGGGGCACTTTATTCAAAGTGTTCGTTCCCCGGGGAACCCCTAACAAAGGGGCCCTGTTTTCTTATTCATGAATACGGCCGAAAATATACTAGCCTTAAATCAAATTAACGTCGATCGAGTTGACACTTTTAATGAACAAACTTCACGGTATTGTGGGCCTGCTCTGCTCGGCTCCGCGGCGGCAGTGCGAAAGGGACGGTAAGTGCTCTCTTCGGCGATATCTGCTTGCGAGTCTTTTAATGTTTATGTATAAATTATTGAGAAATTACTAATTCCGAGGGGTTTACGGTAAAAACGAGTGAATTTTTTAAAGGTGAAATCTTGTTTAAGAAATACTGTCTAATAGCCTTTGAAAAATCTCGCAGGTGTCTGACTAAAATGTAAAATTACTGTTTAGAAAACACGCACCAGGTCTTAAGAGCCATAACGCACTCGAATTGCATTTTATGCATGTTTTTGAGGTCTACTGCCAAGATAGATTTTCATATCAGGCATATATAAAAAATATAATTAGATTGACTGAACATGTTTCTAGCAAACCTTTAAGCTGGTTTTTTTAAATAAATAATCCTATGTTTACATAAAAAAATATTGAAATTATGAAGTTTTATTTTTTAAAATTCTCATAAACCAAACTATATATATGACGTATGCCTAATTTATACATAAAAATATCCGCAATAAAATTCTACGGAAAACCTTAAACTTAGATTTTTTTAATTGCCTTATATTTTTAATATAAATAAAAAACTGTCAAATGTTTATTCTTTGATGTTGTCGACGGATGCTCGAAGTGCACGTGGCCGACACCATTTGCAAAGGCCAAACTTCAAGATCATGCTCTTAATAAACAACTCGCAATTGGACTTTTAGGTTAAGTCCATAATAGCGTTGAACTAAACAAATTCGGTCGATGTTTGATATGGTGGGTGCTTATTAATTTGTGCATTGAGCGGTCTATCCTAGTATGTAAACTCTACCGTGCTTTGCCTAAAACGATGTTCTATGAAATAGCGAAAATCTAACGCATGCCAGAAGTTATAAGCTTCATATAGAAACCATCTTAACCCCTAAAACACGGGGTGAAAGGCGTGCGGGGAGCGAGGGGAATACTTCTCGACCGATTACAGCAGTTTGCTTCAATAAACTCGCAATATATGTTTTCTGTAATTAATTGAAATTCTTCGTTTGGTTTTCGAGAACCCTCAGACGATTACCGAGCTGATTTTCAAGTTTATGTAATCCTATACTTTAAGTATTATTGGTTTTCCTCATTTATATGACTAAGTTTAAAGATCAGACGCATACTACTATGACTGTACCGTTCAAAATAGTTACTTTGATTGTCCTCAATTACTTGAACAAATTAACTTCCATGTACCGCCGGGACTCTCCACCGACAACTCCCATTCTTTGAGCACATAACGTCCAGGTGCAAGGTTTTCGAGCCCCGCTTGACAGATTATGCCAAACGTTCAACAAAATGTTGCTATATATAGGCGGATGTTTTCTCGAAGGCCACAGCCATTAGCGTGAGATATGAAAACAATCACTCTATACGTGGGAAGCAAGATTAACTATGATCATGTTTTTTTAAGATTTCTTTCCACCTCCTTTACCCATCATTTTTCCTTCATTAAATAAATATATATTATGTATTATGTATATAAAACAGTTTTAATAAAATTTTACAAATAAAAAAGGCATATGCCTCACATATAGGGCATATAACCTATGCAACTACAGGCTGTCCAAGATCATTCCTAAGAGTGGTGTTTATATTCCCAATAGGGAACATAAACACCACAATAGGAAATAGGGAATAGGGAGGATTTTGCTGATTTTGAGGCATTTTCGCAGTTTTTTATATAATTTCTTACTCGTAATAACGAGTAAGAAATTATATAAAAAACTGCGAAAATGCCTCAAAATCAGCAAAATCCTTTCATTCTCTCGCTCGCGCTCGGTTAAGGCCGGTCAACGACCCGGCGCAACGTTGCGAACGGATGAACTCATGACAAGAGTGATTTAGTATTATTACGTAAATTTTTATTTTATTCTCGGATACCATGATGAATTTTAATATGACGTCGATACAAATCATGTTTGAAATCGCAGAGCCAGTCAGATGGATTTTTTTATCGGGACTGGTCTTGCAACACCGTGTACCTAAATAAAACTTATGTAAATTTATATAATACAATATATCCACTACACATAATCATTTTTACCTGTTAACCCCTTTATACTGATATTTTTTTAAATAAATTACTTCAAATACTCTTGACAATTAGTCTAAGTAGTATTAAGGCTTTTATTAAATATAATTAGATTTATTTATTTATGTTTATTTATTTACACAACTTCTCAGTGGTACAAAAAACTCATGGGCGTGGTTATAATTTAATCTATTACAATAATAATACAAATACAAGCTGTAAATGTGTTTTTTTTTAAATTGTTACTAACGTTAAACTTTAAATTTCATAGGTATTGCAGGGAATTAAGGCAAACAACACACGTTAATGACGTATTTGTACACGTTCGCAGCTAACTAATAAAACAACATTAAAAAAATCTATATACAATTATAATAGAGGCAAACTCGTCGTATTATAGAACCTCAATTATGTTTAAAGTTAAAAGTTAATTGAATTACGATCGAATTTCGTCCACTAGGCGATTATTATAATTATTGCGAACATAAATTTGTTATTGTCAATTTTTTTCCATGTAGTATTTTTCCAATGAGGTATTTTCTTTCAAAGTTTTCGTATAATTTGTGCAAAAATACAGAATGAAGAATAGAAGCTTATAACATTCACACCTAGTTAAGTTTTTTTTATTAAAGATGCCTGAAATATTTATATAATATACATTTTTAGATTTATTATATGTGACGTTTGTATGAAACGTTTGTATGAAGGAATTACTAGGCTATTTAAGAATGAATTAAAAATGTGACAAACATGAAAAAAGAAAGTTGCTGATCGAATTTCAAAACCGTAAAGAAAAATTTATTTGTGTTTAATAAAAAAAGGTGTTTAGGTTCTAAAATGATTATACCTCATAATAGTAAAAAACTCGGTTGAACATCATTTAATCGCACTATCTAAGTCATTGAGTGCAGTTGAACTGTTTCCGCCTTCTCCAGGATCAAATTAAAAAGTTTCCTTTATTTTCCTTTTTTAAAATCCAATTACCCCGATTATCGCAGAAGGATTCGCGCAAGAGCGAGATCGCCGCGAATTGCAGCGAGTTAGAGAGGGAAAATACGAGCGACACTCGTTTCACGGAATATTCAGTTTGCCAATGCGATTTTGATTGGATTACCCTGTAGGACGACCGGAACGACTTGAACAATAATAAAAAAAAATATATATAAAAACTCTTAAATTTTTTTAGCTTATACTATAAATAATTAAACATGCAAGCTACCTTTTTTTAAACATTATCTATAAACTGTTGATTACCCTAATGATCTTAGGTAAATTTATGTATATTTATTTATTTATTGTGGTTACGTAATAAGTAATTTTAAATGTACCCTGTATAAATTATTTGTATACCCTGTATTTTTTTAAATTTTAAAATTCAAAATAATAAAAAACTTATGTCTAAAAATATTTTCTCTATTGGAAATATTGACTTTTTTGCGCGTTTTTTGTTCGAATTTTAGAAAAATAATTATTTATTTGAAGTTCGCATTTCTCCACTTCAATATGCTGCTAGCATAGGGTTCACCTTTGTGAATGCAGCTACCTAGTAATATAATTACTAGTATGTTTTTTTTGTCGAAATTATGATTTTTTGAATATAAATACATTCATGAATATAAATATGTTTATAATTCATTATAATAAATACGATCAGTGAATATAAATACATTCGGTATAGAAATATTCTTGTACATACTGCATGCTTAAAACCCGACCCCAATAACATCCGGGGGCACACCTGAATGACGTCATGCCTGCATCCGAGCACAAGAAGATTTTCGACGATTTCCTCTCTAATCAAAATGCCAGGAGTCTCCATAAAAGCGTTGGCTGCCTCCGTTCGATGTAACCCGCCTAGAAAGTGGTGTGAGCAAACAAGTTACTACTAGGCAACAAACACATACCTTATACTACCAACATCGACAATTCGAAGAATTTTAAAGATATTATTTTTATTATAAGTTCACCAATACGGTTTTGTGTGGCCGTGTTCGAATTCACAAACTAATAAAGGAATTCAGTGAACATATATATTATAAATAGAAAAGTGTATACCAAGGTCCAACCAAGGTCAAGAGAGTTAGGTAGATAAGAAAGGGAAGGTGAGGAGGTTAAACGATTTCTTTTTGAGCTCATTCTAATTGAACCACTCTTCTTTTCTTCCGTACGTCAAACTACGTAATATTTTATCTGTATTATCATAATCTGACATCTGATTGATGGTCAGACTAATAATATGTGAAGGGAAAACGTTATATCCCTTTTTAAGCATATTGCACGCACTGAGGAGTGTGAGGTTTGGCATAGTTAAAGTTTATATGGAGAAGGAGTGCAAAAATCTAATATTTATTTATAATATGTATTACAAATACATTAAACTAAATAAAATAAAGATTTCACACTACTGACAGCTCATTGACAGAATGAGTTTCGAGTTAAGAATTTTGTGGGATTTCAAATGTTCCTGTTTCAATAGTCAATGTCAATGTAGTTAATGCCAAGCAAAAAATAATTATGAATGCCATTGTATACTTTTATGAATGTCAAGTCTCATTTTAGGTGAACAAAATTAAAACTGATAGCATGCAAAAATTAATACATATACAAGCTGTAATTGTTTTTTTTATTTTTATCTTACTAATTTTTAATTTTACATTTCATAAGTATTACAATAGTAAAGAGTTAAGGCAAACGGACGCTAATGACGTATTTGTACACGCTCACAGTTGACGTAATAAAAAAAAATAAAATAAAATATATGCAATGATTATAGAGGTAAACTCATCGTATTATAGAGGTATAAGAACCTTAATAGTACTCAAACTTAAAAATTTAATGAATTACGGTCGAATTTCGACCACTGGGCGACCTCTAGTGTTTATTATTGTTTTATTTAATTAAATACAATTGTAATACATTTAAATAATAATGTAAGTTTTAAAAAGAAAACATCCGTTATAAATTTGCATTAATTACATCGTAATAAATTTTAGGGCCTTAGTAACATATACGCAAGCTGTCAGACTACTAGTCGCTTAACTATGTACTCGTATATGCCAAGTAATTTTGACATTTACTCCGATACAAATTGTTCGGGTAGACAGAGGTGCGAATGTGTTCGTACGCACATATTTATTATATGTGCGAGAGAGAGGGAGGCGGCAAATGTGGCGACTGCGCATCTAGGCATAGTGAGACCATTAATATCTGTCGAGGCTTTTAAATTAATCTTGTTTTAAGCAGTCGGAAGCGAAGGACCTTTGTGAGCCACAAAGGCTCGTGTTGCCTCGTAAAGATTGTTCAGAGGGACCTTTTGCGACGGACTGATTCATAGCTTAGCATGCGAGTATAGTACTTGGCTGTGACGCGACCACTATAGCTGTATTGAATTCTAAAATACCAAAGGGGCTCATCTCTGATAAACTACATTTCAGGAATGTCAAAAAAATGAATTTTGTCAAAACTGCAGAGAACAAAAATAATTGTTGTTACCAACAAAAAAAAAAAGTAAGGGTTCCACTTTTGCTAAATAAATAAAATGACCATATTTTTTTTAGTATTTTTTATTTTTCAAATACAATATGTTTTATATAAATCACTTAACCTACAAATTTCACAGGATCTTAGTTGAAAGTATATTTTTTCTTATTTTTTTTAATTTTGTTATGGAATATAAATTGGCCGATGAGTATAAGTCTATAACCTTCCTAACTAGATAATAGTTACCTGTTCTAAGGAAGGTTATATATGAAGTGATACAGTCCATAGCAGAGACCAGCGCAAAACCCTGAGAAAAATATAAAAATAATAAGGCACAAATATACACACCCACACACACATACACACATGAATACAATTTAAATGTTTACTCAAGAATACTTAATATATGAAAAAATAAATGAATAAATGAAACAATTAAAAAATAACAAATAAATGAATAAACCATTATTAAATATATAGGTATATTCGATAAATATATATAAATAAATTATAAATAAATAAATTATAAATAAATATAAATGATAAATATAAATATAAATATAAAATAAATATAAATGATAAATATAATGATAAATAAATTATAAATATATATTCGATATAAATAAATAAATATTCAATATAAAAATAGTGTTATACTACATATTGAGTCGATTGTATTTTTAAAACGCACAGTAAGTTTTTAAAACGTTTATATATAATTTTATATAAATCCATACTAAAATTAGTGATCAAAGAAAAAAAAAGTGAAGATAAATACAGAGAAGAATAGAAGAATGGTTCAATTAGAATCAGCTCAAAAAGAAATCGTTTAACCTCTCCTGAGCTTTATTTTTTTATTTCATGCATTGAAATTCTTTTGGTATTTGATTGAATAATTAGGGTATTTTACCATCTGATTGCTTTCTCCATAGTAGCTGTGCCATCTTTTTACTGAATAAAGCCCTGCTGTTATACGTCCTATATTTTAGTCTTATCGCGAATTAATGACTTCTTTCAAATTAAATTCGAACTTGACGGGATATAATGAGCTATGAAGTCCATTGGTCCGGTTAGGTAAAGATTCAATAATATTATTATTCTGCGTAAGATAAAAATATAATATTATTCTTAAAACAATACTCTTAATATGGTCAACGATAGACACTTCTCCACTACTATTGTTTCTTATCCGATATATATTGAAAGGCTGTTTTATACGATATGTAAAAAAACTACTAAAATCTCTGGAAATAACAATTATTTGACACGTGCGCGAGATCATCTTATTAATCATCCCTTGCCGTAGGCTGACAGTTTACGAAGGTTCCTTCAAACTCTCGGTATCGATAATCTGGAACGACTTACTTCCACCTCTAAGAAGCAAACAAGTTAAGTCTCCTTTAGTCGAAAATGTTTGCTAAAACTACCAAAACATCTGTCATTTTTTATTTGTCTATTTACAATAAAGAAACATTTTATGTTTCATTTACACATATCGATTGTTTTGTATCGACTATTTGTGAATCAAATTAAAATCTGGTTAGTTATTTAAATGATTGTATCGTGCATGCTGGCGTCCGAGCTTGTTTTTTTGAGTGGTCTGCAATAAAACCCTAACGGGTTTTATTTTTCTCTAGTTATACCGAGTAATTTAAGATGTATGTCATAAATTAAAAATTTCATAATACGAATAAACTACAGCGTAAATAAAATATATGTAAATAAGTAAATTATACATTTGGATTGTAAAACGATCTGACACCACTGATTGTCATCTTAGTGCCGGAACAAGGACGTTAGTTGGATGGAAGCGACTGCATTCCAGTCGGCATAACTGCACGTGCAGTTCTTAACGACTGCATTGCGAACGACTCGTTGATAGACAGTCACCTAAGTAAGCTTCATTCTTCGTATTGTTGTTAATTTGTACGGGTAGGTACTGATCTATTGAGATACTGTATATAAAATACTCTCGTTAGAGTGTTTGCTTAAAGTTGGTAGGACCTTTCTGATGTTTAATAGGTTTAAAAAGATCTTTATTTTTTGAAAAAAAAACAACTTTTAACGATATTAGCTGAGACGTTACATGCAAGTTTTTATTAATTTATAAAAACATGATTTCAAAAAGATACAATAATTAAAATAGTAAAAATATGGTATATTATGAGTGAGAATGATGAGCGAAGTAAATATATAATGAATACTCGTATTTACAAGAAAAATAACTAAGGTTTAGATACAAACGAATGGTCGATGACTAAAATCAAAAATAAAGTGTAAATTAAATGCACATTACGTGCATGTACCGTAAGAATAGCTAGTAAAGTGGTAAAATGTATCTCTTTAATAACATTTGATGAATATTACTTTAAAAGATTCCCCTCCCGCACCCCTCTACCGAACCCCTCTGCTGAACCCCGTCGCCGTTACAGTGACGTGTCTGAAATGGACCCTTTTCCAGCCAATTTCATCCTCGTTTCAGCTCAGCGTTTTCCCTTATTCGGTCAGGTGTGTGATTCGGGAGGTTTACGAACTCTCAATATTTATGTTATTGTTTAGCCAGAGACGAGACACCACTCGCCCGACAGATTTAGACAAAGATGTAAGGCAAGATAAATCTAAATATTATTCTAATCAAATACAAACCAAAACATAATACAAAGAATCCAAAATATCTACGCTATCTTTAATTATCATATACCTAAAAGGGCTTACGTGACACCATTTCTTAATAAGCACAATGTCCTAAATATGGATAATCGAAGAAAGCTCCATGATCCTACTTTCATACATAAAACCTTCTATAACCAAAGTCCTCCCTATTTATATGAAAAATTATCAAGTGCCTAAGATACTCATACGTACCCGACGAGAGGCAAAGAATATTTATTGAACCTTCCAAAACACAAGCTTTCTAACTTTAGAGGATCCTTTGAATTCGCCGCCTCGAAATAATCATGGATGACTTGCCACCACACCATTAAGGCAAAAATCCAGCACGCGTCATTTAAAGCCAAATGTCGAAAGTGGCTATTGATTTACAAACGAGTTCTTAATGTTCTATTTTTTTTCTTTTTGTCATTATATATTATAATTAAATCATTAAGAGAAGCCTCCAACCACTACCCAACGTCCTAGAAAGAAATAACGAAATTCCGGAAGTTATATATAATATTTAAATAATATTATTATAATACTTCTAACCTATCTTTATTCTTATAAACCTTTATTTTATATTTTTTACTAATCGTAATTTTATTATTTGTTCCAATTTAAAGTTATAAAACTCAGTCGATCAATATATTAAGTATGCTTAAATACCCTCTGACTCCCTAATTTTTTTATTGCTTTATTATTGTTACCATAATTAAAATATTTTGTAAAGGCTGTGCTGAAAATCAGAGCCTTCTTGTTTTCACAATGAGAAAAACAGCTGAGCACAGCCTAAATTGAGATATTATTATTGTATTCAATTTTTTGTATTGAATTTATAATGCCTCAACGAATGAAATTAACTTGACTTGACTTATTTAAACATGGTCAATTAATTATCAACCAGATTAAACTAGCTGTTTTCATAATAACACAATTTTATATCCGTCAATGGACATTTATTGCATTGTATGGCGGAGTGGCTCCCTGTTGAATAGTCTTTTCATAGTAAAGCTTCAATTGCTTTGGACTGTACATGAATTGTACTTTTGGAAAATTGTATTTTGGCGCGGTCGCGACAGCGCGTAGTGATGTGCAGTGACGAGCGCTGGTATGTAGCGATTACTACAGTAGGTATTAATTCTTTGCTCATACACATTGTTGGTTCAACGTCAATACGAGGTGTGTTCAAAAAGTATCGCGACTTTTGTGTTTTTTCTAAAATTATTTACTTATTCATGAATATCTATTTTGTCCCCTTCAAAGTAATCCCCATGAGATATTATACACTTGTGCCAACGGTTTTTCCAATCTTCGAAGCACTTCAAAAAATCATTTTTTTTAATCTTGTTTAGCTCTTCCTTCGATGCCGTCTTTATCTCGTCAAGCGTAGCGTAACGTAAGCGTAGCAGCTTCCATTGAGATGATTGAGCTTTGGTTTCCACGTCATAACCATAAACCCACGATTCGTCACCAGCTATGACCCTCTGGAGCAAATTTGGGTCGTCGCGGACAGAGTTTAACATCTCATTAGCAATGTTCATGCGATGCTGTTTTTGGTACGAATTTCGCGGCGACCCGTCTCATGCCCAAATCATTGATAAAAATCGAATGGCACGAGCCAATCGATATGATTAGGTCCTCAGCAACTTCTCTAACGGTGATTCGACGATTGGCCAATACCATTTTCTCCACTTCATTAATTTTTTCGTCTGTTTTTGAAGTGCTCGGGCGTCCGGCACGCTCTTCGTCGTTCACATCTTCTCGGCCTTCTGAGAACATTTTGTACCACCGATAAACGTTGCTTCGGTCCAAGGTAGCTTCTCCGTTTGCCACAGTCAACATTCGGAATGCATCCGCGCACTTAATTTCGTTTTTCACACAAAATTTGATACAGGTTCTTTGATGCAATTTTTTTGAATAGGTAAAAATCGAAGACGATCCAAAACACGTGCCAGCAAAGCAGCTGTCAACAATTAAGTGAACATTCAAAATGGCCGAGCTTGTCGGCATAAGTGAGAGACATGAGTACCAACATAACGCCACAAAAAAATCGAAATTCGAATATACGTAACCCGCGAAAATTCAAAAGTCGCGATACTTTTTGAACACACCTCGTATAACGATTACCGATCACCGTTACACTTCGCTCGCAGAGAAGTTCGTGATTTATTTTGTAAACATGATTACCCGTGAAACGAACTCTCGAGACATGAGTATTGACAAAACACTGACTTGGTTAACAAGCAGCGGAATCCCTTAATGCTTGTCGTTTTATAGTTTGGTCTCGTCTGTTGGAAGGATCATAAAGAGCGATCCCCAAACGCAAACCGATACCCCTCTCTCCTCCCTCTCTCCTCCCTCCCTTGAACACTTTCTTAACCCCGCTCTAACCACAAACACTAAAACCAACTACTTTTGCACTTTCACATCGCCGTTAGATTTGTTTCCTAAAGAAGGGACTCTCAATATAGACACCAGTATATTCAATAGTGGTATATACTAGCATACAGTATATTAAATGTAGTTAAAATAAACTTTTAAATGAAATTTTCAGGATACCAATATAAGGATTAAATGATTAAAAAATTAGCATGACTGCTTTTTAGATATTTCAAAAGGCTGTTTCGGAACGTCCATCACCATTAAATTATATGAAATTGCCACACAATATCAGCGTATGTTTCTAGGCCCGTTTTTTTTGGTCTGTTACAATAACATCTTTAAAGATTATATTCACTACACTATTATGCACTAGCAGATTTGTATTATTCGGTCAGGGCGCGTCTTACCACCAAGATTATAGATTAATGTTAGTGCGGAGGAGTGTATGTGACGCTTTTATTAATAGTTAAAAAGTAAATCCACACAATCTGTACTTTCTTCTCTAGAAAAACAACAAAACGCTACGAAGCGAATGCTACGAATTATTACACATGTAATAATATTAAGTGTATATTGGATATTGTACTAAATTTATTGGTTTCCCTACAGAAAGCCGATCGCCCAACATTCAGACAGTAATTTTGAATAATCGAAAGGGGTAACACTTGTGTATAAGAGGGGGCGGAATTCGATAATATGTATGATGATGTAACGCCTCTGAGCTGTTCGCGATGGTGGTATGTCGGCCACACATCACATCCGTTACAGAATGGTGAATGGCGGTAAACGTTATCGCTTGAAAACAAGCCATTGAGGGAAAAACGCTGTTATGAACGCTGAATGTCGGATTCCATTATTCCTTCCTTAAGAACCCAACTCAGCTAAGAACAAGAATTTTTCCAAAAAATTAGCCTCATTACCACCTACCAACTAGCTATATTACCGGACGAATACCTCCATAGCATATAATATATAAGGAAAACATAAATATTATGATTATGTATGTTGTCATTTTAATGCCTAATTGTAGCATTGAAATGATTTGCAGGTTGTGCCTGTCAGCTGTGCTTCTGAGAAGCGATTCTCAGCCTTATGTACACCTACCCAAAGGCATCCATAGCCGCAAGGCGTCTTCAATTAATTTGATCCATTCATTTCTGAACTTTACCGTGAATGCGAATCACGAATGGTTTTCCTTCTGAGAAATTTTTTTGCTCATCGATTAATTACTTTCTAAATACTTCATAAGTACAAACACTACGTTTCTACTTAAAGTAAAATTATTTAATTATCGAGTTTCATATGAGCAGTCCGCTCTAAAAAGACATTTTCAAAAAATTAAATTTGTTTTTGTGGTATTTTTATTTACCTTTAGTACACATTGATACACATTTAATGGTTTCCAGAGTCTCTTTAACTAATACTCTGAAGAATTTTAGTATAGGTTAGGTTATGTGCGTGGTAAGAATGTGACCACGTTAACGTGATTTTGTATATTCTTTAAATTTGTGTTGATGAAAAAAAAAAATTTATTGAGCAACCATGTGTTCGTAACTTATTTTATTTTTCAATTATAGATACCCTACTATAGAATTTACCAATCGAAAGTAAAGTTAAAGAGCATAAGTAACGATCAAAAACAATTTGAGGATTGAGAGCGTGATTTGTTTGAATGACATACACAATGGGCAATTAAAATGATCCATTTCATGTTTCATATGTACAGATCAATCAATCTGAGATACCTGTTTTTAAAATAATGCTAAAAAATAATACCAGAATCTAATGCTAAGTTAGGAACAAAGCGGAACTATAAATTAAACGAACCTTTGAAACTCCCATGTTTGGTAAAGTATTCTGGTGATAAGATATGTCAAATCGCTTGAAAACTGAAAAGATAGAAAAAATATATTAATTTGCTATAAAACCAAATAAACAGCAAAAACTAGGTATATCAATTCCAGTTACTAACGATCGATATAAATAAAAAGATCTTCTATGAGAATCCAATCAAATTATTTTTTTTGTTAAATCTGTATTTACCATTATTATTACCATTTGTAATTTTAAATGTTATGTTAAAGTTAGTAAAAAAAATATATCATTTTTAACATTTGGACGAATTGAGTATATATGGAAATAATTATACTGTTTTATGCGAGCAAGAAAATATATTTAAATCTTTAACTTTTTGTACTCATTTTGTACTCAATTTAATATTTGTAATAATTTTTGCACTCATTTAGCATTTAGAGAACCTTAAGCCATAATATATTAGCAATCTTTCGACAAAACCACAAACGGAAACAAATCACTTGCATGCAACTCCCCGCCGTTGATTTGTACAATGAAATATTTCGCTTATATTAGGCTTCAGAAATATAAAAGAATATTGGATAGTGACTAAATTAGTGAAAGTAACCAAGTTATCTTCCTCCTTTAGATCAAACCTTGATCTTAAGGAAGATACAGATCTTGTTTTACGATAGCCTTTATAGCAAGTGACAGGGCGGATGGCCTAAAGGTTGGGGTAAGTAAATTGATGTAGGTAACATCCTTCAATCCTATCTCTAATGAACTCGGTGTGCCTTAGTCCCTTCTATAAAAACTGGCACTGGACAAAAAACCTACGGTCTACCCTCATTTTGCAATTTTATATTCGTTTGGGCCAGTTTCAATATACGAGGATGTTACCACAAAAACTACCAAGTTTAACTTCATTTATTTTCGTAACAAAAGGCAAAATTATTCCCTTCTTTTAATATCAAATATGCTTTTTCGCAGAATATCATATCTAGCGTATGGTTAGTATTTTTCCCTGGTTAGTATTTTTATGATTAGTAGATGGTTAGTATTTTTCCCTGCATAACTTTTTAAATTTTAAATTTGAAATTTTAAATTATCAATATGACATACGTACACGTAAAGCATTTTCAATATATAAAAAACGAATATTTCACCGAAAAATGAATGATTTTTTGCCGTTTGTATTCCTAATATTTTGGCGATTTTCAGAATGAATATCTTCTCTCCCCCTCTCTTTTAATAATATAATATAAATAACATTTGTAATCCGGTCGCTATTTCGTGATAGCTTATTTATTCCTTTGTGATTCTATGAGGAAATTACAATCATGGCAATAATAAATATTCCAATACAAAAGATGCTTATACACAATTACAAATGCAAAAAAAAACACAACATGTTGATGTTAACACAAGTCTAACCAGGTACTTACTACTTAGGTATTTTTTGATGACTAATATCATGATGTTGTACATAGTATGACCGAACGATTTTGTTCTAAATATCGTTATTAATATTAAACTTTATTAGTAAATTATTATATATTTAAATTTATTATATTTATAATTTGTAATATTAACCTAGTGTAGAATCCATATAAACCTGCACTTACGTTATAAAGAACTTATATATAAAAATATTATTTGTTTCATCAAAAATTAATATTCTATAAAAAAAATAGCAATGTTGAAGGGAGTGAAGTTTTAGCTAAAATTAAGGATGTATTATTTGTGTTTCATTTGTCATTTTTTTCTTTTTAAGTTATCGACATAATATGAAGTTTAGTTTAAATTTATTAAAAGTAAAGTAAAGCAGTCCTCGTATGAAACAGGGCCTTAACTGGAGGTTTCGGAGGGCTAAGACAGTAGGTAATGGCTTTGTTTGTTTCTTGTCACGTTTCGACTATAAGATATCGCACACGCGTCAGAGCGGGACGGCAAGATGGGATCGCGACGCGTTAGACGCAGCCGTAGATATGTTCTGTATTCACTGAGGAGCCGCGGTGGAATCTCTACGTGAGTCTGATACTAAACTATGGAGATATCAATTGATTCCTCAACGGAAAATAAAGGGGACTTTCCCTCTCCTTCGCTTACCGTTTCCTAACAGGGGTTCATTGGCGTTGACAAATACAACGCACTATTAAAAAAAAAAGGTCAAGCATGAATTTTTAGCTCCCTCTTAAAAGCCGGTCTGAGTATAAAGACCAGCCCCTGCTGCGGGCAGTTAAAAAGATTAAAGTCTTTATGTCTGCCCGAACAAGGATTGGCTATCGTTTAATAATATGTAAATATAAATATTTATTTCGGACCCTAATTACTTTTGAAATTTTTCCAAAAACATTGTCATTGAATGCTTATTTCTTAGTACACACGAATTTATTTAGAACTAGTATAAAATAATTTAGCAAGTTATCGTGACTGTTTGCGACCCCACCGTAATGAACCCACTCCTAAATAAATATTTATTTATTTATTTATTTATTTATTTAACAGGTTTCCCCATGTACATTATAATTACAGTAAAACAAATTAAATTACCAAAAGAAAAACAAAAAGCATTAAAAACAAAAAACAATAGCATGAAACATACTAAACTAAAAAATTAAAATAATGCCTCCAGGCAAACATTAATGCATAAATAAATCACGCCGATCCTACAACGGTGTAATAGAAAGCAGATTTTTAATCCCATTGGGCGAACAGACAAAAATATCAATTTCCACGGAAATGGAATTTAATAATTCGACTGCTCTCCCAACCGGACTATACTTGTATACGTCGGTACGACACGCTAACCGCTTAAATAACGTGTGCTTCCGCGCTCTAGTACGACGGTCCGGAACAAATATACCAATATCACCGAGTATTACGGGATTCTCGATGAAACCGCGAATAACCTTATAAAAATAACACAACGTATGGATTTGCCGCCTAAACTCGAGTGTGTTAAAGCCTAACATCCCTAATACGAATGCTGATGGATACGTATTAGGAAACATTTCTGGATAATATCCATACCTACGGAGATAAAGGTATCTAAGGAACCTCCTCTGAATAACTTCCAGGATATTACCATAAGTAACCTCATGAGGACTCCAGATAATAGAACTATACTCCAATATGCTCCTCACGAACGTGCAGTATAAAAGCGAGATGGATTTCGGTTTATTCAAAGATCGACTGGTTCGGAGCACGAATCCCAACATTTTATTTGCACGCGTAGCTATGCTCCGCATGTGCAAATGAAATGTTAGACGCGAATCAAACACAACCCCCAAGTCGCGAATTTCGTCGCATCTGCGAATGATCTCATTACCCAGAGAGTACTCACAACTTATTTTTTCACGCACAGCTCGTGAGAAGGATACTGCGATACATTTAGAAGCATTAAATTGTAATTTGTTATCGTCAGCCCATTCTACAAGACGATTGATGTCATCTTGTAAAAGCTGCGCGTCAGATAGTGAAGTCACTGATCGGTAAATCTTCACATCGTCCACATAGACCAGCAAACTACAATTTATTACTGCAGTAAAAATACTGTTAATAAATAAAATAAAAAATAAACCACTTAGCGCGGCCCCTTGCTGGATACCAGAAAACGTATTAAAAGTATCAGACACTGAGTCTCCGCAAGATACATATTGCCTTCTATTCTGAAAATAGCTAGCAACCAAGTTTAATAGATCGATTGACAAACCAAAGTCAAACAGCTTTTTCAATAATATGTCGTGATCTATTTTATCGAAGGCCTTCGAAATATCAAAATAAATTGCATCCGTTCGAATATTTACGTCAAGATTGCGGGCCACTTCATTAGTAAAAACTAGCAAGTTTGACGTTGCGGATCGACCTACGCGGAACCCGTGCTGATTCGTGCAAATCTCATTATTCAGCTTAAAAGATAGATAACGATGCAGAATTATCTCGAAAACCTTTGCAAATGCGCAAGTAATTGCCACTGGCCGAAAATTCTCGATAATATCCTTGCTACCCTTTTTATGTACCGGCGTTACTTTAGAAATCTTCCATCTTTCAGGAAACGTGCTTTGAGATATACAGAGATTGAAAATATGCATCAGCGGCGACTTAAGACTCTCTGCACAGTGCTTAACCACATTCGCTGGAATGCCATCGGGCCCGACAGATTTTTTATTCCGCAATATTGAGAATGCAAGGTTCATATCTCTCTCACTAACCGATTTGAGATAGATCGTGTTGTCATTCGCGGGCTGCCGACCTGCGAGTGACGTCACGTCAAGTAACGGGGGCGACGTACTATAGACAGATCTGAAGAAACGCGCAAACGCATTCGCTACATCCTGCTCGCCTGTGAAGACTTCGCTACCGAATTTCATGACATTACCATACGCTGATGACGATTTTTTCAAATCTTGAGCATATTTCCAGAAATTCTGCGGGTCATTAAGAATGCTACTCTCCGCATTCGATATGTACAATAATCGAGCATTTGTAATATTGACTTTTATTTTTGCCCTGAGTTGAGAAAAATCGTTATAATGTTTCACATCATTCGTAGATTTCCAATGAAAATGAGCCTCTGATTTGAGTCTCAAGTCGGAAATAATATCCTCGTTATACCACTTGGGATACTTACGAATAATTCTAACTGAAGACGAGATTGGCTTAAATGCTAAGTCAAATACCTCAAATAGCTTGGCATACATACTATCTAAACATATTTCTATATTCGATTCATTCAATACGGACCCCCAATCTTCACCTAATAAATGCATATCGAGCGAATTAAATAAATCCTGGTTGAAGTACCACCGCCTTGATGACGACGCGATTCTTTTCTCCAAATGCTTCTGCGTCCTGAACAAAGGAAACTCAATCAGCAGGCTTGGATGGTGTTGGACCGGTTTAACTAAAGGCTGACTATTTTCTACAACTGACAAATCCATATTCGATAAAACTAAATCTAACTTTCTCCCCTTGGCATTAAGAATGTAATTAAATTGCCTAAGATTTAAAGCACTACGAAACAAATCGTATTCCTGAGATACACTACTAACTGCGGAATACAAATTAAAGTCACCCACTATAAGCATTCTCTTTTGCTTCGCATGCAGAAAAAAATCAGTAGCTAGCTTAAAAAATATACGATATTCATCAGCATTCGTTTTAGGTGGAAAATAGACAACACATACATAAACCGAGCAACTAGATAAATTTAATTTAACCCACAAACACTCACACATAGGCGGCTCTAACAAGTCCATACGTTTCGCGTTGACAACGAATTCGGACAGGGCAGCTAAACACACTCCCCCCCCTCGACTACCGCGATCCGAGCGCCATACAGTATAATTAGCTGGAAATATTTCAGATGAAAACACACTACTAGAAAGCCATGTCTCCGTACATAATACAAGAAAGTATCCGCCTTCTAATACACTATTGTAAAAATCGACGGACTTATTATTCAAAGATTGCACATTTTGATAGGCAACCGAATGCGAGTGAAGTATTTTTTTACGCCTTGAATTTCGGTCTTGAATAAGCAGAGGCGTCGAACAACGATCATACGATTCAGCGCCGGACGCGCCTCCCGTGTAATAATTGTCTATTGCTGACCGAAATCGAATAGCGTTGCCATGCATATGGCTAAATAGTCATTCCGGTTGTCTTCGCAGATCAGTCCAAGTCTTGATTCTAATATGTATTGGCCAAATATCAGGATTCATGAACTCATCTTTCGACGATTCAGGCACAGCTAGCTTGAAAGAAGAATAAAGGCCTGTAGTATTAAGCTTCTTGACAGATATTGCAAACAAAGGTGAAATCTTCTTTTTAAGAAACGCACATAAATCATCAGCAGTTGTGTCCTTGCTCACACGCCATACGTGTAGGAAAGCAAGTCCTTCCACCCCTGAAACACCATCAATTGCATTCCCTTTGCCGCTTATGAACTGAGACTCCTGCAGCGGTAATCCTCTCATTTTCATGAAATTACGCCGCTGCCTTTCAGAGAGAGGTCTAGAAGGAAAGTCGGTTTCGTCGTCACTATCAATTATCCGCTGATAGCCGTTCGGTTGTTGTCCCCCTGCGGCTGCGATGCTCCCATTATTTACGCCATCGACTCGCAGAGGATTTTTCCGCAGCTGCAAATTGTTACAGCCATCTCCCTGCATAGCAAGTACAGCCTCATTCGCTTCTGAATGAGGGATTGACAAATCAATATGAAACGGGCGGCTCAGGCCAGAAGATGAAGTTCTTGACGCTAAGGTAGGAGTAGACGCGGTCGATTCCATTAATGGTTCCGAAGGCCTGGACTCCACTGATGCATTCCCTCGGCCAGATAAATTTCCGGTCACATTTTTAGTTAGGCGCCGATTGCCACGGGGACGCGTATTGACAAAATCCCCTCGCTGCACGATCTTAGTTTCGGCCATCACTTTCGCCTGGACCGGCCGATTGCTGGCAACACCGTTTGAATTCAAACTCTTTCTCGCTTGCACATTCTTTGCTTCGCTCACACGCTGCTTCGCGTCATCCGCAGCGACGAAACTACCCACAGAACTTGCACCACACTGAACCGAATTTAATTTGTTAGAAAGATTTAAAATTAATAACTTTAAATCTAAAATAATTGACGACTGGCTATCTAGCTTACGCTCAATTCTAGACATGCCCTTTCTGAGACTATTTATAGACCTATTAGCCATTTCAAAAACTCAGCAATATCAAATAAACAAATTAATATTATTAAAAACACTAGCGAGCTGCACCCGCGCACCGTGCCGCTTTAAGTACTTTAGTAAAACACTATTCCTAATTTCTTGCTAGTGGATATAATATGCGGCTTGGCACCAGTCAAATTGTACTTCGGAATGATTTGTAATCCGAGCGAGATCTTAGCGAGCGTGGATGCTGCGAGGAAGTTGCTATTTGCCTCTGTGGTTGGCAATTCTAGCGAAACTTTCACGAACTTGGCATTGTTAAACTTTCTACCGTTATGCTTATTGTTAATCTACCTAATAAATGTCGCAGCTCAGCTGACAGCGGAAGTCGCAATATAAATACTTCATCGCAGAAATATTACTGAATTAACTGCTCGCAATAATATTATATGTAATCAAATCAAGGGGTTTAAAGGGTATAATATGTGTAAATACTATAATTTTAGGAGATTGATTAGAAATTCTTAAGTAGAACCAATTTAAAGTTTTGATGTAATCTAATTTGTGATTTGTGTGTTGTCCCACTCACTCAATTCATAATTGGAGTATGCAATCAATAAAAAAGGGGCTAGAATATATTAAATTGTACTTTAATAATATTAAATAAAAATAAATTCTGGGGTTGAAAACATCGCTGTTGCTCAATTACACAAATAATGAATTGAGTTAGAGAGACAATAATATTATATTAGAATAGGCAAAGAAGACGAATAAAATGAAATATAAATAAATCAGACTATTTTAACCATGCATTCGATATTAACCTAGCGATCACGGGTTTAAATTCACACCGTTTTTAACGCTTCGTCACAACCATCGTGTCTGACTTAAGCTCAAGCAAATTTATCCTAGTTGAGACGCACTCAAAATGATTGAAAGAGCGACTTATGCCATAATGACAATTATTAAAAAAAGAACTGAGAACTTTTTCTTTATTTTGAAGTTAGTTAAAGGGAGTTTTTTGTTTTTCAGTGCTAATGCATTGACATCTTCGCTGAAGGCTGATAGGCGCTGGCGTCAGAGACATGAAGAGGGCGGATCTTTGTCACGCGCCGAAGAGTGCATCCGTCTTTTCGAGGGCGATTGTACTTTTCATCTTACACAAAAGCCTTTGCCGTTTTGATGCCCCTCCAAAAAGGCTTGTAGTTGACAGCCTAAAAGAAGCCTTTGATGCAGCCTTAGTAAAGATAGGTGAGAAATTTTAGGATGATACCATGCACACGTCATTTTTCTTGCTTTAACACCGTCATTATAACTCCCAAATAGTCAGGAAATTTATTATGTTGAGTAGGATCCAAAATTATCGTAGACCGTCTTAAATAAGTGGGTACCTAAAATACACACGTTATCACCAAATAGCAAATCACCCATCCTGAGAAAAATCTAGGAGCCTCGCTATAAATATTTACACATCGATATAGTGAAATGATAAATCCACACGACAAATATTAAACGACGGAATTAATTGCGATTTCAATTATCCGGAGTAAATATTTTTTTTAACCATTTTTAATTTTTGAGTTCACATTCACACTCATTTTTCGGCAGATTTATTGGCACTATTTAGTAACATAATCATCGGGAATGGTCTGGGACACAATGGCCGGCATTCTAATGTCTGCGCGGATTTCTTACTTCTATCTCTTGCTAGTTGATACGCATTTTTATAAGTTAGTTTCTATTAAGAGTACATACGGGCTTTTTATGTTTCATAAATATAAAATGATCTTTATACACGGTATGTAAAAATTTAAAAATTATTTTGAAAATAAAAAATCACGTATCGTGAAAAAAATTAGTTTGAATATGATTTTTTCTACGTGTTAAAAACTTATACTTCTCGATGTATATATATATATACATACATGTATGTGTTCATATATGTATGTATGTATATGTGTATATATGTGTACTACTTCTGTCCTCCCACGAATTAGCACTTGTGACTTTCAAGTATAGTGATGCGATTAAGTAAGACTAAGTACAAATATAGCCAACATGAGAATGTGACTTAAAGATCAACTTGAGCATGATCAACAAAAAGATTGAATTAAAGATCAACTTAATCGGTTGTATAAATAGATGAGTTAAATGGCAGTTATTCCTAACTCTTGAATGTATTATGTTGCCAAAATGCTGCTTAATTTTATATTATGATAAAAATTAATCGAAAAATAATAAATTCAGGCTGAGAAGATTTGGCCGCGTTATTTTTTAACGAGGCTTCAGTTCAGTTGCCCAGGAACGGAAGGGATACTTGAGTTGCTAGCTATAATATCGCTTGAATGGCGAAAAGGTTGCTAAAATGCAGTCAGACTAATTGCACGTCATTAAGTCAAAAGGCACTCTTAAATTCAGTTTGAGGTTTTATTTTAAAGTAACGCGTATATCTAAAAATGTAGGTTTAATGTAAAACACATGATAAGTATCAATGTTATTTAATCACAGATGATGCAATTACTGCATTAGGTAGTGTGATATCCTCACCCTGAGCGGATATTATTTTAATAAAAATAAAACTACTCTTTATACGGGTTTACAGTTGTCCCGAGAACGGCGGTGTTACTTGGCTCATTGTAGGTAAGGAGAAGAGACCGAGTAGGTATATGCAAAGCCTTATATAACCTCGTAATAGGGTATGGTACGGCCACACTGCCTAACCCGCACTAAGGGTGCCTACACACTACCACAGTATTTTAAAGGCCAACATCATCGGTGAGCCTCCGTTTGCATAAGGACACATTTCGTGCGAGCACTAATCAATTGTACAGAAAAAGCGGTTTCGTAGATAGGTACATAAAATATTTTTTAAACGTCTGAATATGAAAAAAATAAAGTAGATCATTATTTCTATCTCATTCTGTTATTAAACAGTTGCATTTTAATATGTTTTTTTAGCACAACTATATGTTTAATTCAATAAAAAAATATGTAATGCAATAATAATGTATCTTTCAAGAAAATTAAATAATTTTCGGAAAAGCAAAGCAGCGCGTACTTAAATAAATTACGTTAAAGGGGCAGATTAGACCCCCGTAGGACTCCAACTCATTCTTGTTCACAGCATATCTCCCGTTGATCTTATCTACTGCTCTGCAGGTCTGCAGGCGCTGGATGTTTGACGTAATAGCAAGGGAGCAAGCAACGTTTTCGTCACTTGATTCTTTTACGAAGAATGAGTCTTGCTAAAATCAATTGACAAAATGTTGCTAGCTCCCTTACTTTTACGCCTGAGACTAAACCTGCTGGGCTGCTGGTTGTCTGCGGTTCCCGTCTAAAAAGATTTTGTGATGTGCCTATATTTTGTTGTCCAGTAATATTAGTATTTTATTTATATAATATTAGTAATTAATTAAATATTAGTACTTCAATAGACATGATTCTTGTTTGGAAGATTTAATTAGAGAAAATAGAAACGGAAAGCTTGTGAATTATTCATGTAGAATGTTCAAAATGTAGAATGTAGAATGTGTAAAATGTGATTCAGAATGTTTAAAAGACTGACATGGCAAATTTAAATAAACAAATAAAATTGTTAAATGTTTCGTTTTAATAGAGCAAGTGTGTGGACCAACTTCTAAGATTATTGGCATTTTGTATTCATTCCCCATTTCGGGTTCCACGCAGGGCTAGTCTCAAAACGCGAGCGCGTTGTTAATTTTTTTTGATAGTGAAGTCTGTTGGTCACCGTGGTTGGTAAACATGTCTTGTTATAAATAATCATGTCCAAATAACAACACGCATGAAGACTGCTTACGACGCAATTTCTAGTTTTATGCACAGATGGCGCTGTTTACTTTTCGGTCGTAATTAATGGTTAGCAAACAGTAAAATAACATCAACCAAAGTTTTGAAGTTGACGCAGAAATACACCGTATGCAACTTCAGTATGCATCTATTTATACGTCTCTGCACCGACTTCAACGTATTCGTTGATCTGTTTTCTTACTGTTTACTAACAATTATAAGTTTATTGTAATACTTCTTAGTTTTTTGGTATTCGATTCATTTTAAAGGCGGTTTAATGTTTTTTTTATTTTTAGTATTTGCATATTTTCTAAATTTTGATTGATCAAATCGATATGAAAACGCTTTGCAAGGAAAACTTAGTTTTTATTAACCGTTTCTACCTTAAAGACTTTACTAAAAAAATACCACTCTGATAATCATATTATGCAAATAAAAATAACGATATCACTTAAGCCAATCCAGAGTAAATGATAACGAGTAAACATGCATAAACAAATAAAATAAAAAAAATATACTTTCGAGGTCATTTAAAAATGATTAATATTTTCCTTAGTTGCCACTTTTTGAAGTTTTATTATTGGTACAAACGCAGTTTAAAATTATTTTTAAATAATCTTATCCCAAAAATGATGATGATTAATGCACATTATATCATAAGTAGGCTAAGTTAAGTTTTGAAAAAAATCGAATCTGCTGCGTAGGTGTGTTGACTACTAGATGGGGGGGGACCCTGGATAATATTCACACTTGACCGATTTATATTGAATTTCAATGTTTAGTGTATATTAAATTTCTCGTACTTTTTATATCAGGCGGGTAGCGCGCTGATGACGATGTGAATTTGCTCGCGTTTTTGCCCACGACGCGATGCTTCTGGGCGCTTTCACGAATCATTTTTGTCAAGTCATTTTCGCTCGCCTGAAAGTTTATTCCACCGCCAATCCATCAACGGCATGAATTGGATAGTGAAAGTATACGATATCGATTTTGAACTTTGGAATCTAATTATCAATATATTTACTCGTAAATAAAAATTGTGTAGCTCCAGAATTATCCTTCGTAGCATAAATAAGTATTTTAGAGGCGTGGTTTCCAAGAAGAGATAAAATGCATATAATTTGATGTTATGGCTAAGAATTTAGTTTTATTATAAAGATAAGGGTTTGCCATTATGTTTTAAAAATGATTTCGGGTAAGTGGCCGCCGCGGCTGACTCGAACAAATTCCAGCCGAGAGGCCCAATTTTCAACCACTTTTTGCAGCAAGTTGGGCCGTATGTCAGCAATAACGCGCCGAATATTCTCTTCCAAGGCGTTAATCGTGTCCGGCTTATCTGCGTAGACAAGCGACTTCACATAACCCCACAAAAAATAGTCCAGCGGTGTTAAATCGCACGATCTTGGAGGCCACGCCACAGGCCCACGACGTGATTTTTACTTTATTTTAGAGTGATTTTAAAAAAAAATTGAGTGATTTTTTCTAAATTTGCACTATTTGCAAACGTTGTTCAGGAGTAAGTCTATTCATTATGAAATGGCAAACCAAACTGAGCATAAATCAAGTAACAGCTGTCAAAAACACCAACTACGAAAAAAGTAGTGCTAGATTGAAAACCGCGTCTCTAAAAAAAACATCCTATATATTTTTAATGTATTTATTTATTTCAGGAAAAAGGGCCAATTTTCCGAACAGGCCGTTTTTCTCCTCCCCTATTCTTTCGAAGCCATCTTGCTCAGGACGGCACCGAACCTGCCTACAAAAACCAATGAGGCGGCCGTCGCCCAGCCTTCGGTCAACTGCGTGGCGTCTCCGGGAAGAGCAGGAAAGTGAACCCATTTATCCTGTGCCGTGCACACGACTAGCGTGACCCCTTATGCCATGGATATTTTTTAAAAAATACTCCCAATTTTAAATAAACACTGCAACCCTCTGAAAAATGGACAGTAAATTACGTACTTTTAAGTTCTCTACAATCTGATAAACCACTCTGATAATCATATTATGCAAATAAAAAAACGATATAACCTAAGCCAATCCAGAGTAAATGATAATGAGTAAACATGCATAAACAATTAAAATAAAATACTTTCGAAGTCATTTAAAAATGATTAATACACTTAATTGACACTTTTTGAGTTTTATTAATGGTACAAACTATTATTTTTAAATAATCTTTAAATCTTTTTGCATTTTATTTCAATCGTTATTTCTTTTGGATTTTTGTTATATATTTTCAGTGATATCGTATTTTATTTCATTCAAGTTATTCTTTTTATAAATTGTCGTAAACTCATTAAGTGGTCAGCTTATTACCTTATACTGGTTATATTGATATTTTGCAGTTGTAGAATAAAATAATGCATAGCAACCATTAAGAGTTTTATAGTAACCGCACCTACTCGAGTCTTGCAAGGGATCTGTCTATATCGTAAGCCGCCTATTACAAACGTTGGGTATAACTACTTTTATCCGATTAGTAAGCTGATATATGTGTCGTAGGCCATAATTGTTTAATTAGTAATTTTACAGAACACCTAAGCGAATTATAAGACGGCGAAATTTTACAATAAGGGAAACTAATGTTTGAGTGGTTTCCAATGCACCTGAGCGACCGTCCGCGGATACATGAACGAAGTATTACAAAGCGCTGACTCGTCATACGCTCAAATGTAAAATTTAGTTATACTTTCTAGCACTTGTGACGCTGTGGTAAGCTGATTGTCAACAAGATAAAATTAGTCTTTTAGTTATGTTGTTATACAAGCAACTTTATAATAATCTTATAAATAGTGGTGATTTTGTGCAATATGTGGATCCAAATAGCACATTATGGACGTTCAAAGAAAAGTTTATCATGTGAATGATGAAGTTCTAACATGATTCCGCTACTATTTACAATAAGGCTGCATTCACGTCATTTTATAATCTACCGAGGCGCTTTGTAAAATTCCTAATTATACAATCGGCCTGCGACAGCCGATATATATGAGTACATACATACATACATACGCCTACATATGTCGCTGGTAGTTTATCTGGGAATAAGTCGCCTCTCCGAGGGCTTATCTGAAATTCAAATCAGTGAAAAGACATCAACACAAATCGGGGAAAACTTTACGTCACTTTCCCCGACAAATGGACAAATCTTGTTTTATGTTACTTTTATAGGGAAAGTAGACTCGCGCTGGGGACGTTTCCCCATCCGTCATTCTTCTTTGAATACCGTATTACCTAATTAGACTTAACTACATATTACCGATATTATATTATATAGTACCTAAACATCTGATTTTTAAAGTCTTTTTTTATTTGTTTAGTCCTTAATATTAATTAGCCGTTTAATTTCCGGACCCTATATATAAGGAATTTATTATACAAAGAATATATATACCTATATTATTTGTTTTACTTTGATACTTCTAGCTCTGGAAACGTCGGATATTATATCTAGGTCATTTATGATAATATTGGCACAATGAATTTCTGTATTTATTTTCTGATTTTCTGAGGGTCCAGTTCACCCATTCGCAAAAAAAGTTACTTTGTACATAAAAGCGTGTTCCCGCCATAAAGTAGGGAATAGAATTAATTTTATTGCCTAAAAGGAAGAACAACTCGTTAGATACGACGTTAACTTATACTACTTACTTAATAGTAATACACTTTTTTTCTAGTATGTCCACCTTCGATATAGTTATTTATTAATACGATAAAAAAAAAGTTTGCCAATTTCAAACGATGACAACATACTTGTGCGTTGTACTCATAAAAGGGGACAATTTTTCATTAATTTTGTTTTTTTTTTGTATTTAAAGACTGCCTCAAACACATTCACATTGGTATGTGGGACATTAAGTGTATGTAAGAATTAATATAGAAGAGTGTACTAGTAGTAGTAGTGTGTAGAGTGTAGTAGTGTGTAGAAGAGTGTACTATAGATTGTAAAGTTATTGTCTTCATGACGAGAGGCCTTTCATTATGTTATAGACGGACAACTTTATAGTCTTACTTGAGTGCATCTTTTATTACATATTTAAACTTATTACATAATAACTACACAAAAATGGTCTGCAACTACGCCGTATTCCAAGACCATTCCCGAAGACTTTAAGGAAGTGTTTATGTTCCCTATTACGTGAAAAAAAACTTTTTAAATCATTTATGCCAAAATTTATTAGTTTTGCCAAAACGCGCACGTTTTCTATAGAGTGCTTTGATTTATACAAAATGATATTATATTCCGTATGCGCCGAAGTGCGAAGGCTTGAAATATTTTAATAATCTAATCTACATATAAATTATAAATGTCAGCGTTTGTCTGTGAATGTAATAGGTGGATAGAAAACTTAAATGAAAGGCATTTAAATCAAGAGAATGAAGAAATTATATTTGAATGAATGAATATAAAATTTATTTTCATTCCAATTTATAAATGTCAGTTCGTTAAATAATGAATTACCAACGCCTCCTTGATTCTAATTAATACATGTTATTACTAAGTATTAAATAGGTAAATATATCTGCCTCCCAGTCCAATCTAGTAGGCTTTTATTCTATGCCCCGTTACCATAATAAAATAGCATTTTACTCTAGCTCTGAAAAAATCACGAGTGTCTGTATAAATGTTTACACATCAATCACGGTGAATAATATTCATTTTTGCAATAGGTAAAATAAGAGAGTTTGCAACAACTTCTCAAGTTGGCTTACTCCCACGACACCCCATCCCCTTCCCGCCCCTCACGCAGTCAACCGACAAAGAGGCGTCCACGTCGGGTTGCAACCCTGCGACGAACAAACTTCACACTGATACCCGCCCACTCTTATTTTCGCAAAGCGCAGGGCCGCCAACTTACGGCAAAAGAGCTTAAGATCGCACCCGGATAAGTGAATTCGCCTTTGAGTTGCTTGAAGCGAAACAAACACGTTACTCGTATGAAACTTCGAGATCGAAATTAATGCAATTCGATTCAAACTAAGACAATGTAAACATAAGCTGTTGGTACCACTGCTACTTCTGTTCGCTGCAACTAGACTTGAAAGTCTACCCTAATGAAGGTTTATTTTGCTAGAGACGTATATATTATTAGTTAAATCGTGGTAGTCTAGCGGTTAAGGCGTTCGACTATTAGCCCAAAGGTAGCGCGTTTGAATCCGCACATGGTCATACCATTTTTAATGCTTCATTAGCACCATCTCCCGTGACTCTAGCACAGGCGCATTTGGCCGAGTTGAGTAGGGCCCAAAATAATTGTATTTAAAAAAAATATATAACATAGGTATATAAAATTTACGTGTGTATAATTATTTAACTATAATAGAGGATTAAATATTACAATAGATGCTATAATATTAACAGAAATAGAAATAGTAGAATAGAAATAGTTTCTATTAAAATTTTCAAATACATTTTAGAACGATAGAAAAATAAATAGCATTCCAGTAAGAAGTTACCGGAAGGGGAGGAAGCATTATCATAGTTCTTACTTGGTTAACTATATGAACTATATGACAGTAGGGTACGTGAAATGCCTATTATCGACTTTCCTATCAGGAACCTGTGACTCTATGTTCTAGGCTGCGTCTTTTCCTCTGTTTACCAGTGGAAGACGGACGGCTCACGTGGTATCACGAACCTCCTGCTTTTTCCGCTTATCCTTGTGATTAATATCGCTTTCACTTATCTATAATGCTTATATTTTCGTCCAATTTATTATCGCTTACATATTATTTTCATATACGCTAATTTTTGATTTATTTCAGTTTTATACTAGGGCACACGTTTCTCATAATGAGCAATTTTCTTTTTTTACGATTAATCCTAAAACAAGCGGTGTGCGTTTTTAAAATGCTCGATAGAAAGGATATTACTTTTAGTAGTTATCCTCTATGAATACAAATGGCTATTTAAAGACACGCGTAGAACGCAGGCCTAAGATTTTCACTCAAACACATTATGCAATTTTCGAATCGAATCAATGATTTATCTGGTATCGTAGATATATAAAATGATCAACATCAAAGCCGTTCATGTAGTGTTTGTCCAGACCGAATATAAATTAGGGAAATCCTAGATGTAGCGTAAATAAAAACAATATTATGATCGTGACCTTCATATTTCAAAGTATAGGTAAGTAGCAGTGGGCACTGTTTTATTATTATAAAATTGTTTGAGATCTGTTTTTGACTATCGAGATATTTCGCTATGCTGTCAAAAGTATAAAATAATGAATGTAATAATGTACCTAACGGAGTTCGTTTTTTTTCGTAATATTATCGGTCTCATGCATAGTCGCGTTAGTTTTCTGCTAATGTGGTAGCTCGTGCTAATTTTTATTAATAAATAAGGCTGTATAACTTTTATAATTTATTTATATATTTATTTTAGGATATAACAGCTTATACAACAATAAAGTTACAATAAAAACCAATCAAAACATAAAGCTAATGAGAGTTTCCTATAAACTTAATGAAATAGAAAAATACATTCGGGTACGAGGTTGGGATTAGAAAGTAGGAGGAGTTGAAGAATTTACATAATTACCAGAATACGCAACTCTCATAACTCTCTAAAAATAAAGGAGATCTTCTATGCATATACTATAAGGTTAGAGCTAAAGTAGACACTCTCTTGAATTCCTGGAAGGTAGCATTGAATATATCAATGTTGCTCAACGTGCTGTTGTAAACAAACAACATGCTGTTTTGCTATTTATTTGTCTAAGAATAAGATGTTTATTGTATTATTTCTTTTTTTTTCATATTAGATTTACTTTGAAGTCGGTTAATTATTATTTATTTTTTAATTTTTTCAACGGTTTGTTTGCATCCCTTCAGATTTTACATCTTAGTGAATCATACATAGTTGGCGGTTAGTTTTGAGCGCGTGGGTGTTGGTGGTTTTTGCGGAGCTGGTTGAAAAGTATTGGGGTTTGGTTAGGGGAATGGGTGGGCGGAGAGGGCGGGGGTTGGAAATCCAGCCGAGTCGAGCTTTCCCAGTAGAAGTGGCGCCGTCGGCGAGATCTCGTGTGCCTCCTCCACTCCACTCCACTCGATTCAAACGCATAACGGTCGGAAAACGGAGGGAAAAGTTGCTTAACTTTCCCAATTGCAAGCGATTTAAAATATGACGATCGACAAGATAAATACAAAGGTATCAATGTAATAATTACTTAACCTATGAAGTGAGAAGTGAGAAGTGTAAAGTTTATTTTATTTTATTACAAAAGACCATATTAGCACATAATATTACTCATTATAAGAACTATAGTATAAACACGAAAAAAAATCACCGCAAACACGTAAAAGGACATAACGAAGTGATCACAGTAATCGGTAAGTGTTTTTATATGCATTAAATAAGCGAAAATTAATTGTTATTTATAAGACATATACATATAAATTTGAATTATTAGTAACTCGAAAAAGACCTTAGTACTTGTGATGCCTTCCAGTAAAATATATATATTTAATATGAGTTCATTGAATTTATTTTAATCGCAATTATTTCAATGGAGCCCATTTTTAATTATTATTTATTCGCATTCATGAACTAAGTAAATACAATTACAAATAATGGCATATAGTTCAATATTTGTTCAGACTTGATTTAAAGTGTATAAATATTTCACAATTTTGATTTTATGCACATAGCCTTTCTTAGAACATGTAATTCTTACCTGGTTATTAGGGTACAGACCTTATTAAATTGGCTAACATCACTGAATATCTATTTTTTTATAAATTACTATTGGAGGTTATTAGTTTATTTTAATATTTACTTTAAGTAAACCTGAACATTGTAATTTATAATGTACAATTTTTATTGTAGCTGAAATCATGTTTAAGAATAGATTAAAATGTACTCTTATGCTTAAATCATTTTACTATTAAATTATTTATGTTTAATCATTTATAAAATTTGATTTGATTGCATATTTAGACCTTTTTAAAAGTATTAATGAATATCTGCTCAGTACTAAATTGGCAATGATATTATAATAAACACAGCTATGATTAAAAATTGAATTTTCTTTGTGTTTCTTTATACTTTCGTACAAAGATGTATATTTGAGTTTAAACACATGCATGAAAATATATGAACAAGTATCGAAATAATTACGATTTTTCAGCAATGGATTTTGTTTTAATATTTCTTACTTAATAATTTATAAAAGAGTTTTAAGAAATTCTTTACAAGAGCAGTAAATACCATAAAAAGTACTAGCTTCATGGTAAAAGAAACAGATTTATGGTAAGATTGCTTCTAACTGCTGCTTTCATATTTTTTGATTCGTAAAAATCTACAAGTCGCTTATCCCGCAGAGCAAATAACTTGAATCTGGACGTACGGAAGATTCGAGACTCACTACGGAAGATTCGAACTTTAACCCGTCTAAAATTTAAACCTACATTTAAATCCTCCTTCAGTGGCCAAAGAATCGATACAAATAGATATGTGACCTTTGCCTTTTTAATGGATGCAAGATGCTACATTCTAATATTACACCATTTTGTTTTTTTTTAAATAAGCTTTTTCTCCACACTGTGTAATTATTTTGGAACTATATATATATACGAGTATATGTATTAAATATTATATTTAAATATAATATATTATAGAAACAATCAATTCGTTACATACATACTTGATTATAATCGTCTCACAAGAAGTTTACAATCATCAACATATCCTTTACACATTATTTGAGAATAAGAAAACTTTGGTCACATATTTCCAAAGTAAAATATTAATTTTTAAATATACCTAGATTAATGGGTAAAATGGATATTTTAAATAAATAAATATATATTTAAATCTCCCCTGTTACTACATTTACGGTTAACAATGTAACTAAATGACAAATGGCTAGTAATTTACTAAAGTGAGCTAACGAAAAACAACCGTGAATAAAAATCAAATGAGTTCTTACGGATAAGCAGATTTGCGGCAATGAATCTTTCCGTAAACGCAAACAAAATGTAGGACAATCTTCGCAAAAGTACGAAGGAGTAGAAAGTAGGCGATTACTATGTAATTTTTCTTTATAAATTCATATTTTTTTTATTTTTACTACATATGAAAAAATACACGAAAAAAATAATAAAATAGTCTTGTTAAAATAAAAAACATTTTAACGTCCTTTTTAGGTGGATTGAAAACAGGCCCAATAGACAAATGCAAATTGTGTTTATTTCACCGAACTGCGCGAATTTTATCTTCGTAGCCTATTTTTGACGAATTTGTCAGTATTTTCAGTACTGAAAACTTCACCGTTTTAGTAACTTTTATGCCATTTTACTATTTACTAAACCTTAACGCTGTACTTCGGCTTAATAATTGCCACATTAAACATAGTTGGTGAAAGATGCGTATGTTAAGCTACAGCAGTTTTATGTTTTACAAGCATTATTCTAGGTATTTATTCCCGTTTTAATTTTTCAATGAATCTTTTCCCATCTTGGTCTGGTTCTAGTTTTTCGTTAATGTGTAGTTCTGTTTCATCCATTTCATATATTTTTTCCGTTATTGATTTTCATATATTTTATATATCTTTGGTTATTCTGGCCAATTTCTTTCTGGGCAATCTTATGGTAATATCTTCTGATGTTATCTTCTTTTTTGTATCATTTCATGTTAGTACAAGCCTGTTGGATCACTATATTCTGCGAATTTAAATATAAAATACGGTACCTTCTCCTAACCTAACCTAACCAACCTAATGAGAAAAGTTGTTATAGCCGACATGGCAAATGCCTGCCTCCGTTGACCATATGCCTGACTCCTCGTGATGCGAACATTTCGGCTTGGCAGAACATTCCTTCTGCGGTACGGTAATGCAAAATATCATCTCATCTACCCCACGCATAACAACGCGAAACAAACAAATTACATTGCTCTAGCGCTGCCGGGTTAGGATTAAAAGTAAGATGTTTACGTATTGAATGGGTAATATATATTATTTAGTACCTCTTGTATTAGTTTTTGATTTCTTTATCCAACATAATGTGATAATTTGCTGGTTTTATTGTACTAACAAAATCACAAATTTAATTGCTTATATTTCGGCGTTTTTTGCATTATTCTGTTACAAAATAACACATTTTGCAACAACATTTAAAAACAATACTTTGAAGCTAAAAGAAACGGGGAAAAAGACTACCATCTACGCAGTTAGGGAGTTTTTTGGTTCAAAAAATGATTAAACAATAACACAGTAAAAAAATGGTAATAACACGAAAAACACAATATGAGTCACATATAGTGTCTATTATATAAACCCGTATAGACCCTATGCAAATGAATTAATTGAATCTAAATAGCATGCATACTGTATACTCCCTAAATAAAAAACATTAAAAAAATATCAATAGACTGACGGCTAGCGTAAACTCACCACGGTTTCCATACATTCCCGAAGACTTTAGGGAGGGTTTGTGTTATCTATTATGAGTATTATGAGTGAATTATATAAAAACACGTGAAAAAAAACAAGCCTAAATTTATTATAATTTTTAATAGATGGTGTAAATTCGGTCAGAGGGTGGTTCCTACGCTCGCAGGGATCAACGAACTGACCTTGGCCGAGTCACCGGCGCGCGATGAGCGCCACAGCTGTTTGCTCATAACAATTTTTTATCAGGATTATTTTAACACACGGTGTATTACCACGTATTGTGGTCAAAACCATCGTTCTGACCACATTCCTCTCCGGAAACTGTATCACTTGAATCGGTTGCCTTTATTCATTCATTCGGACAAGTATCGGCATTAGAGCATTCTTAACGTTAGTGTCTCCTATAATTTTATTATAATATGTTGTTGATTTGCTGATTTTTGTTCTTAGTAATTCTTGAGTTTCTTTGTTTTTTGTCTAAGATTCTATCAGTTCAATAACATTACTAACTACTCAGATATTCTCCAACATGTTTAAAAGAAAATTCAAATGAAAATTTTATTACATATAAAATATACAGAGTATATAATAGGGATATTAATATTATATTTAGTGCATGTAAGTTTTACACATTATTTAGTGGGTATTTTTTAAAATTTGTAATTGTACACACAACTCATATGAGACCGGTAAGTTCTATAGGTAGATAGCTAAAGGAATATGCTTACAATCGTATTTGTCATCTTTTCCTATTATGGTGAAATGCCGGGCGAAGAAAATAAATGAATATGATGTGCAACCTAGTAGATACTTATGTTATTTGTTTATACTAACATTATAAGTATTTATATTGTATAGATTCAGGTTCCCGTTATATTAAAAAAAAACCCCCTTCTTATCTAAGCACGAAAACCTATTAGGTATAATCAATAGGTCCTCTTATCAAGCAGTTATATCACCCTCTTCCTCTTATACTAAATCGTTTTATACACTATGTTTTATACGTTTATTTTCGAATACGCTCTGTTAAATAAACCAAGAAAATATTTGTGTAACTGAAATTATAAAAATTAAAAATATTTAAATTTAAACGAATATTTTTTTTATGTAAAATACCATCTTATCCACTTATGAATACTTATAGAAATATGTAGGTACTATTAGGTAACATGTTATAAATAAATTATGTAATGTAAAATTTTTGATTGAGTATTAGGTGTTGTCATTTTATTTTAACCTTGTTGGTCCGAATACTTGTAAAGTATGTGTCTTAATTAATAAAACAAAATTTTAAAAAAATATTTCAAAAGGTAATAATCATATTCGGTTAACGATATAATTTCTGCGAAACCAGAAACGTTCCTGAGGATTTTAAAATTATATAAATAAATTGTATGCTAATTAGATCATTCACAATTATTTAGGGTCCTACTCAACTAGGTCACATGTGCAATGAAAAATATTAATAAACTTGATACTATATATTTTAAAAAATATTTAATTAATACACATTTAAACTACCAAAATTACAAAAATAAATACGTTAAATTAAAAAAAAAACATTTTTTAGGTAGGATACTCTGTGTACCTGCTAGGTTACAAAGGTAAAGTATGTATATTACATTATATTCTGTATATAAAGTAATTTTAAAAGGACCGTGATAAGGAGAAACCATCCAACCCGCAAATTTGCAATCTGCATATCGTGAAAATTGGCCATGAAAAATGTTTTTCCTCACAATCAATCAAATGCATGCATTATTCGTAGATTTTATACAAGTCGATCAATATCGTATGACCAGATGATAGTTTTTTTATCCTTCAGTATCGCCTCAATCGCTGTTCCCAATTTACTACGATGTTGTTAAAAAAATAATCTATTTTTTATTATAATAAACTAATCAAAATGTGTTTTTTCCGGGATTTTTTTTTTATTTAATTATGTATTGAAGTAGTGGTATTTGAGTATGTTTAAATAAGCGTTTAAAATTTTTTTTTTTTTATTTCAAATTGTGGCATCTTTGCATATGAGAGCAAATGGCGACGTAGAGAAAAAAATTGATGAAACCCGCTTTGCTGCATTCTGAATAAACAATAAATTATATTTTGTCAACTACATGTTGGGAACTACTGAACCCATTATTCTGAAATATGTGGGAAAATTTTGCTTCAATTATTTGTAATTGTCGAATGGGTTAATGACGATGGGTTAATTGGTAGTTGCGGGGAGGGGGAAGGGTAGCGTATCGTAACAGTAAGCGTTTCAGACGCAGCGCTTTTTGTGAATACATAAATATCGACTTCTCCCCTCTTAATGTCTATTCTTTAAGTAATTGGATTATATTTGCCTATTATTACATTTGAAATTAAAAAAAAAGATCCTATTTTTATATGTATAAGTTTATACATAAATAAAAATGATTCCATCCGTAATGCTCAATCAAGTTTGCCACTGAATTTAAATCATACTATAGTGGAAGAGCTAGTTTAGTCTCGGAGATTAAAAATATTTTCGTTTCTAACGGAAGTATTTACCAACTGTGATCCCCAATTAAAAGTTACTCCAAAATAAATGTTTACCTTAAACGAGCTTGTAACAAGATCAGCGCGGACTAAACGTGATCAGCAAATTAGACGGAATTAAAAGAAAAGGTAAGGAAAGACCGAAATAAATTGCTTTTTAGCCTGCAGACGCAGAGTATATATTTTGAGATGAGATTTAAGGGAGCTAATTTTAATGAATTCGGGATATCATTGCATGTAATCTACTTAGAAAAAGGAGCTAATAAATGAAATATTGCGCGTTAGTAAAATAATAATAAATAAACTCATTTTTTTTTATAAGTTTTAAATTTAAAATATTATGAAATTTAGCATATTGGTTTTTAATAGAAATACGTTTTTTAAATATTATTCTTAGGAAATGTCTATTTTTACGTATGTACTATCAGGGCAAATTAAACTTTACCTTGAAAGGCGATTCGACAGAGTGTGTAGGTATGTATATGTAAATATTAACCTCATCTACGCTCATACGGAGATGCGAAAGCGGTGGTTCTCATAGATACAGTACACACACACTTACTAACTCTTTTTTTAAGCGTTTCAGTTCAACTTAAAATGCTCGGGGTAATGCTCCGAGTGCCTTTGACTATCCAGAAAAATTAAGTGGGAATTTATGTTACACCATAAGCCACCATTATAAGTAATGAATTATACAAAAAATGCGAAAAAAAAAGGTCCCCAAATTTATAATATTCTTTAACAGATGGTGTACATTCGGTCAGCGGGCGACGTCCCATCATGTGGCGATATCTACAGATGAGCGCTAATAACAAAGACGTTATTACAAGATCCGTATTATCCCGTAAAGTTTACTTTTTTTTTCTCGGAACCCATATACTATATAATATAATATATAAAAATGACCTCAGTACAAATATAGCAAGTACGGAAATTATTCAGTTTGCTTACGACAGTAGTGGGGTAATCGTAACCAATAAAATGGGCGAGCTGGATACAAAAATAGGCACCACAGTTAATGAGCTTGAAGATCGGTTCAAGGCTAATAAGATGTCACTAAACATGTCAAAGACAGTTATAGTCGACTTCAGCAATGCTTCGCGTTCAACGCTTAAGACACAGAATGCTGTTGAGGTTAAAAACAGCGTTGAATTCCTAGGAACATATTTGATAAAAAAAACTTAACTGGCAAGAGCATCTTCTATATGTCAAATCTAAACTTTCCTCATCGTGTTATGCCCTTTCTCGCATAAGAAAATATATGGACAAATCTGCAATGTTATCAGCCTATTACGGGTCGTTGAATCACACCTTAAATATGGTATAATCGCTTGGGGCACAGCTCCATACTCGTATATCTTTCGACTCCAGAAATGATCTATCCGAGCTATTGTAGGGGTGAACCAACATGTATCATGTAGACATTTGTTTAAACGACTTGGAATTCTGAGTTTTACGTTAACAAGGACAAAGCAGTAACACATAGCCCCAACATAGCATGAAACTCCCAATAAGAGCATATACAAACGGTCATCCCCAAGTCAGTTAGATTTAAAAAAAACCGATAATTATCTAACCGCGCATTTCTATAACAAATTGCCAAGCTTATTTCTAAATTTAGTATTTTTAAAAAAGAGGTTAAGAAATTACTTTTTGAAAATAATTTACAGTTTTGAAGAGTTTTAATTAATAGTATTCTCTTTTTAGTTTAAGTTATATTTTTGTAAATTTTGTTTCTCTTATTTCCTGTGTAGGAACTTTATTAGATCTATTTAAATATTTATTTATCTGATTGGTTAAATTAAATTTGTTTTATTTTCTTTTTAGAAAATCTATTAGTGCAATTTTATTTTATTATATTCATCGTGTAATTTTTGTTTCTACATTGTTGTATGTTATAAGTTATTATGTCATTCCTATGTACATTTTTGTATATCTCGGAAAATAAATCTTATCTTATCATGAAGAATTTTTATATACCGTCTTCACAAATAACACTAGAAATCGCAGTACTAATTAGCTAGCATTATCATGGGACTTGGGGTCTTAGTATTTACTTAAGCATTGAAATCATTGATATTTGTAAATATAGTTTTAAGTACTTCTGTGTATAATTATTGTTTTCATTTTTTTATCAAAATATTTATAATAACATATTACTGTAATTAAAAATGAGTTCGTTGCAAAAATATACGCAGAACGTTTACTCAGTACAGGTAGAAATACGTATTTTATTTTAAACTTGGATTAAAAACATTTGTAATCAGTGTTTTCTCCCATGCGTTCACACACGCCTTAAAACACCTCGAAATTCAACTAAAAAATGTCAAGTTGGAGAAAATTGAGATCAATTTTTTTTTTCAAATAATTGAAATTTCTAAAAACGCAAAAGATTCATTCGGCCAACCTAAAAATAAGTCAAAAGTTTTTTCCTTGCTTCGTGTTATTTCTATCGATTCTCAGCGTATTTTTTTTTTACATATTAAAACAAAAATACAAGTTTAATGTACATATTTTTATATTGATATGCGTTACGTTATTCTATTTTTTTGACTGTATTTTAGAATGTATTTTGATAAACTGTCAATGGAAATCCTGAAAATCGAGATTTAAAAAATAAACCAGTCAAGTATCATGCTTTACAAATAGGAATAAATAGATTATTATTTCATTGCTACAAAAGGAAACTAATTTGTTTAATTTTGGATACACTGAAATGGTGTCGTGACTAAATTTTGCCTCTCGATTTACCTAAAAGTTTTTTAAATACCTGGCATATCAAAAAATGGTGATTTAGGTATATTAGTACCATTATTTAATCAATGCTACCATCCTTGTTTCGTAATGCAATTTAAACAATAATTAAATAAGCTGGTAAATGGTAAAACCTACGCCATATCATGCGACTAGTTTGATATTCAAATTAGCCATAACTCGAGTGTGGCTTATCTCCTGTGACGTGTACATTGGAATATGGTTCATCAAGATTAAGTACATAGAGCTAGAATTAAACCAGTTTGGCGTGGAAGTAATACCGCCTCCGAGCTATTAATCTCACGAGATATCGAAGGACACATTTCGGCGACAAATCCTAGAACACTTTCCTTGCGAAGTACTAATTCTAAATAAACGGCATTGATATATTCATTTTTTGGATTGCAATACTAGTAAAAAAACAAACACATTTTAAACTTTACTATATTATTACCAGAATTAATTTTTAACGGGTACTTTTAAAAAAAAATATTTAAAATTCCAGTATTAGTTTATATTTGTCTGTTCTTATTCGTAAAATCTATACAGCGTCTTTCAATACCATTCCCCATAAAGAATATCCCCTGCGATTTCAACACGATTTGTTTTGATTTATATATATTATAAAAGAAATTGTGTCTCCAAACACACAAAGATTTATTAACAAATCTCAAGGCCGCGGTCGGGTCGTTATAACACAACACATAACATTTATTTTTCCATTCTTTAGCACAAAAACTTTTGTATAATATTCGAGACTTGATTTAGGTACCATTATAAAAAAATATTATCTTGTAGTAACTTTATTTAGTATAAAATAGAAAAAAAAAACACGAGTAATAATTCAATAATTCAAACTGACGTTTACTCCTTGAGGCGCAAAATTGAAGAAATGGGCTTTTATTTTCAATTAAACGGTATAGTAATGAACTGATTCGAATGATGTATAATTTAATCGATACTTTTGTCTATGCTTTTGGCAATTTAACAATACATACTAATTAAAAACCAGCCAACAATAACCTATTTTTTTTATTTAAAACTATTTTACTGATTTTGTCTATTAAAATTATGTAACACAATATGTAATTTTCTCCATCTACTATTTCATAACCAATAAGGTTGAAAAACAAATCAGTGCCTATTGGAATTTAAAATAACTGTATAATAACATTTAAATTTCAGAATATGAAAAAATTATCGTACGTGTTCGGTAAATTATTATTTTTTGTATAATTAGTTTATAATGCGACTCGTGGCCAAGCTGTCACATAAAATTTATGTCACTTTTGTTTACAAAATATTTACATGTAAAACCTGTTTAATATGATAATATAATGGCAACTGTTTATAGGCCCGTTTTCTTCCAATAATCGCTTCGCGTCAACACAAAATACCGGCGGGATTAGATTTTACGCACGCTTGGCTGATGTTTGGTTAGCAAGGGTGCATACAGAGTTAATCGAAAATGCGTACGTAGTCCACTTCTCTTATCCGTGCTGCGAAGCAATCGGACTTCAGTGGAAATGATGGGGAAACCTCTGACAAAAGTGTAACATGTTGTTATATCCGTTTCACTATTCTGTATGAATGTGAGACATTTAAACCGATTTACTAAGCGCTGAAAAGCGCCGCTTTCAATGTTATAATCCGTGTTTCGAACTAAAGTTGGCATGGAATTTCGTGATAGCATCGCTTTTAGCGCGAATTTGACTCAATAGGTCAGTTTTCCATAGCTAAGTTTCAAAGGGTCACTCTCCTGTATATTGTTTTTAAGATATAGTTTTATCTGTTAAATGTAAAGAACAAACAATTTAACATAAGACACTTAACCTCATCCTGCACAGTACAGCAAGGGATGGTGAACTGTTATGATGGTGAGATGGTAAAGTACAATAAATAGTTCTGCAAAGTTTGCGGTACACGAAGGGTAAATAATATACTATATCCACTATCGAATATAACATATCACATTATACTTGGTCTAAAAGTAAGGATCCTCAAAATGTATCAAAACTTTTGGCGGGCAATATTTCACTGTCTGAATAAATCAGAGTAAATAATTCTGCAGTAGGGTAGTTGTCTTTATACAGATTCGAATCGACCTACATTTTAATAAAATTTACTGTTTTTCAGTAGTTTTAATTATTGGCCGTATTTTATTTACGGCTATGTTTTGTTTTTTTAGTGTTCAAAAAATCGGTATTTGCGCTAATCGGTTAATGCGGAGAGAAAGAGTTAGGCTACGACTGTCGAGTGCGACACGAACAGAGCATTTGCTCGTTTGACCAACCGTCAGGTATTATCTGACATTCGCCGTTCATTTCATTTCACCGAGAAGAATTTATCGTTTTTTTGTTTTTATTCATGTTTCTTCCACATCATTTGTTATTTATACAGCAGTAGGATATTATTCATAGTAGGGTGTATTTTTCTAGTAGAGATTTTAAATACGACGTGGGTGTTCACAAAAAGCATTGCGTTGCTAATAAGATAACCAACCATCTGTATGAGATTTCAGCTGAGAGCTTTTAAATGGCACAACGAATAATTTATTACCTTCTCTTTGATTAACATGTTTTAGCGGATAAGTGGATACTGCGTAATACAATATCCGCTGCGGCGTTGCGAGGCTTAAAATACAACATTCCATCTCATTTTTGGTTATAAAACCTTTTTAATTAAATGCAAAAAAAAACAAAAAAGTAGCACAGGCTACTAACAAAGGAGAATGGCTATGATATCAATAATATAATATCAACTGCTTGTATACATTCAGTATTCAGTATATTTATTTCAAAATTATTCAATAAAATTATTTCATTGATTAGTTTTCGGATGTAGGCTGTAGGACCTATCTATCTATATCACTTTCTTGTGGACACCACCATAACTGCTGTAATTTTACAACAATCATTTTCAAATTGAGGGGCACAAAATCTCGGTCAAGCAAGGGTGTTTTCGAAAAAGTTAAATCTTGCTATAACTTTCTTAGTATATAAGATATTAAATTCATTCCTTAGATAAGGGCTTAAAACTTATCTGACAAAACTTTTTTAATAGTACCAACCGTTGCTCCTAGAGGTACAGGTACAGGATCAAATCAATTCAAAATGTTAATTCTACAATTCTATCTCCGTAGATATCGATATTATCCTGAAATTTTTTTCAACACGCATCCATCAGCATTTGTATTAGGGAGGTTAGGGTTTAACACACTCGAGTTTAGGCGACAAGTCCATACATTGGTCCATTTTTATAAAGTTATTCGCGGATTCATCGAAAATCTCGTAATACTCGGAGAGATTGGTTTCTTTATTCCGGACCGTTTGACTAGATCGCGAAAGCGGACCCTACTTAGGCGATTAGCGTGTTGTATTGACTTCTAAAAGTATAAATTATTAAATTCTATTTCAGCGCAGATTGATATCTTTGTCTGTTCCCTCAATAGGATTAAAAATTTGCTTTCTATTACACCTTTGTAAGATCAGCGTGAATTATTTATTTGTTCGCCTGGGAGCGTTATTTTTAATTATAAGTAGTTACTGTGTATTTTTCCTGGTGAGTTCTGGTTATTTTTTGTTTTTTATTGTTCTTATTTTTGGTTTTTATGTTGGTTTTTTAATATTATTATTATCGTTGTGTTTGTATGTTACGGATTGAATATGTACATGGGAAAACCTGTTAAATTAATAAATTACCTTAGAAAATAGGAAATTATTGTTCTGAAAGAAAAATAATACTAAAAAAATAGTTTATATTTAAATTTATTCATTTATGTAGTTATAAAGAGTAAGATTTTTCAATGCTTTCTTCGCGTACTGCGCCGTCGAAGACTTACTGTTGGGCGGCTGAGATGATATGCATTCCCTCGTCCTAAAGTTTAAAAAAGTATACTTCATTAATTTCGCCAAGCCACAGCACCGAAGGGTTAACACCGCTTTCGGTGTCTTACCATCAAACCGTCGTTGAATGCTAGTGTTTTTATGTAAGATAACATTATTTAAGCATTTCAACGAAACGGTATCTTGTTAAGAATGCCTTGTACCATAGTAACATAGTAATATTAGAATAATAACATTTGTTTTACTATGTTATTATTCTAATAGTGCATGGACAGTAGAATCACAACTCTTTATTGGAGGTGTAGATAACCAAGTTGAGCAAATTTTGTGTTTTGGACCGGTTCTGAATACTTTGAATATACTCGTATAACTGGCGATAATAACCGATAATAACTGTTCCGAAGGTTGAAATTCTTGCGAGTAGGTTTTCGCAATGCATCATCGTAAAGATTTAGCTCTCATGGTAATTACCACTTTTATAGGGGTACACTCAGGATTTTAAAGAGTGGCGTGATATATTATTTGATGTGTTACTCGTGACGTCAGAGTAAGTCGATAGCATCGTATGTGATGCAAGAAGATGCGCTCGAACCTATCTATAATCACATACTTCCTCACCATGCAGTTTAAACTTTAATTGCTAAAGAGCGCTATTTCTGGATATTAATCGATTGAAATACTTATATGTTATTTAAAATTTAACACGTAGAGAGTGCATTGATTTGCGTCAAATGACTGATGTTACTCTGATAAGTAAACTATTAAACTGCAAAGCGATATCATACAAACCCAATTTTTTTTGTATATAAGCGATTCCGATGGGTAAAAATCGTCAAGATTTCCGCATTTTACAAATTCTAAAAATTGCATTTTCAATCCTTCCATTGCATTCATGACGAACCTTTACGTTAACACATCTTACACATTTTTTTAAAGATATTAAATATATGTACTCAATTATTCAAAACATTTAAATATAAAAATTATTGAGTGTTAGAAATATAAAAAGTAATGTTAAAATCTACTCAAGTCATGAACACTTAATCGCTAGCAACAATTCATTACCTTCCTGGTACATTATGAACAAACCACCGGTAAGGAAAATTCATAACTCTCTTTACAATAACCAAGATAATTATTTTTTATATTTAGACAAACCTGCAACCCAAATCATACAATTTAAAAATGAAATATAAAACAGATTTTTATACGGAAAATCTCATATCCGAAGCCTTTACTTGATTTACTCACATATATAACATACCATATATAACATATTCTTTACTCACATATTTAACATACCTCTCTCAATCCTAACAAAATACAAGTGTAAACATAATTGAACACAACATACATTATCGAACCAATTCTATATTTTCCTGTACTAACACCATTAAATTTCTAATTAAACCGCGTTAAAATTGTTTTTTTTTACGAAAAGATGTAATAATAAATAAATAGAATAATATATACATTAGATGACCGAGTAATATTCAGATATGTAAAATAAAGAAATTTAAAAAAAAAATATGTAGATACCCACTTTTGCGTCTGTCTCTAGGCCAGTCGCTCAAACGCGGTGCCGTTAGAGTTGTCTGTGTGGTATCATAGTCGAAATCAGTTACGAGTTGAAAAGAAGACGTTATGTGGTCATCATCTGTTGCTATCCCATATGTCTTCCCATATGCGGTCGATATGCGTACATCGGCGGTGGTGTCAGATTTAGTTTCTTTAGATTGTGTCGTTCCATAGTCAACAGATCCGTCGGGAGTAAGTGTTATTACATTCGGTGCCTTAGTCCGGCTGCTAATCGATAATCGACTCGAAGCTGTCGTCTCTTTCATTGGCTGCCGAGAGTTGTAAGGAAAAAGGGATGGCGCGTACAGTCGAGTCGATTTTTGAGTGTCGATCGTCAACCCGACTAACCCGGCAGGGTCGACGTCTTCTCCGCTGTAAATTATTAGAGAATTTTTGACTTTTCCAACGTACGCCAAAACTCCAACGGCTGTGAAATAATTTTTAAATAAAAAAAACAAACAGTTGGTTCATGGACAAAAAAATCTTGATCGCTTTCACTATGTAATGATTTGTATACGAAGTAACACATGAAAAATGAGTTATGTTAGTGGATATGTATCCTCCGTGTACTAGAACTAGAACTATACTTTAAATTACACTTATAGTTCACCCTCTAGTCCTGTACTGTAAATAAAGAATTTAGCTTGAAATGGAGATTGATAGTGGTGCATGGCTCTGTTGGAAAATTTGTGGAAAAAATATTTTCCCGGTCGATCTGTAAATGATTCTAATATTCGGTTAACTAGTTATAATGGAAAAAAAATTGAACCGTTCGCTTATAGTACGTTACCATAGACGATTTAATACTGGTGGGTAGCTACACCTTACGTCATAGCTAACCATACCTTAATACGTAAGGTATGTACTTATATATAAACACTACAGTATCGTTTTGGGTGCGATAATTTAATCTCTTCAGAATTAAGAAAATGTTTCCCTAGAAGCTGGTATCTTTTGTAAATGAGGGGCCCACATTCACCCAGTAGGTATATAGAGGTTTCTGCGCTCTCTTGGCAGAATGTGCACCTGTCATTGGTCGATAAACTCAATATGGACAGGTGTTTGTTCAGCTTGCAGTGGCCTATTAGGGTTCTGGTTAAATTTCTTAGTTGGTTTCGGCTTAACCTAAATAACTCAGAGAGCATGTAAAATGAGTACCTACTTTACGTAGTAATAACCTATTAGATTATCTGGGTTTGATAAATAAAAATGTTATTTTACCTATTTTAGTTATCAGAAAAAAGATTATTGCAAATGATATTTCTTAAGATTTTGTGTGAATAAATAATTATAAAGATTTCTTACCAACGACGCTGGCGTTTTTTGACCCGTCCACTTTACCGGAGGCCACTGATTGTTCTTGAGACCAAGCGGTGTTCTTAAATTCCATTAGTTTCTTTGCTTCACGTTTCAATCGTGTTTTTGATTTACAACCCTCATCACAGTCTAAATTGGTGTTGTCGACAGCAACTACGCTCTTTTTATCAAATTGATAGTTCTTCTTCGTATTTCGAATGCTTATTAATTCATCTTCACCAATAACATTATCAGCATCGCCATTTTCTAAATCACCGCTATTATACGATCGATAACTCCTAATGATGTTATCTTTAACGATCTTCGAAAAATTTAGATTATTGATGAGGCCTATTGAATTATCCTAAAAATCACCAAATATCGGTTATGTAATAATCTGTTTTGACCAGCAAAAACAATTTATCTGACTAATACTAATTCAGTTAGTATACAAAGTCGAAAAGTGATGATTTATTATAATATAAAAATATAGTAAAAAATCTAAATATAAAAGTTTATATTTTGTTTTTAATTCGCGCGCGGTTTTCAAGCGTTGACGTCACAACTGCTGCACCGTCGTCTCGCGCCCGCTATTCCAGTAAGACAAACCCTCTGACGCGGGATAGTTGAAGCTATATCTACCCACTAACGCATAATCAACAAGCACCCAAGACGCGCCGGAGGGGCACGCTCGGGCGGGTCAAAACAAAAAGGACCCCCGCGATGTCTGTCCCTATCTCTCTCTCTCGTGCCATAACGGGGATAACACAAAACTTACAGACCTAATTAATCTAAAGTTTTACTACGATGGCAAGAGAGAGAGATGACGGTGTGGAAGAAATACCAGGATAGGGGGATGGTTGCTGAGAACAAGCTTTCTTAGTACGAGCATGCAACTTAGCTTATTTGTACAACTAAAACTAGAAGCTAAAACCTACACAATTTTATAAAAGTTCGCAGCAAGATAGTTCACAGAGTACTAGAGGGCCGGGGCCCGAAGGGCCTCACGCAGTCCAGGCTGCTGATCATCTCGTTTCGCTCATTTTCTAGAAGGAAACAATGCAGAATTATGTATTCGGCAGTTTGTTAACCTCCCCCGCACACGCACCAGGGATCATCGACAAGCCCAAGTTCAGCAAGCTTTCCCTTGAGTTCGCCATATCCCCCTACGAGCTGTTTGGAGAAGTGATCAGATGCCAGGAAGTTGCCCTTCATGCGTTTCACAATTGATGGAAAGAAGCGGTGAGTTAGACGACACGTCTCACCGGCAAACCTTTTAAAGTCTGATTCACAGCTACTTTAATGAGCGCAAAATTTCCATCGCCTACGGTTCTACTCTGGTCGACAAGTTGGCGAGCATGGGGTGCCCCCAGGGATTGATGCTGGGCCCAAACTTTTGGAACGTCTTGTTTGACGACATTCTTAGATTAACCCTTCCTGACGGATGCAACATCACCGGCTACGCAGATGACGGGTTGCTGCTCATACGTGGGAACAGTCGCAGAGAGGTCGAGAGAAAGGCTGTTTGCTGCATCGATCTCATTCTCGAATGGGCTCGCAGGACTTTTTCCCCAGGAAAGACCCAGACGATGATGCTGAAAGGCAAACTCGCCAGGCCTCCTCACTTGCGCTTCGATAACTCCCCGGTTGCGTTCCCTAATTCTGTTAAGTACCTTGAGCTGGTTCTCGACCCCAACCTATTTTTCATCAAACATGCTAAATTCGTCGTAGAGAAAGCCGGCGATCTTTTTATGATGCTCCATAGCGTCAGTCGAACAAAATGGGTTCCTCGTTTCCCGGCTTTAAAGCTCATTTACCGAGCCGTGTTCGTCTCGCAAGTCACGTGTGGTTCGCGTGGATCAGTGGGCCCTTACCACTTCGGTTAGGTTAGGTCTAACCCGTGGTCAACGAGTCCCTCTCATTTCGATGACAGGTGCGTTAGGACGACGTCTACGTTATAGCAGGAGTCCTTCCAGGGCACCAGGAGGTCCTCGAATCCGCAGCTAGATCCAGGATCAGGCGGGGCTTAACTGTAGTAGAGTATTTTTCTCTTACCATCGACCCTGCCGAAACCCCTATCCATATCTGCCTTTCTTGCCTGAGGAAAGGGAGTTTTAGAATTTGGCAGGATCGTTGGGACTCCAGTTGCTAGTCTAGTAAGAGTTGCGAGAGGGACCAGATACGTGTTTTTTTTAGGAGTGGTCGTTTTAAAACACCCAACTTTGAGTTTTTTCCAATTTTAATATATAGAAAAGATGATTTCTTTGTTAGTGTAATTTTTTTAAAATTTTTTTAACAAATTAAAACAAAAACATGTAAACAAAACCAAACAATCAAAACTAAATTTACTTAAAACACAAACTTAAGTATAACTCACATATGCTGCAATAAGCTTAAAATAAAAAAGGATCATAATTGTTAAATAATAATCCATTTTTGATTTAGACGTTTTTACAAATTAGTAAATTCTGTGTAATATTACTTTTCTTAAAAACATTGGACGCCACATCGCTATCGTAAGTTAATAACAAGCGGACCAGGGCTAATTACACGCTACGAGAAACATTATGGCTTGGCCAAGCAAATTGTTCAATATTTTGAACATTTGTGAGGGCTCATTATAATAAAACTCTTAAACTTAAACTCAGAGAACAAAAAATAAATATAAAATAATATGAACATAAACAAATTAAATAAATAATACTAAAACTCCTTAATTGTTTCACGTATCTCATGTAAAAAACCCAGTTGTTTATTGCCTCCAGCATATAAAATGAATTTCTTTCAAAGAGGCATATGAAGTGATGTGAATAATTTATTGAAATTTTCTTTTTCATTCATTTCTACTCCACTTTAATTTAATTGAAAAATGTTTCTGCTGTAACTGTATTTTATTTTTTAAAAGGTGATGGTACAAATGTTGGTACGATATTATTTTAATACGTAGATACCTAGCACATTTTTATTTATTTTCATTTTAAACATCCTTAATATATTTGATTTGAGAAGTATCTGAATACCTTTTTAAATTGTAGTTTGATTGTAATCGAATAGTTTTTTGTTGTTACACTAAGGCTGAATGTCTTAAGCGAAATTATTTCAATAGCATGAAAAGTCAATAAAATAAATACAAAAAAATATTTATTTTGTTAGGTATTATTTATACTTTTTTTTAATATGATCTTGTAATACATACATGAAAAATAATCCTTAATCACACTAAACAAGATATTTTTACGAACATATTTTCCTCTCTAGTATCCATATATCTATCAGATCTAATTTGGATCAAGGAAAGACGTTTATTGAATGCTCAAAAAATAAACGTTTGCTTTGCGTTTCGCCTGCTCCGGTTTGGCCTTTTGAAGATTGCTGTGAGTGTTAAAAATATATTTCAATAACCCTCGTTTTTTTCAATAATTGATTGGAAAAACCGTTTTCGAGGGATGTTTTGTCAGCAGCTTTTAGGTAAATGGACGTTTCCTTTGTTAGCGTTCTTTTCTTAGAATTTCTTGAAGGGATAGTAGAATTTCTGCTCACAGAAAATTCTCATTTATTTAAGTATCTCTGAATGTATCGGTTGTTCATTTCAAGATACATCACCAAAGATAGAACAATGCAAATATCTCTGCATTATTTTTTTTGCTTTACTCAGTATTGAAATGCTTATTATATAATTGGTAAATAGTTTCAAATTTTGGAAAAAAAAATCTTTACTTTCTTCATACCATAATAACATGTTTATGCCCAACGTATTTATATAAAACACTACTTTATTTATATACGAGCAGTTAAAAAGTTTATTTAATTATTTATGTAAAAAGTAGACATTTAAATGGCATTCATTTGATTGTATTTTTAGGGTGTATGTATGTATTTGTGTTTAAAATTAATTATTATTATTTTTCACAGGGTTTTGCGAAGGTATTTTATACTCACACTAACGCTTTATATATAACCTTTCTTAGAACAGGTAACTTAGAAAAATTACGGACCCAATCAAATCGGCCAACATAACTGGTACCTAGGTACTCGATTTTCTATATTCGAATTTGGATATTAGATAGTATTCGGGATTACTATTACTAATTCGTCTACATAACTAATTGATATCTTAATAAACAAATTTTTCTAATGATTATTTTAAAGTTTATTTATTTTTTGTTCATACACAAAATGCAAACTTTAGTTTACACGAAAACTGGTTACGTTTTCTGCATGAATTCAAGGATGACTAACATTTTGACCTAATACGTCTATAAAATCGGTGTGAAGGGGAGAAGGGGAGAAGGGAGGTCATGACGGAAAATCCGATGATAATGAAATCGGGGAAGTTTGTTCAAATTGCAGCTCAAAACTTATATTTATATCGAAACTAAAAATATTAAATATTTTGTTCTGCTAGTTTAAAAACGCAAAGGGCACACGCCCACATTTTGGGTTTATTTTGCCCCTTGAGGAAATTTTTGCGCAGTATAACTCTTTTGACTCGAAGAATCTACGATAGTCATTTTGATTTTTATCGTTCGATAGCTTTTGTCTCAATCTATTATAAAGAATAGTTACGTTGAGTAGTTAGGTATAGCGAATTGTAAGAGTTGAAGTTAAAAATTAACAAAAGTCAATAAAACACCCGAGTCGAAATACAAAAATCGTATGCGGTTAAAAAGACCGTCTCGCCAGCAATCCAGCGATACTGCATATGAGCGAGTAAAACCGTGTCGGGAACGCAAGAACGGCACGAGCATACTGCCCTCATCCCTCGACTGTGCGATTGGATTCCGACGCAGTTATACCCGGTTTTATTATTTATATCCTACCTACCTTCCTTTGTAACACCTTGGCGGTATATCATCTCGTGGTGAACATTTGACCGTACCCACGGCAATTGTGTAATGAAGTCATAGTGATCATAGTTTCACTATATATATTTAAAAATATTTAGTTTCAAGCTATAGGTATAGTGTAACATGGTTGAAAAATTGTAATTATCTAGAAGTCCCCTTTCCTTTTAAAATAACCCTATTAACCCTCTGAAAAAAATGTATATGTTACTATTTCGCTGTATGCTTACCTGTTAATAATAAATAAATAAATTGTTGGTCTATGTTTGTAGCAGACATTCGCTTTAGTATAACAATGTTGAATAGTTGTGTGTAAATATAAAATAAGAAATCTTTTGATGTAAGGGTTGTGCTTAAAACCAGCGCTTTACGAGTAAGGAAGCTGAGAATAACTCATAAAAACATATAAGATAGAGCATAGCAATTGTAAAAGAACAAAATTATAAAATTGTACCTACTCAATAAACAAACTTGAAATGCGAATTAGAATTTATGTGATTTTGTATATCCATCTATTAGTTAACAGATACAAATGTGGCAGACCTTCGTTGTATTGTTAAAGTTGTATGTAGGTGACATTTTGGATTACAACGTAACACAACACCAAGTTTCAAGGGCGCAACATTTCAGATAATATTTACATCTTTCTATTATGAGGCATACGTTTCTTCTGGCAAGAAAGAATAACCTAACCTTGAAGCAATTTAGCAGTTGGCAAGCAGACATGTGGTTTAGGGCGTAAAATATGTTGTCTTGTTAACTTATTTAAGGCCTAGTTGAAGCTTCCAGCATGAACCACCATTAGTGAGCAACTTCAAAAACCCTTCTATATTGGACGAAACGACCATTACCATAAAATAAAGGTTTTTTTTTTGAGGTAGAATGTCGGATTGGATTCCGGATACCACTAGAGAATGGAATAGTCTCAACTGCAGAGTCTTCTAACCTTTCCATGAGACCCTTTCCCAGATTAGGAGAAAGTTTAAAAATTTGGAAAGAATAACTTCGTCGTACCACCTGCCAATCAGCTATACCACCCAGAAAATATATACCTCCAAAATATAAGTAATGTTAGATAAATGAACTATCAGAGAATAGATAGGAGCATGTCAAAATAAACGAATAAATTACGACGAATATCTTTATTTTTCAAATACATTTTCTTAAAAATAACTGCTAAATTTAAATGTGGCTGCGTGCTTCCTATTTTTCTAATCTATTTTATTATTTTTGCCTAATAATATCTGATAATTCTGTTTTCGGCTTGAAGTTATCTAAAAATAGAACAAAAGTTAAATTATTTTATTTTTTCTAATACGCGCCAAAATTAAAATCCTACATACACAGACTCACAAAGTATTATCAGATTTCGCTCTTATATTAACGAATCTATCTATATATATAAAAATAACTGTATCTTTGTTTCTTTGTCCTTTATGCATTCCTAAACCGTTGGTCCGATTGCGATGACGAGTTTGGGAAGTTGTCGTGAGCACACCCGATTAGGTTTGTGATTAGATTTCCCGATGAGCACACCCGATTAAATTTAAAAAAAATATAATAATTCAGCCATTAAGGGGGGTAATTGGGGTTAGCCGGCACGAGTTGTCAGGCGCCGTCAATGCCGCCCGTGGGCCTAGCTGCAGGGTTAAACCGCTAATACCTTATAAATATTTTACTAATTACACTAATATGATGGTATAAACCATTGCGACAAGATTGTATTCCATGTAATTCATGGTTTCAGGCGATTTGCCGCTTTTATAAAACTATTATCAAATATAATTATGTCAAATACTTTGACGATCGATTAAATAATAATTTAAATGACACGCACGCTAACCCTGTGCTTAATTTTTATATTTCCATTATTTTTATTTTTATCATCCTCATACATGGCACTCCTTCCTCCTTTTAATCACTTATTTAAAAATGCATCTATACAAAACTCACCGCTGGGTTAAAGCGTTATCCTGCGCTCTTAAGTACTAGCCCATCTTTGAGTTTTAATTAAAAAATAAAAATAAATAAATCTTTTTTTACATATTTTTATATTGTTAAAAATTCCGTCATTCGTCTATTCAGGCGATTTGTAGAAACAAACATTAAATGTAATTATCTGAGATTTAATTTATTATACACTAATTTATGTATAAGATATACCTATATATAAAACTTGTAGATCTAGATTAGCCTATAGGAATTGTTAAACATTATACGCCTTATGGAGTAACCAAAATTAAACAACTTTTTCAATGGAATGTCATATCATGTCAGTCATCCATCTTACGACGCAGCGAGAATAAGAAAAGTAAAAGGTGTCGCTGAGAATCTTCGGGAAAAGTAAATCTTTTTTTCTATTATTAAAGGTGCGGATAGATAGACAGAAAATAGAGTTTTACTATTTTTTCTCGTTTTTTTATCATTTTGATACGCAACCATGAAAATGAGAAACATAATTTTACATACATACCCATTTTATAATACATACCTAAATGTTCGATCAATCGGCGATTGTGCACTGAGATGAAAAAAAAAACAGAAATTAGATTCAGGTATTTTCCTTTTTTATATTCGAGGTTTTTTATTTTATTTTAAAAATAAATTTTAAAAAATTACTTATGATAAACATTTCTACAATCTCACTTGCTAATAACTGCAATACAATCTTTGTGCAGAAACCATCAATGATTTTTTACATTTAGAAAACTGAGAAAAATAGGCCGGTGATATTAGATTGAATATTTTCGTAAGTTTATGTAACTACAATATTATGAAACTGTTAAAAGAATGCGATTATGCTAATGCTAAGAACACTTTTTAAATTCCTTCCATTTTACGTGGTGAGGCGCGCGATCAGTTCAAAGATTTTGACGTGGTGAGGCGCGCGAACAGTTCATATCTTTTGATGTGGTGAGGCGCGCGATCAGTTCAAAGATTTTGACGTGGTGAGGCGCGCGAACAGTTCATAGATTTTGACGTGGTGAGGCGCGCGATCAGTACATAGATTTTGACGTAGTGAGGCCCGTGAACAGTTCATAAATTATGACGTGTTGATGCGCGCGAGCACTTCATAGATTTTGAAATGATGAGGGCGCGCGAACAGTTCATAGATTTTGACGTGGTGAGGCGCGCGAACAGTTCATAGATTTTAACGTGGTGAGGCCCGTGAACAGTTCATAAATTATGACGTGGTGATGCGCGCGAGCACTTCATAGATTTTGAAATGATGAGGGCGCGCGAACAGTTCACAGATTTAGGTATAAAATGAATACATAATTTCTTACTTTCGTATTGTTTATTATTGTCAATTTTTGCTTCTACGCTGTTAGTCAAAATGTCCATCCTTTGACTCGGATTCATAAACTTGTTTGCGAACAATTCTATTTGTATGTCTCTGCGGTTTTCAATGGGGTCGTCTTGTGTGGTACTCGTTGGTTCCTCGGTTACAGGGACTGCATTTTTTAATTTGGTGGTGTTGGTTAAAATTTCCGCTTTCACGGCGACAATTCCAATGGCTGGTTTAAATAAATATAAAATATTATTACGCTAACATCGGATTGTAATTGTATAGCAGGATGCGACATGGATGAATTTAGTTATTCTATGAAAGTTAGCTACACATATTCTCTGGCTAATATTATTTCCACGTAGCTCATTCATTGCAAGCATATTATATTAAGTAAATATTTGGTGCGCACGGGAAAATATGAAATTATTAAATTTATTTTTATTGCGATCGTGACGTCATTTGCGTGTCGTTCTCTAATAAATAAATACATATTTTGAGATATCATTTATATTTAGATATCTTTTCTATAGACTTATTATTAGAAATATTATCTCGAAATAAGTCTATAGAAAAAAATAAGACATTAAAAACATCTGCAATAAATAAATTATTTTAGAGTTTATAATATATTTCGCCAAAAAGATTCCAATAAAAAAAGGGGTCAGTAATAGAAAAGTAATTAAGGCCTGTTGGCCTAACAGTAAAAAAACATTAACATTAAAAAAAGGTAAAATAGTCTTATATTCTAGTTTAAATCACGGCCATTTTTCATTTGCATTAAGTGGGACCTCAATCAGTGACAAGAATACCCATTCTTGTTTGCAAAAAAAAAAGCCTGCAAATAATGCGATGTTTCCTTTGTTGAACCACAATAGCAGGAGGAAATACAATGGAAGTTATTCTGACATAAGTACATTAAAACCATAAAGATATAAAATGAAGATAAAATCAAATATCCGTTTGTTAAACGATATTTTTTTGAATATAATCATTAATCTCCTATGGACATATATAAAGTTGATTTAAGCGGGGTTTTTAAAACTTACCTATGTAACTAACATATGTACCTACGTATTAAAAAAGACTAGTCTTGTTTATGAATTATCGCTATTATATGGTTGTTACATTCACATTTTACTTGAATTTACCAGTAATTATTTTTATGACAATAACTTATTATTACAGTATTAATTATAATGGAAAAATATTTTTACCGGGTGTGCCGAGATCATTCACCTTAAAAATCCCAGCTATTTCTTAGGACTACATATAAAAATTATCATGGTTTTCGGGAAAAAATAATGTAAACTTACGCGATAATATTAAATCGCTCTTGTCATATGTTCAACAGCTGATCGCCGAAACATACTGTATTGGATCAACTTCGACGTTTTGGTAGAATGTCTTTTTTTGAATTGTTTAATTTTTTTGGTTTATTTTGAAGTCGGTTATATATTTTTTATATTAATATTTACATAGGCCTTGCATAGGTTAACCATGGGTATTTTTTTATAACTTTAAGTTCTAATAATTTTAAAAATATGAGCTGTAGAATAATTTGAATTCGGCCTTAATACTACCTCATGAATTTAACACTTTCATTAAAATGTTACGAGATAAAGACATTTTTTACAAAAAATCTAATAATGAAACTGTAGAAATCTATCTAATATTGCTGGAATGTATTTAGAATAAATTGACGATTATATACCGTGAAGGCCAAGATCTTTGGTGGCGTTAATTTTCCCCGCCATAACTATCTGTCCTGTTTTCTCCTCATCGACGATCGTCTCTCTCTTCACTCTTAACGAGGAGGATTTAAGTTGTGTATCAGCTTCGAATCTCTAATATGAAAATGGAAAATGAAAAAATGGAATACCATACAGAAAGTTGTAGCGGATACCCGCTTTTATAACCAAGATATTTGGCTAATAATAAATCTAGAGTTGAAAGTTATTAATTATGCGTTACCAGATGTTGATTTTGTAGGAATTATCATAAGTGATTTAAATCAAATTCAAATTTAATTATTTCACTCCATGTTGTTAATAAAGTTCCCTAATATACTTAGATATTTTTATAACATAAAATGTATTTAAAAAAATATAGATGTGGTTATTTGATTTTATGAGATTACTAAAGATTAAATTATAATATACCTGTATGGAAAATATACTGGTTGCAAAAGCAGACACAAATAAATAATATTTAAATATATTTTCCATATTTTAAATTACTTTTATATGTTACATAATTTATAACCAATAAAATTGTAGAGCTATTAATTGTATCGTTGGTAATAACAAAATTCGATTCTAAAATAATCCATTATTAAAAAAAATATGAACGTAAATGTTTAGGATTGTAGCAATGATGCGTGAAATTGTGCATTCTGATTAAGGATGTTTTTAATAGTTATGGGTACGTTATATTTTTATTTTAACTATTACCTTTGCACGCGTATCACTACTAACCCACCTACATTCAGTTACTAATTTTGTTACTAACTAGTGAGTTGCTTTATGAAGAGATAAAAGTCTAAATTGAATTAAAGTAATAACACTGTTCGCTGCCTTATTCCCGACTTTGCGACTGGGTTTTGTTTGTAACAACCGAAAGGAAGCCGGTGTCACTGAAATTTGCCAATATCTTAATTATTCGGATACCGCGGTGTTGACCTTACCGACTCCCCCATAACAAATGTACTTTACCGTACCATAGTTTCCTACTCGTAAATTGTACCCTTATGAAATGGAATCTTAGGAGAATTTACAAAGATGCTTTTACAAAGATGAAAATTTTTTAATATTTGAAAAATCTAATCTTTGTCAATTAAAAAAAGTCGCACCCGTGGTCGGGTCATAGAGTACGTCAACAAATCCAAAATAATTTAATTCAGTCGCCACTTTGAAAAAAATAATTATATTTCTTGAACCTCTGATTTCGGTCCACCGAATGACGTCACAGTAGGTCAGCCGAAAGCGTGCGGATTTTTTAAAATAAGAAAGGGTTATAAAAAAGAAATACCTATTACTTTGACATTTCAAACTATATATTTTTTTAACGTTAGTTTTTGATAAAACTTAAAAAACAAAAATTGCTATGACCCTGCAGCTATCATATTATATCAACTGCGTCTATACATTGTTTAGTAAATTAGTTATCCAGAACCTGACGTCTTTCAGCTAGGCTCTAAAGTCTAATTAAGGGCTACGTAGTCTTAGGTTTAATAAATAAACGTATTTCTCACATTACGTAAAGCCACTTTCATCAAAATTTTGACACGCTCCAAAAAAATTAAAATAAAAAACGAAAGTGGTCATAAGTAATGGTAAAATTGTTTCATCACGAAATGGTCAAAAATAGGCCAGCAGATCGATCGATTGCGAAGTCACGGATTTGTATAAAGGACCGAAGTCACCGACACATTCTGCTGATGCAGCATTAAACGCGATCACAAACGAGTCGTCCTACTGCTGGCAGTAACTGCAAAGCTGTCACTGTGGTCGTCGGCTAACGCAGGTTTTTTGACACAGGGGTCGGGGTCGAAACATAAGCTAGGGTTTGTTCCATAGATGTATTATTTGATATGGATGACGCAATCTGAGCTACTGTGTTCTGCTGTTTAGCTCGCATGCGTCGGTTGGATGTCTCGCTCTCCTACAGAATATCTTAACATGCATAAGGCATGTGTGTAAATTCGACCGACAAAATTATAAAGAAAGAGGTTTCACAGTACTACACATGATAAGGGCGGCAATAGAGGTCCGATCAGGCACGGTCCCGGGCACGTCCCGTTGATAGTATATGTAGATCAGTTCTGTGGTATCACTTAATGGGATCACATCGTGTGTCGAAAAATAGTAAAGTCGAATTGGAAGACGGTGAATAATTGTAGATTGCTTTCACATTATCACATAATAAATAGAAGAAGAAACGTCAAAACCCATTACAATTTGATACCACAGGCGCGAGTTTTCTGGGTGGTTGATGCCTTTAAAGAGGCATGTAGGGCCTAGCTGTGAGACGTCAGGTTCTGGTTAAAAAATGTACTACTACTAAACAATGTATAGAAGCAGATGATATATGATAGATACGGGATGTCACAGACATTATTGTTTTCTTTATTGGACCGAAAACAAAAACATAGTTGAAATTAGAGGATGTATTTTAATGGTAAAAATATACTTTGATTCCTACACTGATTATTAAACGTCTTTCAGGTTAAAGTGGATAGCTTTTCCTCTGTCTCCTATCGCCCTTAGACTCGTCACGTTCGTCTTTGATGGTCACAGCCATTTTTTCATTCCTACCTGTTCTTTAAATTTTGCTTTACATTGACGGATTTTAATAATTAATGTTCTCTCCATTAAGTGGCCCAGGAACCTCCAGTCCACCGCTGTTCATAATTTACAACGTTGTTGTTAAAATTTCTCATAAAATGTTTCTTATTATAAAAATGCTCATCAAAATCTGTTTACCAGGAAATTAATTTTTTGATAAATATTTGAGTACCGACATCGTTTCTTTTTGCACATAAATTGTGGCGTATTGGCAAGCCCGATGTAAGCAAATAGCCTATGTAGAAAAATAACTAATTCCAAAGAACTTTGCTGCATTCTAAATAGATCAAATTGAAATAAGATTTCTTCATAAATATTGTCACAAATTTTGTTCTAATTCTTTGTAGTTACGAAGCGATTGGTGGTTGTAGGGAGGGAAAAGGACAACGGATCGTGAACAGCAATCCAGACACAATGCTTTTTATGAATCCATAAATATCGACCACTGCCCTCCTAAGAAGCTAATTCGTATTTATAACTACTGCTTTCCATCTCGTCACATGTTATATGAAAACTTTGAAAATGTTCCCTTGCACCCTTGCATTTTTGAAAAAAAACTTATTTTCGACAAAATGCTTCGTAAACGGCTCATTTTCCAAAAGACGCTCAATTTCGAAAAAAGGTCATTTTCGTCAAAAAAGACAGGTTCATCAACAGCTCTTCTTCGAAAACAGCTCATTTTTGAAAAAAACTCATTTTCGGAAAGAGCCTCCCCTAAATATACCGACCAGAGAGACGTAAGTTATACCGGTAGATATGCACATCTCGTTTTGTTTTGTGGTGACATTGCGTCGATCTATCATCTCATGCTACACGCTCTAAAAAAGGACACGATAGATCCGAATAGTTTATCTAATTCTGTAAATGTAATATAAAATTCCACAATTGAGTATAATTATTTTATTCTCAACATTCAGTCTTGTTACTAACTGACTGTACTATGTGTTTCCCGAAACATCGCTTATAAAGGCATACTTTACATCCCTCTATGACCTATGGGAAACCACAATATTGGGCTGGAATTTGCCTGACCTGAATTCCCCCTCCGTTCCTCTAATCCGCCGCATCTCAATATGTTATTTTAATCAAATTTTTAGCTGTACCCATTAAAAAACACAATTATCACATTTTTATCTAGAAGATTTAGTTGCAGATAAAGTACTTATAATTGCACGAAAGTGTAGTATTTTTGTATTTTAAACAAAGTGTAATAAAATCTTTAAGACACATTCTATAAAATACCACCATTATTAAGCCTGTGTTGACGTGAAAATGTTTTGCCTCCATTGTGATTTTTTTTAGGGAACCCTATAATTCGCTTCAGCGTTCAATGTGGCAGTAACTGTCATAAGCGTATATCTGCCTGTAGAATAATAAATGTATTCGTTGGGCCGCAGTTCGGTTTCATTCGAATGATCAGCTCTTTATCGACTTTCTTTGGTCGGGCTTCGAACCTGGCCATTCGTCTCCGGGGCCCCAGGGCCGTGCTGTCGTCATTTCAGGACATTTCTATGTTGATGACGCAAACAAATAACCTAACGCTAACCTAACCTACCAATTCGTTCTTGCGAAACCTATAAGTGTAATATAAAAGAAACCAGAGTCGAAAGGACATTCGTGTTATAATGAATAACATAAACCTTTTGGAATAATTAATAATGTAATTTTCAAAAAAAACAATACCAGTTTAAAAGCCAGGTTACCTCTAGCAAATATGCTAATATATAGTTAAAGTCATGTAGTCAGTAGTATATGTCATTAATTTTCAGAATTTAAATATATTTTTATAGGTTAACATAACAATTCATTAAAAAATATTTATGTTTGCGATGCTGTTATCTCATTCCGTTTAATAAAACAAAACATAGGTAATATATCAAAATTATAATATCTAAGCTAGAAATTATGTATCGTAAAAATTATATACTTAACCAATTATTTATATACTTAACCAATTATTTTATGAATGACAAAATGACTATGAATTAAAAAATATTTTATTTATTTATTTAATATAATTAAAAGCGTAATAAATAAAATAAAAAGAAAAGATAGGTGAGAGTGAAAAGCTTTCATAAAATACAGGCCTGTATTTAAACCAGCGTGCCTTACCTCAAGCGATGCAACTATCTGTGCTTTCAGTATTATTTTTCTTTGAACATTCTGGCTATATAATTTGTTTGAAAATTTTTCAATCTGTAAAAATATTAAAAAGCATTCGAATTTTCCAAATGTCAATACTGTCAGACTTTTATATAAGTAATGTAAACTAACGGCGAACGCCTATTAAATATTCGTAAGTTTATTTTGTTATTTTTAAATTATTTATTATATAGCTAATAATATGTAGGTTTATATACACGCACTAAACACAAACACACAGACACACACACACACACACACACACACAGACGCGCGCGCGCGCAATCATGTCCCTGTCACAAATGGCACCACACTCCACCACACAGTACACATTATTTAAGTTTGATTTATTAATTTGTTGTTGTCAACCATTTTCATGTTTGGTACATTTTTTTGGCCATGTAAATGTAGTGTTAAAGAATTGTCTTCCTGTATCGCTATTATGTACTTTCAAAATAAATAAATAAAAATACGGTATTCAAGCAATACATTATACAATTTTACTATATATATATAAAGAAAATTAAGAGTTTGCATATACATTTGATGTATTTTTTGGTAATATTTTTTACAGGCATAATTTTAATTTATTTTTAAATGGTGTTGAATTTGAAGCTAAGAAATAAAAAAAAAAAATACCAAAAAGTACTTCAAAACTAAAATAAATGTTATAAAACTTTTATAAGACTTTTAAAATATGACCAAATAATTTATTCATGTTTACGTTCAACGGCCTATAAAACATATTATGGAAATAATTGGATGGGAAACGCTGTATTTTATCTGAAGATTATTTTGTCGTTTATCAATTAATTATCGTAATAGCTTTACTTAAACCAATTATTTGAAAAATATGCTTCACTATTATGCTAAATGCTGTTTTAAATTGTCGACAATCATTTTTGACCTTTACGGTGCGGAGAGTAATGTAATTAAATTCGTTGCTTACCAACGTACCTACTAATTGATGATACCAATAAAAGGATCATATTTGTATCGCGGTAAGACAGTGGATCGTATCTAGTGGATTATTAAGACGTTGGATTATTGATCAAAAGGTCGCGGGTTCGAATCCGCACATGGTCATATCATTTTTAACGCTTCATTACCAACATCTCCCCTGATTCTAGGATAGGCACATTTGGTCTAGTCGAGTAAAGCCCAAAATAATTGAATATGACGTAGGTTTAGTAATTTATTAAAAAGATAAACTCGAATATTTGTCAAGACATTAATTTACTGGCAAACATAATTTTTGATGGGTATTATTGTAATAAGTAACATTTTATGAGAAATTTTAACAACGACGTTGTAAATTAGTACCTCGGTTAAGCAAAATTTAAAGAACAGGTAGGAATGAAAAAATGGCTATGACCATCAAAGACGAACGTGACGAGTCTAAGGGCGACAGGAGACAAAAGACAGAGAGAATTGAAATACAGAGAGGAAAGCACTTAATGCTTCATTACTACCATCTCTCCTGACACTAGAACAGGCACATTTAGCCTAGTTGAGTAGGGCCCAAAATAATTTTATATGACCTAGGCCATAGTAATTATTTAAACAAATATATATATATATATATATATATATTTAAATGAGAGTACGTGTCACAAACATGATCTTTTCTTCCATTGTAATGTTCGCCATATCAAATTTCATTTAGTAAAATCATTAAGTCAACTTACAAAAAAAAAAAAAATCGGTTCATACGTTTGAAACCTACAATGCCACAGACAGATACAACTACATACGTTAAACCCTCTGTTTGCGTCGGGGGTCAAAAATAATTATTTCTCACAGCAAAAAAGTGACCCTGAGTGAGTGGTGGTGGTGGTGTGTGGTTCGTAAAGATCTTATATAACTTTTCTACCTTAGCTTTAGCCAAAATTTCCTTGTTTCATATTATATGTATTTTTAAAATATGTTGGTCAACATTTAATCTCTTTTATACCTTCTTTCAGATCACTTGTCTTCTTTTTGAATGTTTATCATATTACTAATTATGCGTATTTTGTAAGTCATATTTTACCATACCGTACCATATTGTGGCATACCAGTAAACTTTCTACTGCGGTACGTTGCCAATTATTTTTTTTTTTCAAATGTGAACCAACTTTTATACGTAAAACTATAAATTTTATCGACTGAAATGTGCTTGGTTTCAATTCTTTATCACTTTCAAATGCTTGCTTCATTTTATTGCTCGTAGCATTTCGTACCAAATTTGCGAAACGGGCCATTTTATTTATTGAATTGTTAGCGAAATGCCACCAGCTATTGTTTTTTCACTTTTATTACCAACGGCTATTTGATTAACATATACTGAAATACATTTTTAAACATTTTTAATACACAAAAACAACAATACCTATATGTATATGTTGAACAATGGTAATTTATAAAATATGAACTCGAAGGATCATCTTCATCATGTTAAAATACTTTTTTACTGTCATACTTCTGATAGTGGTGAGTTAAAATATTTTATTTATTACAATAAATTATAAATATCATTTTACAATAAACATTATAACTATAAATAAACGATATTTACAATTCAAACGATGATAATAAATGTTTAATTTCAGATCGTATTTGCTGTTTTCGATGAAAAATCATTAATTTTTATTTTATCAAAGGAATCAGGATTGAACGACAAACAAAGCAGCGAATTAGTAAAATGTTTGAATATAAACTATCAAAGCGATTTCCTTGCGTATAAAAATATTACGCTAGACAATTGTATTGAATCTGTTTTAAACATCAGCGATTTCAGTGATTTTTCAGTGATAGAAAGCCTGACGGATCGTATAATCAATGCAACAGAAAATAATAACGCCTCCGTTGGTTTTCATGACGGAGCAAATGTGCGCAATGATGATATGCATGTATTATTGGAAAATCTGACAAAATATACAGTTGCAATTTCATCAGGGACTAATTATTCTAATAGTGATGAACCTGTTGATTTACTTAGTTCACAGGCTACATCAAAGTACGACGTATCGCAGGTGACTGAAGAAGTCCTCAATGCTAGCATCTACGTGCCGCTTTTTACCGGAAATTCGCTTCTAACCACCAGTGCTGGTTTGATAGAATCATTTGTAAACAGTTCTATATTGTCCCGTAATGTGTACAGTATAAATTCAATCGGAAATATTTCTATTCCTGTGAAGTCAATAAGCAACACCTCTACTAGTTTAATGACAACTGCGGCACCCAAATTAGTCTCATCGTTAACAGCCAAAACGACGGCTGAAACGCCCAACTCTCTTTTACAACACGCCAACATGATAACTGCCATTTATGAAACGGCTTATCAAACAATTTCTACTACACCTTTAAGTACTACAACTCAAACTGAGGATCTAAGAAGAAATGAAGCCAAAAATGCAATCACATTATTTTTTTTAAAAAGTCATACATTGCCAAAAATGAGTAAGTTTTATTTTCAAATGTGGATATATTCCTATGAGATTCGAGAATTTGACTTGCGAAGAACGTCTGACACATTTAAAGCCTAGCATCACTGGAAAAACGAAGAGTGCGAGGCGATCTCATAAACACTTTTAAGATTTTAAAGGGATTCTATAATTGTTCAGAGCTTAGAGATATTTTTACCTTCAACACTAATATCCATTTACGTGGGCATGAGTTAAAACTTACCAAAAGTGTCTTCAAATCTAGCCCAAAAATGAACTTTTGTCCAACCGAGTGGTTGATTTGTGTGCCTACAAATGTTATTACCTCCAATTCAGTTAATCAGTTTAAAAACCGCTTAGATGAGTACTTATTCACAAGAGCACAATAATCAAAGATATAGATTTATTAGCTGTAAAGCTGCACACCTATTAAATAAAAATTATAATAACAATAATAATTTATATAATAGTGTTTGTTAATACTGGGTTCACTGACAATTAATATTCCTAAAATGCTTCATTTTTAAGTAGAGAAGTAATGGCATATAAAATATGAATTACCTACAAAATTCAAATGGCTCTTTTTATGATTTTTCTAAAACTATCCCTTTGTCATTACGAGACTCCAATGGCGTTGACCCACGTTTTTTTTTAACAAATTCATTCGCTAAATATGTAATATTTTGATTTTAGATAATGCGAATAATTATATGCAATACGCAGCAAAAAAATTAGAAGAAATCGAACGGAGACGTTTTAATAATAGTAATTTTACGAGATATATGACAACCAGATCTCTGTCTCGACATGAAAAACGTGAAATGTTTGTTATCAATACACCGAAACCAGAGCAGCAAGAATTATTTCGGCGATTAATATCGTCGAAGAAAGAACGGCTTGACGATAAAATGAGACGGACATTGATGGCAAGCAATAAGCACAACTTTGAAACCAGGAGACGGTTAGGTAATACTGATCAAACTAATATAGCATTACATATTTTTTTATGTAATAAAATAAGCTAATAAAGTATTTAATATTGTAGTAAGCGCAGTTTCCAGTGAGCCTCCTACTACTAAAATGAACTCAGAAGTAACGAGACCCGAAGACGCCGTGGAAAATAATACTGCTAAAGCTATATTCAGCGACACATCTGAAAGCGATAAATCAATAAGGACCCATAAGGTTGACACGTATAAAGGCTTCAAACTTTCGAAGAATAGTGAATTAAAGTTTAGAAGAAACTATTCAAACAATTTTCAAACATTCACTTAAGTCAGGACGAAAGGGTGACGCTGAGGATGGTAGCGAGGAATCAAAAAGAGATAAAAAAAAACCGGTAGCAAAATGTATCAAACTAAGAAACAGAAATCAAATACCTCCGAAAAACTTAACAGAGCTTTGTACTTGGATGCTTTATATGTGTTATAAAATATAATATGTAGCCCTACAAAAAACACAATATTTAATATATATATATATATATATATATATATATATATTAAGGATTATTCGATTATGTTTTATGTAAAAATAACCTAATAAAATGATTCATACACAAATAAAGGTAGGTACTTCTGTAAAAGTGTTTCAAAGTGTAGTTATAGATTTAGCGTTTGGGTGCCACTAAGACACAACATCAAGAGATGTATGCAGCTATTTTATGCTTCATATAAATAGAATGATGTCTTTCTTGGCCATAGCGATAATGGAATTGAAGACAAAGTTGTGTGGACTGTATCAAAAGTTCGCTTGGACACCTCGGCCGGAGTGAGTCACCCGCCCGACGAAGCGGTCCCCCTTCATCCCGCAGCATCCCGACCAATCCTGACACAAACTCATCTAAACTTGCTTCCTCAAACGCCCCTCAGTTTAACCTTCGAGATATTGTTATGACACTAAAATTATCTGATTGTCTACAAAATTCAAAATTCTGGATTCGCAAAATTTACATTATAATTATATATTAAATTAAATTTCTCCAACATAATATAAAATTATTCTATATCTGACGATGGATTATTAAACAAATATATACTTGTGATATAATCATTTTGAAGGCTTGTTTCCTAATTAAACTAAAGAAAATTATCATCTTATGTCATCACGGAACATATGTTTTAAATAATAAAACTTTTTCAGTATATTGTCTTAAAAAAATCTCTAAAAATATAACATGATTACATGTTGATATTGCATAACAAGGCTGAAAGTCACACCCGTTACTAAATAAATCTGCAATTTACAAATTTAATAAATAAAATACAAACTATTTATTGTCACATGATTTACTATTATCTCGTAAGAATAAAAATTTCGAGTGTAAACTGTGTTTCCATGCGAAAGGTTCCTAGCCGAATAGTTTTTGTTTTTACAATGAACAATTATCCATTTTACTTATTACTTATTTATATGAATTTACAAACTAACATAAAAAATAAGGTTTAACATTGATAGTAAAAAAAAAACACTAAAACATATAAAAAAATAGATTTAATATATTTATATTTTTATATATATATAAATATAATATTAAGTATATGTAGTTCACAAATCAAGTCCTTAGGAACTAGTCTTAGTTAAAGGTATTATAATATTTGTATATGTTATTGTAATGTTTGTAACATGTAATGTTAATTTCTTGTACATCTTTTACTCTTTATGAATAAAATAAATATAGAAAATTATCTAATAAATACACGCGTAAAAACCGGTCATACACAAAACCATTCGTGTCGTTTTTCTAATGCTTTTCCAAAGTTAGAAAAAACGTTAGAAAAACGATTGGCTCAGAACTCTCCTATTCACACTTCTAAAATAATAACGCAATATAAACAATCGGTATTACACATACTTAAACAAAATAAAAATAAGTCTAAACATATGTTGTAAATTTAATAAGAAAGCCATTTCCTTCGATATAGCGTGTGTTAAATAAATAAAACATATGTTTTTTAAATGTTTACTTTATAGTGAGTGTTTCACAATTACGAGAAAAATTAATTTCAAAACAATCAAAACCGTTGAAATATTTGAGAACGTTATAAGTTTGTCGAGGTGGAGCGCGCAGGGGTGAAGTTAAGCGCCTGGACATAAAATGTATAGGTGTAGTACTGAATATTGAGGTGGCTTTTCCCGACTTTGGCCACATATTGCCTATGTATTGAACCTGATATAGTCGGTGCGGAGGGCAGAATTGTCAACGAAAAGGTTTTTGTGTCATATTTTTTTTTTATGATTATTTTTTATTTCGTATGATCGGTTTAGTTGCTGATGTAGATCAACCCCCTAAAAGGACATTAGTGATTTTAAATACAGCCTGTATACTATAAGGTCGGGAGTGTTTGTGAACCACGCTCACATTTGACATTTTTTCCCTATCCGCTTTGCGATGGAAAATCAGAGGGCAGACGCGGGTTTTGCAATAGGGTCATATCGGCGACGAAAATTGGAGAGATAAAACTCACATGGCCATTTTCCCAAGCTGCGAATCTCGACGCGACGGTTGCCAATAACTCCGGACCATTTTCCTCCCTTGCTTCTTTCTCTCACCTTCCCTCAATTATTGGGTTGGCGAGTTACGAAACTAATAATAGTTGCCTATTCCACAATAACAAAGGAGCTATCTCATCATATACCACATTCTGGTACCTAAGTGAAATTAAACATATTCAAGCGTCCGGTGAAACGGAAAACGTAAAGTCATAAATCTCGCAGAAACTATTCATTTATTTCCATTTCCATAATACAAAAGATATGTCTAAAACAAACGAACGTTTTTATTTTTTTGGAATTTAATATTTCACTAGGTGGTTATCTGTACTGAGATAGTACTTATACATTTAAACTACATGAGTCTGATAAAACAATATTAGATATAGATATAATATATATCTGTGTGTATATAATATAGTAATAAACATACAATTTTAATGAGAAACTTATGAAACGTCCATCAAATAAAAATATTCTAAAATACTGAATAGTAAGCCTTTTATTAAGTATGCTATTTGCTAATTAATTAAAATGTTTTTTTTTAAATGCAATATTTATTTGCGGATTAACTAAAATTTAGTTAAAATCTGACTTTCGCTATAATTTTCCTGTAATAATTACTACCCTCTTCATATACTTGATTAAATATATATTTATATATATACTATACTTTTGGAGTTAAAGGAGAGGGGTAGAACATACTTTTTTGGTACATTTAGTTATAAATGTTAGTTGTTGGAACCATTCCACTGAAAGGGCTTATCGACACTAGAACAAGCCCAGGTAATGTAGAGTCGAAGTGCTTGCATGCTTGGTTCCACATTGTTATAGGATTATACCGCTAATTCTACAACATTTGCTCCTTTCCAATTCCGTCTGCATTTTCAGTAAGTATGGGCACGATTTTTCTATATATATATTACAAGAAATTTATCATAAAAAAGGTTAATATCTTTGTATGAATATGTGTGTACTCTAAATACATTTAGGTACTTGGATTCTCAAATAGAGAATTAAGAATGTGGTCCGAATATAGCTTTTAGTAAATCTAAGGATCTTAATTTATTTTAACATTCTTTTTTATTATTATCAAAATATAATTTAAAAATTGTGACCTCGAGTGTCGGGATTTCGACGGTAGAGTGCGTTCACTATCTGTCGTTAAAAGTAAACACCTGCACTCTACCCGTCCTATTTGAAAGGTGAGACGTTTGATACGTCACGACCGTTCCACTTAACGACTTGTGACGATTTACCGATAAAATGTTTCCAACAAACAGTAGTACCTAAAAGCTTTATAGTAAATATTTATGTAAAATAATTTCGTTTATGTTTGTATAAATATCTCATTTGTTTTTCTTTTGTTTGTTTCTAAAATATGAAGAAGACTGTTTTGCAAAGTCACTTTTTGTTTTATTTTATGATGTTTCAAGGTATAGGTATTTTTTAAACATAATAAAAAATATTGATAATAATGAATATAATAATAAACATTTTATTTGACACACAAAATACGTGTAAAGTCGAGCTTATTGCTGCAAGACCATCCTAGCTAACCTAGAGAGACCGTACATCGTAACCCAAGATTATTCTCGATAAAAAAAAAACAGATAATTGGTTCTGAGATTTTTAGTGTTATTTGTTAAGAAACCATATCAAAATTCATCATGGTTACCGAGGGAAAAAAATGTAAACTGCATAGAAAACTTAAAAAATCATGTAATATTGACGAGTTCTGAGCTGTCGCCGTACGCCGTAACAGTGTCAAGACCATTATCAATCGGCGTGGTATCGGAATTCGCGCGCTAACCAAATTGACACCATCTGTTAAAAAATATAATACAATTGGGGATGATTTTTTTTTATGAGTAAGAACTCATAATAGGTAATTTATAATTAAACCCTTTAATACCTTCCAGTTAAATCTACGGATACCACAACTACATTTATGTAGTTACATTTAGTAGTCCAATTAAAACGCTAATCAAGTCATTTAGCAAAACGTCTAAAGGTTCATAGAGGGGTGGGTAACTTGTACATTTTTTTTTCTTTATACAAAATTTCTGAATCAGCTACCAAAGACAAGCAGTCATATTGATTAGATTGACACCACGCAGCCTCTTATTAAAGCAAAGTCGCATTTAATCTTCAAAAAAAAAAAAACAAAAAAACGGCGTGCGTGTAATAATAATAATAACCGCATCGAATAATGCGCGGTCTAGTTGGGCTTCGGTTGGAGCAAATCGAAGGGTGCGGTTAGTTAATAAACTGATGCCTCGGTTAGGCGTATAAAGGGTAACTCTACTATCGCGAACATCAATCTTGTCAGTCACTGCAATGGACGTCCAAATACCGCATCGTTTTCATCAGAATAAAACTGTTTTTTTTTCTATTTCTCTCGGATTCTTGTTTATTTTATAATCTATTTTAAAACTCCACAAAATAGACATAAAGACAAAACGTCTCAACAATAAATATCACACAATTACTAAAAGCTAAAACCAAAACATTTATCATTTAACCGTATCGCATAACTTTACAGAAAACCGAATGCGCCATGACTAACAAAACGAACGATCAATTGAAAATTAATAAAGTTTAGAAAAATAACAAACTTAAAAGTGACAATTTGTTGACATTTTTTAATATGCTTGCAATCTCTTCTCAGATTATATAAATCAATCATATTTATTTATTTATTTATTGTACATAATTTATTTATTGTACATTGTAATTTTCTGTGTAGATATTATACCTTGTATTGATTTAATATTAGTTTATTATTTGGGTTTTATATTGAGTGTATATATGTGTATGATTACTAAATTATATTTTTATAATAAATAAATTATTATTAAAATTTATGTATTAGTTATTAACCGTACATTTATGTATTATTATTCATATATATATCTATATAGTATTATATTTATTGTTATTATTATTATCTCAGTATTACTTTTAGTTTTATTTATATATTACATATAAACAACATATTATTATTATTTATATATTATGTATTATTTCATACAATTCAATTCTAATAATTGTAATTGTATGTTGCGCAGTGTGACGGTTATGCCTATAAGAACGATGCTTTTAGTAAAGCCTACTTTAGAACGGGCATTGCCTAGTTAGGTAGTACTTTGCATTATATGTAATTGATGTTAAAATACTGTCAACAAATAAATAAAAATTTGACAAAAAAAAATAGAAACGTAGTAGTAGAAATCACAGTTATAAATGAATATTACAAATGCACCGGGAGCGATTAGCACTGCTACATTTTGTGCCCTGCCTTTTTTACTAGACTATGTCTGTACTAAGGAAGGCAGTGTTGTATTGTGCTACAACTGAGAATGTGTCAACTGAGAATATATCGCACCCCGAGGATTGAAATGTAACATCTCAAAATCTTCTATTTTCGGCAAATGGCGTTTGAAAATTTCATAAATTTTAAGGTTACCATTCATGAACTAGAAACAAAAAGTAAGTATTATTTAATAGTAAATCGGTACAAAATAAATATCTCAAATATTACAAAGGATCAATGGGATGAATAATAAAAAATAAAGTATACTTTTAATATGATAATTTGATACAGACCTTATACTTTGTCATTTTTTTTTGAGTTACTACACTAGTGCTTAGACTTAATACACTACATTATATTCGGCACATAACGAACATTGTTTTTTTTTTATGGTTTCTTTTTGTTGTAATAACTGTATCATTAATATTAAGAGTTACTTTAAAGAACAATTTACACTCTCTTATTTTTTGATCCCTATTGGTAGCAAAGTAATAGGCATAATTTTGAGTCATCATTAAACCAACTTTCGGGTGGAATTAGAGGCTATATAAAGCCTCTGTTGATTCAAATTAGCTAGGGCCCAAAAGTTTGTAAATATTTCTTGCCGTTTCTCATTGTTGATTTTGTCAAAACACTTTAACTTACATCGTTCTCCACGAGGAGGTAATATTGCCCTTGCTTTGACCAATTTTCCTTTGCTTGTTTTATATCCTAGTCCTTGATTTCGTCTCTGTTTTTTTACCACTCTTTTCCACGTAGCAGGATGTCTAGATCGTTTTTTTGATAACTTACGTGTTTCCTCAGTAACGGATGTGACAAGTTCGCTAACATTTTGCCCACTTTCCGTTGACTTTCCGTCATTTTCCGTTGGTTCTGGTGAAGGTATCCAAGTCGGATCATTGGAGCTGTTATCGTCACACGACAAAGACACAAATTCAGCGACATTAATAATATCACAGTTATGAACTACTTCATTAGTAAATGATTTGCACGGGGCATTTTCTGCCTCCTCATCAATCTAAAAAAAATGTAAATTCTGATAAAACAAATCAGAAAGTAATACAAAATATGCTCTTCAGTGTTACACATACATACGACAATAATGTTTAAATGAAAACACACTTTTGAACAATTCAACACAAACAATTTAGAGTTTTTTCAACATACACACATATACTTAGATTGTCAACTATTTGTTTGTTAGCCAAGGTCAATGACGTAATTAATCGTCCCCTGGCATACATTTTTCTGTACACAATAAATTGTGTACAGAAAAACTAATAAAACCAAAAGCCAAATAAAATAAAACCAAAGCACTTCTCAGTTCTAACTGCTGTGAAATGCGTATTAAGTCAACGTGTGTTCATAATATTGCATACTTTTGGGGTTGTATAGTATTATATTAAAATGTTACAATAGCGCTTTGAAATTTTTTTGAGGTGCCAATGTAGTATCAGCAAATACTACATAAATGCACTAAGTTTAACACGTTTTGATATAATACTCTAGGTTATTGCTTAATAAAACCACTGTTTAAAGTGATTTTGAAACGATAGTGTACACACCTGAAAGAGCATAAAAAAACAGATCTAATGACATTAATAACTCAAAATTGCCATTTTTTGACTTAATACGCTAGAATCCTCAGGGTGCGATATATATTAATATAATTAATATCTATTATTGATATCAATAACATATAATATATTAGGGATGTGAATATACTCACTCACTCAAGTGGTGCTTTTCTAGGTAGAATAATTTGATGTCTTGTTTTTGTTATTATAAATATGACGAAAAGATGTATTTTAAATGTTTTGTATAATGGACATGGCGTCTGGCCATTTTATCGGCATTGCATGAAGGCACATTATCTAAAGATGCATTCTTCTTAGTCGTCGAAGATCTGTGATGATTTCGGAATTCAATTTTGAAATTTTGCCCCTGATATACGGACAAAATATAGCACCCAATTTTAAATATTTCTATTCAATGTAACCATCCCACCTCGCCTTATGTATTGTTAATTTGATGCGAAGGAATGATATATTGCCACCTATTTACAAATTACCTTAAATATGGACATAAATTAAAACAATCTATATATTTTTCAAGTATGTGTTTTAAGGAGCGGGCAAAAAACTTAAGGATATTTGTGTGAGTTTAAGGTTGACTTTTAGTGTGTGAGTTTGTGCGAAGATATGAGACTGGCAGGGTGTGGGAAAAAGGATGGGTTGTATGTATGCGTCTAAAATAATAATATAAAAATAATACTAAATTTGATAAATAAATACCTGCTTAAATGATATAGGTGCATCAACATTACTAAATTCATATTAAATCTTTAATATTTTTATAACTCTGAATAACGTTGCATTCGGAACGTGTTTATCATGACGTCACGTTACATGACCGCAAATAATGACTACACTATCATATTAATTATAGGTAGTTTTGTGAAGGAAAGACATGTCGGCAAAGTGAGTTTGTTTTCAGGTGCTCCATATTATATGGGCACAGTTTGTGTCGGCCGAAGGTGTTTAAGGTGTGGTTTAGTTAATAAATTGAAGATACCACTATCGATACACATACAATCATTTTCTTGTTATATGGTTTAGGAATCCAAAGTTATTCAAAAGCCGAGAGCGGACGGACAAACGAGCATCAGAGTTTTAGTTTTTACCAAAAAATACAAATACTTCGATCAAAATCTCACCATTACAATTACTAAGGTTGAGTTGATTAGGAGGGTTGAGGAGGGGATAAAAGGGTGAGTACTGGTTAAGGAGCCGTCTAGCGGCGCGAGTTTTCTTATTTACTGCCAACAAAACGCTCAAATTGTGCTCAAATAGCCACCTATTTAGACGTCTTTCTCAAACTTTGTCCCGTTTTTAAGACGATTTTAAACTTATTCTATTTTCTCATCACTGTCAACTGTCTTAAGTAACATTTACTGACTACTCAGTACAGTGAGGTCCAAATCGGTTGCGGTTACAGTATCGCAGATAAAACTTCACCATAAAACGCCATAAAACTTCAATGACGCGAACATCCAAAATACCGTAAGCTCAACACTCGTGCCATCGCCTTCGGGGTGAGTGACTTCTTTGCACTTGACTGCACATTCATCAATATCCAGATGGAGTAACAACCAGTATCGTGCGCGATGTGTAAAATGTTATTTATTAAAATGGATCTTTTTAGGGGGGAGGGGGTCAATTCTATTTGTAATCTACTGGTATTTTAAGAGGTGTACTTTTTAATCGGTGACGAATATTGAATCAGTATTTATGCAAAAAAATACGTGAGTCGGAGCTTCGGATGTCACCAGAATTTGGGTCATTTATTAAATGGTAAAATATTTATGTAGCTGCACGCAATGGTGGTAACGGTATAACGGATCTTCAGGCTGTTACCACACTTACCACCACTATCGTTCTGACGGGTATCGAATCTGCTTAGAAATATATGGTACCAAATTATACCATTGTATATTGTTATACTTTCCATAGAAAAAAAAAAATAGTATGAAAGTTTAGGAGTTCTCTGAAATGTAACAGGTCATAGCGGCAGTTGTCTTCCTTCCCCTCCTCTAACCCGTCGCTCGCATCTTGTTAGAAAGAGAGGAAGAAAGGAAGGATTATCGTCGAAGAGGTCCTCTCCTTTTTAGTGCTTCATTTAAGGTGAAAGGTCCTTCGTCTCTATTATTTCCTGAGGGGAGAACGCCTCGCTTATATACTAGCTGCAATATGATCACGACTGGTATTATGATAACCAGCCCCTACGCCTTAAGGCACACCGCAAGTTGAGGAGAGATTTGCCGTAACATGAAAACCCATAACAATAGCGTTACAAAGATTTAATTTTACTTTTTCGGAAAAACCCCCCCATTCCCGCCCCCCTGGTCTGATTTTGCTTATTAAAGAAACTTGACCGAAAATTTGGGCCCTTAAAAAGTATCAATTTGTGTGAATTTCAAGTGAATTTGAAAAGTTTATAAAATAACGGCAGTTATCGCGCCTACAAGATAGTGATATAGATAGATAGATATATAAATTTTAAAACTGACGGTGATTTTGGGTTCTAGGGGATGTAAAACGTGAAAATATTTCGTATTTTTCCGAAAGTCATGGTACCCATTGCAATAGGATAGTTTTCATAAATCCAAAATCCACCTAAAAAATCACTTATAATCATTTTTTTGGGACATAAAACACGACAAGCCATCAGAAATAGATCGTGTGTTTATTGCGACTTGTGTTCGTTAATTATTTGCTTTTATATACGAGTAGTTATTATATTACATATTTGTCCATTTTGTTGCTTTCAATAGACTCAATTTTAGCCTTCCTGCTATGGCAACAGGTGATCGCAGTGTGTAAGTGTATGTATATAGGTGTCAGTGTGTGTCAACCTGAAAATTGGCTGTTTCAGGGGCCGAGGTTCGTTTGATGTCCTCCCGTCTCCCTCTCGCTCGCTGTGCGCCTCTCGCTCGCACCTTCCGCCAGTCGATCGCTGTCAAATTACCTACCTATTTGCCTCTCACAGGCTTAATACTACATTAGCTGTGCCGTATCAAACCCACTTGTCTCAAATCAACATGCAAATAGTACAGATAAATATTATGTAATCTATAACAGAGCCTCTCACAATTCAAATCAAATAATAAAATTTAAGTAATATAATTTTACTTATGTACCTAAAGTAGTATTATTACCGTCTGTTGTGTACAAGTTTATTATAATAATTTTGTAACTGAAAGCAAATATCCTGTAAGGATTTACGAAAAAATAAAAATTCGCAAATGAAACGTAATTTATTATTTTAAAACCCAACTATTATATTATTATTATTAAGGAAATGGTACATTTAATGTATTATGTTATTTAAAATTTTCTGATTGATAAATCAAGGTGCTGTGTTTTAAACAATAACAGATTATTCTAGAATACATCTTACAAACAGTTGTTAAACAGTTGATTTTGGTGCTCGTCGACGCTTATCGTCAGAATATTTCTTTATAAAATAAATAATTATAAGGTAGATATAACGTGTTTAGGAAAAATATCATTTAATACGACGTCGCATAATTTAAGAGCCAAGCAGATCAGTGTTTGGAACCCCTATATCACATAACATTATAATATATAATCATATAATATCCATATTTGTAGTGTATATATATTATATAATATATAATTTATAATATTTCTATTTAGTATAATCTGTGTTTTATCTTTCATATGCAAGTGGTGTTCTCTTTTTATTTGAATAATGATAAGGTTTTCTTTTTTTTTAGTGTCCTAAATTAATGTAAACATTTTATGTATTCAATATTTTATTAGAGTACCGTCTAAAAATAAATAAATAAATAATATATGTATCAATACCTACAGTTTTAGACAGCGCAATAGATCTTCAGATAATATTGAATCGATTTTTTACTATAGTATAACTTGTACAAAGAGAAAAGGATCCAAAAAATTTAAAGAAATAATAATACAATATCATCTCAGAATGTAATTTTATTCTAATATATTCTTATAATAAATAAAAAGTGTTGTATTGCTTAAGCGCTTTAGTAATCGAGTAATGTCAATTACTGGGTAATTACATTTATTTATAATTCTGAATAGATTACTACTTTTTTGAGCGGTTTTGCGCTGGCGTGTCGGACGGCCGTTGACCATGATTGATTGGTTGCGAATTGAACGACAGGAGGTAACGAGTCGATCACGTTTTTCCCCAAAGACTTACTCCAGTGGTGTGTCAGGCGATGAAAGTGATCCTCTGTGACCGAACTGACCAAACTTTTATTAGATTTACTAATAACACTTTTTAATTAAGCCGAGTCTAGAATAACAAAAAGTTTATTTTAAAATATTTTAAGTTTACCATAATAATTTTATACTCATGGGTTTTTTAAACTGTATGTTTTTTGGTTTGTTTGTGTGTATAGTGGGAATCTCGCTATAATAACAATAAAAGAGTTAGATAAAACAATGAGTGTTCCCCAATGGTTCAAAATTCAATAGCAAGTTTCTTTTAACCAAATAACTACTAATAAAAAGAAGGCGCGCTAATGTTTTAAAATACTATTAGTTTTATACACGTTAAATTTTAAAGCCGAATCTGTGATTTAAAATACAGTTTAAAAGAAATTTATTTGATCGTTTTAATTTTGGATTGTTACACTCCCATAAATTACATAATAATATGTACGAGTATGTCTGTGGCCGGTGTTCGGTACCTGTAGCGCCTTTTAGACTGTCCTTCGGGCCTCATATCTTAGTCAAAGGCTATATCTGATTCAGTACCATATACTCGTATCTCTGCTCTTCGAGCATTTTTGCAATTCAAAGCCATTGGAATAAATACCTGTTAATTACAAACTGCCGTGTAATAAATGTTTTTATAGGAAAATTATTAATTTTAAAATATGCAGCTCCCTTTTCTATATGTTGATATGCCCTTTTAATATTTCAAACACCGTTTTATTGTATCTTTATAAAATGCCGATTTCCTGTTTTATTCCAGCCCTTACTTGCTTCTTTTATATTTAATTTAAAGCAAAAGCTGCCTATCATTCTTTTTTATCTTTTTTTTGTCGCTGACTGTCGTTACTCAATATTCACATAGTTTTCAAAAAATATTATTAACAAAAAACATTAATTCCAGACTTAAAACCGTTTATTAAGTCTTTTATCAATGCCTTCTGTATAATTAATTATATGTGGCACTATTCTATGGATTAAAATTGTATATATCTACCTTATAAGATAAGGATAGATACCAATATCAATCTGAATCTGTTTAATAAGCAAGCAATAAGCTCTTAGCTTTCATAGAAGCGTTTGATCTATTTGTTAAGCGTGCCGCTGACTAGATATACCTATGCGGTTAGCATTTAATGCCTAGAGCTAATCAAATATTCTATACTAACACTCGATAAAATAATAATTTTATTAAGTAATATTAACATTCAATTTGGTACATTTATTTATTGTATAAAGTAAACATATCGAGTGTAACCGTAGTAATTTTCAAATATTTCATACACAGGTTGCCAGCACTCGATACTCTCCAATTTCATGTTTACGAAACATGCATATGTATTTGTTATAAACTTAAGTTATCTATACATTAAAATTAAATACATTTGGTTTTAGTTATATATAATTTTTAAAATTATTTAGAAAGTGAGAAGAAAAAAAATAATACCTAAGAGGACAAAATAATAACAATTAGGTACCATTTAAGAGATATCAAATAATATAATGGTTGGGTCGCGTGCTTATCAAAGATTAGGCCAATTTTTAGGTTAAATTAAATGCAATAGGTATAAACACATATTTAGTTTTTCGGCAAAATTGTAGACAATCACTATACTTTATATATTTTGTTATACAATATAAATGACTTAAATAAGCCGTAAAAACAATTTAACCCAGTGCTGAGTTTTATATATAAGTGTATTTGACATCTCACATAGATCTTCAGCGTAAATCTTTATCAACTACTGTGATAAAGATTCTAAGATTCTTTGTGATATATATACTAAGATAAAATATGAGACGAATGATATTAAAACTAACAGTATAAGAAATATGAAAAAAACTTACATTAATCAAATTTTCTTTAGTTTTAATCAAAGAATGCCTCTGTAGTTGGTCATTCTATATAATACGATACAAAAAAAAAACAATATTTGAACTTATATTGAACTTCAAACAAAGAATACTTGACTATCCATCCTTCTGCGAGTTCGTTGAAAACATAAAAGCTAGTCTTTGAAACCTTGATTCATTGATGAGCGAAGGTAGTTTTTAATTAATTTGAGTTTCGAAGAACTTCCTTCACTTAAACCAATTGAAAAAGAATCCCAATGGACTTGGGAATCCTCACAATATATAGTATCTTCATCTACGAAATCCTTTGTGATTTTTTCTTAAAGAAAGAGGTTGCTTCTACCCACAGCAATTATTCAATCAATTAAAGCTCATATAATTCCACAAAGTGTTTATATGGTGAGGATAGATTTATTCAATAATCTCCCCAATAATATAAAAACATCACAGCTTAAGATGGAATTAAAAAAAATGTAGTCTCGATTATCCTAATGGATTTTTATTGCATTCACTGTTATGCTATTGTTTTATTAATTTATAATTTTTAATGTACTATTATTTTATACAAGATTTACATTCTTTTACTTACTCTCTCCTCTACTCATGCATATATACGAGTTACTGTTATCATACAGTGTATGCTTAGACCTAATTGTTCTATGTTACTCATCTCTGTCATTCATACATAAATGTAAAGTTGTTTTTTTTTTTTGTAAATAATATACTGAATACTGAATACCTTCGTCTGTACCCCTTCCCCCGCCCCGACGTCGCAAATGGCGCCCAGGCCGGACCACCCCCACCCCCGCCTGACAAGGCTTCTGTCACCAAGTTCCTAAGGTCAGAAGCTATGATGACATAATTGGATCCATATGTACCTAATCACTTCAACTAAAAATGAATATCCTATGTAAGAATATCCGACCGCGGTCAGAGGAGCAAGTGCCTCTGCAATGTAGCAATTTGATACCTATATATCAAAAGGCGGCCTAACACATACTCACACACAAATTGTGTTCATTATGTTCGGTATAATAATAATAATAATATTGTCTCTTTATTGATGAAAAATACAGATTAACAATTATTAAAAGGCAATTATTATCATGCAATGTTTTTTTTTTATTCGGTACTCTAACAAAATATTGAATATATAACTTCATTACTTACTTTCATTACTTCTTTAATACACTTAAGTAAGAAAAACCTTACAAAAACAAAAAATACTTTTTTACGAAACTAATTAAACAAAGAAAATGTATACATCTGTTTAGTTACTTGATTAGGTCTATACGCTTCATTGTGTAAATAGAGACTATAAGTATATACAATTCGGTGTTAAATAGGGCATTTTAGTTAAAACATTTCTTTAGGCACGTAGTCGTGATTGACCGCAGGAAAGAAATGTTTGCTACGCTTCGGCTATGGCTCTAAGCTTAACCTTCTCGTGTGGAGTGACATCAAATCGAACCAAATTAGCATCCGAATTGCAGATCATTTCGCAAATGATAAGTCACATTGATTTTTGCGTATCCTCTTCCCCTACCTTCCAGTCTTGTACCTCGATATATGAACCATATTATTTATAATATTTTTCATGTACAAGTTGTAGTTGCTTTTGCAACCGTATTTACCCATTAAACCAAGAGTAACCCATATTTAAGCATTAGGGAAAGAATAAATATTAATTTCTATTCATTTCTATGGCTGGCATTTGGTAAAAATCGAATATTTAATCATGGAAAAATATGTTTAGGTACTTTGTTCTTATGTTTTCAACATAGTAATGGGAATTTTTTTAAATTTAATTCTATTTCTGAGAAATTAAATAAATGATAAAATGCTAATAGTTCTTTTTTAGTTGAATTGCTTTCTTATAAAATACATTTGAGCCTTAGGACAAATAGTAATTGAAAGGCAAATGAGGGGTCTCAAACTTAGAATAGTTTGTTTTTTTAATTTCTATATTATGAAGCTGTAATCAAATAAAAACCAATAATTGACCGCGCAAAGAATAAAACCTGACACCATATAAAAATAAAACATCGAATTTTAAGGTCGTCTGTCAATATGAATCTATGAACCTACCTTTAATCTATGATTTTTTTTGCCATATTTAAAAAAAAAAGTCATTATAGCCAATAGTTTCAAGTATAACCCAGGTTGTCCGTCATCCCCTCCAAAAGGGCGGCTGACTGGTCAGCTGACCGTACATTGCGGCAGCTTTTCCGATACATATTTCTAACCCCCGCAGTCCCATTTTCCGTTCAATGGGATAGTGGGTTAAGTCAACCATTTCGCAGCTCGGACGGGTATTTTATTAATATCCGTCGAGAAGAGCGAAAACGGGCGTAAAAATAAACAAAGTTAACCCCTTAATATGCCGGTCGACCTATAAGTACCTACTTCGCTCGCATAAACACACATAATTTTAGATAAATGTCGCCTCACTTGACATTAAACACATATGCCTATATTTAACGGTTCATCCAGATTTATAAAAAAACGTGTGTTCACGGTTAATTTTATTTTATTTATCTTTATTGGAGAAACCAACAATTTTACACAGTACATATAAAATAAAAAATACATATGATGGAACGATAAAAAACTATGTAAAACTAAAAATAGGATTCTACTAATAAAAAGTATTAAAGTTAATAACAAAAATAACAAAACCATTTTATATCAATATATATACATATCTACTACACGAATTTAGAACAGTTAATTTTTACACAAAAGATCATTGCTGAACACTTTAAATTGCGATTTATTCAGAGACAATTTATCGAAGCAGTTAACAGTTTCATTAAAATAACTCTGCATCCGTGGTATCGGCGAATGTAGAGCGTTATTTGAGGAGCATGAGGGTACTATAATAATAATATTCGTAAATATCAGCGTTTGTCTGTGAATTTAGAAATCTGATTATTTTTTTCTAATTTATTTATTTTGATTCCAAATCTTATTTCAAATACTAAGTAATAAATACCAACTCCCCTCCCCAAATAAAATTCATCTGACAACGCTCTACCAACATGATAGCTCAATTACCAAGCAACGCATCGCAAACGCAAACGCATCGGCTCACATCGTGGAAGTCACAACGAGCATCACTGACAGATCTGAACCAAATCCAAATTCGCTCCATCTAGGAGGTCCGCAAATAAATGTTTACACATCAAAAAGTCTTCTTAAAAAATAGATATCTGATCATTTTATAATCTTCAAAATAAGTCTTAATATCGTTACCATTCTTGAAAACTAATCTACACATTTCCACGTATTAAAAAAAAACATTGTTATATAAACACACGGTTAAAAAAAATAAACAGGTTTTCCCCCACATACCATTTTTCTTTCAATATAAAAAAAGTACAATAAAAACAAATAATAACAAAAAAAGGAAAATTGGTATTGAAATTAAATATTATTAAAAATAACACTCTCAGGCGAAAAATAGCAAACAAATAATTCACGATAAAATCACAAAAGTGAAATGGAAAGCAGTTTTTTAATCCTATCTGGTGCAGAGACGAATATGTCAATCTCAGCTGAAATGGAATTTAATCATTCGACTACTCACCCAACCGGGCTATACACATCACATCATCACGATATGCGAATTGACAGTGTGTGTTTCCGCTATATGGTAAAATTGGCTGGAACATAAAAATAAATCTCACTATGGGATTATCGATGACTCCGCAAATAAGCTTAAAATAGTAAAATATGAATAGACGTGTTTTCTAAACGCGCGTGAACACCTAATAGCCGTAATTTTAATACTGATAGATATGTATTAGTAAACAATTCAGGAAAATACACATACCTTAAAAGGAAAAGGTAGAAACCTCCTCTAAGTAACCTCCAGGTCTGCATAAAAGTGCATTTTTAGTCATTTTTATTCGGGAGTAAATTGCAAGAGAGTCTAAACCTCGTTATTATAATCCGCTATGCAAAGTTTGACGATGACAGTGATGGAATACGTATCGCCGTCCTTGCCTCGCCCGCGCGACAGAGGGAGACATCGTTCAGGTATAATGTAATGAAATCACAAATAATTGCTTCATCCCGCGACAGACAAATTGGAAGACGGCACTTATAGCCCTCTCACTCTGTCGCATGGCTATCCCTATATGCACATCCCTCCCTTCTCTCTATATTCCCTCAAAGATAATCATTTCGTTCGAGTTTCCTCATTAGTCTTCCTTGTCCGGATATTTTCAATCTTAATATTTGAATATATTTATTATTAGGTTGTTTATGTAATCACGTTTAAATCAAAAACTCGTAACTGGTTGCGTATAGTTACCATATTTACGTGGTCGGAGTAACCGTTTGTTTTATTTATTACCTTGTCCCGGCCGATCCGCTTCCAGCGGATCCGAAGACCAGTCCTCTTCAGTCGGGACACAGCTGGGTGGCTTCTGGTGCCACGTTCTCAAGGTGGACTGTAGATCCGAGCTTTCCAAGAGTCAGTCTCCTCAAATCAAGCTAGCCTGATTTATAATGCAACGATTTCAAAAAGTTCAAAATGATTAAAAGTCAATAAAAACAGAATTGAAAGTTATCACACTATTTATTCAAAACAGTATATTCAACGGGTCGTAAATCCGTTGAATAAGCAAAAGGATATTGTCTGAATCACAATTTAAAACACAGAATAAAGTTCAGTACTAATTAAATTAATGCGAACAAACATTGACAGTTTATATTACAGTTCTCCGAAATAGTGACAATTTGTGACTATTTATTTTATAAAATAAATGTCAGATTGTCTTCAATTCACTCACCGATATGTAGATTTCAGCCTAACTTCTCAATCGTTCACTAAACGAGTCTCGAACGCTGAAGTACATTTGTTTTTGGTAATTTGTGACCTCGTTGATTTAGCTCGATTTTATCTCGTTGCGTGATTAACATTTAGCTCTCGTGGTATCCAAAACCTCTGGTTGGATGGTACGTAATTAATAGAGTTACACCAACTTCTAAAAATTTTAAACTAAGTTTAATATTCGCGACGGCTATCGATTGACGTTATAAAAAACTGACAGCGAAACGGTGCTCAGTCACGTCTGCTAAAAAAACTAAACAACACTAACTCGAATGTAGGTATGAGGCGACCTTTTATTCACGCGTTTCCGCTTTCGCCCTTCAGCGGACGCACCCCCTTCATACCTCTTGCCCACAACCTACGAGCGTTTTAGGAATATTTGAAATCACATAATTTTTTTTTAATAAATTTTTTACCATACTTATTGCTTGCTAATATTATGCTAAACAAATATATTCCCTTAATCTAAAAGATATATTTACATGTTTTCTTTATTTGATAAAAACGGTTTTGTAATCATAATATAAAAATAAACAATCCGTTTTTAGCCTTAACCATTACTAAAATTCTATTTTGTTTCTATGACCTACAAACCTAAATCCAGTGACTTTTTCCTTTGAATTAAATATCAAATATAGATTATTTCGCGGCGCGCTAATGATCTGTAATTAGGTTCTCGTTTAACTCCGTCGCGTTTCCGAACGCGTATTTTTAACTCATTAGTCTATTGCAAACGCGTAATTCTTTAATGCCTCTTAAATGATATTGTTTTGGCTGAAGATTTAATATCTTACCTATATTAATGTTACGTATCTACCTTATGGATACTTTAAATAACAACAAATATTATCATTATACAGTTTTACAATCTTACAAGCTAGACAAAAAACATTTATACATATGTGGGTAGTGATCATTTCTCACATTCAGTCAATTTTGGCACCAAAAACTATAGTTATTTTATACCATACAAACTATATTTAATATTAAAATTCATTTTTGAAATTTTACCGTTAAGAATCTTTTAGACCTTCGCGGCGTCTTTAAAGGCAAACTTCCCGTCTAGTTTTATTAATATGGCGGTACAAGGGTTTTACAGCCCTCTGCATCTTTATTACGGTCCGGTCGCGTATCCTAATCCGTGCCTAGACGTTTTTGTTTGGCGCGCCGCCTTATGCGTCGTATTTGAAAAATAATGTTAAAACCTAAAACTATATCGTCCGACTGGGGCTGCCAACTTTATATTTCGCTAAATCAATTTCCTGAATGTGAGTTTACCTCATATTTCCCACGACATTCCGCCCTCTCTGAAACGTTACTCTTTCAGACTTTGATGGTCGTGGACTCGCAACACTGCCACTTTGACTGCCGGTCGTTTGTAATGTTTCCCGTGGCTTTTGACGGTTACCGCCCGGGTTTGTCCATCTGTGCCGGGGTGTGTTTGCACTACTATGCCGCGCAGCCAAGCGTTTCGCGGAAGTCTTTCGTCAACTATAAACACCACGTCCCCTACTTGGATAGGTTTCGCGGGTTCTTGCCATTTTTCTCGGTGCATGAGACGCTCGTGATGCCGGAGTCGTATGGCAGGTAGATCGGCCCTCCGGGCAGGTATCGCCTTTCCCTGTCGGCCCCGGCAATACGGACACTTTTGAGCCGTTTTCCACACAGCGCTTCGCGCTTTAGGTATATAGAAACGCTGTCTTAATTCGTTTAATACGAACCTTTGACCTTGATGGGAGCTCGACTCATGCACATGGCTTATCAATAGCTTGGTGTAGGGGTGACTTGCATCCAATATGGCCGGCTTAATACATTGCAATGCGATATTTCGCATTGCATTTATGCGACCGCCTACACGCAATATTTTTTCGTCATCTAAAAATGCATTTAGATGACGAATTTCACTCGATTTTGTCACTGGCCGATTTGCGCTTATATCTTTTAGCTCCCCAGCGAAGATTTCATTTTGCGCTTGTCGTAACCAGTACTTTTCCGAGTTACTGATTTCTTTCGCAGAAAGCGCCCCCCGCTCCCCCCTTTTTCGAAAGATATCGACCGCCCTGAACACCCACGCTGTACAACGAATTAGGCGCGTCCATTTTGAATATTTGGACGCGTCTATTAACGCTGTTTCGGTCTCAGCAACGTGAGTGACAAAGACGTTATTTGTCACTTTGTTGTGATAATTTATTTTCACCTTTTGAAAATTAGAAGTTAAATCGTCTCTTAATAGCCCGTCGCGCTCGTTGCGTTGTAAGTGCAACGCGCGCCCGCCATTTGTCCCGGCGTCGAAATTATCGTTTTTTAATTTCGCATCGCGTTCCTTACGTTGTGAATGTAATACGCGATCGCTATTAGCGCCGGCGTCGAAATTACTGTTTTTTAATTTCGCGTCGCGTTCCTTACGTCGTGAATGTGATACACGATCGCTATTAGCGCCCGGTCCGATTTTACCGCTTACTGACCACCCAATTAATGCCTTTGTTACCACAGGACCCTGGCGCCAATCACCATGGACTTCCTGGGGCAAGATGAGGCCATACTGGTCTTGCCCAATAAGCATTTTTATTTTTCCGTGAACCGACTTAATAGGTAACCTAGATATAAACGGATAATTTTCTCGTAATTTATCGATATCTAAATTATGATAAGGTAAGTTTAGATTTTTCATAGTTTTCACATGTTTTAAATTATAAATTACGGAATTGTTTTCGGCTTGAATTTTTATATCTACCGACCTAATACACGAGTCCTGTGATCGCATACCGTTAATACCTACTATTTTTAATGTCGATGTAACGCCCTTTGCGCCGATTTCATTTGCTATTTTTTCGTCGATTAGAGTCAGAGTCGATGCCTCATCCAATAACGCGAGTATATCCCTGGACCCAGCCTCGCCCGTGACCTTCACATTGACAACTCTGAGTCCAATGCTTCCGTTCTCATGACGTGTGTGCGTCACGTGACCTGTCTCGACCGTGGTTGACCCCTCCGGAGGGGCTGCTTGGCCGGGTTCCGAACGCGTTATCGGATGAAGTAACTTATGGTGTTTACTTTTGCATCCGTTAATTCCGCACGACACTTTTCTTTTACATTGAAGTGCGGTGTGTCCTAATTTTAAACAAATAAAACATAAGTTTTCTTCCCTGACCCAATCGCGTTTACTGTTTAGGCTTAGAGCCGCAAAATTCCTACAAACATTTAAATCATGATTTGTTTTTTTACAGTACAGACATTTTTTAACTTCTAACGATTTTTCGTAGGTATTAAAAATATGCCTACGCGTCGGCTCTAATTTTTTAATCGCGCGCGTTTTTAACTCGCTGCGTTCTTTGATCGCGGGCTTTGAACTACCTGAGTTAGTTTCCTCTTTTGAGGCCGCGTCCAGTAATGACTCTAGCCATTCCCCGAAATCTGTAAGTGTGGGATGTTCGCCCCTAAATTCTCTATACCACTGAAGCCTTAAATATTGAGGTAATTTTAAAATTAATTCTTTCAACAATGGCGGATTAATTAAATATCCGTCATGTCCCATGCTTTTAAGTGAGTGTACAATGTTGCAAACAATGGTGCCAAAATTAACTAATTGTGAATGTCCCGGCCGATCCGCTTCCAGCGGATCCGAAGACCAGTCCTCTTCAGTCGGGACACAGCTGGGTGGCTTCTGATGCCACGTTCTCAAGGTGGACTGTAGATCCGAGCTTTCCAAGAGTCAGTCCCCTCAAATCAAGCTAGCCTGATTTATAATGCAACGATTTCAAAAAGTTCAAAATGATTAAAAGTCAATAAAAACAGAATTGAAAGTTATCACACTATTTATTCAAAACAGTATATTCAACGGGTCGTAAATCCGTTGAATAAGCAAAAGGATATTGTCTGAATCACAATTTAAAACACAGAATAATGTTCAGTACTAATTAAATTAATGCGAACAAACATTGACAGTTTATAACACAGTTCTCCGAAATGGTGACAATTTGTGACTATTTATTTTATGAAATAAATGTCAGATTGTCTTCAATTCACTCACCGATATGTAGATTTCAGCCTAACTTCTCAATCGTTCACTAAACGAGTCTCGAACGCTGAAGTACATTTGTTTTTGGTAATTTGTGACCTCGTTGATTTAGCTCGATTTTATCTCGTTGCGTGATTAACATTTAGCTCTCGTGGTATCCAAAACCTCTGGTTGGATGGTACGTAATTAATAGAGTTACACCAACTTCTAAAAATTTTAAACTAAGTTTAATATTCGCGACGGCTATCGATTGACGTTATAAAAAACTGACAGCGAAACGGTGCTCAGTCACGTCTGCTAAAAAAACTAAACAACACTAACTCGAATGTAGGTATGAGGCGACCTTTTATTCACGCGTTTCCGCTTTCGCCCTTCAGCGGACGCACCCCCTTCATACCTCTTGCCCACAACCTACGAGCGTTTTAGGAATATTTGAAATCACATAATTTTTTTTTTAATAAATTTTTTACCATACTTATTGCTTGCTAATATTATGCTAAACAAATATATTCCCTTAATCTAAAAGATATATTTACATGTTTTCTTTATTTGATAAAAACGGTTTTGTAATTATAATATAAAAATAAACAATCCGTTTTTAGCCTTAACCATTACTAAAATTCTATTTTGTTTCTATGACCTACAAACCTAAATCCAGTGACTTTTTCCTTTGAATTAAATATCAAATATAGATTATTTCGCGGCGCGCTAATGATCTGTAATTAGGTTCTCGTTTAACTCCGTCGCGTATTTTTAACTCATTAGTCTATTGCAAACGCGTAATCCTTTAATGTCTCTTAAATGATATTGTTTTGGCTGAAGATTTAAATATCTTACCTATATTAATGTTACGTATCTACCTTATGGATACTTTAAATAACAACAAATATTATCATTATACAGTTTTACAATCTTACAAGCTAGACAAAAAACATTTATACATATGTGGGTAGTGATCACTTCTCACATTCAGTCAATTTTGGCACCAAAACTATAGTTTTCTTATACTATTAAAAATATTAAATAAATGTGAATATTTAGAATTCACCGTTACCAATTTTTGAAAGACCTTCGCGGCGTCTTTAAAAACAAACTTCCCGGTTCGTTAATATGGCGGTACAAGGGTTTTACAGCCCTCTGCATCTTTATTACGGTCCGGTCGCGTATCCTAATCCGTGCCTAGACGTTTTTGTTTGGCGCGCCGCCTTATGCGTCGTATTTGAAAAATAATGTTAAAACCTAAAACTATATCGTCCGACTGGGGCTGCCAACTTTATATTTCGCTAAATCAATTTCCTGAATGTGAGTTACCTCATATTTCCCACGACATTCCGCCCTCTCTGAAACGTTACTCTTTCAGACTTTGATGGTCGTGGACTCGCAACACTGCCACTTTGACTGCCGGTCGTTTGTAATGTTTCCCGTGGCTTTTGACGGTTACCGCTCGGGTTTGTCCGTCTGTGCCGGGGTGTGTTTGCACTACTATGCCGCGCAGCCAAGCGTTTTGCGGAAGTCTTTTTTCGATTATGAAATACCACGTCGCTTACTTGTATATGTTTCGCGGGTTGTTGCCATTTTTCTCGGTGCATGAGACGCTCGTGATGCCGGAGTCGTATGGCAGGTAGATCGGCCCTCCGGGCAGGTATCGCCTTTCCCTGTCGGCCCCGGCAATACGGACACTTTTGAGCCGTTTTCCACACAGCGCTTCGCGCTTTAGGTATATAGAAACGCTGTCTTAATTCGTTTAATACGAACCTTTGACCTTGATGGGAGCTCGTCTCATGCACATGGCTTATTAATAGCTTGGTGTAAGGGTGACTTGCAAACAATATGGCCGGCTTAATACATTGCAATGCGATATTTCGCATTGCATTTATGCGGCCGCCTACACGCAATATTTTTTCGTCATCTAAAAATGCATTTAGATGACGAATTTCACTCGACTTTTTTATTTGCCGATTTGCGCTTATATCTTTTAGCTCCTCAGCGAAGATTTCGTTTTGCGCTTGTCGTAACCAGTACTTTTCCGAGTTACTGATTTCTTTCGCAGAGAGCGCCCCCCGCTCCCCCCTTTTTCGAAAGATATCGACCGCTCTGAACACCCACGCTGTACAACGAATTAGGCGTGTCCATTTTGAATATTTGGACGCGTCTATTAACGCTGTTTCGGTCTCAGCAACGTGAGTGACAAAGACGTTATTTGTCACTTTGTTGTGATAATTTATTTTCACCTTTTGAAAATTAGAAGTTAAATCGTCTCTTAATAGCCCGTCGCGCTCGTTGCGTTGTAAGTGCAACGCGCGCCCGCCATTTGTCCCGGCGTCGAAATTACCGTTTTTTAATTTCGCGTCGCGTTCCTTACGTTGTGAATGTAATACGCGATCGCTATTAGCGCCGGCGTCGAAATTACTGTTTTTTAATTTCGCGTCGCGTTCCTTACGTCGTGAATGTGATACACGATCGCTATTAGCGCCCGGTCCGATTTTACCGCTTATTGACCACCCAATTAACGCCTTCGTAACCACAGGGCCCTGACGCCAATTACCATGCACTTCCAGGGGCAAGATGAGGCCATACTGGTCTTGTCCGATAAGCATTTTTATTTTTCCGTGAACCGACTTAATAGGTAACCTAGATATAAACGGATAATTTTCTCGTAATTTATCGATATCTAAATTATGATAAGGTAAATTTAGATTTTTCATTGTTTTTACATGTTTTAAATTATAAATTACGGAACTGTTTTCGGCTTGAATTTTTATATCTACCGACCTAGTACACGAGTTCTGTGATTTCATACCGTTAATACCTACTATTTTTAATGTCGATGTAACGCCCTTTGCGCCGATTTCATTTGCTATTTTTTCGTCGATTAGAGTCAGAGTCGATGCCTCATCCAATAACGCGAGTATATCCCTGGACCCAGCCTCGCCCGTGACCTTCACATTCACAACTCGGAGTCCAATGCTTCCGCTCTCATGACGTGTGTGCGTCACGTGACCTGTCTCGACGGCGGTTGACCCCTCTGGAGAGGCCGCTTGGCTGGGTTCCGAACGCGTTATCGGATGAAGTAACTTATGGTGTTTACTTTTGCATCCGTTAATTCCGCACGACACTTTTCTTTTACATTGAAGTGCGGTGTGTCCTAATTTTAAACAAATAAAACATAAGTTCTCTTCCCTGACCCAATCGCGTTTATTATTTAGGCTTAGAGCCGCAAAATTCCTACAAACATTTAAATCATGATTTGTTTTTTTACAGTACAGACATTTTTTAACTTCTAACGATTTTTCGTAGGTATTAAAAATATGCCTACGCGTCGGCTCTAATTTTTTTATCGCGCGCGTTTTTAACTCGCTGCGTTCTTTGACCGCGGGCTTTGAACTACCTGAGTTAGTTTCCTCTTTTGCGGCCGCGTCCAGTAATGACTCTAGCCATTCCCCGAAATCTGTAAGTGTGGGATGTTCGCCTTTGAATTCTTTGTACCACTGAAGCCTTAAATATTGAGGTAATTTTAAAATTAATTCTTTCAACAATGGCGGATTAATTAAATATCCGTCATGTCCCATACTTTTAAGTGAGTGTACAATATTGCAAACAATGGTGCCAAAATTAACTAATTGTGAAAGTGAGTCACTTACCCCAATATTCGGAACACTGCGAGCCTCTGTCATCAGTTCATCTATGCGAGCATCTGGTCTGCCGAAGCGTCGATAAAGCACCTTCATGATGGCAGGAACGTTCTCCGGTTCGACTAGCAGCGACCTCACAGCCTCCCTCGCTGGCCCGCTGAGTGAGGCGGCCAAACGGATTAAATTATCCGCATTGGAGTAGCCGCACATCTCGTTCCCTTGATTGAATAAACTAATGAATATTGGAAACTCATTAGTGTTTCCGGTAAACTTCGGCAAGTCACGTAAAAGTTTTGCACGCGCCGACACTAACATGTTATTTCGATACGAATCACTTGTATTAGGCACTGACACACACACTTTTTCAGTCTTTATCGGCGACCGTTGTCGGTAGCGCGTTGTCTCGCTCTCGCCCGGCCGCTCCTCTTGTGTCGCGCCGATACGGAGATTTCGAAACGCCTGTTTCAAATCGTCCGCTTGCGTGTCGATTCTCGGTATTTTCGTCGCGGCCCATTCGCGACAATACCTAGACGATGCTGATGAGTCCGCGATGCTGCCCTCATCGTCATCTTCTTCCTCGGCCTCGATCATCTTTTTCCTGATCTCCAGCCTCTTTGCCACCAGATCCATCTGTATTTTGGTGGTTTCTGCAGCTGCCTGTGCCTGCGCCTGCAGCCTGGAGTTTTCTGCAGCGGCTTGTGCCTGCAGCCTGGCACTCTCTGCAGCGCCTTGTGCCTGCAGCCTGGCACTCTCTGCAGCGCCTTGTGCCTGCAGCCTGGCACTCTCTTCTGCCGCTTCAAGGTCTGCCGCCAGCAGTTGTCTGGTGACGCTGCTTCTGGAGGCGGCTGACGTCCTGGACCTGCGGCTTGCTACAGATGATGCCCGTGATGCAGGGAGTTCCTGGGCCGCTGCCTGCAGCCTCTCCTGGAGCCTGGATGGGCCTGCTTCCGTGCTGACCTGTTCGGCTTCCTGGGAATCCTGTGCCGTCATGCTCAGACGCTCCGTAGTGTATGGCGCTTGTTCCTCGGCTCTGTCCTGTCGGCGTCCTGCGCTGATGGTTCGTCCTGAACCGCGACTTGTATTGCCTGACAGTCTTTGCCTCAGGCGCTCGCTCTTCCTCTCTCCTGGAGTTGCCTGATCTGCCATATCCTTTTGGCTCGCTTGACCTTTTGACATCTTGTCAAAGAAAACTCGGGGCTCGTCCAATCCGGCTCGAAGGACCAACAAAGATGCTATGTCCCGGCCGATCCGCTTCCAGCGGATCCGAAGACCAGTCCTCTTCAGTCGGGACACAGCTGGGTGGCTTCTGATGCCACGTTCTCAAGGTGGACTGTAGATCCGAGCTTTCCAAGAGTCAGTCCCCTCAAATCAAGCTAGCCTGATTTATAATGCAACGATTTCAAAAAGTTCAAAATGATTAAAAGTCAATAAAAACAGAATTGAAAGTTATCACACTATTTATTCAAAACAGTATATTCAACGGGTCGTAAATCCGTTGAATAAGCAAAAGGATATTGTCTGAATCACAATTTAAAACACAGAATAATGTTCAGTACTAATTAAATTAATGCGAACAAACATTGACAGTTTATAACACAGTTCTCCGAAATGGTGACAATTTGTGACTATTTATTTTATGAAATAAATGTCAGATTGTCTTCAATTCACTCACCGATATGTAGATTTCAGCCTAACTTCTCAATCGTTCACTAAACGAGTCTCGAACGCTGAAGTACATTTGTTTTTGGTAATTTGTGACCTCGTTGATTTAGCTCGATTTTATCTCGTTGCGTGATTAACATTTAGCTCTCGTGGTATCCAAAACCTCTGGTTGGATGGTACGTAATTAATAGAGTTACACCAACTTCTAAAAATTTTAAACTAAGTTTAATATTCGCGACGGCTATCGATTGACGTTATAAAAAACTGACAGCGAAACGGTGCTCAGTCACGTCTGCTAAAAAAACTAAACAACACTAACTCGAATGTAGGTATGAGGCGACCTTTTATTCACGCGTTTCCGCTTTCGCCCTTCAGCGGACGCACCCCCTTCATACCTCTTGCCCACAACCTACGAGCGTTTTAGGAATATTTGAAATCACATAATTTTTTTTTAATAAATTTTTTACCATACTTATTGCTTGCTAATATTATGCTAAACAAATATATTCCCTTAATCTAAAAGATATATTTACATGTTTTCTTTATTTGATAAAAACGGTTTTGTAATTATAATATAAAAATAAACAATCCGTTTTTAGCCTTAACCATTACTAAAATTCTATTTTGTTTCTATGACCTACAAACCTAAATCCAGTGACTTTTTCCTTTGAATTAAATATCAAATATAGATTATTTCGCGGCGCGCTAATGATCTGTAATTAGGTTCTCGTTTAACTCCGTCGCGTATTTTTAACTCATTAGTCTATTGCAAACGCGTAATCCTTTAATGTCTCTTAAATGATATTGTTTTGGCTGAAGATTTAAATATCTTACCTATATTAATGTTACGTATCTACCTTATGGATACTTTAAATAACAACAAATATTATCATTATACAGTTTTACAATCTTACAAGCTAGACAAAAAACATTTATACATATGTGGGTAGTGATCACTTCTCACATTCAGTCAATTTTGGCACCAAAACTATAGTTTTCTTATACTATTAAAAATATTAAATAAATGTGAATATTTAGAATTCACCGTTACCAATTTTTGAAAGACCTTCGCGGCGTCTTTAAAAACAAACTTCCCGGTTCGTTAATATGGCGGTACAAGGGTTTTACAGCCCTCTGCATCTTTATTACGGTCCGGTCGCGTATCCTAATCCGTGCCTAGACGTTTTTGTTTGGCGCGCCGCCTTATGCGTCGTATTTGAAAAATAATGTTAAAACCTAAAACTATATCGTCCGACTGGGGCTGCCAACTTTATATTTCGCTAAATCAATTTCCTGAATGTGAGTTACCTCATATTTCCCACGACAGTGAAAGTGAGTCACTTACCCCAATATTCGGAACACTGCGAGCCTCTGTCATCAGTTCATCTATGCGAGCATCTGGTCTGCCGAAGCGTCGATAAAGCACCTTCATGATGGCAGGAACGTTCTCCGGTTCGACTAGCAGCGACCTCACAGCCTCCCTCGCTGGCCCGCTGAGTGAGGCAGCCAAACGGATTAAATTATCCGCATTGGAGTAGCCGCACATCTCGTTCCCTTGATTGAATAAACTAATGAATATTGGAAACTCATTAGTGTTTCCGGTAAACTTCGGCAAGTCACGTAAAAGTTTTGCACGCGCCGACACTAACATGTTATTTCGATACGAATCACTTGTATTAGGCACTGACACACACACTTTTTCAGTCTTTATCGGCGACCGTTGTCGGTAGCGCGTTGTCTCGCTCTCGCCCGGCCGCTCCTCTTGTGTCGCGCCGATACGGAGATTTCGAAACGCCTGTTTCAAATCGTCCGCCCTTGTGTCGATTCTCGGTATTTTCGTCGCGGCCCATTCGCGACAATACCTAGACGATGCTGATGAGTCTGCGATGCTGCCCTCATCGTCATCTTCTTCCTCGGCCTCGATCATCTTTTTCTTGATCTCCAGCCTTTTTGCCACCAGATCCATTTGTATCTGGGTGGCTTCTGCAGCGGCCTGTGCCTGTAGCCTGGAGCTCTCTGCAGCGGCTTGTGCCTGCAGCCTGGCACTCTCTGCAGCGCCTTGTGCCTGCAGCCTGGCACTCTCTTCTGCAGCCTCAAGGTCTGCCGCCAGCAGTTGCCTGGTGACGCTGCTTCTCGAGGCGGCTGACGTCCTGGACCTGCGGCTTGCAACGGATGATGCCCGTGACGCAGGAAGTTCCTGGGCCGCTGCCTGCAGCCTCTCCTGGAGCCTGGATGGGCCTGCTTCCGTGCTGACCTGTTCGGCTTCCTGGGAATCCTGTGCCGTCATGCTCAGACGCTCCGTAGTGTATGGCGCTTGTTCCTCGGCTCTGTCCTGTCGGCGTCCTGCGCTGATCGTTCTCCCTGAACCGCGGCTTGTATTGCCTGACAGTCTTTGCCTCAGGCGCTCGCTCTTCCTCTCTCCTGGAGTTGCCTGATCTGCCATATCCTTTTGGCTCGCTTGACCTTTTGACATCTTGTCAAAGAAAACTCGGGGCTCGTCCAATCTGCGCTCGAAAGGACCAACAAAGATGCTATGTCCCGGCCGATCCGCTTCCAGCGGATCCGAAGACCAGTCCTCTTCAGTCGGGACACAGCTGGGTGGCTTCTGATGCCACGTTCTCAAGGTGGACTGTAGATCCGAGCTTTCCAAGAGTCAGTCTCCTCAAATCAAGCTAGCCTGATTTATAATGCAACGATTTCAAAAAGTTCAAAATGATTAAAAGTCAATAAAAACAGAATTGAAAGTTATCACACTATTTATTCAAAACAGTATATTTAACGGGTCGTAAATCCGTTGAATAAGCAAAAGGATATTGTCTGAATCACAATTTAAAACACAGAATAAAGTTCAGTACTAATTAAATTAATGCGAACAAACATTGACAGTTTATATTACAGTTCTCCGAAATAGTGACAATTTGTGACTATTTATTTTATAAAATAAATGTCAGATTGTCTTCAATTCACTCACCGATATGTAGATTTCAGCCTAACTTCTCAATCGTTCACTAAACGAGTCTCGAACGCTGAAGTACATTTGTTTTTGGTAATTTGTGACCTCGTTGATTTAGCTCGATTTTATCTCGTTGCGTGATTAACATTTAGCTCTCGTGGTATCCAAAACCTCTGGTTGGATGGTACGTAATTAATAGAGTTACACCAACTTCTAAAAATTTTAAACTAAGTTTAATATTCGCGACGGCTATCGATTGACGTTATAAAAAACTGACAGCGAAACGGTGCTCAGTCACGTCTGCTAAAAAAACTAAACAACACTAACTCGAATGTAGGTATGAGGCGACCTTTTATTCACGCGTTTCCGCTTTCGCCCTTCAGCGGACGCACCCCCTTCATACCTCTTGCCCACAACCTACGAGCGTTTTAGGAATATTTGAAATCACATAATTTTTTTTTAATAAATTTTTTACCATACTTATTGCTTGCTAATATTATGCTAAACAAATATATTCCCTTAATCTAAAAGATATATTTACATGTTTTCTTTATTTGATAAAAACGGTTTTGTAATCATAATATAAAAATAAACAATCCGTTTTTAGCCTTAACCATTACTAAAATTCTATTTTGTTTCTATGACCTACAAACCTAAATCCAGTGACTTTTTCCTTTGAATTAAATATCAAATATAGATTATTTCGCGGCGCGCTAATGATCTGTAATTAGGTTCTCGTTTAACTCCGTCGCGTTTCCGAACGCGTATTTTTAACTCATTAGTCTATTGCAAACGCGTAATTCTTTAATGCCTCTTAAATGATATTGTTTTGGCTGAAGATTTAATATCTTACCTATATTAATGTTACGTATCTACCTTATGGATACTTTAAATAACAACAAATATTATCATTATACAGTTTTACAATCTTACAAGCTAGACAAAAAACATTTATACATATGTGGGTAGTGATCATTTCTCACATTCAGTCAATTTTGGCACCAAAAACTATAGTTATTTTATACCATACAAACTATATTTAATATTAAAATTCATTTTTGAAATTTTACCGTTAAGAATCTTTTAGACCTTCGCGGCGTCTTTAAAGGCAAACTTCCCGTCTAGTTTTATTAATATGGCGGTACAAGGGTTTTACAGCCCTCTGCATCTTTATTACGGTCCGGTCGCGTATCCTAATCCGTGCCTAGACGTTTTTGTTTGGCGCGCCGCCTTATGCGTCGTATTTGAAAAATAATGTTAAAACCTAAAACTATATCGTCCGACTGGGGCTGCCAACTTTATATTTCGCTAAATCAATTTCCTGAATGTGAGTTTACCTCATATTTCCCACGACATACCTTATTAAAATATATTCAAATTAACGGGATTTAACCTGGTGTATATTATTATTCTGCTTTTATATTTTGTGATTTAACAACTGACCACACTAAAATTAGTGTTGTAAAAAGTTGAACGCTTTTAGAACGTCTACCCACATTATCTAGTAGAAGTGAGGAGTGCGACAAATAAATTAACCTGTAATTCTGCAGACCTGTATAACGACGACATAATATCGTTCTAATGCACAGGTTTACCATAATCCAAGCTTACCAATGCAGGGCGGTACTGGTTGATAATATTACTTTGTTCTAGCCGAGAGCTCGAGAGAAATTTGAGAGAAGTTTATGGCAGACGACTTCTCAGCAACCTGTTGCAAATGAAGTCTTGACTCACAATTATTGCGCTTGCCTTCGATGACTATCGCAAGCTTATCAGAGTTGATCGAAAACCCTCTTGTCCGCAAAAACACTTCTTCTTTAACATGGCCGAAAATGAAGGCGTGTCGCATCCGTAAGACATTATATACTCTATGAATGCGTCTCGCAGCGTCGTCGTTTAAAATTTTGTGATCGATATAAGATGAAATATGTCGAAGCGCAGACAAGCGAAAAAAGAACGGAAGATGATTTATGCGAAAATTGAGTCGCGCAGGACCGGCACGATATTAATAATCAATCTCTCTTCAAAATTGTCTGTTTTACGCTTTGAATTTTCACAGTGCCTTTTGTCGGTCCGTTCAAGCATGATATTTTTTCCTTGAGACTTGAAAGAAAACTTTCAAGCGCCCGAGCGCTTGCCTTAACTACCACTCCAATATTCTTTAGCTCTATATCATTTTTTTTTTCATATATATTAAACAGTGTGTCTTGCTAAATGCACTAAGGATATCAATAAATAAACCTCCTGCAAGCATACTATATTTTCTTAACAATAATGTCACACAATCATTTCAAACCCTACCCGTTCAAAAAGCTCTCTCACACATAGATACACATACACTACCTATAAAAAAATTGTAAGCATATTAACTCTGCTATCATTAAAGCAGTTATTTTTAAGATAATATAATTGTGTTAGTGTAATATTTCTTACACAATACGTATTTAATTGATATTTTTGTAATTTATTTATTTAATTAACAGGTTTACCCATGTACATTATAATTAAAGTAAAAACAAATTAAACTACCAAAAGAAAAACAAAAAACAATAACATGAACATGAACATGCTAAAAAATTAAAATAACGCCTCCAGGCAAACATTAACAAATAAATAATTCAAGCCGATCCCACAACGGCGTAATAGAAAGCAGTTTTTTAATCCCATTTTTAATCCCAACAGACAAAGATATCAATCTCCGCGGAAATGGAATTTAATAATTCGACTGCTCTCCCAATCTGCCGACATTTAATGTACGACTGTAATGAAGGCCCTATGAAATATAAAAAAAATAAATAATTGAATATTGCTTAGACTTGATAATAAACGAATTACGAGTAATTGGATGTTCATCAGATATAATAATAAGTAATATAATCAAATCCAGAACAGTTTTTAATCGTAATAACAACAGAGTCAGTCAGTAACTGAATCTTTGTAGGTAAGAAAGTGCTGACAAGTTCGGTCACAATTCGTTTAGATGTTTAAGCGGTTAACTATTGACCCAGAGGCTTCGAGTTCGAATCCGCTCATTATAGTAATATTATTTTTGTTCCGTCCATCTACCCTGACTCTAGCGTATGTATGACAAAAAGTAATGATTAAATATATTTGAATAAATTTATAGGTATATTTTATTATATCTCTCAAAAAATAAATTCTTCTTAAAATTTAATAAGAAATAATAAAATGCCTCGTGGATAGTAAGAGATTAAAAAAAAAATCAAAAGTGCCATGGGAAACTATGTAAAAAAACTTTAAATAATATTATAAACTGATTCAACTGAATATTCATGTATATATAATAAATTGAAAATGTATTATTGATAGAATTATTATTCGTTTACTTGTATATTTATTAAATATCTTAACAGCTAATCCTACGCGGTCGATCAAAAACAAAAGATTTGTGATTTTGTAAATATTGTTTAATATTTGTTTACACAAATGTTTGTTTCTGACATTACTATCAGATATGCGTTTGATGTCAGTTAAGGAAGCGTTTTAATAAATGTTGCGTTTTTTCTTTTTGAATAAAGCTAATGAATGTCCGAAATAACACTCCTGTTGGAATCATTATTTTGTCGTTTAACACTTATCGTATTTTTTAAATGTATTTTTTATTTTCAGATATGCCTAAATGACAGCTGACGAAGAATCGGACAGTTGCACATGGTGTCGTATGCGTGCTAGATTCAAGATGGATTAGTATTAGTATTAGTTACCAAAAATGCCTAAAATACAATTGACGTTATACTAAACCTGGTGCGTGCGTATAGTATGAGTTAAGTGACATGCGACCGGCGTCGGTCGATGCCGCACTGCGAACTTGCAACGTGACATACAAATGTATGAAAGACGGCGGAGGAGGGGCTTAGAGGACATCTCTAAGGGAGAATGTCCGCCTGGAACTCGACCGAGGCTGCTTGGACCGTCACCTGGACATGGAACTGGAACGAGACGGACGACCCAAAGACCTGGGCCAACGAGAGCACCGACGAGGACATCGCGAGCGTGTGGCGCGCATACGGAGCGCTCGTAAAGGATCGAGCCGTGCCAGTCACGCTCCTGTTGCTCTTCTCGGCGATGACGGTTTTTGGCAATGCGCTGGTGGTGCTCGCCGTCGCGAGAGAGCGCTCGCTCCACTCCTCGACCAACTACTTCATAACATCTTTGGCAGTGGCCGATTGCTTGGTTGGACTCGTCGTGATGCCTTTCTCGGCCCTCTACGAGCTGCTCGATCACCTTTGGCCTTTCGGCGGCGACTGGTGCGACGTGTGGCGATCGCTCGATGTCCTCTTCTCGACGGCGTCCATCCTCAACTTGTGCGTAATCTCGCTCGATCGTTACTGGGCTATCACCGACCCCATCGCCTATCCCATGCGCATGTCAGGCGCACGCGCTGCCGCACTCATAGCCGCCGTATGGCTCTGCTCGATGACCATTTCGTTCCCAGCCATCGCGTGGTGGCGGGCCGTGCGTTCAGACCGCGAACCCCTCCTCAAGTGCCCCTTCACAGACCACCTCGGCTATCTAGTTTTCTCCTCCACTGTCTCCTTCTACCTACCCCTCTTCGTAATGGTCTTCACCTACTGCCGCATTTACCGCGCCGCTGCCGTCCAGACACGCTCCCTCAAGATGGGCACAAAACGCGTTATCCGAGCTGCCGGCGAACCCGAGCTGACGCTGCGGATACACCGCGGTGGTACGCAGCGCGAGCGTCCTCCGCCAGCGGCGCTGTCGGACCGCGAGATGGTCGACGGCGTGTCCTCCGGGGACCCATTAGCCGCTCTTCGGGCCGCTCACGGACCCCACGCGGCTCGCCAACTACCCAAGAACTTCTCGCTGAGTCGCAAGCTGGCCAAATTCGCCAAAGAAAAGAAAGCTGCCAAGACTCTGGGTATAGTGATGGGCGTATTCATCGTATGCTGGTTACCTTTTTTCGTCGTCAATTTATTGTCAGGCTTTTGTACGGGTTGCATTGCTCACGAGGAGATTGTCAACGTTACTGTCACTTGGCTCGGCTGGGTCAACTCTTCCATGAACCCTGTCATTTATGCCTGTTGGAGCAGGGAGTTTCGGAGGTGGGTTTTAAGTTCCTTTAATTTAATAAATAAATTATCGTCTCTTAGTCATAACCTCAATGTAACATTTTCCCAATATTATTTTTTTTTATTTTTTTTTTTTTTTTTATAATGTTATAATCCTTTATTTTTTAATGACGTTAGGGTGTGAATCATTCAATATATATTATATTTGCAACTACTTTTGACATAAATTATAATTTCGTTTTCTCCTACCTACCCAAACAATCAGTAGTAGATTCGTAAACACAGTTCGCGCTTCTCGCCTATTCCGCCATTTTGTTTCTCTACCAAACAGTTCAGTAGTTCATTCAGTCGTACCAAACGTTGGTTGAGCCTACTAAAAACTTTAGTGGCGGTAACCAAATAGTCTGTTAAGATCATAAGACTCGTTCGTAGGTGTACAAATAACTTTAACCAGAATCAAACTGTACGCGCAACAAAACGTTTAGCTGTCACTATGTCTACAGGAATTTCTTATAGAGCATACAGGATTTTTTTCTCGGTGGGATAGATAGTAATCTGCATGAGTTTATTATATTCGGGTATAAATTGGTATGTAAAATAATTGATGGAAACCAATATAAGTTGGCTATTAAATCCCATCAAAAGGGGATTGTTGTGTAAATTGAGTTCCGAAAAACTTTCCAGGGGCTTCCTTTCGGGAGCGGTATCTCGCCAACCTTCCCTCTTCCGTCTCCTCGGCATGTCACCCCCTCCCTAACCGCTGAAAATTGCCTTCAATTTTACATTTTCACGTTACGATTTTGTATTAGCCGGAACATGTGACCATGTTGTTATTTAAGTCTTTATCAGATATAAATATTTTATGTTTCTTCTTGATTTTATATTCTTACATTAGACATCCCCACCTACTATACAAAATTTCATATTTAAATAATAGAAAGTGGTGAGGGAAACAAATAAAATATTTGTATGATAAGGTGTAAGTTTTCTGATAATAAGTCATAAGTTTTAGTGAGGTTACCTGAGGTGAATCGGTAAGTCGACGTTAGAGTCACCCGACCGTTTTACCGACCACCGTAGTCGATAAACCGGTCAGGTAATTTTTATGTACCTATTACCCAACCATTTTTCATAAAATATGGTAAATAGAAAACTAAAGTAAGTTCCTATTTGTAGATTTAGTAATTTACATATATTTTTTTTTTTAAGTTCTACAATTCATTTCCTGTTGTCGTTTTTGACAAAAATAATAATATAAGGCTAAATTTATGATCATGAACTTTGATCTGCTAACAGTGTTATTTTCACAGCAAAAAAGTTGTTAATATGCTAAACTTTAAAAGGGTCATTTAAAATACCTATTAACAAATTAACTGTAAACGATACCTCTTAATATTTAAAAAACTTCTAAAAACACAAAGAATAAGGCGCTTTCGGCTGAATGCAAGGAATTCACGAGAAAAACGGTATTTTAATGCAGCATGTACTTTTCCTTATTCTGACCGCTTGGTCGGCAAAACAATCATTGTAAATTCGTACTGTCCCTTTTACCGACTGATTGTTTTAGCTAAATATGTTAAATAGCTTTAAGAAAACTTCACAACTACATATACAGGGTGGCCCAAGGTCAATCCCACAAACTTTAGGGGGTATTTAAGTTCCCTATTAAGAGTAAGAAATTATGTAACAAAATGCGAAAAATTTTCATCACTAAATTTATTATTTTTGTAATAAAATTGGTATAAATCGATCTTATCAATCGATAAATCAATATTATCTGTCGACCAATAGCATCCCTCTTAAAACCGCAGAGAAGGAGTAAGGAGTTACCCCTTCTTCTTAGACCGCCCTCTGTTCGACCAGTAATATCAGACAGCGATCATTTAACTCCGCCCTAATGGGGCGTTTCGAACAACGCGGCAGGGCATTAACCTCGATCTTGAACGACCGCGGCCTACTGACCCAGTGACGTACCTGAGTCAGTGGAGGAGCCATTGAAAAATATCTATTTTACATAATTTAGAATAGAAACTTCAACATTTTTTTTCTCGAATACCATAATCAATTTTGATATAGTTTCTTAACAAATAACACTACGCGTCGTAAGACTTATTAGCTGTTTTTTTTAATGCGTGGAACTTGGGACACCCTGTATATATCATACAAGTATATTAACTAATGTATCTACGTTCCGCCAAATAATTATGCGTAACTGACCCGTGCAGCCTTGTTTAGAATTAGCAGTGAGGGTTTTCGCATCTAATGACAGGTGCGAAACATCCTTAAAATCCGAAAAAATCGAGGAGGCTAAAATGTATGAAGGTCAGTGAAGCGTACATATTTTTATTATTATAACACTTGTGATGTACGCTTATTTTCACCTCCCTCAAATATGCGATTTTTTTTTTTTCACCAGATTAGGGATCCACAAAACATGTGCATGTATGTTTAGGTAATTAAGATTAGAATCAAATTTACGTAAATAAAAAAAGGACCCCTATATTTTTTAAGCGAACAAATATGTTTACTAACTAAATTTAATGGCAAGGATTAAAAATGGAAAAGTAGAGACGCCATTAAGGATATGATAGGAGTGGCGTCACGCGCGCACGTCCATTGCATTAGCTGGGATTGAAAACACAGTTTATCGGTAAAGATTTTATCTTGCCTTTGCACATCTTAATCGGTAGTATTATTTATATTATTATTCAGACACACTTCTCATTAGAGATTTTAAAAATAATTTTGTGTAATTTAATTATATTTATTAAATTCAGAAGACTTGAATATATCGTCAAAAAGCTTAACAAACTTGTTATTACACTAAAAGGTGTTTGCGTGTTGTCATAGGCAACCAGACGACTCATATTTCAGGACTTCACTCGCCATTTCACGGATCTAGATAAGAGAGGAGGAATCAGGAGGAATCTATACTTAAAAGTCGGTAACATGTACTAAATGTTATGGAAATCTGTGTGTATTTTCAAGTAATTTTTAAACAAACGTATGAAAAAAATCCCTACTAGGAACGCTTGTAGGAGAATGAATCGATAACTCACGGTAAAAACAGTTGGTGTTAGTTTAGTAAGATGTGGATCGTAAGAATCACGAAATGTATTTATTTATTTATGTATTCCATTAATTAAAAAAAAACATTTTTTAAAATAAATTTCCCATAGAGTAATATTTTTTACCATGATTTTTTTATTATTTCGATGTTTAAAATTCGACTCCGTCACGACCTAGTACATTTCATTTAGATTCGATTAAAACTTTAAAATTCTGAAATCAGTGGTGAAATCATTGAGATCTGACATTAAAAAACGTTTTGCTATTGGAGTCGATCCATGGAGCTACGCTTCGTTATATATTTTTTATAATTACATTGGTTTATTGCTTTTTTATTTACGCAAATTGTAGCGTCATATATTTGAGCGCATCGGGAAAAAAGGATGAGAAGAATACGAGAAGCATGTCTATTGGCTGAAAAGATTTTTGAAGGAAAGAAGGGGAAAAGGGAAAGAGGGGAGAAAGTTGTCGGAGGGAATATACGTAACGCGATTAGGATTACACCGAGTACATGGCTGCGTCGCGAGGAACCGAGCAAGTGGGAAGGAATTGATTTCGCTAACGCTCGTTCGGGAGTGCGTCAAGCATTCACCTTCAGCGGCGTAAAACGATGGGGGTGAAAACACACTCAAAGCACATTACACTCAACCTAATAGGATACGTTTTATTTATTTATTTGTAGCGGTGTATAAGAACAAACATCTAGCAGCAGGGCTACTCTTGGACCATTGCGATCCAAAAAAATCCCTTTCGGCACGCTGGAAGGCAGAGGTAGATTTCACCGGATCAAACCTCAACCTGCCGCCGCACCGTACCTTTGCGCAGCGAGAGTGCGTATATTGAATTCCTCTTTAAACTGTGCCGTAAGGGTTGCTCATATAAGAAATTATTTCGAACAAAAAACGTAGATAAATTATAGACCTACAATTACATTTGTAACTAATTTGACCGTGTGCTTATTAGGGGTGGTATAAAATTTTAAATTTTAAATAACCAATTTTTCTCAACCCTAGGACCAATGGTTGGTGCTATTGAAATAGTTTATTTTGGCCCTTATCTAAAGATTAAATCAATTTAATTATTTCAATGTCTTATATACCGAGAAAATTATAGCAAAATTACACTTTTTCTACCCCCCCCCCCCCCCCCCCTATTCCTGCCCCACTGGTCTAATTTTACCCATTAACGAATTTGACCGAGATTTTGTGCCCTTATATTTTATGTACCACTTTGAAAGTGATCGGTGTAAAATTATGGCCGTTACACAAGAAAGTGATATAGATAGATATATGTATATATATAAACTTTTAAACTGAGGGTGGTTTTGGGTTCTAGAGAATGTGAAACAGCGAAGATATGTCGAAATCTTTCGGAAGTCATAACATGGTACCCATTGCAACCCATGCATGCATGGTACCCATTGCATTGCATTGGGTAGCTTTCCTAATGAAATCTACCCAACAGAAACGTTCGACTGTCATTGCAATTTTTATTTTAAGAAATTGCACAATTCGACAGATGATAATTAATTATGTACAGAAATTCCGGTATTTCAATGTTTCCTGAGTTCAATGTACGCTGGAAGAATTGTTTTTTTCAGACAATGATGGTAATATAATATTTTTCAATGATGTCTCTAGAAAACAGAAATTTAGTATTAAAAAATCAACCGATCAAAAATGCGTAAAAAATATTACCGCCATTGAAGACCGCTTTATATGTAACTAGCTTATTTTGATATATGTATTTGTTATTGTTGGCCGATCTATTGACAAGTCTTATATGAATGTTTTTAAAGGTCTATAGCGTTGATAGTTTGCGGGCTTAAAGCCGGTGACTACTCTGCAGACCTAAATAAATATAGGTGGGGTTGAATCATATAGATATGAAAGAGTATAGCGGAATGTGTCGCGAAAGTGGAGGGGCAGTAAATTCGTGGACGTGAAATGGCTGAAAGCAGTTAATGTTTTCGCAGCCATAAGTCTTCATTGGCCTCCCGCCTTTCCCTGCCTTTGCCAACAAATAGAGTACTCCTACCCGCCTATTTTTCTGAACGAACGGCAAAAAACACCTTCCAGACAAATCGCCTCTCAATGGGTGTTTAGGTGGCGACGTGACACAACATCACAATAAAATATATGAATTCACGCGGACGGGAAGCAATAATAAAATTTATTTGTATGGCGTAGTATACCCATATGATATAGTATACCATATTTACACAAAATTGGTATGGTTTTATTAAACAAAATATGCTTTTAGTGTACAAGCTATACCAAATATAGTCAAAGGAAGGTTTAAATTTATAATAACTGTTCCATTTTCTTATATCAACGTTATTGTTAAAAAAAATATGTAACAACAGAAAATATCACAATAATTTAATACGGGGTTAAATTCTTGTTCGGGCATCTGTATCCATTTGGATTCAACCTTCTAGGTCATCATAATATTGATAAAACCATAATTTTACTTTACATAAAAACAGCATCTGAACAAAAGCTTAATCTTAAAACAGTGACATATTTTTACACATGGAGGTTGCAAATAAACACCGCATTCATTTTAATATGTCTTAGTATTCATTGCGTAAATATATTTTGTTAAGAATGCATACTCGTATTACTGTAATTTTTTTAAGTTATAATTTTGTGAAATTTTTCACAACAAAGGAATAAATTATTTCACTCACCTCGCAAAGCTATGACGAGCTCAAATGCGTTGCATGAGTGCCATGTTATGTTATTTTACCCGCCTGATCGATACGATAGCAATTCAGGGATTGCTCACTCATAAATGGTGAATTTTAAAAATATAATTTCAAGGCAAAAAATATTCTTCTTCGAGCACTACCCTAGGCCCTAGGCAGACGGATACAACCATGGTTATTGCAATGAATGCACCATGGTTATACAGGCTGTCCCGAGACCTTTTCCGATAAAAAAACAGCTAATTACCCCGCGATTTCAAATATGATTTTCAAAGGCGACATCAACGTTTTTGGAGAAAAAAAAATAAACTGTACTTTGTAGTATTAAGCCGTTGTTGTAAAACGCGCGCCAGCTGATCGTCCGTTCGAGTACTTCGGATCAATGACTGCACTCCGGTCAAGCACCAATTTATACCAGCGCTTTAATAAAAAATGTATAATAATTTCTTACTCAGATAAGGGAACAATAACATGTCAAATAAATATAAACTATGATAATAGTGGCATTACAATTCATAGTTCTTTGGCCTTTCTTCAGAAGGAGAAAAAGTATGCATAAGTGCAACATAACATAGGTACCCAATAAGAGTAGTAGTAATGAACAACGGAGAAAAATAAGAAAAACAAAATGCTCTTTATATAATATATATAGAATTAACATTATTTTATAATTTATAAAAGTGTAATGTTATTTTAAATTTTGTTTATTGTAAAATCGAACAGAACATACAATACTTATTATAAGCAATTTGCAATTACACGCAGATACAATTTAATAACTATGCTACAATTGTAGAGTATCGCTTGAGTATGTGAAATACGTAACAGTGACATTAAAAAAGTAAAAAAAAACTGTGAGTAAACTGAGAAAATAATATTTAAAGTTAAGTTAATGTTAACTAGTACTTAAAGTAATGAAGAGAAATTGAAAACGTAATTATTTTTTATGTTACCTCTAATAGTGTGATGCTCTAGTTTCAACAATATTTCTTTTGAAAGAGATTAGATTATTAATATTTCGAAAATGTCTACATCCTGAAACATATTTTAGAAACAAAAGAGTTCTTACCGATGTTGGTGTTATGACGACATCAATAAATTTTTGGCTAGTACATGTGAAATAAATTTGTATAGAGCTAAATAAATTAAGAGGGCAAGCGGGATCGATGAGGCATCGGTCCGATTTTTAATGTAACTTTTTATATAGTATATAAGGAATTTATTTATATTTTTCTCGCTATTGTTGGCTGGAAGATATTTTCATAGGCAGCGGCGAAGGTCAAGGCTATCACGAAGCTTACTCCAAGGTCACCTCCAGGGTCACCAAAAATGCAGTCAAGGCGATCTCTCGATGCGGCGCGTTGGCTCGCGACCAAGGCGATCTGTGGCCACATATATAAGGATTTATCTCATACCGCATTGCTATTATAATCGAAATTTCAATATTTTATCCTGAATATAAAACAGCTGCAGCAAATTGAACAATTTAAAACTCTTAATCAATGAAGAATAAATAATAAATTCCGCATTTTTTTTTAGGCTGGCACCATTAAAATGCATTAGCAATAACATTGATAACTGAAAAGGTCTCTGTAAAAAATTTTTGTTACAAAATAAATAAACACCACTACTCTAAAAGAAATGACACTCAAATTTGCTACTAAACGAAAAAACCTATATAGTTCAATTCAATTTAATCTGTGTTATTAAACAGTAAATACCAATAAACAAAATCTAATATATTACAGTATTATAACTTTATTATAATTAACCTTCAACGAGTGCCGTGTCACGGTGAGAAAGACACGCAACGTCCAAAAGGGTTTCTATACCGTCAATACTAGGCGAGCCCGTTATGTGACGGTCTCACAAAAAAAAAACGAAAAACAAAAATTGAATACTAAAATAATTAAATTATTAAAAAACTTTTGTGTTTCTTCGTAGCGCTACGCGAACCGCGCGGGCGCGGTTCATTCCCCGATCTCGCGCTATGCGTTCAACCGCCTTCTCAAACATTAAAACAATTTCTTTGAAGTAGGTAATTGGGAAACATTATTCCAATATTTTTTACTGATTAATGTTTAATTGTTTGATGTTTGATTTAAAAGAACATCAGTGTTTTAAAATACATAAATTGAAAAGATACAAATCCACGTTCAATACCTGGTCAAATTGATCAAATCAGGATGTATCTATGATTCTTTATGAGAAAACGTAATGTCAATAACATCTCCTAGCACTAAATTTATAAATAAAATATTTCATGAAGGTTTCTCACGATATTTCATTTATATACGGGTTGCGTGTTCAAGTGTCCTTCAACTTATTTTATGTCGTTATGATTTTATAAAATTTAAATTATAAGTTAACCCTTTTTTGTAAGATTTTTACCTGTGTAGGCCTTAATTTTCTATTTTATAACGATGAATAATAATTCTAATAATTTTTATTTTAATTTCTATTTCTAATTTGTGTTTATGTTGTATTTTCCAGGGCTTTCTTGCGAATTCTATGCTCGTGTTGTCCTCGAAAGATACGAAAAAAATATCGTCCAGCCATGAGATCAAAATCGCAGGTATTTTGACACTTGTCGATATTTTATATGTTTTATTAATAATTGCAAAATAATAATAAAAAAAAACATTTTATTTACTTGTGTGCAACACAACTTCGGCGGTAGACTAATAGCTGATGCAAGTTTCGCAAGAAGTCCACCAATAACAGATTGTCTACATTTATGTGTTCGGGAGTTACTTAAAATTATTAAAATTCTTGATTTTTTAATTACACGTCAAGCTCTTTTACAAAATAATTTGTTTAGTAACATAGTTACGCATTTTTATAGCCTTATATCAAGTACATACGCATGTCTACATATCTAACTGAATTATGAAAACAAAACTATCTTTGAAATAAACCATTAAAATAATATTGGCGAATAAACACTTCAATGAAATTTTATCATCGTATCACGTTCGCTATATTTTTTTGAAATTATAAGAAAGTGAAAATATTATTGTGGACTTATCGGTGGTATACCTACCATCTTCCTGTTGCTTTTCCAAATAATAAAACAAATAATTTGCATTAAAAATAAGCGAAATTTTTAGGATCAGGTTCGATTTCCGTTCAAGGATGTATTTTACCTAAAATTTGTTTAGTTCCAATTACTAATTACCAGTACAATCTAGAATGTAACAAATACGAGTAGACAAATCTTATTTAATTGCTGCACCTAAATAGTAAGTGGATTATTTATTTTTTGTGATAGGTTCATGAAATCTTGCAAAAGGACAAAAAAAAATCAAGGACCTCGTATAAATTTAACATGAATTATTTCAGAGATTAAATAACATGATGTTGTCTGCACATTTAATTATAATATTATGAAGCTCGGTTATCATGATGGTCTAGTTTTCAATAATTTGTCTTTTTTAAAAATAATATGCGGTTAAGTTATAATTATTGATTCAATAAACCCGAAGTAGTTTCAACGACTTAAGGCTGCGCTTAGTAAGTGATAATAACTAGTAATTTTTTTTTAATCTTGAGGACGATAGCAAATTCTCTGTCTGACTCAGTCCAGAACTTGGAAGGACCTGTTTCTAGATGGAATTTCCACGCTTGGTTATATCCGTAATTATTTGTAGGTTAGGTTAGGTTGTATTGGAGGAATGAGCAATGAATCAGCTTGATATTGTATGTGAAGAGGTTCCGGTCTACGCGGCGCTACTGCTCGTCAGGGTCCGTGGGCTCCTTGGCCGGTTCCGTGGCCAGCTCACTTCCAGGCATCCAGCATTTGCGCAGCAACTCCACGGAACAGACGTACATTTAGCGAAGACGACCTCGCGAGCGGCTGCACCAAAGCGATCACCTCACACTCACATTTTTTCCACCTTCTTCGCTAAAACCGAATAGCATTTGCATCAAACAACTAATGCTCCCAAAATGGCGGCGTTCCTACATAAGCCTCCGTCAATCTTTTAAGTACGCATACATTTTTATTGGTATCGGACGTTTGTGTTATAGTCATATCTCTAAAGGTATGTTTGCACGGGTCACTTTGGTGTGCCGCTCGACGAACTGTCCGTCCGCGAGGTGAGGAAATGAATTCGTTCCTTCTGGTGCACATGATCTGATGAATCCTGCACTAACTCCAACGGCAAACCTTTCCCTTTAACCTCCGCCTGTTCAGCGGTGCATGAGAATGGTTTAGTCATTTGAGTGTCTACTGCATCATCTACTTCTTTATACTTTCATCATCGTAACTGGCTCTCTTCTCACTTGTATTCAGATTTTTGTAATAACCTAATTATATTATGTGTTTTGCTATCTTGCAAGAACCCCATTCAAATGTAGATACTAATAGTAAATGTTTATTTTTTACTCTATTATATTATATTGTATAGTATACTATATTGTATAACCAAATATCAATTACTGACACATTTTCATCTCCTGTGTGACTGTGTAAAAAAAATATTTTTCCTAGGTTACTAATATTGCATGGGTTAAAAAAATATATATTTATGGGATACAAACATTAAATAAATTCCAGAATTATCTGTATATGTTGCATAGTTTCAGACAGTGACATACTGTCTACCGCCATACTAAAGTTTCCCAGAAAACAAAGTTTTTTTAATAGAACCGATCGAATTTAAGGACTGGTACATATGTGCCAGTCATTCAGTAAATCATTATCAAAACGAGAGTCCAAATTATTTTGTTAGTTACAAATAAGTCGTAAATAAATATATCCTATGTTTGCTATAAAAATGATGATCATATTAAAATATTCTAAAATCTTATATTTTTAATTTAACCTAACGAGAATGATAAAAAGACAAAAAATTAATTTGAAAATAAAATTCTCTGTATCCTTTCTTCTTTTTTGAAAATGCCTAAAGTCGAGATAAAATTAAATCATCAATTGAATGAAAATTTTATACATGCTTTATGCGTATTTTGAATATTTATAATTTCACTGGTCTAAATTCATTTGGTCTAAATTATATACTAAAAAAACAAAAAGAAATATCATTAGATAAATATGTAAGTAGGTAATATAATAGATAATATAGATAATATAATTAACAACTCAATAATCAATTAGTACTCATTGGATAAGCCCTGCAGGCCAAATCCAAAAAGTAATAATTTTAAACTTCTTGTCAAAATATAACTATCGATTATGTATTTATGTAAGAGGTATATAACTGCTGTTTTGTTTTATTTATTAGGCGTTATGAACTTATAAATTGTTTTATTATGCCCCTGTATCAAGTTAGCTTAAAGTTTGTAAAGATTTTCAGGTTGTTTTTTCTGTTTATATGATTTTAAAATTTACTTTACTTGATACCTACATTATAAACCGCTGTTATTTTAAATGCAACCTTGTTCTTATTTATATTAAATTAATTCCTAATGTGTCTATAAAACATGTAGGTATCTATCTGTATATAATAAATAATGTTTGGTTTTTCAGTCTTGCGCGAGTCACGCGTGTTGTCTGACATCAGGCCTATGACGTCATCGAGCGACGGCTCGCAGCCACCCCCTTCCATTGCGCTCTATCGATGACCGCGACGCCCGCAAACACGACTCATTTCATGTAGAGGTTATATTATTCGTTCTCTACAACTTAAACTGTTTCTTAATGTAGATAATGTAGTAGAAATTATACAAATACAAAAAAATACTAAGTTTAAAATAAGTGTAATAAAAATCTCAACGGAAACCAAGGAAATGATTTTTCTTCAATATTTGTTGCTTTCGATTTTGTTCCGTAGATAAACTGCTTTGAAATTTAAAAATATTACAATATGTAAAAAATTAATACCTATTTATTGTGTAAATATAAACTTTGAGTAAAAAAGTGGAAGTGCCAGTTAAGATAGGTTTGAAAATTTGAATATAAGATGGTATATAATAATAATTCATGGTATGGATGGTATGGAATATTAATTAATTTACTTTGAACACCGTCTCCCCTTATTTATTATTATTAGTTTATTCATCAAATTTACATTTATTTTATTTTATGTACCAGCTAAGCCCAAGGCTTATCTGCTGGAAATCAGGTGTGTAAAATACAGATATTATTAATTGTGAAATATTTTCAAATTATTTTTTTCTGTATTTTACACGTCCTTTACAATAGACATATTCACATACATTGAGGTACATTTTTAAATCTTAGTAGTATATTACAAACCAAAAGTAAGTAAGTATACTAATAATACATTTTAAAATAATAATTAACACGCTAAGTAAATTTACTACAAACAATTACAGAGAGTGTTTTTGTGCGATTTCATAGCAAATATTTTTAACATCATATTTATTTTTTTTGTATTTAATATTACTTTTAATAAAAGATCTTGGCAAATTATTAAAAAAGAATGGTACAATGAATTGCAACGCTCGTTTACCGTAAACATTTTTAAATGCAGGTATAAACAACATTTACACTAAAGAAGTGCACTAAATAAAGTGCAATTTATCCTCCCTCGAGGTATTCAAAATAGTGTGACGAAAAATTTAACTATTAAGGTCACTTGTAAAAATGCTGTAATGGATTTCTAGCTACATAAGTATCTGATTAGAAGAATAGAAATAAACTTTCATGTAATTCTAATTTTGAGTATTAAAGCTAACTCAAAATTAGAAAAGTATTAAGTCTTAAAGTATTCTGGCTGGCAAACAATTTAGCTGTCTAGCTTCATTCAATTGACTCTTTACTCTGGAAATATAACGGATCAACAAAATACAAATCAACATTAATTAAACGTAGGTTATAATAGTACCTACCTGCCTTTTAAATACTTTATTAATCCTAAATAAGATTTTTTTAAAACCGGTAAATTGCCTGACCAAAGTTATAATTTTTCACGATATCTTAGAATTTTAAAATACAAATTACGTACTTCAAATTTTTATGTTAAGAGATTTACTACTGACATCTGTTCACTGCGAATGTAACCGCATAATAATCGTTCTCTAAAAAAACCTAATGAAATAACCTATCGCTTTAACTACTATTTGTTAGATGGCGTTAGAATCGAATTTTAAAAATAGTGTTACTTTTCCCGGCCCAAATACTGTAGAATTTTAAACTTTGTTGTTTTGTGTTATTTTTTAAACCCAACCATAATTAATGTAAATAGTTTAGTTAGGTTTACATTTTATTTCCAAAATATTAGGGTTGGTGTGAAAGAGACTCCCTTTTTACGTTCACAAAAAAAACACCTAAATGCCTATTTTTTTTTACTTTAATATTTTCCAATAATTGTTAAGTTTAATTGTTAATTGTCTTAGTATTTACATTTACACTTTTATTTTATTTTTTTTATATATATATACATTGATCGGGGGTTGAGAAAGCTAAGACGCATCCTAGCGTAATAATGGTAGAAATTTTAGTTTTTTTAAGACCAACCTATAAAGTATAAACCAATAAGTTAAAAAAATTGGCTTGTAGCGATAAAAAGGTATAACTCCCATGTATAACTAAACAAGATACCAGTGTTTTCTATTCCTTTAAATACCTAAATCGCCCCTCTGTGAACGAAATTACGAGGAGGTGGCATTTGGTAAAACATTTACATAATTAAATTAAACGTTTTCCTCGGCAACTAGTAAAATACTATTTGCGTCCCCTTTTCTGTACCTACATCTTTCAAGTTAACTATCGTAATAAAAATTTGTTTATACAACCAAGCTAATTACACAAGACCGCCCCCCCCCCTCTTTCTTAATTAATCACAAAGGGGCGCTTTTACTGAGATTTCATTATACTTTTATAACTTCCATTATGCTCTGGCTTCGCCGTCATTACAGATTGCAGTTGCCAACCTCGAGAATTTCATCGTTGGGGATTAAGCACACTCGATTAGCTCACACAAGAGTTCACCGAAGCGATGCGGAATTCATCATGTTTTTAGCCAGTAACTTAAACACAAGCTACGTTACACATATGTAAATCATAATTAGTATTTATTTATTCATTTACAATATTTAGGAGCTAGCTCCGGTAATACTGTTGAGGTTTGACCTGCCGCCTTTTTAAATTATTTATTTATTCTTATGTTACATCGCTTAAGTAGTAGATAATAACTAGATATTATATAAGTCATATTAAATATCTTAATAAAAGTCATGAGCGACTGTTACATTATACGACTTTTGACCTACCGCCCATATTAGTCGAAATTTTGACCTGCGGTTATTTTGATTCGTCAAAATTTTGATAGTTATAGATGTCTTTAATACGTGTCATAAGCTGACGTCTTTTTGCGTTATGGCCCTTTAAATCCTTCAATAAACTTATTCCTCCTCCTCCGTTAGATTAGTTAGGTATTTCACATATAAACTAATGTGAATGTATATTATGTACAGTGCGCAATATCTGATTTGCCTGTAAAATAAATGTTAAATTATGTTTATGAAATTTACAGAGATGCGGCCGTCGCAACAAACACGTAAGCTACAGTGACGTCATCTACGTTGACTAACGCATCGAATGCCTTCACAACAAGCTAGAGTGATGACGTCATCGAGACTAACCCACCGTTTTAGATTCTTTATTCTCTTAGGTATAGTTTTATCAAAACTGTGGCTGTGCTATATTAAGTGATTACCTAATGTTAATTGATTTTTTCCATTTTCGACTGTTGTATCCTCACTGTCAACCACAAATGATGTAAATATGTATTTTATTGTTAGCGCTAAGTAATTGTATATATAAATAATGCAGTGTAATGTCTTTTTAATATGGGTAAAAATTAATTCAATCTTAATTCCAAAGTTCTTCTTTATATTTAAGGTGTAACCATTAATTCACTTATTGTAACTATATGATTATTACAAAAGTCGAAATTCCAAGAACTTTCTTAATAAGTAGTAAAATAAATACATAAGTACCTTCCTAATAATAAATAAAAAAACGTATTATGAACTATTTCACATAGTATGAATGGTCGATTCCAATATGAATCGGTAGGTTATAATAAGCGATGGTTATATACTTAATGAATTTCATAGTAAATTTTACATAAATCAGCTTTCGGTAACTTTTATAATAAATAATGTATGTTAGATATTACAATACGGGGAATCTAGGTATTATTGTCCGTTATTATTGTTTGGTTTTGGGAGTTATTACGAACTAAATGTCAATGTTTTAATTATTGACTTATGCAAAACATCTATATATAAAGAATTTAATATATATTTTTTCCTAAAACATAGGTAGATACATTCTGATTTTGGCAGAATAGCTTTTGTAACAAATTTGCACATAAACTCTTCGTCTACACTATTAGATGTTTACTCGAAATCTATCATTACGAGTACCTATGAAGAGTTTAAAAAATAATTTATTTTATCGGTGTTGGTTTCGATTTTTGTTGAAACCCGTAGCTTTCACAACACTCTCAATAAAATGTTAAATGTGTACTAAATACTATCATCATAGTCTTATGATGATAGTATTTAGGAGCATATTTCGTTACGCCAAAAAAACAAACCACTTTTTACTGCTTTCTTGTTAACAAGCGATAGGAAATAGAAGTGTAAATCGTTTCAATATCTGTCTGGGAATTTCAGGGAAAAGACGTTTTGGGACCTTTTATTATTCCGATATCGTATCGACCTTCTGTTGGGAAAATTCGCGATTTTCAACCATATCACAGCAATGAACTAATTAACAAATAACCAGAACCCGCTTTTTAACACATTAAACAGAAAAAACAAGTTATAGTAAATAAAGTGGAAGGTGAATTTAAAAACGGTTCTATCAGCCAAAGGACTGTATTCACCGGGCAGATCTATCATCCGATCCTTATTTTCATTTTTCTCTTCTTTCGTAGATCATCTAGAGGTTTTTATTATGGTTAGGTTTTGAGCTCCAGTTTTAAAATGATACCGAATTTCGTTTCGGTTTGAGGAACACTCCAAAACTGGCTCTTAATCAGCTCCTTATTACTTTTTACTGCTTTCTGTTTTTTTTTTAACTTTACATGAGGGTCATTCCGCTTCGTTTTTATTACTTCCCGAAGACAAACATTAGAAACATTCTGTTCTTATGTTTTTACGTTCGTTGAGTTTTCCATTTCATATCGATAATTGCTGTATTTTGAGTTTCCTGGATATATTTCACCCTCTAGCCTGCTGGTGGTCCTGCCATACGGAAAAGTTCGGGTTTTCGTTTAGAGTCTTTCCAAAAACACCTTCCCTAATAATTTCCATGCAATCTTCTACCACCTTTTCACTCTATTAGGGGGTTTTTTTTTAAGCAGCCTATACCCTTCTCTAACGCAAGCTATCTCCATACCAAATCTCATCAGTATCTTCGCTTATCATGAAATCCCCTTTTCCCTCCCGCGTCATCCCTCATCTTTCTTGCTATTCATAGTTTACACATTAATTAATATATTTTATACTCATTCAGTGGAAATATTTAACTGATTTTATTTTTTACTTATAAGTTGGTTTTTATTGGTTTGGTTTTAAGTATGGTTTTTAATGTTTTTATTTGTCATTATGTGTACAGCCTGTATATGATTTTTTTAATTGTAACCGTTTTATTTCCTTAATAAAACGTTCAGCGTTTTTTTAAGCGTAAAAATAAGCGTTCTATTAAGCGTAATAAATTTTGTTTAGCGTAAAAATTAGGGTTTAGCGGTCTAGCCTTGAAAAACAGAAAGACATACAGACTCTCGTATTTACAATTAACTAGTGGTTCCCAGTGGTCGAAATTTGACCGTAATTCATTATTTTTTTTAGTTTGAGCGTTCTTATACATCTATAATAATTGCATATTGGGTATACAAATTACTTTTTTTTTTATTTTTAACTCTCTGACAAAGAACTTTCATTGCAATGAATGGCCGAACGATAGGATTCAAGAGAGATTCCGCCCATTTTATTGTTTTTGGTTATTTGATTAGAGTTTTCACGTAATCTATATCATTGCAGTTGTATCAACATCATAAAATATAATTGCGCTTAGTATGGTGAGCGACTTTTGCATTGCAAAACGATATCGACGAAATGTTGCATTGCAATACATTCATTGTAAAAGCATTAATCCACACTCAAAAGTATTAAAATTTCTTAGAATGCAATGCGCATTAAATGTATCCTTCTTTTTTTTTCATATTTTTTCGAATAGGTACACTATTTTATTTGCATTTGGTCTATTGTGATTTCGACTTTCACGCGACATTTTTCTTCTTATATAATACTAGCTGACCCGGCCACGCGTTGCTGTGGCTAAAGTTTTTGTTATATTACATTATAGTAAACAATCTAAGAGGAACAATAAGAGAACATCAGTCACGGAGTCCACTATGCTTTTTCACACAGATGGTATTTGTAAAAAAATATGGTGATCTCCTTATTTGACTTTCTACTACTATAACCCTTTAGTACAATGAAATTATTTACGAACAAAGACGAAAATGTTGATGTTGGTATACAAATTCACTGGATTGAGATTTGAAGGGGAAGTACGTTGAACACAATTAATTAAAATGTTCTTACACTTGATACTAAGCAGAAATCAATAAGTAAAAAATAAAAATTTATCAGATTTATTATTTCCATTTAATTTTATAACAAATATAAGTATATTACAGTATAATACAGTAAATAACATGTGACGCTTAAACTCATGAATGAGGTAGGCAAGGCAGACAGTCTTAAACTTTTAAACATTAATATCTTTTTTTTGAATTATAAATACTTTCAATTTCAATTTAATTTAACACCAATCGGTGCACAATGTTTTTGGTTAACCTGTCTTTAGCTAACACAAATAGATTCGACGGTTTCCCAACACGTGAACACGCAACATATAGTTGCCCATGAGAAAAACATGGATTTTCCAAATCTAAACCACAAATGGACATTGTTTGACCTTGAGATTTATTTATAGACATGGCGAAAGCTAAACGAATTGGAAACTGTAGCCTTTTGAAGGGTATGGTAGAATCTGATGGTATCATCGGAATACGTGGCAGCAGGACCACTTTTCCTTTAAACTTCCCAGCCAAAATGGTTGCTTCAAGAATGTTTCCGGTGATCTTTTTGATGACCAAACGCGTACCGTTACATAATTGAGGTGGATTCAAATTACGGAGGAGAATAATAGGGGAACCAATCTTTAATCGAAGATTATGTGGTGGCATTCCAGGGATATCTAATGAATTTAAAAATTCAATCGGAAAATTTACACTTTCATTTTCATCAACAACAGTATCGATTGATTTAAAAGACATCAGATCGCCTGGTAACAACTGTTGTATCTGGAAGTTAATTTCGTCAACATCAACGTTTTTGGCTGCCAAAATCGCCCGTTGACTAAGCCATTCATGATTCAAATAATTATTCTGTATATCCGGGAAAATACTCTGAATCAATTCAGTTTTATCCTGAACAACAGTGCAAAAATTGTCTGGTAGTTTAATGCATTGCGTATTTGGTTGCAGTTTTATTTTACCGTTCCCAATATCTAGTAGTTGTTCGGAAAATATTAGTGCTGATGGATCATTTTGCAATTGTACTCGCATATTTATGGTCAATCGAAGTGTTTCAACACTTCGCCATAAGAATGATTGTTTCAAACATGCATTAATCTCATCCGCGAAAGTAGAGCGAGGTATAACCGGTAAGGTCTGCCGGAAGTCACCAGACAAAAGTAAGATAGCACCACCGAAAAGTTTATTATTGCTGTTTAAATCTTGCATAGTTCTGTTTAATGCTTTAAGTGAATATTTGTGTGCCATTGTGCACTCATCCCAAATTATTATAGAACTCTTCCGCAACACTGCAGCTATTCCACTGTTCTTTTTGATGTTACACATTGCATCTGGTTTATTATGAACGTCCAATGGCAGCTTGAATGTTGAATGTGCTGTTCGCCCACCATCCAGTAAAGTAGCCGCAATGCCTGACGATGCTAATGCTAATGCGATTTTTTGTTGCGACCGTATTTTGGCAAGAATCAACGATATTAAAAATGTCTTACCTGTTCCACCGGGTGCATCCAAGAAAAAAAAACCGCCTTGTTCAGCAGCAACAGCCAGCATAATCCGATCATAAATAATTTTTTGTTCTGCTGTCAGTAATGGTTCACTGTTCATGATAATTGTTGCTAAACTTCCATGGTCATATTGATTTTCTCGTTGTAAATCGGTATTGACTAAGTCGGTGGCTGGACGATTAGGTGATGGCATACCATAATGATTAAGTGGTAAATTTGAAATAAGAACACATAAATCCTCGATCAAGACCAATGCTTCATTGTACATCTCTGGTGTATAATCTATGTTTTGGCATTGATTTGTTTGTCTAATTCGGTGCAAGATGTCTTCTGTCATACAATTTTTATATTTTTCCCACAAAGTTTGTGCTTGCGAGGGATAACATGTCGCCAAAATAATTGCAAACAACTGACGAATGTTATTCGGTGTTGATGTCAACGCAGCATCAGCAAGCGTTAAGTCCCAATGGTTATCGTCTTCTAGCAATTGCAGTTCACGACATGCATCCTGGTATGTATTGAATACTCGACCATTAGCTGTTCGTAAAAATTCAAAAGACGTTGGTCCGGGAACATTCACCAATAACAAACGTAAATAGAAGCACTCACGTTGCTTTGGATGTACCGTGTAAAGTCTCCCCAATGTCTTAGCTTTGAATATGCCTGTAATGGAAGGATGTGGTTTTCCTTGTTTCCGTGGCTCCCATTTTTTACTGGATTTGTTCCATGTGAAATAACGTGGAACATCACCATACACCAATGTCTTCGCGAATTGGCCAAAAACATCAGGTTTTTGACACAATGTAAAAAATTCAGTTAGAGTCGTTTTCGGAGCTTCGAACGCTCTTTGGAGAACATTTTCTTCAGTGAAGTATACACGTTGACCGTTTTCAAGATGTATTGCCAGATGTTGGACAGCAGGATCTCTTTCGTGGATGGGAAAGCTGAGAATATGCCAAATAGCTTCATTGCTGCTAATGTATCTGCCCATTTGGTATCGTGCTATTTCGTCATTTTTATTTATGTTTTTTACTTCAAATATGGCCAAATCACTGCCTTTGTTTACATATTTACAAATATACTTAATTGATTTAACAGAACTGCAAAGCTCAACATTGATATGAGCTTTGTAAGTTTTTGAAAGTAGTGGTGAGTATGGTACCACCCACTGATTATCAAACTCAACTTGATTTGGAAAGTTCGGCAGTCGCATTGTAAATGTGTGGCCACCATTCTCAGTACTTCTGCGGCGATACATTGGATAACCATCAATATCCGTGATCGTGTCATTCGTATGCGGCTTTGGGAAGTTTTTTTTACATTTTCCATTTTCCATGCACGGTGACGTCATGTTGAAAACACCGCATGGCCCATGGATCATGTGTTTGGTGACAATATCAAATAATTCTTGATCAATTAATGGGTCTGGAATTTCGGCTGAAATTATTTGATCGATTTCTTCAGGACGGATTCTATCTTTAAGCCAAACCAAAATGTGGGCATGAGGCAAACCTCGCTTTTGCCACTCTATCGTATACAGCCAACAACGTGTGATACCAAAAATTGTATATTTAACAATAAAATCAATTAAGGATTTCAATTTTTGTTTAAACACACGTGCAGTTAAATCATGACGATGAATGGCTTGTTGTCCTGGCAATAGTAAAGTTTGTATCTCTTCCCAATTCGGATTACATGTGAATGTAATAAATAAATCCGGTCGGCCGTAATGACGTACGTAAGTCATCGCATCTTGTATGCATGCATGTTCCGTGCCGTTCCGTATCGACATCTGTCAGTTTTATGACTGAATCTACCAGCATGTTCACCTAATGGTACTTTGTCGGCTTTTATGACGATTTGATAATTGTCATTTTGCAGTCGTGGCGAAACTCTTTTGATCAATTGAATTAGTTGATTGTGATCTTCTAAAAAATTTTCCAATAATATCACAATTGCTCTTTCCTCTGCTTGTTCAATAAAATTATACTGGCACCGAGTCGTCACGCGCTCTTCACAATCGCCCATAAAATAAAAAGGTATCGACATCTGTCAGTTTTATGACTGCCAAATAATAACGGACAAAAAATTAGCGATAAATTAAAATTGCGACTATAATTTGAGATTTAAACTATCCTATCTCTCAAGTGCACATCGAACTGCACATGGTGTTCAAATTTTATTATTAGTCCATTATTTTATTATTAGTCCATTGAGGACAAACATTGTGACACGAGATTTATATATATTAAGAAGAAGATATACCGAGCTATAAAGAAAGTTGATGCGAATATGTGAATGTAAAAAAAAAGTATATTAATGAAATTAAAAAATGTAGGTAACATGTAAAATGAAATTGCTAAAACTAAGATTAGACAGGGTTTAATTTAAATAATAAAATGTACTCACTTTTGAAACCTATTATTTACGCTTTTTTGCCTTGATTAGGTACTACATTGACTATTGCAAAAGTAATATTTCTGCACTCCTACGTACGCACGTAATTAGTATAATTAATATAAGTTTAGTTTAGAGCATCGTTAGCAATAGACATAGTTCATTAGATTAGTAATTTGTGGGAAATAACAAACGCTTGTATTTGTATTAATTGGTGTATAAACGTATGTAGGTTAATTATAATATTGTCATTTATTTATAACTTTCTGGACGGACTCTGGTCTTCAGGGCAAAAAAAATAACTAAAATACAATATTTTTTGGTTCAATCAAATCTAATATAGCCTTTGATTTCTAAATGGACTTTTTTACACTAAAATCCTTTGACATATATTTATTCTCTGAAGTCAATAATTCCTGGACTGTAAGCTACTCTCACTGTATCAGTGTATTACTTACTAATTAGCGTCTCAGAACAAACTATATAAACGGGTTCCAATTATAATGAGAACTCGTTATCTTTCTGAATATACGCCATATATAGATTTCTTTTAGCTGATTCTTATAACTTCTAAACCATAAGTCAAAGAAAGTTGCAATTTGGAATGCAGATCTAATTATTGATTTATTAAAAACATTTTTTGGCTTCCGATGAAAATTATATTTATTTAGCAAAATATGGCATACATATTGGAAGTACAAAATATATGATTTTTTATAATTTTATAGATTACATGTAAAAAATATATTTATATCGCTACTGAAAAATATAACATTTTAACTTTTTAGTGATACAAATATATACGCTAATATACATAGTACTGTATCAATTCGCCATTGATAAAGGTAGTAACTTCGCGTCGAAATGTCTGGCAATTTACTGTTTTACCTTGTTTACCACCTGTACTAATTACATATAATAATAAAAAAAATGCAGTAAAACAAATATCTACAAACATCTATGTACATATTAAAACTAAATTAATTACATCTCTCTTATTTAAGTAACATATCGCTATGTTCTTGAGAATATTAGGAAAAAAACTCAATTGTAAGTGGTACGGAATTATCTGGCATTCTATCTCAACCAGGTTCCTAAATTTATTAATTAATATTATTATTAATCAATACTTGTGAATATAACACGTCTGTGAGAGGAGAGGGAGGTTGGAACTAGAAGGAATTAAAAATCATATTCAAGTCAAGATTGGCCAGTCATTTAATTATTTGCGATTGCTTTGCGCGTATGAAATTTTGTTTATATGAACTGTAAAGAGTAATTTAAACAAAATATTTTAAAGTTGTATGAAGTCGCATATGTACTGTCATATGGTTTTTTTGATTTGGATAAGCTAAAAAAATTAAGACTAAATAGCATAACTTTTAATTCATATATTTCTGAACTTGCCAACTGTATCACCTTTTTTAAAATTTTAAAATGTACTGCTAAGTTCATTATATTTTTTGTTTTCATTAAAGTGACAAAAAATATGTAATTCCATTGACAATCCTTGAGGTAACAATGCCTTTTTCGAATAAATTATCAATACTAATAAATGTAATCTAAAAAGTAAATTAATAGTGAAATTTAAAAAAAGAAATACAATTAAGGCCACTGATTTTATTGATATTATAAACAGGGATTTTCACTGTTTTGTTTTTTAAACAATAGTACAAATGTTTAATTTAAAATGAGGTTAGGATGCATATTGTAAAACTTTAAATCTAGATACCCACAAGTTTTTAAAAATTTCGTTGTAGGGGCCGACGCCACTTGAACATCATTTTCTTTGTGACGAGTAATCATCTATTTCCCTATTTTATTTTTTTTAAGCTAGATTTCTATGCTTTATATAAAATTGTATCTGTAAGGGTTGGGTTGAGCGCAACCCATTTATTTAAGATACATAAAATGTAATCGTCCAAAATTGATCAATAAATGAACTTGGAATTTGAATTTTAATTGAAATATTAGCGAATATTATTCTATGTACTCCTAAACTATTCAGGTTTGAGCTAAAATGAGCTTTGCAATACCCTTCTAAATAATAATAATCACATAAATGCACGAAGCACTCTTTTTTTAATGTTTGATAATATGAGTAATATGTTTCACAAGCAAGCGTATACATTTTCATATATGATCCTATTAGGGATATAGCGGATATTTGTGACTCATATTTCAGATATTTCATTAATTGGTCATTAATTAAAGCCAATAATATCCGCATATATCCCTAACAGAAATTAGGGATATATGCAGACATTAATGACTCCATAATAATTCAGATATTCTTCTATTAGGGATATATGCGGACATTATAGAGTCAAAGTCTACCATAGATTTCAACTTACGTAATAATAATACATACCAATCTGAAGACAATTTCGGCCTTCTATATACAGGATGTCCCAAGGTCAATCCCAATAAAAAAACAGCTAATAGGTCCTACGATTCCTAGTGTTATTTGTTAAGAAACTATATCAAAATTCATTATGGTATTCAAGAAAAAAAATGTTGAAGTATCTATTTAAAACCTAATATATTTGTTTAAAATGAGTTTACGTCCGCTCGACCTTGAGTTGCATTCACGATGTGGCGCCCAACGTGTTTTCAGCGGGTTTAGTATGCCTGGCGAACGCAGACGTAATATTATGATTGTTTTACACAAATTTAGTTTAAAAAATAATTAATTTGGGTATCAAATAATTTTGCATTTTTTTATATAATTTCTTACTCGTGACAGGGAACATATACACCCCCTTAAATTTACGGGAATGATCTTGGGACATCCTGTATATGCCTGATAACTGCAGATAATAAATGGATGTGATACATACCTCACATAATTTAAACCATGCTTCATGTGTTAAATTACGAAATATACTTTAGAAAATCTAATAATAATAAAAGCGGAGACCACATTATCTGCTAAATATACATGCGTTTTATAATATTTATACAAACACGTAATATTTTATAAAATTAGCATTGTGTAAAAATATCGAGATCGTTTAGTCATATGTTAGTAGATGTTTATTCAATATGGTAGGTAGAGTATACTTTAATAACAATGTCTAGTAAGCCTTTTCACACTTCTAAACTATTGTCGTATCATTCCAGTTCCACAATAAAATATATAAAAAGTGGTGGAAATGTAGATATCTTTTAGTATGTGCAGTTTTATATAAAATCAAACTTTTAACATAAAAAGAAGTACTACTACTATGCTTACTAACAGATGCTAACTAACACATGACTCGATGATCATTACAGGCCACGTCTTAATATACCTCAAAGCGTGTAAATAAATAAAACCCTTATTTAAAAAAAACACTTAGTTGATTGGGGTTTATTTGGGTGTGGCATTGGGTTAATTAATGGTTTAAGTTCGAAGCGGTCAGGAGCTCTTAACTATTTTGTAAAATCTGTGATTATTGCATGTGTGGTACTGTGTGTAATTTGTTACGTAACTCGGTTGACACCAATAAGGCTGGATGAAAGTTTGGATAATATTTTAACTTCAACTACAACTTACAAATAATTATAATTATATTTAGGATTAGTAAACGTGTTCTTGGTATATCTTACGTTATCGCATTGCGATATCAAACTAAGTCATTTATATACCTTTAAATAATAATATTCACATAACCATTATCAATTAAAGTTAACCAAATCTATTGGTAAAAGAAAGTATCGCTTGGATATACCGAAATAAGAATAAGTTCTCATAATTTTAAACAAAAGCAATATTTTATTAAAATCCCTATTTGAATAAAAAATATATTATAGTGGACATTTTAAATAGAATTTTAAATTACAATTTTTGTAAATATTCTTCATTAAAATAAGTACGTAAGCTTATTAGGACACTATGAGAATACTGTTTTGTGTATTTCCCTGTACAAAAATTATTATATATTAAAAATAAACAACTTGTATATTTTGATCTTTGTAATTTAATAAAACTTGTAAACTGTATAAACTGAAATAAAAATTAAAAATGTTATTCTTAAAAATACGATTGTTTTTTTTTTTAGTAAAGCCATTTAGCTATTTTTTAGGAAGATGACGTTTTCCTTTTGGTCCTAGGAATATTCGCATTTGAAATATCCTACGAATAACTTATCTCCTTTACCAAAAAAAAATCTATGTAATCGTCAATCACTAACAGTTCTAATATATTGTCGTTACATAACAATAATAATTAGAGTAAGAGGTTTTACTTATTCCAGTAATTTGAAATCAAATTTGATCTTTCATTTAATTACTTTGAAAATATATTAAATATTAAATTAAAAGTACGGTCAAAATTAACGTTTTTCATTAACAGGATGAAATGCGCCGCTGCTAACGAAAGCAGGCCGCAAATAAAAGGAAAAGTGGAGCCAAGAACAATGTGGATTTCGAGGCGAGAAGAAAACGAAAAAGCAAAGCAAATCAATGCAAACAAGGCGATCGAGCAAATGGATCTCGACGCATTCGCGCTGTGCCGGCAAACGAGACGTGGCGATCGACTGAAGATGAAGATGCTGTGGGTGCTGCTGCAGCTGGTGCTCGCGATGATGGCGCTGCAGATCGTCATCCTGGTCCTCATACAAAAGATCGAGCTTTCCGCGTCCGGAAACCAGCGCAAAAATGGTCTTTCGTTTCATTCGTTCATTTGCTAATATTACAGCCGGCTGTTTGACTTCTCCGATTTAAGCTATGGTTATCGTTAAATTTTAACAATCCTCAAGTCTGTTTACTGGTTAGAAACGCTTCGCGGTTGTTTGATCTGTGATCCTCAACTCGGACTGCAATTCTCAAACTAAATATTTTTTTCCAAATAATCATTATGTACTCAATAATTAACTGTCAAATTAACGATTATTTAACTTTGACCGCGGCGGCGAACAAACAACTCATTTTTCTGAACATTTGACATTGACAAGAGATTTGACGGTGACTTTAGCAATGACGTTTATTGAAACAACCGGCTGTTAATCCGATTTCAAACTGGGTCGTATGTGATTGATTTAATACTAGTGTAAAAACAGTTTAGTTACTTTAAATGCTAATAATAAACGTTACATAATACTGGTTGTAAAATAAATATGGATAAAAAGATATGTTTATATTATGACTTATAAAAAGTTTATAATTTTGGCAGTGTACGATAAAAAGTACATTTTCAAAATTTACCTAGAAATTCTTAAATCAATTACTGATTTGTATATTTTGTTTGGTCACGAAGAAAGATATGGGTATTCTATAGAACCTAGGTAAATTGTAAAACAAATTTAGTTAATTTTAGGGTAATTTTAAATATTGGTGTTCTGTAAAAACCTGATTTAAAATTTACATAAACTTACACATTATTACGAAAGAGAGTAATTTTGAATTCAAAACTATGTGCAACTAAAAAGGACTCATTTTAAAATATGTACTTCTTTTATCTTCCGAAATAAAGCACAACTACTTGCTTTCAGCTTTGCAGTTTTATAATATATTTATTTTGTATTTTAAATATAAATATTTAACTATTTCGAAAAAGAAACTATTTCTTATATTTCTCTATATTATTTCTCGGAAACCATGATGAATTTTGATAAGTCGTCTTTACTAATCATACCCGAAATCATATTTCATACAGAGAAGTTAACAAATCGCATTAGGTCAGCTTTTACGCTAGCCTATCATATAGGCATGATGTAAAGGATTGACTCACTGTACACTGTATCCACGGTCTGAGGTTCAAATCCTGAAACGGACGACGCTGTTGATTCTTTTAATTCATATACGAGTACATGTTGTTTTTTCGTTTGATATTTTAATGTATTATTTATTTTTTCCATTATTATTAGAAAACATCCAAAACAATTTTTTTTTTGTAAATTTGGATAAAAATAACGAAGAAATGAAAATCAGTCCATCGGTAAAAAATCTAACTATAGAATTAAATAAAAAGGAAACTATCATGGTAAAAACGATTTATCAACACCATATTTTGTTTGCTTTAATATTGATAATCACGTATTCGTATGCTCGGTAAGACGTCGGCAGAATGCATGCATGGGGGGGAAGGCATTTCGGATGGGAGGACAGCCGAGAGGTAATGGTCGAGGACCTCCAGCATCAAGCAGGGCAACAGACGAGATAAGGTCGACCGGAAAAACCGTATGTTTCTGTTTCCTCTGTTATAACATACAAGCCATTATTAAATGGATATAAATAGCCAATATTGAAAATATTTCTATGATTAACTCTTAAGCCTTCATCCCAATCAAATATCTTTATTTTATATCATATATTTTTTATTTTACTTGGTACACAAATACTTATTTGGCAATATAAAAAGGGACAGAGGAGAAGTAAAAATTAATTTTAAATTTTCAATATTGTTAAAAATTATGTCATGGATTAAATGATGTACATTATGTTATATAATATGTCTCATAAATATATTTTGATTCGAGCTTCGTCGTTATTACATACATAATAGATTACACAGAAGTCTTCTCTGAAGGTGACATATGGAACCATTGCTTTTAGAGCAGCGGATCTCAAACTTTGGTACGCGTACATTATAAAAGTTGAGAATTCTGCAACGTTAGTTCTGCAGGCTTCTCAAGGTGCTGAGAAATCAATCACGACAATACTAATGTTGAACCCAAAATTCTTTTTATCACTTCTTTCCTACCCTACTTTTTTCTGTCTACTATTAGAAAAAGGTGCACTGTACAAATAAAATCCCTGCAGTGGGTTCAGTGCTTGCAGTTGAGTCATCGAGACATGGAAGCTTCTTAAGATTATTCTCCTATTAAGTCTGTACCCTCCTAAATTTCCTTCATACTAACGTTTTGTCCAGGCAACAATTTTATAGGTTAGGTTTTGAGAATTTGGTTTGGCTATTTTACTCATGTTAAGCAACTAACAATTTGTATTCCTTGATTTTCTATTTTTTTATTAATGGTTAATTTTACTTGCCGTAAAAATTCTCGCTTTTGTGTGCCAGTAAAAAGGTAAATAAATAATCTTACTCTCTGAATATTACAGATCTTGTCGATAGAGAAAGTCTAGACGACGCGGACGAAAAGTTGATCAAAAATGATTTAAACGGACCGATTGAAATATTAATGAGTAAAAGTGGCGTGAAATCGGATCCAAATCACGACGAGAAGCAACTGAGCCTCATAAGCAAACTCTGCGAGATGATCAGAGCTTTCTTGGCCAGCAGACGAAGAATGGCTGGCTTCAGCACGAGCGAATCGGCTACCAACTCTATAGGTTTGTTGCGGTAACTTAAAAAGGTTTTTTACCCATTCTTATTAAACAAGCGATTTTACTAACGATCTAAATACAAGGAACCGAGGAACTAAAGCACAAAATCGTCTGGCAATGACAATACCTATTAAAATACACCTTTTTTCGTTATCCAGCTATATCATATTTCAATCCTATAAATTTGCATACACTTTTATATTCAACAATTTTATACCGTTAGTAATAAGTACATATAGGAAAATATAGGTTTCCAGCAGATAAGCCTTGGGCTTAGCTGGTACATAAAATAAAATAATTGTAAATTTAATGAATAAACTAATAATAATAATAATAATACCGTTTAATTTTACTCCAGCCACTTCATGTATTGATTGAGCTTAAAATACATTCCTTATGCGAACTGGCATTCATTCGAGCCGTGACGGAATCAGTCATTACTTTTTATAGATTTGTAAAATATAAATAAAAGTGTTAAGATAAAATTGCTAAATTTTTAATTTGAAAATACTTACTTTCGCGAATTGACGTTATCGTTAAGGCCATGTCAACGCCGTTTGTCACGCAGCTAACAGATAAAGATAGTTTCAAGGATACGTTTCACGCGTAAAGGAGATGCAAGATAAGACTAATATGCCGAATGAAAGAGAAATTTCAAATTTGAGTAGTAATTTACAAGAATATTTATTTTTATTCCTATAATTAGGTACAGTTTTTAACGACAATGAGGTTAATCTGTTCTCTTTCGCATCTCTTGGTTTGTTGATTAAAATTAAAAAAATTGGTTAATGTTTAATTATTTAACATATTATGTTATATTTAATACATAATTAATTAATTATTTAATATATTAATATATTTCTAATTATTAAAGCAGATATTTTTTATCTATATAATCTACTTCGAAATATCCTGAAAAATGACATATGTTTTTTTTTAATGTGTGTTATCCATGGAATTTAGCAATATCGCTTGTAAAAGTAACCAATTTTCGCAGTTCAGGCACAATACTACTTTTAGTCAAGATCGAGGTTAATGACCTGCCGCGTTGCTCGAAACGCCCTATTAGGGCGGAGCTAAATGATTGCTGTCAGATGCCACTGGTCGAACAGAGGTCGGTCTAAGAAGAAGGGGTAACTCCTTACTCCTTCTCTGCGGTTTTAAGAGGGATGCTATTGGTCGACAGATAATATTGATTTATCGATTGATAAGATCGATTTGCACCAATTTTATTGCAAAAATAATAAATTTGATGATGAAATTTTTTCGCATTTTGTTACATAATTTCTTACTCTTAATAGGGAACTTAAACACCCCCTAAAGTTTGTGGGACACCCTGTATATGTATGGCTACAATTTCATTTTACGTCATTAGGCATGCGACGTAAACACGTAATATCAAAGATTTTGATATTATATTTTTTTAGGACTTATAGGAACCTTTTTTAGGACACCAAAATCTGGCGATAATTTTGAACTCCTATTCGAAAGTCTAAATGTACTACTAAAGGATACAAATAATGCGATCAGTACAAGTACAAAAACGGAAATTAAATCAACAGAAGGTATGATTTTGTAAGAGTCATTTTTTCTCACGAAACATGTTTAAATTAAATTTAAAATGCTGATCTTATAGGAGATATCTTTTATAAGAACTCGAACGGAATATTTTTTTATGAGTGGAGATTTTTTTTCTAATTTCTCTAAAGACGTTATATTTTTTCGCCATAAATTTTATTTTATATCATTCAGGTAAATTTTCAAAAATCTAAAAAGTGTATAGACTCAACATAGAACCATTAATTGCTTCCATGAAAACTGTCCAGCTAACATTCTACAGCCCATTCATCATCAAAATAAAAAATATATAGACAAACTTTAGAAAGGAAGTGAAAAAAGATTTGGTAGTTTTTTTTTTATTTCGCAGTGAATTAAGTTAAGATTTTTTAATCTCCATCTCTAATTAATTTAATAGGACTTACTTTTATTTATAATATTATTTTAGTGTCATGTTGGATCTCTTTTGAATTAATTAATTATTTTTTTTATTTGACTTGTCTAATTATTTGTAAATTTATTGATTCGGTTTATTCGGCTAAATGTTCATCTCAAAATATCGTTAAATGCATGCGTGTCTTTTTTGTTAAAATAGATATTATTTTCCTAAAAGATACTGATAGTAGGATAAAAACTTTACTTCAATTGATAAAGATGTAATTAGTCTTTATCATCAAAACGCGGTTTAAAAGGAACAAATCGAAAATAAAATTAACAAAAATTAAACAAAAATACTATGTGTATAAATTTAGTTGAACTTTCCGTTATAATAGATTTAAATAAACACCAATTTGGGTATTATTGCAGGTATGAGGTCAGTTAATCCAATTTTTATTAAGAGGTCTTTGATAAAACTATCCGAAAATGGTACCAGAACACAAACCAGAGATCAACCTTTTGGAGGTCTTGGAGGAGAATTAGGAAGGAAAGTTTCGGTTCTATTGGCCGGAGAAGAATCGTTGAAATCGTTAGTGGTTCCTAATATATGAAAAAAATAATTAAGTGCACGCTATAAATAATAAAAAAGAGTGTATGCTTTTGACATATCTTTTATTTATTTATTACGTATAAATTGTATAATATAAGTATAAATTATTTGAGGACCTATTCACTCATGCCTATGGTTTCATCGACTGCCTGGTTTGTTTAAGTGAGGACTGCTGTGAGGATATCTGCGACATGCAGCCTTCTATGAATGTGTATGTTTTGTTACCTAACTCATTCGACATAGCAAAAAAACTGCTTGCTCTAGAGGTCAAATATTTCGATATACGAGTATACACGCTCTCTTTCTTCGGGACAGATAATTGTAAGTGAACTAGGTCATAGCTAATGTTTTTTTTTGTAAAATGTTAAAACTAATAGTTAAAGAAATTAAACCTTTAAATCAAAACAGTACTAAATAAATTATTTATTTCGATGGTAGGAAAGTCGATGCAGAAAAATATAAGGTTTGGAAGGCTCATAAATAGAAAAAGATTAGCTGTACATACTGTGACCAATAGATAAAATGTCTATATTAGGAATATATATGCGTACACTTACAACAGGTTACATTAACATAATTTCTTGACTAGGAAAACTTAAATTACCGTACACGGTAAACCTGCTAAAAATATTACATACTAATAAATGTACTAACTGTTATATATTTTTTTCATTAATTATAAGCATTTTTACAAATTTACTTTAACTTGTTTTTTGTTAGTAATCTTTTTTTTGTTATTGTTATTTTATTTTTTATAGTTTTTTGTGTGTAAATTTTGTGCGCAATTTTGTAAAACTTACCATAAAGTTTAGCAAAAACCATATTTTTGCCAGAACCCATTTAACGTTCACGTGTCTTTTATGAATAAATACTTAAATTAAAAAAAAACATAAAACGTCGAACGCCACCCTCGGGGCCTAGCTGTGTAACAATCTGATACTACCCACTAATAACTATATTAGCCTACATACTAAGGTAGGCCACGACTACTCTCAATATTCTAGTAATTACCGATTTTAATCAAGTTAATTGCTTTTGGTTTTCACAGCGGCTGTGAGCCTTTACGCGAATTACACGATCCGACTCCATTGACTACAGACACAAGATCTATCCCTCCGGCCGTAATTCCACATTCGAATAAAAGCGTTACGAACGAAGGAACCTCCCAGCTGACGACTGGTACAGTCGCCAATCACAGTCAGTATGTTTTAATAAATGCTACAAGAAGTAGGTTATGGCAAGAATGGCTATGATACCTGTAGCTATCATTTAATATCAACTGCTCCTATACATTGTTTAGTGGTAGTAGATTATTTAACCAGGCCATAATTAGTAAATTGTGTAATAGACCGAACGCCTTATAAGCTATATTCTACAGGCGTCCTCAAGTTGAAACCATCGTCTAGTGAGTCTGTGGTTTCAACTTATGATGGGTTGAGTAGATTAAAATAAAAAAACATAGGAACAATGGTATCATAATTTTTAAAAACATTTCAGTTTTTTTTTGTAAATTTTGAGGCGCGGCTAGTAATGAAACAAATTTGTGTAATGAAATGTAAAGTAATGAAATCCCCTCTTTCTAAACATGTGATTTATTTAATACTAACTTCTTCGAAATTTACCTTTTTCAATAACTCTTTCGTATTTATACTTTTAGAGTTGAAATATGCAACGGACAGACGGGGATAGTAGCTTCTGATACATGAATGTATGTATAGAAGCTAAAAATATTTTAAAAAATTATACTGTAAGATCTGTACTCGTATTCAATGGTTGCCATTGCGTATTCAAATTTTGAAGTATTCTCAGAACCTACGGCGTGTGATATTAGTTTACTGTTGACCGGGTAGTTTTCTTTTTTAAATTTGTATAACTTTACTTATACATATCTTTTTTTTTATTATTATTCAGATTTATCAGATATGACTATTATGAAGAATATTCTTAGTAAAATTAAATCAAAAGTTATCAGAATCGATAGACATTTAAAATCACTGATTGCCAAACTGAACAAAAACTCAGCAGAATTTAAATGAAAATAAATATTTTTAACTTAAAATGATATGTACCCGCACCTATTTGATATTACAATAATAATAATTTATAATTGTATTGTAGCAAATTCTGCATTTAAAGTGCACGCACGCGTAGATCTGCAGAATGGGGATCCCAATGGAATGAATGGAAAACCTTATAATCGGTAAATCTATGTATTAAAATATAATAAATACATGCCCACAACTTTTAAACAGCTGTTTTGTATGTCAAGCCATAAATCAGCCTTCAGTCTTCACTTTCTCAGCTCGCTTCTCAGCTTCACTCAGCTCTTAAATCTTCCCTTTGCAAATCTCTACTTTGCCTTCTCAAATTGCGGTTAAAATATATATCTGTCAAAAGTGATACTCTTGACAAGAGATATTTCTGTCGCCTGTTGTTGTTTTGGTTATTATTATTATTTTTTTAATTGCTAAGGTATTGATATTATTTTCATATTATTTGTTTAGGATACTACCAGTATCGGTAACCGAACTTAATCAAAATGGTAAAAAAGATGAAAGAGAAAGATTTAACACCAATGATGTCCCTACTAGTAACAAAGCTGATATATCTGCATATTATGACGAAGATAATCCTAATACTTATTATGATAAAATTCTCAAAGGCGACTTTGATGGTCGACGAGTTCATAATGATCCCGAAATTAAAAGAATTCTTAAATATTTAATGAAAACTGTATCTACTAATGACCGCTTAGCCAAGGCAATTAACAGGCTACCATATTCCCATAGTCGAAGGAAAAGTCGTGTAAAAAAACCTTGCAGAAAGAATTCGGATACACAATTGGACGAATATAATGGAAAGAAACCCCGTCAAAGAAGGTAAATCGATTAGGTATTAAGTTTGAATCTATTTTAGTCAGAATTACTTTAATGCCTGTTGTATTACTATCCTGTTTATTATGGTAAACTCAGCGTCATAACATGGAGGAGTATTTTAACGGTTTGAAATTCAAAAGAGAATATCTCACCAAAAAGTAAGGTTATATAAGTAGGTACCTACCGAAAAAAGTGATTGATATAATATTATATTAGATTATTCTGTATATGCACTCTTTTCACGGTAACATATTATATATTTCACTGCTTCCTTAAACAGAACAAATAATAATAATAATAATTTGAACTTTTTTAGGTTCCATTAAAGTGCGATTAAGTTTAAAAGGGTGGTTTATTAGAGTTACCAATCGACAATCGACTTGAATGTGTCATTACCCGCATCCGCTGTCAATTTGTTTATATATTACTAAGGCATTAACCGTTTAACGGTTATTTGTGTCAAATTGCAAAGAGAATGTTAGTACGACTGTAACTTTTACTGGGCGTGATGACGCCCCTAGCCCAATGACCGATGATTTTATGCGCGGTCTGTTATGTAATCTAACAAAAAAAGTCCATCGAAGTTAGGTGCAGTTCACCCGAACGTCTGAAAACATTATTCCGCAGTTGATTAAAAATGTGCTTTGTTGTTGAAGTTTTTACCTACCTCCAATACTGCACAGAGCTACCTAAGTTGCAGGTGAGTTATACACTATGTGTAAATACGAATGATAGTGTCTTATGTTTGGAACTTAGACAATTGCAACAAAGTAAAATTGAACTTACGAAATCGCAGCGATCATTTAACGGCAATTTATTATATTTTGGGCACTGATATAATTTGTGAGTAGACTGAAATTTTGCGATACATTCATTTGCTACCAATCATACGTTTACAAGCTTGTAAACGCATGTGTGTCTAGTAGTTTTTGGTTGCGTTCGTGTTAGTATTTTAGCTGTTCATGTAAAAATTTGTACAATTGATTGTGTTGTGGAATCTCCATTTGACGATAAATTGTTTCAAATACTTTAGCAGTGTCGTCAGCGTCCAATTCTTTAGGGTTTAAGATCAAAAAATTGATCAAGATGTCGTCATATCGTAAAACTAGCAGCTTCCAAATACCTTCATAATTATTCCCTACAGCTGGTATACCGGAACAAATTGCCAATACTTTTTTAGATAATTTTCCAATTAAATATTGTAATTTATCGGAATCAGTAAGGTCTGTGTTCTCTTGTATGGCGGTTTTGAAATTTAGTATTTTAAATATTATTCAAAAACTTTTATTTAATAAATAACTTTATTTTCCTAAAGTATTTTGTAAATTAATTATGTGGGTGAATTAATTTAGTTTAAATGCGATAGTACGATAACCAATCTGACTTTCATCGTGTGAAACTCTCCTATAAATCGGAGTTTCTTTGTACTTGCTTGCGTGACAATCAATTTATCGCTATTACATATGAACGAAGATTTTCCTTTTTTTATTTAGGAATTTATAAAAAACAGATTCGAAAAGGATCTAGGTTTGATCGAAGGTACCAAATTTATGGCGACGCTAGGTATAACTAGGTAGAACCCGTTACTAAATTTACATTGCAATAAAAGTGGTTAACGGGCAAAATCAAACAGCAAATAGGGAAAGCCAAGACTGACCTCATGGTTGCACGTCGCGGCGCTATCCATCAGTTCCATTGTGATTTCCTCAGAAGCACTTCACTCACTTTCACCAACTATTTGCGGGTCTTAAAGTACACTTTTAATGTTACTCGTGTAAACTTAAAATACTCGCGGGGGTTAGGTTAGGATAGGTTAAGTTTAACTGCCAAATGACCGGCCATCTAGCGGAACCGAGCAACGAAAAATAGCGTTCCGCGTCTGAGTTGTTTCCTTGACTCGTTGGTTTGACACTCACGATCTGTCAGGTAGGATAGAAAGGGATGGGTATATTCGTAAGACAAGGATGATGATTAATTTCTTCATTACATCTTTGCAGGCATTTATTTTATTTGGCTCAACCAGCCATTATAACCTGTAGCTATCAAATAATATCAAGTGCTGTATCATTTATGATACATTGTTTAGTAGTTGTCCCGGCCGATCCGCTTCCAGCGGATCCGAAGACCAGTCCTCTTCAGTCGGGACACAGCTGGGTGGCTTCTGATGCCACGTTCTCAAGGTGGACTGTAGATCCGAGCTTTCCAAGAGTCAGTCTCCTCAAATCAAGCTAGCCTGATTTATAATGCAACGATTTCAAAAAGTTCAAAATGATTAAAAGTCAATAAAAACAGAATTGAAAGTTATCACACTATTTATTCAAAACAGTATATTCAACGGGTCGTAAATCCGTTGAATAAGCAAAAGGATATTGTCTGAATCACAATTTAAAACACAGAATAAAGTTCAGTACTAATTAAATTAATGCGAACAAACATTGACAGTTTATAATACAGTTCTCCGAAGTGGTGACAATTTGTGACTATTTATTTTATGAAATAAATGTCAGATTGTCTTCAATTCACTCACCGATATGTAGATTTCAGCCTAACTTCTCAATCGTTCACTAAACGAGTCTCGAACGCTGAAGTACATTTGTTTTTGGTAATTTGTGACCTCGTTGATTTAGCTCGATTTTATCTCGTTGCGTGATTAACATTTAGCTCTCGTGGTATCCAAAACCTCTGGTTGGATGGTACGTAATTAATAGAGTTACACCAACTTCTAAAAATTTTAAACTAAGTTTAATATTCGCGACGGCTATCGATTGACGTTATAAAAAACTGACAGCGAAACGGTGCTCAGTCACGTCTGCTAAAAAAACTAAACAACACTAACTCGAATGTAGGTATGAGGCGACCTTTTATTCACGCGTTTCCGCTTTCGCCCTTCAGCGGACGCACCCCCTTCATACCTCTTGCCCACAACCTACGAGCGTTTTAGGAATATTTGAAATCACATAATTTTTTTTTAATAAATTTTTTACCATACTTATTGCTTGCTAATATTATGCTAAACAAATATATTCCCTTAATCTAAAAGATATATTTACATGTTTTCTTTATTTGATAAAAACGGTTTTGTAATTATAATATAAAAATAAACAATCCGTTTTTAGCCTTAACCATTACTAAAATTCTATTTTGTTTCTATGACCTACAAACCTAAATCCAGTGACTTTTTCCTTTGAATTAAATATCAAATATAGATTATTTCGCGGCGCGCTAATGATCTGTAATTAGGTTCTCGTTTAACTCCGTCGCGTATTTTTAACTCATTAGTCTATTGCAAACGCGTAATCCTTTAATGTCTCTTAAATGATATTGTTTTGGCTGAAGATTTAAATATCTTACCTATATTAATGTTACGTGTCTACCTTATGGATACTTTAAATAACAACAAATATTATCATTATACAGTTTTACAATCTTACAAGCTAGACAAAAAACATTTATACATATGTGGGTAGTGATCATTTCTCACATTCAGTCAATTTTGGCACCAAAAAACTATAGTTTTCTTATACTATTAAAAATATTAAATAAAAATAAATATTTTGCAATTTTACCGTTAAGAATCTTTTAGACCTTCGCGGCGTCTTTAAAGGCAAACTTCCCGGTTCGTTATATGGCGGTACAAGGGTTTTACAGCCCCCTGCATCTTTATTACGGTCCGGTCGCGTATCCTAATCCGTGCCTAGACGTTTTTGTTTGGCGCGCCGCCTTATGCGTCGTATTTGAAAAATAATGTTAAAACCTAAAACTATATCGTCCGTCTGGGGCTGCCAACTTTATATTTCGCTAAATCAATTTCCTGAATGTGAGTTACCTCATATTTCCCACGACAGTAGTTGTAGAATTATTTAATCTGAACCTGACTTCTTATAGCTAGGCACAACTACACGCACCTGTGGTGCCAATTTGCTTAATTTCCTATCTTCTCCACTTGTGCTCTCGGCAATTTTGGCCCATTCGATGTGCGTTTTGGATGGCCATAGAGGCTACAATGGGTTATTTTTTAGGTTCGAGTAGATTAAAATAAAAAAACATACAATAGCATCATGACATTCTTTCAATTAATAATAAATTTTTATATAAATTTAGTTTTTTTAGAATTTGATGCACGGCTAGTAAGTCAAACATCACGGACATAATATTTCAATTTATAATAATTACGAGTATAATGTGGTATTGAACATTCTTTTGCGTGTTCCTATTTGCGCTCATAGATAGGTTTGTATTAATTTTAACTGGCTAGTATTAAATAATGCGTATTAAATAATGCGTCTTTAATTGTCCAACAGCCGTACTGCCATATTTGTAATGATTATTCATATTTGGGCTTTCTAACAAACTGTTATTGATTTGTTCATTCATTAATTTGTAGACTATAATGTTATATACATATCTATATTATCTTACCAGCCTCCGATGTTATCTATACAGCTATGGTTGTTTTTCATCAATCTACACACAAAACTTCAACACATTCGCATTTGTACTTTTCGAGTTAAAAGATGTAACAAACAAAAGATTAAAAGAACAAAGAGGAGATTAAAAGAGGGTCACGGGGTATTACGTGCTCACGTCTACCTTTCAAATTTATTGTATGGAAACTAAAAAAAAACCTAGGGTAGACGACCAGACCCTGTTTTCTCATCTTTCCCTTTACGTTCGTTTGGTTAAAAAATATTCAAAAAAAGATTATCAGCGAGGTCGTTGTCATAATTTAAAAATATTTATTATTTTTTTTAGCTCCGAAGTTCACAATACAAGTCGAAATAAATCAGACAATGAAGACGGTTTAAGATCATCGGAAAAATATATCAAAAATGTTATTGATAGTACGAGAAAAGAAGAAGCTGTAGTCGCAAATGATAAGACATTCAAGTCGTCGGGCGCACTGATAAGGGAAAAAAGAGATCTCATAAGGATTAAGCGCAAGAAGAAATATTATATTGAACTACAAGGCTGTTTTACTAAAAAAAATTGTAAAAGTCATAGACAAATTGGTAAAAACAAAGAAATACCTTTTTCTCTATATGATAATTATTTTGTAATGAAGAGTAATGAGAAAAAATCTATGAGTAACTCTCGAGAACATTTTAAAAGAAAATTAGACGTGTATCGAACTCTTTTCTCTAATCTAAAAAAATTCACGACTTCGCCTGGTGAATATTTATCTTCTAAAATAGTGTTAAAAAAAATATATCCACTCAAGATGGATGAGATCTTAATGCCGACCATCGAACCAAAACAAAATATAACACAATCCAAACAGTTTGTCAATAAAATGAAAGATGTACAAAGCATAACTAATTCCGATGAGGAATATCTTCAGTCTAATGAATCAGCTGGCCTTCAAACGAACAATAATTATAATGTGCCACATGTAGTATTTAATAATAATCATTCGGTTCAACGTTCGAAATTCTTTAACTACGTTGGATTTAGAGATTTTCCTCAATATTGGATGAAAGTCAACACGCCAATATTGACGACACAACGTTCTATGGATACTTCGTCCACCTTTAGCGCGACGGCGTCTAATTCGAGAACCGCAGACCCACGAAGAAATGTTTTTTTGAGAAATATCTTAATGCATGCATCACAGTATCCTTCGAGAATTTTTAAGTGAGACCAATATATCTAGTAGACTTTTGATTCATTACTGAAATTTAAATTTGTATGTTTTTATTTGTATCTAGATAATTGCCCTAACCCTATACATAACACATTATTTATTGTTTATTGCAATTACCTATCCTTTTCTATGTTTCGAGCTAAAAACTAAAATTTGCAGGAAATATTAAAATGGATACTCTAGAAAAATGCTCAAAGCAATAAAGGTTAAGACGTCAGGTAGTCATGATACCGATATATTATATGACCACAAAAACAAGTTTATTTTGTATATTAAAGAGTTTATTGAGGTTAGAAGTATGAAACCGAAAATCTTGTGTTTATGGTGTTACGTCTAAATTTTCTCAAATTTTTACGTTAACTATAATTTTAAAGTAATCTATTATATTCATTGCGTGTTTGAGGCAGATGTTCAATGACCACGAATTCACCAAAATTAGCTCTCAAATTCACCCAAAAAATAGCTACAGCGATTTTTTGAAACTATTGTCAAATTGATTCAGGGACTGTAACCTAATCTAACATCTCTGATGATATCTCTTTTCATGATTATTATTATTAGTGTATGCATCTATCACAGAGAAAGAGAGAAACATTACTTAGCTAAAGGTCAAAAGATTTACTAGCATATTATAGGAATTACAAAAAAAACAAATTCATTCAAAGTTAACAAACTTATGTATTAAAATTAACCTTTTACTTTTACAGTTTCCTCTTATCGTAAGTTTTTCTTTTTATTTTGGTTTTGGTGAAGTCTTGTTTAGCGCAGTTCCGATTGCCGTCTTATTTTCATAATGCAAATAACAATGCGCAAGTTTCACAGTTGTTGTGGTTCACTTATTATTTACACCATTTTGTAGGTATAAAAATGAAAAACGTTACCATATCAATACGTCCAAAATGGGAAGAGCGACACAAAAAAGATCGTCTTCAAGCAGTGGTTCAACCCTCGCAAGGAAAAGCATTTTCTCTTCACGACGAACCAGAAGCCACCGCCACTCCACTGTTCCTGCCTCACCGACGACTACTGAGAACTCCGCTCCCCCCACTCCGTCCACAACTAGCACCAATTTGCCTTCTGCTACCGACTCATTTGAGGATATACAAAATCTTACAGGCGGAGGGTAATTATACCGACTTATTTATTAGTCATTAATTTAGACCATTCACGAATTACACACTCAATTTACGGATTCGATAATGTCCCTACTTTTTCACAAACATTTTTTAGACGTGTGCAAGTCGTTATTTTTGCTGGTGCCCGTGCCACTAACTCGTGAAAATCGGCACGGACACCTTTAATTTATTCACCTTTAAATAATTCGCTATTATACTTTAAACTAGGATACTTTTGGAATTAAGCCAAAACGGCGAAACATTCTACTCTGAAGTGTGCACTAAACGATCAATATCATCTTTTCAGCAAAATGATGGACAAACCGCGGAACAAGCATTAACTTAGTTTGGATGTAGGTACTTTATTCTAAAAAAAAATATCCTTTTTTTCTAATATAAGTGAATATATTATTTTTATAATCAATATCTGTGTGACAAGACCCTATGTGTTTGGCTCATAAGCACTGATATTTAAATGTAATAATTTTGTCACCAGGTTGAATTTGCAATATTTTGTAACTGAGATGAATCCTAATGACCTATCGGGGGTAGTAGGAGCGGTCAAAAAGATCGCAATCGGAAGAGACCACTATCCGACCTTACATCGTGGTTCCACTCCGTGGCTCTACAAAAAGGGAACCGGTTTTGTTAATCTTAGACTTCCGAATTTCACTTCTATAAGAAAACCGGATCGAACAACCAAGACAGCAGGTACTGACGTTATTCGATATTTCTACTTTTAAAGATTTTTCAGTTGCTACGGAAATAATAAGTATTAAATAGTGTATTCAAATAAACTTTGTTGAAACGATTGTAGTAATAAAAACAAATAAGATCCAAAAAGATCACCTACTGACATTAAATTTTCAGATGCTGACCTTGAGTATAAACTAACAAGTAAACACAAAAGTTCATTTCTATCGTACGATCAGAAATTAGAGCAGTTGTTTAAAGACACAGAAAATATATTCAAACCGACTGAAGTCATGTCATTAAACAGATCCCTGAACGACTCGAAGAAAATGGATAATCTCGAAGAGCTGCGTGCGACTTTTAATATAGAAGGCATATTGGAACATTCTACGAATTCATTGAATGCGACTAATGAAAGTAGCTCAAAACATTATTTCAAAAACAAAAACTTTCTAAATACTTTATCCATACCTACAACGAATGAAAACACATTGCATCAGAGTGTATTTTCTGCATCATTTACAATTTCTAGTTTACAAAATGAAAATAACACGACTGATATATTTAATGGTAAAAAAAAATTGGTATCATTAAAGCCAAATGTATTTTTTCAGAATGATTATTTGTATAATAATTACAATAAAATCGAAAAGATTGTTTTAAATGAAAGTGACGTCAATAATAATTACAACACTTTTGAAGATGTAACTGTAAAGAATAAATTCAAAATAGGAAGCCCTTATGTAAATGAATTAGATGAATACGCCGATGTTCCTATGATCGATCAAATTTTAAATCCGCACGTAAGACTTTTTGACAATGATATTAAAGATGGTTCTATAAAATTTCCATTCAATAAAGTATCTCTACGATCAACGTTTTTTCGAGAACACGATAATACTAAACGCAGAAAAAAATTACAAGAATCATGTTTTGAGGATAGCAGGTATGATGAAAATCTATTTCTTAGACCTAATTTGATTATGGATACAGTAAGTAGTCGTCACTTAAGTACTCTTAGGTCACATAATGATCGAAAATATAGTGATATCAAAGAGGAAGATACATTATTGAAACAATACCTTAATCAGCCAAAAACTCAAGTAAAAACGCCTTCTTTTAATTTCGATAGAGTTTTCAAAACAAAGTTTCCTTTATTTGAAAAAAGGGTTGCGGAGTCAACCACAGAGAGAATGGTAACAATACAAAGCATAGGTGCAACTTATCGATCAGATTACGAATTTTCAACATCACCGAAGATAAACTGCACAAGCATGGTAACAATAATGAAACACCTTGAAATTTCAAAGCATAATCTAAGCACCAAAATACCACGCTTAATTCCCTATTCGTTTATAATAAATAGAATAAAAAGCAATAAAAGTAAAAGTGTAAGTGTAAGTAAAGGTATCGTAAATAAAATACAAGTAACAAATCCAAATACACTAACAAATCCAATCGCCAAAGGGATAAAAGCACATGTCAATGTTGATGATATTGTAAAATTTTCTGCTTTACCAAAAAACAAATCGAGAATTAATAACATGAAATCACTACTGACTGTCTTAAATTTGATAAAAACAAATAACCCAAGGCTTTCCACTAATTACGAAAAATTTAAGCGAAAACGGTTGAACTCGAGACACAATATGTTCAATTTATTGCATCGCAATATGAGGTTCAAACATAAGACAATACCTTTAGATAACGAAGAAAGTATAATTACAAAGGTAAATACCATCATCTACCGGCGAAATGCCCCTTGAGCAGTTCGTATTCAACAATTCATTAGAGAGATTTGCAGTTTAATGAATGTGGAATAAAGATAGGATTGTATGTATAGGTTGTTTGGAACAACTGACATCAAAAAAATACTATTAGGAAAAGTAACATATATTGATTTAAAAAAAAATGAAAGCTAAATGCTACATAAACTATATTTTATTTTAGGTATTATGCTAATAGTTAAAAGAACATATTTGTTAAAAGAGTACATAATATACGTATTTACAAATGGGAATAATATAGGATTATTGCTATATGATAGGTTTGACATGGTACTATTCTTTTTTTTTATATAGCTAACAATAAGAATAATATTTCTGATATTATAAAAGATAAAAAATATGTTTCGAGTTTTTTTCCATGCTTATTGCATATAGTATTTGATGATTTTAATGATGCGTATTTTACATATTTTAGCCGATATTTTAAATATTATTAAAAATAAATTTTTCAAAAAAATGAAATAATAAAAATAAAATATGAAGATTAATGGTTTAAAAATATTAAATGTAAAGTGATGTGAGTGTTAGTGTAGTGGTGTGTAGTGTAATAAATAAATAAATAAATAACTAAATTACTGAGAAACTAGTTCGATTTCAAATTTTACCTTTGTTTAAAAAAATACAATGTTATTTACAAAAATTAATAAACATGTTTCAAAGAAAACGATAATTTGAAATGGCGGCTTAATAAAATGTTGTCATAAATAAAAACCTTTTATTTTTTATGACTTTGGGTTAATTATATTATTTAAAAAAATACTACCTGTACTATTTCCTCAAAGGTAACAGGAAAAAACATAAAGAGCTTACTTGTTACAGGCAATTAGCCTAGTCACTATAAATTAAATGCCTTTTTTAAATTTTATTTGGTAGATTGAAGCCATTTTTAAAATACCTTCAAACCAAGTAATTTACTCTTCGTGGCAAGGATATACCTGTCTCTTTCCTACCCACAAATATTCCCCTGTCTCGCTCTTCCGCAACAAACCAACAGAGATGTTTCAGCAATTGAATGGTGCGGTTGTATGAACCCTTTGCTCTCGCGCAGCGCTACAAGTACTTGTCGGCCCTTATACCGTGTCGCGAGTGCAAAAATACACCGAAGTGACACCTGTGAAATCCACCAACGCCGGTTGCAGCATCTGGACTCTTCAGTGCGCCTGTCATGAAAAGGTTGGTGAATCAATTTGTAGTTTGGTTACACGGAATTGGGTTACACGGAATACCGTGTAACCCAATTCAATTCCTTTCTGGTTAGATATAATCCAAACCTACATTCCAAAATCCACACTCCACTAGTATATCGAAAACATCTACCATAAGCTTTTAAATAATTGTAGGATTTTTTAAGCTACGGAATTATAAATGATTTTCTGGAGTATTTTGTGTTAAAATTTTAGTGTATTCGCTTGACTTTAAACGGATTTAAGTTGAAAGGGATTTAATAGTAATATGTAATTCTGCTTGTGAAGTAGTTAACGAGACAATATAAGCATATTACCATAGTTAGGTAAATTACTCACCGCCAGAGATACTAATATCGCCTAGCCTCTCAAACTGAGCAATGACGCCATAAATCACCTTATCTTTGCCTTTAACGGAACGCTCCGAAGCGTCCGCGCCACCCAAATATATGATCATCATCAGTAAGCTGTCAACGAGCGATATTTGATAGCTTCCAGGGTATATATGTGACATTTCTTTGAATTGTTATTTTTTTAATGTAATGTATTTTTTTTAACGATTTTTAATGTAAAAAATCCTCAGAATTATATACATCCTACCGGTCCGTGGGATTTGTAGAATTGGAAAAATAATTATTTACTTAAAGTCACGAGGAATTGATTGACTTATTGACAGTAATATTTATTATGTATACCTTTTTCTAGTGGTGCAATTAATGTGTAACATGTAACATTGTGTATAAAATACAAAATACAGCACAAATCTTATATACATAAAAGTATTTTAAAAAAATTGTAAAAACACAGTCGCGTATTTTCGAGTTAGAATAAATCACTACAATGACCCGTTAGAAAAAAACGGATATAATTAAATTGTACTAACATCCATCATATTACATAGGTACCGGAAAATCTATTATAATTACCTAACCTAACAAAGTATCTTATTAAATATTAATTGTATAGAAATAACTGAATACACTCCTTTTTGTATGTGAGAGGAGTACACAGAGGGGTTTACACATACTGCTCACCAGACACAATGTTTTATTAAATATATAGAATAAAGATATACGGTCATAATAATATCGACCCGCAATACATGGAAGTCACAACTCGTACCTTTATATTAATATAAATTTCTAGCTTCAATAATAAAAAAGGCTTCCGAAAAGAAACTATTTCCGTCGTAATTTCACTCTTGCGAAAGAATAAGAAGTGAACTCTCCTATATATCACTTGAACAAAAGCCGAACGCCGAGAAGGAAATATATTTCTGTGATTTATTATGTTTTTTTTCCATTGTCTATTGGATTTTATTGGATTTGTCACCTCATCGAGGCGCCAATAAACAAGCGCTCCAGAACTGTGTATTCATATATAAGACGGCATCATTTTCGTTCGTGCAGACTTTTTGATCAAAGTCAAATGGATCGTTAATTTATTAAACTTTATACTTAAATTTAAGGGGCATACAGGTGTGTTTGAAAATTGGAAATCGGCGCAAGAAAGACCGTTATCGCGGTGTCCTACTCTATCGTTCACGTCACGGCAGATTCCGACACTGGTGCGAAGAGAGCGGCGTGCGCACTACTATTGCATGCTTATTCTTGGTCGGTCGCTGGTCCCGATGCGGATAATCACAAAACAATTTATTTTGAACAATTGAAACGCATTTTAAAAAAAGTAATCACTAATGAACCTTTGTTACTTTCATCTAATACATGAGGTTTTTTTTCAATTACCTACGACTAAAAATGGTTAATAAAAACCCTATAAATATAAATATAAACGCCACAAGATTATTTTTTTTACTCAGCACACAGAATAAATTTACAAATAATAGGCAGGTATTGCAATAGAATTGGAATAGGAATTGTTCAGTGTATTTAAATTCATTTTTTTATCTTTGTTATCATCATCACTTCTAAGAAATCCTTTATCTAATATGCAAAAATACGACGACTTACGACTGTATCCATCTTAATGCATGCTTTGCGCTATACCATGAATCTGTCTGGCGAACGCAGGTAAACAGTCTCACATATTATGTCTCAGGATGACAACTGTTTCAGAAAGATTGGCATCCTTAAAATGGGTAGAATAGCTGCCTCAAATATGCAAGTCTTTAGTTATTTGTTTTGCTTTTGCGAACGACTTAATTATAAACATATTTGTATAGATATACAACCGCGTGGCGAGTGTACTCACTTAAACACTTTATTATTTATTATTGAAGGTGAGTGAAAGGGATGACAATATTGCCTCGCCACAAATTGACCAGGAATCAAAATATGGGCTCGGGACACGGTGAGTAAAACTGGACTAAGCATATTAGAGCCGAATATACATAATAATATCTAAGTAAAAAATATCTGTGCATTATTTTAGTTACCTAGAATGTTACAAAAAAAAAAAAAATGCTTACTTAGATATGTCATACCAATATGTTTATGCCCAATGTATACGAGTATATATATCACTACTTCACTATATATAAGATATGTTAGTATAATATATGTAGTATAACACTATTTTTATATTGAATATTTATTTATTTATATCGAATATTTATTTACCTATATATTTAATAATTGTTTATTCATTTCATTTATTTGTTTATTTATTTGTTATTGTTTCATTTATTCATTTTATTTTTTCATAGTGTTTTTGAGTAGACACTTAAATTGTATTCATGTGTGTGTGTGTGGGGGGGGTGTGTATATCAGTCGGTATATTTGTGCCTTAGTTAATTTTTATATTTTCACAGTGTTTTGCGCTGGTCTCTTGTATGCTCACAGTAACACTTCATATATAACCTTCCTTAGAACAGGTAACTCTTACCTAGTTAGGATGGTTATAGACTTGTACTCATCGGCCAACTTGATTTCTCAAAAAAAAATATATATATACATATAGTATAACATTCCTACTACAGTCGCTGTTAGTTCATAGACACTCATGATAGACAGATAGATAGAGGTATCTAAAACTGAAAGAACCGTGTGATACATCGTTATCTATTAGTAAAAAACCCTAAAACAGGTTTGGGCGGTCAAATATCCTTGAAAATAATTAATAATTATAAGGTAATTTTTATTGAAGGAATATTTATTGTGGGTTTAAAAGGGAGTTCATAACATTCCAATTACTAACTAAATTAAAAAAAAAAACTAATAGTCCCCTCTGCCATTTTCACAGGAAAGACCGTGAGAAATTTTAACGAGACGATATTTATGTATTTACGAGTTGGGCAATAACAAAAATTAAGATGCTTATTTACTGTCGAAGGAACGGAGTACAGCTTTCGGAAGATTTCATTTTCCGATATAAATTACTTGCAAAGCTTTTAATGCCGTTTTCTTTAAATGCTAATAAATATTTACGAGACGGAACGACGCGACGCCATTTTGTTTGCAGTTAATTGGAAATGGAAGGATAGACGGGGCACAGCCTAACGGAATGAAACAATTTACCGTCAGCTCCAGCGGCCAAAATAAGTACCTATGCGCAACATATTTATTTATTTATCTTATTACACAAAGTGCAAAACGCGTATAATATTTACTACAATCGAAACTTAAAGTTAATTGTTAAGGATTTTTTAGAAAATTTCTGTTCTGTGAGGAGTATCCATTTGTTACAACTGGCTGAAAGCCGTACTAATTTAGAAAAATAAAAAAAATACTTAATACAAAAAACAACCGAAAATATATTTTATCAAATAATTGAAAACAATTTATTACACCCCTTTTTAAAACCTTTTCAAATTTCTTCCAATTTTGCTTCATTCTTTCGCATAAATATTTATTTAGTGAGTGTGGGGAAAAAATGGAGCAGCAGAGAGCACTCGCGCGTTGTAGGTGCCTATTTCAAAAAAAAAAATTAATAACACCTCATTATCGAATGCCGTCGCTAGTTTTTCCAAGCTGCAAAGATTTTTGAAAAGCGAGCAAAATATAAAGTTGCCAGGCCTCGAAAATTTATGGTCTTATTATTCAATCCTTACAATTTCTCGAGCATTAAATAATACTCAAAGTTATCGTCACGCAATAAATCTCAAATTCAACGACTGATAAAGCGAAAAGTTTTTGAGGAAGTTCGCGTGCTCGGTACCCCCTACATAGAATTAAGGAGCTTAATTAATTACCCCGAATGAGTTCTTCATCCTTTGTTTTCTTAGCAAAATCGTACGTTAATTTGTTTCCGTTGTCCTATATAGAGCAACGGCTATGTAATACGAGGCAGATATCTGAACTTAGAATGTAAGGCAGATTTAATCAGGTGATTAAAATCGTTAATAGTTGGGCTTAAGAGCAGATATTGGTTACGATTATTGGAATGGACTATGGCCAGGAAGTGGCAGACTATTAGTTTTTGGGCAATTTCCTATATGGCTTGTCTATCCTACCAAATTATTTTACCAAAAGAATTGCGACCAAATATCTGTAGTAGAAGTATACAAAATATAGTTTATACATTTTCACACACTCACAGAAGAGTAGGACGGAGGGGGAAAGGGTGAGAGGGCGAATGGTTAAGATTATATTGTTTATCTTTTTTTGAAAAATAATCATAAAAATAAACATAATTACACGTACTATTTAATTTAATTGAAAGTAAATCGTTTTACACCAACTGTAGACAAAAGAATTTTGATATTATTCTCCCAGCACTAAACGAGTCATGGATCGATATAATAGAAGCCACTTTTTTTAAATTTGAAATAGCAAAAGGTTAAACCCAATGCTACCGAGAAAAATCAGCTCATTAAAAGTTGAAAATGTATGCGAATGGATTTCAATTTATGAAAATTCCCTCCTGTTTCAGTCATAAACTTTTAATTAACATCCACTAGAATATCACGTCGTCACCAAAAAACTTTCACCGCATTGTTTTGTTTGTATGACGGCAAAGTCGGAGTTTATGGCACTTGGTCCCGATTAAAAGCTTTCAGCTTTCAAAAGATAACGAAATCATTTTTACGAGTAAAAGTTTGTTACTGTACTAATTGCTATACTACTGACATTAGATTATGCAATTATACTGACTACACCGCTTTATATTTTATTTATTTTTAATTTATATTTTGTCTTGTCTTTATCTTACATGCTTTCTGTAAGTATAGAATTTTTTCCGAACAGTTTACAATCCACTAAAATATTGATTTATATTTTTCACTACATAGTTGATAAAAATAAATAAAAAAAACATTTTTAAAAAGAAGCTTTTATTGACTATCCTGTTGATCGTTGAGGAGTTCCTTTGTCTGAAACTAATCCTGGATACAATCATGATTCAGGTCATGCTTACCATAAAAATGCATTATAATAGAATAAAAGAAAGTGGTTTTAATTCCGCTTGCAAGATTTGACCTAAACCGTCCTTCAAATATTTCAAGCTAAATAAAGCTTGTAAATAGAATGAATATCGTTCTTAAACTACATTTATACACACAATACAGACGAATTTAAATAATAATTGCGAATATTATAAACTTTTATATTTTAAATCCCTTTCTACTAATAATATTTATTGTCTCACCAAATAAATAAAGCGGACTTGTTTCAATTTTGGTTAAATTTCCATTTTAAATATTATTCATATTTTATTAGAGAATTCGGAAAGCCTTGTGATATAATAATACTTATATTTATATAACAGGGGATGTAATAGCCTTGGTCATAAAATGACCTTTCTGAGGTCGTCTAATGATAGGGAAGGACTTATCGCGGTGACCCATAGAAAGGTCTAAACTCGCCAAAGGGCTTAAATCGTAAATGATCTACCTGCCACATTGCCCCAGGTGAGATAGGTAAGGGCCAATTTCAACAGAAAAATCGATGACTAAGCGTCAGACGTTTTCGCACTTGTATGTAGTTTTTTTTACTATTAGACCTGGAGAGTCTACCTACAGTATAGTGAACCGAAGGATAGAAAACACGGACCCACTTAAGAGGTTACATTAAACATCATTAAATACGTTCGTACTTCAGGTAGGTTTTTGATAAGGACATATTCTATTGTTAACCTAAAAACGTATCGACCGACGATGTATTGACGTATCGTTTAATTAAATTATTTCGGTAGCATAGTTTATTTTCTTTATATAGGTACCTATTCAATACTTTATTTTCAATTTCGCATTTCGATTTAACGAAAGGTGTTTATTTATTAATCGTCGTAATTAGTGATTCTACGTCGTTATATTCGCATAATTATAACAATGCGTAATAGCAGCAATTTTATGTTTACGATATTATTTTGTAATAATAAATGATCGTCTGTTAGTGGGTCTCAGTGATTGGTGTTTTTTTTTTTGTGTTAATCTGAATGAAGATTAAACAAAACACTGAAACGAATGGTGTATTGAATTTAGTTCTGTTATTTTATTATATAAAAGGGTCAATATTATTCCGTTTTACCATACTAATAAACGAAAATACAATTACGCGAACGCCGGCCGCCAGGTATAAATACTCAAATATACAATAAAAAGTAATGTTATTATTGTTTATTGTGGGTAACCTTCTTAAGTGGGATCGTTAATTAGTAACATATATTTATATATAGTAAAGTAGTGATATATATACACATATATACATTGCGCATAAACATATTAAAGTATGAGGTATGAGATATCTATGCTTTAGATTTTTATAATGCAAGTTAGGTACCTATGTGAAAGCTGTGAAAGTTTACAAATATAGTCCAATTGGGAGGGCTGTCTAATTATTAAATTCCATTTCCGCGGAGATTGATATATTTGTCTGCTCGCCTAATGGGGTAAAACATCAGCTTCCTATAACACCGTTGTAGGATCAGCGTGAATTATTTATTTGTTAATGTTTGTTTTTTTTATTGTTATTGTTTTTTGTTTTTGATTTGTTTGTTTTACTTTTAGTAGTTTAATTTGTTTTTACTTTTAATTATAATGTATTATAATATAAAATATTTAATATATTTAATTTATATATTATATGATGCCACGTCGCTCCAAAAATTGGATGTACATAAGCAATCTCAAAAGCATTTGTCAACAAACCATGTAATATTAGCAGATGACATATATGACACATGTCATACTGCAGTAGGTAATATTAAATTCATTCGGAATTGTCATTGGACATTAATCAGCGGTATCAATTCAATCGACGCTATACCGGCCCAACACAATCAATCATATAATCAAAATTGAACGGTACAGACATGACACGGTCGCCGCGCGTTTTGCTAACAATCTATCGCTTTACACCAAATAGTCCTTCATCAATCAATTCGCACAACATGTATTTAATATTAAATATCATACAATATTCATAACACCTAAACCGTTTATCCAGTACGCACAAAGAATATAATTCTAAATTGCGCGTAAATGCTCAGATAGTTAGTGTCCATTATTGCATCGTATTTTGAGGCCTAAACTGAGTTTTGTTACGTTCAACCGGTTCAAACGCACCTGCAAGGAATACGCAAAACACTAATCGTCCATGTCAAATAGTACATACATACTATTTAAAATGTAGATAAAAGAGTCTTACAACAAGAATGAATAGAAATTTTTAAAAATCGACGAATTTTTTTATTAAATAAGTTTGTAATAATTAGGAAAAGTCACTCACTAATTGAAATTTTATTTTTATTGGGTTGTCCATTAAATTTTTCCAAGCAATCCAAGCAATTAGATCGTTCAATACTATTCCTGGTAAAATATCACGAGAAAAATAAATAGTCTAAGAATAGTTGTTATTGAGCAACTATGAACTAAATAAATTAAATCAACGTAAATAGGTTAACAAAGTAAGAATACAAATAAATACATTGTAGATTAAAATAAACTATAGTGATTTAAAATTAAATACATTAACATGTTATACTGTTACTTATATACCTACGTGGACTAAAAAAAGTGTTATTAATTATAAGGAAAAAAACCCCACTGTTTTTTTTTTATTTCATAGAAAACTGTATATTTTTATAAACCAAATTACTTATAAATTTTAGTTTATAAAAATTAAATATATCAAGAGAGTTGTTCCCTACCAAAAAAAATGCATGATTATTGTACATATATTTTTTTATGTATTTTAAAAAAATATAGCTCAGATATTATATTATATCGTAATAATAATGTCTATTATTATGAATTAGAATCTATATTTTGAAATATCATATTTTTTATGAATTTAAATGTATAAATAACTATATTATTAGTGTATTTATGATGCAATAATTTTGAATTGGGTCGGCTTTATAACGTAGGGCGATAAATTGTATTTTATTTTGAAAGAATATTATTTCGTTATTTTTTGATAAACATTTTGATTGACACTCATACATACGTATGTTAAAAAAGACAATGACTAACCAGCTAACCCAGAGAGGCCGTGTTATATAATATATATATTATTAATTTCATGTCGGCGAAAAAAAAGTCATATATAAAAATTAAATGGGATAATCATAAATATCTTCTTTCCTTTAGCCAATTTATATCCCTCAAGAAAGATAACTTAAGAACGAGTATAAGTACAAAAGGTTACAGACCATATCAAACGACCAACATGACTAATACCCGAGTACTCGATTTTCTATATTTGCATATTGTATTTTATTTTAATATTCAGTATAAGTTAAACTGAACATTATATTGCCGATACCTTATTTTGTTTAAAAAAATCTTTGAATTAAAAAAAAAAGACTAAAATGCCAATATTGGTAGCCTTTCTTATGTCACGTCCCCAGGGAGTTCATTTCATTGTCTAACCGAGTAAATCGTAAATGTCTGTAAAACATGTTTTATGGCTTTGAATTTCTAAGTTTTGATATTTCTTTTTCTTCGTTTGATTTTAGACAATAATATTTTGATGATTAATAATCATATGTCTCGCATATTATTACATAAATCTATAAATCAAAACATAAATAATCATCAAATATTAGTCAAATACTTTTACAACTCAATTATATAAATAATACGCATACTAGTGATGTTGGTTTAATTGTACACTTTTTACATATCCATTATTTTTATTTTTATTATCTTCATACATAAGTCACTCGTAAAATCTTCTCATCTTGCCAAAATCTTTCATCTTAATCACATATCTATTATTTTTTATATTTTTTGTTAAAATATCATCCTTTTCTTATTTCATCTAATTAAATGGTTACCTAATATTTGACAATATTTTACACTAAATAGGACAGGTGAGAGTTAAAAATGCATTTTTATAAAACTTAGCTGACCTTCTGCGCTCTCCAGTACTACCAAGTACTCTCAAGTAGTACCTCTTTAGTACTTTTATAAATATTTTGCTATCGTACGCTTTATCAAAAAATTTATAAACTTTTCAATATTGTCAAAGATTGGAAACTCTTATTATCTAAAAATGATTTATTTTTTTAGGCGATTTGCCGCTATTAAAAAACAATCAATATATCAGTTATATACAGTAAGAAATTGTTTAATATAGAAGACAGAACGCAACTGAGTTTTAGAATTATTTATCTATAGGTTATTTTCTTTATTTATATTAAATATATAATGTTATGAAGTCCGGTAGCTTGCGTTAAAATGCTAAACTACTTGGAACAGCACACTATGCTACCACAATAAATAATACTCAATGCATAAAACTAATCCATTGGACGTGGCAACTTAATATAGGAATGGCATGTCAGTTATAAAATGTAAACGTAATAAGTAGGTGGTACATAGATCGTAAAACTTTTTATCCAAACACCCAGGAAAACCACCAGGGCACAAAGTACTTATGACTAGCATAAATTCAGGCCATACGTTGGAAAAGTATTATTAAAATTCTAGTCCGTGTGAGAAGTCACGTTTTATGTTGAACGTGGAAACACTGAAGGCGACAGTGTGAGTGCACGACTCGATCTCGACTCGACTTCGACTCGACTTCGACTCGACTTCGACTCGACTTCGAATCGACCTCGGCGCTCGGGCCGCGAGTGGAAAGCTGCGCACCGCCGACCTCTGAGTACGAGTCGAGTCGAGTCGAAGTCGCTGTCGCTCTAAGAACGTGAAAAATATTAAATTCGCCAACGCGTTTTAAGGAGGGCGTACTTTTCCTTACGTGCAAAGAATTTGATATACTTTGACAAATATCCGGATGCTGCCGTGGGTATGAGCGATTGCGTAAACCTCCTCAAATAAGGGCGAAGGAAATCTACCCATCAAGTAATTAAATGGCCTTAATACATTCTAATCTTCTTTATTCGTTTGTCTTCTGTTGTCAGGGAGGTGTTCCAACAGTCTTCTTGCAATAGTAGAATAATTTTCATGGCATTACTGAATAGAATTAGTTGTATGATTCTCTTTATATTTAGATTATAACGCACTATTTCATACAATTTACTGGAACAAAACGATGATCACTCGAGAACAGATTAAAGTGATAACTATCAAACCTTAGTGAGGATAATTATTTTGTTCCCATTGTATTGCAAAATATTTCCTCTGTATAGTATAAATAATGAAGAGAATTTTTGGTTTTTTTTTTTAATTATTATTATGCACTTGACTGTAGGTACTTACTGAGATTGTTTTTTTTTAGACCTTTATAGCAGATCAAAGAAACTCCTACAGTATTGGGAGAGCAGGGAATTATTTAATTTCAATTTTTGAGTAGATGGATTCATACTCCTCTGCCAAATCGGAGGCAGGCAATTAGATTTATGTATTTTTTCTTCTTTCCTAACGGTGCTTTCTTGAAATGTTTATAGGGAAACCTACATTTTAAATAAATATAATAAACTGCGTTTGAAAGAAATACAAATGTCAATATATGTTTTCTATATTTTAACGTTATCATCGCATATCTTTGCCTATACAATTTGTCTTATTTTTACCTAATACTTTTTATTACGTACATAAATATTTTGGTAATTTCAATAAAATTTCAAATTAATAAATTTTCCTTTAAATGCTTTACGATTGTATCTTCTGATAGAGTTCTTGCCAAATATATACCATGCTGAATATATTAAGTAAGTTAGTTATTAAACTTGTTATAAATAACCGTTTATAAGTTACTAGCCTAGTACCGACGAACAAACATATATCGACGTCTCACTATAATGGTTCCTGTCTTTGGCCATTTTAGCCCGGAACTCTTAAAATACATAGACTTTCATAGACACTCTCAAAAAATTTATATGAAAAAAAAGAGCCTAGTTTATGCAAAAAAATATATCTAAAGTAGTTTGTTCTTATTGGTACTAAATAATAGTTATGTACAATATTTCCATGTTAATTTTTTTTTGTTTTAGTTCTACCGATCCTCGAATTATGACTCAATCCGTCAAACATTCAAACCTCACTTAGGGCCGACATGTCTGTCACAAGACGCCACAAATCCTCGAGCTCGAATGGGCGGAAACATGGCTCGGTCACCCTTCGGCAGGGATTAGATAAGGGTCATTATTGATGTCAGCCGTTCGTCAAATGTCTCCATAGCCACCCACATGACAACGCGAACAAAGAACAATATTGTATAGTTTTATTTTCGTAAGCTTCAAAGCATTGAACTCCCATAAGTTATTTAATCTGAAGAGACAAAGCTATATTTGAAACGCAAAGCTACACACACACGATTCAGCACATCCATTTGATACGTTTATTCAGAACTCGTTCAACTTGTATGCCATGTAAATTTACGATCAAGAAGCAACCATGCCAATTTAAATCAATAAATTTGGTCGTAATCTTTAGTCGCTTCGGCTGCTGTTGCGAGAGATGAGAGATGCTGGATGAACGGCGCTGAGGCGCGGCGTGTAGTTGGCAAACATTAATTCAATTCCATTCGCTTATTCAGTGACGGCTTCGCGCTGTTCGATTTGCATAAGGCTTTACAGATAGCGTCAGATGTAATTTACATAGTTCAGAAGCATAGCCGATGGATAGCATTTCCTGTTCTGTGGGGATGGGTACGTCCTGAAACCGGTTAAAATCTATCGCAAACCGGAAAGCGGATGAAAATGCAATTGCGCTGAAAAAAAATGAACAGCAGAAAGATTAATATGCAGCGAAATAAAATAATTAATTGACCTAAATTAACAATTACGAAACGCAATCACAAAATAATGCCTCCGTATCTCAGTCGAAAGTAATTTTACAGCCATTTTTGTTAATCGTTAGGTAAAAACAAAAAATACTTAAAAATACAGATACGCTCTTGAATATATATATGTCACATCTTTCGCTTTAATAATAGCACAGCGAGGATTATTTTCCCTCCAAATAAGTCCATTTTGATGCTCTGTAGTTAAATGTAAAAATGATTTTTTAAATTATGTTTACATGCATTTTCAAAGAAAATGAGGCGAATCTGAAATAATCCCTCTCCCCCTCCCCCTCCTTCCTGGTGTAACATCCGGTACTACCAAAAGAATCATGCTTCTTCACTCTGAAGACCAGCTGTTCGCTTTATGTACAATAATAACTGCAGTGCGCGGAGTGGGCCTAGGAGCAATACTTCTCCATGTTATGTTAAAATAATGTATGGCCGATTTACCACCCACTGTCTGCATTCAACCTCCTCTTCCCCCCTTCCCCCACAACTCCCCAGCGAATGGTACGTATTCCTTATATACCACAATTACAAGCATTTAGTTACATCCGCCAAAAGTGTCCCCATATTTAAGGACCGAGTTCTAACTATTGTTTTTTTTTAAATAATCATCATAATTCCGCATCTCGCTACATAACTGCGCACCGACATCAATAAAAAAATATATTTTTATTGTTATTGTATAATTAAAGTAAAAGTTTTTGTTTTTTGTAACACCCTAAGTCCTTTTTAATATAAAAAATATTGCTTTGGCATGTGATAAAGATGAAGGATTTTTATTAAATTATATGATTTTATGAGTTTCCTAAATTAAGAAAAGTTGTATTAGTTTTAAGAATCGTTTTGTGATATTAAAGAACGTTTTATGTTTCGGGCAGACAACGATTTAGGAATCATTAAAACTGCCTGAAATAAATATTTCAAATATAGGTGTTTTTTTTAGAGGCGTGGTTTTCAATCTGGCACTACTTTTTTCGTAGTTGGTGTTTTTGACAGCTGTCACTTGATTTATGCTCAGTTTGGTTTGCCATTTCATAATGAATAGACTTACTCCTGAACAAAGTTTGCAAATAGTGCAAATTTAGAAAAAATCACTCTATTTTTTTTTTTAATCACTCTAAAATAAAGTAAAAATCGCGTGTGGGCCTGTGGCGTGGCCTCCAAGATCGTGCGATTTAACACCGCTGGACTATTTTTTGTGGGGTTATGTGAAGTCGCTTGTCTACGCAGATAAGCCGGACACGATTAACGCCTTGGAAGAGAATATTCGGCGCGTTATTGCTGACATACGGCCCAACTTGCTGCAAAAAGTGTTTGAAAATTGGTCCTCTCGGCTGGAATTTGTTCGAGTCAGCCGCGGCGGCCACTTACCCGAAATCATTTTTAAAACATAATGGCAAACCCTTATCTTTATAATAAAACTAAATTCTTAGCCATAACATCAAATTATATGCGTTTTATCTCTTCTTGAAAACCACGCCTCTAAAATCATCACCTATATATGTAACCAGTTTAGAAGTAGTTACACAAAATTTCGGCAAAATATATTTTATCCGAAATAGAAGTTTTTCAAAAATGAACAGGATGCCATTGAAAAAATAGGCAATATTTACGATTAATGTTCGGATTGAACAAGGGTTATTATTTAACCATGCTTTTTTTGTTTGTTTCTAAATAACTTTAACAGATTTAAATAGTGGTTAAATTTATCTAAAATCTGGCTAACTCCTGACTATTCCCTTTGAACCATTAATTTATAATGACCTCAAGTAACTATTTGCCCTATAAAAATTGTGACAATGTGTTGCGGTAGAAATATCTATTTATTAGCCAATTAGGAGTCATTGTTTCAAAGAGCCAATTGTATATCGCAATTTGAACTCCTTCCAATCAATAAAGCGGACATTATGACGTCGGGGGAAAGTGGGGCCAAACCCGAAAATGCCAATATTTCCAAATAAAGCGAGGAGTGAGAGTAATATCACCACGCATCACAAAAGCGGCCCATTCACATCGCATCAAAGTGTAAATCAGTTTTATGGCCCATTCCGGTCTTCGGGGGATAAAACAAAGTCGCGTCTCGTTAACGTCCGCGCCGTTTGACGTGCCGTAAAAAAAAGAACGGGAAAATACGACGCAAACAGGCACTCCACGAATGAAATATATTCCCAACATTTCCCACTGAAAAGTCACTAAATTGACTTATGATGGTGTTATTAAGGCTATGTGCGCCTTTGTTTTTCTCCGATATAGTATCGTGTGTGCACTAATTTTGTTTAACATTTCTTCCCTTATATCCCCTCTATGACGTTATTTGTGTTACTTATTATTTACCTGAAATCGTTCCGTGCGTTACAAAGCCTTTTCCGGAAAGCGCTCTTCTCTGCCTTGCGCGTGGGCATAAATCGTTCAATCTCATCCAACGGCTTGTGAAAACGGCAATACTTCGTTCTATATGAAATCAACTGTGCACCTATAGTTTTATTTTCTCAACTCATGTTTTGTCATTATAGATATTTTTGTCTTATGTTTTGATAAAATGTATGTTTGAGGTTGAAAACTTTTAGATAAAGTAGAAATTCAACTTTTTACATTCTATATAAGCCTAGATTATTATGGGATAAAACTACTTAAATATTGTTTTCCGTGCAAATGTTGCAATGCCTTTCCTGTAATCTATTGTAGATTAAAAATATTATTAGACATTGATGTAAATACGATACCAATAATACTAGGTAATTTACAAAACTACAATCTAAATTATGCAGAATAAAACACTAGGAATATAACCTCGGATCTCACGTCGATCGCCGACAGCTTACTAAGCATTTGAATCTCGGTAACTGAAAACTCCTCATTTTAAAACACAGTAACTTTTGGTTTAAAGTCTAACTGACTTTCGACTGAATACCTAGTATTTTATTCTGCGTGATTATTATTTTTTGTTTTTCAATTGGGTTTATATTTAAAGTTATTATATTATAATACTGTTGCCAATGCACGCGCAAAATGCATTACATATGCAGGTCAATGAGTAACCTAACCGTCGTGTTGAGTATTTTTTTTTGTGAGCGATATGAAAAGTTGCCCCTTCCAGGGAGTTGATCTATATCGACCACTAAACCGGGGTCACAAAAAAAAAAATATTCGAAAGACCGGAGTTGTCGATGTAGATCAACCGCCTAAAATGGGCCAAAGGGAATCAAAATACGTTATGTAGAATTAATGAAGCCTTACTAGATTTTATTAAAATTATTAAAAGCGACTATACTTCAAAGTAAAAAATAACCTAAATGTTTTTCTATCTAGTTCTGATAGAGGTTATAATTACTATTACGCCAAAAATCTACACGGTAGAGTTAGAAATAGAAGTAGCGGAATTGCAATGAAAACTACTGCAGGGAAGGCAGTCTAAACTCTGCTTAAAGTCTAGACTGCCTTCAGTTTTATAGATTGGATATTTTTGGATATTGAAATAATCATGAATATTTGTCAAGAAATTTCAGCATTATTTACAAAGAAACTTTAAACTTTAATGACACGAGAATAAATTATAATACGATACGTCCTAATCCAAGTGCCTTTGGTAGGAACCGCAGTCAAAGTTATGCACAAACTTGAGTCGTTTACGAGGTAATATTATTCCAGCAGGCCGTCTTTCCGGTCCCTGCCGGTGGTTTGCGAAGGTTTAATTTAATCTCCAACAATTTGTTTTATTGACTAAATCAACTTATGCTCTGCTTGAGATCTTCGTGTAATATATCTTGTACTTCTAGGATTAGTATATAAAATTAGAGCACAAATTTGATTAATGTCCTACAAGTTTCCAACAGGGGAGATATGAATGTTTAAAATTATTTTTTATCTAACTCAGAGCTTAGGTATTAAACGATATCCTGAGCTTCAAAACACTTGTATACTTTTACTACTCAAATCGAAAATAAGTCGTTACAAAAATTGAAAAAACTAACTTATAAAACTAATTTTGAAATAAGTAAGAAAGGATCAAGGTAAAACAGTTTTATTGATTAACACTGGGAAAAATAACAAGTAGACATTTTAATTAGAGCTCGTGAGTCCCCTTCTGATTCCCGTAGGACCGACCACTCGCTCTCTGCAGGCGCAGAAATAAAATGATGAGAGACGGGTGTCTCTCCTATTGCCGGGGGCAAGGGTTGGGGCAGCGGTCTCTTTTACTCTCGTGGCCAGGTAAAACAATATGCCACGGGTAACTCTCGTTCCGATAAAAATATATCGCAAGCTAGAGCTAAACTGTGTACAATTACTCAATACCCTTGCTACACACAACAGGGTCACACTTATGCCACCACTTATGGTACCAGGCCACAAAAGTACCACATTTGTAATGATGAATCACTTTTACTTACCAACTAACTCCTTATATCTTAAGAGTATTCCGTGGCGTAGCAGGCTACCTTTGGCGATATTTTTACCTCTTGAGAGTTGACAATTTAGTTGTTGGCCAAAGTTGTGCCATAACCGATTAAGGTTTAATCAATGTATCTAAAAGTTTTGCACCGGTAAAACCCACAATAATTTATCCATAATTTTAGGCTCCAGGTTACCAGTGCATCTGCTGCATGTTGTTTAAAAGTTTATTAGGAAACACATTGACAGAAAGTGAGGTCAAATAGAAAACGATAGGTATATTTTCTATATAGAACTCTAAAAAACTGCTTTTAGGACAGTGTTAACGAAAATGTTAACTTTTAGTCATGAAATATGAAGGCGATTAAATATGACCATTAATATTTGGATTGCCCTCGTATCTAGGTATTAATATGCTCTTCAAGACTGAACTTGTGAAATGAGTGTAGGACCTATACAAGACAGCTGATGCAACACAGATTAACTTAAATGCTAAAATTATATTTCCAAACAACGACGTGTATTTAGGATTAAATTGAAATCAACTTTGACTCGAACTTTTACTTTTACTTTTACCGTTCCGTGCTTAAATTACATGCACGTCTACCGACAAAGACTTCCGACGTAATACATTCATGAATATAATATTATTTTCCTCATTTATGATGTTTTATTGCTCAGTAAAACTTGTTCTTGTTCTTTCCTGCCTTACACACTGTGTATAAACGTTGCGTAACTATACATGTGTATAAACGTTGCGTAACTATTTATTGCTCCATAAAATGCATTTAAAAAACACATGCCGTTTTATACACAGTGTAGTTAGTATAGCAGTGTGATAATATATGAAAATTAAACTGTAAATAATGCGAATCTTACAATTGCGAAACATTTTAATTTTTTTATTTTATTTGTTGTCCAAACAAGTTATTGCAAAAGCCGCTATCAAATAATTTGCGTGCACTAGTTAGTAACTGTAAAGGTCTCCCGGAAATACAGCTAGCTTCGATGATCTAATGATCTCACCCCTGTTCCCTAGACATTTATTCCAGCGACACAATTATTTCTGTAGAAGATTTAGTCGCATAATCATATAAATGACTTTTCAATAGCTAGTTAGATTAATTAAATAATGTTAATTTTTATGCTTTTAGTTAACGAAAACAGTCGTGTCTACGGTTTGCGCTGTCAAGTTTTTTTATGAAGTGGCTCATATCAGCTATTAACCAATTTTTAACGAAGGTCACTTACGCACCAAAGGTGTCCTCATATATTCATTATCATCGAAGTCCCGTGACGACGCTGGTAGTCTAAGCTGCCCGCCCCAAACACCACCCGTGCTTCTGTTCAAAAATACGGAGCTTTGTTGCAAAGTTTAAAAGTTGCAATGATCTCTTGGCAAAGCGCCAGTTGGCGGGGCAGCGGGAATGTTCGAATTTTACGTAGTTTATTTCCACCTGATAAAATCTACTGTGATTAACTATTGCATTATAGTAAATTTGCTCTCGGGACACTTTCTTCGGATATAGCCAATAAAGTCTGAATTTTCCTGATATTGTGAATTGGATCCATTTATTTTTCTGACCAAAATTGTTTTTTTTTTACTTAAACTTAAAAACGCTCAAATAATATAATAATCTTGTTTAATCATATAGCATTCCATCCCGTCAACGTGTTACACTTTACATGACAGTTATTAAATATCACGTTCAAGAAATAGAATCAATTTAATAGCTTTAGAGATTGAATAGTTTCTACGTGAAAATAAAGTTTGTCGTTGTGTGCAGAAAATTCACGATGCTCGACTCTTTGAAGTTGTCAATTTCAAAAACTATTCCACATCTACTAGTAGTGGATACTAGCCCACAAAAATATTTATTATGATATCAAAGAATGCCATATTACTATCAAAAAGTCTGTACAAAAGAAATAATATAAAAACTCACAGCTGCGCCGCAGCTAAAGTAAAGTGTAAATAAATCATTTTGACACATTATTCACCAGCTTATGCCGTTTATTATAAAAATAATAAAATACAAAACCTAACAAAAAAAATCCTTTCTTCCACAGACCATAACTATATATATATATATATATATATATTATTCAATTATTATTGTCTGCTTGAGTGGCGCTGTGAAACAAAGACTAGAGATGACATCGCGCAATTCTGAATTTTCTGAGGGCGTTGTATTAATTTAATTTATATAAAGCGATAAATTAAACGTACATTTCATAAAATAATGCAGATGGTCAAAGGTGTATATTAATTCTGATATCCATAACTGATTTAAAAAAATAATGAAACTATTTGTAGGTGTAATATTGCATAAATTTAAGAATTGGTAAAGGTGGGTGTGGGTGTAAATCTGTGTTGTTGAAGTTGATAGAAGTATTATTATATGATATATTAATGTTTTTATATATAAACAATAAATATTTAGACATGTTATTATGTTATAAAGTCGATGGCCATATAAGGGTACAACGTCCGCGCCTTGTAACACAACGGCACTGATGCAACCCGTTACACGAAAGAAGATGTTTACACGGATAAGAAAGGAAAAGTTATAGATTGTATTACGTACATTTTTGCAGTGTTTGTATTAAAAAAAAAACGCTAGACTATTGTGACGTTGCCTTCGTGAGCGCTCCACACTTTTATTTAGTCACTAATGTCATGATTTTATTTTCTCCTCTTTAGTGCGTTTTTATATGAGCGTAGTTTTAGTATATTTTATTGTCTTGCCTTTTCCAACGTCTTTTAATTCCCTTTCGTAGCAGTTTCAGATTTGGTCTCTCTTCCGTTCGCGTCAGTAAGTTTGTGTTTTTTTTATTTTTTTTTTACTTTCATTTTTGATTCCACGAGTATGGCGACAAATACGGTCATCGGAAGCAAGCGTATAGACAAAATTTCAGCAAGATTGGACTATGGGAATTAATTAAAAAAAAATCGATTACAAGATTTGACGCAACTTAATATAAGCGTAATAAAAAACACGCAATACTAACATATAACAATAATAATAATTACAATAATAAAGCTGGTAAGACAAACGAATAATTTAAAATGTATTATTTATTATTTTAGGTCATAAAGAAATACTTTATAACATAATTAACAAGACAACAAAATTGTATAAACTTGTACATATCTCAATGTAATAAGTAAGTGTACAATGTGCTTTATTAAAATTAAAAAATAATTTAATGGATCAACAATTATCATACCTAACCAAATTTAAAAAAAAATATATTATTTTTGAAATATATTTCTGACCGAGTCGCGAAAGAATAAATTTAAATCTACTAAAATATGTAAAATTTGCAAAACTATTATCTAATCGTAATAGAAAAACCTCTTATTTTTTTTAAATGAGGGGTAGTGCAAAAGTAAAATTTTAAATAACACTATTAAACTTGAAACATACTGTTAATAATGTTTAAGAACACAAATTGAAATATGTTAATCTCTTTTTGGATTATTTGTGAATGCATAATATACTTACCGAAAATATTACATGTGTTTTTTTAAACAAATTAATTATTTAAATATAGCTACCACAACTATTACAACCGCAAACAGAAGTGAGGCAGCTACTGACGATAGATTACCTGAAATAATAAAACAAATTACTTATATTGTAAAATTGATTTTATATTCAGAAGTTAGAATAGTGTTTGATTACTAAACTACTTTACCATATATTTTCAAAACTGATAAAATGCCATTATGTAAATGTATGCCAATGCCTATGAGCACATATTATAATGTTCTGGAAACCATATTCATTTAAATAATACAAAAAGTAAACATACACTTAATTGTAAAAAGCCTAATTGGAGTTGATGTTTTAAACTTTTATATTTGGATTGTGTATATATAATACACACAGCATCTATATTTATAGAAATATAGTTTACAGAAATATATGCTCTAAATCCCAAAACCAAGCAAAAGCACAGTAATTGCATGCAGGTTGGTAAGTTTATCATTAGGGAACATGAACTATCTATCTATCTAATTTAAGTTCTTATACAAGTTCATATATTAACAAATTAACCCGTCATCGAAACTCTGGAACATAATCTATAATTTAGAACAGCTTCGATAATTTAAGAAATAAAATCTTTTACGCAAACGAAAATGATTATGATAATAATAGAATATCTGTTTTGAGGTATGATCGTTAATTGTAGTAATTTTTAAATCCAAGAGCTTCTAACAGAATTTGCTATTCTGTTTTTAGAATTTCTTATAGATTCTATACGGTCATTCAAGTTATAATTCAAAAATATATAAAGTTAGGTAAAATCAACTATATCATGTACTTACAACAGCCACTGTTCCATTCTAGTTTCTGATTATCCAATGTCATTCTCTGGTAACCAGCCAGGGAAAATGTCACATGGGAAGCCTTCATCACGTCACTCTCCGGCACAGACGCTTCACATGAGATGTTCAGCTGGGAGCTATCCCCTCTGAAGTGACCATCCTCAATTCTGAAATGTATTTCAGATTTGGACCTTCTTAGGCCGTATTTGTCGGGAAAATCTCCCAAGATATTACTGACTGTGTTGCGAGGTGCCCTCACGCCGTTAATTGCCCAGTTGATAACGGAAGTCGGGAGAGATGGTTCTGACACGCAGGTTGCAGAAAAGATTTCTCCTGATGAGTAGGACGTTGCAATGCCTTCTATCGATGGAGGTGCGGTTGGCAGAGCTGTGGATAAATTAACGTCAGCATCATCATGCACCATGTGTTTTAAAAATGATAAAAAAAGTACCAAACTCTAGATATGAATCCAAAATAAACCCATTCGGAACAAAAAACCATTATTTTAGGATGTTAACTTCCATGGAAATAACCACTATAACAGTGTACAAAATACGCTCATACAGAATGATTTGATTTGCTATTTTCACACACATATTAACAAGATCTTAAATTACACACACACATACTCCTGCACGCACGCTTCCCTCCTATATGACTTACTTAAGCCCTAGCACATTATTTATTTTTATTAATTTCTTCTAATTATTGCTCATGATATCCATTTAAGCGTATGGTAAAAAAAAAAAATGAAATACCTCTGGCCATTTGTACAAATTGCATATAATTTTATTTAAATCGCCAATGTAAAATTATTTAAATAAATTAATAAACGGTTCGTAATAATTATAATATTATAATCAGTTAAAATTCATATTATTAATTTCGCCCACAACACGGTCAGGGATAGAGATGCGTAAACCCCGTCCACTAACCTTCCACTCTTCCCCTCTCCACAAAAAACATCCAAAGCACGATTGCGCAACCAATTATTAGTAACCATGCATTGTTTCTCTTTATTTTTTGTATGTGTTTTTAGAATGTTTTGCCTAATCGCATCACGCATGCATCCCTTAAAATATTTTAGCAAGGCAACGTTATATTGCATCAATCAATCTTTCTGTTTTGTGCATTTTTAATCAATGGAAAATGTCTATATTATTCGCGAGAGTCTACAGACACTTATTCGTTTTTTATTACTTTATAAGTTGTCGCATCATAGGACTGTTTTATAAAAAAAAATGTCCTCGTCGCGCCAGTCCGAAGTTAAAATGTTATTCGACCTTTCGTAGGAGCATTGTTCACTTTTAATAAATAGCTAATTGGCGATCGACTTCTGCGGTATAGAAAAACTCACCGCTTATGCTCAAGTTCATACTCTTGATGTCGGTATTAAAGTAAGGTCTCTCCGAGGATATTTCGCAAGAGTACTCCCCAGCGCTGGCAGCCGACAGATTGACCAGCCGGATGGTGCACGAGGTGAGGTTGCAGATCTCCGGGGAGGAAGTTCGCTTCTCCAGCGTCGTTTTCGTCTCCACGAATCCTCGCTCTGATAGACTTACCTCGTCGGTAGGGAATTGAATAATCTGAAACAGAAAAGGCAAGTATTTTTTTTAAAGATAAAGATACCTATAGTTTGTAATGCATTAAAAAATAATAATATTGTTTAGTATGATACATGTTTGTGTTATTATTAAAATTGTTATTTTAAATGTCAATTGACTCAGAGCCCACCATCTAACAATATCTATTTTATTAAAATAATGATTTTGTGAGGTCACAATAAATTATAAATATGTAGCCTCGTTGTCTAAACGATGAATTATAGGTCCCTTCATATCAGCTTTATAAGGTATCTTCTATGAAATTAAAGATTTTTTATGTTAAAATAGTTTTTAATTTTAACATGTTTTGAAAATCAAAGTAATCACATTGATTTAAAAAAAAATATATATATATTATGAAATAATCATATAAAATATTATTTCGCTCACTAAGAAATGCATTAAATCATTATAATTCAATTTTTTGGTTAATAATGAAGAAAAAAAAAGAATTATTTTTTTGTGGTAAACAGTAAGGAAAATGAATCTTATCCTAACATATAATCAAGTTGTTTATTTCTTTTTCTATTCCTTGTTTTTATACCATACAAACAAGTGTTCACCTTATTACAGAAATTTGTTGTTCGTTTTATTTTTAAATATATTACGGGTCGTTGTATTTTTTTATTGTTATTTTATAGGTTGTCCTTGGTGTATTATGCGATTCCAGGAATATGGTGTTTATATACTTAATAATATACTTAATATACCTAATAATATACTTAATATTAACGCACGCCATACTTCCCGTTACAACTACATGTTTGGAGCTAGTCTTTATTGGCTATTTCCAAGATAAATCTTAGCAGTCTAAAATAGATTCACCCAGTTTGATAATTTAATTAATACCGCTAGCAAGATGAGATTTAATTCAGTGAAAGAAATAAATTCAAATTATGCCACAGCAGTTTTAAAATAATTAAAACTAAAATTTCTTAAAATTAAAGAAGGAGAGTTACATAGCACTTATATCGACGTTCACTATATATAATACACGCAATAAAGCGTTGACCCCGTGCATTATTAGATGCGTCGCCGATGTTCTTTTACTGAAACTCAGCTTTCAGTTAGGGTCAGGTTTCACCAGATCCACGTGGACGCCTAAACTTTGATGTCACATCAAACTCTTCCTGTCACCGTTATCATAGTCTATCTTCGTATGCACTGTTGATGGTATGACTTTTTTTAAAATCACACACAGTTGTGATATGTTATACAAAATGTCTTCAGTTTGCCATTGCCAGTTTATCGATAGTATAAGTCATAGTTCGTATAAGTCAGTTTGCTGTTTGATGATGGGTTTTCATAATATTGAAATCGCCTGTAGCCAGTGGAGGTAAAATATTATTTTAGGACCTCTTTTTGATTTAAAGTTATTTTTACAAACACGCTTGATATTCAACAAATACTTGTTTATTACTCGATTTTCAATATTCTGTATTTTAATAAATAGATAATATTTTTAAATAAATATTAGGGTAATATATAATTTTATTTTTTTAATAAATAACTATATAATATTTTTAATAATTATTAGAGGAATATGTCATTTAATTTTTTTTATTATATTTGAATTGGTATATTCAGCGTATTTTTTTTAATTAACTAAACATTTTAATAAGGGTTCCGTTTTCTTTCTTTTCAGTTATAGGATCAATTCTGCGTTTTTATTTTTTGAATTTCATTTATTTTTGAAAATACTGATATACCTGAATCTTTTATTTTGTGTATAATTTCATTGATTATCTAAAATATTTTTACTTAAAGCTTGATTTACTCTTTGAAAGAGAACTCTTATTAAAACTACTAAAATCCTCGTTTTAAAATCTTCTGATATGGTGTAATTAACTCTAAGCCAAAGCATAAAAATAGCATACATTTATAGATTGTTCTTAATACGGTAACGAGGTTTTTTAATAAATAAAATATTGATTTAACCGGTATGCAAGCAATTTGCATTTTATTCTTATATAGGATGTTTTTTTAGAGGCGTGGTTTTCAATCTGGCACTACTTTTTTCGTAGTTGGTGTTTTTGACAGCTGTCACTTGATTTATGCTCAGTTTGGTTTGCCATTTCATAATGAATAGACTTACTCCTGAACAACGTTTGCAAATAGTGCAAATTTAGAAAAAATCACTCTAAATTTTTTTTAAATCACTCTAAAATAAAGTAAAAATCGCGTCGTGGGCCTGTGGCGTGGCCTCCAAGATCGTGCGATTTAACACCGCTGGACTATTTTTTGTGGGGTTATGTGAAGTCGCTTGTCTACGCAGATAAGCCGGACACGATTAACGCCTTGGAAGAGAATATTCGGCGCGTTATTGCTGACATACGGCCAAACTTGCTGCAAAAAGTGGTTGAAAATTGGGCCTCTCGGCTGGAATTTGTTCGAGTCAGCCGCGGCGGCCACTTACCCGACATCATTTTTAAAACATAATGGCAAACCCTTATCTTTATAATAAAACTAAATTCTTAGCCATAACATCAAATTATATGCGTATATAAGTCTTTTCATTTCAAGTTAAATTGAATTAACGTAAATTTACTATTTTTGTATGCATCATTTATTAAACCCCAGGGGTTCACGATTGACTGAGCCCCTAGGGTTTTTAATTTTCATAATTATTTAAACAAAAATATGACCCAATTGCAAGTAATATATCAAAATATTATAAATGAATCATAATCTTTTTTTTGAAGCGCAAGCCTACAATTAATTAAACCACATTGCTACATCTAAAATACAGTGGCTCTTTGATATTTTTTTGTTATCCTATACTCGTAATAGTATTCAAAATTATAAATGTGTTTTTTATATATAGATATTTATTTACTTATTACAACCACCCACAAAGACTGGTGCTGTTCTGTGGGGTAATATAATATATTTTTCTAGTTTTTTTTTACGAGACAAAACAAGAAAGCTAACATAAAAATAGTTCATTATAGCATTTTTTTGAAGTGTTTCAGCTGGTAATCAAATCTGTTAAATACTTATGGCGCTATATATTCAAGCGACCTATTACCATGGTAATTGGCTTGTCGTGGTATTTTAAACTACCCTCGACTTATTTGGCTGGTCCCGTGACAGTGACTTATGGTTATTTTATAAGTATTGGTATTAATTACATACCAACACAAACAATTACCTGTATAAAATATAATTCTTCAACATTTATTAAATATAAAAGCTACAAATACGGAACCACCCTTGACTTAGGGACCACCAGTGGGAATTGCAAATCCTAAGCACTAGAATAGTATTATTACTACAATATTTTTGTTTGAAAATGAATCACCTGTGGATCATACGTGGGCAGGTACCTGTAGAACTCCCTTTCGTCTTTGTACCATTTGACCGTGAAGAGACCCTCGGAGCCGAACTCATATCTGCAGGTCATCTCGGGGTCATCGAATCGTGGGTCGGCTCTCGGAGGGACGCTCAATGAAGTTATTTTGAGGGATTCCCCTTCAGATTGCACGAAAAGCATAAGCACTGCAAAAATTTAAAAAATCTGTGCGAACCACGGGACATTCCACATTTCTTGCTTTTATTTGATACTCTTTTCACAGACAGACATGGCAGTCAAAATGACTTGGAGAATCCTCCGTTATCCGTTATGTATTTATTCATTTAACAGGTTTCCTCGTGTACCTATTCTGTTTATGCATAACAAAGAATAAACAACAATAAAAATTAAAATTAAAAATCTAAAAAAAAATAGCATTAAAACTGAAAATGATTAAAATAACAGTCAAATAATTCACGCTGGAATCACAAAGGTATTATAGAAAGCAGATTTTTATTACTATGAACTATAAGGGTGGGAAAAATTAGTTTTTCAAAATTCAAAAAATCATACCTTTCTTAATAGACATAGACCAAATCAGTTAAAAATGTTAATTGTAGGCCTATAATTCCTCTACAATTTTTGTTTGAGACATTTTTTGATATGAGCAACCTTTACGATACAGTATAAAGAGAGATTCAGAATACGCACTCTCGCTGCGCAAGCCGCGACGGGTAGCGAGCGGATCGCGCGGCAGCTGGCGGACCTCAATCAATCTTATATTTGGCATTAGAAGAATTATATTTGTGTTTATATATTCGTATGTGAATAAAACATGTAATTCTTTGGAACTGTCAGAAGATAAAATAAAAGATTCATAGATAAATTATAGTAACAGACTATCAATGGTTAGATATTTATATTTTATATTCCGTTAAAATTTTATATGTAAATCCTTCGTGAAAGTTCTTGTAATCGTTTTAGTGGAGAATATAGAAGAGTTAAATAATCTGCATTCTGGCCCTGTGTAGCACCGTTTTATGTAATATAGATCAATCCCCTAAAAGTACTTCAGTGAACCCCCTCAGTGGACTTCCGTGAATACACCCTTTATATCGATATAAATCGTCAGCTGATGGCTGCCACATATAAATATATATTACTTCACCAAATATATATTATATTGTTGTGTTTAAGAAATAAAACTGAGCATAGACGAGCAGAATATCAAAGTGTAGGTTTATATTTAAATGTCGAAGTCCCTAAGTAAACGCGGTTTCCATCCAAAGATATAAACTACAGTATGTATAGAAAAGTGTGTCAACAGGGAAGAAGTTTGTGTCTATAAAACCACATCGATTCAATTTTCTCTGATTTTAAATTCACATCCATCGTGGTTGTTTGAAATGTCACGCAGGTAAGGACATAGTAGCAACCAAAGTGGTCGACGCTCCCCTTCGCTCTTATTCACCTACATCTCGCATACCTGTAATCCGAAGACCATGTTCGCAATCTTATTTTATTACCTTTTTCTATAAAAGTCTTCCCTATTTAAGTTTAATTGTCTATTCAATTTTCATACTATAAAACTGAACCTAGGGTTTACAAAGGCCAATGGGTAAAAATATATGGGAAGGCCTATCTCATACAAAAAGAGAGTTTTGAACTAAAAGGGAAAGAGAGGTTTAAATTTATTTACCCAATTACTTACATTTATTGAATGTAATCAAAATTAATAATAGTACAGAAAGGGGAAGTTGACATTTAAAAACTAAGTAACTAGCATATAATCATTAAAATCAATTTCCGAAATTTCCGAAGTATATACCATTTAAATATTTTTTTTAATGCGTAATATCCTATTAAAATAATTATTATTATTCCATAATTTATATTATTCATATTAAAATATTCCCATTTCTCAATTCCAAAGTTTTATTTTTGGCGACCTTTTTCATTACGACAGCTGTCAATGTCAGTGTCAATAGCTGTCAGTAAATGTCAGTTGACCTTTCGCCGCGTACGGATGTAAATTGTGCTGACTTTAAAAGTCAGGCTTGTCCTAACACCACAGATATAAGACAAGTGTACGCGTTGCTTGGACTAAATGCCGCATTCGCGTACTAAAAGTTTGACACTTGTGAACTACGTTAATTTAACGTGGTTGATTGTTTTTATAGGCAATGATATTTTGGCCGCGGGCCTGTGATGTTTAGCTCTGTGTGGTAAATCAACTGAAATGTCCGCTTGCCATGAAAACATGCAGGAATTATACTGGGATCACATTTTATGCGTAAGTACTCTGCGCACACAGTATATGCTTATTGTAAATTAGTATTTATTATGTGTTATGTAGTTAGTATTGTGATCATGAAAGAAATCATCATCGAGATTTCAACGGGAATGCGTATTTTGAGGTAACTTGAGTTAGTTCGAATTGTGTAAACTTATGTTTACATGTTATTAGCTTATTATATATGTTATTAAATATATATGTATATTTTTATGTATTCGTATTACATGTAAGTGTATGTATATCAATGTTAATTTTCGTAGTTTTATTTTGTACTTACAAAAAAGCTCAGCGCAATTGCATGTAACCAATCTATTAAATAACTATTAAAATTAGCCTACGGCAATTCCACGGGCAATATCCATTTAGGTATGGTTATGTTATTTATTATCTAAGAAATATGTAAAAACAAAAATCAATAAATAAATAAATAATAAATGTGATTATGTGACCAAGATTATGCCAAAACTACTACTATTTACTTAATATTTTTATAATTTTAAGCTATCGTACGCATTCCGTAATTATACAAAGAGGTTTTTTGCACACTAGGCTACCCAAAGTTACCTAAATATAAAGAATAATAATTACAATATTTTTTAAAACTGTAAGTATTACATACAGTTTAGATACAAGCATCATTATTTCTTTTCTATCTAATTTCAGAAGCCACGCAATAATAATAATTCCTTTCCAATTTCTATTTTGTTTTAAACCCAAATTATTGACATACAGAAACTAGCAGTTTGTTAAAAAACCGGTTGTTGCTAAAGAACTAAAAAACCGTTGAACATTATTACTCGAATATAGAAATTATTTAGAAGCAATCTCACGTGCATACGGTAACCAGAGTTGCGTCTACGTATCTTTGAGTAGATTCAGTTGGAAAGTTCTAAATCAAATACGTCTTAGAAGGCACAATGACAGATTCTGTGCGTCAGGTACAAAGAAAGAATGCGAAACAAAAGAATCGGTTCGAGAGTCTTTTGTTTGGCTGTCTGCAAATAGTAGGTAAAATGCCTGAACGAGGTCAGTTGGTAACAGTCAGTCGCAATACTGAGCTTTTTCTTCCGAGTTGACCCGTCAGTTTGCACTTACTAAGTTGACCTTTCGAATAGGTTTCTTTTATCGAAATACTATTCAAGTATTACGAGTAATGTCATATAGTATTTAATAAGGTAGCCGCCTCATCGTTCGTTCTCCTTATGACGCGAGAGCAATAAACCGGATAAATATTATGCTATGTATTTAATTGTAAGTTTGTAAATATCCTGTAAATAACTCAAATTAGTCAAAAGTTGAATAAAACCCCATTGGATATTCTAAAAGGCTAATCTGAGATGATCTGGACCGGTTTTACTCACTGGAGTTCATCATCGGCCGAATTCAGTTTACAAGGATTGAAATTATCGAGAAAAAATATTTAATAATAATATTGATAACATCGATTTTCTTCAAAATGTTTCAAGCAACGTCCCTTCACATAGAATGCGAGAGTACCGTCTTTTTTCACTCCCGCGATACAAAACAAACGCTACCACGGCGGTTGCTCGGTTGTGTCGGCAATACGATGACCTATTCTCCTCGATAGATATATTTTTATTAAACAAATTCTCCTTTTCGCCTTGAATTGCGAAAAACCTTAAATTCAAAAAAAAAACAAACAAAATTAGCAAAACAAAAAAAATAAAATAATAGTGTTCTTTGGATATCATTTTCATTTTCATTTTCTTTCCTTTGGCCTCTGACTATTTTTAAAACCTACTATTATTTCAGAATAATATATGTTAAAATATATATATATATATATTTTATATATATCTGAATTTAGTGCGAGTGCGAGTGTAATTTAATTTAATTTTAATCTTTACATATATCTCTGTACTTTAGCGAAAACCTGTCATCAGTCAATTTTACACACAATTGTATGTACCATTCTTTTTTTATTATTGTACTGTTTGTTTTCCGAATAAACGATAAATAAATAAATATATTATAACGTATCAATATTAAAACAATAAGTATTACAGACCTATATATTAGTACGTCAAGATAAAACTATTTACCCCTTTTTAAGCATATTGGGTGTACTAAAAAGTTTGAGATTTGGCATACTTAATGTTTAAATGGATAAGAAGTGCTGAAAGCTAAAAGTTAACTATTATGTGTTACAAATACATTAAATTTAATAAAATGCGTGATTTCGTGATAATTATGTGAATTTTGCGTGAATTCTAATGTTTCTTTTTCAATCTTCGGTCAATGTCAATGTAGTAATATCATTGTAAAACTAATTATTTAATTTAAAAACGTAATTATTAAAATTCATAAAGTACATATGAGTACATTTTATTATTTAAATTAAACCCTGTCCAATTTCAGTCATTTGAATTTACATGTTACATTCTTTAATTTCAGCAAATTTTTTTTTACACTTAGGTAATCTCACCAACTTCCATTATGCCTCGACATGGAACATTGATTATGAGGTATGTGGTCAAGTTTCATTTTTATTAGCGTTTATTTGATTCAATAAAACATGAAAAAATTAAAACTGTCAATGAATTTTATCAAAAAATAAATACAAATACAAGCTGTATTTGTTTTTTTTTTCAACTGTTACTTATATTCCATTTTAAATTTGATACGTATTGCAGAAAATTAAGGATAACAACACACGCTAATAACGTATTTTTAACACGCTCGCAGCTGATGATGAACAAAATTTAAAAAAAAAATGAAATAGTTATAGAGGTCAACCTCATTAGGAATTATATGGCACACCTCATTATAGATGTATAAGTTAAAAAAAAATTAATTACGGTCGAACTTCGACCAATAGACGACCACTAGTATTATGTGCTATCACTATTACTATTTATCATTATTGGAGCCAGGATAAGTTAGATCAACTATAGGTAAATATATATTGTACTGAAGTCAATAAAATAAATATTACGGGTCATTCAGATCTATTAAAATCAATAAATCATAATTCATAATATTTTCAAGTAAGTAATTTATAGTATTATTTTTTAAATGTATTGTATTTATTTAGTACCCATAAGTATTCCTTTACTGCACACATAAATACTATATTAATAAATAATTATTTCATTTTTTGCCCTGGGTTTATTTTTTTCTTTAAATATGAATCACAAAGTACGTAAAAAAAATAATTTAAAAAATATCTACACCATCATATTACCGCTTTGGGATTAATATAAAATTACTTTTTTATAAAATCAATATGAGGTTTGGGTGTTACAATATAAAATCTTGGTTTATTTTAGTAGTATCATATATAATATATAAGCATAGTATGACCATATTTATTTGTTTTGCCGATACAGTTTATATTTTATATAGTATTTTGATTTTACCGACGTTATTTTTGTATCTCTTTAAATGGAATTTATACTGCAGGCATGTAAAAAAAAGTATTTAGATTTTAATTTACCAGATTAAAAATTTAAATAAAATTACGTCTTTATAAAATTGATCATTTATAATCAAATAATAAAAAAAAAATAATGACAAAATAAACAAACAAAAATACAAGTTGAATAGCAAGTAAATATCACGGAATACAAATCAATAAGCTAGTGAGAATAAAATATTACTCTAATAGTATAAAAGTTAAAGTAGGTATTAAAAGTAAAATTAAATTTTAATTAATACAGGACTGTCGAAATTAAAAAAAATACAGTTTATGGAACCAATATTGACCGCTGAATCTTACCGAGTTCCATGAAGTGGATTCCAAAACTCCTATGTTGGTTCATGGTAATTATAAATTATAGGCCATTAATCTGGCTATAGCATATTCGCCTGAATTCACGTCTTTGCCACATTTACGAAATTATTTTCCTGAACACCAGTGATGATCTTGCAATACATATAAGTACTGTTGTTTTGAGATTCACATTGAAATTTTACTCATTCCAGCGGCAATAAGTGAAATTGTATTGTTCGATCTTTTTGAGAGCACTTTTCAAAAACATTTTTGTTTCGTGTCACTAATCAATATTTAGAAACTCTTTTTTTTATACAATCAAATAATTCACGTTTAAAAAAGTAGTTCGTTAAGAATACTAGGTTTAAATTTTAATAAAAAATTAAATGTCACATAATTTATTTGACACTAATATGCGTAGAAATTATATTGTTATGTTATTTGAAGTTAGAGAAAATAGGAAATAAGTGTAGAAAATTAGTTTGCGAACGAGCTTAAATTGTCAAAGAACTTGAGATTTAGGTTATATTTTATTATTTCTATAAAAATAAGTTTAAAATATATTGTTCGAATTTATTAGAAATGTTTTTTAAACTTCAAAACACGGTATGTTTACACTCACATAATTTATTGCAATTATTTTTAATCACATCACTCAATCCATGATTTTGTAATAAACTTTTTTTTACACATTAACATCATAAACTAAGATTATTTGAGCATCACGATGAAAGTTCGCGCGTAGAACATGCCAGTTTTAGTGATTACAAAGAGTAGACGTCTTCATTACTAGGGCGCCGCTCAAATACTGAAACCTCTCTCCCACTATGGGCGGGATTGGACTGACGAGCCAACCCCTTGAAGCTCTCTTCTAGACGAAAGTGTAAACGGTCTGCGCATGCTTACATAATAACCCCAATATTCTAGCTAGTATTTCGGATTAGAATCTCTCAATATGTAAAGTTTAAAAATTTTCAAACGCATCAAAGAATATATTACATACTTAAAAGGTATTCCTACGGTGGTTTTATTTTATTTATAGTAATGGTCTTTTTGGCCAATATAAATGGGTTTCTGAATTTGTTTACTTATCGAGTAAGTTAACTAGATTATATATTCCTAATAATAATATGAACTTATTTATTATTATTATTACTATTTGATTTTTTTGACACATCGCTTCCTGCGTACCGCGACAATCCTTTGAGGGATAAGGGAATCATGCGAAGAGCTTTACTTTTCTTCCCCGCGAGTAACATTATAACTCGTACACAAACATTTGAACGGTTTTGATTCAATTTTAAGTTCGATTTTCTCGTAATTGTGAAATATTTCTCCAATATTTGATTTTTGATATAGATCAACCTATCAGTATTTTTAATTTACAACCTGTATATATTATAACATACAGTCATAACTTAAAAAGATCATTTAAAAAAAAACAATATTTCACATGTCTTCTATATTACCAATACACGCAAGTCTTATGTCATAAGCAGTTTTATGTATGTAGGTAATCATGTTTATTCTGAAGTTTCACGATCTTTCTGTTTTCTCTATCTAGGCAAAATCAATTCATTGTTGACAATATTTATGCAATACATAAATATTGTCCGTTTGAAATCGTCGCGTCGCCAAATACTTCTGCACGCGGTGATTAAACCTATGAGATCATTAAACCTATGAGATCATTAAACCTATGAGATCATTAAACCTATGAGATCATTAAACCTATGAGATCATTAAACCTATGATATCATTAAACCTATGAGATCATTAAACCTATGAGGTAAAAAGGACATATTCCCTTAAATAAATTTTCATGAATATCCAGAATAAGTTGTAAGTAAGCTATTAGGTTATTAGTAGGAACTGATTAAGTCCGACTTCCGGCATTATATTACGAGTAATATTAAAAAAGTAGGCCATGAATGTATTCAAATATACTTCCTGTACATTACCTGCGGTCTGGCGTAACGCCACGCTAAAAAAATACATTTTTTTAACATCACGTCATCAGTAATAGCCCCTACCTCACTAGCGAGTTAATTAGCGTTACATTTTTAGGGTTCCGTAGACCCTTTTTGTGTGCGTCCATCTCTCTACATAAGATTCTTCTCAGAACCTTGACTTTTAAAAGTTATTTATAAAATTTAAAAAGACTAACTTATTTTAAGTCAAAATATTGGAATATGTTAATACTTTCTGCTTTATCGAGGTTTTTATAAAATGGTTTATTATTTCAGAGTGACACGATTATATTTTATTAACCAAAACAATGTCAAGTCTGTTAGCTCTTACAGCACTATTGGTAAGTTCCAGTTCTAAAAGTGGGAAAACGATCATTTTATTATGCCTATTAATATTATATATTTTTTGTGTAGACGCCGCCCTACGTTTCGTAAAAATCCTACCACATAGTTCGCAGAATCTAATCCTTACCTAAAATATTTAAGGTTGACCTAAATTGGCCCAACCATTCCTAACGATAATGAGTATAATTAGTGCACCCTTAATAAAAAAAGAATGGCGTTAATTACCGCGAAAATCCTCAGCTGCTCTCGGATGGTTATTTTACGCTAATTGTATCTACGTCCATTATTTTTTCTCTAATATTGTAGATTGCTCCTTTGTTAACCACCGGCCGCCATCGTTAAAGAAATCGACCTATTTTCACGATCATTTAATCTAATTAGTATAATTCAATCCAAAATTAGATGGTAGTAATAATTTACAATTAATATTTTTTTAAGTTATTTTTCCAAAAAAGAATGAAACTGTATTCGTACGAATATTGAAAAAATGCCGGTAAAAAATTTTCAAATAAAAAACAACCAAGTAGAAAAATGTTATTAAAACAAGCTGAGTGCAATAAAGTTTCATCATATAAAAGTCAGTCTTCAGATATAATCCATTCTTAAGATATGACCATTCTAGGTCATAAAAATGTTGCCAGTTAATGAGGTATCTTAAAAAAGCCAAACTCAGTAATGAAAGCAAAATGTGGTGAAAATGTGGCAAAATTTGTGAAAACTTTTGATATTTTACATAGGTACTTATATATTAATCATATCAGCATACCGACTTTATTTTATCTATAATTGTCGAAACATGTTATTAAGTAATGCTGTGAATAGTCGATAACTTTGGACATCAATATCTCAAAAGTAACTCTTTTCAAGATGAACCGCTATTAATTACACTTAACCAGTGTTGGCGCCAGATATATTCCATTGCCACCCAACCTTGTTCCGTAAAAAAAACAACACCTATCGACGCATTTTTTCACCTCTAGCATAAGGAAGCCTTGTATGGTAAAGTGCGGAAATTTTTTTCTGAGATCTTACTCTCGTCAAGAGTAGGTACCATCCTCCCGGGAGAGAAAACAGAAGAGTTTATTAACACAATTAAATGACAGTCCACTAACTCTATCGAACAGCCAGTTTTAAAATAAACCTGATAATGAAAAGAATAGAAATATTTTTACCAATTAAAATAATATTACTCATTGGCCACGTCAAATGCTAAACTATTTATTTCCTGACACACGAGGTGGTGGTGGTCTTGCGTACTGCGCGCTGGGCCAGGCGACGCGACGCGTTCAGTGATGGGCTTGCCGTGAAGAGCAATTTAATGAAAGCGAAACGAAACTATATTTTCATCACTTTCTTATAAAGTTTGTACTCAGATATTAGGTTTGCACCACATGCCCATACCAATGTCATTGACCGTATTATTTTCAAAATGTGCCTTTTTTGTAAATTCTTATAAATAAACGCATTAAATAATAATATGTTCGAAATGGTAACAAAGTATTATATAGATATTTAGAGACGATTAAGAATTTATAAAAAATTGCAAGCTCATATGAATATGCAATCAACTCCGAACAGTTCCAATTTAAATAATGCATATGTACAAGAATCCGCAAATATTTTTTTTCTGACAATTTGACATTGGTTATTTTATCGATCGCGAAGGAGAAATAAAACATCTCCCACATCGTTAAACCAGCACCACAAATTCAAGATTTAAAATCCACTAAAATATGTTTACGCCAAATGTGAATTCGTGTGCAAAACGAGTGTCAATATAAGCTATATATATTATATTTACTGCGACCGTGGCGAGTAAAAACGTGGTCATCGCCTACAAACAGTCAATACGTAGAGGTATTATAGTAATATTAATATTATACGATGAAGTGTTAATAGCGGGCTATTTTGGTCATTTATTCATACAAAAGTTATAGTAATGTGACTCTTTTTTGTAGATGTAGAAAAAAATAATAGTACTTTCTTTTAACTCTTAATTATTTGGATTATTATCTATTTATTTACTTATCAAAGTACAAAACAGCGATTCAAAAGGATAATTTTCTAGTACTACGTTTATATGGCCAGAAAAATCTACCAAATATAAAGATGGTTGGAAATATCAAATTAATAAAACGTGTAGATGTGGTTTGAAAATGTGTGTATTTGTGTTCGTGTGTGCTGCTGTGTGTGTGTATATAACCCTACATATTATTATTAGTGGGATAATAAATAATTCCAAAATAATAATATATAATTATTACGAATGCTAAACATTTATATTTAATTATTTTATAGAGTGAAGAGGGTAAATTTCTAAATTGTCTAACAAAAAGGAAGGATACATGCCTTATCAAAACGTTATAGACGTAAATATCATATTGACTGAATACCAACAAAAATGACATCATAAATATGCAAGTTCAATATTTTTTTTTAAATACAATGAATCTATTTTTTGTTATTGTCTTGATATAATATTATATACAGATATCGGTTCTTTCGTCAAGCTTAGTAAGACTGAACAGCCGTTAGATGAAATAGAATGAATGAGGATCACGCCCAGCATAGACAAAAAGCTCTTCAGGAAGAGCCCTTTACCTGTCAAATTTTACAATATTTCTGCTAAGAGATCAAAATTTTACAATTCAACCTTTTAAATGGCTATAAGCCGTTCAGATCTATTTCAAACTTTACTCACCTACTATACTCCTTATTTAAGAGTATTAGACAAATAAATTAAATGAATACCACGGCATTCCGGCTATCTATAAATACAAGTATAGTCCGATTGGGAGAGCAGTCGAATTATTAAATTCCATTTCCGCGGAGATTGATATGTTTGTCTGTTCGCCCAATGGGATTAAAAATCTGCTTTCTATTACGCCGTTGTAGGATCGGCGTGATTTATTTATGCATTAATGTTTGCCTGGAGGCATTATTTTAATTTTTTAGTTTAGTATGTTTCATGCTATTGTTTTTTGTTTTTAATGCTTTTTGTTTTTCTTTTGGTAATTGAATTTGTTTTACTGTAATTATAATGTACATGGGGAAACCTGTTAAATAAATAAATAAATAAAATAAACAACCAGTCAAATTGTAGGATGCGCAGCACTGGTATTGTAATCTGTTTTCCGGTCGTCCTTTTCTGTCTGGCGGGCGAATCTCCAGAGATTGACTTCCAGTCCGTGGAGCGGGCCCCTCCATTCCATTCCATTTATCATGCAATGTTTTCCATCATAACTCTTCTTCGCTCTGGAACTGCCGCCACGGCACGCGAAATTGTTGACGTCATCATAAATTTAGCAGACTAAACTGAATTTCATACTGTTTTTAATTCAATTTTACAAGTGGAGTGCCTAAAATACAATTGATTATTATGTAATAATGACCTTCATTCAGCTTGCACTGTGATCATTTTATTTATTTAATGTTATTTGCACACATTTTAGAAATAATATTAAAATGAAAGCATAATATCTTGCCTAACTAGACTATCACCTGTTCTAAGCAAGATGTTTTATTTATTATTTTAAAATTTTCTGTAGTCGCGTCGAAAACTAATAAATGTATAATAAGAAATAAATAAGGATATTATTGTTATCTTAGGTATAAAATTATACTTTGTAATTTTTTTCACAAATCTACTAAAGGTATATATTTTTTGTATATACTATTACAAGTTTATTGTTAAATAATGAGCATGCCATTCTTGTATAACCAGTTTGTCATTGGAAATAATAATAATAATATTTTTTTTGTTGATTTTTAAATTACATAAACATATTTTCAATACTCTACCTAACTAGGCAGCGCCCGTACTAAGTTAGGCTTTATTTGTTGTGGATTATTAAATTTTTCAGGTCAAAGAACGAACAATTATATTATTTTGACACTAAAACACTATAGTATCCATAACTTGAATTTATGGTATAATAATATAATATAATATCGCAATAATACATACACTCATACTCATAAATAGATATTATTGTTATAGATAAGATATGACATGTGTTGTAAATGTATAAATCAAATAATAAACTAATATTAAACGTGAAATAAAGTACTTAATATTAAAATCCGAGTATTCATGATATTTATATACATAAATACACAATACACGTGTACGCGTGGTATATTCCCAAAAAAGGGGCTATTGCGGAATGTAATTAATTAACATTTCTGTTGCTTTCTACCGAGCTCAAGTAGCCAACAAGAAATCCGTTTTTTACATGTAATCAAAGACGAAGCCATTCTCAGAAGATTTTTAATTTTGTTACAAATTCGCGGCGCTAATAAAGTAAAGTGTCTGAGCTAATCTTGTATTTGCTTTCGGCATATGTCGGTGGTTACTAAGTTGCCTCGTAATTATTTTATGACAAACTAACTTGTGATCGTTAAGTTGTTTTAAATAAAACAAAAGGCAGCTTTTGGCAAAGGTTTGAAAGAGTTTGAAACTTTGAAAGAGTTTGTTCTGATGGATAGTGGAAGGGTTTTGAGCTTTTATGATGATTTTTGAGCTTTTATGATAGGATCCAGACAAGTCAAGGTAGCTCCACCCCATCAAATATAGGATATAATATTATTTACCAGCGCAAAATAAACGGTCCTTATTAGGTCGTTAGATAAAATATTTCTAAGTAATTAAAACATATGAATAAGATTTACTTTTTAAGCTGTTATGCGAATATGCTCTTTGCAGCAGAGTTTATGGTAAATTGTTGTGGTAAACCCAGATAGACCGTTTATAGGAGGAAACTTATTCTATTTGAGATGGCGGTTTTGAAAACAGTAATCTAATTTTTCTTGTAAATTTCTTGAATATGTTTCTATATTTTTTCTTGTTATATAAGTTAAAAGTAATACACGTAGTTTTAATAATGTTAAGTGATAATAAATGTCTATCGAACCAAATGTTTTAGTAATTAAGTCCAACCTCAGCATTTTTACACTTGGACTTACCCATTCCTAATCTTGAACTATAAGGACAGTGTCATCTGCAAAAAATATATATTGACCATTTTTAAAACAATATTAGCAAGTCCATTTATATAATTCTGGAACAAAACTGGGTTCATTACCCAATACTGGGTCCCTTGAGGGACTTCAAAGTCGATTAACATATCGTCGCTAAGAGCATAAAAGTTAAAATCTTTCTTGTATTTAGCATAGAAATCAATTAATAACGCTAAAATTATATACATAACGGTAACGGTCATATAAGACACGTTTTAGTACCATAATACAGTATTATTTTTATAATAAATAAAACAGCAGTCATAACATCATAATAAGGAATCGCGGGTACATCCTCTTCCTCTATCTCAAAAACTAGAAAAATAATCAGAAGATCTACGCGTTATTTTTCTTAATAAGTTATCATTTTAAATCTTCCAAGAGAACCCCTTTGCCAGATATGCTACATGCTAAATACCTACATAAAAATATTTAATATATATATATATATATTAATAAATGATAATTATTTAGTATGTATACTTAGAATTTACAATTAAAACAAGGTTAAACAATAAATTAATGAGGCTTAGATGGTGAATTCCAGAAGTTTCGGTACGAGATGCTGCATCGGCGGTGATTTGGCGCGAAATCCTCCTTTTATAATAAATTGCGATGATTATAAAGCACTGCCCTTAATTATGGCGACACTTTATGTGAATGATGAATGGATGAATTTGCAAGAAATTATAAGATGCCTATAATTTGTATATTGTATGAATATTCTATTACAAATTTACCATATACGAATATATTGTTTTTGTTTAATTATAGTGAAAAAAAAAGATTGTTATTTTTTCACCTCAATTTTACGAAATCGTTGTTAGACGTCGTGTTCGTTCGCTGTCCTTCAGTCTACCTTCTCGTATACATCAACATATTTATAAAAAAAACAACTGTTATATCTATAAGGCATGAGAGTGCCAAACAAACTAACTTTTGTTAGTTCGAGTTTTGCCTTTGAGAAGTTTACAGTTCGTTTAATTTTAGGTTAAAGAATTCCCTAACAGAGTTTGGCCGCGAGTGCAACTGTAACTTTCCTACATACATGGGATGCTCGGCTACGTCAAGTCTACCTCATCGCATTTCACTCAAGGAACCTATAGTTGCTTCTCACAGACTCACATATTAGTACTAATAGAATGATGCGACGCGATGTTTTATAAATAAGAAAAGAAGTGTTTAAAAAAAACATAAAATGATAAAAAACGCTTTTTTTACGTTGTCACTTCACTCCATTTAATTTTAATCTGTCCAATCATAAATCTGTTGCAGTCCTGTTACACTTTCACGCGGTATAATTAAAAATTAATAAAAAAACATTTTTAATACAAGCTTTTTAATGCGTATACACAATTTCGTGTCTATGCTGTTGACCTTTGAGGAGTTCCTTAATCTGGGGCCGATACTGGGTGTAAAATCAGATCATGTTTACCATAAAAATGCATTATCATCGGAACTGGACGAACATGTCAAATTTCAAGTCCGTAGGATAAGAGGAAGTGGTTCTAATTCAGCTTGCAAGATTTGACCTAAACAGACTAACAAATATTGCAAGCAAAAAAGCTTGTAAAAATATAACAATATCTAACTCAACTATATTTTATGACGCTATTTAACTAACAGCAAATATTTTTCAGATTATCTACTCATATAAACCTAAAAGTAATTTATCGGACTGCGTTATGGAAAATGTGATTAAGAATCGTGGGTAAGTTCGATGATTTTATTAGTGACCTATGTACTTTTTAAACAAAAATACAATTAAAAATTAGAAATGCTAAATGTGCAAAAAATAAAACAGTAATAAAAGTATGTATATTTTGACGAATATAATTAACCTGAAATAAAATTTTGTTTTTTACTTTTAATAGCTTCTTAAGAGAAAAATGAAGAGTGATTCTATTTATGCTGGTAAAAATAATACGGTCCCGTTTCCACAATCTGAAACCACATATTTATCCTAACTGAAAGACGATTCTACCGATAAAGTTTTACCGGAAAGACCACAATATTCAGCAATATTTCAGCAAACAAACTAAAGAAAGAGAGAGATAAAATGACAAAAAGTACAACAAGTCCATTTATTGTGGACCTTAATATATAAATAATAATACAGGTACGTGTGTAAAAAACATAATCAAAATATTTTTAATGCAAAACTGACATTTAAATATACTTGTTTTGAATTTAACACATTCAACGCAACCATATTTAACCTTAACTAATAAATAATTGTAGGAACATATAATTTTTAAAATTTCCACACTAAAATACTGAATGGGAGTTGAAACGTTATAAATTATTTTTGTATGTATTTTCCCTAAAATACTGTAGTATAAATAAGTATTATCTGATATTTTACTATGGATGGAATCGACCGTTTCAGACACGCAGTCTTTTACTTACAAAATTTACATAGCGCTGTGTAACTAATTAAAAAGGTTGGTTTGAAATTAGCGCCCAACTTTCCAGGTCAATTTACCGTAGTCATAATTATTGTCCTGCTGAAAAGAAATAACTAGTTTAAATAATTTTCGCTTTTAACAAGAAGTCCAACGAGTTGAATTAAAATTAATGATTTCGAAATAAGAATATTTTAAGATGTTTACGGGATTCAGTCAAAACCAAAACCGCTGAGAGAGCGTTGAGAGTGATTTGCCGATTTTTTTTTATAACAATCAAATTAATGCAGCAAATAATTCATTAAGGAAACTACCTACTAAAAGGAATTATAAAAAATACTCGATAGAAACAGCAATATTACAAACATAATACAGATTACGCCTGTCACTTACAGAATGTGAATATTTTATATTTATAATTCTAAAAGTCTCTATAATTCACTTTTGTTACAGTTTTAAAAGAGAGCACTTTTCGACGACAAAAGATATGCTTTTAAAAATATTGTCAATGTAATGGGATGGAAGGCACATTTGGATATTAATCAGATTGCGTTTTTCTTTGAAAACTTGATTTTTATCTATCAGACTTTCGATCTCTTGTATCCTCTAATTTTGAGATCGTGATATTCGAAGTACGATATCACTTTGCCTATAAATAGTTTACTTATCACGGTGACATCAGTCGTTTGACACGAGTACACGTGCATTCTCTTAGTGACTTAAAAGGACGATAATAAACAATATTTGTTGTTTAATGTCACTCTTTTTTTATATATATATATTATACTCAAGAGACATGTAAAATTAAATGAAATAACAATAGCTTCTGTGCATGTTACAACAAACATATAAAAACAAATGTAACTAAATATTAGGAAAATTAAATTACATAGATCATATTATATAGATACTAAAACACGGTTAGTATATCAATATTAAATTAAACATTAACCGGTCACACATACTCACCCTCGAATATTTTTAGAAAATAAATACTTATATATACAAGGATGCCTATTACATTGAAAAATGTAAGAAAACTATAATTTCTTTTATATTATAGAAATAGGATATTATTATGTTTGTAAGTATGAAAATTACTGCTGTTGGATTTTTAAATCAAATAATTTTAAAAAACATATTCGATACAAGATTTGAAAATATTGAAGCAGCGTCCTTGAGACATCTCCATGGTATCGCACTAACCACAGTCCCCGCAATATGCGAGTAATTATGTACTATCTTTTCCGACATCCTTATTTCCGCGCGTAGCTCACGAACTTCATCTCAGTGTTAAGCAGGAATGCGACATTTTCCATAACTAAGTTACATCTCTCATTGCCACGCAAGAAATCCATATTTATTGCTGAAAGTTTTCTTGCCTTTCAGAAAGTTTACTATTTGTTTCAGTATCACGATTGTATCTGACATGATAAATGGCGTCAGTTTGTATGCCTTTACCCGTACTGAGGAGGTATTTACGGCGCCAAACTCGAGGGCGGTGATTTATTTGTTAACTATGTAATATGTGGGCGTCTGGACGCTTATTACGAAACATTCGGAAGTTTCCGAATCTATAATTACTTCTAATTTTAAGCGTGTGAATTAAAAAAACTCCGCTTTCATAGATCGTCGTACTCCTTAATATCTGTAGTTTTTTCTCGCCACGTTTCAAGTAAATTAGACGCAAGCACTTCAAGTTAGTCCAATACCTAAAGTGCGCATACACGGTGCTATTTGGAACGAATATGGTATGGTTCGTGTGTTATTTTATCAGTGCTATGGTAAATGATATAATTTCATTATTCGTTTAATACGCTATCATTTATCTGCGGAATTAAATTTGAATTTTTTGAACGGAATCCCGAAAACAACGTTATGTAGTTTTTTTATCGGTTTCTAAATTTTTCTTGCTTTCCTATTCACTTTAAATAATAACAGAAATATAAAAACACCGGAATAAAAGTTTAGTTGACTCGTTTTGATTATTTCCCACAGCAAATTTTTCTAAATAGTTTCATAATAAAAAGTGTGGTTGCAGGCGGAGCTATCCGGGAAAGCTTTTATGCCGCGCGCAATAAGCGGACATCGTCCATCTTACTTTGGACTGTTTCTAAATCTGTGCCCTAATCTACTTTCTTCTTCATTTATATAAGTCAGCTGCGACTTGCCCTACTGTCAGTCTATTAGATCTTGATAACGCTGTCCTGTTAAAAATCCAAATTGTCAGTTAAAATAAGAATGTTTGTTTATTTATTTTCTTTGGGCTTTGGATTGGAACAAAATGACAATTTTGTTTTTATATTTTAAGTATTATAGCTATAAAATATTTTATTGTAAGAGTGTTATTTACGAATATTTAAATAGACGAGTACCTTTGTTTAGTTTAAATTTTATGTTTAATTTAATTTTTTTTAATCGCCATCAAACCAACATTTATGTATGTATGTACTCTTATGTCTTAAAACTTTTTAATTAATGGTATTTATTTATATACTTTTAAACCACCAAATTTATTTTGTTTTTTATTTTTTTTAATTGCGTTACATTAAAATTGTTAATACTTTAATATTATTTTTAAAATTTTTGGGGCTCAAAGTTCTTGCTGTAAATTAATGTTCTATAATAATTGTATTTTATATGAATAAATGTATGTACTTAATTACATACATTATATTACTAAACCAAATTATATTATTAAATATAATATCATTATATCAAGTTAAAGTAAAGCTGTACTGCATTTGCGTTTAGGGATGGCTCAAGAGCGGCGTGGCTGTGCAAAGATTGTATTAAATGATCGAACGTTCGAGAGATGTTTTAGCTAGTGACGAATGCTATTCAGATATATTCGTACATATGTATGAATCTAGGAATGGCGACTTGACTTTCAGTAGCACTTTTCTCGCGTTCCATCCGCTGTTCCTGGTTCAAAAAGAAAAGCGCTTCGGAATTGCCTTCTAAAACGTCCTCCTATCGATAGACGTTATTGCATGCAAAGATTCATTCAGACGTTCGTCTTTGCAAGCTCCTGAGAGATTTCCATGGCCTCAGCAAAGGCATTTGCTGTGCAATTTCAGGAATAGTATAAAAATGCTGGCTACTATTTCACGCATTTCCAAGATTACATGCTATAATACAAATACGAGTGTATCAATTATTATGCACGATTTTAAATACGGTTCTTACATTTAATAAAGAACTATTATAACTTTTAAATTATTGTTTACTGTAAAGGGAGACTAATAGGTCTACGCAATGGGAGACTTTTAACTTCAAAACTGCAAGACATACAACTGCTATATAACTTTCGTAAAAACTATTTCTCTGTGTCGGCTTCAACATTTTAATGGGTCCATTTTTTTATCTTAATATATATAAATCTCGTGTCACAATGTTTGTCCTCAATGGACGGCTGAACCACTTAACCGATTATAATAAAATTTGAACACCATGTGCAGTTCGATGTGCACTTGAGAGATAGGATAGTTTAAATCTCAAATTATAGTCGCAATTTTAATTTATCGCTAATTATTTGTCTGTTATTATTTGGCAGTCATAAAACTGACAGATGTCGATACCTTTCGACTGGGTTGATGGCGCTAATGTCTGTTATTATTTGACAGTGACAGTTATTCGACGCAAACGTATTAAAAGAGCCCATCAGTTGGCAGAACAAATTGAATCAAGAAATCCAGCTCAAAGAATCAGGACAGCAGGTCATGCACAAGAATCTCAAGAACAGTGTAACGAACGTCTTCAAGAGAATATCATAAGAACAAGAAAATTATTATTTTCAGTCAAATGCCACCGAAAAAATCTAACCTCAACAACGCGAGCGGCAAACGTCAAAACGCAAACGTCAAAACTACGATCGGAATAATATATTCACTTACGAGATGCTGTTGCTGGAAACATCGATGGAAATTTAAATCCCAATGACATCGGTAATGCTTTCATTTTACCTTCAAGCTACATCGGCAGTCCACGGAACATGCAGGAATACATACAAGATGCGATGACTTACGTACGTCATTACGGCCGACCGGATTTATTTATTACATTCACATGTAATCCGAATTGGGAAGAGATACAAACTTTACTATTGCCAGGACAACAAGCCATTCATCGTCATGATTTAACTGCACGTGTGTTTAAACAAAAATTGAAATCCTTAATTGATTTTATTGTTAAATATACAATTTTTGGTATCACACGTTGTTGGCTGTATACGATAGAGTGGCAAAAGCGAGGTTTGCCTCATGCCCACATTTTGGTTTGGCTTAAAGATAGAATCCGTCCTGAAGAAATCGATCAAATAATTTCAGCCGAAATTCCAGACCCATTAATTGATCAAGAATTATTTGATATTGTCACCAAACACATGATCCATGGGCCATGCGGTGTTTTCAACATGACCTCACCGTGCATGGAAAATGGAAAATGTAAAAAAAACTTCCCAAAGCCGCATACGAATGACACGATCACGGATATTGATGGTTATCCAATGTATCGCCGCAGAAGTACTGAGAATGGTGGCCACACATTTACAATGCGACTGCCGAACTTTCCAAATCAAGTTGAGTTTGATAATCAGTGGGTGGTACCATACTCACCACTACTTTCAAAAACTTACAAAGCTCATATCAATGTTGAGCTTTGCAGTTCTGTTAAATCAATTAAGTATATTTGTAAATATGTAAACAAAGGCAGTGATTTGGCCATATTTGAAGTAAAAAACATAAATAAAAATGACGAAATAGCACGATACCAAATGGGCAGATACATTAGCAGCAATGAAGCTATTTGGCATATTCTCAGCTTTCCCATCCACGAAAGAGATCCTGCTGTCCAACATCTGGCAATACATCTTGAAAACGGTCAACGTGTATACTTCACTGAAGAAAATGTTCTCCAAAGAGCGTTCGAAGCTCCGAAAACGACTCTAACTGAATTTTTTACATTGTGTCAAAAACCTGATGTTTTTGGCCAATTCGCGAAGACATTGGTGTATGGTGATGTTCCACGTTATTTCACATGGAACAAATCCAGTAAAAAATGGGAGCCACGGAAACAAGGAAAACCACATCCTTCCATTACAGGGATATTCAAAGCTAAGACATTGGGGAGACTTTACACGGTACATCCAAAGCAACGTGAGTGCTTCTATTTACGTTTGTTATTGGTGAATGTTCCCGGACCAACGTCTTTTGAATTTTTACGAACAGCTAATGGTCGAGTATTCAATACATACCAGGATGCATGTCGTGAACTGCAATTGCTAGAAGACGATAACCATTGGGACTTAACGCTTGCTGATGCTGCGTTGACATCAACACCGAATAACATTCGTCAGTTGTTTGCAATTATTTTGGCGACATGTTATCCCTCGCAAGCACAAACTTTGTGGGAAAAATATAAAAATTGTATGACAGAAGACATCTTGCACCGAATTAGACAAACAAATCAATGCCAAAACATAGATTATACACCAGAGATGTACAATGAAGCATTGGTCTTGATCGAGGATTTATGTGTTCTTATTTCAAATTTACCACTTAATCATTATGGTATGCCATCACCTAATCGTCCAGCCACCGACTTAGTCAATACCGATTTACAACGAGAAAATCAATATGACCATGGAAGTTTAGCAACAATTATCATGAACAGTGAACCATTACTGACAGCAGAACAAAAAATTATTTATGATCGGATTATGCTGGCTGTTGCTGCTGAACAAGGCGGTTTTTTTTTCTTGGATGCACCCGGTGGAACCGGTAAGACATTTTTAATATCGTTGATTCTTGCCAAAATACGGTCGCAACAAAAACATCGCATTAGCATTAGCATCGTCAGGCATTGCGGCTACTTTACTGGATGGTGGGCGAACAGCACATTCAACATTCAAGCTGCCATTGGACGTTCATAATAAACCAGATGCAATGTGTAACATCAAAAAGAATAGTGGAATAGCTGCAGTGTTGCGGAAGAGTTCTATAATAATTTGGGATGAGTGCACAATGGCACACAAATATTCACTTGAAGCATTAAACAGAACTATGCAAGATTTAAACAGCAATAATAAACTTTTCGGTGGTGCTATCTTACTTTTGTCTGGTGACTTCCGGCAGACCTTACCGGTTATACCTCGCTCTACTTTCGCGGATGAGATTAATGCATGTTTGAAACAATCATTCTTATGGCGAAGTGTTGAAACACTTCGATTGACCATAAATATGCGAGTACAATTGCAAAATGATCCATCAGCACTAATATTTTCCGAACAACTACTAGATATTGGGAACGGTAAAATAAAACTGCAACCAAATACGCAATGCATTAAACTACCAGACAATTTTTGCACTGTTGTTCAGGATAAAACTGAATTGATTCAGAGTATTTTCCCGGATATACAGAATAATTATTTGAATCATGAATGGCTTAGTCAACGGGCGATTTTGGCAGCCAAAAACGTTGATGTTGACGAAATTAACTTCCAGATACAACAGTTGTTACCAGGCGATCTGATGTCTTTTAAATCAATCGATACTGTTGTTGATGAAAATGAAAGTGTAAATTTTCCGATTGAATTTTTAAATTCATTAGATATCCCTGGAATGCCACCACATAATCTTCGATTAAAGATTGGTTCCCCTATTATTCTCCTCCGTAATTTGAATCCACCTCAATTATGTAACGGTACGCGTTTGGTCATCAAAAAGATCACCGGAAACATTCTTGAAGCAACCATTTTGGCTGGGAAGTTTAAAGGAAAAGTGGTCCTGCTGCCACGTATTCCGATGATACCATCAGATTCTACCATACCCTTCAAAAGGCTACAGTTTCCAATTCGTTTAGCTTTCGCCATGTCTATAAATAAATCTCAAGGTCAAACAATGTCCATTTGTGGTTTAGATTTGGAAAATCCATGTTTTTCTCATGGGCAACTATATGTTGCGTGTTCACGTGTTGGGAAACCGTCGAATCTATTTGTGTTAGCTAAAGACAGGTTAACCAAAAACATTGTGCACCGATTGGTGTTAAATTAAATTGAAATTGAAAGTATTTATAATTCAAAAAAAAAGATATTAATGTTTAAAAGTTTAAGACTGTCTGCCTTGCCTACCTCATTCATGAGTTTAAGCGTCACATGTAATTTACTGTATTATACTGTAATATACTTATATTTGTTATAAAATTAAATGGAAATAATAAATCTGATAAATTTTTATTTTTTACCTATTGATTTCTGCTTAGTATCAAGTGTAAGAACATTTTAATTAATTGTGTTCAACGTACTTCCCCTTCAAATCTCAATCCAGTGAATTTGTATACCAACATCAACATTTTCGTCTTTGTTCGTAAATAATTTCATTGTACTAAAGGGTTATAGTAGTAGAAAGTCAAATAAGGAGATCACCATATTTTTTTACAAATACCATCTGTGTGAAAAAGCATAGTGGACTCCGTGACTGATGTTCTCTTATTGTTCCTCTTAGATTGTTTACTATAATGTAATATAACTAAAACTTTAGCCACAGCAACGCGTGGCCGGGTCAGCTAGTTGTTTACTAAAAATAAGAAATTTATTGTAATTTATCTTTTTTTGTTTTATATTTATTTTGAAGACGAGGTTTTTTTAGTTTTATTATCGCTATAAAAATATTTAAAAAAAAAATTTTAGCTCTAACCAATCCGAAATAATGATTAAACATATTGTATATTTAAAAAAGGTACATATCATATTGGAAACCTCCGTCTTCTTTGAAATAGGTTAAAAATTAACCTATGTCATAATTTTACATCAAAAAAACAGTTAAATACCTACTGCATTTTATTTAATCTGTTCCGCAGACAATCTTAACAAGTATATAATAGTGTGTATATATCGTCGGACAACTACTATCCAATCCAGTATGTATCGAGAAGAATATGGCTGCTCGGAGTGATTTGCTCACATGTTAGAAGGGATTATTTTATTTTTGTCTTGTGGGCCTTAAAGTTTGGGAACCTCTGCCCTAGAGCATATTGTGGCACAGTGGTCCGTGCACCTGACGTGAAACAGGGAGGATTTATTTCAATTCCCAGCAGCGATCGTATGTTTTTTCCGTAAATATATGTTAAAAAATATATATGTAGTGTTAATTCATAATTCACTGTAGTTTATCATTAAAATAAATAAGATTGAATATAATAGAAATATCGTGTTGGTATTATAAAATATGACAGTGCTTTTGAGTATTTTAACATAACAAAAAAAAAATGAATTCCAAAAGAGGAAGAAAAAAATCGTCACAGAACTTTCGGCATTTAAACTCAGCCCAGTGACCAGTTTTTTTCGGCGCTTCTACTGACACCGAATCATCCCTGTAGACCTCTAGAATATCAGATGACGGCAATGAAGACAAAAAAAAAGATTATGTTTAAAAAATATTTTTGTAAAGCGGTAGATTGTATTACTTGTGTTTATACTTTTAGTTCGCTCAAAATGCGTTTAAAACTTTTGTAATTTGAGAACTTTCAAAAAATGTAAAGAGAGGTAACGCTAGGATTGTTTTGCTATATTGAAACCTTTCAGTTTGCCACCTTTTAGGAAGGAAGTGCGTATATTAGGTGTATTGAACAAATTTGAGTTCATTTTTTTTTTAAAAAAAAAACGTGTTTTTTGTTACATTAACGTTGTAGATATCTTTATGTAATAATTATACAAGGTGTCGAGACCCGAAGGCTTAACGGAATGTTTGTGATATATTAAAAAAAAACGAAAATAATTTAACCCTAAAATTATTATTTTTATTAAAAGCGCTGATGAAGAATGGGTCCTGCTAAAATGAAGTGTCAATTACGTTGCACAGCGAGCGACCGAGCCAAAGACTAGATTCTGCTGGTCTTGTAACAATAATAAAATTATTTATACATGTTCTTCCAGCTGTATTTGTGTTACTCCAATATTACTAGCATTTTATTCTTTTAATGTCTCTGTGATAATAGTTTTGTTAAATTAATTATAAAACTATTTATTATAAGCTGTTATTGTAAAAAAAAAACAAATAAATTACTTATTTAACTTGATAAATTATGAAACTATTATCACACAATGAATGTCAATGGCGTTGTTCCATTGCTGGTGGTATTGAATGATCGATTCTGAAAGAAGCTCCACTTCCTTAAATCGTACTATACAAAAACACAACATGAACTTATCTAGCGCGTGTGTATAGATGCGTATAGTATGCGAGACGCAAACAAACCCACGACGTCAACTATTTACATGGATAATGAATGTTTGTCCTCAAATATCCTTCTAGTCAAGGATTTACTAACAAATACAAAGGCATGAGAAGGTTTACGCAGAATAGAATATCGGCACGCGGAAACTTGTATCTTAACATTGTCGATCCCAGAGATTATAAGCTTTTAGTAGTTACAAAATGTTGCATAACATGTTTTATTGTTGGTTATCATGGTTAAAATTATTTCCTTGATGCCCTATTGGCACAGTTGCCAGAACGCCTGCTTTTTAATCCGAGATCACGGGCACAATCCCCAATGAGTTTGTACTAATAATAAAAAAAATGTTATTACAACTAACCTACATATAAATCCTAAATTATAAGGCTAGAATCTTTTCTATTATAATCCTTACTTTGTATTCAGTTTATAACTGTTTCAAAAATATTTTAATTGCCCAAAAACACAAAACACTACATGTACAGTGTACAATGTTTGGAGTTGAGAGCTGCATACGGCACCTTCGGGCCTTCACATCGGTCCTCCGGGGCTCATTTGTATTGGTACGGATGTCACCGTTACCAAAAAAAATCTGGTGTAACCGATAATCCGTTTTACTCAAGAATATGCATTCTTGAACTTTTAACTAAACTTTACTGTGGTCCACAACTCTTTCATACAATATTTAATGTATCTTGTATTTATTAGATATTATCAGACAGCATAGGCATAAAAAAACTTTGGTAAGATAGTTTTTCTTAGCTTCTTTATACATATATTATTAAGTGATAGTTAATTTATAAACACTAAGCGTAATCATATGATAATCCCGTAAAACCAAGAAATATGTTGCTAACATTGCTATAATAATATATTTATGCAGTGCGAGTGTAAATTAGTTTAATATTACATAAAAATAAATGTCTAATTTTGTATATTCTAATGTTGGTTTTCAAAATATAGAATAAATTAAAACATCTCGTAGCTCTAATCCTAATCTCAGTAATCCCATTGTTAAATCATTTTCAACGAAAATAGGCGAAACATAAACTCTGAATTTTTCACACTCGATATATATTTTTAGTTGAAAAAAAAATGAAGAAAACTCAATGGAAGACTATAAATTAGATTAGGCGTCCTTTGCGCCATGAGGCGAGACGAGAGCATCTTCTTTCGAAGCTTGAGACATTCTCAAAGCTAAAGGAAATGTAAATTGTCGAAAGTCGGTTTGAGTTCCTTCAAATTTTCCCCTTGCGCAAAGTCTCGCGACCTCGTTAATAATGCAAAGATATTCGCGGGCACCGAGGCACTGCACCGGTGCAGGTGCACTCCCGACGCATACACACGAATACTGCACAGGCATACATACATTCTATAGTTTTTGCAATGTTTCTCAAACTATTCACTCTCTTTTATATGTGATTTACTTAGAAAAATTGTTATAGTACATTTTTGTGCCAGTATATTTTTTAGATGAAACATTGAGTACTAAAGTATAAGCAGATATTATAATTATTGTACTATGATTATTGTATTATGACTATCTAAGAGATGTAAGGAACAACTGCTTCACATAAGAAAAATAGAAATAAATTTATTGTTGAAAATTTTTATTTGTTGTAACTTCACTACTTTTGAAAACGGAGATAAGGTTATCTCTCCCCCGTTGATTACGGCCTAAATTGGAGACTAATTGTCCTCGAGTGCTTCGTATTATAATTAAACCGTCGTGGCAATTACCTTTCGCAGTTTGTGAAGCACTGCTCTAAACTACAAGTAAATGTACTTAGCGAAGTCTCGTCTGGGAACAGTTTCATTGCTGTCATCATATATTTATAAAAGAACTAAGACAAATTGCACGACTGTGTTCTCGGCATATTTTACAATACCAAAAAGAGGAAATGTAGGTGCAATACTTTTGGTAGGACAGAAAAAAGGTCAAATTAGAGTCACTCTCTATTAGACGTATTTTAAACATTGTAAAATATGGTCAAATCAGATCTCAGTATTATGATTAGTGAATCGATGATTCCACCAGCTAGAATCGAGAACGACTTAGGCTGTAACAAATTGAATACCACCGAGTAAGTATGTATTAATATGCTACTCACTTAGAAAAAACTATTTTGCAATAAATAAATAAATATTTTGCCAGATATTTTTTTGTATTTTTGAAAGATACATAATATAAACATATTTATATGGCTACCAATTAAAATATGTACATAATTCGACCACTTTACAATAAAATTCCGCTAGAAATAATAAACCTAAAAAAAAAGCTCAAATGAAATCAAACTAAATTAACAGATACATATTGATCATCTATTTATTAAATAACATACAACTACGGATCATAAAACAAATTATGCCTCATGAAATAAAAAAAGTACCACAAGGCCAATTCATGAATTTATCAGTTTATGCGAAGGTTCAGTATGCAATTTTCGCTGAAGATTTTTTTAATAAAGATAAGATTCTTTTTAGTCACGGTTATGAAATAAGGTAGACAGCTTGTGAGTTATTAATTATTCCGAGACAGAATAATGCTAACAGGTAAATACTACTACAAATTAAACGACTTTCGATTTTTAGATAATAATAATAAATAAAAATCATTTAAAAAATATAATATTATTCAATTTATAAACATGTACGTATATATATATATGTAGAGTATATATATCGTATTATATAATTTATAAAAATGAACGTATATATATATAGAGTAATATTCAGTAAGCCCTCTAAATTTCTGTATTAATGGTTTAAAATTTAGTGATCACCAAATCACTACTTACTGAGGGCTTACTGATTGAATGCCTGACATTTCGGCGCGTTTATATATAATTGAGTTGTAAAGGTATTTGGCTTATTTATTATATAGCATTATTGTTTTTTAATAGCGGCAAATCGCCTGAAAAGATAAATGACACATGCTTTGACGATATTGAAAAATTTAGAAAAGTTTCATTAATTCTATTATTATGATAAAGCCACTAGACTACTAAAATCTTTAATATGCAGCAACACTTGGCCATTACGCGTAGTCACATACCTGAAGGGAAGTGACGTGAAAACTGCTTAAATTTTAAAATCCTTTGAAATTTAATCAATGGACGGAAATGACGGTCGGTGGTACGGTAAAGTGTAAGGTAGCGACTACGGAAGTCTTCGTTTAGCGACTACGATAACCTGAATCGTCTGAATATATCTGATTCAGAAGCGCCTGTTCTAACCACTGTATCATAAAACTGTGATTCAATGAACATTTTAAAATGCACGAGGTATTCCGATTAAACCACATATCTTCTTTAAAATGTTACTGTCATAGATATCGTCTTTCAAAACAGATCGTCATTTAAGGTAAAATTAACAACAATTCATAATTAATCATCTATTCCAAAATACAGAAATTCTTTGTTTCCTGCGAGAATTACAAATTTGCGTTATACCATGACTATACATATAACATGACTGGCATTACGCCACCACATTCCGTAGTCACTTTAAATATCCATAGAGCAGGGAGGCTGAGGTCAAAACAAATCTATCCCTCGATTGATTATTATCATTGTTATAACGCCATATAGTCGATTCTGACAGTATTAAGTTTCAGCAAAATTATTAAAATATATATATTTTTTTTTAATTCGATGATATTTGCCATTTTATAATTAATTAATTAATTTAAGGTAATTAAGTAGTGAAGTATGGGATTAAAGTATTTTTATTATTTTGTAAAAATAATCATTTTCTATAATAGCAAAGGTAACAAAGTTTATTTAATAGATTTCACTCGCTCGAATGATCCTTTACCCTTATATTGTATGTGGCGACTTTGCCATTAGCCTCTTCACCTCCGCGACGGGCGAAGGTTTTAATTAAAATAGTGTTCAATTAAAACGTGGACGTCGAAGGCGCGACTGCTCTGTGATAGTAGGCTTTTGTAACGGTTTCACGTGGCGTATTCCACAGCGGAGCGGAGCCATATTAATGTCACGGCATCTTTTGTTTCGCTTTGGCTGCACGAGCCGCGGCATGGCGTCTCTCTCTGCGCTGCGGTTTGTTTATTGTAACCCTTGCAAAGCAGCACCGCTATAGATTATTCGCTGCGACTCTCTGGACATTATTGCACGCGCTTGCCAGCACCTGAAATTAGCCCAATAACCATTATTATTAAAAAAAAATATACAAAATTTTCATTGCGGATTAAAAAAGGGGTGGATTTACCACATTAACATCCCATGGTTTGGGAAAAATGACAGTACAACCTTGCAGTACATGTACGAGTAGAATAATAGGTGTGTATTTACCATCTAACCAGACCACGGTCGATTATATCGTAATAATTGACTGCTCGAAGTAAGTCTGATCAATCCCAAGTACGTTTAGTCGATATTTCTTCATCGTTATTAATGTAACTTTTAGACTTTGCCGCCCCAAAAAAAAATCCGCCCTAGGCTTCAGCCTACTCGGCCAGTGGTAAATCCACCCTTGGATACACCAACAAATTTTCAAATTTAAAACGGATTTAGAATAAATGCGGACCGTTGCCCGCGGCACCAGGTTTGTTCTTATTAAATAATAAAGAGATTAAATGTAGTACATAAAGATAAAATACATTATTATTTTTACATACACATAACACAGGTTTCTAGCATTACCATTATAGCATAAAATGCTGTTCTAGCGCAATAAAAAATCTTTGTTTTTTATAGACTTTTATGAAAGCAAGCTTTATTTATAGGCAAACTATTTATTTATTTATACGTATATATATCTATTAAAACCAATGCACTTTAATACCCTACCTTAAGCACATGCCATATACATTCACATACACTACGTTCTTTTATAATGAGTTATGTTAGAAATAAGTACACGCTTTAGTCATCTTAATTGTATCGTTAAAATGATTTTTTAATGTGTCATTTTTTTCTAATAAATAAATCTAAAACCAAGCAATTGTCTTCAGTAAATGTGTATCTTAAATTTAATATTGAGTAAATCTATTCTTGACTAGCTAGAGATAAGGTCCATTCGAAATGCAATAGTGCGGCGTACTATATTCCCACACTGTTGAAAAATTACAACCATTAATCTAACCTAACCTACCTTTCTTTGTTCATCGGGCAATGTTGTACTTCCGAGTAAAGAAGAAATTGTAAGACGAATATGAAAGGGCTGCATGTTCATACTAAGACGGAATTTGAACAAATTGTTTGTTTCCAGCGACTAATGATGTAAATATTTGCGATAATTTATCAGAACAAATGAACTAATCATTTACTGGAGTGCAAGAAAAGCAATTAAATGTCCTGTAATTAATGGACTTCTGTCGCTATAATCTCCAAATGAACCCATTATTTGGCTTGGCTATGTTTAAAGAGGTTCGGAGATTGAAGTGTCAATTATATAAATGGCATCGAAGGCCTGTTTCGACAGCATACGGATCATGTCCCCGATTTCCATCGAATTTCCGGCATCAATTCAATCAATCGCAAAGTCGCGAGTTAAACGTAGACCGCAAACACACCTAAGCAAACGGTACGGTCTGGCCTGGCCGTCTTGAGTTGTAGAGGTATGCAGAGGGATTGTTTTTAAAAATTTAATATATTATTTGACCACAAACCAATAAAACACTGTTTTTTTTTTAATAGGTATTTCATATGAAAACAAAACATGAGACGATCAACTGAAATTAAATACTGCAACAGGAATACGATCAACACCTCGGATATGTGTACTTAACCTGACAGATTGAGCATCCTTGAAGAGGGTGACATAGTAGCTTCAAAAATGGCTGCCCTCTAATCTAATCTATTCTAGTAATTTTAGTTTTTTTTTCATAATATTTTTTGGGTGTTGAAAAACAAAAAAATAAATTATATTAGTAGAGAGAAGCAAGGTTATGCTTAAATAATTTCGGCAATATACATATTTGTATTTAGCAGCGTCTAAAATCACCTTTTGCCGCAATATATAATTGTATAAAATTTTATAATTGTAGATCCATAGTAAATCCAACATAGTAGCCAAATTGTACATATTTGTATCAAAATAGTCGTGACGTGGTATATAAATTATAATAATGTCGAAAATCCCCATTTGCCGGAATTTCTTAGACCTTAAAAATTGTAGAATCCATGGTAAATTCCATGATAGTTGCTGATATTTTAAATTTGCAGTAAAGTTGTAATATTTGTGTTTATCTGCCTAAAAAAAAATGATTTCTCGATTTTTAGTTATATTCTACGCTTTTATCTTAAGTTATTATATTGCTATGAACAAGATCGATAGCCTTTATCTAGCGCAATCATAAACATGCGACAAATGGTCATAACTTTAAAATCATTGAAATATTCATAAGGGTGTTTTTTTTAGAGGCGTGGTTTTCAATCTGGCACTACTTTTTTCGTAGTTGGTGTTTTTGATAGCTGTCACTTGGTTTATGGTCAGTTTGGTTTGCCATTTCATAATGAATAGACTTACTCCTGAACAACATTTGCAAATAGTGCAAATTTAGAAAAAATCACTCTATTTTTTTTTTAAATCACTCTAAAATAAAGTAAAAATCGCGTCGTGGGCCTGTGGCGTGGCCTCCAAGATCGTGCGATTTAACACCGCTGGACTATTTTTTGTGGGGTTATGTGAAGTCGCTTGTCTACGCAGATAAGCCGGACACGATTAACGCCTTGGAAGAGAATATTCGGCGCGTTATTGCTGACATACGGCCCAACTTGCTGCAAAAAGTGGTTGAAAATTGGGCCTCTCGGCTGGAATTTGTTCGAGTCAGCCGCGGCGGCCACTTACCCGAAATCATTTTTAAAACATAATGGCAAACCCTTATCTTTATAATAAAACTAAATTCTTAGCTATAACATCAAATTATATGCGTTTTATCTCTTCTTGAAAACCACGCCTCTAAAATCATCACCCTATTTAAATCTATTACACAGTATAAAAAATATTAAAGGTAAATTCTTCTAAAAAAACCCTTTATTACAATATAATCGGAAAATGGCTAAAACTATTAAATATCAATATTTTTTACTGTGACCAATCTCGGTGTAAATCGAACGACCACTGTGTTGGAGTGCCACGTAGAGTTTTTTTTATTACTATTTAATATATAATACAAGTATTTAATATACGCATTAATTTATGTGTTCGTATTATTTTATTCGGATTCGTCGATTACTCAGCCCGTTTATAACGCGATGCTTTATTCAAGTCTGTACGCGGCTTTAAATTGGGGCCTGTCTGACCCTCGCATTGAAATGACTCATCAATTATTTTATTTAGGCAAACGGTCCGCACCGGGTTAATATCATTTCTGGATCGAGATTTGGGACGAACATCCCTAGAGGGGTCGGTTATATTCACCATTTATTTATTAGGGAAAAGGTTGAAATAGCACTCAGAGTTATGTATGCTTTGTTAGGAAAATATCACTGGATACAAATATTTTTATATTAGCTTCTGTCAGTTGACTTTGCTTGTATATATTTTGATATTTAATTCGATTCTATAAAAAACAAGAAATTTGGACATCAGACATAAATTTTCACGGTAGGTATATGGCATCGGGTTCACTAAATAGTAGCAATGTATTTTATTTACATTAGAAAGCCACATGAATCCTCTATTTCCAAATGTTTTTTTGGTAAAAAAAATATGTTTTAATTGAATATGACGCAAAATTTAAAGACCGTTTTATGTTGCCTTTCAAATATTGATACCTCCTTCCTTATCTTCCCTAATGCTGGAGTAATTAATGTATTATACAACCACGTTAACTCCTAAGTTAAACTTTTCAAAACTTAATAACCCCAAAAATAAAATATTTATAACTATCCATTTCAATTTTTCAGTTACCATAAATACTACATATGTACTTTAAAGCAAAGAAGGAATATCATATTAATAAATATATATATTTTTTAAATTTTCTAATTTTTTGATAAGTGGATTTGTCAACATATGAAAATAAAGTACTCACATAATGGAAGCAGATATAGTCTATCTTAGGACAGTTGTTTAGCACCTAGGTAGGTGGAAACGGTGAAGATTCCGACATATAACTAAAGTTCGACTGGCTAAGTTCCTAATAATAAACATAGTATTTAATGGCGCTTATCGTATCTAAGAAGTATCAAACTTTGAGTTTGATATCAAACTCAAAACATACACGGATAAAAAGTTCCCGTAGGAATCTTTTATTCGTTTTGCGTCTGGCGCATGCAACCGCGAGACGCCGACATTCATTCAGCTCAGCGCAGAAGCGTTCGTTTTCAACTTCCGTTTTATTATTTTAGCTTCCCGGCAGTCGACTGCGTTTACTCCTATTCAAGTCGAACGCTTCACATCTTCTGATGGGCTGGGAGCATCAAAAATAACACAGCTTTTACTAAATAAGTAAATAAATAGTTATCAATTTAATAGTCTATTATCGTAGTTGGCACGAACGCCTTCTTCTAACACATATCATTTGATCTGTTCGAACAGCGGTGGGTGCAAATGATTTTCTTGTGAACCTTTCGTTGCAGCATTTTCATCAGCATCTTTTCCAGACACATGGGATATAGGGATTTAGAAATTATGCATGCGAGTAGCCTTAGTCTTATTCCAATACAACTGATTGTGTACTTTTGAATACGCGTGTTTTGTATTGTAAGCATACAATCATATTATTTTGCTTTTTAAATAAACTATCCTAAAATAATTAAACTAAATTACAGCAAAAATCGGCCAAAAGTACAGTCTTTCATACATACGTACTATCAATCTTCAATTTAATTAAAATTTTGGTATAATATTACATTTAATTTATGTAATTGGGAAAATAAACGGTATTTACATTACACTCTCCACTCTTACTATTACATTTTTAGCTTAATAATTGCTATTAAAGAACATTAAACAGTCACTAATTCGGTTACTCTACGGCTGAGACGGTTACACAGTTGCTCTACGATTGATTCAGTAATTACTCTACAGTTAGACGGTTACCCTACGCTTGACATAGTTACTCTACGCATGGGAATTACTCTACGATTGAGTCAGTAATTTTACGGTTGAGACGTTTACTTTACAATGAGACCGTTACTCTACAGCTTGACAAGTTACTCGACGCTTGCAAAGTTACTCTACGATTGAGTCAGTAATTTTACGGTTGAGACGGTTACTCTACAGTTAGACGGTTACTCAACGTTTTAAACAGTTATTTTATGGTTGATACGGTTACTCTGCGGTTGGCGATGAGTACTTTACGGTCGTGTGAGGGTCTAAATGATATCGGCGAGTCGACGGACCGGTGACGCCTGAGCGAATGCGAAAAGAACTCTTTTCTCTCAGAGCCTTGAGAGTCCGGCCACCGTATTTCATTGAACCGACTATTCGGCTCATAGAGATTATTCCGGAACTATTATGGCTGCCGGCCAAGTAAACGATCGATTGGCTTTTACTCCATTGATCGTTTATGCTTGTCTATCCACGTCCAGGTCCCTTCGGCGGTCACTGCAGCGGTTATAAGATGTTTTCACTGTCTTTAACCTTCAACTTCACCGCCGGGTCTTGTGATTTAAAATGCTCGGTATCTTCGATTTATAATTCCAAACTTTATAATAATTTATGCCACAAATATATATTCCAAGCAAGGCGAGCAGCTAGCTCCACTATAAAATATACACGCGAGATACAATAATATATTTCGCTATCGTACGATTTATAACGTAATCTACTCAGACAAAAAAAAATAACCCAATGTCGCCTCTCATCAATGATGACCACCAAAAACGCACATCCAATGGGCTAAAAGTGCCGTAGGCACAACTGAAGATAGGAAATTAAACAAGCCATTACAAGTACCAACTTGTACCACTTAGGCACGAGTTGCTTGGTGGGAGATGCCTGTAGGGCCTAGCTGAAAGACGTTAGCTTCTGGTTAAATAATTTACTACTACGAAATAATTTATACAGAGTAGCATAGCCTTTCTTTTTAATTATTCATACTCCTGATTTATATAGTATGAACAATATAATATGGCATATTCAAATGCGTAGATAATTTATAAAAATAGATGTTACGTTCCGGCCTCAAAAAAACGCGACATTAATAATGAATATAAGTTGCCCTCCTTAAATCGTTTTATAGGTAACATACTTGCATTATTGTTGGACATGCGATATATTTACACTGCCAAATTTACACTACAAAAGATATATTTTCTAAATTATTTACAAAATGTTTACCTTTTTAATTATTGTTTCATCATGAAATCGATCGATATTTAAATAAAATTCACCTATTTTGGTAGAAATACCTTTTAATTTGATGTTTTCATGATTTTTATGAGTTTTTTTTTTATTTTTTATGCTACGAATGAACGAAATTCAAAACCCTATATTCAAAAGTTTATGTTAGAGGTACCGTTCTCGTTTTGTCGGCGTATTTAATCATTCGAAGAAAGGTCAGCATTTCGTTGTTCACGTGACCTGGAAATTTGTTCTTCAATTAGTCCCTATTCATGGAGGGGAGCAGAACTCGGCAAAAAGTAACGAAAATGCGCTAATCGCGTTATGTGGGTCCGCTCCTGTCGAAAATAGGCCGCCTTCCAACTCTGTCACTCGAATAAATGATCATCGATCTTATTCCTGTAATTATTTATATTGAAGTCCGTTTAATGCCTTGACTTTGAAGTTTTTGAACGCCTGTTTCTGATCCAGAAGTATCAGAGGTTCGATTCCCAGTAGGTTCAAGCTGGTTGCGACTTTTCACAGCACTAACGACAGTGCTAAATAACTGGACACAGATAAAAACAAACATTAGAACATGCCGTCAGGAAATTATTGTGTCGTTAACCCGTCGAGAAAGTAAGATATCTCTTACAACAGCAAGTGTACAGTAATATATTACAAGTAATACCTAATTGACACGGTCATGTGATAATATGAATAGTAAATATGTTTGTGGCAATTTATTAAAAACGCCCTGCAATATTATTTCTAGATAAATTAACTTAGCTAGTTAATTATTCTTTGTTTTACAATGTTATTACTAATGATACTCTTTATTTTATTACTAATGATACTCTTTATTTTATTACTAATGATTTCTTTGTAATTACTACTATGCCTATAATTATGTTATTATATGTATCTTGTAAAGGGCGTGTAAAATACAGAACCGAATAATGTGATCGTTATATTTCACAAATATTAATATCTGTGCAATACACACCTGGTTTCTAGCAGATAAGTTTTAGGCTTGGCTGGTACATAAAAAATAAAACCTGTAAATTAAATTAATACATAAATATAAAAAAAATAGGGCAAGGAAAGTCAAAAGTTAGAAGCATCTAGGTAGCAGTAGTGCATATCGGTAGAGGTTTGTATCTATGTTGTGATAATTGATGTGAATTCGCCGATCGTTAATTGCGGAAAACCCAAATACGTCAAAGGACCCCAAGAAGAAAAGGTCGGCAGAGCATAATTAGCCAAGATGCGAACTGGAGCAAAACCTGCGCAGAATGCGAGAACGTTTGCTTAGCTCTGCTTTGAGGGGATGAATACTGAAAGTTCCGAGTGAAACTTGTAATGACGGCATCCTGAAAAAGTTTTAGCTTTTTAAGCTCTTTTAGAACGGACCCGAGATTATTTCGTGGCAGCTTAATTTATAAAATGTAAGATCAGAATGTAAAAATATAGAAAAACGTAACAAAAAAAATGTAAGCATTTTGCTTCAGGTTAAATACGGACGAATATTTATTTGTATTGCACTTTAGTGGTAAAAAAGATAATTAAAACAATAGCAATATTTTAAATCTAACCAGTCGGGTATGAGAAAAAGTTATTCAGTGGCTTATAAAATAATATAATAAAAATAAAAACAAAAGAATAGAAATAATAATATATCGTTTTTTCTAGTAGAAGGTAGATTTAAAAAAAATAACTACATTTTACCACTTCGTCGTCATTTCTATGTTTATTTTATTTTATTACAAAGAAGTTTAAAGCGCAGCGATTTTCTTTTTTATTTCAATATTGACAAAATTAAGGTATAGCCTCCTAGTATTGCTATTTTTGCGAATTATTATCCTTATCCTTTGTGTCTTGGCTTAGGATTCTGCGCATCCGATTAGATATCGGGAGGTCCCCATTCGATTTCTGGTGTGTTTACTGAATAATTTAAAATATATTTTAACAAAATATTTCTGACAAAATGTATATATTTCTAATATAATTAAATCCGTGGATGAATAAGTAAATCGAAAAACAAAGCTCTTTTGTGAAAAGTTAAATTAAGTTAGATTCGAAGTGACGTCTGCTACCGTCTACCGCGACTTAATTTAAAACAACAGTTTTGTGAGCGATTTCAAAGACAGATTCGTTATTTTCCCTCTCAGATGTCTTATAAACGGTTAACCGAATTCCTATTGTAATTGTAATTCAGCCATAGAAAATGGAAGTTCTTAGAAGCGACAATAAAGGTATGCTCTGAAGCACGAAGTGTGCTCTTTACGTCAATAAACCTTTGCCTGTGTCCGTCTGTGTACTTACACATACATGCAATCGGCGTGCAAACTACCTGTCGAACTTTTTCTGAATATGTCGAATATGTCTTTTTTTAAATAAAAAATAAATAAAAAAAACAAAAAAAAACTCCTATCTTTGTAAATACACTTGCATGTGTGCGGCACCTTTTCCCCCGCGCCAGGCGCTTCAAAGCTTTTGTATTGCAACGGGGGTAAACGGTTAATCTAGATTATTTTGCTTTCTGAATTGAGTCTGAAAGTAATCTTGTACCGATTTGAGTCTCTGTGATCATTACTTATCTTGTACCAAAATAAATATTTAACAATTGATACCGTAAACTCGGTATTTTTTACCAAAAATTCTGTTATTATGCACAGTGTTATTATCAATTCGACCAATATTGTATATTTTTCGCTCCCGCGATACAAATCAAACGCTAACAAGGCGGTCACACGATTATGTCGTTAATATTATGAATTATTCTCCTCGGTTGATATATTTTTATTAAATAAATACCAATTTCATCTTGAGTTGCGAAAAACTCTAAATTTAAGAAACAAATTAAATTAGTAAAATTAAATAATAGTAATCGTCTGGCACAATGTTTCAAAGTAATGTTTGTTAAAATATATATATAATACGCTAGTGCGAATGTAATTTAATTTATTTTTAATCTTTTGATGTGTGTATACCATTTGTTATATATTGTACTGTTGGTTTACCAAATAAACAATAAATAAATAAATAAAAATGAGTCAGGTGAGGTTGTAAATTGGTGGTATAAGACAATAAAATAAAACTGCTGGAGTGCTGGGTCACAATGTAATGGGGAGGATTGAAAATTTAAATCATGAAAAATATAATTGATAGTTTATTTTGATTTTGGGGCTCATTTTTTTTTTGGGCGGCTATTTTTACGAAAAAGTCTAAGCATTGAAGGATGAACGGCTAAATGATCACACCGTACTTGGGATTGAGTCAGACTTTCTGCAAGCTGTCAATTATGACGATATGATCGACTCTTATGCCAAGCTGAAGTTTAGATTTCAGCGCGTATTAATTTGAACGGTAAATACACATATATCGTTCTATTGTACTGTAAAATAAACTGTTAGTGTCAAAAATAAAAATATTTTTTATTTTATTAAAATTTATTATTATCATAATCGATGTTTACACATCGAAAAATAAATTAACGAGACGCTTGTGTTTGCCTGTTACTATTGAATGGCAATGTTTATTCAATTATGTTAATTTGGGGCCATGTGTACTCTCCCTTTCATCGTTTGAGATCAAAACATTTCTTGTTAAAGGGATAGGTTCAGAAAAGGTAAACAAAATTGTGTCTTGTTTTTAGAATTATTAGAGCAGAAAATGAAATAACATTATTAAATGAGCGTGCGTGTCTATTTCAGTTTTCTCCGATTACATCCAACATGTCCTCATGTCAATATACCATAGGTTTCCCAGAATTCTCTTCATTTTAATTAGTTACTACAAAGCAATCATTCTATAGGCTCACCACTTTATTAATGCACGCTCATTACAATGTATCAACAACAATTAACAGATAATTATAAATCAGCTAAATAATCTAAACTAACGAATAGGTTATACACATAAAACTTTCAAATAACTCCGGTTTTCACGTTCGTTTAAAAAGTGTAATTTTTTTTATAGTGTAATTTAACGATAACTAAAATAGGATAGTGGAAAGCTGGACGTGTGTAAACAAACTACGTGTGGCATGTGTAAAATGTGACATTATTTGTGACCCAGCTATTCGCGACAAATATTTTATTTTTATTTTCTTATGGGAAAATACACAGTTATATTAATAACATTAAAACAATTAAGAATTAAACAGATAACAAAACGATTATGTATTTGCTACATATTATTATACAGTAGGTATATTACCTAACTAAATTGTAGCAAAATTTTTCAAATTATTCAAATTATTTAAAGACTGACAATAAATTATGTAGCTGCAAATGTCAAAAAAAAATAAATGACAGTAATAAAAAAGGATATAGATTTTAAATAGATTGTCTCAATCGGTGATTTTGCTTTAATGCTTGATGCTAGGTGGCAAAGTTATTAATATTATTTTTATTATTATCATAATTTTGTAATAATTTAACATAGGTTAAATATATTGATATTTTTTTTATTACTTTTAATATATAAGTTGAAGCAACCGTTTCTTGGAAAAGCGACATTGCATAACCGTGTAGAATAAAGATTTTCAAACTGTTAAAAATTTCACAATTGCTTTATACGAAAATAATACTCGTATCCATAAATATTATAGGTGAAAAGTTATTTTATATATAGGTTAAATAAAAAATCGACCATATTTTACCAACACTGTTACTAAGAAAAAAAATAGCAATAAATAAAAAAAGTTAACAATTTTTAGACGCTGTGCTCCACAATCCAGAAAATCTAAAGGAACCTTTCTAGGCAGCGGATGTGGCGAGCGACCGTGCATACATTTACAATTAATTAATCCTGGACTCGAGCAAACTTTGCACAGTGAAATTTAACAAGCAATCGCGCTTACTGTTTACACTAAAAAGCCTGATTCATGTATCAAAGCGAACTTGTGCCGATACAACTAAAGTAATATTTTAAAACATATACATTATCAGTAAAGAGTAGCTTGGACTTAGCAACGTGTCGATATTGTATATATAAATATTTTAAACCTATTTATTTAATCAAGGAAAAATAACGAGTACAAGAGATGAAACGAAATCTTATAAAAACATATTAACTAGGTGGGTTAGGTTTTTAGGCATCCTTACAATGTTTTCACATTTATTTCATATCTAATACAAATAATAAATTAAATTAATTTTCTTACCATAAGACCATGATTGAGTATTTACAATTGTAAGCATAACTACCCGCAGTAGAGCACATCTAGTAATAGCTTGTATACAGAGTTTTATATACTAAAATTTACTCATAAACACCTAACTTTATTACTTGATTACTAATTTATCTACGTTTATTTGGAATGTTCATATTTAAGTTGTTTGTATAATAAAGTTTTTTTAAAATCTTCCAACGTATAAATTTATTTACTACTAACAAAATATATGAATTACAATTTTATATATTTTTATACTAAGACTCCTGTCATGCCAAAATTCCAAGCAGCGTCCGGTTTCCCTCGTAGCGACTTATCTATTTATTGTTTATTGTATAAAACATAACCTTAAATATGAAAAAAAATATATTCTTAGATTGCACATTTTGCATTATTCTCTATCTATCAGTAACATTTTTTTTTTTGTGTTATTTTATACGCTTGACATTATTACATTATGTTAATTAATAAATAAGCTAAACAGCTCATCATAATACATCGCTCTAACGCAGTGACGCCAATCCGCTATCCACCATTCTTTAACGGATGTGAAGATTGCCTGACATATAGCACTATTGCATGTAGCTACCTACATTTAATATGTTTACAATTTTTTATCCCACGGATTAATTAAGATGTGATTTATCCTCTAGAGAATAAAAATAAAATTAAAAATGTTAAAAAAATCTCTGGTCCTAAATAATAATAATAAAAATTAAAATTAACTTATTTCATAAACTTATTAAATAATAAGGCAATTTGGCGCATCAAAAGTTTATATCATTTATAAGGAAAAGATAACACCAAGTTAATATAAAAAACAGCTTTCGTACAAAAATTGCCCGGTCATTAGCGTAAGATAAAAAATACAACCACAATTAATCAATGTCACGAACTTCTTCCGCTGCGGAAATTAAAATGAATACTTTCGATCAACATATTACTTTGACCATTTTTCAATGTGTAAACATCTCAGGGTCATTAACATAAAGTACCTCTACCTGGAATTGTACTGTAATGGCTCTATTTGTGGTTGTGTAAAGTAAACGCACAAGGAAAGTTGTGCCACTCGGGATGAGTCGCGCTGTAGTGCGCCGGTGGCGCCGTTAAAGCCGCCTGCAGGGTAGAACAGCTAGTGAAGAATAAAATATTAGTGATGATATATATACCCTTGCATTCTCGTATTCAAACCGCCAATTAAAAAATCCTTACGATACAGAAAAAGTAGGCCAGCAAAATAAATTATTACAGTACTTTATTTTTTAATTCAAAATAGCGGTTTGTTTAAACACAATACAAGTTTTTAGCCTAAAACAATTTTTTTTTTCCTTTTGGATTTTCTCATACTTTATTAAGCACAAAGTCCTTTGTGTTTTATAAAACAAATTTGGATTTTTACCCGATTTTTGAATGTTTTTTTTTATATTTAGCACATAGGTATTGTAACAAGGAAAATTTTCGATTAACATATCTGGCTTAGTATATCCAATAGCAATAAATTAAACAAATTTGCCCTATTGAAGTACCTGAGTATTGAATACCCTAGTGATATTGTGTGTGATATAAAAACTGGAAGCCCGTGCAATGCTTGAAGGATTTTACATACATTGTCAAAAGAAACTTCCTTGTGGTTATATTACCACTCATTTTAAAATAGTTTTTTTTTCTCATTTTGTTTATTAGCTGTCTGTTCGTACATAGAATTTAAGCTCATTTGGGATATCTCGATTAGTACTTTGGTCATATATCAGGACCAGGACCTGACGATGGAGCCGTAAGGTGTTCACAGGAAATTTAACAATGAGCCCGAATTGGGCTTGCTTGATTTTTTTCTATGAGTACTTTGGGCATGATAGCGACCAGAGTCTGCTAATGGATATAAAGATTTGTTTGTATGAGATGAGACGAAATACATTAGCGATCACGCGATCGATTTTAATTTTCGTTTTAGTACATTTAAATAAAGCTAAAGTTTTTTCGTATAATTTTATGAAAATGATGATTCCAAGGTTGACAGCCAGCGAACGACGAATATGGCTGCTATATAGTTTGCTAAAATAATACGATTATCATTGCGTTAATATATTTACCCATTAGCACAAATTGAACAAAGAAAGAGCATTCTTTGCGAAAATTGCTGACCAACCTATTCGCCACTGGCGTTTATTTACCTTAATTTCATGAAAGCATTCTCCTAAACGGAGAGCTTTAGGTAATCCACATAAATCTCTCTGATAATTTTTTTATCTCTTTTTTGTACATTTTCTTTGCAATTGTTTGTTGTATATTAAAATTAACGATGGGCTGAGGTAGGCGAGGGGTAAATAAGGCAGGAGGGGAATGGGTAACTCGGTTCTTGTCGCATCAATATTTTTAGCATCAACAGATTAATTTTGACAATATAAAATATGTATTTAATATTTGATAATCTTTTATTTATTGTTGATGAATTAAGCTAAAAGTTAGTCATTGTTTTGCTATATTAGCATTATTTATTGTAAATTAATTGGATATATTTTTACATCAAAAAGGTATTAAAGCTAACGCTACTAGTCTAATTATCGAATTAATTAAAATATTTGAAACCTAATGTAAAATTGTACGCTGCTTGGAAAACTCCACCTACCCGCACCTGCGAAATGTGCACCTACCCGCAGTTAAAAAAATAATATAGGCATCACATTCTTTGGACACTTTTTGACTAACCAACACCTATAGTTTTAACAACATTACTATAATAAACCGATGGAAAGTAAATAAGAATAGGGGGGGGGGGATGATACAAAATTAATAAAAAAAAATAGTATGCGTTATAATAGTATAGTTTACCGGGTATACCACCCGCTTTAGAGTAAAAGTATTGTAAGGAAGTTGATAAAATTTGTCAATAATTGCGTAATAATGGATCAATCTAATTGACCGTGAAATAAATAAAATCCAGATTTATGAGTATTGTGGCTTAGACGCACTTTTACACAATATTGCCATCGGAGGTGATGTGCGCATTGATCTTATACAAATAGGCTTATGAAAACGTTATTGAATGTAGATGCCAGTATAGGGCGATAATCTCTATACAGCGTGGCCCACTACGCATTACGAAAACTTACAGGATATCTCTATTCACTATTCTAAGTTCTAATGGAATTGATTAAAAAATATTAAAATAAAATATAGCCATTTTTACGAAATGGTTTAAAAAGCTATATAAATATGTTTATTTCGCTCAGTGACCGGATGCGAAACTAAACGCTCGACTCGACCTGGGAGGTGGCCAGCTGACGCGTTGTTTCGCCCCGTTTTCATATTTTCATTATAATCTCGAAAATTTTACAAATAATTTTCTCTAGAGCCTGCCGGGTTCGACGCCCGCTTGTAATCACCTGGAGTGTTCTCTGAAAAACCACTAGATTAAGTAATAATTGTAAAAACTGTACAAAATGCGACTGTACCTTTTTCGTGATAATTTTAATAAACGATGGCTATACCTTGTTGAGGCAGACAAAAAGATTTTGATCCATTTAACTGCCCGCTACGGCTAGCCTCAAAGTAAATAGTTTTCTCTAAAACAATGATGAAGTTTGACATACCGTCTTCACAAATTATACTTGTAATCGCAAAACCAATAAGATCGTTTATTTTTTTATCATAAAACATAGCTAGTTCAATATGTCAAATGTTAAATAATACTTATAAGAAGTTTAGGTCGTAGGTACCTACCATAGGGTACACGTTGTTCGTTTTTGTAGAATATATCCGCACTCTAAATCATCCGAAAAGCAAAAATCATCTTTGTTTTACTGCTAGTCGAACGAAATGGACCATAAAGGCGGTGATTTACACGTAGATAAAGAAACCTCTCATCTCATATGACGTGCGTGACGTTCACGCGTTTGTACAGAATAGGTATTATGGTCGAAGGCCTACCCCCCCACTCCCCCCCCCCCCCGCGCTAAAAGAGTAGGACTTAAGGGAGGCACACACAGTAATAAAAACGCACATACACCGTCTTTATGGTTACTTTTCCACAACAAATTGTAATTAATTTCGACAGCACGTGTGCCCACGCTTCTTTCCCTCGGCCTCAATGTGAAGTGCGTACATATCATAGCGTTGTATTTTACCATTTGAGCAGAAGATTAGCATCCGTGTAAATGTATCAGCGCTGGGACTCACGGTTAAGATGTGTGTGTGTGAATGTAACGGAAAGGATTGAAATTTGAAATCAAATGAATTAATAATAAATAAATATGTAATCAATAATGAATATGTAATAAAATATATCAATTATTTTAAATAAGTAAAAAGTTGGAACGAATTAGTTCACATAAAAACCCGCAAGGGTTTAGTGAGCAATCAAATATAACCAGTATGTTTTGTTTATAATTAAAAAAAAATAAAATAAAAAAATATATATATCGATAATTTATACAGATTCCAAATAATAAATATCGGTTACTGAGTAATAAATACCACCGCCCCTCTCAATTAAAACTCAGCTGACAACGCTCTATTTAATTAACGAAAAATTGAGTGTTACATACACGAGCTTTACCAAATCGCAATTCACGCCACCTAAGGCACCGCTTATAAATGTTTATACATCAAAAATATCACTCGATTGTAAATGTAAATAATGGACTACTTAATCATAAAGAACAGATAAAGTAACAATTATCGTAAGGAATAGATTAGAATAACTAGAATAACAGAATAATAACAATATTAGAATAACAGAATAATAATAATATTTAAAATGATCCGCTTGAGACATTCAAAAAACATTTTATTTCTTTCAGGAGATTTAATAAAGAGTTACTGACCCAATTGTAGCGAAGAGTTTTCATTCTTTTGTAAGGTCCTCCTTTCTTTGAGATAATTAGGACCTCATTAAGTCCTCACTTCTTTGTTGATTCACTTTTTCTTCCGCTCATTTATCTTTCTCCTCCCATGAGGGCTCTATTCTACTCAACGCGATCCTCTGCTCGTTTTTGAAACAGCCCTTTACGCTTTTTGTATGAAAACGGCGTTTTTTTTTTTTGTTAATGAGATCCTCTTTAATCTCATATAAACACTATGTAACTTTTACACAATATAAAAGGCTTCCGTTATCCATTATTGCGCGGTTGCTCGTTTTTTATTATTTATTTATCGTATGATATGTGTTGTTTATTAAACTTCTTGTAAATCGATAATTGAATGCGTTATTTAACTCTACATAAGGTTTTTTTTTCAATAATCTTAATATAGTTAATATAGTTAATATTATACCTTTTATCAGAAATGATTGTCATTAAAATGTCACTAAAATGGAGGCCACACATTTAAAAGGGAACAAGAGTCACGTGTGCGCTGATAATAAAAGTCCTTTCATTGTGTAAGTCACGTGCAGAATTGTGACACAAGAAATTCCAATGCGACATTCGGTCACGCCAACCAACATTGTAGCTGAAATGTGGAAAAAATGCTGGTGCGATCTTGGCGTCAAAAGCAGATAATGTTGTATAAATTTAATTAAAACCATGTCCGGACAGTAAAAATAATCATTAAATAAAAATACTTAGTCTTTCTTAACTTTTTAGGCCGGTAAAACTAAAAAAGTCTTTTTTCTATGACTGTGGTTTGAGCGTGAATTAATTCAGAATAACCTTTTTTTTATCGAAAGTATACCAGTAATTTCAAAGCGTTTTTTTTATTATTTTTTATATTATTGTATCAGGCGATAATTATAAAAGGTGGATTTTTTATATAACTTTAAATATTTCGTCCTGTACCCAGTATAAGAAAATCCAACAAACCTGATTTAGAAAACATTTTATTAATAAAAAAAATAAAAACGTTTTAAAACAGAAGTTTAACAAAGGTTTAAACAAAAAAAATGTCCATTTACCTCATTACTTACTTTTTATGTTGTATTTTTCCTATATCTATTGAATGTATTAACCGTACTTGCAAATAGAATATTGTCTGTGGTAGTTTATTCTCGAATACTTTGCCTGTTTCTACCGAGTGATTCACATAAATGTAACTTGTGAGTATCCCGAATTTAATTAAAAACAGTATTATTTTAGGTAAGTGCTTACTTTGAAGAATTAATGTACCAATGTGAACACATGTCATGCGAGCTAGTTCCCGCCACACGGCTATACCAAGCCTCGGATGCACACGTGAATAACTTTGCATTATTAAAGACCTACCCGACCTTACAACGTCCTGGAAATTTCCATCTAAAAGGAATTCGAAAGAACTAAATCTGCATACGGTTGGTTATTTAGACTCATGTGAGAAGTATTCCCGTGAATGCACATCGGCTTAGTGAGATTTTTGATCGGATTTAATTATATCTGTTCCACTTTAAAAAAAAAACATGTTTTATTATTACTAAAATATTTAAAGTACAAACACAGTGGTGTAATATGAATATGTAAGCCAAAGCTTAATGTGTGCTACTTTTAACATTAAATGTTAGCACTGTGTGTTTGAGACTACACGCTAAGAACTCTCGTTCAATTAATTAATTAATTAGCAATAGACCAAAAAATAGTATATAAATAATATTAGAAAAATGTATTCATTTAACATGTTTTCACATTTACATATTTCAATTTGTAACATAAAAGCAAAAAATTATAATACTAAAAGAAAAACCAAAATCAAAAATAAAAAATAACTACAACTAATCAGGAGAACAACAAAGTAACTACCTATAATTTAAAATAACGCACCCAGGCAATCAAAAACAAATAATACATAAATAAAATCTAGAAAATAGAAATTTAGAATCTAACGCTGTCTACATAAATGCAAACGTCTACTTGATTCTAGATTATTTTAAATGGTTTTAGAAATGCTTCCTACATGCGAAATGGAAGATATCAATCAGAGACTCATCTCGCGGCCGACGGGCCTGCCGTCGGAAGATTTGTTCGGCATGTCGCGATGTCGGCTACGAGATTAGCCAACGCGGCAACGCCTTGACGGTTCATTAGGTAATTAGTATACATATGTACAGGCATATGTATACTAATCAACATCTTATAACATCATGTTTCTTTATCGGAAGAATCTTAAAGGGATATTTTTTTATAAAATCGGTTTAGACTCGACGATTTTGAACACCATGATTAAGAATAGAATATATTTGATTTCAATCATTTAACGTAATATGTACTGTATTGAAAAAACTACAACTTCGTAAGTAGATTCGCATTAATGGGTCTTTAAGTACATAGTTTGACGAATGTACCCGCATTTACATTTTCTGTAACATCGTTTTTAGCTTCTATTCATACATTCGTGTGTAAGAAGCAATTATTCCCGTCTGCCCGTCTGTTGCATCTTTGCACTCGAAAAGTACAAATGCGAAAGACTTCATTTTTTTGTGTTAATTAATTGATGCTCTTGAAAAATAATCATAGCCGTTAGATCACATCGAAGACTGGCCAAATAATATAAATATAATAAAAATATAAATAAAGAATATTGGTCATAACACAAGAGCACATAGTGGTGACTTACTAGAGATACCAAAAATGTCGGACAACGGTCCTTAAAATTCTTAGGTCCCAAACTCCACAATAATCTTCCGGAGCTTATTAAGGAAATAGATAATCTAAAGATATTTTCGAAAAAAAAATAATATTTGGCTGATAGATAAAGGAAAACAAGAATCTTCTGATTTGTTAAACATTTTATTTTAACATTTTATTGACCATCATTATTACTATATTTCTTAGGTAATCCAAACTATAAATGACAACGTATTTAAAGAGGCGCATATATCGCATATGGTAATTCATATATATAAAAATAAAAATAATAATATTGTATGTATGTATATAGTCTAAATTTACTCAAATATGCAATTTTTTGTTTGCAACTTTAGCATGAGCTCTATTAGTATACTCATTATGTATTTTATTTTTCTTTTAATCCAACTATAAATATAGACATATTTGTCTGATCATAAACATTATATGCGACAATATTGTATATAAATATATATTATATATATATTTTTATATATTTTAATTTATTTTCGTACAAATAGATATATTCATATTTCTCTATAGGTGCATTGACGGTTTGACAATCTCAGTTGTAGCACAATACAACACTGCCTTCCTTAGTACAGACATAGTCTAGTAAAGAAGGCAGGGCACAAAATGTAGCAGTGCTAATCGCTCCCGGTGCATTTATAATATTAATTTGTAACTTTGATTTCTACTACTACAATTCTATTTCTATGTGAAATTAATTATGTCAGAATACAAATAAATAAATAAATAAATAAATATGATAATATTAATATGAATAAAGTCAACAATGGCCACAAACTAAAAGAAAATTCATGAGCTGTTACTTTAGCGGCAAACCAGTGACCGACATAAAGTAATTTAGCGAAGGGCGATTTCCGAATCGAATATAGGTAAATCTTTTAAAATACCCGAGTTCCTAAATAAAATACTTCTCAGAATGATATATATTACCCGCATTAGAAATAATATTTGCAAAATTTAATTTGACTGATAAATCGATAGTTTGCCCTACGATCAACGTAACTACGTTTTATTCATTAATTACTTTAAATAACGCAGAAGTTTAGACAGATTCTAACGATATCGATAATTAAATTTGGATGGTTGCTTTTATTTATTTTTCATTTGTAAATTCGTTCTTAATGTCATAGAAATAATTGACAAGTGAGATATTCATATCCAATGAACATTTCAATACTCAATATCCGGACGCCTGTCAAATCTTTTCATCTCGCGAACAGAATCCAGCCGATCTGTTTGATTTATAGAAACAGAGGACAAAAGCTCCAAGGGATAAAATCGATAACACATACGAGTCATATTTCATCTGAAGGGTAGAAGCGGAGTGAAGATAATATCTGTATATGTATCTGTGCAAAACTGTATTTGGCCGGCAAAGAGAAAAATTAAATATATTCAGATTTTAACTAGGTAAAAACACGATATCTAAGTGCCTATTTTATTTTAAAGTAATATCTTGTAGCTATCATATAATATTAACTGCTTCTATACATTGCTTAATAGTAGTTAATTACTTAACCGGAACCTGATTGCTTACATGCGTCATCAATGGCAGCCTATCCCAGACTACTCGCGTCTGTGGTACCAACATGTAAAGGGCCGTTTTATTTCCTATCTCCACTTGTGCCTGCGACTTTTTTAATCCATTCAATGAGCGTTTTGGATAGCCATAGAGGCGACAGTGGGTAATTTTTTAGGACTGAGTAAATTAAAATATAAAGAAAAAAACACACAATGGGATCATGACATTCTTTCAATTAATCATAAATTTTAACACTATTTTAGTTTTTTTTTTTGTAAATTTTGACGCGCGGCTAGTAATAAAACAAGGCGGACATAATATTTCAATTTATAATAATATGTAGAATTATTATTCACTCACTATTTGCGCACTTACGTAGATGAGATTGTACGTGTATTAAATTTGAATGGCCAGTAATAAATAATACGTCGTTAAGTTTCCAACTGCATTAACTGTTCTATCGAACTGTTAACGCTTTATTTATTAGTACTAATAATTTGTTGTATCCGACCAGCCTCCGATGTGACCTTAACAGCTACGGTTGTTTTTCATGACCAACAATCTACACACAAAAATACAACTCCTTCGCATTTGTACTTTTTGAATTGAAAGATGCAACGGACAGAAGGCCAAAAGACGAGGTGAGTAGCATCTTATACACGACTGTATGTATAGAAGCTTAAACAAGATATTCTTACAGATTCACACACGATGTTTAAAAAATGTTGTTTTGTTTTCGCCTTCGTTACATCAAGTGTATATTTCTATAAGAAGCAGTGTATAGTTTTCCTCTAAATTGACCCCAGGAGATAAGAGTTTGGTAACTTAACTTTGGCTTAACTTTGGTTTAGCGTTTCTCTTAAGAGTTACTTTTTGGTTTAGCGTGGTTTTATTTCACCACAGCGTTAATACATCCTATTTGCACTTTTTTTCATTTCGTTCGATCGTTGGTTTGGAAATGTATGCGTTTAAATTTTTTGAACACTTTTTTAAACTATATTTTTATGTGATTAAATTAAAGTTACTTAAAAGATTTTTTGTGACTAACCTATAAAAGTATGAGCCTAATTGACCATTTTTCGGTCTTATCATAACGACTAATCGAAAGTACGTTGTTTCGAATATTATTGCGATGAAAGGACACCTGACTGCAGTGCCCATATGCTGTGGTCAAGCAATATGCAGGGAGGGGGTGGGAGGTTCAGTAGGGTGGACTGCACAAAGTTGACAGCCTTAAGAGTGATAAAAGAACTTCGTTAGAAATAATTTTTAATGGCATTTAAAACAAGAGTTATTCCTAATATAAATATTTTTAATTCCACTTCTCATAATTAACTAAGGGTATAAAATAGTCTTCTATTCTGATGTTTCATTTACGGACGCTACAAAGTAACAATATGCTTCCTCGTAGAAGCCTAATAGCATTAGGATAATAGTGACGTCATATTTCCTGAAGGGGCAAAACACAAAGCGACCAAAGTAATTAAGTGCTTCCCGTCACTTAAGGCACGGTATAGGTCTGTAAACAAGGAGACATGTCTGAAGTTGGCGCTTAATTTCAGTTGTGGTATATGGAGGTAGGTGACCTCTCAAACCCAATCCAGTACCGACTTAAAAGGAATTGCCTTGCAAATTTTCAGCGTTTAGAAATTAACAATTCCTTTAGTTTAATGGCAACATTATCAACTCTAAGCGGTAATTTTGATTTGTATTTCTCCTATTGGGTAATATTTCTCTATCTCTATCTGTACGGGTGAGCGTTTCTAGGGTATAGATTTTTTTTGATATTGATGCCCAAAAAAAACAAAAAAAGCGAAACAAATATAAAAAAAACTTTTGCATTATTTGATCAAAACAATATACCAATACCAAAGGGATATTAATATTCTTTTGCATACGCTCAATCGTATTTTGTTTCACATAAAATCATTACGTTATTACTTCGCGCGTGTAAACGACATTAAAAATTTGGAATTTATACTTTTTGTGGAAATTCATACATTTTATATGTGAAAAAAATGGACACAACATTTGAAATAAAACTCCTCGGCACAAATATTTCGTTTGAGGTAGAGCAAATAATAATTATAATTAACGTTTAATAATAATTGCTATCCAGCGAATTGATTACAAATTTTAAATTACTATGCATTGTCACTGATATCCCGAGACACCGCATTCTAAGTATTAGGTAAAATTTTATTTTGTTACTCAAAATATCTGATTGTATTTTACGTAATAGGTAACTTACAAATTAAATTGATTTCAATGGACTAATTTAAATTTTATCTCTGTAGTTACTTATTAAACGATGAAAGATCGTTACTTAATTCTTACAGTATAAATTGTTTACTATTAGAGCATTAAAAAAATAACAGCTCGCAGTAAAAGTGTGTTTTTTTGTAGACCACAAACCGAGAAATCGAACGACCCTAGAAAAAACTAATAATAATTTAAAGTACCAGTTAAATTATAAAAAAGAAAACTTCTTCATTCAACACATTTATCTTGTCTTTTTGTAGCATGGAACGTATCCATAAACCTACCTTTGTTAGCTGGGTGACAAACGGAGTTGATTGAAATGGCCTCAAAGAATTTTTCTGATTGTGATGTTTCTGACAAATAAGAAATCATATATTTAATTAATAAATTTACAGAAGACTACAAAACTATCCGGTCTATGAGAGTGTATTTTGGAGTTTTTCTCGCATTCAAAATAATGCAACCAGAATGTGTAAATAATGAGGATAAAATGACTTTCAGTACTGCCACTTCAGGACTGCTTCTCAGCACTATACGGTTTTAATTTTTAATACCCATACCTTGGAATATCAATTTAGATTACGTTACAAGCCACCGTTATCATTTTTATGGTTTAAATTGTATTCTTTAGTTTAACAGCGCACGCCATAAGCTAATGTGAAATGAATAAAAAATATTGTCGTATATTTATGAGCACGGAACTCCTTTTACCCAAAAAAAACACAAACTAGGACATTGGAGTGACGACGCATTTCTAGCGTTTACGAAAACACAGAAACGGCTTTGGGGTTAGGCGAGTGCGTCGCGTCGCGTGGGCCCTGATAAATGGGGACATGCTCGGAATCTTCTAAAGTTACTGCCTCGCCTGCCGCGACCCTCTGGAATAACGATATATATACACGAGGGTGGAAGGTAATCCATTTCAACGACCATATACAATGGGCAGCCATTACATGGCTATATTCGCAAAATACGAAATAAATAAAACAACGAGTGGTACTCGCAGATGATGTACTGAAAATTATATACAGATGTTTTTAAAATTAGGGCACTCCTTTCAGAATGGTAATCGATATCCTCAATCAAACATTAATCAGCAAAATATATTGGAAAATTTTAATGTTTGAGAGCGCGATTGAACGCATGGTGCGAGAACGGTCAGTGACTCCTGAGCTCGCGAAGCACTTAGAAGAAAATATTTTTTTTTTAATAATTTTATAATTTTAATGTGATATTTTTTTCATGGTACCGGTTTAGTAATCGATATAGATCAACCTCTTTAAACGGACTACCCAAAATTTAAAAAAATCCTCTAGACTACAAAGGGAAATTTATATTTTTGATTAGGAGCGGTGAAGAGGACTTTAGGGGGTTGTAAATCACTTTTGTCAGTATCCTTAATAATTCTAAGGTCTATGTATCTTAACGTTTTGTTTACATTCTTTTTTATTTTAGCCATCGACGATCCATTTGTGTATCTCTCCCTTGAAAGTAGGTTATTTTTCTTGTAAATATTCATAAGATTATTCACTTCACTTATCATTCTCATTAATTATACATTACATTTTCGACGTTTTTTATTATTTTTATCCTTTTTAAATCATTTTTTTTATTAAATTTATTTCATAAGACGCACAAATTTGTATCGGTGAGAGATGAAAATATTTGATAAAGTACAGAGCTGTATTTAAACCCAGTAATGTACCTAAACATTAATAATGTCTATCATTTGTCAAGGCGGACTCTAATAATATTTTATATGTAAGGGTTTTTGTAACCTTACTATGAGTAAAAATTGTATAAAAATTCAAGAAAAGTGTCTCTCCAAACAGACTATCTAAAGTCGATCAGCGCGCGAATTTTGCCGCCTCTCGGATCGATTGTGCAAACTTGACCCATTACCGGCCGGCGTGCGGCTACAGGAACATAAACATCCCTATAAGTCTTCGGAAATGGTCTCGGTGCACCCTGTATATTACATACTTTATAAAAAATACATATTCTAAAATATTGTATGTCCAGTTACTTTACTCAAAAATCGGTGTTCATAACTTTCCACATTATCCTTGTCTTCCCCTTTCGTCTTTGGCTTTTCCGCTCAGTGCGTTTGTAAATTACGATTCAAAGAGATATTTTTGAGTTATTTTCCGGGCGACGAAACGAGAGCGGAAAATTGGAGGGGGAAAGAGAAAGAATAATAAAGCGATAGATACCGGAGATGACACTTCCGCCTCGCCGTCTTGGAACGTTACCAACGCATGGTATGCGACTACTGGCGTCTGATACCACAATGGCTACCAAGTGCAAACAAAAACGCTAATTGACACTTTTTAGCTTTCATTCCATCGTATTCAGAATAATATGTTTAATTTAATCTTTATTATATCTTTAATGTAGTCACGCAATGTTAGCTAACCATAATATGGTAAAAGAATAACCTTGCCACAAGAAACAAAAAAGAAAGAATACTGGAATAAGTACTGGAGTACTGGAGTAAGGAAACTAGAGAGGGCCAAATAATTTTCTATTAATAAGCTTACTTATAAGATAAAGTAAAACGCTAACACCCCTCCATGGCATACGCGGTACTGAACAGCATTTGGAATTACGCGTTCGGGTTTGGTCAATTTTATTACGGTGCGCTAAAAATGCTAAAAATGTGAAAACGAAATACAAAATTATACCTAAAACGTCCTTTCCTAAGCGGCGCACGTGCTTAACACCAATTATATATATATATAGATTTGTAGATAGATGGTACTTACATTTTTAAATATACACCAGAAACCAGGGATACAGACGTTACCCTCTGTAAGCCTAGTGCGTGAGCCTCTGGCTAATCGCGCTTACCGTTTGGATCGGTTTTCGAGCACCGATTAACCAGACTAAGCTTACTGTTCTAATTACTAACACAATTGTGTGACAATTGTATTGCATTTGTCCGGCGGGTGGCTCTCTTACGAATAGTCTTTTCATAGTAAAGCTTCAATTGCTCTCGACTGTACATACCTGGTTGCTTATTTTATTTTATTGAAATCTTTTTTGTGATGAAACTTAGTATGTAAATCATTTCAGTGAGTGACCACTAACCCTCGTATCTTATATCCTCAAAGCTCTCTCAATCCGAGTTGGTTTAAAAAAGCAAAAGTTCAACTTCAAAAGTAAAAACAATAGTTTACCACTGCGATCCAGACCAAATGTGAAACCTCTCAAATGTGAAATATCAACGCCCCATTTTAGAAGCGTGTGTACGCTTAACATTATTAACATTATAGGCTTGGATAATCACCGATATTTAAATCCAATGATTCTGATTTTTTTCCGCTTTTAGTGCATATTATAATCTGTGTGTAGTATGTTATGTATGTTAGTGGATATAGGGGTTTATTTGACCTCCGCGTCCTTTGCAGAACTATTGTACTTCTAAATCCACTTATAGTTCGCCCTCTAGTCCCGTACTGTAGATAAAGTTAAGTATCTTTTCGGGTGCGATGGTTCTAATCTCTTGCGGCTTGAGGAGATGCTTGCCTAGAAGCTGGTACCTTTTGTAAATGAGGGAGCCACATTGTGTAGTATGTGTAGTGTGTGGTGTGAACCATCAGTATTAATATAGTCGTCGTTGGAGATAGGCTAAGGCATTTCGTGATAAGTTGAAGTTTGCATATATTTTTTCTTCGATAGATTCTAAAATATTGTACAGTGGAGATTTGGGTAGCTCATGATAACTTTGGCACCCATTGTAGGTACAGTCTCTAATTAAAAAATATATGTGCGTCGAATTTTCATAATACTTATTTCTGAATAGTTCTAGGAAAGGCTGTCCACCGTAATGTACCATTCGTAAAATCGCCAGCCGATTGAAAAATGCTAAATTATCAATTTCCAATGTCAGAGGCGCGCAGCGGCGTGCGTTTAAATATTCATTTTGTTCGCTGAAGCTGTAATTGAAAGTTGAAATTGACTCGGTAATTTTTAGGCCACCCGAAAGAAGCGAGGGGAATAGACCGCATATTTACTACATTTTTTATGTGGTCTTGATATCGAGAGCATAATTGAAGAAATACTTAAAAGATTGGTTGTGTTGCGGGTAACGTAAGCGGGATTTACATATTTTTGGAACATATTGTTCCAAAAATATATAAATAGGTCATATGGATAAGTGGGGAAGACACGTTCTGATTTGAATAATAGCGAAGCACGTATGGTGTAACAAGCCACACATGACTAAATTCGATGATTTGAAAATTGCTAAAAACGAAGAACTAGGCGTACAGATACGAACTCATCTCGCCATAAATATTAAAATTCCCTTCCCAGAGGGCCGCTAGGCAGAATACCCAAACGCCAACTAAAGTATTTGATTCGAGAAAAAGACGTCAGCCAAGCGATATCTGCCGTACGTGTCTCGCATCCAATAACATGTGACTGACAATTCAACGAAATCCTAAATCACCAAAATAGGAGAGAGTTAGAGAGCGTCACTGAATATATTTAGTTGAGATAAAGGGGGCGACTTTGTACCAGAAAGCCGGTGGTAGCAAAAAACTATGGATAACCTTCATACATTGGGAGTAATTATTAAAAGAATAATAATTAATTCAAAAGGTACAGACATGTAGTATACTCGAAATAATTGCTGTATGCATAACTGACAGTGGCACCCGACGGTAACTGAGATTTTATAATATTTGTGGTTATTTTTATGCTTATCAGTGTATCACCGACATTATGCATAAGGCCGTAATTCATTAATATAATAGACATCAAACTTCATGGTGGGTGTGACTGTAAACAGTATTTGTTGCCGTTTCTAGAATTACATAGCATAGTAATTTAAAAAAATACAAAATTATAAAAAAGCTATGTATATTCATAAAAAAATAAGCCTAGGAACACCCCAGCAAAGGATATTTTTTAAATTTTAGTTTAGTATAGACAATAATTTATGATTTGTTACAACCATACAACCAGTACAACCATTTTTCTCAGTGAAAACATCACACCGTTACATTTGGTTAATAAACTGTCATGTTAACATTTAAATCGATAAAAATAACTTAAAATATCAATATAAACGCAGCAGCATTTCGTTTTTCTTAGACTGATGCATGTATTTGTAGCACGAGTAGCCACATAACCATGCACCAATACTCCTACGAATATGCATGTATGAGCTTAATTAACCAGCCATACATACATACATACATACATACATACACAATTTGCTAAAATGCATATTAGTTTGCGTTGAGTTAGAGCATACGAATGAAACTTGAATTGAGGTTGGAAATTAATACTGACTGCTACGAACGTTACGCAAATTTGTAGTGAAGAACTAAATAAATATTGGATTAATTACAAACAAATTTCCCAGAAGTAAATTTCATATGATTCTATTTTAAATCTGTGAAGCATATGTAGATGAGGGCTTGGGGTGGGGACTTGATCAATACCACTAACGATATTAAACACCGAAAGGTATTAATAATTTAAGTCACACTTAGGGCCGAACCTATTTAAGGGAAGAATATATAAATATGATAATACTGAGTACGAATTGCAAATGATCTCACGGATAAATAAAGTCTAATAATAATAATAATCTGGTTCTGCTCTCACCATCATGATATCTACAAAATATTATTACAACTTTAAATATTTCTAATTCGGGTTTAACTCTTATATCATTAGGACTGTATTCTATTCACAAAAAAAAATTTTTCGTTTCCACACGGGAATATTTCCTACTCACTATAAGGCAGCATTAGTTTGTCCGATCTTCAAAAACGGCGATAAAATGTTGGTTTACAACTACAGTCCAATTTCACTCCTTAATGTTGTAGAAAAATATTAGAGAAATCAATTCTCAACAGTGACAATTTAATTTCAGAAAATCTATTTGGCTTTCAACAGAAAATCTCAATACCCATCCTACCGAAAAAGCTACAATCGAATGGCTTTATAGGTTTAATGGCTCACTAGATATATTTGCGAGCAGCAGCAACGTGTTAGGTTGATAAAAAGATAAAAGTATAACTTGTAATAAAGTTTAACTTGCCCCAAAGATGCACATTAGAACTTATTCCGTTCCTCGTTAATATAAATGACCTGTACTCGTATATAGAAAATCCCTAAGGTCATTTTCGCTCGACACAGTGCTCTTTCACGAAGATACTTGGTAGTCAGAATTTTACCTACTTCCTGATGTTATAAAAACGTTTCTTGTTTTTATGGCTGACTAATACTTTAAATAAATAAATTTCAGTGCACAGCCCTTACGCTTACATGTACCTAAATGGCACTTAACTTCAAACGTATTCACACAAAATGTAGTCAGGGGCTGAGCTGATTCAGCTTTCGGCTGGGTAGTTCAACTTTTTTAATTGAATAAGTAAAACGTGCAAGCCCGCATTGGTACCAGGGTGGGTACACTGCCGGGTCGTGACATATTAAACACCCTGAACCTTTGAATAAAAAACTACTTTTATGAGGTAAACCACATTTAAAACCTATCTCTAAAATCCAAATTCGTGGATGTCGAAGATGGATGTCGTGGATGTCGTGGATGGTCGAAGAAAGTAACTGAAGGTATGTTTTCAATTTTACTTGAATCGCACGTTTTTAGAATTCTAAATGGCCCATAAATTTCAAGATCTGCTCGATAAACTTCTCACTAAAATAAACATCTAAATTAGATCATCCGTTTTCGAGTTACGATGTAATGTTTAACAGACACGCCCTCTATGGCTAGAGTTTTAAAAACCTAAACTACAAATTAAGATTAGTTTATGGTTTGTGTGTTGGTTTTTTACATTTCTGGAGTAGAAAATTAAATGATTTTACTTTTACTTATATGTGAATGTCTCTCAGTGAGAAAAACAATAATAATATTAGCTTCTGCTAAATTGGGCGGAAAGGCTTATATATTTAGATGTGTCTTAATTTTTAATAATTAGCTGCAAGTAAATTAGTGAGTAATTAACTTATATTTCTTACCAATTTACTACTAGATAATTTAGACATTGTCTGCAAATACCTCAATATATTTATGGTGAAATTTAATACCAATGTGGTTAAAATAATCATAGCTTATAGCAGCAAAGCTTCAAGTTGAAAGGGTTAATGTTTAAGAGTTTTGAAGTAGTAAAGCTTAAAGTTGTATAGATTGAAGTTACAAGTCTTGAAGTTGAAAATCTTAAAGTCGCAAGGCTTGAGATAGCAAGGCCTAATGTTGCAAGGGTTAAAGTTGTAAGGTTTGAAATTACAAGTTTCGAAGCTGAATGTTGTAAAGTTGCAAGACTTGAATATCATAAAATAGAACGCTAAGTCTAATCGCTTCTTAAACAGTATAAATACAACATTGTAATTATATGCCTATTATGTAATATTTTTACTCGTCTTATGGTTGTGTTATCGGGAAGGCACTATTAACTTAACAAAAGGACCTGTCGAGAGTCTCTGACTGATGGGTCCTTGCTTATTTTATTGTAATAAAAAACAATATGGTAAAAAAAACGCCGTCGTTGGTGGCATTGGAACTGAACTACAATTCCGTCTGCCTTGTAGCCTTCATGATGCGAGGCCATTCATAAAAGGCAGGCAAAATCTCTTTAATCTATATCAAACATTTGTGTAATACCTTGTTATTTAACTCATTTGCAACAGTTCAGACTAACGCAGTAGATTTTTTAAGCGGCGAAAAATGACCTGGTCGAATTCAACCTACTGCAGTTCGAACCCGGAACCTTTAAATCAGACGCAGGGTTCATTCCACTGCACCTTCAGATTAGAATACTGGATAAATATTAAAGAAAGGTTTATTTAATGCTTAATCTAGCTAGTGAAAGCTTCTTTACAAATGTATTCACGCATCATTTAATAAATATTTCATTCGCGTATAACACGGGTATATGTTTATATACGTTTAACGAAGCATTCATTATATTTAAAATGTATGCTTTATACATTCACTCGTAATTTACCTTCCCAAAGTGACAAAAAAAAACACTACTTCCGTCATTAGCGGAGGCTATTAGGGGGCAAATGTTAATTAAAAGTTAGCCGAACTGAAAAGCTGTAAAATGGTCGAAGTTGACTCAGCTCTCACTCCGCCTTTACTTAACACATACTCGTATATGTACGAGTATGTGTTGTGTGTGTGTATGATTGCGCCTACGCTTACAAAAGGACAATGGAAATTTATTGCCTATTACAAAGTTCTTTACATTTGTGATTATGTTTTTTAAATCGATTTATATGCTTCATTTATGTACTTCCGATAGTCCTGTAGGCAGAATATGCCCTGTTGAATGAATTTCGATTTAAATTTTGTCGCGGTAAATCAACAAGGTGAATAATTTATTATTTTTATCGACGATTATAGAACAAGGTGTATTTTTATTGAAAACTTTTGAGTAAATTGACATATGATTTTGTCCAAGATTTCTGACAAGAACGTCCTCTGATATACTTGACCACCTTTTGTTTTGAAGCAGCTCTCTAAAGATCTGGCCCATAGAAAAATACAACCTTTTAAAAATTTACTGCTAGATTTTATATAAATTCGTTTGACCGTATATGAAATTTATTTAATAAAGTAAGAGATACTAGAAGTGTAGCGTATTTTTTTTTTCAATTTATTCAATAACTACTCTTGCAGCTAGTTTCACTTTTAAAGTGAAAACTTCTGTAGGCAGGGGTCAGGCAATTTTTGAATTGGGCAAATTGAATGGGTTGGCGTAACGACATGCTAATGTTAACATTGTTAATTTGAATAGCCTATTCGTATCGTATCGGTTCCAGTAGTCTAGCGTTTATCACGATATTGGAATCGATATCGAACATTAAAAGTGAATTTAGACAATACTGTGGATTAGTATTTTTTATTAAATGAAACGGGTAACCCGACGGATGGATTAACAATGTAGTCATCGATTTCAGCAGGTGAAGAGAACTGAATATCCGAATCTTCAGTGTGTTATTAATATTCGTGAATGTAGTTATGAGGACTTCTAACAAAATTCTATACTTTTTTACCTACCCAGAACGAGTTGAGAATTTATAGCGTCGATAAAGAAATAATTATCACAAAAGCGAAAATAAAATACGAACTTTCCAAGAAACGAAATATACCGATCGTAGTTTCATGAATATTTTCATTATATATATTTCCCAGACCATAGAACTCGTTCTGGAGGACAAATAAAAAAGTGAACATCAAATATCGATCATTCTTGAAAATTAATATCGAATCTTTGTATGTAAATTCAACATTCTCGCAAACCACGAAATGGGTACACTAGAATACGGTGTTATAAATCTAGACAACCACACTCGTACATACCTAAACCTATGATAATGACACACTAGTCATCTGGTTTGGCATGTATTGCAGATCATTAGAATTTACATATACATACATAACCTCCCAACAATTCACGGGTCAGCGCCATCACGTAAAAATGATATATCAACGGTCCCACCGTCAGATTTTTTCCCCATTCCGTCTGTTCGGGGATTTACAAATGAGCCTGTCACAATGACATGTTCGTCCAGCCACACAACCTCCCTCATTCCCCCCCCTCCCCCCTCCTCCTCGCGCTCGCAGCTATTCCTCCATTACCATCATTTATATTTCTTTCTGCCTCCCTCCACCACACAAAGAATGAAACATGAAAAATGCTCTATGCTTTGGCTTGAGGGTGGTAATATATGTTTTATTGTGGACGAAAATAATCGATCAATTTCCATTAACTGGGCTGAAAAAAAGACAAATGACAATAAATTAATAACACAATGATAATTCGATTTGTTATTAACGCGTCGTGCGCCCTTCTCTATTAGCTGTAAACATTTTAACAATGCTTAACAATAATGTCCAAAATAGTGTTATTACAAAAAACATACACATTATTCAATTTGATGCATTAAAACTTATTTTCTTTAATATTTCCATTAATTTGACTTACACTCATCGGCCAATTTATATTCCATAACAAAAAAAAAAAAAAAAAAAAAAATACAAAACGTATGTAGGAATGACAATACAAAATTAAAAAGATTACAAATAAAATAATTTACAGGCAACATATTGAAATGTTTTAAACCTAAGTAATGGCAATTGTTTTGGAACTTAGATATATGGGCTTTAAATAAACGGACCCCAGATGTATAACACCTAACCTTCAAACCTAATCTTTTTATATTTGAAATAATAATAATCGGCTTTATTCATGTCGATCCTAAAGAATATTCCTCTTTTTAGGCCTGTGATTTAGTTTTTAATGGCAATTATTAAATCCTAGCGTTCATAAGTTCAAACGATCGCTTTCTAGCACGCTACGGCCATCTGGTTTATTATTAGGTGCGTATTTCGCATAAATTATGTGTATTAGTAACAACACAGTAATAAACAAAGAAACGTAACAATAATCTCGAGCGTAAACAAAACAAAAAATAACCTAAATTAATAAACAAAATTATTCCGATAACATCTTCGTTTTACAATGAAAATGTATCCAAAGTAAACATTTTAATAAGTTAGTGTTAAAACGCTGCCAATAATATTTTCTGAATGCAACAAGGTATCTAGCAGGTACCTAGGCCTTTTGTAGGGTAACTAGCTTCTAACGATTATTTTTAGTAATTTGTGGGTAGTTATTTTTTATTGTATTTTAAATGTTATGTATTTAAAAAACATGTTATTTTTCTAATTAAATATAGTCAATTTTAATTAAAATTAAAAAATATATATTATTAGTTAAATTTAAAAAAAACCTTCAAAGTGCATTACACAACTAAAAATTAATTAATCTTAAAATAAAACCACGCACTTACACAAGTGCATAAAACCTCAAACTATTAATATCCACCTACACACTACTTTTCTCTTTCTAACTTTTTCCACTCGCCCTCGTGAATAAACTCGAATTCGATCGCTTTTTTTTTAATAAACTTTGATTGAAAACTTATGTTCTATAAGATTGTTGATATTTTAATAAAGATAACACATTATCTATTTTACCGGCTAATTATGACTTCTGTGATAATTTATACTTTGATTCAAAGAAACAAAAAAAATATACAAAAAAACTTCATGAAAACAGTGTAATTTTTACAATTACCGTAGGTTATTTTTTTCGTTTAGTTTAATTAGCTTAGATATTGCAATACTATAGCTTAGATACAGATAGGTTTAATAGGTGACATATTTTTAATTTTTATAAACAGCCTTGGAACAAGACGTTATATGAACAATAAACGACGAAGAGCATTCAACCACTACCTTTTAAGGCTTTTATTAATAAATTGTATTGTCTGAGAGCTTTTAACGCCAACGGATATGAAAACAGGGTTATTCCGAGATGCTTAGTGGAACAAAATGTAGAATATTGGTTCGTAAGCCAGTTTATGACTAAAATAATAATGGACCAAATCCTACTTTAGAAATGACGAATTAATTGAATTCAACCGAATGCCATTTCGGTTAGAAGACTGCAGATAGATTTGGATCGTTTTGTAATGCTTTTATACAATCCTAAATATTCCTGATTAATTTAAACAGTACAATATGAGTATCATCCGCAATCAAATGATTTTATTCCATAAACACAAGATAAATACATATAGGAATGGCATTTTAATTTAGATACAATAATATTTTGAGGTTAGTATAGTGGGTGTGGCGTCAACGATCATAATAATATATTTATTTTTTTTATGAAAAACATGAATACATGATCATCCATGTTTAATAACAACATACAATGTTTAATACAACAATGATTGCGCAAGCGAACCAAGAAACTAATGGTTAATAGTCAAGTTGTCTGATAAATCCAATAAGAAGCAAAATAGGGCTTTAGATGATTAGTATATTTTAGGTTAGGTTATCGTAGAAGCCTTGGAAAGTTTTCGGGCTGGATAGGAACGAGTGGTAACATCTGTCGCCTTCGCGCGCACAAGGACCAGTATCGTTCGGTCGTCTCGACGCAAGGATGGGGAAATAAATGAGCATAACGCCAAAATATGGCTTGGAGGAATTTCCGTTTGAGGACACCGTTTTCTAGCGATTTGAGACAACGGGAATAAATGTTTGCATCTGCAAACATATGTTATTTCTATAACGGTTATTTTTATGAAAGTTGTATGTGAAAACAACATTTAACCAAGGCCAGGTAGCCATTTCATAACGCCGACCACATTAATGTTAACCCAATTTTAACTATAACATTCATAACCGCCTTTTTCAACCCATATATGAAGAGCGCATATAGAGCGTGTATCAGCTTACCCAACATGCGCAATTTTTTTATGCAATACTAACTTTAAAAAAAACCGATAACCCGCTTCCCTTCAACCTTTGATTCCAGACCGAAACAATATGTCCCTTGGAATAACTGGTTTACCACTCTATCATTTACACGTATGGATAACTTCAGAGAAAATACCAATGTCATTCAATAATCCTGGCTACAGCGTCATGCACCAGATTCAAAACAAATACAAAGAATGATCTTCTTTCCTACAGAATGGTTGACGCTTGGAATAGTGGTGTCAGGGAATCAATTCAAGAACATACTAAATCACCATTTTAAAATCAAGCACACTAAATACTAAAGATATGAGCTGGTCATCTGAAGCTGCCCTTTCATAATAAGCATCATCTAAGATTATGCTAGCCTAGAACGAAAAAAAAGGAAAATAGAGGACTTCAAGGAGGAACAATATAGAAGGTTTACAAAATATAATGATTTCAAAAGATAAATCATAATAATTACCATATTTTTTTCTGTTAGAATAAAACCATAACAATTTTCCGTACTTGTTCTGGTTAATTTCTGAATCCAATTGTCAATTGACATAACAACGTCCCCGCACAATAATTTACGTCCTAATGTATTGGAGGAGTAATATCGGAGTAATTTCCGCTCGCATACTCACATTTGTTATCGCCGCGAACATTCCGATATGTCAAATACACGCAGCAAAGCAAAGCAATTATTTGCAGAAATGGACGGCAAATTGCAGATACCAATGTTGAGCAAATAACCTACAATCTTATTCAACTTACAACCACAGCTGTTATGATAAAACTTCATAGTCACAGGTATGTAGCTAAAACTGGAGATCTTTATACTCATATTACATAAAGAAGTTCCTTTAAGTGTAAAATTATGGCCAAACCTCGAAAACCACGACCGATTCAGATAAAACCTTAGCGAATAACCTAGGCCAGAGTAGTTGGTCATGCAAATTGATACTAGAAATGATATTATGCGTAAAGAACTTATTTATAAAAAAAAAACCTAAATTCCAATATGGTAATTTTTTGTTTTTAGTCAAACGCAACATGCGAAGTGCCTCTCATCGGTTTATTAATTGACTGATTTTCTGTGTACTGGTAAATATCGTAACTCTGTTTAGTACGTAAAAAAATGAGATAATATTTGATTATCAGCTGTATTTTTTTAGAAATCAGTTTAACATTATTTGTACCCTTTTTAAATTGATTAAAAGTAAACACTGTTTAACCCGATGTGTTAGAATCTTTTGCGAGTTTTGTAAAAGATGCTAGACGTTAAATAACCGTGCACTAATATGGAACAGGTATGATTGTTGCCACTCAACGGGCGTGATTCGAATAAATTTACCTACTTGTATTATCGATAAAATCACATATTCACACAAAGGATTTAGTGAGTATAGTTTTTTCTCCCAGTTACCCGGCAGTGGTTCTTATTTTTAGATATGTTTTAAAAATCTGTCAACTAGAAAAAGCAAGTTTTCCACTTTGGCACACTTGCGACCGTTTCGGCATTTTCAAAAGAAAATGCTCTCAAACCTACTTTAGGGTGTCCTGCTTTAGTACCCGTCTATCACTATTCACTTGTATGCATAATGCACTTATAGCTTGGCCTGCTATTCCGTAATGTGGTTGTACAAATTAACCTCCAAATCGAACTTCTAGTTATCTATTGAAAAAACATTTTAAAAAATGTTGAAGAGGTAGCGTTTTAGCGTTAAAACGCTAAAAAAAATACGGTTTTATAAACCCGTTTTAAAAAGTTGTAAATAAATTGCTTGGTGTAAAATATGTAAAAAGACCATTAGAAAAAGTTTATAACAAAATAAAATGAAGAAAATTTTAATTAAGTTGTGTTTCATTTTGATGCTTAATGGAATCACAATCAAAATATGTATTTATTCGAAATTGCTCCTTTTTTTGCGAGGGGTAACAAAACATATGTGATTGTTTTTATAAAATTATACTCACGGTGCAACTAAGCAGTTTCATATTTAATACAAAACGGAATTATTTTGAAAATCAAATATAGTCCATTGGCTCTCAGCATGAAACAGAATCCGCTACTATTTTCCGGAAACCGAATCACCACGCATTACATTTTGGAATAAATGCGTAAATTACTTACTAACCCATTTGGTAACAGCACTTGTTTGATGTTCAATATATTTTAATCTAATGCCATATGACGTCACAGAAGAAAGAGATGGCAGGTTATGGTGGTCTTTCTCACTACTGTGTGTGTAAGCGCCGGCCTATATATGACACTCTCGAGCATGGAACGCAATACATTATAATAATGTATTCAATCCTACAAATCTTTTAGATTTGGTTTCTAATGTGTCGCAAGTTTTTCGAACGCCATTTAGATGAAATAATAAATGTTGAAAAAATATCTACAGCGTTATTATTATAAAGATTGAATTTGTGGTACATAAATTCGAACTCTCCGAGAGTTTAGGGTCAGTTAAAATGCGGCTTTGAAGCGATTAAATGGGATATTCCGTCCTTAGTTAATTTAAACTTTTAAATTAGGTCGCGTGTCCCTTACATCGAGATTGTTGTCTCACATCCGCCCCCCCCCCCCACACCCCGCAAGGAAACATCCTCAATGGCGTCTTACCAACTTTTCCATTCACCTCTCTCTTATTCAGATCGCGTCCTTTGAAGACGCGCCAACATTAAGTTTGCAACCTTTTCTCCAACAAGCTGAATATACAAGCGGGTAAGCTAAACCTTGCTTCGTACCAGAATTAACTATTTTCATGATAGTACGTACATATTGACACAATAATAGGTACTTAATTTTTTTTATTTAAACGATTTCTTACCTCTAAACTCCTATACATTTAAGTATAGGAAGGTGCAAAATAGACGCTCAATTTTTTGGTAAGTTTGCGGTTGCCCGGTGATCATCGCGTTGCGTGAAATGTTGACGAAAATATTGAATTTAAAATTATTTACTCATAAAATACGAATGGCTGCACAGAACTAACGAATGACTTATACACATAGTCTATGTCAATACTGTACAGAAAAGCTATTATTTCTCAATATCAGTAAAGGTCACAGTGTCAGCTTCTCGAGGCAAAAAAAACAATTGTTTTCAATTATGTGCTACAAATTATTCGTAATTGCCCGTTGTTAAAAAACTAAAAGTAATGTTTGATATTAAAATGATCTTTCGGGATATATTTCAATTACCATCGATAAAGCGTACTGTACAAGCTTCTTGATTTATGTAATGTATTTCCAAACCCTTCAGAGGTTACGCCAGTCTTGTACGAAGTACAATAGAATTTACATGTATAATTATTATCGATCGAGACTTTATTTAGACATTTATTTAAAAAAGAATATAGTACTGACTTTCCTTTGTACGAAAAATCCGCTGTAATTAGCATAATATATCTCATCACTAACAACACGCTGCAAGGCATCTTCATCAGATATTGTAAAAAACATCAACTTCAGCTATTTAGTTGATAGCATACAATTCCTATGCACCGGCCACACAACTGGAATTTTTGCCTTTTTAATATTAATTTTCGGAATTTCCAAATTTCCAAACGGCGCGCTTGAGCTATCGCCGCCCGGCCTGGCGCTATGAGTTCAACCGTATTCTCAAAAATTAAGACGATTTCAATTAAATTTTGGATTCTTTGTTCCCGTAATTGGAAAACATTTTCCCAAATTTTTTCACTGATTGATGTTTGATTGTTAGATCAACCCCCTAAAAAGACACCAGTGAATTTAAATACATCCTGTACATAACATAATATAAAACCGTTTTTAGGTTTTTTTTTAAATAATTATAACCTAGGGTCGTGCAATATGTTTTATCCTGACCAAATAAATTGAATTTACTTTCTACTTGAGTTGACAGTGTTAAAAACGTGACTATGTACAGATTCGAACTCACAACCATTGGTTTAGCAACAGCAGGTTATATTATTAGAACCTTAGATATTATTTTATTTATATTTATTTGAGATCTGAAGCGTCTTAGACGTTACATCGTAATAAAAACAACATGACGTTGAATGGAGGTAGGCTGTAGCAGTAAATCAGATTAAAATGCCCCAATAAAATGTCGTAATCAAACCAAATCTGTATCGAATGCCGGAGCGAAACTGGCAAACAGCCAGTTAACATCGACAATGACCGACCGAATGCCCGCTACGTAGATATTTGCATCATTGGCTGAACGTCCTGTCGCCATGTCGTTGCCAGTTATTGCCTTTATTTTCTTCGCCTGATTTAATTCAATTGTGAAAATAGGCAAGCTGTTGTCAATTATGCTAGAATTACTCGTATAACTATGCCATTTCACATATCCACTAAGAATTATTATTGTTTGCCAGAAAAGTATAAATTACTAAGATACAAAGATACTTAAGTTATATTCGAATTTCAATAGTTTCAAATTAAACTATCATGGCTGATATAAACCCGATTTTCTAATAAATTCTTTATAATATAATATAAAAGTACACTCATAATCTTTTTAGGTAAATTTCATTAGGAAAGGTTCCTTTTCCATGTCATGACTTCCAGAAAATTTCGACATATCTTCGCGTTTCACATCCCCTAGAGCCCAAAACCACCCTCAGTTTTTAAAGTTTATATATGTATCTATCTATCTATCTATATCACTTTCTTGTGGACACGATAACTGCCGTAATTTTACACCAATCACTTTCAAATTAATACATAAAATTCTCGGTCAAGTTCGGTAATGGGCAAAATCAACCAGAGGGGCGGGAATGGGGGGGAGAGGGGTTCGAAAAAGTGAAATTTTCCTATAATTTGGCATAAAGGATATCGAATTGATTTAATTTTAATTTTATTTCCAACATAAGATTTACTTATCTACCTAAACTTTTTTGATAGTACCAAACATAGGTAGGTAGCGGTGAGAAAAAGTGGGGTTTCAACATTCAAAAAATCATACCTCTCTTAATAGGCACTTCAAATCAATCAAATCCATTTAAAATGTAACTTCCCTGCAACTTTTGTTTAAAACAATTTTTGTTATGAACAACCCTTACGCCACAGTATTAAAAGGGATTGAGTAATTTGAATCCCTTAATTTGATCCGGTGAAATCTACGTCCTCCTTCCGGCGTGCCGAAAGGGATTTTTTTCTTTCTGCAGCAGCACCAGCAGATACTTTATATATTTATCAGTTTACTAGATCCATGCTATCCGAAATATATTTCTTTACTGCATTTTTTTTTTAAATAAAAGTCTGTTATATAATTGTTAAAATAATCTAATAAACATATATGAAAAATATTATGGCATTTACTATTATACCCTTTCGTTAAGGGTGCATCAATTTCGTCGAAAATATACTGTTGCTGCCCACATTAAAAACATTTATATAGCAAGAACATTATTAGCTGTTCAACTAGTAAACTAAATACACTCATAAATATTGCACCTTTGGACATACCTAATTAATTCCTTGATTTTTTCCTATTGACATGTGTTGTATGGTTAATCGTTTTATTGTTGTCTTAAAACTATCTCCAATTAATCGTTTATTGTAACAATTTTGTAATAATTCGTTACCTTCTTAAACCCCAATTTAAGGGTCAGTCCTCTTTTCTTTTCGTAATAAGCATATATTTTTTTTTTTTTACAAAGAATTGCTATGACCTCGGTCATATACAATTATAATATTATGTATTATAATATTTTATTATCGGCCACTTCATTATAAAACAATAATAATAGTAAGGGAGGGATTTGAAAGCGAAGCAAGGTTAGAAACCTGGCTGTGCATGCTTGCGTGTGTGATCTTGCTTGGGAAAATCTAAGGCACTCCACTTCCTCGCTCTCTACTTCCATATATATATATATATGCACAAAGACGTGATAAACAGGTATACAGATAGATGGGGATATTCGCTTCCTATACAGAATATATTTAAATTCACCGGTGTTCTTTTAGGGGGTTAATCTATATCAACAATCAAACGTTAATCAGTAAAATATATTGGAAAAATGTGTAGCAATCACTACGAGAAAAACGAATTCGAAATTTTAACGAAATCTTTTTAATGTTTAAGAACACGGTTAAACGTATACGTCGGGCAAACTTTGAGGAAAAACAAAGTTTTTAAATAATATAATTATTTAAGTATACATTATTTTTTTTTTTCGAAATCGTTGTTTTTTCCGTGAGACCGGTTTAGTTTTCGATATAGATCAAAGGACATCAGTGTTTTTTTTTATACACTCTGCATACGTATATAGAAAAGCTAAAGCAAGTTTTTTTTTATGTATATAAAATTAAATAAAATGAAAAAATAAAAAAAGAAACAATTAGGGTAGGGTAGTAAACAAATAATATCTATAATAATTTTCTACCGATGCCCATTATTTTACTTCCCGCGTATATCCCCTTACGGCTAGATTGATTGCTCGCAATGTTTTCTCCGCACCCTATCCGCCCCATACTCTAGTCTGCCTTATAGCTCAGGGCGTTTGTTAGTAATAGTCAACTTTAAATTTTTTATATACTTTTATTGTTTTTTGAAACATCGAGATCCATGAGTACATTGAAATGCCATTCGTGAAATATGAAGTTAAAAAATACAGTGAGAACTACAATATCAAGCTTGAAAAACATACAATGCACTAGCATCTAACCTCACAAATGTCACTGAAAATGTTAGGCGTTTGAAGCGTTTTGACATTTCAGACTTGGCCGGCAGACAATAGCAGACAGGCTCCGTATGAAGGTCGACTCTTTGTTGAAGGAGTTAACCTGCACGCCATCTATCGCTCAACACATCTGATTATGGTCCAAAGGACTGATTACAGATAGGCACGCAGAAAAAAAATGCTTTTATTACATAAATAAAATAAAAATCTTTCAAACCTTTATTTTAAAGACCATCTTCCTAAGAAAGTTTCGTGAGTTTTGATAATTTGTGGTCATTATTAAATAACTTACAGTGTTTATAAAAGATTAAAAAAAATACATTGAAATAATATTATATTTTTTCCTATAAAATATATAAATACCTATAAGATTGGTATTTCCTACTTTGAGAATTAGACTTTTAGGAATTCAAAAATTAAAAATATACCTGCAATATATACTTAAGCATATTTAAAACGTGGTTGGACAGAATCTGTCTACGTTTCATACAGTATCAAATAAATCTGTAATAACATAACTCGCCATTGATGAAATTAAGAAAGCATAGTCACTGACAATTTATACATCATTTCGATGTTAAATGCAGTCAGTCTAAGTTATTTCCATATTTGAATCCTTAGTATGAACAGTACTATTAAAAGCAGAAAAATTCGATTTCACGGCAGCATTGTTATTCACGCATTTAAGTTACTCATTAATTTAGATAAATATATGCAAAATATAAGTAATATATATTTACCGCGTTTGTATTCGTCGCTGGTAGATTTTTAACCTCTTAATTAAATTTACATATATTAAATTACAATCAAGTGAGCACATACATTTTACTGCTTAAAAAATCACTTATATTGTTATTGCAATTTTTACGTTTTGAAAGCAAATCTAATATTATTTACTAACGTTTTTTCAAAACAGAAAATATTATTCTTTTAAATACAACAATATGTATTTTTATTTATATCTCACAAAAAATATTGAAATTTCCTCGCGCCGGGAGACGAGGCGAATGGGTGCAAGAAAAAGCCACTAAATTGTGATCAATGGGAGTCCACGCGTTGTGTCCATCAATGTAGAAGTGATGCGTCTGTACAACGTAGGGGCTGCTGAACACAGCCGCGTTGGAAGAACCCCGAGCCAGTGAATTGACTCTCTGGGATGTCAAAAGTGATTTCATTTGCACTCCTCTGCCCTTTCCTGCTATGGAATGTCTGCGCATGCTTTGGACAGCTAAAGTTAACAATTTATACAGAATGTCCTGTAAGTATCGGATAAAACCGTTTATATATTAAAATGCATTAAAAAGGAGAAAAAAACTTTAATTAAATCATGTTATTAATAACTATAAATAAAAGCGTGGAGTTCTAAATATATTGGCGTAACGTATGGACGTGGGCGCTGTTTTCATATTATTATTTTTTTATCTTTTATCAACAAACGTAAAATTTTTGCTAATTAATTTAATTTAACAATAAATATCAATGTTGAAAAAGTAATGAAACGGGAACAAACCTGCTTAGCTCTGCCCAAATCGATTTGGCATTGTTTACTATGCTCACTAATAAAAAACATTTTTAATACAAGCTCTTTTTACCTGCGTATACAAAATTATCGAATTTAAACTCCTTAGGATAAGAGGAAGTGGTTCTAATTCATCTTGCAAGATTCGACCTAAACCGACACATATACATTGCAAGCTAAAATCTACAAATGAAATAACATCGTTAACAAAAGCCTGGTAGAAACAGGGCGCACCTGTCCGACAACAAAAGCCGCGTTCGAACGCTCTGGCGAAGGGTCATTTTTGAGGGTCAGTGTAAATTGCTAATCCCGCTACGGCCCATTCAACGATCTCATTAGCTGATACTCTGCGGGGGGAAACGTTTCCCGTGGGGCCACAAATTTTACGCGCATACGTTACCGTAAAAAGCCGTAAACCGGTAAATCCTAGATTAAATGCGACAATGCCTTTGTAAATATTATTATATATAGAGCTTTTTCTCGTTTTTACTCCGGGAAAATGTTATCCAGGATTTATCTTTTTGACTGTGTAGAAAATGTTCAAGATTTCAAGATTTCTCAAATATTTTCAGCCGGAGGATGCTTGTTTGCATTAGTCATTGAATTTTTAATGACGGTGAGTTTTTTTGAGTCATAATATATTTTTTTATTATTATGCATTAGTTTTATTGTTATTACTATTGTATTACTTGTATTACTCTTAGCTTTGCTAAAAGAAAATATTATAAAGTTCAATGATTTAAAAAACAAACAAAAAAAATATTTAAAAAGGATCGATAAAGATTTAGACTAGTGTGGTGCATCTTTGCCTTCCTTGTATTACTCGTATTGGATTCGCTGCGATATCCATGGTGTTTATTGTATGGTTTTATCAATTGTTCTTCAGTCACACAAGTTATTGCGGGCTTCCCTCCTATAAGGTTGCGTTGCAAACATCATGGACGGTATGAAAAATATTTACCTGTGTCAATCCTAGAAATTGCTAAAAACAAAAAAAGCATCTGATTTTAGCTCAAAACGAAATCGACCGAACTTATTTGTAGAATTCATACTGTGTTAAATCATAATAAAGAAGGTTTACTATATGGCTAATTAACTAGGTGTTGTACATGTGTCCTAAGGTAGGAACTATTTCTGGACAACTAAAAAGTTCCCGTATTGCACGCGAATAGTGCCTATTAAAGTTTTATTTGTTACTGCTTTGTTTTTACTATTTTCTAGCAGATTATGATACTGATATGACATACATAATGATATGATTATGATACAGACTATATAATACTTTACCTTTTATTATCCCAAACAAAAAGTATTGTATGGTATTGTAGATTAAGTGCATTTATTAGAAAAAAATAAAATAAAGGTACACTGTGTCGGCCAAAATGCGAATTTTGTCATTAATAATTGTCGTGTAATCTATTAGGAAAATACGATATATCATTATTACGGAGAATTTAAAGCTACGCGAGTTTCCTGCCCTAATATTGAGGTGTTTGTTGTGAAAACGTTCACAAAGCACCCTAAATTGACGCGAGGGCGGGCGAATAATGTAATTGGGACACAACGTTTCCATTCACCTCGAGCGCTGCGTTGGCAACACTGCGACAGCGAGCCCTGAGCCCTGAGCCCAGTAAGCAAGATTAATGGCCGGTTGGCAACAATGGCCAAGCGATTGTCTCGCTCTTGTGTTTGTTATCAATTTTCGGCAGTTGCTTCTCTCAAGAAGATATCTCTTCAAGACTCTTCGATGGCCGGCTGGCTCTCGGACTAAGTTTAGTCCGAGTCACAGTTGAGTAGTAAAACCGCCGAATAGTCCCGACGGTAAATCTAAGGTTCCGTCAGTGACGGAACCTTAGATTTACTGTCGGATTTACCGTAGATATTTTTTGTTTCACAGTGCCTCCTAAGGCACTGTGAAACAAAAAATATAAAACTAAAAATTGCGAGGACTATAGTAGACTTCAATAAGGAACATAGTCATAGGTGTGCGACTACACTATCTCGGATTCTCACTCGTACGTATATCATTATACCCGCGGAGTGAGATGACATCACTGCCTTTCGACGGCTTTTTTCCCGGTTGAATTCTAAATAGCAGTGAAACTATTGGCGTCAATTTACTGTGGACAAAACTGCGAATAAAAAGACCCTTTTCAGTTTTTTGCATTTGTCAACCGATCAATTTAAAACATTTTTTTTTAAATATATTTATTAAATTATTGAAGTTACTTGAATCTTGAGCCCACCAAAAACGATTTTGATGAGGCTGTCGACTGCTTTATAAAGTTAAAAATCCCTTTCGGCACACCGGAAGGAGGAGGTAGATTTCACCGGATCAAATTAGGGGATAGGCGAACTCCAATTGTACGAACTTGTATCAAACATTGAACGAAGTACCGCACGATTCACTCCCCGCGCGGCCGCTCGCTCATCTCAACTAGCCACCGCCGCGCCGCGTAGCGAGAATGCGTATACTAAACACCCTCTTTATATTGTGCCTTAAGGGTTGCTCATATCAAAAATTGTTTCAAACAAAAGTTTGAGATACATCGATTTTTTTTTTGCTTTATTGTTTCTTTACTATAAATAAAACTTCAATATTTAAAATTAACAAAAAAATCTAAAAAAATATACATACCAAAATAGGCACTATTCGCGTGCAATACTTTTTAGCTATCCAGAAATAGTTCCTACCTTAGAACACATGTACAACACCTAGTTAATTAGCTATATTATTTTACTTCTTTGATGTGCTGATGATTAATAATTATTTTGAATGTTATTATTTTTAATTTATTAATAATAATTGGCTATTGTGCTTTGCGAACGCTGCAAAATAATCAAAAGGTATGCAAATACATGGGTATTTTTTTAAGATTCCTTTGTCCAAAACATATTTGTTTAAAGATATAATAATTTAAATAAAAATAATTTAATTTGTAACCGGCAGTAGTTCAAGCCCAATCGAAACAAGTGTGAACTGTAGACGACTTTTGTGATAGTCTTCTAAATGTTGGGACATAAGCAACTAAGGGGTGACATTGGCAAATCTACTAAAACTTCCACATTTTTAGTGACCCATTGACGGGTGATGCGTTTTCATTTTTGAAGTATAAATTAAATAAAAGAAGGGGTTCACTTTTGTTTTTCGGTTCGCGTTCGATATTGAGTTATATCATATGATTGCCTGAAAATGTCTAAGTTTTTCATTTAAAAAAATTAGAATGTCGGGTGTGGCATCAACATACCTATTTAGCTAAAGTTTCTTCTAATTTTAGATTTTTTTGTATAATTTACATAAACAAATTTTAGGTAAAAGTCCTAATTCAAAGATAAAAAAAAATGGAAACAAGTTGACTAAAGAAAAATGAACTAACTGAGCGTTATTTTATTTTATTTGTATAAGAAATGCTTACATAATCACAGTTACATAGAAATACATAATTAATAACTTAAGCCGACTACAGGCATCTACAATTTCACATATACGAAAAACGCCAGCTTATTAATTGCCATTAACGTCCAGCCGCAACGACCAGGTGATTGAGGCTCGCGGTCAAGGTTTCGAGACGCGTGTCGGTACCCCAAGGTAATTTACACCAATAAGAATAATACATTTGGGAATTATATTATTTTCGCATGTTTTACGCCATCTTAAGTCTTCGGGAATGGTCTCGGGACATCCTGTATGATGAAAGACATCTCTACCTTGGCGATATATAACGATCGCAAAGCGATAAGAAGGGAGCGGGGCACATTCCATTGTCCGTCAGCGTAAAAGCGCCGTCGCCGTCATCGCTTCCGGTTGCCATTCTTTCATCGCGAAAATTCATCCCCTACGTGACGCGGACAACATTTATTTGCACGCTCCCGTGCGTGACTAGAAAGGCGGGCGGACATATTGTTTTGCCCTCACGCGACCTTCCTTCTCGAAAAGCTTTCTTTTGTACTCGCTAAAATTGCTTGTCTAACACTAGATATATTTATTTACGATGGACAAGTCTAAAAAAAAAATAATGCTTCGAGAGAAGTAAGTTCAGTTGAAGCAAGTGCGGCATACTTTTTATTTAATTTAAAAATATTTACATTTTAAAACAAATATTTTTATTTGGCTTGCATCGAACCATTTCTTCCTTTTACCATGTCTTTCTCAATACTCGTCCAATACGAAAATACCTACCTGCCTCACCACGGAGCGGCAATTGCCTACGGAATATGGACGAAGCAGACAGTCACTCTCAACCGCGCGCGGAGAACAGAGCTCTACTGCGAGCCTATCGATAATACTAATAGCAGCCGCTCGAATGCGCTGGTGACCCAGCAAAAGCAGTGTGCACCCAGAATTGCCGTCGAGGGAAAAAGGTGGGTCCTTGGTCTCGTATTATCCTTCCTTTGCCCTCAGCAACATTTTGTCACCGCTAAAATAAATTAAACTAGAATATAGGAAACAAAATTATACAGTCAAAGAAAGTATTCAAATCTTTCCCAGCAACCGGCGACCGTCATTCGCGCCACCAACCACTTTTCCAAATATATTAGTATTGGTATTTATATCGTAGACGTACGTATCTGCCTCTCACTCCTTACATTTTTGATTACAATTCAGTTATAATACTTTCGATTGTCGCATCGAGTCGGTTCTTCGTTTGTGTATTTTATTAAGTATTTTACTATCGTAAATTTTAAACGAAATACCCACTCTTAGAAGTACTTGACATGTAAATGGGTATAGTGTATTTTTAAAATATGAATCTAGTGTATTCCTCCTTAACGCATCCTAATTGTCACGCAAGTATATCAACACAAGAATGACTATGATACCTGTAGATTTTACCCTGAACATTATTTTACAGTAGTAAATTATTTAACCAGAACCTGGCGTCTTACAGCTAGGCTAACATCTTGTAAATTTTGACGCGCGGCTAATAATGAAACAACGCTAACATAATATTTCAATTTAATAAAAATAATAATAATCATTTTATAATAATTACAAAGGGGCACTGATCATTATATTACGTGTTTCTCTTTGCGGACATAGATGGGTTTGTATTCATTTTAACTAGCTAATAATAACTAATACGTCTCAAGTTTCCAACAGCAATATGATATTCGTGTTTTCTACCGAACTGCCAATAGTAGTAGTAATAGTATTCGTATTATGACTATCGAAAAGTATTTTTGGTTAGTGAAAAAAAACTTAGGTTTTTAACCTATATGTGTGCTCTCGTGTGAGCCAATTCCTAGGGCAAATAATGGATACAAATCATGTGGATTAACCACGCAGGCCTCGCAAAATTGCTCCAAATGCATACCTAATTTATGCAAACTGAGTAAATCATGTTATTAAAGACAAGGAAATATGAAGACGTGATCTGAGAGTGAAGTCAAGCACTCGTGATCCATCGAATAGAGTTTATGTTCATAACTAGATAACAAACTAAAATTATTCATATAGTTGATCACATAGAATAGAATATACGACAACACTTACACAACGATATAATATTATTATTATGTATTTCTTCATTTGATGCCCGAAACAAGTGTGATTAAAATAAGTTTAAAGTCTGCTTACACGTTTATCTCTAAAACTATTTTCTGCGTACTTTGTAACTTGCTTTGTTCGCATAAATACATTCCCAAGGCAGTTGAGTTTTTATAATTAATCGACTAATCGCTGCTGCGGGCAGTTTTAAAGATTAAAATCTTAGGTAAAATAGAGGTATAGCCACCACAAATAAATATTCGCATTTTAGTTTTATTTATTTTAACCCAGCCCATCTACCAACTCACATGCAGACAGTCCAGTAGGCAGAATGATTGCATAGTGAATGTGTTTCCGGACAACATTGATATTTTTAATATTTTCTCTAGCAGTCCTATAGGCAGCTTCCACTAGCTTCCGAAATTATTGAATGTTAACTTAGGTTAAGTCCTTCCTTGTATCTGGGTTCAAGACATTCTATAATTCTACAATGTACATAAATAAATAAAATGCTTTCTCTATGTCTCGCATTGGTACGCTAAAATGAACTAACGCTACTATGCAATAGGCTTTTATGTACCGTCAGACGATTTCGGTTCATCGGCATCGGAAAATAGGCCTTCCATCCTACTATTTTTCGTATGTTCAATCAACTCGAATCTATTGTAGATAGTTATGTTCCGTTCGCATGCCCTTATAAATATTTTAGCGCGAGCAGCGATCTTATTCCGAGCTGCGATGCGCCGAAGGTGAATAGAAGTGTATCTCCTAGGCGGGCCACGTTCGCCAACTGATGTGGGAGGAACGTGCTTTGCCTAGCCTTATGTAATTCTTACCTCCGGGACGAGTACCCACACAATAGAATACGCGTAAAAGAAACCCTAAGGTTTTTAGGGGATTTTTTTTTTGGGAACATTAACCTTTTACCGAGAAAATAAAATTTATGAATGAATGTGAGTTATATTTTGTTTTCATATTTTAAAGAGAATGAGACACAATGTATGCGATTGTGTGTTTGTCTGATAAGAGTGAGAGATGCGAGAGAGAGACGAGACGTTTGAAGCTGTGCTGAAATATTTGTTAGCTATGCGGAATTTCAAATAGTTTAAATTATTTACCAATAGCAATTTCTGTAACTAAACGGAACTAACTTTTGCTTACTTTGTCGGTGATTATCAGTAACTCGTTATGCGTTACTAATCATATAATCAATCATAAGTTAAACGTGGAGGTGAGTCGTGTAAGAGAGCAAATCGAGGAAAATTGATAACATTTAATGTAAAAAGTTAAACTACAACAAAGCAACCTACACTCGTTGGTATGATTTTAAAATTGATTCAAACCTTTCGTTTGGCATGTTTGATACATTGAATGAATGTTATGTCAAACAGGTGATAACAAAGCGACATAACCCTGACACCCCAGATGCTACGCCGGAGAGGATAAACAACGACCACACCATGGGAAAAAAACCTATTTTGGAAAAAAACTATTTTTATATGGAAATTTGTTCTAAACTATCAATTACATCTTACCTTGGACTAGGATGGTTCTAAAAGCTATATTTCCTCTAAAACTTTGCTTTCCAATTTAATAGTCTGTAATAAATAGGTTCGTTTTTTATTTTTGTATTTTGGTGAGTACCTAGGTAATATTATATTTAAAGATTTTTCCTCGTGTTCTTTTGAACACATATTTTCTAATAATAAAATATAATATTATTTTTAATTGATGTTAAAAAATATATTCATTTTGGTATAGATTCCTTCTAGACCAAATCAACAAGGCGTATTTCCATATTTACTGTTATATAATAATAATGTACTAAAAAAAGAATACTTCCTAATACTTCACTTAAACACAAGCATAATATTATGATAAGTTTCATGATTAACAATACTTATTATATTTTAATAATTAATAAATTCATTATTGTATCATCATTACCTACGTCTTCGTTTTTTTTAAAAATTAAATTTTATCTACACTGAAGGAATTGCGGCAACCGGTTGATTTATGGTAGTGGAACATTAACATATTTTAGGAGCTATACGGCATATTACAATTCATACATTGTATTCATTGAAATATTATGTTATACTAGAGAAGCTACTTTATAGAAATTCACCAGTCTAAATGTGTCCTAAAACAAAAAAAAATATGTTTCTACGAAGACTGTGTCAGGCGGACTCGTTAGATGGAAACGGGCACGCGGGCACCTTTTAGTACCAAACGATTGACATCAATTGAACGCTCTAGTGGAACATAATATCTTAATTATTGTAATACGTTAATAAGCACATTAAAATTATGTAAATCTATAATAGCGCGAAACTTGTTTATAACTTGTAACCAAAATTAGAAATGTCGATTATATACTAGCTCCTTGATAATAACATAAAAACGAGATTTATCTGCTGCGAGTAGGTATCGTCGCAGCCTCTTTGCACCCTCGCTGGTACAGCGGCCGTCTCCATTGTCCAGCCTTCGATTATAGCTTTTGGGTGAGCGCCAAAGTGGTGGATTCTTTGTCGGTCCTCCATTATTGCGGTGACAACATTCTGTGTATAGACTGTGTATTGGGCAAATAGTCCAACCATCAGCGTCATATTCCATCGATATAATAGAAAACAAAATGCCGGACAATCGATAGCTATTTCATATTTAAATATTCAAGTTGCTTTTGCTAAATTACTAGGTCGAATTGCAGTGATGTCAAAATTCCGCTTTGAAGCCATTGTGTGTACGGTTTCAAACTATTTATAAAATATATTCATTTTTTGGTTCCGCGGGGAAAAAACGGCGTTTAAGGTTTCCGTATTCTAAAATAAAGATTTTTTCACTTTCAAGTTTTATTGACCATTCCAAACCAATCGTGGTATAATAATTGTAGTTTATACACTAAATTTATATACTAAAATTCGATTTAGGGTTTTCGCGGTTCGAGAGTCATCGATTTTCCTAGTTTGTTATATTTCAATTTCAGAAAGTTGCGTAACGTCTGGCGATCGATTTTTTTTATGAAAACATGAAAAAAATCAAAGTAGGATATCTGCTCTTAGAAAATATCGATCATGTTCTTTACCCAGTATCTAAAAATAAAATCAAATCGTTTTGAATAGGACTCGAGACAAATTGATAAAGGATTAGCGCAAATTGAAACCCAACTCAAGAAGAAAAACGCATTTTCCTCCAAAATAAAACAAGCAAATTTTCAATTAGATCAAATTCGGGGTCATACTTCAACATTATACTAATTTAGGCTATGTATATGTTTAATTAACAGCACGAAGAGTAGAGTGACAGTGTCTGAACAAAATGACGAAATACTACAAACTTTAAATTAAGGTTTGTGTCGGCCCTGGCAGGAAACCTATCGAAATTTAATGAAAGCGACATTACTATCGATGGTGGTATCGAATATCATGGTATCGATTCAAATACCGAGAGTTCTTACCAATATGGCTACATCATGAGGAAACTTGCTAAATAAATAAATAATAATAGCAATAACAGCCCTGAATTAATTCTTGTGAACACGATATCATGAATCATGTAATCATGAATGCCAGTCTTGTCTTTAACGTTTCCTATTATTTTATTTTTTTACCATCAGCCCATCAGCCTGATCTTACTAACCACGAACGGGGTTTAAAGTAAAAACTCCTTCAGAACCGTGTGCAGCAGTCATGCCCTCGCTTGAATACTTGATTCTGTAGTTTTCCCAAGAGTTACGCGATGTATTCTTTATTCAGGAAAGAAATGAAACAAAATCGCATCACGCGCTAGCAAATAAAAGCATTAAACCCTTCGCCGAGTAAATAATTCAGCAAAGACGAGAAAAGGCGGACATCGCAGGGCGCGTTAGCAAATGTCGTAAAGGCTCCATGAATGAATAACAGCGCGTTTGGGCCATGAATCTTAAGCGAAAATCGATTCCTTAACAGAATTTAGTAAAATTGTGTGAAGTATTTTGAGGTCCTTTACTTAGGCGTAATCCCTGCCAGACTTTAGGAGTCGTCATTTGAGTTTTTCATTTCGTTTTTTTTTTATCTATAAACCGACCTAATTATATAAAAATCTCACGATTATTTATTGGAATGATTTTTTCGTAAAAACGTGTTCTATTTGCTGGCATTCCAAGCCTCATAACTTGGGATTGACCCCCCGCCATCTCCCATTTTCCTTTAACACTTACTAAAAAAGAGGGATAAAACGAATTATTGACATTGACCCTAAAGTTAGGCTGCATTTTTCAATGTTAAATCAATAAAAATCTTTTTTTTTATTAACTTTCAATACGAAATGTATTCGTAAAATGATACAGCTCTAAAAGTGTATTAAAAATATGTTTAGATAAAAACGTATGGTAAAAAATAGGACTATAATAAAAATATTTTAAGTATGACTCTGAAATATATTTTGTTTTTAATCAATTCAATATAGAATGTATTTTTGAGTAATACCACATACAAAAATCTTGATTAATAATGAATTTCAAATATTAATTTAATATGACTCAAAATTTTATTATTTGGATAATAAAATTTTGAGTCATTTCCTTGGGGAAGCAGCGAAACTTTGAAAATAAATTAATAAACAATGTGTTGCCTGAAAAAGAAACGCTGCCATGATAAGAATAAAAAAATACAGTTTGCTTGTGCTAGAGTCACGGTGGTAAAAAAGCGTTAAAAATTGTACGATTGCTCGATTTCGACCAACGACTGCTGGGTCAATAGTCAAACGCCCTCTACTAGACTACCACGATTCAGTAGCGAGCGGTGTCAATCGGTCGTTGGAGGGGGGTAAGAGCCCTCCCCCCCACCCCTAACATTACAGGTGAAATAAAATGGGCTTTTATATAATTCTATAGGTAAAAATACTTCATTAATAAGCATATTAACGATTTATTATTTTTACATGGAATTACCAAAGTTGATCAATATTATTCTTCCTCTACTCACTCATGACACTGAATATAATTATCAAGCCATATCAATATCAAGCAAAATCATTCATATTATCATCCAAAAATTGGAAATTATATAATAACATCATTCAGAAGGAATAAAGATTTGGTTTCGAAAAAAAAAAGTTTAAAAGCAAAGAAATAAAGTGAAAACAAGAGAGAATTAAGGCAATTCGTTTTATACTGGTCTTTAATTTTGGATTGAATATTACCACGAATATCCACAAACAAATCTTAGATATAAGTGGTAAAATCGTCTGTTTCGACTTCGTTTTTGGTTTAGTTTACCACATAAAGATAAAATACCAAGAAAATTGAATCAAAATTATTCCGCATAATTGCTAAACATGTCTTAAAATCGCCATTGTTATAACTAACGTCAAATCTTTTTATGATGCAGTAAGTTGTCATCCACCATTCTTTAACGGTAGTGTATGTGGCCATACACACACGGAAAAGATTATGATACGAAAAATAAATCAAAGTGAATAGCGGTTTCAATTTGTAGCACTATCCGAGTTGAGCACTATCGCCGAAGAAAAGCGAAGTCTAACTTCCGCGTTCGAACGTTGCAAGATATTACAAGTAATCAACATCCCACAATTACTTTCCCCGTAGAATCTGTTTCAGAGCGTGTCGAACGACCCGCAGGCCTCCGTAACTTTATAATGAACTCATGTGCGTCAAGACAAAGTTTTCCATAGTAAAATAACGATAATTAATTATTGACAGGCATAAAACCGACGCAATTATCGTTCGTAACACGAGCATTGATCAAGTTCCTAAATTGAAAGGGGTGATTTCCGAAATTAAGCATATAATGAGCAAAATAATATTTAAAATAAACATTGCAATTTGTTGTTAGTAGAAACCTATTTTAGTGTAAAACTGTTGGTTTTTCCAATAAAGATAAATAAATTATGTTAGTGCTATAGAGTAAATTGCTAATTTTGTGGTTTAAAAATATTCATTGCAGTGTTAAAATCATTCTATAATCTTATGTTATCGTGAACTGAATGCTAGGTTTGGGTCGGAAGACGTCGTCAAAACTTGTGTAGCACATTACGATGCAGTGTGAACGAAAAAAATAGTAAAATATAGCTGCAGACATCCATATTTTTTATAAAACAAAAGTACGCTCTGTCACCCACGTGTGGTCGTGTCGCACACGTGAGATTGACTTGAATACGTTCCCAATCCAAAGATGTTTGTGGCAGTAGGGTTAAATTAAGCCCAGAAATGAAAGCCGCCCGAATCATTCGCATTTCGGCGTGCCCTGTCACTCCTGACCCTCGCAGCTTTTGACAATGGCAGGTACATCCTGATTATCTGGAACGCCGCTCCTTAGTAGCCAGCGGCGTGGTGTGCAGCGATTCGTAGCAACTTAAGTTGCATGAACCTCACTCACTCTACTGTGGCGCAAAGAAATTTCACTTTTATAGTATGTAGAGTAAAATACACGGCTTCTTTTTTATTGCCTACTCTAATTTGACATTAGTATCAGATAATTATAATAGTGATTAGGACAAAATAATCATACTATATTCAAAATATATCACATTTTATAATGAGTTCTAATCGTCCTTCACCTTTTTAATTCAAATCGCCTTTAGGCAATTTGGGCCTTCCAAATACCTTAATTTGGTTTTTCGTAACAGCGTCTTTGGCGGGCGAAATCTCATGCCTGCGGCACTCGGGACGAGTCACTTAAAAGTTTCTTTTAGCGGGATAACATACAACATATTTACACCCTAAACGTCCATTTAAAATATTGGTGAAAGAATTTCTCCAATTTAAAGAATTTGGTTGAACTATGATAAGTAGTTTTCAACATCCAAACTAACAAACGTTATCAAGCCCGGGCTTCGGCCCGCGTTTCAGCTAGGCCCTGCGACGACTCGTGCCTGAGGCACTCGAGATGAGTCGCTTCAGTCCACTTACGTGCCTACCGTCCTATTCTATGCAGCCATTTTTGACTGGAACGGCACCGGAGATTCATTTCTAATGTAACGATCTTTATAGTAGTTAAGTCTATAAAATGAACCTTATTTCTAGGAAACGCGAAATATCTTCCGTCAAATAAATGGAGCTAACATACGCAGTCGCACCTGCTGCCCACCCGCAGTCACGTCCGCACAAGGAGAGCAAAAAAACTGTACGCGCTTCGCAATAAGTGAAAAACTACCCTCCCGATTTATGTTGTGATCTTGCCGCTCTTTTGCCAGCTGCTTATAACCGGTTTCTACCAATACCGCCGGTTTGTTCGCCGTTTCGCAGGTGCTCGAAAGCACCAAATATTTTTTTGTATCACTAAGTAAGTTTAACCCACCAACTTACCTACTTATTATTCGGGAAATAAATAGTACATACGTGTTATTCGCAACGAAAGTTATAATGTCCGATGTAGATTAGATTGTGCATGCAACGTTTAGAAACAAACACGACAATCTCCAGAATAGGGCGAAAATAAGATTTGAATGCCATTTTGTAATAGTTTTTTTGCGCTATAAAATGATTCTAAAATGACAGATTGAAGGAGTAATTTCCCGATGAATTTTTGTCTCAGAAAAACTAGTTTCTCCATAAAAAACGTTCGGAACCAACATGGCAACATCCCGATAGTCAATCAGAGAGCTCTATTTTGACATATCCTCATAGCGGATTGCATTGTTTTTTTTAGTGGTGTATTTGTTTCGTTAAAAAACCACATGTAACAAATTTATTTTTATTATTTATTAACATTTATGTTATAAAATCATACAATGGAACCAAAATAACACACATCCTAAATAATAAGGTACTTGAACATAGGTAATGTAACAGTAAGCATTACAAACTGGTGTAATTAGGCTATTTGCATTGTGTCCCGAATTGATTTTAATTTAAAAAATTGTGTTAAATAATATTATTTGATGAAAAATTACCTACATTTTCTAAAAGACAAATATTAAACCATTCCCCTAATATCTTTATATTAACAATCAATCGCCATTCCTCTTTTATTAAATTGATGATTTAGGATCTAGATAGGAGTTTTTTTTTTGTCCAAAGCTAGTTTTCATTTTAGAAATGTCGAGATCTTTATTGCTTATACTGCTCGCGTGTTTAATTTTTGGACTACTATCTGTTGTGTCTCTGTATTTTTCTGTGTATAAAGGATCTTGTGTATAAGGGTGTATATAGGGGTTCTTAAGAATAATCTGTTTTGGATCAAGCACCATAAATCTATGGACAAAAGATCAGAAGATGAGCGATACGGTTTATTTGGGATCGTTCTAAGAACTGCTGTTTGTGCTATTTCTAGAGGCTTAAGGTGTTTTTTAGACAGTTTCCTTAACCAATGATTCCATAGCTAAGTAATATTTGACACAGTGCGATCCAAATTTTTACGCAGATTACTCTCCACTTAAGATTACTATCAACAATTATTCCAAAATAATTTAAACTAATAAACATAATCCAATGTGTGTATGTGTATGATTGATATGTTATCTTGTTTACTACTCGTATGGTGTAAGGGCGACTATAGAGGCAAAACAAAATCCCGAATCTGCCCGTTTTCCACCCCCCGACTCCCTTCTTCAAACCCCGCAGAGCGAAAATCTTTAGCCAATGGGATTCATTCTAATAAAACGGTCGCGACGCGAAGCGAGGCTCCAAACTTGTCGCCGCGCTGCCGCCGATATTTGACAATATGTACCCTATTTCAGCATTGAATACCTGTTTCAATATCTGCCCTTTTAGTACTAAAGTCTTGAAACACTCTTATTATTACATGGAGTACATTATTTACATTATATACATAATATTCATAATTATTAAATGAGTTTAATAAAAAATCGGTAAATGTTACAATACGGCTCATGAATAAATAAAAATAGTTCATCAGATAATACAACGAATTTAAGTTCTTAAATGTGTTAGAATAACGTAAGCTTCAATATGACTTTCTCTATAGAGTAGATAAAATATAGTACAATATAAATTCAGTAAATTTAGACGGTAAAACGATTACTTATAGTGCCTACCTTTGACTAAACCACCACCACCAAAATCTAACAAATTTAGGCAGTGTAACAAAATTATTAAATTTTGAAACACAAATTTCAAAACTGTAGCTGAAAACAAAACTTAGCAATTATTAAGAATTGTAATGTAAGTGATAAGTAATTTACACTTATTAAGTGTAAATAATAAGTAAGAAAGATATACTTACCAAAAACAAATAAAAATTCGTTATTTATAGGAGCGTTGCTCAAACAATGTACGAATTGATAATTGCATCATGCAATAATTAAAACGTATTATAATGCGCAACAACGCCGAGTTGGAATCAGGGGTGCAACGATGGTTTGTTTGCAAATTAATGATTTGGATAGTATGTAATATGCACACGGTAAAATAAAAATATTTGTTACAGTTATAAAACAAACACAAGCCCAAAACAACAAACAAAGCAAAAACTACAAAGCATGTAAATAATAATATAATAAGAAAAATATTGCAAACAAATGGTCACTACAATAATTTAATAGAAAAAATCAGTAATAAATATTTATTTCTGTTACTATTTTAAGAAACAATAAAAATAAAAAAGATTTTTTTTATATTGTTTATTCATAATCTCCAAATCACCATAAAATAAATTTGAAACGCAGTTTTCCATGTGGACCTTGAGGTAATGCGTTAATTAGTGGCAAAATAATATATGTCTTTTTATATATTTTTCTTTAATATACAAACATACTATACAGTAAAAAAACAAGCAGAGTTACTGCTTTTGCATTGGTATAATAATTATAACATGACTGACATAACAAATAAAACCACTAATTCCACTCGTTTTTACAGGTTTCCCCATGAACATGCAATACATGGAAACTAGTACATATTTTAATACCACATTAAAGAATTTTGGAATTTTACGCACTCTAGAACAAATATTTAATAAAAAAATCCTTATAATTATACAAATATAAAAATACTTTCGTAAACATGTACGCATTGCTCATAGGCCTAATCCTCTAAAACTACTAGTATGTTTTGATTAATTGTAAAAATGACAACCACCACTTAAAATAATAAAATAAAGATACTTAATTAGTTGTTGTTTCAAACTAAACTAGACAAACATGAAATATTATAACGAAATACAATTTTTGGACATAACACTTTTTAACAAAGGATGGAAAACCGTTCCAAATGCAAGCTTGACAGAACGCTTCGAGAAAACTTCGTATGCGAGAATGTTTCGTTTCAATCGTATCAATGCTTTCTGTCGGCCCCACCCCGCTTCTTAACGTCAGCGTTTAGTGGCGCCGTAAGAATCGGTCGGGTCCGAGTAGCTCGTTTGTCTCGTCCTAAACACGTACCAAGGGCTGTGAAAGGAAAGACAGTGTAGTTGAAGACTATGCCTCTTTTTTATTGAAAAATAAAAGCCTAGCAGGCGGCTTCAACTTTGAGGTTAGCGGTGGGCAAGAAGAACACCGTGGTTGCTTGCGGCCTCTTCACGCAATCGCAAACGGAAGCGGTGTCCCCGGCGAAATCCTCCTTTGCCAGATGAACCCCTTCCTCCAGTCCAATGTTCCTCTTCGGTCTTGTTTCCCAACGCCGCGCCTCGGCCTGTGTTGGCCCCAGAATACGGCCTAGGCTCCCGTCGTCGTCACGTCCTATCTCCTTGCTGTGCTCCCGTCGACTGACCGTCCGTCCTGTCGCTTCGCCGCTTCTCCCGCCGACTAACTCGTTCCGCAGCTCGCAGAGAAGTGGCGCGTCCTGTCGCCTCGCCGCTCACCCGCTGACTGCTCGTTCCGCCGGTCCCGTCGCTCCCAGGGTAGCAGCGCGTCCTGTCCGTCTGGCCGCTCACCCGCTGACTGCTCGTTCCGCCGGTCCCGTCGCTCCCAAGGTAGCAGCGCGTCCTGTCCGTCTGGCCGCTCACCCGCTGACTGCTCGTTCCGCCGGTCCCGTCGCTCCCAGGGTAGCAGCGCGTCCTGTCCGTCTGGCCGCTCACCCGCTGACTGCTCGTTCCGCCGGTCCCGTCGCTCCCAAGGTAGCAGCGCGTCCTGTCCGTCTGGCCGCTCACCCGCTGACTGCTCGTTCCGCCGGTCCCGTCGCTCCCAGGGTAGCAGCGCGTCCTGTCCGTCTGGCCGCTCACCCGCTGACTGCTCGTTCCGTCGGTCCCGTCGCTCCCAAGGTAGCAGCGCGTCCTGTCCGTCTGGCCGCTCACCCGCTGACTGCTCGTTCCGCCGGTCCCGTCGCTCCCAGGGTAGCTGCGCGTCCTGTCCGTCTGGCCGCTCACCCGCTGACTGCTCGTTCCGCCGGTAAAACATTCGATGGTAGGCCCTTCGGGCCTTATTTAGTTTGTCGCCGTATGTAAATGGTATTCGAGTGATTTCTATGTATTTCGCGTAACAGTCCGTCCAATTCTTTCTATAGAAATTAAAATTTATCAAATGATAAAACTCTACGAAATTGATTGTTAGTTGCATTTGTAAAGCAATCGATTTCATGTAAGGCTTCACCAGTTTCTTCAATAGGTATGTTAAATTGCGCAGTGTATGTTTCCTTATCAGAAGATGCCATTAATGCAGAGAAAGAATTCGGTGTTTCTGTAAGAGCTTCAGCTCTTACAACGGCTTCCTCATTTTGCCTGTTTCTTTGATTCTGCATATTATCATTTGACAGTTGGAAATTTAAACGCCGTCGAACACCGTTTTGTTCTGACTTTTTCGACATTCTCCTTTTAATATTTGTTTCTCTTTTTTTCATGGCATCTGATATATATTGAGGATCTCTTATTTTCATATTCCGACGCATTCGTGGGTCAATAATTTCTGGTAATAGACAATTTATATAAAATTGTTTAAGTTTATCTTCCATTGAATTTATCCATAAATCATCATCCTTTATAATATACTCGATTTTTATCGGTACATCTCTGCCGGACCAAACTGCAAAAAGGCATTTATTTCTCCCTGTTATGTGTAATTGCCCTTGTATTTGCATATACCAATTATGCTTGGTATTTATTTCCAGTGTCCCATTTTTAATATTCCAAAATGTCACTTTTCTCAATCTAATGGCTTCATCTAATCCTATCCTGAAAGCCGTGATCGGACATTTTATTTCTATAATCATATCACCAGATATACCATCTGGAGTTGCCCCTAAATAAGGAATTGAAGAATCTATAAATAATCCACAGGGCTCGATTACTATACCTTCTTGTAAACTTAGCTGCTGTAAAGCCAGTTTTTCATTTTCTTTACCATGGCATATCGACGAAACGTGACTTAAATTTTTTGGATATAACATGGCCTTCACTTGATTACTACAACTTGTATATTCCAATCTATTTATGATCTTTCCAAAGTGAGAAGCTGTTAACATATTTCGCCTTAACTCTAACCATTCGCTACTTTCTCCTTGTAAAACTGTCAATTTTTCTATACGGTCTTTATCATTTTTCTTTTCTTCTAAATCTTTAAATAAAGCTTGCTTTCGCATTTCGAATACATCTAATGGCATATCTGGTTGACTACAATTATCACCATAATCTGGATCGGTTGTTTGGATGCGTAAACGTCTGTTTTTTTTCCTCAAGTATTTACGAGATGCAGTGAGACGTTTTAACCTTTTTTGCTCATATTTGTTTGCTAATCCTTTAGGACTTCTGCCTAGAAACTTCTTATATAATGACGTAAGAGGCATTTTTGTATTAAAAGATACAACTGCAGCGTTACACCGTGCTTGGTAGGACTGTTTCATTGTATAATTAATTCGTTTACCACCTACAAACTTGGCAATGATGCCATTAAAACGTTCTACGACATTACTTTCAACATCATGTATCAGACTTCTTGCATGAATTGCGACACAAGATGTAATATATATAATTCGTTGCCAAATTAAATCTCTTTTGACTTCATTAATATCAAAGGGTAACACTGTTTCCTTATTTTCATTGGCGCAATAAAAACTTTGACAATCTTGGTGGCATCCATAACTATGCAATGGTGCGTTATTTATGTCTTTGTACAATATGTCGATTTTTTCACTCAAAGGAATAGTTCGAGACTTATTGTGTTTTATAGCAAGACAAATAACCTTTCTCATTGATAATATTCTTTCCGTGGTTAGTAGCTTTCTCATATGCAGTTTATACTTAGTATCTGCTGATACTAGTTTTAATTTATTACAAAAATTACGTAAAATGTGATTCTTACATTCAATTTTTTTCTATTGTGTGGTTAGGATAGGGCCGAGATTGCAATAATCTTTGATAGCTACTGGAATCCCCGTCCGAAATAATCGTAGAATATATCATACCGTACATTTCAACGGATTTATTAAAACCTTCCACAAGAATATCAGCCTCCATACTTGAGCTAGGTCCTGTAAAATTTTTGTAACACCTATGTTCAGGAACCACCAGATTCTTTTTCTCCGAGCGAGCACAAATGCAGCAGTATTTGTTTCGTACCGCCATAAACAAAACTTCGCCAAATTTTCTTCCAACTATAGCGGCAGCTCCCGACAACGCTGAATAATTTTTCCCATACGATCGTTTACTCCAGCATCCATCAGCAATAACGTCCACCATTGGCACTCCATTTCTATCAACGCGCCCTTCTTGAACTGCAGCATCTATTTCGCGCGTAGCCGCATTCTCCATGGCATCAACTGCAGTTTCTTGCCATTTATCAGCCACATTGGCATGGATACTTGCATACAGTTTAGAAGACATACACGGTACTTCCATGCTCGATAAAATTTCCTCAAGATGAGAAAACCCGGAACCTACTGAAAATATTCCTGAAACGGCTGCGTGATTAATGTCCAAAAATTGTTTAACGCTTTTATCTGATGAAATTCTAAATACAACGTTACACATATTACATTTTAATGAAAACAATGAATACAACCCGATTCTCTTCTCTGAAACTAGTAGGAGATTTTTGATTGTGCAACCAAATGGACCATGATCAGAAATATTTTGCAGTTGTTCAAGTATATGTAAAATGTCCACAATTCTTCTTCCTTCAATCTTTACCGCGTTATTTCCTATATGATTCTGTAAAATACATAATAAGCATAAAATAAATATTTGAGCTCACTAAAACTCTCGATAGTTCCAAAATTCGTTTCATTTACGGAAATCAATAATTTATTACTGCATTAAATAGAATTTATTCTGCATTAAAATTAAAATATTATCTAATAAAAATATATTTATAATTCTTCATTTGAGGAATGTAATGTGTCCTTTCCAAATTTATGTGTATTTCTCGTATGTCCTAACTAAAGGCATTATTAACTAATTCGTCGGCATTATTAACTAATTAGACTATGGTCACTTTTATATAGTGTTTATTTTTAAATTGTCCACTGGATTGCCTTATTAGGAATCAAACAGGAAGTTATTATAGATAATGAGAATCCGAAGCAATTCGTGGTTAATAGTAGGAATGGTGCTAGAGGCCGAAAACATGTACATCCCAAAGGTAGATAAAGCTTTGGCCGCTTTTTATTGTTAAAGATAATAAAAATAGATGTTTGAACCTCCACCTCATATTCGCATTCAAGAACATTTGGAGTAGTTTCAGATTCAGCCAATCCTCTAGCCTCTTCATTGATGAAATCAGAGTGATTGTGGTTTGCCTAAAATAAAAAAATATATATTTAAAATAGAATCATTCAACTTAAATTTTATGTGTGTAAGAATATTTGGAATAAATATTAAATTAAATTAACTCACTATCGTTGTGGCGTTGGCCGAAGAATCATTAGAAGCCATCAATGTACTCTCCTGGTTTTCTCTACATTGGGATTGCATTCGTAATCTGCAACATTTGAAAATATAATAAATCAATCATCGTTTTCAAATCGCTTGTTTTTACATTATTTATATAGCATAAGATCGATACAAATGCTGAAGTAAAGCTCGTTTAATGCGTTTAAAAAGGAACTTGTTTAATTTTTTTAAATTATTTAGATTATATAGTATAATAATTTCATTAAAATAAATAATATTATGTCATAAAAGTATCTAAAATAAAGGCAAACTACACTACAGATATGTTGTTTTGAAGTACCTATCTACATAACTATAATGTATTTAGATAATATGATCACACTATAATAATGTCTTTCGCTCGAGATGTGCCAACCCTGAATCTGTCGCTCGCAAAATTCCGAGAATTTGAATCGTCAAATTCTTCGACGCATCGCCTTCAACTTTCACCTGACGACAATATTTTATAAATATTATTACATCAGCCGTGGCATGGCCTTGACTAAAACTACTTCTTAGGAATAACGGTTTTTTTTCGCGCGAAAATGAATTTCAAAATAGGTATAAAGTGTAGTAAATCTATATATATATATATATAAATATATATTTATATAATAGGTATACCATTTATAGCTCAAGCACGACTGAATCGATTTTTATGATTTTTGATTTGTTGGATTTGTCTCCGCCCCGAATAGCAGAATAACTATTAAAACATCAGAAAAAAATCACAACAAAAAAATATAAAGAATGCACATTTGTTAATAATTTAATGCACATAATAAAATATCATAATATGTATTGATTACGAGGCGGTACAAAGTTCGCCGGGTCAGCATAATTATATTAAAATAAAAAATTGTAAATTAAAAAAATAATCAAGTACAAGCTAGTTACCAGTTATGTTGACCTAGAACTAGATATTTCAAAGGTCGTTAGCTTTCTAACAAGGTTAGAGTTCTAAGAAAGGTTTGTTTATATTATATACTAATTTTAAAAATTCTCATTACAAAAGATGATAATAGTACATTATTTATATTCTCTTGATCTACATAGGAAGTTTTTTTTTACTATTTTGGTAAATAGGTATGTACATATATAGTAAATAGCTTTGAACTTTCATTCACATTACGAAATTAGTAAAAAAATAAAGTGGTAATAATTGCAAATACAAACCTATTTTCCTGTAAGAGTAATCCTTGTTTTTTTCTAATTGCTGACTTTCTGAATGAACAACGCCGCTTCGTCTTGACAACTTTATTTTTTTTATTTCCCATTCTAAGGCAAGCACGTAAATAAATACGCAACGAAAATTGAAAAAGAAACGAGCGCAGAAACAACGTCTAGTCACTAGAGCGGCCAAAACCGCACTGATTGGATTACTAAGAAAATAATCTGAGCTGCAATGCGCCGTCCGCAAAAAACGCCCGTGCACAAAGAACAGAAAGGTGTAAACTCTATAGCGGACATGAATGGCGTTTATAACATAAACCACGGCCTACCATTTTGTATGAAATATTGATAGCATTTAGTTTTTTTTTTAGAAAAATAACGAATACATTTTTTCAATTTTTTCTTTTTCCATTAATAATACAAGAACATATATTTTCCGAAAATTTAAATAATTTTGGCATTTAATTTCATTTTCATATATCAAATCTAAAACAAAAATCACCCATTTTAGGCCAACTTTGTTATTTTATTTCTAAGTTGTTATACCATATATCGCAAATTCGACAGGTAACTCCCTCCGCGACTCGATTCTCTTCAATAAAATATTTTTATTATATATGAGATGATTCTGGATTCAGAGATAGTCGACATCAAAAAATGATGTTTCAAAAACATTGTGGATTTGTTTTTTTTTTTATGTTTTTTTGACAATGTTTAAAGAAGTTTTCTATAGCTATTTCCCTAGAATAATAAATGATATTTAATATAAGTAAAGTAGATTAGTGGTATTTCTTCTGAATACGCACGCAACATACTTTGAAAACCTTCAAAATTCGCATTTTGATAACATTCAGGTATGTAGGCGCCTTAAATATGGCTGATGAGTTTTTATTAAGTTTAATGCTAAATTTAATGTGTTTAATTTTCACAATGTTAAGCATCAAAATATTTTGGTTTAGCCATATTTTTATGATTTTCAGTTTATCATTAACTACAGACACAGTTTTCCATGAATTTCAGACGAAAGTAGTCACTGTGTCATCCAGCAAATGAAGAGATAGATTCTATCTTTTCAAGATTGCAAATATCATGAATATATATTAGGAATAAAATCAGACTGAGTGTATAGTGAACCGTTTACATACAATAAACATTAATAACATTACTTTCTATTGGTATATTTGAGTATTTATGCTTCGCGGCCGGCGGTCGAGTGGTTATTTATTATTTAAAATAAAATTTAAACTTAATAATTTAAATATTTTAATTAATAAAATTTATTTTTTAAGAAAAATATGATTTATATATAATTTATCAACATTTAAAATAAATTATTACCTTAAATTTAATAATTTTAAAAATTAATATTTTTTAAGAGTAAATGAAATTTGATCATATCTAATATTAAAAGATAAATTATTAAAATTTAAATTATTAGTATTATATGTTATAAACCTAATTATATAATCTTGTATTTCCTTTTATTAATATGGTAACACGGAATAATGTTGACTCTTTATACGATAAAATAACAGAATTGAATTTGTCTCTATTTTTAGTATAATTTTCATTCAATAAAACATAACACCAACCAATGTTACACTGAGACACATACGACCATTTATTGTTACAAAATAATATGGTAATGATGAATAAACACTTATACTAAATAGAAACAATATAATACAATAATATAATATAATATAATACATACACTACAAATATGGATAGTATATGATTACATATATATATATATATATATAATCATACATATTCGATGATTCCTTACGTTATAATAGGCGTTCGCCGTTAGTTTACATTACTTATATAAAAGTCTGAAAGTCTGGAAAATTCGAATTCTTTTTAATACTTTCACTGATTGAAAATTTTCAAACAAATTATATAGCCAAAATGTTGAAAGAAAAATTAATACGGAAACTGCACGCTGGTTTAATAAATACAGGCCTGTATTTTAATTATGAAAGCTTTTCACTCTCACCTATCTATCTGTGCGCCTATGTAATACGGTCAAATTATATTTTATTATTTCGGAAGCAATTCAATGGTACCTTGAACGACAAAGCTTATTTCGCTTTCTATGCTAATTATAAATTCTTATTTTTACGAATTGAGTGCGTTTCGAAAGATAGCCATCAAAGCACGCACATACTTAATCATTAATCATTGTTAATCATTGTTGGGTAGGCGTCTATTTAGCAGAATTCTATTTCAGACAATAACATGTCATTAAGTATATTTAACTATTTGTATTTCGGAGGGCGGTGGCTTAAATAGGTCCTAGATAATTGACTGGACTGGACTGGATTGGTATTTGGTATTTGTCCACCCTCCTCTCGCCTTCCCCCCTTATAACTTTTTTTTAACCGTTTAGCACTATTGCGTCTAGGTTCACATTCGCGCGCGTAATTCCTGTGCAGAAGTCTCAATATTAAAATGAGAATTCAAATTGGCAAAACGTCTCTTTGTTTTTAAAATGAAAGCCGAATTATGCGCCCCGCGCGGCGCAGGGGCGGCTGGGCGGCTGGGCGGCTGGGCGGCGCAGGGGCGGCTGGGCGGCTGGGCGGCGCAGGGGCGGCTCGTGGGCGGCTCGTGCTCAGCCAAGCTGCTCAACTAATAGAATTCAGTTTGGCGCCGAAGGAACGTGCCGACGACCCTCTCATAAGAACGAACGGGGCGCTAAATTGATTTTTTATCTGCCGATATGAGCGCGCCGAATTTCCCGCAGTATATATTTATTTATTTATTTGAATTACAAACAGTTTGTGCAATAAATTACCATTACTAAGGCAGATTAAAAGTAATTACAATATAATAAGGTATATATGGCCGAAGGAGTTGTAAGAGTTGTAAGGGAAATAAGAGAAAGAAAAATCTATTGTACAATAATAGTAAAACGAAATTGCAATCAAGTACATGCTAGAGTGTGATACATGTATAGGTAAAATATATATAGAAATACCGTATCAGAAACAGTACGCCTGTTAGTAAGCGACATTAAGTTTTGATTCTTTAAACTATCCTCGTAATTATAAAAATGCACATGACCCCCGAAATTAAGTTGCTTCGTAAAAAGATATTGAATTCTCTCAATACGATTGTCTAAGACAGAGTCTGTCAGCGCGATAGTTGCGTCATAAACGAAAAATATGTTTGTACTTTAAAAATAAGGTTTCCCTTTGTCGTTTTCCCCAATTTTTTTTTAAATCACTGGTGTAAATTACCTTACGCGGTGACGCGCGATCGATATCTCGTAGCCTTGGCTACATTTGAGAACGATGACGCTGAAATTAGTGCCCGCCTTGAGCGGACAAAGCTATTTATGACATGGTACAACAGAAGCAAGTGAAATCATACATAATCAACTCCAACTGACGTCATAGGGGCATTCCCCTCACTCTCTCTCTCTCTCTCTCTCTCTCTCTCTCTCTCTCTCTCTCTCTCTCTCTCTCTCTCTCTCTCTCTCTCTCTCTGTCCATAAACGCTGCTGCAATCGACAGACGACTTCTCGCCTAATGTTCCACCGGTGTTCAAAAGCGGGTAGACTTATTTAGGTCGTATTTGATGATCTCCTGTTTCTCAATAAGGAAAGATTGGAAGGATGAAGGAAGAATTAAATGGGGATGAAAAGATATCCTACGTAGACCTGCTGATTTCTGCTGTAGAACCTTATTACACGGACGAAAACATAGTTAGACAAGGACATTATTAAAGGAGTGCTTCAAAAAACTATAGAAAATACGACATCTTTAGCCGACGTAATTATTTAGGTTATGTCTGTAGGGTTGCCATACGTCCGTATTTTGTACGGACGGTTTGTATTTTACAAGCCGTGTCCGAGTCCGTCCCTTATAAAGGAAAAAAGAGAAAAATGTCCGTAATTTTTTTTTATTATTATTATTGAGAAATCAAGTTGGCCGATGAGTACAAGTCTATAACCTTCCTAACTAGGTAAGAGTTACCTGTTCTAAGGAAGGTTATACAGGGTGTCCCAAGGTCAATCCCAATAAAAAAACAATTAATAGGTCCTACGTTTCCTAGTGTTATTTGTTAAGAAACTATATCAAAATTCATTATGATATTCGAGAAAAAAAATGTTAAAGTTTCTATTATCTACGTCACTGGGCCGCGGTCAGTCAAGATCGAGGTTAATGACCTGCCGAGTTGTTCGAAACGTCCCATTAGGGCGGAGCTAAATGATTGCTGTCAGATGCCACTGCTCGAACAGAGGTCGGTCTAAGAAGAAGGGGCAACTCCTTTCCCCTTCTCTGCGGTTGTAAGAGGGATGCTATTGGTCGACAGATAATATTGATTTATCGATTGATAAGATCGATTTACACCAATTTTATTACAAAAATAATAAATTTGGTGATGAAAATTTTTCGCATTTTGTTACATAATTTCTTACTCTTAATAGGGAACTTAAACACCCCCTAAAGTTTGTGGGATTGGTTTTGGGACACTCTGTATATGAAGTGTTACAGTGCATACAATAGACCAACGCAAAACCCTGTGAAAATATAAAAATTAACTAAGGCACAAATATACACACTGATATACACACCCACATACACACACATGAATACATGAATTTAGAAGCTTTGTAAAACGTTACGTACAGTCTTGAGCGTGAGAGTAGTGGTACTGTGTAAATCACTTACACCACTTACAGTAAACTATAAGAGTGACACTGCAAACCCCCCAGTAATAATAATAAATAATATTGTAAAGGTGTTAATACTGTTTAACCGTACCCTCTTTTTGTGTTAGAAGTTGTGACATTTCATATTATCGTATAGAATTTATACAGGTTTTTAAAATTTATTTTCTCTGAAAGTGGCCTAAAATTGCACCATTACAAGGAAAGGTTTTAAAAAATCGAGAGTTTTTGCAATTTTTGCAGTTTTTGCAATTATGGCCATTATGTTAATCCGATAAAAAATGAAGGTAATCTCTAGATTCCAACAAATGGCGCGAGCCGTTTGTGAGATATTAGCAATTACCTATTGTTACTAGAATTTGCATTTTCATCCCGGTGACATGTGCCTCATAACTAGGGTTGCCATAGACTCTTAAAGCGAAGTACGGACTCGAAACATACCGGAGGCGGTATGTTTCAAAATATATTACCAAAATTTTTAGATTCGATTTTCATTTGAAACCATTTTCATTTCATCTACAAAGCACATGATATTTTCGGTAGTTATTTTGCTGTTTAATAATTAGCAAAAATTTCGAAAATTGGCTAACTAATTATAGAGATATGCATATAGGTACATTTTGCCATCGGAGTCATCGCATGGGAGCTTCGGTCACTCGCTTCAATAATTTATATTATTGTTAGTTCTTTTTGCCCGTTAATGTGTGTATACTCCTGTAGTCTATTACGGATTAATCCGTTGCGAAATTGCGTAAATATTCTCTCCCTCCCTAACTTATTTCTGAGACTGTAACTATTTCCTAGTTTTTTTCTTTGAAGCACAGGTTACCGGCATACCGGGTTACCAGCATCCGGGACCAATACCGTGGAGGCCTCCTGCTGCTGCCCGAGTTTACCTGAGATCTCCACAGAGGGATTTCACGGCTCTCCTGAGGCCGGGCATTTGCCTCTCCAACCTCGAGGCTCGCCGGACACAGCAGAGAAGTCTTGAACCCTTTTATTAACAGTGAAGTGTATCCAATTGCCCCCGACTTGTATGACCCTGTGCCATGGACACCTTTACATTTAAATATTCTGAACGTTTCTTTATTAAAATAGAACTCTGTAGGACCCTTTTTTTCCAACCTATAAACAATGAACTGTTTCGTAATTTCAAGTAGTTCTAGTTCCAAACCTATTTCTTTCTATGTCTCTATGCTGTAAGTTTATTTATTTTTCTACTTTTAATTATACTAATTTGTTCCCCATTCTACTTTTTCTCCAAACTGTATAAAATGTTTAATTTTTTGAGACCTTGGTTTTATTGATTTTTGAACCCGTAGGAAGTGTCCGCTATAATCCCTCTCTAGGCAGATAGATCTACGGCTGCCCGAATTCTGCCATATCCCCGTAGAATCTTAAGTGTTCGGTTTCTCTTTCCTTCCTTCTCTTAAAGAAACTCCCACACATTATATCCGGTATGTATGGTGTCCGCTGTCATGAAAGACCGTGAAGACCATGTGCATTCACACTCCCCGACAATGACACGTGTGAGGTAAGCAGCGCACCGTTCCGAACCTAAGTGCTATAGAAAAGTGCCTTGTATTCCAATTATTGTCTTCATTATGTTAACATTAAAAGAATTGGTGAATAAAATGATGCGGTTACTAAAATAGTTTTTCTTTTTACTTAAGCAATTCATTTTAAACAGCCTTCAAGAAGATATATTTTTAGCTGAGTGTGTGTTATATTGACTACTATTATTCAAATTCTAATCGAGGTATCTGTGATTAGATGTGTGATGTGTGTGTGTGTGTGGGATTTGTGTGTGTGGTGTGATGTGTTTGTGGTGTGCTGGTGTGTGTGTAGATTTAGATTAATATTTTATTACCATCGCTTTTAAATATGCATGGATTAGATTATTTATTCTTTGGCTTTTTGGTAATTGGAACTATAAAATTATGGGGTTATTAACAACAAAGCAAAATGTGCTATATGAACTTTATTATAAATATGAACATAAAAAATATAAGCTCCCTAAACAAAATATAAATTATTAAAAATTTTAAAAACCACAAATGGCTGAACAAATTTTCTTGGATCATAGCTAAGAACATTCTCGGTCAAGTTGGTTTGAAAATAAATTTTATTTTAGGAAAAGTTACATATTACTTGGAAGTATAAAACTTTTATTACTAATAGCCAATATAATGTTACAATTAATAAAATAAAATACTTCAACGGGTGTTAATTATTTGATAAACTAATAATATGTGTAGTAACTGTGCAGCTTTGTTAAACAAGGTTTGTTAGTAATATTTTGTTATCAATATCTAAAACATTCATTGTTTATAAAAACAATCATTTCAATATAAATAATAAAAAAAAACAATTAACCTAAAGAAGAAAAACATATTTATGAGATCGTAATAATTAAACAATTAGAGTATTAACACATTTTCTAACTGTTTAAAAAGCATGAAATATTTCTCAAAAACGTTTTTTTATACATTTGTCTTCCCAGTCTAAGAATATGCAAAAATCACAGAGGACTCAGGTAAAAATATTGAGGTAGGTAGACTCAAAGAACTTGGAAGGAAAATGCTAGGCATCAAATTCCACAACCGGAAAAAAATAATGGTTAAGACAACCAACAAGATTGAGGCGCAAGAACAGGGTCACATTGAAATTGAAAGAACGGCTGATGATGGATGGACCAAAATAAACTAACAATCGTTTCACAGAACACCTAAAGTGCATTGTGATCCCCAATGAGATGTGAGCAAATATGGGCTGTTAACAGCAGATGATGCAGACATATTGGGTTGCATTTATTCATAGGGGGAGGACTAATGATCACAGCTTGTTCATTTGCATTCAATTTTTTTGGAGTATGGTTGCAAAATTTTAAATGACTATACAGAATACAAAGAAAAGGGGCTTTAAATATCCAGTTTATTTATTGAGTTCATAGAATTTTACAATTTTGTACGATTACATTTTTTATGTGTCCTCAATCAATGGGTTTTGCTCAGGCTACCTACTCGTTAACGAACAAAGTGCTGGTTTTCAGCACAACCCTTACAAGTACAATTTTATTCAAAACAGAAAAAGCAAGTCATAAAAAAGATAATCTAATAATAAAGGGAAAGGATAAAAGGTATAATTTGTAAAATGTTACAATTATAATATAATATAGTAATATAATTTGTACAAAAGTAGAATAAAACAATGTAAACATAAAAATAAAGCTAGTTTGAAAATAATTAAATATTAAACTATGAAGAATTATTTTGTAACTACAGTTACCACTTTTGACATCTAGCTCTAAATAAAACTACGCTCAATTTTAGATTTCAGTGGTGGTAAGTCGTTACATAATTTGGAGGTAGTAAATTTAAAAGTACCTCTGAAGCTATACTTGTTATGTTATGTTCATTAAATACTCTTTGCTCCTTGTGGGATATGCAAGGGTGTTTTGGGGTGTTTAAGGTGTTTTGGTTTTGGGTGTTTGGGTAAGTAAAATTGCACCCTTTAGTTACTTTAAATGTACATCTGAACCATCTATGACCTTAAAAACAAACGAGGCCTAAGCATGAGGACTTATAAATATAATTGATTCTCCTCTGAAAAAAATAGTTTTCAGAAGTGCAGTTTTCTTATAAAATGATACCCCGCCAAAGGCAACAACCTGATTAACGCTTTCTTGATTAACGGATTAACCAACAAACTATTAAACCTGATCTACTGAGTTCTAAACAGAACCTTAACAGGCCACTGCAAGCTAAACAAACTTTAACAGTTGATTAAAATATCAAGAAATGATAAATGCAAGTTCTGCTATAAAATACCAGAAGTCACATACTCTGTGAATGTAGGCCACTAATTTGTAAAATATACCAGCTTCTAGGTAATCACCTTCTAAATTCCAAAGAGATACTAGCTATCGCACCCAAAAGAAACTAAACTTTATCAGCAGTATGTGTAGGTCTATCTGAAGGGCGAACTTTAAGTGGATGATAAAAGTACAATAGCTCTTTAAAGGGTGCATCCTATACCCACTACCGAACATATCATAACATAACAGTTTAAAGAGAAAAAGGTTTATTAAAATACTATCACATTCATTACTTTAATTATACTGTCACTAATTACTAAACATACATAAATTCAAACAAAATAGAACTGTGTGACGGTGGAGCTTTGCAGCTCAATCTGTGCCATCTTGAACTGGAGACGTTGCAGCCATCGAAGGAGGACGGGCTGAGGGGGAGACGGGGAAGAAGTGGATTGGGGAAGAGGCGAGGGGGCAAAGTTACGACATTGCTGGAGACGAACGTGTAAGTGGCCCGGCAACTGAAATGCACAAATTAATAAACTATTAATAAAGGTGCAGTTACTGTCAGGACATTTCCAGCATACCAACATGGTGACATGTGAATGTTATACATTGCTGATTTTTTAATTAATTATATGGGTTGCGCTAGTAAGTATAGTTACAACTACTTTGTTGTCTAATTATGCAAGATTATTTATTACATACGAATGCTTAGTTGTAATAAAGTTAAATCACAGTAAATGTCCTTTGGCACTAGAGACGGTCTTTAGACAGGGATATGCACCATTGGTTTCTTAAAGTCAAGAACACAATCACAACACTTTTAAACTGATCCCGAGATAGTTTAGTATACAATAAAGTTACATTCCTGTGTTTATTCCGGGACGATCAGGGTGCTATAGAAGAGTAGACCTGTTGAAATAATGCCAATTTCTTCTTCGAAGAACAATGAAATTGATCTGAAGAAAATCAGTCTGCAGATCTGAATGGAAACTGAATGGGCGGTCGTTGAATCTCATAGTCAGTAACTAACTTAGGCCGCCTAAGTTGCATTTCTCTTAGTGTTCAGGTAGAGACTCCTCGTCCTCATAGATGCTGGTTTCCGACTGTGCCCGGGGAGGCAAGGGTTAAGTTTATAGGGAAAACTAGAATCTATAAATTCTGAAAGCTTTCTACTATAGCACCAAAATTGCGTTCACTGATGCCAACCAATCGGCACGCGAAACGTAAATGACGGACACTTTCTTTAGCCAATCAGTGCTCAATAGCTGTCTGACTAGCCATAAAACGTTTGAGATTGTGTTACGTGGTTCGTTCCGTAAATTTTGAGAATTTTCAAACCTGATATAGCTGTCAGTTCTGTAGCGGTGTGGGTATGGAAAAGATCTCGAATGTGTGGTTATATTTATACCACATTCGAATAATAAATAAGATTTTGATCATTGATAAACTATATATCTGTGAAATAAACATGAATATTTATAGATTGTGTTTATATAGATAGTGAGTATAAATAGATATATCTAATCTGAGGCATACATTTGTCTACCCTACATTGGCTGCAAATGAAGTTTACCATTCACAAATCTTATTATTTCTTGATTTTTTTAAATATTTAGCATTATCTCATTTATCTCATCTCATTTAGCATATATATATTTAGCATTATCTCATTAGTTACTGAGATGATAAGTTACCTAAAGTAATTTAATTACCTGAATGTGGTGGGAAAACAGAACAGGACTCCAAAGTGGTAAAAGTTTGTTCAATACTGTAGAGTTACATTCCAAAAGAGCTTCCAGTAGACTAAGAAAGTGTAGATTAACCGTCTCCGCCAGCTGTAATTAGACAAATAATATCCCATTATAGAGATTGTGGTAGTCTAGTGGTTAAGGCGTTGGACTATTAGCCCAAAGGTCGCGGGTTCGAATCCGCACATGGTCATCCATTTTTAATGCTTCATTACCACCATCTCCCCTGACTCTAGCACAGGCACATTTGGCCTAGTTGAGTAGGGCCCAAAATAATTGTATATGACCTAGGTTATAGCAATTATTTTAAAAAAAAGTACTTAATTCAATAAATAATAACAATAACATAAAAACTAATAATAGATTAAAAAAAACTAAAAGTAACTTATAAGTTATCATAAAAGCTACTCCACGGATTTTTTAAGGAAACTAGAGTTAGATAAAAAAATATATACCTAGTCACTTACCATTTTAGAATGTGAAACCAACTGCAGTACACAAGGAGTGACCTTTCCCCAAAAATCAAAAAGAATGCTCATGGTTACGTTGTGAGCTTCCGAGTTGAGCATGGTTCCATTGGAGATATGCTCCAAGTAGACAGTCCACAACTGGCACAGGATGAACGCATGAAATAGGGAGCTCATGTGGAGGACAGATGCCTTTGATTGCTCCGCAAAGCCTGCCATTATAACCTTAAAATAATGTTCAAAAAATATTTTTCAAAATGGCTGACATGTTGCTATGTTCATTTTTTACAAAAAAAAATGGTATTTTGAGACACTAAGGAGAAAAACATTCATTGAGTAAAAAGTGTGACTTAGTGAATCTGAGCAGCTCACCTAGATGCAGTTGTATCAGCTATTTTAATACTTAAATATGAGAAATTTAAAAATATACTATCTCCCTAACTGTAGATAGTTTATTCATGATGCCCACTCAGAATAATTGTATCACTAAATGATAAATGATTTATCCCACACCTGAATATGATCAGCTATATGACAGCTGGCTTCCTGAGGGACGGGCTGGGCGATAAGTCCCGCTCCAATGGAAGAGCTGATGCTATTCGTGTTATTGCCAGCTCCGCCTGAAGAATTCTTTATGGCACCGTGACTGAGCGCACCGATCAAAAGCCAAGATAGAAGACGTATGTGTGACACACATTCTGTAAATTCTCTCGGTCTGAAAATACAAAATTTTATGCATAAATATGCACCGATGTTAAAAAACATAGTACTTAAAAATATCACATAATACGTTTTATGTTTTTATTAATTGTTGCTGCAGGACATTTATTTTTTATTAAAATGATGATTGGCAACTTTGGAATGACAAATCTAGGTCATTTGAACCTTCAACCATTTGGTTATTCTTGTGCCTACATTATTATACCCTTACTAGGAAACATCTTTATACATTGCATATTAAAATGGTTCATCTGTTTAAAAATCTTATAATGGACAGACAGATATCGTTGATTTTAGATCTTGATTTAGCACTGGAACCACGAATCTGCCTAATAAAATATTAATTATTTCCTCATGGTTTCCTGAATTAAATGGTGAGGTTATTAAACAATGACTTATACATACTTTTACGTTACTTCTAAGAAAGGAAAATATTACTATAAATTACCCTTGTTGTAAAGCTGAAGGAGCATTATAGAGCCACGGCATGTACCGAGCTATAGCGCGATTGTCTCTGTTGTTGCCTCTCGTTATCTCCAAGGCCACATATTGGGCAATACCGCTTTTGAGCACACCTCCCAGTGTGTCTTCATTCAGACCAATTGAGAGACCTTTACTATAACTCTGGCAAAAAAAATATATTAATAAAAATTATTTTGAGATTAACAACTACTGATATTATCTAACAAACCATCAAACCAACCATCAACCATCAAATTGGATTAGTCGTAGCGCTACGTGAATCCATTGGACAGAGTGGGTAAGCTATAAAATAATATGGACAATTCAATGTGGACATACATTTTTTTACAAAATACAGCTTAGTACCTTTATTTTTGTAAGCGTATGGAAATCAGCAAGAAAATCTAGAACATCTGATAAATACTGGCGCATGCAATCCGAGGCCCCAGTGGCATGTTCATGATTGACTTCTCCCTCGAGTTTCAAACATTCTTCTAATGCCGGTGTTAACGGTAAATATCCACCGGAATCTACAAAATTAAAAATTTACATCAATTAATAGAATAATTGTATATATTTATTGAAAAGTAATATATGTAGACTGAATGTTATATACTATTTTTCTCAAACATAAATCATACCAAAAACAAAATGCATTTAAAGTGATGAACGGTCATGGAAATCACTGATCGAAGTCAAACCCATTATAAGAGTAATAAGGGAAATAATATAGAAACAAATTAAGGATTTCTAATCCTTAGGATAGTACGTGTAAAATTACTAATTATGTTTGCGGAGGACATGAGAAAGAAATGGAGACAAGCTAAAGGATTAATAGTTATTTACAGTATCAACATTCACCCTATTGACTCTATTTTTTTTTCACCAGATGTGGAATGATGCTACCAAAGCGGATTTAGATACCCACAGAACACCCGAAAACATCTCTTACCTTGTAAAATGAAGCGTATAATCATTAAGAAATTTTCATCGGGAATTGTTGTTTTGAACTTGAGCGCCTGAACGAGCTCAAATATAATAATTCGGCACATCATAAGCTTGTCTCTTTCCTTGGTAAATGCTCTATTGCAGAGAAAACTCAGCTCCAGAAGGAAATTATATTTCACCACAAAATTTTGAATAGCGTAACTTAAAGTCTTTGAAAAAGGATCAAGCAAGCTCTGAAACACAGAAAATATAAATTTTAGAAAATTTGATATATTATGTACATGAAATAAAATTTATAACATTATCAAAGTTAGGTAATATTTAGTAATTTAAAAAAAAACACTAAAGCAAATTATAGTTAGTTTGCGAAGATCTTTAATAAAAAGTAATATTAAATCTAAAAAAATTAAATATGAAGTTAGAAATATTTGCTATGAAATCTCACAAAAACACTCTCGTTAATTGTTTTTAGACTTAGCATCTTAATTATTGTTTTAAAATGTTATTATAATTATACTTATTTTTTGTTTGTAATTTAATACTAAGCGATAAAAATGTATATGTAAAGGACGATATTATATAGGACATGTAGTAAGATACAAACAAAATAATTTGAACATATTTCACAAATATTATCTGTATTTTACACACCTGGTTTCCAGCAGATAAGTGTAGGGCTTGGGGTTGTACATAAAATAAAATAAATATAAATTTATTGAATAAACCAAATAAATAAATATATCAGATTTGATGGATTTTAAATTGTTACTGTTTTATATATTTCTTTTTCATAAAAAGTTAAACTTAATACTAGTACTAGGCTGCATGTTAGTGCTTATAATTAACCACCTAGAGTTTTATTATAGTCAATGAAGAATTGAAGTTGTTATAAACCAGTTTTAGTAAAAAAGTTATTATTTCAATTAAGTTACTATGATTAAGTTTTAGACAAAAAATATTTTTTATCACAATTAAAACTAATATGGTGTAATTTAATTTTGGTGTATTTTTTTCTTATACCTGTAAATGATCAAATAGCGATATTAACAATATTAAAGCAATTTGGAACTCACTTTGAATTGGCATATGGCCGGTACTTTTAATATAGAGACCATAATTCTCATAAGAGGAGTAATATCCTCGAGTACATTCAACAGGAGAATGATTCTCCTAAATAAAGTATCCAGCTGCTGCAGAAGGGCTCCAGAACTGGACCCCGGCCCCAAAGCTTCCAAGGGCAGGCAGTCCATGTAGCAGGCCATATTTTCTATTATGATGGGCAGTTGATCGGTCGGCAAAGTCTTTTTGCTGTTTAGGAACTCGGTCAAGAGTTGGAGTGGACCAGTCGGATTAAGTTCGTTGAAATCTATCAAGGCAGTGGCGATACTCTTGAAGAACATCATTTTTTGCTTTTCTAAAATACAAAAATGACTTTTTTATAAAAAAAATAAATACCCCATCGAACAGTAAAATCATAAAATATGAAAGTTTTTGTGTATATGATGAAAATATGAATGTGTCAACTTTTTAATGTTGATTTCATATTTAAAAAATAAATCTTAGTGGAAAACAAATTTAATTTTAATATAATTGCAATGATTTACAAATAAAAACAAAATCATTGCAGTAATTGATACACATAAAAGTGGGCATTAGTTAAGTTTTTTACTTAAGAAATAAAATTGTTTTACGAGAAACAGTAAATCAGTTTCTTATAACATTAGTTATCCAATAGTTATCCAGGTAATTGGTTAAAACTACTACATTGAAACAAAATATGATTTAGCACAACATTGTGCACCTATATAACAGTAGTTGCATTATATAGGGTGATGATTTTTTTTTATCTTTGAATTAGGACAATTTGTTTATGTAAATTATAAAGGTGTTTTTTTTAGAGGCGTGGTTTTCAAGAAGAGATAAAACGCATATAATTTGATGTTATGGCTAAGAATTTAGTTTTATTATAAAGATAAGGGTTTGCCATTATGTTTTAAAAATGATTTCGGGTAAGTGGCCGCCGCGGCTGACTCGAACAAATTCCAGCCGAGAGGCCCAATTTTCAACCACTTTTTGCAGCAAGTTGGGCCGTATGTCAGCAATAACGCGCCGAATATTCTCTTCCAAGGCGTTAATCGTGTCCGGCTTATCTGCGTAGACAAGCGACTTCACATAACCCCACAAAAAAAAGTCCAGCAGTGTTAAATCGCACGATCTTGGAGGCCACGCCACAGGCCCACGACGCGATTTTTACTTTATTTTAGAGTGATTTAAAAAAAAAATAGATTGATTTTTTCTAAATTTGCACTATTTGCAAACGTTGTTCAGGAGTAAGTCTATTCATTATGAAATGGCAAACCAAACTGAGCATAAATCAAGTGACAGCTGTCAAAAACACCAACTACGAAAAAAGTAGTGCCAGATTGAAAACCACGCCTCTATAAAAAACAGCCCTATATACTCTCAAAAATACATTTTGGATTTTGGAAGGATCAACAATAACATAATCTATCTAATATATAATGTATAATTGAATATACAGAGAATTGAATTGTATAATAATCTATAAAAAATACATATTTTTTTTGTTCATTTACTATGTATTATATAAAAGGAAGTTAAAAGTAGAAAAAAAGGTACACCATCACTTAATCCACCAACGTTGATAATTATTTTAGATTTAGATGAGGAGAATTAATGAGGAGGTTAAGTATTTTAAAAAAAATGTAAATATAATATACATAGGTGACTCTTAGAGATCAGAGCTTCATATTAGGCAGATTGGTGTTTTTTTTTTGTGCTTGGTGAATGTTACGAGGTAACGCAAAAAATACTCATTACCTGGAACTCTAGTTTGAAATATCTGCACGAAGACAGCATTGGGTGCGAGTTGATGTAAGACACAGCGCAAGAATTGCTGAGCCACACTCACTGCTCCGCCAGGGAGATGGATGGCAGCACTGCTTTGCCAGCCATACAGGGCCAAAACGGACATTCTGAAATATTTAATACACAGTAATCCCCAAGTATGGCATTCATTAAAGAAAAACCTGTTATTAATTCACTAACCACTTTGCATTGATTTTAGTTGATTGACAAATATATTTTTAGATATATTTAACATAATTTGCAATTTTATTTTTACAACACAACATTTCCACAGGCAAAAAAAAAAGAAGCTACACCAAAAAAGACTAAATATTGAAAATAATATCAGGACGAAAATAATATAAGTAACATTGGCACCATCAACTGATAGCTACCACTAGTAAACATATTACTACATGAAATAATAGAAATAAATAAGGCCCTGGGCGGGTTGGATCTATGCCACCGCCACGAGGTGCTAACGTAAGCATATTTCACACCATATAGTCTTTCTCCGTTGGGAATATTAAAAGGCGCATTTTAAAGGCTGTTGACGCAACTAAGTGACAAAAGGCACACAAGCATCCATCTACATAATTACAGCCTTCGCTAAAAGTTGTCCATCTGTAATAAATGGCAATGTAGTATAGGACAACAAGGCAGTCGGAAAAATCATTATTCATTATGATAACAAAAAAAGACGTTTGCAATTCCGAGTAGTAGTGGACTTCTAGTGAGTGTCATCACTTATTGGCCTGCAAAATCTTCAGCCCATCCAAGACGTATAAAGAATAGTGAAACTTTAGTTTTAGTACAATGGTTACTGACTTGCTGACGACAGTTAGTATTTCTGGTAGAAGCGGTGCTGCGGCGGCTGGTTCTCGGTGAACAAAAGTGGCCAATACAATTATACAGAGGCCCAATTCCTCATCGCTGTACTCCTCACGACCTGTGCCACATTCAGAGCCTGAAAGAGAAATGAAAATGGCTTACTACAAACCTATCAATATTTGAGAATTCAATAAAGCCAGTGGGCCTAATGCACAGTGAGAGGTCCAGGTTCGTTCGTTCGTTAAACTGGCCTAGATCATCTTTGGCCAAAAGTTGTACTGCCATGTAACTGTCATGTTACTAGGCCTGTTACATGACAAATATTAGCACACTGATTTCTGCTGTGAGATTTTATCTAAACATATACTAACAGCCTTTTGCATCAAAGTTAACATGAAGTTAGTACGAATAAACATGGATAACATACATGTAAAATTGAGATCATTCGGGGGTTAAGGAATTTAACTGCCGGTTCAGAAGTTGGTGTGGACCTAAATTATAAAATACTAAATTTTATTATTAAACATCACCAAATATTCTTCTATTATTTTTGGTGATAATCCTAAATCATAACTTTTTACTGCAACCATTGTATCTTTTGTGGAAACATGTTGTTATTCATTGTACCAGTATTATCAAGTTTATGACAATGTTTATTTTTTCCCATTAATTAAAAATTTACAACAAATCTCTCAAATAAAATGTATAAAGATTAATTCCATGTTATTTTGCATTTCAAGTGTCTATGTGTTTTATGTTGATGCCAGACATATTGTAAGGTTATGGAACTAATACCAGATAGGTAATTGTAAATTTATTACTTACATCTATCGACGACACAATCATCGCCACATCGTGTTGCGCTGAGCCTTACACCAGGTTGTTCATGCAGGAGACGGTCCCTTTGCAAGGAATCATCGCTAGAGCGAATCCCGCCCCACCAGACACCAGCTGATGCACCAATGGCGCCCAATTCATCAGATTGGTTAGGTACTTGAAAACCGGCAAGAATATCGGACTGATAACCGCCTAACGATTAAAAAAGTTTTATTTATGTATTTAGAAATATGGTCAAAGTTGTACATACTCTTTGAGAGTATAAAATATAAGAGACTGGTTTGTTAAATGTTTCGAGTAAAAAAATTCAATAACCTACAACCTCAAAGTGTAAATCACCTACAACCTCAATACGGTTAAAATCAAAGCAAACAGTTTGTTTCATTTAAAGGTTAACATTTTGACAAATTTATATGGTGACTGATATGGAGGCTAAGATCAATCAATATTAATGGCATCTTCCCCTTTCAAAAATCATTATCTGGTTTGATGCAACGAAGAAAGTTCCAGGCAACTGCTTGACTCAGTGTGGATATAATAATACTCACAAGGTAAATGTAAATAAGCAATCCAGAAATAGAATTTTACCGACAATCCCATTCGTAAATGTTCTGAGCAAAATGGAACAAAATTAACTATCTGTAACAACGATCTTTTAAAACTTATAGATACGGCACTTTGCGTCGAGTACACTCCTCGCATATCATATGTAAGAATACAAATAACCAAGCAAATATATATATTATATATATCGGAAAGATAAAAATTATGTAATCAATGTCTATTTAAAAAAAAGTACTTCTTACATTTATTGTTACATTGTACTTAATTTTCGCTGGTTTAAATGAATCTTCTAAAATATAAACCATCGAAAATTAAGTACAATGTAACAATAAATGTAAGTACTTTTTTTTAAAATAGACATTGATTACATCATTTTTAAAATAATCATTATTATCTAATACAAAAACAATATGTCCACTATTGGCAGAATACATCATGCAAGATAACCATTTTTTGAAAATGCTTACTTGCAGCCTCAGATTCTAAAATGGGAGCAGTCTGCGGCTGAAGACCGGCCGCAGCTGGACCAGAAGGTGATTCCAGTAAAGCAACTTGTTTTGTCAGACGACGGGGACTCGTGCCACGAGATCTAGTTATATACATATTTATTTATTGGCATGGTAAATTATACTATAAGGAAGTGTGGCAATTTCTCTGGGTCCTTATTAGTAAGGACTTATTAAGTTGACTGTGCAAGTATCTAGTAGGGCAACCAATTAACTTATCTGTAAGGTAAGCACTTTTCCCTTTTGTAACCGGACAAAGATAGTATTAAAAGCGATGCTTTTAATTATCACCTATATACGTCTAACAATATCATATGCAAAATATTTGAACTCATTGCGAGACTTATTTTAGTACACCGCTCTTCTGATGTTATCATAGATCATAGATCATGTCGTTATCATAGATGCTGTTTTTTCGTAGAATTTTCTCTTTGAAATTTACCAAAATTACTCTTGTGAAGCTCACAAGAGTAATTCTCTCAAAACATCGTGGACTGCCCAGAGCGCGGAGTAGCGGTTCATGCGATCATCCTAGATTTTGTAAAAATATTTGGCTTTGTCCCGCACTGTATTCTTTTAAATAAGCCGTTTCTCAATTGAGGCCCAAATCCTCATATGAATAAAGTAATTCTTATCAAATAGAAGCTTGCACCTAAAGTTGGTAATTCACTGTCTTTCCATGCTCTGGTTCCTTCGGGTGCTCCTCAGGGTTGTGTTTTCGCCCAAAACTTTTTGTCATATTTATTAAGGACCTAATAACTCAAACGTATTTCACAATGCAGTTGCTCGTTAATGACTGTGTGCTTTATAGAAGTATTGAAAAACCAAGTGACTGCAATATTCTTTAAAATCTTAAATATATTTCTGATACCTTGATGGGACCCTCATTTATCTCCTATCTAAATTCTGAACTTGTAGCGATTCAGTGGTTAGCAAGCAGACATATGTTCAAGCGCTTTCGCAGATTCGTCAGTCCATCAAAATTTTTATCTGACTTTATATGGAAGTCCTTAAGTTTTACATGTAAAATAGTTAATTTATGTAAGGCCTACTTAAAACTTTCAGGATCGTCCTCGATTAGTGAATAACTTCAGCAACCCTTTTATATTGGGTGAAAAGACCATTACCCCAAAATCGGGGAAATTTCAAGAAAAAGAATGTCGGCTACAATTCTTTTTTCCGCGTACATACTATAAGAGAATGGAAGTCTTAACTGTAACATCTTCAAACTTTTCTCTAAGAACCCATCCCAGCTAAGAAGAAGAATTAAACGTTAAAAAATAATTTTATTATAGCACTGCCAAGCAGCTATACCACCGGAGGAATACCTCCAAAGTATATGTGATAAATAAATAAATAAACAAACCTCGGGGAGCCTTCTATAGATGATCGCCGTCGAATTTCATCACATGTGGCTGTGTCGCTTGAACCTATTAAGCTTGACCCAATTGCAGAGCTTAGCGTGTCTAGATATAAAATGAATTACACATAAGTCACATAGGAAAATATTGCCTAATAAGCATGGATTTTAATTATTACATAATATTTTAATTATGGATACATTTATTTGAAAAAAAAGGCAAAGAGTTGTTGCTAAAGTTTACACTAAATAATCCTTAACATTAAAATGTAGAAGTGACCGAATGGCAGAGTCAAAATACAAGACAAGGAGGATTTCACTTCTGTCTAATATGAACCATGTACCAGATGAATGAAATTATCATTCCTATGTAGATTAGTAGTTCATCCATGCATTGAGATATTAAAATATTTGTGTAGTAATCAAAATAAAATAAAGTGATTTATTATACAGGTTGTTTGGTGCATCGTTTGCCAAAATGAATTGGCCGAAAGGGGGGGTCATTTGCTATGTCTTCAGCCCCAATAACTTTTTTTAGCCCCATGGTTTGTTTTTATTTTAACATCTTATTAATTTTTTGAAAAATTCCAAAATTCAGCATATAAATTTAAATTTAAAAATAGTTATTGGTATAGTCCCCAGATTTAATTTTTATGTGTACTGTTGTATGGTTCTATAAAATTCAGTATTACTTGCGTGATTTTTACTAAATCACAAAGTTGTGGGCAGCGTTAAAAATAAATTTAAGACTCAGCTTTACATTGCAATTAAAAAAAAACTTAAAGCGATCATGACCTTAGAATTCTTTAAAAAAGTTCTTCTGTTTATCCCCTTTCCAACGGTATGCATTATGCCATAGAAACCTGCTAATAACTTTACTAATTTACTAAATTTGCATATCGGGACACATGTGGAATAAAAATGACGATCTGCTCAAACTTGAATAAATTGCATGGATTGCACTAAGTAAATGTAAAAATCAATTAATTCACTTTGATGTTAAAGGGACACCGAAGTGATAAATATAATTAACGATTTACCTGGAATTATTCCTAAAGCGCCTCTAACTCTATCCACAAGTGCATTAAATACGGGATAGGGTTCCTTATTAGCCAATGGTCCTATTGGTAACAGCCTAAAATTAAAAAAAAAAGAATGCAGAAATATTTTTTTGATTGAATCAACAGTTGATATTTCCATTATAAAATCATAATTACACTAACCAAAAAATATGGCAATATGTGACACATTAGGAATAAAAGGGTTAAAAAGTCATTGTAATAAACACTAAAGTACATAACATAACATAGGTCAGGAAATAAAACATTGTAAAATAGGTATGTACAGTCAGATGCACTCAGAGCTTTATCTTGAGCACTTAAAGTTGGATGGAGATGCATATAAAAAGAGATACAAAATATTTACATCACTCATCGTAGCGATTTTGTCTCTTATTATAGTTGCAAGAGCAACTGATTTGTATGACAATACATGAACACATTGAACACACATCAACCGATTTTTTGACCTGCGTCATTATTGCCTGGCAACATACATTATAGGGTGTGAAACGTTTGTGCAACAATGGCATTAATAATTTGAACAGATTCTTAACATTTTGTCTTTGGTGATATTACTGATTTCGATTTTTCTGTTGATTCATATTTTTTTCGGTCAGTATTGGAGTTTTTTTTTATTTTAGGCTATGACATAAACCTTATAATGTTATAATGTTGGTTCAATACTGGCAAAATTCTCTCTATATATATTCAAATTAGTATAAAAAATAATGGTAAATGAGATGATCTATAAATTATTTAATATGTACATGTAAAAGTTAGTACAACGTAATTTGGAAATCTAGGGGCGTCTAAATTTAGAGAACTTTTTGACATAATCTTCAATTATGTTTTCTCACAAACATGATTATTGAAGTTAAGTCACTGTTGCATCAAGTGAACGTCACCCAAAAGCGAACAGCTCAACGCCAGCCGGTCGAACCTCGAGAAATTGAGGCAGAAATTGATTTGAACAAGTGTCGAATGAGACACGAATAATCTGGCAGTCGATGACATGTTTAGGTTTTACTTCAAGAGCCGTATCATTATTAGCTATCAATGGAGATGCGAACGAAATCGGTTTCACTGTCTTTCATTATGGGAGATTGATACGTATTTATGAGTCCAAATGACTATTTCCGCATCAATCTCTATCAATAGAATCTCGCCAATATCCTAATACATATTTGCATTTGTGTAAAAAAACATTATGTATTATTTATTAAGTACCTTAAATATGCTTTGTATCCAGACTAAAAAGAAATTATTTTAATTTTATTATGCATAAAACAAGATTACGAAAATGCAGCAAATCGAGATTCAAATACATATCAGCGTCCTCGTCGGGCGTATTATTTGGAATTCTATTTTTATACCTTCGAAGATGTTTACTTTGTGAGGTTAGCACATTTGTCATTGTGCCTAAAATTGCTTCATTATGTAATTTTTAATTGTGTGATTTTGAGTATTCTTAATAAAAAACTGAATGTAATTTAGCCAATAAGTTAACACAACATTTATTGATTCTGGTCAGCTTGTATTATATATATATTTGTAAATAGAGGGTACTTTCGTTTTAAATATTACACTAAACATCTGTTCTACTACTAACACAATTGTATATCCGTGCACGAACAATGAGCGTAGATAATACACATTTATTGCATTGTTCGACGGTAGTGGCTCTCTGTCGAATCACTTTTTCATATTAAAGCTTCATATGCCCTCGACTGTACCTATATTATTTTTATATCAGTAAAAATTTCTTAAATATAAAAAAAAACATTATGTATCTACCTTTCTTGGGCAGGTATGTCGAATGTATGTTTAAGATGTGCAGTATCTGGCAATGGAGATGTCAAATCACCACCGTCACTCGATGGATGGTCACTAGAGCCACAGGACAACAGTTCCATCTTCGACAATGGTGACTCGGGCGAGGTATATGGGTTATCTGGAAACAAAAACAAGTTAAGTGTCCACACACTATCAAGGTCAGTATGCAAGACATTTTACAGATTCTCCCCACTGCCAACTATCTTGATGTTTCGCAGGTTTTCATTATTTACTAACATTTTATGAGTTGGTAAACTTTAATTAATATTAATACCAATAAAGCCCAATAATGTGTAGACATATTAAACTAGGGTCGCCGCAGTCGCTTGTCGTACCGCAAGCTGCAGCATGTATTGGAGCGGAGTAGAAAGATTTAGCTTCCATGATAATTTAATACATGAAAATAAATGTGATAAAATAAAATATTTATTGAACAAATGTAAATAGTACGAAACAAACTCTTACTTTAAGCATGCCAATAACCATAATCAACTCTGATTATGATTATTACACTAAGACTATTATTACTATTACTAAGACATACACTATTACATTACTAAGATTATTACATTACTAAGATTATTATTATTACTAAGACATATTAGCTGATCCAATTCTTTTTTTTTAATTTAAGTTTTTAGATTTGATTTTCGTTTGAAACAAACTACACTAATCTACGGAGTACATGACACTTTCGGTACCATATATTTTTCGCGTGTCCACAAAATTCCCTCTTCCCTTATTTTGTGTCTGAATTATCCATAAATAAAATTTCATTCTCTATGAATGGCTCGATCTATAGTTTTGAGTGTAATGTTTTCCAATAATCTCAACGTTTTTAAAATTATCCTTAGATTCACCGAATTGCATAGCCTAGATATATTATACTCCTAATCACAAGTCTTATGGCAAGATCATCCTATAAGAGGTTGGAAATGCCAATTAAAAAAAATAAATAATTATAACCCATTTTTTTTTTTTAGCTTAACCTAACCTAGTTTATATTTTACTGTTTAATAATTAGTTGTACATCCTGTTCAATATTGAGTATATTTTCTTTGTATCTTAACTGCCCTGCGCCACAATATGGTTTAACCTGATATGCTCGTAAAACCGGCTGCACTTGACCAATTAACATCTGCTCTATTTTTGTTAAATTTTTAAGTACTTCAAATACTTCAGCACTTTTTAAGACCTTGCTTCATGTTGTTTGCTGCACTTAATTTGGCTGGGTTTTTCGTAAGCTTCAGCTGGTGTTTGGCTCGAACTATAGTTTTGAGTGTAGTGTCGCTGCTGATCTTCCAAATTGTCCACGACGTAGTGGCGGCGGCATTATTTAGGATCGATACTTCAGTCGCACATAATTTCACGATTCGACTGTTGTCGTTTGCCACTCCGGTCACCTGTCACTTTCAATATAATATTTTCTTCTCATAGCGAATATGCGGCGTGCGGAAACATCGTTGAACATCCGTACATGCCAGTATATATTTATATGGTTTTCTATATCAAATTTTGCAGTTTTGTGTTATTTTTAAATATCATTCATTTCTTTTTCTAAAATTCAAACAAAAAGCGCGCAAAAAAAAATAACATGGGACTTCCCATAGAGAAAATATTTTTGAACATAACTTTCTTATATTTCGAATTTTTAAATTCCAGCTCTGTCATGACCTTGTAATTTTCATCTAAATTTGATCTAAGCTTTAAAATTCTAAAATCGGTGGTGAAATCATTGAAATCTGAAATCACAAACATTTTGCTATCAGAGTCAACCCAACGCTGATAATATGAGTAAAAATGTGATTTAAATATTAAAGTTTTTGTTATACATAAGAAATATCTAACTTTGTTTGTAATGTAAATGTAGATAGTATAAAAACAATATATTTTAAACATTGCTTTTTTCAAGAGAGGTTGATATATCGACAACTAAACTAACCGGTCACAGAAAAAAAAATATTTGGAAAATAAAAATTTCTTACTAAAATATTTATATCAAAAACTATTTATTATTACACTATTTTTGAAGCACAATGCGGTCAGGCGGTTTTAGCCGATCCAGTGTCTTGCGCTCTCCGCGACCAAACGCGTAGCTATAACTCAAATATTAAAACGATTTTGATTAAATTTTGAATTACTTTTTCTCATAATTGGGAAACGTTTTTTCAATATATTTTAATGATTAATGTTTGATGTAGATCAAAGGAGCAAAGTTCAATAAATTTACAGCGTGTACGTATATTATTAGTATTAACTACGCAGTAGCACTACAAATCTGTTTATAGTAGTAGTATTCACTTGTTATTCTTTTCATGCTACCCATACTACTACTGCCACTATGTAAATCTGATTTCCTAAAAAATAAATAAATCAAACCAAGTTCTTAAATATTACACCATCTAAATAACATAACCTTCTCTTAGCAGTCCTTATTTTCGTATCAAATTATTTAACAATTCAGTAAATGAACTGCTTAGCTGCTAGGGGAGGACTCTAAGAGGACTCTAATATGAAAGCTAATTGAGACTATGTGTTAATCTTTTTATCTATGGTAAATACATCAGTTATTATAAAAACTTACTAGGTTTATGTGCCTGCCCAATGGGAAGCAATCTTTCAATATTTGGTGGTTGAAGAGGCTGCCGAGGTGTACCCACTTGCCAGGGACCAAACTGACCATCTCCATTAGAAGAAGGGCCAGTATCTGGAGATGAGCTGCCTCCACTCACTGAAATTATATAGTTATTACATTGACCTAAAATTAGCAGCTTTGGCCTACAAGAATTTTTACCTGTTAAATTTACTCTAGACACAATTAAAGCTACATTGTCTTGGTGAAACAGTATGGCAATTGCTTGATCCTTGTTAGATATAATTAAAAGTGGCACATTTTGTTGTGTGGGGTGGTAGAATGTGTGGGTGACAGACTTCTTGGAAGCGGACCAGGAGCTGTCCAGAAAATTTTAACACCTTCCTCAACATATTTTGAAAACCGCTCTGGTAGCATCATTCAACATCTGCATACAAGAAAAGTGATACAGGTCAGTTGGGTAAAGTTGGTACTGTCAATGTACTTACCATTAATTTTCTCCTCCAGATTACTTTTTTCATAAATTTAGGGAACTACTTTGGTAATACAAAAAAAACATACTTTTATATTTTATTAACTTCTTACTCCTTTATTTATTTTATAAAACTTAATTTATTTTTGGCTTTTACTTTTATGCACCTAAAGAATGTTTGAAAAGCTCCCTGCCAAAAATAATATGGCTGATCTATGACTCAAATAATGTTATAAGGTTTATTTTTTCATGCACAACCTTTTAAGGGATTATTCTACACTTTAAACTGAACTCAATCTCAATGCGTCAGAATTGCACGTCGACCACCCCAGTAAAGAGGAGGCACATAAAATAACCGTGCGTTTAAATGTTAATAAGATTTTACAGACTACTGCTTATTTTACTAACTTATTTGACAGTTTAAAGTATAGAATAATAAAAGGACGTGCATGAGAAATAGTTCTTGCTGTATATCTGCAGATCTGGTCTGATAACAGGGCACCGGAGTGAAAACCCATTATAAACAGAGAAATTAAATAAATACAATAATAATAATATTACAACTTACCCACAATTCGTTTCTGACGCCCGAGCGATTTCTGCACAAGGGTACCTTGAGAGCCGGTTTCAGCCCATACATCCTTGGCTTGGCCACATCCAACTGTAAGTTTTCTGTACAGAAAAAAACCATGTTTAAAATTTACCAATACTTTTCGCAGTCTTTATGAAGAGATTCTATTCATAAAAATAGATTTAGATATTTTTATAAAATTATTGGAAACATTATTGTTAAGTCAAATGTTTTACTTTTAATAGAATATTATTTTTAAAAAAATATTGAAAAAACTAATTTGTTTATTTCCTCCTGTATATGCATAGCCAAGGTAGTTTTTATCATTGTGTTCGCATCGTTGAAAATATTTATTTCATAGTACATATTTGGAAATTATTATTACTTCTGATAAACAGAAATTTTACAAAAAAGGTATTTACATTAATTTTAACAAGTAACAGGTAAAAGCTACAGAACTTGTCAAATGAAGAGGTCTTGTAGAATAAATTAGACAAAAGGATAAAGAACTTACACATTCGAGGAGTCACTGGAGATAGATACTGAAGAGCTTCCGGTGGATGCTCTCATTGTTATCTGGTTGCAGTGGTTGGGATCTCCGCCTATTATCTGAATGGTATGGGCGGGCTTAATTTCTTTTTCACTTTTCAAATCATTTGTTGTAGACTGTCTTATATCATGTGGACCCTTTGCATATTGTGGAGCCATGGGCTACGTCATAAATAATTAGAGGTTATAGATTGCAAAATAATTTTGATTAAGATATTAAAAGCTTTGCGTATTAGGAGCCAAACTTCATATGGTGATGGGAATATGTTACTTGTTCAAGTGCGACTTTACAACCACGTGAGGATGTGAGATTGCAAAAAACAGAGCTGTAGGATTGTTCAAACGAACAAAGAGCGGGTTTGGAGGATTTGAGCATTTCTAAAGACCACATAGAGAATTAACCTGAAGTGAAAAGCACTGGTCCAATCATAATAGCACCCTACAATGTTAACTGTGCTTTTTCGGTCATTATAATAATAAAGCCCCATTATTTTCTCACACCATTTACGAGTCATAGTAAAGATTGAAGTTGGGTTTTAGCTGTTATTTGGTGAGAACCACTATGGAGTGGCCCAGCCAACCCTAAGTGTGGTCATTTGTAGCACCAGCGAAATAACGAATTTGAAATTCTTGGATGAAAATAACAGTACAGCTATATAAGCTTAACTATATTACTATAATAATATGTAGGTGAACTTCAAAGAACATTCTTGAAAATAAAAGTTGGTTTAAGTTAAAGATGCATAGATAGACCAATATTAATTTGTCATTTGTTTATGAAAATTAGGGAATAGGATATGTTATAGTTAATTTTTAATGTTTATATGTCAGTCTTTACATTTTCTGTCAGTGTTTATTTAAAGAACTTCAAAAAATGCTAACAAATTAGTTCTAAATAATTTATATCAATTGAACTGATAAATGCTTAAATTTAAGGAGGTATAAAAAAAGTACGAAAAATATTGAAACGGTAAAAAGAAACAGAATAGAAAAAGCATAAACATAAAGTGGAAATAACCTGCAACGCAGTGAGTTGAGTGGTCATTGCGGATGATGATAATGTTGCGTCAGTTTGGTCATTGTGCGATGATTCTTGCAAATGCTGATGGTCAGTGGCAGACATCAGCGACGATGTTACCATCATTCTAACACCCTCGCGGATGCCCCACCTTTGGCTTTCTGCGTCCTTAACAGTCAGTATATAAAGGAGATAGTTATTAGGCAACCATCTCGTTGCTGAGACCGACCAAAAAGTAAAGCTACAAATTTAGATGAGGAGTTGCTATGTTTACTTACAACAATGAAGAAACCCGCTGGTTCATGTCAGACATTCCCATAAAAATATATTAATTAATTGCAAATACTTTGTTCAGGTCATAAACAACAAAAATTTTAGAATGGCCGTATTTTTAAATTTTATCTAGTAACATTTTATTTACTAGGTTATTTTCTAACAATATTCTTTCAGCATTGACCTATTTTGCTTAGTAGAAATAGTAACCATATGTAAAACCCTCAACCCGGAGGAACAGGGTTTCCCGGCATAATTATTCTTCCTTTAGGATTGCTCTAGAATTAGTTCATTAAATTCTAACAGATCCTCAAAATGAATCAGCTATCTAGTTGGTCATATGATATTGGTTAAACTCTTTCATCTCAATTTAATCTCTTTCGTTGCAGAAGAACTAAAACAGTTAAAAGAAGCAAAATTGAAACATAAAGTAAGAACATTAAAATGTTCTAAACATAATTCAGTTTTTATTTAAGTTATTAATATTATTATATAAGGCCATAGTATAAAAATTTTAATTCATATATTAATTAGAAACAGAAAATGGTGATTGAAACTGAAAATACATAATTTAAATATTGCAATTTTACAAACACCTCAATACCACATTTATAATACATAAAAACGTGTACTGATAAAAGTTACAAAACTATTGTTTACAATGGTTGTGTATGAGCACATATGAGTGTATATATATGCAAATAATATTACATTAACGCACAAAACCACAGGAAAAATCCTAGTTTAGTTCTATGTTATTTATTTTTTAAAATCAAAGCTTAAAATAATATATTTCTTGTTTTTTTTGTTTAAATTTGTAATTGTTTCATTTATTTAAATTCGTCCAATATATTTCAATATTATTCTTTTCATTATGGATTAACCTTTATTTTTATTAGCATGTTGAGTAACTCACAAGAAATAAATAAGTGTAAAATATTGTGTGGATATTTTTTAGAGTCTAAAGAAATGTGTATGTGCATGTGTGTCAATGAGAAAATAGCAAATATCGTGGTTGTGAAGCGAAAAGTGACTCATTTTTTTCCATAATTGAGTTTATTTTACCAAATTGATGTCCTCTATGTGAAAAGAAAAGTCTGAGAACAAACCGTCATGGCAGTATTTACAGCTGTATAATGATTAAGTGCTTTTCAAGTTCAATAATAAAATGCGAAAAAGTACTTAGTAAGTTTTCATTATTTTTTTTTCTATTTCCAAATATTTTTTTATATTTTCAAATGTATTTTTGTTTGTGTGTGTTGTGATGTTTTATTTCAATGAAAGAAGAAAGAAGAAAAACGCAAAGAATTATAGTCTAATAATTGCTAATCATTTTTTGCATATTTCAATTTTTATTTCAACATGTCTGCACCAAAACTAAAAGTGGTATTATCTCTGAAGTACTGTTTTGTTAGTTAATCACTTTTCACTCTATGGCCACGAATGTCTAACGTGATACCATCGATTTATTTCAATATTACAAAATTACATGAAGGAACAGTAGACTTCCAAGTGGGCAGTTCAGCCTAAGAACTTGCAGAAAATATCATTTGAAGCATTTGTTACTTAAAGAAGCTGAACGACTGAGTTGGTTGTGATGCCATGACCGTAGTAATTGTTATTAGTAGTATTAAGGGTATCAATGTGTATTGGTCCATAGGGTGACCGACTATGATTTTATTATTAACATTCTTATAGTGATTATTACTAATATTAACCTGCTATTATACAAAATAGGCCTGCTATAATATAAAATTTTCAAACTGTGATTGTATCAGTTCCAAAACATTTTTGTAACTAAAAGTATACCTGTAACGTATCATCGTCACTCCCCATGAACCAGAGAGGTTTCTTTGCCATCTTTTCACTTTTCTTGTCGGATCTGTAATCAACAAGCTTTTGAATGCCTTTTGTGATTTCTAGGGCATTTGCTGTGTACGGTTTGCCGACACCTGTCATCATCATGTTACTTGTTAAATGGTCCAAATTCAATGGCTGTCCATCATCGCATTGAGAAGGATCATCAAAGGAACCCTGAAAAGTGGCAATGTATCCAATGATGCTAACATTGATTTTATAGTATATACTTAATCATTTAAAAAAGTTAAGAGATTAACCTTCAAAATTGTGTGTTGGAAGCGCTTGTTAAAACAATAGTGGATAACCCTTAGTGTTATAGTGGACAAATATCCCCATCCTACCACAACTATTCAGAATCAGAACATACTCACTGTTATTCACGGATGAAACAGATCACAGAACCTTCGTTTAATACCATCTGGCCAGCAGAAGACAAGGTGAAATGGAAAGTGAATCAGGAGGTTTTTTTAGTTTTTTTGGACTTAGATTTGTAATTTTTTTTTAAACCCTCAGAAGTGAGCGCAGAATCCATTTTAGGAAATTTAAAACGTGTAAACGTTTCATAAGTAATCGGCTTAAAATAAAAAGAATAATCTGTTCAATAGTATAAATAAGTTACATTATTTTGAAGTGAACTTTTCGATTGTCAATAATGTCCATTTGTAAGTCATAATTATATTTCCCTGGCGCATTGGTGGCTGCCCGAGAGGTGAGATCTTGGACTTTTCCATTTTGTAACATGATGGTTATTTATAAAAAAAGCCATACCGGCGCTGTGCTTCCGGGCATAGTGGCGTCAGAGCGATCGCTTGTTTCGGGTATAGCGACCAATTCTGATTCGGTACTGTCCCTATCTAGGCTCCATGGCTGGTGTCTCTTTGGCCGAGTTGACTCCTCCCAATGAGTCTCCATTGCGGGGGAACGGGTGGCTCGTGCAGTTGAAGCCAACGCAGCTGACATTACAGACGATCCTAAAAAATAAAAATAATACAATAAAACATTCTACACAAAGTAATAATATCAAGTCTAAAAGTCTTTATTATGTATTCAACAGTATGCACTTTTTATAAATAATTATTTATTATGCTGAATTTGTTTTATCACAAAAATGCTTTACAATTAAAATAAATAACACCAAAAGCAGAAAAAGGTGCTATCGGCAAGTTTTTATCGAAAATACTTGAAAGCATATTAAATCGACTACATAAATAACATAAATTTAATATAAATTGCCAAATTAAGAGTATATTTCTGTAAGAAATATCTAAGAAACAAAAGTTTAAAGGGTTATGAGTCAATTACTCACCTCCTGCAGGAGATGCTGGTGGTGATTCTCCAATATCGCTTTCTACTCCGCTTCCACCCAAACCTCCGAGGGAAGGTTGACTTGCATCTAACACAGGTAACACAGGTGACAAAATTTACAAATTTGAAATGATCATTATATTAAAAATCATTATACTCTTAGTTTATGTGTGTATCTGTTTTAACATACACAAATGTACCAAATTGTATATTTTACTATTCCAGATTAACAGATTCCATGCAGCAAGCTAATGTAATTTATGAGGTTCAGCAATCACTTTGTCACAAAGTATGGTGTTGCCATTACAAGACCTTAGTATTTCTTAGTATTTTAGTAATTGCTTGTAAATTGTGCAAGTGGGTGTGTATTATGGATAAGGTTGTTGCGTCCAAAGATCTAATCATTTTTATAATGCAACATATTATTAAGGACCCAGTGGTGCAGTGGTATAGGCGCCTGCTTCTATTCCAGAGGTGCCGGGGTCAAATCTGGCCAGGTCATTTTTCGCTGCTGAAAATATTCAACGGCGCTTTTCGCATCACTATCGACTGAGTTAAGTAACAAGACACACACAAAAAACACTCATTCAGTCACAGACGGAGGAATACACAATGGGCCCCCATGAATGTGGCCTAAGTGTAACAGCCTTCTTGACTGCCCTCCAATCATCATCATCAATATAACATATTGATTTGTTATTATAATAATATGTAGTTATTTTTAATTATAATTAATTAATTGATAAATTATGAGTTGAAAAATTTACACAATGAATTTGAATTGTTCTGTGATGATTGTCATCACTTTATCAATGCTGAGAGATCTCAATCCATAAAAATGTTGAAAATATAGGAATATATTATTATCTCAAACGAACCTCTAGATCTGGTTGCAGATTGTGGCATCACCAACATAGCGGGTATTCTTTTGCAGACGTGGTGCTGGGCATCCAAAGTGTTCAACACTATTTTGACTGTAGACTGAAGTTGAGCACAGGTTGGCTGCTGACGGTACTCATACTAGTATGAAAATAGTAAAAAAAAGAGATTAAAAAAAAAAGAGTCAAAGTTTAAAGTGCTCAGCCACCGCTATTAAACACCTTATTATGAGTAAAATGTATAATATTATCAGGTAGTTGATATTTCTTTTTATCGGAAACTATGATGAATTTGATATATGTCTTTACAAATTATACTCGGCCTATTCGCTGATTTTTTTATCTGGAATGGTCTTAGAACACGGTGTATATTAGAAGCGCCATTATATTAAGATGTCATAATCCATATATATTTTCAGAGAGATGTCATATTAATGCCAAGTAGAATCCAAATAATTATAGGTTATTATTAGAAGTTAAAAATATCACCTTATAAAGTAAAACCAGAACTGCCATAAGCCAATTGCGTCGAGCGTGTGGCTCCAACATCCAGAGCGAGTAGTGGGGATGAGGAGGGGGGGAGGGGACAGGGGGTGGAGCCACAGGGGCAGGGCAATAAAGCAACAGAGCCAATGTGGGTTCACACATAGACCAGCCCATCGCATGGTTCTGATCCAGGACTTGTGGCAGGTTTGAGAGGAATGCATTGAAGACCGCTGACCGTCTGAAAATAAGTAGACACAATTATTTTTGTTGTTTTTAAGCTTTAGGTGTTAGATACACACATTCTGTCTGATAATTTAAAAAGATTAGTTAACAATTAAAAATAAACCTAGGTTTGATGATTGTTCCATTGATTATATAGTGGTTTTAGATAGCTCAACCTCATACAATTAGTAGGTGCCCAAGAAATGATTTCAAGATGTAGATGGAGCTATTTTTATGCTAACAAAATATTAATCAGATTTTATTATTAATATTTCGATGGCAGATAGCCTGGACGCAAACCGCATAGAAGTGTGGATGTTAGAAAAGCCTATCTTTCCAATTCACTGATGGTGCATTGTTATGTAAATAATTTGCAGTGCAAACTTTAATAATATATTGCCATCTGTTACTAAAATTTAACTGTGTGCTTTTCCCATTTAATTACAATGTTTTACGCATTAAAATATACCAATAAAATTTATATTATAAAATAATTCTACAGAGAGGTTTTTCATTTTATGTCATAATAAATCTTACAGTGTGTGTTTAAGTAGTGCCATTTCTCAAATTCAACAGTTTTCTGAGCTCTATTTCGGCTAAAATTTCAGTGCTGCACATACAGATTAATAACAAACCATAACTTGATTTACTATAAGCAATCGCTCAATGCGATTTTCTCATTTACTTACTAAAACATAGCTACACATAAAATTAATAGGTTAGTTACTAAATGCTTCAAAACGACCAGAATGGGTATTTCTAAGATGAAATATTAAAACCGTCATACTGTCACACTCATACATAGTAGAATAAAATATATTTTTTTTATAAAATGTCTTATCTTAAAAAGGAAAACCAAATCCAAATCTTATATAAATATCGATTTCAAATCAGATAGCTTTGACGAAATATTCAAAGCATTCTGCTTTGGGCTCTCAAAACAAACGCTTCTCTGCGTGAAAAATTATTATCTTAAAATAAGTGAACTTCTCTAAAAAGCAAAAGCTGTTTTGTTAGAATGTCGATCCAGTTATTATTGTTATGCCCATTTCACACCACAAACTTTAAAGTTTAACGCCGCACATTTGGACAAATTTATTTTAGATAGTATTAAGTAAATAATTAAAACATATCACTGCTTTACACTAATGTAAAGCAGTAGTAACTACCACTTAAAATATATGTTGCATTATTTTTATGAAGCAGGTATTTATTTCGTAGCTGTCCTGGCCCTGAAAAACACCTGTGCCATTATTTTTATGGTACAGGTGTTTTGAAAGTGTTTCTCGAAACTGTCGATAATCATAAATACCTTGGTTTAACACTTGACAAACATTTCAATTGGGGGACTCATATAGAAATACTAAGTGATAAACTAAGGTACTTCTTTAAAATATTATTTTACATTAAAAACATTCTGCCATATAATATAAAAAAAACTGTTTATATAACCCTCATTGACTCTATTATAGCATATGGGGTAAGAGTGTGGGGACTCACTTTTGATACTTACATCTCTAAAATCGGCAATTTACAAAAGAGGCTACTAAAGCAAATTGTACCAACGGAAATTAGAGCTGAATGTAGAGAAAACGAGCCTCAATTGTTTAGATTTGTCAATGTTCTGCCAGTGAAGCTAAAGAATACACACCGAATCCTGATTGATCACTACGACGACTCATATAAGGATCCGGTAGTTCATGCTTACACCACAAGGCAAGCACGAAAACGCACATTGAATGTTCCTCGTATTAACAATTACTACGGATCACGTACTTTACAATACTTAATCCCTAAACTATTTAATGAGTTAGAAAATTACATCAAAACTATTAAAAACGAGAAGAGTATAAAAAACGACATAAAAAATATACTTATGTCAAAATTATAATTTATAAAAATATTTTTCCTTTAGTTTATTCAATATATTGTATAAGTTATTCAAAACCCAATTTAGCATTACGTATGTATATGCTGTTTTTCTATTATGTATGTGTATGTATATTTTTTAATTCAATTATTGTATTATTTCTTTGTTTCACTTAATTGGTTTATTAACATGGGTATACCCTATTGGTTAGTGTAACTGAACTCTAGTATACATATACATTTGTATACAAATTATTTTGAATAAAGGAAGGATTACTTGGGATTGCTGTCAGCGCGCAGTGTTTGTGTTTTCATTTTAATTTAATTAATGTGTCGCGAAAAGTGTCACCATAGTGTAGTCATAAGAACAATGTGACATTATGTTGAGACGTTAATTGTTGAATTTGTATGCTAAGATACCTACGGAAAAGGCACGAGCCTTCGTGGGGTTGTATATGATGCATTACTCAAATTAAAAATTTAAAAAAAAAAGTGACAAGCAGACGCTCTTATAACATCATTGTCTGTCTACACAGAGGTTAATATCGCTTGTTTAGTTCTTCAATCTTCATTTTCTGCACCTGCCTTAGGTCTAAATTTTTCTTTAAATGCCCTATTGTGATTAAAACTGAATTTTGGCAAAAGGGATACTCATATCGTCTTCGCCAGAATTAAGATATTATAATTTTAAAAATTCAGGCTTTTACAAAAAAGTAAAGCACCTGTAAAAAAGTTGATTAAATTTGTCATATATTTTTCAAAATTATCACCCCATACTGGCATTTACATTCAACAATGTGTCTGCAAGCCTATTTATCTAAATAAGAAGACAGACAGATATCAACGTGACAGCTCGGCCCTACGACTTTGGCCAAATAATATATGACATCACGTCCATGCATCTCTATCAGAGTGTCCTACCGAGTTTACCTGAATATACCCGAATAAGCGTGTCGCAATCAGATTCATTCACTATCCAAGAAAAAAAAATCCATAGCCTTTTATATCTTCATTTTTAAGCAATTACGCTGGAATAATTAATATGCCACCTGTTATTTACCTTAATCTTTGAGGTGCTATATGAAATCCTTTGTCATTCTGATTATATCCCAGAAGCAAGTATAAATGCTTCAAGACAATATTTTGACTCTTTGCCGTGAGTTTGTCCTCTTCGGGATGGGCTTGATCCGAGCGGGACATGAACTGCATCAGCAGGAAGACGAGCAGATGAGTTGTCTCTCTGTCAGCCTCCTCTAGATCCAGCATCCGAGGCAGAAGACTTGCAAGAGCTGCATCGTCTGTTGTCCAGCCACAACCTGACATACTGTGAAATTGACCATCTGAAATTGTACAAAACACATGTTAAACTAGTGAGTTTAACTGAATGAAATAAAACAGTATTTTTTGTTATCAATACTTTCTAAACTAAGTAAGGCTTTAGATACATTCTACAAAAAAACTTACTTAATAAAGGTTTATTTTTTACGTGAGATATTAGTTTTGTTTATATTTCTTATATTTTTTAATACAATTGTTCCAAAATAATGTGTTGAACAGTTAATTTAAAGTGAGCAAAGTCCTTTTAAATCATTTTTTTGTTTATGTCTTCAATGCAACAATCAATATTATATTTAAATATTATATTCATTTCATTTATTATTGTTATTATTTATTATTTGTATTGACATTGTTTTCTTTGTAGTATGTTTCATTGTCATTATGTTAGGTAATATTGTGTCTGGAGCAAAATTACCACTCGGCTGTTATTAATCTTATTTTTATTCATATGTAGGCAGCTTCACTGTTAGCGTATTATTAATTTTATTTTTTACTCATAGATTCAAATTATTTTTAAAAGTGTTAACTGTTTCTGAAATTTAGTTAGTATAGCTTGGCAGCTTTTGCCTTTCACTGTGTTGCCTTGCCCACAAAGGGAGCAATTGGGGGGCGAGACTCCCACTAGGTGACGCAGCAAGAAACTGATAAAGCTGGTAAGTGACATTGCCTTAAAAACTGAGTAGTAATATTGCTCTTAACTGTAAATAGTTATTAAGAGTATATTTTTAAAAATATTCAAAATTTGTAATGAAATAGAAAAATGTATACTACCTGCACTTTTGTCCAAATTTGAAGGTACATTAATACAAATTTCACAATACTAATTTTGTATAGCCAATAACAGATTAAATGCATTTTCCAACAAAGATATTAATTTATTAAATCAGTGAAATGGATAAACCTACTTTAATAAGCTGAAAATGGCTAAAAAAAAATCCTTTTAAAATATGACAGTGGGCTACATGGATATTATAAAACGTGGATTAGGCATGTGATGCAAGTTTGTTGGCGCCAATCTAGCTACGCTGTGATTGGGCGAGACTTATTTCAAAATTATCCACGCATGTTTTGCCTAGCGTTTTAATGACTAGAATGGTTTCTTCTGATATCCGTGGTGGGGTAAATTTGAGCTTGCATATATTGATTTAATTCCTAATAAAATAAAATAAATTCTTTATAATATTAATAAGTTGTATTTAAGGAAACAAAAAGATTTTTTTTTCATGCATGATCACTTTAAGACTTTGTAGAAATCGTCAGTGACGATCTTTATAACTCTTAATCGAGGACGAGTCACTTGTGGATACTGATATAATTCTGAAAAATGCCATTAGTAGTTTTTGTATTTACATAAGCGTTAGAAGACTGACTTGTTGAGGGGTTTATTTTAATAATATCATAATAATGACGAAAATTTAAACTTATGAATGTGGTAGCATATTTCGAGTCAGGTTTGAACCTAGATCTCGTGCAATTCTTGGGATATTAATATACACAATTTCTGTAAATAACCTTAATACCTAATAGGACAACATAATCATTTCCTTTATGTGAGTAATAAAATGGATTACAAGATTGCTCCTTTGTAGGTAATAGAATAATTCTCCACAAAAGTCCACTGTTATATTAGACATATTTGGCATATTAATGGTAAATACACAACTACGAAAAATGCTTAGTTATTTTGAAATTCAACAAAATTTTGTGAACGATGTAGGCAAAATATATTATAAGAATATAATTATTTATGAATATCAAGCAAAACCATGCATACTAGAAAGGTTCTAAAAAGTAAAATCATATAAGCTGTTGTTAAACAAAATATACAGAAATAGGTTAGGCATGAGGTTCTTTCGTTTTTAGCTAATGCTGGTTTTGACGATGTTATTATTACAACAGTAAGATGAGTGGAAAGAGTAGGATGCAACACTTACAGCCCAATTTTGTTATATTGAGCCTTCGGACCTTTTACTCTTTCTGCCATATTATAATTAAAACTCGGTCACTGGGAAAGTACCTACAAGCTACTTAAAAACTTAAACAGTTTTTCTGGTGATTTGCAATTGTAACAGGAATTCTGCTATCCTGTGCATCCCCTGCATCCCTGCATCCCCCTTTACCCATTTAATCCATCTTCATTTTAGGGCAAGAAATTATCTGAATCCACCTATATGAGAATCAGCCACTGCCTTAATTCTCATAAGTTCTCATAAGGCTTTTTACTACAGTGCTTCCTAAAATTTAGTTAAATAGAAAATCAAAACAATCAAATATTTATATGTATAATGGGACACTGAAAACAAAATTAAAAAAAAAAAAATAAGTTTACTTTTCTTTATTTACTTTAAAAAATTAAAATACTTAAACATTGAAATATAATTTTAAGTTTCTTCAAAAGTTCTTCTAAATGTTCAATTCTTATAAAACGTTTTTCTCTAAAAAAAAAAAACAAGGTTACGTACTTTTAAAAAAAGCATTGCATTGCGCATTGGGGTAGCTCGCTTATGGCGCTTTTAGTATAGGATCGCTGTATATGAGGATTGCGATAGATTGCATTATAAAACTTGGGTGCGGCGCTAAATACTCTACATTTCAGAAATGATAACACAATTTTTAAAGTATAAATTCACACACTCATTTGGTTAGAGTTGATTATGAGCAATCCTAATCATATCATTCGTAAGAGATAAATGTCAAAAAGGACTAAACCATACTGGTTAAAATTATGACAACTATTTTTTGCTTTATAAGATTTTTTCTAAAATAAATATATTTAATTATTACTTTTTTTATATCTAAATATTAAAAACCTACTGGAATATAATAGCCTGGAAACTTACTACTGCTGGTGAAAATTAAAGAGCACATTACTTAAAATAATCATTTTACTTTATTAAAACTATAATCTTTAACTATATAACTATAAACTATAACTTTATTACCTACCTACCTTAATACTATCACTCAAATCTACTACTCTAATTTTACTAATTAAAATCAAGTATTTTATGTTTCTTCTAAATACATATTGATATTCTTTTCTAAAAGATAATACAAGCTTTAAAATTAAAGCACTACTTACCCCCGACTTCAATACTAATCAAATGTATTATTATTCATTAGATACAAAACTATTGTGGTGAAGAAGAGCGAAGGAAAAAACATGCATTTGATTTCGCATGCGAAACAGTTGGAGTTTTGCTTTTTTTGGTCTGCATGCAAATAGGCAAGTCAAAAAGAAGTTTTAATTACGTTCGTCATTAGGCAAGACACGCACATTATACGAATATATAGAACACTGGAAAGAATTAGTAAGGCTGAAAATTAAAAAAGATCACAATGTTTAGATAGATTAAACCATTAGGCTCTTTAACCGTTGCAACTTGGCAACAACTTGACATTAGCAGGTATAAACATTTGCAATTTCCAAAATGTACCAAAATATAAATACCTAGTGTCATTAACAACCATCTATTTTACATCACACTTTCATTATTATGAATAAAAGTCCTATTAAAACATAATTGCTATATTAAAATAATGCTGTTATTTTGAATAATGATGTGAAATGATGCGCAAAATGATGTGAAAGTTCTATTAAATTTTGACAGCCGTATTGTAACATAACTGATTGCTTGTTTTTCTTTTGTGTTTCTTTAGTGTAATGCCAGGACCGCATCTACGTTTATATTACCTAATAAAATACAATAAATGATTATATGCATTTAAATGTCATAACTATGTAGATCGATCGCCATTTTTGACTGGCTAGTGGCTTGGTAAATATGATCTGTGCTTAGCGTAGGGATTATATTATGCAATGATATTTACCAACAATTAGTGAAGCTTCGTCATTTAGTTGCGCCCTAGCATTAGATCCACTATTACCAACTTTAACCATTGATCTTAGTCTTGTTAAAACAAAGAAATAGTATGAGCATATTGAACATTTATACTTTAGTTTTGTTATTTCCGCAGATGTATATCTGATTGACTTATTTTATTAAAAATTATTAAATTTGTCAAGTTAATAAAACAATTACACAATAATTAAATAAAGCAGATGTGATGTGAAGTTGTCATTAGTTGTAGTGTGAAGTTTCCTTATAAATAGTTGCAAAACAGTGCCCGGTGTTAGATCTGAAGGTTTTTGACATGGCCTTATTTAAAGGGGGCAATTATGATTCAATTAACGCTGGTATTTCTCTGACCATTTGTAAAAGAAAAACTGCATGGCTGCATGGTACACACTCTAAATAATGAAATATTTTATTTTGGTCTAGACCACTCTTTCTAACTTTGTACTTTTATCCTTTAACTCATGTTTTTATACTTGACACTTGTAACACAAGGACAAATAAGCATCATTATAATTCTATGGATTAGGGTAATCTAAAGCCTTCTAATGAAGCAGCAATTAAAATTGCTATAATTAGGTAATGCACATTGGTTCTTTGTTAAATTTAGTTTAGTAATGATAGCGCTGGGGTCTGTAATTAGCTTTGGGACTGCACATGCGTCTTTTTGGACTTTGATTCTAAAATCACAGGGTCCAATAAATTGTTCAAGGAAAAAATAAATTAAAACATAGGCTAGGAAAAGGCAAGAACTAAATAATTGTCGATGGTCAAATTTTATATAACATTTGGAAAACAATGAAATAATTATGACATTTTATTTTTCAATTATACCTAAAAATGATTTCAATATCATAACTTGATATTTTTGTGACGTTTTCTAAAATGGCCAAACACTTAAGGGCTATTTATTTTAGTGATAAGCCAACAATTATTGTACCCCAGCACAATAGATGATGTTGATAGGCCATTTTCATAAATGATCTATTTTTACGAGTCTTTATTGAAAATTGAATATTTTCAAAACTAAGCACCCTAAAATATGGTATAAAAAAGTATATATACGAAATAAAAGATAAATTTACCATAGGTATAATAATTGACTATACATTCTACAAATGTATGTGATTTGTCTTTGATTTATAATTACAATTTTATAAAAAGAAACCTAAAAATTCACTTTAAAAATCTATTTTGCTCCATTTCACATTTGATCACTATTGCATCCGAAGGCTGATTGATACCTAGAGATGAGAGTAGAATTGCACATATTATTATTTTTATATTATGAGCTTGTCTATCAATTATTAATTAGTATAATTAGTATTATAATAAGAACGACCAGGAATTAACTAATATGCTTATATTAAAATATTAAGATTTATCGATGATGACTTAATCCAGAGTAAATATATTGTAAATGTATTAATATATAAATTAATATTAAATAACAATACTGCCCATTAAAAAACTGATCTTAATGTCGTTTTTTATTGGTAGCATTTCTACTTTTTACCAATTGTTTTAATCAACTTTTTTAATAAAAAAGATATTGCAATTTGTTATGGCTACATTCTAAAATAGTGTTATTACTCAGACCATTGTAAGAATAGGTTTAAAGATATTTTGAAAAGTACTTTTACATTTTGTATGTACAGAGTATTTTAAGTAAAATTATTCACACATTCCTACAGTAGTCCGATAGACTTAAGTCAGAGTTTAAGATTTATTTTAACGAGTTAGTACAAAAAGAAAGATCAAATCAAAGATAAAATAATTATATTAACTTCATTAAAAATGTATTTTTTAAAAATACTCAAAATTGAACGTTCAAAATATTCGTTCATGCATAAAATACAGATTTTGCGGAGACGACGAATGTAGCCATCCTCGATACTTAATAGATTTTATGAACTGACAGAGGCGGCTGTTTATATAAGTCGACCCACGGCTGGTAATGTAGGACTGACGACTCACAGTTTGTTGAAAAAGTCTTGCTTATATGTATACTGGCCTTCATAGTCATAACTAGTGCACTTGAATATATGAAATTAATTGTCACAAATTGTGTTTTATCTCTCTCTCTCTCATTTGTTTACTAATATGAGTACATTCATGAAAATATTAAACTCTGACTTTGAGTGTAATCTTTTGTCTAATATGCATATCTATAGCGCGCTCAGTCTACCTGCTGCGGCACTACAGTGCTGTGCTGTACTACATGCTTGGGCTGAATGGTTGGGCGTGGTTGGGGGTGAGTGGGTCCCCCCCAGTAACTGACCCAAGCCAAAGCGGGAACTCTTCCTCTTGAGGATTGGCGCAGAGTACTGGCGGCTGTACACCTTCTCCTTCTCTGTTAAAAGCAAACATATGTAAATAATAAACAAATGTTAAAATTATAACAATCGTAAATTCGTAGTGTAACTTTGTTCACATCAATCCCAAAATTGCATGACCTGAAATAAAAATAATTTGATCAACTCACCCTGACGAGTGTCTTGCCTGGGTAGCATAGTGGCAGGAGCGGACATAGTTCTCTTATATGGCCACTTTGTTCCAAAGGAAGCGGAGAGAGTGCGGGCCGGGGGCGGTGCCCCCGTGGCAGTGATACCGGCTTCGACCCCCACGCTGCTTCCTGCTGTCTCACCCGAGTGAGACAGCGCTTCGTGTGCACGCCTCAGCTTGTTTGCAAATGCTTCGCTGTTTGTTTCACTATTGCGCAAGTCTAAGGGGAAAAAGTTTCTAAGTTTTATTTTTGGCAAGAAAACAAATTAATTGAATTGAACCTGTAAGTAAAAAACATGGAACCATGAATTTATGGGTAGGTAAGGGGGGTGGGATATATTTATTTATAAATTATTGTTGATATTGTTGATTGATCAAGGAGTTAGGTTGCTATCTGTATGAAACTCCGTGTAACTCCCTCGGATATGCATTGACCAAAAAACGGCCAAACAAGATGTTAAAGGACTTTATTTAGAAACTGATTCACTCATTCACTCCTTTTTTATTAACTACTAAATTTATAATATTCTAGTTAAAATACAGAAAATTTTCTGAAATGAACGGAGCGTGTTGTACCGTAATTTGTTTCAAAATTCAACTTTACACCATCCAACAATGTCATTCACTCGTTCGGTCAGCAATGACACAACTGATGTTGCTCTCTTTTGGCGACAGCTAGATGCTTAAATATCATAAGTATCGTGCAATACTTAGCTGCAAATATAGGCTAGAAGGATGTTACCTAAAATGCTTACCTCTGAAATACGAGATGTCCCCGCTCTTCTCCAGGTTTATTTGTGCCTCTAGGAAGAGTGCATCAAATCTGTTCAAAAAGAAATCCCATGACAAGATTTTTCTGTCACTCAGCGAGTTGTGAAGCTGATAAATTGATTGGAGCACCATGGGACGGTCCACAATCACACTATCAAACTGTGTTTCCAAGCAATGCAGCAATGACTGAAACAAACAAGACATGCGTAGGTTGGAAATCATTTAAATTGGTTCAATTGAAGTGAATACTTCCCAACCTAAGAACAGCACATCTCAACATCAAAATAAATCAAACAATAAAACTTGTAAAAATCATATACAATCAAGTTTGTCAGTTTTATTAATTGTGTTGCTTCATATGAAACTTTTTTTCTGTAATTTTATTTTTTTATTTATTGATTTTTGTTTTTACATATTCCTTAGATAATGAATAACATAACCATACCTAACTGGACATTGCCCGTACTAAGGTAGGTTAATTTTAATAGTTATTTAATAGATTGGTTACATGCAATTGCGCTGAGCTTTTTTGTAAGTACAAAATAAAACTACGAAAATTAACATTGATATACATACACGTACAACAATTTACTTTGTTGTTCAACATATTTTAGGAAAAGGCAAATTCAGAAATTACTTACTTAAAATACTATCATTATAACTTAATTTATTTATGGCTCGTGGTTATTTACGTATTTAATTAGTTAAGTTGAATGTTATTTATGACACAAATGTTATGTTATTTATGATAAAAATTAAGTCCTATGTGCAGTTTAAACCATATTGATTTTTTGTTAATAATTGTTTCTTTGAGCAATAGTTTGCTAAAGGAAAAGAGCTACTCTAATTTTAAAATAGTACTATATACATTTTTGGTCCTAACGATCTACATAATATAAAGAACCTATGCTCTTCAATCTCCTATTCCACGAATCTCTTACTTGTACGATGTACTAATAAATGACTACGATTGCTTTAAATTAAGTAAATTTCAAATTAAAAAAAGTGTAGATATAATAAATAAAAAAATGAATATTATATTAACTTTTTGTTATATTAATATTATATTAATATATTAATATAATATTATATTATCTTGTGGTTTATATGTATAAAAAACTTCTACATAAATAAATACCTTGACGGCTTGATCATGAATTGTTCCAATATATAAAGTTGCCCTCTGAGCAACATATACATTAATATCGTCCATGCTTGAGATGAGGTAGCAGAATGCAGTGGCCAGGGCAGCCTGCAGTGGCAGAACATTCCTCAGCGGGGTGGAATCCATAAATCTAGAGAAAAAAATACATCCTTCATTTACAACCAGTTAAACAGCAGTCAACCTTACCATAAATTATACAGTGAGCATCCAGTGATTTAAGGTTAAATGAAACAATCACTAATTACTGAATCATCGGTAAATAATGTTTAACTATAAGTAGAAAAACATACATTATAGCTTCTCTCTTATCGGAGTAAAATCCCAATATTATAATAATGAAATCCTTACAACTATTCTGTTCAATAAAATCTATGATCAAAGAAGAACCAAGAATTGCCCAAATAATGTCATGCAAACTGTGCATTTCATAAAACTATGTGCAAGCCTCCTTAGTCATGTTTCCTACCTTGACAACCGCTGAATGGTTTTAATTTGACCTCTTCAATTTGAAGTCTTTATGAAAAAATGCCATCTTGTGTAAAAATACCTCAAGGAGGCAGCAGAAGAGTGTTTTATTGGACGAGTTATTTAGTACGAGAGCCTATACCAAATTTTTTATCTCATAGTATTAAGGCCAAAACCGCTTAAAAATGATAGTTTCGTTTACCCTCTAGGGTTAGCTTAGCTTAGCGTCTGACCCGAGCGCATTTTCAAAAATGTCAACAAATTTTAATTGTAATTGTACTACTTTTAGAAAAAAAAATGAAATATTTAAGATTCATGTTATAAATAAATACTAGGTATTTGGTTTGATTTCCGGAACGTAGTAATATTATAGTCCTGAGATACCGAGAACAGGTTTTTCAGAAGCCGATAGCGCAGCGCGTACTAATATGAAATGAAATATAGGTCAAAAGCTCACCGCGTAATTACAGTGACTCGTTCGACAGCAGTGAAGCGGACCCTCCAGTCAGCGTGATGGAACTCTGCCTGGATCAAACGCCAGAAGACATCACCCCCGCCAACCAAAGTGATGCAATGTAGCAACAGTGGAACACTCACCTCACAGATATGTGAGTATTGCGCGTTGCATACATCCCAAAGGCTGGAAAATAGAAAAATGTTTGAAACGAAAACAAAGCACTAAAATTGTCCATCCGAAATTGACATTGATGTTGATAGTGTTAATAATGATTTAAAAGGCAGCCAGTTAACCACTTATACCAACTAACAGTTACAAATTTTAAGGCTCATGCAAAACATATTTGTGTTTATTTATTTATTTAATCACGGAAAAACAACGGATACAAGAGATGAGAAGAAAACTTAGAAAAACTTATGATATAGGTTAATCTTGCATCCTTACAAGTTTTTCACATATAGAGTGATTTATTTCATGTCTAATGTTAGTTACATAAGTTTACTGACAATATGATCATGGTTAAGTGTATGCAGTTGCAAGCAATTGCAATTGCAAGCATAACTACACAGTACTACTTTATAAATAAGTACACAAAAGTAAAATTAAAAATAGTGGCAAAAATAAAAGTAGAAATAGTGATCAGTGGTGTTGATCAGAAATTTGTGAGCGACCTTTGTAACTCCATAGGTTTTATGTTTTACGATTTCATAACTACCGGTAGTAATCTTGATCAGTTCATATTAGAAGAATGGTATTAATTTTTAACATTATTAATATTTATCAAGAGTAAATGCATTTCACATGAAATGAATTTTAATTTTGCTTGTTCAAAAACTGAAATGCTTATATTTCCAGTCAATGGCTATCATTCCGTTGACGCATTGGCAAGATCGCCATTTCTAGCATTCACTTAGAGTAAATTAAAAAATAGAATTAAGTGCTGATGACATTTTAAAATTCTTTTGAAACTCTTGATATTTTCTTAGGAGTGGTCATTGAGGTATGACGTGGTGGTTTTGGCGTGTCATAGCTAAAGGACGCGCTTATTATTGAAATTGCTCACTCGCATATATGACGACACCTGTGTGCCCACTCGTACTTAACGAGTTCATCCAACATCGTGCACGTAGGTACATAGGTGTATATAGATATGCCTACCGTTGCATTTTTTAGGACACGTTTTGACTCGTAAATTCCTATGAAACAGATCTCTAAGTCTATTTCTAGAGTTCTTGGGGGTGCAATTGGGGGTGATCCCATATTAGTTTGATAAAGTTATGTCTAGTGTACGGTAGAAATAAATGAAAAAGTATGTTTTCTATTTAAAACATTTTCATTTCGGTGCTTACTCTTTAGGTATTTTTTTTATTTTATTTTGTAAGTTACTTCTCTTATTAATAGTATAATTAAATGCTAGAAGTTTTTTAATTTAGTAGTAGGTAATTTATGTTCTTATTTTTCATTAAAAAATAAACGTAGAAATCAAAATACTGAGTATTTTTTTTAAATTTAATCAATATAAAAATAATAATAATGAAATATTATGCAAGCTTAGCTGAACATGGTAAAAAAGAAACAATATAATTTTATTATATATGTTACTAGCTTTGTAGAAAAGGTAAAAAATAATTCCAATTAATAAAATTCAAAATCATTACAATTACAACTCTAAGTCTTGCCTATCACAGGTTTATTCGGTAAAAAAATTATGGAAATCGATTGTTCAAAAATATACAAATACTTGTCCAATAAATGGTTTGCTACCACCTTGCTGCACATGCTCGTACATGAATCATTGAAAATTGAAATCTAAGCATCAAAAAATGCAAATAATTACATCAAACCAAAAATATTAACACAATTGTTATGGTAGTGTTACGCCAGTCTTGTGATAACACTATGTAAATACATAGCGTTACCTAAATACGTATATTGAGATTATTAATAATAAAATATATATATGTAAAAGTTTCTTACTTTTTAATTAGCAAGTTTTCTTGGCACCAAATGAAAAATCCCTTGTGGTCCTTGGCTGCTTTGGTAAAAACATCTCCATGCAATACAAGCACATACAAGCACTGGAGCAAATAATATAAGATGTCGGGTTGTTCCGCATTAGGCAACTCCTATAAAAAAAAACTATGAATGAAGTTTTCTACACCTATCATTATATATTCATTATTGGGATTTATTAGAAAAAGTGCAAAGGCGAGCAACTAAAATTCCAGGACATCTTAAAGGTTTGGAGTATGAAGAAAGGCTTAAACGACTCAAATTGCCTACTCTCAAATGAAGGCAAGAGCGTGGTGATCTCATTGAGACATAAAATATTGTCAGGGCACTATGATTGTCAAGAGCTTAAGAATATATTCACAGCTAATGCGAACACACACCTACGAGGCCATCATCTGAAACTCAGGAAAACAAGCTTTCAAACGAATCCTAGAAAACATATGATTGGCAATAGAGTAGTGGATGCGAGGAATCAACTGCAGGATTTGGTCGTTAGCGCAAACAGCATCAACTAATTTAAGAACTGTCTTGATATTTAACTATCTCAGTAACAGAAACGGAAACAAACCCATCAACTATGCTGTCTGTCTGTTAATATAATATAATAATAATAATAATATATAAAATAGTAAATATTTTTTAGACAATATGGAAACTTCTGCACACCATAAGTGAAGTAGTTACTTTAGATTATTTATACACCATCACAAAATCTAATGTAGCCGGAAGTTTTAAAAGAGATAGGCAAAATAAATAAGTAAGACTGCCTTCCTTAGTACAGACATAGTCTAGTAAAGAAGGCAGGGCACAACATGTAGCAGTGCTAATCGCTCCCTGTGCATTTATAATATACATTTGTAACTGTGATTTGTTCTCCTACATTTCATTTGTTTTGTCAAATTAAATATGTCACAATAAATAAATAAATAAAAAATAAATAGTACAAAGAAATGTGGATGTCTAATACTGGCTGATAACCGTTACTTTTATTTTATTTAAAAAAAAATTGTAAACACAAATTTTTAAGCTATCATGCATTTTATATAACCAGTCATCCTATAAGCATTGTAAGAAAATTTGTTCATAATCTTTTTTTCATAATATGATATAAATTATCATAAGTAATGGTTTGTTAATATTAGCATATTTATTATTTGAGTAATATTCGAACAATCTTATGGCTAGGTGTTTCGGGAAATATGTCAGCCCTTCAGGCCTCATCCTTTATTTCTCTTTAACAATACCCTCGAAGCCTTACGGCTGGCTATTCTCATAGCCGTAAAAAGTGATAAAATTAAAGATGTCAAAAAATATTTTAAATTAAAATGACCTGGTTCACATTTTCTTTTAATACTCTGACCCAGATTATGCAGATATTATGACATTATGCAAATATTATGATTACGGTTCGTACATGTTAAAAATATTATATATAAATATTATATCATATATATTCTTTTTCATCCACTTTAATTTAAACTATCTGTGTAAAAATATTCATAGCATCATTACGTTATTGTTTTTTTCATTTATGTTTATGATAATATACTGTATTTTTACCTAATAAAATAAAATAAAATGTTCAAACTGGCCACATAAGCTATGAGATTTTTTTTTTAAATCAACCTAATGGTTGTGTGCATAGAAATTTGTAACACTACTTATTATATACAGATACGTTGATACTAACGAAATCATTTATATAATAGTATAGATATAGATAATACAAACCTGCAAAATCTGATGAATATATTGCAAATTCTGTGGCAGCTCATCAATAGCAAAATGAAAGCGGCCAACTGACGTCTGCCAAAAGTTGGTTAAGTTCTTTGCGCCTGCAATATCTTCAGGTTTTTCATCAGCGCCGACAACGGCGGCGCAAGCAGATCGTGCCCTCGCCTGCGCAACGTCGCTCTCAGTGATAACAGCCGCCGTCGCACGCTCTTCCTTGGCAGTATTGCGTATGTCCAATGCGTTGACTCCATCTATTGTATCGCTTACGGCACCTCCGCCGCTGCTAGGCATAATGGCTGCTAGTTCCAGCTGTTCGGACACCGTTTCCACAGTTGCGGTCATTATCTGGAGCGTGCGCAGGAAAGGAGGGTCGATGCAGTACAGGCGTGACGTGACGGTCATTACTTCTAAAGTATGTACCGCACTTTCTCTCATTTACTCGTACAGTGGAATCTCCATTATATGTTATGACCAGGTGGGAGCTACCATAAATTTGGGAAGGAAATGTACAGATGGGCCCTTATACTGATTTTCCTTTACAAGACATGACAAATGCAATATCGGAGTGTTAAGATTTATCATGTATTTAAATGGTCTACACATCTATGTAGTCATATCAAAAGTCCTGCAATATTATTTTGTATATTTATGACTAAATTTAACTTCTTGAGTTTCTGCTGAATGTACTATTGAAAGGGTCAAGACAAAATAAGGAAAAAAATGTATTATTATTTTTAAATACTGGCATTTTGTAATAAACTCTGTCATTGTGCATAATTTCATAGTGTAAGAGTTGAACCGTTTTTGAAAAATTGTAGAATTGCGCTATCATTATGCCTATAAAGGGTTTAATGGCTAAAGAGATAAACAAAGATAATGAACAGATAAGTAGCATCCATTCCCTAGCAAAAAAAGACAATGCATAATATTCATTCATGTCAACATTATAATTCTAGAGAGGTTATGTAAATGCCTGGCTCATAAATGATTTAAATTTATTCAAAATGTAGAAAATTCATTCAAATACAAAATATATGATTACATTCATCTCATATTTTGTTAGTAGCTTTCATACAATTCTTTACAATGTTTACTCCCAAAGGCAAGTTGAAGCCTAACCACCCTATAGCCTATATGCGCCAAGAACGTTGAAGTCATTTCTAGTTAACAACCCAGAGATTAGCAGTACCAATATCTAGCCGCCAACAATATCTAGTACTTAAGAACTTTGACCTGTTGGTCATGTCTGAATAATTAAAGTTAAATGGCCTGGCGTACTAAACAAAACAATTCTAATCCACCAAAATGTGTGAGTTCATATTTCAGTGCAATCAATGGCTCAAATTCACAAACAAGAGTATAAATTATTGCCTAAAAATAAAAACACTAAAAAATATCTGTTTTCATTTTCACCGTTCGGCCACAAACTTTTCAATTCACATTATTTTGATAGGTGAATTTGTATGTATAAATAAATAAATAATTAATACAATAGTACTAAAAATGAGGATATTGTCATTGTCGTCATTTTATTATCAGTCATGCAATGGAAAACCAGAAATAACTTCTGCCAAATTTATGAACAATTTCCTTACAAAGGACGGAACGTCTGTTAAGTATCTCACTCTGGCACGGCATTTGTTTCCTTTAAATATAATGCTTTTCACTGTGTCGTGCATACAATTGGTTAATTTTCTATCAGATCAAAGCAAACTGTATAGCCATACATTCTTATGAAACAGTGATAGTTAGAAATATAAACAAAATTTATAGTATTTGATACAAAACCCACTTCCAACTGAACTTAAAAATGCAAATTTGGGTAAACCTTTAATTTGTTATTCACAAACAGAATATAAAAAAAAAAAAATTGATTTTGATATTAAAGTGAAGCGATTTCTATTTTTAAAGAAATAAAAGCCAAAACACGGTATATATACTCTTAGCTCAGGAAGAAATATTAAGGGAAGCTGAATAGAAAGTAGGTACAATTATGTGGTAATAAATATTCAAAATATGTGGACCCGTTAGAGAATTCTTTGTCGATTCTAGTTTCTGAGATATGGATGATTTTATGAATAATTGCATTTTTAAATTATGCATAAATGAAACCTCTGATTTATTAGGAGTTATTCTATCTAATAATTTTATTATCTTAAAGTGTTAAAATAAATGTGAGATGGGTCAGGCCCACTTTGTTTATACGAAATATTTTTAACAATAAATTGTTTCAAATGTTTACTGAAAAAATTGGCCCTTTTCTCGTAGCAATAAAGGCCATTTTCTCAATAACATTTGATATTTATTATAATAGTATTATTAATATTATTGTTTTTACTAATATTATTATCCATATTATTTCAGATATAGGTAGTAATGGAATTGGACAAAGGCCCACATTGTAAAAATTTTCATAATTATAGTAAATATAAAAATTAATCATTTATTTCCATATAACCAATAAACAAGAATGGCTGACACCCTATGGCTATCATATACTATCAACTGCTTCTATGCATTGTTTAGTAGTAAATTATTTAACCAGAAACTGATGTCTTACAGCTAGGCCCTACAGGCGTCATTAACAGAATCTACCCCCCCCCCCCCCCTTCCTTGACTTAATTTTTTGAAATTTGAGTATGATATTTGGGCTGTCTATCAAACTGTCAACATTTCATTAATTAGTATTAAAAAACTTGTTGACTTTAATATTATATCTATATTATTCGACCAGCCTCCAATGTAATCTATTCAGCTATGGTTGTTTTTTAAAAGCATCAATCTACACGCAAAAAATCAACTCTTTCGCATTTTTATTTTTCGAGTTGAAAGCTGCTGCAACAGACAGACAGACGGACGGACCAACGACAGATGGGCAGACAAACGGCCAAAGGGCATGGATAGTAGCTTCTTATACATGAATGAATAAAAGCTAAAAGTGGGGATTTGTTTACCTTTTATACCCAGTAAAAAAAGAGTCCACTTTGTCGGTAGTAGACAAATATAATGTTAAAATTTCGACAATTTTAGATAAAAAAAACTATATAAAGCTTTAACCCCATAACTTCATACTAGAACCTATTAACATTGTAAACATTGTTTTCTCCAATCTTTCAAGAAACTACAAGTAAAGTTGTCTCAAAATTTATAAAACTATACATTTTTAAGCTATTGAGAAATTTTTTTTAAATTTTATGTGAACCCGGTCTTAATTTCATACTGACAGAGTGGGCCTTTCTCTGACGGACGTCCACATATTATCATTAATTATTTATATTTTATTAATTTATAATATCCAAGCAATAAATTTATTTTTAATATGGATAGTTAGATTCCACAAGTGACATACCACTAACATACTATGTATATTACAAGTTTAAATACAATACTTATAGAACTGATTCCTCTTTATAAATCCAAATGTGGGGAAATGGAGGTTCCTCTGTACTCTACTTGTGTGTAAAGTGCAAAATATATCATGCACTTATAAGTAATTAAATTATTTTAAATTAATGGAGCAACATGACTTTAGATAACTGACTATTAACCAATGGGAGGAATATTTTAATCCATCGTACATCGGAATTTAAGAAAGCAGCTTTAATGATATATAGTTAGAATTTATTCTACCTCGATTGAATCTCTACGATGGCATAAATACACTTGGGCTTTAAAAATAAGAATACTTATTATGGCTACTAAATTTAACTTAATCCTTAAAACAAGAAGCTAGGGAGGTAGTTTAGTCGTGCTAAGTAAAAATGTTCAGATCAGCGAGCCTGTAGGTAAAAACAAACTAGCCAGAACAATATGATCATGTGCATATACAAGTGTTTTATTCTGCATCTCCTACGTAGAGTTTAGGGCATCTGCAGGACATTCTCATTTGGCACCAAGGCTTTCCTCCTATCGCCTCTCACCCTCCATGGCATCTGCAGCAATGATCCTTGTTTCATTGGTTATTATTTCCCGCCATTGGAATCGCATTATTCTCCATAGGCGTTTGTTGTCAAACATCTTCAGTTTTTGTGAAAAGCCTCGCCATGTCTCACATCCATATTGACTACCAAGATAAAGAGATTAATCTATGTTTTATCTCAGTGCAATCAAGCAGAAGGACTGTGTTTATATTACTTCTCGTGTATCGCCTTTATCACGATTTATTGACGCACAATCCTGCTGCTGCCATATTTACCTCAAGGCTACTGGATTTTCACACATATCAGTAAAAATATATGATATGAGGTATTTTTGCCACCCCAGGCTCAACTCATATAGTTTTTTTTGCATGGGGTGGCTTATTTTTGCATCCAGAATAATTTATACTCTTTCGCTAACTTAAAGTAAAAATTTCAAGCAAAGTTAAGATTTCTAATCTCAAAAGTATCTTACTCGAAAGTAAATCTTATATCAATAAAAAAAGGTTAAAAGTTGAAAAATAGTGAATACCGTATCTCGCAATACTGTGCATATATTTTTAGCAATGGTAAAAAATGAAGTTGCAGCAAAGCTAAGCCACAAACAATTCAATGCAGCGAGTATAATAGTTGTCATCATTTACAAGGTATTTAAGATCCCACAATCAGTTAGCATATGGATTCAAGTCAAGCGCATCCGTATTGGACTGGTCTGCAATGTGACATAGCATAAATGAAACTCAAACAGCTATCCACATAATCAAGGAATGTCCTACCAGTAAATTAGGGCCTTCAAGAATCACATGAAGCCGAGATGGAAACCTTCACCAACTTAGTTTATTGTTTTTTTTTTTTGTAATGCAAACAATGCATTTTTTTATTTTTAGTATAAGCGTACTCATGAGTATTACTTCGATATAAGCATCATTATGTAATATTTTGTTTAAAACCAAATACTAGTTTTTTTCAAATTTGCATTTTTGGGGTTACTAGCATTTACAACTTAACCAGAAATAACAACTTATATCCGCCGTATCAGATTTTAGGTGGCGGCACCTGCTACAGCTCATCCATAAGTATTGAAATGGAGATATTTACATCATAATATATTCGAATTGGGATGGGTTTTGGAATTATGTTGTTGCCTTTGATGTAAAAGCATCCTTAGATGCATTATTTGGTCAATTGACACACTTTTTGTATAAAGTGCATCTATGGTTATCATAATTATTTGCTGAGCAAGAGTTGATATGCTTATATTAGAATTATCAATTTCTAGGGTTATCCTCCATCCTAAAAATGTATTAGGGTAATTCTTCAAAACTGTAACGATTCACGTAACATGCAACTTAATACTTGCTGCCAATAGTCATTGGTCAGTTTAAATTATTTAATAAAAATATTTTGAGTCTTTCTTAATTCTTCTTGTCCTACGAATACACTGACAATGACAATTTTAAAGCAAATATGCAAATATAAAACATGACTCTAATTTCCTAACTAAATATTACACAAGCAGGATATAAATTATTTCAATGGCGAACAATCATATTTTCTGCAATCATGATACCACGTAACCTCTTACTTTTCACCTTCATCTTATTTAGTCGCATTTAAAATAACCTAATTAGCGTGGAAAACTGTCTGACTTCATCTTGATAAGGCATTATGCAAGATACTTAAGAAACACGATAGTGATTTTTCTGTTCTGACAGTCAAAGAAATTTCATTGTCATCTAAAAAAAAATCCCTAAAAAAAATAATTTTAGTTTTCATTTTAGTCATAGCTTTTATAAATAGTTTCTGAGTAATACTCATGATAAAGGCATGTGTCAAATATTGCATAGTAGAGGATTCAACACCCTCGTTGGCTGATGTAATTTCCATATAAGGGTTTATACTCTGTTTATTTGTTTCTGTGGTGTAACGCAGTTCATGCGTATAAACTAAAAAGTATTAGGTAAAATGTGACGCTAAACTAGAAATAGAAACTATTACAAATTATATCAAAAAGCCACAAAACAGTGTAGAAATACGTATTACTGCTAAGAAAGAAAAGACTACAGTCTTGAAAATGAAATGCACTGAATCAACATTAAATTTTGTAAAGGTCAACCTTTATTCAATATTTTTAATAGTAATTATGTATTTATAACTATTGCTCGTGTCATGGTGAGAGTGCAACCATCGTGGAAATCAGTGCCCAAGAGCAGACCCATCAGGTTTAAGAATTAAGTTATGAGTGATACAGTCAAAGAACAGATAGAGGACTTAAGACCTTTCGAATGGTACAAAAAAATAGTATACTTTTTTTTATAGTATACAATGTATGTTTAAGAAATATGATTATATATTTCTCCCTTATTTTAAGGAGACAAGTTTAAACCGGGATTAACCTAGCTTGACTTCATAGAATATTTTGAGCTTTTAGATACAAAGTTAACCCAAAAAAAAATATATGATGAATTTAAATAGGCAGATTTAAAGAAATGCTTAAAGAAAATGTATATTATTAATTAAATATTTCATTTCGATTATATTATTCATTTTAGGTCGTGAATCCTCAAACTATTCTGAGGTCTCCTTTCCAAATCCCTTGAAAAATTCAATACGTAAATTTAAAATCTCCCACTTAATTACAGAAAATAAACATCCATATTTTTCACCTATCCTATTTTCCCTCTCCCTTTTAGGATGGGCCTGATCTTTGCCAGTGATTTATATGGTAGCTACGCTCCTGCCACATTATTAATATTATTAACATTATTATTAATAAAATAAACACTTTCTTTAAATTTTCTAAACAATTTAAAAGAGGATGGGCATTTTTGTATGGCCGCTGGACTACCCCACAAACAAACATCAAACATGAATGTGTTTTTCAAAAATCAGTAGAATGGTCTCAGCCTAAGATTTACTAATCATATAGGTTTTTCACAGTAAAGATTTATTTTTATTTTTTTTCATATTTCATAAGACCGCCTTCTCATCGTTCATTTGCGACGCCGCACGCACATGGTCATTGACAGTTAACTATTTCTATGGACCGGCCAGAGCCTTGACCAATCATGGCAAAACGCGATCAATATCTCGCTAAAGGGAATTCACACTAGTACTTTAATAAGATTAATAATTTCGGGATGAACTACTTTCACAATTTATTTATATAATATCACACTCGTAATAGAGAATATAAACACCTCTTTAAGTCTTCGGGAATGGTCTCAGGACAGCCCTGTATTTTAAAAAAAGATGTCTCAGATTTAAAATTAGGTTATAATATTTATATTATGTTATTTTTTTGCTATTGCTTATTCTGACCTCTCTCCCCCGCGCCCCACCGCACAGACCATATCTAGAACAAATACTTAGCCAATGTGTGGACAAGGTTGGTAACAGCCAGTCATTCAGTACCATGCCCATCCTCTTCGTATGCAGGTGCTTAGCTCTGCTCCTACACGCCCACCTCAATAAAAATATTGTTATAACATTCTCAAACATTCGAACGGTTTTTATTAAATTTAAAATTCGTGTTCTTGTAATTGGGAAACATTTTTTCAATATATTTTGCTGATTAATGCTCGATTGTTGGTATCAACCACCTGAAAGGACATAATGACCTTAAATACATCCTGTATATGCTTGTATCCCGTTTCTCCTATACATTTAAACATAGCGGCCATAAAATGAACTAAACTAGGTAATGAGACATCATCATCATGACATTCATTTTTGTTGTTGTTTGACTCATTGTTGTTGGTGGTATAGACCAAAATGCCCATTGTCCTTTGGAATTTAAATAAAAATTAAACGCATGAATACGACACATCTTTTTAGACTTTTAAACCATTTTATCTGAAAAGATGAGAGTTGATTCAGTAGCATTTCAAAAACTATAAGTAAATAAAAAAACTGGTGTACTACATGAGAATATTTCTAAATTTGATCTAAATTCTATAAAGGCCTACATAGAGTTTTACGACATACGTGAAGTATCTGTGAAGCATGAAAATAGAACACAAAATTTAGTTACTCTTTTACTGAATTTAAATGTGTGTTATAATTTGAGATATAACTCTTAATGTGTAACTTATTTGTGTTTAAAATATCCTATCTTTAATGTACTATTAAAATGTTGTATTTCGCTAACGTGTGCGAAACAGCTTTATGAATGTGAATACAAATCATATGTATAAATAAAAAAAAAAATTGAAAAACATATTAAAAATGTAATGATACTAAAAATAAAGATTTGTGCCTGTGATAAGCATTTCTAAAAATAAAGAAAATTATTGAATAATATGGGTAACTTATTTCATTACTTTTGCTTGAGTGTAGATAATCCATTTTGATTTGATTCTGGAGGGTCCTTCAAATAAATTTAAGAGTTCAAAAAAGGAAAAATAAAATTTGTTTCAAATCTAAAGTTAAAAAAAAAAATGTAATATATGAGTAAATAAAATGCAAGGCGGAGAGCCCAAACGACGAATAATATGATAAATGAAAAATAGTGAAAGACGATGAAAATTGAATAGCATGATTTTATAATCGTGGAGCTAGAAAGTGGCTTGCATTACAGTTCTCTATTGAAGAAAAAAATATTACAGTGCAGATATAGACGACTCATACGTATGAAAGATCACAATACAATTGCCTATGCTCATTCCTTTCATTATCGAATAAAATATAATATTCGAGATTTCATAGTTTTCCAATAATTTATTAAGGGCAGAAATGTCATTTTAGCTAGCACAGCATGTCATGTCATTTTAGCTAGCACAGCATGTCATGTCATTTTAGCTAGCACAGCATGTCATATCGTAGTGAAAGCTTCAACGTCACTACATTTTTTTTTTTTTTTGTAAAGTTTTAAACAGGGTATGTCAGGGATATTGTCAAATTATAGTTAGTGAAATAAATAGATGATTGATTGAAAACGAAGAGCCATTTGATAGCTTCAAGATTCTAACAGTCAAATGCTTCGGCAAAAATACTGACTTGAAATAGATGAAATATGATGATAAATTAGTACAAATATAGGTACCAATATAAATCGTCACGAAGCATTTGCCTTAATCACCAATAAAACCGCAAAATAAATGAAAACCAATCAAAATGTGAATAAAATGGCATATTAATTGATTCTAGTAATCACGTTTTATTCTGCTTTGATAACAGAATATGTGTGACCTGTTAATTTGAAATAATGTCATATTAGATTATTATAAAATTCTCATTATCATGAAATTATTTATTACAGCAAAACCCTAATCCTAAGTTATACTCGCATTATTACAAAAAAAATAAATAATTTTTCCATTCAAAATTTCCGTGGGTCGTGCTTTGTTGTGTATACTACGGCTATTTCGATATTATCGGCTGCAACTCATTGGTTAGTTTACAATATACTAGAGAAACATTAAAAATTAACAAAAATTGAAAATGAGCCTTGTTTTTTATCAGATCCAAACATTCATACATTCTTGTTTTTCATTTTGAACCGCGAGACAAATGCAAAGAAAGGAAGTCAAAAAAATGTTCACTATTTTTAAGAAATTTATTTATTATTAAGTTATTTGCTTTATATGCAGAATTTTATGATGAACACACCCAAATACAAAAATATAACAAATTTCAATAGTCAAACGCAGCATTAAAATTTCAAAATGGCCACCATTCATAGTTGAAAAATAAATCAACATGTGATTAATCTCATTTGATTGTGATATTTAAAAAAATATAAAAACATTTTTTCATAAATAGTAGGTGCACGCTTTTTATGTATAAAATTGTATTAATAAATAATTATCATCTTAAAATAATATATTTTCCGGAAAGGTACTTGAAGTAATTTTCAAAAAAAAAAATAATTTTAAGATTTTTTAGTCAAATAATAGTTTGATAGATTTGGTTTTCTATATATTCAGAATTGCCAAAATTTTAAATCACATTTTTTTATAAAAATACACTAATTACTATACATGTATAAATTAGGTAATGAAAAACTTTATATAGTGAGGTGAAGTGAATTAAAAAAAACAATAATATAATAGATTATTAATGGCTATTTTTATTATTTTTTTATTCACCCAAACATTTGATTGGGCGAATAAAAAAAACAATAATTTAAGAGATTAATAATGAATATTTCTATAAATATCTCTATATTTCTGAAAATAAAGGATTGTTTCTATAAAATACCTGCCTGCCACTATATATAAAATCAAGGAAAAGAGATAAATTTTGATGTATTTACTTCAAATGAGATATTGAAAATTGTTATCACCCAGCATTGTATAGCATTGTGACAGACTACACGTTTGCAAGTTGACAGAGCACGCTCGAGTATGAAACGTATTGAAAATCTACTATAGCTTAGATCAACCTCAATCATTTTTACATCATTTCAATATAATATATATTGAGGCAGCTGGTGTTCCATGTTCAGCATTGGTTAGACATAGTATATGACATACCATACATCATATTATATGCACATACTATTAAAGTTTATATTATACTATTTTGCTATTGTATTTCTAAAAATGGGAAATAGTTTAACTTTAATTAATGATATTTAACTATCGTACTATTGAGAACTTTAAAATTGTAAACAAATCACCCAAAAACTCAAAAAAAAACGACACTAATCCGTTTAACTTTTGAATAGTATGTGAGTTTTACCATACAATAAAACTGCTACATAAAATTAATTTATTGTGTACTTACAATTAATAATACCAACATAATAAGTTATGTTATTTTGTAGTAACTGAGACTACAACAAATTCAACTACACTATAAATAGTCATTTAAGAAGGGCCATCCTTAGTAGCATGCAGTGGGAGCAATACTGCTATTGGTTAGCCAACCAAAATCAAGATCAATTTTGTTTCATGGCTTCTCTTACATGGCTGTAATTTATACACTCCATCAAAGTAAAGTATGCATATTATTCAGACATATTGCACTAATTTTAAAGTAACTTACGTGTGGCATATGAACCAATACTCCCCCGACAGAGTGAATTTCCGGGATGGGCAGGGGAAGTGGCATATTGATGATCATTTCTCCGGCTCCTCCACGACCAGCAATTTTATCGCTGTCCGGCGGGGGACTCTTGCGGGAATGGCTTCCGTCTGAAGGCAAATCATCTATGGGAGGCTAGAAATTATAAACAAAGACAATAATTTCGGTATCAGACCTTTCACTCGGATCCATAATTCTACCATTCTATAATTACAATAATATGTAATAATTTTGAAAAAGATTAATACTGAAAGATGAATATTTTTTGATACTTTCATGCTAACAGTTAATAAAGCCATTATGACATATTCAGGGAAAAGCCCAGTATTAACAGCTAGTTTTGACAAAATCATTAAAATGGTACTGAACTAATTCAAGAACCTCTGCTCAAGTTTGCTATCTCTAATTAAAAAATACTTAATTCAATCAAACATTTTCTAGTATATAACCCTAGTTTTCCTATATTGATAGCTCTTATTTCTACCATTCTGTATTTAGAGAGTTAAGCGATGGTTACTAAAGTTTTTTTATCCATTGTGGTCAATTGAAGAGTTAACTAGAATTTGCATTCAAAATTAGATGCTTACGTCGGGCGGATGAGCCGGCTTCTCCGGAGCAACCATCTTGACGAGTCTGACAGCCAATTGATGCCATAAAACAGCTGCTTCACAGTGGCTGCAATCCCTTTCACCGTTCCCACATCCATTAGTTGATGTTGTCGATTTGCTACCTACGAAAAGAAATATTTTTAAGATGTAATTATTCGTTGAGTATGTTAAAGTCAATCAGATCAGCCTACTATAACAGCATATTATGTACGTAAATTTTCACCAAAATTATTCATTTAATATACCATTCTTGCTGTCCGGAGTGTTGGGCGTGAGGATAGTATGTTGTCGAACGCAAGTGGCTCTCAACATTTTTCGCAAAAGACGAGTCGCGTCTTCACTTACATCGAGACGGTGCTCGACCGTTTGAAGCTCCATCTGGAATTTCATCTTTTTTGCATATTAAGGAGAAATTTCACATCATAAAAGTAACCTGGGTCAAAAGCTAAACCTATTGTCACATATATAGAATTATAATCTGAGACATTCAAAAATATCCATCACTGAAAGGCAGCCATTAGAGACGAACTGCCACGCACCTGTGTTCACTTCGTTCACTTTAACAGACGTTTTTACGTTAAATATAATGTTTATAAAAATGTAGATTTTAACACATGGTTAAAATTTAATCGTAATACTTTTGATTCTATTTTCTTAAAAGTTATATCTTTGTGTAGTCGGACATCTTACATGTACGAGGGGACGTATGAATACAATATTTTAAAAATATTTTTCAACTGCCTTTTTTATAAATAAGTTTCTTAGAGTTAGTAATAAAACCATACTCTAGAAAATTTCGGAAGCTATTCAAAATAGTGCAGGTTATCAAAATAACATATATAGTTTTTATAAAATAAGCATTTTACTAAGCACCTGTAATTAGGACATTTTTTTTAAATCTCCGTGGACAGCCTGCGGTTGTTTTTCTTATAGGGGTTTGGACTGGAGACAGGTTAAGCTTTGATATTCTAAATTACTTCATGTCTCTAAAAATCCCGTAATCTTTCTTTAAGTCAAACAAATTTAAAGTTTTCACTTCAGTCATCAAAAATAATAAGCTTTAAATGTATACATATATATTTTATATGTAAAAAGAATAACTGGCAGTAATATGAATGTTGAACCTGTAAGTAACTTAAGCCCATTTGGAAGATCAGTTTTTTTAACTCTTTCCCTTGTTTATTGAACTAAGGTTCCTTCAAACTGTTCTTTTAGTCAACAGCTGTGGTTACAATGATAAGTGATGTCTATTTAAGTTGCCATAAAATCAATTTAATTAAATTTTCATTAATTATTAGAAATTATAAAATTGCTAATCTACATTATAAACAAATAAAACAGATATTAACCTGTTTTATAAGTATATCCAGCATTATTATACAACAAGTAAGATTGTGCTCAGCATCTGTTTCAAATTCTACTGTATTTTGCCTGTTTGTGATACCTTCATCGTCTGAAATGTTTGATGATGATGGAGAATCATCCTCATTAACGGGAACTGAAATTGATAAAAAATTTCGATCAACATTATGGTCATTCCCTACTTCTCAACTATCCTTAGGCTAAGAAATTATTAATATTATTACCTTATATCAGCATGGATTCTCATAAATGTCTACGGTAATTTAGGGATTTTGCTACCTCTGTGGAGATGTTCGACATAAAGCAGAAAACGTAGACTTGTCAATGAAATGTGTCACAAATGTTAGCATATAGGTCATATTGTGAAAGTTTGCCTACAAAAGCAGATTACTCGGCATATTCAAGAAACAAAACAACTCAACGGCGAAAGCTCGTCAGCGGAAGAGCAGTGTAATATTAACATAATCAAGCTTTCATAAAAATATAATTTTATCGCTCTTTCGGCAACGAAAACGAATCCGAAATAAGGTCAATCTCTATCCCTTCCAACTCAAAAACTATCCCTTCCAACTCAAAGTGGGGATGCATACAGATTTCTTTGACATACATTATCTAGATATTCAATTTGAAAATGTATCATGTTATTAAGGCGTTCAACTACTGACCTAAAAGTTGCAGGTTCGAATTCACACATTGATTTTTATTCCCTCTCTTTCACATTTTTATCTCTCTCATTTTTTTTTTTGAACTATTACAGGCTTTTGGTCCATTTATAACTACCCTTAACCAGCTGATTAAGAATTATTTGTACTCCAAGCTCTGCACATACAACTCAGATGGTTGACAACTCATTAAACTTAATTGAGCAGAGATCAAAATAATTGCTAATGAACTAGGTCACAGAAATTGTTTATAAAAAAGGATTCATTAGTCAGCCCTTCTATTGAAAGTATATTAATACTCGTATATAAAATGTAGACTTACAGTAGGGGCCCTCGAGTCCGTTTTTGTTAACATGTTTGGATGTATGTTTAGCTTGATCTTGGGTTGCAGTCTTCATCACTTTTACACCATTTCCAAACATTTCAAAGAGGTGTGGCAAAGGTATGAGAATTTCAAGGAGGGAAAGTACCTTAGAGAAAAAAACAATTTATCGAAGGCACTGTTTATGCTAACTTACATAGACAATATGATCAATTATCTTTTAATCCAATTAATAAGAAAACCGGTATTCTATAATAGTTAGCTTCAAAGTAATAAAAATCCCATTATTCAGAAATCAAACCCAAGCGTACCTAAAAAAAATAACAGATTTTGTGTAAAGATATCTAACATTACACAGTATGTCATAAATGTGTTGACACTATGATCTACTATAGACACAATTTCTTTAGCACACATGTGGTAATTGAACACGCAGACTTTTTATATCGTCACCGTAACTTGTGACTGCATTTTTATTGAGTCACCACAGCGAAAACCTTATAACAGGGTCATCAACACATTTATGTAATAAATGATTCCCTAAAAACCATTAAAGGCTATGTGACTATGACGCAACGGTAACCGGCTGAGAAACATTGTAGTAAGGTTTTCGTAGTTCTTGCACTAAAATGTTATAAAAGCAGCTGCATTTGATCCATAATATTCACACCGTATGTAACTCTGGGCATGTTATTTTAACATAGTTGTAAAAGTGCTCCACAATAGCCATTAAATATGCAATATTTTAAAAACATAATAATAGTACACACAGTATTTATAAAATGAAAAAAGAGTAAAAATTGTTTGAAATGTATGTTCTTATTAGCAAACTCAGACTCGATACCAAAAATTCCTGGTTCATCAATTCCTTATACATAACAATGTTAACAATCTTGACACACATTTGTGTTACCGTTGTTATATATTTATTTTTTTTAATATGAAGTCAAATTTCATTTTTGAAAATAAATATTTTTCCATATTCTACTGTTAGGGTAGGTAATTTTATTTTAGACATCTTATGAAAGAAAATACAAAATTATGCCCACCAATCAGATAAGCCACTAACAATATGCATAATTTTCAATTCGTTATTTCACTTTTAAATTATACAAAAAGAAATGGAAACCAATAGAGCACACCTTACACCGGCACCATACGATTTTCTAATAAACCTCGGAAAAACGGTAAAAACAAATACCTGTAACCAATGCAGAGCCTGTTGCTGAACTTTAGCAGAAGTTTTTTCAAAACGTGTGGCAACGAATCTGTACATTTTTTTAATGGTGAAACCCAAAGGACTCAAGTCCGGATCAAGAATCTTATTTAGCGTCCCTTTGAACTCGGGCAGTTCCTTTTCGGGGACATCATTGGTAATAGCTTCCATCCAATGGGGCATTATGTAATCCCATATGTCAGTTGTTATAATATCATACGGCACCAGACAGAAGAGTCTATAATAACACAAAAAAGTTTTGTCAAAGTAACTAGCGACAAAATACAATTAGCGTATTTTAGTTTTTATGACTGTATTTCTACTAACAATAGTATCTTACTTCGTAAAAGATCAATCATCCTTGGTGACAATAATAATATAATTAAAAATAATAGCTGTTTTATACCTAGTCAGTGGCAGACACATTTGTGCTAAAAGTTCTGACATTTCAAATTATTGTATAGTATTTTTACCATACATACATACCATAGTACAGTAGTAGTTTTTACAATATATTTTCTCTAAAAGTGGATTGAAATGGCACCAATACAAGGATAGGTTTAAAAAAAAATCGGGGAGGATCCCCATAACCGATTTCTCATATAAACATATATTTTTTTTTAACTTTTGTATCATTAGGATTATGATAAAACCACTGATTAACATTGATTTCTGGTATCTGCTAGCCGTTAAAAGAATTTTAAAAATGAACAATTCTTTCTCAATTATTACTATATTATTACCTTATTATTTAATTTAGTCATAACTATAAAAATATATTGACATATTCGTGGCTGGGGAAATATGACAATTCTTCTGATATAATTAATATGTTTAGTAGGTATGAATATATTAGCTACGAATTTGGAAATAATCACTCTTCAAAACGCGGTGTCTCAAATCCAACAAGAAGTCGGAGTAAAATATCAGGGGGGTCATAGGGTCTTTGAACAGTGAATTAGCATTTATCATATTTATAAACTAAATCCTTTGCCGTGTTGATAAAATCTATGCGCCTCGACCCTCCTACATAGTTCACATAGCAGACAATAGAAAATAATATGCCTATTTGCCATACCTATTCAATCCGTCTTTGAGATGAGAAGTCCTTGAAGCAAATGTGTCCCAATGACCTCCGACTCGGGCATATTCGGGAGGGTGAGGCAGCAAGCAAGATATTAAAACCGTGTAATCCGTTTGGCAAATTCCTGTCAACCATCCACAGACATGTTCTGTTTTTAATTTTTCCACAATGCTCTCGGTAGGGCCTGTTCATAAAAATGCTGTGTTGTACGACAGTTTAAAATGTACACAATTTACTATAAATAACTAATTTCATTAGCTCTTAGTGACATTTATATGTGATCACAAAATACATACTTTGTTGAAATCTCAATGTAACTCTTTTAATGGCCTTTATATTTTAAATAATTATAAGCATTAGGAAGGCTATAAGACCTCCAAATTATCATAGGTTGCAGCTAATCAAGTAACTCTTATGTCCGCCAAGAGTCGATTTAACATATGCTGGAAGACAGTCAAGTTATATGATTATCGAAAGGTGGATATAGGTAAAGTATTTCAGATTATGAATGATATTGTTGCTGATAAAGATTAGTCCAATGGTGTGGAGGAAGGTTCTGGAGTTCTTGCACCAAGACATTTATTTAGTGAAGACACTAAAAGAGTTGACTCTACATTGATATTGAAGAAGAAATTGCAGTACTTCTTCAGCCACTCCATGAGCCAAAATCTATCTATGCAAACTTTATTCTTACAAAGCGATTATACCAGAGATAGAATACAAAATAATGAATATTGCTAGTGTACGTCTATTCTTGTATAATTAATTAATATCTTCCTTTGCTTTTTCTATTATTGGTTAATGAAAATCTTTAATTAATATAACTACCATCGTAAGAGTATGCAGTGATGTGAAACCAATGAAAGAGCATTGATATCAAGCGTCCGAGGATCTCAACAGGGGTGTCCTTATTGGGCGTGCACAAACCCACCATGAGCCAGACGCCATACCTGCCTAGGAGTTGCCTCTCTTCCAGGGTCAGGTGATCGGTTGGGGGATTTATGGTCATCTGCGTCTTGAATGTATCGCTTAAATCCCTTATATCATCATCCAAGTTTAAAGGTTTGGCTTCCTTCAGTAGGCTAAAAATATTAATCTTATACAGTTATTAATTAATAAAAAAAATAAATATGTAAAAGTATTTTCTATAAAATTTGTAAATAAAACTAAAGCTAAGAGGTCTACTTAGTACTTCGTTACAAAATAAACAATGATATGCAAAGTGGATCTTATTCTTTAAATCTGATGAAATATAAAGAGCAATGAGGACCAAGAGATGATGGCTAAATAACAAGATAAGCCTCGTAGGTGGCCGAAATTGAAAGTAGTTGCTATGATTATGACACAGTTTTGATGCTTTCAAAATAAACAGAATTGTCTTTTGCATCTGCAATTTTTACAGTCTATTGCATTTTACATAGCAAGATAAACATGTGAGCAAAAACTGTGCTTTGCTGGGCTTTGCTGTGCTTTGCATTTTCAAGTAATATGCTGTAAGCCGAATTGTAATAACCAAAGTAATTATTTTTGTCCGGGTATCTACAAAGTTTAGTGGAGCTAAATAGTTATGAGTTGCATTTTAATAAAGTACTAAATTGCAACTTATTAGTGTGTGTGTGTGTTGCATTTTAACTCTTATAAACAACTGCTTATGAAATGAGAAAAAATAGGGAAAGTGCATATATACAATACAATTGATATTTAACTTAATACTTTGGTCTACTAATATCAATGAATACAATGGCCACACGCACCTAACGATGGATTCGACCAAATACGTTTGCATTTCACTGTGCATCTGCCAAGCAGGTGGCAGACTGTGATGGACGACGTGATCGCCGCCCCTCTTAGAGTTATGGCGGTTAGCATGGCACTGTCGACAGAAGCGAATCGGATGGTTGCCGTTGTAGCTTGCGCATTCGCCAGAGAAACAAATAGAGTAGGCTGACTTGTCATTGGATCGACAGTTCTGAATAAGGAAATTAACAGTATTCATTTTGAACATTCTTTATAACATGTTTTCACTCGCCTTGTCTAAGGAAGTGGTTTATTAAAAACAAATATGAAAATTAATAATCATCAAAAAAAATAAACATAATCAACAAAATTAAAACACATAGAATATAACATTTTGATGATTTTTATCTGCGATCAAGCCAATACAAGTTCCAAACCAACAATCACACGGTTCTCTCTCAAACGTCTTGAGGTCAAGAAGACACTAACTGGTACACACAACTAGAAATTTAATAACTTCTAATAATAATAGTTTAATAGTAGTGATTATATAAATTAAAATAAAAGCAAAATACTATATTTTATTTATTTAATTAATTAGAATAATAATATAACACTAGTAAAATTGATAACATTTCAATTGAATTTAAAAACCAGTATAATAAAGCTTAATTAAATTCCATTAGGATTCGTTCACGTAACAATTGAACATGATAGATTTCACAATAAATAACCAAATATCTTAATCTTATAAATAACTCTGAGAAATGTAAATAATATTTATATTTATTTTTTTGTTTTACACTTCTTTTTTTCAGTTTCGTTCTTAAATATTTCAAGTGGATTTCAAAGTACAATAGTTCTGCAAAGGACGCAATACACGGGGGCAAACCCCCATATCCAATCACAAATAAATAAAAAAAATATTTTAAATTTATATTGCATAATAGAATACAGGAATGGAAGTGTACTTAATGTACTCTTTATAATAAAGTGTTTTTCCATTAGATAGAGGAATTTTTGGGATGGTAAAAATGAAAATTATCCATTTGATTGATTATGGACAATACTGCGAATATTTGAAATTGATTACTGCTAAAATAAAAAAAAAGAAAAAATCAACCAAACCTTGTTCTCACAGACCATGGATATTTGCTGCATAGGATGCAAAATATCTAAGAACCTCTGATCGGGATGTTCTCGGTGGATCTCGTTGGCACACTCGATACAGAGGTAGAGGGGCGGCGGCGTGTCTGATGCAAATGTGACACTTATGCAATGGTCAAAGCAAACCTTGGCCGCCTCTGCATTACCCGCATTAGGGCACATGTCGCGTTGACAGACAAATGGAGTTAAATCATCTGCAGGAAAGATATCGCTGAATACCAATAGAAAGAACCACTTTTTGTATATCTAGATACAAATTTATGGTGAATAGATAACATAAAAATAAAAAATAATAATTTATAATTATTTAAAGATTCAATTGTTTACTGCACTAGTGGAAACATTATTTAATTTATATATTACAAGCTGACCCAGCGAACTTCGTACCGCCTCAGGATCAATAAATGTTGTGTTAACTTATTAACTGAAATAAATTCAGTATTTTATTAAGAATATTCAAAATGAATGAAGTTCAATAAAAATATAAAAATCAAAATAAATTACGTAATAAAGCAATTATCGAAGCGCCCACAATGACAAATGTGATAACCTCACAAAGTAAACATCTTCGAAGGCAACTTACCGTTTGAAAATAAAATTCTACAGAATACAAATGCGTTTCATACAAAATGTATGAGAAAATGAATTTTCTTCATTAATATTTTTCCATTGATTTAATAGTTATTCTCCTATTCGGGGCGGAAATAAAATCCAAAGAATTAAAGATCACAAAAATCAGTACAGCTGTTCTTGAGATATAAATGGTGTAACTAACCCGACTTTGTTTTATATATATATAGATTAGTAATGTAAACTTACGGCAAACGCCAATTAAAACGTAAGAAATCATCTAAATACGGTATTTAAGCATTACATTATACAATGTTACTAGATTATTACAATTATTATAATTATAGATATAGATACAAATTACAATTTAATGCCTCTAAATGTGTAGCAGTATCTTTCTTACGAGCCTTGCGTGAAAAAGTAAGTTTTGAGTACTCTCTGGGCAATGAGATCATTCGCAGATGCGATGAAATTTGCGACCTGGGGGTTTTATTTGACTCGAGTCTAACATTTTATTTGCACATGCGAAGAATAGCTGCTTATTATTAGCTGCCTTCTTGGTTTTACAATGAGAAAAGCAGCTGAGCACAGGCTAATTATTGAGATACTATTATTGTATTTAATCTTTTGTATTGAATTTATAATGCCTCAATAAATGAAATGAACTTGAACTTACTGCACTAAATAATAAATATACTGAAGTAGTAAACGTTTCAAATTTATACTCACTGGAGAATTTACACAGAAGACCTTTCCGGTCGAATAGATTTGCATTAAAAGCTGGCCAATGATAGAACAAGAGTTTTGCTGCAGAAGCCCTGGCAGCCGATGTTCCATAAGCGATGACACACAAGACGTCTTTGACCACCGATGGCTTTAGGGTCATCAAGCACTCGAGGAGTTGGCAGTGATGGGCTGGGAAATTAACAAAATAAAACAGATAAGAAAAAAGTTGTGGTATATTGTGCATAAGAGTAATTTCAAGAGAATATTTGATAAATTATTTTAATTTGAATGAATAAATATTAGATATTCTATACCTAAAGAATATCAAAAAGAAGAAATGGATTAGGGTTGGAATGTTGGTTTACACAGTACAAGAGAGCAAGAGATTAACCTGACTTGACACTCAAATAACTCGGCTGTCAATACCGGAAAATCATGTTGACAGCTCACAACTGATTAGTTTAGAGAACTGCTCTTACTGAAGAAAATATTACTATTTGGAAAGGCTACCTTGAGACCTAATCAATATTATATTATTAGCCCTTTAAAATAATACAAACTCACTGGCTCCTATGGTATAGAAAACCAAAAAATTATATATTTATATACCACACTTTTGACTTGTCTCTACTTTTTTACAGTTAGATAAATATAGTTAAATGGTTACCTACTAACAATAAAAGATTATGTGTTTCACAATCAAACTTAAATAATCTTCATTGTTTACCCGTCGATTTTCACTATTGAACGTCCTTCTCCGTCGATGACCCCTCTCTTTACCACTCTTTGTTTCCATGCCTATGATATTTTAACTGCTTTCGCTTTGATGTCGACCTATGTAACTTTTCTGTGGTAACAATTGCGTCTAAGCATTCTATTACCAACCTGCAGGTCTAAATTATAGAAATATCTATTTAAGTGTGCAGTTTAAATTCTAACAAAAATATCTTTAACCTCCTACAGCGCAATATAAATACAATTAGAAAGAAAGTATGTTTATATAAGCAGAAAGTAAGTATGTTTATGAGAGAATAATAATATAATATTATAATATATTGTAATAATATTATGTTACCTGGATTGTTGGAATGTTGAAATACCATCATAATTACAGCCGCCACTGATCGCGATGCTTGACTCTCTTCCTCCCCAACATATTGCCTTGCTGTAAAAATAATTTATGTTGTATTTCACTTTGTATATGTATTTTATATTTCACATCAACTCACTGAGTGAAAATATTTTGTCCACTTTTGCTCAATAATTAATAGTAATTGAGTACAAGCAATTCAACAATTAATATTTAGGTACAATTTTGGTTTTAAATTTTGAAAAAGTCAAATAAACTCCCAGGTCAATTCGACAAAAGTAAAAATTTATTTTACTTTTACATACACACTGAGTCCCACAACCTCTTACAATAAAAAAATGAGTTCCACTAATATTTGTAAAGAAAGTATATCAAATCATCATGGTTTCATAGAAATTAATATGTAAACTTTATGAAATCATCATGCCATGCGTAGCTGCGATGGTTGCCGCTCCTGTTCCAGTTGAAGGTCTCCGGCGTGACGGCCGTGACCATTCTAGTTGAAGGTCTCAGTTTATTACAACGGCGGGCATGATCCCCTCACACGGAAATACCATAAAGGATTTTACACTATTTCAAAAAAAATAATCACATTTTAACTATAATGTGAATAAAAACATCCCTTTTAGAGTTAGTAAAAGGTTTCTACATTAGTAAAAGATGCTTTAAATTAAAAAAAAGATATAAAATATTATTAAGTAAGATTTTAGTTATCATGATGCTTTAGTTATCGTGATATCTTGTATCTGTAACTACTTTTCAGCTCAGGTGAAGGTATATTCACAAAAAAGATGACCGTCTGAGGGCTCAACAGTAAGCCAAAATTAAGAAGTCTACATTTTAGTACCAATGATAAATGTGTAATGCGGAACTTTAACATGAATAAATTGTAATAGCAACTGTCAATAATTGTTAATATTATATTTGTTTCTCAAATAGGTATATAAAAAAAACTCTTACTTATTGTGAATGGCAGTATGTAGAAACAAAGAAGATTTATAATTTCTTGGTGTAATGTGACGGGTAAAACGGCAACGCAAGAAGCAGCCAAGTAAGGTAGACTTTCAATCATATCACATTCTAGGAAAGGCAGAAGACATCCAAGGCATTGCAAAATGGCCTGACCGAAAGCTGAAAGAAATCACAAGTTCAATATTCTTAAACAACTTATAATCCGAGTTTAATATAAAAATAAAATATAAAAGCATAATCTTCTCAATGTAATATGATATTCAGGGGAACTTTTTATATGAAAATCAAACCAGAAAATTAGAGTAAAGAGCCATCAAGAGTGCAAGGTTATTTTTAAAATTAAAGTAGGAAGACTACAGTTTAAAAAGATAGAATTTCTCAAATACACAAAAATAATACGCAAACTGTACTAAAGCAAGCCAATAACGACCATGCGTCAGCATTACAGTGAGTTATTTAGCTTTCATACAATTATTTTTATTAAGAGTGTATTACATTAGTTGTCAGTTACATATATATGTCTGTCTATGTAAATATGTCTTTGGCTACAAAAGCAGATGTAGTTTTTTTTTATTGAATTTATCCTCCCAAAAAAATTTGCATTATGAATTCGTGATTTATTGAAAATTGTGCAACTTTAAGGCTAAAAATCGAAGGTAACTGAAATAAATATAATATTATTTTTTTTATAATAAGACTTCTTCTTTATTAACGAACATATAGTTTTTTTAAATGTTTGTACTATAAATTACCAAAACTAAATTTTATGGATTTTTTTTTTAAATGTTCAATAATTTATTGAGTACAAGTTGCACAAAAATCACAATTATGATAAAATATAAAAGCTTTTTAATAATAGAATCAATAAGTAATGATTTGTTCATTTTCAAAATGATCTTTTAATTTACTCACTAACGGCAGCCATTAACCGGCCAGAAAAGACCTCTATAAAAATATATAAAGCTGTAATGTAATGTAATAAGCATTTTGTACGGATTTGAGTAGATTAAAGTACAATTTTTAAGTCAAATATATATATATATATATATTTTTACAATTTTTATATATATATATATATATATATATATGTATCTATACACTCTTAATAAATTAAAATTGTGTTTGACAACTTAAAAACATAATTTGTAACCGTTACCTAATAAAAATTGTTAAAACAGACTTTTTATTCAAAACCAAATAAAACATAATGCTTCTCAGACTTTATAAACCATTTTTTTATGATATAGGAGACCAGGACAAAGTGTACTTCCTTGTCTCACAAAAAACAACATAGTATTCCATTAAAGTAGTAACTAAATATGTGTACGTACTAAAATATTGTTAATAAATTTAATTACCGTGTAGTCCATACTGAACACAAGAAGCAACATCAACCATTTGAGATATAGCATTGTAAAGTCCTTTATAATCCAAATTCGGGTATAAATTCATTCGGGCAATGTCGTTTTCAGGATCTCGAAGCATTTCCAATGGAGAACTGGGAACGTCTTTCAAAACAGCTGTAATAAAAAGTCTTTAATAATAAATGCATGTTCTGTTTATTCGTCAATGTAATTAAAAAAACGTCAAAATTACTTAGAAGAGTTTGAGAAAAATATTTGATGGTGCTTGAAATATCGATACCCGATGGTAATGGTTGAATGCCATGCTGTAGCCGGAACTGGCATTCGTAAAGACTTCTGATTTTTGCTGTAACTGAAGAAAAAAACAACAGAATTATTTTATTTAAGTTTTCACTGCAGGTTTTTCGAGGGTGGAGGAGGGGGAGGGGGTATGGTATTTCGTTTAATTTATGTGGATTAAAATTATAGTATAATTAGTATAATATCATAGCTATACGGATGATATTAGCTTTCTGTAAGACGTATCAATAAAATGTGTTTCGGTCTATAATGAGAAGCAAAATTGACAATATTGGAGACTATGCCACTATGCCAGCTAGTCTTATTCAAACTGTGAGGATAAGAAAAGTGAAAGCAAAAAATGAAGTATATCAATTTTTAATTTCAAATTTAAAGTTCACGGAAATTGATTTGTTTTAATAAATAATTTCTAGGGCTGTAATATGTGAGATATAGCTACATAAATATTATATCAATAAATGAAGTGCGGGCGGTGCGACAGAGAGGCAACTGCGGGCGGTGCCCGAGAGACTTTGGCTCTGACCTTACCGTAGTTGTGAGATAACATATTGTTTAATTATAACCAGTTCCTAGTTACACCAATTGGCAAACACTACAAGGGCCTAGATCAAATACAAATATTTTGACCATTAATAAACTAAATTAAATTTTCAGAGGAAATGGCGGTATTGAAGCATTAAAAATTGTACGACTTAAATGAGCGGACTCACGACCTGCATTAATGATCAAAACTATCACAATCACAACTATTTCAATTCAAGATTATAACTTTTGATAATGCAGAGTCCACAATAATACAATAGAATCAATATGTGTATAGTGGTGAAAATATAAAAATATCTCAATCCGACCCAGAATTGCCCAAGAAGTCTTATTTTTCATCATAAAATATAATCTTCCAAATTATTCATCATATATCATGTGTCTCTTTGCGCTCGATACAATATTACAACTGAATTAAGTTGGATAAGATTTCATTATTTGTGATTCTTCCCATATTGTATGTAAAGACCATTAATCTTTGATCCCTCCCAATACTATTTCCCTTTAAACCTTACACAATAGACATTACCTCGGTCAAAGATCTCCATGGTACATATAACATATACCACATCACATATAAGTACAGGAAAGCTGGTGTAAATTTGTCCAAAGCAAGCATGGTGTAAAAATGAAACCCCTATTTAGGAATAATAATGACCCATATTTGAAGGTGGATTATGTCTTACCCGATTATTTCCTAAATTGTTTATATGGGTATTACTTCTAGCCATGGCTTTCATACAATTATTCTCCTTAAACTCTTAAATCTATTACACTGATCTATTACAATTTATTTACACACAAATCAATTAAGGAAATCAATGGTAGCACCTACCTAATATCTAATACCTACTCAAATCTTAGATACCTACCTATATTATACACTTAATAATTACAGGTTATTAGATAATAAAATAATAAACTGATCATAAAGTACTCCCTACAAAACATACTTTGTTACACTACTATAATTAGAGATACTTAGGTTAAATCATGTTGTTAAAATAGATCCAGTTAATATTTCATCTGAGGATATACCGGACTTTCCTAAATCATTGCAGTTTAGATTATCTACATATCGTGTTCACAGCCACTTAATACATGCACAGAAATAGAGAACCATTAAACCTATAACCAAACCAATCCAGCAGACCAATTAAAATAAATGTATTAGCAGTGCATTAAATATTAATACAAATAACATAACCGATGAATAGACAAAATTGATCTTCAACAGTTTTTCTTTTATGGTATGTATTACTCATATTACTTACATAACATTAAGATACCTACCAAGGTACAATTCAATTTTTATGAAAAATAAAACAGGCACATATCCTAAAAAATACATTGTTAGTGCGAGCAATCAAAAAAAAAATCTGTGGTGAGTACTAGTGAGCAAAAGCAAATCATTATAAATAAAAATAATCTTACAAGCGGCCGCCCTAGTGCCCATGTTGATAAGTTGAATCTTGAAACTGCCCTGCATTTATAGATGCTGAAGCGCCCCCTATGTTACAAAGGAGAAGAAAAATAATTTCCCGCCTACTAAAAACAGTTTATTGTAAGGCAAGCGTTTAATCAAACAATACCGACTCAAACACTGTCTTAAAGTTCCTGAAATGTTTACCCATGATTATCACGTTTATATGGACATTTTTTTACAATATTTCACTAAATAAAACAGCAAGAAAATGCCTAAGTATACCGACTCCATCTACATGAGCCGTGAACGTTAACGTGATTATAATATCACGTAAACGTTCATGGCGCGCGCGGCGGCGCACTTTTCTTTAGTGTTACCGCTCATATAAGAAAGAAAGTCGCAAAAAATTACCTAAAATAAAAATACAATATGACAAAAAGTTATTTATCATTATATATTTATGAAGAAATATTCTTATAATTGTATATTATTTAATTTACAGGCGATAGTCACAAAGTGAGTACAGGTGTGTATTTTTTTTTTAATTTTCATGTTTTATCTATTTTAATATTTTTTGTGGAATTTTCACTTCAAATTAATATCTAATTTCATCCAATTAAACTAACTAAAAGGAAAATATTTAACCATTAAAAAGGTGGGTAAAAAATACAAAAGTCATGAATTTTTATTTCGTTTTACAAACAAGTTGCACTGCGATGACATGATCATTTTATTATATTATATAGAATCTGTGTAACCACATTTCTTATTCGTATAAAACACGAGTATAAATATTTAACATCAATTTCATACTGTGTTTCAGAGTGGAAGGGATTAATTATTACAAATTAAATAATTAAGGAAGTAAAAAAACTAGTATGACATGTTAAAATTAAGGAAACATTTTTTAGGCATTTGTTGAATGATATCAAACAATATATATATATATATATATATATATATATATATATATATATTTATATATATATATATATATATATATAAATTATAGAGTACTTTTTATTTTGATTAAACATTGGAACAAGGAAAAAAATAAATTTTAAAACATTGCAAAAAAAAGTGAAATTAAATACCGTTACGGCGGATTCGTCAGTTTTACTGTAAATTATTTGAATACTTTTAGTCGTTTTATTATGCACAAAAAATCAACATTATTATTAATGATTAAATTTGTAAATAAAGGCAAAATTGGATACTTAAATGAGAGCAATAGTATTAAAGCAAAGACCAAAGGTATTTTTTTAACTTACCTAAAACATCTAAACCTTATTTTATTTTGTCTCTTAAAATACTCCATATAAAAAGGAAATAACTACTGCCTAACAACTAGCTAGATTATAGGTAATTATAAATATAATAATATATGTAGGACGTAAATACATGTGGCCTTTGAGTACTTAAGGAAATATTCAGACCTAGTATCTTTATTTTATTATTAAAATAAAAAAAACCTTAAAAAATACCTTACGTAGTTTGTGATATCTACTAAGGTATATCTATAATAAATCTATAAAATATAATTTATTTAAATATGAACAAATTATATTGTGAATGTGATTTCATTAAATAAAATCATACTTTCTGTATACCTTTATATTTCCTATATTACGATTATATTTACCTCGGTATTCGAAACCCAAAACCACGACTAGTTTTCGATTATTCAGTGTACAAATAAAATAATTACTTATATTTTTAATACCAATCATGCAACTTTTATTCCATGAAGATTGACGCCATTGATGTAAATATTTTTTATAATAAAAATCTAAAATCATTAAAGAATTATGATTTGGCTGGTTATACATAATTCTATTAAACTGTCTCATTGAAATTTACTGTAAGAGCTAATGCCAACATGCGTTGTCCAGTCGAAATACTCCTAAACATTGAACGCATTTTAAAACGCATATCCTAAAATATATATTTCAAAAATCTAAATATTGTGCTTAATGCCATCTGTTCTTCACGATAGTGTCAATGTATTATAAATCATAATAAAGGATCTATCTCACTTAATAACACATTTGTTCATATCAATAAAGGACAAGAAAATCGCCATATCTAGCGATAAGTCGCCAAAGTGGCAGCACTCCGTACTATTTGTTTTGTGCGCCTGCGCACCACAAAATTCACTTGTATCAATGTCATCTTGACAGTTGACATACATCTCGCGCAACCCCTACAACCGTAATCGATATTATCAGTAGGGTGTCAATTGTCAATTTTACCGACCGAACCAGTAAACGATTTTTTTCGTTTCAAATTTTTCTATTTTCACTGAAATTACAGTTACGACAAGCCTTCACAAACTCCAAAAAATGATGCATCAATAGACTAATAGATGCACTTTTCGTTCAATGTTCATTCACCCCTCTAGTTTAATTTGTTTACTGAATAGTTTTGACACATTTTTTTTTATACACATCAACAATATGAACTGAACTGGGATTGTTTTTTTTTACATATGCCAAAACTGCCCACTCTTTCAAACGTCACTTTTGGAGTGGTGATCTCGCTCCAATTAAACATAGTCCATCAATGGTCCTCTGGGGTTATGGTAAACGAAGTTATTTTGTATGGAGTAGGTATTTCAATATTATACAATTTTAACGTGAACCAATTTTAAATTAAACCAACCTACAATGCTAAGTTTAGTAGCAAAGTACTTACCTTTTTCACTTTCTTCAAAAGTAGGCATAGGTTGGGAATAACGGACACACGCCCGTTTTTGATTATTCATCTGCACGAATATTTCACCGCAATTGTAAAGTAACCTAGAAATTAATATTTTTATTACCCCATACTGAGAACCCAAATCGTTGTGTATTGCACTATTTTAACAATGAACGAAGATGAACTGCGCTTAAAATAACCACAAAAGCTGTTATCACATTAACTAGTAATAATTGCATATAATGCTAGTAAAAATAAAAAATATAATGCACAAATAGCACATAAATTGCCACCGAAACGCAGTCATTATTTGCACCAATATTGCAATTTGGAGGTAGGTATTTAGAATTTGATTCAACCTTTTTGTTCATTGAAAATAAAAATATCTGAATTCTCTGTCAACAGCTGGTCATTCCTAACATTTGTCCTCCTTTTTTTATTGGTCTAGGTTTTACCGTTTTATGATTAATTGGCAAAAGTGGAAATATTTTAAAACTTAATTCATTAATCTATGGAAAAAACGGAAAAATCTTCAGTAGGATAGATAAAGTGATAACAAAATCCATCAAAGAACTAAAGTATCTCTAAAAAAATATAATGACAGTCACTATGATTTAAAACTGAGTTGTCACTTGTACTTTAAGACAAAATCAACAGCTAAAAAAAAAAATAAGTTTTTCTTCTATTTAACTTGCAATGTTAGGTCAACTTTGTTTAGGTCAAATCTTACAAGCTAAATTAAAACACTTCCTCTCATCCTACGGACTTTAAACATGTAGGTTCAGTTCTGACGACCATGCATTTTTATGGTAAGCATGACCTGATTCTACACCCAGAAATGGCTCCAAACGAAGAACATCCTCAACGGTCAATAGCACAGACACAAAATTTTATATACGCATTCAAGCACTTAATAAAAGCTTCTTTTTAATGTTTTTTTTTATAAAAAAGAATATAAATCTGATTTAAATAAATATATAAGAAATTCAAACTGGAACTGATCATGGTATATTTCCATTTGGATTTTAAAGAACATAACAGTTTAACGTTTATTTAACTGCATATCTGACACCCTAACCCTAAGTAGGCTCTACCATAATGTATTAATATCAATTGGCCCCTGCACACATTCATCCGTGTTTCGCATCTGTAGGCCCCCCTTAGCCCCGCAGTTCTCTTTTTATTCCTGATTTAAATTTGTACAATTTGCAACATGTTGGAGCTCGTTGCGGTGATATTGCTAGTATTGGCCAGATTATGGTCTCTTTCAGACTTCAATTTACGTTTAAAAGTCTTTAGGGCAAGGTAGTAAAAATAGATCGTTGTTGAGCATTTCGTTCATGAATAGTTCCATATAGACCTATAAAACAAAATAAATATATCCAACATATTCAACTTTCCTAATAAATTGACTATTGTAACTAATGATTAATTAACATTGGGTGTTGCAGACGTTTATTTAATATCAACTATTCATTTATGAAACAAATTGAAAGGTAACTAGGTACATTTTTAATTCTAATAAATATTTCATAACTGGCTGTGATTTTTTTCTATATTTTTTAGTATTAGTCGCTGTTAAAACATGTCAGATAACATAACTCCAGTTAAAACTCCACCGGTGGCCTGTTACACCGAACAACTCTCGGATATTTATGGGCACTGCTTGTTTGATACAAAATAATGTTGGGCATCTATGAGCACTTGGCGAAGCCGTTGGTAGTGTTGAGGTGAGGTTCCCATCAAAGCTTCCAGAATTATTCCGTGTGTGACAAGGGAATATAGTTTATTTCCCGACTTCTAAGATAATTACAGTAAAGCAAAATTTTATTGTTTTCTTTCTTTTTATTATCAATAAAATTATTTAATATTCATAAATTTGAGATATTAGAAGTTGCTGGAAACGGTGGTCGGAATATTCCGCTCGATCCCAAAAGCTACGCAAAGTGCTAACATTCAGGATGCCACTAAATGCGCAGTAAACATGTTAAACAGAGGCTATTTATGTTAATTACATTACATGGTTAAAATAGATTTATTTACAGCATTTAGTACCATTTCAGTTAATTTCAATTAACCATTGGTCCTCCCTCTATTGATTCATATTGTTTATTTTAATTTGTATATCATTATGTAGATTACAAGCTTAGATATAATTGCGTAGATCAGCCTGAACCTACAACCAGTTCTGGGGAGCTAAAACAGTTTCCAGAAAATATTGTATATACACACGGGCGAAGCCAGGTGGTATACTTATCTACTTATTCAGTATTAGAACTAATATTGAGGGAGAGAATGGTTCTGATTTCAATTATTAGACAACATTCAAATAAACCTTTATTGACGGCACGATACTGCAAAAGAAAGGCATAAATTAAGAAAAATATACCTATTTTACTGAAAGCAAAACAAATAACATTTAAAACAAAAAAAATAAAAATAATTTTACAGTTCATATGAAATTGTACCATACAGTTACAATTTAGATAATCAGGGCTATTATATTATCGTGATGAATTTAATCACAATTATATAAATAAAACCAACAAATTGTGGATATAAATTATGACTTTGTAATTGTAATTTGTAACTGTAAGTGAATTTGTAATTTGTAACTTTGTGAATTGATTATTAGCAAATATCTGGATTTTACAATTCAGTTTGTGGAGATTCATTATTCAAGATATAATATAAATGTCCGTATAATGCTGGATTATTTTTTCAAGATTTACTCTGACCTCATGGTAGTATTATTAAGAATTTCCATCCAAGCTTAAGCTTTACTAGTCTTTAATCTGGTTCTTAATTGTTCAATAGACCATTTTGTTGTGTGAGAAACGACTGGTAACATTATATTCGCACTGCAAAAAGAAAATAAATGTATTAACCATTGCAACCATTAAAAGGAAAACCTTTTCTCTATGAAAACCAATAGATAATTTCAATACAATAGAGAATATACACCTAACTCAATTTGGTCAAAACTGGTCTAGACCGCCGAATTCAACTGTGTCAAGTAGTCGTTTTCAGATGGATGAGCTCGTTAGTCAAATCAAGCCATCTAGAAATCACTGGTACAAGTTAAACCCATCATAAGATATGAAAAACCTTCTGCTGTTCTTCCTTACCTGTTTACTTGTGAGATGCATAACTACCAAACAGTTCTTGTGCTGACCCCACCACTGTCTTTTGTTGACCTCTACAAGTGACTCCCTTAGTGCAGTATTTTAAATAAGATGCCTGCTGATGATTGGACGGAATTGTTATCTTTTTGCAAAGTGAATTTTTGAATCTTTTTGGGACTTTTTAATATTGGTCTATGGTAAATGCAAAATACATCAACATATTTTTATAATAACAACCCCTGTGTAAAAAATATATATATATATTCACCAAGAATTTTCTTTATATATATTATGTCAAATAAAGGTTTCTTTTTGTAACTTTGAAACTGAAAGCAAAAATTCCTAAAAAAGAAAAATAATTCAGAATATTTACTTATTCTAACCAAGAATGTGGCTAAACAAGAAAAACATGGTCGTAATTAACCATTCTCAATAGAAACAAAAATTGATTTAAGATTTTAATGTAACGTGTTTCTGTGTTGTGATTCATTACTGATCTGAGAATAAAATTATCAATATTTCCCGACATCCGAAAATCAAATAAACTATATGAGTATCGACTACAAAAAATTTACATACATTAAAGAGTACACATTAATAAAATACATAATAATTAAATTAATCACAGTATTATAGTTATAACTGGTGTCCGAGACCAAGCTAAAAATAAAATAACAATACTGTTACGTGCACTCAAATAATTAATATGAACATTTGTTTCTTTCATTTCTGAAGCGCTGTTAAACAATGAATGAAGTAAAGTCCGAGTATAAACAATCTTACATCGTATTAAAACAGAATATATACTACTACAAAATAATTTATTAAATATTTTTTTTAACTCAATCATTGCAAAAATATTGAGTAAACAATGTATTGTAATGATTGTATGGTACATTACAATTTTTCATTCAAAAATATCATGCGGCAAAACAAGCTAAAATTGGACATAATTTTTTACTTTAAATTAATTATATATACAATAATTATGTTGTAGGTCACATTAAGTGATTAAATAATAAAGTGTGCGGAGCCCAACTTATCTTAAATGAGATTATTGTGTGTTTGTTTATACACCACAGAACAGAATAGGAAGAAATTGGAATGCACCTTAGCACACTGCAACAATAATCTTACCAATAATTAAAAATGGTAAAAATACACAGCCAATCTTAAATAAATGTTTCCTTACATTTCTTTAATGTTTTAATACCCGTAAGGTATTAAAGTTTTATAACATGCGGTCGAGGCGATTCTATATAATTTCAACTGCTCTGTGGGGGGGAAAACGTTTTGAGCATAAATGGTTCATTTTCCAGTATTTGAGAAAATTAAGTCTTGAAAATAATATGCCTAATTCTAGTTCAGCGTTACGTATCAAAAGAACAATATGTAAACATACAATTCTATTGCATTTTTTAACAAATCACATTACATGTGATACATTACGTGCGCTACATTATGATAAAAAAACGATCCAATAAGAAATCAATACCTTAATGAAGTAATTTGCTTAGATGATACAGTCGCAATGCCCTTTAGTTTCCAATTTATATTAAGTAATTTATACACTAATAAAATATACACTGCTTCTTATGTTTATACACTTAAACTCAAACACAATAAGTAATTACAAGTAACCAATGATGATTTTCTACTATTATGGGATAAAATCATTAGATGTCACTTTTACAGCTCAACAGTACGAGCTCCAAGAGAAACGAAATCTAATGAGTCAAATTGAATATGACATACAAAGCTCTCCAAGCGGCTAAATGATATAGTGCACTTCTTGAAAATCACCACTCTGCATCACCGTTGGCTTTTTGAAAAACAAAGTCTTTTCCGGATAAGTTCATAATACCATCCTTTAAGTAAAATTTCCATTTATTTCTACTCCTTGTAATCTGGAAATATTAAAAAGAACTTCATACAAATGTGTATTTAAATCACTACTAGGTTATCTATATCGACAAATATCGGCCTTATAAAAACATATTACTGTTACTTTGTTTTTTTTTTTTTTCAAAGTAAATTGCACGCCGCGCGGTCGGGAAGAGGCGTGTAACTATTCTCAGACATTAAAATAATTGCTGCGTTTTTAATAGTTATTAATTAATATCTTTAGATTAACAACAATGGTGCATAGAATACTCCATCTCGATTGAAAGATACCAGGAAAAGGCAGGCCACGTCCAACCAATAGCTCGTAACGAGAAAGTGGTAGTGAGGGAAAACTCTAAGGTCCACCTTTTTGTCACTCCGCTATAACGCCTTTATTACCCCACACGTGGCGCAGTCACTTTTATGTAAAAATCACAAATTGTCGAAGTGGTTTTCTAAAAATGGACGCTTACCTAAAATGCTTATTATAGAAAAACTATGAATGTTATTTCGATAACGTGCGCTATTTTGAAGATTATAAAATTCTCTAGAATTGGATTTCATTACTAACTATACGAATGATATTATAGCATACCAAAACAAACCAAACCTAACCAAACATAACCAAACCAAACCAAACATAACCAAACAATAACCAAACCAAACATAACATAACCAACATGGTTAACATGGTAAACATGGTTAACATAACCAAAAAATTATCATAAAAATTAAATTATCATAAAAAAAAATACTCCTAGATACATATGACAGATCGTGATTCTGGTGCCGTAATATATATTTTTTTAAATAATAATTATTAAAAAGTATTTTTATTTTATTAAAATTATGTTCTATTTCTAAAATATAAAAAACTGAAGGTATGTTAGAAAAAATAAATATTTATTAAATTTATTATTTTAATTCTGTGGAACGCCAACGACGAACTGTAAAACTCTCTCTTTCTGTACCCACATTATAAAAAAATAATCTCACTCATAATGCTATAAATCACCAAAAAACACACTAGAAACTCATACACGGCACCGCATTGACACCCGTTTTAGTATACTAACACATTTGTTTTAAATATTTTTGTAACTGTAACATTCTGTTTTTTCTTCTAATCGGATGTAAAATTTAATTGAGATTTTTATAGTGTTGGAAGTCTCAAAATGCTGAAAATGCAGTATTAAGAAATAATTACTGTACCTACGGACGCATATTGGATCCTCGCCCGTCCACACAATAACATCTTCTTTATTCTATATTACCTAATGTAATTTGATCTCAGAAAATTATAGATGGAAGGACACATTATCCAAATAAGTATAGTGAAGAACATGCAAGAATAGAGATAACTAAACAAAAATTGCAATCTTCAAACTGAAGCAAGTTCCCTAACAATCTATTGTGTGGGGTTTTAACCATTAGTGACACCTTATACCAATGTTGTACATATTAATTTGAGTAAATTAATGTTATAATACTAAAATAAAAGTAGTTGTAATTACTTCCTTGGTTGCAATATTTTAAAATATTATTGCCTACTATATGTTTGTACCCTCATTATTATAATTTTTTCAAATTATACAAAAACATAAATCACCTTATCATACTGGCACACAACGACATTGTCAGTCTCAAACAGTTCGATGGGATCCTCTTCACTCACATCGTCACCTGAATTGAGAGGTTCATCCTCAGCACCACCATCAATTCCATCATCATCATCACCGCTTCCGCCAACACCGGTGCCGTCACCATCATCATCGTCGTCAACATCATCATCATCATCGTCTTCATCATTCACATCACTGCCATCTGCCATTTCCTCAGGCTGTTCATCATCACTGCTGTCCAAGGCACCGTCTAGGGAGAGACATATCTTTGGTCTTCTCCGTGATTTTGATCTATCAATAAATCCAATATCAACAGTTATAGCCTAAAAATATATATATTGCAGAATGTTTCATAGCCGAAGCTGTGAAGATGCATCAACCCATTATTTATAGTACTTAAAATAAAGTGGGGTGAAGAAACATCGTCATGTGTTTGGTGTACCTCTGGAGGTACAGTCAATGCAAGCTAAGCCGACTAAACCTAACTGTCAATATCAGAAATGTACCATCAAAAGAGCTAAAAATTTGCATCAATACTGAACGTCACCATTTGAACAATATCATATTCTACATCATTTAAGGTGTAAATATTATAATAAAACAGAAAATCATAGTTGCCTAATATAGAAAAAAGGTATATCAAATTAGGTCATTACTATTACGCCACCCATTTACGAAATCAAGTAATTATATTATTTGTAGTTCATATGCTGGTCTTATTGACCCATGTTTTTCATTGTCTTGCAAAGATATTGGAAGATTGTTTCAATTAATAAAAGCTGTAATGTTGAACTTCCTTTGAAAAATAGCTGGTTATTTAGCTTTTGAGTGTACATTGTTAGACAATTTTAGTTTTTGAGCCAAATAATTGGGTTGTACTTGTTTTAATAATGCTGTGGATTGCAGAGGGTAAATGTAATCCTCATCTTTTTCCATATTTAGGACATTATTTGAATGGAGGATATTTTTGTAGTGCTGAGAATTGCTCGCAGCAAGAACTGCATGCCGAAGAGCGGTAGATGACAACCATAGAATTAATGCTGCTCTGTCACACATCAACCATTAATTATGTTTAAGACATAAAAACTGTTTTAAAAGGGCATAAATGCCAAAAAGAAGCAACGAATAGGAATGCAACTTACATAACTAAAACAGGACCTCTAGAACGAGAGCATCCGGCTCCTTCGACCGCAGGACATTGTAAGGTATCTATACTATTACTAGAACTAGTAGAAGATAATTCCATATCACATGCTCCATCCAGCTGAAAAGGAGCCAAGGATTTGTTACCACCGCCACCGCCGCCACTCTCAGAAGATTGGTTATGGTTGGCTGAAAAGGAAAGAGACATTTCAAGAGCAGAGACAACTAAAAATTTGCTAATTTTTATATTTATAAACGCAATTTACATAATAATCATGTTCCATGTCAAGAGAAAAAGTTAACGTCATACTACTTTTGTAAAATTTGTGATAATAGTCATTATTATATAGGGTTGTACCAAAACCATTCCCATTGTGTTCCCTATGAGTAGGAAATTATTTTTAAAAAAATGCGAAATAATTCATCCAATTTATTATGTTGTTGAAGCGATGGTGTAAATTACCTTTCTTATGAGCGGCACGCGATCGATAATGTAACCTTATCATATACTTATATTATCACGTAAAGTTTACAAATTTTTTCTCGGAAACCATGATGATTTTGATACATCGTGTTTACAAATAATATTTGAAATCGCATGACTAATTTAGTGTTTTTTTTTTATCAGGAATGATATTATCATTAAAGTAAGTATGCCCGTTAACAGAATTCTGTTTTAGCCGTTATATGGCATTTAAGGTGAAATTTAGACCTGAGACAAAAGCAGATACAAACCTAATAATGCTGCAGTTATGTGTTGTTGAAGAAGTGTTGCAGCTAATTGCTGTGGTAATTGCAGCGTAGACGCTATGAACGGACCAGATAGTATCTGCCAAATTAAACAAAAAAATAAATAATTGATGATACATACAGAATTTAAAAATCCAACGATCTTTTACACTTACAGACACGATGCGTCATGCAAACATTCACAATAAAAATGCGACACATGCGAGCTTTTCCTTTGCTGTTCCGCATTCCGCCAAGTGTCTGAAGTGTAAGTTTAATACAAGAAAAAAATATATGGTATTCTCGGACACGGGCGGACACCATGCACATCTGCGAGCCTTGTGATACACATGGAGTGTAATCAAAGCTAAAGAGCGTAATTGGCATGGTGCTATATGCGGTTGAAAGGAACTCTGTGAAAATAGTAATAAAATATACCTACCCGGTGTAATTGATTTCCTTGAAGAGCAGAAGCTGGTATTTGAATGGTGAAAACTTTGGGTTGAGAACCAGGCACTCCTGCCTGAGCTGGCAGTGTTAACTGTGAAATAGATATATATATATATATTTTATTATTAATTTAAATACTTATATAAAATGGTGTGATCAGAAACTTCAAAAATTTAATTGAGTTAGGTAAATTTATCATAATAGTTTTATCTGCTTGTGTTTAATAGGTAAAATTTGTTAATCTAATTTCTATTAAAAGTATAAAAAAAATATAACCCACAAAAAAATAATTGACAACAATGACTACTAACATTTGTAGCATGGATTTAATGACAAGAGATAAAGTTTCTCGTTTTCAACCATATTACCATAATTTTGTAGTCGTTACTATAGTACTAACAAATTGCTCTATTTTTCCCCTGGTGGTATTCCCGTTTTTTTGAAACAGGGGGGGGAATACCACTTGCATATGTAATTGCCCTCAAATATTGGCATGATTGTCGTAATCATCAATCTTAGATTGGTGCAGCCTCATAAGTGCAAACCTCCTACATAAGTTCAACGTTAAGGTCTTTTTAGACCTTTCAATGGGTTTACCTGAATAGGAACTTTATTGTTTAAATCTAGTGGCATTGAAGCAGGGTTGGGATGAATTTGTGCATTTTGATGAGCAGCATTAGAGTTGGGCATGTTAGTGTGCGACACAGTACTATTTGGTTGCGGGTTGTTGTGTGAATCGTTGTTATGATGAACGGCGGCATTCTTCTTGGTATTTCCTGAAAACAAGTAATTAAAAAAAATCATTAGAATAATTATTTAATTACCTTTTTTCATTATAAATTATTTTGATTATATATTTAATACGCAAGAGAAAACTTTCTACTCCTTTTTAAGCATGTTATGTTACTTTATGTATGCTATGTTACTTTAACCGTTCTAGGTTTTTTAATAGTAATTATTTTTTATTAGAGGTGAAAAATCCTAAAAACATTTGAGAGTAAAGAAAATATATATTTTATTTAACCTCTAGTTCACCATGAAACCAGGTAGCGTAAAATTTGTATCTGTAAACTGACCTGATGATCGCACAACCACGCTTGTTTTTACTATTCTTAGCTTCTATACTATCCTACTATTGAAAGTTACAATACCTATCATTTAGCCATCTGTCTATTAACATATTTCAACTAGAAAACTACAAATACCAGAATGTTGGATTTGGGAAGATAAATATTTCATAGAAAAGCTCTAAAATGCACGATGAACGAAAGTCTAATTGTATAGTTATAAGATTTTTTAATATAATAATATTTCTGATTCCAAAGAGCTATTACAGGTATAAAACTATTGACAATATACAGGACACGTACAGCTCAAAAAAATGTCGCATTTTGACAGTTCTTTAAATTATTATTTAACACTTAAAGTAATCATGTCAAAATTGAATTCCATCCCTAACATTTTTAATCTCGCGTTAGTAGGTTTCTGAACCTTCTTCTTCTTCTGGATCTTGGCGATCCGGCATCCCAGACTGACACCCAAGCCTTTGAAAATTATATCTATAGTTATTATGACTAATATTAACTGTCCCTGAGAAAATAGTATATAATATATGAGTGGTTTTTATGCATAAAAATCTAATTACTTCTACGAGGGCTGTCTGATAAGTACTTAGCCTCACCGCCGGATGACGCCACTATCGCAAGCAATATCGGTCAGTGATTCGATTCTTGTTTCTGGTAGGGAAATCGCGCAGCGAAATCAAAGAGCGCTTGGATGCTGTGTACGGTGACTCGTCCCCTTCGATGGCGACCGTCAAAAAATGGTTTAACGAGTTTCAACATGGTTGCACGTCGGTTTTTGATGAACCACGCCCAGGAGCCCCGAAAAAGACTACCACGGAGGATAACATAACACAAATCCACGATCTCGTGTTGGCAGACCGCCGATTGAAGGTGCGTGAGATGGCTAAGACAGTAGGCATCTCAAAAGACCGCGTGGGTCCATATCCTGCATGAAATTTTGGGCATGAGAAAGCTATCAGCGCAATGGGTGCAGTGTTTGTTCACTCCGGACAATAAGCGCAACCGTGAGACCACTTTAGAGCAGAGTTTGACGCTGTTTAAGCGCAATCCGAAGGAGTTTCTGCATCGTTTCGTGACCGTCGACGAAGCTTGGATTCACTGGTACACACCAGAGTACCAAGCACACCAGAGCACCAGAGAGACCAAGGAACAGTCGAAACAGTGGACTTACCCGGCGAAAGTGCTCCGAAGAAGGCGAAGACTGTGCTATCGGCTGGAAAGGTGATGGCCGTTTTCTGGGATTCACAAGGTGTGATCTACATCGACTACCTGGAGAAGGGCAAAACGGTCACAAGACTCTACTATACTGAATTATTGGGCCGATTCAACACCGAATTGCAGAAACAACAGCCCTATTTGGCGAAGAAAAAAGTGCTCTTTCACCATGACAACGCAACGGCTCACACCTCCACCATCGCCACGGCCAAATTGGTCGAATTGGGCTACGAACTGCTGCCCCATTCACTGTATTCTCCAGATTTAGCCCCATGCGACTTCTTTTTGTTTCCAAACTTGAAAAAGTCACTCGCCGGGTAGAAAATTGACTTGAATGAGGAGGTCATCGTCGCCATGGAGGCCTACTTTGCAAACCTCAAGAAAAAAAAAATTCAGACGGTTTAAAGAAGTTGGAGCATCGATGAATCAAGTGTATCGAACTAAAAGGAGACTATGTTGAGAAACAAATCGCCACTTTTCCAAAATTTTCGTTTTTCATTTGAAGGCGAAGTACTTATCGGACAACCCTCGTATATCAACCTCATATTTGATCATTTTATACTTCACCAAAGTCCTTTAAATAAGTGTGTTTGCGACTATTCAAAGATAAAAGATAGCATATCCGGTTCGGGACCAACTGAAATCAAGTGTGTTTCAAATAATTATTACCAGATTTATTTCCATTAGCCTTCTGACTGTTAGCAATAATTGGAGGTGGGTGGAGTTCACTTGGTTCGGGACTCACTTCAATAGCTTTGCTGGCCATTAATTTTGATTCCCATAGTTGCTTCAATTCCTGCAAGACTTGTTCATCTACTCCATCATCCAGGAAACAGTCCCTAACGCCACCAATCACATCTTCAATCACCGCATTGTAAACCTTTAACTGGAAAGAATTAATAAACATAATATAACAAATATATGAATACATTTACATGTTAGTAAATAAACATATAAAACCATTAAGCTTTATTGACTATGCCTACAGTTATTTATCAGCAATGATATCCGGGAAATATAAAATTATTATCATTACGCAAGAAATATCAACATGCATCCAGAATAGTGGCTACATCACCAAAGAAAAACAACAGTAGCCCTCGTTTCCAGATCCAGAGAGTGAAACAGGCAGTCAAAAGCGGACAGAATTACAGTTCAGGTTTGAATGTGCATATGGCTTAAGATTTCTATACAACACAACTCACTATCAATGTTTATTTTACATACCAATATGTTAATGTAATATAAACATTGCGCACGTCGCTCCGCTACCCATCTCTAGAACCACCCTTCAGGCAATTACGTGCCTACCGCCCTATTCTATGCTAGCGGCTTTGACGACGCCTTGAAAATACACTTTCTGTTTTTACCAAATGTATAAATTCTCCGGGCGCTTTTCTAATTTTTCTTTCCATAAAAACCTTATTTAAACTATTACCAACATTAAAAAAAAAAAGTAACAGATTGTGTGTTATTATTTTGAAAGTGTAATTGATTTTATTGAAGCGAGTCTGGATACACAATATTTTTCATTAAATTTTATCAAAAAACTTTGTTGCCAACCTACCAAACAAAATTAGTTGTTTACCGAAGTTTGTTATCTTTGTTACTTAATGACCATAGCTTGTAGAATATATTTTCAGTTTTTCTCGAATTTACCAATTTTCTGGGAATTTTTTCTAATTTTTCTTTCCCTAAAAACCATCTCCAAACTATTACAAACATTTTTTTAAAAAGAAGCTAAATTGGCCAAGCAGTTCCTGAGTTATAATGCTTCAGACACACATACATTCATTTTTATATATTTAATTTTTTCAAATATTTTTTTACCAAGAGAATTTAGATAAAAGCGGTTCGGTAGTCTAAAGTACTGATTATTAGCTAGTGTTCCAAAGAAGACCACCAAACGGTTCTCTAGAAAAATAACAATCAGAAAAAAATCCTCAATCAGTTCTAGTCAAGATCCACCCATAGGTCTCAGTGAAAATAGTATTAAATCAAATGATTATTAACAGGTAATTAAGAAAAAAAATATGTTGTTAAAAATTAGCATAGGTATAGGATTGGGTTGGCATTAATGGTTTAGCACCGATCGGGATATTCATTTATTTATTTAGGTTCACAATACATTTTGACATTATTTAGTATAGGAATTAAGAATAATGAATCAGTAAATTGGTACAAGCGATTAACACTACTATACTCTGTTTCCTGCCTCTTAACTAGACTATCGTATGTACTAAAGAAGGCAGGGTTACGGCCTTTTCACGTTTTAAATGATACGTGATACACAGGTTACTTTTTTCGTTTCCAGGAAAGATTTTTAAAGTAATTATAGTATGTTACTTTTTAAAAAATTACATATCCAAATTTCATCTCAGGGGAGGTGATAGGAGCCTCCCAGTAACGCCACAGACGATAAAAAAAAATGTTTCATACACTCGGTGATGATCAGTCGGTAAAAAGCTCACGGTAGCTGACAGTGCTACAATTTCAACGTCAACCATGACTGCCAGGAAGAGCAGTGAATGCTCGCCATTGCTCACGGTGGCAAAATATGTGGCCGATTATTAGATGAGAATGTAAACGAGGTATGACAATATAAGTGTAATTAAACCAGGGTTATTCATTTACCGGTACATATGTTGAGTCAAACGGGACGACCGGGACAGATGCTCTAAACAAGTGATATGTCCCGGTGTACCGAGACGTATGCTAACCCTAGTATAGGATAACGTTTTGTATACTAGTAGGTACTACATATGTTAATAAAATTGATGATGGTAGTATATTCATCATGAGTTAGGTGACAACGTTTGCATTCGTAATCAGAAACGCTTGCACTCCGCTGATGAATCCCTTTTAACTGCGATCTTAAAGCCAATTTAACCTTAATTGTTTTAAACCGAAAAGTATACAATAGTAATAATCCTGACACGAAACGGATATTGAAAAACAAACTATTCAAGGCTACTTTTAATCAGCAGGTGATGTGTCGTTACTTGAAAAAAATACAATTGAATTCACTGTCGCACTTACCACTGTAGTTTGGCTTAAAGCCATGTTTACAAATATTTAAAACGCTCTCATCAGCGAAGAACGAAGTAAGTAGTGGGCAGACGGGCTTCAACAAAGCCCAAATTGATAGAAACGCAGGCGCTTATATACTTTCTCGACTGCTCCCATTCCCAAGACACAGGTTGTCGTCACATCCTATAACCGCTGTCAAAAAATGGCGGAAAAAACGATCAAATACAAATTTTAACCTAATAAAATGCGATCAAACACTTTTTCTGCTGAGTAAATTATTATTTTAAAAATAAAACACGTTATGTACGATACCTATAGTTAAAAAATGAAAGTTCCGTAAGGGAAAAGGGGAATAATTTATAATAGTATAGTAATTCGATTTGATTGAACTTCAATCAGCAGACATTCCGCCTCTTCCTTCGGATCAGTGCTGCCAGATGAGAAAATAGAAAATGCGGTGCTAGTGCTTGAAATACGCGAATTTTGAGCAAAAAAAAATGTAAATTTAAAAAGTAAAAGTGTAAGTGTAAAAAAGTGTGAATTTCGTGTTTCGACTAAATCCTGGGAGGGGAGGGGTGCAAATCAACAAAAAACAATACAGTTCAAACCGCACGCACTTACAAACAATACACGTTCGATTAATTAATCGGAATTGGAATCCTTCCTACAAAATACATACAGCAAATCAACCAACTTTTGTAAGTTTTTGCATTCATTTGTGACAGAATGGATGTCGATGCACAGATTGTGGATTTAACTACTAAAATAATGAAAATGGGTGAGACAAATATACACCATAAAAAAAATATATAAAAATTTTATAAATTTTGAATTGTTCGAGAAGATTCGAAAAAAGCGGATTCGCGTTGGTTAAAGCGGAAAGCGGATCCATTGTCAAAAAAGCGGAGGGAAAGCGGTATATTTGGCAGCACCGCTTCGGATCAGCAATCTGCTGACCGATCTATCAGCCAATCAGCACTTAGAAAACCGACTAAGCTATTCGTGCTATTTCATTATTCATATTTCGTGCTATTTCATATTTCACCTAGTATAACCATCGATAAGGATTGAAAGAGAAGCCGTAGTAGAGTCGATGTCGATTTGCAGCCAGAAAATAAGATCACTGTTCTGTACTATGTAAATGTCAACTAATATCAGGTAAAGCTACGTAATATAGCGCATTTATTCCAGATCTAACTATCCATTAGAATTCGTCCATTGAGAGACATGTTGTGTAGGGGAATTTTTAGAGTGGTCAGCTAATGCGGATAAAGCATACTTAGATATTAGGAACGTATTGGTCTCTCCACAAGTTTTAACGCCATACGACCCGTCACTTCCACTGCTGCTAGCCACAGACGCCAACACAACGGGATTGGGCGCCGTTTTATCACATCGACTAAATAACGGCATGCAACGTCCGATTGCTTATGGGAACCGCATCATGGGTGTAATGGAACAACCTTCAGTTAAACAAGGAGGTATTGGCTATGATATGGGTGGTACCAAAATTATTCGTGTATCCGTATGCTTCCCACTGGACCTTAAACAAGCCCCTGACATAAATTCTGCACCCAGAGGATTCTGCAATTCTGCTTCTTCCCGTGCTTTGCATCAGTGGCATGGCTAACTAATTATGCCAATATTCTCTGGAATTTTGACTTGGACGTCGTCTATAGATCGACAAAGGTAAATGCTAACGCCGATTACTGCTCTCACACTCCATTGCCAATTATTAGCCAGAACTGTACACTCTTGTCGCAAAAAGGGTAAGAAACATAGTACGATGGTTTTGATCATTATATGGTTCCACGAATCGCTGGGAAGATCGCTCAGGAGACAAAGGACTAAAATACTGGGTCTTCTTTAATCAGTTTACTGCCTTGTGTATGCGGGGTATCAGGTGCCTGAATCGAATTACAGGTTAGTTGCTAATTGTCTGATTTTTGAACATAGAGTTGTTATACCACCTATTCTGCGAAACGCAATATTGCACGATCTTCCTATCTGGGGATGGTAAGAATGAAAGGACTGGCACGCTCATTTGTGTTTTGGCCTGACATCGACAAACGGCAAGACTGCATCGACTGTGCCAAGCAAGTACATGCTCTACCTAAGTTTCGAGAGCACCATTTGGAATATCCCAAAGGATCTTGGGAACGTATCCATAAAGACTACGCGAGCCAATTCGCCAGTATGATGGTTCTCATCGTTTCCGATGCTTATAGTAAGTGGTTCGAAGGCAAGGCTACCAACACGGCGATGTCCAGTGCTACCATTTCCATTCTCCATGAGTTATTTGCTGCTTATAAGGTTCCTGTGACGGTGGTCTCAGATAAGGGTACTTAACACCGACTGTCTTACAGACTGTCTTACAGACAGTCGGTGTTAAGTTTCATAAGCTGACAGCCCCGTATCATCCGTTCCATATACTAATGGTTTAGCCGAACGCCGCGTTCAAACTGTCAAGGACGATCTAAAAACTATCATAACAAAAGATTCACTGCAGCAGAACCTAAATGTTTTTTTTGACAGTACAGGTAATCACCGAATTCTACCACTGGTCATGGTACTTCGAATATGGTACATATTCTTTACCTTTAATTGTTGAAATTTGTGACTCCTGTCAGTTTTATTTATTAAAGCAATGAAAGTATGTAATACATAACAATACTATTTTCTAATACATAACAGTTTTTGAGTGTTTTTTCTCTTGCTCGACTAATAATCGGGTTTTACAGGAGGGGGGGGGGGCAATAATCGAGGTGATTTCAAAACGTCCGCGCACTCGAGCGAATCACTCGATTGTATAAAACCTCGATTATCTCGCCCATCACTGATTGTGTTTGCCTGCTGCGCCGGCCGATTTGGGATTTTAGTATTTTGAATATTTATTAGATCTTCGCTATTTAATATGTTCCACAGCCGAATTTTTGAGTTTTTCTTAATAGTTTCTGATACAGAAAATTACGTTGATGTGACGCATCGGGATGCGTGTCACTAGTTTCTAACTTTGTTGTTAACGCCATTTTGCAGTGCTTTCGAAATAAGTGGTCGAAATGAATAAAAATAAGCGAATCAAAGCATACATTGACAATGCCGTTAATGTAAATAGTAAAAGTACACAATCAGTAAAATTGTGTCGGCTTTGCGAAACCAAAGATGGTCCATTTCTCAACATTTTTGACACTGATATGGATTTATCTTCGAAAATCGATTCTCTTCTACCTATTACGGTAAGTTTTTTTTTTATCCAGGGTTTCATAGAATACATCAATTAAAAAAAAAATTAAAACCGCCTTGAATTAAAAATTCTGGACGTTTGATGTCATAACAACGAGCTTATGTTACGGGCCTCCTTACGGAACCCTATCCCGTAGTCTCCAGCTGTTCTGCCTGTTCATTGTAACATTATTTCCCAATTATTTAGTTTCTTTATACTAAGCAAGAAATAAAGGTTACATACTAAAAAAAATGAGTTTAAATATTTTTGTTTAGATCTCCAATTTTAATCTTTTTGCCAGATCACAGTCCTAATGTCACGCTTTAGTAATCAAAAAATGTGTGAGGTGATTAACTTAAGCTTCTAATTCTTTACTTGGTACCTAATTACATAAGAGATTTTAGAACTGGGGATAAATCTGCTGCTCTTAAGTCAATTGTTGTTTGTTGACTAGTAATAACTAGTCAACATAAAGTCAAACAAACTTTTGCAAAAACTATAAGAAAATGCATGTAGCCAAAATGTATGAATTACCTTGGTCATCGAATATAGCAGAAGGATGATAATAACCTTTGAAGATAGTTTCACTAAAAAAGTTAAAAGTTGGATACATCGTCATAATAGCCATTAATAGCGTTGAAGAAATATATTACAAAAATAAAAAACCATAATTTATTGGAATAAGGATCATTATTACTTAAAACTAAACATAACAGGATGCTTATTACTTTCAGCAAATAATCCCTAACTTCATTTGTTTAATATTTTAGGTTACGGAGTATGATGATCTACCTCACAAAGTTTGTTTCCGGTGCTCAGCAAAGTTATCCGACCTTCATGAATTTGTAAATAAATGCATCGAGACGCAAGAAAGTCTTTCAAAGTCATTGAAAAAAAGCATCCCTATAGCTACAAGTAAGTCAACTAAAACAAAGAAAATCTGGTCGGAGAGACTTACGAAGAATAAGATTTCGAATAATGCCTTTTGTGAGGAATTGATACAGAAAGCACTAGAATCTGTTGGAAAAGGTGTTCTTGATATTTTTAAAGATGCAGACTATAAACGGGCTTCGGCTACTCTAACTGAGAGTAAATTATCTATCAAAAATAATTTAAATACTGCTTTTAATGTTAAAAACAAGAAGGATGCTAAGGAAAACAAGGATACGGACAAAAGGGATACTAAGGTCAGCATAGATATTAGGGATAACACAGATGCTAAGGACAGCACAGCCATTAAGGACAACACAGGTGCTAAGGACATTAATAATGCTAAACAATTAATTGTTAAAAAACACGCCCAAACAACGAATAACATCCCAATTTCAAGCAGCTTAAAGAATAAAGCGGTGGAGCCTAACAAAGCCAGTGAAGTTATTGTTGTAAAAGAAAATAAAACTGAAGAGTTATCCAGGTCTACAAGAAATGAAAATAAGAAATGTTTGCCTCAACCGGTTTACAAACAAAATATAGATGCAAAAGAGTTAGAAATTGTTAAAAATGCCTCGGAGGATCCAGATTTTGAAAAAGATGTAAGAATTTGCATTTCTCGAGTAAACTCTGATCATTCTTTCAAAAAAGACCAACATACAGTTAAAAATGACAAAAAATTTACAACTTTTAAAGTTGCCGGTGTTGGAAATGTTTTTTCATGTGAAAACTGTAATAGAATATTCTTAAGTAAAGAAAAAATATCTGGACATGTATGTGTAACTGACATATCAAAATCCATAAAAGAATCTGACATTTCTAATAGGAAAGTAAGCAATATTGAAACCAAAGGTTCCAAAAAAGCATTCGAGAGAGAACTTGAAAAACCAGAGTTTATAAAAGAAAAGTTTCCAGAAACTTATAAGCGAAAACTCCCAGGCCCAGCAAGTAAAACGTTAAATGTTGAAAAAAATAATGAAAACAACAATCCTTCACAACCGGTCATCAATGTCGAACCATTAACAGTGGATTCCATAATGAAATCATTAATTAATAATCAAATGCATTATCAGTTGGTGCCTGGGCCTAATAATACTCTTGTATTACAGGCATCCCCACAAACCATAAACATCCCTATAAATCTATCAGGTATCTCACAAGTGCAATCTCTAACAAGTGTTCCAGCGCCTATTGTCTCTAATGCAACAATAACTCCAAATGTAACAATAACTCCTAATACAACAAAAACTCTAAATACAACAATAACTCCTAATACAACAAAAACTCCAAATACAACAATAACTCCAAATACAACAAAAACTCCAAATACAACAATTAAGAATGCTGATTCTTCTGGGTCAAAGTCAAGCAACAGCAAGGAATTTCTACCTCAACAGAATTCCAATGAGCATGCATCTCCGGCCGTTGAACCATCTGTTTCACTTAGCCGTAGAAGAAGAAAGGCAGCTCAGTCACAAGTGAGTGTTCCCAGCAGTGTCCAACCTATCGGTAATCTCAATTCAAGTATCACTCGTGGACCTTCTAGCCGAGTTGTCAATACCCAAACACCGTCTTCGGTGCAGAAAAATAATCCAATTCATCATGTTCCATCAGTCATTTCTAGTCAGTTTCCGACTGTACCTCTAAATTCACCTGCTGTAAAAGGTCCGTTTCCGGTTGCTCTCACAAAAAATTTATACAGTTCAGATTCTTCTACTGCAGTAGCATCCGTGGATGTTGACAACTTCACTAGTGGCACCTCAAAGAGAAAATCTCGAGACATTCCGGAAAGAGCTAAACGTGCAAAAATTAATCCAGAAGTGATTGACTTAGAAGATGATGATGTTGAAAGTGTTCCTGCTTTCGATGACTTACTGGTTGAGAGACCAAAAAGAAGAAGAGGAAGGCCGCCTGCTGAAAAGAAAACTAACAACACCGAACCACAAAGTTCTCAGACCTACAGAGTCGTTCCCAATAATAATCCGCGCAAGTTAATTATATCTGCTGTGGCTTCAGCATCCACTTCGAAAAGGGAAACAAAAAGAAGCACAGTTCCAAATAATGACCAATCTGATGACAGCTCTAAAGGTTCTCGCAAAAAGGATAATTTGTTCTTTGCTCATTTAATGGATAGAGATACGCCCGAGACGCTAATACCTGACAAGACTATGGTCCAAGAATCGCAAATCACTACAACAGTTTCTGCGAGGGCATCTAAAGGCCGAGGGGCTTCATCTAGAGAATCTGTTGGGTCACTAAAGTGTATGATGTGTAATATGGCATTTACAGACAACTCTAAACTCAGTGCACATATGAAGATTCACTATGCTAGTTGGATATAAATATTCCAATCAATAAAGGAGTTGTAGAGTGCTTGACCTAAGTGATTCTGTCAGAAACTTGTTCATTGTGCTTAGAGAGTTAACATACTAAAAATCGTGATGTCTAGGGGATGAGCTAGAGGGGAGGCCACAAGAAGGTTTCACTTTTGGGTTTTTCGTTTATATCTCAAACGGTGCATTGTAGGGGAAAATTTTCAAATACAAAAAAGATGTGTGCGTTATAAGGTCACACTCTTTAAATTGTCCTATTAATCCAGCTCAACAAATAGTGTCGTTACTGAAACTGGCTCATGCCGGTGACGAAATTGTATTCATTCGCAGTTATAGCTACAGAGTCGCGTCAAATAAAGTTGTTTCACTTGCCTATTGTTGCCCATTGCTTGGCTTGCACATTCCACAAGTTACACAGATGAACACCGTATAGTGCATTCAGGCACATCGCCCGCCGTAACTATTTCAGTCGCCCTATTATTTTTTACCCTGTCCGACCAGACTCCAACTTCAGTGACACAGAAATCTCGTTGCCGAGTGACGAGTTCAGTTCAAATCATGCAGTTATTTTGTTGCCGTTTTAAGTATTAGGCTGTTTTGAAATCGCATATAACGTAGCCTCAGTTATATGATTATTAGGTTAACGCCCACCGCTAATAACAAATGAAAATTCATCAAATTGCCAAAGACTTTCGAATTCCCAACCGTTTTCGAGCTACATGCTGCGAAAAAGTGAAAATTTTCGAAAGGATTATTATTTTACATTTTTTATGAGCGTTCAATTGGTATTCGGTATTATTCCCCCTCTACGACGCACCGCTTTCGAGATATAAGCGAAAAACTCAAAAGTGTGACCTTATTTGTGCTCCCCTCTCCCCCGGTTTCCCTCCTAAAGGTTAGGACTTTTAGTATGTTCACTCCCTAAGCACACTGATCAAGTTTCTGAAGGAATTGCTTGGTCCCTGCACCCTCTTTTGGGACATTCGTTGACTGAAATAAAATAGGTGTTTTGTGAATATATTTTTTCACATACTTGCATTACATTATTAGGTGTTGTGTTAAATAGGTATTGTAGTGCCATCAAACTAATATCTATTTATAAATAATAGTTTTTATAATAATAGTTTAGTCTACATGGTAAGCTGGTCTATATATTGTGTATAGAGCAAATATTAAAGTTGAAGAATTCCTGACATATTTATGAGTCTTGGTTACAGTGATCCAGATGATAAAGTCAATGATGCAAAAAATAGAAAAATTTGGCTACTGAAGTTATTTTTTTTTTATTGTTCTTTTATTTAATAGTGGCGTTATCACATGCTCCTTCATACTTTTGGATTTACACATAAATCTGAGTAAGAGGTTCAAATATACCGTCTGAACACTTACAACTCGTCAATAGACTATCACTCATGTACAGTGAACCGCCACTAGCGTGGACCACTAGTCGCCATTATTTTTTCATCTTAGTTCGGTTTTGACAACCATTGAGATTAAGTGAAAAGTGCGCGGTGAATTGAAAGTGGATTTGATGGTAAATAATTTGAGTTTTATTTACGAAAGGTATGTCAATATAATATTAAATATAAAAAACAAATATATTTATAGTCTTATACCTATTATTTGCCAATAATAAATAATTACTTTTGAGACAGCCCAGCATGTGTTGTTTGTATCATGGGATATTCCGTTTGCGGCATTGCTGCGACTACGGGTTTTTCTTTTGGAGCTTAATGTGTTAAGGTGTCTACATAGAATATTTCACTAGCGCCGTGTTAATTTAATAGAAAACAGTTTCCCAGTGATATAAATCTTAAACTGCCTTCAAACTTTGAAGTTATAGTTATACTGTAAGCAAATCGTCCCTCAGTAAACATTGCATAGAAAACGTAAATGGCTGAGTTATGTGTTGTTTTTAATGTTATTTTTAACAATGTGAAATAAAAATAACACAATTTGATTGTATATAGACTGTGTTCCAAGACCATTCTTGTTAAAAAAAACCAGCTTATTGATCCTGACACAATTGGCCTAAAACATTTGTTTTGACCTCATCAAAATGCATCATTGTTCCTGAGAAAAAAAATGTATACTTCATGTGATAATATTAAATCGTTCTTGTTATAAGTTGGTCCGCTCTAGTGGCCGCGCTGCGCCGCCTGATTATTGACCGGCTGTGGTTGAGCGCGAGGAGCAAATTACAAAAACTGAATTTACACGAGCGCTTTGATAAAATTAATAAATTTGGGCAGGGAACATAAACACCCTCTTAATTCTTCGGGAATGGTCTTGGAACACCATATTTCCAAAATCCTAAAAGACTGCCTAAAAGAGTTGTTTTATAAAAAAATAGGAAATTTGCACTAGAAGTCAGTATCAATTACGGTTGAACTCACAAACGCTATAAAAACAATAAGACTATAGCTGTAAAAACAAACACCAGCAGGATGTTTTTTTTTATATAACTTTCGGTTACTTATGTCTGGCAAGAGAAGTTTCTAATTCTGTTTCTTATTATGTATCTAATTAAGTATCTAATTATGTAAGTTTCTAATTATGTATCTAACATCATTATGTTAGATACATTGTAAAACATCTAACATTCATTCTAGCTCCTGTACCTAGGATAGTACAAAAGCTATTACAGTAGTACTACTTTTTAAATCAAACAAATATTTTGGGTTTTCATGAGGATTTTTTTTTTGTATATAAGGAAAGTAGATGTGATTAACATTCATATTTCTCTCTTTGAGGCCAATCTTGGTAATATAGAAGCTAATGACGTTTTTGCACACGCTCGCAGCTGACGTAATAAAAAAAAAAAAAAAATATATGCAACGTATACTCACTGCAGGATAAAGTTATAAAAACCTCAATAATGCTCAAACTTAAAAGTTTATTGAATTGCGGTCGAATTTCGACCACTGTACGACCTCTAGTACTTTTTAAATCTACCATAGAAAATGATAGTTCTTAGAAGCGGCAATAAAGTTATGCTCATGAGCACCGAGGGTGCTCTTTACGTCAATAAACGCCTTAATTCGGCGACGGCTGACTGTGACTTGTGTTTACACATGCATGCAAACTACCTGTCGCATTCCTATCTGTGTGAATACAATTGCATGCATGCATCACTTTTTTCCCCCGCTTCAGGTGCTTCAAGTCCTTTTGTATTGCAACGGGGAAAAACGGCCAAGCTAGATTACTCATTGATCTGTTGTGATTGGGTATGACTGATACCCATCCTATCTTTTGCCAATCCTACACGGTTGAACTAGGTTGTCTGCTCACCTCGGGGTCGGCCTCACAGTCCGTTGTCGCAGATCCGTGCATAATCGCAAAAAACGACAAAAGGTCAATGTAATGTTCGAAAATTAATTCTTGAGCGCTAGTTGTATTAGCGCTGCACGCTTGCGAATGAATCTCGTTCTTTGACCGCCTAGTGTTGCTGGTTTGCAGATCTCCCTGGGCCTGGTCGTCACAGAACCTACGGCATGGCGAGCTTTGTTGGGTCTTGCAAAGATGCAAAAGTATAGCGGTGCAGACACTGGACTTGGTCCCCAGCTCACAGCTAGCTAGAATATCAGGAGAGCTTGGGTAGTGAACTGGCAAGTCGGCCTAAAAAACTGCCCAAGTATCAGGCATAAAAACTGATCAAATAAACTACTAAAATAATAACTCAAAACAGATAGGTACGTGGTAGTTAGGTATTTTTATACTTAACTAAGTATGTTAACGGTCATCAAATCATAACCCGGTCATTTTACCATACAACTTTGTAGTGTTGTGACTCTTATTTGTAGATATAGAAAAAAAAATATATGGATATCGTTTTAGCTCCTAATCAGTTGAGGTTATATAGAAATAAAAAGTTAAAGTACTACTTTGTCTAAAATGTTAAAGCCTCGAAAAGTCTGTATTTTTCTGTTTTATCAAAAGTTTGAATATAAATATCTCAATTTCTGAATACAATTTTCTATATTTTATCAAAAGTTTAAACATAAATATCTCAATGTCTGAATACAATTTTCTATGTTTTATCAAAAGTTTAAACATAAATATCTCAATTTCTGAATACAATTTTCTATATTTTATCAAAAGTTTAAACATAAATATCTCAATTTCTGAATACAATGTTCTATATTTTATCAAAAGTTTAAACATAAATGTCTCAGTGTCTGAATACAATTTTCTATGTTTTATCAAAAGTTTAAACATAAATATCTCAATGTCTGAATACAATTTTCTATGTTTTATCAAAAGTTTAAACATAAATATCTCAATGTCTGAATACAATTTTCTATGTTTTATCAAAAGTTTAAACATAAATATCTCAATTTCTGAATACAATTTTTTGTTTTATCAAAAGTTTAAACATAAATATCTCAATTTCTGAATACAATTTTCTATATTTTATCAAAAGTTTAAACATAAATATCTCAATGTCTGAATACAAGAATTGATAAAATAAAACAACAGAGGCATAGTTGATTTCATAAAGATGCAAATTCAGCTATGTTTTTCAAAATACATTTATTCTGTTAACGTCACAGAGCGTTTCTCTCTCTCTACAAGTTGTTATAAGAGTTATAAGAGAATTTAAGACCACATGCAAGACAGAGAATAGCTCTTTCGAGAAAACGCTTTTAAAAATCTGCTTTCTGCCATCACGGTCATTATTTTCAAAATTGGTAACTCTTACCAAGGATTATAATAAGAGATAATTAATTCATTTTCAAATAAATATAATATTAAAATTGTTTGTTAGCAGTTTTTATTTTTTACTTTTGTGAAATACACAAATAATATTTCATTTCATTACTGTAAAAACAACTCCGCCTTTATCAGTATCTTCATCATCATGTATCTCATCCTCACTATGTTCATCATTTTTCTCACTCTCAGTATCACTTTGGTTATTCCTGTATTCGAGCAACGATTTGGGAGCTTCACCTATTTTATAACCCATTTGTGTAGCTAGTTTTTCAGCAGCGTGTTTCGCTTGTATCTCCTGAAAAATAAATGTTTATTTATTTAACTTAAAACCTGTATGTTTAGGTTAAGTTAGACTATCAAAAAAAAAAATATATATCAGTGGCCTCCGCCATCAGGGCAGGGCTACCTCTTGGGCCATTCCAAATTTCAAACGCAATGCTCAACTGTCAAATTTTGCCATTTCTTAGTACAAAAGTTGTAAGATGCAGCTGAGCAAAGTGTTTGCGATTGGGGATTGGGATTGGGGAATGTAACCTTGAGGTAAGGATTCATAGTTAACCTGTTTGTACCATTTATCACTCCCATGACTCTAGCACAAGCAATTTAGCGTATTTGATTTTGTCCCAAAATATTTCTTTGTAATTTCTAATTTATAATGATCTAGTTTCATCTAAAATATGCTTAATTGATATTTAAATTTCAATAAACTATATATTTTAGTTGAAATTAATAATTTATTGACGAAAGTATTTCGTACCAACGAAGTGGGCCCATTTCACATTTGATTTCAATTTACTTTTAACATACTTATCGTGGTCCTATAAACCTAATTCTCATATAGAATAATTGCCAATTAATCAGATGTAGAATTTAAAAAATGCTATTTTTCACAAAATTATTGCTCTTTCTCATAAAACCGATCAGAAAACCCAATAATTTCATTGGCTATTAAATATTGAAATAATAATTATATCCATCTAATCTGCTTTTTAAGGGATTGCGCCGATATTTAACCAGAAACACTAAAAAGTTGCTCACTCTCCACTAAAGCTTGATGAAGGACATAAAAAATGCAATCTCTGGCTGTAAATTGTATGTTTATACACTGCTCTTAGAATCATTGATAAAACCTTTGTTTCAAAATCATTAGAACCCATGTTGAAAGTACCATCTTTATCGAGTCGAACAGGAAGCACCGGTTCACCAATACACTGGTTAGTCTCTCTGGATTGTGTGGAAAAAACATAACAAAATGACAAATGCTTTTGTGATGTTGGAGGTGCACGGCAAAGAATATTATATATATAGATGTTTTTTTTAGAGGCGTGGATTTCAATCTGGCACTACTTTTTTCGTAGTTGGTGTTTTTGACAGCTGTCACTTGATTTATGCTCAGTTTGGTTTGCCATTTCAAATGAATAGACTTACTCCTGAACAACATTTGCAAATAGTGCAAATTTAGAAAAAATCACTCTAAATTTTTTTAAAATCACCCTAAAATAAAGTAAAAATCGCGTCGTGGGCCTGTGGCGTGGCCTCCAAGATCGTGCGATTTAACACCGCTGGACTATTTTTTGTGGGGTTATGTGAAGTCGCTTGTCTACGCAGATAAGCCGGACACGATTAATGCCTTGGAAGAGAATATTCGGCGCGTTATTGCTGACATACGGCCCAACTTGCTGCAAAAAGTGGTTGAAAATTGGGCCTCTCGGCTGGAAATTGTTCGAGTCAGCCGCGGCGGCCACTTACCCGAAATCATTTTTAAAACAATGGCAAACCCTTATCTTTATAATAAAATTAAATTCTTAGCCATGACATCAAATTATATGCGTTTTATCTCTTCCTGAAAACTCTTCAATTAAATAGAAAAATATTAGGTTTGTTTACTATACTATGTATAACACAAATCCTGCAAAATGTTGGTTACCTAGGGGGATAAAAAGGTTCAGAAATTAAACATAGTGTTTGTTCCAGGCAATAATGAATTCGCCTTTCCATTATTATTCATCTTAAATTATCCATATTTTCTAAAATTGTCTAATAATACTTGAAAGAAAAATACTTTTTTTTTACTGTTGTGATATAACTTTGAAACGGCTTTTGGTTTTAACGAGATATCTCGTCATTACTGTATACGCCAGTGCCAGTGTGTGCTTAAAAGAGCGGCATTTAGCGTATACCTGAATTCTTGAAAGGCATAGGGTAATCGTCGATTTTGTTTAATTTTAGTTTGGTTTTGATGTATGATTTGATGTGAAAAGTGCGCTTGTGAATTGAAAGTTTTTTTGATGGGATTGGCGGTAAATATTTCAAGTTTTATTTACAAAAGCCATGTCCGTATAATATTAAATATAAAAAAACAAACATTTTCATAGTTTTGTATTTATTATTTGCCAATAATAAGAAACTAAAAAAATCTTACATTGACATACTTAGTAGTAATGCAGTCTTGATCACTAATAGTACTATGATATAGAATGAGATGATTGGGGTAGAATTTAACATATTTTAGGACTGATGTCAGAGTTTTACTCAACCGCAGTGCATGAGCTAATTCTGACTATCAAATATCGAATAAAGTAACATATATATACCTTAATTTGATGTGTGTACTGTTTTTGTAAATTAAGAGATTCTTCTAAGCTGAGAACTTGCATTGGTTCATGGCAAAATGGAGGGGGAGTTGCAGCCGTCACCTCCCAATACTTTCCTTGTGGTCGCAATTTTTCTTTCGATGAATCATGCACATCTGATGTTGTAGTCTTATATGGCTTAAATTTAGTCCGTTTTGTGTCATTTTTGCCCGTCTTTTTACATATATATTTGGAATGCTCATCAATCCATGAATCGTCTTTATTTATGTCCGCCTCGGTAATAAGTGACTTTTGTTTTGGTAAGACTATTAATGTTTTCTTTAACTGAGTACTTTGTGCGATTATCTTTAAGGGGTCTTCCTCGTCGCTGTCGTCGTCTGAATCTAACACCTCAAAATGGTCATCACATTTACTATTCTGCTTCCATTCAATATCTGTGATGTTCAAGTTGGCAAGTAGGTTTGAAGCTTTGTCAACTTCGTTCCGTGATGAAATCTCTTGTGATATTTTCTCATGCAGCAATTTTATTTTTTCACCTTTGTCCTTCAATTTTGAAATGAATACCCTGAAAAATAGTGACATATTTTTTGTTTTAAGCAAAACAAAATTTTTGTGTATCGGTATGTGTTTATTTATCGCTTTAATTTATTATATGGTTGCAAGTGGCTCGGTATTACAGGTGGTTAACAAATTTTGATGTTTTATTTCAGTTTTTGTCGTAGTATTCTTTACAAATAGGAGAAACAGTGTTTAATTTTATATTCAAAATAAAGTATGCATGCAAAGCAAAGTAGTAAAAAGGGTCTACCCTTTCTTATTGTCAGTGATTTTCATTGCAGCTGTATTGCAAATTATATTGTTCTTATAAACTTTTATTTCCGAAAACAATACAGTTGGCAGCAGGTAATATTTTATAGCGCAGTGACACAAACATTTAGTATGGAAATCTTCACTAATCTAGAGTATTTGATCCCAAAATTAATTTTAATCAAAGATTGCTAATTTTTAAACAATGACTTATTCAAATGCCATATCTAAAATATTCTAAATATTTTGTAAATAATAAAATTACTTATTGTTACAAAATTATTATACTTAATTGATTAATATAACAGGTCTTTGATAAGCACTGTGCGTGGTTTAAAAAATGTTGTGTTGTCCCTTTATTTTACCATGTTCCCTTAAATTAAATATTAGTTTTTAGTATTACTCACACTCTAAGGTTTGTTTAAAGTAGTCTCGTTATATAAAAATATTTTTTGTATTATTATTATTAATTATATATATATATATATATACACACATAAAAACCCGCAAGGGTTTGCGAACAATCAAAATAGAACATGTATATTTTGTTTATAAATAAAGAATATTAAAAAAATATATATATACTTATTGTAAAATATCAAAATTGAATTTAGAACTTTAATTATCAGGTATAAAAATAAATCCTTTATTTGAAGTGGCAGGGATATTTGTCTTTTATTATGTATACGTAGATGTATATATTTTTGTAGAAATCTGCATGACATTTGATATAGGGCACCAGTCTATTTCTGCGAGCAGATAACTAGTAAAAATTAAATATTTAACTATTGAACTGGTTTTATAAAGCCAACCAGATGGCCTACAACCCAGTTTCAGTCTATCGAATAGTCTAATATATATCCCCTCAAATTTCTTTTTTTTTTAAAACTGAAAAACATTGTCTGCCAAGGATTACCGAAATACCAAGTGCGTGCAAAGTATTGCAATCAACGTAACTTGTACTCATCCAGTAGGTTAAACCGTCACAAATACGTAAGATTTGTTTCGGCTATTGCGTTGTTAGTTTAGGTTAAGTATTTAGTCTGTTATTATTTTGTTGCACCCTACTTATATATGAAATAAACTTTGCACTTTTATAATCACCTATTTTTCAGTAATTTGTCTTGGCGAATCAATAATTCTTGTAACTCTGGAATGGTTTTAGAAGGCATATTCTCAATTTTACCATCGACTTCACTTTTATGCCGTGGAGGTATGTCGGGTATTTTAATATTCATTATATTTTATACGCATAGAAACGTTCATAACTGGTGCAGCACGTTAACTAGTAACTACGCTAACATTCGAACCTAACTAATAGAATAGTTTTGAAGTCGCGCTAAGCTGACTAAAAACATTCTTCGACATTAATACGCAAAATACAATCAACTGTCACTGGCTCAGACTGACACTGACAGCCAGTGTTGCCACCTACACAAAACAAACTGGCGAATATTGGCGCAGGTAGTTCTAAAAGTCGCCAAACCCGATCTAACCTAAACAGTATAGTGCTAAATTTATATTTTAAATTTGGTAAAGGATTTCATTTCATGTTATCTAAAAAAAATTTACTTGTTTACATTCATATTTTAATCTTGTTATTATTTATTTTATAACAGAAATACTCGCAGCTCCAACATTAAAACAATACATTTTTTGATAGCGTTTGAGTTTTTGTTATCACTTTGTAATATTTTTAAGTCATATAATACATAATACTGTAGACAATGTGAACATTCATATATTGGGTTTTGCTACGTGATTTCAAAATTTAAAAACAAAGTAAATCATTTACTTACTTTCCAACTTATCAAGAGTAATTGTGCCTGCTCCTCGCTTACATACTTTTGTGTATCTAAAATATGTTAGCTTTCACTTTACATAATGCGTATTGTATCATGTCTGTAGTGTATGATATTTACCTACATAAAAATAAATTAACTACGGGCGGTGCGATGTGGACGCAACCACAGGACCAATTACCGAAAAATGTGTTGGCGCTGTGTGCACCTCCTTACCGCAGTTGCATCATTGTAATACTGTTTTATTATTTACCTACATAATTTATTATTTTGTACAAATAGCAAACAACACAAAGCTCATATTTTCTCCTATCGACCAATAATGATGTCAACTATTCTAAATGGCAAGGTGATTCTAACAAATGATGAGAGGGCTAACCTTTACAGATTAACAATGTGCACCGGCCCGCAGGCAATAGAGCTTGTAACATTAGAAAGGTTAAATATGCATGTTTTTGTCCCATTATTTGTAAACTAAAAAAATGAAAATCGTTCTAATATCGTATTGAATAATAATGTCCTCAAATATATTATTTCCCGAGGATTTTTTATATCTTTCAGTCTAAAATTAGTATCCAAATTATTGCTTCATTTCAGCTAGAGGGAATATATACGCAGTCCTAAACATTTAAAATTTGGAATAAAGTAGTACTCGATTTATATTAACCTGAAAACACGTTACAGCACGGAAAGTCGCTTGATTGGATTTAGCGATAACAACGGTGGATCACGGTGGTTCGTTCGTTTGATTGCAATCGTCGCGACTCGCGATTGACCAATCGTCCCTGAGATTGACAGCGGATTGATCGCGGCGATCAAAAAATCATTTTTTTTGTCCTGTGGGTTATTATCGCTTATTATTGGGTTATTATTTTTATGTATATTTTACGCTTTATGCGTAAGACCGAAACCTCATTTAAATAAGGCATACACGTAACGATACATAATCTTGTCAGAAATGGCAAAGATAGCCAAGGGTAGTTGTGTGTTTATAGAGTGCACTGCTTTTCAAATTACATCATGCTACCACCATAAAGCGAGGTCCCATAATTAAATATTTATCTTGTTTAGTATGTCTACCGAATCAGTCAGTGCTGCCGTTTTTTCCACCTTGAAATCTACCGAATTTAAAGACTGATGAATATTAAATAATACACATTCAACTTTAAAAGATCTATGCCTGCATCGATAACTTTATTCGACCGAATTCATTACACGCTCATCACTTTAATATAGGAAATTAGTTTAATATAGATACACTGCACTTGAATTTAAATCAGTAAAAAATAATTAAAACTAGTAAGAGAAATAGATTAACAACCGTTTTGTTAAATGGGTTATTAAACAGTAAACGGCCTATAAAACATACTCCAAATCACGGTCTATATCCCAATGTACCGTTATATGATGTCACGAATGGAATAGTGAACATGTACACTTTTTATGTGTACAAGCTCATGCTGGCACTAGTTTGAAAATAAAAGCTAAGTAAAAGCATTCGTTATTACCACACCAATGTAGCCAACACTGGCGCATAAGATAGCGACCAAGTCTAGCACGACCAGTGTTGCCAAGTCGTGAACCCAAAATAATCGTGCATCTCAGAATTATCAGAAAACACAAAATAATCTTATACTTTCAATATGTTCGCATTAAGTACATTTTATGTATACTTTTTAATAAAGACTAAACAAAAAGATAAACCAGTTATAAAAAATATAAAAAGTTAAACCAAAGCTTTAAAAATAAGTTTATAAATGGCACTTCGGATTGGTACAAAACTTTGTTTGCCCCACACGTGTCACTGCGGGGATAGTGTAGATTCTTTTGGTCTTCACGGTCTTAGTGCTGGCTTTTGGTTGCGGCATAATGCAATAAACATTCTTTAAAAAAGACACTTGCTTCTGTAAACATTATCAGCCGACTGGATCCTCCTGGAGTGACATTGAGAGACGGGGAAAAGGCCAGATCGAGTCACATTATTACCATGGAGCCATGGTAAAGTCTTGACATGGGATGTTATGTGTGCAGACACAGTCGCAGAAATCCACATCCACAACACCTCAAAATAGGTCGGTGCAGCAGCGCAGGCCGCCGCCTATTCCAAGCGACGCAAGTACAAGGAACTGTTAACGAATAATAACTTTGCTGTATTCGCCGTAGAGACATTGGGTCCATGGTCTCCGGATGCGCTAGAGTTTGCTGATAAACTTGGCAAGCTCTTGAGAGAAATCGGGGGATTCGTTCTTTGCTCAGCGAGTGGTGCATGGAAACGCAGCCAGTGTCCTTGGTACATTCACAGTGTTGAGAAGTTTTGAAAGAATTTTTTTTAATTAGTTTATTTTTTTCTAATATAATTATGTTACATAAAAATGTTATATGTTACCTATTAAATAAATGAATTAGATACTAAACTAAAAAAAAGTTTATAAATGGAATAAATGAAAAATACAACACAAGAATTAATTAATAGAAATATCGTCTTCATCATTATCACTTCCATATAAATTTGATGTTGACATGTTGTTAATCTCCCTGCTACTTGGTGAAAAGGTTACGCAACGTTTTCCACTATCTTTCACATGTTGCCCGGAAAGCATTAGTCCATTTATAGTGGAAGTTATGAGGTGATTACGACTGCAAATTCTTTACACCTATCGTTTCCCAAGAAAACAATTTTTTTATGAGAAAACAATTTACCCAAACTTATTAGTAAATTATCAAAGTATCAGAGCTTATCGTAAGTACCCAAGTGTTTCACGGGCCTGTTAATAACATAATATGTACAGTTGCTTGCCACTGACCGACCAGCCGAGAGAATGTCGGCCGGCGGCGACTGGGGCCCAGTTCCTAAATATTAATGTTTATCATAATCTCTAACAAAACCCATATTCTGGGACAGGCACATTTCGCCTAGTTGAGTAGGGCCCAAAATAATTGTATATGACCAAGGTCAAAGCAATTATTAAAGAAAAAAGAAGATTACAAAATTGATTAGAGTTTAACGTCATCAATTTTTACACCTCTGTCGCTCAAGAACTCAATACATTGTGATGTGACGTACGACGCCACCGTCGTGATCCGCGCACAGCATTATCAGGTGTATAGTAAAAGGAGGACATACAGTAGGTAAGGGACGACAAATCATAGAAAAGAAGGACATTTCCTCCTTTAGGATACCATTTGGCAACCCTAGTCACGGAATAGGTCCACCTATTCCGAATGGTAGTTTTATGGTACATTTAAGCTTAGCAGCATACTAACGTGACTATGCATAGAGCAAGAGTTTATTTGCATTTTTTTGTCAATAATTTATATAAAAAGAAAGAACATATTTCCAGTATGTATTTAAATTAAATGTGTATATATTTATGGAGAATGAGGAATTTTGATGTCTTATAAAGTATTATTATAAATAAATAAATTATAGAAATCAGAAACTGTTGAAAAAAAAACTTGTGACTTATTCATCATTGTTTGATGTTCATAGTTGCACTGAACACATGGAAGCATTGAATATATCAATGCGCTGATATTTATATAAAAGGTTCAAAGTTAATAAGGTAACACCATTTTAGGACTATGCAAAGGTTATTTATTCCCCATTAGCCCTGATAAGCCGCCAAGCCCACCGGCACCCTGCTGTAGTTGCCTCATCATATTCTGAAGACCTGACATTCCACCCATCTGGTGAAGAACTCTGGGGTCCATCATTTTCGCCATTTGTTGGTTGAGTTTCGCCATTTGTGTGGGATTAACATTTTTCGCCATATCCCCGCTTTTGAATAGCCCCTTGATGCCGCCCATCTTTTTGACGACTGCCGCAAACTTTGTGTACTGCGATATAAGATCTTTCACGTCTTTCTCAGTGACACCGGCGCCTTGTGCCACGCGCACAGTTCGACCCGTTTGTTTGGAGAAAAGCTTTGCACCGTCTCTGTGATCCAGTTCTCCATCATTCATGGAGTCCATCATGGTCATCAAACGTTTTAACCTGGCCATAGATTCTTGTTCACTTCCTTTAGTCATCAAGTCTTGTGAGAAACCTGGTATCATTCCCTAAAAAAAAGGTATTGATAAAAATATTGGATGTCAATAGACAATTATCGGGAATAATCTTTGGACATATGTAGATGTTACAATGAAATACTTCCATTAGGAAATTTCATAGGTAATACACATATTTGTAGTCTTTACTTACCATTATTTGTGAAAAAGGCCCCATCTTCATAATATTTTGAAACTGCTCGTACATGTCCCTTAATGTAAATTGGCCATGCTTAATTTTTTCCAAAAGTTCTTCATTGTCGTCCAACTTGAGTTCATTAACTTTGTCTATTAAGCCTTCTATGTCACCCATTCCCAAAAGTTTACTAACAAATGGCTTGGTTTTGAAGGATTCTAGGTCATCTATGTGCTCACCTGTACCGATGAATATAATTGGACTATTTGTTGCAGCAACACTGAAAAAAAAAAGTTAAGAAACATTTTTGCTTATGGTTGACATTTATGGCACATCAATATTTAGGGCAATAATAACTCAAAGGTTTTGTGAGGGTATTGACAAAAATATTATAGCACTTTATTATGTAGATATTAGGATGACTTTTTAAAGATTAGAAAGATGTAAAAAAAGTGGAATATTCTTAATGGCGAAAGATAACCGGACCAGGTTTAACCCACTGGAGATCAAACCTGTGACTTCTAACTTAGCAATGGAATGGTTCATAGACTACAATGTGATGGAATCCGGCTATTTTAATTTGAATCTCAGTCGAAATGTCATTACCTCACTTTGTCGGATAGATGTTTTTAGAAGTTTTTAAAAGCGCTCACAGTACCAGATAATAGTTTTGTCTCAACACATCTACTACATAATCAATAAATAGTATAAAACAAAGTAGCTATCTGTGTTTGTCTGTTCGCTTAGGTTTTCTAAACTACACAATGGATTTTGAAGCAGTTTTCACCATCATTTAGAGAATTTCTTCCGGAAGGTTTATGTGTATAATATATTCATATTAAATTTAAAAATAGTAGAGAAAACTCGATGTTTTGTAATCAAGTTGTAAAAAGATATTTTTAGGGCGCTTACACGGCTTAAGCTGACTAAACCATTAGTAACACATCAAATTAACCTACAGGTCTAATAATAATCCCTACCTACCTACTCCTTCGGCTATAAGAATAGTACATGTCCATCTTCTAAGGATGACCCACAGTAACTATTTTTATCTTTCAAAGTTTGATCACAAATAAGGGGATGGCAGATTGTATGGCAAGTTTTTAGGTATCACGCTTGAAAGGTGTTTTTGGGCATTTTGGGAACCTCGTAGTTTCTAAGCTAAAGTAACTATTTTCAGTTCTCCCTAGTCCCGCAGGTACGCTGAAGGCGCCTTTTAGTAAAAACAAATTTAGGTTATAGGTTAGATGGCCCTAGGGGTCTAAAGATGAGTTGCAAACGTCGCACGCCGAAGGCGCCGTCAAAGCCACCCGCAGGGCCTAGCTGTTCAACCTGGGGCAAGCCCAGGGTTGAATAGTTAGTTAATAATAAATAAAACTTTTTTGTTTTCTAGACATTGTTAATGAAAAATTTCCAAAACCAACGTGGTACATGAATACTAAACGTTTCAGTCGTGTCACAAAATCTATAATTGTGCGGGCACTAGCAATACGTTGACAGTTTATAAAATGTGATGAAACTACTTTGCCAGTGAACATTGATCGTTTTAATAGTACGGGAATGTAAACAATTAAATTATTATTTAAAGATATTGAGATGTGTAAAAATACAATTTATAGCTTTAGATGTAGAAATAGATCATGGCGCTTGCAAAACTAATTAGAGTAACTATCTGAGGTTACCACAATGTTTACCTTTTCAGAGTTAAGTACGCACATAAAAAGTGAAGCTGATGTGGAAAGTTACGTTTAAATTTTAGCTACTTACGCTGATAAAGCTCCTCCACCCTTTGCATGTCCATCCAATTTTGTGATTATCACTGAACCAATGTCCACTTTTTCCTTAAAAGCCCTGGCTTGAGCTTCACAAGCCTGTCCAATTGTAGCATCCATCACGAAGATTATGTTATCAGGTTTCTGTCAAGAGACAAAAAAAAGCTTTAATTAAATAATATATGATTCTAGACTATTTCAGATTCGAAACTAAATTATATAAGGTGGGATCATTTTTTGTGAATTGTGTGTCCGGTGGGGCCGAGTGAATTGAAAGTGTTTTTGGTGAATTTGGAGGTAAATAATTTGAGTTTTATTTACAAAAGGTATGTCAATATAATATTAAATATAAAACAAACATTTTCATAGTTTCGTACTTATTATTTGCCAATAATAAAATATTATCAAATAAACTAAAAAACAGATGTCAGCCCCCACATGCGATATTTCGTTCGGCGAACAGCAGCCTGTGCAGTCTGCGCATTTTACGTTCGGGGAGTAATATGTTAGGACTATAAATTTACAATAATAGTAACAGGTGACACTATTTGGAAACTGTGATAAAAAAGTATGATGCTGGGCTAAATATGAGCAGAAGTTGACCAAATGCCACATCTAGTACAAGAGAAATATAGCCAGAATTACTTGAACAAAATGAAAAAAAAAACAATTATTGTGGTAATGTTAACATATTTTAGAAAATAATGAAACATCCAGAAAAGATAATCATCTACCCCTATCTAAACATATGGGATTAACCCTGTAAATAAGGTTAGGTAAAACTCACAATAGCATTAGATACTGCCAACATCTCTTCAAATAAAGACTCCTCTTGTTTGTGCCTACCGCTAGTATCTACTATTATTATTTCAAATCCCTCCTTCTTGAACATTTCCACTCCGTCAGATGCTATTACAACTGGATCCACTTCTGTATAACTGAAAAACAAGAAAAAAAAAAACGAATTTGAATCATTTTATAAAACTTTAGTAATCCTACATTTATTTTTAATGAAAAACCACAATATATTAGCCATTCTATCGGATCGGATAGACCATATTTTCTAATGTATCGCAAAATCTTAAGAAATGATACACTTTAACAGCTAATATCTGCATATTAACTTTTATAAGGTCATTGAAATCAATCAAAAACACATGATTGATACCTGATTTTGAAGGTGTAAATGACATTGAAACAACTTTTCAATTAAATAAAATAATGGTTTTATTTTCTCACCTGCCGTAGAAAGGGATTCTAGCCTTGGTCGCATTCTGTTTGACCTGATCGTAAGCTCCAGCCCTGAAAGTGTCAGCGCAAACCAAACAGGATTTCCAGTTCTTCTTTAAGTAATGGTATGCCAGCTTTGTACAGGTTGTTGTTTTTCCTGAACCCTGCAGACCTACGAACATTATAATATTCGGTTTGCCTTTGACCGGCTGGTATGGTTTAACACCAGGATCGACAAGCTGAAAAGAAACATTCAAAACATATTAATTGAACTATACTTTAATGTTGATTTATTTTTATGTATATGAAATATATTGGATGCTCAGTGATGGGTGATGAGTGCAGCAGATATCACCTTTCTACTATCCGCTTAAAAATCTTTATTTTTTTTAATACTATATCAAGAAAACTGTCACTATAGAAGGAATGAGTCGAAAAAGGTCTAATACTTACTGGACCTATTAATCATGCAATCTTATCTTTTGCTCAAATTCCAACTCAATATATAATATTTAGTATCCATAACATTATTATCCTATAACGAAAATGCCATTCAAATACAAATTGCGTAAAAAGTAAGTACATACTACCACTGAGTAAGTAGATACTACCAATGGCACATCCAGTAGTCTCCCGATTTTTAGGAAGTAGGAATCTTTACGTATTTGAGATGAATTTTCCATTGAAATTATGGTATAAGCAAGTATGCTTATACCACAATTTTTTTCTTGTAGTAACAAGAAAAAAAAATAATTATCATTCTAGTAAGTATTATGATGGTGTTAATTAGTCGTTAAAACTTAAAATGTGGTTAAACATGAACTAAAACACACTGCAACAGTTTTAAATGTATTTAAGATGCGAATGAGTCATCCAGCACTAAGTTAGTTATTATTTCTAGTTTGTTTATATTTTTTGCATCAATAACCACTCAGCAACAGCAATTGCTATTACAACAACGAATACTCAATCCGTGTATTGAGTGATTTCACAATGACTGGAGTATGCACTTAAGTCATAGGACAGTTAAACTTAGTAACGGTAAAACAGTTTTTCAAGAAACACAGTTTTAGCTAATGTAGTTATTTAGAAATTTAATCCTCATAAAAACTAACGACTCCAAAAACGCGAAGTTAGCGGGTTAAAGAAATATTTACCTTCACTAGCTCTTTGAACACGGCTGATTGAATCATTCGCCGTTTATTCAACCCTCCAGCCATCTCTTCAAAGTCAATCACAGCTCTTACATTTTCCCTGAGCTTCTTCACGAGGCGAATGTTTACATCTGCTTCTAATAAAGCTGCACATATCTCTTTAAGCATAGAGCTCAAAACCTTAAAAAAACATGGTTTTATAATGAACTCCATAAAAATATTAGTAACAATAACAGTAAAATACACACCTCTTCATTTATAATAGTTGCTTTGCTTAAGGATTGCAAAGCTGATGTTATTTTACGTCCTAAATCTGCCAAAACCATTTTTATCTAATTATTATCTTACAGTATACGAATTATATGTTCAATTTTTTTTACGCAGGCATGAATGCGATCAAAATTAATTATAAAACTGCAATAACGAAAATGAAACACACTGACATTTGACAGACTTCAAAATTTAATACAATCTTGGACTTTTTCATCTTCATTCAAAACAAGCCAACACATCACCGAACCACAGATCACAGAACACTCATATTGCTATATAGAGCACTTTATCCTAAATCCAGGACCATTTTCGTTTTAAACCATTATACGAAACTATTTTCCTTCGTTATAAAATGCTTTAATATACATAAAGGAAGGTCTATGTCCTTGATTTTGTAAAAAAAAACATGTTAAAAGATTTTTTTTAGCTTGGGAAATATCGAAAATACTGCTTGTTTTCTTTTTATGAAAAAAATGACATCTACTAAAATGCTACCAGTAGTACCAGTATACATACTAATACTAAATAATAAGTTTCACAAATTCTCACTGAAAGATTTTAATTTCCCAATTATCATCAAATTTCTCGACTTTTTTGAACTGATTTTGGATTCTAAAATATCGTTGTCATTAAATAATAAATAGATTATGTCCTGAATATTTTATTTCTGGAACCATTCATTTCTCAAATTTTTTTATAATGCAATCGTTCGAACTAGACTCTAGCTAGAGTGTCTAGAGGAACTAGACAATTTAGGAATTTTTATAAGGTTATTCGCGGTTTCATCGACAATCCCGTAATACTCGGTGATATTGGTCTCTTTGTTCCGGACCGTCGTACTAGAGCGCGGAAGCACACGTTATTTAAGCGGTTAGCGTGTCATACCGACGTATACAAGTATAGTCCGATTGGGAGAGCAGTCGAATTATTAATTCCATTTCCGCGGAGATTGATATTTTTGGCTGTTCGCCCAATGGGATTAAAAATCTGCTTTCTATTACGCCGCTGTAGGGTCGGCTTGAATTATTTATTTGTTAATGTTTGCCTGGAGGCATTATTTTAATTTTTTCGCTTAGTATGTTTCATGTTATTGTTTTTTGGTTTTAATGCTTTTTGTTTTTCTTTTGGTAATTTAATTTGTGTTTACTTTAATTATAATGTACATGGGGAAACCTGTTAAATAAATAAATAAATAGATTATAGAGGTTTATTTTTCTTCTCTTCCATTTTTCGTTTGGGAATAGCTAAACAGCGTTTAACAACGATCTTTTAAAATTTAAAAAGATCGTTGGCGTTTAATGTAAGCGAATTGTTTTAGGTTCAATGAAGAGAACTCCTACTAAATTATTAAGAGTGCTCTGTTAGTTGAGGGCTGTGTACATTCAGAGGATATTAGATATCTAATCTAGGTTGACTCCTTTTAGATGAAGCTTCTTTCCTTATAACTTTACTATTTGAATCCTATGTTGCTACTATCTCGGCCTTTAAAAAAATATTGTACATATTATTATCAATATGAATATGTTACCCCAAAACAATGTAAATATTTGCAAAAGATTTTTTCGTTTTATTTATGAACAGCTGTTATATTAATTTTATTTTCTAGTTGCCTTGCCTTGCGGTTCTGCCTATTTACGACTAGAACCATAAAACCTATATTTTTTTGGATTCGTAATCTTCATTCAACATCTTTCTTCTTATTTTTTTATGGGTTCCTTAAGCAATATTGAAATTACAGGTTCTATGTTTATCGTACGAATTCCGGGAAAAACATTTTTTATATCAGCGAATGTCTGCATCACAGGTCACACGGGATTGATCGAGTGGACTTCGTTGCTCGGTCAGGTCTGGGATCAGTTTTTTTTTAAAGAATAAACTGTATGAAAGGTGAATGAATTTTTGGAAGTTAAGTTCTCAATTTCGTGGTTCATTTCATGTCAATATGTGTTCCAAAACCTAATTTATAATAAACTCTTGTTTCATTAAAAACATCTCTCCAGAGTAAAAATGATAATTTTGTGCCGTCTCTGTTCCACTGCTCTTTTCAGAGTTTGACATTGGCGATGGATTTCAAGACGGAGATCACTTATTTTTCTCTTGTTCATTTAATATTTTCCATTGTTTATTCCTGATCTCTTGTCCGTTAAAATGCAACTTCCGCTTAATTTATTAGATTATTTTATTAAATCCTTTAAACATTCATCACTCATAATCAGCTTTAAATTTATTTTTTTAATTTTTATTCTCATTTCATCTTTCTTTCTTTTGCCATACCACTCGGTCTTGTTTCTCGCTTTTGTAAATATATTTTCGTGTTATTTTTATTTCCTATTTCCCACCCAATATGTTCGGTATTTCATTTTCTTTATAATTAAAAAATTAACATATTTTCAGGCAAATTGCACGACGAAGAAGAAGAAGGACCAGTAAAAGAAAAACAGAAGTTTGGCAAGCGGCAAGCCTTGGCAAGTTTGGCAATTGGCGAGGCTGTTTTTTATGTTCCCGTCTCAAGTTTAAAGATTTGCTTTTTCAAATTTGTTTCGTAGTAAATATTACAAACAATTAATTCAATTTCGTTTGGATCTAAGAATTAGTATCGCAGTGAAGGCTTTCAAGTTAAAAATGGTTGAAAATAATGGTATAGAACTTACCGAAGCGGAGTTCGAGCAATATGACCGCCAAATTCGACTTTGGGGCCTGGAGTCACAAAAACGGTAAAAATATATGGGTTTTGAAATTCAAGGCGATAATTATAACTGTTTTAAGCATTCTATAATGTAAAATGGAATAACTACGCGAAACCACAACCTTAAATAACCTAACCTAAAATTTCCTATTTATTTTCATCGAACCCTTGATATAAAATAACCCGCTATACTTTATTCTGCTTGCTGCTAAATTAGACGTCTTTCAGCCAAAGTCAGATACATGAAAACTTTAAACCATTGTGTTTTTAATAATAAGTGTTTTCAGAATTAATTTAGCAATAAAACATGGGATTCCTACTTCTATTATGTAGATTTTTCCGTTCTCCATTTTTTTCAAATATTAGTTTTCAATACGGTGATCTGAAAATCGTCTAGGAAAGTTTCTTATCCACCCATCTTTAGTGAGATTCTAACAATGAAATACAGACAAGTCGTTATTATTTCCTTTCCTTTCAGTTAATACCGGAATAATGTCAGATTAACAAAAATCGACGGTCACTGCCTCCTTTGGTACAGACGGCGTCGAGTTAAGAAGGCAGGGATGCAGTAGGTGCAGGTCGCTTGTTGGTTACATTAATTGCCATTGAACTGTTACTACTGTTCTGTAATGTATGTATTTTGGTGTATAAGAATAAATAAATAAATATCTAGGGTTTCTGATTGGTACCACTATTTATACCAGTTGATATTTTATCTTTTGACGGCTGATTTGCTCGACTTTACTTGGTCAAAGGCCATTTAAATGATGTGTTTGATAGAAGTTTATAGTCCAGCACTAATTGCATCTTATTCAATTCAAAACTTAAAAATTTGCCTACCACCAACCAATTAATAATTGGGAACAACTAATATTCGTATCATTGTGTTTGAATAATGTACTTATGTGAAACTATGTTTTTCAGCATGCGCGCTGCACGAGTGCTTCTGATCGGCCTTAATGGCCTCGGTGCAGAGGTGGCTAAGAACATCATCTTAGCTGGTGTGAAGAGCCTGACTCTGATGGATAGCGACAACTTGACCGAGATCGACTTGTTTTCTCAATTCCTGTGCCCACCCGATAAAGTTGGACAAAATGTAGGCGATTGCAATTATTTCTTGTATTTACACTATACACTATAACTATTGCAAGATATAGCGACACTATAACTATTGCAAGAATTTTCTTGCAATAGTTATAGTGTCACTTCAGTGTTTCTTTAAAACCAACACCAAATTTTAGGCAAAACACAGAAATGATATTGTGAAAGTTACTGAACATGATGTTGGATGGATTTTGAATTTCAGGAGCTTCACAGCTTGTTAGGGAGAACGCCGATGCACTGATCCAATTTATATCCTGATCATGTTATAAAACCGACTGTAAACAAGACTTGTTGCTTGGATTGGCTACTTAAAACTGCTTCTTGATAGATACAGCAGAGTAGAGAGATCTGAATTTAGGAGGGATCTTCTACTCTTCAAGCGCAACGCTTCCGATCCCTTAATTAGATTGTCTTAAACACACACAGGATTGGGTAACGCCAGGCTACGAAATAATAAGGCACTTTAAACCCAGATATCTGCAATGCTTATCCAGGGCCGGACAGCGGCGCCCCAAAACGGTCTATTTCAGTTACAAATAGTTCAAACTGCTAAATGCAAACATACATACACCTCTAAAATCTGTCTATGGAAGGCACTTTTTATTATATTCCGGATACTATATTTCATAGAGTTTCATTTATTATTCATAGATATTTCATTTTTTATTCGGAACGCAATGTCTTTGATTATATAGTGTTTTGGCGATGTCCAGCAATGGCGATGTCCAGCAATGGCGATGTCAAAACTTTTACCATTTTCCATTCTCTCTATATAATCCTTGTTTTGTTTTTGTTTTTTTACAAGAAAATATTTCATTTTTAAAAGTATTTGTACTTTCTTAACAAGTTCGAAATCTGCCAGAATTATCTGGGAAACCATCTGGAGCTTCTTATGTAAAGCCTGACGTATTTAATTAAGAATCTATTTAAATTAAATAAATTAAAATCAATTCAATAATATTTTTATTGTTTAAATGTGCCATTTCCTTAAAATGTTGCTATTGTCTTTAAAATTTTCTAAATTGGTTAATTTCAGCGTGCGGAGAGTTCTCTAGAGAGAGCTCAGGCTCTAAACCCAATGGTTGCGGTGACGGCGGACAAGACTGATATAAAGGATTTCCCTGCATCAAGTGTTCGAGACTATGACATAGTCTGCGCGACAGACGTCCCAAAGGTTGAGCTGCTTCGGCTGAATGAGGCCTGTCGAAGCGCTGGCGTTCGTTTTCTCTGCGGAAATGTCTGGGGCATGTTCGGTTACATGTTTTCCGATTTGCTCGAACATGAGTTTTCAGAGTAAATGTTGTTTTTACATTATCTGTGCTTGGGTAACGCTCTTAAGTTGTGTGTCTAGTTCATTCTTAAATTTATTTTAGCTAATGTAGCACCAATCACTGCAAAATATTACTTTGAATTCGAGTTGAAACCGAGGATAAGTTTTAGTTGTTGACCATTCTTTTAATAATAAATATTATAATAATTATTATTGATTAATAAATTATTATTTTATGGAAAAAATAACGGTTATGGAGGAGAAATTCAGTAATAAACTTTAAGTTTTTACCATAGCATAACAAATTTTAAATAATGATGAAACTAGCGTAATCCAATTTAAAACCAGGTTTCAAACAAACGCTCTATTACTGTTAAATTTTAATTTATTTTTTGATGTATACATCAAAATATTTTCATAAATGAATATAAAAATATAAAAAAAGTCATGGAAAAGTCCTAAATTAAATTATCAGAGTTATCTTAAATTAACTATAATTCAATAATCATGGCAATATTCCTGTATTATGAAATTCTGCCGTACTAAAGAAATGTTTTTATATTAACCATTTCTTAAGAGCTTTTGTAAAGTAGCATGACTATAAAGACATGGTTAAATCCTAAATTAAATTGTCAGAGTTACTGGTGCGGTAGAAAATTTTCTTTGTGAAAATAATATAAGTAATTGTGAATTAATATAATAATTTATTTCCAACAGAGACATAATAAAGTATGTGGCTGCAAAGCGCAAATCGGATGGCTCACGTGTTGCCGCTGAGCCAATTGTTCATACAGTCCGTTCAACCTTGGAGTACCCGTCGCTGTCAGCTGCACTCTCTGCCGACTTGAATAGTCCTGAGCTAAAATCAAGGCTTAAGAGAGGAGATCCTTCTTATTACGTGACACAGAGTAAGTAAATTTTCATTACAACAAATTATTCATATTTTTCGAGAAAACAAAAGTAGGCCGTCGTTTCTGGTTACAGATACCGATTGAATTTCAGGCGTAATTAATATTATTTTGAGTTATTAATTGTATTACTAAAAATGAATATACATGCTCTTTGACGGTTACAGTGAACCGACTGTTGAGTGGTTAATATTTAAATTATTTCAATATATCCGTAAAAATTAAATTAATCTTTTTAGGAAGCATTCCAGCTAAAAAAAATTGGAAGGGGAACCCTATTAAGAGTTAATTACAAATATGAAACTCACCCTTGTTAAGAAAAATCAGCTGTGGAAGCCTTGGACATCCAATTGGCACAAATTTGGTGTTATCTGATTCGCCGTGAAATTCTCTAATAGGAAATATCACTGGTCACTGTCTAGCACTTTTTTTTTAAATTAAACTACTTTTATCGACTTTTTCATGTTAAACACTCAACTTTTTACTATTTTGATCATTTTTATTAACTATTTGCCACTTTTACATTTTTAAATATTTGTTCAATGAATACACTATATAATACTATGTATATTTTTTTCAAAAAGGTACAGTTAAAAAAAAAACCAAATGATGAGAAATTGATTATGCCACCCTGTCACTAAATAATTTCTATAGAGTATGCAGTGATGATGATGAATTTTTATCAGCAGTCTTGTTCAGTTTTTTTTTCTACACCGTTTGAATATACTGTGTGTCTCTAATATTTTTTATATATTTTTAAAGTTCGAAGTTCACAATTTTTCATATAATGTTGTGAACCTTGAACTTTTATGATGTTGATCAGGAATCTTGATGAACTGAAGTGTTCTCCATGAAATACTTTATTCTGTGTATATTGTATAGGACAGAGATTTTCATTGAATGAGGAGGCCATCACCTTCGTTAACAACTATTTTGCAGAGAAAGAGGATGAGTACTATTTGGATGGGTTGAAGAGATGAGAGCATCGCTGGGAGAGCAAGTGCTGGGAGAAAGAGACTATGTAGAAAAATAAAAATATATTTGAAGGAAAAAATTCTTGTATCTTTGTTAGGTTTGAAACATTTCAGACAACCCTCGTAACTATAAGTAGTGATGAAATTTTAGTTGTAGCAGACAATGCCTTACATTTTCATTTACCAGATGGTGTGTAAAGTAATTGCTTACCTGATTAAACTAAAATAAATGACCTATCACTCGATGAGTTTTTAAAAATTTTGACCGCAGCAGTAGTCTACAAGGTCGTAAACTACAAGATTGAAGTTATTAAAGTGTATTTCGATAAGATTTTGGATTTTTTTAAAACCTTAATTTCCGAATTTTCTATGCCAGTTTTGCTGACCTTCCGAGAGAAACTTTTGCGCAATCCTCAGCCCGAGAGCCGATCCGAGGACATTGCTGCATTGCTTGACAATAGGAATACTATGCAAAAGGAATATAATCTACCAGATGGGTATAAATATTGCTTTCATATGATACATAAAATTAAATTACATTTTCTTTAGGCACCTTAACATAACATTCATAATCTCTAAATCATTATTATTGCATTTAATCCCTCCTGAATTACGTAACAAATTTAATCTCATAATTGAGGGCTATATTTGAATACCATTTCACAATTCTTGTTGAGTACTGGCTTTGCTTAACTTTGAAATTGTTGACCCCTACATAAAATTATTCCATGTCCCCATTTCCAACCATCATCCCAATCGGAGACCTAACAGGCTTATTTGAAATAAACAAATTAAAGGAACACATTAAAATTTTATTTTAAAACTCTATTGTTATATATTATATTCAATGTAATTTTTTAACCTTTCAAATCCACTATCACGGAATAGAATAAATGGGTATTTCAACCACTAATTTCTTAACTATAATAACTTGAAAATTTGTGTGTTCCAGCTTCATTCCAGATGAGATTCTTTTGGACGTAGTGGGTGTGTCGGCACCAGCGGCCGCCGTTGTGGGGGGCGTCTTGGCCCAAGAGGTTCTGAGGGCTGCTTCCCTTAATCAACGGCCGCATCACAACATGTTTTTCTTCAATCCTACCAAATGTCTTGGCTTTGTTGAACTTTACGGTGCAGAGACCGTTAAAACGAAATAAGCACTTTTAAATTATAAGCCTAATCTAATATTTTACTTCTTTCATGTAAGACCGATAATAATCCACCACTGACATGTAGAAAAATAGCAAGATGTGTTTAATTAGTCCTCGCCATAACTTCTGCAAATTTGTTGCCACCATTTTGGGGCTGAAAGATCTATAGAAGAAATTGGTTAACTTTCCGTTGTATAATTGAGCAAAATTTACTACCATCAACATTATTTTTAGCTGAAGATTTACTTTCAACAGGTTCTACAATTCAATTCTTTTACTCTATATTTATGCTTGCAAAGCCATTATTAGCAACCTGAATAATGAAAAGTTCGTAGATCCTAGCCTCTATGATCAACTTTAACTTTCATAGCAGCTTGACCTATTTCAATATTTTAACTGTGTTATAATAATTATAACTGTTTTTTCTTTTCGGATCTCTGACCCTTTATATTAAAACTCACTTTTCAAATTCATAATAACATTTAATCATTGTAAGTTTTACTTTCATTAATTAGCTTTACATACATTCATGTATAAGAAGCTACTATCCACGTCCTTTGTCCATCTGTCTGTCGAGAGAGTTGAATTTTTGTGTGTAGATTGATATTCTTGAAAAACAACCGTAGCCGTTTAATCATATCGGAGGCTGGTCAGATAATATAGATATAAAACATAAAGTCAACAATTTTTTAGTACTAATAAATGAAACAAAGCCTAAATATCATATTTAAATTTCAAAAATTAGACAGCACGGCTGTTGGAAACTTGAGGATGTACCTATTATTTATTACTGGCTAGTTAAAATTAATACAAACTATGTGCTCAAATAGAAACACTTAAAAGAATGTTCAGCGCCACGTTATAAGTATTATGAATTGAAATATTATTGTTTTGTTTCATAAATAACCGCTAGTCAAAATTTACAAATAAAGTAAAATGGTGTTAAATTTATAATGAATTGAAAAAATGTTATGGCACCATTGTATGATTTTTTATTTGAATCTACTTGGACCTAAAAAATAACCCACTGTCGCATTTATATGGCCATCCAAAATGCACATTGAATGGCCTTAAAGTGCCGCAGGCACAAGTGAAGATAGGAAGTGAAGCAACTCATCACAATTTGTGACCAGTCTGGGAGGAAGATGTCGGTAATGATGGTCAGGTTCTGGTTAAATAATTTACTACTATCAAACAATGTATGAAGCCTTGTTTAAATAGAAAATATCTCACTGTTGATAGTATATTTATTTATTTATTTTTTTTATAAATGGCCAAAACCCATGTATTTAAAAGCTAGTTTGTAACAAACAAGCTGGCATTATTCCTTACTGCTGCAGAGAAGAAATGCTGCTATATTTTTGTCAGGTGCAAGTTGCTCGTCAGCGGTGGATCTCGGTCTTTGAGATATGTTTTTATCATATGAGGTATTTTGTAAACAAGTCGTTTAAATAATTTTTTATTTTGAAAGTGAATGTAAAGACATTGATTATATAGGTAATGGTAATATAAGAATTGATTGTTTGATTGCTTTTTCAATAAAATAAGTTTTCATTTATTATGAATAAGTCAAACAAGTGTTTTAATTGTAACATTTCATGTTTGTTACTTAATGTGTGGTAAAAGCGTAGTGTGTGGTAAAAGGTAAAATCACTGACTCGGATCAGACGTATCATAGAAGGGTTGATGGAAAATGGCATAGCGATAGATTATGGGAATTTATTGTATTAAATTTGCTGTGAAGGCGAGGAAATGAACTGGTGAATTTTTAAACTCCCAAATTAAATATTTTCTTTTGTCTAGCGAATGAGCGGTGAGGATTAAAAAGCTACTGTTTGATTTAGTAGGGTCGAAGTACCCTGCTAAATCAAAGTAGATGCGAAATCAGGAGACCCAAGTTGGAGTTTTAATACAGGTTTTTCTTTTAGTTTTTTTGCATAATAGATATAAATATATTTGAGGGATTTCATATTGACTTCAGTATTCTTCAAATACATTAATGCTAGTATAGAACTAAAGTGGCTCAAGAAATTATTTGAGAAATTAGCTTGCTTGTTGATGAAAATATATGCATTCCCACATCCATCTATAATGTAATTATTACAGCTTTTGAGGAAATTTCTGGACCCGCGAAAACACTTATTGCCCCATCCAGCAGTTTACTAGATCTGTTACTGGTGACCTCCAAATGTCGCTTTTGTAATATGTTATCTGAACAGGAATAGACATCTACTTAACAAGATTCAGGCTTCTTTATAATGCTAGTTTTGTTTTGGTTTCAAAAAGTTCACAACCTAAATTTTAAAAAATAGATTTATTTATTTAATTAACGCCTAGTGCTGCATTGATAATACATAGAATTGAACTAACAATAAAAATAATACGTCATAAAAGAAGAAATCACCAATTAGTGCAAAACTAGATAGGTGTTGAAAAAGGGTGCCCAACTAAGTAACTTATATTTGAAGGTAGTCTAGTAGTTTTGGAGTTTGACTCGTGACCCAGAGTACACCATTTTTAACGCTTCGTTACCACCATCTCCCCTGACTAGCACGAGCACTTTAACTTAGTTGAGCAGGCCCAAAAATATTTGTGTATGACCCAGGCCTTAGTGATTGATTTTTATTAAAAAAAAAGTATTTAAACATTTCTTTTTCGTTTTTATTTCTTTATACCACATACGTATGTACTAAATAAGCTCTGGGTTGTGCATCCCTGCTATCGTGAAGCATGCGTGTGTGGGCGCTTATTTATCAATACTTTAGATGCCTATGTGCGGTTACAGAGATGAGGCATAGTAAGTTCTTGATAGCCAATATGGTTTGTCGCTGGCTCCTACAGTAGATTATGGCATGCAAATTTATACTTTTACCATGTGCACACTTTTTTTTTATTTATGCAACTTTTTGGTCGCTATATAACTTCTTACACCTGTATAGCCGAGATGGTTGTACGCCGCCCACATTTAATAAAATAATTCATTCAATAATTATTCGATGCAAATTTTATTTAATTCAATAAATACAAAATACCTACATGAATATTTTTTTTTAAAACGTGGGCGGCGTACCTAGAGGCAACAATCAAAGTTTGCAGGTCCGAGAAGTTGTGTTGTAAAAATCAAATTTTTTAAAAAGCATCTTGCAACTTAAGTTGCCCCCAGAGAGATTTGAACTCTCGACCCCTGGTTTACAAGACCAGTGCTCTAACCCCTGAGCTATGGAGGCGCGCGTTCCGAAAGCCCAACTAGGCATTCATAATGCACAATCAACTATTGCAATGAAATTTTATCTAGTAATACGATAATTAAAATGTATTCACGCGTCACGTGTATAGAATCTGTATCCAATCGACCGAAATGCTTTCCTTATGTTCTTGAGAAAACTCACTCCATCACTAGTGCCATCGTTTGGTTCACTTACTTACTAAAAAAATATTTAATAAGTTAGGGAGGCAAACATCATTAAGTAAAGTACCTAATGTGTTTATTAAAATAATTGTAACTGCATTTTTGATTTGGTTGTTGGAATTAACAACAAAAAATGTTTTTGATATACATATATTTTAAAAGTACAACTGGTCACAGTTTAAAAAATAGAATTTAAACCAACTTGAACGTCTGACTCTCGAGTGTTTAAATTTAAATATTTTTTTGTAAAATAAATAAGTATAAGTATTTTTTTAATATAAATAAAAAACTTATTAATATAATAAGACAAGTATATGATAACCGCGAATATTCAGTCTCGCCATCATTATCTGTCACGTATTCAGGTCATTATTGAAATCAACTTCCGCTACAGGTCGCACTTATAAGATTAAGACGGTTTTTTAGTAGGTATCTCCCTTATTTCGGATCATAGTTATTGAAAGCTATCTATATACACCCTTCTCTATATATTACGCCCTTCTTTGTATTTGTATTTTTATTATTAATATTTATATTTGAAATTTGAAAATATTTTCTTTCTTTAACCAATACTTCTAAAATATTATATTTTAATACTTTTTATATTTGAAATTTGACCATATTTTCTTTCTTTAAACTATACTTCTAAAATATTAAATTTTAATATTTTTAAAATACATTATAATATTCAATAAAAAATAAATTAAATTTCAGCAAAAAAAAAAACTATAAGTGTGTGTGGTAGGTGGATGCAAACCTTTTAGGAGCTTATAGAAGATGTACCTCACTCACTTACCTCAGTTCAAAATTTGACGGTTTAGGATATATTTACCATTTTGAACGTATTTAAAATAATGCCGAAAACAAGCAGTTATAAGCCAATTACACAATAATGAAAGATAGTTTATTTGAAATAATTTTTTTTATTATTACTGCAATATGTATTTATTCTGTTCAATGTGATAAAAAATATCTAAATATTACGTAAACAATAATAATGACATTTTAGTTTCGCAAAAAGTTTTAGTATCATGGGAAGTTTTGGGTTTAGGGTAAATTTAGATAAAAAATACAGCATCTTCTAAGCCGTGAAACTTTGTCCTGAGGTAAGTGTTACTAAAATGTTCTAAATGACTTCTTCTATCAGCTTCTAAAAGGTTTGCATCGACCTACCAAACACTCTTTATGGATCGCATGCTGCAAACGCATATAAAAAAAAATGCAGATTCAAAACAAGTATAATAAAAAAAATCTTATAGTCTACGGACTAGATAACATCACTATTATTGAGCTACAAGGCCATCGATACGAGGGCGGCTTTAAATATTACATACGTTTGATTTTGACAGTCGGTTCTGACAAAACATCGCTATCTCGCTTTTCTGTGCCTCAACTCAACTATTATACTAGATTTCAAACCAAACATGCATGTTTATGCATGCATGTTTATGCATGTTTATGCATGTTTATGCATACATGCATGTTTATGCATGCTGTACAGTTAGATATTGCTTTCATGCCCATAGTTATATGGGTATAAACTTTTGAGTTTAAACGTTTTTAACAGAAGTATGCCTTGTCTCTTGGGTTGCTTTTAGGCATGCAGTGATTAGGTAAAATATACACATAAATGTACTAAATATTGGTGGTACGTAATAGATTAAGTTAAGTACTCTAAATTGTAGAATCCAAACTACTGTAGATCAACGTATATAAATAATTCGAGGTTATTTTTTAGTAATTTCATGCAAAAACAAAACACCTAAAGGAGGAATTACCTATGGCACGTTATTTTAAATCAAACTTCGCGATTTGCAACATATTGGTAAAAGACGCCTGTAAATTTACCTCAGTCGACAGTCAGGCAAGTTACGACTACGCTGACTGATTTGACATTGTGTTGTGTGATTTGAATATTGTTTATCTAAAAACAATAAAATTTCTATTTTAGTCTCATTTCTTCTGTTATCAGTTACTTTTGCTTAGTATATCAGAAGTAAGTCGTCAGTTTATAAAATAACGGTCACCGAAAGAACTTGTTTGTATCATTTAGGTAAATATGGACAACTGATTGTAATTACTTAGAATTTAATTCTTCAAAGGTTTAAAATTTAACCGATTTCATCGACTAGATTTACAATATATTTTTTAAATTTATTTATCATTTATATAGAAAAATATATTTATTAAATAAATCTGCGACATTAACAGCCATATAGCATAGTCGCGTTAATTTCTCTGCATAAGCAAAACGCCGTGCATTTTAAAACAAACTTCAACGAAAGGAGATTTCAATTCGATATAATTGTTTCGAAAAGTTCTAGTGTAGGGTTGTTGTGTTTGATTTGAATATTGTTTATCTAAAAATATTTCTATTTTAGTCTCATTTTTTCTGTTATCAGTTACTTTTGCTTAGCATATCAGAAGTAAGTCGTCAGTTTATCAAATAACGGTCACCGAAAGAACTTGTTTGTATCATTTAGGTAAATATGGACAATCAATTGTAATTACTTTGAATTTAATTCTTCAAAGCTACTTATGGTTTAAAATTTAACCGATTTCATCGACAAGATTTACAATATTTTTTATTATCTATTTATCATTTATTTAGAAAAATAAATTTATTAAATAAATCTGTGACATTAACGGCCTTAAAGCATAGTCGCGTTAATTTCTCTGCATAAGCAAAACGCCGTGCATTTTAAAACAAACTTCAACGAAAGGAGTTTTCAATTCGATATAATTGTTTCGAAAAGTTATGGCTGGTCTAATGTAGGTAACATTAAATCAAAAAGTACATTTTCCATTCAAAATGTTCTCATGTCGATGTTGTGTCCTAACCTTTTAGTTTGTACCTACCTACTTTCGATTATTTTTTTTCGTTTTCGAAGTCTTATTATTCGAAGTCTTATAATTCATGCTAATCTAGTGTAAGATTGCCATACGTCCCGGTACATCAGACATGTCACCGGTTTAGAGCCTCGGTCCCGGTTGTCTCGTTTAACCCACTATATGCCCTGAATAATCATAGTTTTATTACAATTTTATATTGTTAAAATTATGCAAATAAATTCGCGCTGGCGAAGCACGCGATCATGTTGGCTGGCAGTGAAAGCATGGGGTCGGGGATGATTTACAAATATTTTCCCATATTTACAGTACAAAATGAAAAACTGAAATACTTTTGTGAGGAAGCTGATGTAACTCATGGTAATTTACAATCACACTCAAAAAGTAGGTGGTTATCTTTGTTGCCGGCCATTGAATGTATTCTGAAAATGTGGGAACCATTGAAAGATTTCCTTTTTTCACAAACCAAACCACCGAAAGCGATAGTCAATTTATTCAATCAGCCATTGTAGCAAGTTTATTACCCGTTTTTACGCAGCCAATCATTTTTATGTGAAAAACAAAAAAAAAAAGAAATTTGAAAAATCTAATATTACTATTATAGAAGTCAAAGAATTCATTAAAGAAGTCTCGTTATACAAGCCAAGTTTTTAGTTATTCAAACTAAAATTGAATATGATAAGATTGACGGAGGGTTTATCGGTATATAGATTCAATTAAATTATTTCATGAAGAAATCGATATATTATTACAAAGCTGCCTAGGAATATTTACAACAGTGGAGTCTCACAAAATTTGAATTATTTTTATGGATGAATTTCGTTGCCAGAAATATTGAAAAGACAACAAGTTTCTCGCACGAAAAGTATTTATTTATTTATTGATTTTTGTTTTTACATATTTTTTAGATGAAAGTTAGTTAGATGAAGTCTATAGTTATTGAAGATGCTTTGAATAAAATGTTACTTTTGCTTTGAATAAATATTTTACCTTAAATACTTTATTAAAAAATGTAAAGATGATGAAGTATGGGCAAAAAAAAAAAAAAAAATGCACAACAAATGGCTTTTTGTTTCTTGCAAGAAACTGACGCAAATTAATTTTGATATGCCATTCCTGGTCAAAATGCATATATTGAGAGAATATTTCAAATATAATATTTGATCGGTGGACAAAAGAACGCAGTCGTCTTCAAATAGAAACAACCAAAAATCATCATTCAATACAAATTTAATTTTAAAATGCCTTTTTTAGATTTTATATGTACGTTATGGGACAACCCGAGCTGCTGAAAATGGCGAAGTGAGGAAAATAATAAAACAATTTGTGTTAGTTTCTTCCTTTAAATTTTTGTTTCTGTTAAAAAGTTATATAAAATTTGTAAACAACATGCCGTGATATATATCATAACATGTCACTGGTGCCGTGATTTTTTTTTTAAATAATTTTTAATATAAAATATTTTTTTTTTATTTATTTACGCTTTATAAATTATTTTTCTACTTATTTTTTTTTTACCGAAATTATGCATAGTTTTCAAAATATAACAAATAAACGAAGGTAGGTTAGAAAAAAAAATATGTATTTTCATAATGTAATTTTTTGATAAAGTGAATGAAAATGGAATATGTTTTATTTTTTCGATAAAGAATGACATTTACAAATGAAATCAGAAAGATATTTAAAAATTTGTATAAGATATTGATTATTGATATCAATAAATTTTATTTCAGTTTATGTTAAATAAGTAATAATTACCAACTTTTTCAAAAATGAACTTTTATTGCAAAAATTAACATTTATTGAATCTAAATTAAATTAAGTAGCTCTAATTATTATACTCCTCTTTCTTTAACATAAACAAAGTTAAGTTTAAGTTTATATAAATTATTCGCATTTGGCATTTTAGCACCCATTGCTACCTGGCGCCTAAAGCGACCGCTCCTATCGCTCTACCCCAGGGCCGCCACTAAACTTACTGCATTTCAAGTACAGTGGCTCTTTGATACCCCTTTGGCACGTTAGCCAATTGTGCTCATTTTCTATTAAATACTCTAATTTTATATTTTTTTTGTGCTTTCACTGGGTCTTTCTTTGAGTTACAAAAAAGATAATTTACATATACTATTTGACGCTCTAAATAAATGTTAGTACCTACTTTTAGGAGAAATTGTTTATTACAAAAAAATATGTTCTTTCAGTTTTCAGCAGTAAGAAGTCATTCTGCATCTAAAAGGAATAAAAGTCAATGTCTATATGCAAGTATGGCCAACACAGGAGTCAGAGAATTAGCTAAAAAGTCAACAGTTCTGCTCCTTGATGTAGAAGGGACGACAACTTCAATACGGTTCATTCAAGATACCTTATTCCCATATGTTTCCTCTAATGTTGAAAGCTTTTTAAAAAGCTCTTGGGAGGAACCCGCAGTAATCGAAGCTGTTAACGATTTAAGAATTGAAGCAATTAAAGATGTGAAGGATGGGGTCGAGGGAGCAATACATATTCCAGGTGCAAATGAAGAAAAAACTGTCCAAATAAGGGCCTTAGTGAACAGTGTGAAATGGCAGATGTCAATTGATCGAAAAAGGAGTCCTTTGAAAAACCTTCAGGCTCAAATTTTAAAGAAAGGATTTGAATCGGGTGAGATTAAGGGTCATATATATGAAGATGTAGCTGACGCTTTAAAAGCATGGAAGATGCTTTCAAATCAAAACCAAATTTACATTTATTCTTCCGGCGCAGTCCTCACTCAAATGTTGCTCTTCGGTCATACAATCGAAGGCGATCTGTTGTATTTATTCAATGGCCATTTTGATACAGCTGTTGGTGGAAAGCAGCAAGCTCAAAGCTATCAAAATATTGCTGAAAGTATCGGACGTAAAAATGAAGATATTTTATTTCTGACTGATGTTATTAAAGAAGCGGAGGCTGCGAAAGAGGCTGGAATCGTATCTGTTATAGTAATCCGAGAAGGGAATTCATCTTTGACCGATGATGAGAAACGCGATTTTCCTGTAACAAGTTCGTTTTTTGATTTAATTTAATTTACATAAGTTTCTTCCAAAAAATCAATTTTAAGATTACATATTTATTAGTGTTGCCAAATTACTGTATTTTGTTGGTGAGTACATATTTTTAGGCAAATTAAATTATAAGACATACTATTTTGTGTTATTTTTATGAGTATTTTCCTCAGGGACTCAAATGTTTTTGAGTTATACTGAAGTTAACTCTTTGTGTTGCACCACCATATAATAATAATTGACTTATTCTTGATAATAGTAATATGGCTTCATAAAGAAGCCATTTCTTAAAAATAAGACAAAAAAATCCTAGCCACAGAGCCAAAAGTTATTTTTTAGGGCTGAGTAGTTCATGAGCAGAATGGAATCATGACTGTCTTTCGATCCATCATAAATTTTAACATCATTTGTTTTTTTTTGTAAATTTTGACTTGCGGCCAGTAATGACCCCTCCTCCCTTTTTTGTGTTTTTTTTTTAATTTAAGATAGTTTTTTCTTATTTCATCTTATTTATTAATATTAATATGTTTAAAATATTTTAATATTATTCTTTTTTACTTAATATTATATTACTTTTGCTTATTCAAGTGTTTATAGAATAATGGTCCATTTTCACTAGGTACTATTTATCTTCAGAAACATTGTGCGTTCCTGCAAGAGCGAAGCATATTTGCAGTACTTACAAAAAGCGGGAGATCGAGGACCAGAAAGAACTTTTGTACGCTCATTGAAACAAGAAAAATACAATGTTATAAGATGAGCGACGATGATATAAAGTGAATGCAAAACACGCAGACTTATTCATATATATAATAATCACCTAATTAATCGGACACTTTCAAAATGTAATTATTGGAATGCTTAATGGGTAGATAAGAACACCTAATGGGTGTTTTCCAGAGCGGCTCTAATTACTTCTTATTAATTCAATAATTATTTAATGATAATTCTTTGATATTATTAAAATATATCTCTCTACCTTAATTTGATTAGTTCTGTGCAAATTAATTCCAATTTAACTTATGGGAAATTTGCAGAGCTGGGTCAATTTCTAATTATTAAAAATGCATTGAAGTAGATATGTTTCACGAGATAAATTTTGATAATCAATTAAGGAGTTTGAAGATGAAGATAAATAAATTTTAAATTAAAAAACAATAGTCCCATCAAGTTGAATAAAAAATATTTTTATTTAACTAAAAAGTGTCACATCTTCTGTTATTTGTAAAAGAAGGGACCCTCGGAAGGTATGTTTGCGCTTGGAGGAAAGTCTTAATCCGTCACGGTGCAAAAATAAGTCCGTACAGAAAATTTTCTCCCTCTCATCTTTATCCGAATTTATGGCTCATATCCTGGATCAGATCGAAATGAATCGGCTACTTTGGATCCAGCGAATATGTGTGCAACGCTTATATCACAGGAGGAACCCGGTGTAGGCGTAGCTATGCTGTCCTTATTAATGGTTTTCGCAGCCCCTCCATCATATACCATAAACTTTTTATACATTGTTTTATCATTTGTGTATGACTCCGAGCTGAATAAACCTAAAATAACAGTAAATTATAATTTATTTATGTAATTGACTACAATAACAATGCTGGACCCGATTCCTAGGTTTTACCACAGGGAGTAGAGAGTTGTTATATTTAGGGATACAGTGAGACTGCCAGAAAGAGCTATTGTTTAATGCAGTAATGGCCTAGACAAGGCCGAAAGTATGTAGTCTTTAAAAAAAAAAATATCCACAAACAAAACAAACTCCACAAAATACTACCTTCGAGATTAAGACAGTTTTCTCAAGGTTGCAACCCGGGTATATAACTATGTTTTCCTGGAATGGTCGATGGGTTAACCATGTTCTGAATGTTGCGAAGAACTATCATGAAATGAAGTTGCCAAGTTGTTGGGTTCGGAAGCACACTGTAATATGGGCATATGGGCCTATGTTTGCTCATTTCTCGCCGACTTTTTAGGTAACGTTCTATGCATTCAACCCGATCAAATGCAAGCACTACTATACAGGGTGTCTGGGGTTTTGTGTAACCTATTATGAGTAAGAAATGATATAAAAAAATAGGAAAAAAAAATATTCCCAAATTAAATTCGGTCAGCGAGCGAATACCGATGCTGCGCCGATCAATAATGGCCTTGACACCGTTACAGGGTACATGCTGAAACTATATCAAAATATAGTTTCTGAACAAATAACACTGAAATCGTAGGACCTATTAGCTGTTTTTTTTATTTTCGGGAATGGTCTTGGGACACGGTGTATATCCCTGAGGATGTAAGCTTAAATTCATGTAAATATATAAATTCTATATTCAACACTTTACACGGATAACATTTTTTTTATTATCTATTATTTTTTTGAAGTTTGGTTTTCTCATTAAAGTATAATTAAAGCACTGCCATCCTTATTTTTACAGACAAGGCGAGTAATATTTCAAGAAACGAAAGTCTTATAAGCTGGAGATTGGATATGTTTAAAGAGGGGAATCTAGACAGGTTTAGTAGCAAACGGAATTTCTAGATTTTTGCAATGTTGCTTCATTCTTCCTCCACTGCACTTTTAATAAGGGAGGAGTCGATATTTAAGTATTTACAAAAAGCCCTGCATCTAGGCCGCTGTTTACGATCCTTTGTCCTTCCCCGTCCCTACAACCATCAATCACCTCTTCATCATAGGAAAATTTAACAATTATAAAGAACCAGAGAAAACAAACCGAGAAAAAGGTTTCAGTAGTTCCCATATTTCTACTTTAAAACGAAATTTTGGCAAAATATTCGGAATGCTGTGAAGCAGATTTCCTCTGAATTAGTTGTGTTTTTGAGACAACATGGCATTTGCAAAGGTCAATAAGCTCTTACCTTCGGCAATGTTAACGGCGCTGTCGGCCGCTTGGCAGAGTCCTAACCACATGCTGCCTTCAATGCTCTCGAAGTATGGTGGCATATGTCCTGATCGCAGTAAACCTCTTGAAAGATAAATGAGAACATGTCAAATGTATGCGACGGTTGACCTTTATCAGCAGGTTTACGTAGGACACCAAGGTGAACATTGAAAAGTAACGGTTATGGTTTAAATTATTATGTTCATGTTTAATATAAATACTTTCTGTACTTTGATCAGCCGGTTAAATTTTTTTTTTCAACTCTTATCTAATATTTTTATACGGGAAAGTGTGGAAAAGTTTTGATATCTTACTATAAAAGAATGTTTTATGCACCTTTACAGAAGATAATAAATGCAGGATTGTTTCAAGATCCCCCTCCCCGTAGAAAATTAAACATTTCGATGTTTCTAGGGCGGATTTTGGAAGCGCACACATTAACTGCTACATACTATTAGTCTTATTACCTGTGATACTCGGCAAGTTCTAATTCTAGTTTGTGAACTCTCAAATAATGCAGTAGGTTCTTGTCTGATGTGGTCCGTCCGAACACCGTAGGCACTGCGGTGATGTGGTATGTCTCCATCGTACCCAGGGCTCTTTGGATCGACCTTAATGAACAATGGTCAATATTTAGAGAAGTAGAAAATTTATTAAAAAAAAAAAGGTTTTTGTTATTCTCTTCAGAATACAACTGCGTGTATTTTACCTAAATTGAGAACTCCGTCTAATACGACGCACAGTTGGTCGAAACTGCACTAATTATTTTTTCACCGAATGTCAATAGAATCTCACTAACTTAACAAAATATTGTTTGGACACTTTTTCCTAAATGTGCCTAAATAGTTTAGTGAGCAAAGTTTTTTTTTCAAATTCTTGGCCGATCCCGCCTTTATTGTCATCTTTGGACTTTTTTCTATAGATTTCAGCATTCAGCGCGTGCCGAAAATTGCCTATTCATCAGTTATGCGAGCCAAAAAAAACCTGTTTTATTCATGAAAAATACGATCTTATGTTAAATTTATATATTTTAATATTATATTTTATGACATTAGCAAAATTGAATTCTTTACTGGTACGAATATATTAGGTGCTCATATCTAGAAATAAGGAAAAATGTTTAGGTACTTTTAAAATGAAGTAATAAAAAATGTAAGTGTTTTAAAAAGTATTATTTTGGTATCTACTTAAAAAAAAATTGTGTTGTTAGTTATAACATAGTTTTAAGGCACATTGTTACTAGCAATAAAATATTAATGCAATAAACATATTATTAATGTAAATAATTAATAATGTAAATAAACAATTTAAGATGGTACTGGCGGACGCAAGATACATAGATACAAGATACATACTGATTAAAAAAATTACAATGATTATTACAAGAATTACGCTGTCTAGTTTGAATCTTCAAGGACTCTTTCGAGATTCCACGAAAGGTGGAATAAGAACCGACAAAATGGGTATGCAGCTTCATCGATCAGGGGATGATTCTTTAAAGCAATCTAACAATTTGTTATGCTAAATCAAGCGTTTTTAAACTGGGTTTGCATGCAAAACCGTACCCCCCAGGACATAAAATAGCAGTTCATAGCAGTTTATAAAATATGGATTATTTCTTAAAACATGGCCTTAATTTGTGGTGCCCTTAGTGTGGAAGTGTGGTCGCAATCCTAACCGTTTACGAGGTTATATAAGGCGATGCATATACCTACTCACTCTCTTCTTATCCACACTGGCTAAGCAACACCTACCTTCTTGGGCACATCTGTACTCAGTATCATAATAAATTTATAGTCTCGTCTCGAGTAGAGTAATTCTGATAACCAATTATCCTCTCGGGGCGAGGATATCACAGGTATATGTTTGTTGTTATGGGACTTATTTTGACCAGTACAGTCATGACCATTAATGAGCGATATATGTAAAAGCATCGTTTAATTGTCAAATATAACAATTTTTTAGTGGTTACAATCATTGCAAGATTTGGCAATGGTTGCGTTTTGGAATGGTCCAAGAGTATCTCGCAGCAGGCAGCAGACACGCACATAGTGGTGAAGACACTGATCTCCTCGGCCGCAGACTTGACGTAGCCCGAGATGGCCGACCGCGGCCTCGGAGTGGTGGTGGGTCTCGAGGCGCGCTTCTTGACCGCGTCGCGTCGGTACCTCATGATGGCGTCCGCGGCCGCATAAGCGCAGTCGCTGTGGTCAGCCAGGCGCACAGTTTGTAAAATACTGTAAAACAGAAATAATACCTCATGAAAAACTCATCAACTATAATCATTCATTATTAGTCTTTCGTTCCCCATTATGGCATGAGGGGAGAGATAGGGACAGACTCGCGGGGGTCCTTTTTGCTTAGACACGCTCGGGCGCGCCCTTCCGGCGGGTTCGGGTAATTGAGATTTTGCATGAGTGAGCGAATAGGTTTGTCATTCATTATAAATATCAAGTATAGGTATGATTTCACAATACGTTTTTTATATGCAGTTATTTCGTTTTGGTAACGCTCGTGAATTAACACTCGTTTCGGAAAAGAGTTCACGATGTGAGCCGATGCGTGTGGATATGAGAACTGGTATTAAATTAGAAAGCAACTGACATTTATCATCTAAATAGAGCGTTGTCAGTTGCTATGAGTTAAGATTTGTGTAAACATCTTTATAAAGTATATTTGCACAATTTTGTGTTTTCAATCATCCAGCATTTTTAAAGGATGAGTAACACACATATCAAAAAAATATTTCATCCATTCATATTAGTATTAAAATAGTAATTCTATTAAAATATGTTGGATATCTAAGTACACTCAATATGCGTTGAGCATAAAATATGTATGAAAGTGTATATTAAAAAGAATTTATTTAGTTAAATATTAAAATTTCACATAAGTAATTCCACTTCCAATCAATCTATTTTAGAAGAGTTTCGTTAGATAACAGTAGGGTCAGTAGGATCTCGAAGAGAAGAAATATATTAAAATGAATTAGTATCATTAAAATAATAATATTTATTTAACTACACAAATAAGTTTATATAATCCAAAATAATATAAAGGCTTAAGACATGGAATTGGTACTAAAATAAATAAACATAAATCGTAGTCAATTCTAAATCTCTCATATAGTAGGTACTGACGGGTAAAATTTGCATTTTCCGTGGATATTTCTGAAACATGCGTACATCTTGCATCTCAGATATATCAGTAAAGAACTTGAGTTTTGCTAAATTCATTCAGAAATTTTGGTACATATAATGCTTGTCACAAATTTCCTATTAATATGGTGCTCAAACGGTCGATCGCGATCGACTGGTCGATCGCGAGTGCTTTTTGAGTAGATCTCGAGAAGAAAAATTTTTTTAATAAGTAGGTAGGTAACTAAACTACAAAAATGTATTTCGTAATAAAATAACACTGCTTGCGGCAAAAGGTGGCTTTATCAACTGGTATATGTAACTCTTTTGTTTTGTAACAACCAATAAACTCGCAATTTTGAATAACTATGAGTTTTTTCATTGATATTGTAGAGAAGAACCTAACTAAACCTAACCCAAACCTTGACTAAAATAATGTACCTATATTGTACAGAAAGCTAATATCTATATATGCTACGGTACGCCCTACCTAGGTAGGAAGGGTGTATAGTGTATGTACGACAACCCTGCATCACAAACACTTGCAGTCTCTCAGAGTCGATCGTAAGTAGTCTAAAAATATTGAGGTAGATCGCCAGCAGTTCAAGTTTGAGCACCCCTGTATTTAGACGTATCAAAAATGAAAATTACTGAGTAAATGTGATGATGAACATCTTTAAATACTGCCGTATCTTTAGTAAATGGTTTGGATTGTAACGTTAAAGAGCAAAAATATAGTTAAATTAGATACCAAATAGCATAACCTTCAAACTGAAAGCAATATTACGAAAAATAAAATGATCTTTTACTTTAAGTTGTAAATCATCGCATTTTAACATCGCCTCAAAAAAAAAAGATAAATTATACATGGCAGATTAAATATGGCATATTTTATTCTGAGGAGTTGAAAACTCAGCGAAAATGTTCAGAGAAGAGTCATGTGTAGATTTAGGGGAGATGGTGGTAATGAAGCGTTAAAAATGGTATGACCATGTGCGGATTCGAACCCACGATCTCTGGGCCAATAGCCTGACGCCTTAACCACTAGACTACCACGGTCTCTATACCCATTAAAGTTTTTGAACAATATTATGTATACAGGCGTAAGAATAATAAATGCATAAATTCTAAGATTTTCAATTTAGTGGGCCTTGCCCAACGATCATGTTTTAAAGATCGTTGGCCTTGCCAGTTACAATAGTCATTGCGATTGGACGAAGAAATTGAACGTAGAACGTTTCTGTTGCTCAAGGGCAAGCCTGAGGGGCAGACGGTGACCACATTGCGGAACAACGAGTATAGACGCGAGAGGTCGAAGGTCTGGTGGCGTTTAAGAAATAAACAATGAAGACTGTCAAAAATCGTAATGACCGTAGAGTGCAGGTGGACGCCTTCAATATTATTCCCGCGACATCCGGGTCGGCGAATGGCCTCATCCATCTGTAGAAGTTCTCCACTTTCAGCTTCGGTTCGCCTATGCTTGTCAATACCAGCGGCGTCTTGAATGATATGATTGGCATCTTCCAGGCCTGGTTAAAGAGAGGAATCCGTCAGGACATATGGTGATTAGTGCTATTCAAGTAGCATTCAACGCTTCCGCGTCATAAAAACATACACACCTAACGAATCGTACTACGCATATTTCTACAACATTAAATAAAAAAATATAAATCTACATAATGTAATATTTTGACACAATTAGTAATAATATTATTTATTTAAAAAAAACGTACTTCTCCAAGTACTTGTTTGCTTGTTTTATACATACTGTTTATTTGCGAAATATAAAAATAAAATACTTTATGCGCGGCGATCAAAGTAGCAAAAAGTTTAGCTTAAATCATATGATATTCACATCTAGTTAGGTATCTATTTCTTCGACATTACCTAGAGTACTGAGTTCATGTTTAAACTTAACTTTTATGGTTCTTATAAAGGCACCATAGTGCTCAAATTTTACAAAACAGTAAGATAAAGTGTTAATGAAATATCAAAAATTTGTGAATTATAATTAATCAGATAAACAAATAGAGAAGGGTTTGATAATAACTAAATAAAATATTGGCCATAACTAAAGGTCACTGGCAAAAGTGTGCCAATATTTTTAAAAATATGATAATTTGAACGACCTATACGTATAATATACATAACCTACATAATATTTAGGCGATATAATATTATATTGTTTCAAACAAAGGTGTAACCTATTTATTGGAGCGGAAAAATGAAAACTTCAAATATATAATTAGTTTTCTAAAATTCGAAGAAAAAGCGCGTGAAAAAAAATTACATGGAATTTCCCACAGAGAAAATATATATATTTTTTTTTAAAATAAAGAATTTTTACGACCTAGGTCATATGCAATTATTTTGGGCTCTACTCAACTAGGCCAAATATGCCCGTGCTAGAGTCAGGGAAGATGGTGGTAATGAAGTATTAAAAATGGTTTGATATGGTAAGGAATTTTTAAACATATTTTTTTTTATTATTTTGAATTTTAAAATTCCTGCTCCATCACGATCGTCACGACCTAGTATTTTTCATATAGATTCGATTAAAACTTCAACATTCTAAAATCGGTGGTGTAATCATTTAGATTTGACATCACAAACGCCACGATTAATAATATTTTTGTTACTTTTATTTAGTTTTCATATTAACGCCTTACACTGCGTCTGTAATAATAATAATGTAGTTTGATACATAAATAATTAATTAAATATTGCGATATGTCATGTTTGTATATTAAAATTGTAAACATTTAAATAAAGAAATACTGGCAAATTGTAGGTTAGTTTCAGAGTAGATTGAGAAATGTAGGTGCGTAAATAGTACTCATTGAATGTTCTTACGGTGCTCCGATTGAAGAAACTCGGCTGGACAAGTCCGAAGTACCTCACGCGAATATAATCCGAGTACTTCGAGCTGGACATTTCCATATAATATTTGGGCCGAATCCAATTCAATTGCTTGCATTCTTTCACTATTTCGTCGGGCAAAATTTCGATTGCACTTAAATCTCTGTAAAAAATAATAAAATTATGATTTTAGGACATAATTTCGAACAACCTCAAAAAACACAGTAAATTTGTTTTGCTATTGTAAAGTAACATATATTTTGTCTGTTTCTTAACAAACCTATATATTACATATTACATGAAATAATAAACCGTCATTATTAGGGTAGTAATTGCTCCCTTATTGCAAGCTTTATTCACAACCTTTCATTTAGCTTGCAATGTTTGTGTGTCGGTTTAGGTCAAATCTTGCAAGCGTAATTAGAACCACTTCCTTTTATCCTACGGAGTTGAAATTTGACATGTTGGTTCAGTTTCGATGACAATTCATTTTTATGGTAAGCGTGACCTGATTCTACACTCAAGAATGGCTCCAGATGAAAGAACTCCTCATCGGTCAACACTACAAGAAATTAAATCTTGTACACTCATACAAGCACTTAAATAAAAGGTTGTTTTTAAAAATGTATTTTTACTATTAATCAGGCCAAATTATGCTACTATAACTGAATTTAGATGCTGCTAGTAGGCTTGTGTTAGCCATCAGGTCAGCTAAGATGCAACAAACAACTAATCGCACTGCTTAAATCGCTTTAGAAGTTTGTAATAATATTTTTTCCGAGATAGCCTGGTCGACAGATGCCTCATCATCAACGCTAGCAATCATCATCGAAAACAATGTTTTTAATTGGTTTGGTACACGTACTATTAGCTATTTTAGGCATTTCCAAAGCTTTTGGTGCAAAACTTTTCGGTGTGAAATTTATATACGGTTGCAGTAAGCTTCTCTAATAAATAACAGCTATTTTAATTATGCGTACTCTTCGGGGTTTATATGAGCGTAAAATACCTTTTCATTACAAAGTAGCGCCTTTTGTCGTTTTTGGCTGTCATGTATTTATATTTCTGTTTTTCTTTTGTAGATACAGTTACGGAGCTTGCCTTCGAGTCGTCAGGGAAACTGTCAGACACGTTTTCGGTTTGAGTATCTTGGTTATTACGATCACCCGCAGAGTTTACAGTTTTTCCGCTCGTTGTGGTTTCCGTAGATTTTGAACATTCTGATTCCTCAATAGTATTTTCATTCAAAACCAAATCTTCAATTTTCATCGTACGTTCTTCGTCTTCGTTAAATTCTTGAACGTCACTACATTGTAAGTTATTCGATCCAATGGTATCGTCAGGAGTTTTAAACGAACCGTCGGAAAATATTTTTAAGGTTTTAAGACCGTTTTCGCTAACTTCACACAAAGGGTCATTTTGAATGTCAACATTTATTTGATGTTCTAGGTTTATATAGAAAAATGTGGAAGCAGGAGAGGTATCGTTATCACAAATACTGTTTTCTACTTTAATACTGTTTCCTGAAACATTTATCACGGTGGTTGTATCTAATTTCACCACATAATTACCGCTCGGTGAAATGGTTACATTTACATCGTTCGGCATATTTAGAGACATAATACCGTTTGATATATTATCTTGTGTAATCCTACAAAAATCTGGATGCTCTATGATAAATATAATATTTACAAGGATAAAAGATTCGCTAGATGGAGGCTTGAAGCTATCGTAGTTAAATGGTCCAATGTGCACATCATCTTCAGTATTCGAGTTTGAACTTTTGAAAAACATATCGATCTCTTCGCTAGTCCATTCTATGAATTCCTCCTTATCTTCTATTAAATAATGGGTCGTTATTAGGGAACCATCTGGAAATGTCGTACTCATGTATCCATCCACGTTTAAAATTATTTCAGTATCGTCTAATCTTCTGGTTGATATTTCACCCTTTTGATAGTTACTGACTGTTCTTGTAAGTAAACGAATTCCTTCACCGATCTTCACTCCATTTTGTATGAGTGTTTTATCTCCAGTGGGTAAAATTTCTTCATACTCGCTTACTTCTACTTTAATTACCTTTTCAGTTTTATTATAATCTTTACCCTTTGAAATCTTTCTGTCTTTGATCTCGCCTATAACTTCCTCAGTGTACGCAAAATCTGAACATTTGTATATGACGGCGTCAGAAGTTAACACTTCGATTTGACCGTTTCGCAGGAATCTGAAAATATCTCCTTCTCTTGTCAAACATCGATATTTTTCTTCCCTTTTCGGTTCAATGTCATCAACATAAGATTGTCTAACATAATAAGGAAAGTTTTCATTTTCGTGTCGCACTGTTTCAATTAAAAGCCCGTTAGGCCAAGATACTTTAAGGTTATAATTAGGAACTTCCCTAAAGGGGCTATTTTCAGTAAATAAGAATTGTATCCCATCCTTTGATGAAATTCTAAAATGTTTTAATGAATGCATCGAAGTAAATATATTAATAGGTTTGTGAATCCAAATGTCATGTTCATTGACATTAATTTGAAGAGATAAGTATTCTTGATGATCTAAAGTGTTGTTTGTTATCATAATACTAATCTTATTGCCATCTAATAGAAAGTAGGATGTATTTTTACCACTCATACTGACTCTTGTATCTGCTAAATTATAACCACTACAGTGATATGTATGAACTTCTGATACAGTCATTCGCCTTTTCGATGGAAGTGATGGTGTTTTCGCGACATTCGTCTTTTCCTTTTCTATTTCTTTTTCCTTATCTTTACCTTTGATACCTTTTAAAGGGTTTTCAATCGTAGAACGCTTTGCACTTGGCGATTTTCTTGATTTTTCACTCGTTTCGGTTGTTATTATAGTAGCTTCACGATTTTTCTCTATTTCTCGAACCAACAAGCCATGTTTAATGGAGTTTTCCAAAATAAAATCATTTTCAGTAACAGGAATTTCAGTTTGTTCATGGACGCGTACATTATCAACATTTACTGGATAATTGATTTGGAATCCATTTGATGTTTGATGTGATATATATTGTTCCATTTTAATATCATATAAATTTTCTTCACTTTTAACCCAATTATAATCATCATCGAGAATATATTCGAAAAAATCCCGGAGGCATACCGGAGTCAGTATGCTGTTTTGCCAATCGCAATTAAATATTCTGTTTTCGTTTTGCTGATTGTGAAATGCTAAAATTATTGAGTCTATTAAACTGGAATATTTTACTTTAACACAATTGAAGTTATTGAAACAGTTATCAAGCACCTGTAAAAAAACTGGCGCCGATAATTCATGAAATGTATTATAGTTAAACAAACTGTTTTGTCTCTTTTCTTTTTTTCGCGGTGGGAGATCGATTAACCTAATTAAGTTAGTAAAATCCTCCTTTTCTAGTCTTCCTAAATTTCTTACTTCATACATACTTGATTTATGGCTTTCATCGAGAATAGTAGTAATAAGTTGAGACTGGCCGTATGTAAAAGATTGCGATTTCGGAACAAATGTTAGTTTTAGCGGTATTGCTGAGGGAGTTCTATTAAAATATTGTTTAATGAAGTTACAGACCATTTCACATGGAGCCTCTTTGAACTCATCAATCGAATTGCACATTCTCCGACACCACAGTATAATAAAGATTTTCTCAAACGCTTCGATAGTTTCTTTGTAAGGCAGGTACGCAACGATATCTTCTAACGTCTGATCGTAAAAAGACATTTCTACGTCACTTTGTAAAGGGCGGTAAGCCCATAGTTTTGGCAAGGGCATATTTCTTAAAATTTGTTCATTTATATCCCCAAGATTGATTTGCCTAATGTGGTGCAGTTTTTCTCTGATTTCATCTCCACTTTCAATTACCAGTGGAGGATTTTCACGAGAATCTTTTTTAATATCGCATGGTTTTATTTGCGAATATCTCGCGATGTTTTGCTGAAATCTATCTTCTATAATTCTTAAAATTTGATCTCGTTCAGGATCACTTACAATCGTTTTGTCTTGCACGGATGTTTTTGATTGAGGAATAAGTGAATTTTCACCTTTTTCATTTTCTAAACTCTCGGATATAGATTCTACCAAAAAACTAATAACGACAGAAATCGTGCATCCTTCAAGAGGTATTTTGTTTATTTTCTCATGATACAATGCAACCATATCACTAAAGCCCATCGGATTTATTTCAGTTAAATTTATTACTTGCATACATTCTAAATAATGTTTATGTTGTCTTTGGAGATCTTGAATGTCATACATTATAAATGATATGTCATCGTAAATAGATTTCTTTTCATCTTTGCTTAAGTATCCTTCTTTTCTGCTATAAGGAGGTAAAAAATCTATGAAAGAAATATTTTTGAAGTAATTATTCGTTCTGCCATTAGTACGTAAGACTGTAACATCTTTCCAAAAATTTTCAATTAAGAGATTTTTTGACATAGCTCGCGGTAAATTGTTTTCCTTTGCAAACAAGTTATCTTCTAATGAAGAATACAAGGAAACATTTACTTTTACAAGGCTAGTTAGAGGTACTCCAATGCGCAACAGCTCAGGCAGTAAATTTGCATCATAAAAACCGATCAAAGCAACATACATAGATGGACCGTCTATTGGATTGTCCTCGATATAAATCTCGTCGCGCCATTCTTCCCCGCGTATCCTTAAATCTGTTAAATATTTTTTTAAAACGTGTTCGGCAGTTACTTTCAGTGGCAAAGAACTCATCATTAGTATTTCTTCTTTTGTTAGACCCTCGGCGAGATGTTTCTTTTGCTCTCTTATGTTCAGATCATATTCCTTTAATTTTGTTAACTGACTTTTTATTAAAAGTGCTAACATATCTGTCGGTAGTTCATTAGAGCTTTTCCAAATTTTCATGGCTTCTTCGAAGACTTTCTTTTCGATTGTTATTTCTTTAGCCGACCCAATTTGTTTCACCATTAGCATTGTTTCTGACAAAAATATAGATTTTATTACAGCCCTCGCTTTATTTTCAGCTTCTTGAGCAAAATAGTCTAAGTAAGTGACGTCTGCTCCTTCTGATGCGGCAAACATATTTACTTGGCAACTCCATTCGTCATCACATATAGTGAAGATTTCTAATAGAGGGCGCCAATTATCTAAAGTCAATTCTAGTTTTTTCTCGGTTTTACCTTTTTCTGTGCTCTTCTTTGTTTCTGCACTCTTTGTTTTCTTTGGTGCCATTTTAATGTGTTCAATAACATTGGTTTTTAACAAAAACTTCTGATGTCAAAATTAATCTTGTTCTTCTTCATCTAATATGGTATTTAACCTTTAAGTTTAGGCTGTGTGCCAGAAAAAATATATTTTTGTTTTTTTTCTGGTTGGTGGGAAAAGGAAATAAAAATAACCTGAAAAAAGTATATATTTATTTACAGAAGCGAGAAACCAGACCAACTGGTATGGCAAGAAAAAAAATTAATTAAAACCTGTTTGAGTGTTGAATTTTAACAAACTATTTGATGCTAACAAATGTGATAAATTGAGAGAAAGTTGCATTTAAGCGACAAAAGATCAAGGATAAAATATGGATAATGAATATTAAGTGAACAAGAGAAAAATAAATGATCTCCGTCTCCAAGCCATTACCACATTTACACAAGGGAGAGGAAGACAGATGTACTGTTAAGATGAACCGTTAAACAGCAGTGGGTTAAAACGGAGAGGGGACAAGGTGGAAATTTTTACTCTAGAGATGTTTTTGATGAAACTAATAATCCGCGCGTAGCCGAAACAGGCAACTAGTTTTTTATGAAATAAAAGGTGCATACATCGTGCGAATAATATAAGAAATAAGCTTACATTAAAAAAAAACTAATATTTAAATAAAATAATAACTTAAGAACACCCACTATTAAATAATAAAGTTAAAAGAAACATTTCTTTGCATTTCAAATATGCTTATTTTGTTTATAAATCTTACAAGGTTGTGATCTGGTTAAAATACGCTAGAATACGCTAGAACTACGTAACCCTCATCGCTCCTAATTTTGCAGAGTTGTGACGCGAATGACGGTCGCCGGTTGCTGTGAAAGATTTTAATATATTTTGTAGCTGTATAATTTTGTTTCCTATTACTTTAGCGGTGACAAAATGTTGCTGAGGGCAAAGGAAGGATGATATTAGACCAAGGACTCACCTTTTTTCCCTCGACGGCAATTCCGGGTGCACACTGCTTTTGCTGGGTCACCAGCGCATTCGTGCGGCCGCTATCCGTAATATCGATAAGCTAGCAATAGAGCTCTGTTCTCCGCGCGCGGTTGAGAGTGACTGCCCGCTGTCCATATTTCGTCGGCCTGCGCCCACCCGTGGTGAGGCAGGTAGGTGTTTTCGTATTGGACGAGTATTGAGAAAGACATGGTCAAAGGTATAAGAAATTCAGCTTATAATGCCACCGTTATTATTTAATTATATTTTACTATTTTATTATTATAGAAAATGGCGCAACCATGATAAGACCAAGTCTTTTCAAGAATAAATAATTGTATTATTTTTTATTTGTTTTAGTAGCGTTTTATTTTTCTAATTTTCTTTAATAAGTTTGTTAGGAACTTCTGAGCAACTAACAGGTTAGGCGGCGAAACAGAGACGCATTCTAGGTAGATTATTATTACTACGCATCAACTATTTTAATTTTCTTATAACTAATTTATTTATTAATTTATTTGTGATAATAATCGATTATCATATTTACGATGTGATCGCGGCGGGGTAATAGTATCGGATGACGACTATCGTAAGACAAATTGGCCTTATTTAATCGTCCTCCAACGCGAAATATGCCATTATCAATGAAAGCATTTAATTTTTGAAAAGGCTGGAGATAATTTTTTACCAGCTTGGGCATTTTTGAATTCATTCAAAAATTGCACAGTTTGAAGCGATTTAATGATCGTCTGTCGAAATCGATTGAGGCCGAGAAAATGAACGAAACAGTGGATAAGTTCTTACTGGACGGATTGGCGAATTTTTCCCCGAGGACGGAAAATGTGATTATCTCCGAAACGTATATGCCTCAAGCATACTCGTCTACAACGTCCGCTCTCGTGGCTACTGCCACTTCGATTGAATAACAATGAATAGACGATTTGTGTTTACATTCTCCTATTATTTATAAAACCAAAACGTTCCAACGATGGAAAGTTAACCTATTTTCCTTTTGTGATTAGTCCACGCTGAAAGGTTTGTTAATAGCTAAATACGTTGATCTCAGCGCTGCTACTTTCAAAGGAAGTCTGCGCTTCCACATCAGCTACTGGCTCTTCGGGGCCCATCCCCTCGCCTGGAATCGCCGTTTCTCTTTTGATGTGGACATTGGACGTTCTGGTGACTTGCGATGGCGTGGTGACCAAGTCCTCGTCCCGATAGTAATCCGGAACGGCACCATCCCCTAGCCGCAGTACTCGCCTTTAAACAGAATAATCTAAATTAGGCAAATGGCAACAATTCGACATAAATGTATTTAAATAAATTGTATTAATGGTATTGGAATCTGTTTGTTTTCGAGGTATGGTAAACAAAATTATCAGCCAAACAAAAAAATCTTAAAATAATACTTAGCGTTTAGTATTTTTCGAAAGTCCAGAAAATACCAACCTGTAAAAAATAATGTTGCCAGATCATAATAGATAAGATGTCGTAATATAGGCATTTTTTTTGACATCTCGGTTACAAAAACTACTCGGTTAAATACTCGGTTTATTTAAATATTGTAAGATTCTCCCTGCAAACGTAATGTTTATATATAGGATAGTGGTCCACTTCTTCGACTCTGACAAGTTCAAAACACTCGTTCAACATACATATAGTACCCGGCAAATACAAAATGAAATGTTGTTTATACCTGCATTTAAAAATGTTTACGGTAAACGAGCTTTGCAATTCATTGTACCATTCTTTTTTAATAATTTGCCAAGATGCTTAATTAAAAGTAATATTAAATACAAAAAAATAAATATGAAGTTCAAAATATTTGCTATGAAATCGCACAAAAACACTCTCTTTAATTGTTTGTAGTAAATTTGTGTTAATTATTATTTTAAAATGTATTATTAGTATACTTTCTTTTGGTTTGTAATATACTACTAAGATTTAAAAATGTACCTCAATGTATGTGAATATGTATATTGTAAAGGACGTGTAAAATACAGAAAAAAATAAGTTGAAAATATTTCACAATTAATAATTTATCTGTATTTTACACACCTGGTTTCCAGCAGATAAGCCTTGGGCTTAGCTGGTACATAAAATAAAATAATTGTAAATTTAATGAATAAACTAATAAATAATGAAAATATTTATACTTAAAAGTATTCAATAATTGTTTTTTAAACTACGGTACAATGTCGGAACAATAATTAACAACAAAATTACTTACATAAAATGCTTCTGATCTAAAACGTCCGCCCATCTTCTGTCCAAGTACCGACAAAGACTCGGGGGAAATATCTCTCTTGCTTTGAGAATAGATTTTTGTTCAGAATCTTCAATTTTCGATGACTTTATTAACCTGCACAAATAAAACTACATATTCAGAATAATTTTGTATTAATGTTACAGTCGAAACCCGAATTCAGTTAATCTTTTATAACGAAGAGTGTAGGCACGTGGGCCTAGGTTCTGGATCTGACGGCGAGTCAGATCGGTTTTCTCGAAGGACCGTGAGTTGGCGAAAGGCCAACGTTTTAAATACCTTTAATTATTGGCGGCAAGTCGGGTTACAGAAATCTGACAGTGAAGGCATCGGATGGAATTCATATAGAGGATTAGCAAATAGTACAAGAGCACTGACCTTGACGCCGATGATGCCTTGCGCTTCCGCTGTGTCCGAAGCTCTGCTGCCACACTTTCACACCTTTTACCACACACAATAATGTTCGTATTCTTTACAACCGGGCAATTACTGTACGAGGTACACCCAGGGCGAGGGCTGGTTACCCAGTTGGGGAGTGATCTGAAGACGACACGATTCACGACGTGCGACGATCGGCTTCCAACGGGGCGGAATGGCGGACCGTGCAACCAGCTCGTATAATCGTATCGGATCGACTGGCGGCGGGCGGTTTGTTTTGGCTGTGTTTTGCGGTCGATTTTAGTTTCGTTCGAAACTACCCCCAAATAAAATACATATTTGCTATTAGGGTCAGGATAGAGTGGACATTTTTTGATTGTAAAGGTGCAGACATAGGAGCAGGAAATTATAGGATTTAGAAATGTCAGAACTGTCCCGAACATGCCGCCCACCAAGATCTCTATAATTTACTGCTGTCCACTAACCGGTATGAGGCTTAGGCTCCCGAGACTGTAGACCGGCCTACAGAATGGGAGTGTGTGCTAAAAATTAGTTGAAATTTGGTAACGGGCAAAGTTTAACCACAGAACGTGTGATCAAACCCTGTGCCGTACGTACTGTAGCTACTCTAACTACAGCGTCGCGACCTGGGTGGACTTGGTGGATGCGTCCAAGTCGCCACCGTAAGGGAGGTGCGTTGTCATCTTTGATTAGTACCATTGTACCAACTGAAACGTTTTTACAAGAAGAGTGCCAACGCTCTCGTGTTTGAAGTGAATTTAGGTACTCCTTATGCCAACGCGTCCAAAAAGACTCTACTATTTTTTGGAGAAGTTGCCAGCGTCCAAGGCGATTAGTCCCTGTTTTTCTATTGTTAGGATTCTTGCTATTGTGTACAAAACGAAAACAATAGGCGGTGACCCGCCTTAGCGTAGTCAACGAAGAAAATCGTTCAATTAAATCAAAATCTACTTCAACGTTTTGAGCAAAATTGAGGATTCGACCTTCTGATTGAACAACATCAGAAATTCCTTCTAGAGCATCATCCGGTGGTGCGTTTGGCCAATGTGATTGGTCCTGTGAGAGCCACTCGGGGCCTTTCCACCATAATGGATGTTGGATTAATTCCGAAGGAGTAATACCCCTTGTTGCAGAATCAGCAGGATTCTGTTTTGTAGATACGTAGGAGAAAGTATTTGGATCCAGAATCTCTTGAATCTGTGATACTCGATTCGCTACAAAGGTTTTCCAGCGATGTGGCGATGAGCGAATCCATTGCAGAGCCACCTTTGAGTCACACCAAGCGAACACCGGTGGATTGCTTGATGAAAATGGCGTGCTGCTCCGAATGTACCGAAGTAATTTTGATAATAGGAGTGCTCCACAAAGCTCTAGCCTAGCTAGAGTGACCTTTTTTACAGGTGCAACCTTAGATTTCGCCATGAGAAGCATCACCCTTGCGCTTTCATCACTTTGGGCGATCCTCAAATACACTACGGCTGCATTCGCCTTTTCTGAGGCATCCGAGAATCCGTGAAGTTGAAGTGTAGCACCATCTGCAGAAGTAGATAGGTCGAAGTATCGTGGAATGGATAGGCTTCGGATGTTATGAACATCATTTCGAAATGCTGTCCATTTTTCTAACACGTCATCTGGAGGTTGTTCATCCCAATCAAGGCCGATGTTCCATAAATGTTGAATAAGCTGTTTAGCGAAAATTACAATGGGCGATAACCATCCCATGGGATCGAATATCTTCGCAATATCCGATAGGATACCTCTTTTGGTATTAGAACTAGCGGATCCTAAGTTGACTGAGTAGGTAAACATGTCCGAAACTGGATCCCATTGCATTCCAAGAATCTTGATACTGTCAATGCTCCCATCTTGAAAGGGAATTGCTTCGGGTTTTGCCACTCTGTGCTCCTTAGGTATGAGAGCTAGAACATCTTGATTGTTGCTGACCCATTTTCTTAGCTCGAATCCTCGAAGCTGAACTAGCTGAATCAATTCGGCCTGTGTTTTGATTGCGGCGTTGACGTCATGAGCCCCTGTCACAACATCATCCACGTATATATCGGAGAGTAAAACTCTTGACGCTAAAGGAAATTTAATCCCTTCATCTTGAACGAGCTGGTGCAATGTACGCATTGCCAGAAAAGGCGAACTTGAAACCCCGAATGTGACGGTTGTAAGCCTGTAATCTGTAACTGGTTCCTGATCATTGAAGCGCCATAGAATGCGTTGAAAATCACGATGGGATTCCTTCACCTTCACTCTCAAATACATTTGACGTATATCTGAGGTAAATACGATGGGATGCAATCGAAAATTAATGAGTACCTTTGTCAAGTCTTGCTGCAACTTGCTGCCTGGTAAAACTAGGTCATTTAATGAGAGGCCATTGGTGGATTTGGCAGAAGCATCGAAGACAACGCGAAGACGCAATGGCCCTGGATCTGTCCTCATGACACAATGATGAGGGATGTAGTAAGAGTTATGGTTTGTTAACTCTTCTGCTGGTATTTTTTCCAAGAAACTTTGATCTACAAAGTCTTGCATAAATTCATGATATTTTTCCTTTAAAGTATTATCACGAGCAAGGCGCCTTTCTAGTGACACTAGTCTGCGATGAGCAATCTGTCGAGAATCCCCAATTGAGACTGTGGTATCGTCGCGAAATGGAAGAGCGACGACATACCTTCCCGAAGGTTCACGGATAGTTGAAGATTTGAAGATAGCTTCGCATCGTTCATCATCAGGACTGAGCGCTTGTGGTGTAGATATTTATTCAATTTCCCAGAATTTTCGAAGGTTAAAATCCAGTTGATTTTCGGTGGTAATGCAAAAGGATCTAACTTCTTGACAGGAATCATTTACTCTGCCAATCAGGGTCCAACCAAACATAGTTTCAAGAGCGGTTGGTGTACCTAAGGGTCCGACTATGCGCCCTTGTCGCACTATAATTGGATATAGATCGGCTCCTATTAAGATATCAACAGGACGAGATGTCTGAAACTGAGGATCAGCCAATTTGACGTGGTTCAGATGGGACCAGTCAGGTTGGACAAAAACTGTTTGAGTTGATGTGATTTTGGGGACGACTAAGGCTGTAAGTGCGATATCGTCGCATCCTTGATTGATGGGTTTAAGTAGACACTCAACCATACCTTTTGACACTTCGAGGGAAGTGTCGGAGAGTCCATGAACTGGAACGTTTACTCTACGCCGCTTGAGTCCAAGTTTGTGTACAAATGAATTCGATATGAAACTGGCCTGACTGGCGCTGTCCAACAAAGCGAGTGCATTTTGATAACCCCCGTTGGAATCCTTCACTGGCACTTGAATTGTAGCAAGTAAGACGTTTGTCTTCATCGGACTGTAGCTTGTTAGTGAGGCGATAGAAGCGCGTTGAGAGACATCCTCGTGGGGACTGCTGCTGTCGCCTCTTTGCACAGGAGGTTGTGCGACCACGTTCAAATTGTTTGAAGCCGGTTTGAATGCACCACAAAGTGAACTATGATGCCTAAGCTGACAGGTCCGACAAGAATACTTCGAAGGACATTTTCTGTTATCATGCCCTTTTCCTAAGCAGTTGAAACAACATTTGTCTCTTTTGACAAATGCTATTTTTTGTTGAGACGAAATATTCATATATTTCGGACACCTACCAATCCGGTGCTCTGATGACTTGCAGAATGTGCAAGGAACCGTTTTGGTAGGCGTTTCAGTTTCGCTAGTCGTATTGACGAGTGATTTCAATTGTCCTTGTTGCTTGTTCTTGGGTGAGGCCTTAAATGTATTTTGGACACACCCTGTAGATAGCGCTTCGCGAATGCTCACCTGTTTCTCCATAAATTTTAGAAATTGGTCTATGTCAGGCATGGCGTTTGACGGTAATGTCTTTTCCCATTCCATTCGCAGTACGTTATCTAACTTCTTAAGCAGTAGGTGTATAAGAAGCGTTGACCAAGCATCTATAGGATGTCCTAAATTGCGTAGTGCGCCTATTTGCTCTAAGACATTGTTAAGAAAATCACGTAAAGAAATGCCTGATTTGTTATCTACTGCTGCAACGTTCAGCAATGAATCGAGATGTGCTGAGGTTATTATGCGCTTGTTGTCATAACGATTTTTCAATAATTCCCAAGCAGTCTGATAATTATCGCTAGTTGTTGGCAACGCTGAAATTACGGCGAGAGCTTCACCGCGTACTGATGTTTTCAAATAAATTAATTTTTCAATATTTGAAAGTGACGTATTTTTTTCTATTATAGTGTCAAAGAGGTCTGCGAAGGGGACCCATTTTTTTAGATCACCTGTGAAGGCTGGCAACTCCACCTTTGGGAGTCTAAAATTATTATGTTTTATAGTACTCGATGAATTAACATTTAAATTCGACGCATCCGATATATTTAATTGCGAATGTATTGACATCACCTTGTAGTAAAAATCTTTAAAAGTGATTTGAAGTTGTTCTTGAGATACTTCCAGATTATTTTTAAAGCAATATGATACTAGGCGTTTGAAAGTCGAGTCGAAGGCACTCTTAATTGCCTGGACGTCTTCAAACATAGCTTTAAAGTAATGCAAACATTCAATATTGTCCGGATTTTCCATGGCTTCGTGGGCCTTATCGGAAACTGCTTGCATTTGTAAAATATTAGAATTTAATTCATACTCCATTTCTTTTACAAAAGCCATCGTGCAATAAATTTAACGAAAGAAACTACTGTAACGATTTTTTTTTTAAAATTGGTTTTAGTGGTGCTAGCGTGGGCACCGTATGAAACTGTATGTTGGCTGTACCAATATTTTAACTTTGGCAACAACAAAATGTTTACCAAAATAAAACATCCGGCTCGAAGGACCAAAAACATGTAGGCACGTGGGCCTGGGTTCAGGATCTGACGGCGAGTCAGATCGGTTTTCTCGAAGGACCGTGAGTTGGCGAAAGGCCAACGTTTTAAATACCTTTAATTATTGGCGGCAAGTCGGGTTACAGAAATCTGACAGTGAAGGCATCGGATGGAATTCATATAGAGGATTAGCAAATAGTACAAGAGCACTGACCTTGACGCCGATGATGCCTTGCGCTTCCGCTGTGTCCGAAGCTCTGCTGCCACACTTTCACACCTTTTACCACACACAATAATGTTCGTATTCTTTACAACCGGGCAATTACTGTACGAGGTACACCCAGGGCGAGGGCTGGTTACCCAGTTGGGGAGTGATCTGAAGACGACACGATTCACGACGTGCGACGATCGGCTTCCAACGGGGCGGAATGGCGGACCGTGCAACCAGCTCGTATAATCGTATCGGATCGACTGGCGGCGGGCGGTTTGTTTTGGCTGTGTTTTGCTTTCGATTTTAGTTTCGTTCGAAACTACCCCCAAATAAAATACATATTTGCTATTAGGGTCAGGATAGAGTGGACATTTTTTGATTGTAAAGGTGCAGACATAGGAGCAGGAAATTATAGGATTTAGAAATGTCAGAACTGTCCCGAACAAAGAGCTTTTGTTACAAGTAGAATACACTACTAAATCCATAGTAATTATTATTCATAGTGATTCTTTTTTCTGTAGCTCAAAACGATCAAACGAAGCCATGTTAAAATCTTATCTCCATAAAGTTAGTTAAATTGTTTTTTTTTTCACCATATGCAATTATTATTTTTTTCAAATCATGAAGATATAACCCCATTTTGTGAGTTAAAAAGAAACCTTTTTATATACAACTGGAAAAGAAAAATGTACAGTAGATGCAGCATATTGTTAATAATCGTCAGAATATAAACCTCAATTTACACGCTAAAATGCACAATGGAACTTATTTCAATTTTGAAGTGAATGAATTTTATCTCCAACTGCCAGAAAAATGCCAGATTTATGCATTTTTTTTTTGTGTTTTTGCATAATATCGCCCTTATAAGAGAGGCGGCCCCTATCAATATTATCCTTTCGAAAATAGCGGAAACATTGTTAGACTACTGACCCAGCGGTCGCGGGTTTGAATCCCCATTTAGTCATACCATTTTTAGACGCTTCATTACCCCCATATCCCCTGACTAGAACAAACGAATTTAGCTTAGTTGAGTAGGACCCAAAATAGTAACACCAAGGTAATAACACTTATTTTATTTTATTGTGATTTTAATCCTTAAAATACTGGAAATAATATTAATAGATCCACTAGGGATCATAACTTATGTACATTTTAAACTCGGTTTTATAAGATAAGCAGTTCCTTAGAGGGGGCAGTTTCTAATATAAAAAAAAACAATAAAAACAAGTTAAATTGTTACCTCAGCGCATTCTCCTCGTGTTTAGTTTGCTGTATTTTATGTTCGGTGCTACTTTCCGTCAAATTCGGAAGTTTTAAATATTGCCTGAAAACAGGATAAGTTCCAAATTTTTGAAAGTTTCTTTCTAAATTTTTCAATATTGTCAAAGATTGTGTCCATTATCTATCTTTACAACTCAATTATACAATGATATGAAATATGAATGAAAATATACAAAGGAAATTTATAAAATACCTAAACTATAAGACCTACAGGATTAAAAAGTTGCAACTTTAGCATATGCTATCGAGCCACTAAATGACCGAAGAATTATAAAAAGACATTTTGTTTTGGTATAAATGACTTTCTTCAAAATGTTTCATCCAACGTCCCTTCTCATAGAACGCTAGAAGACTTTTTTCACTTCCGCGATACAAATCAAACGTTAACACAGTGGTCACACGATCATGTTGTCAAATACCCATTTTATCTTGAGCTGCAAAAACTCTAAATTTAAAAAACTAATTAAATTATAAAAACAAAATAAAATAGTCTTTAGACATCAGTTTTTCTCCTTTGGCCTTTGACAGTCTGAACCTTTTATTATTTTAAAATAATGTATGTTAAACAAAAAAAAAAATCACAAGTGCGAGTGTAAATTAATTTTAATATTTTGATGTATTTCTGTACTTTAGTGAAAACCTGTTATCAGTTATCAGTTTTTTCCAAATAAACATAAATAGGCTAGGTTACTTTTCTTAACATCTCACATACAAACATTTATAGAGCCTTATCTCATACACAAAAAAGCTAAACAAGAATACGTGAAGGCTTTGACAGATTTTATTACATTCTTCTGTTTAGTGGAGCGATAAGACCCATCACGAGTGCCGCAGACACAAGCACACCGTTGATTACGCCGGCAGGGCATGTTGTCAACCCGAGTAAAGGCTGTGCAGTGTCCTGCTGCTATATTATTAAATTTAATTAGGAATTTAAACAAGACCACAGGACAGAACAAGGATTAAGGATTAGAACATGTAATAATATTCGAAGAACCACAAAACATAATTAGGAGTACCTAAAGTTTTCGTCCGTGGCTTTGATGAATTCCTTTGTCGCAATTAAACATTTCTTGTACCACTCTGTATCTTCAATCTTCTGTAACACTCTATAAAAATAACAAGCAATACTATAGTTTACATCCATAGTTAACAAATTTACTTAATAATAACATATAATGCAATTGAAGTGTTATTTATGATTAGTTACGATGATAGTATAGTTATTTAATCTGCTTGTGTAGGTTAAATTATTGCTTAAATTGTTGACAACTAAAATATTTTGTAGTTCAATTTACAATTGTTTGCATGCAAATAAAAAAGATGAAAATTAATGTTTGTTATAGTACCTATATTTCCTTGAATATCTGGAATGCTCTAAAACAAATATATCTTATTAAAAAAATAACGGAAGATTTTTTAGCGAATTGAATGAATTCTTTCTTGAATTAAATTCGCCATTCAGTCGCATGTATGCTACTATTACTTTGACAAAATATTTCTCTACAGAATCTTTAATTTCCGATGATTTTATAAACTTACAATGTGTGTTACAATATATTTTGTTTACAGTTTAAAATTATATGTGATTTCTAACAGAAAAACTTCAAAACAGCTAACGTGAACGTTTAAGTGTAAAGGGATTTATTGCGTTCGCCTGAGAATGAAGTGAAGATCCGTTTTGTGGATTTGAAAGTTTCGAATGGGATTAATGAATGTGTTCTGTAATCTGGAACTATATTGGAACACAAACTTTAGTGATCTTTATAAGATGTCTTGTTATCACTCAGTTAAAAGTTTATTTTATGTGTATTAAGCAATATTTGTGCGTTTTTTTACAATATGCATAAGTAAGTACCTAAGTAAAATATACAATTTTAAAAAAAATGTATTTCAGTACAATATTTTTACCTTAAACTAAGGACACTCGGAGGAGTGAGAGGGTTCATATGTGGCCTTAAACAATCACTGACTGTTCCAGGCCATAATTCCATCCAGGACATCTCCTCGGGAAAACTTTTGAGATCGCAGTTGACAAGTCGCGTCGGAGTCGATGGCCATTTACTGGACTCCATCAACCAGCGCTTGAATGCAAAACCAATTATAACAGGCCTCATAACGGTTAACATAATCCTCAAAGCAAAATGAGAGATTTTAAACTCTATACCCTATATCTATATTTCTAAATATGTCACCCTTGGAGGGAGTTTAAAATGCCAAAGTTGGACGCAATAAAATATTTACTATATCTGCATGCCAAATTATAACTTCCTGTGGCTAGTTTTACTTTCTACTATGTTTAAAAGCTACAGGCTAAATTATCAATGACATAACATAAATGTTGCTTTAGTACGCTGCTGCAAACACTAATCATTGTAAAATACATGGGATTAATTTTTCTAAAACCTTGCTGAAGTTTGTTATACCGTCTCTACAAATAATAATTGAAATCGCAAGACTAATTACGCTGTTTTTTTTTTAAATCGTAAAGCGTCGTGGAACACTGTGTATATGGCGGCGTAAGTATTGTTAACCTCGTCGATTCAAAGTAATGACATTAAAAAAACTGTACCTTGGTGGCATTTTTGACTTGAAGAGGTATCAAAATATGTGCGAATTTGCAGTCCTGATCGCAGTCAGTATACCGTTCGATGACTGATGACCAGGCGACGTCATTGGCGGCGTTCAAGCAATCATCGTATTCAGACTTATACATTAATTCTTCGCCAGAAAGATCCCTTCAAACAACATTAGTATTAAATGTTTCTTTGTTGATTAGTTATGATATTCACGTCTAATGACGTGCTAGTGTTTTTACAAAAGCAACGATCTTTCAAAACATATAAATCATATAAATCGTTCTTGTAAAAACCCGACACCGGTAGATTCCCCCCGCCGTTCCGCGCGGACCAACACTCGCGATGACATATGCGAGCAAGCGAGATGTATGATACACGAGAAGTGTACTCAACACAAAGTGGCGTACTTGGGCGTGGAGCGTGTTTCACCCTCAGTTGCCGTATCTATATGTTTTAAAAGATCGTTGTACAAAATACAGAATTATAATAATAGAAAGGCACAATATAATAAGAGCAATCACATTCGTAAGGTTTGTTATTATTATTAGTAGTTATCTCATCATAACAAATTATTTTATACCATATTTTAGTAACAACGGTAAATTTGGTCAGCGGTTGTGAGAAGTTTTTGAGCGAGGAAGAGATGAGCGTTTTCGGGAAGTGGTCAGTCGACATGTGTCGTCGAATACGGACCATGGGCAATGGGTAGCTATATTATTGGTTGTAAGGATTGCAAACCAGCTTGGCGCTTGGCTAACTGCAGGTTAAGTGAGAGCACGTTACCTGTGCAGCACGAAGTATCTCCGTCGCTTGGAGGAGGCCGCGAAGGTTCCACACTTTCCGCTGGCATGGTGCCCGGTCTGAAGATCCGAATATTGGCCGGCCATACTCATTAGGCTTTCGGCCTTGATTGTCGTGCATTCACCGCCGGCGTCGACCCTAAAGATCATTCCGAAGCAATCTGAAAGCTGCGCATTAACCACTATTACTTTTGTTTATATTAAAATTACTTCCTAATATTTGCTATATGGAGAAATATCAAATTTTGAACGAACCAACCAGCATAGTCTTTTATGAATGATTTTCGTCAATGAGTAAAACGTATTAAACTATAGGAAAACTAAACGTATAGGAAAGAAACTAACCTTAACAAAAAGAAACAATAACATAAGAAATGACCTATTCAAAAATCCAAAATATTTTTTTGGGTTTTTTTATGTCAATTTTATAAAATATAACCTATACATTATCCTATGTTCTTTTTTATATGGTTATCTTGTATTTGAATTGCTATATTAAAGGTACTGAATGTAAACTAATAAATATTTTTAAATGTCTGAATGATTTTGCTGACAATACTAATTTCCTACAATCACAATCCTTTACGTAAATAATCAACAGCGTGATTTTTTAGCTTAGTTTTGTAATTATAAATTTATTCAACTCGTGAAAAGGTGTGGTCGCAACGCGTAAACCCTGCATAATTTAAAATACTAACAAATATTTAGGCTTTTTTTAGTTTATTTAAATTGTTAATATTCTTTTTTTTGTAATATTCAATTATTTTTTTTTGCTAAAAGCTATTGATACATAATAACAATAGAATTGCTTAGAAAAAACATTGTACAGTGGCGCCAATCGCTCTCTACTGTGATGAAAATTATTTACGTTAATTTTTGGCATGATATAATAATTATATCCGGCATACCTACTACTTATACTTACTAAAATATCGATATATTGTAATAAAGATAGGTACTAGGTATTGAATAAGGTATCCAATAATAGCCTTCAAAGGCCTCAAGACATTGGACAATAAAGTACCACAGATATTGTTCACTTAATACGAAGATGAATCCCCGGTGAGACATGATTTTTTTTATGATCTTAAAATAAATCAGAGTTAATTATACGGTAAACCATAATAATACCTTCAAAAGAACTGGTAGACCGCTTTCAACCGAAGATATTGGCGGTGAGTATTTTGTTGTGAATGAGGAATTTTCGTTTCGCTCTAATGGTGCCGCTTTGTTTGTTAGGGTTGACGTTTTGTGTTTGTTTGTAGATGGGTCCCTTTTAGAAATTGAAGATTTAGAAGTTCCTGATGGAGATGGTGCATAGGAACAGTTCAAATCGATTACAACCTGTGTGTATGATCGACATTGGAGGCAGGCCGTATAGTACCCGACGATTTCATTTCCTGATATTTGAATGACGGTAGAATCGTCAAGGTGAATCTTATAATCGTCATAATTTTTTATCACGATATACTGATTTTCTGGCATTTGTATTTTTATCACATTTATCGAATGGTCGATCGTGACAGTTGAGTAATAGGGGTGTTCCATAATATAGACCAAGCTAATTACAACAAAAGGCGTGTTTTCTACTTTGTAAGGGAAATCTTCTCCATCGGATATTATAAAAGCATCAGTTCTAATTCGTTCATTTTCTTCTTCGGTCCATTCAACAAAATACTCATCAACTTCTGTTATAGAGTATGTGATTATTTTTGTTCCATCGACAAATTTAGTTACTTGCACGCCGTTTTTCTTTAAAAGTTTGGATGTTTTATCCCCTCTTTTGACATATACTTCACCAAGCTTAGAATCAACCCCAATACTAACCGGAAGAGAGTTTGTCTGACGTACCATTTCATCATTTACCACTTCATAACGCTTACCGGTTGCCTCTGTTATTAAATATCCGAATGGTTTTATAGGAAACATACATTCTTTCCCGTTTGGAGCAGTATTATCAAGTTTCTCTGAATCATTAGACATAGGGTCAGAAAATGTATGGCACATATATCTTGTACCGTCAGAACGTAAAACAGATACTTTTCCACAAGTATAAAATATTAAAACTTCACCGTTTCGGCTGAAGCATCTAAATTTTTCTTTTCTAAGCCGTGGGTTGTCCTGATTATGTAACGATTGTTTTATGTAAAAAGGAAAATCTGAGCCATTTTTCTTTACTGTATTTACTACTAATCCATTCGGCCAGCTCATGTATAAATTAAAATGATCATTATCTTCAATTTCTCTCGCTTCAAGAAGTTCTGTTTCTTGGGATGTATTGATTTGTTCTTCCCTAAAGGTTATTTCAATTCCATTGGCTGAAGATATTCTAAAATGCTTTTCCATTAAGTTCATTGGAAATTCTTTATGTATTATAACTCTATGCTTGTTGAGAGACACCTCAACCATGAGTGACTCAATGTTGTTTAAAGTATTTCCTCTATTTTTTATTTTTACTTCAGTGCCATCTCTAGAAAAGAACGCTGTCGACTTTCCAGAATAAGTAATTTGTCCATTGTGTATATTATATGAAAGAAATTTTAAATATTTCTTTTCGGCTGGTTTACTTTTTATTTTTTCTGGTATTTTGACGTTAGGAGTATAGGTTTTTCTATTTGTGTTTAATTTTGATTTAGTAGCTTTTTTAAAAATATTTTCATTTAACGGTTCAAAACCATTACGCTCTACACCTATAAGGAAGTTTGGATCGCTAAAAAGTTGCGGGGAAGAATCTAATTCCTGGGATAAATTATTTTCGTGTAATTGCAAAGGTTCTTCGTTTTTTATAGTCACATCGATTGATTTATTTGCAAAAATGGGATAAATATCTGGATCGGATTGTTTTAAATATTCTGTTTCAGACTGTGGTTCAATCCAATGATTTTCGATCAGCGGAGATGTTAGCATAAAGTTTTGAAAACTTATCGGAGTTTCTAGCTTAGTTGTCCATTCATAGATGTTCTCTCGAAGAGAATTTTTCTTGTTAAAAAAAAGCAAGACTATGCTGTCTGTTAATAGAAGGTACTTGTATCGAATACAATTAAATGTTTTGTAGGCATCATTGATAGCCTGAATCGTCACGGAAAAATTCATTTCATTAAAAATTGTGTAGTCATATATGTGGTGAAAGCTTTTATCTTCAGTGCCTTCTTTATTATTAAAAAATATTAAATTTAAAATGTCCTTAGATTTAAAAAGTTCTTCGTTATCGAATTCTAATGATATTTCATCCGGCAATTTTTCAAGTTTTTTACTCTTTTCATGGGTTATAATGCGTGTTTTTTCATTTAAATCAAAGGGTACAGCATTAGGAGTCCGTTTCAAATAATCACATTTGGTAAAAGAGGGATTCAATATATTATTTTCAAGGTCAACATTTTCTTTAAAACGATGATCATATAGAGTTTTGCAGCCAAATAAATGTATGTATCTTTTTATCATTTTTTGGCTGGAGTTTTCACTTGGAAAAAATGACCTATATAGATTTATAAAATTATCATTTAGAACATTATGTTTTTCTTCACGCTTGTAATATTTTCTCCATAGTAAAGGAATCGGCATTTCTTTCAAGTAATATAAAGTAGATTGCTCTACATCATTGTCTTGTATGTGGTAACTTAGTTCTTGAGCAAAATTTCCGTAGCAAATTACAGTAGGGTTTGTTATATCATTGTATTCAAACTTCATCAGCTGTTCTGACGATTGTTTCTGATTGTTCAATAGGAAAACTTGGTCCCTTATTTTATAGTTGGAATTGAGGAAATCCCACCACAGAGAATATTCCTTTGATTCTTTAAATTTCTCATCGATACCAACAGGCTCGTTGTTCGATCGAATCGAGTTAACTGACGCAGTTGCAAACGATATGGCATCCATCATGTTACTGACAATGACTGAAACTGTCGTAACTTCGCTAGGTTTATTTCTACTTATAATGTCATAAATGATTTTCATACTGTGCTGCTCTGGGTCGAAATCTGGGATTTCTATGATAGCCGTATTTTCCAGGTGCGTACTATATTGCCGGATTGTGTCATTTATGTCATACAATAACAAAGTCACGTCCTCGTAAATCCTACTTTTGGCGGCTGTAATATTTTTCATCATTTCGTCCGTATAGTCAGGTTCGTAACTTATTAGGCCTAAGTGATTAAATTTAATATAATTTTCATTTAAATTGTTCGTTACACTATCTACAAGACTATTCCAAAACAATTCTTTAGAAGATAGGGCTTTCGCAGTGTTTTTAGTATGTTTTTGACCTTGTTGGTTTACAATGTTCTTTGGAGACACATAAACAACTATTTGTATTTGTACTTTAATATTCATTAGTTCAATAATAAGATTTATATCACTAAATCCAACCAAAATAATGTATGTAGTGATACTAACTTGTCCAAATTCATTATTATTTATTTTTTCTTCTTGACTCTCACTTTTGTGACGTTCTCGTTCAGCTTTGGCCTCTATGCGTTCTAAATGTTCTTCTTTAAAGATAAGAACAGCATCTTTTATCAGAAACGCTTGCAAAATGACATCTAAAGGCTCTTTTGCCTTGAGGACACTAGCTGCCTCTTCGTATAATTTACTTCGTTTAGTGTACTTCGCTATATTGTCAGTTATAACCTTAATATCTATAGCTTTTATTTCATTTTGAGAAACATGACTAGTTGACTCAACAAATCTCTGCACATACATTGTGGATAAAACATTATCCGTTTCAGCCAGCATAACGAGGAGAACATTCCAATTCGTTTCAAAAGCTTTACTTTGAATATCCTGATTTGCCAATTCGTCTCGCCAATTAGTTGTTTGTTGTGATTGAGAAGGTTTGGAGCGAGAGTTTTTCAACTCAGTCTTATTTTTATGCGGCATTTCCAAAGAGTACCCGATAAGTTTATATCAAACGTGTAAAATAAAAATGAAAACAAACTGAATCTGAAAAGTGTAAATCGTCTATACAAATAAAATATCTCTCTAAATAACTATCAAACTACACAGATAAAACGCTTAAATGTCAAAGCAAACATTTTTCGGATATTAGAAAATTTGATAACTGCCAGATTTTATTAAAAAGCACCAGACAAATATTTCCACCAAATGTGACAAATCAGATTCTGTCTAATTGCTCTTTTAAATGACAAAATAATAATGATTAAAATTACATACAACTCGATTTGTACAAGAGAAAATCACAAAAATAGAATTAATTAAAAACTAGCTTGAGACCCGGTAGCTATCATACAATAACAACTGGTTCTATACATTGTTTAGTAGTAGTAAAATATTTAACCACAACCTGATGTCTTATAGCTAGGCCCTATAGGCATTACTAACGGCATCTAACCCCTTTACTTCTCGAACCTGTGATGTGACATTATATACCATTCATTCAGTTCATAATAAATGTTAACACCATTTTATTACTTTTTATTGATTTTGACGCGCGACCCCATATTTACCGAATTTGTGATTTATTTAACACTACCTTCTGCCAAATTGATCTTTTTCCGATAAATAATACGTTCAACAACTGTGTCATATTTTTGTAATTCGAATTTGTTATTTGAGCCATCTATCAAACTGTCAATGTTTCATTAATCAGTAATTAAAATGTATTGACTTTAATGTTATACTAAAGTTAAGGTTATAATATGTTATCTTATGTTTGGTGCTAAATTATTCGACTAGCTTCTTGCATTTTTATAGTAAAATAAAAAATCTCAATAACATGAAGCTAGCAACCGTCATGGCGGTTACTTCAAGCGCAGACGCTTATCACATACGGTTGCCATCGCGACCAATAAATATTAGCGACTAATTTGTTTTCTTTGTCGGTTACCATAGAAACATGGGACTCAATAATGTGTCAATGTCAAATAGGTTTTGTGAGTTTTTAATCGTGTGTATAAATTAAATTAAAATGGTAAGTTACATATAATGTTTTATTTAATTGATTTCGACAACGTCAAACAATATTTTTTCTACTGTAGGTACTCTTAACACTGAATTTAACTAAATAGTTTTAAGTGATTAATGAAAAGGGACAGCTTGAACAAATTAACATTTTCATTCTTGAGTATATTATATTTATATAAGTATATTATATTTTTTAATAACTAGCTGTTCAACCTCTGGTTCTGTAGGCGGCTGGAACAGCGCCTTGGGCTCGCTACGACTCGTGCCTACGACACTTGGGATGAGTCGCTTAGCGACTTATCTTTAAGCCCCTGAGGCCATCTGCGCGTCTATATTTGATTTTGTAATGGCGCCAACCGCGCCGGACAGTTGTCCGGCCTGCTGCACTCGTGAGACCTGAAAATAGTTTTGTTGACCTAGAATTTTCAAGACGTTTCTAAAATGCACAAAAACAACTTTCTAGCATGTTCCTAAAAAAATCCCATTCAATCTTCCATCTTATTTGTGACCAAACTTTGAAAGTTAATAATAATTAATGTATGTCATAAGATAGATATAAATTTCTACAGTATATTAATTTAATATATCTCTAATGGTTTAGTCAGCGTATAGCCATGTAAACGCTCTAAAGGCGTCTATTTACGACTTTATTAACCTCTTGAGATTTCTGTTTTATTTTTAATTTATTATGAATATGTTATATATATAAACTATCCGTAAGATTCTCTAAATAACGGTAAAAACACATCAAAATTCATTTTTTAGTTTGAAAGAACTAAGCTATCAGACAATCTGGGATAGCAAAATTGCTTTAAACTATTTATTGATATATTAATATAATAATATAACTATGATAGGTGACTTGTACAGATTTTTACACGAATAAACAAATAAATAACATTCTTTATAATTTACACATCATTCAATTTTTATTTTTTATGTTGTGAATTGTAGATGTGGGGGGGTGGAAGGAATAATTATTATAATTTTAGATTTTAGTCATCACTGCGGCAAATTATGTTGAAATTTAAAAAAAAAATGTTGAAAGCAGTCTTTTCTCTTTTTCAGCCGCCGAAAAAAAAGGGAGCAGGTTTGTCTCGATTATTTTTTATGAGTTTTCTGGAAGCTAGTTTAAATATCTTTTAAATGAGATTTTGGTTATTATTTTAACTGAATTAGATAAAATATCACATGTTTCATATAAATGTAAGTACTTGGAAAATATAAATAAACAATATAATAGTTGACATTGTTATGCTGTTGCTGTAAATGCAGAATAACATAAATACATTTTTGATTTAATAAGGAGAACCAACAAAAAAATATATAAATATAGTTAAGAACTATATAATAATATTCTCAGGTGGTTGCTTTGTCATTCGTCAGGTGTATGATTTTTTCACGATTACGCTCAAACCGTGCACCGATTGACACGGCCAGAGCAAAAGCATCATTACAGGTCTTTTATGAAAAAAAAATTAGCACACAAAAAAAGTAGACACCTTTATGAAAATTTCCATCAAAACTACTAGTTCAGGGTTTAAGACGCATGATACGAGTAAAATTGAATGAATCGAATTGCATGTGACTATAGATATACTGGACCATAGGTCGTAGACCGCGGTGTATCATTATTGTGTTAATCTTTACATAACTTTGAAGGAGAATCTGGAAAGTGGGAAAGTGATATTGTGTTCTCACATCAGTTTTTTTTTGTACTAAACAGCCCTCGTCATCGACGGCGTGGACACGTCGGAGATGACGCGCGAGAAATTGGAGCAGTTCACGCTGGCGGTGAAGACAGAGCTGGACAAGGAACGCGAGCAGAGGAATGCCTTCCAGCTCGAGAGGGACAAGCTCAGAGCCTTCTGGGAGGTTCATCATTCATGCATTCACGTTTAAAAACAACATAACATTCCAACAAGAAAGGTTGCAATTGCGATCGAATATAGATTTATTAAATTATATGTGCCAAACGTGCCAGCTTTTAAGTGGTTTTATTCTTCATTTTATTTTTATCGTATGCAGAGAGAATAAAAATACAGTATCTCTATAAAAGAATAAATTTTAATGTTGGTAGCTTTTAACCAGTGAAGTGCGTTTTCATTTTTGGGCCCCCAGCTAGCGTAAGGGACATTCTTCTAGAATGTGGACGGTTGTTTGTGGCGCCCTGCAGTCCCAATTAACCCCATTTATAAAAGTTGCGTTATAAACCTTATGGGTACCGTTAAATCAGTTCAGTTGAGTCCAGACTTCTCTCGGTTGATCATATTCTGGAAGACCTCAAGGCATCATCAAGTATCATGTATTCAGCTATGTTGGTGTTAGTAATCAATCAAGCACAACGCCAAATTATTTCGGTAAAGTATATAATCTCACGCACCAACTGGTATTAGAATCCAGCTGAACGATAATTTAATACTTATTGAACTGTCATGCGGTGCAATTATGTAGTTATATAGTTTTATGCAGACATCATTAGGTTTTTGTTCAATGCTATTGACGTTTGGCTGATCCAGAGCAAGTTCCCATGGATCGACTCCAATAGTAAAATGTTTGTGATGTCAGATCTCAATGGTTTCACCACCGATTTTAGAATTTTAAACTTTTAATCGAATCAACATGAAAAATACTAGGTCGCGACGGAGTGGGAATTTTTGGGGGTTAAAATTTGAAATGTAATGTGTAAAAATATTTTTTCTATAGGAAATCCCATGTTAAATATTTTCGCGCGCTTTTTGTTTACTTATTTGATTTTAAAGAATTACTTATTTGATGTTTGAATTTCTCCGCTCCTTTATGCTGCTAGCATAGGATAGCATAGCTTCACGCTGATAAATTGATGCCTTGGCAGATAACCCGGGTGCAGTTGGAGGAGGCGCGTGCGCTGCTGCGCGAGCGAGAGCGCGAGAGCGAGAGACAGGGAGAGGAGAACGACGAGACCATGAAGTTCCAACTGCAGCGGGTGAAGCACCTGCAGTACGAGCAGCTGCAGGCGGAATGCGCCCTCCGCGCCGACGGGATGGCGGCCCTCAAGGTGATACCATCATCCCTCTATAACTACTTATTTAACACTTCGAACTTATTGCCAATCTCTATCCCTACCAGCTAACCCAGAAAGGTCCTGTAAAAATATATATTTCATATATTCGAAAAAAAAAAACTACTAAACTAATTAATTATTACCAAATTAAATGTGTTTCGACGTGACTATAGAAGATTTCGACCCGTCCCGTCTAATGACGGGAGCAAACGTGTCCAACGCTCCCGAGGACGGGATATGTGATAATCTCCGAAACGTCAAAATTATATGTCTATAATTTACTTTAGCCGGTTAATATGCCCAAGCTGCGGTTGGATCAGAATGAGGATATGGTTGCAGAATGAGGAAGAAGCGAGAGGCATATGATATAAGATGTTAGGTATGCCATAAGGCAGTTCATTCCACGGTCTAGCTGCAAGAACCGTGAAAACCTTTTTGTAATATAGTTGAGTTCCCAGGTTTCATTGAAAGCGGATCGAAGGGTAGCCCATCGTTGCACAAGCTTACAATTTTCGTAATATAAAGGTGTTTCGTAAATTTATTAAGTATTTTGTTATAAAATGGCTGAAGTCAACAATAAATGATATAAACAAATTGAACAACTTTAATATGTTCTAGGAGATGCCAAGGAAAAGGGATTACTTTTACGTACGGGAGACCGATTGAAAACCAAAATATATCTCTAAAAAATATAAATAATTTACAATGTTAATAACAAGAGTGAGAGATAAATGAGATGATATGAGATAAGTTACAAGACATTTGAATATACAAATATAAAAAAAACTAAACATACAAAAATATATAAAGTTACCAAATAATACTATTAATAAATTAAATTTAAAAAATTGGCCTACTTCAATTAGTACATCCGTTCACATCGTTAATTGGAACCTTTAAAGTTTTTTAAAAATTGACCTGGTGGCTTCGTTTGGTTTTTTATATAATTAGCTAAAGTTATTTGAAGTTGTTTAAAGTTATTTGAATGATATATGTTTAGAAAGCGCGCGAGGAACACGCCGAGCAGGAGAGCGAGCTGCTGGTGGACAAGCGAAACCTCCGCCTGCAGCTGCGCGAACAGGAGCTGGCCGGACAGAGGGAACTGAGGAGGGCGGCCCTTCAGTACCAGAAGGAGCTAAGCGACACCAGGCAGGAGTTTGAGGAGAGGGCCAGGGAGATCGAGGGGAAGGTTATATCATTTCTCTTTATTGGCCCGTGCCTTTGACGTTTGGTCGTGTTTATTCTGTTAGTTGGAGTGAGACCAGCATTGAAATCTTAAATCCCTGAAATCTTTGATCCGAAGCGCCACAGGAAAGCGTTGTTAATTTCGACACCTTTAAATTAGACTGGCACTATTTTAACAAGAAGTAAATAATCTATTTTTTACTGAATTTAACTACTTTCAACCCCCTCCCCTCCCAAACGCAACGGCGTTTAGCTACCAGACTGCCATAATCATAGTCCAGAAAATATAACTAAAGTAACCCTATATGTTATAAAATCATGTGTGAATTGCGCTGCCAGCTCTTAGCCTATGAGTTTCGGCTGTGAATTTTGTGTGATTTCAAATGTTCCCTTTTTAACAGTCTATCAATGTAGCAAAAGCCAAGTCAAGCAAAAATAATTATTAATGCCATCTTATACTTCTATAAATGTCAAGTCTCATTTTTACATGAAAAAATTAAAACTGACAATGAATTGTATCAAAAAATAAATACAAATACAAGCTGTAATTGACTTTTAAATTTCATATGTATTACAGGGAATTATGGCAAATAATACACATTTAATGTGTATTGTTTGCCTGACGTATTTGTATATTATGCAATGATTATAGAGGTATACTCAAGTCATTATACCTTAATAATGCTCAAACTTAAAAAAATAATGAATTAAGGACGAATTTCGACCACTAGTAATTTAATTTTGCCGAGTTACACTAATTTTAGTAACTAAATTTATTTAGAAATAATTAACTAAAAAATATTTCCAACGAAATAAAACATGTTTCCAAAGTTAAATATCAAAGTATTTTACTTAATAAAATATAACATCCGAATGATTTTTTTTAGTAGATCAAAATAAAAAAGAAAGGATAATTATTTTTTTTATAGTTATTAAATATAAACAAATCGAAAAATAAATATCAAATATACTAAAGAGTTACTGGAATTGGGATCGCTGGATGTCGGTTCAAACCCAGCGCTGTGGTTTATAAAAACTCTTTTTAAGCTGTTTTTATTTATTTCTCATTTACAATGTTTTCAAAAAGTGTGGTTTTTATCTATTAAGATGAAATAATAAGAACAAATAAAAAAAACTAGATCACTTTACGTTTATGAAATATGTGATAAGGATGAAGGATTGTGGATAATAAATGAGATGAGGCAATTTCCCAACGCCACTTGCGCCAGCTCACGTCCGAAACATCGAACCCTCATAAACTTCACTCCGTAAGATTCTGTTTAATGTTCCATTCCTGAAAGTTGGAATGATTTTCAGGCGGAGAAGCGTCTTCAGACTGCGAAGACCGAGTTGACGGTGAAGCACCGGATGGAATTATCGGAGGTCGAGGAAAGGAAGAACAAACAGTTGGCGGATCTCATTGCAGACCATGAGAAGGCTTTTACGGAACTCAAAGACTACTATAATGATATAACACTCAATAATCTTGGATTGATAGGTACCGACCTAATGTTATCACTATGGGAAATAATATTTTAATTAAACATTTATATAAATTTCCCGGAACTAATTTACTTTATTAGGAAACACATTTAAAATTTAAGAAAATGGTATGAAATTAAAAATATTTGCTAAAAGTATTTCGGCTCAATTTCCGTACAAAATAATATTTCAATGTTATTGACAAAAAATATTAATAATTATAACGCGTACAAATAAAGATTGTTGTAAAATGTGTATTCCATTACCTATTTATTCTCTGAATAACTTTAATTTACAGCCAAATTAATTACTTTAAAAACACACGTTGTTGTTATTAATTGTTTAATGAATAATAAGAGTCACACTTTAGATAGGTTTGATTGGGTTTCCGTTATTTTTTTTTAAATATATTTTGTTTATTTATTTATTTATTCGTATAATCCAAAATATATACATGTACAGCTAGATCAGTAGTAACAGTTGAATGACAATTAATGTAACTAGCAAGCGACCGGCACCTACTGCACTGCTGTACTAAAGAAGGCAGTGGCCGACGATTTTTATTATTTGAAAGAAAACTTTTGAAAATGTCACGCTTAAATAAATATTGCAATAATAATACATATTATATAGGTGTTTATATATATTTATATATTATATAATTGAGTCTATATAAAATACATACACAAATATTCAAAATAAATAGACATACACATCAAATATCCTACGAGTACATATATGTTTAACAATTACAGGTATTTTTGAATTTGCTATTAAATTCTGTCCAATTTGTATCTTTAATCTGTTAGCTGATTACATTCTTCTGTTATTTTATTTATTTGTTTTATTATGAAATAGTAAAAAAAAATAGTTTACTATATTTTATACATTAAATTACAAAAAAAAATAACAAATTCCTAATTTAAATCGAAGTGTTTTCCTTGTATTCTTTATTATAATCATTCGGAGTTTGTATAATATATCATAAAACTCTTTTTATTCCTAATCGAAGAGGTCGCAGAGTCCCATCTCAGCATCTCAGCTAATACTGCCAACGAAACGATTAAAAAACACGACTTCTATAGCTACTTTTAGGTAAGTGTTTGGCGATTAACGAAATGTTTTTTTCAGCAAGTCTCAAGGCTCAAATGGAGGATCTTCAGGGGCACAGAGAACGAGCCGAGAAGGCTGCTGCCGACGCCAACTTGGAAGTCCGACGGATGAAGGACCCGCTGGAAAAAGCTTTAGCTGAGAACCTCGTTAGTAGTCTTGCACTCATACGATTGTTGGCGTTCCGAACTGCAAAGCAGACTCTAATTTTTGAAACATGTTCAGAGAATAAATATTGACTATGAATTTGGGCTTTCAAGAAGTGGAGTGCTTCGTGCTAAATAAAATAAGAGTGAATTTTATAAGCAATTCTTCTCAAATAAGGTAAGGTTGGCGTGCACTATATCCTGCAATATAACTAAAATAACATTGTTTTTGTTTTTTGTTAGTATCTAAAATAATTCATCGGTAAATTTTCTGTAATTCTAATGTACTACCCTTTCTACCCAAAATACTAAAATATCACGATATAGCTGAAATGTAGGAATCTCGCTTTGCTGAAACGGTCCCCATAGTTTTTAGCAAAATGCCATAGTATCAAAAAGTTTAAAATAGGTTTCACAACCACTCGAACTACAACACAACAACACACAATAGCTATATTGTTACAAGACAGTTGATTGGATTAACGGTTTCTGAATAGATAAAAGTGTCCTTGTCAAGTTAAAAGCGCTCTCTGACGAGTAAAACCCGGACAAAATAAATAAGAATTTAAAAAATATATTTCAGGAAATGAAAAGACAAAGCGCGAATTACGAGAAGGATAAGGCTGCCCTGGCTACGAAGACCAGAACCCTAGCCTCGCTCGAAAAGCAATTCGAGGTCCTCAAGTGGGAAAATGAGGTTGGTTTACAATGTGAGGTGGTAAAAATAAAAATATTTTAATATTAACAGCTACAAGGCTGACTAAAATGAACATATTTACGACAAATTTTTAATATCTAATATGTAACACTCGTCCTCTGAATGCAGTTGATTTTAGTACGACTAAACTCTATTATTCTCGGCTATTTAAGATTATAATATTCAAATTCGCCTTGTAATTCGTGATCCTGGTAGTCTAGTGGTTAAGGCGTTGGACTACTGACCCAAAGGTCGCGGGTTCAAATCCGCACGTGGTCATACCATTTTTAACACTTCATTACCACCATCTGTTCTTACTCTAGGACAGGCACATTTAGACATAGTAATTATTTAATTGAAAAAAAAAAAATAATCTACAGATATTGACTATTCAGCGTCTAAAAGTTTTACATCAACATTTTAGCATTTAATCGGAATATTTGTAGCAATAATTGTTATGTTCTTATTACAGATAAATTACCTTCGATTAATTGATAATTAAAAATTGTGATTGCGAAACAAAGGATTGAGTTTTGGAGTGTCATCATTTTGACTACGGTAGCTTAGTAATAATGAGCTACTATTTTTATTTTTGGGATTAAAGAAGCTGACAAGAGAAATGGTATAGATGCCCTTCTTGATTTATAAAATCTCGCACGTCTTGTACTGACTAAAATGACCCTTGGTGTTTAAAGGTCCTCGAGATGCGGTTCGAGCGCGTGCGCAGCGAGCGCGACGAGCTGCACTCGAGGTTCGCCAGGGCGGTCCTGGAGCTGCAGCAGAAGATGGCCGCCAAGGCCACGCTCCTCGACAGGCGCTTCTCGGCGCTGCGGCTGGAGGCCACGAGAGCATCCCTGCCGAAGAACATACAGGTTGAGACTTCAATGAAGCTTCACTTTTACGAGAATCTACTATCCCCGCGCTGTAACATGTTTCAACCCAAAATTATAAATTATGCCAAGTAAACATGTCAATAATAAATAAATAAAATAAATAAAACATGTTCTCAGTATTTTTTATTTTGTTTTAATGGCCTCTGATTTCATGACGTTTACCTACTATTTACCGTGGATTTAAATATGTTTAATGCGTTTGACTTTCAGCCCAGTGATCGCGGGTTCAAATCCACACATTATAGTCCTCAACTTCAGTCAAAGCAAACTTAGCTAGGCCCAAAATAATAACATTTTACTTTGCGGCGGAAATGCCTATCCCGAAATTCGATATTATTGTATTTTTTTTTTATGTTGTCCTTTTGTAAATTCACTAGTGGAACATAATATACCGAAACTGTTTTATAAATTTGGTGTCATAACCATCATCTAAAATGCCGTGATCGTTTCCTGTTACCAATAAATACACTTTAGACGAGCTCTCATTGACGTCAGAATGGATACTTTGAGTCTGGCCTTAAGGCTAGCCGCAGACTTGGCGATTTTCATATTTTTATTTCGCTTGTTTAAAATACGGGCGTTCAAAAAATTAAAAAATATGCAGCGGCCGTCCACTAATAATTGATTATTTATTTATTTACAATTTTCTATTATTGTTGCAATGTTTTATATTATTAAACGTTGCCGGAGCTCCAGAAAGCAAATTTAACATGGGTAGATACCCAAAATAAAACATGATACTGAGAAAAATGCCATTATTAACTCAGGTTATTCTTAACAGAGATGCTTCAAGTTATTTGAATCAAGTGTGTGTTGGAGTAAAATGGGTGTGATCAATTTTAGTATAAGAAGAAAATATTTGATTGTTGGCATTTTGCTGAATATCAAAATAATATTAAACGTTATATAAGAGGTGATATTATCGGCCGGCCTAATTCGTATTTTCTTTTCGTTAGGAACTTTTGGAAGGCAAAGAAATGCAGCTCGATGACCTGCGCTACGAGGTGGCCCGCCTGCGGAAGGCTCACGATGACCTCTTGGCCACCTACGAAGCCAAGCTCACCAAACTGGGAGTACCAAAAGCTGAACTCGGCTTCAGGTGAGACGTTCTTTCCCCTTGTCTTGGCGTGGCTTTACATCGAACAATATCGTCTATAATTAATTCATTTCATACAGTCACGTGTCTGTATGCAGTCGGGCATAACTGCAAACGTGCATTTGTTACAACTGCAAGCATGCCGTCCAACCACCGTCGGTTACGACACTTACTTATCATAAATTTATGTATCTAATATAAAGAAATTTCATTTATATACATACATAATAATTATATAATAAAAATAAAATAAGTAATAGAGCTTTATATTGTACTATTACTTTCTAAAAATACGTTTCTTGATCGGTAATGCGCCAACATTAATACAATATATTATACGCGCTTGTCGCTATTGCAGAACAGGTTTACTTAGTGCACAGTAACTCGAATGCCATCAAATCAAAGCTAGTGCTAAACTGTGTGCATATACTCAACACCTTAGCATCACACAACAGGGTCACACTTATGTGGGTACCGGGACACTCAGGCATTGATGGCAATGAGAAAGCAGACGATCTGGCTAAGAAGGGTGCGAGCATGACTATGATAGGCCCGGAACCGGCCTGCGGCATAGCTAAAAGCACCACCAGCAGACTGCTGAAAATCTGGGCTTGGAAACAAAGCCAAAAATACTGGCAGGAATTGCCCGGACAAAAGCAAGCCAAAGAACTCATAGTAGGATTCTCGCAAAAAAGACTCTCGGAGCTACTGAAGTTAAGCCGAGACCAAGTAAGGATCATAACCAGAACCTTAACTGGCCACTGCAAGCTGAACAAACACCTGCACAAATTAAGCCTATCGTCAGACGACAGGTGCAGGCTTTGCCAAGGGAGCCCTGAAACTCCGTTACACCTACTGGGTGAATGTGGGCCCCTCATGAACAAAAGGTACCAGCTTCTAGGCAACTATCTCCTCAAGCCTGAGGAGATAAGAACCATCGCACCTAAAAAGATACTCAACTTTATATACAGTACGGGACTAGAGGGCGAACTTTAAGTGGATTTAGAAGTACAATAGTTCTGCAAAGGACGCGGTACAAGGGGGGCAAACTCCCACATCCACTATCAAACATACATAGTGCACAGTACGCTTTGTCTGGCAACTAGCGGGTTCACACACACGCACACTATCAAACATACATAGTGCACAGTACGCTTTGTCTGGCAACTAGCGGGTTCACACACACGCACACACTGGCACGGTATGAATAAAAAGTCCGCCTAGTACTATTAACCTTAGTGTACCTACGATAATTGAAGGTAGATTACTTCAACTATCATTGTAAAATGTATATTTATCATGTAAAATTGTAAACTGATTAATAGGTATAATGAAATGAACATATTTGTATATTCAGAAAAGAATAAATAATAATAATAATTATTATTATAATTTATCTGAAATTTTTCGTCATTTTTTCTAAAATTTAAGAAACCAGATAATACACATTGTAATGATTAATAATCAAAAATAAATCGTTAAAAGTCACTACGAAATTTTCTAAATACTGGTCGTTTTATGTTGTATAAAATACTACTTCTAAATAACTAAAGATAAATATGAAGCAATGGTATGAACCATGTCTAGGTCAAACCATTTTTAATGTGTCATCAGCCTTTATCTGACCACTGCAGGGCATTGGCCTCCCAGAGTAGGTACTTTCTAATCGGTGGCAGGTCTTTGTGTGGCTGGTTCTAGGGCGCTATTGCATTAAGCCATTTAAGTGTTGCCAGCCTACACATCCCGCAACTTCGTTTGTTGTCTTATCTATTCTTTTACATTTAATTTAGAGTAAAATGTGAATGTTTTTATATATATTTTAACAGGCCTTTGCGTGCTGCCCAGTTGTCTGTCGGCGAGGGAGGGCAACTACCTGTCGGGAGAGGTCCCGCTGGCCTCGTCGCAAGAAACAACTAAACATCGATGGCGTTAGCATACAACAGCATATAAAACGATCTACAGTAGGTGGTTAATATTCTGAAGTGAAGACTGGAATACTTTCGACAGGTCATGAAAGCTATCATTTTATTTAGAGCTGTCTATTGTCAGGTCAATGCATCTTATGGCGTTTCCCTTAAAGTGCAAATTAATCAATTTCCCATGCCTAACTGCGCCGCAGTAGGATTAAATTTACCATTAATTCATTTAATTTACATAAAATGTTAAAATTACAAAATGATAGATAAAATTTAGAAAAAAAACTAATTTAATCTTCCTCAAACTCAATTAATGGCGGGAAAATCGTACCCAATATTTTTGATTTTCATAAGTATATTTTGGTAAATGTGTCATAGGCGTTGGGTAAGGTTTCGTGCGTAACTACACAAAATTATAGAATACATCTTTTTTTTTCAACAATTATGTAAATTAAAGACAAATATTTTTACTACAAAATTGACATTACTTGAAAGTGTCAAAAAAGTGATTTACTTCGTACATTTTTTTTTTAATATAAAGAATTTACATAAAAATATAAATATTTCTGGTGTTGTCAATTGCAATTTTTCAATCTGTAAATAAGGGGATGATCTATTTTTATATGTATTTTAGTAGTCTTTTTTTATTTTTATATGTGAAATGCCACATCAGCCAAAGCATCGTGCAGCGGGAGAAATATTTTGGTGCACAGTTGATTTTACAATATTCATAACTTTTGAAGTATTTTAGCTGTTAACTAAATTATTTCCTCAGCTGTACCGCCCGTAAATACACTTTCAAATCTATATTAAACTGCAATATAATACTTAATTATGTAAACAGGTTGTCCAGTATATAATTGATAAAACTAAGGATCATTTGAAACAAAGTAGTTTTAGGCAATATTTGCTAGATTCTCAATCTTTTTTTTAAATACTCCCTTGATTATGCAATTATACTGGCAACGTCACTTTATATATTTTTTTATTTTTTGTCTTGCTGTTAATATATGCATTCAGTAATAATAACTCCAAAACGATTGAGAATCTAACAAATATTGACTGAATTATTGTTTTTTGCAAATGACTCACCGCTTTTACGGCCTTCTTAAGTTTTTTCCACTATTTACTGGTCTACCTGTATGTTACGCTCAAGGACCGAAAATGCTCAGTGAGGGAAATAGTCAGAACGCATTTTAGATTATGTAAAATGGCGAAAAACCGGTTCCGGTTTGTGAGTGTTTGTAAAAAATGACCACAAAGCGATATGGAAACTATGACGCGATGTGAATGATTTATAAGGAGCGACGAAAACATATTGGGCACGTGGGCGTTGAGTGTACACATGTATACATATATATATATATATTATTTATATACATGTATGAATTCGACAGTTGGTGTTGATGGCAATGTGAATTGACAATATTAACGGTGATGTTTAGTGTGTAATTAAGAAAAATATATACATTTTGTTGGACCACTTATTTGTTGTTTTTATTTATTTGTTATTGTTACCAATTTGTCATTTTCGATAAAAAAAATCGAATTATCAAAATCGAATCGAAAAATCGCGTTTATTTACGAATCACCTTTATATCTACTAAAATATAAATAAACATATAAAACAAATATTAAATAATTAAAATAATTTGTGGTGCGATGACTGTGCTGAAAGGGCGATTGGTTGGGCCCTACTTTTTCGAAGACTGTGCTAACAACGCGATGATTTAACTCTCATTTTGGTTACTTGCATTGGCCTGCGAGGTCACCTGATCCGACCATACCCAGACGTATTTCTTTCGGGTTATTAAAAGTCATTGGTCCATGCGAACAAGCCACAGATTCTTGCAGCCCTAAAAGACCACACTCGAGAAATAGAAAATATACCGCCGAAAGTATTGGTAAATGCCATAAAAAGGCCCAAATTTTCATCAGTACTGGATGTTACTATTTGAACGATATCATCTACTACCGTACCCTTAAGAAGACTTCCCGAAAGTACTCTTTTCTATCTTGGTGACTTCAATCGTTCTGTGCCGTTATTGGTTCATCATGAAAAACAGAATCAATGTTTTTTATGAAACTTAATTGAATTTGCATCTCTAATGAAATCAACTATGCCTCCATAATTTTATTTTCTCGATTCGTGTATTTCGTCAATACAATATTTACGCCTAAGTTTTCGTAAAATCTATGGAAAAATATAAACTTTACGAGTCTTTTAACTTTTTGACAAAGTGAAATTTAACTTTTGAGTTCTATACAGGCTGATCCCAGACTATTGTCAAAGACTTAAGGATGTGTTTATGCTCCCTATTACGCGAAAGTAATTCATTCCCACATTCATTAATTTTATCACAGCGCTCGTGTAAATTCCCTTTTGGTACTTCGCTCTTCCGTTTGCTCCTCGCGCTCTACCACGGCCGGTCAATGACCTGGCGGCGTGGCGCGGCCTCGAGAGCGGGTCAACTTATGACAAAACGACTTAATACTATAAAAATGTTAATTTGAAATTTATACATGTCAATAGTAACAAGCCTTCATATTCTGTAAAAGTTACGGCATAATGCCTATACATATAATTGAACTGTTAAAATGCATTGCACTATCTTTTTCGAAGAATAATTAATTTTTGTAATGGCTCACCTTGTCAAATTGTGAAAACTTTATCAAATGTTTATTAGATAAACTATGTTGTATATTATGGATTAGATAATAAAATTGCGATGCTAGTTTAGATAATAATAAAACCATAGTATTACGTAAGATAAAAATAGAATAATTTGTTCAAAACAATGTAAATGCACTTTGAAATTTATTATCTCCTAATTTTCCCTGTTTATTATTATTTGTAACCTCTGTTCTTGACAGTCATATTTTGCGTAAGTTTTTTTGTTTTTTTTTTAGTATGATCACGTTTGTATTTTACTGGTTTGTTTTTTTATCAGTCGCGCTAGCCAGTGCCGAACTTATACAGTGGAAATTTTAGCAAATTAAAATTCTTAGGCTCGCAAATATAGAACCAATTAGCATTTAAAAGTTTATGTGTTCTATGTTATTAAACATCGTTATTAGTAATAGGTTGAGAACGAACTTATGAGAAGAGCGATTTCATATTATCACGTAAAGTTCACATTTTTTTTTCTCGGAAACCATGATGAATTTTCATATGACATCTAAATAAATCATTATTAAAATCGCATGTTCAATTAGCTGTTTTTTTTTATGTAAAACGTTTATTATGTAAAAAAAAATATATAATACATTAAAAATACCCTTTACAATTATGTATCTAATAAATTATTATCGTATATACGATAGAGAAAAATATGTATCTTGTAAAAAAACAAAAAATTTGCATTTTATCAGCGAACCTTTAATTTTACCTTAAATTGACTAATTTTCTTATAATTATTGGTCTAATTGACATTCAATTCACGTTCTTGTTTTGACCGGGTGCAATTTATAAAAAAAAATATAATTAACAATCTTTATTAATTAAATCGACGGTCTAAATGTGCTTGTGCTAGTGTTAGGGGGATGGTGGAAATGAGCTTTAAAAATTGTATGACTGGTGTAGTATAATGGTTTAATTTATTATTCGGATTATTTTTTGCTATGGTATGTTGCCTGCCAATATAAATATTTCACAGTATTAGAGTTCAACTATTTTTTAAATAATTCCAAATTTAAAATAAAAAAATGATATTGGAAAGATTCTGCGATCACATACAAATTGAAGATGTGTGAACTTTATATGGGGATTTTTCACTGAAAGTCAAGTCTAATCCGGCACTGTTGACTCGCTATTATCATATTGAGCGCGACGCGAGAGGAATATCGTGTTTTGGTCCGCGCGGGCGAGTTTAGTCCTGCGAGTGCTGCATCTAAATTAGGTCGCATCCGCGATGACCTCCTCCATCAACGGAAGGCTGGAGAACTGGAAGCAAGCCGACAAGGCGGCAGCCGGAACGAGGCTCGCCGAGGAGCCGTCCTTCTATGAGCGGGCGGCGATGGCTCTTCGCGTCGTACTCTATATATTCATTGAGTATGTGAAGATGGCCCCGGAGATTTGCGTGGCCTTCTACCGACTGCTCGTCAGGCCCGAGAGAAAGAACATCGCGGGGAAAGTCGTTTTGGTGAGCTTTTTAGACCGAGCTGTCAATAAAATATAATTAAAAAATACAATTCTTTATTTAAATATCTTTTAGATAGTCGTTTTGTTTAAAAAGAGAGTATTGAGAAATTAAATTGTTGTCTTATTTTTTTTAATGTGCTTAATTTTTGTTTTTGTTCATTTTCTTCTAAAGTGTCTTTAATGCATGACAATGTTTTAATTAGTAATCCAAATTTTATATCTTAGCCAAGATTTTGACTTACTGACCTGTTTAAGTTATTATTTATTTTACCTTTATATTTATTATCTAGGGCGATCCCACTTTTTTTTGTATGGGACTGGCATATTCATTTCTTTATACATACATAAATAATAATGGTAATCAATAAATTATTGGCGACGTTGGATTTTTTTACGAAAGTAAGAGCAAATAAATGTTTTGAAGAAAATCAAAACATCAAAATGCACGTTGATTTTAAAAACGTTTTGATTTTTGTTGATTTGCTTGATTTTAATTAGTACACCGTAACGATTCGTTATCAGAGTCTAACCTGTTTTACGAGTAGTACCTAATGTGTTACGGTGGACATTCCTATTATTTACTTGTTGCATAGAATGTTTACGTGTATTTTTATTAGCAAAGCGGCCATTTTGGGCGTCTGAGAACATTTATAACCATTTAGTTCAAGACCCCGAACAGCTAAAGGTTATATCGCAGTTACTAGGTGAGAGAGTCAAAAGACACAAAACACCAATTAATAAATAGTAACCAATGGTCATACCCGTTTTTTTTAGTAACTCATATTTGTTAGGTTACAGGAGCCGGAAACGGGCTTGGGCGCTTATTGGCCTTATATTTGTCCAAAGAAGGCGCCAAGGTGATCTGCGTGGACATTGACCCGACGGCGGCGGAAGCTGTGGCCCGCGAGATTAACGGAAGACGAGGAGAGGACCACGCCAAGGCATACAAGGCCGACGTTTCTTCCGTCGAAGATGTTGAGAACTTGAAGAATAATGTGAGAATGTTCGCTGATTTTTTTTATATTTTTTGTTGACCTTTACGGGGGTTTATAAAAGCCATATAAAATAAATGCCTTACACAATTACACATTAATATCACCCTCTTGCTCTGGGTAACGATATATGTAAAGTATATATAATATAATCATATCAATTGCAATGAATTGTATTACATTGTTTTATCGTTAGGTTGTGATTATTATATAAAAACAATGAAACGATATTGTAAAATATATTATGAGAAATAAACGTAAATATTAAATATATATATTTGAGAACAACAATAATAAATGATAAATTAAAAGTATATTATCATACAACGCTTTAAGAAATATAATATATATTTTTTTGTAATGTAAGTGTTGTGTCTTCAAGTGAATAATTCAACACTATCATCTGTAAAGGATACTGTACCTACCGTCTCTACTCTACCTAAACAAAACCACGTTGTGGTTCTATTTTTAGGAAAAAATGACCTTTGTTTCGTTTTAAACTGCTTTGTTTTAATATGTAAAATAGACGACTGTTGCTTTACGAGCTAAAAGGCAGTACTGATTCAGAAGGTGGCACGCAATCGCTGCATTGATTCATTTGTCTATTAATTCTTTCAGGTGAAAAAACATTTCGGGGGAATAGATATTTTGGTGAACAACGCGGGAGTAATTCCTCTAATTGGACTATTCGAAGGTTCGGAAAACGACATAAAGAGAACCATAGACGTCAATTTGATGTCGCAGTTTTGGGTAAGTGATGATATTTTCAGAGTCAAATGGAAATAAATTAATAGCAAAAACTCATTTTTAAAAACAAGCTTTTATTTAAGCGCGTGAATGCGTATACCAAATTTTTGTCCGTGCTGTTGACCGTTGAGGAGTTCCTTCATCTGGAGCCATTCCTGTGCGAAGAATCAGGTCATGCTTACCATACAAATGCATTGTCATCGGAACTGAACCGCATGTCAAATTTTAATTCCGTAGGATAAGAGGAAGTGGTTCTAATTCAGCTTCCAAGATTTGACATAAACAGATTAACAAATAGTGCAAGCTAAATAAATGCTTGTAAAAATGTATTTTATACAATTAACTACTACTCTTTTAAGTATTAACGATAAATCTACATACACAAGAAGTACCCGCGAAACAGACTAGGTTTGTGAGATAGTATTATTGTGCCTAAACCGACTTTGAAACATTGCAAGCTAAATAAAAGCTTGTAAAAAAGGACTCACCGAAGCAGACTTTGATCGGAAGTTACGTCCTCCCTCCTCCTTGTTTAAACCTCCTCCCGGAAATTTTACATAAAAAAAAAGGGGAAAAATAATCAAAAAGTGTAACGGCCTGGTGGCGCAGTGGTATAAGCGCCTGCTTCTAAATCCAGATGTTTCGGGTTCGAATTCCCAGTGGGTCAAATCCGGCCAGTTAATTTTTAATGTTGAGAATATTTAACGGCGTTTTTCTCAATACTGTCGACTAAGTCATTTAACAATACATACACAAAAAAAAAACACTCATTCAGTTATAGACTTGCGAGATGTTGTTTGCCTGTAATGAACGGCATCGCATCATGAAAACAACAATAAGGCAGTCGGAACTGCGCCATACGAATGAAGAAAACAACCCAAGAGTTTGATGACTGACCGACACATGTAGACGCCGTTGGAAGACGCGTATAATAGTCATTTGCGTAACGTCATTTAATCCGTTCCTCTCTGAAACGAGACATCGCCAGTTATTTGTACCTGGAAAAGCACTGACATAGATATATATATATATATACTCGTATATACATTAAAAATTTGATCATGACATGTTTATTATTATTTTTTACCATTTTTGTGTTGCTTCGTATTTTTGTATTGCGTTTATATTGTTTTACTTTTACACGTTTTACACTTTATTCCATTTTAATCTCTTTTGTGATAATTTTGTCAATTTAAAATTTATTTTTATTTGTGTTGTGCAAAATCAGTTAAGTTGCATAACCCATTTATCGGGATACATAAATACTTGTACACGTGCAAAATTATAAATTTCTATAATATCTTTCAATATATAATAATCTTTGTCTTGAAATTTATTGCATAAAATAACATTTTTTTATATACAAATAAACATCGTGTCCCAAGACCATTCCCGATAAAAAAATCCAGCTAATTGGCCCTGCGATTTCAAAAATGATATCAAAATCCATGATGGCTTCCTTGAAAACAAAATGAAAATTTTACGTGATAATATTAAATCATTCTTGGTATAACTAAGTTCGTCCGCTCGCAATGCCGCGCCGCGCCTGCGCCTGCACATTGACCGGCATTGGCCGAGCACGAGCGAGTAAAGGAAAGAGCGAAATACAAAAAGGGAATTTACACGAGTGCTCCGATATAAACCAATAAATTTAAGCGTGAATTATTTTCCACTTTTAATACAATTTCTTACACGTAATAGGGAACATAACTGCCCCTTAAGTTTTCGGTAATGGTCTTGGGACATACACATTATTATTATTGTATTTTTATTTATTCGTTCTTAATGATGAGTATTAAAAGATATTCCAAAACAAAAACGCTGATTTTAGTTATGGGCTTAGTAGATTTGTTTAAAAAGTGAGGTAGAAACGTAATATTAGTGAAACATTTTAACTGCTATTCTTTTTTTGACTATTAATAGAATAATACACGCAATACGTTTAAACGTATAAATTACTCGGGCATAACGTGCGACTTGACTTGACAAAATATTTTATTTTTATGTCGTAATGATAGTTCATTTTTAAAAAGATATGCTGTGTCACATCCCGTTGACCTTAAATACGATATACTCGTTCCGAATAATAAACCACATTGTTAATCTAATATTAGTGTTAAAAAAGACTATTGCATTGAGTTCAGAAGCAATCTGATAAGAATAATAAATTTGACTTTCGTCGAAGATAACATGTTATGAACTAACAAATACAGTTGCATTATCATAACAATTGGTCTGTAAACGTGCTAAGAAAAAATCTGTTTTAGTTAGAATGTACTAAACTAAAAATGTACTAACGGTCTTGTAATATTAAGATACTAACGAAAGTCAAATGTATTATTCTTATCAGATTGCTTCTGAACTCAATACAATAGTCTTTTTTAACACTAGTCTTTTTTAACAATAACCTGAAAGAAATTGATAGTTTTTATAAATGATTTTAAATAAAAAATACTAAATCACAATTATTTTTTTTATCATACATTAAATAAAAAACATCGTAATGTACGCTTGAAAGGCCATTCGACATAGTGTGTAGGTATGAATATATAAATATTAACCTCATCTACGCTCATACGAAGATGCGAAAGCGATGGTTCTCATAGATACAGTACACACACACGTACTATCTTTTTTTTTTACGCTTTTCAGTTCAACTGCGAGTGCACTTAACTGTGCGTATGTGAAAATGATATTCCTATACCATATGCATTATCAATTTTCTTGTTCTCTATACTAAGAGTTTGCTTCACCTATTTGGTCCCCACAAAGTGTAGTATGCGCATACGCTGGATCTCGACGCGCAATACAAACGAGGAAACTTATTGTAGCACAGCAGAGTTGATTGTCATTCTTCGACCACCCGTGCCGGGCTGCCTAAACGCAGAACCTATCGTTTGCTACAAACCTGGAATAACTTGGTTGCAGAAATCACTTCGCGAGTACTTCCCCGTGTCACGCTGGTCGCTAACCCAGTCAGTTTATGTAACAATATTGATTTCGTGTTGGCAAACTAAAGGCTTTAGTAGAAATTAATAGTAAAATTAATTAATTTAAAAATAAAAGATCTACATTACCTTTATATAACCAGGTTAATGGTTAATGGCTAATAATTAGTTTTTCTTCTAGGTTTATGCATGATACATTCATAGCTACTATCCCATACTAGCTACTATGCAGAAAGAGATGCAGCTTATTAGTTTCGTGGTTGCTAGGCATAGCATGGAGTTGTAGGTACAAAAATAAAATTTTCAATATGCACATAGTAAGTATTTTATTCAAGTACTGTTACCGACTAAATTCAAGGGCGGGATTTTACTTTTCGCAGATGGCTCGAGCATTTGTTCCGGAAATGCAGTCACGTGGCGGCGGTCACGTGATGTCTATATCTTCAATGGTGGCCCTCTATCATGGCTGCTATCCCGGCATGACTGCATATATCGCTTCGAAATGTGGCGTTAGTAGCCTCACGGCCTGCATCTCGGCCGAAGCCCCACTCGTCAAAACTACTACTGTTTTTCCTATGACTATAGCAACAAGAAAGTATATTGTGGATCACTTAAAATGCATGTGCGTATTGACTTATTAATTAAAGTATTTATTTAATAAGGGCATAATAAAGGTACAATGATTCAAAATCTGTAATATTTAAATAACTATACATTGGATCTTAAAATTTTAAAAAGGGTGATTAAATTAATAAAAACTAATCATATTTACGCGTTTAAATAACAAATTGATTACATTAAGCTTAATTAATTCACCGACACACAATATTTCTCGCTCTTACCCTCTCACTCACATATCCAACAAATCTCCATATATACAAATCCTTATATGCCTACGTTTTTGTTTTTAAATAATTCAATTTAGTTTAAAAGTATTTTGCAACAATTTAGTTTAAAAACATCATACCTACAGTATAATAATGTCTGTATTTATGATGGAAATCCATAAATCGTTTTTTTATCTAATTAATTCTTAATTTTTGTTAATGAATATTGATATAACTGAAGAAAAAAATATATTAATTTGCATCTAGAGGTGACATTCTAATGTGGCCATTTTATGTCACATTTACCATCTTCTAAGACGGTAAAAGAAGTCATTTTAATTAAGGGATGTGACCAGCCAATCGCCTGCCTGGTACCGATGCCTTAATGTAGGCGCCTATACCTTCTCGATTTATTGATCGTGAATGTGTTTGTAGATATATAGGTCAATTGCAATTGCAAAACTGATGAGACGACTTTTTCGTGTCTAAATAGTAGCTATATTTACTTTATATTAATTTTTTACTTGTCGCAAATAAAACAGAAAACTATAATATCCACTTGTGATTATAAAGGGTATACCATTATAATCACAAAAATATTAACTTAGAATTGTAACTACTATTTAGGACTACAAACACAAAATTCTTCTGAAAGCTTCAATTCAATCTCAGATGGCAGCGTTATAGTTATTCCAATAGTAAGACGGTTTTGAACGATAGGATAATAAGAACTCTATTATTGGGAGCATAAGATAGATACTCTGAAAAACACAGGGACCTTTAATACGGTTAGCAGCCGAAACAAGTGAATCAGTAACTATTTATAAACTTTTTAGTTTTTAGGTCCTCGTGAATAATCCATCGAAACATTTTTAATAATAGAGAAATTATCACCGCGATGACTCCAAAATGACAGTTATATTAGTTTGCATATGTGTCACATTCCGTTTTAGATCAGTCAGATTTTTATTTTCTTTGCTGACATTTAGGCCTCGACCTCGACCATTATGAGTAATTAAGTTACTGTGCTTTAAAAATAATTTAGAATAACTATTTTTTATTTATTTATGTAGATATCAGTCCGGTACCCCTTTGGCCTAAAATGGACGTTAGCGAACTTACAAGTTATACATTTACTAATTTGTATGAAAACACGAACCACATTAACTCATTTCAACATGGATTCAGATAATTTTATGAATGGTATTTGATTTCTTCTCCATCCAGCCTACCGCCATTGACGCCCGAACAGGTGGCCAATGTTGCAGTGGACGCGTTGCTTAGAGAATACGACGTTGTGAGCATTCCGGCGAATTTGTATCCTATGATAAGTTTTTTTGGGTATGTAATATTGTTATATATTTTTTTCAATTTATCTATGAACCGCTATCTCTAGTACTACTATTAGTATTGAATAGAGGTCGTGAGTATTAAGAAATTGATGTGAAAACGACACTTTAAGAAGTATCGTATAGTTTTTAACCAACTTCAAAAAAAAGAGGAGGTCCTCAATTCGCAATGCATGTTTTTGATTTAAATGTATGTTCACTCATTAATCCGGATTAGGAAACGCGATTTTGATTTTTTTTTTTACGGTTATAGGGAATTCCTTATGAGCGGTTCCATTTTACTTTCATTAAGTATTGAAACATTCGAGTTGCAACAAAAATTCGATATTCTACGAAATTTACATTTTCGCCGACTTCAGTATTTTATTTTGCAAACCTATAATAATAAGATTGTTCCGAAATATATTATCGGTGGTAATCAAAGTCTGTAAGGAACATTATTTATATTATGAAATAGTTTTTTTAATTTTTGAAACGAGTTTCAAATAAGCCTCGACCGAAAATTCATTGCTAGATTCCATTTAGTCTCGTTTTTAATGGCTTTAAAAAAAAAAAAAAAAAGCATACAACTATCTCCAAAAACGTGTGTTTATCTGGTTCAGATTGATTCGTCCCAGATTACCTTACAGACGAAGAATAGACAAATACAATGAAGATTATTTTTTAATCATTTTATCGTCGGTTCGGAAAACGGTTTTTGGAGATTGTTGATAAAAATGTAAGCGAAGACGGTAAAATTCCAATCCAAATTAAATCAATCCAAATTACTTAAGTAAAATTAATGCTCTTGTCACAAGTATTATAAAAAATTTAAGCCCTCTAAATCGACATCTGAATTGTCCGAGGAAAATTTTCCCGCCCAACGTGGTTCCATTGAAAGCTTAATGCTTGAAAATGTTCTTCTTTTCTTTTCAGAATGTTCCCGAAATGTGTCCGAAAGCCGGTAGAGAATATAATAAACCCAAATGTGTTCTGAAAATATTGTGCATTGGCCAAATAGCTATTGTTAGCAATCAGCGCAGTTAAATATATGGATTCTTTTCCAAACGTTTGCCACGTTTAGTGGGCATATGTGGGTAGTACCCATATGGGACCGACTAAAGAGTTTCATGGTGGTTCATGAAAAATAGAAAAATATATTAAAAATGACAGCAATTTTGGCATTAAATTAAGGCAAATTTCGTTAAATCAACATTAATTTTGCCGATTCGAAGTGTGACTAAACAACACAAAACTAAATCACATAATAATATCAAATTAAAATTAACTTATTTTTGGTTTACTCGAATCATTATTATGTACTCATATGTTTAAAAATAATTCACTAATAAAACAAACACCCGGTGGAATAGCTACGCAACTAAAGTGCAAAAATTAAATTGGGTTCCCTATCTAAACTGGTTAAGTTTTATCGAGTGAAAAATCTAATTACATATATTAAATACATACGCTAATACATAATATACCTAAAAGGTTCAAAGCTAATTCCTCGTCAGCATCGCCCACCGCAGGGCATAACAAAGCCAAGCTACCTTCTGAGTAGATGTGTAACCCAGTAGATAATATTTAATAAAAAATAAAACAATGACGAGGTAGATTACAGTTAATAATATAGGACGACAACGGATCATTCGTTTAAGGAAATTCCCTACAACTTTCGAATTTCCACCTTGCAACCTGTTATATTTAATTTCTGATAAGGTGGGAGAAATTTTCGCGACGACTTTTCGAGTCGTTTGAGGTTTGCTGGCCAGGGGCCAAAAAGTCAGTTCTTTTATTCCATTAGGATATTCAAATAACTCTTTGCAACATAGTTACGTCACTAAATATACCACATTCATATTCAAAATCTATACAAACACGCAAAGTGATCTAACCTCGTGCGATTAATTTGAAATAGTAAATAAGAGAAGTTAAAATATTTAACAATGACGATAAAACTCAAACTTAACAACAAATGTTGTCAGTTTATCGTACCTCTCTCTACAGAAGTTTGACGGATAGTAAAGAATGTGTTGTTTTTGAATGATAGCTATAATTTTATTAGTCGATATTTTATTTTACTCCGTAGAGTTTGAATTAATAGCACATACGCACGCCACCGGGCGGCGCCACCCGTCTCGGTGCCAACATTGCAAATGTTCAACGGCGTTATTACTTTAATCCGTGCGTCAAGTAGTAAGTACGTTTTAAATTCCCTAATAATTAATTGCGGTCATATCTCGAGACGCCATAATAGCCACAATAGTTATACCTTACGAATGAACGGTGACTTTAATTTTACCCTTGGAAACTGTTAAATGCCACTCGAGGGCTTTTCTACAAAATGTTATGTACCTATGTTATGTAAAACCTAACCTAACCTATTAGGTATATGTATATTTTGTAACTAATTTCTAATTAATTCATTTAATAGACAGATTTATGCAAAACGTGCCTTGGTATAAACCAAGAATAATCCATATCCATATTGGTAGAATAATCTAATTATTTGAATCAGATGCGATTAAGGTATATCATTACGAAATCACAGGCGTATAGAAAATATACCACAAAAATATTTTATACTTATTTAAGAGGTAATATTTTTTTAGCAAAAATGTAAAATTGGTGCTTACCTATATATATATTCACATATCCATTATTTTTATATTTTATTTTACAATATCATCCTTTCTTTATTTAATTAGATGGTTACATAATATTTGACAATATTTTACACTAAAGAGGACAGGTGAGAGTTAGAAATGCATTTTTATAAAACTCAGTGCTGGGTTTAAACCCACATCCTGCACTCTCAAGTATAGGACCTCTTTAGAACCTTTATAAATATTATGCTACCCAGCACTTTATCAAAAAAATAAAAAATTGTTCAAAAATTTTCAATATTGTCAAAGATTATGTCATTTATCTTTTCAGGCGATTTGCCACTATTAAAAAACAATCATAGGTCAAATAGCTTTACAACTCAATTATATAATTTTCATTATTACTTATATAAAAGTCTGACAGTATTGACATTTGGAAAATTCGAATGCTTTTTAATATTTTTACAAATTGAAAATTTTTAGAACATATCCCGGTAACTAGTGGTAGTTTTCAATAGCATAAACATACGATTTGTATATTAAAGAGAAGTATACAGAGTGTTTTGGAAATGACTACTGCCTTTTATTATTCTTTATTGTCTGGAATTACTACTTTTAGGAGGTTGATATGGATCGAAAAATACATAGTTTTTTTTTGAAGTACTTCGCGAGTACCTCGCGCCATGCGTTCAACGTAATCGGGAAGCATTTTTCCAATAACTTCCTGAGAAGACAATAGTGACACTTTTTTGGATATTTCCGCTGACAGCAACGCAGGTTTTTATGAATCTGAGTTCTAGTGGTTGAGTAATTGAGAGATGTTTTAAGTATTCATACATATATTAAATGGCTTCAATTCTCCTGATTATAACTCTAGAATTCACATTCTAGCTTAGTTGAGCTAGACGTTTACTAGGTAAATATAGTATAGTAAATATTAAATCACATAAAGGAATACTTGCGGTCATTTGCTGCTAAATCGATAGCGCACGCATTAGGTCTCCTCCAACCAACCTACCCTACAAGACGCATGCCTGTGTGTTGTATAGATTTTAAATAATTGAATTAAAAAAAGGGCGTAATCGCAAAACCGCAAATCATGCTATCAGCCCTTCAATCTCACCGCCGCCGGTGCGCTATTGCGGGCTGGGCCGGCGATAAATTTGCTGCAAGTGGCAAATTTTAATTAGCTTAATCGCGGAGCACCCCAACAGGTGTCGCTACCAATGCTATTTGTAATTCATCCGGGAGTATAACTCCTTGTCACTACGCCTCTTTTTCGGGCTTACGAGTACTTACACCATCACATGACATCATAAATAAAAGTTTGCACTGCGTAATATAACGATGGCTATTAGTTAGACGTGATGTAATAATATACCTACTATATGAGGTATGGTACTATGGTACATATACCTCTTCTGGAATAAATGAAGAAATTGTATAAATCTTTAGAATCCATTTGCATTCTAAAGCATTGAAATAATGGGATGAATTGTGTCTCAGTATTCTTGGATTTAGTCAAAACTTTTCATACAATTTCTTATCCAATACTTGTCAAAAAGCTAGAAAATATAGGAACTACAGATTTAGCCATAAATCTGTTAAAGTGTTTTGTTTTACAATATCTGCAAGTGGTAAAGGTTAACGAAACCTTAAGTGAGTAGGTTAAGATTACTTTTGATATTCCACATGGCAGTACGCTGGGTCAAGTATTATTACTGGTGTTTTGATGAGTTTTACAATCATAATAATAGTGCATGGTAAAATTTTCATTGTATCAGCTTTCTTCAGATAAATAAAAAAATATTATTGCGCTAACACTAGAAAGTAGTATCAACTATGTTTTCCGAAAAAAAGTAACATAATTCCTATTAGCAATTGCAGACGATACTGTCCAAGAAAACAAGCAATGGTTAATTTTGCAATTAAAAATTGATTGAATTAAAATCTCCTCGCGCCTATGAAATATATAAAAACGAAATATGTGACATTCAGATTAAAGAAAAGTAAATTCCGACAAAACCCACCAAAATATTCATCCATAGCAAAAATTAGTCATTAACAAGAAGTGACAGCGGGTGTATCTATATTCCATTAGATCAGAAAGAACGAGGACGTTGATATATATATTTAAAAATCTGAGGAATATTCTGGACCCTCGTACTATAAAAGCAGTCTAGTACATCCTGTGTCAGTTTTTCTTAGCTATGGTGTAGTAGGATGGGAAAAGTATGTCAAAACCAATTTCATGCTATTAGAAGTAGCAGAAAATGCTGTCATTAAAACGATAATGTAACTGCCCTATTCTAATGAAAAACTATTTCAAATAAAATTATTTAGAAATTAGACAATTATACAATAAAAGTGTAATCTATACTAGTAAAAACCTTAATATGCATGATTAAGGTTCAATATAACAACAACACATACTTAATTATATACTTATTACGTACTTTTTATTTTAATATTTCTTTTAGTTAATTTGAGATAGTGTACTTTTATTTTTAGTTGTAATATCGAAATACGCGTACAATTAATAAAAACTTAGGTCACAGCCTCTTTTCGTACAGACAGCGTCTAGTTCGACAGTCTAGTTCGACAGTCATTGCAGGAGTGCCGGTCGTTAGTTATTTATATCAATTGAACTCTTAGAGCATTGAGCTAAAGTATTGGCAGTTAGTAAATAATGTATTTTGGTTTTTGAATAAAAAAATAGTTATATTCCCTTTGAAAATTCATCCTTAAAATCAGTGGAAAGAAATGATGATGTACCCAGCAGGATTTAGCTTTCGTACGAGGTGAAATGACTTGATTACTTACTATAAAAATATACAGAGAGAAAGTTTCTTAGGACTAGATACTGTTCTGATGAAAGCGTCCAAATGCATCCACCAGAGAGCCATGATCAGGGTTTTTTATGTAGTGTTTAACTTTTTTAATATGGCTGATGCATTTTTATTATATCATTTATAAACTCAAACGTCTATATCCCGAATATTGAACGTAAGAACTCGTACAAGATTTTACTTTTTAAGGGATGCTCTGTGGTTAACCAAGGGCTTCATACACTAATTCAGATAGATATAATGAGCAAATTTTACTACGCATAGCCAACAGCTGCAATCCGACATTGCACTAAAGTGCATCCGTTCTGAATTCGCTCGTAAAGTCGTGCCCAGAGGGCGCCTTCGGCATCGCATTGCTCGTAAAGCGGGCCGAGCATAACTCGTCGATTAGTTCGATTGCACGGCGCTGGGAGGCGCTGAGGGGTCTCGCAACGATTAGGGGTTGAGGGGTTGGGGGATGGGCACCGGTAGATGACGCTAGCTGCATGATATTCAGCATTGCCTGGCCAAATATTGACCTGAATTTTTATTTCAAGTTTTTAAATGTTTTTAAATTTAGGGCACTCTTTTTAGGAGGTTGATCTACATCGATAACTAAACCGATCTCACGATAAAATAATTTTTCATACTAAAATAATCATATTTTTAAAAAAATTGTTTTTCTTCGAAGTGCGCTACGAGCCGCGCGCTCGGGGGTCAATGACCAGTCTCGCATCATGCACCGCGCTGTCAAACACTAAAACAATTTCTATTTAATTTTGAAGTCGTGTCCCCTCGTAATTGTGAAACAGTTTTCAAATATTTTATGGTGAATAATGTTTAATCGTCGATATAGATTAACACCCTAAAAGGAGTGCCCTAAATTTAAAAACAGCCTGTATAGGTTCCACCGAAGGAATATCTCCAAAGTAAGTGTGCCAAATTATACTTATATTAAAGTTATACTTATATTCTTCACTTGCGCAATGTAATATTATAACAATAGGTTAATTAAGGTGTATAATTTAAAAAAAATATATAAGTAATATGTTGATATATATATAATGTTTATACTAGTGAGTTGCTGGTAGACGAGTTGGAAGGCTCTTCTAGTACATGTAAACTGCATATTTAAAATATATGTAATAAAGGTCGCAGCATTGAATTTGATTAGATTTGAAAAAAAAAATGTATTTTTTTTTCGTAAAATTGACATCTACTAAATTAACAATTACTTACAATTACAAGTTAATCCTATTAGAAAATGATTGTTTATAATTTTCTCATACAAAGGTACAATATGCACTCTTTGGGTTATTGCGGTGTGGTAATAGTGTGTTTAATTGGTAAATTTTGCTAATACCTATATCTCGTTAATTAATTTAGTTTAAAATCGCCTTTAAACGATGAATATTTAAAAAATGGCTATACAACTAAAATGGTCTCAGACAGGCTGAAATTTTATTAATTCTCTTTTTATTGCTTTTACTTTTTATGTTCACTGTCACACGTCATTCTTCACTGCAGCCACCCTTAAAAAGCCAATAAAAAGTATCATTAATAGCTAAATATCGGTTTGTATTGATCGGGGCCCGATCGAAGTTATAAATGCCCAATTTTAATCGTAGGCAGGTGAGGACAATGCACCCCTCTTTTCTCGTCTAGAGCAAAGGTGTCCAAACTACGGCCCGCGGGCCAAACCCGGCCCGGCAGGCGATTTTATCCGGCCCGCCAAGGATTTTGAAAAATTTCGTTGCAAATTTCGTTAAAGCAATTGGCTGGTAAATTTATTTCTATGTATGGCACTACCTATATGTGCGAACAAACTTTTTCCAGGATGAAGTATCTGAAATCTAAATATAGGGCAAATTTATCGGATGATCATTTGCAATCATTGCTAATAATTGGTGTTTCCGAATTGAATCCCAACTTTGAAGAAACTCTCCAGGAAAAACCCAGTTCCACCATTCCCATTAAAAATTGCATAAAATAATTTTATAATAATATAATTTAGACATGTTTGTTTAGTATTGTTATATCTGTAATTTACTATAACAAATTTTTATAGTGTATATATGTGGCAACAATAAAAAAATTCAATGCTGCTTTACTTGTAATAAGGTTTTTTAATTCACATATTTACAATGCTTGGCCCCCGCTAATGAATTTAAATACCAAACTGGCCCTCGCAGCAAAAAGTTTGGACGTCTCTGGTCTAGAGCCCATCTTTAGAACTGCGGACGCTCGCAGTGAAATATGCGGTTTCATTCAATCGTGAAGTGGCATAAATGCGATTCCCTCCTTAATTCGTAAGAACATAAAAACTAACCCCTTTTCCTTTAGACGGATTCGGCGTTGTGAACTTTCGATCCCAAGGGGAAAGGGTAAATCGGTTATACATAAACTTTTTCACTTCGCCGTTGAAAGAAAGGGATGGCTTAAGCTAGATATCACGCTTATCCGCATTGCAGTGTGCTCTCTCACTGTCGCACAACAACAATCTTTTGAAATTATTAAAACATTGTATTGATCGTAAAATAAAATCGCAAGATTTGTCGAGTCATTAAAACATGGCTTTACTAAATGCTTCAAGAGATTTGCTTTTATAGAGGTTCATTTCTTACGGTCTGGAAGTTGATTTATTAGTTGGTTTTTATTAGGTTTTATTACATCTAGACCCTGTCAGAGGTTAAAACTTGGTAACCAATTTCTATTAAACATATAAAAAAAATCCACACCGGTACTACGGCAACACTAATAACGTTATATCTATATTTGCATGTGTAAAACAATAAGTTATTAGGGGTGAGAGGGTAGGGGTAAAAAATGGAGTTACACAATAAAATATAATAATGGTGTACAAAAATTTATAAAATTACATTCATATACTAGTGCTATAATTTACCATAACCGATTATCATTTTTTTTTTGTCCAGAAAGAATGCAACTAAAATTATTAGAGTTTGTTCATTACAATAAATAGCTTGTGTTTTAATCACAATAACTCATATAGGACTATTGACATATGTTTTAAAGGATTTAACAGCCGAGTTGCGCAGATATTTTATTTCTCATTTGATGTGAAACTTTTTTGCAAAAGCTATTCAACCCGGGGTATGATGCTGAAGGCTCGAGCCTTGAACCTTTGGCACTCAAGATCGGTCTCGTCGACCTAGGTTAGTTTTTCAATTTCCACAACCATGCCATTTTGAATGATTTATCGTTGATTACTACATTTTATATTTTTTGTAAATAAATATTTATTTTAAACATTTATAATAAAGTGTATATAAGCTTATTATAAATACGCCTGTAGTCTTTTGTATATATTAAATTAGACACAAATGACAGTAACTAATGTTTACAATATGAAGCACAATAAATAAACCTAGAATAAATATCGGCGTTTATATTTAAAAAGTACCGAAAGATTGTCGGGATTTGAACTGCCGTTTTTATGATTTAGTCCGGTGTAATTTAATTTCAACTACCGCCTGACTACCGTAAATATTTGACTTATTTATTTAATTACCTATATTTGAAATTAATTTTTATTAGGCTTTCTAATGAAATTAAAACAATCTGGTTATAATATGGTGGTAATGGCGGAAAACGCATTAGGGTGAGTTTTTATTTTCCTTGAAACTCTTTCGCCTACATATATTGAAGACAATTGTTTAAATAAAATGAGCATTCTGTGACTATTTTTTCCCCTTAGGTTCCCCCTGACAATTTTAATCGTATATTTGATAAAAAGTCGCGTAGAAGGGCTGAAATGTGCACCGAAGCGAACGGAAGACCGGCGCGATAGAATGTCATTCGTGCCATTACCACCTCATATAAACATTGCAGTATTTCCGATTTATCGTGTAGGGCTGCACAAAAAAAAAAAAAATACATTTCACCAAAAATACTGAATATTTGACAAAAAGTATATAATCATTATGCAGTAAAAACTGCATTGACACCTGCGCCTGTGGCCGGATCCCTTGCAACGTAGTCTACTCTATTTTACGGAACCCTATCGCCACATATAGCCATCGCAATAACTCAGCAATACTAACTGTATTAGACCTGAAAACTCTTCATGGGTTTCTAATCTTTCTTCGTGTGTTAATTACGTGTGAAGGAGGAAATCTTTAAATGATCTATACTTGTATCTAAAGGGAAAAAAACTATGCTGAATTGAATACTAGCAGCATCGAAATTCACCTTACTCATCTGTTATCAGCTTGCCTGGGATTTCAGTCAGGATCCGAAACTAGTCTGACCTGCACCGCAGAATAAGTAAACTAGGTCGCCGCAGTCGCTCGCATTTTGCTTCGCTGCAGCACATATTAGAGCGAAGCGATTTACTAAAATTTTCTAAATAAAATTTAGTCTGTGACAATAACTTTTTAACGACGGGATAGATTTTGCGCGTGACTTTTTTATAATGGATATTCCCATAGACAATTTTCTTTTGACCCCAAAAATTTTATTTTTGACAATATTTAAAATCAAGCTCCGTCACGACCTTCACTTTTTCATGTAGATTCTCTCAAAATCAAAAATTTTTCAAATCGGTCAAGGAATGACCAAGTTAGCCCGTGACAAAGTTCTAATTGGAGTCGCCTTATGAGAGCTTCGCTCGCTCCGCTCGCTTCGCTCTAATAATTCATTTTAACCCTATATTCTTCTTTCGAGTGATTTTTATATCGGTTTTGTATTTTTACTGTTCTTTTATCTATAACATGCCTGCATATTTTAAAATAAATATTTTGTAGCTACACACTTCAATTAGAGAAAGAAACTAGGTAACTAAATAAATACGATATATTTAAAGTTGACGTTAAATGATTTTTTAATAATATTTTAAATAAATAAATAGACATTTTTGTAGATACACCTCGTTTTGTAGATATAATCACAACACGTGTTTATAATTCAACCTTTAATACATTTGTACTAACCGCATTTAATTTAATAATACAAATACATACGTATTTTTATTATTACTTTTATTGTGTTAATATAAAACCAATTTGCATAGTACACGTAAAGTCATTTAAATCGAAAAAATCATATGTTAGACAGGTATTTAACAGTATATTTAAAAAGATTCCTGCAAATAACTTGAGAATATGCTAATTTACAGCTAGGCTCTGTTTGTCAATTATCAACCTTAAAAAAAGTAAAAAACTGTAACTTGGATTTTTTTAATAACTATGATTCTATGCGTATAGAGATGAGAATTAATAAGTATTTGGGTAGATATTTGGAAACTCAGAGCTACGCCTTGTTTTTCTGATTTCCATATCCTACTTACGAAGAAGTTTTATTTCATTTGTATGTAACTATTATTATTATATTCGTATATGTATTCAAATGATCATTTTATTATTCACTGTAAATAAAAATCAAACTGTATATATGTATAAATACAAATATTAGTATTTAAAATATATTTTATGGATGTATTCGAAAATATTCAATTCTTTTTTGTATTTCTTTTAAAACAATCATTAAAATATTTTCTTGGGGCAACCCTGACGTTATGGCGCATGACAGTAATAGTTAAATCTTCCGTGGATGTTTTGTGTAGTTTGACTATGGGAAAGCATCCCATCCCCTGCGAGATCAGCAGACAGCGGCCGTCCGCGATCTCTAATAGCAATAATGACAACATCACGGTACTTTAATGATCGCCCGTAAAAGTTGTTCAAAGATCGATTAATGCTCTATTCCCGCTATTCGATTTTTTTCCTTCTCAAATTCACCCTCCGTGTGAGAAATCTTACCGTTTACTGGTTTTCTCCTTTATTATCACTGCGCAGGCACAATGTGCGCTTTCGGCAATTTAATGACAATTTTAACGGATGAACGATTTTAAAACAATACTCAATTTCGGAGATGAAACATGATTTACGATTTTGTGTAACTTCCTTGGGAAATGCTTTGACGATGGATAACTATGACATTCTAAGCGAAAAGCAGTTTCTAAGTCCTTTAGGGCGTTTTTTATTTTACCTATACATTAAGCTCAATTGATATTTTCTCACATCTAACCGATTAATGTTGAGTTTTTCTAATGTTTTAGTTGCTTTCTTTTTATCGATATTAAGGGCGAATGTACTATTTCTTTCATTCTATTATTTAGTAAAAAAAAAAAAAAAATAAGAACCTGTCATTTATTTTTAATATTGAAAAAAAAATGTTTAGAATGTTATTTTAATGCTAATATCACTTACATATTACTATTATCACAGTGTCTTCCTTCTCCCTTACTCTTTGTTTTAATCTTGTCAATTGATATAAAATGAAATTTATAATTTACATATATGTCTGTTAATTAATTTACAGATCAATGAGTAAATGACAACATATCTAGTAAAAACAGGTTCGATAACAGTTCGATTGTAAGGAGGTAGGGTTGCGGCCGATGAAAAGATTACATGAAGCGTTTTATTGTAAGCGAATTCACATTGTTGGTAAACTTGATTCTTCGTTGCTGCGATGTCAATAGGCTACTCGTAGCGTTTATTTGTTTATTTATTTATAATGTTAGCTACTCCGACTTTAATACAAAGCCACAAAATAAGCAATGGATGGATGTATAACTAACACGTAGGAATCAATAATAAAAACAAATAATTTTTACTTATTATATTTGTTTACTTTTAATACAAGTGGTCTAATGGAATAATAACGCACGCATTGAAAAAAACATGGCAAAAGTTTTTATGTTAAGTGAGAAGTGTGTTTTGGACGGAATTACCTAAAAAAAAAATCCCGAAATATTATACTTTTATTGTAAAGCAATTATATAGGGCCGGGATACGAATTTCTCGTTATGTTTAAATTTGATAGCGCTGTCGTCGATTTTTAAGCGGCTTAAAAAAAGGAGGAAGTTCATTTTTTTTTATTTTTCTAATGTATGCTCATTACTTAAAAACAGCTCTAGCGATTTGGCTTTTTTTTTAATTTTTCCGAAACGGTCTCATTTTAGTTTAGTAGTCACGTCAAGTGTAAGATATCATACAATTAAAACAACGCCTTTCATTCTAAATATTTTGATATCGAATTGGCTTAAGCTTTTATTTTTACTAATTTTAGAAATGCTTAAAAAATGATTTCTTTTAAAATTTTATTAATAGCTAAAAAAAATAAAATAAAGAGCTTCGTATACTCGAAATTGCATATGATGTGTTTCTATATAATAATAATAATAACAATTCTATATAATATAATATATAACTAAACCCCTTTTCATCTAGAATTGCGAATAACCTTAAATTTAAAAAAAACAGAAAAAAATAGCAAAACAAAAAAAAAAATAAAAAAAATATACTAATTCTTTGGACATCATTTTCATTTTCTTTCCTTTGGCCTCTGACTATTTTCAACCTACTATTATTTTAGAATAATATATGTTAACAAATATATATATATTTGTATTTAGAGTGCTTGTGCGATTGTAATTTAATTAATTTTAATCTATACGTGTATCTTTGTACTTTACACACAATTGTATGTACCATTCTTTTTTATATATTGTACTGTTGGTTTTCCGAATAAACGATAAATAAATAAATAATAGAATGCTATAAGTTGAAGTACTTCTTATTTCTATAGCTGATAACCGACCTCATGGTTTATATTTTTTTTTTCATCGTTTGAAACCATATGGATAATCTCTGGCGTTTCCAAAAAAAGAATATTTTCGACAATTGTATTTTAAAAAATTAATACAAAAATATGTCGTTAAAATACAATGTTTTCTTTAAAATTAATGAAACGCTACATCATAGATAGATTTATTTATTTATTCGTCCTAATATAACATAATAAACGATAATTTATTGATTTCTTTTTACTTTTTAAAATAATGAAAAAAATCCAAAACATTATTACATGTCTAAAACGAACAGATCGTTTTCGGTATCTTGTCTTGATAATATATGTGTCGTTATTGGCGACGGTCAGCAATTAATTTTTAATACATTGATCATTCTATGCATAATAAAAATACTGTAAATTTGATGTTATAATAATTTGGATGAAAACGGCGTTTTATTGAATTTTAAGCAGACCTTCTGCATTATTATATCTTAATAAACTCTCCGTCCCATTGTATTTAAATATGTGCGTAAAATTTAAACGACCACGTGCACAATGAATGGCGCGCCTTTATCTGTCAGCGATTTGGAGTCCTTCGCCCATATACCGTATAAATGTCACTTGACCCTGTCATAGAGTCAAACAAAGCATATACGGGATATAAATGGCGGATATTAATATAAAGTCGTTCCTTATTCAAGTGGACACAATGGCGCATTCGTCCACATCTCGGCACCTATTTATTGGCTCTATTTACATACGAGAAAAATGACATCTGTACCTAACACCTCTATTATTAATAAGCTTATCCGCGAATTGTGAAAGGTCAGGAGATATGCCTATACAAAAAGGTTATCTATCTTAATTAACTTAATGGACTAACAGCATTTTGAAAAATGCCTTAAGATGAAAAATACAAATAATGGTTTAGACACTAATGTGACACAGGCATCGCGTATACAAAATGATCAACACAAGGGACCTTGAAATGTGAACATTTATCGAAAATACTTTAGTCAATAACATAGTAACACTACTTTATTTACGTAGTAGGTTCGGAAAGTAAGTGAGGTTCTTTTAGGAATATGATATCATTTATATCGTTTTTCTGAAAATATTTGCTTTCTCCGAGTACTCTCTCAGAATCATCGTTTTAATTAAAGCGAGTCTGCCTTCTGCATTTGTTCTGTATTCTCTCTTGCATTATGCATTCTCTTTGGCATTCTTTCGTTTTAATCATCGCTGGAATCATGCATTGGAAAGCGCAATATTGAAGCTGACGGATGAACGTTGATCTTTTTCATTTTCGTCCACATTCGCTGCTAATCATTATGCAGCGCCAGTCTTAGGTCTTCGGTTGCCAAACTGCCATTTTCAAGTATCATTTGAGTGTAGTTTTATGATGGTTTTAGTTATAATGTAAATAAACTGAATTCTAAATTTAAAACAAAAAAAAAAAATCTTTGGTGTCATACTGTTTTATCAGAAGATTAATATTTAAATATATAATTAATACCTATCAAGAGAAATTATTACTGTTCATACTTGTAGTAAGCCCTCGATGCTTTAATACGAGTAGCGTATAACTTTTAGTTAGCAAAACACATTCATGGTATTTCCAACACAACATTTTAATAATCTTGAGCATGCACAAGTTTCAATTAAAGTTCAAAATAAATGCAGAAAATTTTATTGATCTGGATATTAAAAAAAAAATAACAATATATATTACTATCTATACCTATTTTTCTTTTTTTTAAATAATTGCTATGACCTAGGCCATATACAATTATTTTGGGCCCTGCTCAAATAGGCCAAATATGCCCGTACTAAATGTAAAAAATGGTATGACCATGTGCGGAATCGAACCCGCGACCCTTGGGCCAATAGTCGAACGCCTTAACCACTAGACTACCACGATCTCATTTGTATAAGACATTGTTACATTCTATAAATAAAGGAAATCGTATAAAACAATTATCTTATTACGAGAAGCCTCTACCTCTACACTTTTATTTATAGTTCTTCTTTGTACTCTTAAAAAAAAACTTATTTAAATATTTAACAAGGCAAATATTATAAGATTGTCACATAATATACCGTTTTTCTATCATAATTCTAATAACATGCATTCTTAATTCTCGCTAAGTTGTGTTTCCATTGTTTAGAATACATACAATTAAGAAGAATTTACACGTCATTCAATTTTAAATTGTAGCAGGCATGCCTATGATCGTTATAAATATTTTTTTATTCTATTTGTCGTAACTATCCCCCAGAGTGACTGGTTTGATGGTTGCTTGATCCTGGTGATACCCCGTCTCCCTTGCCGGAAAATGAATTCTGGACTGGTCATTTTAGGGTCGTCTCCTGGTGCCGCGATGCTGTGATAAATGACACGCGAGATGGACCGGCCGTTCCATTTGAATAATAAAGTGACAAAAGATGACATTTCTCACGTATGGACCCATTTACGATGTTTACATTCGATATGTCTCGTTTGCGATCCTCACAAAGAAAACGAGATCTATCAATGGCGACTGATTAATGAATTCGGCGATTTGATGATTAATCAGGATTTAAAGCGTAATATTTTGCGCATCATTAATGCTTCTGCGCATGTCGGATGCTGGGCTGGGGATCTGCTCGATATTGTCTTCAGATCATTATAGTGGACACCCTATTCGAAGATACACATTGAATTTAAAATTGGGTTGTTTGATTTTACTGCTATCTACATACAATAAGCACAATAATTAATCACAATCTAACTCTTGTTAGATATTCGGTTATTATAAATTACCACACGAATGTAATGCTTCTAAGAAAATAAATGATTAGTAAGAAAGAGGTATATAACATGAAGTTGGAAATAGAAAAAATAGATTTTAATTTTTAGGATAAATATATAAATGTACATAGGTACTACCCATTCTAGAGGTATAGATGTATATATAACGAGAGTATTATTGGCTCTGCTCAACTAAGCTAAGTCAGGGAAATTGTTGGTATTGAAGTGAACATAACCCAAGATGTGCTTTGGTGGTCGAAAATTATGTAGGTCACGAGGGCCTGAAATTAAAATTCAACATACATATTATGATCAAAGGTTGAATAATTCAAGTTGATGACTGGGTTTCTGTGCCACATTTATCGTGCACTGCGATTATTTTCTGCGAACATCCACTGAGGCGTTAATACTAATGATTGGAGCCCGCGCCGCCCGCCCGCCCAGCAGAAGGGCGGAAAAGTGCGTATGAAAAGAATCTTGAATCGTAATTACGGGGAAATGGCGGTAGGGAAGCAAACTTTTGCACCAGAGCGAAAAAATTCAACGGCTTTAAAAAAAAAAAAACAGCAAAGTTACGATAAGCAATTCTCACTGATACGGTTTACATCAAATTTCAAACGCCTAATGATTTTTTTTTTTTTACAATAAAAGCAGGTTATAAATAGAAATTTAAGAATAAAATTAAAAAATATATAGCATATTTTCTTCCCAATTCGTATATAAAATTATTATCTTATTTTAAGAAGCCTCACACAACTGGTATAGCATTATAAAATTGTAAAAGGCGTATTTTATTTTTGGTAAATAAATAATGAAACAGTTAAGCTCTGATTATTACTTTTAGTAGCCCAGAACAAACTTAAAAGGGTAAGTTTGTGTGCTAATCAGAAAATATGGTAACGATTTACAGAAAGATCACTAAGATTCTAAAAGTAGACAGATTATCTTTAAATATCGGTAAAAGATATCTCAATATCGGTTTTTTTTCTTGTGTTCATGCTTAGGGTCTTAAGGAATGGCTTGAAGACGCTGCAGTTGAAACTATTCCATTCTCTTATGGTACACGAAAAAAAGGAATGGAATCCGACATTCATTCTCCTAAAAATTCCTTTATTTTGTAAAAATGGCCCTTTCGTCCAATATAGAACGGTTTCAGAAGTTGCTCGCTAATGGAGGACCATGCTGGGAGCTTCAAGTAGGCCTTAAATAAGTTAATAAGACGGCATATTTTACGCCTTGAAGGCTCCCATTTAAGGTCAGACAGAAATTTCGTCTGACTGTCAAATCTGCGAAAGCTCTTGTTATATATATATATACTATCATTCTGGTATACGCCGTGTCCTACGACCTTCTTCGATAAAAAAATCAGCCTATTGGTTCTGCGATTTCCACTAATATTTGTGAAGAAAGTATATCAAAATTCCTCATAGTTTCAAAGAAATTAATTTATATACTTTACGTAATTATAATGAAATTGTCATGTTGCACGGAAATACTAAGGCGGAAATACTATTAAAACAAAAAGTAATCAAAATTAGCTATAAATTCTTTTAGTATTTCTTATTCAAAATATTAACTAGAATAGTGAATAAAAACATCACTTTAAGCTTTCGTAAAAGGTCGTAGGACACGGTGTATTCAAGTTGGTACAATGTATGTTGCGATATTTTATGTACATAAATACTCATATTCTCGTGCAAGTTTAAAAGATTTTTATCAAAAAACTTAGGGCATACTTTCACTCGATGAGCAAGGTATTGAGATCTCGTACATGGCGCGTAGTAAAACGAAAAAAATATTGTCATTCTAATCACTCTACATGGAGGTTCAAATTGCGTTTCTTAAGTTAAATAAAATAAATAAAAACATTAGGCTCTATTTTATTTTTTATAATACCAAATTTATTTTATAAAAAAACCTTAAAATTTCCTCACAAACACAGTGCCTTTTCTATAGGTATGTGCAAAAATCTATATACATACACAGTAAGTTCAAAAAAAAAAAAAATTGACCGTTATTAATAAGAACTAGGAGAAAAAAGAAGATAATAAACTGCAAAGGCATTTAACGACGTTAATAATGGGTCTCTACATTTAAGGCAGATACTCACTTCAATTAAACATTGTAAAGTAAGAAGTTTTTTATTTACCTATATCGTCAACTAAGATTTACAGATTAGGACTACAGGTTCTAATTTACATAATATATTGCCCTTATAATTATTTTACTTTTTTCAAAGGTTTGGCTAAAGCGATTATTAATTTAATAAACTATAAATAACTTTTAAAAAACTCAGTGTTTTGTGCATAAAACATTGAATTACGAGTATTGATATTAAATATTATAGGTAAGAACTACTTCGAAGTTTAAAAACGGTTACAATATTATCATTAACTATGTGCTTATTACATAACTTATAACCATGGTTTAATTATTGAATTCGAATTTCTTATATTACAAAAGAGAACCCGTATTCTAGGCGAAATCACTCACGATACTTTTTTAGTTCCCTTGCCTCGTCACGATATTTATATTACATGAATTGAAATATATTCACAGGAAGCTTCCTTCGGAAAAAAAACCTCTAAATGATGACAGATAGAAAAACTGGATTTGAATTGTTTCAATTCGATTGATACAATAAATCGTCAAAATTCGACTGGTTTCTGCGCTGAACGCGTGTCCGGGCATGCGGAAGACTTAATCAACTCATCGGGAGATTCGTCCTACGAAATCTTTGCGACGAAACCGTTCCCACAAAACCGGATTCGGGCACTAATGACACAACTTCGATGCACCACCACGAGCGCCCGCCAATCGGAGTGAACTCTTGACATGTCAATTAGGAATATACTGGTATACGAAACTGTTTGCTGGTTGGGACGAATTTAGACGACTGAAAACCGAAAAGTATAGTTTGATTCACGGTTGCGGAATTTTGACTCGATATTTTAAGACAATGTATAAGACTATTATTTAGAGACTTAAAAATGATTCTGACTGTAACTTAAACTAGCTTTTTAATTTAAAAATATCTCTTATAAATTTAGATGCTAGTTCGTTCCGTGGAACATATATGTTAAATTGGAGATGCCTGTAGTCGGCTTAAGTTGTTGATCAATGTATTTTTATGTAACTGTCATTATGTATAGCTGTAAGCATTTATAGAATAAAAAAAATAAATAAATAATTATGTAAAACTAGGGTGGAAGTTTTTCCAATACTTCGACGCCAACGCCATCTACACCCACGACGCCTGCGACGCTGCGTTTATCGCGCCTACAATGTATTATTTACTACAAGTACAGGAATAATGTGACTGGTATTTTATTTGCTACGTGATAACAAATTTGATTAATATAAGGATATCATTTATTATTATTATTTCTTTACTAGACATTATTATAATCAATAAATGTGTATCTTGTGAGATTAATAAACTTAACTTGTTATGATTAAGCGTAGATAATAATATTATGGGTGAAATTGAAAAAATATATAAGTATCACTTTAGATTAAAAATAAGCAGGCAGCAGGCGTTTTCCCTAACATAAACAAAAATATGGTTTAATTTTGTTTACAGATTAATTGAGAAAACAGCTTAGAATTCTGCACAACCTAATCTAATCTCCGGAAAAATGAGATAAATACCAATTAATTTCATGACTTAGGAAGGCAGTATGTTTAATTAAGGGTCCAATAGGTTTTAAAAGCCCTAAAAAAATACATGGGTAAAAAACAAAGAATGAAAATATGCATGGGTATTTTAAAGAAAATTATTTATAAAAACGATAGGATTGAAATGCAAAATTACCCAAAGAAATAACATATCTGAACATTCCTATTGTGATATTGAAAAGAAAAAATATGTGTGCATTAACTATATTACCATATAGTGGACTTAAAAGTTTTTATTTTAATACATCATTATTATATTTTATCATAATTTACACGTAAATATTATACATATGAAATTTTTACAATGTGTGCACGTAACCTTTTAATTTAGTATCTTAATAATCTCGTATATTTATGAAATAGTAAAAAAATCTACCTTGGAACAGGCCGTAGCCTGTTTATGTATGGCTAATTCTAAAATTTTTATCGTAACAATAAACAACATTTTTTTAGACTTAACTGCTAAAATATTTACGCATTCTCCTAAATAACTATAAATAACACTTACATAGTGAAAAAATAAGTGAAGCTACCTCAATCCGTATTTAAAATTAAAGATGTCCCAGGAAATAGCTGATGCGATAATTTTTGGTAGACATCGGTCGATCAGACGCTCGCTTTTTAACTTTTGTTTCTAAGGGGGACTCTTGAAAAACTGGATTTGTGGGAATTAGTCCGATAAACGAAGGGTTTAACCCAATCATTAATTAACACAGCGAGATAGCTTCACAGGCACGTGTACTTTCCTATAGTAAATATGTTATGCAACGAATCTAACAAAATTTTTTATCGGAGGTTAGGTATTTTGTCAAAAAACCATTAAAGTACAATAACTTTTTCTGGAAAAATAGGTCGTCCTTAAAAGTTACACATTACGATAAATATATTTCATTTAAATATGGTATTTCCGTAATCCGGCAAAATTTCATATTGGAAGTTAGGTATTTTGTCAAAAAACCATTTTAAAGTACAATAACAATCATCATCACACTGGCAACACTGTAAACATGTGTTTGAACCGCTGCTAACGTTTAAGCATGATTTGTAATTTTGGTGTAAATTTTAGGGGATACCGTGTTATCATACTTATCTCATATATCTCAGATCGTTACTGTGTTATTGTTCTGATCGGAGTACGATTTGGTGAGAATTCAACAGTTAAAATTACTGACAGTTTTGACAGCTACCACCATTGATGACCGCCCGCTTCAGTCGCGGTACAATAGCGGCTGAATGACGTCACTATCGACCAAACGGTGTTGCATTGTGTACGAGAATATCGTTAGTTGTTTCAGCAAACGTACATAAATACTGAGTAAATGTTAATTGAGTAATAAACATTATTTATATAATATTTACCTATAAATTATACATCATTGTAAAATTACCTATAAACTATATATTAAGGTAAAATAAAATACTAGAATAATAGAAAATTACTAGCGGCGCACTATCCCGATATCATGTTCGTCTAAGAATAAAAATATTAATGGTGCAATTGTATAATATTATAATATTGTCTTATAATAAGTAAAAAATAATCCGAGTAAAATATCTAGTTCATCTGTTATACTATAAATACCTAGTGCAAAAAATGAAGTGTCAAAAATGCAGTGATGCTCTTGCCTTGGAGGAAGAGATAATATGCTCATCGTGTGATAATATGCTCATCGTGTCATTCATTATGCTTGCAGCTCGATTACTAAAAATGTATTTGATGACTGGTGACCTTAAAAACAAATGGAATTGTTTGGATTTTTTTTTTTTTTTTTTTTTTTTTTTTATTTTTGAATATAAATTGGCCGATGAGTATAAGTCTATAACCTTCCTAACTAGGTAATAGTTACCTGTTCTAAGGAAGGTTATATATGAAGTGATAAAGTGCATAGCAGAGACCAGCGCAAAACCCTGAGAAAAATATAAAAAAAATAATAAGGCACAAATATACACACTGATATACACACCCACACACACATACACACATGAATACAATTTAAATGTGTACTCAAGAATACTTAATATATGAAAAAATAAAATGAATAAATGAAACAATTAAAAAATAACAAATCAATGAATAAACAATTATTAAATATATAGGTAAATAAATATTCGATATAAATAAATAAATATTCAATATAAAAATAGTGTTATAATACATATAGTATAGAAACATATCTTATAGTGATATATATATATACATTGGGCATAAACATATTGGTATGACATATCTAAGTAAGCATATTTTTTTTATTTTTTAAACATTCTAGGTAACTAAAATAATATTTTTTACTTAGTAGCTCAAGTCGCTTAAATTACAGTATTATTAAATGTTATCTAAACAACTATTTCAGAAATTAATTTCTCAGCAGCATCTCTACCCAAAGAGATTAACCATTTTAAGATAGATTTAGCGAGGCAAGCTTTAGTTTTAGCATCCCTAATTTCATCGCTTATCTGGTTATATATTTTTGGGCCCAGAAAAATGAGATGTCTCTGTCCAAAAGATGTTTTCATTATTGGTGCCACTAAGTGACCTCTATCGTTCGATCTTGTCTTCATAGCTTTAGTGCACTGTATATTACTAATTTTATTTTGCCAAACATGTATGACTACTTTTTTAATAAAAGATTGTCTAATATCTAGCACCCTGTAACTTGAGAAAAGGATTTCCGAACTAAACCTAAAAGGCTTTTTATTGAACACACGAAGAACTAATTTTTGAACTTTGATTAATGGTTCAAGGGCTTTTCGAGTTGCACCGCCCCACACAATTAACGCATAGGTGATTAAAGAGTTAGTTAAGCAATTGTAAACCATTTTTAAAGTTTGGGAAGATAAACAGTTTCTAAGATTTTTATAAACTACAATTTGCGAACGAACTCTTTTAGCAATTGAATCAATGTGATGGTTCCAGCGAAGGTGCCTGTCTATTTCAAGTCCTAAGTATCTAATATGGTCAACATTCTCCAGAGGAAGACAATCACATTTTATTCGGTTCTGACAGTCATGGATGCGAAGATGAAAGCCCGTATCAACTAAACCGGCGGAAGTAATACTGAAAGTAACATATTTAGTTTTGCTAATGTTTAGAGTTAAAAGATTATTGTCCAGCCAATTGGTAATAGTTTCCAAATTATGTTGCATCTTACATTGTAACTCAGTCCACGTGTCACTAGAACATACAATCACAGTATCGTCTGCGAAACTTATAATTTTTCCTTTAAGTTGCAAGTTACATAATGCATTAATGTAAATTAAAAACAAAAGAGGCCCTAAAACACTACCCTGTGGCACACCAAATGTTGTTAATTCAGTATCGCTCTCATGCTCATTAATCCTGACTACATGACTTCTATCAGTTAGATATGATTTAAACCAATCATATTCGCTACCCTTGATCCCTATGCAATCTAATTTTTTAAGAATGCTAAACGAGACAGTATCAAATGCCTTAGCCAGGTCGAGAAACACGGCAACGCATTTTTTCCCTTTGTCGATGTTTCTAGTTATATATTCTGTTAAATCAAGCGCCGCATCTTGCGTACCTCGATTCTGCCTAAATCCATATTGGTTTGTAGATAATAAATTATTTTGCTCTAGGAACACTGTCAAGCGATGTTTGATAATTTTTTCAATAATCTTTGCAAATGTAGGCAGCAATGAGATGGGTCTAAAGTTTTTTATTTCCGCCATATCACCATTTTTATGTAATGGTATAATGACAGCCTTCTTTAAGCTATTAGGAAAAATACCATTTGACATGCTAAGATTTATAATATGGCACAGGGGTACTAAAATATTGAATTTTAATCTCTTTATTATATCAGCATTAATTAAGTCGGATCCTTTCCCAAGTTTAAGACTATCAATAACTTTAGAGACTTCTAAATGATTTGTTGAACTAAATATTAGTCTATATGGTGAGATAAGAGAGTCAGACTCTAAAGCTAATTGCATTTCAGTTTTGTTGAGACGTTTTAGGATTTTACTCGCCAGGTCCGATCCTACAGTGGAATAAAATTTATTTGCATGGTCTACAATTAATTTGCCATCTGATTCCATATTCTTTAGGGATTCTTTTACACTGATTCTTTTATTCTGAAAAATAATAATTATCATTATGAAATGACTTCATTATTTACTTCACTTAAATAACATTTTCGTATATTTATAACTACAAAATTAGAACAAAAATATTATATAATTCATATTTAATATATATGTAGAAAAATTTAAGTTATTTTATATTACTTTATATCTCTTAAATGACACCTACTTGTTATTATCTAATTTCTTTATTTTCTTTCTCAAATTCTAATGTTAATAATTAAACTCAAATGTATTAAATTTTGTATGTATCTTAAGTTTATCCACATGCATGTTTTGTAAACATGAAATTGGAGAGTATCGAGTGCTGGCAACCTGCGAATAAAATATTTATGAATGATTACGATTACTCTCTGTATGTTTACTTTATAAAAATAAATAAATAACTTTTTAGGGAAAAATAAGTCGTCCTTAAAAGCTCATTATCAAAAACAATCGTCATTATGAGACACCTTTAAATACTCGTAAATACGCGATTCCATTGCACTCCACTAGTAACGTCCACTCACGGCAAGATAACATGCGAGTATGGCATGTGCTCGGAGCCGCTGAACATGTTTGCTTCGCTAACCCCTTGAAACGGCAACGTCGCGTTTTTGGTTGCCCTAGCACAAAGCGGCTCATAAGCGTCGTAAAACTCGTCAACTTGCTTCAATCAACAGCAGACGGTGCGCGCGTACTTGTATCACTACAAAATACCTAACTTCCATTATAAATATTGCTGGGTCTTGGAAATACCATATTTAAATGAAATATATTTATCGTAATGTGTAGCTTTTAAAGACGACCTATTTTTCCAGAAAAGTTATTGTACTTTAATGGTTTTTGACAAAATACCTAACTTCCAATATGAAATTTTGCCGGATTACGGAAATACCATATTTAAATGAAATATATTTATCGTAATGTGTAACTTTTAACGACGACCTATTTTTCCAGAAAAAGTTATTGTACTTTAATGGTTTTTTGACAAAATACCTAACCTCCGATAAAAAATTTTGCTAGATTCGTTGCATAACATATTTACTATAGGAAAGTACACGTGCCTGTGAATATATCTCGCTGTGTTAATTAATGATTGGGTTACGGCCTTTTTTAGCGTTCGTTTATCGGACTAAATGAGGAGTACGAAGGAACTCAGCACAAAACAATCGGAATGCAATCGAAAAAACTGTTTATTGAAACCGCCTCCTGAGATAACTGATTTTTAAAACTCGTTATTAAATTCCAGTTTTAATCATTTCCCTTTTGTAATTGTCTGTTTAAACTAATATAAGGTTTTGATAATTTAAATAAACCTGTATTGTACACTAAACTTGTGCATGCAATGGACTGTCACGTTTTAATTTTGTAACTGTATTTTGTGTCTCGTGGTCATTTATTTAACATAAAACTCTAAAATAGCCATGGCGATCTAAAATGGCCATCTTTGCATCGCCTGCTAGACTAAACACTAATCACTGTTATTGAAACAGTCTATTCCAATCGATAATGTGTGATTTTTTTATGTTATTGATTTCATGTTATATTTAACACCGTAGAATTCACATATAAGTAATTTTCGAAGAGTAATAATGATAATAACGTCTATATTTAAAGTTTCTTTTAAACATTAAACTATTCATAAACAAATATGCGAATCAATTGCATATCAATTGTAGCGAAACTCCAAAAAAATGTGTGTTTCCACCACGCGCGTTAGAAGTAAAATTAAGTTGATTTAATTAATTACATTAATGTAAAGGCAAGTTGATTAAATTTGTGATATTACATTTCAAAATTATCACCCCATACTGGCATCTACTCGTATATTCAACAGTGTTTCAGCGCGCCTATTTATTTTTCCCAATAAAGCGTAAAGAAAGGCGCGTGTAAAGAAGTTAAGAAGAAAACGTAACTTGAATCATTAAATTGATTTAAAAATATAATCCACAACTACAGTAAATATAAAAAATATAAGTACAGCGATACCTATGTTAGTTTTATAAAATTAATTAATATAGTTTGCATTAAAAATGCAAAATACTAAATCGAAATATGTACAAAAAATATTTTAAGATACTATGTAGATTAATCTTCTTCTATCCTCTTAATCCTTTCTTATCATATCTTTCATCTTCTCGCGGAGAAGATAGACATCGAAATGCTGATCGTCGAACTCCAACCCGAGGATGGCAGATGATTGTGTAGGCATATACAAAAGTTAAGCTAATATTAGTATTTTAGAATTGCAAAAACCTTTTCAGCGATTATTTCGAAAAGCTTTCTCATTAAGCGAGGGTGTGGCAGCGAGAGTAGAGTGAAACCCAACAAAGGGGAAATTATTTTCCCTTTGAAGGCGTTGCAGGGGTTATGCTATAATCTTGCCCGTATCTGAAGCAGTAGGTTAATGGAACGCTCTAGTAATACCGTCGTATGTTTTCAGAATTATACCGTCCTGTATACCACACCACGCACACATATGAACTTTGGATTGGATTGAATTGGCCACATTCTTGGGGGCCTGTAGTCTGTAACTGAATGATTTTTTTATGCGTCTTATTACTTAACTACTACTATAACTCAGTCGATAGTACTGAGAAAATCGCAGTTGAATATTCTCAGCGGAAGAAAAATGAGCTGGCCGGATTTGGCCCACTGGGTATTCGAACCCGGGACCTCTCGATTTTAGAAGCATGCGCTTATCCACTGCACCACACCACACTGAAAAAATGATCGAGCTCTGAGTTAAACGTAAAGTTCAGTAGAATTATAATTTGTCCTGGCTACTGAATTTTAGTAGGCCAAACCGAACTATATTGTAGTGCATACAATCTGTTTGATAGATTGTACAAATCAATTCCTGTAGATTGATAAATCGTACACCTAACAAAACTTTCTTGTAACCTGTACCAAATAATCTCGTAGATGCAGTATTTAACGAAATATACATATTACAATACTGTTTTGTTAAGTCTACCGAACAATCTGTAGATGTATTTTCAAATAAAAAGTTGCGTAAACATTATAACACTGTTTTGTTACGTCAACCAAACAATCAGTAGTAGATTCGCAAACAAACTTCGCGTGTCTCGCCTATTCCGCCATTTTGTTTCTCCACCGAACAGTTCGGCAGCGCTTACAAAGCAGTTTGTTTATGTGTACCAGAGTTCAGGCAGGTATACCAAACGTTGGTTAAGCCTACTAAAAACTTTAGTAACCGTAACCAAAAGTCTGTTAAGGTTACAAGACTCTTTCGTTTGTTCGCACAAATAACTTTAACCAGAATCGAACTGTACGCTCGAACTGTCGAATAAAACGTTTAACTGTCATATCTACAGGAATTTCTTGTAGGGCATACAGAATGTTTTTGCTCAGTGCAGGTCGTGCATACTCGTACATCAACTAGAAGAAATTCTGTATGTTTACTTATAATGGCATACTTACAACAACTCATATCGTATTCTTCCATAGCCAAAATATGTCCATTACGCACTTGAGCGTTATTTTCAGCCTAATATGTGCCTAATATTGATAGTCAACACTGTTGTTTCTTTTAGTTTGTTTCTTTTAGTTCATTTCTTCATAGAAATTGCTCAAATTAAACTCAGACGTCTAATTTCTCCCTAATGACGAGCTACTTAGATTTGAAATCATTATTTCTAACCTAACATTTTAAATTCATAACAATCTAATCATTGTATGTTAGTATCGAAGTAAATTTGATTGAAATCATCAAAAATACCGATACACACGGGAGTGGAACCTCCGGGGACAACGTCATATGCAAAGATGATATATTCTGACATATTCAGCAGTCTTTTATTTTTAGTGTGACGAAACTGAGGTCGCTACTTCATGCCAGAAACATCAGCGGTATATGCAATACAGAAGCGAGTGCATCAAATTAGATGCACGCAATCATGCGAACTGCACAGTGTTCCGCGTAGCAACCGAGTTTCCCCCCGAGGCATGCATAAATGAAGGGTAGGTGGGCGCATTGCTTTCAAAGCGTCTTGCGTGACCTACTTTCAGGCCCTTCTCTTTGCACGGAGGCCCCTCTCGCCTATTAGTAGAGGGCTCCATCGTACGCACATTCAGATATCAGATGGGGAGTCCTTAGCACTGATAACAAGTACCTATGAGGTGAGTTGTGCTGTGGTCGACGTTATGCACTTTACTTAATATTCAGTCGAATCTTTAATTTTGTCGTTGTGACAGAGAGTTACGAAGAGGACTCAACCAGGTCATTTCTCCTTCCAAACGTAACCATGGATGCGTTTTGTAACTCTACTAATTTGTAGGTATAGAAGAATAATAATACTGGATATCTTTTTATCTCATCATTTATCTAGGCTTACCTACTAAAATTCTACTTTGTCTAAAAGTTGTTAAAAGTTGGTTGTACTATTCCAGCGCCATTAATTTGGGTTCGTATATAAAACGGTAGTGTACAATCACCATACGAGAAAAAAACTGTAATGTATATAATAATTGTCAAAATTATGACAAAATAAATGACAAATAAATAATAAATGACAAAATTGTTTACAAAATATTACATAAAAAAAGTATAAAATAGTCCAGAATAACGTTATGACGTACCTACCTGTGACGTCATTATGAAAAAATTATTTACAATAAAATATCAAGAAATAAATATATTATATATATATTTTGTTAAAAATTACTTAATAATGTATTTATTATAAAGTAAATCACAAGCGTATGGACGATAGTCCAGAATTTCATCTCTTCTTCGCTAAGTGCTTTGCAGAATAGTTGTGCAGAATAAAAATAAAACACTTTTAAAGTATCGTCTTAGATTTCCGTCAAAGGTACTGCAACCCTATTTTTAATGCAGATAGCTGTCTCCCTTCACGCAATTTCGCATCCCTTTTTCACCCCCTCACCCGCTGCAACCACTTCGATGACTGACGACTCTTCTCCCTTGACTTAATCACCTTACTATGTACATCTCTGTGCACATTGTTCGAATAAAAGTAGGATACTAACTGGATGCAATAAAAAATATTAATAAAAGTCTAACCTTTTTGCGTATGTAGAACGACCATTTTTTCAGATTTAAACTATTATAGCTTTATTTGTCTGTCGTCTTTTGTTCCAGGTACCTCGAAAGAACTAGACTAAATTTGAAACAAACTCTACTGCTGAATACTATTATGTCGACCGCCCCAGATATGGCGGGTGACGCGTAACCATCGCAAGTGCCGTAGGCTCGAGTTGTGTGCGCGCCGAAAGGTACATCCAAGCCTTTCACATGACCGCGTTGAATGACCGGGCAGAGGACAATTTCTTTTTCACGATAACATTTCACAAAAGTCCGAATTTAGTAAGGCATTCGAGTCGAATGTTACGAGATACGGTCGTTTAAAAGGACGCAGGAAATTTTCAATGCTTTACCTAATACTATCAAGAGTGCCGAGCTTAATAAAAATCTAAATTAGAGCTTAAAAAGTTTGTACTGCTGAGTGATATGGCGGGTTATTGTTATTATTTCTTGTTGTTTGTTGTTATTGTGTATAATTTAACTTAAGTTTTGTTTTTATTAAGTTTTTGTTGAGTATTGTACAACTATAGTATATTTAAGGAAATATTATAGGTCGCTTTACAAATCAATAATCCAAATTTAGTTTCAGCCCTTCAGTGTCTGACAGTCCAAGATATAGACGCATTTTTCTTGTATCAGATGAATAACAAACGTTGATTATGGTGGCATTGAATTGAACTGAAATGACAGACATTTATTTGTTTATTGTTACCGGAAACCTTAAATTCACTTGCCAAACCTCATCGGAACAGAAGATTATTTTATCTAATATTAAAAATAACTTACCAGGGGGTAAATGCTGGTTATCAAAAATGCCCTTCGCCTTAATTTGCATTGCCTTTAATATAATTATTTAACAGGGCATATACGCGTTAAGTACAATTACAATAGTGGATCTCAGTCGGATATGAACATTTTTTTTTTTTTTTTTTTTGATAAACTCTGTTTTTTTTTAATCTACTGACCCAAGTACTTTCTTATCACAGTTGACTGCCGCGGCAGTTCAACGAATTTGGGTGTTTTTGCAATAAACTAATTATGCATTATTCTGCCACGTGTTAACAAATTAGTCAAATAATTAACTTTCGATGATAATAATTTTATTGTAGATGTTTTGAATAATTTGCCTAATATGCCTCATCGTGTAAAAAGTAGGCATGAGAGCAAAACGACCATTTTAATCGTACCCCGATTGGCCTCAAAGTCTAAAAGCCAGAAGGCCTATAGGCGCATATGCTGGGCTGGTCGGGTATAATATTTTTATCCCTCTGTATCCTGGCAATCAAACGTAGAGGACCTCCCGCCGAACAAAAGAACGTAACGATGGAAAACGGTCGCAATCTCCCGAAGCGGTTTCAAAGCGATTAAAACGAAATCAGCTTTACTGGATCTCTGGAAATAATTCACATTGTAGCGGGGTTATTTGCTCCATTTGCAGTCATTTATTTGTGACGAACGTATAACTTTATATTATTTACGTCGCTCGAAGTTTTTTAATTGCTCTTGACTGGAATATCTCCTATATTCTAAGGACTATGTTTAACTTGTATTTCGCTCTCATCCCAGTCAATATAGGGGTCGGAGTTTATTTTGATACAAATACCCAGAGTACAATAAATACAAAATGGCAATTTTATATCAATAAAAGATTTACAAATTTAAGGAAACGGCCTACGGATGAGTTATATAGTAAACTATATAACTCATCCGTAGGCCGTTTCCTAGCGTAAAGTAAAGTAAAGTAAAGTAGTGTAAAGTAGCGTTTTTTTTAAAAAAAAAACGCTACTTTTGAGCTATTCCAAATCGCCAAAACGTCGCCTTAATCACCCATTATCTTAGAACAAATATTTTAAAATTTGACGGCGCTCCTCTCTGCTCATCTGCGTGCACGCTCATCTGACGCAGAAACTCTCCGTATATTAAAAAATCAATCGAAAAATTTAGTTGAATTTCATCTATTTTGAAATAAAATATACTTTCTCGATTTTTGTATTTAGCCAATAAGATATTTACGTCTAAAGTTTTGATAAAATGTGTGGTAAAGTACAGACTATTTGAGGCTCTTAACTTTTACAGAATATATAAATTTAACTTTCCATAGAAGCGTATATAATTCGAAGATATTCATTATTTTACTTCTATAATATCTACAAATAAGAAAATTACAACACTACAGCGTTTATATGGGGGAATAACCGGGTTGAGTCCACTTAAGCAGTGCGTTTACGATTTGAATGGCTGAACAGAGTAGCACGACGTTTCCAAGGAGACGCAAGAAAGAGCTTTCTGACCGCAGAGTTCACCGTGACCATGCACAGCTACTAGAACATAGAGCTGCAGTAACTTCAAGAACAGGGTTTCCCTATGAGGCTCTCTTAGATGTGTGAGAGGTCGTGGAGATGAATCAACTTAGTGCAAAAGCTGTGAAGAATACGTCTACATTCATCAATGCCGTATGCCGTATGGTGTCTTGAGACCATTCCCGAAGACTCAAGGGGTGTTTATGTTCTCTTTAAGGAGTAAGAGTATAAAATAATGCGAAAATAATATACCCCAAATTTATTTATTTATTTAAAGCGCGGATGTAAATTACCTTTTCCGTGGCAAAGTGCGATCGATATCTCGTTGCCTTAACTGAGCGCGGTCAACACCTTGCAAGCCGACGATCAGCTGGCGTACATTTGACAAGGATTTAATATTATCCCGTAAAGTTTTTTTCGGAATCATTTTGATTTTGATCGTCTTAACAAATCATGTTTGAAATCGCAGGGCTAATTAGCTGGATATTTATTGGTAATGATCTCGGGAGGAGGGTTGTAAGGGTAGACGAAAAAGTTATAAAATATAAGGTTATTTATTATCTATTAATTATTATAACATACTTTTTGAAAATGTCTGATTTTAACATAGGGTTGTATATTATATGTATTTAAAACTTTTCCGTTGGTATTATTTTGTATTTTGCTTCCAGATTAAACATTTTTTTGCCTATATAATATGCGCTTGTTTATTGTGGTTTTATATGTATTATCGTCGTATTTCAAAGAAAAGGAAACGTTCTGAGGTTTTATCAAATATGGAAACTTATATTGTTGTTTTTACATAGCATTTTAATATATATATATATATATATTTAAAAGCATTTATTTTTGTACATGAGTTATTTTTAGCATAAAACAATACAAATACATTTTTAAAAAATCTTTCCATTCTTGTGCTATTAGCAGTGATGATGTTTTTAAGTTAGTCTATTTTAAAATAAAATTAGGTATAAAAAATGCTCATTTTATTATAAAAACTACAAAAATATAATATTTTACTGTGTATTGTGCATCCGACTAAAAAAAAGCAAAACACTTCCGCGTCACTCGGTCCTCTTCCGAACCGGAAATGCCGTTATTTTAGATTTCCTTTAAGTACGTTAATCGTTTTAAATAATTTTGAATGTGGAAGCAGGCGCTGAAGGGCGCCGAAGGGTGCGCACGCGCATGCAAAATGGCCGACACGCTTCGCAATTGGCGCGGCACTAATGCGCCTTTTGACTTGCGCTCTTTTGATTGGTTTGTTTTATTCTAATGGACGAAACGCCCAAACGTTTCGACGCTGGCGCGTGCTCCCACGACTTTTTCACTGGAGATTTTGATTTTACACAGTTTAAATCACGTCAAGCCGAAGAGGTTAATGGTTTATTTACTCGCTAGTTAGGGGCGTAATAAAGACAAACTGTAAATATTGTTTGCGTGAATTGTTACGTTTCAACGATAAATCATTCAAAGTTTCGCAACGATTTTTTTATTTATAAAAAAAAAACAATCTATGTAACTAAACGCAAACAATAATTTTATATCAATTAAAATGTGCCTACCTACTTTCAGGTTTAGAAATATTGAGGCATTTATTTCTAAGTAATAATTACCAGGTACTGGTAAATGACATTCCTGATATTTTATGTAAGCTTTATTTTAGGTATTTTTACATTTTATTTATAATAATAATAAAAAAAACCTCTTGAGGTTTTAATGTACATTATAATTTTATGTAATTTCATATAAATAATAAATAGATCGCTTTAAACTAATCTTCGCTTTGATTTTGTAAAAACTTTTGCTTTAACCAATTATCTTTTTAATTAAATCGAAATCATCGGATTAAATAATGATATTATTATTACGTCGTTTATTTTAAATTTAAAGAAGAGAGCAAAAGGCTTACCTAACTGGTAACTGTCTGTAGAGGTATGTAAATTTACTTTATCTCGGCAAATTCAGAATAATATATTTAAAAAAAATCTGCACATTCGTGCTCAGATCATTAGATTTAGTGCTAGTGTTTAGTGTATGATAATTGTATAGTATTTTAATTGTATAATTGTAATTACACGTCGAAGTCGTAAGCGACTTTTGCGAGTGAGCGAGGCAGATAGCACATATGTGTGCGCTGTGCTGCCATATGTATTCATTTGAGTGTAGTGTTGTGCTCGACGCTCCCTGAGCGGGATGCAATTCAAAATGAATCCAATCAAACGGAAATGACGAATAGGGAAGGGATGTTACATTGAGAGCCTGTTAAAACCCATAAAGCAGTGTAAATTAGGGTCGAAGCATCGACTTCATATTGAGATCCTCTGTACGATTGATTTAAAAGGTAAAATAAAGTATGTATGAAAGAGGTTGGCCGTTAATTTTCAACCGATTAAAGCCATATCACAAGCTTAGTAGAGTGTCAATCGGGTATAATTTAGCTACGTCCCCAGTATACTTACTTAAGAAAAAACTATGTACATAATATTTCTACCAGTATTCTTATTTAATAATAATTATGCGTACTACTTAATATTAGCTATATTGTATCATGAACCCATTTTTCCTATTCTTGAGGAGTTTATTTTAAAAACAAACTGTAAACTATAAAGTGGCCAATAGTCATTGCGAATGCCTTGTAATAGAAATACTTACATAAATACTACTAGGTACACGTGTCTTTAGGGTTTGATATCTTTAGATTAAAGTAGTGATAAAAATAAAGCATAAAGGACGAAGGAATTATTTTAATTAGGCTATTGTGTTATATTTATTAATAACCCCACTAAAACAAAATGGTACTAAGTGGAATAAAGCGACGCGGTGGGCTTTGTTACGAATCTAAGGTGAAAAAAAAGAGTTAATGACTCAAAATATTTATAACGAAAGTAATGATTACTTAGGATAAATAATAAATATTCTCCCGTGTGATATTATTTTCGTAAAATGATGAGAAAATTTAAAAAAAACTGTTTTTTTTTAACGCCTCATTACCAATTAAGATAATTATAGATAACCTATGTATTTATAAAAATAAAATGAAGTTATTCAGTGACGTATTTCAAAAAAACCTATATTTTTTCCAATGGTTATTTACATATTTACGGTCGATAGTTGAAATTTCGGAAATGGACATTAGAATACCTGTAACTTAAAAAATAAAAAATGATAAGACCCTTTCTTTTTTGTGTTTTGTTCATGAAATATGATCTAGTTGGACCTTGGAGTGTAATCATACACGAACGAAACATATTGTTCACCGGTTGCAGGATTGATTCTGCGTATTATAGTCATACCATTTTAGACGTTTTTACCACTATCCCTCATTACTCTAGCACCAGCGAGTTTAGCGTGCCGAACGCTTCGTGCAATTTTTTTTTTCATTTAAGTTTTTCATTCATCGATATAAACCCCCACATAATTCGCATGGTTGTTTTTAAAAAGCTGCGGCGATGCGGGCGAATGAGACAAAACAACGAAAGCAGAGAGAGAATATGTTTCAGTCACGTGCCGGTCAACGCTGGCTTTAAATTATTCGCATGCAATGCGAGAGGGCTGGTCCTTTTGCCTACCGAGTAAATGAATGCATTAGAGGTTAGGGGGGGACCTTCGGTAAAATAAAATCGCAGTGGTATGGCGAACGATCACTCATATTAGATTTCTCAAAAATAGATTTCATCATAATAACATATAAACGAAACATTGCCATGCTTATTTTATAGAAACATATAATCTTCGAAATAGATGTATTTTTTGATTAGTCCGACTGGCTGTTTTATTTATTCGCTTTATTTCCCTCTTTTTTAATGAATTCCTTAATTACCACGATTGTGCAAAGCTACGTAAATTTCACTTTAAAAATCTGTGTTCATGCTACATATGAACACAGCTCTGGTCTTGATATGAATAACTGTGAAAATGTAAATAATATTGTATATTTATGTTTTTGTTTTACACTCAATATTTTAATTTAGTTCTTTAATGTTTTATTTAGACGATGTTATTAATTAACCTAATATTATAATCTATGTAGCATAATTTAGGAATCTGTGTTTAGATTTATGTAGTATTAACGTTTTTTCTCTTCGTAGTAAACAACTATGTGAATCTGTAGATATTAAATTAATCAGCGCTGATGTAGTTAGTTGTCTGAAGGTTTGGGCGATGCGGGGGAGTTTTTTTTCTGTCTTGCTCAGACCCTTGATGAGATAGCCTGATGCTGGACAGGCGATGGCATCTCAGTGATTACAGTAGAGCGGGAGCTATAGCAGGGTAAAAATAAAGTCAATATCTTTAAATCGAAGGTAGGTAATTTTAATTTTAAATAAAATTATATTTTTCTTAAAACACTAGCACACATTATGACTCTGCCTTTGTAGAGTAACGTTTTCGAATGATATACAAAACAAACCAAAAGCCATAATGTTTAGGTTCACATTGCAAATATTTATACAGGTTGTCGAGAGGCCATTTACAAAGACTTAAAGGGGTGTTTATGTTCCCTATTACGAGTAAGAAATTCTTTAAAAAAATGCAAAGAAAAATCATCTCCAAAATTATTATTTTTGTAAAACTTGTAATAATTATAACTGTTTTAACGTAATAATATATTACATTTGTACATTTAATTCTACACAAATATCACTTATTATTATCATTATAAGAATATTTGCGGTAATTCTATGAAATTAAAGTAACACAAATATATATGGTAATTCAAGATTACTATTCCGATAATGGCATTACCCGAACGCGTTATAATTTACGATTTTTTAAAAAGTCGTCAGTGAGCGAGTGCGAATGATGTGCTAACAACCCTTCCCGCTCCCGCATTTATATCGATATTTTATGGTTGGAATGATTTTATAGATTCAAGTCGCTATACTTTACGTGAATAATTTAAAATTTATTGGTCAATAAAGTTAGTCGCGAATGCGAATGCTAAATATACTATAGTGAACGGCGACGTGGTGGATTTCCAATCGATCAATTTTTGGACGTAATTAAGTATTCGTACGGGTGTCGATCAGGCGTAAGGTACGACTTGAGGCCTATCTCTATAAATTACACTATCAGGGTTGTCACAAATCTTATTAAAAAAAAAAAAATCCTTTATATCCTGAGTATTAAACCCGTATTAAACCTACTAATAAACCCGTCATTAACCTATTATTTACCCTAAATAAACTCACGTGATATCTAGAATTAGCTTCAAGTGTTTTTTGCATTCTTACTGAACACTATACGTATTAAGTAAGTAAATACAAATTAACAGTATTATTTAAAATACCTACGTATTACATACATTGAATATCCATATCAAATAAGCATGGGGTCATTCAAAACATCCATCAAAAAAATACTTAAATTTTTAAATCCAATCTTTCAGTCATCAACAGCTAACAGACTGTTTGTGAAGTTTGGTAATATACAATTATGAGATTATGGCAGAGTTTGTATAAGAAACCCTAAAATTTAATTTGCAATTTAAAAATTACAATTTAAAATAAGTAAATGCAGCATAATGGTGTTTTCCAGGTCGCGTAGTCCTATATTGTATAATTATTGATTAAAGATCTTGGTTTTTATTTATGACTATAGAATAGAATCTATACTTCGAAAAGCTAACAAGGTGCTAGCTTTTGTTGCGTCTAAGATATTTCTATGACATTAAGTGCATTAAATTATTTTATGTATAAATAATTCGTAGGGTCTTGAAAATAGAATATAAACTATTTCTTTTAGATATCCCTTCATACGATAATTTTATGTGAACAAAATTGGAAAAGCAAAGGAAAAATATTAAGCGTACTTAGCCTTAAGCTAATGAAAGCTTTATGTTAAGATATTTAAGTGTATGTTAGTTGATCATGTTAATTTCTTTTAAATAACACACACAGCTCTTTTTTTTATATAAAACTACAAATTTAATAACTTTTATATTCCTTTATTTAATCATCATAAGGAAAATTATTATTCAGTATAATAAAGTTTAAGTTTTGTTTTTTTTACGAGCTTAGGAAAACTGGTGAAAATTGACTTGTGAACTTGTAAAATCAAGTTCACATGTTAATCAAATGGAATGAATTTTGAATTTTGGACGTTAGAAAACGTAATTGGTTGAATTTTTCTAGCAAATTACAAAAAGAAACTATTAATTATAGGTAATAAGTAACTTGGTATTTTATGGGCCAAATATTCATTCCTGAAAAAAATACAATATGTGGCTAACACCACTTTCAGAACTTTACTCTCCTCCGGGAAATAAATGTTTGGACAGCCCTGGTAGGGTTGGACACAGCAGCATCGCATCTGCTGCATACGAGTGGCGTTTTTAGAAATCGTCCTCCGATCTGACGAGCGGAATTTATGGCGGTGAAGCTATGCGATTTGCATTCAGGGCCAGGTAATAAAAAGTACGACAAATCGATCGGCTCGCCTATAAAAAAACATACGAACGCTTATGGTAATTGCACTCATTGTGAGACATACGCTTTTACGATTCAAGCCGTACGATTATCGCAGTTTTAATACGATTAAACCGGGCGGAAAATGCACACCTCTTTTGTTGGATGGGCGGGTAAGGAAAAGTTTATGGCTCAAGATGGCGACGATTTGATTTTTGACAATTGGCATTATTATTAATTTAGAGGGTTCGATATTGAAAATAAAATGGCGAGGGATGAACGCTTTGCATCCCAACGGGCGTTTCATTTTACGCAATCGAGCGCGTCGAATTTACGAAAATAAAATATAACGTATTATAAATAATCTACATATTAAATCTCAAAAGTGTGCCCTTGATAACTAAAGGCACGCTTCTGACAGAAGTTACAAATATTATATGGTGAATGTTATATGCTAATAAAATTAGACATTGAAATTGATTGACCTTGATATAATATGTAAATATATTTTTCTAGATACACAAACTTAAAATAAACATTTTTTTTTTAAGAAAAATCAAGAAACTAACCAATGTTCTATTAGCTGCCAAAACGATGCCGGCTTAAATGAGTTTGCTATCGTAATACAGATGGCGCCAAAGTTAAATTATCTACCCGGCGGCTACTACGAACTATATAATGTAGATTGCGTGCGTAAGAGTGACCCTAAAATATTTTTTCAGAAAAGCAACTGCAAAAATAAAATAATAAATTGAGGATCTATCTGGCGGTTTATAAACGCGAGCTGATCTAAAGTGGATTATGAAAAAATGCGTACACATCCTTTGAGTCTAAGATTTTAAAAAAGCTTCGTGGGTTTGTGAATGTTTAAGGTATATATTTTGTCTTCTTTATGAAGACATTACGGCTATTAAAATTACTTTAATACATACTTATAAATTATTTATGAATTTAAGGGCTTTAGTTAAAATAAATGTGGCCCCAGTGAGGCTCAATTTCAACAGACATAATATGTGTGATTTTCAAATACCTAATAATAAAATATCCAGAAATTTGGTACAAAACTCCTTGAAATTTCCTGTTTGTAGGCATCCATATAATCATATTATATCGGTTCATGTTTAAGAACCTGAATCCAATACCCAAGAACCAAGAAGAAGAAGGTTTAAGAACCAAGTACCTAGGTTCAGTTATGTCGATTTGATAATTATACGAATACGGAAATTAGGGATCATTTCACTTTGATGGCTACCCGCAGGACTTGCTTAGTTTGTTCGGAACTTTAAAAATGAGATATTTTATATATCTATAAAACCTATGACAGTGTGTCATCTGCCCTATTTACGTGTCATAGATTGACAATCTCCAGGAAGGGTAGAGTATGCTATAAAAATCCTGACTAAATATACATTCTTCGCAGAATGTTTTAAGTGAGTATGGTGCAATAATTGGTGAACTAACGTCACTATGCACCAGACCGAAAATCTATATTAAAACCAAAGATATTTTAAAACATAGAAACAGCAACTGAGGATGAAAAAGACACCACGCCAAGTACGTCACTATGCGTCGATACTCCCAGCTGTCTCTCTCCCACTCCTCACTCTCGTATATGGCATCGCGGCGCCCGGAACGACGGAGGAAACTACCTGTGTCGGGTTTTTACAACGACGATTATAGATACGGGATGTCATATGAATCGTCGTTGTAAAAATCCAACAAAGGTAGATTCCGCCGCCATTGCGCGCGCCGCAACACTCCCCCACGCTGGCGATAGATGACAATGCGAGCAAGCGAGACGTATGATACGCGAGGAGTGTACTCGACGCAAAGAGGCGTACTTGTCGTGGTGGTGCGTTTTTCACCGTCAGTTACCGTATCTATAACTTTTAAAAGATCGTCGATCAAAACTATGCGCTTTGCACATATGTTGAGTAGAGCTAACAGCTAACATTTAGGTGGGCAAGGTTTATTGGCTACAATATGTATTGTAGAAATTACAATTTTTATTTTTTTTTGCAATAAGACAGTTTAGGTCCCTATTAATAATTGAGGCATTAAGTTGTTTGTCCTGTGGAATATTTGCAGCACATTTCAAAGGCATTCGTTGCGTCCTCTCTGGCTTTCTAGTTTTTATAAAAACAAATTTTGTTTTCTAGATTGAGTAAGAAAATATTTTAACAAATTTTAAAACTATTGAAGCTTTGTTAAATTCATATAAAATAGATTTTATAAAAAAAAATAAATATACGAGTATTTTTAAGAACTGTAAAAGGAGGTTCTCAACACGTAGATTTTATTTTAACTATGATAACATCGAAATACCACTCATCTGGTAGCGTGGCCGAGCGGTCTAAGGCGCTGGTTTAAGGCACCAGTCTCTTCGGAGGCGTGGGTTCGAATCCCACCGCTGCCACATTCTCTTTTGAGTTTTTCATATAAAAAAATACATATTTTTTTTGTTTAAAGTGATAAATGATAATAAAAGACATTAAAAAAAACGTTCAAATTACAGGCCAATGCAAAACATCCACTCAATTTTAGGTTCAATGTTTTTCTATGCCTCACGAGACTTAACATTACTTATTTTGTTCTTGTTTGTTTAATACATTGAAGTGGTTATTTTACAATTGCTGCTACCTACCGAAAAATGTTATAGAGACATACTTAAGTACCTACCTACTTAGTTTAAAATTGATTCAATAATGTTTTAAACCCTTTCGTTTATCGATATAAAAATAGTTTAATTACAAATCCAAAATAATATTTCTAGCCATTATAAAACTACAAATTATTAATTATCTATTATCTACCGTTATTTTTAACACGTATTTTGTTAATAGTTTAACAAAAAATCAATTTACCTAATTATATTTAGTTAAGCTAAATCATTTTATTTATAATTTCTGTGAGGATGTGTTCATCTATGTTTCATAAATCGAAGTGTGCCGTTTCGACCTACATATTAATAACTAGCTACCTATCTACGTGTGTTCGTATGTACAGACGCAAGTGCATGCATCTATCCTGCAAGAAAAAAAACATTAAAATTTTATAATCCATTAAATTAAAAAAAATGAAACCAAAAGAATGAGTTTAAAATTTTACCGTTGATTGCAGAGCTTTTACTATGTAATTATGACTTATTATAAAAATACAAAAATAATTCCTTCGAGCCGGATTTGAACCAGCGACCTATGGATGTCAATGTTTTTGTTTACCGCTACAGTCCACCGCTCTACCAACTGAGCTATCGAAGGTATACGCTGTGGTTATGAAATTGTAATATTTGTTATCGTAAATATTTTAAAAAGTTTATTTTGGCAGAATTGGACTTTCACGTAAATAGGTACCTTAGAGCAAGGATTCCCAAAGTGGTCGATATCGACCCCTTGGGGTCAAAATCGGTTTCCCAGGGGTCGACATAAACAAAACTGATTTTGGGGGTCGACGAGGTCTAAAAATCGACCCCTATTAATTAACACAGATTCATATTTGAAACTTTCAAGATACTGTATAAGTTGTGTTACATGTAACTTGTTATATGAATGACTAATATTTTAGTAGGAAGTATCATTGTTATTTTATTTTATTGTCATTTACTTTCATTTTCGAAAAGGGGTCTCTTGCCCAAAATAGTTTGGAAATCCCTGCCTTAGAGTATGGAATTGTGTAGCGTGCAAACCGCGAGTTCCATAATTTAATAATTTAAGGTACCTAAATACGATACAACACCACAGTCACACCACCGCGGCGCCCGCGCCAATTAGTGTCATATCCAGGACTTTCCTTGAAACTCAAACTTGCATATTCAAAAAATTGCATAATAGATGTCGCTAAATAAATTATGCACTATTTGGTTGCGCTCAGCTGTATTTTACTAGTAAATTAATTTACTAAAGTTAATAAATATTTTTAGAGAAATATTAATGTTCAGAAATATAGAGAAATTCAAAGTAAAGCTATTGTATATAATTTTAATTGTATAAATTGAGGCATATGCATATAGAGATTTTGGTGCGCATACAGCGGGTAGGAGGTATAATTCGTAAAGATGCATTTTAATCAATGTTTTGAACAAACAAACACTTTTTGAGATTTAGAAAACAATAGTACCTCGGTACCTAATTATTTTGGTCCATTAGTCGATCCGTTGTACTTAATGGTCGAAAAGAAATAACAATACTCAGTTTCAATTTGTTTGAATTATTCGCTTGTAATGTTCCTCTTTGGCCACGTCCCCAGCCTATCCCTTGGGAGCGAATGGGAAAGGGACTTTGAAAAAAACGGATAACAGTATTTATCGTAATTATTGTTGTAAGATGGTTTCTAAAAAAATCGTATTGGCTTCGTCGATTTATTGCCTGAATGCAATAAACAAATTACTATCGCTGATAAATTGTAACTTCTTATAGTAGGTACCGTTGGTAGGTAATCGTGTCGCTTTCCCAGTTTTTTCTATTAATGCCCTAGCATTGGCGTTCCATTAATGGAAATCGCAGATACGATTTACACGGTTCAGTAATCATCACACAATTTAAGAAGATTGATGGAAATCAAGCCTCATATATAAAACTTATAACTGACATAAAAAAATAATTCTATACTATTCTTTTGTCTTCATGGAAATAAAATTAGGAAGTTTAGTTTAAATCATCGTCTCCCCTTCATTCGTGTTGTAAAATTTTACAATGACGTTTATAAAGATTAGAATTTTTACTGTTATCCCCTCTGGCAAAATTCAAATATACTCGTATACTTTATTATTGCCTTATAACATCGGAAGGAAAGATGTTATTCATCCCTTCTTGTCGTAAAAGAATGAGAAAGTTATTACAAGATCAGATTTATAAGCAATAAAAATATACTTGGGAATTAGTTTTGACGCTGAGATAGAAAATGGATTTCGCTACCTACCCACCGGGTAGGTACCTACACACTGCGCGACGACTAAAAACAAAAAAAAATTTTGTATAATTAATTAGGATATATGTAATAATAATAGCAAATAATATATTTAAAAATATTAATAACAAATAATAGTTTTAGTATTCAAAAATAAAATGTGTAAAAAAAGTTTGACCCCGACGTGATTTGAACACGCAACCTTCTGATCTGGAGTCAGACGCGCTACCGTTGCGCCACGGAGTCGTTGATGATGCTTATGACAGATTGCTAAATAAAAAAACTCTTACCTAATTTTAAATGTTACCTTTAAGAAATCGGCAACATTTGCTATCAACAGATACCGGATGTGAATTTTAGGGCGCCTACAAAATAAAGTATAAGAATTTTCATACAATCTATTCCGTCTCTGCATTTCATGTTATAATTTATTATTATACCATAAATGATCTAAAAGATATTTATTTATGACATATTGAATGTTACTCAGTATAGTGAAGTCTACCTTATGAAGGATAAAAGCCCAGTTAGGTGGAACTTTGCATTATATGGGTATAATCAATGTTTTAAATTGCACTGCTAATGAAACAAATAAATACCGTTGGAATAAATAATAATCAAAAGTTCGTATGTTAAAGGAATTTGCAATTTCACTTACACCTCTCCAACTAAATTAAATAAGGAGAAAATGAACACCACTCTTACATTCGACTTTAGATGTTTCAAAGTACTTAGTCGAAATGTAAAGGGAAGAAATTTAATCTAATCGAAGAATTTTTATAAGTGCCGCCATAGAGTTGGTATTGGTGTAATAAACCATAAATGCGTGCGAGCGATGCTTTATGGCCTTGTCGAAAAATATGTCTCATAATTTAATTAAATCTAAAATAAAAATCAAATTTCAAAATGTCTTTATGCATAAAACAATAAAAGTAAATAGAACAAGATATATACAACAAAAGTAATAATTAAGCCCAAGTATACCGGCGTGCTCGAAGGGTTTCTTGTTCAGATTTCTATGGTTTTACGTTCGTTTAGACGCTGTTTAAAAAATTACTATACCACATAAAAACTGCAAGTAATGCCGCTTTTTATTAAAGCATTATTTCCCCAGTGCATTAATCTGATGGCAAATACATTTAAACCATGGTAGACTATGCGGTAATAATAAAATTTGTTATGGTATAAAGACAAATTTCGGTTATTTAAAAAAAAAGAACAGATTAAACCTTCCCTTTAATTACCTTTAATTTTTTATGTATTTATCAGGAAACAACGGCGAATATAAACCATTTGAGTTACAATGAAGACATTCTTGCGTGTACGTAATAACATCAATCAATCATCATCATCAATAACATCCAGTTAATAAAAAAAAACAATGCAGTAAAAAGGTTTATTATATTTATAAAAGAATATTAAAATGACATGAAATTACTAATGACTTTAGCCACTTTGAGTGCTTTTAATTTTAGGTTAGTACCAACTTGTTTAACTTTGTTATTCTAAATTTAATTTTGTAATTATACAATTAAAATGAGTGCCTGTAAAAAAATGGCAATAATAATAATATATAGAAATAATTAGTTAGTTTAAAGTTATCTATCATTACCAATATAATATTTTGTATCATCTATGTATATGTATATATTTGTATTTTGACGAACAGTTTCATTTTTTTGTATATATACATTATTGTAAAGTTAAGCTCTATGTAAGCGTTTGTACCAAGATTGAAATCATAAAAAATAAGCATAAAAATATTTATATAACAACGACAAATTCAATAAAAAAAAATTATATCACGCACATGATTATGGCGCAGAAATTGTTTATATTTTCATTTTCGAAATTTAATTTTGGCTCCTGATTGCAAACATTTTTTTTTAAATTATAGTAAGTTACCAAAGTGCTTTCAACTGCTTTTGTTCTCTAACGTTTTATATTGCAAACTATCATGGAAAAACCTTTTTTTTTAAACTAAGAGGTTGATGATATTTAATTTTTAAAATAACAAGGTAAAAAATATTAATAATTTAGATTTATGAAAATCGATATCACCTACTTATTTAACGTTTTAGTGAGAGTACCGCCAGGCGGTCCCATGGTGTAATGGTTAGCACTCTGGACTCTGAATCCAGCGATCCGAGTTCAAATCTCGGTGGGACCTGCTTTTTGCCTCCGTTTTTTTTTTATTTTAAAAGATTTTAATTTTTTTACATGACTAAAAATATGTTATTCATGAATTTCTATCAAATTTGTCGGGCTCATAATATGAGAACATTTTTTGTTTATGTTTATAGGCCAGTTTAGAACTGTAATAAATAAAATACTGACTCGCCTTCACACGAGCGGAGTAGGTATTTTATATGAATGAATATACTCTGCATTATGTATTAAAAAAAAACCACAATATTACATTTAAAAAATTATCACAAATACAAATTGATATCTAGAATAATAAAAAAAAAAGAATATTGCATGAGCACTTCATTTAATTAATATCTACTCGACCTACACAATATAGAATTTAATTTTCAGAAATTTTCAGAAGGTCTACAATCTTATGAAACACATTATTTGCACACAATAATCTTTGATGATTATTTATCGGTGGTTTATTATATGCACATTATATGGTATACAGATAAATAAACAAAATTTATTTACTAAGGAATATTGTAATAATTTAAGTACCTATGCCCTAAGCTTCATTCAAAATAAGTGAACACACCTACCTACTGTATTTTATTATATGTAACTAACACCAGAGTAAAAATCTGTGCTATTGTAACTTACACCCTTTGAAAACATTCTGAGTGACATTTTCATTTAGCAAGTGTCATGTAGGTAGCGCTGTCCATCAAGCGGTTAGCCGTGCGTGAACAGCAAATTAATTTTCGTAGAGCTCTTGTAGCGACATCTATTTACTAAATGTTGAAGCGTGAAAGCGTTCATTTGAGCGGCCAACGAATAATGACTAAAAGTTTGATCTATCTACCTACCTACTTACTAACAAGCCTAAATTAAAGTTTATAGTTTTAGGTACGATCTACAACAGTTTCAGTACAAACTATCCAACTCCAATATAGTACATATTTTTTATTTAAATATATATGAATTATAGATGTTAGGTTGTTTTAGTGTACACAGAAAAAACAGAATTAAATTACAAAAGTATCTAATTTGGAATGCAATAAAATTGTGTTCATAGGTACCTACGAAAATACAATCTCATAACATGTCTTAATATTCTAGCTATTTTTGTGTCCTTTTGTTATTACATATATTATCTAGTTGCCATGTGGTTATTCCTTAAAGTCATTTTCCTTTGGGTTTTTATGCTATTTTGGTTTAAAAGTAGTGATTTTTACCCTGTGGACTATTTGGTTATTGTGTAATTTGTTTTTATTTTATTAATTTTGTGTTTATAAAAGGTAAACAGGTTAGTTATCACGTATTCTTCTAGGTTCATGATAGTAACCTTTCCGAAAAAGGTAGTTTTCGGTAATTTTACACTGGTACTCCCACCCTTATTTAGAGGTTGGCGATCACTCGTTGAAATCAATGAACCTTCTGCTCTGGAATTAGCTACCAACTATATAACTGAGCCCATGTACCAGACCTTGGTCGGATTAATCAACTCGTTAAAATCAAATAAGCTAAAGGAAGAAAAATAATGGATTTAATAACTTTCTATAAGTAGAAAGTTATTAAATCCATTATTTTTCCATTCGCGCTTAGTTCTAAGGAACTAAGCGCGAATGGTCCATTAAATAATCCTTGCTTACTAATATTAACTAGAGGTCTCCCAGTGGTCGAAATTCGACCGTAATTCATTAAACTTTTAAGTTTGAGCATTATTGAGGTTCTTATGCCTCTTATTATACGGTGAGTATACCTCTATTACCATTGCATATATATATTTTAAAATTTTATTCTATAACATCAACTGCCAGCGTGTACAAGTACGTCATTAGCGTATGTTATTTGCCTTAATTCCTTGCAATACTCTAATATTCCTGCAATAATTTAATGTTTATAACAGTTGAAAAAAAATACACAATTATAGAACGCTGAATTGTATTTACGAATCTTTTCAAAATATTTATTTGACTTTCTTTTTATTGAAGGTTCATATGATGTAAGTCGATCGTACTATAATTTGAAGTATCCGTTATATTCAAATTTTTCAAGTATTATATTCAAGTATTCAAATTTCTTGGAATGACATTCAGTGCACTTTTAAATGTATGCCTAAAAATAATTTCATCATTTTGTAATACTATTTACACTATTTAAATTTGCAATTGGCTATATTTCTCCTTCTTCTTCGTGTCTCACGTCAGTTCTATGTGAAGGAATAATGGAAGATAGGTACGAATATCTGGATGTAAAACTACAGAAATTCAAAATGTAACATGTAAAATTATATTACTGAAACTAAGATTATAAAGGGTTCAATTTATATAATAAAATGTACTCATTTTTTTTTTAACCTAATAATTACGCTTTTTTGTCTTGTCATTACTTTATTGACATTGACAGATTATTGAAAAAGGAACATTTGAAATCACACAAAATTCACAGCTCGAAACTCAATGAATCTGTAAGGTGGTATGAACGTTTTATTTTATTAAATTTAATGTTTTTATAACACCGATTAAAAATAATTTTAACTTTCTGCACTCCTTCTCCGTATAAACTAACCGTGCCAAATCTCAAACTCCTCCGTGCGCGCAATATGCTTAAAAAGGAATTCGAAGTTTTCCCTTTACGTATTAATATATAGATCCCTATGGACCAAATGTATTTTCAAAAATTTTTTTTTTTGTTTTTTCTGGAATTCATAGGTTCTCAAATAATAAAAATAAAAAACAACTGCCCAGTGCGTCTGATAGAGCGCCCGTTTCCGTAGTATTTTATTATTAATTGTACCAATTTTTTTTAAATTAAGTTAAACCTTCAAGTTTTTTTTAATTAACAGGAAACGTTTTTAATACTAACATTAACACAAACACCTTCGTTCGAGTGTGTTTGTGTGTGTGTTTACACACACAAAATGTCCACACATTTGAATGATTTATAAGTTTGTTTATATACTCTTCTACAATTTTTTACTAAAGTACTTTTTAATAAAATCTGTTATGCTGGATTCTAATGATCAAAGGTACTTACTAGAACAACGCCATTAATAAGACACCTAGTTATCTTGGACACGTACTTGTAATAAGTAAGTCAGCAGAGAAACCTCACATTATGAAATGCCATCGACCATTCGCCTAAGGCCTTTGTGGTTCTAACTGCGTGGCTGGTTAGGTATGATTTATCTATTCCACATGACCTGCGCACGAAGATGGGCTGGGAAACGCGCAAAACAGAGACTATAATAGTATATGTCATTAAGAGTCAATAAAACATGGAAATTTCGCCAAGATGCTAAGGACCCATGGAAGTCTCTATGGATCCGTGTTAAAATACAGTTAGTTTTTCATATTAGAAATGTCAAAATTCCATCAAGCCATATAATCCAAATGTGGATTAAATGACAATTTATTGGCTCATACCAATAAATTGACATACGTCATACATCAAACTTCTGCAATGATAGGTTTATATGGAGTTCGACGGTAATGGTTTGTATGAGGGGTGTACCATGTGTCGATTTGAAATAATATGTGGGTGGAAATTTTGCTTCGTCGTAAAACACATATTAAACAGGTATCGGTAGCATTAAAAAAACAACCCTCTCCGCCGTGAGGGAGTTTTTATTCAGAAACTGGTTTTCTTTGTGAATTACCTGCCATTTGCAATGCGGGTAATAAATAGGGTTGAGTAAAAGGTATCGTCGATAGTTATTTAAATATTTCTGGTGTTACTTAGAAAGGTTCACGATGTCAGAACAGGGCAGGGCAACCAATTTTAAAAATGAAACCGGATTGTGTAGTTTCTACATATTGCATTCCTTATTTAGTTATATGATATTTCTGCTTACAAAATGCTTACGCAAATTCTTTTTTCTTTCATAAGAATAATCTTTTTTTTGTGATAATTACTTTTAATATGACATTGTACAGGATCTTAGTTTAACCCTGTATTTTTGACAGCCAAAATTGATTTTTTGATAGAGCACTTTATTGAATATTTTATATGATTGTAAATTATAGTAAATTCTACTCTAATAGATAAATTCCAAACTGTTAGCTATATATCATTAAACTGATCTCTACCTTTAGTTTATGGATGTATAAAATTATTTATACAAAAAATAAAGTTAATTTTTAAGTTTTCTACATAACCGGGCACAATTTCACCCTCCTATCCAAATCCTTTACAACACACATGTGCGTGAATCCACTTCCACCTAAATCCCCACTCTTTTCACAGAAGTCGGACACAAAAATACTAGGTCGTATGTACAATCATTATTTTGGACCCTGTTAACTAAGCCTTTTTTTAGAGATGGTCGTGTTTTAAAAAAATTAGAGCTTTATAGCCCGCAACCGCCGGGTGTTTAGTCGAACCCGATTGCAACTAGACTACCACGACATAATGAAATACATATTCTGTAGTTTGGTGAAGTCAGGTTGAGCCAATATCCCTTGGCAGATGTTCATTGCTTATTTTGCTGCTGCCAAGGGATATTGGCCGAAAATTTGGGTGGTTATTTTGTTCTCGAATGTACCACAGAATACTCTACCTCAATATGTTATTTGCCCAAATCATTGAACATGCGAGTAATCTCTCATTCTGTACATCTCTTTCTCATTCTAGTTATTATAGATAGCGCGAACCATATATGTACAATACAAATGTTTATTTTATAAAGGGTTTGCGTCGTTTTTTAGAACTGTTTAATTTATGTCGTTATTAGGGTTCCGTATCTAAATGATAAAAATAGGAAATTTTATAGTGGGTCCTTGTTTTACATCTTTCTCCCCACCGCCTGTAACTACTAAAAGGTCAGTAGCAAGAATTGTTTATACTACAGCAATAAAAAAATAATTATTTTTTTAATGTATTAATAATTTGCACGAAAGTCCTCTCTTTACACTCGTATTTATAGATTGATTATGTATTACGAATATGAATATACAATAAAGAGTATCATAGTAAGATCAGGGATGAAAATTAGAAAATATAATTTCAAAAAGGCAGGTCAAAATCAAAGGCAAAATCAAGCACGGATTTGATTTGATGATCAAGTATGGATTTGATGCAAAATAGATCTCGTATATTGAAATTCTTTTGATATTTCACGATCGCTTATGCCCAAGTAAATATTTCAATATTTATTTTTTAACCAATAATAATACATAATAAAAATAATAATATAATAATTTAATATAACTATGAAAACCATTATATTGATAGTTATTTTCAATAATAATTTTTCATTCTTTTTTATTATGGTCGGTTATGTAAGATTCAATATGAGTAAAATTATTATTCAATTTATATTGCAATGATTTTTATATCGAAGTATAGAAGTTGAAATATTATTACGTGAGGTTATAGTCGTCGTAAAAAATGTTACGTCCCTTGAAAATTACAATATATGTCGCGTCGCGTAGAGGTATTTCGAGGCGTGTTGTTTATTATTATGCGCCGGTTTATATAACACTTTTTATTGTTAAGAAAAATGTTGCAGCTTTTAATGCGGTTTCCAAACAGAGATTTCCTTTTATGCTTTATATTATCGGCTGAAAACAATGCGTTCATACGAAATTTCATTATTCCATTGTTATAAACATTTTATTTTGTTTTCAGATTACACACTTTATAGTTACGAAGTTTTGGTATTTTTGAGGTATTATTTGGGTGATATGAGTTATTATATTTAATGATAGCAAAAAAAGAAATAGGTCTTTTTAGCAATTATTAAGAACCTATTTCTTATTTACAATATTTCTGTCATCCGTGCAATATCCGTGAAAATAATAATTGTCTGTTTCTGTGTAATTATTATTATAAAAAAAAGTATTAATCATTCGGCGTAGTTTCATTACGAATAAAAAAAAATATATTCTGTGTATGAAATCCGTAATATGAAAATACGAAAAAACTTCGATGTATTTCAAATTCAATGATTTTACTATGTAAAATAAAGTATCGGCCACATTACAATGTTCAGTTTTCCTTTAAGTAAATATAAAAATAAAATACAATATCCATTAAAAAGTTTAGTTTCGCATAAACCAATTTAATAAGGTCTGTTACTGGGCAAGAGTTATCTGTTCTGTTACCTGAATTACCTAATTTTGAATTGATAGTTACGTTGAATTGACAGATTTTCCAATTTTTTTGTAGCACTTGTTGAATCCACAATAAGCATAACCAACTTTATACCCAACTCCTCACTTAAGTCAACACCTATTCGCCCAGATTTTTTCATCAAAAAGTCTGACCAAAAAAAATAAAACCACAACGCTGAATGCACGCCTTATAACTCCGAAATACAATTTTATGACATATTTATTGTACCCAACTTTTAGCAAAATACCGGTTTTAGTTCTAGTAAAATGTAGCAGTGAACTCGTATATGCAGTTTATAAAATCCAAGGCCGCATCAGCATCCAATCTGCTACATGAGCGCACTCGCAAATCCCCCTCAAAGGTAGAAACTACTCCCTGGATTCTGCGAGTGGTCATTTAAAAGCAACCCCGTCGCCGAACAAAACGACTGGAAATGACCGCGGAGACCCACAAGTGGCCTGATATGACCAAAGCAGGGTTTTTTTACTTTATTGCAACTTTCCGAGGACGAGGTCCACTTCGCCTTGCAATTACCGACTTCAGTTCGCCGACGCATTCAGACTGCACTCAGGCTTAGTGAGCCCTCGGTACTGAATCAGAACAAATACACAAAATACATAAACAAATCGATTTAAGAATTTGAAATATAAAGCATAAACATTGAAACCTATTAAAAAAATAACACAAAATTTGTTTTTATTCTTACCTTTTCTTAGGATGGTACTTTTTTGTCCAATTAGTCATAAAAATATAATATAACGACCCTATTGTAGATTTACGGGCCGTAGTTGTACATAGTGGTGGAGAAAGTAAGCGCACAAGGAAAGTTCCGGTCAGATATGTTTCAATTTATTGAAGTACAGTACTCCACATTTATTTAAAGCTATGGATAAAGTGTTAACTTTAAAAAATAGTATTGCAAAAAAAAAAAATCTTGGTAAGTACTATGTCATGAACCTAACAGTTTGAAAAAAATCTAGTTTACATATATTATGTAGATAGGAGTTATGGCGTGTCACTATTATCCATACGACATATTGAAAAAATATATTTATGAAAACATTATTAGTCAATTTAAGTCATGCTTAAAAATTAAGTTCTCCCAACTAAGAACGACTTTAAGCAAGGACTGAAATTTCGGCCCTTAGCTAAGGCGGACTTTTATGTTCAACTTAACGCTAAGGGTGAGTTGAAACACGATGTTTATCGGTTAAATATTACTTAAAATTTACGTTATTTAGGACATGATATTTCGGCTCTTAGGATATGGACTATAATATAGTCAAAAAAATAAATTTTGCTTGGTTACATTCATATTTCTCAATTCCCACCCGTTGAGTTTGGTTTTTAAGTTATTTCCATATTTGGAAAAAAGCGGTTTCTGGCACACAGCTTAACTTATAGGCTAATTGCCATGATAAATGAAGAAGTAAACAAATATAAATAGGAATTGGTGTATACTTATATATGCATCATAACTTTCGCAGTAAAATTTAATCCGCTTTTTATAAATAAATATTATTGTTGTCACCTAAATGGGTCAATAAAACATGCCAGTTTTTAGTTCGTTAACGTCTATTAAAAAGATAATTTTGATAATAGAAACCAGAAAATAATGACAGTACACACATACACATTGGAACGCTCAGACTACGAAAAATATGGGGTCGTAAATCACCAAATTTAACGAAATATTTTATTTCTCATTTAGAAAATAAAAGTAAGACGGATAGAAAACTGATCAAGCGGACTTTCAAAAACAGCAAAATGACGCTCGGCATGAAGGAAATGGTCGTGTACCGACTGACCATCTGCGCGCTCTTCGCGTGGATCCTGATGACAGATTACATCATGCAGAAGCTGTTCTTCAATCAGTTCTGTAGGAACATCTGTTTCTTTAAGTGGCTGCTCGCCCAGTGCAGCAGCTACGGAAACAGCACCGTCAGCATTTGGATTGCTATCGTTGAAAGTTTAGTTGTGGGCCTCTATATAGTGAGCATCTATTGAATATGAAATATTAGTTAAATGATTTTTTATTTAAAAAAAATATATTTGTTTAAAAAATAGAACGTCCCGAGACCATTCCCACTAAAGATCCATTTAATTAACCTTGCGAGTTCAAATATGATTTGTAAAACTACATATCAAAATTCACCGTGGTTGAAGAAAAAAAATGTAAACCTTACATGATAATACTAAGCCGTTGTTGTAAACCGCCAGCTGATTGTCCGCTCGCGACCGCGCTCCGGTTGAGGTTGCGAATATCGATCGCGTGTCTTCATGCCAAAGGCAATTCACACCAGCGCTTTAATCTAAATTTTATGAATGAATTATTTTCGCATTTTTTATATAATCTCTTACTCGTAATAGGGAGCATAAACACCCTCTTAAGTATCAGCCGTAATCCCATGTCGTTGCTCAGTTGAGCGTATGAAAAGTGGTATTCTATCTACTTGGTCTGGACTGATCAGAAGCAATATGAACGAGTGGTTTTGTAGTTATTAGATATTCGCATTTCTTTATGTGGTTGGTATGGTGTTAACTGCTTACGTCATCTTTGTTGCTTTGTGTATCCACTTGTTCCTTTAAATTCCTCTTGTTATTTTTAAATATCGATTTTTCGAGACATTTTTGTTTTATTATTTTATTATACGGTAAATAGCGAATAAAACTTAAGAAGGTCGTAGAAGGAGTCAAGGAGCACCTCCACTATTTACTGGACATCCTGTATAAACGATTAATTGCTTTTCTTTCAGTGTCTAGACAGGGTGAGGAACCGCAATGACCAGCTAGAGAAGCTGCTTCGCGCTAGCAGTGAGGTTCTGACTGATGTGTTCCAGAAGTATGCGGCATCAGCTCAAATGGTCAGCACCTGTTACATATTTCACTATTGCTATTAACCTAAGCATATCTTTTCTGCTTTCAAGATCTAATTATGTTTTCCTTGTCATTGGTCGTCGATAATTTAAAACATTGCGTACAAAGCAAAATGGTTAGTTTTTGGTTAGTATATATTTTAACATAATTTTGTAATAAACCAAAATTGCGTTGCTATAATGGAAGCTGGCGTAGATTAGGTGATTAATAAAATACTAGTGGTCGATATTTGACCTTAATTCATTATTTTTTAAGTTTATTAAGGTTCTTATACCTTATAAGGTGAGTATGTGAGTAGATGGTTATAAATTTATAACATTTTGCACGTAGTGCTAAATATATTATGTGGTAGCGGTGGTTTTTTTTTATTAAAAATTATATTCATATTTTATCATGGATTTTGTAGGTAAACGTATCAGATTGATAAATAAATTACTGAAAAATTATGATCACTTGTATCGAAAAGACATTAAATCTTTCGTCTTTTTCAATGTAGAAACACCTTTACATAACACAATGCTCTCAAGTACTCAATAGTCTCTGAAGGTAATTTGGAACATTTCATTTCATACCTGTCGGACCTCTATGTCGTATGCGATTAGAGCAGCGTTGATTTTTCTTACCCTGTTTGCGGAACATTTATGTACTAAGTCGTTTCATGTTATAACTATGCAAATGAAGTAGGTAAAATTATGACTGAGACTAAGATTAAGAGCGAGTTAGTTACTGGTTATTACAGACATTCCTGAAAAATACAATAAACATTCTCGATATGTTTCACAGGCCCGTAAATTGCTTTCACTTTTAAATAAAATGTATTTAAATCAACGAAAATTATACGCATGAATACAAATTTTTACGATTAATATATATTATCAAAATTTTATAAAAAATATTGAAATGGCTGAAATAACTACAAGATTCACAGCAATCTTATTATTTTTATTGGACGAATGGATTTCTAAGTAATAAAACCAATGTTTCTTTGGTTTGGCATAACGCAGGTTTAATAACCACCAAATTTAGTGCGCTGTTTATTTTCACTGTAGAGATGAGGTCAGTGATGTCTCGTATGTGTTTCAGCATCCTCAAGTGCCCAGGCCACCGTCCCCAGGCCACCGTCCCCAGGCCACCGTGCCCTTGCCCAGGCCACCCATGTCGCCGTGCTGGGAGGGGAGGGGGACTGTCCGCTGCCCGCCGCACCCGTTGACGCCGATATCGCCTGCTAAATAGCCACCTAACACACTAAACGTAATATATTATGTGCCTAGCGATAGTTTCAGCGATGGATTAGTTCACACTAGTTCTAGTAATTAATATAGGCTCGTGGCACAACGATTCGGCTGGATCATATTATACGTTTTATAGTGTTATTTTTTTGCTGTTTTAGCTACACACAGAATGACTAATTACCTAATTTATAAAAACTAAAAAAGAAGCATACAGCTTTGGTTTTACAAAATTAAATCTTTCACGGTGCATTGAATATATTTTGAGACTTTATTGAATATCAGTAGGTAAATGACAATAAATTATGGATTAAGTTTGGCAACTGCATCAACCAATAACAATTGCAGTAATATTTGAAGTAACCAGATGAGATTGTTTATAAACTGGTGTCTAAAAATAGTAGGTGCGATTGAGAATTTTATATTTATATTTTACGTAAAATTTTGATTAGTGAACGCCATTTGGACATGTTTGAGATCAAATTATTAAAGTAATATTTAAAAAAAAGTTGTTTTGTTCATTTATTTGTAGCATGTAATTTTTGGTAATCTATGAGGTAGACAATAATACCACTGTAATAGCGAATATAGTCCCGATATAATTGATCTATTCACAAAAATTGCTGCGTCTGAACCGCTGTTCACGATCCGTTATCTTTCCCGCTCCGCAAAATTACCAATCTCTTAAAAAGAATAAGAGCAAAATTTCGGAAGAAAGAGTTCAGTAGTTTCTATATTTCTACTTCAAAAAGTAATTTGGAAAAAATATAATTACTTTTTTCTATTTACAATGCAGGGAAGCAGGTTTCTTTCGAATTCGTTTTTTTTGCAAAGATACCATAATTTAATTTAAAAAAAATAACCAGACAAACTTTAAACATTACTCAATATTTATAAAAAAATCTCTCAACAAACGTAGATTCTGATAACCTCTTTCATAATAAGAGATAAATTTATGCCTAATTTTAACAACGTTGTTAATCAGGAACAGCTTATGATGGTTCTGAACAGAGTCGCCCCTTATTTATCGATATCAGTGCCTGGTAAGTATCGATTATCATCGACATCAAAGTTTACTACTGTTTTGCGCGAAATGTTGCATTGCTTCACATATCTACCAGCTTTCACATAATCGCGTCATCATTACTTATGAGACAGTGCCGGTAAATATATTTTTAGTTATGGGCAATCAATTATTATGATACTCAAGAGGAATTTATTATTGATATAAAATGGCAGTGTTAGAGTGGCCCAGCTGACAAAAGTTTGATTTTTACTAGATAAGTAAAAAAACAGCTAATTTGATTTTATAACACAATTTTTTGATGTACCTCGACTGGTTACTGTTGAGCGCAGACATATTTTGGCCACTATGCATTTCTAGTTTCTTTATATGCTGTCAGGTTTTATATATTATTATTATGTCGTAATTTTAAAAATGTCATTTGGGCCACTGCTTGTTATACATATAATGTGTAGCATAAGATTGGATATTGTACTTTAATATAAATTGTTTCCTAACTGGAAGTAAAACAAAAATTAAAAAATTAAAATAAAAATAAATGTTAAAAACATTTTTGAGATTTTACGTCTTCTCGCTTTCGGTCGTAAATATAAATTATAACTTTTTTATACTCTGATTTTATTTTTTTAATTTAAATTGCTATGCTAGGTCACATATTATCTTTTGGACACTGCAAAAAACCAAAATACGTTTTACACGCTTCCTTCAAGGATCCGAGAATTATTTTTTTGCTCCTTAACCATTATTATAATACTGTACTAATCACTACATTTCACTCATTCTATGACATTAATCCTCCTCATATTCTTTTCTTTCACAATTAGTTTTAAAACTTTTGAGTCAACTGTACCTAGGCATCATAAAAAATAATAATAAACGCTGTTGACTTTCCTGTTTCCTAAACTATATATATTATTTACATGGATATTGCAATAACTATATTTGATTTTAATATAAGACCGAAATGGTAATTTCATATTTCCGGTTATATTTTTATCTTTGTGAAATAAATAAAACGTTTCTTAGGTACTTTTTAGCTAGGGTAAAATGATAGACGGCTTTTTGTGTTTACCTAAAGTAAAAAATTCGATTGGGTACGCGTGCGTAATAACTTCCACACAATGATCTAACTCTTAGCAGATCATTATAGCATGAGATCGAGCGCATGATTCACTTTCACTCGGACTGACGACCGCGGCGCGGCGCCGCCTCCGTCTGTGGTCTCTCTCTACGGGCAGGGCGGGAGCGAGATGCAATGCGGATATTTTAACACATTAACTTCCTAATACTTAAAATATAATTACACAAATAGCTTCTTTTAAAAATATTATATTCTTTAAAGATTATAGGATGCAAAAAACTAATAGAATATTTTTTAATGTCGCTGTTAAACACATTTTAAATTCAATACATAAAGCATGTTATTTACGTTCGAAATAATAGTGGTTGCACATTTTATTAGTATTGTATAATTTAGTTTTGCTTTTTTAGAATATTTTTAAAAATATTAGCATTGTTTTTATTACGAAAATTGTAAATATTTATTTTTCAAGTAGAAATCTATTTTAGTTTTATAGATGGGTTTTATAGATTCGTTACTTATATCTATCTATATACGTGTTTTTGAACTTGTAAATTTGTAAAACTGTTGATTTCGCAGATAAATAAATAGAGTAGCAAGTAGTTATGTTAGTTTGAAATGTCACCAGCATTTAATTTAGCCAGTATTTAGTTCTAAGCCAAAATATGTGTTGATGCGTAGGACTTGCTTATATTATTTTAAGTCCAAATTCTAACCATTTGAAATAATGCGGGATAAACCGATTGTTTCATAAAATTATTTAATTTATTTTTACGCTGATATAACGAAATGGTTTGTCAATAACTGCATGCCTGAATGCATGCCGGCAATTACATTATACTTCTCCCCCCTTACGTTTTCGCTGTCCACCATTATCATAAATATTTTTACAAACACTGATCTATTCTGTAATCCAAATTATTTAAATTTCTATTTTTTTCTCTACCACAGAGATAATTCGACCGCCCGTTAATAAAATGCATGGGCTGTCACTTTAACAGTGAACTGACGCAATTAGGCCTAAGGCTTATAATATCAATATTTATATATTTGTTTATCATCATTGAAAAATCGTCATTGAAATGTTGATAACTATTTAGAGTATCTGTATATTGAAATTTGAATAATTACCGAGAATGATTATTATAAACTATTATCTGTGATCGACTGGCTGGAAGAGGTCATCCCCGCGCTGTTTTGTTCTTCACTTATTATCAACAGAAATAATAAACGTTTCTTAAAAAAACACATATCAAAGTTGTTGAACTAAGTGAAACGTAGTATGCAACATACTCGTACATCGTAGGGTAGCATATGACAATATTGCATGTATTGGGAGAGTTTTTATTCAAAGCTGATCCAGATGATCAGTCAGTCCATTGAAAGGCATAAAAGGGGTGTGGGTGAGGAAGGGGGAGTATCAGAACCGCAAGTGTCCTTCCAAGTCCATCCAAGGAATAAAACTGGAAATATTTATTAATCAAGTTTTTCAGAATAATGCGATAAATAAAAACCTAAAAAACCAATTGTATGTATTTATATATATTGTCTGAATATCTTAGAATTTCTAAATACAAAGTATAACTTTTCAATAACAATAAAATTATTAATTGTAAGTTATTGTTTATTTCAAATGTAGAAAGAGCTAAGGTGATTTATCAATAAGTAGTCGTAAAGGAAGAAATACAGATAAATATCAAAAAGTAGTTAAAAATAGTGTAATAGTTACTGATACGTTACTAAACCACGTTAAAAAGAGAAATAATAAAAAAGATTTTCAATAAGTAGTTATAGGGAAATAACTATGGAACCGCAATTTAAACAAATACCTTCGTTGCTAGTACGCTGATAAACCGTAAGTTATTCTTACCAATTTTCTTGTGTGTGTGAGACAAGATGGGGGAGTGAATCCGTCAACTCGAGTCTACGGTAACCTAATTAATGGCGAAGTTTGGCGAAGAAGCTGTTTCTTCGTTAACTATTTCAACAGAAATTCGATTAAGAGATCTCAAGGAAAAGTACCTATGTATTTTAAAAATTCCCAACATCGTTGAAAATTCGAAAACAGATTGGGAAATATCCGCAGTTTTTTCATTTTAATTATGCAATAAATGTAAATAAGTCGTCATGCGTCCAGCTGATAGAATTAGCATTTCTTAGTTATCGGTGAACGTTCACATCTACCTTTGACCTATGCGCGCTATCGCCGCGGAGTTGATTAATTGATATTTGACCAAGAATTTAATTGCTTTGTGACTTATCATCACAGTTCACATGATAAAAATATAAAATGTGTTATTAACTAAAAAAACGTCAGCACGTGACGTAAAAAAATATCGTCTCTACGTAATGCCCCTTTGTGCACATTTTGATGGCCATTGCTTCGAATTGTGTTTTATTTTACTGATTTTAAACTTTTATCCTTGTCCTTTATTTTAAAAATATAATTTTACAGGTACACACCATTTACACAGAATTATTTAAACTCGACATTTCAGAGATGATTATTCATGATACAAAACACAAAAAAAGAGGGTGACTAACGAAATACAGGTGTTCTAAGACTTAAGGGGGTGTTTATGTTCCCAATTACGTGTAAGAAATTGTATAAAAAAATGCGAAAATAATTCATTAATTTTTTCAAAGCGCTCGTGTAAATTCTCCTTCACTCGGTAAGGCCGACAATGACCCGGCGTGGCGCGGCCCCGCCAGCGACCGAACTTATGGCAAGAGCGATTTCATATTTTCACGTAAAGTTTACAAGTTTTTTACTCGGAAACCGCGATGAATTTTGATGAGGTTTTTGAAATCGTAGGGCCAATAAGCTGGTTTTTTTTTTATCGGGAATGGTCTTGGAGACCTTATTGTATCCAAATCCTTACGTCGGTCTGACAGACGGGTTTTAATATACTTTTAAGGTGTTAACGGCTCCAGGTACTGCCGATAAAAAAGAAGGTGGAATTATGAGTACTCCTCAGACCTGCTCATCAGAAAACAAAACATAAGTGGGTTGAAACGTTGTTATGACGATGCCAACAGATATTATTCTTCTGAATAATATCTGTTGGCATAATATAACCTGATAACGCACAAAATGGCATGCGCCCTGAAAAATAAATAAAATAGGTTTCACAACATAATATTATGTTGGTCCGGCTTTCATTTATTGCGAAAACGTTATGCACATTATGTCGTATTTTTATTGTGAAATCAACATACGTATATTGGGCATCTTTTTATAACTAATCAAACGGTAAATATTAAATAAAATATTTTTCATTTAATCTCATTTGCAATAAATTAAACTTAAAAGCATTTAAAAATTAAACTAAAAAAAAATCTTATTGGCACGTTGATGCGTCCTGTGGGCATAAATGCTGATTTGAGGTTTGTTTTATGTAAAATATACTTTCCATGGTAAATAAAATGTAATCCTTGTAATTTTAAACTTTTTTAAAAAATAAAATCGGGTCAAAGACATCTTAGAAATTCTGTTAATAAAATTGCTGTAATAAGTATTTTATAATGTCTATAAGGGCCGTATAAAGTATGACTTCGAGATAGTAAGAAGCGTTGTTAAATTTAGCTAAGGTTTCTCAAATCATTATAAGAGTTTCAACTTGGGTTCCTTAGTCTATCCGTATTCGAAACCGTCGTCCTAACAAGATTGACTCAAAGTACGGCCGTTTTCACCAATCCCACCTTAGGTTTTCCCTAACTAAGGAACTCATATGCATAGGTTTTTCTTGGTAAACGTTTGACGTATCTCAATTTAAGGGACTCTTAGCCCTAAGTGAGGTTTGGTGAAAACGGCAGGTTGACTCGTAAATAATGGCAGATAAAACCCGCGTCGCTTAGCAACAGGCCAACACAGAATTAAAGACTGATATTTCCCAGCAAATTCGGATAAAAATATCTGAACATAAACAAAACAGCGACGTCACAACGGCGTCACCAAACATGATCAAACTACCAATTAGTCACCCACGGGGACACCCTATCGACGTGAACAGGCCTTGTTTTGCGGTTTCATGCCTAATCAATTAGGTACGAAAACTATTTCATGTCTATTTGAAACCTGTTATTTTTTAAACCTTCATCAAATTGAGCATAAAGTCGCATCATAATTGACTCCGAGAACACATTATGCAGTGTCGCATGCTAATGATATTATTTATATAATTTATAAATTCTCAGAAAATAAACGAGCATGCGAAACATAATTAGGAAACATAACACTAGGAAAATTTATAATTTGTAATGAAAATTTAAATTTACTTGTAGTGCCTAAATTGAGCCGCTTTTCTATTATTATCAAAAGTTTTTTTACTATTATACAATTATTCATATTCGTCAGGCCCTACTCAATTAAGCTAAATTTGCTTATGCTAGAGCCTGAGAAGATGATGAAGCGTTAAAAAGGTATGACTATTAGGTATGTTTGGATTCGAACCCGCAATTTTTGGGCCAATAGTCGAACACCATTACAATTAACCTACTATAATCTCTAAAGTAGCATTAATTTGGACAGCGGTCACTAATATATTTATAAAATGCATCAAAAAATGTAAAATGACTTTTAGGAAAAGATAGATACGGACTGCTGTCTTACTATAGGTTCTCATAATTTCTTTATAATTTTATATAAATATATGTATTTAGTATATGTAAGTGTGAGTGTGTGTGTTCGTATAGTATTTATTAATTACAGTAATTACATATTATCTACGATATTATTTTGATATTTCTTACTATAATTATTATATATTTATTATAAACCTTTACCTACTTGATTATTTCTAATAATTTGTATTTCTTTTAGATTTTCGTTCAAATAAAATTGTCAATAATATTAATAATTTATTCTAATTATGTCAGGTGATGCTATTTCCAAGAACAAAACGGACTGCCTTCAGTCCAATTAAAGGGACAGAGATCACCAATTTGGTAATATTAGTTGCTTACGAAGTTATTTTCTACATCTAATCCAATCGCTTTCCATTTAGCCTTATATTTTTTTACACTAATGCAGTACACTACTTTACTATATTTTTTTACACTAATGCAGTACACTACTTTACTATATTTTTTTACACTAATGATAAACGAATTAAATTTAACCATTTAGTTAAATTGCAATCAAGCTATACCAATTATGTAGGGTTTTTTAAATGTCTAATAGGTTACATCTATTTATTTAGGTAGTCTAATTTTATAATATTTCTAAATTCGTATAATTAAGAAAGTAATGAATAAGTGAATCATTTATAATAGAAGTACATTAATTTCCCATTATAGTAATAGGGTTTTAAAAGCACTTAATTACTAATTCACGATGATTTAGGGGAAGTACTTACTATATGTACCACAACCAATTAATTATCGTGGAATTGAATAATTAAAAATGATTCAATAATACACGCATTAATATGACACTGTCTAATTATATAATTATATTTCTCGTAGTAGCACCAACTCCTATTTACCGCATTTAAAATGGGTCGCCTTCTATCATCCCCAGAGTCTTCGGACCAGAAGGCAGTGAACCTTCGGAGATGATAACATATCCCGTCCTCACGGGAGAGTTCGGCCATCCGTCCGATACGATCTAATGACGGGTAAAATTTGTTCAGCGGTTGCCCGAACATAGTTTATAACTTAACTTAGCTTACAATTTTATTATCAACGTCGAGCCTACTTTAGACCCGGATCAGATAGACACCAGAATAAAAATTGTAATAAAAAATATTTTTTTTGTAAAATCTCAATTTCGTAGAACACTTTTATGAAAAATATTCAGTTGACAGAGAAATGATACAGAAAAAGTTTTTCCTCAAACCAAACAAGATGACTGCATTACTTTAAAAACTAGTAGTTTATTTTTAGATACGACAAAGCTAAAAAAACCAATATCAATTTTGATTTTCCTCAATACATGAAGAAATCAACTTCCACGTTCACCGTCGATATTCTCTCGAACCCATAACGCCCAGCGCAGGTTTGAGAGTATAAAGTAAAATTTAACTTTAATCTGTTTTAAGTTAACTTTTACTTAACTACCATAATTAAAAAAAAAAGTTACTTTAAGTTTTAATTATAAATCATTGATTTTAAATTAGATAAAGATTTTCTATATAAATAAATAATTTATTCTATATCCCTATACGTGAAAGTCTTATGGCATTCAAGATTATTGTATGTTTTCTGTTTAAATATGTTTAAGTTTTATTTCAGATATATTAAAACATATTAACACAAGAAGGGCAGTCTTTATATATATCCATTATTATAAACTACGATAAAATTAAGTATACATTTTTTTAATCCTAACTTAAGGTCGATAATAAGTTCAAGAGCTGATCAATCAGACCTATAAGTAAAACTCTGAATGTGGCCCGCAATTCCGAATGAGGATGATTTAAATATCCATATATACTCGTATAGTTTACCTACATTTCTTTTTAAATATCAAGCATATACCGCAGTATAACTCAAATGCACACAGCACACTGGGAATGCTTAATTGGTTAACTTAATATGGGGTAAAATAATTAAACAATATGTGGATTTAGAATACTGCGAAATAAACAGTAAAAATACAATTTAAATTTATTTCCGGCTTGAATGCATGTAAATAAAAGGTTTATAAAGAAGCATTATATTTCGTTATTTATATAATATTAGTGCGGAACCCTAAAAACCAACAAACATTTTTTTTTATTGGTGACATGGTTTTATTAGATCCCCACCCGCCGCGGTTACGTTCGAGACGGCGAGTGCTAAGAAATCAGTCAGCGTTCGGTCTCAGCCAGTCACAGGCGTTGGCGGCGTGGGCTGCGCGCGCGCAAACAACTCGCGATCTATCGATCTTTTGAATTGAACTCGCGATAGATTTTTACAAGAATAGCCTAGTGTAAAACTCCTAAGCAATAGGGCAATATTTGTAAATCGAATCGCAGTTGTTTATTTAGGAGATCATAATCGCGAGTGCCAAATTAAACAAATTCAAAATGCAGTCCGGTTCGTTCATCAGAACTGTCATAATCTTGGGACTGTTTGCGGTTTTAATCTGTGATTATTCGGCGCTGATCTGTCAGATCTATACCAATCTCAGTGGGAAAAAATCAGAAAGCGGCCACGGCAGGGTCGAGGATACTGCGGTGTCCGACGGTCCGCTGCTCAAGAGGTCAGGAGCGACCTTCCGGGAGGACAAGGCTGACCTCAGCCTCGATGCGGATATCGACGGGGATGACCTCGCAGTTTTCGGTAAGATAATCAATATTCTAATAATGTTCTCAGATGTTCGACCCACCGACCATTGAGAGCATGCATTTGTTTGGAAGGCTCCACAAACAATAATTTTGTATTAAGTTTTTAACGGATCATACAATAGTTAGAATCAAATAGTATGAAATGCAATTTAAATGCTTTTTATTAGTTTTTTAGCATAACTTTCATCAAAATTACATCATTCAACATCATTATGATTTTTTTCACAATGATCTATTTCGTTTCCACACATTTATTTCACTTTTAAATCTCATATTACTTATTTTATGAAATGATCTCTTATCTTAACCCTTGATAAGTGTAATCATCTAGTTAAAATTAAATAAATATTAAAAAAAATAATAATGGGTTTATCGCAAGTTAGGATTATTAATAGGGTCAATATGAAATGAAATGAAATATCAAAGCATTAAAATTTTGATTATTAAGATTTACTAAGTTTTGTCCTTGACTTCACATACACTAAGTGGAAACTGACTCTTAGAATGGTATTCAAAGTTCATTTTCAAAGCAGCTTATTCGCTTTTTTAAAGTTTTTTAATTTTTAAATAAAAACAGACATAAATAAATATTTTTCCTTCTTTTTAAATATAACTATATTATTTATGTAAGTAAAAATAAAATACACACTTCTGTAAAGAGTCAAATTAGTATGGGCATGCACAAATTAGGTAATGCTTAGTAAAATTAAGTTATGCTTCTCACGAACTAATGACATATTAATGACTTATATAATGTTCTTATAATAAATTCTATTTATATTACATAAAGATATATCACATCATATTACATCATATAAAATAAAATATGTGTAACTGTGTAATATGTGTATGCGTAATAAAACTTTATAAATAATTGTAAATAATAAATTAAGTATAATTCTAATAAATAAATAAATCTTCTAATAAACTCACGATATCCAGGATAGCCGAAAGGTTATCAGTCGATCACCAAATACGTAAGGATGTATGAATGCACTACTTACGGTCATATTATTTATATAAATCAATCCTTTGTACCGTATATGGTTATGGTTAAGGGTCATAGCCACTCAACCCCCCCCCCCCCCTTTTATATTTTATTAAGAATTTCCTATAGCAAATTTATATCGTTAACAAGTTTTTACGATTGCTATTAGTACCCCGAACGCGTCACCTGACATAACCCCCTTCTCCGCTTAATTGCAACCTTTAGTCAGCTTCCGTCGACCTCGTGAACACAAACAAAGCAGTGTGCCAACTTCGCGTGCCTCTCTGACAGTTCACCAAAAAGAACATAGTAACCGTGGAATAATCTAATTTACATCATTTATCTGGGAGTGGGTCAAAAGTCTTATAATTAGCAACTGATATACGGTCACATTTATCAGTTGTTGGCTCGTTGGTCAAATGGCAATAACACATTGTTGCGTGCGTCGAATTTATTCTTGACGATTAAATTAAATGTGCATTAAATTTTATTAACCAGTCGACTAATACGGTTTGCCAATCATTTAGTTAACAATCAGGGTTAGAGCCCGCGGGTTTGAAAGCCATGACTCTTAAACCCCCTTTACTGCATAACTTCAAATAGTTAGGTAATCAACAAACCATATATTTTAACTAGTTTCTTAAGAGGAAAGTAGGCATGCGATTGTAATGCAGTGCATATACAGTAGAAAGCTGATTTTTATAAATTTTAACCGTGAGTCCGGACACTCATAGTTTTCACCTTTTCCCTTATAGTGTAAAATAATGCCTTGAGATACATATTCCAATCAGTTCTAAAAAAGAGGCGACTAGGCATGTATACGATAATAACATAAAACGCTACTATATATACCCGGGAAATAGTGAAAAGCTAAAGCAGGGAGGTGGAGGACCTCAAGGCCTATCCAGGATATCAATATATTAATCAATATTTAATAGTTATTTTTTTTCACCAATATTTCCAGTTACCATAGCACAGACAAATTTAATTTCTTTAAGTTGGGACCAAAATGATTAACAGTGGATTGTCCACCTAGGAGATAAAAAATAGTTATTGCACACGGATGGTTGCTAGTAGAAATGGCCAATACTTTCCTAATTGTGGTACCGATGTTTCCTCATCTAACTCAAGGATTTGCATTAATTTAAAATGGGACACATAGATTATACTTAGTAGTAAAAAGATCGGCGCGAATGGTAGAAAAAAAAGGCAAAAACCACTAATTTAATTGTTTTTTAAAACTTAATCCGAGGACATTTGATTATAGGTACTCATAGCGTAAAATTATAAATTTGTGCTAAAACTAAATATTCCTGCTAACAGAAATGTGCAATCAATTAATTTATATTTATAGAACGCATCATAAGTACGGCTAAAATGCACTTAAAGTAAATAAACACTTTAAAGAAGTTTTACTGGTCTGTGTATTTGTATGTGGCACACAGTGTGTATATGCCACATACACACTCATAAAAAGTTTAACCGAAAAACTCGAAATGCACCGACCAAATAGTTTCTCCAGACTACAAAAAAAAAAACGTCAAAAATATAATAGGTAAATAACAGCCTTAAAATTTATTACGATGGTTTCTTTAAAAAAATTTAAACCGTCTATATAACACCTCCGGCCGCATATAACCGAAACTTATTATGCAGTTTTTTGCTTGACCGGGTTTTAAACATACTATTATCGGATTGTCGATTCTCGCACGACTTAAGGATATCCTTTATGTTTTTTTTAAATTCAAACAATTGCTAAATATCGTCCAGACGTATCGCCGGAAACATTTCCGACTTTCGAAGTAAATTGCTGCAAACTTTGGTCAACCTTCAAACGCTAACCTAATCGAAGACCTCGAAATGGTCTAATGATTTAATGACACGACCTTTATGAACGACATTTTTGTTAACAATACGTGACTCCCTCTCAATCTCAAACGCCTACTTTATTTTGCACATTTATAGGTAGATTTTTCAAAAGGACATGAACTTAAAAGAATAACATGTTAAATTAAAATGTATTGAGTTCTAAAGTAATTGCCACTATTATAAAATATTTCGAGACCGTGCCATAATTTACGTGCGGTAAGATTAACCAAGGTTCTGCGCGTCCATATTGACCAAATAAAAGACTTCGTTTGAGTTTAGCGATCTTTGTGTGAACTCCTGAACCACTTCTGCGATTTAAATGGCCCGAATAGAACGCTGCCTGCAGCGTCTGCTGTGAGACCCAGCGTCCAGCGTCATATTTTCCAGTTATTGAAAATAATATTAATAATTACAAAAATAAAAAAAAACAGGTACGGTAAGGCCATTGCTTTTGCCAACTTTTTAATTAGTTTTATTTAGATTTTTTTTAATCAGTTCAGTATTTTCATTAAAATGTTTGAATTATTTTAATATTTTAACCTTATCTCAGAAAATTCACAATGATTCCTCCTAGGAATCGCCGTAGAAAAACGCAGTCCATATGTAATAAAACTAACGTTCTAACATCCTCAAATTAATGTGCCATTTAAAATTCAAATCTGTGGTTTGCGGTCATTTGCAAAAGTTATTGCAGTTTTATGTTCGCATCCCAACTTTGTGCTTTATTATTTATAGTGTAATACATCTTGTTAGAAATTCTGACAGGGCATGTATCTTTATGACCCAGGAAAGGTTTTACTTTAGTCCGCAAGGAAGGTAACTAGGTATGTAGTGCTATAATCTTTTCCGAATATACCTCGGCTATATTTAATTTTAATACTGATGGATTTTTTTTAAATTTATTCAAAACTTTATTATAATTTTGCTTATATTATTGCTAAACTAAACGTAAAATTAAAATTAAATTTCATGTTTATTATAAATTTTTATTTGTGTGTTTTGTATTTTAACAATTTTCTTGGTTTGTTGTTTTCAATATCTTAAATTTAAAAACTCTTTAAACAGAAAATTAAAATGTTTTGTAATTTTATTTTACTTTCTGTAGTTTTTTTAATTTTATAAATCAAAAATATTATTATAGCATAATTTAACTTTATAGATAAACACTATAATAAATTAGTGTAATGATTGTACTGGGTAAATAATTTCAAACATATATATTAAACATGTTTTAAACAAATTTGTAGGTGCTTGTCGAATCTATTTATTTTTTGCTAGAAGAGATGTGAAATTTCATGATTTTGATTCCATCTCATAAGATACTAATATATAAAATGTGTAATAAGATAGATAGGAAGACATTTTATAATGAACAAAGTAAATTATATTCTTCGTTGTTGAGAACTGATTGCAAAAATTAACAATTCAAAAATGGTGTAATGTAGTTGTTATGTTGAATATCATTTGCAAAAAAATATTTTACGTCCGTAATGAGTTTCTTGAATTAATACTGTCTTTTACGTGCTGTAAATTCAGCTGCATCAGGAACAAAGTTAGAAAAATTGACCGGAATTTGTTCTTATAACATAAATGTTTATTTTCGGAATTGTTAAACTAGGTTCCACATTTTACTAGTATTAAAATCAGATTCAGTTTAGATTTACCATTATTCAGTTATTTAATCATTATTTATACATTTCCGGTGAAGAATTTTTATAAAGATTTTTTTGCAGCTATCTGGTCAAAAGACTAAATCAATCTGATTAAAACTTTGTCACTTCCCGCTCTTTAAATATTATTTTAGGTTTTTATTTCCATTAGACAGGTTATAAATACCTATCTGATTTTAAATTGTTAACTAGAATTTAAATAATAAAAAAGTATACATTTAAATTGCGTATAAACATTAACAAAATATTTAAAATACAACAAACAAACATACCAACGAATATATAATCTTTCACATACACACACGAGCATTATGTCCACACACCATTTTTAAAACTTTTCCTCGCAGGGAGGGGGCGAAGTTCGTGGCCTAACAGTAAAATACAATATTTTATTGTTTTATTTTTATTTTTAACATTGTACCCTAGAACCTAACGCACTTTTTATATTGTTTATTTAAATGCTTTGCATCATTGCCATCAAAGTAAACACCAAAGAAAACGGCGGTATGGACCTCTTCATTGGACGAAAATCGCTCGACTCTAAGCTCTAGAAAGAGCTCTTTGGAAAGAAGTTTGGAAAGAGGAAATAGTCGCGGGGGGCAGATCTGGATAATACGGGATAGGTCATCCACTTCGAAGCCACAATCCTTCAGTGCAGCATGTGACTTTTGAACCGTGCTTGCAAAAAGACCACCACCACCACGACGAATAAGTCCACGTCTTTTCCCACGTCACTTAAGTTTTTAGGTAGATCAGCATAATAAAGGCCCGCTATCATGGTTTTATTCCACAAACAGTCGGGCTCTCGATATTTAGGCCGTTGCCACTGTATGCTTTGCAGTTGGTCTCAGGGTCGTAATGGTGTATCCATGGATCCATCACATGTCACAAACGTCGGAAAACATTTTTGTGAATCGATCCAAATCTATTGGCGATTGTTTTCGACCGTGAGCATTTTGATCGCGCAAAACTGTAACTGACATTATTCATGCCTAATTTTTCATGCAAAATTCTCAATCGCTGTCATTTGAGATGTTTATGATCTCAACTGTTTCTTAGCCAACCGATTGTTCTCCAAGATGAGGTATTTAATTTTTGCAACGAGGTCATGTCTAGTCTAGTGACTCTCTACCAAACCTAAATTGGCGTACTCAGAATTTCACATCAGAAGATGAAGGAGCAACGGTCCCATAAGCAGCCTGCAAACGGTTGTGGATTTCGGTTAGTGTTATCCCTTCTTTTGTAAAGAATTGAATCACCGCGCGATACTTCAATTTATTCATTTTCAAGCATTTCTTAGGAAATGCTCGACTCGCTGCTTTCAAGCGAATGTATTTTTATTTAATTCATCCCGGAAGATTTCAAATTCAAAAAATAAATCCCTTCCTCTAAAAGCCATCTCTATGCTCGGCCTAGAACTTTTCTACCTTCTCTAATATACATATAATATTCCAACAAATCTACATATTTTCCTTATTTCTTCTTCTTCTAAAATGGCAATTAGCCTAAAGTTTGGGTTTTATGCCAGAAAACACATTTTCCTTTTTTTAATTATAAAAATGACCACGAAAAACCGAACTTAACGGGTGGGAAATAAGAAATAAAAATAACTCGAAAAAATAAAATAAATTGAAAGCTGGTTAAGGAGATGAATATTAAAATAACTTTATAAATTTTGAAATTATTTGATGCTAAAAAGTGTGATATATTGAGAGGAATCCGAATTGTAAGATCGTAGAAGGTTAATTATTTAAATGTCAACCAAACATATTGAGCAATGCGTGTCAATTCATTTATGTTTACTGGTGTACTAGGTCGCAGATGTAGTTTTAACTATAAATTAGTTAATCTTATAAATTTATGCTTGCATTAAGAACCTATCTTATAACCGTAATGACACGAATCATTTGTCGACGCTGTAATTATTATGGTGGAACTAAGATAATATTATATAGGTTATTAACTTACGATTATATTAATAACTTGAAGGACTAATTGTTTCGTTCGATCATTATGAATTGTTCAAGAGTATTAAATAAGACGCGTTTAATCCATCCATTAGAATCCATCCATTGAATATAACATACAGTAAATAATATGCATACGGAATTATAATACTTAATTACATCATTATAATACTTAATTAATACGAACAGAGCTGTTTTATAACATTATAAATACTTTTAGAAGTCTGCTAACACTTCCTTAAATCGCGTCCGCATTGGTAACTAGTCAAATTTAGAAAATGATTATTGGTCCTCAATTTCCGGTTTAAAGACCAAGTTGAGCCCCTAGTGATTATTATTGGCCATTAGGCATTAGACATTAGCCAGGCTCGTAATAGCGCCGTTGGCTTTGTTTCGTGCCTGCGTAACCGGCTAACGCGATAATTCTATATTATTTATGCATAATTAAATACTTCATTCGTACATTTCATACATAATTTCATTTCATCAACGAATTAGCCAGCGTTTAAAGGTTTAGGTAAAGCGAGAATGTTTCTTAGGTACATTTTTGTAAACAACTCAGTCTTTTAAGAAGATAGCACAATGATTTTTTTTTTGACGTAAAATCACAACTTTTCCTTGGCATTGAATGGATCCAACGCATCACAACGTTAGGGGATAGGTATAGGAATATAGCGTTAGGGAATATTATTTCATTGCAGCCAATGCAATCATACCAGCTTAATCGGGCGCAATTTTTGCGATCATCAAACAAAGAATGAAACACTTCACAGTTTTAATATACGCTGTAGTAATACTAAATCAAACGATAACGCGTATTATCAGTTTTAACCTAATTTTAGGATCGATTAAAAAAAGATATCGTCCAATTACGTAATTTGAATACATATCGGACAGTAACTTTTTTTTATGAAAATATTTGTTTTCGCCGATAATGCAAGTATTTTTCAGTCTCCTACTTTTTCTTTCAAACCGCTAAAATTTAGTGACTGAACACTAGCCGTCCAACTTATACTCACCCAAACGCACACATCACCACATTTTCGAGACACCAACATAAAAAGATTTTCTTATACATACGAGTACAACCCATTGTAATATTTTAATATGACATAAAGTTTAGTACCTATTTTACAATAAATATTTTTTTCCCTTTTCGTGCTTTTATACTATTTTTTAACTCTAAATAAACAAGCGTTGTTATATTTAGACTTAAATATATGTTTAGGTAGATAGTAAGTATAAATTGACATATCCAATTTGAGGCATATAAATTTACATGTTACAGTGTATTTATCTTGAATTTGAAAGATGTTAGGCCAAATAAATTACTCAGCGCAGTGTTATATATGTTGTCAACATTATTCTAACGTCACAAAAATATATAAAAATAAAATTGAAACGTATAAAGATTGCGCACCTAATTCGCGAAATAAAATAAAATCTATATTTGCAACGGCCGTCCCTTAGAAATGTTGATATGATATAATAGTATAAATAAGCGTAGTAATCACAATTACGAGTTTACTACTTCCTAAATGAACGTTTTCAACGCCATCTAGTTTGGGAGTTGGGCAGAGAGAAAGTTTTGATCGGGATTAACCAGAGTTGAGAAATGTGCGTTATGGCGGTTATGCGAACCTCGGCCTCTGAGTTAAAACCTTAATTAAACTCATTGTTAATTTTTTCCCCTCCTTTGCTTATGTCATCTTTGACCTCAACAATGTAGGTGGTGGTCGTACAAAGCGCTTCTATTTGTTAGCTTTCCATTTCTTTGACGATGTGTTAGACGCCGTTAATTCAATTATTAATTTAGAGAGCATCAGCTTTTAAGACATCAGTATATATCTGCTATAGCATCCACTTGTACTCGTTTGTCCATTTGATTAAAAATAGTGTTTGTATGTATACATATATTAGTCAATACTGACAACCAAGCTATTTGAAATTATGGTGAACAACCGGACATAAGGTGATTTCTAAAAAGCTTACTGTCTAGAAGAATAATTGAGTTAGGCCCTTAAGTTTTGTGGCAATTCTTAGAGGTGTACAACAGGTACCTTCCAATGATAAGATGAAAAGTGTCCGAGCTACTTGAAAGGCCGAATTTACTGTAAAACTACGAGGTATGGCATCACTTCCAGCACCTTTATTGCAATTTAATGATCTAATAATTATATTGTTTATTTGTTCATTTATTATAACTAAGCGAATTTGTAATAGAAGATGAATATATAACTACTTGTTTCCCAGCTTATGGAGTTGCAATCAAGACTCAAATATGCAGTAAAATGCAAAAATGTCCTAGGACGTTCCATATGAGGCGCCTCCTGCAGAAAATATCATTATTTTTATGGCTTCGTGGTGGCTATCATATTAGATCGGTTGAGAATGTTGGAAATTACCGTACATCTGCGCTATTCTAGATTGGCCGATCTTCTGGACGATTATATTTTTACTTTTAACTTTAACTTTAACTTATTATATTCAGTTCAATGCCCATGTAAAAATACCATTAGCTGAACGAGCATTTGAAAAGTTTTCCAAAAGTAACTGAACGGTTTAATTTATTTTATATAAAATTTAAATATGTCTGTAAATAGATTTTTCGGTATTATTTAAAAAAAAGGTGACATAAAGAAAAAAAAGTGTTTAAAGATATCTTATTATATGACGCTCCGCACACTAAGAATACCTTGTTATGTGGAATATCCATTTTAGAATTAGCTTATACTATTACATCATTATTTTCTAATGAACTGTACTATTTTAACAAATCAAAAAGCAAAGACAAAAGACGATTTAAAATGGTTAATGTCTGTTTTTTTAATGAATAAAATGTGTGGCAACATTAATTAGGTATTGCATTATTCGTCATATATTTTAATTAAGAATAATTATTTAGTTATAATCTTTGAGATCGTGGTAGCCTAGTTGTTAAGGCTTTTGACCCAGTGGTCGCGGGTTCGAATCCGTACATCGTAACCATACCGTTTGAAATGTTTTATCCCTACCATCTCCCTTGACTTAAGTACAAGAAAATCCAGCTAAGCTGAGTTGGCCCAAAAATAATGACATAGAAATTTGGGGGTAATAGTCAATTATTAAAAAAAAAAAATGTTTTCCAACCTCTTACCATGTGTTTTCTTTTCTCCTCTAGTTTATAAAAATATATAAACAGGTTTAAAATAGTAGCACGATTTTAGGAATTTATGATATTTTATTGTTCGAAGTTACTTTTCAGTACCTAGTAGGATAATCAAGTGGTCCGTATGTGAATAAGATTAGGAATTTCTGGATAACCTATTTAAAATTGGGATAGTGGGCTTTAAGACTACATACCTTTATATGCATTTTCGCATGCCATACGTTTCGCATATTTAAAGCGTTATCAATACAATAGAATTTGCTTGTTTTGTGATATAAATATGCAATTAAGTAATTGTATAAAATTTTAGTATTGGGGGCGCCGGCCGTGACTGGTACACTAATGTACAAAAACTAGTCGGCGTTAGAGAGGCTGAGAGACTTCCGATTGCATCTGATTATATTACCCGACTCAAGAATATCTTTCGTATCGCGGCCACCGCAGCGATATCGCGATATTAATTTGCGAGAACTTTAGTAAGCATGCGCACGAAGAAGTTGCCATCTTGCGAAGGGTTACAGTGGTTACACAAAGGCTGATTGGCAGGAAATGGTGAATGCATGAGAACTGGCGTAGATCGACTTGTGTCCGTGCGAGTGGGACGCCAACAGGGCAGATCGTACGGGACGCAATGGAACCTCGCATAGGCTGTCCTTTTCCCAGGCCGACATGCTTTGCGTCTCGCGAGCGCTTGCTATCGTGCAATATTTCAATTATGAGTTTGTTTCCATGTTAGTTGCGAGCAAGAAATGTGGTGCTCATGGGAGTGGAATAATAAGACAGACGATTGCGTCTTTTGCGTTAAAGAAAATTTTAATGTAAAACCAAAGACGCGATGTTTCTTTCTTCGAATGAAGAACAATTTTCGTTCTCTTTGAATCTGTTCTCGTCTGAGATTGAATAGCACACATAATTAGAAAGTACAACTTTATAAAATTTTCATAAAGTTAAAAACTTAAAAAAAAATGAAATGGTAACATGGACTGGCCATATATAACTATACAAATTGTCTGACATAATAGCCTTCAGGCACCAAAGATATCATAAAGGTGCCCAAGGTTTGCGGAAGTTTGAAGTACAGAAATCAGTTTATCTTGACTTTAAAAGGCCTTCGACAGAGTAACAGTGCCCTAAATTAATTAATATAATGTTAATGATCACACATGTCATGAGTCGGTCAAGATGATAATTGATTCAAACCTTTATAACAATATAAGGAATCCATACTCAATGTTTGTAGTGAAATTAGTAAAATTAATAAAAAAATGCAATTTTCAACATTTTATCTAATCATTTTTTTCTTTACTGCTCAATTACTAATCAATTAATAATAAAAAATCAATTACATGTAACAATAAAACAATCCCGATTAACATTGCAATGTAACGATAATATAAATTGCTACTTCAGTTCATGTGAAAATGCTGATCTTTTTAAAAATCTTAAACTGATTAGGTTTGAACTGTATGTTTTACTGGTTGAATATGATTCATTATGTTTAGCGACCGTGTATGTCGCGTCTCAGGGTATAAATATTGGGTTTATGAACTCACTTTCAACAATCTAAAACTATTAAAGATATTGTAAATAATTCGCTTCGAACATTGTTCAACCTATCTTTTAATTGAAAGAACGAAGGAAAACTTTATCGGTGTGTTCCTGGATAAATATTTTTTACAATGAGTTAATAATTTGTTCCAAGAATCTTCCTTATTATAAATTTGTAAATGTACTTTCGTAAATTAGAAAGGAGAGTGGGATGTTTCCATCGGTAGGTTAGGTTAGAAATATTTTGAATATATCATTAACTCGAATATCTAATATTGTTGAAAAATCAGTCAACGAAAAATAAAACAGCCTTGAGCTAAAACCTTCTTGCGTCCACGTTTTCCCCGACACTATTTCCGCATTTGACCAGGAAATATATTTACAATAGCAGTCAATACGCCCGTATTACAATTTCATTTATTTTATTTCCTTTCATGTGTAATAGTTTTGTTGTGTCCAGAATAGTTTCATTAACATTCTTAATATAAGAAAATGTTTGTTAAATTGAGGATATGATCCCAGGGACATTATCTTGACTTAACTGATACGTGTCATAAAAACGATTTTACATTCAATTTTGTTTATGAATTTGTCCTTCCTTCACAGGCTCCTAACTCCTGAACCGTATAATGGCCCTGAGTATAATTCGCTAAGCTATTTTATCTAGGTGCCAAAAAGTGATGGATATCGAAAATTAATTTTAATGGGTAAACTAGATTGCCATACATACTACCATTATAACCACGCCTACATTTCTTGTTTTGAAAATTCAAGATTCACGTGTCATCAAAAAGTACATAATATTTTAGGTAGATTTCATTAGGAAAGCTTACCTATTGCAATGGGTACCATGTTATGACTTCCGGAAGATTTCGACATATCTTCGTGTTTCACATCCCATAGAACCCAAAACCGCGCTCAGTTTAAAAGTTTATATATTTATCTACCTATATCACTTTTTTGTGACACGATAACTGCCGTAATTTTACACGAATCACTTTCAAATTTAAACATAAAATTTAAGGGCACAAAAGTCGTCAAACTCAGTTAAGTTCATTAATGGGCAAAATAGGATAAGGGGGTGGAAATGGGGGATTTTTTCTAAATTTTATTATAACTTTTCTAGCATATAATATATCTCATTCATAAGTAAACTTTTAAAAACGTAAAAAAAAAACTTTTTTTGGTTAGCTAAGCTAAACTTTTAGAAGAAATTTAAAAGTAACTAATTAAAATAGCGGATTAATAGCCATTTTAAATAAATTAGACGTTTAAAGATTATTTTCATTATAACAATAGAATAGGTACCTACAAAACTTATAAAAGTGTGAATAAATTATTGTTATTGGGAAACTTATGGATACTTATTTTTATTTTAATGTAACGAATTTAACAGGATAGAGGATTAATAAAATAATAATTGTTTTAACAAAAATAACAATAATAGTAGTATTAATAATAATAATATTAATTATAATAATAATATTGAACGAACCTAAGTATGAAAATAAAAGCCTTCTACTATTAATACGAACGAGTTGTTTTATACTCGTACGATATAATGTAAAAAGGAGTAGTTGGCCTTCGCCATCGACTTGATTGCCCTGGCAAAGCGATTTGCGATGCTTTTTTTTATAGTAGGTAGTTATACTGGACGCTGCAACAACTTTTACAATCGTAATGCAACGACGGACCAATTAAATGTTTTAATAATTGCTATTATACAGATCATTCTAGAAGTTGCGTTCAAACGACACTTTGCAGTCATTTTATAAATATAATATAGGTTTTGGTAGTGAACTTTACAGTTTTACATCGTGAATATAGGCAACATTCACGGCTGTAAAGTGGCATCAAAATAATCATATATATATATTTAAAAAAAAACTTTTATATGATTTTTAAAATAGTCTTTCTTCGTCTTTTTAATGCATACGCTTTAACATATAAAAGCGCTCCTTTATTCAATATAAATCTAATATCTCTGTTATAATAATATTAGAATAAAAACGATTTGATTACGTCAACCAATGACAAAACTCACACTTGAAACTTAAAGTTTTGTGTCTGTTAGAAAATTTATTCGCCTATTAAAAGCGTACATAAAATTAAATATACAGTTATTCGTGTAGAGTTTAAATACTGGACACATTAAATAGCGCGCATAGAAACGAACTGGTTTGCAAGCGTATTGCGATCGGCCTTGTTGCAGAGAAACGAAAAAAAAAACCGTAAACCTTAAACGTATAATAAATGTTGAGTCGATAACCTTCCGGTCTCAAGGTTCCCATGCGAGCGATTCTGCCCTGATAATGATGAAGAATGTAGGTATATTGAGCATTTGTGTATGGAATTAATTGCTGGGACTTGTTGGAATTTAACTTCTATACATTCACGTACAAGAAGCTACTATCCCCGTTCTTTGGCCGTCTGTTTCATTAGACAGTTCAATTTTTGTGTGTAAATTGATGCTCTTAAAAACAACCGTAGCCGTTTACCTCACATCGGAGGCTGTCAAATAATATTTTTAGTACTAATTAATGAAACGTTGACAGTTTGATAGAGCGCTCAAACATCATGTACGAATTTCATGATGTTCATAGATATTTAACATTAAAGTCAACATTTTTAGAACCAATTAATGAAACATTGACAGTCCGGCCGTTGAAAACTTGAGAACGTATTATTTATTATTAACCAGTTAAAATGAATACAAACTATTTATGTGGGCGAATAGAAACATGTAAAGAATGTTCAGTGACACATTATAATTGTTAAATTGAAATATTATGTCCGTGTTGTTGCTTTATTAGCTGCGCGTCAAAATTTACAAAGAAATGTTACAATTAATGGGAAATTAAAAGTTTTTATTTTATTTTAATCTACTTACTTAGATTTAAAAAATAATCCGCTGTCGCCTCTAAGGCCATCCAACAAGCACATCGAATGGGCTAAAAGTACCGCAGGCACAAGTCGAGATAGGAAATACAGCAACCTATCATAAGTTACTCCACAGGCCCGAGTAGTCTGGGTGGAAGATGCATGTAGGGCCTAGCTGTAAGACGTTAGTTCTGGTTAAATAATTTACTACTAATAAACAATGTATAGAAGCAGTTGATATTATATGGATAGCTAGAGGGTGTCATAGCCATTCTTGTATACAATAATTATGGCCTGCCCAAAATTATAGCTGTTTACAGGATTTAGGATATACTATAGTGGGCCAGCACCATAGCAACTAGATCATCGGGATGATAATAAATGGCGACTCGAATAAACACGCAAACGATCTTTGTAAATAATATCGAATGAAGGTTGCATATCGATTGTGCAAGTTAATAAATTTTAAACACTTATTTCGAAATATCTGCAACAATAAAATATATTCTTGCTTAATACTGATAACAATCGGTAAGGTGGACTAAAAAAATTACAATCAGAATGCAATAAAGCTAGCGTTGCATCTTGATTTCATGGTCAATTTAGAAATAGTAAAAAACAGAAAGGCTGTTGAAATTATAAAGTTATATATATCGAAAAAATTTGTACAATTTGTAAAAAATGCTTAATTTAAACTTATATTTAAGTTATTTTGTTTAAATTTTTATAAACTCAATTATTTAACTTTACATCATACTTATGTAAGATTTAATCATTCCTTTTAATTGACTCACTTAAAAATTTAAAACGGATTTAAAACAATAAAAATATTTTAAAATAACATGGTTTTGAAAATTAAAAAATAGTTTAGGCTTTTTGCCCGTGTTTGGTTTGGTGGTAAAAGTTTTAAATTTAAACATTTATGTAGAAATTGACCACTGTTAAAATATTCGACCATTTGGTATTTGTCCCATGTGGAGTTTTTCGCTCGATTTAAATTGTAAACGCATAATACAATATCGGTAATACGTTCATATTACCTATGCCTTCCTCAACGCCAATGGTCTCATCTTTATTTATCATATGCTGCATGAAAACTAATGATAATGTAATAATGTAAAAAATAAAATATTATTTAAGTTTTGCGGATATGTTTTATAATGTGATTTATGTATGTTATAGTCGACTGGCAGAATTGACACCACAGCTTATAGTGTTAAGGGCGCCCAAAACCCTAAACTTAAGACCCTAACGTATCACCGAAGGTATTAGCGAAAGACTGTGCCAATTGTAGATCGTTTTAGTTTAAGGCGACTACAGAAGCAAAACAAAATCCCGAATCTGCCCGTTTTCCACCCCCCGACTCCCTTCTTCAAACCCCGCAGAGCGAAAATGTTTGGCCAATAGGATTCATTCTGATAAAACGGTCCCGACGCGGCAAGGCTCGAAATGTCGCCGCGCAGCGCCGAGGCTACCGGTCGCCGATATTTGACAAAATGTACCCTGTTTCAGCATTCAATACCTGTTTCAATATCTGCCCTTTTAATAACCTAACCTAACCTAACCTAACCTAACCCAAAGGTCGCTGGCTCGAATCCGCGCATGGTCATACCATTTTTAACGCTTCATTACCACCATCTCCCCTAAATCTAGGCCAGGCACATATGGCCTAGTTGAGTAGGGAGTAGTTGTATATGACAGGTCATAGCAATTATTTAAAAAAAATAAAAATATTATAAGTATAGTAACTGTTTTCAGTCAACCCTTTATAGCCTTCGGCATGTGTATGTGTAAGTTTTCATGATATTGAGGATAATTCTGCTCATATTGATTATGCTTTTCCCGTATATTTGATATCACCGGTTCTTGCGCACCTTTTGATTGAATGTTTTTGGCTTCCGTGACATGAACGTGACCATTTAGCACTGCTTTTGATTTCCTATACTTTCTAATGCATATATCATTACCATGAGTTACGTCGCGAGCTGTGTTCGTTTCTGATATAATTTTTCCGCGGCCGGTTTCGTTGTTACTTTACACTAAATGCAAAACAAACTAACAAAATGATTACACAACCGTCAGGTTAATTTACTTTCATTTTGTAAAAATTGCCAATCATCGATGTCAAAAGTCATCGAAAATATTATCTTGTTAATTGGTTGAATACGTTTCTTTTATTAGTCTTCATTTAAATATGACTACAGCTTAGAAAGCGAAATATGTAAAAAATATTTTTTATATTGTCCTTGGGTTAAAAGATGTTTAAATATTATTTAACACCATTTTTGTAATAGTATCTATGGAATTGGTATCTAATTTTTTTTGTTGGAACTTCATTTTACGTTTACATTTTTCCGATTGATCACGATTTTGAATAGAAACACGTTGATATAAAATAAGGTAGATTGATTTTTAAATAAATGGTTTGCTACGTTTATGGCGACATTTTTATAGCAAAGTAAATGCTTTAAAATCAATGGGCCTTTTAATAACCATATTACTCCTGAACTGGTCGACTAGCAGAATCATGATTTTTTTTATTTACTCACTAAAAAATATGATTATATTATTTCGTTTTTTAAATGTAATATTTTGCTATGATTCGGACCGATGTTAAACAATTTAATCCTTTTTTAGCGTTGATTATGAAATATTTTTTGTGAAATTTAATTTATACAATCTTCTCGAACGTTTATTTACCTACAGGATATATAGATATTTAATTATAACGAGTTATCATCTCTCTGTAATAAACATATATTGAATCATGAAGTTAACAATGAGGCAGTCGAAACTGCGCTTATTCTGTTGCTGCTCTTAACCAGGAAGCGAGAGTCAAAATAATGATTAAATAAAATGATCAAGTTACTGATACATAGGTAGGGTCTTTTCTTTGTATCACTTACGTATAGATATATGGGTAAAATCTCTTGGTTTCAAAGCACTAAAGAATAACTAAACGGTTAATAATGTCTGTATTTTGCAGGAGGTCAGACGAAGTCTGCTGTGGTCGCGACCATCAAGAATGCCTGCCTGCCGAAGCTGATCTGCGAGCTGACCGTGGCCAGGAGCAAGGACCGCCTCAGCGACAGCGAAAGATCACTTCTGGACTTAATCAGGTGGGCTTGAGGGATGATTTCACATTTTTTACTAGTTTAAAGCGAAAACGAATGACGCGTAATGCCGAGTCTTAACACATTCATTTCGATTAATCTTTTCTATTCGTTTCATTATTTTGAATGCAGTTATTCTACTTATGATTTTAAATATATAATAAAAATGCAAGTTTCATATTATATATAGTACTTTAATGCTATACGAAGCAATTTTCATCGCTCGAGTTCAAACATTCCAATACTAGCATGTCCAGGTTCATTTATTTATAATTTCTAAAGACAATAATATGTACCACGGAGCTTCGATGAAATGGTGAGGCTTTTTTGTTATGATGGAGGAAGTTTTGGTAATTAAACGAACGATGAAAAATAGATAGCGTAATTAGCAAAACTATAAAAACATAACGTAGAAAACGTATCGTCTATGGTAATAATCAGTACTTTAATAACCAAACAGTTCTTAACTATTTTAAAGAAATGCGGCGACCTGGTACAATGCTTAACAATAGAAGTCAATTTGATGAGGCCAGTATAGTAAACTCAATAAAATATGCAAGACCGTGTTTGCTAGGACATGCCAACATGAAAGGATACATTTCGAAGTTTAATGCGATTGCCATTTACATTTAAAAGTTTTAATTTCGTTACTTTTGGGTTAAGTAAGGAAATATAAAATATCGATACAACGTGTATTACCGTTTTTAGGTATTGCTCCGCATTATGTGGACAATAATATTCAGTATTCACAATATTTATTACAAAAAACAACTTTGCAGTTGTGTGTGAATGACAGAGATGAGTCGCATAGAACAATGAAAGTACATAGAACAAGAGTGACAATTAAGACCTAGTGCGCAGTATATCAATGATGTTAATTAAGCGCTAATCGAACCATGATTGTAGTAGTTTTAAACGTAGATCTACAGTTTAGAGTTTACTAAATCAGTTTTACTGTTTTGATATACCAACAGTTTGTTTTTTAATTTTCGCTACTACACAACATCTACAGCTATTTAATAATAAAATGTACAATCTTCCCACAAATGAAATTCCAAATGCAGAGCACATCGATTACATAAATCAGGAGGCGAGACAGATCAGCTCAGCTAAGCTCAGCTCAAATGTTAAGTTTAAGTTTAGTATAAGTTTATTTTAGTTTTAGTTTAGTTTAGTTTAGTAAAGATAGAATACGTAACTTTTGGGCTCGATTTATTATTGAAATGTATGTATTTTAACAATCAACTATCAATTAATAAAAAAAGACACCGGCCTTAATATCCCTATTTTTTAAAAAATTAATGACATATGTTATACATACTGTAATAAGTTATAATATATAATTATTTTTTACCTCTACTGTAAACCTAATTATTAATCTATAAGTTTGAAATAATATCTTAATGCATACTTTTTAGAAAATAAATACATTTCAACAAGTTTTGTAAAAGCTGAAAGTTTACACTTTTACTAAACAACGTTTCCAGTCTACGACAACTGTTTCATGGTCACTCCTCAGTAAAACATTTCGAAGATTACCTACAAGTGTGGCCCAAGTTGCTCGAGTAGACCCAAAAATGGGATAAGCATACGTTTCAACATGCTTATCCCATTTTAGACTTGTCCTTGGGTATCCAGAGCTAAACAGATACGATAATTAACCTCTTCCAAGTGCATTTGGTTTATGGATGGAATTATTGGCTCTGGTATAAAACAATGTTTTTATTCGATTGAGCGGCTGGTGAATCAAAAACCGGTTGCTTAACGGGATCACCTACTTACGACGTGACACTTCTCCGACGATCAAAATAAAGCACGATGTATTCGGCTATGTAACGAGTACCCACTTTTAAAAGCGGTACAATCACTTTCACCATTACAGACATTTGTGTAAGTACACCTTACGTAATGCTAAGCTCACTACACACTAGATAAATAAAATATTGCTATTTAAAATAAATTTCATTTAAAATATACATAAATAATAATAGCGTAACGATCTGTGAATCCGCACCGTTTTAATATGGTCCAACGTTTCCTTTGTGAAAGCAAGCGGTTTTCGTTCACAAGATTATCTGATTTTTCAACAGCTGAGATTTTATGAATTGATCAGTGGTACATTTCTAAAATAATAGTAGTAAATTATCAGACAGTGGTAAATTACTCGTATCATGCTGTTTTATTTATGTACATTTTATGTATTAGTCACAATACCAATTTTACTAAACCAACCTAACTGTGGGCTTACATTGGTTTTCCTACTAGTTATTTTTATATTTTATATTTTAAATTAAATAGAACGTAAATGAAAACAGTTATTCATATATTAGGCTTAAAATAGGAAATTATATAAATTTATATACGACATTAGGTTAATGGGGTAACTAAGCTTTTTGGGAAATAAGCAGGAAATGTGAGAATGGGTTTAGATATTTGGTCAAAATTTTACAAATTAAAACTTTATTATGAATGTTAATATTTTTGATTAACCGAACGATCAGGAACTCTCTGTGTATGTGCATATTTTTAATTAATTTTAAACGTTTGAAATGTTCAAAATTTCGAAGAATATTCTTTGAATAATCCAAACAATGCAATAGATAATAAAAACGCAAAGCAATAAAATATATTTCCAATTCGTAAAGAGTGCTTACGGCTACCTCATTTTGTTATATTTAATTAAGTTTCTGCACACGCTTTATAAATAGTAAGGTAAGATCCAAAAATCTTGCTTTAGTAGGCTATCTCGCTTGTTCTTAAGAAGCAAATTTTCTATTAATTTAAAAAAAATTGTACCCATGTAATTTTTTGCATTCTATTTTTACTGTACTATAATTTAGTTACCATCATTCAAATTCACTTGGAGTGTTGGACAATTTACGTCATAACTCCTGCCAATGTGGTCTGAAAACAATAATGTTATAAGTAAGATATTTCACACAAACATTTGATCGACATAATATGTAGAAAAAAAATGGTGGTCGATTGAGCTAGTGTGCATCTCGCCTAATTCCGTTTGATAGACTCTTTTCGGAAGTCGAGGCTGTTCTTTTATATAACGGCCACTCTGTGTTGCCAGATTAAACTTCTACGCGGCCGGCTGTACTTTTACGTAATGCTATTATGCAAACGCCCATCGAGTGAGCATTGAGAAGGTATCGAATTGTCAAGAGATAAATAACGAACTTCCTGTAGTGATCTTACTTAATACCCTCGTGGTCAATGTGGGATGGTTCATTATCTGGGCCACAACATTTGACATACTATTGCAAAACTGCGTTTCAGGTAGTGCCGTAGGCGATGAGTCGACTCAATTCCATTATCATCACGTGGAATTAACAGAAAGCTTGTCCGTTCCAGTTATGACCGAGTTATCACCATAAAACCAAAAGTTACTGTGTAACTGTTATTTTGTCGTTTAAGTTATTTGTTGAAATCGTATTGGTCCTGTTGGTACGATTTTCTACTGACCCAGCAGTTGCGGTTTCCATAAGCACATGCTAGTAGTCGTATGCCTAAAACAGTCTTTCTGGTTAAGTTTTATTTTGTAAATATGACAACATTAATTATTATTATTTTTTAATAATAGTAATAATATAACAAATGGATCATTAAATCTTTTTCATTAATCCTGAACCTAGCCACCTAATAAAGTGTGTCTAAAAAAATATCAGGCTTTTTGACGTTTATCAATAAATTATCAAGTTTATACAAATCTTAATATAAACACGATTTTATGTACGTCAGTTGATCAATATGAAGGCAATTATCCAGTTTAACTCGTGTTCATACTAGAGTCAGGGAAGATAGACGGGAAAAAGCATTTTAAATACTGTGATTACGACGTGCGGATTCGAACCCGCGATCTTTTTTTTCTATTATTATTATCAAATTCTTACATAGATTGTTCCAAGACGGTTTTCGATTAAAAATCCAGCTAATTTGTTCTGCAATTGGTAGCAATATTTAAAATGTAAACTTTACGTAATAATATTAAACAGTTCTTGTAATACGTCTTTGTTACACACGTCATAGACGGTAGAGCGCAGTGGAGATGAGGAAAACGGGGTAGGCTGGCGAGTGCGAATGCCTGCAATAGCGACAACCTTTTCGACGAAATTCACACGCTGACCGAAAACACTGGTAAAAAAATAATAAATTTGGGGTTAAACTTTTTCGCATTTTTTCATATAATTTGTTACTCATAATAGAGAACACAAATACCCCATTAAGTCTTCGGGAAATATCTTGGGACATCCTGTATACTGACCGATAACAGCACATGAGTATGCTCGTTTCTTGATGTCTATTAAAGTACAGGCTATGCGGATACTAGACAAATCTTTGTTAGTGTAGTCTAGAAATATAAACCTACACTATTAAAAACAACTGGTTGTATTATTGCAGCTCTACGACGCTAGGAACTCTAGCAGAGGTGACATCAAAGTACCACTTCGCAGCGCACATGGGCCAGCTGATTACAGGAGTGGACGGAACCGGCTGCCATGTCTTCTATCCGACATGCCCTCTTCCTGGTCTCAAGGTCATGCAGATCCTCAAAAAAGTCAGGCTGCGGTGAAGACCACCACTACCACCACGTTAAAATAGATCACTGAGATTGCTGAAGAAAATTAAATTATTATGGATTTAGACACAACTAAAAACTAGGTCTATGTATATATGAATAATTATTTTCACACGCATAAATCAGCTATTACTAGTTAAAATGCCATCAAATTGGTGTTATTGCCGAGTATTTTTTATGGGCTGTGTTAAAAAAATAAATATTGAAGGTAGACAATATTGAGGTACACATATGAAGTAGTACTCGTATATATAAAATCTAAAAATCGACGCTAAATGAATAATCGGTGCATTGAAGATTTACTTTAATTAAATTAAGGTCAAAATACAATGAAGTGTCAAGGAAATCACCTAAACTAGTCCAAACGTTTATTAATTACGAAATGTTTAAAAGTTAGTTAATAGTAAAAGTAATTTATACATGTAATTTAAGTTAAGCAATATCGCCTTAATAATGTAGGTCGTAATATTTTGGACCAAAATATTAATATTTTTGCTAATTTCAAGAGTAGGAGAATTTTTAAGTTAAATTAAGCATTTAACTGAAATATATACTCTTACCTACTTTACCCCTTTATACTCCTTTACCTTATTACTTTAACTTTACTAAACATAAAATATATAGTTATAATTATAGCTGCCATACCTAACCATGTTAAATGATAAAATTATCAATTAAAAAAAATAGGTGCCTAATATATTTTCAAAATAATCACAGAATTGTAAACTTCCCAATTAATGTTATTGAATGAAATTTCTGCGTACTTATTTAAGATATTTGCCTTGTTTATTATGGTAGAAAAATACATAGGTTACATTAGAGAAATAAAAGTTTTTTTAGTAAATTTAATTAAACAGCTGTTTGATTTAAAGTATTAAATAAAGTTGTATACAATGTGAATACGATATGAAATTTCACACTACTCATATTTTTTAATTTATTATCAAGATTATGACATAGATAATTTGTAGTTTTTAAATTAAATTAGTATTAAGTTATGTAATAAAATGATATTTACCTATCATTGTACTGGCCGATTATGTGCAATGTTCGTCTTATAATTTTTGTACATAATGAATAGTATAATATTTGATAAATAAGGCTTTCTAGTTGTACGGAATAGAAAAATAAATAATGTACTTAATTAGATGCGTTTTAGATAAACTCCTTGATAGTCGTAAAGCTATAATTTATTACCAATTTTTTGTGAAAATAACCAGGTAATTTGATTTTTAAAATATGATACCTGTTTTCAGTTTATAAATATTGTAAATACCGGTTATGCTAATAAAATATTGATGTTTAAACGTAAATAGTATTTTATTCCACAACAAAAAACCATCAAGCTATTTTTATAAAAATTTAATCGATAATAATTTTACTCGTAATTTTTTTTACACAATTTTCGCAAATTTCTATACAAAATATTTTTTTCAAGTAGATTCATATTATTAAACACATTTTAAACATAAACTTCTTTCAATAGCAGGTGTATTATTTTTATTTTATTTTGATGCGCCTGAGTTTTATTAATCAAGACAAATATAATGCACATTCTAAAATGATTTTATATTCTTTCACGGAATTTTCTGATCACAATTTTACGGTTTTAGCGCATTGATGAAAATGATGATTCAGTTGAACTGTTGACAGAAATTTCTTTCCGATCGAAAGACCGTTTATTTTTTACTCGATGTTCATTATAAGATGTATAAGGTGCACACATTCAAAAATTGGTTTATATACGAGTAGGGTGTTTTTTTTAGAGGCGTGGATTTCAATCTGGCACTACTTTTTTCGTAGTTGGTGTTTTTGACAGCTGTCATTTGATTTATGCTCAGTTTGGTTTGCCATTTCATAATGAATAGACTTACTCCTGAACTACGTTTGCAAATAGTGCAAATTTAGAAAAAATCACTCTAATTTTTTTTTAAATCACTCTAAAATAAAACCGCGTCGTGGGCCTGTGGCGTGGCCTCCAAGATCGTGCGATTTAACACCGCTGGACTATTTTTTGTGGGGTTATGTGAAGTCGCTTGTCTACGCAGATAAGCCGGAAACGATTAACGCCTTGGAAGAGAATATTCGGCGCGTTATTGCTGACATCGGCCCAACTTGCTGCAAAAAGTGGTTGAAAATTGGTCCTCTCGGCTGGAATTTGTTCGAGTCAGCCGCGGTGGCCACTTACCCGAAATCATTTTTAAAACATAATGGCAAACCCTTATCTTTATAATAAAACTAAATTCTTAGCCATAACATCAAATTATATGCGTTTTATCTCTTCTTGAAAACCACGCCTCTAAAATCATCACCCTATATTATATTTATACGATGTTTAAATATATAATTCCAAACGTATTTGACTTATTTATTATATTTGATAATTGTTTTTAAATAGCGACAAATCATCTCAAAAGATAAATGATATAATCTTCGACAATATTGAAAAATTTAGAAAAGTAACTTAACAGTTCAATCTAAGGTGACAGATGAGGTACTAGCTTTTAAAGGCGCCATGAAGTCCAAAGAAAACTACCCTTTGCGCTTAATTATTATACTTAGAAAGTATATGATGTTAAAACATATACATAAGAATTATGTGTATATTTTAATTTATTTATTATGTATTTTATTATGTGTTTATTTCATTTTATTTGAACCCACCGCTGAGTTATATATATTTATATATATATATAAGTCTCAACTATCATCAAATATTATGTATTTGGTTAACCAAATGTAATAAAAAAAGAATATTTTAAAAAAATATACTGGAATGTGACTAAGATGAAGGACTATGGTTGAATGAGATGATTTATAAGTAAAGGCAAGTATAGGTAAATTATTTTATATACCATCTTAACGTATTATTGCCACCATGTCCCCTGGTTCCATTACAAGAAAATTGAAGTTAGTTGAGCTAGTCCCAAAATAAATGTTCATGACCTAGGTCATAGTAAATAAAAAAAATAACATTTACCTACCCCGCTGCATGTGTCAAGAACAAGGTTTACCGGAAATTAAAATAAAATAGTAAGAAACTATTGAATTCTTGTTCATATAGTATATAAACATTTAATATATGCCTGTGCAATACTTTAAATAATAAAGCAATATTCCAAACGGCGACATCAACGTATACTGAAAAATGTCCAACTAATTAATATTAACATATTCAGTCAGCTTTTTGAAGTTTACTACACTCACTACATTTAAAGCCATAGCAACATTGACAATCTATTGGTGAGCAAACGAAACAAAAAAAAACATAGTTCCGATTTGTGCCGCTCGCAGTGGAGGTGTTCCAATGCTTTAATTTGTAAAGGATTTTATAGGATGCTGGGGTCAACCGCCTGCAAATAATGGCAATAGATTTTCCTTAGGTTCATTTTCATCTCAAGAACCCTCTCCGCATTTTGGCGAGGATCCAGAAGTAAATGCACGAGATCAATCCTACCCCATTTTGGTATTTTAAATTCCTCAAATATGCATTTTAAAAATTATTCTTGATTTAATAAAAAATATATTAAATTACATTGTCTTATACTTACACAGCGACATCCTAATGTTTGGAATGAAACTATGAAACAACGCTCCATGCATTCATTCACCCACGCTTTAATCTCACTCTATTGTCGATCAAAAGAAACGTTTGTAGCTATAGTACCCTACTCATGATACGTATACTACACCAGTAACTAATAAAACTATTATTAATTTATGAAGACTAATATACGAATAGATTAAAGAAAATTAATATTTATTTATTTTTTTTCGAGAATTAGTATAACCTGTAAACTCGTTCCGTAACTGTATAGGTACGGAATGGAATTATTACGTACGTAATAATGTCATTTTATTTATTAGAGATTCGTACCTATAGGTAAGAAAAATATATTGCTCTGGCAAAAGTTTTTAACTTAACACTCATACAAAACTCTATCCTAATACCAAATTACGTCATTCAAACAGACAGACAATTATTATGGCAACATTTTATGTTTACCTAATATTAGGGGTAAGTTAAATAATTTCGATTCGTAAAAAATCTTAATTTTGATTTATCAATTAAATTTGTGATACACGAATCGTATTTGGAATTCGTATTATTTCCACTAATGTAATTACATTACATTACATTAAGTAATGAGTTTTAAGCTCGGCTTCTTATGTTATACATACTTGGCCTATTTCATACAACAATGGCAATAGATATAAACAGTATTAAAAATGCACGCGCGGCTAGATCCGGTTACGCTATGATTTTCCCGACGAAATTGACGTAACAGCTTTCGGTGCGTGGACTCACGTACTACGGCGAGACCCGATCGCTACGTCGCTCTCAAAATTTATGCAGTTACGTTGAGTAATATTCGTTGGTTGCTCAATCATAAGTACAAAAAATCCAACGTGCTCAACAACTGAAAGTGTCGAGCACGATGAATGACATTGAGTTTGTTTTGTGTCTGTTCTCAGTATAAAATGATCGACTAAAAACGGCATTGAGATTTCGAAGATTAATGAATGGTTAAAAATGTTTACTTTAGTTTCGTTGATGTTGAAAAAAAAACATTTTTTTTACATTATAATAGATAATAAGTTAATAAAAAAACATTTTTAAAAACAAGCTTTTATTTAAGTGATTGTATTCGTATACAACATTTCGTTTCTGTGCTGTTGACCGATTTCTTTCGTCAAGAGCCATCCTGGATGTAGAATCAGGTTATGCTTACCATAAAACTCCACAGTCATCGGAACTAAACCAATTCAAATTTCACTTCGTAGGATAAGAGAAAGTGGTTAAAATTCAGCTTGCAAGATTTGATATAAACACACAAACAAACATTGCAAGATAAAAGTCTGTAAAACAACCATTAGGTACTATATTAATTGCAAAATTTAAACCACGAAATCTGTATGCTCAGGACAGGCTCTCTATCACGCAATTAATTTCAACGGTACGGTTAAAAATACAATACGCAAAATATATTGTACATTTGAAGTAATATTGAACCACATAAGCGTGTAATATTAATTAATAACAGCAGCGAATGTCCTTAGAGCGGTATAAGTATTCTTTCGCACTAGCTGTCTGTAACGATTGCTGCAACAATGCCGTAGATCTACTTTACAGTGCAGAGAAGTGGGGGCACGTCGTTTACTCGGATTCGTATACGTTCAGTCGCACGAATCCAAGTTACTCTAGTATATTTGAAGAAGTAATGCAAAAAAAAAAGAAATAAGGAAAAAAAAGTCACTCTAATTTAAGCAGTTTTAGTAGTCTAATCAATTCAATGTGCGATTCTATCACTCGTATAAATGATAAATCTCTCTTTTTGCCTGATTCAGCCATTTCAAAAGAATCCATCGAAAATCTCGATTACAAATCATACTTCATTGTAATAATTATCATAGTAAAAGTAAAGAATGATTACAGGGTCTAACGAGCGACCAAGGAATCATGAGGTTGCAGCACTCGAAATTGACACATTAATATTTTATTTGTCTGTGGTTAGAAGCAATATACTTTTAAAGCACAATATTGTCTCTCGTTAGTTAGCTCTGGAGACTATCAACTTCCGATAATATCGACTGGCATAGTCTGCAATACAACGAGCGACTCGCCTTAGCACTTTCACTCGGTTCCTCGGCACGACTGCTGACTGCCGATGCGCAGTAACTGTCAAACTTACGTCGCGCCAGCACGCCGGTTAACACGTCACAGCGAACGCTCCCCAGTTGAGCAATGCTATTCGTTGCGTTGTAGTGGAAAATCGTGAAAATGAATATTTCGAAGAGTGTGCTGTTCTCGATGACAGCTCTGCTGTTCTTCGTGCATTTCCCACCAGCGGTGTCCCCGCAGAGCAACGTCCAGCTGCCGGTGCAGCTGGTCGGCTTCCCGTTCATCATTCTGTCTGTCAGGCTCACGAACTTCGTCAAGAAGCTGGCGTACTCGCTGGATCCAGGTATGTTCTCATAGGGACATTATAAGTAACTGTTAAACTTAATAATATTCCCTACTATGCCGATCACACTCCGCCACACTCCGTGGATCGAACCACCCCACCAGGCACTGCCTCTGTAAGGCGAGGAGGGGGGGGGAGGTTTGTGGTGTGGGGAGTTTTGATAACTATTTGTATTTCCTTTAAAATAATATGCATATTTTTGTACTGATAAATCGTTTTGAATGCAATGTACTTTGATTTAGCTTAAGATCATATTTTATCAACATTAACAATATTTTTTTTTAAATTTATCTACATATTGTCCATATTAATATTTAACACGTTCGTAATTACCAGCGCTTTTCCTTAACCGGAAATGACAGAAATACGCACTAGTGTTGTATCTGCGCCAGATAAACCGGTTTCCGTTTTCTCCACGTTATTAATACATTAGTTATAGCATGCCCATCTCTCGCATCAAACGCGAGATTTTGCAGTTAAAATTTATGTAAGAAAGAGGTTAAATACTTACCTACTTTCTTAAGAGATTACTATTGTATTCAGTTTAAACATCTCACTGACATGCTTTTTAACTAAGCTTAGTAATCTAATTTAATAAATGGACAACGAATAATATTTTTTGACTCGCAGTTCATGGTAATATTAATAATCACGGATTAAAAAGAAAACATATGTGTCACTGTCACCCAACTAATTTGTTTTTACTTGTACTTTGTCTTATTTCTTTTAACTATCAAGTTCAATGCTATATATTTTTTTCCGCTGCATGCTTTAATTTTATTTTATTTTGATTAAAATGTCTGTAAAAATTGAAACCGGTTTATGTGGAGCGGATACAACACTAGAGCATATTTCTGTCATTTCCGGTTGAGGAAAAGCGCTGACAATTGCGAGTGTGTCGAAGATGGAGACCAAAATATGTTTTAAGGTCAAATTTTTAAAAACTGCGCCAGCGTGGATGACAGTAAAATAATTAAAAAAATTTTTTTTCACCTCACAAATTATTATGTTAGATTTATTTAGATTCCTATGATTTTCACGTATAATATAAAATTGCACATATTTCTTATGGATTAATAAATAATAATAGAAGAAATAAAATTTAAAATAGTCACAAAAATTAAAAATGTAATAAAAATTGTTCGCATAGATTTATCGTCAAAATAATCTATATATAAATACCAATATTTTGGAGCATTTCGTAGGCTAAATGTAAGCCCGTGCTGTTATTTTTGAGCACGAGGAGTTAAACAGTGCAGTTCTTTTAGCCCCCCAGCGAGACGTCGATGAGGACTTTCGTTCACAATGTGTTCGGCTGATTGAACTGGGGCACCGCAGTCACGTGATGGGGAAGGTGCGACACTGCATTTGTAAGCATTTCTCCGCATATATACACCTTGTTGTTCCGGAAATATTGAAGCCTGGCACCAGGAACTTGTGGCCTACATCTTTCTCTTGCACTTCCACTCTGTAACGAAGGGGAACGGCACCCCTTCATATGGGGTGCCGTGATCGCAGTGAGCGACTAGGTAAACCGCCAAGGTACCTCTCCGCCTGATTGACATTTGTCCTGTGTTATAGTTCCTTTGTAGTTAATAATAAGAAACTTTATTTAGTCTTAATTTTGCCACTTTCAAATTGTAAGCATACTCGTATGTGTAGCTAAAGTTTCTTCGAAATAAAATAAAATAGGATACATGTTCCAAAAAATCAATAAATAGGAGATTACAATTTTTTTTTTGTTTGTCTTGTTCTAATTGAATTTTCGGCGATATTTTGCGATTGTTTCATTTCGCCTCACAGATATCACAAAATAACGACTTAACATATCGAATATATCAAAAAGTTTTTAAGATTGTTCTTACATTTTAAACTACCTAATTTATAAAATTATGGCTGAGTTTTCCTGGTGTCTAAGTGACACCGATTTTAGGTTAGATGGTTTGAACATGGCTCCAACTTAAATTTCCGAGTTCAAAATCGAATACCTAATATATATACATTTATCATTAATTCATTGATGTAAAAACGGTTAGAGACAGACACACTATCAGCTGACCGAGAATATAAGGGTTTCATAATTTATTTAAAATTACATATACTTTGCAGGTATCTATTCCTCGGGTGGAATAGCTGGTTAGTAGGTGGCAAAACGTAGTTATCTTTTACCAAATTTTGAAACTTTGTTCTTAGCTGCGAAGAGGTGTTAGGGAATGATTTAAAGACGCTGCAGTTAAGAATATTCCACTCTCTGATAGTACGCGGAAGAAAGGAATGGAAACCCATAAACTTCCTTTTAACAATTTCCTTTTTTATGGGAATGGTATTTTCGTCCAATATAGAAGGGTTTCTGAAATTGCTCACTAATCGAGTACCGTGCTTGGAGCTTAAATAAGCTTAAATAAGTAAACAAGGCGATATATTTTACGTATTTTTCCTTTCTAATCGTAGCCAAAAGATTTGTGATCTTAGAAGAGGAAGAGTTGATAATTGTAATTAAACATTCTTTTGACAAGAAAATTATTATGCTCATAAAATCATACTATTATATAAGTTATTGCTTTGTCATTGATAATGCATATTTCATAATGTGCGATATAATACTATCAAGGTATCTATTGAAGAATATTGCAATTATCATTGCAAGAAGTATTTTGCAATGTCATAAACTTCCATTTTGTCTTTTGCACGTATTTCATTTTTTTAAAGAAACACGTATAGAAATATTATTATCTGAATATTCCGAAAGATGAAAAACATAGACTAATTATATAATTCTACATTATATTCGTACTTTTCCTTTATATGTTATATGAAGGAAAAGTTTTACTCCAAGTGCTTGTTTTAATACTTAAAAATACTTCAATTATACTCATTATAGTGATAAATGCAAATAGTGTGTTTAAAAATAATTCATATTTTTAAAAATGATGTAATAAAGTTGTGTTTAAATACAATAAAACTAACAGATGCTATCTCATCAATAAGAGAGCTAGAAAGTTAGTTACAAAAACGCATTATTTTGAATGTTGTGACCTAACATATATCTTACAACAGATATAAATTATAGACGTTTTTCATACGGTAGGTAAACACGCGATGTTGAAATACAAATAAGCTGTTTTTATTCTGTTTTCTTCCTGCATTCCTAATAATATTAATGTTACTTTATTTATTTGATCGACAGTGATTTAAATTAATTTAAGAAAAGCTCGTCTTATGAAATGGACTTGACACCAAATTGAAATAAATATCATTAATTTATTTATTTATGCCTGCATATACAAAGCTTAATAATATAAAAATACAAAATCTTACCTAACTGAGTCATGATTGTAATAATAAAAACTTCTTTTGTGGGGCTTCTTTCTAATCATTCTTTCATTCTAATCAGAGGAAGAATTTCATGTAATGAATGCATGGAATAGTTACCAAGCGCAGTGATAAGTGTCAAAAATGTGATTAAATTTAAGAACAGACTAGGCAAATTTATCAGAGACGATACAAGTGCAGATTTAGGCTTATCAGGATAAGGCGCTTGCCTAAAACTAATAATAATAATAATTATTAAATAGACTTATAGATTATGCTATATATAATTTATAAGTCAAGTTTTACATACGTGAATAACTTATCCCCATTTTTCTAGATTGTATTTTCTTTAATTTTTTTAATTTTTAGTAACTATCACATAAATTGCAGACAAAAATTATTTAAAGTACACATTGGCCAATTAAAACTAAAATAAAGAGTTCAATAAATATTACACTAAATAATAACATAAATAACGCTTAGTTAAGAAGACGTTTCATGCATCCGGAAGTTTATTATTAAAGATATGGATAAGGTGAGTGATATGAGGATAAGTTTGGATAAGTGAGGGTGGGTATGTGATGAGTTGTAAGTGTGATAGGGTTGAGGAGGTAAATAAATATAGTAAGATGAATGTTTAAGGGTGTGCTTACATGAGTGTTAGTGCTAGTATCAGCATTCAAGACACTGACACTAGTTGCTATTTCAATGTAGATGATGTCATTCTCTTATGCGTATAGGGTCAACAATGTTATTGAGGATTTTACATGACCGATATATCCATCTATTTCGCCCAGCACTGGTTTTACATCTAGTCAGGTGAAATAGAGGAATTTAAAGTGCGATTGATAAATATCCTAAGACCTTCTATTGAATTTAAAAAAAAAACAAATACCGTTGTATTTTAAAGTATGTATGAATCACAGACACTGCATTCAACGTATTAATAACACTGTATCGGACAAAAAGTAACGTTCAGCATATTCAAATATTTTTTTTTTCATGAATTTCAGCCACTTACAGAAGTAGGACGCGTCGATTCGCGATATCTAATGCCAGCGAGGCGCAGTTCGACGCTGCCGAGGCGGAAAAGCGAATTCTGGAAGCCTTCGGGGAGGAGTCGTGCGTCTACGGGAGGATCTGCGCCCACTACGCGGAACATGCCAAGGAAAATGAAGAAGACACGTCGATTCCATCGCATTTGGACTGGGAGACAGTTTTGAGGTACCCTATTAAATTATTTCAAAATCTCAACGTCACATTTACACTGAAAAAAATATCGAACTTCGAGTTAACCGAAAAGTTCAGTAGAATCATAATTTGTTGTGGCTACTGAATTTTAGTAGGCCCAACCGAACTATATTGTACTGTATACAATCTATACAAACTAATTCCTACAGATTGATAAATCGTTCACCTAACATAACGTTCTTGCAACTTGTACCAAACAATTTCGCAGATGCAACATTCAAATGAAAAGTTGTGTACCCATTACATTACTGTTTTGTTAAGTCTACCAAATAATCGGTAGATGCGCTTTTGCGTACACATTAGAAGTCTGTTTTGTTACGTAAACCAAACAATCAGTAGTAGATTCGCAAACACACCTTGCGCGTCTCGCCTATTCCGTCATTTTGTTTCTCTACCGAACAGTTCGGCAGCGCTTACAAAGCAGTTTGTTTATGTGTACCAGAGTTCAGTCAGGCGTACTAAATGTTGGATGAGCCACTAAAAATTTTAGTAACGGTAACCAAATAGTCTGTTAAGGTTACAAGACTCGTTTGTTTGTTCGTAAAATAACTTTAACCAGAATCGAACGTTTAACTTTCACTAAATCTACAGGAGTTTCTTGTAAGGTTTTTCTAAGTGTAGCACATAATTGAAGTATATGGCCAACTTACAAAGTGCAAAAAAAGTTTCCAACATCAGAGCGATAAGAAAGGTAAAAATAACCAGACAAATGAAATGCATATTTTCGCCGCCAGTTTTTAATTAATCTTAAACTGTTACCACAAGCGGGTTAATGAATGCAAATGAGACGGGAACATGAAATGCATATAAGTCCAGATACTATAGTAGGTATACGAGTCTGGGAATCGACGGGATCTGGAAATGAGTCGTTAGCAGAGCATCATTCTGGGTTCACAGAATCATTAAAGAGAGTAGTAAAAAAATTAAGAGCATTATGAAGAATTAATGTGACTCAAACTTACGCTTTTATACAAGTGATAATATTGTAATGCAGGGAAGCGAAGAACTAAAAGACAAAGTAGTATTGAGTATACCTCTTACTTCGTTTATAGTTAGTTGCCCAGCTGAGAATACTTCAGAAACCTTATTTCTGTTCGTTTTACTCAAAAAATAATAATGACTTTTTAAGTGGTTAGGTTGTTTTTTCGTTAAATATTAACATTATTAAATATATACGGTCTAAAACAGATAGAAAATTATTCGAATTCAGTTCCGGTTTATTATTTATTAGGTTACCCTAACAACAAAACCGGTATTGTAAACTTCATGCGATTTTTATCGTCACAACCTTACCGAATGTTTCCCTAACTACTGCATAAAATCACTTTCTAATTACTTGCGTAGTTAACTAATCACTAATAGCAGTGGCATGACAACACAACAAACACTTCGCATTACCTCTGATTGTGCCTATTTGTGTTGTCTATGTTTACATATAGTTAACGAACTTTTGGTAAATGTTTTGCGTTTTGTATTTGGAAAATCGTATAACAAACAGTTCGGATAGACTGTGGAGGGATGATAAGCCAATATTGGCGTCTCTAAAGAATATCTTCATGTTCCTCCTAAATGCTTCCACCGGTTCGGGTTTCGTTCGGTTTTTAACCTTGCTTGAATATTTTAACTTTTTAGTTTCTTACTGTAATATTTGTTAACAATATACATATTAGCATTAATAACAACAAATGTTTAGGTAAAACGAATAAACCCTCTCCTTCAATCGGCGGTGATACTAGTAAATAGATACCCGTATAGAATTGTCAAGGGGTTTACTATGGGGATTACTCCTGGAAGTACTCTTGAAGGTTCTGATTTTTAAATTTCTTTTTTCAGCCAATACAAACATTCACCGGATAAGAACAAGGAGTTCTATCTTTTGAGCGTTTTCTTGGGAAACATCGTGAAATCCCCGAAACTGTGTCATCAGTTGGCGAAGCGGAGACCGTGCGAGCCTCCCGGCGCGACGGGCTGGGAGGAACGGTGAAACACCAAAAAAGTTTTTTTTACAAACATGTAAATTCTAAGCGTAGTCAAGTGCTAAAAACTACCTAATGCCAAGATTAAAACAGATTAAAGGTTAAGGTTTAAAGATTAATACAGTGAGTGGTTATTTTGCACCTGATTCAATACGAAAGTGAATTATATCGATTATATTGAAATATATAATATATATATATATATATATATATATACCGTATATAAATGATTCCTTACGTTATAATAGGCGTTCGACGTTCGAATTATCCAAATGTCAATACTGTCAGACTTTTATGTAACACCTATTATAACGTAAGGAATCATCAAAATACGGTATTTTAGCAATACATTATACAATTTTACTGTATATAATATATATATGGATATATAAATACAAAAAAGACGGTACTAAATTAAATTACTCAAACTATCATATTTTTGTATGAAGATATGGGAAACTCAAAGCCTAACTATTGCAAAATTATAAATATAAGATATAATTTTTTTTTAATCGTTCAGAAACTACTTTAAAATTACAAATATAAATAATTATTATTGTTTTAGTTCTTTTGTTAATAATAAAGAGTAAGTGCGTGATTTAAACAATCCTTAAAGAAGGTAAAATAACGGCTGAAAATATTATTTTTTTATGGTTATGCTTTGTTAAGTCTATTTTTATGTTCGAATGTATATTTTACTTTAAATATAAAATTAAAGAGTCATGGGTATTTTTGATCAAAATCTAAATAAATCATTTCGTTTTCCATGATAATTATTATTGTAACTCGTTAACATTTCGACGTAGATGCGCCGCATGCGTTTTGATAATACATAAATCCAACATAATTGATATGGATTTTATATTAATTAGCGCTACGTCACAACTTTTAAAATAATATAAAATAAAAAAACCATAATGAGTATGACACATCAAGCCGACAATTTAACACATTTAAGAATGTACAATATTTCAAAAACACCCAAGTAAAAGAAATTTTGTTGTAGTAAAGAAAGTAAAAACAGCGCTTTTTAAAATATTTATTATTTTTGCGTTAGTAAGACCAATTTTCGTAAAATACTCGTCCAAACAAAGGATATGCTTAAAAAAACTGCATATTTTACTTGCAGTTTGAGACACAAGACTGTTTTCATATAAAGTTATTTTACAATAAAATTTCGATAATAACAATATAATATTTTATAAATATTGAAATCAATTGTGCAAAGTTACCCAAGTCTCATTTTTTTTTACTATGCTTTTATCAGTGTTATAATTTTTTGCTGATATTAAATACAGTACTATTTTTATTTAATTTAAATGACTTAAATGAATGTCACCTTATAAAAAAGCATATATTAGAAATTCAATTTTACATTTTTGTATTTTCAAATTCTTTCTTTATAAAACTTTCACATTGTACAGTCCGTGACACGGTGTATGTAAGTTATGTAAATAAAGATTTTATTAGAATTTATTTATAAATGTCTTTTTTATTCTTGGTTTACAGTTACAAAAATCTATGCGAAAGAGTAGAATTTTTCTCTGTCGATTGATTCTCTCGAAAAACAACCATAGCCGTTTCGAGCACATCGGAGGCTAGTTGGATAATACAAATATATAACGTTAAAGCCATCAAAAAACATTGACAGTTCGATATCATATTCCCATATATCATAGCCCAGATATCATATTCGAATTTTAAAAATATGGCGGCACGGCAGATGAAAACTTGCGAACGTTGAAAAGTTGAGGACGGCAGATTTTTTTAAGTTTAATAATAAGCTTTAGTACTAAAATATAAAAGGGAGGTACATACCATAAATCAAACAACAGAGCAAATTTTCACTTTATAATAAGGTAACGGCGGTGATATCATCGTCTGAAAAGGAGTGTTAGAAAGTGAAATGGCTGTCAAAACGTGGGCGATCCGGTAAACCAGCATTTACCATACTGGTCAATGTCAGCATGAGATGAAATTTATAAATCTCAGAATTCTCAGTCTTTTGGATGTTCGACTCGAGAGGACATTATCTCTGTAAAACGGCAGTCAAAGTATTTGTATGCATTTATCCTGATATTAAGAATAGTTTAAGTAACATACCAAGATATAACGGATATCAAATATGTTCATTCGAGGCTTGCTAATGGTTCTTTCTATAGTGTTTGTATCAAATAGTGTTGGCAATGAAGACATCGATTTAGAAGGAGCGAAAAGTGTAAAAAATGAAACATTTTCTTCTGATGACTTACTCGGGTGAGATATATTTTTTTAATTTATATACATACGTTTAACAACTCGATTAACTAAAAAAAAATCTTTTTATTTAAAAAAAATATAGGAAAATACTATGCAAACGATTGGTTGTAATTATATATAGTCAGTAGTAACATTATTAAAACGATTTTCAAAATTTAAATTTTGAATTAATGCTTTGCAGGCGAATATTTTCATTAGCAAGCCAAGTAGAAGGCCGACAACATAATAGCGGCTTCGGATTATTAATAAATGACGAAGATTTGAACAACTATTACAATAATCCAGGCTATCCAGGAATACAACCTGTCAAGAAGCGCAGGAGGCGAAGACGCAAACCAAAACGCCAGAATTACCAACTTATCGGTCAGAACTATTCACCTAACCAACTCTTGGAGCAAAATCACCAGAATCTACAGCAACAGTCAGATCAGGGTGTGTTGAACACTCTGACAGATGCCTTGGGGTCCATAGCGAAGCATGATGACTACCAGTGCGTCCCGAGACTCCTGTGTGAAGCTACTTCTGGAAGCGAATCAAATACAGGACAGAACTCGTTTCTGTCGTCATTTGTAAATATTGAACCACTTTTAAAGTAAGTAAAAACTATGAATAACATTAAACTCTATAGCTTTTGGAAGTATATGGATTTTAATGAGAAACCGCCGTTGCCAATATAATAGGTTCTATAAAACTACGTGAGAAAATACAAAAAAAAAAAAAAAATACTAGGACTGGTTTATTGTTGATATAAAAGGCCTCTGGGTTTTTTGAACACCTAATCTGAAATATTTGGCAAAAATATTAATTTAAAAAGAATTACTATTCATTTTCACTTCCTAGTAACAACACATTTAATTTTTTGAGTTTATGTTTATTTATTATTAAGGTTAACTTTAATTATTTATTCGACAGAACAACTGAAATTAAAAAGGATTTATTGTCAATTCAGAAATATTTTGTTTTTAAAAAGAAAGTAACAGAAATTTATAATTATTATATTGGCGAGGAAAAAATTCATTTTTAATGCCAATAATTAATATTATGTAAGAAAGTAGACTAAATAAAATTTATTCTCGGTTATTTATTTTCGGTTTTTCGTTTTAGGAGAAAACTTTATATGATACGAAGATGTTCAATTTTAATCATATTCTTTTATAGGTAACCGTATTATTTATTTTGCTTCTAGTTTAATGAGTTCCTCGCCGCTGTTTGTATTTGGAAGAGCAGCATTATTGGGAATAACATCACGGGTAACAAATCTATTCTTTTATAAAACCACTTCAAAATACCAAAAAACTAATAAATAATACAATAAACTTCTTTTTTTTTAGCAACATCAATTCCTTTATGTAAACCATATATGCGCCGATTTGAACTTTTTGGCGGTATGGTTTTTTTTATTCTTTGCTAAAAAAATTACATTAATTCTTATTGTTTACATTATTTCTTAGGGTTTTTTCAGTTTTTTTGGGTTGTTTTCTTTTTTTGAAGTGGTTTTATATAATTTTTTTTAACTACAATTCATTAAAATAACTTTAAAGTGAGTAATCAAGTCCAAGCATCCCAGTACAACGTGCATAATTAAAAATTGAAATTGTTTCAACCAATTCAACGTGAGAACACAATATTTATTTTTACACTAAACTTTACATAATGAAAATAAAATAGAAGAAAGTCCTAAACAAATAATATTATTGTCTTCTAAAGTTACGTTTATGTACGTAGTCATAAAAAAATCAACGTCTTCATGACTTCGTCATTTGTCTACTTTTTAGATTATCTGTATTTTACGTGTATTTTGGCTTTATTTCAAAGAATAAGCTTAGTTATTAGTATTTTAAAACCAACTGTTATATTACTGACTGTCTGTTTCATATGAAGTCAATTAGTTTGTACTTCATTTCAAGATATAAGACTATTAAAGATATAATAACAATAAATTTCAGGGAAACTCAGCATCATGCCGCTACGCATACCCTTCATGTCCACAAGATCCGGAAAGGTTGGTAGAGTATCTCAACAATCACAACGGAGGCTTCTTTCGCTTCTTTGGCGGAGTTCGACCCCAATACAGCGGCCCGAGCTATGCTCAGATGCCCGCCGGACAGCTTCAACAGTTTTATCAGCTGATATCGCAAAATTTGCAAAATCAAGGAATTCAGAATGCGGGCAACGCATACCAGTTCTATCACCAGCTCTCTCAGAATCAAGTATCGCAGAACGTGGGAAATCCGGAATACGCACTATATAATAACCAAGATGGCGGTTTTGGTTACGGAAGACCAGGAAAAAAAAGACAACGAAAACCAATCAAAATGGGAGGTAATGTTGTTTTCCCTGAATATAGGGAAGTTGACAATGGATATGTTTACGATAATTATTCTGACTTTGGTTATGAAACCGATGAGACTATTAACAATATTGAAAACAGGATTCTCAATGGGCTAGTGAAAAGTAGGTATACAAAGTTATTAACATGTTATGTTATATTAGTTTTATTTTACGCAAATAACGGTTTTACGTTATTTTAACTGTGTTGCTAATCGACCAATTGAAAAAAATGTTAAATTGTCTGCCAATCGCACGAGTAATTTAAACTCTGATCTCACAGCTATTTAGAAAAGCACGTTAAACTGCTTCATAATATATTCTACGCTACCGTAGAAAGCTCGTATTAATTATTTTTTTCAAACCCTCTACTTTGGCTGACCCGAAAAATCAAAATATAGTGAAATAAAAAACTGACCCCCAGATCATGAACATCGCGATTAATCAACAATTTGGACAGAAAACTGAAGAAATTTAAATTCATTCGTCAGGAAAAAAGGTAAAAACAAAAAAATTTAAAAGCACTCAGTCAAGCAGAGATCGAAGATGTGAGAAATTCCAGCAATAAAGATGACATAGTAGCAGGCCCCCATTAACCATAGGGCTTAGTACGCTATCTAACTTCAGCAGGAGGTGTATAAGAAGCGTTGACCAAACATCTATAGTATGTCCTAAATTACAAAGTGCGCTTATTTGCTCCAAGATATTGTTAAGAAGATCGGTAAAGAAATGCCTGATATTTATACAGGGTGTCCCAAGATCATAAACAAAAATTTAAGGGGGTGTATATGTTCCCTATTACGAGTAAGAAATTATATAAAAAATTGCAAAAATATTTGATACCCAAAATAATTATTTTATAGACTAAATTTTTGTAAAACAATAATTATATTATCCCCCCCTCCTCAACCCCTTCTTATCCGTTCGGTGTCCGCGCCTCGCCGCGTGGCGGCGAGGCGGTCACCCCGTCGCCCCGCGCCTCGCCGCGTGGCGGCGAGGCGGTCACCCCGTCGCCGATCGGCGGCGCCTGGTCGGTTTATTACACGCACGGCTAGCGGGACATTTTATTACGTTCAGTTTGTTTTCAAAACGAAGATAACAATAAAAATAAAACCATAGAAAGAACGAACCCATAACTAAATCCTAGAGTTTTAAAGAAAAACAAACCATAATAGAAGTAGGTACTTACCGATTCACGGATATTTCTCAGTATGGAAAACTCACAAATAAAATAGTACATAAAAAGTTTAAAATAACACATTGTCATACACTTCACTAATTAACACACAGTTATAGACACTTACGTATTATCGTCGCCTTTTGCGTGCAACACCCGACCTTTCGAACTGTTGGCCATTCACGCGTAAGCAAACTTCTGCTCGCCAGGCCATCTCATGGTGAACTCTTTGCATCAGTTCAGGATCTCTAACACAGTCTTCCCTTAACAAATCGAATGCTCTACGAATAAGAGCTCTCATTTCTTCAGCAGTATCGCACTCTCGCCGGAAAACGAAGTCTTTGATGCGACCCCACAAAAAGAAATCCATTTCTGATAAATCTGGAGACCTTGGCGGCCAAGGATTTGGTGCTCCGCGACCGATCCATTGATTGCCAAACAATTGATTTAATCTGTTTCGCACAGCGACTGTAGTATGAGGTGGAGCGCCGTCTTGCTGAAACCACATATCACGATATTGGTTTAACGGCAATTCGTCAATGATATTGACTAAAGTGTCATTTATGAATGCTAAATAACTGTCACCGTTTAAGCGCTGTGGAATAAATATTGGGCCGTAAATGTTGTCACCTAGTATCCCTGCCCAGACGTTAATAGACCAACGGTATTGGTGCCCTGCTTCTCTGCGTTCAAATGGATTTGCATGTGACCACACATGCATATTGCGTCTGTTCCACATGCCATTACGAGTAAACAAACTTTCGTCTGTCCACATGATTGATTCGAAGACGTTTTCACGCTGTCTTTGTACATCAAGCAACCACTGACAAAAGTTTATGCGTCGCATATGATCACCCGGCACCAACGCATGGGTTTTCCTTATTAAGTATGGACGTTGTTTGTCCCGTTGCAATATTCTGTGTATGCTCGTTTTTGACACTCCTATATTTCTTGCGGCCTTTCGCGTGCTTGAACGCGGATTGTGACGAAAATGTCTTAAAATCTCCTCTTGTCGCCGAATTGGTAATGCGCGTCCAACGCCTTCGTGGCTGGGCACAATCGGACGGTTTTCAAGAATGCGCTGATAGGCCGCAGTAAATGTCCGGGAATTCGTAGGATGTACCCTATTTGGATAACGTTCGCGATACAACCTTAAAGCTGCGGCAGCGTTACCTACACATTCACCGTAAACCATCAGCATCTCAGCGTACTCACGAGATGAATACACGCGGCGCGGCATTACGTTTTTTACAGAAAAAGCACGACGTCTCGACTCAACGTGCGACGACACACTGATTCCTCTTTGACGCACTAGGAACGTCCTCTCGCGGTTGCATTCAGGGTCGCGCCCCAAATATTATAAAGTCGGTATTACACTAATATTTGTAAAAACTTCAACATTTTTTTTCTCGAAAACCATAATGAATTTTGATATAGTTTCTTAACAAATAATACTAGAAATCGTAAGACCTATTAGCTGTTTTTTTTTTGTCCTATAAGCTTGGGACACCCTGTATATTGCTGTAACGTTCAACATTGAATTGAGATGTGCTGAGGTTATTACGCGTTTGTTATAACGATTTTTTACTAATTCCCCGTTCTGATAATTATCCTAGTTGTTGGCAACACTGAAATCACGGCGAGATATACTAACGTTTTCAAACAAATTAATTTTTCAATATTTGAGAGTGAAGTTTTTTTCTATTAGGGTGTCATTTTGTTAGATCACTTGTGAAGGCTCACAGCTTTATCTTTCAAAGCATAAAATTATTTTGTTTAATAGCACTAGATTATTAAGATTCAAATTTTGCGCGTCCGATATGTTTAATTGTGAATGTATTTGACATCACTTGTAGTAACACTCTTTAAAAGTGAGATGCTTCCTTTGTTCTTGAGATATTTCTAGATTATTTCTAAAGCAATATGAATGTTTGAAAGACAAGTTGAAGTCACGCTTAATTGCTTGCACGTCTTAAAACCCTAAAGTAATGCAAACATTCAATATTATCCGGATTTTCCAAGGTTTTTTAGGCCTTATCGTAAACTGCTTGTATTTGTACAATGTTAGAATTTAATTCAAACTCATTTTTTCATAAAAATAACTAAAGCAACGGATTTTTTATGGGTGTTACTACTGGCGCTAGCGTGGGCACGGAATGAAGCTGTATAATGCCTGTACCAATATTTTAACTTTAGCAAAAAAACATTGACCATAATAAAAGCTCCGGCATCGAAGGGCCAAAAAGAAGTAGGCATGTGGGCCTGGGTTCAGAATCTGATGGCGAGATTACAATTAAATTAAATTAGTAACAGATCACTGACCTTGATAGACGCTAACGTCCTCGCGTTTCTGCCCCGGTTGAAGCTTCCACACTTTTAACTTGTGCACGCACAATAATGTTTGTATTTTTTGCAACCGGCGAATGCTTTACCAGGGCGAGGGTTGGTTACTCAGTTTGTGTAATCCACAAGGCGACGTGTGAAGATCGGCTCGAATCGCACGGACCGATCGGTACAAACGAATGAGCGCGACTGCGTTTTTGTCTTTGTCTTTCTTCGTTGGGCGAGCGCGAAACTACCCTCACATAATGTACATATTTGCTTTAAAGGTGAGGACAGAGCGTACATTTTATCATAAATGTGAAGATATAGGAGCAGGAAATTGTAGGGATGTATGAAATGTCATAAAATTGGTTCAAACATGGTCTTATTTACGGAAAATAAGATTATACTCACAAAATATACAAAGAGATAAATATAGTTATATAGCTTTGTCATGTTTAAACATATCCGATCCCAATAGTAATGTTTCATACCGCAAATTTTCAAACAAGGATTTATCTGAATTAATATGATATGATAGAAGAAAAAGCAACTATTTTATATAAACATTACCCAGATGGTCTTGAAAATGTTCTAATCGATGAATGTTTATATTTTAAACATATACATTTTATATCTGATAGCTTACCAGCATTATCTAAATCTAAGCAAATTTTAAAAACAATAATTGAATAGTTTAATGCACTTTTCTCAATATACCTACAGCTTAGTACAGGGGTGCTCAAACTTGAACTGCTGGCGATCTACCTCAATATTTTTAGACTACTTACGATCGACTCTGAGAGACTGCAAGTGTATGTGATGCAGGGTTGTCGTACATACACGATACACCCTACCTACCTAGGTAGGGCGTACCGTAGCATATATAGATATTAGCTTTCTGCACAATATAGGTACATTATTTTAGTCAAGGTTTGGGTTAGGTTTAGTTAGGTTCTTCTCTACAATATCAATGAAAAAACTCATAGTTATTCAAAATTGCGAGTTTATTGGTTGTTACAAAACAAAAGAGTTACATATACCAGTTGATAAAGCCACCTTTTGCCGCAAGCAGTGGTATTTTATTACGAAATACATTTTAGTAGTTTAGTTACCTACCTACTTATTAAAAAAAATTTTCTTCTCGAGATCTACTCAAAAAGCACTCGCGATCGACCAGTCGATCGCGATCGACCGTTTGAGCACCCCTGGCTTAGTATATATAACGTTTGGTACTTTTGATAATAAGCTACTTTTTATACTTTAGAGAGTAAGTAAGTAGTAAAAATCAAACTTTTTGCAGAATTAAGAGACAAATTTGACATTTAGTAAGAAGATCTAATAATTACTTTTGATTACTATTGCTTATTTAAAAAAAACAATATTTTAATTGGAGGACGATCCGTACTAAACAGTTTATATTAAAACTTGTTAAAAAAATACTATGTATTATTCAATTTACTTTTCAACATACATATGCGTGTTACGTGTATGTATCTTATGTATATTCCATGTATGGGATATGTTGCGTTATTGCATTATATAAAATTAATAGATTCTTCTTAGACGGCGATTACACAAAAATTCATTTTAAAACATATGATACCAAATCAAAGTAATTCATTTAAAGTATGCTTAATCAATTATATGGACCTAGTATACAAGTACGATAAAAAAAAGTGTTTTAGCCCACTTGATTAGTTAATTTATTTAATTTTAAGTTCTTCATAATAAGTATGATGATTTATTAGTATATATTTTATTAACAAAGTACATGTTTGACTATAGATGAACCCAGCAATAACTACGATATCCAAAGTGAGATATATTCCGAAGACAGTTTTCCCGAAGACGCCAATCCAAATTTTAAGTTTCCGGAAGGAAGTACTTCTGGACCGGAAGTGGACGGCGGTAAACGGAAACGTGAAAAATCGCTCAAATTTCCAGGGGAAGAGCCGATCGAATTTGCCAAAACGCATTACCACGCCGATAAACCGTTTTTCCCCCGGGATAGTTCGAAATTAGATTCTGCACAATATGGCCGACCGGAAGTGTACAAAGGTGCCTTCGAAAAGGAAGGAAGCGGAGATGACTTCTTGTACATCGTCCGGGGCAATGGCGACCCCAGTAAACCAGAAATAGTTAAAATCAGAGGAGGTCGATATTATTAAGATAATATTCCAGACTCAGTGAAAGAGTCAGCGAGAAGAAAACGTCAAAGGTACTTTAAGTTGTGGTATTTGAGTGTAAAAAATAAATGGTTAAATATTTATTAATATGCTATTATTTTATTTTATTTCTATTTCTATTATTTTTATCTATTATAAAAATTTATAGAAATTTTTGAAATCGTAGCATACTAATTGTACATAATTAGGTAGAATCCCTCCTGTTTCTAAGCTTATAATAAAAATCTTTAGCTTATTTTTTACATTTGAAAATATGTGGATGCCTAAGTGGTTTATTTTTAAATGTGCTAAAAACATGGTAATTTAAATGAAAATATTTTCAATTAGCATATTAATTAGCGTATTCATAATGTATCAAAGAGGTCGTTCAAAGAAAGCGTCTATTTGTACATACAGTAATGCAGAGAGAAAGTCTCTTCGAACCCTGGAGTATGTATGTGGTTTCATATATAGTCATTGCTGATATGTTCCAACAAAAAACCATGCGATTTGGTGTGCGTACATAATCGAGAGAAAAATAAAATAAACAAACCTATTTATCTTTTATAATAAATATGTAATCTATTCAGTTTTATGGGATCCTAGAATAGCAAGATACTAATAAAATGTATATAATAAAATTGAAACAGTTTTTTCTTTAAAAACACACATCTAAAAAAATAATAAAAATTCTTATAAGCATTATACCAGCTGAACGCTTACATATTGATTATGATAAATTACTTATATTATCTTATATTATAAAAGTTTCGCCTAGATATGATATTTTGAACTGAATTTTACCTAAAATACCCAGTAATTGTCGCTTCAACCACGTCCGAGGCGAGCGCTTCGAGCGGAGCAAGCAGGGAAGAGCTACCAAAATTATGAGTGTTAATTTTGTACCTGCTCACTCAAATTTGCCACCGATTATATTTTGTCCGTAAATAATTTAAATTAATTCACGATATTTCCAACCTATAAACGGCGAATACAATAGGGCGTACAAATTCTGAATAAGTTGGTCCAATATTAAATTTTAATTTCTTGCAGTGGAATTATTATAAGTCGGATTGGCAACTAAACTGTTGCCAAATTGCAACTTTCAAGCTTACATATAAAAAAGAGTTTCCGGTGAAGTATATAACTGAAAATGCATATTATGCACAAAAAACAAAAAATTTAATGTAAAAAAACATTATCTTTTATTTTAAAAGGTTAAATCAACACAACTCTTCTTAAATAATACTTTATTTATGCCTAATTATCGGCATCATTAAAAAGTAAAAGCTAAAACTTATGCAAATTTCAAATTCCAAAATGCGATGCGATATTGAACGTAGCTGGTGTTAAAAATATGGACATTCTGTAAATTACATAAAGATTGTGTTATTAGCATATATCTCCGAAAAAAAAAAATAATTTGTTTCTATTAAAAATTTCGATTAGTAAATTTAAACTTTTATTGATATTCATTTAAATACCAAAATTCGCAGATAAATATAATACATACAATTTAGAATCACAACATATACATAAAATTTACGTACATTTCGCATACAATTTATAAATAATGTCTATACAATTTAAACGATGCCTATCAGTATTATTGCGTGCTTAGGAATTCTGTAAATTAATGTATTTGGGAAACTCAAATATTTTTTTAAAAAGGGGATTAAAATTACCTTAAAATACAGCAATTTAATAAAAAGTGATTAAAGTAATTGCTTCGAAAATAATATAACAGAGGATTTTAAATAAAGAACTTTGGCACTAAGTATAGAAGCAAGAGAAAACCAAAATTATTTTTTTATTAAATAATGGATACCTTTTCCTTTAAAATTATACATAAATAATATACATAATAAAATACATAATGAGCGTAATAATAAGTAATCACGTGTCTTAAATGATTAACTTGCCTTAGGTTAAATGTGTGAAGAATTTTAAAGTTGGGCGTCCAATAAAATGGTAAGACTTTGTTTATTTTCATATAATTGTTTATTATCATAACAATTTCTATTGGTCCGTATAGACTGCATGTAACGAGAGCATTATTTAATAAATAAAAAAATAGTAAGGTTCCACCGAGATTTGAACTCGGATCGCTGGATTCAAAGTCCAGAGTGCTAACCATTACACCATGGAACCGTCGACAAGCTCCGTACAAATCAACAATCACTTTCCGGAGACGTTTGTATGTAGTGGCTACATAACGTCTCACGAGGCCAAGAATGCATCGATAAAACAGTGGTTCCAAATCGGTCATTTCAATGTCAAACTAGTTGATTGATAATATTTTTTATCTGGTACTTACACTTATCTTTCTTGAATAAATAAAAATATTATGTTAATTTAATGGAGTAATATATGCGCGTATGTATTTCATTCAATTAAAAAAGTTTCTATATTTTAACAACTACATACATTATAAAACAGGTTACAGATTCAGTAATTTATTGAAATGTTTAATTTATACCTAAATGTTTTCATACAACTTTGGATCATTTATAAATTTAATTATATGTATATATTATGTCATTATAAATATAAGTTGATATTTCTTTATGTGATTGTACAGTTGTATTATGTATTTTATTGAAATTTGCTCATTTCTTATGAATTCAGTAAAGATCCTTTCAATAGAACAGCTGCCGCACCGATGCATACTTTGAGCTTAGCCGCGTTCGAGTAAACGAACTCGGAAATGAAATCTCTTTGTGATGTGGGAAAGTAATACATTAGCATAACGCTTGCAGGTCTCGGGGAGTGCTGTAATCCTCAAAATATGAGCCGTCGAAAAATTCATATTTACAATTCCCCCATCCGCTGCCTTTGACAGGATTAAACGACAGCGCGCCGAGCGGCTGACAAAAGTCGTAATCCTTCGTCAGGAACTGTTCTTTTCGCGTTCTGCTCTTCGAATATGAAGCGAATTACGCCTAATAATACCCATATTATTGAAATAATCGCTTTCGTTCGCTGATTGAATATGTTAAATGGAAGCGCGATGGTTATTGAAACGGGGAATTTTGTAAGGATTTATGATTGGTACGAAAAATTGCCATTGAGGTGGAAATTTAAAGAAATTTTAAATTAATGTTTGTACTGAAAGCATCTACCCCAAAATTTATAAATACTTATATATACAATTTAAGGATGTAGGTATGTGTGTACAAACAAACGCTCAGTTTCGAAAATAATTATTAGACCGAGGTAATTCCTCGAGGCCACTTATATATTTGCTATTCAGTCATGGTAAACGCAAAAACAAATTATAAAGTATGGTAAAAGCGGTTCCGCGTCAAGCAATATCAGTAAATAATATTATTGTATAATAAATTCATAATCTTATAAAAATCACTCGTATAATTAAAAAACCTATAGTTGTCAGTAAAAACTAGTCCATTGGGAGCTAAGCCACGCAACCCAAGCCAAGCCAAAAAATCTTTTTCAAAAAACGAAATCTTGACTTTTCTCATTTTTCGAAAGTTAACTTTAAAACTGTTTTGTTATTGTTTTTTGAATTTCAAATTTTAGTTTTAATGTGGCTTTTTCTAATTTACACAAAAATTAAAGCAAACCCAATACATATTGCAGTGTTTTTTTTTGTTATTTAATGTTTCACTTGAATCGTTGCTTTCCTATCGTATTTTTGGCTTTACTTCTACCAATCAAAGGCCACTATTAGTAACTTTTGTCGCCTAACTAACAATGAATAAAACTTAAATGATACCTAGAGGTCTTCTAATTCTAAATAAGGTCATTGGGCATTCGGCATCATTTAAATGTGGAAAAGTGGTCGATAACTTGTGAATGATTTTTACAAGCCATATTACGCCAAGCTTAAATGTATTATTTTCTTTTTAAATAGCGTAATCGAAACGACGGAGTACTATAAAAATATGAAAATTACACAGGCTGAGCACGTGTGATAGAAATATAATATTGGTCATTAGTCGTCATTAGTGGCTGTGCTGTGCAAAGCTCGCGGTGTGATAAAACAGCCCCATAATAACGGGGGCGAAACGAATACGTCAACCGCCGCTATCAAGACGGATTATAACGAGACACGCGCCTGCTATTATAGTCCCACCGAGACGCAAATTTAATAAAGCTATTTTTGCGAGATACAGTTTGGGAATCTTTAGTTTAATTTGTGATAAACGCTTTGTAGCCGTTTTTTTAATAATTAATATATAACATTCTGTACAATGTACAATATAATAATTCAATAGAATATGTATTTTATACAGTCCGAACCATTAGTTCCACCATTAGTACAACCATTAGTTCCGAAAGGACCATTCCCGCAAATTAAAGGATTTTTTTAAGAGTAAGAATGTCCGATTACATTCTTTTCTTCCACGTACCATTAGAGTAGAATAGTCTCAACTGCAGCGTCTTTAAGACCCTTCCTAGCTAAGAAGAAGGACTAAAAATTTGGCACTAAAATAATTTCGTTTTACCAACCTGCCAATCAGCTTTACCACCGGATGCCTCCAAATTCAATAAATAAAATAAAATATATAATTAAAATAAATACCCATAGAGGAACCGATCTAACTTTGTAGTAACTAAAAAGTTGTATCTAGGTAAAAACCAATTTTAGGTGCTTAGCTTATGGGAAACTGCTTTAAATGTAGTTTGTATACTCTTAGAAATGCCCTAAAATACAGGATTGTTTTTGTTTCTTACACGTAAAAGGGAAATATTTTTACATCGCTTTTTTTTAAAAAAATATTACTGAAAGTATTTCTGTAATTTAAAAATAAAATAAAAAGAGTTTATTTGTTTGTATTCTTTTATTCGTTCACACCATTGTAATTGGATTTAGACTGTCAACCCTTCTCTTCCATTCGAATGCAAAAATCCCCAAATAAGGCGATAATGACACCACTAGCGCCACGCGCGGCCAACTCATCTGTGACGGATAGGACCGCGCGGTTTGCGTCCTGGCTGATGAAACGAAAATAGCGACGCGTGCCAGGCAAAAAATGATAGCTGCGCTGATCACCGGCAGAGCTCACGCCTCCGCACAGCGTACTTGTTTGTTGTATCTGGGGGACGTTAATTTTTGTTCAAAATTATATTAAAAAACGAACCTTACGAAAAACTTAATCTAATTACCACATACGAAAGAGGAGATCTTTTTTGTTTCTCAAATCCTCAGGAGATTTTACCCCAATAAGAGATGTTTACACCTAATGTTGGTAATAACTTTGCTCTTCCTCTTCGATTAAGTTAGGATAAACTTTGTAGAAATTTTCATTCTCCAAACTAAATTTTACCCTATTTTTTCATTTATGGTTAACGCTTTAAGACTGATATCAACTAGGTACCAAATAATATTAGGAGGATGTTTTATCAGTTTCTGCTATTATTAGTAGACAGTTATTAGTAGTAAAGATAACTTACGTATCTCTAGCAAACCCCTTTCATCGTCTCCTGTACCCGTTAGATTTTTTGTAGATTTTTAATTATTTATTTATTGCTTATCCCACAGCTATACAAAAATAAAGATATAATATAAATCAACAATGAAGAGCCTACCACAGCTCCAAGCTGATAATAAGCTCACACTTTTAGTCTTAAGTGTGTTTGTCTTTAAATAGTCATCTAGGTTGTTATAACACTGCACTCATCACATTGAATGGTAAACTGTCAGTTGCGTCAACCACTCTGTTGGAAAAGTAATGCTTCTTTTTTTGTATTTAGGTACAAAGTAAAAAAAAATGGATATCGATGTACAGAATTTTCAGAGGACTATGGTTTTAAAAAGTCCCCAGAATAGGCCAGGCCAATAAAACTAGCATTTGAAATCGATACTATGTCTAAATACATTGCCTTTGGAACTCGCGATAGGCCACGATGAAGTCATGTATGAGTGCAGCCTAGTTAGGTATGACTTTTACCTTAATATTTTATATTGCATTCTTTACTAAATAAATATTATCAGTCTAAACCTGATATTCCCCAGTCTAATTTCTCCATGGCTTCAGGCATTACGCCGTTTTCATAATAATAACTCAAATCAAATGTCTTTTACTATGTCATTCTCAGATACTTGTTCCAATACAAATAAGTTGTATTGGAACACGTATGTGCAAGTTTGTTTGCGCTGGTTTAAGTATTAAATGCCTACCCACCTTACCACAGTCGACGCAATGCCTACCTACAATTGGATGGCGCAGGCAGTCACTCCCGGGCAGTCACTCTCCGAAGAGCGTGCTCCGATAATACTGGTATCGTTCAAAGGTGCTAGTGACTAGTGTTGAAAGAGTGAGTGTATCCAGAATTGCCGAGGAAAAAAGGTGAGTCCTTAGTCTAATTCTATCCTCATTTAGCAAACCGCTAAAAGAAATAATGAGTCTGAATACCGCAAAACTATACAGTAAAAATGAAAGTGTAATCTTTCACAACCATGTGACCGCCATTGCGCTACCGAGTTTATGCTAGCTTCTTTTACGCACATTTTTATATTAACACTTAGAAGTTAACTTAAATTAATTCAGCTTTATATTTAGGTTATAAGACTTTTTCCAATAACTACTAGGTCGCCGATGATATTAGACTAGCCATAAATATTCAAAAACTAAATTATTTTGGGGTATTTATAAACTATATTATTGTATAATTCTGTCAAAATCTGTTGGTAGTAAGGCAGCTTTATGTTTTGTTAGATTTATATACTACTACGTTTATATACTGTTGTGTAATCATTGTGAAATAATCTGTTGATAATTTGCGGTTTTTATAATGTCACACATGATGTAACGAATTATTTGTTTTTAATTAAATGAATAAATAATCCAGTGGTGGAAATGTAGTTATGTAGTGGTAGAAAGTGTTAGTGGTTAAATGGTAGGTAAATGAAGTAAAAATACCGAATAAATAAATTTATATGTTTCATGTAACGAAACCCTCAATCAAAAACCAACCTAGGTTTACCTATATGGGTAAGGTTTACTGAATTTCACCTCGAGCCAATATTCACTTCGCGTAAATGACACCTTATGACGCAGGCAATTACTGTATATTTACACGCAATCAGCGTCAAGCGGAGATCATGTAAATGGTCGCATTTTCGGTGCGTTTGACGCGTGTCTATAAGCCCTTAATTCGGTCGACGCGTGGCGCCGCCGCAACCTGATTATATTTCGTCGGTAAGTATTCGTTCATAAGTCGCGTATTGTGTGAAATCAGCCTAATACCTTTTGTATTGAAAGCGTACATATCATGCAGTTGATGAGCTGGTACTCTTTCTAGGTTAATCTGTTTATAATTGAGAAACATGTTTTTTTAATATTAGTTATAACTTATTGATTTTTAAATTTTACAAAAGTTGTATATTTACTATTACTAACTAGCCAGCGACGGTGTGGCAAGATACCCGAAAACTGGCACCAATTCATAGAACGAGTTTATTAGACTGCATTTTACTCAAGACAGATTTTACGATATACACATATTATTTGAAACATTTTTCTGAATATTAAGCAAAAGTTCGGTTGTATTATGATCCAGTAGAGCTTTCAACGTAACTTTTGCAGAAGTTTTAAATTTACCAAGAAGAAGTTTTATGGTCAGAATTTAGATAGGAAATATGAGGGCCCCAAACAGATGAACAATAATGCAATGAAATTATTGAAAAATGAAGACCAAATAAGAACATAAATAACCCATTTATATTACTCGTATTGTGTAAGTGAAAATTTAATAATTTAATAAGAAAATAGAAAAATTAATATTAAATTAGGTGTAAATATTTATCTAGTATGTATTAATATCGTAATATATTTATGTAAAATTTAATAGTATTAGTTGTTTATTAGTTTTTAGTATTTATTATTACGGTACTAGTTGGTAAATATATGTATTTTTGTTTTCTTAGATTGTGTATCTTTACTAGGCTATTACATTTTTGTATTTCTCTGAAAATAAATTATCTTATATAACTTTATGGATATACAGGTTGTATTTCAAACCTACTATACTTTTTGGGCTTTGATCTATATCGGCAACTAAAGCGGTCTAAAAATAATGTTTAAGTATAAATTTTACAGTCAATTCCGAAGCAATGCAAATCAAATTCAACCCCGTTGTCCGTCAAACCTTGACGTGACCAGGTAATGGTTTGTTTGGTTTGGGACAGATCGATGCGTTTGCCGAAGGAGCGATGTCAGGATTCCAAACTATCGTTAGATCACGATATAATGTTAAATTATTTTTTCTCGTTTTTGCGAAAAATTTAGCTGATTAATATTTGATGTAGACCACCTGAAATGCCAAAAGACAGCTCGAACGCACGAATTTAGCCCATTCGATGTGCGTTTTAAATGGCCATAGAGGTGACAGTGGGTTAAATTGTAGATCTGAGTATTATAATGTAAAAAAAATATATACAATGGTATCAGGACATTCTTGCAATTAATTCATCATTAATTATAACACCATTTTAGTTTTTTTTTCTGTAAATTTTGAAGCGCGGCTAGTAATGAAACAACGCAGACATAATATTTTAATTCGTAATTATTATAAGAATGTGGCACTGAACATTCTTTCACATATTTCTATTTGCGCACATATATGATTTTGTATTAATTTACTAGTTATGTTTGTAGTATTGGTAATGATTTAATTTTAATTTTACGTCCTCAAGTACGAAAAGGTATGAGGCCATATTTTTGAAATCCGAGTATGATATTTCAGCGCTCTATCAAACTGTCAATGTTTTATTTATTAGTACTAAATATTTGTTGACTTACATAATGGTATACAGGTTGTTCCAAAACCATTCCCGAAGACTTAAGAGGGTTCATGTTCCCTATTAAGTGTAACAAATTGTATAGGAAATGCGAAAATAATTGAATCGCTTATTTCGAAAGTATCAAATTCCTAATTTTACAGGAGATGAAAAAAATATTTCCTGTAAAAAAAATGTATTAAATATAAATTGTTTATTATTTTACCATATATTTTATTATAAAATGCAATATATTTAGTGAAAATATGCTACAAAATGTAATCATTTATGTAATGAAAACAAATTTGAAAATTTTCACACAAAAGACATGTATTTTAATATAAGAAAGCGAAATAAACAGAAAAAGATTTTTTGAGAAAGTTGCCATTTTGGTCGTTTTCGAAATAAGCGATTCAATTTATACCCAAATTTATTAATTTCATCAAAGCGCTCGTGTAAATTTCTTTGTTTCTCGCAGGCGTGTTGCAACCCAGAACGGCGTTCCTCGCTAGCGACCGAACTTCTTTTCTACAGATCGTTTAAATGTTTACCCGACCAGCCTCCGATGTGATCTAAACGGCTGTAGTGGTTTTTCAAGATCAATCTAGACATAAAAATTCAATTCTTTCGAATTTGTAGTTTCGAGTTAAAAGATTCAACAGACGGACAGTCGGACGTCTAAAGAACAAGGTAGTAGCTTCTTATTCATGAATGTATAAGAAAAGCTAAAATAATTATCACGGATGTTTACTTTTATTTTCTCGAAAACTATGATGAATTTTGATATAATTTGTTTACAAATCGCAATCGCCCGTAATCGCAGGGTGAATTAGCTGGTTTTATCGGTAATAGTCCAACACAATAAACAACCGCTGGTAACTACCACAAACAGCGATTATCACATTCTTTGGCGTCTGACCGAAGATAAACATACTTTGACCCGATCATCACAATGTTGCGAAAATCCGCATAGTGAAAATAGCTGCAAGAATATAATTTTAATACCTGCATGAGCTTGAAAATAAATACTTATTTAATTAATATAAAAGAAAAATATTCCTTGCGTCCCTAACTTATCTATTTATTGTATAAATAAATAAATAAGATTATAATAATATATAGAGATGAATATTATTTGGGACGAAGTTTTATGTATCACTAAATAGTGATACTAAATACATTATATAATATTTTGTGTGTTCATGAATGTATTTTGTGTTTGTTTCACCCTTTAAGTTGCGGGTAAAAAATAAATTACGCAATAAATAATATTTTGCTGAAGGTAATTTTTATGAAAAAGAAAAAAAAAACTAAACATTTGATTACTAAACACGCATGATGCCTTATGGAAGAATAATATGAAGATCTTAAAGAACACGAGTTTCGCAAATATATGGAAAATGTGTTTAAAGAGGTTCTTTTATTTTTTTCTAATACAATTTAGAGATGTAAGTTAGAGATACAAAATATTCTGTAGTTTTAATATTGTTTTTGATGATTTTAACGTTGCCTGCGCCCCTAGCAGCCACCGGTAAATTAATTAAATAAAAAAAACATATAAGTAATTTTGGTAATAGCTTATAAATCTACGTAATACACATCAACAAATTCTTGTCATATTGTGATTTAAAATAAATCCAAAAATATAAGTAAAATAATTTCTTAGTTCAGCTATTTACTGATAGGTGGCGTGGTGGCAGGAAATAAAACAGAATGAAAGCCACAGACATACTAAAAATATGACATTAAAATATTAGTTAAATGAGTTTCACATATTTGTTAGTTGAAAATTTATTTTACAAAAATCTTATTATTTCGTAATTTTTCTAAAAATATAACTATTTTAATATCCTAAATAATTTTTTTTATTATTACTAAATCTTTTTCAAAGATATTTATTACATTTCAGAGTATGTTTCTAATTTTCAATAAATAATTAAAATAAATATTAATAAATTAATAATATCTTTCTGCATGTTGGATAGTACCGCTATATGCCGCTAGGTGCCGCTAGAAATGCTAATAATGTATAAATCGTCAAATTGAGATATGTATGTAATTTTGAACGCCTTTTTAACGTGTGATATTCCTTCATAACTCGGTCCAAATTCGAGCAAAATCCAATAAAAAGCGTAATTTAAAAATCAGATGAGCTGCAAACATGACAAACTCCAGCGGTATTCACTAGCAGCAGATAACGAAATATAGTTCGGCCGATCAAATGCAACCATTTTGATAAAGCCAACATGGCCACTCCATACGAGACAGTCGACTGATATTTTTATTATTATCAGTTTATTGAAAGCTACATAGTTAAATGTGGGTGTAATATAAGATAAGATAATTTTATTTCCATAAACAAACTTGTACGGGAATGACAATAACATATTATTTATACATACAGTTACATTTCAAATTTATAAGACAACAGAATTTAAAAGTAGAAAAACAGGTTGATCTAGATTAATATACCTTTACCTAATTTACAGTGTGTATTTGATTCCTCTGTCACTTAACTATCCAAATTCCTTAAAACTATAAACATTTTTTTCTAGAATATATTTCTTCGACCTACGCTTAGCTTACACTCGCGAAAATGAGACCTTAACTTTTAGGTAACCTGCTAAAATTATTTAGGCCTAAATAATGACATGTAAATTGGGTATTTGACGGTACGGGCTGACACAGGTTGAACATAATTACCTTTAAATGCATGTTTATTGGCATATATTTTATCGTTATGGGTTATACTGTAATGGATTGCTCTCCATCCGTATCGGGCTCATCGAAAACACGTCAGGAACCCGACAAATTGGAAATGAAATCACCTCAAGACACTAAGGAATGTAAAATAATTTGTTAATATAACTTTTAACATTTAAAATTTAAAAAATCTTGTGTTGTTTTTACTAGATAATCAGGGTATAATTTATTTTCCAAACATACCGTTGTACATTTTTTTTCAAAACCACTTTTTAGCTTCTATACATTCATGTCTATAAGAAGCTACTCTCTCCGAATGCTGTCCGTCTGTCCGTTGCATCTTTTAACTCCAAAAGTACAAAGGCGAAAGAGTTGAATTTTTGCCTGATGCTCTTGAAAATCGATCATAGCCGTTCAGATCACATCGGCGGCTGGTTGAATAATATAGATTTACATTAAAAAAACAAATTTTTATTACTAATTATTGAAATATTGACAGCTCGATATCATATTCGAATATCAAAAATATGACAGCACGGCTGTTGTAACGTATTATTTCAAATTATTGGCTGGCCAGTTAAAATTATTTATATATTTATTACAAACCCATTCATGTGCGCAAATAGAAATATATAAAAATGAATGTACAGTACGATGTTACAATTATTATTATTATTCCTAGCTCCTAGGGGTGGGGAAAAATTTCAAAATTCAAAAAATTATTCCTCCCTTAATATGCACAGGTTCAAATCCGTTAAAAGCGCTAATTGTAGGATTATACATAATTTCCTTACAACTTTAGTTTAAAATAATATTTGATATGAGCAACCCTTACGGTAAGGGATGACTAAATGTGTCGCCGATTGGAGATTTTCATAAGCTAAACACGTGAAACGTTTTTACATTTAAACAATATTACTGAATTAGGCGTATTCAAAGTGTTTCTTATGTCACTGATATAATCACCATTATTTTCCTAGTAACTAACTGGAGTTAATTATAAAAAAAAAAAAATACTATATAATGTATTGAAAAAAAATCAAGTCTTCTTTACGCGTGATATGTATCAATAAAGCTATATATCTTTGTTTGTTAGCGGCATGACAAACGGCGTTGACGTGGTCCTAAAAAGTTGTCTTGAACTATAGTCCAATATTTTATTGTGAATAAACAGGGAAAATCGTGCTATGCACAATCCGCATATCGAGTTGGCGTATGTTGGCAATGATGTATATTTTTTTTTCCAATGAAACCCCGCTTTTGATGCGTGCGACATTTTATTGGTTTTCATTCCGACATCGCCCAGAGACAAATGAAATTTTATTTGTCGACATGGAGTATGAGCCAATATGACTGGGAAATTTGAATAAACCCACATGGATACAAGTGTGTAGGTACCGCAGGGCGCACGGAGCGTGTTACCACATCAAAAAACAATAACGCACGAATTTGCGTTTCAATTTGGCGCCAATTTTGCATACAGACACCCCAATCCGGCTTCGGCGAGGGATGCCCTCCAACACTCAACCCTTCCGGCATTTTTCTGATAGATAATATTTTGTTTTTCTGCTTGACTGTGACGTTTTGTTAATTTAATTTGTAATATTTTGTCATTTTAAACCTGATAGTGTTAAAATAAAAGAGGTTCCTACTTAACTTTTTTTTTCCTCTTACGTTAAAATCATTTTACCAAATATGACAGTGAGCAGAACGTACCATATTATTATTTAAAAACCAAATAACGTTAATATCCTTATCATTCTTTTAATACCTTTAGTAATTAATACTGTTTATAATGAAATTGGCGATACCCTAGTTAAATATGGTTAATTGTAATAAGTTAATCGTAAGTACCGAGTATTTCTTTCATGTTGAATAAATAGATGAAAACATCTTTTCGGATTTTCGTATAATTTTAAAAGTAATGTATTAAATACTAAGGAATAGACGCTTTGCATTCAAAACGACATAAAATAATAGCACACTAACTTCAAAATTGCATTTACGAGTACAAACAATCTTCATAAAAATATAATCACCGGCATTATATAATTTTTATTTTATATTTTCTGATTACAATTTTAAAACTTTCAAGCGTCAAATTTCAATAAATATGCATATGCTTTGTATTAATTACAATTATTGCTTTTTATTTAACGCGTTACAAATACTGTCGAATGCATCGCTGTTTAAACTCGAAGGTACGTGTAGAGAAAGGCGTTAATAATTATTAATAATAATGTCATTAAATTTGTGCAATACCGATGGTGGTAACAAAACGTTAAAAATGTTTTTACTATAGGTGCAACTCAAAAATCTGGAATATGAAGAAAGGCTAAATATACTTGAACTGACAACATTAAAGCAAAGGCGGGCGAGAGGTGATCTTATAGAGACCTACTCACTATTATGATGTTCCAGATTTCGAAACCATATACACAATTAATACAAATTCGCACTTGCGAGGACATCATTTAAAACTCTCAAGTACAGCCTTCAGTTCTAATCCGAGGAAGAATTTCATGTCAAATAGAGTGGTGAATGCATGGAATAAGTTACCAAGTGCAGTGATAAGTGCCGGAAATGTGAACGAATTTAAGAACAGATTGGACAAGTTTATCAGAGACGATACAAGTACAGATTTAGGCTTACCAGCATAAGCTGCCTGCCTAAAACTAATAATAATAATAATAATAGGTAATTTGATGGCTAGGTACCACGATTTCTAAATTAATAGTCAAACACCTTAACAACTAGTACCACGATTAATAATTATGGGTTTACAGATATGTAATTACTGTATTGTTTTTTATATATAAACAAATAAAAAAAATACAGTAAATAATAAAATTATATAGTATTTTTGTTTCTTCAAAGCCAATTCTACCTAGTAAGTCAATTCAAGTTGCTTCAAGGTCAATCTCGACAATTATTTTAGTTCCTGCCCAACTAAGACACTAAAATATTGTGCTACTAGCAAGCTACTAAGGAGTTGTGCATTTTCTCCAACTCTGTCATAAAATTAGGAACTGATTAGTTTTTATTATCATTTCTTATATCGTCGCAGTAGCAAAACAGTTGACGTAATTAGGCTCCTACCTATACTCATTATAAAACCCAGTCGACTTAGAGAAGGGTTGAGGGGGGTTAATCGGCGAGTGGGCATAACGTGTAATGCTGTAGTTTTTTTGTAATAATTTAATTTGTTTTCGTTTAGTTTGTTTAACGAATAATATTATAGTTTTTTTCTTGTAAAAAAAAATATGGTAATAGTAGCAAAAATATGGTATTGGCAACCATAAAGTATGGTTGATATAGTGAGCAATAATTTTTGTTGGAGTTACTCATCGACTATTGTTAAACTTAGTTGTGGGTAAAATAATTTTCTAACGTATTTCTTACTGTAAGGACCATCATTTTTGGTTACCTTTAACATAATATTTAGCTATCGCTATAATAATTTTGCTAACTTTTCGGCAAACCGCCATTTTGATTTGAATCATAGCAAATTAAAATGGTAACAAGTAAAAACCACAAAATATTATGGTTGCGACTGCCAAATTTTCAGGTAACGTCGTTTTACTTTATCAGCTGTTCACCCACGACGCCATATTGTTTTGTAATCATCGCAAAATGTTTCCAGCCACATCTCTTGCTACCCATAGCAAAAAATATGGTAAATCTAACCAAAAAATATTTAACAATTTACGATTAGTCTGTACGATTTGCTTACACTTATGTTCGATTAACAAATTTATTGCTACGGGTGCAAAAGTTTTAAACAATTAAACTTTTTGCTAAAATATGTTTTTCAGTGTAGATTGTTTTATATATAATATTATAGATTGTTTCACATGAAGTTTTTTGTTTCACATGCAACTTTATTGTTTTTTTCACATGTAATAACTTTATAAGTTTACTTCATTATACTTTGTTTCAATTTATAATTTATTCCATTATAGTTCTTTCAGGTTATAGTTTATTTCAGGTGTATTATTATAGTTTTATTTCGGGTGTAATATTTTAAATTAATATGTATAATTTTGAAACATGGATAGTTCAAAATTCATTGTCATTTGTATGTACACTATTTTGTTTCAGCGGGTACATATTTGAATCTTGTATTTGCAGTGAAAACAATCTCTTCTTATGTGCGCGTAACATTATAACGATCAAATATTCTCAGTACAGAGTACTCTCTTGTAAATAGCCTTACAGTCACTGGGCTAGAATAATGGACGAATTTGTTACAAAGTGGGGAAATCGTCTTTTGTATATTTTTTTAAGAATACACTTGAGGGAAAATTGAAGAAATAAAAATTAACATAATGTTCAGCATTTACATTTATTTTTCAAGTAAAAATAGACAATAATAATAATAATAATATGTAATAAAACTCAAAACGATATCTATAATATATTATCATTAAAATATCCTTACTTTAATGCGAAAATGTTTATAAAAGTTACTGTACAATCGATAATGTTTTTATTAATAATATTTTTTTTCATTAACAAAAATAATTAGGAGGAATGATAATTCCATAAAATAATTGGCTTAAAATCCTGACTCGTGGCGCCATGATGCGCCACCGAAATCGTGGTCATCATCTTAACTAATCGAAAGACATTTGGGTAGCAGAGATGTCGCCATTATCACTAAAATATAACTCTCAAGAATCTAATATATAAGGCCGTAATGAAACTTAAAAGTAAAGTTTTCGGTTGTAAATGTAACCACAAGAAACCGATGTTTAAGGAGAGATCATGTTTTTTGTATCGAATCAATATACTGGCAGCAATCGTTTTGTTTACGAAATAAGTCAGACAGAAGATGAGAAATATTATACTACTAAAAAGCTAAATGGCAGCATGAAAATAATTATACTTATTCTGTTTAAATCAAGCACGTATTTATATGTTATTAATGGTTATTGGCGCTAATTGATAATAACTGAAACAAACAATTAATAAACAGAATTAAAATTAATACATCTAGCATACGTATATTCTGTGGAAATGGAGGCAATGTTATCACTGTAGATTGTATTTGACAATCGTAGGTATCTGGATGTGACTACAGCACTTGTTGAAGAAATCAAACATATGTGAGAACACATTTTATTCCCGATCCAACGAGTAACATCATTTGTGACTTATCCCTGTAAGGATTTCTTTTATTAATACATACGAATTGAAAAAATGGACTTATTTTTCGATTGTAATATTGTAATAGTACCTTGATCTTTGTGAAAGCAATTTAAGCGACTAGCTGCAATTGTAAATTGGCCACGATTTTCAAAATTGTCTCACCCGGACACAAATATTTTAATTATTCACACATATATTTGAAAAAATAAAACGATTATATTTAAATAATTGACTACTACTAATAATGGTCTAGCATGAAATATTTTACAATCAAAACAAAAATACAGTAATTATCATTTGTAGAACTAACACGTTAAACAGAAAGCAAAACAAAGTTTAAAATGTTTACAATTACGTTCAAAACTGGATAACTCATAGGTATTCTAGAATCTAAAACCTTATAAGTAATATCGAGATCAGTTGGAACAGAATTGGTTTTAAACGCCTGGGGCAAATCACAGACATGCTTTGATGAACTTAGACGCTTTGAAACGATGTTTCTGATAAAAAATAAACTGGAATAAAAGCAGTTTGAATATTTATTTAAATATAAGTTGAATGTTCAAAATGAAAAAAATATGAATTTTTTAGAAAAATAACTCATTCTTGTTTATTTATTAAACAGGGCTTATTTATTGATAATACTGAAAATCTAATTCTATTTCCTGACATGTGGAACAAAAATATAAACGTTTTAAAAACATTAAAAAAGTTCAGAATCACCATTCAAGCGACTAAATTTAACACCACAGAAACGCTTGTCTTTACAAATCATCATCATCTAGATATGAAATTAAATATCTAGAAGTTATGCAGAGCATTTGGCGAGGGCTGTGATACCAACGTGATCAAATAACTTTAATAAATGTATAAAAATATTTTAAATAGTTGAACACATTTTATTTATCAATTTTCGGCTGCGATCAACCGTTAAAACTTGGAAACTTGCCATAAAAATATCAGTTCTTTATCAGTTTCTTAAGCCGTCGCCAAAATCTCTGAATACTTTTTAATCATTTTTACAATTGCTTTAGGAAACATTTAACATTACGATACTTTACAAATCCGTAAATCACTACACATACGTACTAACATTTATTTATATTATGTCACTTAAAAGTGTAAAATTGATTGTAATTATATCTATTGAAAACAGGGCTGCTACGCAGAAATGACCCACAATCTGTAGCGAAGTGCCAACAGAATGAGTTATTTAATCGAACATGACGGCACAGACAAAAAAATCTGTAATGATTCACTATAGACACCAAGAAGACTAAACTGACCTTTGAAATATAAAAAAAGTCTATATTGGTCATAAAGTACAAAAACAGGAACAACATTTATCAGCATACATATATGCAAAACTACTCTACTGTCCTTTATTTGTTTGAGGACAGCTTTTTTTGAACTGTACAGGCAAAAATCGCTGCATTTAGTCAACGACAATTTATTATAAAAAATCTTATTATTGAGATTTATGAAAAGATTGGCAAGTGTACAAAATTCTCATAAAAATATTCGTTTTTTTTTTAAATGTACAAACTGATAATAAACATTTTTTTTGTTAAAATTTATAAACTGAAAGTAGTTATTTATAGTCTATGGATACACTTTTAAATAACATTTTATCTATTACACAAAGCAGTCAATTCGTTGTTACATTTTAATGTTATCAGTATAAATTTCAAAGAGAACAATGTCTCGCAATAGTACAAAAATATTTACATTGAAAATATAAAGTTCATTCTCAAATCACTTAGTTTATGTACAATAAGATAGAGCGCGATAAACGTGTTCAGATCGCGTGGCTCTCAATTAGGAGATCATCGGAAAACTTTCGAGCGGCGGCGGCCGGCCAGGCAAAATTTACAAAATGTACACTTTTAAAACAGGCATAACATTCAACCTACCATTACTGAAACTAACAATGACCTTACACACAATGACCTTACACGCAATGAACAGATCATAACACCAAGAAAAACAATCATTTATGCATGTAAATTAATTGCGCGTATCTATTAAAAAAAAAACTCTATATTGATAAGGTTATTTCAATGGCTTAGCATATACAACAAGCTATAAGTGCGGAAAATTTAATTTCAGAAAAATAAGAATTCAGGGATATGGTAAGTTTTATAACACACCATAAGACGGGCTGCACACGAGCGACACATTACTGCGCGATATAGCGCGGTATCTTACTGATATTTGAGATATATCGCGGAGTAATTTATCGCTCGTATGCAGGCGTGCTAAGTCCTAAAGTAATTTTAATACTAATATTTCTAATCTCTCCGGTGGCTTTATTTTTAATTTAAAAGCAAAAATGTTATTCAATATAGTATACATACATATTTATACTAAAAATAATAAAATCAATGACCATTATTTGTGATTAGATTTTATTTTCCGTGCACTGTTGATTTTAAAAATACGAAAACACAATTTAAATGTAGTAATATTATGTAAACTAGAAATTATTAAAATGTTACACTAGAGATTGCCATACAAAAAATATTAGAAAATAGATAGGTAGTTATAAAAAATATATTACACAATAAAATTGTAAAAAATCGTTTTTATACCTGTCAATAAAAATAAGCCATTAGAGGGAATCAAAAATGCGGGTAAATTCACATAATTACTGGGCCTTAATCAAACTTTTATGAAATATTTTTAAAGCCATATATTATATGTAATTAATCATTATTATTCTAATTATTGGTACGAGTTCATGTAATCTTAATAATATCAGTAGCAAAGCTTGTATGGTATGCCACTGTTTTAGTAATAAAGTTGTGGTTATAAAGAAATAAATTGAACAAAATCCGCACTTACAACAAATGCAACACATCCATCGATATTCCGTTTTTACCGTCACAGTTAAGTTTAAGAACATTATGTCATAATTAAAACATCATTTCGAAGGTTATTAAAAGAAGTATTAGAAAATATATTTATATTCCCTAGTTATTGTAACAAAATTAACAAACGATACTTGGTTAACAATTATGCCTATTTTACAATAAATCAAGCCAGATGCATTTTAACCATTGTGGGCACTATGTCACTCGAACTGAATTATTGTGACTTCGAAAACTTTTTTTATATATATAAATAAGGGACTTTTATTTTTTTTTGAACATGGTGAGTTCAAAAAAAGTGTTTTTTTGAAAAATTCTGTTGTATATGCAAGCTAATTGTCTGAGAGTCAGTGCTGTATAAGCCCACAGTGGATAAATTATCTACTACAAACTAAAAAGTATAAGAACATTAAATTCTATCGGAATAATGGGAATATCTACTAAAATTAATAAAGCTTAAAGAAGAATTAAAAATTAAGCAAAGAAATAATCAAAACATCGATATTGAATTGACGAATTCACGAAACTAAACTAAAAATGGCAAACAAATAAGAAAAACATATTCAAGGAGATAAGTTCACAAAAAATATTTACTATGCAATGAGTTATTATTGAACATTCGAAAAAAACAATCGCTAAACTAAAAAGCTCATCTAAAAACTGTACAGAGATATATTTATGGTTTCTACACTACGAAGCTCTAACTATGAAACGATATCTAATTCGTATGATGCGTTTTCCACATGACGAAATTGGCACAATCGTGAGTAAAATACTAATAAAGATTTATAAGTCTCCATTAGAATATTTGCGACATAAAATACAAACAAAAAAAAAATGAGATCAAGCGATTAATGAATTTTAGGTTTGCCCTCTTTGGAACATTTTTAAATGAAAAATATTTAAATATAACAACAAACAGTCATAATAATATCTGCGCGGTCCGCTTTGAAAGTTGCCGCCGTCTTATATAGAAAAATCTGTACAGTTATAACGCTCCTTCCATTTTATCTAAATAATTTTGGATACGATCACATTCGCTTTTAGTCAAAAAGCCAAAAAAGCCTCGGAGACGTCCTCCTAAGGCGTGCTGCCGCGCGCGCGACCGAAGATCGTCTTCGCGCGAGACCTGGCCAAGACTGCGACAGCCATCCAGACTGCTGGGCCCTCTACCGGCGACGGCACATTTCATCGCTTATTGGCTAGGAGCTTCCACCCGACCATCACGAGCACAGCTGTCCACAAGGACCCGCTGAACCTGTCGGGCAGGAGCTGCGATAGGATGGAACCCTCCGACTCCTCGTCCAGTTTGATCGCGGGCGATGAAGGAGAATCAGTTGTATCCTGACTCTGCAACAAATGAAAATTTAACTATTAGCATTAAGTATCTATTAACTAATAGAAAGATTAGAAGATATTCATAAATTATTTGCTGTATACACATAAATTCAAAAATTTATTTATTAAATGATTTGGAATTGAATGTGAATGTTAATTAAGAAAACACAATAAATCAAGGATCTTTATTAGATGTAGTAAAGAATTGCAACCGGGACGAATCGCGCAATCGAGGAGTCGCTTTATTTTCTCGCCATTTTTGATCAGATAAATAAAGTCTGAATAAAAAGAAACGCAACAACGGGGTCGCTACATCAAATTCAACACATTACGATCTTTTTTTCATTTTCGTGACTTCTTATCTTTACTGTCCGCCCCGGACGGAACTCCCATTAAAGACAGTAAAAAAAAAGCTACGCATAATTTTCGTAATGTTCGCTATTAACCGCTAGAGCAACATCAAAATGTAAATAGCTCAAAAAATCTGATAACTGCTTTTTTCTCATTTTTTTTCAAAATATATTGTCTGCATTTAATAGTAATATTATTGTGATTGCTTTTTATAATTATAATTGTAATCATGTCCTTATGAACTATCTTTTCCAAGGTTTCGTGACGAAACATATCTATTGCTCGTCAGCCGTAGTATATAGTATCCATTGTAATTATAATTATATTAAGAGGCCAACTAAAAGTAACAATAAATAATAGATATTTTTTCTGTCAATTTACTTAAAGAGCTATTTGAGAGATTAAAATAATATTTTCGGAATCTACTCTATTTTCTTTGGTTAGAAAAAATACAGATCGAATTGAGAATCTTCTACTGTTTTGTAGTCAGTACGACGGAATATGACGTAATCCTGACGTTCAAGTACGTAATGTGCTTTTTCTGTGATAACTTTTGATCAAAAATAACTTCTTTTATTAGAGCGAAGCGAGCGTAGCGAGCGAAGCTCTCATAAGGAGACTCCAATTAGAACTTTGTCACGGGCTAACTTGGTCATTCCTTGACCGATTTGAAAAATTTTTGATTTTGAGAGAATCTACATGAAAAAGTGAAGGTCGTGACGGAGCTTGATTTTAAATATTGTCAAAAATAAAATTTTTGGGGTCAAAAGAAAATTGTCTATGGGAATATCCATTATAAAAAAGTCACGCGCTTTTTTGAAAATTTTTTATTCGAAAATAATTAATCGAATTTTATTTTAAATTATTTAATTTGATATTAATTTAATACAATTTAACAATAATAAATCGTTTTTAACAATAAATAAAAATACAAAAAATAATTAGGTAAGTTTCACGCATAAAAATAGTAAAAAAAAACAAAATTCGCTCGAAGGTCACGTCACTTTTTTTCTTAGCGATTTATTCTAATTTCGATTTAATTTTCTAAATTAAGCATTAATTTATTTAGAAAATTTTAGTAAATCGCTTCGCTCTAATATGTGCTGCAGCGAAGCAAAATGCGAGCGACTGCGGCGACCTAGTTTGTTATGGGTTCATACATTAAATTTAGATCCCAAATAGATGAAGAAAGGAATTTATAGAAATAATAAAATTCAATTATGTGACATTGCATTTGTATGAAAATATGATTTGAGTAATTTAGTAAAATTAGTAAAATAATCATTTAAAATAAAAGTAAGTAAAATTTCGCGCCCCTACCGAGCGCCCGGCTAGCTCAGTCGGTAGAGCATGAGACTCTTAATCTCAGGGTCGTGGGTTCGAGCCCCACGTTGGGCGGAGCTTTTTTTAGATTTTGTAATTATCTTATCTTATGACATAATTGAAATTAATTACCTTGTCATCTGTATTGTATGGATGATGCAACCTTCCATCGGCTTCATCTCCCATAAGCCGACTTTTTTCTAGCCATGCCTTCCCGATATGACCGGGTCTTCTTCGCACCCTCGGCCTGGGTGTAAGGAATTCATCTTGTCTAGTTCTAGGCCTGGGGTAGAGGCAGTCACTTCGAGGGGCGGGGGTGACGACGATGGAATCGTCTGGCCTGACGGAAACTTCGAAAACCTCGTCGTCATCGTCGTTGTAGTCGAACATAGGTTCGAGCCCGTAGCCCGGGTTGGTGGCGGATCTTGGTCGGGGCCTGGGCGGGGGGGTTGGTATACTGCCTAGAAGATCTGGTAGCGGCCCGAGAGTAGATCGTCTCAAATCCTGGTCTGACACTGTATCGGAGTCGGATGCTGGACGAACTGCAACAAAGAAAAATAAAATATAAATGTTTTATAAAGCAATGACGTTATTTGTTATAAGTTTGTAATTGATTTTAGCAGTATAATACTTTGCATGAATTTTAAAATGCGACTGGTAATAACATCAATACCTGGCTAACGATATTAATGCACTAAAATATCCCTTGTAAGAAAGGTTTAACCAGAAAGATAACTCATACTCTCTTTGTATACTCTCACAATGGTTGTTGACGAAGTAATCGTTTCTCAAGATTAGTGATCTATCGCACATGATATCGCGTTCCGCTTAAATAGTAATTTAATACGTCCAGGTGTTATAAGGCAAAAAAATGTTAACTGAATAATTAATTGTTCGGTCTGAATTCAATAAATTTGACAATTTTCGGTTATTTTTATGCAATCTGCAGAAAATTAGGCACGCTGAAATACATGCTATTCTTTTTTTATTATATTTTAATCATTAACGTACGGGATATATTTAAAAAATGGCATTTAGGGGCGACCCTGCTGCACCCGACGGTCGAATTCAAGAACCCATCCCGGCGACCGGGCGACCGGGCGACCGGGCGACCGGGCGACCGAGCAACAAAGAGACCACGTCGGTAAAACAGTCACCGTCGGCGAACACCTGTGTTACGCGCTGCAGCCGTGGGCGGGGACCGAAATAAATACGGGCTCGGAGGCTCAAGAGGATCTCGCCTCTCGCTCCCGCTTCTCCTCTCGCTTCTCTCTCTCTCTCTCTCTCTCTCGCGCGCCCCGGCTTTTTTACTCCGGCATCTCGACGCGATGAGCCGCGGATACTGACATGAATCCGTAATTCGGATAAGCAATTTCGTTTGCCTACATAATTATGGGCGCAGTAATAAAAAGTTCCTTTATGTTTTATATGAGATCGAAATTAATTTAATCTGTTTACGGCTTCTAGTTGATGCAATTATTATGTTGAGGTCGAATTCACAAATCTAGTTTAACCTACAAAAATAAAAAAAGCATTGTAATCTTTAGATACAACGGTAATACGTAATACTAATGATTATAACAGAGCGCATTTACTTGCTTTATGTATTTAGTTTTGCGCGTGAAAAAGATTTTTTTTTAAAATATGTCGCGTGCAATATTTCATGCGACTGTGCACTGCAATAATAGAAGCGTAATATAAATACTTAATAGTGGTGCAGGTTAAAGATGAGCAACATCGCGGCAGCAAATTGTTTATTCCGTGAGCAGAGTAATTGTTCCCGGTAACAACCGGCGATGATGATCTACGACCGAAAAACACGAAATAAAACGACCCAAAACACGCACGCAGACGAGATCGAGCGAGAAAGAGATAAATATTATGGATTGTGGGTTGATAAACAAAAAAAACTAAAATATTTAAAAGAAATGTGTTCTTTTGAGGCATTCGCAAACGAACTTGTACACAAATTTTAATAATATAAAATGACTGGCGATTTAAAGGTGGCGACTGTAGATCGGGTTGGTTTGAGCTATCGCGCACAGGTGTCCACTGGCATGGCGGCGTGCGAGCGGGACGGCCATAAGGGTAGCGGGTAGGAGCGAAAGGGAGCGGACGGAAATAAAGATTAGGGAGACCTCTGTCGGAGATTTTTTTTCGTGGCTCAGCTCGAACATCGCTTTAAACTTTTGTTGTTTCGTTTTGGGTAATATTTTGATAGAAGTGCAGGATGGATGATTGTCGTCTTGAATTGAAATTTATACTCATTTAGTTATACATAAATAATAGCGCTGAAGAGTTGATACACGTTAAGTGCTTATCAAATGTATGTGTAAAAAAGAATCGGTCATAAATTTATTTTGAAAATTTACTTCACACTAATCTAAAAAAGACACGCAATCATATTTCCTTTTCCTGGCAAAGTCTAGGTAGGTACATACTAAACTATATTTTTAAAATCCGTACTCAGGAAGCAATGTTTATTCAAGCGCATTCAACGCGTATTGAATTCCACATCCGATCATAAACGATCAAAATGTGTCATCTGCAAGGTACTAGTCTGACTTACATATAGCATGCCATATAGTATAGGTACCTATGCGCACTGCGAGTGCGAGTGAGTGCGTGTCACCTGTGATTGGCTCCGAACGAAGATTTAAAATAACAATACGTCATCAGCGCTATTCTGACGATCATTGATCGATGAGTATTACACATACATGTTACATAATACATAAATTGAAACCTCTACCAATGTTATCAGTGTGCAGATATTTTATTCTATTTTTTTTAAATATCAGGTTATGGAATTTATTTTATTTTAAATAAATAAATATTTTCATGCTCTAGTATTTAGCAGGGAGCGCATTGTTTTTTTTTTAAATGATTCTTTTGTATTTAAAATAATAACACTATATCATTTAAGAAATTATAAAATGTAAAATAATAAAATGAAATATTTAAATATGTGGTAATGATTGAATATTAGGTGTTATTAATGTCATGAATTATAATATTTAAGTAATGATTTTATGAGATTATCGTCCTAGGTTAAAAGAAACTGAATGAAACTCACAAATGTCATTACCAGTTAAATTTAGTAAAGCCTTTTCGTCTTTTTTTTACGAATACGATTTTAAAAAGTTGTAATTTTTACAGAAGTAAAATATAATAATATGGTGAGAGATGTAGATTTGCATTCTGTGAATAAGGAAGGTTCAATTACTGCATTTACCATAAATAAATAAGAGATAATAACATACAAGAATGAACAACTCACGAATTATGTGTGATATGCGATTTACGCACAAGGAGCTCGCAATTGTTTATGCGCACAGCCTTGAGTCGCTCGTAGCGTTAATGTTTGCATTTTAATTTTTGCATTTAATTTTTGCTCGAGTCGCTGCACTTGCCGATGCCGGAGTTATCATTGCGGTGGATAACTCGGCCTACGAGATAGCAGATAGCAATTGGTGCGTTACAACATGTGGGTAATGAATATCGCAATAAATTGTGCGTTCGCCGCTTGGATGCAGGGATTTTTTAATTTAAACTCTAAAAAAAAAGAAACGTGTTGCAGTGACTGTCAAGCATTATATTCTATTAGGATTTAAAATTTTCACACAGTCCCTTGATATTATCCTAATTATATTTATTTAGAATACTTTAATAAAACGTAATACATATGATTTTCTTTTCTTCGCCTGTTTCTAAATTATTGAGATATAACTATTTCTTCTAAAAAGCTTAATAGTTTTGGACTGTTATGATTAAAATCAAATAACCAATACAATTTATAAAACTGACCAGAAAGGCATTAATATTTGAATTTACGAGTAAAAATTAGTGCATTACTTTTATTATTTTTAAGATATTAATTTATTTTAACGATTAAGTACACACTAAAAACGACGCTTCTCAAGTCACGTCATCCTATGCAGTCAAAAAACTGTTTTAAAATGGAATATGTTTATTTAACCATCTTCGATTCTATTAAATAGTTCTGTTTATGGTCAAATATGGCCATCACTTGAAAAACTATTGTAATAGTATAGGGGGCGAGCATAAAGCGCATTTTGCTCTACGTAAGGTAAATGTGCAATTATAGCCGTTTTAAGCGTTTAATATCGTTCTTTTACAATGGCTACGCTAAAATGCGGTTTCGATCAGGCGCAGCTGCAATATGACGCAATCCGCATTACTTTTTATAGGAAAACTAATGACTGGCATTGATTTACATTACTTAGATAGTCTTATTAATACGATTACCATATAACACGTCACTCATCACTATCTCTTTTAAGTGATCGACCTGAATGGGTTAACTGCGTATTATGGTAGGAATATACTAAGATGTGACCTAAACAACGGATTTACCAAACATGAATAAAAATGACACAATATGTAATAGAACATTAAAGATTTTTGCTATTAAAGATTTGCTATTAAAGATTTTTGCTTTTTACAATCATTGATTTAATGTGCACAAATTTACATTAACAAATTAATAATTAACACGCAAAAATATATTACAAAAGGGGGTGAGCTTATTACGCAAGATAATCTCTACCCAGATAGGTAATGTAATATATATTTTCACTTCACGTTGGCTAGGGGAAAATCTTGTGAAAAAATACAAATGATTTGGATTTTAAATTATATGATACATAAAACATCTATTTGTTCATTTCGTATTTGTTGGTGTCCATTTCGTGGTAAAAAAAATAGTATCAGTTATGACTACTGTGCGGTAGATGGCGTTACTAGTTCCGTTATTCGCACTGTTTCGCGTTCGTGCAAGATCGATCTTGAACGTTCATAAAACAAACGCAAAATAAAATTGAATACGTCGAAATGAATATTACTCAGTACAAGCTCGAATAAATTTACAATAATTGGGTCAAAGTCAGCGTAAAAAATCAATAACAGTAGCGAGGTTAAGACGTATGCATGCATACATGTGCAACAATTATGTGCTGACCTACAATATTTTGTGAATCACTCGTTCGTTCGTACCAACAACTGTTAGTCAGCAAGGTTTGTCGAATTTGTATTTTTTTCCTAATATTGAACCATTAAAATATGCCCTAGTGTTAGTCAGTTAATTCACAACATATTAAAATCATAACTTTTAACAAAATCACTCTCATCGTTAGAATTATTTTCTCTAAAATGTATTAAGGGTTCCATTAAAACATCCCTTATTTCTTCTTTAATGTCTGTATGGCAAATCTTCAGACCGCTCGCTTCAGTATCACGCTGGGCAAACAAGTTTCTCCAACATGAACGGACAACGAACAGACATCTAATTCGACCTCTAATAACAAAATATTATTTAGTATTATACAATATTACACCACAATATGAAAATATTTCATATTATATTCCGGCTACCATTAATTAATTATTTAAAAGGAGCAGATACTTCTACAAGTTTTTATAATATATTATAATTTGAAATGCGTTTGCCGTAAAATATCTTTTGGCGCGTGAGATATGGGAGCCAGGGCCGGCTAGCCGCTGTGACAGCTCGATTTAATAATTTCCGAACAACTAAATATAGAAAAACGAACTATAAGCCGTCAAAAGGGAATGAAGGAAGCCGTTATAAGGAACATTAAGAATAAAAACATAAAACCGACTTCAAAATAATGATAATAAAAAAATAAGAAATATACGTACGTAAAACCTTAAAAGTTAGCATATTTAGAACGGAAAAAACACTACTTCTAAAAAGCTACTTCTTTTTTGAGGTTGATTAAACATCGTTAAATATAAACCCGACCACAAATCGAAATTGTAACACTGTTGGGTAAAATTTTGTACCAACTGTATTTTTTTTCCAATAGTTTATGTGCACACGACTGAAACGATTATTTAAAATAATGAAGTTATCGCAAAGTAACATGCTAATAAAATTATAAAAGAAAACTTACTTAAAATGCTCACCGTAGTAACAGTTATTAGAAGCCGGAACATAGTTAAATTGTAATATTTAAAAGACCGTTCGTGAAGCAACCATCGCCGCGAATCGATAGTGATCATTTAGTCCGTACGAAAGGCTGTGTACGACTGGCGAGTGTGAGTGTGTGTGTGTGATTGAGTGTGTGTATGGCCGCAGCCAGTCTCGCAAGTCTCAACTTGAGCGCGCCTTCGGACCACTCCAAACTCACCTTCGCGACCTTTTTTCCATCACTCTCATAGCTAGGTATAGCGTGCATATTATTAATATACCTGTAGGTAACACGCCGCCGGGCGATTCGTTTCTGTTAACTTTCGTTTCGTTCAAGTTCCAACCGCAGAGCGGCGCCTCGCCATCTCAGGACGATGCACTCTTTCAATCAACTTTCGGAGCACAATTAGCCGCAAGGGTTTAATGAGTAATGAGAGGATGGATGGCTGCAAACTTTCGTTCCAACTTTTCTAGGTTTTAAGTTAAATTTGGTGCATTCCTAAAACGATGCAATAACTGCTGACAAACACAGTCAGTAAGCATTGTATGTCGCAAAACGATGCATCTACTATCTAGCAATATAATCACGCTAATACGACATAAACTCTTTTTTTACATTGGCGATTTCTAGATACATTACATATTAATATTATTATTTTCAATCTGTAAGAGTCTGTTTATAATGGCTATTCATTTATTTATTTATTCTTTAGATTGAAGAGGGTTTCATAAACAGGTGAAAATTATATTAATTATTTTGGTCAGTGAAATTATATATTTAAAAACAACTAGGCTACTTATTTACTTAAATATTTTTTCAATTAAATGTCGTGTTGTGCGTTTCCGGCACGAAAATTCGATTATCGAATGTAGTTTCGATATAAGCGTGTCACTAGTGATTTACAACTGATGCAGATCGCTGATGCATCGCTGATGCATCGCTGGTGCGTGGTGTGGTGGTGCTGATGCTTTAACTGAAGGTATTTTTTTTAAGCTTCACCTAAATTAAATTTACTATCACCCTAAAATACCCATTGCAGCATACTGCAATGGGTCGTTGGATAGATCTAGCAAGATGAGATATGCGATTATGTATCAATAGATGAGATTAGAAGGCTTTTTAGTTCAAATACATAATCGAAGTCTAACCCTATTTGAATATTGTTAAAAGTTAATATTGTAGTCGTCATTGATCATTATCGATCATCCGAGCGGAAGAAATCATTAATCCGTGAAAAGAGTGCCGTTGGCGAGGACAGATCACGTAACTCGGGCCGCGGATTCGCTGCGCGCGCGCATCCATTTTGAATCGAATCGGCGTTTTCAAATTTAGATGCGTCTTTTGGCACGCGACCAAATCAGGAGAGAGTATACTATATGTATATTCCAGGGTACTTTTTCTTCTAAATGATGACGCATGGAGTACCTACCTACCAATTGAAGGGAATCGAAATCATCATGACATTTACCATTTTTTATTTATTCTTAAACTTACAGCTATAACATGAAATATGCACGTGTCAACAACTTACTACAGGTATCTCCCATTTAACGTATAAATAAGTGAACTAAGTAACTAAGTGAGAACAAGAAAACAATGGAAGTAATACATGATAAAAAAAAAGTGTTTTAATGTGAAGAATGTTTTAACGCTGTCGGTGTGAGAGAGTTTCAATGTACAGGGATATTGGTAAATTCGTGTTGGTCTTATTGTTAAAAATGACAGTTAAAGTCAATTTGTCAAAACCCTATTGTATTTAGAATATTAAAAGTTGAATCTTAGGAAATTATTTGAGCAATAAAATTGTGCAATATTCTACGTCAGCGGTACTTATGTAAGTATAAAGTTTCTATGTGTGTATGTTAGGCACGTATGCCGGAAGCTTGCTATCTCTGTGCAGTAGAAAGAGAGAGAGAGAGAAAGAGAGAGAGAGAGAGAGAGAGAGAGAGAGAGAGAGAGAGAGAGAGAGAGAGAGAGAGAGAGAGAGAGCAGTGCAATATTTACGTCGATCTGAATCACAGGCAAATTCGTTCTCGTTAAGGTATGCCGCTCCTGGACTGCGGCCAAAACGTCATTAAGGGCAATGATTAACTGTTGAGCGGGTCAACCATCGCAACTAATATCTCTGTCATTCTCGACAGTCATATGCGCTCAGGGCTCTGCTGATTGTGGATGGAGGAGTTTGCTTCTGTCAAAGTAGAAGGCATCTTAAATTATTACAAACAATTAATGACACCCCTGAAAAAACTAAATACATTGTTCTAGTCAAGTCAGGGCAAGTTACCTGGAAAACGGAGGGCCAAAAACAAAATGATTACGTAGATTACCTACATCCTCTATTATTATTTGTTTGTGCTGATGATGCGATAATATCGCCACAATCTAACAGTTCAAGTGTTATAAAATTTAATGACTGCTATAAGTTTGGATACTTTTAATAAGATGAATAATAATCATTATATTCGTATTGGTTAAGTGGTTGAAACAACTGACATTTATTCGAAGCTATTTCATTTTCGTGTGGTAAAAATGCTTAATATAATCAAATACATCTAAATAATGTTTCCCCTTTCAAGCTCCATTGCTAATAGATTCCTTTTAGAAAAACGAAGGAATGCGTGCCCTTTACTTTAACTACTTATAAATCTTCATTATCAACAGTTTTATTAGGTTAATGGCATTGCCTTCTTTGCAAGTTGTATTGCCGTAAGAGAAAATATGATCGCAGCAGTTTGCTATGAAAATACTTCGGCTAAGAGCGGACAGATGTGTCGCGGCGACGGATTTGGCATGAGACCAGTCCGCGACATATTGGGAGGCAAAACTGCTTGGAATCCAGGCATTAGCAAGCGCTTATGGGGCACCGCTGCGCATTCCGGCTGACATTCGCACTTCTGGTACACATGTGCGGTCGCAGCTTACCTCACAAGCGGAGACTAATGAAAACAAATAATGACCGACTTGCGTACGCGAATCACGGCGAAACAATTTCATTGTAAAGCTGATGCTTCAAAAAACTTTGATTGTGAGCATCATCCTAATCTAACAATTAGTAGATTAACAAAATCTTCAAAAGCAGCAAAGTGATATTTGCAATGTCCTACGCAACGATACCAAAGGCGAAGGCGGGAATCGAGTTGTAAACAAAGGCGAGTTGGCTCAGACGGGTTGGACATCTGGCCCTCTATTTTGCTATTGCTATAAAAGTTTCGCACAAGTGTGCGGTATCGGCCGGCCGCAGCGCGATGTGCACTTCGGCTGGTGTGCCGTCGAAGTCTCAGTTCGACGACCCGGCGACGTGAGATAACTATAATGAAATGTGTCGAGCGCTGGAGACTTTTGCCACTCTTATTTGCGTGGCGACAATGTCATGGACCTTTTTACGCAATGCGGGAACGATATATGATCACAACGCACGCTATTAAACGACTTCACACTAACTATTGATACAAAAAATGAATCAACGGTTGATGCTGTGTTGAGAAAAATAGATGATATTGATGCAAAGGCTGATTATAATTAATTAGACTTTAGTGGAGATGTAACAGCGTGTCAATAAATAGAACGTAAAGGATACTTTTATAAAACTCAACGGGCAGGCAGTCTCGAAAGCCATAAAACGAAGCGCATTGTCTTTGACGAGTACAATTTCCGAGTCGGTTATTTGAACAGATGTCTGCCGGCTGCGGCTGCCTTGCATCGACTCACCGACGCGCACCATTTAACAGTCGAAAAGAAAATATACAGAGCGATTAAGAAAGCACAAATTATAACGCGGCCCATAGAAATCATGTTCGAAAATAATATGGGCCAAAACAAACCGTGGCAGTGATTGTTACGCACGAATATTCGGGGGTGTGCGTACACTCTAATAAAAGCGTCATTGCATAAACAAAGGACGTGATTAATGTAGTCTATGCTTCGACGGAAGCCCGCGTACGCAGCGAATCGTTGCGGTTTGGAGTGTATTATAGTACGCGACGACAGAGATAAGATAACGAGCGAGACAAAGAAACGAGTTAGAAGCGATTGTAGTAATACCTAATTAAAATGGCCTAGTAAACCGCACCGTCGATAAACTAAATGTCATAACAGAGAGTTCAACAATAATAAATGCTCATGATGTTATAACAAACATAATGATAATTAATATTATTGAATGTTTTCTCAAATAGAAATGATCGAATTGCGACGGATCTACTAAAATAAACAAACCAACTGCGTCTATTAACGTGGCCACGAACATAATAAAATAGCGCTAAAGCCCGTGTTATGATAATTCGTAGGAAATGTTTACATAACATTGACACGTGTTTGGAAAGCGAACGTGCATTTTGTACTGCGCTCAAACGCGCGGGTGCATTTGAGGCGACACTTTTTCCGGCCCTTTATTGCTGTTGATAGTAATTATTGTGACTTACGCCTCTTCGTCGCTCGTGGCGTTTTGGCAGTACTCTCTCTCTCTCTCTCCTTCTCTGCTCTATTTATAGGTTCTTTGTCTTTTGCACTGTTTAATATCCATACTTCAGTTACCATCCGAGTAAGAGTGAAATTTATTGCCGCATCAATTTCCCCGAGTTTAACGATCGTTCTTACGAGAAACTTGTGACTAGTAAATATGATTAGTGAACGCTGGCGTAAGTGATTCTGTTATGTATTATATATAGTGGGGTCTGAGAAAACGAACAGAACGAGAGGCAAATATCACTGCGCTCGTTTCTTTTATGTAACGTCACGAACTAGACGCGGACAGAGCGAAGGCAGGCAAAGTAAGACGAGAGCAAAACAAAAAGGACAGTGAAACTGCTTTGCCCCACATAAAAATAGGCAAGTTCAGTTCGTAGCTACAGGCGACTTGGACTTGGAGCAGTCACGACTGAACGGGTTCGACGTGCAGGCACAGCGGGTTAGTCTCGTGACGGCGATCAGGACCTCGGCTCGCAAGCGTAGGTCAGTTTGCGATAGTCTCAAAGCCTCGGCTCCACTCTCGAAACCCGTTCCTCGCTTAATTTGACGGGATGCTCAAACATATTCAACTTCTACAATACTAAAAGCAATCATTGAAATCTAGACGAATATAGAAAATATTTTTGTTTTTGGGAGACGAGCGACCACCCAATTAGCGTAAGAAAATTGTAATCTAAGCAAGTAAAGATAGTATCGTCGTCTCTTTCCGAACGCGTTACAAAAAAAAGTTAATTCGGTTACTTATTCTCGGTGCACAGATGAGATAAAAAAGAGCACAATGCGGCGGCGCGGCGGCGAGGCGCGACGACCGGGTTAGAGATTATGCTCACAAAAACGCGACAAAGAAAGCATAAGAATTATGTATTGAACTGTACGCTACGCTACAACTTACAATGAAAACTTACTTAGAAAGGGAGCAGGTGTAGGCACTCGAATCGAAACGACATAAACGACGGACAAGAACCGAAAATAAAAGGATTTTTCAGCAAATTTACAATTTTAGTTAAAAACAAACATATATATATAACTACAGAATCAGAATAGAGTTAGATAAATATGAAACACTCAAAAAAGTACTAAAATATAAAATAAATTCGGAATTAATAAGTACAAGACCATTTTGTAAAAGAGTAAACATTCATATTGGATATTTTTCAAATTTATTGTATTTCTACAAAATGGTAGCATTAAAACTGGCTTTTTAAGACAGTTTAGATTTAAGATTTAGGTTAGTTAAATGAAGAAATAGGGGTTTTTTTAGAATACTCAATGCAATGCAATTTTAGTTACCTAGAAAGTTTAAAAGAAAAATAATAATATGCTTACTTAGATATGTCATACCTCATACTTTAATATGTTTGTTTATTTATTAGGTTATTTTTTTTAATTGTTTCATTTATTAATTTTATTTTTTCATATATTAAGTGTTGTTGTGTGTATATTTGTACCTTAGTTATTTTTTATATTTTCACAGGGTTTTGCGCTGGTCTATAGTGTAACACTTCATATATAACCTTCCTTATAAGAGGTAACTCTTACCTAGTTAGGAAGGTTATAGACTTGTACTCATCGGCCAACATGTCTTCTCAATAAAAAAAAAAAAACTTTACCTATAAATAATAATTATATATTATTTTTTATAATGTAGCCCATTTTAAAATCAGACTTACCCATGACTATAATCAAGGGGTTAAAATAAACTACCTAGAACTAATATAAGCCAATATTTTTTACAAGCGAGAAGGAAAGGTCCACGAAGACGGCGCAACGGACAGACGGATGGACGGACTGAATGTAGTTTAATACGATTTAGGAGTGTAAGACCTATAATGTAAATATAACGCACGTTACATAACGAGTGACCGACGCAATGGCGTCGATAGCGCTGCTATTACGACGACCCGCGGCACGGCGAGGTTGAGGTTTAACAACCTCAACCCTGAAATACAGCCGCCGATCTGAGAGCAAAAAAGTAAAAGCAACGCAACCAGTCAGTCTCAAAGGGAGGCGGCGTCGCACTCGCATCACGCACCTCGGCGGCCGCGGTCAATGCGGCGCGGTCAATGCGGCGTCAGTGCCGCACGGCCACTGACTGACCGTTCAATTGCTAAACAGAGGGGCGATTTTTTCTATAAGCACGGCTTTGTCATGGTTTGACATAGATTGAATATGCCCGTGAAGCATGGCGACAGATAGCACTTTCGTAGCGAGTATAGTTTGTTTCAATTTTAGTGTGTTTTACTGAAGCGAGCAAATCTTGCATTATAGGCCAGCTAGACAGGCTTAAGCATGATTTATTTCCGACTAGGAAACGATTTGCGTATATTCGATCAAAATCCAAAAGAACTAATCCAAGGAACATTTTTATTCTTAGCAAGTTATTTCTGTTTTTAACTACAAAAAATGTACCCTGGATTAGATCTTTTGAATTTTCATATATCAGACGAGGCACACGGTCATTAATATTTTAAAAAAGAGATTCACTATTATGATTTTTTCTGATGCGAAATTGTGAATAATATTTTTAAAAAAATGTTGGACCTATGATTAGTGTAAAAAAACGCTAGTACGAATTATACCTAAAATGATAACTTTATGATGTGTTTTTACGGACATGATAGAGGCTATGCGCACAATAGAGGATAGAGGCTATGCCCTCAATAGAGGATAGAGGCTATGCGCACAATACTCGATTTCGCAAAACTGGAGCAACGAAACACAAACAGTTAATATCGAGATTAATTGAACTAAATATCAACAAAATTATAATGTCAAAACAATCGTTACTGTTCTGAAATATTATAGTTTATTATTTTATATCAATTTAGTATGTAACTTTTTATGCTACACATCAATTAATTAGCACATAGAGCAGATGTGTACATATATATCTATTTCATTTATAAGAGCTATCGAACTATTTCTATTGTTTTTGTTACATTCGGACACTCCTACAACTATATTAGGGTATCGAATTTTAGATCTTTAGATACAAAGAAGACATTGGATTTTTAATTAGGACGGAATTTGGATTGGTTAGTCGTTTAGTTTAAGTTCTTTCTGCAGTGAATAATTAATTTTATAGCAGAACTAACTTAAATGCACATTGATTTTTACTACCCCACAGAAATTATTTCAAATTTAAATAACCAATCTGAATACAAAACTAGGAAGATGTTACCTTCTAACAAAATCACAAATTGTAGTGGATAAACTGTAGGAATGATATTGCAAACAAAGACATACATTTTAATATTAAATTTAATATTTTTTAAGCCATTAAAACTAATTTTAAATCTTTCAGGGATAATTAAACAATATAATGAACATTATAGTGTCCATAGTAATTTAATTATTCTGAATGCAAAATCTATTTTACATTCATTGCATAATATATCAGTGTGGAAATTTACAAACATATTTTGAACTTAAGTTATCAAGGGAATAGTAAATAGAAAACAATTTAGAATTGTTTTAATTTTACGCGTTTGTTATTAATGTGGCATTTCGGTTTTAGATAATCATAAACTTCCCATAAAAAGAGTAACTATTTCATAAGAGAGCGCAACAGTGTCGCTTAGTAATCGCAAAGTTATGTGTTTTTTTTATATGGAACGCCTCCGCGGGTCACTGACCCCCTTTCACCTTGGAAGTGTATTTTTAAGCTGTTGCACTTGGCTCATTTGTTATCCTTCGTCGTCGAGGCCGTAAAAATAAGCGATCTGTCGGCCGATAGCGGGCAATTAATTGCTTCGGCTCTACATAAGATTGCGACTTGTACTTTTTGCAGTTTTCGGAAAGCTATTTTATTGAAACATTATTACTTAACAATAGCAACAATCACCTAAGTCACGTGAGTGACATTTGGTTTAAGTTTACATCGTAGGTTTTAATATTTAATTAAATAAAAATGTGAGTAGGTAGGTACTATATTTGGTTTTAAAGCATGTGGAGATATTTTTTTGTAAGACTGCCATTTTAGATGTAACTATTATTTAGTGATTTTTGCGGAGTAATAAAATTACTCGATTGGCAATTGAAATAAAAAAATGAATTAATAAATAATACGTAAATAAATAATACATACAATTATAGTAACTATACGGTCAGGTCAAATTATAACTTCCGACTTATTTGCAAAGCGTAAATAAATAAAAAAAAAAATGAAAATATGTTTTACAAAATATCATACATCGTTTTTTAAACGGTAAAGCATATTAGCCTTGGGTATTTAAGGAAAGGGTTATCAGGAATGTGAATAATCTATATATATTATTTTTCGTACGTCTTTTTTTCATAGTATAAATTTGACAAGAGTGTAATTATTTTAAATTAATAGCCGCAGAACTTTATATTTAAGTTGTAATAAATAAATAAAACAGATTTCTGGTTTCTGTTAATTAATTTGGGGACACGGGAGTGATTTCGTTTTATCAATATGTTTTATATATTATAAAATTATGTCATATTATGTTTTATATTTATTATATATTGCATTACGCCTAAACTGCCAAATATTATTGTATTTGGTTTACGCCTAAACTGTCAAATATTATTTAGCTATTTAACATGAAATGTAAAAGGTGAAATTAATTTTTAACCCAATAAAAAAAAATAAACCTCAAAACAATTATTCTAGCGTACATACATACATAAATTATTTGTAAGTGTAATTTAAAAAGTTTTTTATTTTTATTTTTACACATTTTACGTAATAATTTGTCCCTTACCCTTTTCTTTATGACCCTATTTTTAAAATTGATTTCCATGTTTTAAATAATATTGTATTTATAAAGATTGTTTTGAAAGAAAAAATGTTATCGTACAAAACCTATTCAATAAAATAACTTGAAATTTACTTTAATTTAAATTTAGTTACTGGCAGGTTCATACTTTGCTGCAATCAGTGATGAAAATAAAAACTATTAAATATATATATATATTAGAATTATAGATTATTTGTTACCTATTAATAGGTATCGCTCTAAAATTTAAGCGTCACTGGAAAATTATTTAGAACGCAAATCGGGGACAAAATTGGGTACCTATAGTCTATCTAATAAGCATCACTCAAGTCGCGATAAGTGTTACAAATTATATGGACCTGCGATACCCCCGAAGCTAAAGTTAGTAATAGGTAGTGATGGGTACCAAAGAGCAGTAAGTAACATTAACAGCCGTTAAATTCGCCGCCGCCTTCGCGCCGGGTTTGTTGACTTTTGCTTTTATGCTGAAATCAAGAGTGATCAAGCGGTCGTTAGCCGTTTCTAGCTGAGAATGATTTTGCAATTTGAAAAACATTTGATTTTTAGATATATATATTTGTGTATTTTTTAAAAGAATATGACAGGCGTAAATGATGTTAGAGGCGCTCATGTAAATAATTTAGTGTTTTTATTGTATTTTAAATAAGAAAACATGTGTATATATATAGTATTTATATTTATATTAATATTTCTATTAATAATTATATTTACATATTTATTTATATTATAATATTAATATTATATATAATATTAATATTAATAATATTATAGGTTTATTAAGAAATTCCGTAGCTTGCGTCAGAATCCTAAACTAGATCTATAAATGATTACCGTCTCCTTGGAACAGCACATTGTGCTATTAAGGCGATGCACAAAACTAATCCATTGCACGCGATTACAAATTACAATAATGTATTTATTATGTAAACACTATTTTACTATTATATATTACAAGAGTGCATGTAAATGACGTTAAAATATATAAATATTGATAAACATATAATAACAAGCATTTCAGCGCTTTAAACACATTTAAAACGGCTAAGGTATTTGTTTTTTTTTAATAATCGTGAAATTACGATAGTCTTCAGGCTGCTTAAACTAAACGCTTGTTTTATATGATTATGTTGTTTCTATTACTTGAATAAAAGAAAATCTTTAAAAATATGAAGTATCCATCTCGAAGCGTATGTATAAATATAAAATACAATTTAATACAACTTGTTTTGTTTTTTTTTATATTTATTAAATAAAATATCTGTAAAATTATAGATATACAAAAAAAAATGAAAACGCAAAGAAACCGGAGAAATTGATTATTATTTAACAATCATAAATGGATTAGGCAGCCATCCAACTACTTTTTACACCGAAAGTAAAATCTTTATAAATATATTTTTTTATCGGGACATATATTATAGAAATATATTATTATTGTAAAAATTCTAAATTCATATAAAGTAAAGGGAAGCTGCTAGATTTTCTCCGGAACTGAATATATAAATATATTAAAAATATATATAAAAATATATTTTTTAATAAAAACACACAAATACAGAAATTAATCAGTGCCATGTTATCTACCTCTAATTCAAACTAACCATGTATTATTTAATAATTTAAAAACTAATGCCCATATTATTAAAAAATTTATTCACAAAATTTAAAACACTTTTTGGAGTCACCATTCCACCATTTCGAGTCTCTAACTTGGTCTTATTCTACAATAAGACCAAGTTTGTTCAAAAAATATAAATAAATAAATACCAATAAAAATGCTTATGTAAATAAAAATGAAGCTGCAAGAAGCGATTTATTATTTTATACCGGCTACGTTGATATAGTATATAGAGAGATGCTTAAAAATACCATATTGTTTGCCTACCGTAGGTACATGAAAACAGATGCAATTGATTTATGGAAATATTGGAAATAAAGTAAAAAATCGTACCTAGTATATTTATTATTTTTGTTTTTTAAATAAGCATGATTAGAAATTTAGCTTATTAGCAAATTCGCCATTAAAAACATAGATACATTACCGAATGACATCAAATATTTCAAAATATAGACCTACCTCTTGGATGCGGTTGGGGTCGTCCAAATTCTGCATCGGCTTCAATGCCGCTGTCAGCCGAAGAGGAGGAGCCGATGGGCTGCCTGGAGACGAGAATATGGCAGAGGACCTCGTACAGCTCGGAGAGGAGCCGGTTCAGCCTGGCGTAGTTCTCCTCCGTGGCCTCGTCGGAGGGCAGGTTGAAGGCGATCGCCATCTCGACAGGGTTGGCCAGAACGGCGGCGGAAACGAAAAGTCACTCGAAGAGCTCGAGTCCACACCTCGGCCCCGACTCGGGAAGGAAATGATGAGCAGCGCAGTCGAACGGCCCACTTTTAATGTCAATGTCACAAGGCTGCCGAATTACGAAAATATCAGACCGACCTCAACTATTTATTCACAGCAATCGCGCGAAGATGCTACACTTCGTCACGTGTCCATAATATCGCGATCTGCAAATGGATCTATTTTTCTCTGCGAGCCTTCGGTCAGTGCGGAAAATCCAGAATCCATAGCACAATGATAAAAAAAATATCAATGTAAAAATCCCCAAAAATAATGTCACTTTACACTATTTTCATTAAAAAAAATCTGTAAAATGTCATCGAAATATTATGTCTATATTTATTATTTATAAAAATATTTTGGTCGACGAGATCGGACTTTTTAACACTAGCAAAATAGTCACTTTCGCGCGCTTAAAAATAGTAAACAGTCCCGAGAAGTGTCGATCGACCGGCGGCGGAGCGGAGCGAGAAAAAACTATCAAAATAAACGGGTCGAGTCGCTGGAGCCAACTAGCGCGGCCGGCGGACGACAGCGGCGACGGCGGCGACGGCGGCAGACGAGCGCTCGGCGCGAATTCAACTTGAGCAATGATCCGAGCTCCGGCCGAGTGACGAAGTGACGAACTCGTCCCGCTCGCTGCCGCTGCAGCCGTATGCGGCGGTGCAGCGGCACGCACACACGCGCAGGCGGCACACACACACTGCCCCGCTCTCGGAAACGCAGGCCCTTCCTTGTGGCCGTCTCGCTCTGGCGAGGGCGCGCGAGCGGGACGCGGCGTTCCGCTCGCTCTTCCGTCGACCAATCGCAGCGCGCTCACATCTATGGGGTGATTTCAGGTTGCGGTGGGGTTCGGTAAAACACGGTGCAAGATGCAAATGGTTTTGTGACTAGGTCCGATTAGACTTGATTAGAGGTCCTCTCTCATTCGCTCTAGACACTCCGTCCGGGAACGGTGATCAGTTTCTTCCTTTCTTCTAGAGTGTTCAAGTATATTAAAAATATGTCACCATCTTGATTAAGTATAAGAAGTAGTTTTGCAAATTTATTTATTTAAAATTATAATTGGTTTATTTTAATCAATGTTAAACAGTTTTGATAATAACGCAAACATGTTTCTTTAAACATAATTAAAGAGGATTTCCTATGTTTCTAGCATAACGAATAATTGTTATATTAGGCGAATATAAATCGCTAATATCGATATAAGTTACCTATGATAAAATATCCAATTAATTAGCATTCTGACATCTACAATATTAATTATTTAGGTATCTAATTATTTTATGCATAGAAAATTGATTTTGTTATTTAAATAATAACCAGCGCATTAGTCGCCCGGCGAATATAGGTATTTAATATAGGAACCTACCTACTGAATCACTATCAGAAATCATTCTATCCAAATATATCTCATGCACAATGGAAAAGCAACCGATTTTCTCAAAAAAAAAACTTTATCCTAAATCTTTATTTTTATCCTAAATCTATTACTTTTATTCAGTCAAATCAATATCGATACACAACATAATAAATTAATTTATTATAAAAGACGCTTATCGAAGTTTTTTTTTCGTAATTTATTATTTAGAATAAAATTTGGCTTCACATGTTTTGTGGAAACGGATAATTTATTATGTGAGTAACATAATTAGAGTTTAACTTATTTGGTGAGTTCCCTAAAGTGTGCTAAAACAATTTATGTTAACGTGAAGTGCTGATAAGCATACATGCAATATATTTATTTGAACCTCCATAATTAGTTACCGGACTGCTAAATGTTAAATTTAATTTAAATGCTAAATAAAATGCTAAATTTTAATTAAAAGTTTTATTAATTTAACATTATATTTTTTAATTAAGAAACAAGAGCAAATCTTTAATATAAAGAACAGGTCTTTAGTAAAAAACTTTCTTAATGCGAGTAGCTACAGATTACTTTACAATAAATTACAATGGTGCGAGGGGGGCAGATAAACAAATATTTTTATTAATATTATATAATGGTTACATTATTAAAAAAAAAAAACATTTTAAATAGTTTAATTTTTAGGCTTTACATTTTCGGATGGTTGTAGATTTTTTGTAAAATTATTTCTACGCGATTATTTACAAAATCAAAACTTAAATAAATATGTGCACTTACGTATGTAATTATAAATTAACTTAATTGATTAAGAGAAATAAAGATAATTAGCCAAAACATATAAACGGCACGCGTTTCACAAATTAATTGATGTATTCTTAATAAGCCACAAGACGACTTAACGCTACGGCAAATTAGTATATGACATGACAATCATAAGGGTTCAGACATAGATAGTCATGGATTCATACGCAAATTTAGATACTTTCAATAACCTGGTATCGTAAAACTGTAATGAATATTTTGTTTGGCTTTAAATTTGTATCTAATTATTTAATTCTTTATTAAAATAAAAACAACTTTATTTACTTTAGCTATTTTTTATTCATTACAGATGCAAAGATAAATTATTAAAGAATCGTTAGCAATTTTGTTGTCAACAATTGTTTTTTTTTAAACTAGTTAGTTTTGATATAGATAACGTATTACAGACGTGCATGGTTTGAAGGTTTCGCAGTTATTGTTCTTTAATTTCTTAATTTTCAAAAAATATTTTATGATAATGAAGTCGATATATTACATATTAATAGTAGGTAGGGTTAATGCGTCAAAATGTAAGTACATAAAAAATATACATAAAATTATCTCAGTAATAGGAACGGGTAAACTTGAATTTAAAATTTCTTTAAATCTTTTGATTTTATACCTTACGCGACCTTAGATTATCATGTCTTATTAATTTGTATTAAAAATTGTGTCATATTATGTGTCATATTATACTTCTGGAGTATTTTTATTCATTTTTAATTAAAATAAAATATAAATTTATTGTCATTGAAAAATAATATTCAAATTCTGTGACACAAATTTTTCGTGTTTCCACTAAAACATTAGGAAAGTCGAAAGTGGGCAATTCGTATGTCTATTGAAATGAAAAATAGTAAAAAACATAACAAACGACATATAATACCACCGAAGTCGATCTTCAGAGTATATCTTCAAATAAATAAATACTTGTTATCAGGTTTTTTTAAATTAAAACAAGTTAAATTTCTGATGGGTTAATAAAGAAGACTAGATGTGTTTAATTTATCAATATGATATGTATTGGCAATATGAGTCATACCATCATTTCGTTGATTTTTACACAATTTGTAGGAAAAATATCGTTGCTGGCTACATAATTTAAACATTCCATTAATTGTAATTAATTAATTCTAATACAATTTATTGTAATTTGAATATTTTTTGTGTCTATAACAAGAAGTATTTATTTAAAAAAAAGGCATATCTACGCAAAATATAATAAAATGTTGTTTAAAAACCTTCATAAAACAACATTAATAAAACAGCATAAGAGCAATTATTAAAAATGCATTTAAATTACTCGATTATATTGTTTAATTACTTCTTATGTTATTCATAATATACCCAAAAATGTTTTCTTTGTTGGAAAAAGCTAAGAAAATTGCTAATGATTGCGAATTTTACAAGAAGCTTAAACTAATTTATTTCCGGATTTGATGCGTTACCATGTCCACATCTTTAACTATCACTCTTAATCATAGCTCATAATCGACGCGTAAAAACATTATGCAAAACGAATGCTTATGTCCTAATAAAATTTATCTATTAGTGTTATTTTTGTTAGAGAAGGGTTATAGAGGAATTAATGTTATGCTGGCGTACCATCATATTATATCTACGGACAGCAAAATCCCTCATACTTCAAAACAGGATGATTCAAACGAGGTATTTAGCAATCATAATTAAACTTGTTGAGTAAAAATTAACAAAAACATTTTGATAGTAAAAGGCAATTAATTATAGGCCTCAAAGAGTAACGAGTTAATTTATTGATATTTTTGCAGTTTTTTACAGTTACCGAAGGCTGTTGTACTTCGGAAATCGTAATATTCCGAAATTTCGTGGAACGAAAGTAAACAGTCTAAATCAATAATTATTATTGTTCGAAAATTTATAAAGTTTAAACTTCTTAATTAAGTTTAAACTTTTTGTTTTTGCGTCTGTTTTAAGTAGAAAATTAAAATAATTAATATATTATATAAGCCGTATCGGATTAGCAAACAACTAAACTGCGGGAACACGTATTTTTACAAATAATATTTTACTAAATCTATAAAATGTACTAAATTTTGTTTAAATATTATGATTTAAATGTACTATATTTATGATTGATAATTTAGGAGTAGTAATTTAAGCATTTATATTGGGGATTTTTTTTAGGTTTGTCTTCTTTACTTATTGCATAGGTACGTATTTTTAAGAGAAAGGGTTTTGGATTTATTTGTGAATGAGGAGTTAAATTACATGCCTTAATATATTTGTTTTATGTAATGAAGCTATTTACAATAGAAAACATCTCTTTTTTTTTTAAGATGTGTGAATATTATTAATTTTTAAAGATCAAGGAGCACTCTAGATCGAAATTTCAAACAGCCTGTATTAATAAGCCGTGAATACGACGGCGCGATCATCAGAGAAAGATAGTGTCAAGGTGTGAATGATGAATGGGCCGCGATGTAAAATAGAGAGGACCACTTTAAATAGACCAGATAGCACGATCGCATTAATTGGCGTAATAGATTAAGATGAGTTGGACCACGTGCTTGGCTGCCGTCCATTGGTGCAATGGACATTGCTAGATCCATTGACCGGTCAACAAAACATATTTTATTTAGCGGATTTTTGCGTCATTATTATTTAAAACACCGATATCTATCGTCAAATCTAATCACTAGTGATAAACGAATGTTACTATTTCAAGTGTGGATTTTTTAGAGTTTAATATGTTTCATAGTGGTAAAAAGTAACTAAAAACGTATTAATCTTTTAAAAAACAAGTAAAATAACAGATTGCATGGGTATTTTCCTAATAAAATTCAGTTAAAACTTGTAAGCGAAATAAATGTCGTGAAGCGATATTTAATCTAGTGTAGTATATAGTTCGAAAACCCGCACATACTTCCTCAAGTGTCAAAATATCATCAACTTGTTTAGCTACCAAAGAGTTACAGTTGGGCCACAAAAACGATCAATTTATGACATAAAAAACTTTTTTACTTGCCGTTTCATTATCATGTTTAAGCCGTATTACTAACCACGAGTCAGAAGCGAATTTCTAGGGCAAATATTCTATAATGGTATTCTATGAGTAGCTTTAATCTAAAAGCAACAACGTGATCTAACAACTACTCAAGTAAAATTATTTCGGTGCTCTTGTTTAATTGCTGTGAACATATTGTCTGATTTGAAAACTGGTCTAGCGTGTACCAGCATTGTGGCCGAAAGCATGCAAATGAGGATGTGACGTGGAAAGGGGTTAACAGCATGTTTTATTGGCTGGGCGGTTAATTTATATGGCATTAATAAACTTGTTCTGCAATTAGAACGACGCGCGACGTTTTGGGAAGCGAATTCTATACGGGATCCGATTCAAGATAAAATAAAAGACATACCCATTGGGGGGGGGGGGGGGATTCAAACATGTCAAAATAGATACATTAGTACAAATAACTAATAATTACAGCAAATTATTATTACTTACATTCAGATAACTGTTTAAATTTATATAACATGTCATTATGGCGATTCCAAATTTATAAATGATATTTAAAATTGAAAAGGACAACATTTGAACTCAAGACCTTCAAGTAGTCAAATTGATTATTTTGAGTAAGTGTAAGTATGTTGTTACATATAAATGTATTTTGAGTAAGTATGTTGTTACATATAAATAATATAATCAATCTCGTTTGTATATTATTTATTGGGATTTTGGTTGCATTTATTTCTACACAATAGATAACATCACAGAACGAACACTATAGTCTAGGTTGAGGACTTATAAAAAACTGCAGATTCTAACGGGGTCAATAATAGTCTTTGTTGCATGGTTTCTTACACGGCTTATACGCACCTTCGGTAGCCAGGTAATGTCTTATCTTCTTAGCGAGCGGACACTCCAGCTTTCCGCACGGTCCGTGGACATCAGCCACGTTGACGTAACCCCCTCGGATGTAATCCTTTCCGTCGTAATATCCTGGCACAAATACATGCTCGTCGGGCTTATTGCGCAATCTGTCCAAACAGTTTGTACCACCGCAGGGACCTTTAGGAAACCCCATAGATAGTATTATAAGTTCCCTGCTAGAGAATGGAGCCTTGTAGTCGTCGGCTTGCCTTGTAGTTATCACCGGGGGGGCCTCCAGCGATTCCGCCTGTGTCCTATCAGCTATATCAGCAGATTCATAGAGTGGAGCAATCGGAACAGCTTCATCCTCAGTTCCGCGCTTTCTCGAAAGTTCGATATTTTTATCCGGAGAGACGTCAGTCATTATGAACTTGTTCTGTCTTTCGGGTTCGGGAATAGCCACAAACGTGCTTACCACCCTATCTCCTAAGCATGTTAATCTTACATAAATGGTCAGGTGACCCGATAGGCGCAGACTATCTTCGCATTGGAGATTTTTCTTCATTTCGAGCGTATTGCTGATGATTTCAGGTTTATTCGTGAGTTTGTGCGTGAGACCCTTGAGGGCGAGGGGGTAGACTTCGCCAGAGCGCCTGATCGTCGTATAGAAGGTTTCATCCCATTCGACCACTGACCTACCAATGCAGTTGTCTTTGTTTTTCTGCATGACGTCGATCTCTATAGGATTTGCCTTCATGACTTCTATCAGACGGTGTGGCCGCGACGAGAACATCGCCGACTCTCCGTACCCGTAGTCGGGCGGCTCGAAGGTCTCTTGCGACGTTCTGCTCTCGACGCTCGTCGCCGTCTTCTTCTTCGTCTTCTTCTCCCTCCTCTTGGCTCTGCTGGCGCCACTGCTGGTGCTGCAGGGTTTGGCCGTCGGCGGGAACTCGTAGTGAGGATTCTCCGGCGGGGCTCTGAAGGCGCTCGGGCTCAGCGCGAAATTGAACAGGTTCTTGCAGCTTATATTCACCAGGCATTCGTCCATCATCTGTTGTTCCTCGTCCGATGGCTTAGATCGCTTTTTACATTTCTTTTTTTCTGATTGCTGTAAGAAATACATAATAATATTTAACATTTATTAAAATGTGATTTTATTTGTTTATTTTACGAAAGTTATTTTTACTTTGCTAAAGTATTATAAATTAAAATCTTTACAAACAAAGTGTTTGAGATAATAATATCGTGACAGTATCGTGACAGATCGTGATAGTACAAGTGACAAAGGGGAAAATTTATTTTTTTATATTTTATTTTTATTTTGTAAGGTAAACAATTAGTAACGTGTGAGAATAAGCATTTATCGGTAAAGTACAAAATTTAAGTTGTCAATTCATATATACTCGTATGTAACATATTTAGGTCGTATCTAAATATGTATTTTAAAATAAACTTAAAGTCACTTGAACTTTAAATTAGTCAAAGAATAAAAGATCGATTAATAAAACACTCAATTAATTAATAAAACACTAGAAATGATTAAAACAATAGTCTTAAATTTTAGGTGTATTAAATACAATTGCAGTATTTATTATTTTATTACTGGTTACTTTTAGGATTTTTTTTTATGGGAAACCTAAGACTCTTTTTGGCATAGCAATGAATAAGGAGCAATTAAAAACATGACAAACTTTCTTGTTGCGTTTCTTCTCCATTGCCTTCAGTTGCTTAAGGTTCACCTCGTCCTCGGTCAGGTCCGGATTGGCGATTTCGATCGTCAGCTTGTCCACGAAAATCTCCAGCATGTATATTTGGTCCATATCGTGTCCGGCTCTGGAAATCGAGATACGGTAGATATTTAGTCCGGGTTATTTTAGCAATTTGAAGACCTTTCGAACGCAGTAAATACAATTACCCACATGATATACATATTTATTTGGTGGAGCGGTCATTCTCATATAAACAAAGAAAATAAATTATACCATAATTACGGTACTTAATTTTGTATCTTATTTTATTTCAATTATTTTTATTTCTCAAACTCATTTACCGATAATCCTTTAGCCTAATCGCTTTTTCCCTTAATTTACATTTTTTGTGACCAAATTGATAATTTTTAAGCAGCACACTAATGTAATAATTAAATTCATAACGAATATATATAAGGTCCTAACGAAGGAAAAGTTGATCCATTATTCTTATAGGTGCATCATATCCACATGATATTTGGTCACATTTCATACTAGAAAGGACAGGTGAGGAAAACAGATGCATTTTTTGGGAAAACTAGGTTTAAATTGTCAATGTACGACCATAGGCCCCAAAACTTATAATACTAGCATATAACTAAACACTAATGAAAATTTTAAATAAATTATAAATTACTTATCATATCAATAATTTTAGATTGCGGTTTTAATAGAAAAAGAAAAGAACGATTTTAATCAAACAAATAATTGAATCTAATTTGATTAGTAGGACAGATAATCATTTTGTATAGATTCTTCAAAATAATGGTACTCACGTATTATTTTTTGCTATAAAATTGCAAAATATTAGGTCAAAAATGACGTGGGTTTCGATTCGAGGTCACGCAAAAAATTTAGTTGTTCTAACAAACGCGTCTAGCTGGATCCCATTTCAAAACGAACACAAAATTTAACACAAAAACGCTACTTACAAATTTAGCTACACGACAGCATGTTTGACGTTTGATTGACAATTCCGTCGAAGCCGGTGAGATTTCATTTTTGGATTTGAGTTTTGAATTTTTCACTCGATCGTTAGGCAATTCAGAGGGAACAAAAATCTATTCTATATTCATGGACGGCATAACGAAACTTTTGAGATCTTCTAAGGTAGAAAAAAATTGTCTTAACTTTGCAAATTAAAATGTTATTATATTAGATATTCTATAAAAGTTTGGGAATTGAAATTATCCCAGATTCGAAATTATTTTTTTAATAACAAATGTGTTAAAATAAAATATACGGATTGTATCGGATGGAAGTTGGGTGCAGGGAGCTTTAGGGATATTGTAGGAATACATTAGGTTTTTGTTGAAAAGTTTGAACTAAAAGTGTATATCCTAAGATGCGCGATACATATCGGTACATACACAACTTGCAAAAAAAAATATGGTAATACGATATATAAAATAATAAATGACATGGCTGCACTAGCTTATTTTTATATACGCAAAATATTATTCTTTAATGATTTATTTCCGAGATACAAAACTTAAAAATAAATCCTGGTTTAGTTTCCGTTAAAATTTTAGTAGCTTTAGGAGTTATTCAAATCTGTCTACCCTAACCTAACCCAACAGACAAGAGTTTACGCTATACTGGACGGTAGAGCGTTATAGTTAGACAGCTGTATTTTTCCAAGAAAAGTTAATAAAGAAACCTGAAAACCATTTTTAGCAAGAAATGTATTCCCACGTAGGTAATATTTTGTCCACTACAAAAAATATATTTTTTTAAATCCTTATAAAGCTGTATGATTTAGACCCAATCTATCAGTAAAATATGAACGGAAAAGTGAGACATTATAGGTGGGTGTTCTTTTTTAAAACAGTATTTTTTTATCTGTATAACTTAAAAAGTTATATCTACAAAACAGTTTAGTGATAGTAGTGACATTTCCTAAACGCTTGAATACATTTTCAATTGCTTTGTTCATATTAACATTATGAATGACAACAAAGCTGCCGGAACTGCGCTTACAAGTGCTTACAACACAAACCATACGAAGAAAATTTAAGAATCATATAATATGGTCGTAGAAGCTGGTGCCCGTTTGTTAATTATGAGTAGGTATATTTTTCGAGTAGCACCTGTCCCCATTAGCTTGGTCTTGGTCATCTAAATTACCGCAAGAACTGGTCCAGGGCTGGTCACCGGCTCCCGCCGCACTCCTAATTTATCCCGTTTTTGACCATGCCAGCCAAACCAGTTAATGCAGGGCTGCCACAATACTTAATATATAATAAAGTCATAATAGTTCTTTTTTAGTTGAATTGCTCTCTTATAAAAGACATTACAACCTTAGGAAAAATAGTAATTGAAAGATAAATGAAGGGTCTAAAACATGGAAAAGTTAGTTTTTTTAATTTCTATATTATGAAGCTATAATTAAATAAAACCAGGAATTGCTTACTGAAAATTTGAAAATGAAATAATCGTTCAACATATTTATAAAATTAATTTTTAAGAAATAAACAAATGTACAATGTGACAAAAATATGAATAAGTATATAGTGGATTTTTAGCATTACGTAGATGAATATGTTATTGTTATATATATTTTTTAAAGCAATGCTATCATTATAAACTAAATACAATGTATTTGTTTATATTACTTTCATTCTAAAATTATTATTTCATTTTATGTCATAATAAATTTTAAAACATAATATTAAACCTAATATATGAAGTAATGAATAAAAAACAAGGATTTTATCATTTATCCTAAAACCTATTTAGTGCCATTTAAAGTTCTTAAATTAAATTCACAAAGTTAGGAATTCCGAAGTGGAAACATTCACAAGCAGTAAAACACAAATGTATCTATAAATAATATAAAAACAATAAGACTTCTACAAACCTAACAAACCTACAAACCTAATCTAATCATTTTGACAGAAATACAATTCGATTGAGTGGATTTCCATATTAAAGCCTGCGTAAGGCATTTAGGCAATAGGGCAACGAAAATTTATACATAAATTTATTTAATTTGTTACGCCTCTTTTATTTCAAATCCTAATCACAATAAAAAAATAATATCAATAAAAAAATAACTACTATTTTCAACTAATGTTATAATTACTCTAATGTACTATAAAAAAATAAAGTACAGTCCTATTTGTGACAACCCTATTACTTGATAATGACCATACAGGTCCTGTACAAGTTCGATCCTGCAGGTCCTCTGGGTCTCACGCCACCGCTGATAAGCAATTCTTATCAGGTAGAAAACTATAAGTATCAATAGTGTCTTTTGATGTGTGCGGTTTGCATGCTAATTAGGTGCAGGTAGGTAGGTGCCTGCCGTCGACCGCAAATCATTTTTTTGCCACGGATGTATCTTATGTACTTATCTACCTACACATGCAACATAAAGAACACATTGTATGGAATTTTGAAATAGGTATTGAATGCAATCGTTAAGAAATAAATAAAGAGATACTTAAGACATACGTCAATTGTAATCTCTACATTTAAATTGAAAATCATGTAAGCGTGTATAGCAAACAAGGAATAATATTTATAAAATTTATGTGATATATTCATATTTTAATTATTGAAAACATATAGGAATTATTTATTATTTATTTAGTTAGGTACTTAATTAATATGTATATATAAAAATAAAAGATTTTTAAAATAAAAATTACAAAGCCAAATCTAACGAAATTATGCAAAATATAAATAGTAAATAATGTGAAAATAATATCTATTTTTTAATTGAATTAAACCACATTAAAGTAGGTACACTATACAGTAATAACAAATTATTATCTATAAAGACAGTATATCTATCATTACATCATCGTTTTGATTATTGCATCATCGATTTATTTCCGAAAAGAGTCATCCGATGTTTTAGTAAAAATAACGTGAAATTTCTAAAATGAAAAAATATTTTTTTAATAATCTTGAAACTTGTTATAGATTCTTTGCGGTTATTTGCCTGCGGTCATAACAAACAACATATAAATAAAATAGTAAATTATTGGTTTATGATATGAAATACCTTGCATTCCTTTCGTTATCCGGATTTGTTTTAGTATATATAATAATATCCAGATATATTATAGCCGGTTTTCTTAGTTCACGATTATAGACAAATGCGTGCATTTATAAAAAACGAAATTTCACAATAAACGTTAACAATAATAAAGGACAGGACAAGATACTAAGGAAATAAACATGGTAAATAATTATTAGTGAATGCATACGCTTTATAGGTTAATGTTTTGGTCTAAGTACTTCCGTGTTCAAAGGCTGGTGGGTGGTGGTGGCTGGTAGGCTGCGAATTGTGAAACATTAATTTTATCTCACGAACTAAAACCAAACCTAATCTAACCTAGCTCCTAAGAATTGTAACACCTATCTGAATAAATGAATAAATATTAAGGATTCTTCCTGAAAAAAATAGTTCGTTAAAGCTAGGTTAGGTTAATGAGGTTAATTGTATTATTTTCTTTTTGCAATACCAAATATTGCAAAAAGAAAACTGAAGTAATGTTTTTTCATTTCCATTGACAACAAGTTATAAATTACTTTAGGTACCATTAGACATTATTTTTAACTTATGAATTTAACTGCCTTGAGGCCAGCAAAAAAAAACAAGTTGCATTGAAGTTTTCTCTCTACCTTACGGAAAAATAATAATATTTTAATGGCGCAATCCTTAACATCTTGCCTGCCCCATAAAATATATTACTGATGTGAGTATATAGCATCACATGCAGTATGTGAAATGAAAGCTTTAAGAAAGCTTATTAATGCAACAAAATAAATTATACCCAGAAAAGGATCTCTCAAGTAGCCACTAGCGCCAACTAAACATTTTTGTTGTGCCTTATGTACAAATTATAAATATTTAATATGTACTCAGTCGGAATATATTTTATTACTTTATAAAACATTGTATTGTATATACGCTCCACTCAACTAAGCTAAATATGCAAGTGTTCGTATGACTTTACTATGCGGATTCGAACCAGCGACCGGTGTGTCGATAGTCAAACGCGCTAACCACTAGACTATCGCGATGGCACAGTTTGTTGAGCTTTTTTTATCTGTATATATTATACATTGGTTTGATGATTGTTTGATATTTTTTACCCTTTGAACCTAGAATGATCGCAGAAAGGTAAAAAAAAACCCTGTCGGAGGTAGATTTCACTGGATCAAACATTACTTATAAAAGGCGAACTTCTATCAAACATTACGCGAGCTGCCGCGCGATCCACCCCCCGCGAAACAGCTCGCGCACCTCAACCGCCGTACCCTTGCGCAGCGAGAGTGCGTATAGTGAATCCCTCTTTATACTGTGTCGTAAGGGTTGCTCATATCAAAAAATATTTTAATCAAAAGTTGTAGGGAAATCAACGGCCTACATTTAACATTTTGAACGGATTTGATCCTGGGAGGAATGTTTTTTTTTATTTCGAAAAAGCAAATTTTCCCACCCCTAGGACCAATGGTTGGTGATATCAAAAAAGTTTATTTAGATAAGTTTTAGGCCCTTATCTAAGAAATAACATAAAATTTAAATAAATTCGATATTTTATATACTAAGAAAGTTATAGCAAAATTTCACTTTTTCGAAAAAACCCCCCACTCCCGCGCCCCTGGTAATGTTTTGTCCATTAACGAACATAACCGAGATTTTGTGCCTTTACATTTTATGAATTAATTTGAAAGTGATTGGTGTAAAATTACGGCAATTATCGTGTCCACAAGAAAGTGATATAGATAAATATGTAAACTTACATATAAACTCTTAAACTGAGGGCGGTTTTGGGTTCTAGAGGATGTGAAACGCGAAGATATGTAGAAATTTTCCGGAAGTCATGCTATGGTACCCATTGCAATAACCATTGTACCCATTTTTAATAAAATCTTCCTATAACGGAAACTATCACAGTAACTCATAAGCATGATAAATATACAAATAGTAGGTGCCTGTATGTATGCAATATGCGTTTACCTGTATTTATGTATGTACAATATTAATATGTTAGGGGCAATTAAATAATTTTTAATACATTTAATCATTAATGTATTTGTTTTGTTTAATTTATAAAGAGTTCATGTTTAGCATTCGCAGCACGAGTCCATCTTCGCTTAGAATAAATAATAAGGTGGATTCGCTTGGACGAGCCTCTTCGACGTGACGGCGGCCGACCGCTCGGTCGAATATGGTCTGCGGTTAAGTTACGTCGAATGGGGCGATTCATTCATTCTTGAGATGATAGATTTAAAAAAGTACGAAATGGTTAAGCAAATATAGAAAATAGACACATAAAATAATATGCCTCTGTCACATACGATTTTTTTTTACATACTATAAAAGTATAATACGCGTATAATAAAATATAATATTTTTTTACGTATTTTAGTGTGCAAAATCTGCAACTTTGAAATAAATGTACATTTTAGCTTATAGAATAATCTATGTATGTCCTTTTTCTATCTTGGTTTATAGTAATAACATTTCAAGCGAAAACAATAATAAGAAATCTATCAGGCTTTTGGCGATAGTTTTTTTCAAGCAAGTCTGCAAGCTAGGTTTAAAACTATTATATAAGAAAAATATGATTTTCTATAATAATATCAATAATGCTTAATATAAATACAAACCGTTGTAGTACTTTAAAAACAATTATTATAGGCTATACTGGTACTGAACCATGAAGACTATATCCGGCAAACACAATAGATCTTTTACAGGCCCTACTTAAAAAAATAAACTAATTACTATTCCTTATAAATATTTTAATACCGCACACACACAATTTGACAACCATCCACGCTGAAAAATAGCCGATGATGCCTCAGTTATGCATGCAATGACTGAAAGGACTCGACATCCATCGCTTCATATACCGCTGCAGGAAAATCCCGCCTGGAAAACTGAATAATGAAAAGGATATCTAAATAAAATGTTTAGTGCTTAGAGTTTGTTTCTTGTCCTTTTTTCTGGATCGTGGGGTGTTTTCAGACTTTTCCATTTGCTTTAATTCTTAGAATAAAAACTTTTAATCAAATATAGATTAGTCTATCCGTCTACTCTTTAGTTTTTCGAAATTATAATGTTCAAGATAAAATATAAAATATGAAAGACCTACTTAAGAAAATGAATATTAGTCTAGTATACGATTTTATGTTACATATTATGAATATGATGTTTCAATTGTTTTCAAGCAGACATATCGATAGCATCAATCTACTTTTTTTTTTCAGCGCTAAACGCAACCGCCGTTAAATTCTACACCTAATATTTAGGAACAAAAATAGTTTGTCTCTGCTTTTAAATGTCGAAATAATTCTCAAACATCTTCCGTTAGTCTAGTATACGAAAATGGCCGTTTGCGGGTTGTCGTATATCGTTTTGGTCTCTGTTTACGAATGTTTTTTAATCTTTAAAAGTGTTTTGAAGCTATTATTTTTTATAACGTAACATAAATATATTTTAATATAATTGTTTTAAAAGTGTTACAGAAGAATAGAAGTGAGAACAGAGAGTGTTTATAAATATATTGTTTTGTGCCTAACCTCCGCTGAGCCAGTCGCCATGTTTTCGCAATGGTAAGTAAGAACATTTAGATAATTTGTAGCTTTAATTACATTTATATTTAAAAACAATTGAATATAGTATTCGTTATGAAATTTTATTGTGAATAACATGTGTATTCTGAAATGTATGTACGCCAAGATGTTGATGTCGTAAATTTGGCTTTTCGTTACAGTTGTCACTTTAGTTATCTGTTTTGGGGGACTATCAACAAACACAAACAATCAAAATTTGTGTTAATATCTTACCAAATCTTGGTACATATATATTTAATTTAGTATTTTATTTGAGTGCCTTGACCCCCTCTTTTAAATCCCCCATCCTACCCACTGCTTTAGCACTTTGTATGGCCGGGTGGCAGCCGGAAGATCAGTGCCAAGTCGCCACCGAAGAAGGCAGCATTTCGCGCCGAAACTTAAATATCGCGCGCCATTCGGCGGGTGTTTTTATTTAGAGAGCTCGGGCGTTCTTCAGGGTAGTTCTGCTTGTTGTAGATTATCAAATGTTTCAGGTCGATGAACGAACAATTATATTGTTTTTGATTTAAAACACTTACAACATTATACATAATTTGAATTTATGGTATAATAATATAATGTAGCAATAATACCCATAAATAAATATTATTGCTATATGCTGTAAACAACAAATAAATTTGAAAGAATCAAATATATTGATTTTTTTATTTATTGTTATTTTATAGTACGTATCGTATTTTTTATTATTTTAGACATTGCTTAGTACTTTTTTAATTAGGATAGGGAAAAAGTTACAACACACTACACGTATGTTAGATTAGTTAGGATTGTAAGATTCAAAGATTGTGGGTTTGTTTGCGACGCCGCAATGAAACCAATCAATTCTCTCACCGAGGTAATCTAACCTCAAAGTGGCAAAATCTAATGTAAATGAATTCTTCATTTTAGGTTTAAATTATTCGCGGTCATTTATAAATATTAACAGAAAACGTATGTTATTTCTCTTGTAAATATTTATTAAAACCCTCTAAAATGAGGGTCAATATGTTAGTTATAGTGGATCGTTAATACAATTTTGTTGAAAGGGAGGGCAATAAACTATTTTATTATTTTGTATAATATTTGGTTACCTATACCTTTTAGGTTTTTTTTCTTTTCGAATTATTAATCTTTTGAAAATCAGCGTGCTTCTCCTCATTTGCTATATAACTATTATAGTTTATTTAACACCTAATTTCAAATTAAAAATCTTTGATCTGTAGATTTAATATAAGTATAGTTCAACAATAAGTCTTTATACATATACAGTGATCTTTCACCATACCTTGGCCTTAGGTAATTTAGCATTAATATGTGGGAGTTTCGATTTGCTGTGGTGCACTTTTGACAGAGTGTGTGTAAAGCACTTACGAAGGTTAATTATTTTTTAAACTTTTTATTCTTGGAAGTGGGTAGAAGTGGGTACAATTACTCAATCAAAACGCGACGCGCCGCAATATCTGTCGGGAACGGATCAGAAGACGCGTCCGACGTTTCTGCTAATCTAATCCTGAGGAAACTTATATCAGTCATGTATTGCGATTACCGGCATGTTTATGACTTCCGTCGGTGGACCTGTCGGTGGTCCCAGGTTCGGACTTTGCGGTCAGGCCTTATCGAGATCGTTTGTTATTTGGCTACGCGTAGTGCTGGGGCCTGGCGCATGGCGGCCGGGGAACGTCCGTCGGGTATTTCAATATGGTCAAACGTTTGTTTCATTATTTTGATTCGAAAGCAAACTTTTTTGGTTATATGTCACGTTGATTTCTTCTTATACACCGTGGTCCAAGAGCATTCCCTGAAAAAAATCGAGCTTATTGACCCTGCGATTTCAAACATGATTTGTTTTGACCTCATTCCAAAATTCATCACGGTTTCCAAGAAATAAAAATGTATACTTTATGTCATAATATTAAATAGTAATCGTCGGGTCATTCATTGATCGGCCGTGGTTGAACGCGAGGAGTAATCGGAAGAGCGAAGTACAAAAAGGGAATTTACATGAGCGCTTTGATAAAATTAATACATTTAGGCAAGAATTATTTTCATATTTTTTTATACAAATTCTTACACACAATAGGAAACATAAACACCCCCTTAAATATTCGGGAATGGTCTTGGAATAACCAGTATAGTTAGGCGTGCAGATATAATAATATTTTTGAATGTAGATGCCAGTATGGGGTAGTAATTTTGAAACTGATTAATTTGATACATTATTACGCAGTTGATGACAGATTTAATCAACTTCCTCACAGAAGTTTGTTTTTTTTTGTGCCTAGATGCATTTTTCCGTAGTTATTTATTTATTTTTTAAATTATATTATAACGGTTATAACTTTTTGCAGGAATAATTCTTTCGAATTGTGAATGTTATTAGCAATAAGAATTCATCAGAGTCAGCACAAGCCTGATGTGTCCAATGAAGTTTTCTCTCATTCAACTAAAATGTTAAATACAGGTTAAATAATACAGTTTGCTCAATACAATCATTTTTATGTATTGCTAAATTTTAGTTTTGCTTTATTTATTTATTTATTTTAACGTCATTTACATGCACTCTTATAATATATAACAGTTCAATAGTGTTTACATAATAAATACATTTGTTGTAAGTACATTATTGTAATTTGTAATTACGTGCAATGGATTAGTTTTACTAGGTAAATTTCAGAGTTACACTTTGAGCTGCTCTGCTAAAAAAGCTGCTAAAATTCATGCAAACAGTAAGTTTTTCAAAATCGTAAAGAATAAATATTACGCTACGAAAAAATAATTAACGTATCACGATTAATCTTGTCAAATTAATTACCGGGCGCATGTTGCGTCCATCAGACAATACATCCGGACCTCCTCAAGACTTGGCGGATTGCTGAATGTTTTTATTTGTAAATAAAGCTGTTTATTTATTTAAATATCCATTTTCCTTATTAATCTAGGTGTATTATAACTAATTTAAACAAAATATATTTTTATACAAAGGTGCCTTATTATGTAGTACAGGTTTGCTTGGATTTTATCACGTTACTAGGCTGATGCATGTTTTAAAGAGGTGCAATTCCAATAGTAGATCTTTAGGTTTTTCACAATCGAATCAAAAGATCAAAGGTCGAATCAAAAAACTGATATCTGTTTTTTTATCAGGTACGAACATTTTTACTAAAAGTGGTATTTTGACAAGAACTCTTCTAGGAAAAAGTCGCCAGTATACGAGTAAATAATAGTGACTTCTTATTAATAATGCAATGTTATCAGTAAATTTTCATTTACGAAACAAAAATACTCAGCCATAGGTAGTATTCTATCAATTATAATAATGAATGTGTGAATGAAATCATTATAAAAAACCTTTTTTTAAGACGAGTAAGAACAAAATTATAAGTAATCTGATTTACAATCTTTACACGCGTGATTTCCTTATGTTTTATATACCGCGAGGCGTCCTGAGAACAATTTTATGGTCTGTAATGCGGCAATAATCGCGAAATAATTTTTAATTGAGCGTACCGCCGCGTTTCGGCGTTCGGCGTTCGGCGTTCGGCGTTCAGCTCATAAGCAAAACCCTGGAGTGGCCAGGATGTCAACGTCAGCGAAGAGTTATTGTTATCCTTCTGTTAATGGGCCGGATTACGTCTGCGATGAAAATAAGGCAGCGATTAGCGGCCAATGTTTTGCGGGCCGCGAGCGCGAGGCGTAAAAAATCTTTAAAATACGATCAAACCGGTTCCCGTTGCCTTTCTTGCCTTTCTTGTATACTAAATAGTATGCATGCATGCGAAGTTCAGTTTTAATGAGAAATCCAATTTCCCTGTCCAATTTTTTGCATGGTTTCATCCAAAAAGACTAACATTTTCTATGAGTTTATTACATTCAATTAGAAAATGTTCATATTTGGTTTTTTTACATATTTCTTAGATGATGTCTAACATTAATAAGTAGTCCGTACTAAGGTAGACTAATTTTAATAGTTATTTAATAGATTAATGAAATGTTTAATCAAACTTTACTATATATAAATATATGTTACTTTACTATATGTAGTATAACACTATTTTTATATTGAATATTTATTTACTTATATCGAATATTTATTTACCTATATATTTAAAAATCGTTTATTCATTTCATTTATTTATTATATTATGTAATTGTTTTTTCATTTATTCATTTTATTTTTTCATATATTAAGTGTTAACGAGTAGTTAAATTGTATTTATGTGTGTATGTGGGTGTTTATATTTGTGCCTTAGTTAATTTTTAAATTTTTACAGGGTTTTGCGCTGGTCTCTTGTATGTTCACTGTAACACTTCATATATAACCTTCTTTAGAACAGGTAACTCTTACCTGGTTAGGAAGGTTATAGATTTGTACTCATCAGCCAACATGTTATCTCAATAAAAAATGAAAATGTAATTGAGCTGAGCTTTTTTGACAAAAACATAAAATAAAAACAATGAACATTTAAATTGATATACATACATGTAATACGAGTACATACATATATATTAAGATACAATCTTTGACAATATTAAAAAAAATATTAATTTTTTGATAAAGCATAGGATAGCAAAAGGCGATTTGCCGCCATTAAAAAACAAACATCAAATATAGATCAAATACTTTCACAACTCAATTATACAATTTATATTTAATAAGTGGAGAAATATTAATACTATACTACACAGTATCACTGACACTTTTACCAAGAACAATTAATCAGTTACTCAGTGTCTTTTTATTAATTGATTTGTTAGTAGGTTTTATTTGGAGGATATCTTTTAATTTGAAAGGCTTTTCGCAAAAGGCTCTGTGACTAATTATTAGATTTATATAATGTTATAATGACATTCTGGGTTAGTATTAAGCATTTTCTTTAAAATTCTCCCTGGAGGCTAATCGGTCAATTCACGATTAATGTAACATTTTAACTGACCGTCACCAACACCTTGCGAAACCGGATCCAACAGTTAATCAAAGTCATATTTTTTTGTGTTTTTATTTATTAGAATTCGTCGAAAATGAGTCATTCAATGGAACTCAACATTCTTTTGATAAAACGTTAAAAGTACGTTTTGATTTGATTTGAAAAATGGTTCGTCAGCCTGGAGAACAAAGGAAATTTTGTCGGTAAATTATTTTATATCGTATGATGGAAACGTACGATGATATCAGATGCTGACGGACATGGCGACATTATACATATCACATATTAGCGTACCATATTTCATCGCACATACTTACTCATACTCCCTCACTTATCACTTATCACTTAAAATTTAACCTAATCCTGAATAATTATTAATTATTGTACTTTTACGAAGATTTAAATCACGTGAAAAAATAGTAATAGTGGGCAGAAAAATTTAAATTTAAGTTTATTAAACTCATATTTAAAAAGTTTATTAAATATGTTTGTACTCTTATCAAATAGAATTAAATATAATTAATTGCTATCGATAAATAGGCAGGTTTCATTGTAAGGTTGCAGATGTTGTCACCACACAAATGTGATCTATACATTTGAAGCGGGAGTAATGAGTCATAACACGACCAGCACAGGTTTAAATCCATATACTTCCACGTTTATATGGAGCATGTTCTTAATACCAACGTAGTTACTCTTGACAGTAATTTAAAGTGCACATTCAAATAAGAATGTTTTTTCTTGTAGAATAATATCTTTTAATACAATAAAAGTAATTTTCAAGTTTTTATCTTCCAAAACACATTTAATAAAAAGTACCTTATTTATATATTAAATGATTACTATCTTATGCACATTAAAAGGGAATGAAATATAATAAAAGAACACACATTAAACATATTTTATGATACGTGTGTGAACCACACGTATCATATTAAAACTTACTATGTGTGGTTCGTATGTATATATACTTTATATTTAGGCATTAATTATATAATTAATGATTTAAGTAAAGTTATTGATAATTACACTTTTTCAGTGTGTGATGAGTGTGTTGTGTGTTAATGTTCTATGCCTGTAAATTAAGTACGGCATTTTGATTAAGAGCATACCTCGTAATCAAAATGCCGTACTTGAATACAAAATATCGAATACACAAATACCATGCTGAAGTATTATGTAAGTTCTACCTTAGTACGATTTTACGTACTACGTAGACGCCACTCTCAATAGTCACTGCGCCATCTTTCGTGAAAGTGGTTTGCGATCACGAATAGGTCCCGTAGCATGTTGGAATAGTTTCAGCTTTTAGTATTTGCCGCGGTCGGTCAAATCCTTATCTCCGACGTCCGTTAGAGCGAGTTAGCGCAATAATTAGAGTCATCGGACATTGACATTGCGTCGCCCTGTGCCCACGTTTCACACGTGCGGTAATGTGCACACCATAACGACATCTGGTTAATACTCCTAAAAACGAATCTCGATCTCAGCGCAAAAGTTATGCCGTTACATTTTATTGCGTCAGTTTTCTATTTTTAATCTTGGTTTTGTATCCTAATTTATTTTATATTGTATACAGAATGTTCCAAGACCATTCAAGCCGGAATAAAGATCCTTATTTTGACTGCCCGCGAGAGAGGTTAGTCTAAGAGAGGGTAAATTATAACTAAAGTTGGTAGGAGTGATTGTCGTTTTAAATTATGCTGCTCAGTTGACCATGTCAGGCAGTTTCTTTCACATGAGCAGTTATGTGATAAAATTTGAAGTAATCAAACCAGCCGTTTGGGCGTAATCGTGGTCACTAAGAGTGTAATAAATACGAGTACACGTACGCATGTACCTTTTTTCAAATTAAAATTTGACAAATGAATAACGGAATCCGTTGGGTTTTAACGCCACGCCAAACGTTGCATAAGCCTTATGAAATCCTTAGTCATCGAGATGAATAAAAGACTTATCGGTTTTTTGGTCCGGTTTTATGCAAATGGAGGTTATAGTGGTCATTGCACCAGGATGCATCAGGACATCGTATCTAATAAAATTGCTTTTTGCAATATTTGGTTACGTTATTTCATATGCATCACAGTATATATTCTATTATTTATTTGTTGGTAGCTTCTATGGCCCGCAGGATACATGACATAGGTTTGATACAAGCATAATGACATAATTCCAAGTGTTTTTTTCCAGCTCATCCAGCTCAAACCGTGATGTTTTTAAAAATTGCAGGAAAGTAAATTCAATCTCAAAAATTTCAAAAGATTTAGCGAATTATAAAACGTGTTTGTTATCTATATAACTTATAGTGCCTTTTTTTATTTTAATAATTTATTGGTATCAAAAATGGCATAATAGTAGTTTTAAAAGATGTACCCAAATTTGCGGTATTCGATATTTTGTAGGTATACTTTCGTAATCATAGGACATTGACACACAACACACAGGTCACACACACATTGCACACTTAACAACACAAAAACGTGTAGGTAATTATTAATGAATTTACTTAAATAATTAATTATATAATTAATGCCTAAATCTAAAGTATATACTTATGAGTCACACATACTGAGGCATAAAGTATGTTTTATTTTAATTATGTAAGTTTTCATAGATACTTAAATTAGAGGGTGGTATTTAAAATTGGAATAACAAAGCTGGAAATGTAAAATACTAGTAGCTGTAGATAAGCTGTCGTTTTTACAGGACTTTTATTTTATTGTCTCCAGCGAGAGGGTTAAAACTCAGCGCATTTCCAGAAAATCAGTCACCTTTAGAATTGTAAAAAAATATTAAGTTTTTTCCGGATATCTGTCATTTAAAGGTTGTTTGCACTGGCAGTGGTCAATGCACCAAGACGCATCAATTTTTCACGTCACTTTTGGGGCCAATAAACCAGCTTCGTCATTAAACCCTTGCCATCCGAAGGTATTGACCGCGGTGAATTGGCGATGGGGCTCCATCAATATGTCATTAGGAAACTCACCGTGATAAAGAATAATTACGGAGATGAAAGTAAAAGTGTGATTTAACGGTCAGCACTATGGCCATTATGTATTTATTTATTCAGGAACCACAAAATAACATAATATATAATTAGTATTATAAATACGTAATGTAATTACGACATTATTTGGTTTTTTTTTCTATAGATCGAAAAGAGGTAATGACACTACTATAATGCTGTTCTCTGTCACCCTAACTAGACTTGTGTTTCGAATAAAGAAGGCAGTATTCCGTATTTTTATGTGTTATATAGGTAAATATTTTTTAATGACATGCCTAATAATAGGATTACAGAATATATACAGAGTGTTCCGAGAACATTCTCGAAAACTTAAGGGGTGTTTATGCTACGTGTTACGTGTAAGAAATTATATTAAAAAATACGAAAATAATTCATTCGAAAATTTATTAACTTTATCAAAGCGCTCTTGTAAATTTCCTTTTTGTTCGCAGGCGCTCGGCCAAGATCGGTCACGAGATCGGTCAATGAACCGTATCCGACCGAACTTATGACAAGAGCGATTTCATGTTGTCACGTAAAGTTTACAAATTTTTACTCGGAAACTATGATGAATTTTGATATGAAGTCAAAACAAATCGTCTTCGAACACGGATTATTTTATGGGTAAATTATATTTATAAATATTCTTTTACTGCACTATAGAAAAATAATTGGTCAATGCGTATTATTGTTTTCATGTTACATATGACGCGGGCCATTAAATATCGCATATCAACTCGTGTGATAACAATACTAAATTAGTAAGCACTTACGAAATTTAACACGTCATTTGAAATCTTTCGGGGGGCATTTAGGGCATTGTCACTTTCGCAACCGATTTACCCAATATGGCGGACGCGGTGAATCAACAGCTGGCACTTTGCCGGTTTCATAGACTTTTCATAGACCGTTCTAGTAGTGATATTCACAAAAAATTAAGACGTTATTTATTTATTTAACCATCAAGGTGCCGAGGAGTATAAAATGATTATCATTATTTTGGACCCAGCTTGGTTAATTTTGCTGGCAGGTTGTGTTTTTTTCACAGACTTTAATCTACATTTAAATAAAGGATATCTATTATTTTCATACCCAAAAACAATCTAACCTCTATCCATTCATTCATTGTACATAAACATACCTACATTAAACTTAATTAATTGACCGACACACAATATCTTAATCACACGCCCACATACAACACATCCTCACATACAAATATTAAAAACATGATACCTACTGTATAATAATAAGTTTGTAAATAAGAAGGAAATCCATAAACGGTGTTTTATCTGATTAATTTTAATTTTTAATTTAATGTAATATTGATATAATTGTGTTTCCCATAAGAAAAAAAATCTTTATAGTGATTAACGAACCATTAACGAACAGTCTATATCTACCCTAGCAATCTTCTTCCAAAAAAGTGGTTAAATTTTAGATCGGTGATGCCTTCCGACGTTAACAAAAAAAAAATGTGAATAAATTGATCCCCAAATTCAATATTTTTATTAAATCGCTGGTGTGAAATGACCGCAACACGGCCGATGACTGCTTCGCGAGCGGATGATCAGCTAGCGACATATTACAACAACGGTTAATTATTATCACGTAAAGTTAATATTTTTTTTCTCGGAAACCATGAAAATGTGGCTATATCGTATTTGAAATCGCAGAGACTATAGGGTGCTTATGTGCTTGGGATAGCGTGTACCTATAGCAAGCTCGCAATAAATATGTAAGTCGACTTCCAGAATGCCTCATACTTATTGATTCCCATTTTAGCAATGAGAATAAAGTGGCCCCACGTTGAATGCACAATGTTCAAGGGAACTATTTTTTTTTTAAATATTATTTTTCACATTATATTTCACATATAATTAAGGAAAATCCAAAAGATCTGAATACGCATTCAAAATTTGTTGAATAAATATCCCATAGTTATACGTAAGCATAAAATAAAACACACACACGCTCAAACCTCAGTTATGCTGGCAATGACCTAATCGATAAACGTGTCGGGTGTACCTACTTTGAAAATCATTATTAATTTATTTATTTCGAATTGTGCCACTTTGACTAATTGTTTTTCAACATCATCACTTCATCTCGTTTATATTTTCGTAGGAGATCGTAGGAGCGCCGTGGAGAGGTAGAGACGCAACAAAGTGATGGCCGATCGGAAGCTGTGTTCTTCGCGCGGCAATACAGAGACGGGGGTGATATCTCCGTCGCAATCGTATTAAAAAAAACATCGCCGAGTTTATTTCCCAGAAGACCGCAAACGCCAATATTCCGCTGACACCGGCAAGATTAGATCAACATTATCAAAATTATACAGAATGATAAAAACAGATTCTCATAAGGCACATACAAATTTCGATTCTAGTACATTTACTTTTATTTGATTAATATTTTATGTATTTTAAAGAAAAATCTTTGGTTTTTTGTTAGCTTCAACATATTTATCTTAAAAGAAGCAGTCCGTCGGAAAGAAAGTTATATTAAAAAAAATATACTTGCCAAGGAGCTTACATTTTACTATTTTTTTTTAAATGTAACTTTGGAGAATAGTCGTGGGGTACCGCGAAAAATTATCCATTATTTATACAATTGCACAAACATAATTTATTTTACCAAGTCTTACTTTTATAGATTCGTTTATAGGTAATTAATCTCATTAGTAATAATTTTTGAAAGAACGATTTTATATGCCTATACAAATTCGACTATGGTGTGAAAAATGGAGTGATATAGGTATATAAGAATTTAGTTTAGATACGGATATTATACAGTGCGATAAAAAACAATTACTAGCACTCGATGGACTATAAATGTTGGATTTTAAAATGGTTCATACACCATGATATATAATTCGTCCTTCTGATTAACAATATTAATACTTGTTTTTATTTTATAATATTTTTCCTCTTCGATGCCATCACAAAAAAAAATTGATTAGCTAAATTTTTTATCAATAAAAAAAGAATGTTAGTATTTCAATATCTACTCGATTTTTCTTTAGAACTTTATTTATACGGGCAACATGAACCACTACTTAGAATATGAAATTTACTGTTCGAAACCACAATTAAAATTTATTTTAAGATACGTGGAAATAATTATTGATACTTTATGGCTGTCAAGAAGCGGCTTTATTCGAGATTTAAATATCATTGAGGACTTTAAGTTTAAGAATTAATTAATCATTTAACGGTAGATAGACTTCATCGTAGAGATTAGGCATTAATTTTTGTTATAACAAAATATGCTATTACGGATAGAACTTTTGCACCACTATACCTGAATGTTTGGAACGTAAACGTGTCAAATAAAGTTTATAATTAAATTGAAAACTAATTTTGATATTATCGATTCTTTATAATTCAATAAATATGGGTCACACTATGACGATTGTGAGATGATAACGTGCACTCGGGCGAAGCCGGTTATTAATCGCTCGTCACTTTAAAAAATGCATCGATTATAACTGTTGTATTTCGTGCCACACTTCAGCGTCTGAACTGAGGTAACACAATTGTACTGTACCGACGGAATGAGTCACGAGTGATACACGTGCATGACTCACGAATTTATCGTAGACTCATCTCTCGCTTACGAAAAAAAAATGTGTCTGAGGGAGACAGATATAGTGAGAAGGAAATAGTCACTGTGTTTGCTTTGAACTGTTTGTTTATTTTATTTTTAAGGTAGACACCATGAATTGACAAAGCTTGTGATAACATTTATTTAGGTTTATTTTACAAATGAGTCATTACTTAATTTAATACCTTGGAGTAATTAATACATACGATTCTAAAATTTAGTTCCCCTTAAATGTTATGTAGGTACTTAAAAGTAGTAAGACTTTTTCGTGACTTGAGGGACAGTTTAATGATATCTGCAATTTATTTTAAATTATAAGATTATTTTGTGCATTTGTAAACTATTTGGTGGTAAACATGATCGAAAGAGACTCTTGACAACTTTGAAGCTTATTGTAATTGTACCCAACCCTTTGTTAGAAAAAAGTTACACGTGTAATACAAATATTTAGTAAAGATTTTTTTTCCAAACAAACGGTCGTTAAACATTTGAGTTGTAATATTTATAAAAAAATAAACACTACTTTAATTGATATGAAATGTCAGCTACAAATTATAGATTAAATTTGGGTTTGCACAATTATATTCCATTTAAATTGACCGATGGTTTAATCTAGCATACAAAGGAACTCTAATTTAAAAATTATGTTTAAAATTAATAAAAGAGCTATGACACACATATGTGAGAAAAATCTTTATAAAAAAATGTTGAGTACACGGCTGTCACCAAAAAGTAAGGGATTATGGTATGAATATTATAAAGAGTGTAAATTATATGGATTTGAAATTATTAAATATTGTTAATTTACCGATTTTTCAGTTTTTCCATTGTCCGAATTTCAATAGGGCATCAAAAAAAGTTTTGTTGTTTAATAAACGATATAACACAGATTTTTATCACATTTCTCAGTAAGAATATTATTTATAAATTGAATGTCTTTTGAAATGGTTTCGAGGACTAATCATTATATTCGTTTAAATGTCACTATGACATTTTAAAATGATTTCGCAGAATAATTTAGATATTTATTTTACCGAATTAGAACTTATATAATATAGATATCGCTTTGGGAGTTGGGACCTGCGAACACTAAACAAAACAATAATATTTTTATCACAACAGCATAACAATGGCGCGGACTCAGTGACAGAGTGGTGCTATTTTTAAGGGTCTCCATTTTGGCCTATCTGGCTGACAGCAGTACGGTGACAGCCCGTTTTGAATGTTTGCAATCGTTTGTAAATACATAATTTCGATCGTTAAAAAGAAGAAAATTAGAAAAGTTAAATGCGTCATTTTTCAATTTGATATTACTTGGCATATCCTTTCTGCCTTTATGCAAAGTCATGTTAATTCGCTACTAAAGTGACAGCGCATGCTTTAACTTATGGTCGGTGGTGACTTTTGCATCCCTGTCCGTATTTCAAATGTTTAGTTAAATCATAATATGAACATGTGTATTAAATTTAATATAAATCTTTTTATACCTTTTATTAACCGGTATATAGCTTTAAAAACAAAAAATATTGTTTGCCATTTTATATGTTATTTTAATCATGTTTTGTGTTTTTGTGCGTTTTTATTCCGATAACACGTTAAAGAATAAATATTACAATCATAAATACAATGAATAAGCCAATTTGTAAAATTCACTTTTGTATGCACTTAAGGGTATTAAAAAAAAAAAAGTAGTAATTGTTGGTCCACAGTCCATAAAACCAACTAGTTTTTTTTGTAAATAATTGTATGACCTAGGTCACATATAATTATTTTTTAGACAACTAGGCTAAATGTATCTATCCTAGAGTCAGAAGAGATGGCGGTAAAAAAGCTTTAAAAATGGTATGACCATGTGCGGATTAGAACCAGCGTACTTTGGGTCAAAATTACATACGTCTTAACTAGACTTAGACATTAGTCCTGCAATGAACATATCTTTTTCCCTTTTCCTTTTATGCGAAAAGAGAGCAAATCTCATAGAAATGGACTGTTCTAAATATTTTCATGAATCTGTTTGGTTGTATGGACGAAAAACTAATACATATAACAAAATGCAATTTATTCAAAGGCGATCTTCAAACTCCTTAAAATATTTTAATAGCTAGAGTAAAAATATAGAGAATTCCAAATATTTTTTTTATAAACATACATAATATGTGTTTACCTGTAAATAATACGCTAAAAAGAGAATAAATAAGGTTTTCAATTAAACTATCTAACAACCGCTAATCTATTTTTTTTCACCTATCCGTAATTCCCGTATCCGTATTCTAAAAACATTTTTTTATAGACACTTATTGAGCTGATAAGTATGAGCCTGTGTCTTTTTTATTCGTAGATATATATTTTTTTTATTTCCTTTCTCAGTCATCTTTAAAATTATTTTAAAAATATTTCATCAGAACCAAGATTCAAGACCCCAAGTTTTTTGCCGGGTTGCTTGTACGGAACCCTAACTAATTTATGAAAATATTTCCTCCGCTGCTATGGTCACCCCACATAATAGGAAGATAAAAAATGGCATTATCCTTTATCTGGATTACCCGGTCGTATCCCCTAATATAAAGTTTGGGGCCAGATGAAGACGGGATGTGTTTTTCGCGGCGCATTATGATTTCCTATTATTTAAAATAGCTGATTTACATTTCACCGCTGAATATCTACGTATCATATTTTGATATTATGACTACGATAAGAGAATTCGATTATTGTGATGGCGGCAAGAGTAATGGAATATCATATAGGATATTTATTATTATTTATTCTTTACAATGAATACTTAAAGAAAACTACCAATGCGTTGGTACACATTTTTTTTTAAATCATAGGTATATATTTTAAAACAACAGAAATTACTTGACGGTAACCATTATTTTAGCATATTAGAGCAGTTTACAATCATGTCTAATTTGTCCGTGTCACTGACTTTCATGACTTCTATCTATCTGCCTTATTATGAATATAATAGTTTTATGTCTATCATACCTTAATATCATATCTAAGGTAGCTAAAGTCGGTCTTTAATGTCTACCATGCCTATGTTTATCAAGCGCAAATCCTCGATGCTGTACGGTACAATTTAATCGTTAAGGTTTCTATCTACTGCCTGATTGTCCATCATTAACAAGTTCGAATCCAAACATAGTCACACAGTTTTTGGCGTTTCAATATTACAATATTCCCTGAATCTGACAAGAAAAGTAAATATAGGCCGTTAAATAATTATATAAACTTAGGTTTAATCAGTAATTAATCATTAAAAAAATCTTTTAACGTCAGGTATATAAATAATTTTACTATATGAGTATATACAGAATTTTTTAACAAATCTTTATACTTTTTAATAATAGATGATTCAATTTTAGTAATAAAATAGTGGTACAATAGTTTAAGGTTTTTTCTAGGAATACAAAAAACGTATTAGAGGTATAGGAATATAAATAAATATGCGTTGAACTGGTTTAGTATTCATAAAAATGCACGGATAGGCCTGTGATGCTATTCAGAACATGTTCCAGGCCAACCTGTTCATCCCTAGTTGAAGTACGCGCAGGTGTAACTTTCTCTTCTTAAGGCGTAATTCTTGTTACAGACACAGTTTAACATTCAGGCATTCTTTAACATTTCGCTCGATAACAAATACATATTTAATTTCCATTTTATAATTATGTGCATAAGCACTGACACCTTACCTTGTGCCTTACAACCAAGTTTACCTAAGAACAGGTGTTTACAACTGGTGAGGTGAAAACCCTGTACCTGCTTTCTTTAAAACCTATTTATTATACTGAATTTTAAGTAATACGCCTATAGTTTTGGGATGCTCACACGACATACAATTTTTGAAATACATTTTTTTGAATTTTTTTAAAATATTTAAACCTCCCTTTTTGTTAAAAATTACAGCTCGTTTTACATTACAGCATAAAATGCTATGTTTCAATTTATACATGAAAATTTCAATAGATTACTTCAATTTCATTTTATATTTTGTGCGTAAAATACTTACATACAAACGCTTACTAATAAAATTTATAATTTTAGAGTTTATTAATCTTACTGTTCTAACTATAAAAGAAATATTATTGTTGGCTACGATCTTTTTATATTTCCAAATAACCAAAGTTGATTTACATTTAAGAAAAAAAATAAATCACCATTCAATTGTAGCTTCTCATAATTATTGTAGGCGGTAGTTAATTACCATAAGTTTTAGTAGGCAAGAAGAATAAATCTATTACCTAGTTTATATTCAGACATTCACTTTTAAGTAATACATAATTTTGAATATATACACACAAATCACACACACTCACAATTACCACAAACATCACTCACAAATTACACATAACACATCAAAAAATTATACTGTATACGACGTATATAAATTCATAATCTATGTATATTTTAAGAACACTATCACAATTTTTTTTATGCTAATGTTAATATTGTAAAATGTCCGAAATCCATAATTGGTTTTGTATACTAGTAATAAGTTTTTTTTGTAATGATAAAAATGAATACTGTTGGATTTTTCAATAAAGAATAAATAAATAAATAAATAAATAATTATAAAAACAAAGTAATTTAATAAATATACATAAATTATGAAAGGATATGTTTTTTAAATAATAGGTGCTATGAATGCATGTAAAATGTAGGTAATTATCAGTAAATAGATTATTGTTTAAATTTTGTAAAAATCCATATTTTTATTACTAAAAACTGTTTGTGTCAAACAGTTTGACACATTAGCTGTAACCGATTTTTATGCATATATAAAAGGGTAATTCGTTATTGCAATATCTTCATAAATCAAATGGATTAATGTTTTTTGATGTATTTTCTATAAATCTACTGCAGATTTCCAATGAATTTTATATCAATTCAATTTTATTTTTTTTTATTTTTGGGAATGTGTGTCTAGATTTGTGTTGCGTTCATTTTTTTTCTTCTCATGTAAATATAAACCACTATGTAAATCTGTAGAATTCCCTAATATTAAACACATAAATAACGCGGTTGGAATTATTATCGCATTTATTCGATTTATTTACACCTCTCCTCAACAATTTTATCGTGTTTATTTTTTACCCAGTTTCCTCGCTTTTCTCGCTATTTTTATTATTTTTTACTAACCAACCAACAAACCAAGTGTTAAGCCATTAGTTTGTTGAACTATGTCCAATGCGCTGTAAAAATATTTGTGCGTCTACCGTTTTCCCTTTCACCAAATGTTTAAACATAAATAGAATAAACTTATTTTGCACTTACTTTGCAAAATGGAATAAACTTTTAAATTTATGTATATATATAAAATTTATTGTTAATTTCAGCAGTCAAGTCAATTTGCAAAATAAACCAATTTGATATATTGCCGGTTACATCTGTCGCTACCTGTTGAAGATGCGTCGCGTACTCGATTATTACAAATCTCAATTCTCTTTTTTATAGCGCGGACATGTTGCGTGCGAATTGTTTTTTTTATAAATTTTTAAGTGCTCCAGTTTTTTTTAATATTTTATATATTAATAAAAAATACCCTAATATTACTTTTTTCTTTGATTGAAAATAACAAAGCGGATTTTTTTTTTCATATTTCCCAAAAATGTTTGGAAATGAGTGTGTTGCTGTATTTCCACAAAAAATAATAGAAAAGAAGTAATTTTAGTATTTAACGCATTTTGTTTGAAGTAATATAACTAGTGCAAACGTTTTTTTATCAATTTTCGTCTTGGGTATCTGTAGGATTTCAATTTCAACAGAAATTAGGAAAAACCATTTAAGTATTTTTTTAATAAAAAGAGTCTGTGCGCTCGCCATGTATTTAAATTTTATTTTTTTTCCCCATAAAATTTTTATTATTTAATGTATTCTGAAATCTATGAGCGTTTATTCAAAAAGCCATTAAAGGATTTCTAAGATGCAAGTTCGCAATAGGCTGCATTTTAAATTAGAAGAGTTTGGGCAGCGTTACAGGGGCCGACGTGTTCTCGAACCTGTGGGGCTAGTCTGAAGCTGACTCGCTGACAGTTTAACGTTTGTCTAATGCAATAATGCAAAACAATCAAACAAAACAAAAAAGTTAAACAAACGTCAAACTGACAGCGAGCGAGGTGCGACTCGGCTTTAGTCTAGCCCCAATAATACAACTCAAGATTCGAAACTCTATAGACGACACTTGCATCCTAATAATCTAATTCGAATATGGAATTAGTTTTAATACGTTTGATGCAAATTAACTACACGATTGCAAGATTAACTGACAGGTCTATAAAAAAAGTACTTATTAAACTTTAAGGATCGTAGTAGTCTAGTGGTTAAGGCGTTTGGCCATTAAACCAGTGCTCGCTGGTTCGAATCCACGCTTAGCAAATTTAGCTGAGCTTGGGCCCAAAATAATAATTATTCTAGTAACAAAAATAAATCCTTGAATTTTGTTTTCACTCCGCCGACTTAATAAATCATATGCCAAGTATATGAATTTAGTTGTGTCTTATACAAATAATAAATATTTTACCTAAAAGTAATGTTATTGTTTTGACGATATTCTGCATATTAGTGTATTCTTATTAAAAAATAACCTAAAAATAAAATATAATTAAACATGTTCAATCAATATGCATTATGTTTGTTAATCGTCACAACATTATTTCATTTTGTCGTTTTCCGTACATAGTTTTAGAATTATAATGTTAAAATATCAAATCGATACGTTTATATATTTATATAAAAAAAAAGTTTTATTTCGATGCTATGATGAGTTCTCAAGTTTCACAATAACTTTTTACGTCGTTTTGGTGGTGGTTTATTTGTATGCCCTGTCAGTCAGGCGACGAAAGCCGTGCTTGGCTAGGTTGGCTAGGTTGGGTAGGTTTCAACACGTGTGCGAAAACGGTTAAACACATATTCAAAACGAAAACCTTTTCCTTCCACACAAAAAGAGCAGGTAAAGCGCGTCCCGCTGCCCGCTCGCTCCAGACCGCCTTAGGCCCGCCCGACTCACATTCTCAAACTATTTCGCAACATTTAAATGGTACTAAATAAAATCCAACTACTAAGATATTTAGAAATTGACACATTATAATTATAATTTCAAAACCACTTAATGGATTCGAGAAGGGTTTTCGCTGATGGATAATTTGGTGGTTCGGCAAAGGCTATAAGTATTGCAATCAAGTTTTTTCTCGAAACGCGAAAATGTCACTAAAAGCGCAGAGTTTTGACATGTACAGTCAAGAGAATAACAACCTCTCATAAACCGACATAAATTGTGTGACGGGCGATAGCTGTATAAAACTGCAATGAGACGAAGTGCCGTAAGCGACACTCGCGATATGGCCTTCGGGATAAGTAATAATTTTGCTCTTGACTGTACTTTCGACCATTGGATAGATTTTAGAAATCGTTGCTTGAGGTACGTTCAAATATTTATTTATTTATTTTCTTATGGGAAAACACACAGTATAACAATTATATTAACAATTAAGAATTAAGCAGATAACAAAACCGATTATGGATTTCCTACATATTCACAAACATAATATTATACAGTAGGTATGAAGACTTCAAACTAAATTGATGCAAATCAAATTATTAAAATACAAACACGCAGGTATACCTTCGTATGAGGAGCATGTGATGTATGTGTGTGTGTGTGGATGAGGGTGTGTGTTTGTGTGCGAGGGTGCGTGTGTGTGTGTGTGTGTGTGTGTGATGAAAAGAGAGATTTTGATGACAGTGTATTAAGTTTAATGTAGGTATGAAAATGACGTTTTATTTGCATTTGATAGATTTATTTGATATATATAAATATAGGTATTACATATCCACAAGACTGTAATAGAAAATAAAGTATATATATTTTATACAATTAGGTACCTAAATATGTATAAATATTCTATTTTGGATTTAAGCTAGTTTTTAGAAATGCACAGTCAGACGTTTCTAATTCAATTATCTTAAAATTGTAAAATTTCCAACGTTTCATTGTTTTCTATTCGTTCGTAAACTTTATTTGTCGTTTGTACTTTAAGCGCATAAATTAAATCACCTCTGATCTAAAATATAAAAATAAAAAAAGTGGAATTCTGTTCCTTTAGTTTCTATTTATTTATTTACTATCAGTTGTTCTTTTTTCGTGTTGCAACGAACCAGGAGTGTCTTTTTAAAATTAGATATTTACTGAATAAAGATTTTTATAGTAAAGATATAATAAATTAAACCACTAATTTAATAAAAGCAAACGAAGAGGAACTATGATGTTTAACTTAAAAGAGCGGGGAATCGAATGTAGAAATTTGTAAATATCTACTTTTGATTAGTAAGGTAATTTATCTAATGGATGTTTTTTTTTTAATATACACACAAATTAGCTGTTATAATACACAAAAAAAATAAATTAAGAAGTAATTCTATGGAAAAGGTGGGAAGAGTAAAAAAATAACTATATTAAAATTAACTTTATATATTATGAGGTTTTCTTAAAGGGCTTCCCTTTTTAAAGGACAAAAGATAATTCAATTATTCTAAAACAGAGTAGATGGGCATTCTGAATAAAATCTCCGTTTTATCTTTAATAATATTAGAAAAAATATAGGGTTAGGCATTCTTGAAATATTTTATTTAATGAAACCAAATAAATGGTAATAAATACTAATACCTTACAAGCATTACCTTAAGGTAAAAACTCCCTCATTTTTTCTCTCTGGATAGATGTCATAAATTGTGATGTAATTCACCGTCATTTAAGTTGATTTCATTTCCTCTTGAAGTTATGGTAAATTAGATTTTTGGTATTTTTTATATGGTATTTTTTTGGCTGTGCTTTTGTCTTTTTGATTTATTTAACATTTTGTTATATATTTCAAATTTTTGAAAATTTCTAAACACCCTACCATCAGGTTCTGATAAGTAGAGAATAGAAAGCAAAAAAAACTAATTCGAAAATACACGTTGTTTTTATCTGAAGGTGAAGAATTAATTAGGATGGTCATACGAATAAAATAAAATTGAAAAGAAAAACAACTATAGATGTCACTTTTTTTTAAAATTATAAAGCACGGCGCCAATAAAACTGTACAGGCTGAATGCTCTATATTAAAACAAGAACCGAATTAAATTAATAATATTTTTATGATATTAGGTTGTACTGATTATGGTATTGGTTTGGAGGGCGAAACTAAATTAGAGTCATTAAGTTTTTTTTTGTGAAAGATTGGAAAGCATGTACTTACACGGTCCGCGAACGAAGTTCTCTCCGCCTCCGAGAACTGGATGCAGGTTTCCAAGAAAAAAACTGGATTCGTTTCGCCCCAGTCGAGAGGCTTTTGAAGCGGGGGGGGGGGGGGGAGGGGGAGGGGGACAACTCTGTGACGCATCTCTGTTTACCTTTTTTCGTTGCCTTCCCCACTTCGCCCGGAGAACTGGCAACACTTTACTTTCGCTGTTCGGCACTTATATACTTGTTACTGCATGGGGCAGAATAACTATAAATCCCCAATGGCACGCCTAATTATTACCCATTATAAGGTAAAATTATTAGCATTTAGGTTTTAAGAGAAAACTAGGTCATTTCTCTTTAGTTTGTACTTAGAAAGAGATAGACTCTATTTGTCCAATACGCAGCTAACTAGCTTTCCCTGCCACCAAAAAAGAAACACAGAAAATAGCATCTATCTCGTTTTATCGCATTTCTTTGTTTTTCTCAAATGGATCAAAGAGTGTATACTTTTGAGAGCTGTTGTGTGTACATATAGAAAAAATAATACTGGATATCCTTTATTTCATAATATATATCAAAGCTTGTATAATATTAAGAAGTTAAATTTCTACTTTTAATAGGTTAAATATTGCAATTAAATTGTATTTTTCGTTTTATATGTAGGAATGAACGTATTAGATATAAATGTAATGAATTGGTTTTTTAACTGTTTTACCAACGTTGCTTAACTTTAAACAAAAAAAACATTCGTCTAGGTTCGTTTTGTCAGTAATTATAAAGGTCAATATTTTATTATAACGTCGTTTTAAGGTGTCATGAATAAGGATACCTTAAATTAACCTACTATTCCAAAAACCGTACTTATAAACCTACCCACTAGAGTTACATGTTTATTCTTGAGTGTAAGGTAGAGTTATAAACTAATAATATGATCTTATATGTTTCTTTCAAAAGAACTATTTGTTGTGTGTAAGACAAATATTCAAAAATATGTTATGCGAGTTGATGGTTATCGACTTCTTCAACTTACTAAACAGACAAAATAAATTATGATGACAAAACCCCTACGGAGTGGTTATATAAGCAAACAGTATATTCTAGACTAGCCTTTATTATACACAATGGGACCGAGCTGCAAAAAATGCACCCGCGAGCTAACTTTTGTAAAACGAACCGGTCAGCTAGATTTTTTGCGCATGCAAGTGTTCGGTGCGAGTTGTGACAGGCTTTCGCTTAGGGCAAATTAATGCTGAGGCTCTCCCTGTTTTCTGGTCTTATCCATAATTCCTTCCACATTTCATCTCAATACAACTTCCCTCAGTGTTATATTTAAAAGAGTATGCACATAATCGTAAAATATCATATAAACATACGATTATGTATTAGTAACCTATATATACTGCCCTCCTTAGCAAAAACACAGTATATTTTGTTTATCATTCTTAGGATTTTTAAGAAATTTGTTAGCATTTCTTGTTTTTTACTAAACAAGAAAACAGTATCTTTATAGTCTACTGCTCATACAGTAAGTTTTAGAAAATGATTGATTTTCTTAACAAAAACACGTATCTTCGATACTCACACAGTAGGAATAATATGCAATGTTACTGTATCCTTAGGACTGGAATGTTACTGTTGTTGTTAATCAAAACAATAAAATACAATTTAATTTAGCGCCATAATATGTCAACTGTCCACAAAAAGTGTAATTTAATTACACTGTTTTGGTTATAACATACGTAAAATTTTGCAGCAATATTTTTCTAAAATTATCAGTTGTAGATTTGCAACGTAAAAACTATTTTTCTATTGTTAATAAAGTAATTTTCTAGCAATATAAACTTTTTAATAAACACAACAGGGGCTTTATGTATATAACTTAGTGAGATTAATCATATTGCATGTTGTTATTTATCTTTAAAAAAGGATTAGAAATGCATTTCTCGTATAGAACTAACTTAATTTTGTCAATCGCATCGTGTAATGACAAATATAATGAATAAAATAAAAATTATCTATTGTTTCACAACATGACGCCTGTAAGTAGTAAAAAGTATTTGATACTTGCATGTTGTTATTTTATATTGAGTTTAATGTTACTAGTTGTTAATTTTTAGATGAACGGAGGAGGAAATAGAAAATGCGATTGATACAGTTGATTTGATTAATGTTATTTTGACGAAATGTCTTTTTGCTACGTATAAATTATCACTTGTCTTAAAAAATAATAGTAATAAGTGTAAATAGTTTAAAATATATAATATACTTAAAATGAAGACATATCAATATTTTGAAACCCATAAGATACATGAAAACTTATGTTACAATTTAAAAACTAAAAAAATAAATGGGAGACAGCAAGACAGCAAACCAAATACTAATATGCAAATACACTGATGTCGATTAATTGCTTACTGTATTTTTGCTGAGGGTAGTATATTTTGAGCAGCCATTTCCCTAACATTATTTAAAATACTGTCAGGAACTAAAGACTATGTATTAATCCCTAATAATCAAACAGAGACAAAATATTATATTAATTCCAAGTATAACTAAAATTTGATGGTGACAGATATAGTTTGTGATCAAGTTAGGAAATAAATAGGTTATGGTGGTTATTAGGAATTACCGTCCTGTAAATATTTATATAATCCATTTTTATCGTATATGTAACATAAAAGAATAACTTCCTAGCATTTGGGTTCACACGTGAGGTTGGTCGGATAGATGAATGGACATTGATTGGACCAAAGGACGGGAAAATAGCTGTTCTCCACATAAGTGCTTCGAAGCTTAAACTAACTAAAATGTTTAAAAGATGTACAGTATTTCTCTGTTGAAATTCTGTAGGTTAGTCTGGTCACTTTCATGTTTATAGGTGTAGTTTAAAAATAGTTTTCCATTTTTTTAACTGTAATATTTATCTAGGTAGCAAAAATATGAAAATCTACTCGATTAATAGTTAAGAGCCTTTTGAGAGTATTTATTTTTACATAAATTTTAACAAAACTAAAGATTAAAAAAATAATCTGACGAATATAAGAATAAAAAAATAACTCATAAAGTCATTGGTATCTAAGATATACAGTGTTTCAGATGTAGCTTAAAACCATCGCATGTCATACGACTGAGCATAACCGTGTGCCCGTTGCGTCCTCCTCATAACTGATTGTTACTCTTTCTCTGGCATTTATTAAAATTAAATACTTTCTGACCACGCCCACGTGTGAGTTTCTGGCCAAGTTAGGAAAAAGTAGAAAGTTTACTATTGGTAGCACAGTATCTAGAAGTTGCTATGTCTGTACAAGGTTAATCGTAATAATGTTTGTGTTTTTGTTGCGATGTATTCAAAAATCTTTGTTGTCGTTATTAGTAATTAGTTGTATTAAATGTGTTGTTAGCTTAACGTTAAACTTCTTTCAAGATATTTCAAAATAGACTGACAAAATGTTCCCGGAAATGGAAATCGCAATTATCGGATTAGGACGTGTTAATTACACTTGTTACTGGGCAGGGTCCAATGCTTTTAGAACGTCCTAATAGTATTTTGACAGTTTGCTTAATTTTACTTAAATGTATGAATAATAAAATATTCCTCTAACCATTATATAAAATATGTTCTTAGAATTTTCACGGACGGATTATTGAATATAGGTTGATTTGGTTATACAAACCAAAAACAAATGATAATAATCCTAGGAAATATCAAAAGCTAGAGACAAAAATTAGTCTAGCACTTGCTGCCAGGAAATCTTTTCCCTAGACTTCATAAAAAGATTATTGCATATTTTTAACTCACTTCCTGATCTGTAAAAAAATAATAAAAGTCAAACAATATTAAAACAAATAAATGAGTTGTTTACGGGTTTGGTTATTATAAAACAGCAAAGCATCGCAAAGACAAAGGGTTAATTTTTTAGGTTGCCTTTGTAACAAAATAAAACTTAAATCTTAATTATTTACGATAGATTAAATCAGGCAGTAAGGCAGTAAAAATTTACAACTCTTCGCTAGCGTATGGGCAGCTCAGTTAAAAAAAAAGATGAGACGAGCAAGCGAGGCTTTATGGTTTTAAAATGATCCCTATCGTAAATCAATCGCAGAGTCCTACATATTAAATGTGCTTTAATGCCTTAAAAAATCCTCGCGTCGTTTGTTTCGAACTGCCTATGATAAAAATATCTTACAACTTTGTCCTTACACGGGTTGATTACAACTAAATTATAGGTTTACTATGGTATGCCCGGTGCGGCTAAGGGATAACTTTTTGAAATTTCCAACCTTTTAAATTTTCTTTTTATTTTAGAGATAATTAAAAGTTACTAAATTTAGACATAATATATTTAGACGAAACCGTAAATCACGCACGCACGCCGCGGCGACTATCGATCAACACTTTTACGGCTAAGGATTTAAGGTCGACATTAGCATGATCAAAAACGGTGCGTTACGATGTCTCGATTGAATAATGTTTGGGCATAGGATGCATCTTAATCCCTCGACTCTACCAATAATAGCAAATTTCTCAATTTCTCTGTTCTTGCCTCCAACTTACTTACTTTCTTTCTTTTATTATCATTTCAAGATGCAACCAAAATATTAAAAGTGTACAATTCAAACGCGTGCGTATATTTTAACAAATTTTCTAAAATTAGGATTCCAACGTTTATTTGATTGTTTTAGTGGCGTGCATTGACTACAAGGTCGTGGGCAATCTGAGTACCTCCTCCTCCCCCAAATACCTACCTGCTGCAGGGTGGGGGTACGGGCAACCCAAACAGATCGTCACACGCAACCAGGCAAACTTTATACAGAAGTAAATAGTCGCTACTTGAACAAACTGAAAAGGTCAATGACCTACCGGCTTAATTTTTTTAATTCTAAGAAATCTCAAATAAACAGTACAAGATTCTAATGTAAAAATACAAAGCTAATGTGCTATCCGCTAGGTACGGTGATTGGATGTTTTTTAATATTACACTCAGGGCAAGCAACATATGTACTGGCTTAAAAAATATCTTTATAGTTTTTTATTAAAAAGGTACATGATGTTTTTATTTTTAAATGATGAAATTGCCACTATTACTGAGTTGTTCTAAATGAAGCTGAGCTTTGAAATGACCACGGTCAAATATGCAGCCTCGTTAGTTGGTTGCTAACTCGATTATACGAGTACACACGGCTGCAAGACTGAAGACTCCCCAATTATTATGTAAAGCGCCTAGTGAGACGCATAATTTGTTGACATGTCAATCGCTTTTGGCAGAATGAGGAACAAGTAGACGAAACCGATAAATCAGGATCGGATACCGAAGACCTCCACATGTTCGGGTTTTGTTCGCCGAGGATGGCTCGACGATTTCAGGTAGCCGAGAGAGATAGAACATTAATACGGCTATCGTTGCGTACTCCTCTAAAAAAAGCATCACAAGCAACCTCGGCGGAGACGTATGGTGTGCCCATACGTCGTTGATATTTGTTATATTTAGGTTAAAATCCTATCAAAAGGATAAATTAATATTTTTTTCAAAAACTATGTATTTCAGTACTTACATAAACTTACTTACTTCAGAGCATAAACCGAACAAAATAAGCACAAACTATTATCCCACCGCAATACATTAATCGAATTGTTATCTAATAGTACAATACTCAATATTCCATTGAATACCTGATTGCTATAAAATATGTAAAAAATATTGTTTATGGAAAAATGACAAAAATTTCAACAAAAATGACGTGGGAGATTCTACCTCCTATAATATTATTTCAAAATCTAAAATAATGTCAATGCATGCTATTAAGTATGTTTGTTAACATTGTCAAAGTATTTTAACATTAAGTAAAAACAGTTACAATAAGTAACAGTAACAGTAATAGTAACAGTAACAATAATAGTAACAGTAACAATAGGTAGCAACAGTAATTAGTATAAGTACTACCAAAACACAGCGTTAAAATTTCCATCCAACAAATTTCAAAATTTATTCAAATTGATAAAAATAATAATAAAAAAAAATGAAACATTCATTTTACGAAATTATAAATTTTAAAATGTCAGATGTCACGTTAAAAACCTCAGAGGTGCGTACATATGCACTAAAATGAAAAACACATTACGTTACAAAATGAACTATACATTAGTTCTCTTTAAATATGACTATAACGAGTAGAAATTATATAAAAAAATCGAAAATAATTCATCCAATAATTAATTTTTTAAGGTACGAGTGTAAAATACCTTATTTATTTATATTCTCGCGATCGATAACGTAACCTTGGTCGCGTATGCGTGAACTTTAAGCTCGCCACACGACCGGACAAAGCCGATTATGACGCGTCGATCAGCTGTGATCCTTATTACAAGAACCGTTACGTAAAGTTCACTTTTTTTTTGCCGAAACCATGATGAATTTTGATATATCGTCTTTACAAATAATACTTATATATTTCATATGTTCAGTATATAAATACGATTTTACAAATGCCGTATTAAAAAAAAAGAAGCAAAAAACAGCAAAACTTACCTTAGAACAGCTGTTTACATCTAGTTAGTCCTAGACACCTTCATCTGTACTAAACAGGTGTTTAGCATCTAGTTAGAGACGGTGAAGGATCCGACATGCCGCTAAACCGCGAATTTAGATGAGTTATGTATCTGTGTGATTTTTATTACCTTATTACTTCGTTTGGTGGCATAAACGTTTATCTATAAATATAGTTTAATAATGTGATAAAGAATAAAGTTAGGGAAACATGGAGTTCTTAACATTACCTAGTGTGCTGAGTTCACGTGAAAACTAAACATTTTTTGGTGCCTTTATAAGACAAAAGGAAGAGAAAGTGATTTTGAAATATTATCTAAAATTGTACTTAATTAAATTAACAAATAGTTAAAGAATTTAACACTTTAAAAAAAAAAATGGCGACTATTGTAGCTTAATAGACCTTACCGGAGTAACCGTTGATTCCGAAAATTTTCACAATGTTGACAAAGTAGCAAACTGCTTTGACTCCACCAGACGCTTCCGACATCGCGACAGCAAAATGAAGCTAGACATTAGTCATTTCGTGGGACAGTGTTATGTTATCATAACAATGGACTGCGAAAGTTATATTATTCTACCCTACAAGTGTTCGCTTCGAACACCACTCAGGTATATTATATTAGCCTATAGCCACGCAGCCTTACTTCACCCCAACCATTATGCGTCCGAAATAAAAAAAAGTTAAACGCCCAACCAAATGATTTGGCGAAACTTTTTTCATGGCGTTTTTGTTGAAAAGCTTTTTTTCTCTCAAATCGTTAGGGTTAGGCTGAGCTTTCGGATGAGGGTTCGGTTGCAACTTGCATTGCGCGTTTGCAGATAACCCGAGTCTTTTCTTAACATAATGCAAACATTTGGATGGAATAAAGATAAGCCAAAAGGACGCCTGTAATTTTTAACCAATCCAAGTGCAATTAATAGAAACGTTATAAAAAAATCATGATAGAACGACGAGTAAAATGAAACAAGTAAAAAAACTAAAATAAACAGATTTGGCGTATTAAATGTCGGTGAATTATTTAATTTAAATTTATTTTATTCAAAATTCTCTTTAAAAAAAAACAACAGGAAAATTTGAAACCATGCATGGTAGGTACTTTTTAGAATTTTGATTTTATGTTATTTTATTGTTTTATTTATTCGCGTTCTGATTTCTATATAAAGATAATGTAACATCAGTGCTTAAGTACGGTCCACTGGGCAGGTTTTATCGCAACTGTTCCCACCTGCGAAAAACCTGCCAAGTAAAATTGCATGGTGATTAAATAATATTTTACAAATGTCAAATTTTGTTACTTTTTTATTTTTTTTTACTGTGATAACATTTAACATGTTATTCTTTTTTTTTTAATAAAAAAGAATCACATGTTATTCTCAAGCTTAGCTGGAAGACATTACCTGGTAGTATTTTCCATCTGACATGTTGTTCCACTTTTGACTATGTATTTAGTATTTTTACGTAATGCTATGTCGCAATTTTGTATTCTAACCACAAAAATACACGGCTATACGCCCTATTGTTATGTAGTTCATCAGATAGGTGCCCCATAAAAATTGCTCATGGACAATGCACCGGGCAACTTCCCCACGCAACGCAGAGCAAGTTAAAAAAGGCAGGTTCGTTAGAAAAAAATCATTGCCGAGATGCTGATGATGAGTCATCATTCGCAGTAAGGTTTAATATACAGTAGAGCAGCCGGTCGGTGACTAACCATCGACAATACAAGCTCTCTTCCTCTCTCTCTCTCTCGGGCCAAATTGCGTTGTGTAACTGAATGCCATGGTCAGCGTAACGAAATTGACAGGAGTGCGAGAATCCGTTCATTTATAAGTAATTTAATATGCAAATACATTCACGTTTACTAGGCGCATCAAATGAAATTGGGAGATGTCCTAAGAGTTTTACAATGGCACTCTAGAACCACACAAAGACAACAAGGGTGACTACTATTGCGTTGGGTTACAACGATAAATATAAATAAATACATTTTAAACATTTAGTTCGCTGCTAACCTTAAAAGTGATCACTAACCATAACAAAATGCACTTTGGCGGCGAACAAACGCGACTATGCATAATTGCGACGCTTACACTTTGTTAACCTAGGCTCGTTATATTCATTGACATCCACCTTAAAAACTCTAAATTTAAAGAGGTTGTAAATGAGCCTTATTACATAGTTTTGGATATTTTAACATTTGTAAAATAACAAAGAAAAAGAAAAATATCTTTCACTTATTCAAAACAAAGCACACACACCTTATATATTTATTATGTTACTAATCCAACATACAATACAATTATTAACAACGACTACATCTGTAAAATCACTTATTGTAACTCATTTAGTTATTTAGTAATGAAAACCGGTTATTGAAAATGAAATATAAGTAATATTATATTATTATTATTATAAATATGTAATAATACCTAAGTTTATAAGCTAACTGAATAATTATTTAGAATAAAATAAGTTAGTCAGCATTTTAAACACATTTAATGCATATATTCAAATGCAATGTTCTTATTAAATAAAATAGGGTATCGGCAACATAATGTTCAGTTCCAAGTCATATTTTGAGAATTGTGGCATTCCGTTTTATTTATTTATTAATACGAAAGATTGTAATTGTCCTAGAAAAACTGCCAAAAACTACACAAGCAATAAAGTTTTTTACGTTGGTGTTGAACACTAAACGACTTACGACGTTTTATTTTATAAACTGCATTCAACATGATGTTTCTTTTACTTGGAATTTTTTTACACAAAATGAATAAAAGATTGCCGACCAAGGAATAAGATTACTTCCGTTCTAAACGCCCACTACGCCATTCCGTGACTGCTGCGGCGTGAAAGCCATCGAAGACTCATTCGCCAGTTATGACGAGAATGCGTCATATTAGGAACATATTATTTATATAAGCGCACAGAAGCAATAATACTGATACAATAGCCTTACAATCCGTTGCCGAGTTAGAGGACTTAGATGATCAGCTGGCCGAGATGAGGGTGGAATGGGAGGAGGGTTATTAATATTCTCTTCCAACTTTATATTCTCTTCTGAGAAGTTTCGCGACAAAGTATGGGGGCACCTCAGGCATTAGGGTAAAAGCTAAATACTACCTATACAGGATGTCCCAAGACTATTTCATTAATTCGCAGGGTATTGTGTAAACTATTGCGAGTAAGAAACGATTAAAAAAAAAAACCGAAAAAAAATCATCCCCAAATATATATTTTTTAACAGATGGTGTAAATTCGGTCAGCGCCCGAATTCTGATACCACGTCGATCGATAAAGGCCTTGCACCGTTACGGTTCACGGCGACAGTTGAGTGTTCACAACAAAGAGATGATCTTTTTACTATTTTCACGTTAAGTTTTTTCTCGGTAGCCATGATGAATTTTTATATAGTTTCTTGACAAATAACCCTAAAAATCGCAGGACCAATTAACGGTTTTTGTACCTGGCGCTTTTTCCTTGATTCTCAGCTTCAATAGTCAAACGCTTTTAAGTGCCATCCTAAGCATACTTAACGCACCTGCAAAATCCTTGTTTTGAGATAATAAATATTTTTTCAAGCATAATTGAATCAAAATAGTTTTTTTTACTAATAACTTATTCTATTAACAGCGTGATTTAGGGTAAGTTGCTATGACAAAACTATTTCTTTAATAAAAATGTGCTAAGCAAAACGTTCCTGATTTGGAATCTTCATAAAAACATACATAAGTCGTTTGGCGTTTTGATGTAACTAACGCCTAATATAACAGAGTCCAAAGCATAGGATGCGAATTGTTAAGCATTACATTTTTCTCACTTACTAAACTCAACAGTATCACCAGAGCTAGCTCCTAAATATTGTAATTAGTTAAATAAATAAAACCCCGGATCTCTAGATTTAGAAGCAGGCGCTTATAACACTGCGCCACCAGGCAAAATGAAACATTGTGGCGAAAATTATACACTTAAAATTTGCTTGAGAGTCTTACAATAATAACTCAAAGTTCAAAGTACTTAACCAAATACAAATCGTGAGACAGGCCAATCAAAATGCCCTAATGACCGTCTAATATTATTTCTAATGTTGTTTCGGCTTTACATAGCACCTAGGAGAAAACAGCACCCAGGCAAATAACACACTTTAACCGACCGCGCTAATGCAGGATATTTGCCTTCCCCCACGAAAGCCATGAGCTTGCATCGCGATACCATAATAACATGATTACAGTTCTGCGGGAAAGATAAATGACAATAAACGAATCCGAAATTAGATTACGAACAGCACTTTTTACCGTTTTTTCGGGAAAGAATAATTCACATTGACCACACACACCATAAATTATTCAAATTGTCCTGACAAGAGGGGGGTAATATAAAATTAAACCGTAACTTTGAATTAAATGCAGTAAGTATAAAACGTCCTTTTTAAATATAATGATTACATTGTAGTATTATTTATATATTTATTAAATAAATGTATAATACGGTGTTATTATTATAATGTTTTTATTATTTAGACAAACAGGGTCAAAATACTATATATTTTTCGATATTTGATTTACATTTTAGTAATTTTTTGGGAATGACAATGCGACTATGCATGATTATTTGGTCAAAATTATAAGTATAAAATTAAGCATGCACGCTAAGCTTAGCAGTTCTTGTATAAAATAATTAACAATGTTTTAGACTTCCCTTATTTATGATGTAAAATTACCTTCCCGCTAGGAATACCAGGAAAAACAAGCTATTTAAAAAGCCAGATGTAATACGAATGCTTGTGAAAATGAATCATACCGCGAATATGTTCATTTTATAACAAATTATCCCATGCTGACATTTTTAAATCTTACACTAAAACAGTTTAAAAATGCTGTTCATATAGCTCCATGTGATATAATTGACAAAGTGCCTAATAGTAATGTTTTCTTTTCTACTTTAATCTATTGCATACGTTTTTACTTATGTATATCTATTAAATCTATACCTAATACACATAAAACATTATTCTCATACCCAAAATTAATATAACACTCAATCCATTCACACATTGTACATAAACATACCTACATGCAACTTAATTAATTCATCGATATACAATACCTCTCTCTCTTACTCACACATAACACACCCTCTACATACAAATCTTATACCTACGTGTTTGTATTTAAATAATTTGATTTAGTTTGAAAACATAATAATAATAAGTTTATAATAAGAAGGAAATCCATAATCGCTTTTGTTATCTGATTAATTCTTATTTTTTTATTGTAATATTGACATAACTGTGTGTTTACCTATAAAAAAAATAAATAAATAAATATCACGGAATCAATATATAATAGGCATCGATCGGTTATATACGAATCCGGCAACTTCCTCATTTATACCTAACAAATTTTTGATGAATTTTCAATTTAGATATTATAGGTTATTCGGAAACGCCGCCTCCACGAAATAAATCCCTTTGCGTCGCGCCGCCAATCTTCTCAGTACAAAAGGGTCGACCACTTTCTCGGTGACATTGCATTGAGCGCGCGCATCGATCGAGCGCGCTTTTTTTAAATGACTGCGATCGGGGACCAATTTACATGTCCATCTGCACTTTTAAACGTTAATTAAAATAAAACGTTAGGTTTCTGCACCTTTTATGTCATTTATATTGCAAATAAGTAATTACTTATTAGGATTTTTCAAAAATGAATTGCAGACCATTTTATAAAATATTCAATATTTAAATAGTGCTGTAAAAGATTCGTATTATGCAAAAGCGATTTACTTTTATCGAATTAATGTTAACGATTATATTTATTTCTATCGACTTCTCTTGAAGTATAGCGCCGGCCTTATGCATAGTCGCGTTACTTCGCATCCCCTTATTAAAACAGCCATACAGTCGTCAGTTGACGTTATTTGCATTTTAGGATTTCTCTGAAGTGATATAATTACAGAGAACTTTGTCGAGTCTCATTCCTGGCTATTTTTTGTAAATTTATTCTATACGCAGAGAGAAAAAAACTGTGTCTGTATTTTTTTTAGAGTTTTTTCGAGCCATTGTTGGTCATAGATTATTGAAAAAAAAAACTCTTTACCATTTCAGATTATTTTTTTAATAATGTGTTTCAATAGTTTAAAATACATTAATTTGTGATTATTATGTAATGTCCAATTTTTAAACACGCCACACATTGTTGTCAATCTTTCTATTCATCCAAAATACATTTAGAAAGTTTTTTTTATTATAAATTTTATCTACGTCCTTTACTTATTGTATCCTAAGTTTAGTAGTAATATAATCTCTATTTTTGATAATGCTCTAATTCTGTATTTTTTACCAATATGTAATATTATTGTTATTGGTCAATCGGACCACAAGACTCATTTTGACCCTATTTTTGAGATATTCCGATCTCTTCATTTTTAATGTTGGGCAAAATTAAAAGTATAATTACATAGAGCAGATAATTTTGCAATCTCTGAATAGTTATTTATTAAATATAGTCAATTATTGTTATTATTATAAACAAAAATACATACATGTACAGAGCGGTAGTAATAATTAATATAACCTACTGCACTGATGTTACCTGCCGTCTTAACTAGACAACGTCTGTGCCAAAGGACGTCGAATTGAAGATTTATTGATATCATATCAAATAGAGTTCAACAATAATGACTACAAATACTTGTAGCCGGTTCCTTGTCGAAGACAATATTTAGGACGAAACGAAAAGATGCAGTTCGCATTATTTCGGCAACAAAGTGACTCTTACAAGTTACTCTTCTCAACAATAACCCCTGAGCCAAGTGCAGTCAGTCCTCGTGTAAAGGAGAGTAAGCTCGGTCGGCCGCCGAAAAAAACCATGAATAATGAGTGCGACCGACCGCGCGGAACGCTCGACACCACCGCGCCTCCACAATCTGTCATCGGGGAGTAATTCAATTATTTAACGATTCCGTTACGATGCGTTTTCGTCGCGTCGTTTTTTACCGTCCCGTGTTATCGCTAATGGCTCACGATAAGTATCGGGATCGATGCTCTGAACTTGTAGGAAGCCTGAAATTAGTTTTCTGAAAACTAGTCGTTCAACCGCCGAAATACTACAAGGTAGTAGCGGGTTTGTATTCGCACACAATCGGGTTTTATTTAACGCATCGTTAATACTTTCAAGCAAACAATTAAAAATAATTGTACATATTTCTGATAAAAACGTAATTTTTCTACAAAATTATAGCATTGATCATTGGCCTTTTAGTATCATTTTGAATTTGTATAGTATGTTACAAGTAATGAATTTAGACAATATTAAAACCAATAATGTATGTTAATTTAAATACCTATTATATAAAATTTAAAAAAATCTTTATAAATTTATCGATTAAATTAAAAACTAATGATAAACAAATTGATACATGTGAAATACATATCACCATTTGATGCTAACTGGGTCCTCATTTAGAAAAAATGCTCCTTAAACAGTTGTCGATTATATGAAAAAGAAAAAAAAATAGTATAAAAATTGTTTTTGTTATGAACTTCGCTTATTTTAGTGACATAGGTAAATTCTTATTAATATCTAAATCTACCAGCAGTTTACGGAATCAGTTTTAAAAATAAATAATGTTAATAATAATTCGTATAACTAATAACATATCGACATTTTAGAAATGTTTTAATTAACAAAATATCAGTAATAACTTAGATATGCAGCAAAATATATTAATAAAACTAGCTATGCTATAATAAAATAACTCGCGCGGTTCAGTTCATCACCCTAATCATTATAATGACATATCGCCATTTCTCTTATATTCATCTATCAATATACCATAAGAGCCCTCTTCCGTCTACTTTTGTAGGCAAATCATATTCCCTGCAATATTTTTGAGTTAACTTGATGATTGTTTTTTGTGCTGGTTTTTTAGAAATGTTGACAAGCTAATCTGACAAAGAAGTTATGTCTTGAACAAGTGTCTTCAGCCAACCATGTAGCCCATGCATACCATAACCATGTAGCACCTTCAATAGCAGGAAAACTACACATCATATCCGATTCTGTTTCAGATTTTTTAAGCAAATTTGCTAAGACCTTATAATGTTTGTTTTAAATCAGAATCATAAGGTCTCACAATATAAAAAGACAAACCAAGAATATCATGTAGGCTCCTGGGAGTACTGATTTGAAGAACTTGTTTTTTATAGAAGACTATTTAAGGAGGCCAAGGCTTGTACAGAACTGCAGCACCGCTAATGATAGCTAAGGCTCATTTTCGTGGGCATAATTAAAGATTGATAGTATTTTCCAAGACTTAAAAGTCTATATGATATTCACGTATATATTCTGGTCAAGAGGCGTCGGCGGAACCAGCCCAGAAGTACTTCACTGCCACCTTTTAAACAGTGCCAGAAAAAAAATATTTTTGGACTGCCCTAAAAGTTTCCAATTTGTAGTGATAAATTTCCTATTTATACCTATAATATTTTCTGTGATACTTTTATCCTTTTTTTGGACAGTTAATCTTTATAATTATATTCTGTAATTATTCTTTAACCAATTGTGTTTTGTAATAAATTCAAATGGCTACAAGTATACAAGCATTTTTAATAACGTTATATCGAGATGCCCTATCCTGGAAGCTGCTGCAACAGTACATTAACGAAGATAATGCAGACATTACTGAGAACCTCTTTGACTGACCTTTAATCTATCTAACCTAACCATTTTGTTAAATATTTATCTTATAAATCTTATGACCATTGTAATGTGTTTTTTAAAAAAATACATTTTAATCTTGATATTATTATAAATCGGTAAATAGGTTATGGTTAAATTGGTTATGTGAAACATGTCCACAAAAACTCTACCACACCATGATGCTAAAAACCATCGATGTCTTGATAAATTATTTATGTGAAAACATGTAGATAAAAACTCTAATAGACCTTGAATACTGTAAAAGTTAGAGTTTGGATTGAGAACCTAATGCATAAATTTGAATAATTAAATAGATCTCGGACGCATACTTGAAAGAGACTTGAAAAAACAACCTAAACTCCACATTATAGAAAAGAGAAAATAAAGATTTATTTAAACTGATTTACTATAAAACTCCAATCATGGCAATTATTTAAAATAATGAAAGTCGGAATAACTAACCGCTTTGTGCGTGACATAATATTTAAGAAAGTTGTCGTTCTAAGCATTGCATTTTAATCTAATTTTAAACAACTATTTAAATAATTGAATACGTTAACAATACACTAAAGTTTATATATGATTGAATGACCGATGCTTAGTCCGTTTGTTTTACTTGACAAATTGAAAGAAAGGCGAACAATCCATTAACGAGGTTGCCTTCCATTGATCGAGTATGAAAACAAAAACAATTTATCAACATTGGCCCATCAACTCGCTACGTCTATTCCATTTCGTTATTGATACTAAAATTAATTGCACTGTTTGTCAGAAATATTCATGTAGGTAATAAACATATTGATTTATTTTATAAATTAATATAAATAAAGAGTCAGCAAATACAATGTTTTAACATGACACACGTTGCAGCACTCAATACTCTCCAATTCATTTTTACAAAACATGCATAATATTTTATTGATACATTTCGAAACTAAACATATTTTTTTCACTCACTGTTAAGGTAAGTTATTATACTTTTAAAAGGTCAACCCGGTTTATTACGCAGCTAACAGATAAAGATAGTTAGGTCCATATAATTCAGTCAAATCGCTATTGTAAAAATACCCAATTAAGCTGACTAACAATAAATATGTCTATATTTTGAAAAAATATAAAGAAACGTTGTACCTAATAAGGCAAAGTATATTTTGAGCAAAATACTTATTATAATCACGAAACCTGTTTACCAAATTTTAAAAATTACATATTATTGTACTCATAAAGCAGTTCAAACCGCTCAATCGACCTCTCCCCATCACGACAATTCAAGAGAATGCCGAAGCATTAAAATGGGGAGGATGATGATGCCAACAAATGATAATTGTCAAGTCGGACATGCACAAATTTATGGACGAGGAAATCGTTTCAAAATGCGTGATGCCTTTGTATATTAGATTAAGTATTTCCTACCCGTGCGAACGCAAACGCACAGGTGGTTTTATTTCGTCGTCTACCCACTCAATTAAATTTGATTACGGCTAATGAGGGGTGCCCTCGGGGAGAAGGGGAGGGGGCTGGCTCTCCTACCGATAATGATGGTAATCGCAGCACGTGAAAATCTAAAAAGACCCTTCCACGATCGGGACTCTAGGTCTCATCCACATACATCACGATTTTTGTAAAATAATCCTGCTTTACACCACCAAATTAATATAATATATTACAAATCAATGTACAAATTAATTACAAATTAATATAATATATTACGTATGACTTAAGATCCCGACCGTACAAGCGGTATTTTCACATGACTATTAAGTTGAGTAACTTTTGGTGTGCGGTTGTCCCATACCTTGCGTGCTAGGAATCGATATTTTCTATGGTTATAAATAAAAAAAAAACTCTCAAAGTTATTAGGAATGGCATTTTCGGTTATTAAATAATAAATAGCTATTTTAAAAATAAATATGTTTCTATATGTATATTAAAAATAAATTCCATGAATATTAAAAAGAGAGAAAAGGGGTTTTGACATAGTCTTTTACGTTCTTTATAAAAAATATATGATATCTTTAGCAATTTTTGAACGTATTGCTTTCGTGCATAGAATGCTTATCTCTCATAGAATGGCATGCTTATTTGCCTACCTTTGCTTTTTAAAATGCATTTAAAAATAACAATTTTTTATATGTATTTTTTTAATAGAAATCTATTTTAGTTTTATATATTGGTAACATTCATTGTCTTTATCCACGTATATTTTGTTGAGCTTTATGTAAATTTATAAAACTGTTGAATTCTTTAATAAAAAAATAAACAAAAAAAAGGGACGATTTTACCAGTCAGTGATTAAAAAAATACAAAATAATGACAGTTCGGTACCTTTATTGTATACCACGAGGTATATATTAAAGGAGGCAGTGTTTCATTTGTATTATTTTGTGAAATAGTTATCAATAAAATTAGTACTTAAGAAAGACCCGAAGATTAATAAAATAAACCCCCCCCCTCCCCCAACTCCGAACGACTTTCGATACCCCGTCTATCATTAGTATACCTATAGTTTTAATCATATTTTATCATATTCATCATATTTTAATATATTATTAATCATCTTTTAAATTACGTATTACTTACGTATTACATATTACGTTTTAAATTACATATCTTGTAAATTACGTAAAATATATTTTCAATTTTGATTTTAAATCTCTAGCTTGGTGTAAAGTCTATCTTAGAAATGTGCCCGAGGGCTCAAGGCGCAGGAACGGCTTCAACATTTGAAGGGCCTATTTTACTGTCTGCTGGATAATCCCTAAAGATTTTATTTTATTTAAAAAAAATATATTAATAAGTTGTATACAAATATCCATTAGTAAATTATAAAAAAATAGTAATTCGAGTACCTAGCTACTAGTCATGTCAGCCAATTTAATTCTAAGAAAGGTTATTTATTAAGTTTCAATTTTTATCCTTAATGAACGTATCGCAATTTTTTATAGTTTTTCTCATTTTGTAGTTTAAACCGCTTATTATGTTTAAATTTCTAAGTTTCTAAGCTTAAAAGTATAATACTTTAAAAATTAAAAAGAGGAGTTTAGTATTGAACTTGTCATTGTTTGAGTTCTAAGAGAAACAATTCGCGCTAGCAATATAGGTCATATTTACTAGTAAAACGTTTCTAGTCGTAATTTACTTTTTTTTTTTATATTCTTTATTTATAAATAAAATATACATGTTTTATTTGTTTGTTTACTAAACCCTTGCGGGTTTTTATGTGTATTTTTTTTTTTATTTTACTGATTTGGTTTTTTATATTTTATTATTGTGTATTATTTTAAGTTATTATAGATATCTTCCTGAAAGTAAGATCACTTATCTTCCTGCCCAGTGAGGGTAAGATCACTGATTAATACGTAAGTAACTCCTGAATCAAACAATACGTAGTTCAAACCTTTACACCATAATATTAGGATTTTGAAAAAAAAAAGATTCTTTAAACCACCTAATAAAGGCCTTAAAACTTCGATGTTGTTAACAAAGACATCATGGCTGTTTAAAGGTAGCTGTTGTTTCTAACTGACCAAATTATTTATAGCACTTTTCCACATGCAACTATCTACATAAATCATTCAAGTTAAGTCTCATTTGGAGTCGGCTTGATCGTACTTAATTCAGAATGCGCCACCGCCCTAAACAAAGATCGCCGAGATTGCTACATCGCGTGATTATTTCCCGGAATAAATAAGAATCCCTATTAGAATCTCGCTAAATAAATAATCAAACGGATGTTTTAATAGAACGCAAATAAACTTCGACAAATATAAGATTTCCTCAAAATTAAAAAATACTGAAATCTTAATGTTGAGAATGCTGCCAAACAGTTTTTTTTCAGATAGGTACCAAATAAAAAAAAAATATTTTTCAAATTGAATCTTGTTGGTTTATTCATTTGTTTAAACAGCGTATTAGGAAGTTTTAGTGGTATTTTTTGATATATTTATAAAGTGAAGTTTGTTTCACTAGCCTAAATAACTTTTTTAATTCTTTCACCATTAAACGTTCTGTCATTTGTCTCGGTGAAACCTCAATGAGTAATTTGAATTCTGTCGCGATTGCTCAAAAGAATGTTTCATCTTCAATACTGAAGAAGGTAACAATAAAAGAATAACTAGGTCCCCCAAAAACGATCTTAAGGTCTAGTGTAACTAAAATGAAGGCACTTTTGGTCGAAAATATTTTACCTTTTTAGCACTTAAATTGTATAATTTAATAATTTAGGAAATAAATAATCATAAAAATATAAAAATTAGGTCTGGTATAATTTCTAAATGGTAATATAAAAAGGGAGTTAAAATTTCTGAATCGCTATTTAACAAGACATAAATGATGAATATGAATAATGTATAAAATAGTTTATAGTTTTTCTATTGTATTTAAATAATAAAACATGTATATGTATTAGTATATATGTAGATATATATTTAAATTTACTAATATATTTTTATCTATTTACTTTATTTATATTAGAATAGTTATTTATAGGTATTATATTATAATTTAATGATTAAATATAAAATATTATGAAGTTTCGTAGTTTGCGTCAATATACTAAACTACTTCTAGACACGCTTGGCGTCTTCTTGGAACATTAATTACATTGTGCTATTAAGGCGATGGATGCACAAACTAATCCATTGCGCGTGATTACAATGACAATAATGTATTTATTGTGTAAACTATATAAGAGTTCATGTAAATGATGATATAAATAAATAAATATGTATTTTTTAATATGTTCCAAGAGTATTTCTTCCTTTGAAGTAAAGATCTTTTATTTGCAGACCACAAAGGTTAACCTTCGTCGGGCGTCTGTCATTTTCGCAGTGCCCGGTCAGATTGGCCGGCCAGGCTCTCGTACTTGGCACCGCACGAGGTTTGTCTTCTTAATCGTGCCGATTATTTCAGCGTGGAGACGAAGCCGTTGTCCAGGAGGCGGAGGAAAGCGCTGGGCGGTTCATTAGATAAATGCGGTTAAATTATCGTCATCGCTCCAGTCGAGGGCTTATTGCGACGCGCCACGCACAAAAGCAATTTGTGCTTCGATGCGCCAGAGATCGCCAACCGGTCTTCGGGTCGGGCGACACCGATCCTAATCTTCTGATAGTATCTTTCCTTTTGTCTAAACTACATGGACGCCGACTTAGGAGTTGCACTTTTATACTGATTGGTAAAAATGCCAATGGTAATAGTAATGATAGATGGCGTAACAAATAAGCTTACTATATATAAAGGCTGAAAAGTGACACCTCGCTCATCAGTGAACTGCCGCGGTACGCCCAAAAATATTCTGATAGAATCTACGAAAAACGCGATCATAACTTGAAGAGATTTTCCATCAACATTCAGTTATTCTGTTTGAATATTATTAAACGAAATTGAATATAGTCAGTCTTACATAATAAATACAATCATACATTCTATAGTTAGAATTTATTTATGAAATAAAGTTTATCAATGTATAAAAATCTAAATACCTATCCGGGTTTTAAACTTAACACTATAAAATATCTCCTAATACAATCAAATTCCCAAAATTTTCAAGTTCAGTTCAGTAATTCAGAAGTGGTCTCCACTGAAATTAATGATACAAAAAGAAAACAGGAATCATGTGTGCTTTTCCGTGTTGAAAAACCACTCATTAATAACATTAAGCTAGTAAAAGGTTCGCAATCGATGTGAGCTTTATTCGATTGCAAGTATTTTTTTTACCCTATTAGGAATAGCCCCGTGTCAAGTGCCCCATCTAATTGAATGTTGAGGTCATGGTTTAGTTGGTTGAATTCATGCCAAAGTTTATTTGAAATTTATTTTTATAGAAAACAATTAGGTACATATTTTTCCCTACTTTTTTCGTATTGTATTTAATTAAAAATAATGCAAAATATGTACGTTTCTTATATTGAAGACACAAAAAAATTAAGGATTTTCTCCTTGTCACATTCACAGGTCGTTACATTCGTTGACACCCCTGCGGTGAGGTCACACAATTGCAATTTTAAATCTAAAACTAATTTAGAATAAAAACATTTTTATTCGTATTTTTTAAGTGTCAATACAAACAGATTAAGACTTTAAAATATTATATAGAGGGTTCGTTTTCGTATGTTAATGAATATTTTATTGTTTTGATTCTTTGGATGTGTTTGACGAAGCTTGTGTCACCTCATCCCTTCGTCACACCGCGTCACACTTTGTGTACCCGTTCCATACCCTTAATGTGTGACGCAATTTATAGATGACCCCTTACGGCTGAGAGTGGTATGTTTATGTAATAGCCAATGACATCCACTATTTACGTAAAGGAAAAAAAAGCGAATCGGTTAAGAGCGTACTTAACTCTTTTATTGTATTAGAAGCGCTATAATAGAATATTCCTTTATCGTTATCGAGGAGGAGCTATAAAGCGCAGTTCCGTCAGCCTATCTGTTGTCTATATTATGCGAGGCGATCATTACAAGCAGGCAACGCCTGGCAAATATATAACTATATAAACAGGATAGATAGGTGAATTCAATTTGGCTGTGGTCCGCAGTCCGCACTGTAACTGTTGTTGGCTTACAATTGCCGTCACTCCAGCCAGCACTGTCTCTGGTGTACGACGTGCACTTGTGTCCTGCCCTATTGTTCCTACTCAAGTGCCTTCCATAGTACCACGAGTGTGCACAGAAGCAATAATACAAAATCCCATTGAATATCTACTATTATAATTATTATATTAATTAATCATTTAATTTAACGTCAATTAAATATTTATTTAATTAATAAACTTCTTTATTACAAAAAAAAACAGTATATTAGATGTACCGTGCACGTAAAATCCGTAAACATTCAAACCAATCTGAATAATCTTTATACTTACCGCTCTCTCAAAAATCGACTGTAAATAAGTGTGTAATAAGTGTGTGTGTGTAGGTCTATTTTACTTTTTCTGGTAGGAATTCTGTAAATGCTGTAGTCTGAAAATGTTAACGCACCTTCGGTTACAATATCGAAATACAAAGCACGTAATATTTTTATTAGCTACCTACGTCAGTAAAAGTAATTCTAGATAAAATTATTATATTTTTTAACTGAGATCGCTCACTGGGAGTTCGCTTGTCGAGACTGAGATTGTCCTGTTTTGAAAACCTATGTCCACCCGATGAGTATATGAATGCAGCGTTTTATTATTTATAATTAATTGACGCTCTTTACACAGGAGGCATTTGAAAAGAAGCGCAACGTGGTAAACAATTGCAGATATTTGGATGCCAATCTGCGTTTGTCCCATAGCCAGAGTCGCCTATATTGAAGCGGTTCTGTTCGTTATTATTTCGGGATTATTTTTAAATATTCCGTAAATCGACACCCCAACAAATAACATGCTAAGTCATATTTAGCAACTTTTCAGGAGAGCCAAAACAAATTAAAAAAAAAATCTCCATACTTTGTTTTTTTGGATAATTACTTAAAAATTAAAATTTACTATATTGGACTCGATGAATTAAAACAAAATGAACATAATTTGAGAAAAAAACATTATTTAATGTACTTTAGAGGGCATACGTGCTCACTAATAAAATCCTATGTCGACTTAGGATTTTATTCTGTTATTTTTTTTCATATAATCTTAAACATAATTCAGGGAATACAATCTTAACTAAATATAATATGTTTTTCTATGGTACATTTTAAAAAATCAAGTGAATGATATTTTCCAAATGCACCTACTTATCTTGACATACGATCAATATTTCTCCAATTATAAAATGTATCAAACCATAATAAATTTGAGTAGGTATTTACGGTTTTAATTGAATAATAATAGGTTCTTATAATAATATGTTTAATAATACATAATATTATAACATTGTTATTGTTATAATAATTCGTAATAATAATAATAAGATCTTTATTGCAACCGAAAAATTGAAACTACAAAATAACGAAACAAGAATATGAATTAAATTAAATGAAATAATATGAGCAAATTAATCTAAAAGTTTCCTATTTTGTCTCTAAGTGTTCCAGTGTTGCTGCTACCAAATTAAAATTAACACGGAAAAACACTGTAAGTTAGCTTTGAAACGAGAAGATTGTACACATTTTTATTAAAATATCACCGAAAAACATCCTAACATTATATAACGATCATATTCGAACAAAATTAAACAGTCCGAATGTTTTTTTCACCGAAAAACATCTTATGTCATTTTAAGATGTTATTCCATTGCTAATATTACATATTGAAGTAAAATATTGCTAGGAAAAAGATTTTAAAGTCAGTTAAGATTTTATTCCATGTAAAAATAGTCTTCTTTGATGATAATACTGTACTTAACTAGAATTGGGATGTTTTCCCATTAAATATTACTTAAAAAGCTTACTTACGATATTCACATTCACATTCACATATTCACATCCTAACTCAAAACCGCCAAAAAGTGACATATGATGTTATTCGTTGGGGGTGTCGAAATGATGTAAGGTCAAGATTAGGACCGATGGAATGTAGTATTATCAAAAACAATTTGATAAACGACACCTAACGCCTTTGACTATATGATCATTTTATCATAGCTTCTACATAAAAGCAATCTCATTTATTTTATTTTTGTTGGTATGCATGCATAAGTAGTAACGCTTAATTTCCTAATTTCGTTACATAAATACTTTAAATACTTTAAAGATTATCACAGTAAAATTTACAGGTTGTCCTGAGACTATTTCCAAAAACTTAAAAGGGATGTTAGGACCAAAGAAATTATTTAAAAAAATGTGAAAGTAGTTCATCCCTATATATAATAATTTTAATAAAGTAGTAGTTTAAATACTCTTGTTCAAGAGCCTTGACCGAGCGTCGTAAGCGAACATCAGCTGGCGAACTTATGACAATAAAGGTTTAATATTATAACGTAAAGTTTACATATTTTTTTCGTGAAAATCATAATGAATTTACAAATCATGTTTGAAATCGCAGGGCCAATAGCTGATTTTATTTATCGGAAATGATCTATGTCATGCTATAGTCACAGAATAATTAATAGTTGATATAGGTATATTAGCGATGGCTTGGTTATGCCTAAAAAACCTAACGGTCGGAGGAGGAGGGGGGGGTATGGACGCCCCCGTCTCATCCAGGAGTTCCTAGTATTTATTCCCTAGCAGGTTAAGTTATAATTTTAAAATATACTTATAGTTAATATTGTAATTTTTTCTCATATAGCTACTTTGTTATTATATTGCGATTTCATGAAGTGGACTTGCCTCCCGTTGATAATTAGCATGCATTGAACGTCGACGCGAGAGCAAACAGAATGAAAACGACATAAAGTGGACAAACATTCGCCGGGGAAGGAAGACGGGCACGTCCAATTCATATGTAAACTAAACAATTAGTCTTCAGGGGTTATTAGCCGGCTGCCGAGGGCGGGGGACGCTTTCAGCGGCGACTTTACATGTGTGGCCTTTCATTCAATTATTTTGCATATAATTTCAGCGCTTTTCAGCGGCTTTCACAAACGAACCTAATTGTAATTGCCGTCTCCAGTTCAAGCTGTTTTCATGTTAATTATGTCGTTTATTCGGCGTTTCGGGAATCAGGAGGTCACAAACTGCCGTAACTCATTCATCAAAGGGACTTTAATGGTTCCTAGGAATATTATGTTATGGATGTGCTAAGATTTTTTGTCGGTTCTGTTAATATATAATTTTATCAGAATAAAACGATTATACATACGAACAATATAACTTAATATAAATAGAGACACAAAAATCCCTTAAGACTAAACCAGAAAAAATATACCATTCTTGCACCAAAAATCTACAGCATGATATAATACAATGAAATGGATAAGAGTAAATTAACAGAAAATAAATTCAAACATTTCGTGATGGGCTGGCTGCTCAGCAAAAGCTGGAAAAAATGTGGGCTTATGATTAAAAAAAAATAGTTTATTTTCTCTCTCCTTAGTTTTGGTAGTTGATTACAAACCAAAACATTTTATATTATAAATATAGCCTAGACGGCCATAACAGACTAGCATAATAACATCAAAGAATATAGTGGTGTTGGTTAATACACTATAATTTAACTAGTATTACGTATAATAGGTTCCCCAGTGAAGTATAACTGAGTATGCGTGTAAAATAATACAACCGCCGAATGATACTTTTTTTAAATGGACCTTAAAGTCCACTTTGGAAAATTCAATACACTTAAAAATGCACGGAAGGACTTTTGTGTCCGAGCAGAAAGAAAATGCTCTAAGCGAAAATGCGAAGGATGCATAATTGAACAAAAGTGAACTTCAGTTAGTAGTGCCGTGTTTCAGACCGTATTTTAATTACAAAAGTTATACCTAACCTAGATGACTAAGATAACTACATACTAGGTTATGACACTACTGATAATAATTTGGTCCCGCAAGTACTATACAAAAGTACAGGCGCTAAGAAAAGAAAAGGATTACTGGTACACAAGCACACTTTACAGATACATTGTTCTTTAGATATAAATGATACATATAGAGAAATAAAAGAAAGGAAACTAAAACGAGAATAATTAAAAATAGAGTGAAACAATGTAAACAAAAAGATAGAGATTGTTTGAAAATATTTATTTATTAAGAATTATATCGTACCAACTGTTTTTTTTTTTAATATTCTGCATCAACCACTTTCGATATTGGAATTTAAATGAAACTACACTAGGTTTTGCTGTATCGGTCGCGGTAAAACGTTCCATAATTTGAGTGATTTGAATAATAATAAAAATGTAACATTAAAGCATAGTAGTAAATGACACTTTTATTTATTACTCTTAATTGTAATATACATAAATTATTTTAATATAAAATTTGAGGGTAAATAAAAATGAACGTTTTATGTGTGCGGCATTGCGGTCTGATATGGATTAAAATTGTAGGGCGGGTGCCAGCGGCCAAAGAATGGTCCACTTGTGTTTGGATGGTTCGGATCCACTTGCAGTGCTCCCCGACTATTGTCTGTCGAAGCTCTTGTCTTTTTACCTCCGCGGACAAAAGCTAACTTCCCTGTGTCCGAAAAAATAAGTTGCGCATTAAAACGAACAAATACTGATCTCGGTGACTTATTTTGTATTAATTCAACAAAAGAAACATTAAATAATATAATGAAATTATTTTAAATGTATTGAGTGATATATGTATAATATTTACTGATATGCTTTTTGTAAGAACTGGTTTTAACTAAAATAATTGTGGTAAAAAACTGATGTAATCATTTTATTCGTCATTTACTGCCTTAGTAAGAAAGGGTTCTTACTAGTAAAAACGCGTTGTTTCTGATGCTTTTAGATACTTCGCGTATATACTAGTACAACTGAATGCTGCATCTACGAGATTGTTTGGTGCAGATTACAAGAAAGTTTTGTTAGGTGTACGATTTATCAATCTACGGGAATCAATCTACAGGCTATCAAACAGATTATATACACTATACTCGTTCAGAATGTTGGCTCTTCCAACCCATCACCATCACATCTTTACCAAAACTTTAAGCTGTTGTCTCACCATGCCTTACCCTGTCGATCTACTTCCAAAGTCGTAATTAATTAGCGTTCTTCACGAAGTCTTACTATTATTATATAAATAAATATTTAAAATAGTTGATGAGAAGAGAAGAAAAGGTTGATGGAATGGTTGATGAATTAGTTGGTTGAAGAAATAGATAGGTACATGTCCAACTTCCATAAAGTCCCCATAATCAATTCAATAGTCACTAGGATAGGTTAGGATAGATATATAGGATAGGATTGGATAGATAAGATAGATTGTTGCACATCAAATAACACACACTTTTTTATGATCAATATTAGGGTCAGGGTAATATTGAACTAAGTTCATTTTAATCATGCAAAAAAAATTATCATGAAAAAATATGATTATATACATTTAAGAACTTTTATAACTACGCCATATACTGTTAGAATAGTTGTAAATCTTTAAGTTATAAAAGGTTTCATAAACTAGTTAATAGGTATATTGTTAATTAATTCAGTAATTAAGCTAGAATTTATGTGTGCAATCTGCAGAATACGGTCATCATGTCTTATCTAAAACGCGCAGAGGTTTTAGGGTCCGTACAAACAATTACATATTTTAATTACAACCTCGAGTGATCGTATAACCAAAAGGGCCCACGTGATGTGCCGTCACATCAGAATCAAAGTTATTGAATATAAACCCGTTTAGAGCTCGGAGCGAAGACGCCGAGGAGCGCGTTTCGCTCGGCGTTGCCAACCGCATTCGACCTGGAAAAAAAACAAAAAACAATATTTATTATAAATCTCTAAAACATTCGATTTTGTAATCTATGCCAGCTTGCACGCTCTACGTGGCTTCACTGTGCTTAGGATATAGTTGACATATTGACAGTCGAACTTGAAATTCGGTGTTTTATTTTCATAGGACGTCAGTTAGTTTCACGTTGGTATTTATTTATACGGTATTTTATAATTACGGTTTCATCTACGGATCTTAACTACCATCTCGCCTGACTCTAGAGCAGATTTAGCTTAGTTTAGTAGGGCCCATAATAATAATTGAACGTATATGACCTATAATTAGTAGCAATTCTTTAAGTTTGGGCCTAAGACCGTGGGTCATTAATATAAGTATTTGTAATTTTGATAAAATTGATTAAAACCTTAAGCAATAATTTTACCACATCATTTTTATTCAATTTACTTTTAGGAAATCAGAGAATTTTAGACATGCTGATAATACTCGTATGTGAAGCTAAACTCGGTAATAACTCGTGTGCTACGTATAGCCAATGTAAATAAAATGAACGAGAATATATACTTTGTGAAAAGAACTATTTTCCACAAATATTATTTATTTTATTTTCTTTTGTGTCTACAAATTACTTAAACTGATAGTGTACAAAATACATACAAGTGAATATGCTACGACAGCAGTAGGAAAGAGTTCAGAAGTGAAGGTTTATTGCGTGGTTCTCGCAATATTTACAAAGCGGTTAGCAACACTACTCTCGTTGTTACTATGGTTCCTTTACGATCTCTGTAGTGGTCTAACGACGATAATTTCAATTTAAGTGTGCAGTCGCCTTTACCAGCATTCGTTAACAGAATTTATTGAGCTCGTGAACTACCTTCAATTTGCGATCTATTATACTATTCGCCAACAATTTGATAGATGATGCCGTAAATTTCAAGCACAGCTGCGTACAACCTTATTGCCACAATAAGTGTAGCATAATATAAATTTGTGTAGTTTTAATACATGAGCATTAACTGATATATTATAGTGCGTACAGAAAAGACCGAGTATCTTGATGTCCCTTTTGTACGATTTAAAATAAGTATTCATATTATTGTACTATTTTTAATTTTTGAAATATTCACAAGTTTCGTGTAAATTACAATATTACATAAAATACATATCGGATATTTTAGTATTTGAAAAAAATATTTATAGCATAACAATTTGGCCAATATCGGTCAGCAAGTTGAGCAGTTCAGTTAAAATATGTAAATGCACCTTATTTATCTAAAATAATTATTAAAATATTACAGCCGTATGCATAGTTAACTAGTTTTTTTATTTAATAGTTTTGCTAGTATCTCGACAGTTTATTTATGTTGCCTAAATAACCCTCCTAAATATTAAATCCCAAATAACCATTTACTGGTGACAATATTCATTTAAATTAAAATTCAGTTCAATCTTCTGTCTTTAACATGCTAATTGCCTTAGAGAAAGGGGTGCAAATTGTCTACGAAAGAGCTACAGACCATTTTGTTTTCAAATATAGGCGTTCAGTGGAACTATACTACAAATTAATGTGATTTATTGTGATTAATATGATTGGAATTGTCCAAAAGAAAACCATTTTATGTCGTCGGTATCAAAAAATTTTTTTTGTTGTTATTTGTTTGATTTCACTTATTACGTTTTACTAATGTCAAGGACCCCCTAAAACTACAACAAACACAAAAAATATAACACTTTGTTACACGAAAAACCAGTAAAATAAGTTTTATTTCTTTTAATACAAAAATATTATAAATCACAAAGTAATTAAAACCTGTTTTTACATCATAAATAAAAAATAGGTCTTTTTTAACTAAGTGACGTTATACATATCAAAATATAGTACAGGATAAAAATCTTTGTTGTAATCAATAGGCCTGAATATACCTTAAACTGTAATTAGACTCCCACAACTCAACTACTATTTGAGTGCTTTAGAATATTATTATTGTGGTAAGCTGTATCGTGGTATATAAATAAATTTATAAAATATATTCCAGGTTATAAACAGGTTTCCCATGTAAAATGTATGCACGCAAAGTAGTTTCTTTTTTCTATACATAAAATCGTATTCATCTTTCAGCCTATTTCTAGGTTCTGTTTAAAAACTTTAGACTATTCTGCATTTCAATAGAATCTTCTAATCTCCTGTCTAAAACCATATTCTCTTTTCTGTCTTTTTCTAACTTTCTTTCTATGCCGCAAACTATCTTCTTCTTTCTATATCACATCTGTAGCTTTTTTCTCAATAGATGCTTTATTTTGTTGCCCGATCTGCGGTAGTTGACGCTCAGTCACGTATTTCACAATAGGGGTTTCCTTTATGGCTTCCAAAGAAACGTTCATTAACTATTTTACGGCGTTACTTTTTATTGGAAACGCCGATTGCAGCGATTGTGTGGTGGATTACAACTTACGCAAAACTACACGGTCTAGAACCAAAGAACTTTATTGATTCTTGGCACCTCGTTATGTTGCTTGCACAAGGGCCCTGAATAGGGAAAATTTAATTACCCATTGAGGGAATTAAATATAGAAACCCAATGAAACGCTGGGCGCAGGTGGTGACTGGCGCATTGGAAGAATGAAAATCCTCAGATCCTTTTCTTAAATCGGCACGCTTTTAATTATTTGCGCTGGAATCAAATCTACAGGCTTGCAAAAAGTCCGCTTAAACATTTACATAGATTGATTAATAAGGATATGCGCATAGTGTGATATATATATTGTGTTATTTTCCATTTTATTTCCATGTTATATTTCTCATTCATAGGCCATACTATAAAAAGTATGAAACTCAAAATATATTGTTTCACAGGCTCATAACTTCTAATTTTATTATTTATAAAAAAAAACATGTTTGTTTTAGTCATATTCTCTCTTTTTTTTCGGACAGTTTTTCAAGAATTATATTTTTATTCAAATACAAATATAATTCTTCTAATACCACATATAAAACATTAGAACTACGAGTATTTCAGATACCGTGTCGTCGCAATATTGTCTTTCAGTAAATTAAATTCTCAAGCCTCTGGCTGGTAGCTGCGACACTCGGAGCTAATCCAGTGACGCGGGTCAGGCCAACACAACTCATGTTAGCCTATAATTATTCTCTTTATTTTACGAAAGTTATCTCACATTGGCTGGATAGCTTTCAAATTTTACATTTTATTTTTTTTTCTTTTTTAAATTAGCCTATGATTTGCCCTCGATGGATGCAATTTTACCAAGGTTGCCGATTTTAAGTTATCCCCGCGGTTTCCTTTAATTTAGATGGGTATAGTGCTTTGAACGCTTTGATAGGAGGGAGTGCGGAGTGGAAATGCAGGAGAATTTAGTTGGAATGGTTAAAATAAACGTAATTTAGGTCGTAAATACCAGAGATTTAATGAAAATTAGTTTTTTTTGTCTTATACCTATTTTAACTTTCTATTATAACTTTCTACAATAAGATATTGGAATAAAAAAACATCAGATGTTTTTTCATCATGAGATAATATTCTTATCTATACATATCCCTATTAATATATAACATAATGAGTTAACGTTTTAATTGATCGTTTTTTAAAATTAATACTAACAATAAGAAGTTAATTGTAATATTTCTCATTGTTTTTAAGGTTTATTTTTTTTAAGACTTTTTTATTTAAAATTTTTAGTTATTACCTATTTTTTTCTAATTACTACTTGTGTTAATATTGGTCAACACGGTATGAAAAAATTTTGCTTAGCGGATTTAGTTTTTATGTATTTTTTACTTTGCACTATACCGTAAACGTAACTTTACTTTAAACCAAAATGGGATCGCTCTGAGAATTTCCCTGTCAAATGCAACAATATCAAAGCCAGTCCGGAGTGAGAAGGGAACATAAGTTAAAAAAAAACAAATAAAAAAATCTCCTTTTTTTAAATCGTACACCAATTAATACGCCAATTTAATGAATATTGAGTGTTTATATTATCTTTATATTCTAAATAATTTATTTCCACGTTGCTCGTTGACCGACTCCTGGAAAGGAGAAGGTGGAATGGATGCCGGAGTCGAGGAGCCCTTTAAGGCGGATCGAACAGGTCAAATTGATCACTTGATCCTCTGTGGTGGCCGCGTTCCGGATTGTTCAGTGTGTCAGTAATTAGGCATTGACTAAGAAGTGTTTATTTCAAATTATATATAAAACAAAAAATAATGTGGATTGGTTTATTACTTGATTGCATATTTTTTTTTAATATTAAACATTCGTGTTTTAGCATTAACTGTTGAAATATCAATATTGTCATTATTTTTTAATAAAATTATCAAGTCAACATTCAAAATATTGTAAACAAAATATTGCAAATAAAAAGTAGTACATTATTAAACTTTTTATGTTTATCTTCTCAGATTATAGTGAAAAATTAAATGGACTCATTGAGGATACGTAAATTTCAAGTTACTGCATATGGGTGGTCTATTTTTATTTTTAAGAATTGCAATGACCTGTATACAATTATTTTGGCCCTAATGTACTAAGCTATGTAGTATTTTTGTTAGAGTCAGAAGATATGGTGTGAATGAAGCTTTTGAAATGTATGTGTGGGTTCAAAATCTGAATCTGATTGAAAAGAAGCAAATTTTGGCTTAAAAATCTCTCTAGGCAAAATGCTTAGGTTTGAATTCAGTTCGCTACTGGTTTTCTGTTTGCATAGTTGGGCGGACTCAGCAAAATGGCGACCCTCCGTTTGTTAAGGGCACTTAACGTTAATTTCATTTTAGAAGAGAACAGTGGTGCGCAAAGGGTTGAGGTTGCCGTTCAATACAACCCGCCTATACAACACGTTATTTTATGCAAATATCGATGCAAATTTGGCGAAATTTATTTCATTTACACTTTAGTTATAAGGATTGAATTTTAGAACTGTACTATACTAACTTATATACAGTGATATATCATATAAAATAAACTATTATAAGATAATATAATATAAAAAGCACAATTAGCATGCCTGAAAATTAAAAATAAAAACGGGTTATCTGGGGATGTACAGTGTGTTCTGTAATTCCGTCATAGTATTAGTAAAAGAAATCGTTATTTATCTAAAAATATTGATGTTATTGAAAAAAAAACAATCTACAATGTTCTTATCGTAGCACGTACTAAATCCGTGTCACGGATTAAAATTAATGTGAGCATTAATATATTACATTATTTCGCTCTCAATATAAAATATTAAGCTTTGTTTTTAAAAAAATATAGTTATTTAAAAATAATTTATAATATTTTAAAATGTGCCTTTAATGCTTACTTATTAATGAACTATGTGTATCTATTTCTATGATTTATAAGGGGTATTTTTTGTATTATCAAACATACATACATTTTTATATTATTTTAGTTAAGTTACATTTATTATTATTATGATCCCAAAATAAAAACATATTTTATGTTTTTTGAAAATATGAGACATATTGAATTTTTTTTATATCGATAAAGTTTATTGTGAAAATAGCATTCCTCGAATATGTACGCTGTAAAGATATCTAATCCGTGTTATTAGTAGATTTTACTATATATATTAGAAAGTAGGTTCTTGCATTTATAAAAATAGATGTTTAACATGTGGAAATTGCTGCTTCAGAACTGCTACTAGACTGATAAAATACCAGGGAAAGGAAAATGTGTCTTTTTCTACTCTTAAATAAATATGTAAAATACCCTTTGTATAAATAAATATGACACAAGTTTACAATCATATTTGAGATTCGAAAATTTAATTCAGGAGAACGCAATGTGCGCTTGGACGTACATTTTCGTAAAATAAATCAAATCCTAAAATACAGGTAAGTTACATATTCACTGACTCTCGGTCTAAAAAAAACTGAAATATTTAACCGCGACAACAAATAAAAGCTGTTTTAAAAATACTTGATTAACTATTATACTATCTATTATCCATATAATGCAATTATCTGCCTTCAATTGGTACATAAAATAGAAGTGAGAGGTAGAGCGCTTTAATCAAATATTGAAGTTGAAACTACAGTTATTGTTTTCATGGGCTATTTCAGTCGGTCGTAATGTTTGCTTCTCGCCCTGAAAGGGACAGGCGAATCTTTAGAACAATAACAAGCGACCATCCGACACACACACACACACACACACACATCGGCATAGAGATAATCCTCTTTATCTTCAGGCTGATAACTTTACCGCTTTGTCCAAAATACGAGCATAGATAGATCCAAACAGCAAAACGTTGTAAAAACCCATATTGTAAAAAATAAACCGATTTATTTTCCAATTCCATTATGTAGATGATAATTCAGTTTGCTTAGAAGTGTTTGTCAACCTAGGAGTTCTGAACAATATAAAAAATGCTCAATTGATCCGAATGCTCTCTCCCACGTCTATTATGTTTTTGATTAAGTTTATAATTTTAACATAAAATTATCACATGGCACTTGTCAGGTCACCTGGCCTATTTCTCTTTCCTCGGAGCCATCATATTGTGATGCTTCGTTGAACGTTCTGTTTCATCTGCGGGCCTAGTCTCAAAACGCGAGCGCGGCGAGGAGCTGTCCCTTTCATTCGCTCCCGGGTATTAAAACTTGACTTGCTCATCATTTATTTACTAAATTAACATAACTATGTAGGTATGGTGTCAGTCCCAAAGACTGTATGTATCGTTTTAAAACTAATCAACCATTAAACAGTCGATTGCAACGCTTGTAAATAAACTGTGCCACATTTTATGCGTATACATGGTGCATTAACACATTACCTTAAATCAAATCCGGAACTAGTTTGAACATCGCGCTGTAGCGACTCCTATGCAACCACGACGCCACGGCGACGCGGGCATTCAACTGCTAGGTTTGCTATACTTCGAACAGATCGATCTCTCACGCGACAGATTTTGTTTAGCGTTTGATTAAATATTTAAAACATTTTTTTCTCGTAATTGGGAAATATAATATTTTTGCTGATTAATCCTTTATTGTTGATATAAATCACAACCCCCCCCCCTCTGTAGAAGGATGCATAATCTTATCCATATAGAAGAATGACGAATGTCATATTTAAAGAAGTTTGTTCAGATGTCAAACCTCAAATTAAAATTCCGGATTCAAGAAGTTGTTTCTAAGACGACCTGCCGAATATAGTAGAGATAATTTTACGTACAGCTATTTACTTTACGTATTTATACATTTAAATGGTATATTATTTTTGCATTGTACTGCTATTTAAGATACACGGAGAATAATTTCACTAACGAACTCGATTACAATAATTTCTCGATTTACACCGAAAAAAATCGTGTCTCACGAGGATAAAGAGGAATCGATTCACATGATCTAGGAGGTCATTTACATCTTTTCGATTGGGGATGAGTTGCGTCTGGCAAAGGCAGTGCTCACGAATAAATATTTAGCAATTTGCATCCAATTCGTAGGAATCTCTCACGCGGAAGATAAACGACTCCTCGACATTTTAGACTAGGAGCCACAAAACCCACAACTATGCCGCAATTAATTCTTACCATTATGGTCACAGCGGTGATAAACCTTAGGTAAGTGTAAGTAAGATCAAAACTGTAATTACATCTCACGCAAAAAAACTTAAGTTTTGTTTTAAATCGGTTCACCATATAAATATTACAAAATATATAAAAATAAAAATACTAGTAAATACTAGTTGGAACGAACTAGTTCACACAACAAGCCGCAAGGGTTGTGAACAAACAAATAAAACATGTATATTTTGTTTATAAATACGGAAATAAAAAAAAAATAAATAAATTGAAAACTACGTAAATTAAAACTTATGGAAATATATTAAAAACATTGAAAGTTTTTTACCTAAGTAGGATTATCAAGGACTAAATACTTTATGCTATTGTGCGGTATTCTGGTGAAAATATATTTTAAATGTATTTTTAAAGTATATTTTTTCGGATTTTACCTACCGTGTGTATGTACAAGACAGTTTAATCCTGGCGTTTCGGCGATGATCACACATCCCGTTCTCGGGGAGTTTGACACATACGCCCGATACGAAATAATGACGGGTAATGATGGACTGTTTCGTTCGGTTTTTCGGTCTGACTTCGGGTACGGGTAGTCTCTCGACCATTATTCCAGCAGACGGTGGTACTTTCCGCTACTGTCACACATTTAGCACTTGCAAGTTTATTTTGATATTGCAAACAATGATGCAGCCCTCAAAGATAATTTTCACGTTAATGCCCCTCTCAATTGCGATTGTAGCGATCTTGAGAGTGCGAGAAATGCATACGAATAAAATATTATATATTTGCATCTCATTTGTAGGATTCTCACGCGGACAAATTTGATATGACGTGCGTCACTTATATCGATAGAAATTACAAATTACAACAAAAAAGATTTAATGTTTACATTAATAATTATATCCGAAATAATTATTATTACTGACCTCTTTCAACTAAGCTAATCTGCTTCTGCTAGAGTCAGGAAAGATGGTGGTGATGAAGCGTTCATTTTGGTATGATAATGTGCGGATTCGAACACTCTTGACCATTGGGTTCATAATCAAACGCCCTCTTAACTAGCTAATCACAATCTCATACCATTAAGAATTCGTATAATAATACTTTCTTTTTTTTTACAGTTTTATTTATTAGTGCCACAAACAATAAAAAACAGTAATTTACATACATATTTTTTATGTAAAATTACTGATTATTATTTTGCAAATTTGTTTATCCTTTTTTTCATATTTTGTTTATTTTAATAAACTGAAGCGTACCTACTGCTCAATAAAATAAAAATAGATTATATAGGTTCATACAGTACCTGAACTAATCTTTCCGTATTAAATTTGATATTAACTGGCTATGGTACTAGCATTGCACACCTTTAGTAAAATGTACAGCGTATGTATGTAATATGTTATACATAATATAGATTTGTTATCATGGAGGACCTTTTATTAGGCGCATTTCAGACATTTTCGAATTGTCGTCGTTAGATGAATAAGAAAATAGTCCTAAATTTAAAAATAGTCAAATTTATTTATTTATTATCCATTGGTAATTTTATTTTATTCTTAAAGAAGAGAAGGGAATCAGAATAGAGCTAAATTTAAAACAATTTAAAAAAAATGTATAAACAATTTTATACGAGTATAAGCATAATATCTTTTATTTATTTATTTATTACATTAATGGCTCATGACAAATACCCAAATACAAAACGTCCAAATAGTAAATAATGGGATAGTCATTTTTATCGCATAGCTTCAGTAATTTATCATTATCGTATGAGTTGTATCGTTGGGGAGGTGAATTAAGTACCTAAAGTTAAAAAAAAAGTAAAAGTTAGTAAAAGTTTATTTCCAAGAGAAAGTTGATGCATAGGACTTACAATATCTTCACAATTGGTTCACAAAAATTTACCTAATATTATATACATCGATATATGTTACATTATACCTAAAGTTTAAATTTATACTACTCTTATTACATAGCTAAAAGATATACATCACAAAAAGGTATAAATAGTAAAATTTATAAATAACAAGTTTTATAAATTTATGCTATTTTAGAATTGCTATGAAAAATAGCCGCCACATATAAAATAGCTTTCCTTTAAATTATAACTATTTAAATTCATACATTTTTTTTATTAAACAGATTTAAGCGCAGTTCCGACTGCGCTGTTGTATTCATATAGAAATGAGATAACAAAGGGAAACATAGCACGTAGATAATACCTCGAAAACCTAAATTTGTATGTTTGTGTTATTATTTGACGGTGCTGTGAAAATGAAAAACATTGTTGAAAATCTCTTTTTCATACATTTTAACAATTGGCAATTTACAATATTTATTATAAATCCATGAATACAAAATATTTATATACATATAATATAGTGATTATAATCTAGTATAGCTGAACGTATCATAATTTTATATTACATGAATAATTATTTTATTAATAAACAAACAGACAAGTGCGTGACAGAGGGCATGGGATAGAACAGGTTCACATGGAATAATTTGACATGCTAATCTCTAACGCGTCGTAAAAAAACGCATTGGTTTTCCATCAATAGTCGATATGTATGCAAATAATCAACCGCAAGTAATCGCGAATTCGCGACTTTGGGAGAACCATTTCTCATCCGATCTGTGAAAGATATGAAACATAGCAAGGGGATCTGCGATGCATAAATAAATACAGGTTGTCGCAAGACCTTTCTCGAGGACTTACTGGGGTGGTTGGTTATATTTCCTATTATGAGTAAGAAATTATATAAAAAAAGTGCGAAAATAATTTATCCTCATATTTATTATATTTTTTACGACATTTGACCGCGTTATGCGTACGTTAATCTCGTGCAGTGACTGGCCGCCCGTTTAGGACGCAAGCATCAGCCCATAACAAACGCGTACTTATGACAAGAACCGTGTAATATTGCAACGTAAAGTTTTCTCGGAAACTATGGTAATTTTGGATATACCATCTCACAAATAATACTTATATTTATTTATTTATTTTAGGAAACAACAGTTTACATAGTAATTACAATAAACAATAAAAAAAAACAAAACACTTGAAATGAAATGAATATAAATAATACCTACTTATTCTTCGAAATGTATAAATCCGCTCTGCTTTCCGCGGAAGAATGGGAAACCATTAGTTTGCACTGTCAGTTCTGAATTCTAAGCGGTCAGTCGTTGTAATTTAATATTTAGCATTCAGATTCGCCTAAAGCAATGTAGCATCTACTGAACTTACAATGATCACTGCAAATATTTGAAGAGGAAAAAATATTATTTTTGTAAATATCTCTCCAGTAAAGCTTACAGTCTTGACTTGGGATTAGTCCGTTAAAACATCATATTTATTGATTTAAACACGATACGATATGATAACAAATGTGATCGGAATGAAGGCTCTCTAAAGCAATTTGATTTAAATTTAATCTGGCTATAAAAAAAATAATGTTAAAACTATCAGCTTTTATTATATCAGTGATCCGCGACCAGCTGTTTAGGGGGTATAGTTGAAATAATTTCTGTTATTTTCCAATGCCAATTATCTTTCACGGTGCATTTAGTTGCACTAAATTCGCTAGAGTATTTCCCCCCTCGTTGCACAAAGTATCAAAAGAACGAAAGAACAGGGGAATGGACGTAATATTTGGGGTAAATCACGGCAAAATTATGTCGAATCCACCTGTATTTGTGAAGCCACTTTTTGTGAGCAGGTCACCTGCACCATGGCTATATTAAGCTGGTCCAGGACATTTAGAAACATTCACATTATTTAAATCATTGACATTTTTTTTTATTTCTACTACGTGGAGGGTTTTAACTATTCAAACTATTATAAATAAAACGAAAATATTTTATGCCATTTTATTCGGTTAGTTTATTAAAGTTTTTTTTTTACGCATTATGAATTCGATTGTCGCAGCCAGGCCCATAAAAAAAGTTATTTCTGATTTCTTTTTTGTTGACTATTTTTCTGTGTATATGGTTGGGTACATTTTAATTGTTTAAAAAACAATATCTTTTATTATAAAGGAATAGATTATAACAAAACAGAGTCCATTCAAAGTTATTTAATAGTTAAAATTTCCCTATACGAATGTTCAACATCAAATAATCAAAGAGACGTTTTTTTCCCTAAAATCTATTACTACACATTAGTAGATACTTTGAACTCAAAATTTACCTTCTTATATATATAGAAGCTTCAACCTGATAGAAGAGTAAACCTGATAATTTTTTTTTTCAAGTAACTGTTTTTTCAAAATAGAATAAATATTCAATAAAAAAAATATTGTACTATAAAAAAATCGTAACCTTAAATTGAAACCCTGTTTATTATTATTATATTAACAGACAGACAGCATAGCTGATGGGTCTGTTTCCTTTTTTGTTACTGTGATAGTTAAATATGTTTGTTGTAAGATTACTTACCAAACTTCTATGTTTAATGCAATAGGTGTATAATACAATCTTTAATATTACTTTTTTAACTATTTATTATTATTTTGCTTTAAAACTGACAATAAGTTGTAACCTTTCAGAATTTTTATAAATTTAAAACACTCACATGGACAATGGATTGCCTTAAAAGATATTTTGAAAATCAATTATTACATTCTTTCTTTCATATATTGCCTTATACCTACTAAAAAATTTGACCTATTACAAATAGGTACATAAGTTCTGTCATGGAATAAATCTTATTATTAAAATTATTTTCGATAAAGTGTAGGGCACTGATACTATAAAAATAGTAAACTTAAAGTTTTTTCTATTTTTCCTGGACTTGATATTCTTCAAAAGGAATCACCCTCATTTATGCACTTGCACGGCTTAGCTTTGTTGCCTTTTTTATATAAAAAGTAAAAGCGTAACGCTTTGAAATGGTGAATCTGGATATTTCTGTAAAGCAACGTTTTTTTGTTATTCATCGCTACCTGCCCATTAGTATTGGTTATTATTCGAACATCTGTTGGTTCTTTACACAAACATAGACTACTCGGATTATTTTATTGTTACATTTTATTAAATCGAGAATACGCAACATTGATCGATGTTTTGTGTTTATTTTTCTACATTATAAATTATATATTTTTGAATACTTAATGTAATTATTTATCTTTATGGCAAATAAGTGCTCATAGCATGTATATAATTTGTAATTTATTATTTAGCTGATTTTTCATTGCATTATATTATATAAAAATAGATATGAAATCGCGGTTATAGTTCTACCACACCATAAGTATTTAATTTCAAAACTTTTTAAATAAAAGATGTGCATAATGCAATATGACAGAAAGAGTTATGCATAGTCGCATTAGTAAGCGCTGCCGAAAATGCATGCGCTAGCTGCAGTTAACTAACGCTGCTATGCATACAGCCGAGGGAGAATATTTAGAAAGCTGCAGATGATGACAACTTTTTTAGAAAGTCAATGTTATGCATTTATTTTTTGATTTGGTTACAGAATTTCACAAAACGGGCAAAAAATATGGTTAAAAGAGTGAATTAAAATTATATATTTTGACGTCCTAAATACAAATATTTATTTATTATTTTGGCAAATAAAGTAAATATTTAAAACAAAAAAAAAAATACTTTTTAGTAAGCGTTTGACATGAATTGGTATGGAAATATTTGAATGGAAAAGTTAATCTTTGAATTATCGCTACCTTTACTCTAAACTTAACATTTTAATAATATAAAAATATCCAAAATATCCTTACAATTTTTAATGCTTCATTACCACCATTTCCCTTGAAAGAATAAACATGTTTGTCTTATTTAGTCTAGGCCGTACTTTTTTAAAAAAAGACCAATAATGACTACGACTACTCACTGAAAATATATTCTTTCACTTCTTCACAAAGGTCTTTGCCACAAAAGTGTATGGCACTAAAAATATGTGGATGAGCGATGACATGGTATGCAAATAAAGTTATTTACTGGGTAGGTTATATGTGCGTCACAATGTGGCTACAAATGCCACATAACCTATTGGCCAGTGATCATTAGCGGAACCACGAAATCTAATTGTGTCCTTGCTATTAATTAAGTCCGGATATTAAACGGCACGTGATTATATTGCTTGTCAATAGACGGTGTATGTAATTAGGTTATGTCTACGACATGATCAGAATTATTATTTAGGCATTTAGACAATATTCTATATTATTTGCACTAGTAGGTATATCTGCTTAGTATTTTTTTCTGAAAAACGCATTATTTTTATGTATTCACTGGAAATGATATTTTAAAAAAACGCTTGGTTGTTTAAAAATTTGCACACGAAGCAAGAAATTTACTAACCGAACAACGGGTTGTATTCGGGTTTATTTTTTTTATCTATAGAATATCTAATAGTGTCATGGGTCTAACTTGCAACATTTTTTTATCAATTTTATATATTACTTTTATTGTTCTTGTTATATCTTCAAGATTCTTCCTACTATTGGTTGGTTAGGTTTGACAAAGAGTGGCAAATCCTTTCACAATATTATTATTTTTTTTTAATTTCGGTTAAATGTTTTTCTGATTAAGTTATGTATAGTTTTCTGGTTTTAATAACATTTAAATGTTCTATTTATAATTAGCGTGGAACAGAGCATCCTTGCAAGTTTTGTTTTTTTGAGAAAAAATATTTAAAACCGCATAATCCACATTGAGTGTGTATACAATACATTTTCTGCTACAACTTATATTATTTAAATTAAAGTTATTGTCAAAACAAAGTATCTACGGCAAATCTAACGTTACTGATTTTGACTTTAAAGTAAAATGTACATAATTAAGCGTGTTTTTTACGCCAATATGTAACGCGTGTCGTCTCTGTGGATTTTTCACACTCTTTGACGCCATCATCAAAGGTCTGCCACCGTTGAATGTTTCTATTGCGCAGTGATTTCAAATGTGCCATCAATTGACTGTCTATTTAGTTAAAAGTCGTAAACAAAGCTTGCGGCCTTTTAGTAGGTGCATGTCAATTTGGCGTTCGTTCGTCAGCAGAAGCAGATTGCTAACGCGACTGACCCAGTTTAATTCGCAAAGCGAGTGCGAGTAACGAGCTCAGCACTCTGTACTTTACTACTGTTACGAGCGAGTGCGGTGTAGTACGCGCTTTTTATTAGTAGCACCATACGCTCTGTGAGACAATCGTTTAAAAAATAAAACCTTTTAAGTTGTATATTTAATATTTTAAGAATTGCTATGACCTAGGTAATACACAATTATTTTGGGTCCTACTCAACTAAGCCAAATATGCTTGTGCTAGAGTCAGGGGAGATAGATACTCTTGTAATTTAGCACAGTATCAATTTTTTTTATTTAATTATTATGAACATAAAGTCACACAAAAATTCCATGTATTTTTTCCTATTTATCAAATATGGGCACTACAGATACCACCATAAATTCACGGAAACGAAATACATGTCAAGTCTGACAGTATTGACATTTGGAAAATCGAATGCTTATTAATTATACAATTTTACTATATATTACTTAATTACTTATATAAAAATCTGACAGTATATCATTTTTTTACTGCTTTTATGAAAGTTTGACCGTATTGCATAAGCGCACAGATAGATAGGTGAGAGTGAAAAGCTTTCATAAAATACAGGCCTGTATTTAAATCAGCGTGCATTACCTCAAGCGTTGCAACTATCTGTGCGTTGGTATTATTTTTTCTTTAAACATTCTGGCTATATAATTCATTTGAAAATTTACAATCTGTAAAAATATTAAAAAGAATTCGAATTTTCCAAATGTCAATATACTGTCAGACTTTTATATAAGTAATGTAAACTTACATATACTAATACTTATATTTGATTAATGTTTTTAATAGCGGCAAATCGCCTGAATAGGTAAATGACACAATCTTTGAAATAAATAATAAAAAAAAATGAATATGCACAACTGTCTTTAGAAATTATGCTCACCCTATTAATAATAAGCAGCGTTTGTGGACAAGTAGGAGACGACGGATAGCAACAAATCAAGAGATGAAAACGAGAGGGACGTTGCATCTGCAACTCCATCTGCCAATGCATGATGAGATGTGCTAAAAGTCGAATGGATTTCTTTGTTAAATAAATTACAATAATTATTCTTATACCGAAAGGCTCAAGTGTGCTTTGGCTGACAACTCAATTGTATTGCTGAAGTAGAAATAATATGTAGGTTTAGGGCTTCACCAAGTCAACATAATATGAGTGTTTTTATTTTTACTGATGTCATTTTAGGGGGTTGATCTATTTGAACAATCAAACATTATACGGCAAAAAATATTTCCTAATTACGAGTAAAACGAATTCGAAATTTAAATTAAATCGTTTTAATGTTTGAGAATGCGCGCGCGGCTCGCGAAGTACTTCGAAGAGAAACGAAATTTTTTAATACTAAGATTTTTTTATTATTATTTTTTTTTCGTGAGACCGGTTTAGTTCTTAATATAGATCAATCCCCTAAAAGGACATCAGTTAATATAAGTACACCCTGTATATGACTCCCAATTGTCTATTCGACTATTTGACTTTTAATTTTGTCATACAATCATTATTTTTTGTTCTGTATGACTTCTAATAATGCTTCCAATTTTTAATCAGTGAGGTTATGAAAGTATAATAACGTTGAAATAATAAGTAGGCATATGTGAATATGAGTCAAAATCAAAATATTGTATATGTTAAAAAAATAATAAAATAAAAAGTGGATAAGAAGCGAAGGAAAATATTTATATGTTTATATGTACTATGCTTTCGTCCCGGTTATAAATATATATTTTTTGCTTTCTGCCATCTATATAACCTATATGTTAGTTGAGTGTCGTATTTATTATTAAAGTAATACATTTGACGCAATTTTCTCGAGTATGTATCCATTAAAAAGCGCTATAAACGCAACTTGTCAAATAAACAATGGATACAAGACGAATCACTTACACGTGGGAATGACTAGCTTTCACTGCAATCTATTGCAGTCGGATGTAATAGCCAAAATATATTAATTCTCTTAATCTATTAGCTACACAACGCTCCACAAAATCATGAAATAAGTGAACCAAGAGAAGATATGTTAGTCGAGTACATACGAGCAAATACAAAAAATCGACTGAAAAGTTGGTTACAAAATACATACTCGATTCATCGATTAGCCATGTTACTATTAATTTAAAGACGTTTAAAAAGACTATGCTAAGGAAGAATTATATTTTAAAAGCGCAAATAAAACATTGCTTTTGTTTTTTTAGATATTTAATTTTTGATATTACAGTACTCCTTACCAAAACATTATCTTAATATATATAAATCTCGTGTCACAATGTTTGTCCTCAATGGACTCCTAAAACACTTAACCGATTATAATAAAATTTGAACACCATGTGCAGTTCGATGTGCACTTGAGAGATAGGATAGTTTAAATCTCAAATTATAGTCGCAATTTTAATTTATCGCTAATTTTTTGTCCGTTATTATTTGGCAGTCATAAAACTGACAGATGTCGATACCTTTCGACTGGGTTGATGGCGCTAATGTCTGTTATTATTTGACAGTGACAGTTATTCGACGCAAACGTATTAAAAGAGCCCATCAGTTGGCAGAACAAATTGAATCAAGAAATCCAGCTCAAAGAATCAGGACAGCAGAAGGTCATGCACAAGAATCTCAAAAACAGTGTAACGAACGTCTTCAAGAGAATATCATAAGAACAAGAAAATTATTATTTTCAGTCAAATGCCACCGAAAAAATCTAACCTCAACAACGCGAGCGGCAAACGTCAAAACGCAAACGTCAAAACTACGATCGGAATAATATATTCACTTACGAGATGCTGTTGCTGGAAACATCGATGGAAATTTAAATCCCAATGACATCGGTAATGCTTTCATTTTACCTTCAAGCTACATCGGCAGTCCACGGAACATGCAGGAATACATACAAGATGCGATGACTTACGTACGTCATTACGGCCGACCGGATTTATTTATTACATTCACATGTAATCCGAATTGGGAAGAGATACAAACTTTACTATTGCCAGGACAACAAGCCATTCATCGTCATGATTTAACTGCACGTGTGTTTAAACAAAAATTGAAATCCTTAATTGATTTTATTGTAAAATATACAATTTTTGGTATCACACGTTGTTGGCTGAATACGATAGAGTGGCAAAAGCGAGGTTTGCCTCATGCCCACATTTTGGTTTGGCTTAAAGATAGAATCCGTCCTGAAGAAATCGATCAAATAATTTCAGCCGAAATTCCAGACCCATTAATTGATCAAGAATTATTTGATATTGTCACCAAACACATGATCCATGGGCCATGCGGTGTTTTCAACATGACCTCACCGTGCATGGAAAATGGAAAATGTAAAAAAAACTTCCCAAAGCCGCATACGAATGACACGATCACGGATATTGATGGTTATCCAACTAAATCAACTAATTCAATTGATCAAAAGAGTTTCGCCACGACTGCAAAATGACAATTATCAAATCGTCATAAAAGCCGACAAAGTACCATTAGGTGAACATGCTGGTAGATTCAACGCTCCAACTGTTGATGAGGTTGCTGTTATCATGGTTGGTGATCCAGTTGACAAAAGATCTATAAACATTACACGGCGAGACAACACTGTCAGTACGATTTAGGATCTACACCGTTCATATGACGCACTACAATATCCATTGATATTTTGGCAAGGACAAGATGAATATCACCTTAATATCAAACAGTATGATCCAAATACCGGTAAATTTGACAATTATCTATTTACTTTCTTACTGTATGTATAGATTTTAATTTCGTATTGCATTTTATTTTTTATTTTTTTAGGTGATTACAGAAATAATAAAGTTAGCTCAATGAACTACTACGCACACCGAATAATGGTTAGACAACATCAAGACAATTATATCCTTCGATATCGTCAGCTGTTCCATCAATAGATTGTTGATATGTATGCTAAGGTCGAAAGCGAACGCTTGCGATTCCTTCGATTCAACTAGGCAAAACTACGATCGGAATAATATATTCACTTACGAGATGCTGTTGCTGGAAACATCGATGGAAATTTAAATCCCAATGACATCGGTAATGCTTTCATTTTACCTTCAAGCTACATCGGCAGTCCACGGAACATGCAGGAATACATACAAGATGCGATGACTTACGTACGTCATTACGGCCGACCGGATTTATTTATTACATTCACATGTAATCCGAATTGGGAAGAGATACAAACTTTACTATTGCCAGGACAACAAGCCATTCATCGTCATGATTTAACTGCACGTGTGTTTAAACAAAAATTGAAATCCTTAATTGATTTTATTGTTAAATATACAATTTTTGGTATCACACGTTGTTGGCTGTATACGATAGAGTGGCAAAAGCGAGGTTTGCCTCATGCCCACATTTTGGTTTGGCTTAAAGATAGAATCCGTCCTGAAGAAATCGATCAAATAATTTCAGCCGAAATTCCAGACCCATTAATTGATCAAGAATTATTTGATATTGTCACCAAACACATGATCCATGGGCCATGCGGTGTTTTCAACATGACCTCACCGTGCATGGAAAATGGAAAATGTAAAAAAACTTCCCAAAGCCGCATACGAATGACACGATCACGGATATTGATGGTTATCCAATGTATCGCCGCAGAAGTACTGAGAATGGTGGCCACACATTTACAATGCGACTGCCGAACTTTCCAAATCAAGTTGAGTTTGATAATCAGTGGGTGGTACCATACCCACCACTACTTTCAAAAACTTACAAAGCTCATATCAATGTTGAGCTTTGCAGTTCTGTTAAATCAATTAAGTATATTTGTAAATATGTAAACAAAGGCAGTGATTTGGCCATATTTGAAGTAAAAAACATAAATAAAAATGATGAAATAGCACGATACCAAATGGGCAGATACATTAGCAGCAATGAAGCTATTTGGCATATTCTCAGCTTTCCCATCCACGAAAGAGATCCTGCTGTCCAACATCTGGCAATACATCTTGAAAACGGTCAACGTGTATACTTCACTGAAGAAAATGTTCTCCAAAGAGCGTTCGAAGCTCCGAAAACGACTCTAACTGAATTTTTTACATTGTGTCAAAAACCTGATGTTTTTGGCCAATTCGCGAAGACATTGGTGTATGGTGATGTTCCACGTTATTTCACATGGAACAAATCCAGTAAAAAATGGGAGCCACGGAAACAAGGAAAACCACATCCTTCCATTACAGGCATATTCAAAGCTAAGACATTGGGAAGACTTTACACGGTACATCCAAAGCAACGTGAGTGCTTCTATTTACGTTTGTTATTGGTGAATGTTCCCGGACCAACGTCTTTTGAATTTTTACGAACAGCTAATGGTCGAGTATTCAATACATACCAGGATGCATGTCGTGAACTGCAATTGCTAGAAGACGATAACCATTGGGACTTAACGCTTGCTGATGCTGCGTTGACATCAACACCGAATAACATTCGTCAGTTGTTTGCAATTATTTTGGCGACATGTTATCCCTCGCAAGCACAAACTTTGTGGGAAAAATATAAAAATTGTATGACAGAAGACATATTGCACCGAATTAGACAAACAAATCAATGCCAAAACATAGATTATACACCAGAGATGTACAATGAAGCATTGGTCTTGATCGAGGATTTATGTGTTCTTATTTCAAATTTACCACTTAATCATTATGGTATGCCATCACCTAATCGTCCAGCCACCGACTTAGTCAATACCGATTTACAACGAGAAAATCAATATGACCATGGAAGTTTAGCAACAATTATCATGAACAGTGAACCATTACTGACAGCAGAACAAAAAATTATTTATGATCGGATTATGCTGGCTGTTGCTGCTGAACAAGGCGGTTTTTTTTTCTTGGATGCACCCGGTGGAACCGGAAAGACATTTTTAATATCGTTGATTCTTGCCAAAATACGGTCGCAACAAAAACATCGCATTAGCATTAGCATCGTCAGGCATTGCGGCTACTTTACTGGATGGTGGGCGAACAGCACATTCAACATTCAAGCTGCCATTGGACGTTCATAATAAACCAGATGCAATGTGTAACATCAAAAAGAATAGTGGAATAGCTGCAGTGTTGCGGAAGAGTTCTATAATAATTTGGGATGAGTGCACAATGGCACACAAATATTCACTTGAAGCATTAAACAGAACTATGCAAGATTTAAACAGCAATAATAAACTTTTCGGTGGTGCTATCTTACTTTTGTCTGGTGACTTCCGGCAGACCTTACCGGTTATACCTCGCTCTACTTTCGCGGATGAGATTAATGCATGTTTGAAACAATCATTCTTATGGCGAAGTGTTGAAACACTTCGATTGACCATAAATATGCGAGTACAATTGCAAAATGATCCATCAGCACTAATATTTTCCGAACAACTACTAGATATTGGGAACGGTAAAATAAAACTGCAACCAAATACGCAATGCATTAAACTACCAGACAATTTTTGCACTGTTGTTCAGGATAAAACTGAATTGATTCAGAGTATTTTCCCGGATATACAGAATAATTATTTGAATCATGAATGGCTTAGTCAACGGGCGATTTTGGCAGCCAAAAACGTTGATGTTGACGAAATTAACTTCCAGATACAACAGTTGTTACCAGGCGATCTGATGTCTTTTAAATCAATCGATACTGTTGTTGATGAAAATGAAAGTGTAAATTTTCCGATTGAATTTTTAAATTCATTAGATATCCCTGGAATGCCACCACATAATCTTCGATTAAAGATTGGTTCCCCTATTATTCTCCTCCGTAATTTGAATCCACCTCAATTATGTAACGGTACGCGTTTGGTCATCAAAAAGATCACCGGAAACATTCTTGAAGCAACCATTTTGGCTGGGAAGTTTAAAGGAAAAGTGGTCCTGCTGCCACGTATTCCGATGATACCATCAGATTCTACCATACCCTTCAAAAGGCTACAGTTTCCAATTCGTTTAGCTTTCGCCATGTCTATAAATAAATCTCAAGGTCAAACAATGTCCATTTGTGGTTTAGATTTGGAAAATCCATGTTTTTCTCATGGGCAACTATATGTTGCGTGTTCACGTGTTGGGAAACCGTCGAATCTATTTGTGTTAGCTAAAGACAGGTTAACCAAAAACATTGTGCACCGATTGGTGTTAAATTAAATTGAAATTGAAAGTATTTATAATTCAAAAAAAAATATATTAATGTTTAAAAGTTTAAGACTGTCTGCCTTGCCTACCTCATTCATGAGTTTAAGCGTCACATGAATCCAGTGAATTTGTATACCAGCATCAACATTTTCGTCTTTGTTCGTAAATAATTTCATTGTACTAAAGGGTTATAGTAGTAGAAAGTCAAATAAGGAGATCACCATATTTTTTTTACAAATACCATCTGTGTGAAAAAGCATAGTGGACTCCGTGACTGATGTTCTCTTATTGTTCCTCTTAGATTGTTTACTATAATGTAATATAACAAAAACTTTAGCCACAGCAACGCGTGGCCGGGTCAGCTAGTATATTATATATTTGAGCTCTAAACAGACACATTTAGTCTTTTAGCTGTGTTAAATTTATTCCAAAACTATTGATATGTAGATAGGTAATGGTTTTTTGCGGTTTCTCAGAGCTGTAGATACAAATTTGAACTACTATACTAGTGTTGTCAGCAAACATTTTATTTTGTGCATTTTAAATGTTTATAATATGAAGCTAGGAATAATGTTAGACCTTAATAGGAACTCCGAGTAATGCCACATTTATTAGTAAGTTCTGTGACTTAAGTGTCACGTTTGAACTGTATTTTTGGAAGGGTTTTTTGCTTATCTATTTTACTTGTCTATCAGAAACAAAGACACCAATATATGTAGATATGATTAAATCATCAATTAAATTAGTAAAGATTAGGAGCTGAATTGGATAGTGCACAGATGGCCTATTTATGTTATTATTTTATATTAGTATTCCATCTAATATTGAAATTGGATTGGATATCGTAAACGCATACACTTGGACGTGGAATTGTTACATCCTGGGTAAATCAATATTAAAGAAGCTATGTAATAACTCAATCGCGATGAAAGGTATACAAACTACATGGTTTTATTATGTGATTTTAGGGGTTCGATACCCATGATTAAGTAAATAAATAACAGTAGGAAATTATTGTATGAGATTTTACTATGACATTATTTTATTACGGTATCAATTAAGTTTAACTTTACGCTCGGTACATTTGATTCTTAAAACCAAGATGCTTTTGATTTGCCCAAGTGCAAATTTGTCAAAAAATGTATTCTGTCATTCAAAGTGTGTACCTATAGCCACGAGCATGAAAGACTTAAGGAAAAAAATTAGTGATGTTAAAAAAGATCATAAGTTATACTTATATTTGTCAATTCATTCTGATTGTTAAGGTTATGTTTTTTTTTATCAATAGGTTAATGTATGTAATAATAAATAATAATAATAATAACTATTATGTTTAATGTTGCTTGATATGTCAATACGAGTGAGTTTCTGGTAGGCGAGTCGCCCGGCTCTTCCAGAACATGTAACCTGCATATTTAAAAATATTGAAATAAAGGTCGCGAAAGCGACATTGAATTTGATATTGAATTTGATTTTGATAAGAAATAATAAAATGAAAACGTTTTAATCTACCGTGGTATCTTTCCTATGGTTAAAGTTGTTTTGAGAAGTCTGGATTTTTATTGTCTTGAAATAATGTATTATATATTAACCTCTTTACTATAAAATTTTGTCTTTAATATAGCAGTCTCACATAATAAATTGGCACAGTAAAACACAAATTCATAAATATTAAAAAATATGCTAGTATTTACGAGCCTACCATAATCAAGCGGGGCTGACGGAATGTAAAAGATGGCACAGATCCTAGACTAGGTCCCCAGTCATCATTAATCATTAACCTACTCACTAGCAAAGATTTTTTCGTTTAATCTAAATTATAACTACAATACTGGTATACGTGTATTAAAACGAACATACAAAATTAGTGGACCTTATGCTATCATGAAGAATGAAGGCATGAGTCATCAGCGATCCATCACGGAGCGAGCCTTCTTCGCCCGCGGCGCTCAATTGCGCTTCTGCACAAAACGACAAAAACTCCCGCAACGGGCTGCCCGGACTCCGCCCATTTTGCATCGAAATTGACTGGAGCTTTCCAAGGCTCCACAAAAAAAAAAAAAATGAAACACATTAAATATCCTTCGTGTCCCAATGTTTGGCTCGGTAAAAAATCTGCTGAATTTATATTGAATCTTCGCCGTCGCTTCGGCTATTTTAAATATTTCGACCTGCTTAAATGGCTTGGGAAGTGATCCGACAATTTTTCCTTTTTTTTAGAATAAAATTCTGATCCAATTAGGCATGATCCATAAGAAACAATGATTTTAAACAATATAATGACGTAGTTAATTTGTTGTAATCATAAATTTAAAATCGTTTCTTAACCTTTTATCATGACAGGATATCATAACTATTTTTAAGGTTTTAGTAGTTCAACATGTCAAAAAAAAAAAATATTATCAAATCGATTACTTTTTAGTTCAGGTACAAATATTTTGGGCTATACTCAACTACGCTAAGCGTGCTTTATGCTATGATGGTGATGGTGATGGCTGCATGGCTGCATCACCATCATCCCTATTCAGGGATGATGGTGATGCAGCCATGGCATAAAATAATGGCATTAAGCCTACCATTGACATGGCTGTTAAGGTAGACCTTTGGGAAAATATGACGCAGTATGGCAAAAGTAATTTAATTATCAGCGGCTTTATGTATTGTCGCATTAGTTCGCTGCTAAAGTGACAGCGCATTCATTTTTTTATGGTTAGTGGTTACTTAAAAGCTTAGCAGCGTTGCCACAATAAACTTTTATTCAATTTTTTGCAGAGAATGGTATGGCAGTTATACAGAGAATGCTCGTAATATGTTACAGTTACTGACCTTTTCCGAGGTTTACAATATGGTAAATCTGCACATATCTATTTAACATCATCATCATCATCATCATCATCATCTTGAAATTGTACATTTTATTATAATATAACGTAAGTATTATAAACCTCAGTATAATGCCACCCTAAAGTCCTAATATACCAAGTGCAAATACATCAACTTATAAGGATTTATATAGTAACTATGATCATAAGCACTCGGGCACACTTGCATAGGTTTAGGGGGTTTTTGAGAATTGCCGTGAGAAATACACAGATTGTTGAAACTAGGACACTACATAGTGTTAATGGTTATGTAATATTTATAATGTAAACATCAAAAAGTAAAATATTAAAAAACTAAAAAATCATTTTTTTTTTTATTTTTTTTGATTTATTTGATTTTTACTTAAATGAAAAATTAAGACTAAATATGTATAGTGTCTGTTTTTACATAATAAAGTAAATATTAATTAATTTATACGCATTCATTTTGTAATCGCGGTACCTGATTGGTGTTGACCATCGATAGTATGTAGTTAGAGATATTTGTTATTGATAAATAGACACAACAACACCACAACATTACACACACACACACACTTTTTGATAAATAATTTCCAATATTTGTCAAATTTAATACGATTATTTATTTTATGTTTTTTAAGTTTAGGTAATACATATGTTATAATAATAAATAACAAAACCGTAAACCAAACAAACAAAAAACATTATTTTTTTAAATAATTAATTACCGTTATTAAATAAATTATATGTAGAATGTATATAAGATTATTATTTAAATAACTATGTGGTTATGTTAAGTAAAATAACCTAGTATTTATAATAATTTACAGCGCATTGAAAAGAGAAAATTAACGTAACTAAAAATCCGGAAAAATATTTCATGCTGTAAATTTATTTTATATTTATTTTTTTCCCATTTATTGTAAATGGTTTAAATATGTAATAGGTATAAGGTAAAAACCTAAGGAAGACTTTTGTTTATTATTTAATAGGTTTTATTTGGTTGTCGCTCCGAAATAATTTGAAAATCTAAGTTATAATAATCAAAAATATATATTGATATCCCTACAAAATCTGAATTTATACATACAAACATATATACTAATATATTATATTGGTATAATTCATAGTAATATAGGAAATAAAAATACTAATTTCATACGACCATACAAAATATAAAATTCGATACATAAATACTGAGTAAAAGAACTCTTTAATCTTACTAATGTCTTTTTATAACTTTGATATTTTTTTGTCAATATATTATTGGTTCCAGGATATTACATTTTATTACAACCTGGTAACTAATTGCCAGTAAAAAATATTAAATATTTTTAAAATGTGGACGAAGAATGTTAAACGTAAGCAGTTATTATTTTAAGCATGATTAGATAAATATATTTGGAGCAATAATTCTTGACCCAAAACAATTTAATATATTGTAGGATCATGCATTTATTTCCATCCCTGTTATTAAGAAATCATTAACATTTCAATAATTTCCGTAAATCTGATGCAAAACGATTATAACCCTTTTGAAGCGACGAACTAAGTTTGAAACGATTATGCAGACGGACTGGCCTTTATTTCATTAATAGCCACAAACCCATTCACAACTATCAGACAATCAAAATTATATTAAAAAAAAAACAAGAGATTAAGATTCGTCCGCATCTCCAGAAAACATCAATAATTATAACCCTTAAGTATTACGCTCTCGAAAAGGGCCATAAGTATGGAACAAGCATCATTTTAATAACGGCGAAAGGAAGATCACTTCTATAATGATAGGTTTGGGATGTGCGACTACTTTTCGGTGTAGGAATAAACCGTGCATCGGAGGGTTAATTTTGTAAAGTTGGTTGTAAATAGAAATAATATATATACGATTAAAGTAAATATTAATGAGCCTAATAAAACATTTTAGAAATTTAAAAACAAAATACTATTCATAATATTAAATTATTTTTCCAGCCATAGTATCATTACTGAGGATTGTGATCCAGAGAAATAGTCTTTCCGAGCTTCTTTTGTCTCTAGTAGCACTAAGCAATCCAGAATACAGCCTCCAGAGAGAATATAGTGGTTAATTTAAACTGATTCTTCTACCGAAATGGGCGACTCTTATCAAAATAGTAAAGTCAAACATGTTTTATATTTTATATAATCTTCATATTTTATTTTAATTACATTATTGAAGGAAACGTCAACTCAATACCTTAATTTATCACTATTATTTTCGCGTTCTTACTCTTCTCCTCCAAAACCACTGTCCACTGTCCCTCGATTTTTGCCCTAGCGCGTTCCATACTCCAAAGATTTTTGTATAAAGCGCACACGTCAAATATTTATAATATTTCAATTTCAAAATAGCCTGACAGTGGGCGAAGTTTTATTCTAATGCTAACCGGCGATTGGTATTAAATTGTCATGCTCTTAGCCAATAAAATTACAAGAGAAGAGATGAGTGAAGAGTGACTGAAGTATAATCACCTATTTACCAGATTGCAGATTTGTATGGACTAAAGTTCTTGGCAGTGTATGTTCGTTCTAATTTAGGGAACCAATGAATGGATTTCAATAGATTTTTCACTAAACACAAAGAACATCGTTCTAGGCAAATTTAGGTACAACAACTTCCTTTAGAATGATTTTTTAGGATCAAAACACATCTTTGTGCGAAGACAAAATATAAATAAATGTCCAACCACTTTATCGCAATTGATGTGAAACGTAACATAAAGCCTTATTCTTCTTTACGAATCTCCGTATACGAATAATAGCCTAAGCGGCAAAAATAGCGGAAATGTAGGGAAATGGCTCGAGGATCTTGATTGATATTGTAAACATGTTTTTGTTTTTCGAATATCATAAACATCAAATAATTATATTGATTTTTTAAATTTTTAATAAAATAATGTATGGTGTAATCAAAAGTAAGTACACCTGAATAATTTTAAACTTCAGGACCTTAGTTAAACGTGTAAATCTGAAATTAACCGGAATATTACCTAACGTTAGAAAAAAAAATGAATAATGAGAAAGATTTAATCAGAAACAGATTTTTTCGTGATTGTAACATTACGTTTCGATTGATTTACGAAGTAGGCCTTTTGGTGTCGGGGCCCGTCGAAGTGGTACCAATTTGTCTGGTCGCCTCTCGCCTCGCGGCCGACGCGCCTTGGGAAGTCCCCCGAGCAAGTCGTGCCCACAAAACAACACTTTTTCGGTGCCCCACACCGAATTCGTTTCGTTCCACGTTCTTTTCGTAAAAGGCAGCGCAGGGTTGGCGAGTCTATCAACAAACGCCCTTGCGGTTGAAAATTTAGTCTTACGTCTGAGATTTAGTCTTAGTCTTTTAAGTTTGAGATTTAAGTTTGCCTCCTGTAGAGGCATATCTTGTAAACACCTTCACAACGTATGTACATTTTGAAGTTAACGCAAATTTGTTTTAACTAATATACTTATAATTATATAGAGTTGTCATCTTAGTAGCAGTGAAGATTTTACCAATTTACATATTGCACATATTTTATTTTAGGCTTAAACTTAGTTTTTTAATCTTAAAAAGAGATTTTCGAGTTTTAATGTTATGCTCCGTATGGCTTTATGCCAAAACAAATATTGATTCTAAATTGTAAATATGTACTTTTTTATCATTTCTGCTAGGTTCGAAAATTAAATAGCGAAAGTATAGCGTAGTAAGTAGTTTGTCTATAAAAGAATGTATGAAAATAAAACAAATAATGATATTATAATGAAAACTTTAGCCTAATTTGTAATAATTGCTGTAACAATATAATTAACAACGTTAAAATAAATAAAAATGTAAGTAAGTATGTAAAACAAGTACTGTATTATTTAAAAGGCAGCCCTTGCAATTTAGTATTGATCGCAGTGAAAACACGGTAATATGGGAGTAGACACATTTGGGTGGATCGATCAAGTCGTTGGATAAGTCCTACTAAAACTTACGCGCAAAGATTAATCAATTAACATTTAAATACAATGATAGTAGTACTGGCTTCCCACATATATTTTACAACCATAACCTACCTTTTTTGGGTTTTTGGGCAAAAAGTAAAAAAAAGGAAGGCTTAAGGTGTGGTTTCGTTGTTAGCCTCGGTGTATATTTTTTTTAAATAGGCGAACTGGTTGAGATTTCAGTATAGCTGGAAGTAAGTACACCAATAATTGTATAAGAAATCTGGGTGAACCCACGTTAAGGCTTGTATGAATTCTCAATTTATAAATTTAGCAAAATATCATTACGTTTTCAGATTTATGGATTTGAACAGAAACAATAAAATTATGGGGTATAACTTTCCCCGTTTTTAATATCGTAATTATAATATAATTACCCCAAAGAATGCATTCGCTTGTCTTGCTATCATACTTAAAAAGGTATGGAATAAGATATAGTAAAACAAAAAAAGTATGCAACGAGACAACATAAGAAAACATAAAGTGCTAAAAAAAAAAAGTGCTAACATGTTACTCTATTTTTTTCTATGAAGCACTTTTTTCAGTCCAATATTTTATGGCACAAGACAACATAATATGTTGTCACAGTTATTATAGAGAAATTATTAAAGTGAAGTAAATTTTTTTTTTTAATAATTCATAAAAACCTTCGTTTTTCCTCGTAATAAGCATAAAAAAGGCAGTTTTTAATCAGTGTGTTCACGTCATTATTGTACATTTATTTTTTGAACTATACACGTTTGAAAATGGTTTTTTTTCCGAAATTCAGAAACTTTACTTAAAAAATACAAAAGTATTAAAAATAATTTTAAGTAAAAAATTGATTACTTATGTTTTTGCTACATCACCAAAGTATGTCTGCGCTAAATTTTCGATCAATTCACTAAGTAGTTTTGGCACAGTGATAACTCTGTAATGAAAGCTAGAACATTCCTCAATAATCAAGTATGCATAACCACCTGTATATCGTTAGTTTTCTAATAATGATATAATTTAATATTTTTATATTATTATAACTATTGCTTTATAGTATAGTAGATATAATAAAATAATAATATCATTTTTAATTCTTTCAATGAGTGATTACTATAACTTAAAAAAAAGTTTCCTAATGGTTTTTATTAGCAATTAGGTACCCTTGGTTTCTATGATATTTAATATGATTTCATCTACCAAATTATTTTATTACTAACATCCTAGTGATAACAATTATTGTAAACATAAATGAATCACGGAGTCCAATGTGACTTTCCTATAATATATTATTGCGGTTATTTCTAGAAATTAAACAATGGAGGTTAGAAAATATTGCAAAATAAGACGAAGGAGAATAGGTTAAGGAAAACATGCTCACAAATACGGCTTTGAGGAAAAAAGACGCCCTTTGAAGAAAAAAAGTATACCCGTCTTTCGCTAACATACTATCAACAGAATATACTTAGTCGTTAGAAAGGCGGCTTTGAGGTTACCTTCAGGCTACGTAATAATTCTGATGCCAAACTGACGGGTATTCTCAGCAAAAGAACGATTCAAGTATTTTCGTTTTGTATGTATTATTAAAACTATATTTTAATGTGCAATTTAAAGAAAAGTAGCGATTGAAATTTGTGGAGTCAAAATGTTTTAAGTTCATCACTGCGCATCGCTTCAGTGTAATTCCAGCTGGTTAAAATACAGCGCTTTATTTTATGAAAGCCTTCAACTCTCACCAACCTTTTTGTGTGTCTTATGAAATACGGTCAATTAAAGTAGTAATAAAATGATTTATAAAGAAAACAATAATAAAACCGGTGAAAATTTAATGATTATGATGTATAAATTGATGAGAATGATTCGTGAAGTGAATAATTTAATGAATATTTACAAGGATATAACTTCGTTCGACGTAGATATTTATAAATGAATCGCCATGGCTAAAAATAAAAAGTAAAGTGTATGATAAATGCACATTACGTGCAAATGATATACTGTCAGGCTTTTATATAGGTAACGGCGTATTATTTTTTTTTATTTATTTATTCTTATACACCAAAATACATACATTACAGAACAGTAGTAACAGTTCAATGGCAATTAATGTAACCAACAAGCGACCGGCACCTCATATGCTCCTCATATGCATAGGCACCTCGTATGCCTCTAATAATGGTAACGGTAAATGGTATTTCATCTAAACGGTATTTAAGAAATACAATTTAACATAAATCATACTAGATACACGATTCCTAATAGTAAGACACAAAAAAAACTCTGAAACAAAAAAAAAAAGATTCAAGTTATATTGAAATTAAATATCAAAACTATTGTATAGTTGCTACTGATGATCACGAGTATTCGTCGTAAAAAGGAAAAGGGTCGATTGTTTAGACATATTTCTTGGAACTCATGAATTTCAAACGCGCATACTTTTTTAACAAAAAAAGTAGAAGGAGTCTCAACATGTTTTTTGTGGCCAAATAACGCTGTATATGATAAGTACTGTATAGTAAAATAGTAAAATGTATTGCTTAAATACCGTTAATTAGATGATTTTTATGTTAAAATAGGTAAACACCTTTAGTTTAACATATATATAAAAGTTTGACAGTACTGACATTTGGTTTCTTTTTAATATTTTAAGGATTGAAATTTTTTGCAAATAAAATATATAGCCAGAATGTTCAAAGAAAAATTAATACCGAAAGCACAGATAGTTGCATCGCTTGAGGTAATGCACGCTGGTTTAAACACAGGCCTGTGTTTTATGAAAGCTTTCACTCTCACCTACCTATCTGTGCTTCAAGCAATATGGTCAAACTTTCATTAAAGTAGTGAATAAATGATTTAAAAAAGAAACAATAATTATGAAAAAAAGCGAAAATGTAACGAATATGATGTTTAATGAATGAGAAGTGAATGGTTTAATGGATATTTACAAGAATAACTTACGTTCAACGTAGTTTATCTGAAAATGAATCGTCATGGTTAGAAATAAAAAGAAAATTGTAAAATATATGCACATTACGTGCAAATCGTTAAGATATAGTAAAATAGTAAAATGTATTGCTTAAATACCGTTAATTAGATGATTTTTATGTTAAAATAGGTAAACACCTTTAGTTTAACATATATATAAAAGTTTGACAGTACTGACATTTGGTTTCTTTTTAATATTTTAAGGATTGAAATTTTTTGCAAATAAAATATATAGCCAGAATGTTCAAAGAAAAATTAATACCGAAAGCACAGATAGTTGCATCGCTTGAGGTAATGCACGCTGGTTTAAACACAGGCCTGTGTTTTATGAAAGCTTTCACTCTCACCTACCTATCTGTGCTTCAAGCAATATGGTCAAACTTTCATTAAAGTAGTGAATAAATGATTTAAAAAAGAAACAATAATTATGAAAAAAAGCGAAAATGTAACGAATATGATGTTTAATGAATGAGAAGTGAATGGTTTAATGGATATTTACAAGAATAACTTACGTTCAACGTAGTTTATCTGAAAATGAATCGTCATGGTTAGAAATAAAAAGAAAATTGTAAAATATATGCACATTACGTGCAAATCGTTAAGATATAGTAAAATAGTAAAATGTATTGCTTAAATACCGTTAATTAGATGATTTTTATGTTAAAATAGGTAAACACCTTTAGTTTAACATATATATAAAAGTTTGACAGTACTGACATTTGGTTTCTTTTTAATATTTTAAGGATTGAAATTTTTTGCAAATAAAATATATAGCCAGAATGTTCAAAGAAAAATTAATACCGAAAGCACAGATAGTTGCATCGCTTGAGGTAATGCACGCTGGTTTAAACACAGGCCTGTGTTTTATGAAAGCTTTCACTCTCACCTACCTATCTGTGCTTCAAGCAATATGGTCAAACTTTCATTAAAGTAGTGAATAAATGATTTAAAAAAGAAACAATAATTATGAAAAAAAGCGAAAATGTAACGAATATGATGTTTAATGAATGAGAAGTGAATGGTTTAATGGATATTTACAAGAATAACTTACGTTCAACGTAGTTTATCTGAAAATGAATCGTCATGGTTAGAAATAAAAAGAAAATTGTAAAATATATGCACATTACGTGCAAATCGTTAAGATATAGTAAAATAGTAAAATGTATTGCTTAAATACCGTTAATTAGATGATTTTTATGTTAAAATAGGTAAACACCTTTAGTTTAACATATATATAAAAGTTTGACAGTACTGACATTTGGTTTCTTTTTAATATTTTAAGGATTGAAATTTTTTGCAAATAAAATATATAGCCAGAATGTTCAAAGAAAAATTAATACCGAAAGCACAGATAGTTGCATCGCTTGAGGTAATGCACGCTGGTTTAAACACAGGCCTGTGTTTTATGAAAGCTTTCACTCTCACCTACCTATCTGTGCTTCAAGCAATATGGTCAAACTTTCATTAAAGTAGTGAATAAATGATTTAAAAAAGAAACAATAATTATGAAAAAAAGCGAAAATGTAACGAATATGATGTTTAATGAATGAGAAGTGAATGGTTTAATGGATATTTACAAGAATAACTTACGTTCAACGTAGTTTATCTGAAAATGAATCGTCATGGTTAGAAATAAAAAGAAAATTGTAAAATATATGCACATTACGTGCAAATCGTTAAGATATAGTAAAATAGTAAAATGTATTGCTTAAATACCGTTAATTAGATGATTTTTATGTTAAAATAGGTAAACACCTTTAGTTTAACATATATATAAAAGTTTGACAGTACTGACATTTGGTTTCTTTTTAATATTTTAAGGATTGAAATTTTTTGCAAATAAAATATATAGCCAGAATGTTCAAAGAAAAATTAATACCGAAAGCACAGATAGTTGCATCGCTTGAGGTAATGCACGCTGGTTTAAACACAGGCCTGTGTTTTATGAAAGCTTTCACTCTCACCTATTAAAAAGAAACCAAATGTCAGTACTGTCAAACTTTTATATATATGTTAAACTAAAGGTGTTTACCTATTTTAACATAAAAATCATCTAATTAACGGTATTTAAGCAATACATTTTACTATTTTACTATATCTTAACGATTTGCACGTAATGTGCATATATTTTACAATTTTCTTTTTATTTCTAACCATGACGATTCATTTTCAGATAAACTACGTTGAACGTAAGTTATTCTTGTAAATATCCATTAAACCATTCACTTCTCATTCATTAAACATCATATTCGTTACATTTTCGCTTTTTTTCATAATTATTGTTTCTTTTTTAAATCATTTATTCACTACTTTAATGAAAGTTTGACCATATTGCTTGAAGCACAGATAGGTAGGTGAGAGTGAAAGCTTTCATAAAACACAGGCCTGTGTTTAAACCAGCGTGCATTACCTCAAGCGATGCAACTATCTGTGCTTTCGGTATTAATTTTTCTTTGAACATTCTGGCTATATATTTTATTTGCAAAAAATTTCAATCCTTAAAATATTAAAAAGAAACCAAATGTCAGTACTGTCAAACTTTTATATATATGTTAAACTAAAGGTGTTTACCTATTTTAACATAAAAATCATCTAATTAACGGTATTTAAGCAATACATTTTACTATTTTACTATATCTTAACGATTTGCACGTAATGTGCATATATTTTACAATTTTCTTTTTATTTCTAACCATGACGATTCATTTTCAGATAAACTACGTTGAACGTAAGTTATTCTTGTAAATATCCATTAAACCATTCACTTCTCATTCATTAAACATCATATTCGTTACATTTTCGCTTTTTTTCATAATTATTGTTTCTTTTTTAAATCATTTATTCACTACTTTAATGAAAGTTTGACCATATTGCTTGAAGCACAGATAGGTAGGTGAGAGTGAAAGCTTTCATAAAACACAGGCCTGTGTTTAAACCAGCGTGCATTACCTCAAGCGATGCAACTATCTGTGCTTTCGGTATTAATTTTTCTTTGAACATTCTGGCTATATATTTTATTTGCAAAAAATTTCAATCCTTAAAATATTAAAAAGAAACCAAATGTCAGTACTGTCAAACTTTTATATATATGTTAAACTAAAGGTGTTTACCTATTTTAACATAAAAATCATCTAATTAACGGTATTTAAGCAATACATTTTACTATTTTACTATATCTTAACGATTTGCACGTAATGTGCATATATTTTACAATTTTCTTTTTATTTCTAACCATGACGATTCATTTTCAGATAAACTACGTTGAACGTAAGTTATTCTTGTAAATATCCATTAAACCATTCACTTCTCATTCATTAAACATCATATTCGTTACATTTTCGCTTTTTTTCATAATTATTGTTTCTTTTTTAAATCATTTATTCACTACTTTAATGAAAGTTTGACCATATTGCTTGAAGCACAGATAGGTAGGTGAGAGTGAAAGCTTTCATAAAACACAGGCCTGTGTTTAAACCAGCGTGCATTACCTCAAGCGATGCAACTATCTGTGCTTTCGGTATTAATTTTTCTTTGAACATTCTGGCTATATATTTTATTTGCAAAAAATTTCAATCCTTAAAATATTAAAAAGAAACCAAATGTCAGTACTGTCAAACTTTTATATATATGTTAAACTAAAGGTGTTTACCTATTTTAACATAAAAATCATCTAATTAACGGTATTTAAGCAATACATTTTACTATTTTACTATATCTTAACGATTTGCACGTAATGTGCATATATTTTACAATTTTCTTTTTATTTCTAACCATGACGATTCATTTTCAGATAAACTACGTTGAACGTAAGTTATTCTTGTAAATATCCATTAAACCATTCACTTCTCATTCATTAAACATCATATTCGTTACATTTTCGCTTTTTTTCATAATTATTGTTTCTTTTTTAAATCATTTATTCACTACTTTAATGAAAGTTTGACCATATTGCTTGAAGCACAGATAGGTAGGTGAGAGTGAAAGCTTTCATAAAACACAGGCCTGTGTTTAAACCAGCGTGCATTACCTCAAGCGATGCAACTATCTGTGCTTTCGGTATTAATTTTTCTTTGAACATTCTGGCTATATATTTTATTTGCAAAAAATTTCAATCCTTAAAATATTAAAAAGAAACCAAATGTCAGTACTGTCAAACTTTTATATATATGTTAAACTAAAGGTGTTTACCTATTTTAACATAAAAATCATCTAATTAACGGTATTTAAGCAATACATTTTACTATTTTACTATATCTTAACGATTTGCACGTAATGTGCATATATTTTACAATTTTCTTTTTATTTCTAACCATGACGATTCATTTTCAGATAAACTACGTTGAACGTAAGTTATTCTTGTAAATATCCATTAAACCATTCACTTCTCATTCATTAAACATCATATTCGTTACATTTTCGCTTTTTTTCATAATTATTGTTTCTTTTTTAAATCATTTATTCACTACTTTAATGAAAGTTTGACCATATTGCTTGAAGCACAGATAGGTAGGTGAGAGTGAAAGCTTTCATAAAACACAGGCCTGTGTTTAAACCAGCGTGCATTACCTCAAGCGATGCAACTATCTGTGCTTTCGGTATTAATTTTTCTTTGAACATTCTGGCTATATATTTTATTTGCAAAAAATTTCAATCCTTAAAATATTAAAAAGAAACCAAATGTCAGTACTGTCAAACTTTTATATATATGTTAAACTAAAGGTGTTTACCTATTTTAACATAAAAATCATCTAATTAACGGTATTTAAGCAATACATTTTACTATTTTACTATATCTTAACGATTTGCACGTAATGTGCATATATTTTACAATTTTCTTTTTATTTCTAACCATGACGATTCATTTTCAGATAAACTACGTTGAACGTAAGTTATTCTTGTAAATATCCATTAAACCATTCACTTCTCATTCATTAAACATCATATTCGTTACATTTTCGCTTTTTTTCATAATTATTGTTTCTTTTTTAAATCATTTATTCACTACTTTAATGAAAGTTTGACCATATTGCTTGAAGCACAGATAGGTAGGTGAGAGTGAAAGCTTTCATAAAACACAGGCCTGTGTTTAAACCAGCGTGCATTACCTCAAGCGATGCAACTATCTGTGCTTTCGGTATTAATTTTTCTTTGAACATTCTGGCTATATATTTTATTTGCAAAAAATTTCAATCCTTAAAATATTAAAAAGAAACCAAATGTCAGTACTGTCAAACTTTTATATATATGTTAAACTAAAGGTGTTTACCTATTTTAACATAAAAATCATCTAATTAACGGTATTTAAGCAATACATTTTACTATTTTACTATATCTTAACGATTTGCACGTAATGTGCATATATTTTACAATTTTCTTTTTATTTCTAACCATGACGATTCATTTTCAGATAAACTACGTTGAACGTAAGTTATTCTTGTAAATATCCATTAAACCATTCACTTCTCATTCATTAAACATCATATTCGTTACATTTTCGCTTTTTTTCATAATTATTGTTTCTTTTTTAAATCATTTATTCACTACTTTAATGAAAGTTTGACCATATTGCTTGAAGCACAGATAGGTAGGTGAGAGTGAAAGCTTTCATAAAACACAGGCCTGTGTTTAAACCAGCGTGCATTACCTCAAGCGATGCAACTATCTGTGCTTTCGGTATTAATTTTTCTTTGAACATTCTGGCTATATATTTTATTTGCAAAAAATTTCAATCCTTAAAATATTAAAAAGAAACCAAATGTCAGTACTGTCAAACTTTTATATATATGTTAAACTAAAGATAAGTACTGTATATATATATATATATATATATGAAGGTTTTCTACCGTCAATATTTTCTTTTATTATTTACTCACCTAAGGTAACCAACCATCTATGACGGATAACAGGAAATTAGTATATCATAGTTAAAAAAAAAATACTTTTGTTTAGTGATTGGGTAAATAAATAATAAGAATTTCCAGGCCGAAAAAATGTAGATAACATAAATAAGCAGAAAATCTTATGACTGTATGTTGTATGTATTACCTCATGAATGTAATGAAGTAATACATAAAATGCATTTTATCAGGAAATATTTGTAAGTTTCTTTTGGTTTGTCGTAATAATGCTAATGGCAGCAAAGAACCTTCCGGCTGGCTGTCCATGTCCGATGGGCGTAGACGTGCTGCGGAGCGGTGCCCCAGGCTCTGATGCAGCTCCTCGCAGCTAATTGCTCCAGATAGATCAAGTCGAGCTGTTCTGCTCTCCGGATGAAAACCTGTTAGGCAACGGTTTTAAAAAATCATCACAAATCGAGCTACAGTATTTTAAAAGAAATATTCGACAGAAATGCTACATTAGAACCATGTTTACAATAACAAAATACAAATGTTTGTTTATCACTTTATTATTTTTATTATTCAATTGACCGTTGACGCTCATAACAGTATAACAGCTAAGAAACATTGTTTAAAATTTTAGTTTATTATTGATAAGCCACGTTCACGTTCACATTTGTTTCCCTAAAACATTTGCTATTTTTTTTTGCCTATTATTTTAGTATTATACCTCATATTAATATTTTTGCAAATAAATTAGTATATACTGTATTTCTATCATTTTGATATCTTATTTATTTATTTATTTATCGTTTATTCGGAAAACCAACAGCATAATATGGATAAATGGTACATACAATTGTTTGTAAAATTAACTGATGACAGGTTATCAGGTTTGACAGGATATCTTAACCTATAAACAGTCAATCAGTCAGTGTATATCACGAACACAAATTAAAAATGATGTATGTAAATTATATTTACTAAGGAAGTCACTAATTTGAGTTTACTTGTAGAAAAAAAAAATAATGTTTCTTTGTTATTTGTACGGGAATAAAATTATAAACTGTGAGTAATTGTTATTCTTCCGTGATTGGAAATGAAACGTTGCATATATAAATTGATTTTTCCATGTGGTTGGCTTTATAAGACGGTTTCTTAAATTATCCTGTTAAAAAGCTCGAAAGAATTCGATGCGTCCAGCATTGCGTAAGAGACAGATAGAGATTAGGTCCGCCTTGTAGGAGTCTAATGTCCCAGAAATTCGATTGTATCTCAGTCAGATCATCGCCCAAATCCCGCCCAAGGTTAGTCGCGTCAGCTATACTGGAGGTCTTCATTTATTATTATTACATTATTATAGAAGTTTTTATTTCTTTTTTTGTTAGTATTTTTGATTTTTCTACCATTGTGTAGGTACATAAAAATATCTGATTAAAGCATCTACACACTTCTTCTCCAAACCTTTTTGCCCGTTCTCATACAGTCATAATACGTGAATATAAACTGAAAACTAACCTGAAACTGAACTGACAAAAGTGTAAAATAATCAACAAATACTCCTTATTAAAAGTTTGGACTGATATCTTTGCTCCTTATAAATGCTATACGAGTATATAGTCGTAGTATATACATTTTTTCATAATTAGTAAAATTGATGACCTCAGTAAATAAAAAACCATGAATTGGGTATAATTTTTTTCTGATTATATTACTTTCCTTATACACGATGTTCCGAGACCATTCCCGAAGACATAAGAGGCTGTTTATGTTCCCTACTAAGAAATTATTTAAATAAAAAATGCAAAGATAATTCTTTCCCAAATTTATTAATTTTATTAAAGCGTTGGTGTAAATTTCTTTGGAATTTGCTCATTCGTTTAATGGCCTAGACCGAACGCGGTCAATGACTCGGCGTCGCGAGCGGACATCAGCCGGTAAAGTTATGACGACAATGGTTTTCAAGTAAAGTTTACATTTTTAACCTGAGAAACCATGGAAAGCCGTTATGGTCTCCTTTTGTTTAATACCTAAAATTCTCCCTAAGGACCAATGTTCCTAAGGGCTACCTCTTTTTGAATGCATCTTGAATATTTTATTTTCGATCTTTATCCAATCCACCGAAAAAGTTCGAAATGTATCTCTTGATCTCGTTCTGGCCGTGTGGGAGGGGAGGAGGCTGCGTGGTCCGCTGCCCGGTAGCAGCGTCTGCGGAGAGTAATTGCTTTTATTAACATAAAATCATTATCTCTTTCTCGGCGGTAGCCGGTTTTTTTTAACCATACGGACGAGTCGCAGTCTTTCTCGATAAAACATACCAGTTTTACACCATACCAGGGTTATTAAATTATTTTAAAATGTGTACGCAGTGATGTGACCGTTATTTAGGCAGGGTGTTCCGTGCCTGTCTTGCGAATCCGTGCAGAAGTCTGGAATATATACACTTCTAAAGTAATCTCACGTGGATTCGCTGCTGGAGATGTTCCTTGTCAAGTCCTTATTACATCAACATTGTCTTGCATCTGCTTTGAACAAATATTTTTCAGAGTTCCAGTAGTAGCTTTAATATCATTTGGCCATTTTGCTAGCAGCCTATTTAAAGTAGGTCGAACTTTGCGGGGTTTTCATTTTTGAATACTGGTTGCAAAAAAAAACCTTTTTTTTTTCATCTTCACGTCCCATGAATTTTACTTAAATTTTTTCATACATACTTTGCCGGTGCATCCAAATTTTACAATATTAAGTGCTTTAGAAGAAATGGAGGAGGGGATTGTATAATAATATAATATAATTTAAAATACGTAAATAATTAAAATCATATTTTGTAAAAACAACAGATCCCTTCTTGAAATAAGTATAATAACAAAATAAATATTCAGGTCAGTAAAACTAATGCATGATTTCATTCTGACCAGCGTTTTTTTTAATTAATCGACAGTATGACTATTTACAATAAGAACGCATAGGATGTTAATAAAAAAAACATTGTTTTGTGTTTTCACAAAAAAATACGTAGTCGGAAATAAAGTTAAAAGCATGGTAACTTTATTCGCCTAATTGTTTTTTTTATATATTCTACTATCTACTTAAACGATGAAGTAGGGAGATACTTTTATAAATTTATAAACATTTTTTGTTTCTTGACTGCTGTGACGGTGGTGTAAAACACAGTCTTTTATTAGGTACTTAGGTATCTTGCAAGTGATATATATATACGCGCCTTCGTTCGAAATCTTAAGTCATAAGAAAGGGTCGTGGTATTATTTCGATGCAGCCGTGTGTCGTTTTACTTATAATTATGGAAGACAAAACAATTACATACGTTCGGCTACTGAAAAAAATAGGCACACGATAAATGGGACAGATAAATCGAGACATATTTTTTAATAATGAAGTCTGGAGGTCATTAAATTATTAAGATGTAATTGCATTAGCCTCGATCAGTTCGCTACTGCATCGATAGTTATACTGTTTAGTTGTGCGTTAAGTATCCTTAGAAAAGCACACTTAACGTATCTGCGAAGTTCTTGTTTTGGGATTTAAAACGCTTTTGGGATTCAGTGAAAAAGTGATTTGGGGAAAAAACGTTAAAATACATTATTTACTTATTTTACCGGTTGAGTTAAGTATGCTTGGGACGGTAGTATTGATTTTCCCAACGTAAGGTTTAAATCATAATTTGGTAGTGTAATCTGTCTTAGATTAAATATAAAAAAAAAACTTTTAAAATCCATTTGCGTAAGTTGTATAAGTAACAATAATAACACCTACCTACCTATGAATCTATGATTTATAAACATTTTGTCACGCAAAGATTAGATTGTTTAGAATCACTGCTGTCTTTGATTTAACACCATAATATCCATCGCATTTGAGTTATTTTTCGCACCTTTTTTTTTCCACAAATAACGCATTATTATCACTTGTTTTAAAAACCGTCTGTTTCAATAAATATGTTATTATTCTCATTTGACTAAAAAAAAACATAAATTGTTAACCCAAGTAATTTAAATGAATAATCTGTAATAAATAAACTGTTTTATTGTAATATAAAATAAAATTTAAAAAACAAATAGATTTAATATTATTAGTAATATTATAACGTATGTTTTTTTATGTTGTTTGTTTTACTATTTTATTAAAATGATGTACAATTGAAATAAATAAATATGTCTAAAGGCTATCAGACTTATATTAACAGCGCCCCTCTTCACCCCCCGTAACACGACCTGTGTTACGGGGGATTTATTTATTTATCGTATAGAAATAAAATACTTTTAGCTATAATAATAATAATTAATAATAATAATAATAATAGTTTTATTTTCACATAAGCCTATAAATAAACATAACAGTGAAAAGCAATTAAACTTTCTCCCTAATGATAGTATTTATTATCTCTTGTTGATGCGCGTAATTGAACTGCATTTATTTATCAATACCTGATCAAATTTTATTAACCATTACCTTGTAGTAGCAGTTTTCAAATTTGAACCAGTTACTTTTGACAGTGACTAAAGCTAGTATAAGTGCAAATATTAAACAAAAGCGGCAGTTAGTTTATTTTAACGGTCGCTTACCGGTTATTGTTACGCTCTGTAATTGTTTGTTACTAGTCTACTGATGACTAATGCAATTAGCTGCGCACAAAGACAACGCGACTACTGTAGTGTCATTGAACAGAGCACTGCTAACCACAGAACACTAATTCATCATTTTTCAGGATTTTTTTTTCAAATATATATTCTATATACCTAAATCTTTATCGTTGAAGGGTAATTTCATTTATCAAGACTTTTTATAATCCAATATTAATTGAACAGTTTTCCGCATTTAGTTACCTTATGAATACAAGTAAACAACGATTTTCCTTTCGTATAAATTACATTAAATTAAAATACAATTACCTTATATTTGATCTTGATAATCTGATTAGTACCGCCTCTTTAACTAGACCTGCGTCTTTACTGTACTTGTGTAAGTTTAATCTTTGTTTAAATTTTAGTAGGTTATAATGGCGAGTTTTAACGCAACTCGGGTCGAGTGCGCAAGCGAGACAGCATGCGAGTGAACCAAACAAAGTCGTCTAACAATCCCATGCTGTCTCGCTCGCACACTCGACCGTGTTAACCCTACACTCGTGTGCTGTCTCGCTTGCGAACTCGGCCGAGTTGCGTTGAAACTAATTATTTGAAACTATTATCTACTAATTGACATCAACCTTCTGTTTTTTGAGAAGCTTTCGTCGGTTTATTATTGATAATTATTCAATTTGCTTGATTACATGATACAATTTCGGTGTATAATAAATAAATATATATTAGTACAACCAAGAAAAATAAAAAAAATATATATTATTTCATACTCTGTGTGCAACTGCACCTTGAAAATATATTAGACTGCATAGATCACCTCCTGCACTCTAGAGTCAGTTAACTCTAACCTTGGGTTATTTATTATTTCTATGTAAGGGCGAATATGGCGCGGAAAAAATGCAATTAAATCTGCAGTAATTACGGTTTAGCGATGCCTATAAACTACAAAGATTTTATCGAGGATAATAAAATTACATCTTTGTACTATAACGTTAACGTGTTTTTATTTTCTATAAACTAAACACATAATGACAACAAGTTACCTGCCTGTAAAAGCAACACGTCTTATCATTTACGGCTGAAGCGATTGACGTCTCGACAGTCCTGCCGAGGTTACACGAATGCACTCGAATACTGTGTCGCATTAAATTCATTCGCTGCTCAGGAACAATTAGGATATTCTAAATAAGTTTTACTTCAAAAAAGGATCGGTTTGTGGTTATATTAAAAATATATATATATAATTTTTATATAATCCTTTAGGACAAAATGTTTGCTTAAGCTGTTGAGCAATTAAGTTTTAGGCCTCGCATTAGATGGACAGGAAGTGTCCAAGGATCCATCTTGCTCAGAACATCCTGCCAAATGGCGTGATCATTTTTGCAGATTGCAATTTTCCGATTGAGCGAAACGATATGCGGAATTCATCGATATTATGTTAATGTCTTTTGACCTTCTTTTAGTGATTTTAAGTTAACATAATGGCGCAACAAATGTTTTCGGAAACAGAATTACCTAAGTAAATATAATATGTTTAAAATAATTATTTTATTGTCCCTTTATAAAATACTTTCAATTATATGGCTATACTACTTAAGTGTCAACAACGTCTGATAACCTACTTTTTTTTCGTTGATGTTTTGAAAAATTGATAATAATAAATGTACTTATGTATGTTATGTTGTTGTGTATATGTTGTAAATATTACTTCTTTATTAATATAATTAAGAGGTTCAGAGGAGCGTAATTGAGATTTCTTATTCCTAATTCCTCCAATATCGACCAAACCTTAAAACTAAATTTTCATAGAAAATCTTTTCATGATTTTTTTATTTTTTTTAGTTCTCGCGTGCTATATGTACCTAGATAACATAATAATTTTAACATAATGAACAGTGAGAAATGTGTATTTTTTCTAATTAAATAACGCTGTTATTAATTATACCTTTAACTATTACATAATCTATATATAAAACAAATTCGGGTTTATTATTCAAGAACGGCTGGACCGATTTTTATGATCTTTGATCTTTGATTTTTATGATCCGCCTCGAATAGCAGAATAACTATTAAAACATCGGAAAAAATCAAGAAAAAAATGTGTAAAGAAAATTAATTTTCTCATACATTTTGTATCCAACGGATTTGTATTCTGTGGAATCCTATTTTCAAATGGTAAGTTATTGCCTTCGAAGATGTTTACTTTGTGAGGTTATCACATTTGTCATAGTGCGCGCATCGATTACCAAAATACATTTTATTTTGATTTTTGTACATTTATTCAACCTAATTCATTTTCAGTATTCTTAATAAAAAACTAAATTTAATTCAATTAATAAGTTAACACAACATTTATTGATCCTGAAACGCTACGAAGTCCGCCGGGTCAGCTTGTAATAACATAAAAAAATAATATTTAGTTGCATACTCGTATAACTCAACAATATCAAAAGACAGTTATTACGGTTAAATGTACCTTTAGAGCCTAGATATTAACCATTGACTCGACTATATGGCATCTTTCATAAGACTCTCCACATAACATAACTGATACTTCATGATTTCACCCAAAAGCTTTAGGTGTACTTGACGAAATCTTTATTCGTTCAAGTATATTGTTATTTTTTTATTAATATGTTTTTTTAATAAAATTTCAGTTTATGCTTAATTTATTTATACATTTTGTATTTCTTGGTGACGGGCATAGGAAAAACAAAATTGTTGCGTTCAATTGATCAATTTTCGACCGGCAACCGGACTAACCCAGCAAGTTGTCAAGCGCAGTTCCAAGTACATTATTGTTATCTCTCTTTTGTTGGAATTAAATAATCACAATCGAATGTATTGAGTATATTCTCAGGAGTAAAAGATGACCTGATCGTGTGTGACCCACTAGAGATGGGACCTGTGACCTCTGCATTTAAAGCAGGCATTCAATCCGCTATCGCAGGCTGTGCACCAGATTATTTACATGATTCATACTTTTCTTTATTTTCCATTTTCAAGTGTAATGCTCGCCGATCTTATCGCGTATTATCATCCTCTTTTTCGTGATGATGACGAAGCAATTTAGTATGGAACCTGGCAAACGTAACGGTAGGCAAGTACGTACTTTGTTGATGTTTCATTTAGATATACTGCCCAATAATTATCTCTTTAAACACAACAATTTTAGCAAAATCACCAAATAAACGTAACAACTCTTACAATGCAATATTATGTCCAGTTCACAACCGCCAGCGGTGATTTTAATCGTAGGTAATTCAGTGGACCCAGGTGTTCAATCACTGCTCACGAACCGTGAAATAACACCAAGTCATCATTTTGATACGATGCGATAAAGCGTGCCTGCATTAAAAAACGACTAAAGATGATGACGCAATTTCATATTATATTATCAATATTTTTCCTATTATTTTTTTAATTGAACAATCATGTTGGGTTATCTTCTTTGTCCTATGGCGTATTCAATTAGTTTTTTTATTGTTAATTTATTTGTTTTACAGGTGTAGACTCAATATTACTGAAAACAGGATAAACCTGAGGATTCTAGTAAGTGCACTTTTTATTAATTACAATCACAATATTTTGGAGAAGATGGTGGTGTTTTCATAGTTATCAATCTACGTTTAAACATGGTCGTTGTTTAAGGAAAGAAGACTTAAGCCGTGTTTATGTTCCCTATTACGATTAATAAATTATATTTAAAAAAATCGAAAATAATTCTTCTCCAAATGTATTAATTTTATTAAAGCGGTAGTGTATAATTAATAAATTGTTTACTCCCTGATATAACTACGTACATTCTTACTTTATTTATTTCACTAAGGAGAGCATGCTATATCTCTTTTAGGTACGTCATATATTCTTTATTCTTTATTAAGAGAAATCAACAGTTTTACAAACAATTAGTATTAATGATAAGTTTACATTCTTAAAAGTATTTGTAAACTAATCAAAGATTTCTACTGTTAATATAAACACTAAAAACTAAGTTAAAAACTAAATACGAGTATGTATAGTTAAATTATGCTTTTAACTCTATATAGACCAGATTTAAAGCAAATGTTTTCTGTCATGAGATTTAGCGTATTGCTCTCGTAGGTTTGTTTAGTTTCAGATTATTATTTATAGTGAAGAATTCAACTTTTACCGAAAAATACAAGTTTGTATATTTTACAGATTATAATAATAAAAATCTCGATTGTTTGTCGTAGACTAAGAGAAGATAATGTAGACGATGAGTTAAAAATTACTTGATCGCGTAGGGGATTCGATCCCTTAATTAAATGTATATTTTATTTTTTTTATTTAGATCTTCGAATTTATTTATATATTATTTCTTTTTTAATTTAAGTGGGCATTTGGTTTTTTTCAGCAACGTTACGCATACCTATGTATATGCAAAACAATGTGATAAAAGCTACTAACTAGCAAATTAAGTACTAATGCAGTTCACTCTTGTTCACTAATAAGGAACTATAAATGTTTGAGCAGGGAGGGTAGAGTGTGAATATTTTATGTTGAAATATTTCTATTTTGAACGGAGCCGTTGTTTCGAAGGAAATGTTTTACTTAGACCGTTTACTTGGAATCTACAACAGAGCCGGACTACGAAAGAGATCAGCGATTGTAATTTTGTTTAGCTGCTTATAGTATATGACATTTTTATAGGTTAGGTTACACATTTCAACAGAAATTTAAATTCATTGAGTCTTTAACCTTATATTTCATCATTTAAATTTTCACCTCTCCCATTACAAGCAAAAACGAACGCTGATGTTTTTACACATTTAAAACCGTGAAACCCGCACTTAGATATTTTGAAATAATTAGATTTCAGTCATTGTTTTAGGCTACAACAATCCATCCGTGGCGTGACAGAAACTTTTTTAATTAATAAGCCCTTTGAATCGAATCCCTAGTCCGTACACTTCGCAAAGGGTGACCAGTCGTCTAACGACGTGAATCAGTCGAAAGGAATGCCATCGTGGACTGAAAGACCTCCCGATATGTGTGACGTCACTGAGGCGTGACGTCATATAATGCATGTCAAATAGGCCTGTTCGTATTGTCCCACATTACGGCCTCATTGTCATGAAAGTTATTTGTTTCTTGGACCATCACAAAGCACTGAAGTTTTGTATATGATTATACAACCAGATATGTGGACAACATTTTACTATTCAGGTAAATAGTTTTAAAATATGTAACAAATATTTTACCCGAAATCGCGTCGGTTCTGCATAGGTGTCACTTCATTTGTTGGGAAGTTTTACTCAATGCTTTAAATTATTTTAATATAAGAAGAATAAAAATAATTCTACCTTATTTTGTGGTACTTTATATTATTAGGTTTATTATTTTTTTCATGTATTTTATATTGGGTAAAAAAAACCGACTACTAACTCCTCTCAGCCGAAACTATCGATTTGAAGTTAAATGCAACCACACACCCTCACAGACACAACCAAACACCCTCACTAACACTTTTATACCGTACACTTATACACCTTCTAAAATACACCTTCACTATACACCTTCACTTATACACCTTCTAAAATAGCGATAAGCTCAACAAGGTTTTAAATATTTTTGTACATAGGCGTAAGCTTTAATTGGCCTTATTATTGACCCTTTGGGAAAATGTATATGCTATTATTTCGCTGTATGCTTACCTGTTAATACATAAATAAATAAATAATCATGTAACAATTTAAATAATTTAAAAGTAGCATGTTTGACTTACGCCGTTACACTTACGGCAGTCTTCCGCCATTTTGTGACTGATCCCCGGATCAGTCACAAGATGGCGGATGACTGACGTTCGCTTTATTTATTATAATTGACGATTACATTAGGATGTAGAAGAACTTCAAAAGCAAATACTATCGCTTTTCAATGGTAGGTAATGACGAAAATCCATAAGGAAGCAATCACGCCGCTAAACGCTTCGAGGTCAACGCATTCAGAATCAATTAGTTATTCCAAAATGGCGATCAACTGTTAATTTTCCTACGTCGCGTCGTCCGGGTGTCATCCATAATTTTCGCCTCGCGTCGCGTCGCATGATTCACGTGGTCGCCTTCGGTGACAAGGTGCTGTAATTGCGGCATCTATTATTTATTGTTTAAACTTTTATCGTTCTTGGAAAACGTTTTGCCGTGAAAACGGTCATTTTCTTATAAGTGGACGCGGAAGATTCGCCGAACACATTAGGGCGTATTTTGTACACATTAGACGTCTAGGAAAAATCGTTTATCTATTGTCAGCTATTTATATAAAATACTGTAAATCAAACATGATATAATCGCTCAGAAAAAAAATAAATAATAAATAAACAGATAATACGTATTGACTAGAAAATGCAACTGAAAATTTATAGTCTTATTTTAGAAATAATCTAAGTCTAAAAAGAAATAAAAAGAAGTCTAACTTTAAGATTCTATAATAATTTACTATTCGATATTTATATAAGAAAGTGAAAGGTAAGGATATTACTACGGTTTAACATTTTTTTCTGCTCGTTTTTAAATTCGTTTCGAGGCTTAATAAATCGCAGAATCAAAATGTCCTTCGTATAAATTATTAGTGTTTTTGCAAAGCACTACAATTTCCAATACGTGTGCAGATTACAATATAGGAGGATTCTTAGTTAAAGTATATTCGATAAATTGACAAATTGAAAATCCTTAATCAAATTTATATCGCTCGCAAAATATTGGTGTTGGCGACAGAATTACTTGACATCGTTGTATTAGCACCAGTGCAACTTTGCCTCTCGCCAGAAATGACAGTTTTGTGTATAGGGAGGGAGGGGGGATGGGGTAGAATAATTATCGGAGTTCAACGATCTTTCATTTAAGACAAGATGTCCTACACATTACCTGCCTTACTGACACAATAACTATATAATGTAATTTAGTAACGATATGGCACGTATTTATTTTTGACATCTCATCTTTGAAAGTCATTATATTTCAGAGAGTTATGAGTGTAAGAGTTCTTTTAATTCTTAATAGTACCTACTTTTGGAAACATTCTCAAGGAACAACGCATTTTTTTTTGAGAATTTTGCAATTAAAATAATATTTAAACAAAGTACACATACCGTTGTTAAAATTACTATAGTAATTTATATTTTTCTGTTTTATATTTACTCTGTTGACGTTAATATGCGTCGAGGCCTGAAGGACCGATTTATGAGATGCTGAAGGCGCCAAACTATTTCCGCAGGTACTTGGTAAAATAGTTTATACTTTGTTTTTTTTTTTGTTTTTACCCTCAACAATACACGACGATTTGCGAAAAGTAATAAATATATTTATTTAAGTCCTAGGACTTAAACAAAAAAATCTACAATATTCTACAGTACGCTATATGTAACAGAATAACGAAGACACAAGTAATTCACAAATTGAGGTATGTAATTGAAAATATATCATTTAAAAATAGTAATGTGTCCTTTCCTAGAATTTATTTTTAATGAAAAACGCTGGACCTTAATTAAGTGTCGATAAATTAGTAAAACGAATATGCAGTGACTTAAGTGACTGTTCTCCATCTGGCCACTTAAGCATCTGTTGCTTATCTTGATCTTTTGGATTTGGTTCGGAAATTATATCCGCGCGTGTTCTCACTAGAATGCAATCAGCGTTCAGACCGTACAATTCGTACCTACTAATTACGCGAAAAGATTGTTGTTATAAGCCCAGTATTTCGAAATATTGTTATCATTTACAGATTACATATTTTCTAAACTTTAAATAAAGTTCAAATATTTAATTCTCTTGACGAGTGTATATATAAAATAGTTATGAATCATGCAAGTATGAAATAACTACAAATGTAAATAAATGTAGTTAAAAAAAAAAAATAGAAATATAGTAAACCTATGCTTGTAAGGCTAAAGAGTATCATGAATTGATATCAAAAAGCAAATTGATAAAAAAAGTATACCTAGTAAATTGTAAGAACTTTTTCGGTATATATTCGTAGCTACAATTATACAGGTTGTATATAAAAACACTACTGTCCTTTCAGGTGGTTCAGGTCATTGGTGGTTAATAAATCAGAAAAAATATTTCCCAATTGCGATCAAATTTAATAGAAATCATTTTAATGTTTGAGAACGTTTTTGAACGCATGGGCAGCGAAGTAATTCGGAAATATAATATAATTATTTTAATATGATATCTTTTTTTCTAACTTGTATTTTTGTTTGGCAGACTGGTTTAGTTGTCGATATAGATCAACCTTTTAAAAGGACAGTTGTGACTTTAAATATATTTTGTATAACCTGGCCTGGCCGGGCCTGGAATTATTAATATTAGAAACACATTCTTTCACACATATTTAAGTATCTTATGCTTAACTTTAGGTTACAGTGGCGGCGATGTTTCATCCATCGAATCTCAATATATTAATAACAAAAACATTGCATTGCTCAGTTCAAACTTGATTGGTTGGACGCACTAATCGTCTGCTTCTTTTTTATAATTATTGGATTGATAATTTCTTAAGCGACGCAGAAAACAATATGAACTGATTTTAAAATTAGATCATAAAATCTAACCTTAAATACAAGCTATGCATATTTAAAAGAGATTTACTGAATGTCGATTTACTTTTTTTATCAAATTTAGTCTGGTTTAACAAAATTGTATTTGATTAAACTATCTGTTACTACTAAACTATTTTGTTAAAAAATATATCGGTCTGAATCAGGATTTGGACACATTTCGAAAAATGACACAGCCTTGCAAATGCTGCGTCGACAATTGGCGTCATTGACAGCTGGAAACAGAAAAGGTCCTGGAATGGCAGCGATGCAAATTATTAAGGAATACGAAAACAAATAATGGATACGAAATGTGGGGCAGAAATTCCCCGCAGGCTTACTTGGCGAACAATACATTGGACCACACTTCGGACTCGGACCACGTCGACGCATGGCGGGTCGGTGTATGGTGCCGGCGGCGAAGAGAATCTGTTGGTACAGAACAAAACACCAGAATAATAATGTGAAGGAATCATTAAATTGTATTCATAAAACATGTTCTTCTTAATGGCCCGCCGGGGCAATTGCTGCAAACGCCTGCTTCATATCCAGTTGGGTTAGAACTCCGATGAGTCCAACCCAAGCCATCTTCTACACTTTCTGGTTTAACGAGGTGACAAGAAGCCCAATGGCGTCTTTTGGACAAAAAGCAATAAATGTTAAAAAAACTATTTTCTTTTTAAAACTTATTTTTTTTTTTGTTATCCCTGTTATAACGTTTCTTATATACGAACATAATTGTAATAAGTATGAAAAAATAAAATGTCAATGAATAAATGATTATTATTATTTTCAACACAATATTTAGAAGATAGCTCTGGTGATACTATTTAGTAGTTTATAGGTGAGGAAAATTAATGTTTAACAATTAAAAACAGCATTGGAACCTGGAAAATGATCAAAAACTGATAAAGCACAATCATTTACGAATAGTACTGGAAAAAAAAAATTAAACCAATGTTACTTTTTTTCAATATAGGTTTTATTTTGGATCATTACGACCAATAAAAGAAGGCCTAAAAATATATATATCGCTCACTTCGTAAATCGATGGGTGTATAAATATGCCCTCATACGAATTTGAATATTATTAGTGGCGTAACCAATATAATTAGGTACGGAATTCCTTTGAATGGTAAAAGGGAGAATGGACACTCGACCCTTAAGCTTTGAGGTGCACGCTCTGTGGTCACAAAACGTAGGAATGTGGCACTGATTTTACTTCCTACTAATGTGCATTCCATTCTATTATTTATTACATCACAAGTCAAGCTAATGGATGGTATTTTTTAAAATAATATGAAAGCACAAGAAATATGGTTTAAAAATGCACGTCTTGTCCTGGTAACACGTGCCTGCAGAACTGAGGATAGGTCTCTTAGCCTTCCACTCCTCTGGGACCTTTAGGTCGTATGTGTGTCACTTTCAACCTCATGAATGCATCTAGGTCAGAAATGCAGAAGAGTTTTAGAAATGGAGAATATCGCTGAGCAGCAACAAGACGATTATAATCGACTCCTGCTCGCTGGTTATGATTGACCCCGTTCAGGTTAGTTATTTCCAGTGGAAAGGTCAAATACTTCCAAGCTTTAAATGATCCTGAAAATAAATATTTTAGGGTATTGGACTAGACTAGGTTACTTATTTTCTGTGGCGATTTTATTTGATTGGAGAAACGTCGATTTTATTTTCATAATAAAACACGTGTTTGTGTTTTGCTGTCAAAGATGTCTTAAATTTATAATTAATAATGATATTGGTTGTTACTAATTTGATGAAATTTAATGATTATTTTCGCGTTTTAGGCGTATTCAACTGATCAATCCACTTACATTTGTTGCTAATTTAAAACGTTGATGTTGTTTAGACTGAAAGTTACGATTTATTTTACAACAGTTGAAAAAAAAAAGAATTGATTTCTTGAATCGATACCTGTCATATCTTTAGAACTTTTGAATGTAACTATTTCGGATTTAAATTTACAATAGACAAGACAAGCCATGCGCGATGTCTTTATACGCAATATATTTTAATGCCATATATATATATATTTAAACCAGTATGATATATTTAACTGAGCTGTAGGTTTTGTTTTTAAATTACTCCGATTTTACCACCACTAACTACTTTTTTGCATAAGATAGGGATTTTTTTCGGAGTGGTCCGATTTGAGTTTCATTACGTTAAAAAAAAATATACAAGAAAAAGACTATGAATGAATAATGTAAATGTTTTGTTATTTTTTTAATTCTTTTGTAGATTTATTTTGAAGTCTATGTTATTTTTTTATTTTTTTTCCTCAATTGCTTTGAAATTCGATTTTAGGCTTAATTTGATTTTAAAATTTATCGATATTAAAAACCATATTTTTCATAAAAAAAAACACATCTCAGTATTCGAATGTTCGTTATGAATAAATATTATAATGGCAAGTGTTATAATCTATTCAAATTAAGTGCTCTTTGCCCGTGTAATAAGAAGCATCTGATATAAAAATAAGGAAATAAAAGAAAACCCCAAAATTATGAGCGATCGAACGCACTCCACCCCCGCATCTACCATCACCATAAAGTCCACTGGACAAAACAATCAAAGGGCCTTATCAAATTAAAAGCGGTGTCCGACAGGAGCTGGCAGACAATCTCCACAAATCATTCCCTGGTCATCACATAAAGAGAAGAGCATACGGGTGGGGAGGATCCAAGTGCCAGTCGATCACTGAATGACATTATTATAAAGCAGTCTTGCTAAGATAATAGTAACTAATAATAGTAATAGCCCAGTGAAAAAAAGCCTACTGAAATTATAGACAGTTTTTACATCATTCTCACATTATAGTACAAAACTTCATAATAAATCCTTAACCGAAAAAAATAAGTGATATTACGATAAAAATTTTAATGTCGTAAAATTGTTTAAGTTTAAGTGTTTAAGTTACGTAAAATTTTTAATAATAAACATTTTACGTAACTTAAAGAAAATAAAATGGGATCAACTCTATCATTTGGAAAAAAAATGATCGTAATCGCATTAGCTATTTCGGAGTAATGTGTGAACATACATAAAAAACATGTTTAATTGAAAACCTCATCCTTTTTTTGGAATCGGATAAAAAGTAATATATATTTGCTATATATAATTTGATATTTATTTGCAATCCGCGCTGCTAGTTTAGTTCAGTTTAAGCCTCGATTTTAGGCTTGACCTTATTAAAAATATTAATATATTTTTTATCCTATGTATTAAATGGGAATTTAAAAAAAACCTGCACGTCAATAGAGATTGGACCGCGTTTATCTGTATCAATTTCAGTTGACGATATTACGTCGCGTCGGCACCCCGCCGATCTCTTCGCACATGCCTATGTAGGTACCTAAGTACTCGTATGTCCTATTGTTGGAACCTTCCCTTTAAACATGAACGGTCTTTGGGATCGCTGAATTAGAAATTGTATCGTTTGCCAACTAGTTGAAATTTGTTTTATTTCACAAACGCATGAAATGTGTCATGTGCACATTGGTCTGCACTGTATTTACCACATTGGTATAGGTTTGCTTTTAAATAACAAAATAATTGACAACTATATTTACGAAATAATATCACTAACACGGACTACAGAAGTTACACAATAGCTTTGTCATAAACACTAAATAGTATATTATTACTAGCTAGCAGCATCAGCTATGTAACAAGCTTTTATTTAGCTTGCAATGTTTAGGTTAAATCTTGCAAGCTGTATTTGGAACCACTTCTGAAATTTGATTTTTATAGTAAGCATGAACTGATAAAGGTACTCGTCAACAGCACATACACGACATTGTGTATACTCATTCAAGCAATTAAATAAAAGTTTGTTATTGAAAATGTATTTTTACTAATAAATTAATTAATAATATACAGAATATGTTAAAAACACTTCTGACGTTATTTTCATTTATCTTTGAGAATGAAAAAGCGGTCATTCCACTATATTTTTTAGTTTGTATATAAAACCATTTTTATAGTTTAATATATTTTGTCATTTTTATTTTAATGTAATACTCTCAATAGGTTAAAAGGCAGGGGTACATATTGATTGTTTGTATATAAGTTATACATACATCTTTTCTTTAAAGACAGAATTTTACAACGGTTTTTCACTCGCTAAATATATTATAAACGTATTGCCCTGAAACGAATATGTTTTTGTCAGAACTGTCATAGCAAAATTTGTGCCTTAAATTAACATTTAAGGAACATCTGCAGTTATAAGAAATATCTGCAGACGAATATCGTATCCCTATTTCTTTATTGCCACGACGCAATATTACCTTCGTAAATTATTAAAGTGACCATGACTGCATAGGTTAGCTTTTACCGTACCTACCTTGATATATGTGTAACATAATAGACCCCAAAGGGTAAAAAAACACAAATTCGAACAAGAGTTCAGCATGGCGACACACAAAGGTCTAATGACCACAATATCAATTTCAGAGCCCGCAGTACTCGTCCGTAGACCGTAGAGCACTCTCATACGTTTCGATTACCGTCCCTCCTTCAGGCAATAACCGTACGCGGACTGAAGTATGCCGCTGAAGCGATGTGGTGACGCCAAAACGCTACTGCGACAGATCACGGGAAAGTCAGGGCTGCGCCATTATACTTCGATTAAATTAGGCATATGAAAAAACAAGAATGGATATGACTCCCTGTAGCTATCACATAATATCAACTGCTTTTCTACATTATTCGGTAGTAATCAATTGTTTAGCCATAAACTGGCGGCTGTCATATTTTTGAAATTCAAATATGATATTAGTACTTAAAATTTATTGACTTTGATGTTATATATCTATATTTTTCGACGAGCCGATCAGCCTGATGTGATGATAGTAGCTTCTTATGCACGAATGTATCTATAGAAGCTAAAACTAGGAAATTATACCATAAACCTCTTCTCACATCCATCCATCCACATAAAAAAATACATCCTCTAAAACGTTAAATATTATGCAACTTCAGTATAAATCATACTTTTACACCGACTTTACGGATCGTTTTTTTTCATTGTTTACTAACAATAGGAAGGTTATTGGTATTTTGGTTTTAGATTTATTTTGAAATCGGTGTATTTTTTATTTATTTAAGGGTATATTTTCTAAATATTAATCGTTTTAATATTAATCAATTTGACATAGAAACGATAGACCTAATTTTTTTCCTTACTAAAAAAAAGGCAAAAAAACGAAATTGCTGAAGCCGACCCGGAGTAATTAATAGATTAACATGCATGCCTACATTGAAATTAAAAACAAAAACAAATAGATCGAATGGCGAACTATATGTTTAATATTTTTTCTAATTCGTTTAAATATGACTAATTACACCAATGTAATTAGTTTAATTTACGTTAGCGTTTCAAGCAGAACGATAACTAACCAAGGGCTGTTTAGTATGGATAGTTTCTTTCATACTAAATAGAGGCTAAAAGAAGAGATAGGCAAGCATTTGATTATAATACAATAATTAAATACATAAATACAATATTGTATTTACATAAATAAATAAATACAATAGTTGATTACTAGAAAATTGAAAAAAATACAATAAACTTTACAGACATAATTGCTCAGATAGGTTATATACGCTACATTTGACAATATTTATTACTAAAGAAGACAGACGACAGTAAAAAAACGTTTTACAAACCGATATCACACGCCCTCTTACAAGGACAGGATCTCTTTAATAATAATTAACTAGGTACTCTACCTACATTTGCAATAGTGTGTATTGTAGCTATAAATTAAAGTTGTAAAACTATAAAACCATACATATATTGATTTAAATATATGCACCAACAAATCTTAAGTAATGTTTATTTGTCTTATAATATTTGGATATTTATTTAGTGGCATGAAATAGTATTATTATTATAAACAAACAAGCAATGCGATTTCTGTTTTAACAATTAAGCTAGTAACTAAGATGGCGTTTCCTACTTTCACAGTTACTGGCACCATGTTGAGACCCATTTTATAAAGATTTTCAATTACGTTTTGTCCGCGTTATGAAAAAAAAAGTTATTATTATATTGAATATGTAGTAGTAGCCCTTGAGGCATTTTAGCCTCTCTCTGGGCGGGCGCCATGGTGCCCGAACGCAGACAGTTGGGCGGCGTCCGGGCGAATTGCCTTTTTATGGTCACATCGATAACATAAATACGGTAGCAGGCAGTTCGACTTGACGGGCTGTCGAACCAACCTAGCCTAGCCTAGCCTATCAAAGCGGAAGCACTCACAGGAAACACATTATAACTATGGCCTTTTATTAGCATCCTAAAAAATCAACAAATAATTCCAATTATTACTATCTAGTTCATATTTTAGTTCGACAACCTAGTGAGTTCAAGTTCAAACTAAACATTTTGAAATACCTTTATAACATTGTGTTGTAGTTGCAGAAAAAAAGAAGAGAAAGTATGATTGATATTTGTGTTTTTTGTTTTGAATAAAATAATTTTTGAATAAATTAAATAAATACAATAAAAATATATCTCATCATTTATCTTTGGCGATTACATTGAAGTGTTATTAGCAGTTGCGCAAATTAAGGTACTTCATAAACTTGATAATACCAAGAAAATTCTGAGATAATGATAGAGAGAAATAAAGCTATAATTTTTAAAATATTATATTATATCATTTTTATTTTAGTAACCAGGATCCTTGTGTTGTAGGTATCGCAAGAAAGTCATTAAAACAACTTAGTTACCTAAGACTTTTCATCTTAATCACATATACGTAATTATCATCTCATTACATAAATAAATAATATTTTAGAATATTTAGAGTAAGAAATGTAATATATAAAACTACGCGCTATGTTTAAACGGACATCCTGCGATCCGAAAACTCTTATATTTGTAAAGTCAATTTAGTTACTTTAAAATAACTATATGTGAAAACAAATATTTTCGTTTTAGACATTAATTCAACATTATTTACCAGTTCGCGAAGACAAGGCTCTGCCGGTGGGCAAATGCTGTATTTTATATAATTGTCCTTCGATGCAGAGAAATTGCTCGTCTTTGGTCCGCAACTCTTGCCACTCATGAACTTTAATTAAAATAATAATACTAATGTAACATTGTCATTGTAGTTATTTCAAAACCAAGTATTTGGTTGCAAAATATTTAAAATATAATATAATATTTTTTAATTGATTGATATATAAATTGTTTGATTTTCTTAAAAAAAACCTATTTTATTTTCTAACCCACAATTATTATACTAATGTCTTTGCGTTATTCGGCCGAATAATAGTGAATTATTCGGTATTCCGCTAATCAATAATAAAATAATAATAATTGAATAAATGCGTAATAATTGAATAATAATTGAATAATAAAATATTCTTTTTAGCAAATTATTAAAGCTAGCTTCAACTCCTCAAGCGTTCTTTTTGATTTCGATTTATCAGTTTTTCAATTGATCTATTATAAATATGATATTTTTATAAAATAATATAATTTAACAGAAAACGCAAGTAGGCAAGTTATTCAAAATGAAATTTTCCACTTTCCAGCGGAAAGTGCAGCGCAGCGTAACGCGGTAGATAATTCAATTCGTCCGCGCGAATAAGCAAAAGCTGCGCGGTAAATAAGTGGTAAATACGGTGCTCTCGATGTAAACAGCGTCACGGGGAGGACAGACGGAGTAACGCCGGAGGAACGTAACGGTATAACGTACGGAGGCGTCGCTACCCGCAGCGCGACCGTCCCCAACCGAATCGAGCCCTGGAGACAAAGAAAACTGTGACGCGAAAATACACAATGAAAACGGAGCTACAGACATTTCGTCGAAATGTCTTTCGCAATGGAGATACTCTACTTTTAATAAATTAATTCAAAACTGAACAATTATCGCGTTGCGTTTAAATGTGTTATAAATGTCAGTTTTAATTTAATGCCTAGGTCTGAACCGAGGTAGACAATAGTTGCTATGTCATGAATATGATATACAAGATGATGCTCGAAATTTACTTACTTTTCCACCATCACGTGATTCTTATAGTAATATATTATATGCGAATTAGGGCCACGTAATAAAGGGAGGGAGGTAATAGGGGGTAATAATGCGTTGTTTAGGCCTTTGAGTTTTTAGACATTTAAGAATAGAAAAGCAGCGAACAGAATTTGCAGTGGTTACAAAATAAGCCCACTTAATCTTGTTTCTAAAAAATATGTTCAGGCACTAAAGAAATATTACAATTTTGATATAAACATCATTTTCTTAGTAAAAAAAAAAATTTAATAAACAGGTCAAGTCAAACAACTAAAATTAAAATAAAAAAGTAAACCAATTTTTATAAGTATTTTTTTTTTGAACACGGTGTAGCTTTGAAGTATTTGCAACTACCTTTCATATTGTATCTTTTGCTTCATAAACATACATATAAAGATAATTAGTCTTACATTCAAACTGTATAATTTTAGTACGTATAAAATTGTAAGCACCTTAATGATAACGCCACATTTCGACCTGGTGTTTTGACAAGGTTTTGTTTAAAAAGAATAATCTTAAAATAGTTTATGTAAAATAGGCAAGTGTCTTTTTTAGTCGATCCGATAACATCGAGCGGACCGCGCGACGCTGTCGTCGATGACGTTTCAATTGCCAGCGACGCCGCGTCTGCTCTTTTGCGAGTCGCGGCGCGGAACGGCGGACCCGACGAAATAATTTGCCAGTCTGCGAGGCGCGGCGGCAATTAGAAGCGCCGAGAAAAACGAAACAGCGAAACTGTGTTCGTCGCAGGCGAAAGGTTAGCGGAAATACCTCGAGGAGCGTACATTTCTCCTTAACTTTATTTGAAAGGATACGACTACGCGCTAGAGGTGGTATTGTGATATTCAAATTAGTGTAGTTGGCGCTTATTTGTTCACAAAAAATCTTATCCATATATTATTGTAGTATTATGCAAAGATTCTTATTTTATGTTATATAACCATTTACAGCTAAAACCATTGTATACAATATAACGATCTCTATGCATCTGAAGACAAGGTGAAAAAAATGCACAAAAATATTTTATAACCTAATACGATGTCACATAGCCGTATTTTATTATTTAAATGGTAGATACTACAACTTTTATAATAATTAGTAAGTTAAGTGTAAGGGAGAGGATAAAGGTTGTGTAAATAAATTGAAAGCGTTTGAATATGTGAGAAAGAAAGACAAAGAGAAAGGTATGTTCGAACGGTTCAAATTCAAGTCAAATGAATGCAGTGATTTTGTAAACAACTAGAAATTCGATTGCAGCTAAGCATTTATTTCCACGAAGATGTAGTGACCCGTGAAATAAATCGAGATCTGTTAAGTAATTTTAGAAATAATTATTGTCGTTTGTACGAATCATATAAGGAAATGAGAGCTAATAACTCTTTCAAGACAATTAAATATGTATTTCATTTCCCTAGAAGCTGTATCATCTGAGGGTTAGTTATTTCAGGTCGGATTGTTAGTTATACCTAAGTAGTTTCGCCCGCCACATACCCGATTAAAAATTTTTAAAGTAGTAAAACCGGTGTCACACTGGCACAATTTCGAGCCGTTATCTATATATGTTTTGACTATTTTAGGTAATTTTGACTGTCATGCGTGTTTGTTTTTAGATTTTAGTTTCTATTCTTCAAAAATTAAAAAGCATACGCAAAACTTTTCATGATGAATGCTTGCCTGACACGATAAAAAATAATTAATTATATTATTCGTAAATGCAATGAAAATTGAACACTTGAACTGTGATACAAATAATTGAAATTAAGGCAGCTTTCATCGGATTTTCATCTAAGCCGAAACCCACAACCACCGGCCACCGTACAACGCTAAGCAATGGCCTAAACACAATACCTTCGAACCACCAATAAAAGGCCACATAAATATGTCAACAATTTGTTCCACATCCTGCGCTAAGGTCGTTTCGTCCGCGTGCGAAGGCCATGTGCGCTATTCTCCCCTGGGGTTGGAATGACGCCCAAATTGATTTACGTCCTGATAGGTGAGGGTTGGAAGCCAGAGATGCTTGACCGGTCTTAACCCGGAAATAATAGAGGACAGACAGTACTTATGGATTAGATTGTCACATCTTCACATCCACGCTCGCTAAAATTGAAGATAAATTAATTTTATTTTCTGGTCCATCGGAAAACACACCGAAGAACTGTATATTTTAATGGCAGGTTTTTATTTAAGGATAGTGCTTGAGTGGAAGTTGAGATGAGGTTCCCTCCATCTTATCTTGGGGTCGGTTCTGTACCAGCATTTTTAATTCTCAATATTTGTGATTGTTACTTCCACTATGAGAAATGAATATGCTGACGATACCTTGTTTCTTTTACTGTGTTATTACAATTATGACTTATTTCTTTACTTTGAGAGTGACAGTAAATAACTCACATTTCTTATTTTTTTTCGTCTCGGGGTGGGGGTGAGGGGGGGGGGGTTGTTAGATCTAAGTATATTATTATATAATATATATTTCTCGAGTTCCTTATTAATTCTTAATAGTTTTTTGAGCAACAAAATCTTTTATAATCATGTTGAGGCCTTCCTAACCTTATTGGTTTCCTAGGAAAATTCTGATTTATCGACAATCTACTTTTAAGGTCGGTCAGTACAATATTTAAAAGTCCATACATTTTTCTAATGTCTTAAGTGCTAACTTGACCTGCTTTCTTCACTATTTTAGTTTTTTTTTAAAATATATTTAATAAATGAATATATCTAAGCATACTATTTTTTTACATTATACATATTTTATTACCCTTATTTGAAAACTACATTAAGTATACGTCTGATAACTAAAGTTTGAATTTGGTGAGACTTATTTTTATTCAGTAAAGAATTATTCAATATATGTTATTCTCGTATATATGAAATTATATGAACTAAGAGGGCACAGAACTTTCTTTACTAAAATAAAGAATTACTTGTTATGCAGACAGAATGCAACCTAAGACCAAAAAACAACTTTAAAGTTTGACCTTATAAATAATAAAGATAAAGAATAAATAAATAATTCTGCAAAATGCTGTTATTTTTCCTTCCTTTTTTTTACTCTTCTTTCACACTTTAAAGAACGATTTTATTTCAAAAGATGTTCAAAAGATGATTAACAGATGATCGGATATTATTAACACTTGGTACCACTCAATTGGCTAACTGTATATTTTTATAATTTTAAGTATATATTTACGTTTAAATTAGATATACGTATATGATAATTTATAGTTCACATTGTTTTTTTAAAACAGCTCAAGGCAATTCATTTTAATTTATTAAAAAAAAAATACAAAATTGACTACCGTTAGTACGGGCAATGCCTAGTTAATTATAATTATGTAAGTATGTATTATAGCTTGTACATTTTTTACACGATTGGAACATAGTTTTTAGTTTTAGCGTTTTTTACAGCCCATCGATACTTTGCTACATTCGCCACACTAATATGATTATTGTTTGCAAATTTTCCCGAACTCAATTTGCGGTGAGGTGGCAGAACAAAGACTCCGCATTTCGAAGCCAGGATATGCATGATAAAAAGGATATTTGCGGTTTAGCCTAGACATCAGACGGAGCTTTCCAGGAATTCCTGACGAGCGCGGGCGGGATGGGGGCGGGGGCGGGGGGGGGGGGGGGCGTCCGATTAGCGCGAGTCGAATTACAGGGAACTCGTTCAAATACGATTTATGCATAAACGATAATTGCTTTGTTTCAATTTATCGTGATATTGTCATAATTCGTGAATGCCGGCTGTGGTTAAAATCATTTATAGTTTTTAATTCCCGTTTACAAATTTTAGTAAGTGTAATTTTATATACATATATCTATTATGTATTAGTATGTTATTCAAATTCTTCTATGATTTCTATATTATTTTTATTTTTCCTATTATTTCTATATTATGTAATGTATTTCTATATTATGTAATGTATGTGTATACTGTATATCATGTAATATTAACACAAATAATAAATAAAAAAATAATAGAGAGCCCCTCTAAATAAAATTAAGTGCATGGAACATCTATCATTTCGATACAGGCATTATGCCTAGTGAAGCGATTATAATCACAAATTTTTAATTATAATCACTCCACTAAGTATATTCATACCTGTACCTCTTTTCCAAAGAAAATTTAAGACTGAAATTTATTCGTAGAAGAAAATATTATAGTCAATTACATATTATAGGTAATTTTAGCTTTCTGCAATTTTTCTCCATATAAACTTTAACCATGCCAAATCTCGATATGTTTGAAAAGGGGTATATTTACACCCACATATTTGAAACTAATTCTATAATTTTTGGTTCGTTTAATCCAATTCCTTAATTACTATGTTTTTTTTTTTATTTTACCGTAATTACTTTTAATTTAGCTTAACTTTATTGTTATTTTTTTATGAAGCCGTTTATTATTTTTAATAAATAAATAAAATCCTGATAATAACTTTCACATCATTAATAAATAGCGCGTTTACATGCTACTTGGAATATGTAGATACGAGTAGGTAGCACTGTTACCATGGGCCTGATAGAAATGGATAGTATTATTTAACGAGTCAGAATAACCAAAAGCTAGGCGCACACGTCAATATTAACTTTATTAGAAGTCCATTGAATTATTCCTGAATGTCAAACACAAATCGGTGACCGTATTTTAATGTCAAGTCACTGTCACAAAATGGGAATATTGTATTCATAGAAACGCCGGATTATAAATAATAGGCAAGATAATAGTTTTGCGTTCCGATACAAAATGGCGGGGACCGTATTATGGTCGCCGTACTAAATTTTAACGTGCGGCAATTATGGGTCCATTCTGTGCCGATTTTGTAACGAAAGAGCGCTTTGAAAAAATAATATAATCCGGTCGGTCGCGACGTAATGAGGATTTACATCAACGTTTACGATCAATATATTTTTATTACTGCGCACTATTAGAGGAAACATAACTCTCCACTCGGACTATCGAATAGCGATATTTATTCATCGCTGCGGTCAGGCAGGACCAACGCGATGTCAACACTGTAACAGGAACACAAACATTTAGTGCGTTCGGGTGCTCCTTTTTGTACACTCGTACGCATATGATTCGGGGCCGGCAAATCACATTATTGTTGTGTGATTATCTAATTAATACGGATTACATAAGTATTTATCTAATCACTATACGTACACAGTACAAATTTACTAATATAAATTATATTCCTGTGTAATATAATATCGATGTATTTTATTTCTAAACTTATTGTATATATATCATATTCTACGATATAGATTTGATGATTGTTTTTTAATAGCGGCAATTCGCCTTAAAAGATAAATGACACAATCTTTGACAATATTGAAAAATTTGAATATTTTTTTTAATTTTTTGTTAAAGTGCTGGGGAACCGGGACCTCTGGATAAGAAGCAGGCGCTTATGCCACCAGGCCGTTCATGCTTAGTATGGTTATGTTATTCATCATCTAAGAAATTCTTTTAAAAATAAATAAATAAATTTTCATACACAAAAGCTAACCTTCTCCGTTCACAGGCGTAAAAGAGGTGTAATGTAAAAGAGGTGTGGCGGTGGGTGGGGGGGGGAGGTAGATGGGGAGAATGAGTGCGATACTAGATCCGTTTTTTCATTGTTTACTAAAAATAACAAGTTTAAATTACCTCTTATTTTTGAGTTTTTGAGTTTAGGTTTATTTTAGTCATTTTATTTTTTCAAGTTTTTCGTTATTACGTATCGTTTTTAAATGAGTTATAAAATCTGTATCTTTAATAAAGAGAAATACTTCTTGAAAATATAGAAAAAATCACTAGGTCTTAGTATTAATCATTTATATCTTCAAACGTATATTTAGTATTTTTAAATGTAAGATTTGATAATCATTCTTAGAATATTTGCTTTTACCATAGATAATCCAAATATGTATTTTACATGCTATAAATATATGCAATGTCTACGATACGATAATGTCTATTTCTTAATTCATATTTGAAATTGCAGAAAGAAATGTTTACTTATCGTACATATTATAATGATAGACACCATTCAACTAATAAAAGACTACCTCTTTGTTTTTGCTAGATAAGACTTCACTTTTATAAAATACCTTTTCAGGCAAATCGCGTGCTTGTTACTAATAAATGATTAAAAGTTCACCTCAAGTAGCCATTGTAGTGTTGTCAGACACATTAATAAAAATAATCTTGATTTCTTTGGCTTGTCATGAATGGACGACGGTCTTAAAATTACAATTTTATTTCTTTACGATTTAGACTACTTTGAGTTCAACTACCCTTGCTAGCAGAAAATAATGTTCTCTTTTCATTTAGTACTTTCGAATTATATTTATTTTAATGTTTTGATTATATCGTTTTGTGTTTTTATCATTAATATATAATTATTATTAATGTGGGTTTCATACGTAAGGAAAGGGAATTAAAATTCAGATATTTAAATTATACTCGATGTAAATTCTTTGCTATCAGTATAATTGATTAAAAAATTCATCTAAAAAAATACATAATTATTAAATCACGACATTCGACACGGTCAAATTTCGTAAATAAATTAACGTTTAATGTCAACGAGTTAATATAGAAATTTAAAAACATAAAAAAGTATTAAAACGTTCCAAATGACGTTCAAATAATTAACTAACTAGGAATCTTATGTACTGCGGCTATCCTTCCATTTTCTCTACTAAATACTAATACATAAATACTAATTCGCGTACTCGAAATATTTGATACACTTTTTTTCAATACCTAATACAGGAGGCCTCTTACTTGCCCCAACATAATATGTGAATAAAATATATTAACTAGGACAAACGGTCAGACACTCTCCCAAAAGTGCACCCCTCTCCATCCGGACAAGAAAGATACGCACTTACAATGCAGCGGCACGACGTGCGCCATAATTTCTATTTATTTTTGTATGATCGCGAGTACATATTTTTGCAAAGGCGAAAGAGAGACGGACATAATAAAGTTTTACGATTACACACCGCTAATGACTCAGAACGTTCGCGGAGGACTATCTAAGCCTCGTCTATGACAATGATATTATTTAATTAATAATATTTTTGGCAACAAATTAATATCAAAAAATATGCATGCAATATGCAATATCAAAAAATAATAAAAAATATGCAATATCAAAAAAGGTGAGGCATGCTCTGTACAGACCTACTCTTAATCATGGAACCTACAAAACATGCTTCGCTCAATGATTTCCAACTGATAAGCCTTGGGCTTTGTTGGATCTTACATAATATACAATGTTTAAATAAATGAATAAAAATAAAAAAAAATATAGTATCAGTATATTGAATAGTTGGTGGAAACCAAATTAATAAACGAAAACTTACCTAAAAGAAGCTTTAAAGCCGTTGATAATAATAAATGCTTATACTATTACATATTAAAAAGCTTTAATATTTGTATATAGACCGCCTCAAAGCTATCAAAAGATTTATCAAATTCATCGCGTATGCAAAAACTTTCCTGCAAAATTTTCCTGTCATGGATATATAACCAAACAAATGGGTGACATGTTAAAAGTCGTCTCAACGAAGAGGTTAAGCATAAATAAATACTGGAGATATTTCGGTTAAAAATATTTGACCTTATTGTTTGTTTATTATAGAATGATATATGTAATGGAAGGGTCCTTACCGGGCTGTTCGCCATTTTGTGCGCGTGCCTTGCCAATGTGCCAATTATTTTTATTATTCCTTTTAGAATGGCTCTCACACTGTTTTATTTTGAGGGAAACTAGCTGTGGAGTCAAGTTCGCGGAATATCATTACGTCTCGCAAGATGATAGGTTTACTGTCTTCATCAGCTAAATGAACTATAAATGTCTTAGTGACGTTTTTTTGTAGGACATCGTTAGTGATGGTATTTTTAATACCTAAAGTATGTAAATAACCAACTGTCTAACTACATTCATCGAATAGGTAAACGTTGTAAACGATTTGTTTTGCATTGAAATGAAAAATTATATCGTAGGCTGATATTTCTCTCAAAAAGGCTCACATTGCAGTAGAGATATTGAATTGATTTTGTTAAATTACAGAAAATAGTTTTATCTAAATGAAATGTTTTAAAAATATCTTGATTTTATTTTATAGTTAAATAAATATCGAACGTGTATTATTAAAATGTATTGGATATGAAGCAAAATCGACAAAATTACTTAAATATCCTTTTTGAAATATCGGTTTAAACCTATCGCAGATTTTATAAAATTGCATTTTTACCTCTAATCATCTTCTTACTCGTGTGCTTTAATTTTCACATTTTTAACATTGTCTTTATTTTTAATACAACCAACTTTTTTAATTATAAAATTGACTAACAATTTTTGAATATATTGAAAAATTTAGAAATTTAGGTTTTTGATAATGGATAGGATATAAAGCCATTTGGCAAAATAATTATAATGGTACTAAAGAGGTCCTGTAGGAGGTGAGAGATACAATGTACTTTTATAAAACTTAGCCCTGGTTAAAAACCGATATCCAACGATCTACATTTCATGAACTTTTTAGTATATTTCTAACGATTTTTATTTTTTTAACAACTTCATAAAGCTTTCAATATTGGAAAAGTTTTGTAATTTCACTATCATCAAATATAATTTTATATCCTTTGCTATATATGAATACGAATAGGAAAAACGATTTTAAATTTAACATGTAACTTATTAAAGTAAATAAAATTAACTTAATTAAAAATTAAAATTAATGTTCTAAATTGACAGATATTAAAATAATCGTTATCATGAAGGCAGTAACTGTAATTGCAGGAGTTACAAGCATTATGTCAGTTGCACATTTTTTTTTAAAATGATTTAGCGATTACTAAATAAAAGTGGCCGTGCCCGGGTTTCGTAATTTCACCGCCAGAGCGCATTCAGTGGCGAGGTCTTATCTTAAGCGTGGCTATTTTGACTATAAAGTATAATCCATCGTTTTGTCGCTACCATCGTGTTTCGGCGGCCTTATCCACTAACATGGTGAAAAAATTCAATTATTTTTTTAACTTTTTAAATTATATATTTTAAAATTCATAGATAATATGTAAACGTAAACATTCACATACACGATAGTGCAGGGGAAAATAATATTTTTGTTGATTCCTTTGCTAGTACTGTTGTAGGTAATGTGGTTTTTAAGGACGATCAAATACAGTAAAAAAAATTAGTAACTTTAAAAGACTTTGCAAAGTTGTGATACTTAACAATAGTATGGATATTTTAGTTTGACCGTACAAAAGTCTAGTTTTGATTTTTCCCGCACTACTAGTCTATTTTAGCTATTTTGTAGTAGAAATTGTTATTTTGTAGTATCATGGGCAGTAATTAATTGTATAAGTATTTTTTTGTAATGTCAAAAAAAAGTATTTTTCTACTTTTTACGTCAATATTTATTGAAACAGCAATGTGAGTAGTTTTTTGCCATAGTTTGCAAATATTCTTTTTATTGATTCTTTTTCATAATATTATTTGTAAAAATACCTACATTAAAATAATATGAAGGTGTCAGTTAAAAGTGAAAGTGAGGAACTAAAAAATCGAAAGCAAAAACTTAATGAAAAATTCGGATACTGCAACATACTATTTATTTTAATTTATTACCATGTAAAAAACATGGTAAATATACCTATTATTAAATTAAGTATAATGTAGGTATAGACTATGAAATAAAAAAAATATTAACTCCAATATTTTTTAACTTTTGTTTTTATTACATTATTTTATTACCTATCATAGGTATTTTTTTTATCTAAATAAAGACTGCTCTAATCAGTTAGAAGTAAACGTTTCGAATTGACCTTACGATTCATCGTTGAACCTTGAGTCTTTACTGCGGCCGAGAAGAACCGGGTAGCTGATTTAGTCCAGTTTGGTCGCTTTGTATTCTCAACTTACCTTTTATTTATGTTTTGCAATGTCCATTTTAAATCAGAATAATTTTTTTATTTAATCAAATGTGTAAGATTTTCTACGGTTAATCTCAATGGTTTCATAAACCAGTGTAGGAATTAGATGTATTTTGACTGCTTTATTGTTTTATTGAAATTAATTCCGTATAAAAGCATATAAGAATAAGAATGCATATAAGAATGAACCAATAGTATACAGAATTAGCCTGTCTTGTATGTTTTTCGCTGATGGAGATCTATAAAGAATCGTACCTAGTCCGAGTCGTGGTCGCGCGCTAACGGCTCCTCTCATCTCCGGCGCCCGCGCAGGCGCACTGCACTGCAAAGCCGGCTTGATCTGAAAGATAGTAACGTTAACATTACAATTATTTCATATCTATTATTGATATAAATTACGTTACATATATTATCCAAATTCAACTCGCTAGATATACATTTATTAATATTTACAAAGTTTTTTTTTTACTTAAATAAAAACTACAACGAATATTTAATTCATTTTGAAAGAAGACATTCTTAAATAGATTTTAATCATTTGAAATCGAATTTGATACATTGCTAATAACATAATTTATTGATAATTTTATTGCAACTAAGTGTATGTAGCTGTATGACAAACAGTGCGCACAAGAAAAAGCGCAATTAAATACAATTATCATTTAACATTGCAATTATCATTTGGCATTTACATTGTTAGCGTTTATTAAATTTTAGTTTAATTTTGACTTATTGTTGCATTACAATATATATATATATATATATATATATATATATAAATATTCATTGTTTAAGCTCACAACATTACAAATGCTAGTATAGAAGTGAGTATATATACGATATAGGTAAGGTATCCATTTAATATTAAATATTGAGATGACAGTTGTAAGCAAATGATAAGTGAAGGTAGAAAGCCACAAAAGAAAATTCATAATATATTGAAATAAAGCATTAAAGTGTAGGTACATAAAAAAATATAAATCCAAATGGTGAATCAATACTGCGCAATGTTACTATGAAGAAAACATTGAATAACTCCTTTTACATACTTTTTTTATATTTTCGTACCTACAATATTACATTTTCTAATTGTATGTTAAAGATAATAATTACGTCGTCCACTAATTTTTATTTTTTACAGAATAAATATTATAGGTACTAAAATGTTTGAAAATGTAATATTCAAATGTTCGTAAAATGTTGTGAACATTCGTCCGCAAGCCGAAAGTGGCATCTTATTTTAAATGCGACAACCAATAACTCTTAGCACGTTTTGTGTTTTATTGGTCTCGGTTTCGTAATTCAGCCAACCATTAGTTGATGTTGCTTGAAGAGAAAAAAACTGATGAAACTCATGATCAGAGTGAAATGGCTAAATAACTATCCCGTTTCATCGTTCGCTCAATGATTTGAGTGAAATTACCTAAAAAATTTCAGAAACAACTTTTTCACAAATTTGTGTACCCATACGACCTCATTCATTTCTGAACGCTGAAGTGTTGATAGGCCGGCCGATAAGGAAGGTTATATCACACGTGTCCTTAATTCTCATTTATATCATTCTACCTCAATTTAACAAATTAATCAATCATAATCATCACTTTTCAATTAAAAGCGCTTATAAAAAAAAAAATACTTTAATATCTTCATCTAGTCAAAATGGACAAAATATATACCATACAAAATATGTACCATTTAGCAGCAGGTGATATTTTACCAGTATGTTACTATGAAGTTTTTTTATGGTAACAAGAATAAGCAATTATCATTGTTTGCAGCAAAAAGTGCGTGAACCGCCACGTAGCCAATCTGTCGCACATCTGCCGCAGTAATAATGTAAATCTTGACCTTTAGCCTACCCTCCCGCAATTGCGAAGGAGTACCTTATCGCGTTGGACTTACCGTTTATGAGTAAAGGTGAGGATGCTAATTGAATGCTATTGAATGCTTTGTCGCGGTCGGAAACGACCAGATGGCGTTGTGTCGTAGCACTAACTTTTATTATTTAGATTTCAGTAAGGTGTGAATATGGCGCATAACTGTCAGACAATTTTTAGTGGTTCTAGTAATTATTTCTAAGTATTGATAATAGTAAGTATTGATATTTTTCTAATATATTTAATAGTGAAATAAAAATTAAAATAAAAAAAAAACAAAATAAACCCACAATATAATAACTAAGAATAAGATAAGATAATTTACTTTTAATAAATAAGTTAAAACCAAAAACTTAACAATACAGCTAATGTTACTATATCGTGCTATAAATTATTGTCAATAATAAGGATCTTTATAGATTAAACTTTACCTCAACCTAGTATTGGTGTGTCCCTAAAACCGCTTTTACCGTAATCGATAAATTAAAAAATATTTATAAATTTAATTTATTACTTAATTTAATTTAATTTTGAAGGTCATTAGTGTTTAAAAAAAATACGTGCATACATATTTAAAATCTTAAACGCCGTTTCCTAAAAGTTAGGTCGACCTTGATCAAGCGAAGCGACCGCGGCGGTCAGGTTTTTAAAGGAATCTAAAAATATTACAGAATTTTATATTTATATAATACCGTATGGAAGAAGGGGGAGGGAGGGATTTCAACTCATACTTTTTAATTAATCATTTGCCTGTTTAGAGAATAGAAAAAGAGGAACAGATTTTATTTAAACTCTTTTTCATTTTTTTGCAATGAAACGGTTGCAATATCACACCAGTACAGATAATGGAGAACTTGCACGTGGATAGCGGAATAATACACAGACATAATTGCAAATTTGATGTAATTATTTTACTTGCTAGTGGATATTCAATGAAATTCCAAGCGGGTCACTTCGCAAGTTCCAACTTGTAAGGTGGGCTTTTTAGGGTGACCACTTATTTTAAGAAAAATAGAAAAACCACTTTCGAAAAACTAGTCGCGAGGTACCATGCCTGCCAATATTCCGTAAATTTAACACTGCTACTGGGAGAATATTGCAACACTTCTATTTTTAAAGCATATGCATACACTAATCTGTCACAAAATATAAAATTGTAATTATTTTGTTTTTTCTCAGTAAATTTTCAGAATTTTGGCAGAGTTTCTAATAATATGAGCACGGATCGTAATTCAATAATTTTAGGATCGTTCATTAGTCAATATTTAGTTTGAGAAATATTGACCGAGATATATAAAAACATATGATAAATAAATACCGTTTAAAGCAATGTTTCCCAAACTTATTTTCCCCGTAGACCCCTAGCCTAGTATTTTTTATCCTTCATGGACCCCCTCCCCTAGGATTCCCACACTGTGATAGGTTTTTTTGTATAGTGGAATCATTTTTTTCTTCCTGGCAGTCCTCATGGACCCCCGGGGGTCCGTGATGTTTTTAACCATAGATAAAAGAAAAGCCAATTAATTAATTAATTATATATAAATAAAAAAGACAAAAAAATAAAAAAAATTGTATCGTTTAAAAGTCACAAAATAAAAGCAATTTACAATAACTTTTATCATTTTTTTTCCTAAAAATTACATGTTACATGAAATACAGGACTTTATTATATATTTCTCAACTGATACAAATTAGCTACCACGTCCATTTGAAAAAAATAATTTAAAGTTGTATTAGATTATGCTCACATATGATTCATGAATGTAAAAATTAAGGAACAGTTTAAGTCGTTTGAAATATATATCACTTATTGGATAAGATTAGATAATTTTGTTAAGATTACATCAAAGGCTAGTTAATTTATTGCATTGCAAAAAATTAAAAACCTTGCTTTTTACTTAATTAAACTTCAGTTTTCACTTAATTTATTACTTGTAGAACTAAACTTAGTTTATAAAATTAGAGTTTGTGTAACGGTAGTTTTTTACAGAGTCTAACTAACTATTGTCAATAATTAAATCAAATAATCAAAATAATTGTTTTAAAAATTGTCCATTCATCATATACTAGATTATTTTAAACAATAATAAAGATATTCTTATCGGTATCATCTTTTGTTTGCTTAAGATTCTGTTTAAAGCAAACGTTTCCTAATCCCGGCACTTTCCGGACACATGGCCACCCTATCAGTGAGTCACTTGCCCGTATGCCGTGACGCTTTTTCCCTTACACGGGGCAAAAACGCAATAAATAAAAGCTCTCATTATTCGTATTGCTTCTTGCATTCAGACTGGGCACTGTTTTATTAATGGGAAAAAATATCAAACGCGCTGAGCGTGCGTCCAGCCAGTTATGATACCGTTACTGTTAGGTTAGAATAGTTTTATAACCGTTTTATAGCTGGTCATTTTGAAAAGTCGCCATTTTCATCTTTGCAATTTCATCTTTCTTTGAGCTAAAAGGGAAAATAAACAATCCGTATGTCACTCAAATTTTATACGATTATAATTCGCATTTATTTTACCTTCTATCGGTTAGGTTTTACATTTTATATATGCGTACTTGTAATTAAATAGTGTTGTATATAGAGGAAATAATACTGTTTATAATTTTATCACCTTATTATCTTGGCTCATATAGAAATAAAAAGTTAAATTTCTACATACTTTAAATGCAAAGCCTCGAATTGGATACATTTTATCAAAACTGTATACCTTTCTTATTGACTGAATACAAGAATCAAGAAAATAAAACAACAGAGGCAAAATTGATTTCATAAAGATGCAAGTTTTTTAAAATACATTGATTCTGTTTTGGATGATTAACCAATTACGGTGTTACCGGAGAGGAGTTACCAATTATGGAACTCCTCTCTAATTAGTTTTATCGTGCAAAACCCTCGTTATTTTTTATTTGTTCATTATGTGCGCTTATGTTTGCGTGTACAGTTCTTTTATTTTTTTAACTAACCTTTTTCGGATTATAAGTGAGTGATTCCGATCTTTGTTTTTTAAAACAAGTTTTATACATCTTAAACTAGGGAATAATGTAGAAGAACTATTTTCATAGTAAAAAATCTTAATCTTAAGGTAAAAAATCTTAGTTATAATAGTTTATGTTTCATAAGTATTCATATAAATATTATGAATATATTCAATATATTATTCCAGGGCTCTCGATAAATAAAACTATCCATTATCCGTTACAAACCGCACCCAGCTGATTTGGATAGGAGTATGTGCCCGGTTACGTACTCCGCAATTAGCACTGGGGAATATGGGAAATTGGATAAGGTTGAGATGCCATTATTGTGTTCTGTCTTATTCTAATGTTTCGTTTTGGTCCTTTTTGTCCCCAGCTTCCTGTCATCTTTTACTTCTCCTTCCTGGTTCTAGTTTTCTGTCGATGTTCGCTCTCTGTTTCACCCATTTACGTTTACTCATCATATTTTCTGATGTCATCCTCTCTTAATTAGCTTGCTGGAATGTTGTCATATTTATTATAAATTAATTTTTGATATGAAAATTCTGTGCGCGCGGGCGGCAGTCATAATTTGCCGACCACACAACTTCATCAGACATGAACATACCAACAAATAAAAAAATACGGAAAATAGTCTTTTTATAGACAGTCAGCTCCTAGACTAAAAGAATAAAATATTAAATAATCCTAGGCAGCAACATTAATGACAAACAAATACAGATTTATGGAACTAGTCACGAAGTTAAAATATTCCCGGAAGTGTAAAATTACATACCTGAGAGATTACTTCTGAACAATAGCGTCGCGTTACGTTATTATAATTTTGTAATATTTTGTATAATAAATTATTATTATTTCGAAATTAACGAACTGTGCCATACATCTGTGTTGTCGTTCACGCAAATATTTTAAGGAAAAAATCTCTTTTTGATAAACTAAAATATTTGAATATTTCGACCATATTGGTATTTTTACGTCCGTTTCACTCCACGTTTTTTTTAGTTTAACGCACTTTTCGATAGATTGATTTTAGACCATTAATAAGCAAATAATATAAAAATAACAGTCGTGTAAACTATAGTAGGTGAGCCTGAGACACTACCTTATAAAATGTGTCGTATTTTTTATGGAACATCTATTTTTTTCGACGCTGTCCTGGCCCTAAAGACCATATGTGTTATTATTTTTATGTAACATGTGTTTTGACAAGTGACAAGCAGACCATATTATAACATAAGTGTCCATCTTCACATAGGTGAATATCGCTTGTTTAGTCCAATATTCGTTTTCTGTCCCCGTCTCAGGTCTAAATTTCTACTCAAATTGCGGTTAAAACAAAATTCTGTCAAAGGGAATACTCACTTTTAAGTTGATAATTGATTACCTAAAAATATTTTTTGTTTGTTTTTTTAATACCTATGTAATGTAATAAAGTATCACTGGTACATTTTACTGCAATTATCGTTCGTAGGATTTAATGGGTATGTGATATTCTTAGCTTCTCTTACCGACACATCAGCATAGTATGAATGGTAGGGAGTTAGCACGCAGCCTTTAGTAGACCACATTATTATGCAACCCTAAAGCGGAAGTACCCGCTTTTATTGTACACTTTTTATAGTTGTGGTCATTGACATTTAAGAAGAGATGGGCACGCGTTAATAACTGACCAGGTGTCGCCCAAGGCGGATGACGCCAAGCGGTAAAAAGTCAGACATCATGTTGTTACCCCTATCGTTACGACATACTGTACTTACTCATTCAACAGGTGCTATGAGTTTATATTCCTTTGGCAAACTTATATGACAATATTCGTCAAAAAAGATTTTCTTTATTTATTCAACCAAAAGAAGACGAAACCAAATTATTAAATAATAATAAAAAAATAGCCGCACATTAATTTAAGGTCGGACAAAGATACATTTAAAATTATATTTGTATATTTTTCTCTCGCTAAGATGAAACGCTCGTCTATTGATAGTTGGCAACTTATCAAAAATTAGAACAAATTTAATTACCTTCTTTAGGATAGACATTTAGTCTAGTTAAGAAGGCAGCGAACAGAGGAGGGAGCAGTGGTGCCAAACGTCACGGATACAATACAATGATTAATATGTACTTACGAATCTGTTATTATCTTTTAAGTACCATGTAATTGTTGTCAGATAAATAAACAAATATATAAATAAATAAAATTTGCCTACTAATTATAATAAGAAATTAAATATTTCTGTGTTTAAATTTAAATATTTACTATATACCCATTTTATTAGAGTTGAGCGCCGACGCGCTTATTACTTAAAATGATAAAAGAAATTAAAAAAGTGATCCGCACAGCCTAGAAAAGGACAGCTTCTGCGCTAAGAGGCGCAACGAGCATTATTTAGCTCGGAGTGTGTTAATATTTATGCGCACGACAAGACAAAGGGGCAGGATTTAAATCCACCCACAGCCCGGTCGGTCTTGAGAAATGTTAATTCGGTAGTCGCGGACGGAACGGTAGTAAGGCGAGCCCATCAGTCTCATGAATAAACAGCAGAGGATGGCTGGTGGCTCCTCGCCGCAGCCCGCAGCGCTGGGCATCTGGCGCGGATGCTGCGGAGTGGGCGCGCCCATCAGCGCTTTTCATCTTTATGTTTTGCCAACTCTTTCGTTCTGCAGTATATGTATTTAGGGGATCCATAAAATGCTACAAATATGCAAAATGGAGTAACTTAAAGCTATCCACTGCACCGACAGTATGTATTCACAGAAAGCGCAGCGTTTGGACCTCTGATCACGATCAGTTCTACTTCCACCGCCACCCCACAACCATGGCCCCAATTTCCGCGCAATTAGGCAAATTCGTCAAATACAAAGAATCATAGCAAAGTCTTCCAAACTATTTGGGAAGAAAGAATTTGGTAGTTCTCATGTTTCTACTTCAAAACGAAATTAAAAATGACTTTTCAAACGCCTCAAATATTTATCAAAATAATCCATTTCCCGGCAAACATTACACGAAAGGAACCCAACTTTTTAACAACCACGTTGTAAAGACACGTGTTAACAACAGCGTTTGTATGAAGGATCTGAGCCAAAACCTCTTGTCTTCTGAATTTGATAGCAAGAAACGGATAAAACCTGCCACAATGGTTTCTGTATTAAAACTGCTTTCCAGCTATTAGCTTATGTTGATATTGCGGGTCGTTCTTATTTCTTATATCCATTTAAAACCACGTCTGCGATAAATCCCTTACGTTCAGAATATCATAATGAATAAGTTATATTTTATAATTTATTTTAATTTTTTTTAGAAAACATACCTACATATATATGTGCAATAAATGATAGACCAGACGCGTTTCAAAACCAAATTATCTGTATTAATTTGTTTAATTGATCAAACCCAATCGCATTTTAAGATAAACAATATTTGCGGCAGTAAAAAGTGTCTAGATGATTCACAGCATCTCCAACCGTGCAGTGACCAGAGAAGACACGCAGCGGGTACTAAAATGAGGTGGTATGGACGCGTTCGCGCTGCAGTAGGCCACATTCCCAGGCTTCCGAAGATGGAGAAAGCAATGAAGAAACCGCGCTACCGATTGCAAGCAAACACGTCCTCGCGAGAGAAGTCCATTAAAATTGTTTTTCTCGGACGGTCAATGGAGGGGAGGGGTTGGCCTGGAGGTGTACGCGCGTAACCTTGCTAACGTAAAATATCAGTACATCAGAGCCGCAATGAGGAATTTCACTGAATTTAATAAGAACTATAAACCTTTAATAAATCTCAATAAATAAAAGTAAAGATTTATAATCATGATTATGTAGTAAATCAAGTAAAATACTTTACAGTTAACAGAAAAAGTATTGTATAGAAAATAAACTAGTTGCAAACATCCCCATCGTTTTAAAAAATGTTAATAAACCACAATTACGTATGTGCATACCTACAATTTAGAAAAACGAGAATAAATTTTAATATAAATAAAGATAAACCTATTTTAATAGGGAGAACAAAAAAGATCAAATTAAAATAAGAGGGAACGTTTAAATTACGGTCAAACACACCGTTCGACGGTTAAGTACGGCAGTTTTAAAACCACTTAGAGATCTGTCAATGTTAGAAAAGACTTTGTCATCAAGGAAGAGGCACATCGTAGTGTGAAAAGAAAATCAAATGTGAAAAGATTGTTTTATTCAATCACTTAAGAAGGTACACTTACCTAATTGGATATCTTACAATACGAGTAGATAATTACATTCTTTTACGCCATTTTTATTTTTATTTTATTCTATTTCAGGAAACAACAGTTTACATAGAAGTAAAATTACAATTAAAAAAAAAAACAATTAAAACACAAAGCCAATGACAGTTTCCTCCAAACTTAAAAAATTAGGAAACACATTCGGGAACGAGGCCGGGACCAGGAAACAGGAGGGGTTGGGGAATCCAGACAATCACCAGAATATAATATAAAATACAATATAATATAAATTTTACATATACATATAAATATACTACTCTAGGGCTAGAGTAGCCATTCTGTTGAATGCCGGGAAAGTAAAGCTGTAAAGTTTACATGCTCGATGTATATATGAATTCTGTGCATAATTCGTCTCAACCGTGACAGATGGAATGTCTCACACCATTCAATACTTTGTACAAATACTTATAATTTGATAAAATTCTCAAAAGTTTCAATAGTGTAAAAAGTAGCAGACTATGTATAGTAAGCGAAGTCAATTCATTTTAGTTTCAATTCATTCAATCTTCATTTTAGTTTTTGAAAATTGTTTTAGATACTATCAATACCACACTTACAATGCGTTTTAAAGTTGGCTACGCACACTAGCAAATTATATGTTTGTTAACGAAATAATGCTTTAAAACTTTTCAAAGATCTAAAAAAAACCATAATTGAAAATATTTGGAAACGATACTAGAATAGAATCGTAGAATAAAGCTTAGAATCTACTATTCATTGAAGTTATTAATAATACGAGTATTAGTACATTTGAGTTTATGGTAGCGTTTATTTAGATTCAGTTGTAATTTTGTATAAGTAGTCGCTAAATCGCGTCCTGAAAAAAACATTCGTAGATTGCCCCTACACAGCCCGTACATTGCCCGTATACAGCGGCCTAAGTTTCAATCATCTGCTTTTTTTTGATTATTAAATGTTGGTAGCATCGATCTTTTCGTTTCCAATCCTATAATAATTTATTTGTGTTTATACATAAAACAATATTTATTCGATTAAAAGTAGAAAAATACACCTCTGGCACTTCGAAAGGCGACTGTGCGATAATTTGCGGCCGTCGGAGTCAATCCTGCACATTGGCCAGGACTAAAAGTATCTTTCATTTGAAATAACTCAGTCGCCATGTTTTTACGACGGCGCAAACTGCACAAAGTAATACAGTAGCTCAACCGCAAGACCTCTTTCTCTGGAATATTGTCCGCTCATCCCATTTACCATCGCCATTACCATGGAGATTTTGCAGGACCTCGCGCACGATTTGTGTGCGGCTGACCGAATAAGATTCACGATGTTAGCAGCCGTTCGAATCGCGACTTCACGAGGGGACCTAAACTTATTTTAAAAACTTAATGTGATACAAACTTATTTCAAGGCACTGACTAACGCGAGTCGTATTATATTCGAACTGTTTATAGATAGCTAGATTGTTTTTGGCACCATGCCATTAAATTATTATATTTTCTGCTATGAGGAAATAATCTATCAAATATTATTGTATTTTACCTGTAGTCTAAATATATACGACCGAAAATACGAAACCTTAAAAAGCATTTTAATAATAACCAGTGGCCGTCAAGTGGTCGAAATTCGATCGTAATTTATTTATTTTTTTTAAGTTTGAGCGTCATTATGGTTCTTATACCTCTATAATGAGGTGAGCATACCTCTATAATTATTGCATATATATTTTTTAAAATATTGTTCTAATAATAAAATATATTGTCAGCTGTCAAAATATATTGTATAATAAAAAATATTGTCAGCTGCGAGCATGTACAAATACCTTATTAGCGTAATACGTATGAAATTTAAAATCGTTAGTACCAGTGGAAAAAAATCACATAATCTAAAAATGAGATTTAATATTCACAAAAGTATAAGATGGCATTAATAATTATTTTTGCTTGACATTACTATACATTCATATTGACAGACAATTGAAAAAGGAACATTTGAAATCACAAAAAAATCACAGCTCGAAATTCATTCTGTCAATGAGCTATCAGTTGTATGAACGTTTTATTTATTAAATTTAATTTATTTGTAACACATATTATATAGATGAATTTTAGCTTTCTGCACTTCTTCTCCATATAAACTTTAACTATACCAAATCTCACACTCTCACACACCCGCAATATGCTCAAAAAGGGGTACAAAGTACCCGTCAGGTATTAATATAAAGATAAAAAAAAAACAAACCCTCCTGAAAATACATACACTGTATAGATAAAAAAAAATTTTCAATAAAAATGACGCATTACAATAGCACTGTGAGTATAGTTTAGTTCATTAGTAGAGCAGCCCTTTAGAGTAGTGATAATCAACCAATTTTTAAAGATCTGGTTATAATTTGATTATACTGCTTCCTAATGGTCAATTTGTTGGATCACTTTATACGAGTATGTATAAATAATGATTATTTTTATCGGACTCTTTAGAATTTGGTTACAAATTTACAGAGTACTTTAAACAGATCCATTTAAATTATCATCATGTCGGTATAAAAGGACATTCACATTGTTTCCCATGATTCGGCAGTAGAATGTTATTAAAAAAAAACTGATTTGTTTAACTACTTAAATATAATCGATTTATCGTTTTCCCAGGCAAATGCGCGGACGCTTTATGCTCTGTGACTTTCACACACACACAGGGCATAATCATTTTTTTCGATAAACAATTTACATATAATCAAATCAATGTACGCACGTTTGATGCAACACTTATTTCGAGACCGGCAGCGAATGCATTATATGTTTTTTTTGACGTATGATTTAAACTCAGTTTAAAGCGAGCGCGACAGCCCCATCGCCCTGTCTCTGTCTTCCCCGTTATTTCTTAGCGTGCGAGACAAAGTCAGCTCAGGGAACAGTCGCGTAAGATTTTTTTAGTGTACCGACTTACCACTTTCCTTTATTGTTGTCAGCAACAGTACATTTTTGAATACGCAATTGTAGTCACAGGTTCGTAAACTTTTAGGAAACGCCTTTAGTTCCTTTGTTACTTTAAATCTTCGTTTTTTATGAGTTAATGATTTCAAATGCATTCTTGACTTTTTGTTATGTATTAATAAAGATAATATCGAGTAGATACTATCACCTCTAGGTATGCTCATAAACAAACATTCCTACCATATAAGATGTATTATATTATAAATAATAATAGTTATGATATATGTAGTTGAATACATAAAATAAAAATACTGAAATTTTTACGTTGTAATTTCCTTTTAAAAAAAATAATATAAAATATCTTTGCAGAGCCATAAGAGTATGTTTTCATTGTTCATTTTATAATTCACACTTTGAAATAATTTACAATCGCAATGCAGAGGTATGTATAGATATTTACTCTATTAAAAAAATATTATATAAAATAAAACTCTACCCGCCACCTCTTAACGGGCAGTGCCTAATGGGGTGGTTCGATTCACAGGCGAAGTGTGATTGATCATGCTGAGGGAATATTGGTATTTTAATATTTTTAGACAGTTGCCGTGAATCTAGAACTGATTAAGTTGTAATTTTAGTTTTTTATTTAAGAGGATTCACTTATAGTGAGTGTCCTTTATGTGGTTAAAATACAATAAAAAAAAAATACAGCCATTTCAACGCTGTTAGTCACGCAAACACAACTGATAAACAAAGATAACTTTGTGGGTACATTCCACGCGTAAACGAGACGTAAGATGAATGTTCACAAAGAGTAATTTCTGTTTTTTTCAGTAATTTATATGAATATATTTTTTTTGTCTACAATAATTAAGTACCTTCAATTTTTTACAAGGAATATGATTTTAGTTCACATGTTTTTGACGATTAAATATATTAGGTTTCCTTTTAACATTTCCTTTTAATATATATTTTATCACTTTTGAAAATATTTAATTTTACAGTTTAGACGTTATCATCACCTTAATACGGTACGGTACGGTACGTACAGTTGGGAAACCCAAAACAATAACGTGTACTAACAGCCAACCTTTAAATGAATAAACAAATGATAGCCGCTAAATGATGTCGCCAACTTCGATATATCTGTCCGAACGCAGGCGTCAAATGAAAACGGTCCAAAGCAAGCGTCATCCCGCTCGCATATTGACGCGTCGCCTCTGCACGGCGCGGCGCGACCTGCGGCATTAATTAATCGCCCGATCGCTTCGTCGCTTTGTGAGCCTCCGCAACAGGATCACCACTAAGGCGTCCGTCCGTCCGAGATGATTCCCCTATGAACATAATGTGCTTAACGAACGGTTATTAATATTCAGAGATCGGTCATTCGAAACGCATACGAGTATTACTCGTCGCACACACCACGAATGCATATTTAGAAACAATTTCATAAACAATTACACCACGATGTTTAAAGTAAAACTTCATTACACTTTAAACTCAAAATTGTGTAAACCTATACATTTTTTTTCTAGCCAGTGAATGAATCCAACGCGATACGCTGTCACGTTAATTTTTGGTTATCTGTCAAGTTGATTTTCATTTTATATAAATACTGTTTTTGCACTCTAGTTTTCAGTCAACATGCATAGTATGCATGTAAAAAAAAACTGGCTGATATCCTTAAAGGGAATAAAAAAAAAAAGTTCTTCAAAGTATAAAGGATTCGGACTGCCTGGACTCAAAATCAGCTGAGCCAAGGAGAATTTCATACAACTTAGTATACACATATATGATAAAAAATGTGATAAATAAACTATATGAATTTGAAATAATACGTTTATTTTACGAAAAATAAACACATACCTAATATGTACACGTACTTGTAAATTGTATTACTTTCTTAATTTTAAAGCATATTAGATCATTCTCATTGTTTTTTTATACGTAGATATATTTTTAAATAAAAATAAGAAAAATAAGTAAATGTACTCACCTAAAAACTAAATTCCAAAATAACGAAATATTATAATATTTCCAAATAATATAATAAATTCTTATTAATATTGATTATATTTATGCTAGTATTATATAAAAATTCTTAATAATATTATATATTTAATAATTCTTTCGGAAATCTTCGTGTCCCTATTGCTGTTTTATCCGCGATATCTTTCCGTGATATCTTCAGCATTATTAAAATTCTTTTGACGTTTATGTAAGCTTGTTTGATATTTATTTAATCATTTATAAAAAAAATATATTTTTTAGTTTTAATTATTTGGGATGGCTTTTCCAAGGATCCTACTTTAGGCCTCGACCCAAAAAAATACCGATATCATCTATTTCGGGAAGATTTTGGATGGTCGAGCAACACAAGCGATAATTTAATTTTATGTTTTAATTTTGATAGTATACAATAAGAAACAAAATAGATAGTTTAATAATTAATGTATCATAAATAAATAAAAATTGGAAAAAAGTACTTATAACAACCTTAACATAAGGATAATGAGTGCAGAATGTTTATACAATCTACATAAGTCTCATAACTCTTATTGTAACTCGCATAATAATTAACTCCATATAACAAATATCTATCTGAACTGCAGAGTGAGGTCCATATGTGCATTTGCCATTAAAGCAACGATTTCACGTGCCGACATTACAGGTTGCACGGGGGAGCTCGCGTCAGAACGCCACTATCTGAAAATGGACACAAACACGTTACGATTTAACAGCATCGGTCACTGGGAATATTCAACGAGTATTGACACGCGTCGCCGCTCATATGCTGCGAGCATTGATACAAATGTTTGCTTAAATTATACATCACACACGTGACGTCATGACAAAAAATATTAAAAATTATAATCCTCACGCTTACTAGAATAATACATCGAAATAGATATAAAGACTTAAAAATATTCATCGCGTCAGTAATATTGATTTTTGTTTACATTGGTTTGTGGGACGATGAAAAGTAATACATTAGCAGTGTAAACATGCGTATCATAAAATTGAAGTATTTTTGTTTTTTTACCTTATGTTCAAAAAAACCAAAAATGCTGTCAAAATATTTTCGAATATCATATTTAACCCAAACCCAATTACTATAGTTTAGAGCGACTGTTTGGCTTCTAGCTTATAAACTAGCAGAGGTATATAAATAATAACATATTTTTTGATACTGGATTTAGTTTTCTTCTTTTTTAATAATTATTATATCAACGGAAAAATATTTTTTGCAACAAATAGGTCTGAAACACAATATAGCATACTTACACAGATGTCCTGATCCCTTCCTGAAGACCTAAGGGGGTTGTTAAGGCGGGAATTTCGCCCTAATTACATGTGTATATCAATCAAAAAAATATCTTTTATCAATAAATTATCAAAAAATCATTAGTGTGAACACACAAAAATTTCACAAAGTTAGACTATAACTTTTTAAAATTATATGTAGACCGATTTATAAACGGTATTTTTAAAAACATAATGTCCTTTTATGCATAAAAAACATTTTTTTCTTTTAGTAAAATTTGATACATCTGTAATATCTTGGCGAAGTCATTTTGTCTTGAGGTACTATCCAAGATGCAATAGTGCATTTCTTTATATCCTTCTTTCGTCCTTATCATATAAGCGACTTCGTTATAGAATTAAATCCTGAATAGATTGTTCTCGATACTGAAAATATTTTTCTTTTTGCATTCAGGATTGGAATACAAAACACTACATGCCACTCCACATGCTACATTCCACTAAAACTAAAAATTGAAGAATGCATACATTAATTATTGTCAATACTGTTTTTTTTTTTTATCAAGTATTGAATACATTTTTATCTGATGCTACATATTGTGTCATTTTAATAAACTTATTAGTTTATTGTCCATATTGCCTAAATAATTTGTTTCCAACCGCACTAATTAATAGTTTCTTACCGTACTTGTTTGTTAATAGTAATAGTTGTGTTACAGTAAAAACATTATTCAGTTTTTAATATTATAGTTGGTTCGATAGATATGTTTTGAACAGGTCATCAATATTTTTAAAATTTATGTTTTAATATAATTCATCTATATGTACTTATTAGTATGTCTGTTATTTAATACAATAAATACATATTTTTTTTAAATTTACGAATATTTTATCTCTAGAGGAAGGTAGATCGGTTATTAGACGCCTACTCCCCCCCGCCCTCCCCTGCAAATAGTGATTATAATCGTACATAGTCCATTTTCATTACAGTTTGCCCCGGGGCCTGCAGTTTCCATTTCACCAACAAATATTCCATCGATCGAGTCGCATCGCATGTCTGAGACACTAATTAAATCAATCATTGGTAACGAGAACACAAGGGGTAGCGCTTTGTGAAGCAATGACTCGAAATAGCCGTTGCTGATACTACAAACTACATATCAACATCGCATTTCAAATTAAGTTAAAAAATTTACCTCGTTATCAGAAATGTTTCTAACAAAAACGCTGAGCCTAGTACTTTTAGGCGTGCTAATTAATGAAGAATATCAAGATTATTAAAATTGTCAGCATTGTTTCAAGTTCGTCGGGTAATTGGTAAAAAATAAATGTCACTTTTCTCAAAGCTTCACTTCTCAAACTTTCACTTTTCTAGAGCCTCCTCTGCTTAAAAATTTGGATCATCTTCCTATGTTTTTCTTTTTCTTTGTCTGCAGTCCTACTACTGGGTAAAAGACCTCGCCTCATAGCCATTGCTCTGTCATCTGTTACAGTATTCCTAATACGAGCATCCATTCTACCATACCATTCTAGTCCAGTGGGCTAGTGGTTCAGTTCAGTTCAGTTGAGTTCAATGCCACCATAAGTGACGTTTTTTGTTCATCAGAAACAGTACAAAGAAAATATATTTTGACCTGCTAGAGCCCGAAGGGCTCATCTGGCAAAGACTCAATTTAGATTATATTTTATTCTTAAAGCGGCTTATAGTATATCCTTAAAAAAACTGTATAGTATATAAAAACTTAATAAACAAAACTTTAATTATTACAATTTACACAGTTTAATTATTAATTAGTGAATAAATAACAATCACTCAGCGCTACAAACTTTTAAACTCTAATTTAGTTTTTTTATTAAGCATGGCACTCTTGATAGCCATTGGTAAAGCATGGTCACTTGGTCAAGCGGTGTTCTTTTTTTCCAATTCTCTGACTTTGAAGCACTTTTTCGCCTCTACTAATTTCTTTGTTTTCAAGTATTGAGGTTTATCCGAGCCAAGCGTTTTTTTAACTTCTCAGAGGCTACCAATGTATTCAATAAAAGGTCAAAATTTGACAAAATTAACGCTGGGTACACCAGTTGAGAAAGTTAGAATATGATTAACGTTGCAACATCCTTGTGAGAAGACTCATCAGGTAGAACTCAATATTTTGTACTATTTGAGCCGAACCTACATTTTTAACAACAAAATTATGATAACAAAGCAGCGTGATCAAGAAGTTCAAACAAATTTGAAAATTACTAAAATTGACGTCTGCTTTCTGCGTTTCAGCAAGCAGCAATACAGCTTCTGAGGCACTGTTTATTTTTAACCGTGAGGCCCACTCTAATAATGCCATATTTAAAAAAAGAGCATAACTTACGTTTGGGTTAAAATTTGTAAATTTGTTACTCTGTACCTCTACACCCATGTCGATGAAATAGTTTCAATATACGAGTACGTGCTTTATCTGTAATGCAAATGTCATGGTGCCATATTGCCGCGAAACGTGTGCATTTCGTCTATGTGTAGGTCTGTACTTGCCTTTATAAAGTAGCTAGCTATGCTATATGCAGTTGTATTCGAAGCATTCATTTTGCATAATAAAGTTTGCCAAACGCATCAGCAGCTGCATTACTGTGGGCCGGCAGCCGGTCAGTGCATCTCATATTATCTCTGCTAGGCTGGCATTGATTGCTTTCAGGACTGGCTGGGGGAGAAGGGTTCATTAATAGATCCTGAAATTGAAATCTGTCTATATATTCATGTAAAACAATGAAAATTTCGAAGCACTAGAGAATGAAACTGAAGCATTATAATTATAACCAAGGAACGAATTAGTGTCAATTTAAACTAATGTTCTACTCTTGCTAAAAATATATTTTTTTCATTGTTTTGTTTGACGTTTCACAATAAATATCATTCCAAAATAAAAGTTTCTGTTTTTTTAGCTTTTGAGAACCTTTTACAATTATAAAAACTAAGTATTGATCACGTAATTTTGAGACTACAATAAAAATTGACATATTTGGTTAGATAAGCAATAATGAATACTGAAAAATTAGAATGAAACGTTGCTTTGATTTTGAGTAAACTTTGTTTTTACTGAATATTTTTTTTATATTTCAATGTTGTCTAATAATGTGGCTCAGAGATTTACTATTACTATTTACTATGGCTATAGCTAATAGCCATATAAAACTTTGAACTAAAATTATGCCTAATTTCTCATTATTTTATTTTTTTTTCCTTTTTAGTTTGAAGAATGTTTAATTAATTAGAGACGTTTGTCCCCTGAAAATCTATCGCCTAAATTGGTTTCATTAAAATTTATTTGTTTCATTATATTTATTGTGAGACCCACTTATTCTAAAGATATAGTATTTTTATCATTTGGATAGGATTTTTTTTATTAAAAAATGGTATACTCGTACTCGTAAGTCTGCTTAAAAAGCCATTGGTTATTGAAAATGATACACTAATAAAAATATGTTTGAATAAATCAATAATAATATAGATCTTATTATAAAGCTTAAAACCCAAAAAAATCTCTCCTGTAAAATGATCAAATTGTGATAAGTCTTGTGCCTTGAGCTAGAGGTATATACAATATATGCCACTATTAAGGTCGTTGGATTGCTTCTACATATTATAGAGCGAGAAGATTCTTGTTTGCCATGGTCACCGCTAATTCCCCACTAATAAGCCGGCATATGCCCACTGCGGCACGGTAAGCGGGCTCAGTCTCTCCGACCCCAATGTTAGCTCAACAAATGTTAGCGATTCATCCGAGCTGTTAAGTTTAGCTACTATAGCTAATATAGTGCACCGCGTAGATAAATATGAATTTGTACAACTACTTTTGTGCACACAATACGACCGTCAGTTATTTATAAAAATGTGACAATTAGTCAATAAACCATTAAATATATTATTGAACGGTTGTATTATTACCTGTATCATATGTGTACAAATTATGTAAATATAGTTCATTGTGAATTTAGATCGCTATATTTTTAGATAAAAATAAATTATTTTTGTTAAAACACAATATCAATAAAACAATCAAATTAAAAATGAATATTAATAAAAAAAAACAACTTTTGGAGTTTCTTCATAACAAAGGATGGGTCTAAAATTAAGGTCTTCAACCGCAGATGTACTAATGCAATAATTATTAAATAAAATTGACGATGCGACGTTAAAACTTATTTGTAATATTTGCATTTTTTGCCTAATTTTTTTTTAAAATATATTTAACAGGAGACATAATCTCTAAAAATATTTTTAATATATTTCATATTTTATTTGTTCACTTTGTATGATTTATAAATTAAATTCCGCTGGAAAATGGTAAACCCACGATTGTGTTCAGTATAGTACCTATGTACGTAAATATTAAATATTTTACTGTACGTATAAGAAGTCTTTTTATTTGTTTAGGTTGTCATATATTATTTTTTAATAAGTCTTTAATGGTAAACTAGATGTTTGATTACCCTAAATCTAAGCAATGAAAAGAAACCGTGCTGTGAACTGCGTGACAAAATTGATGAGAATGGACGTCAAACTGTGACGTGATTCTCGATTACCCTACTTTTTGATTGGATAATAGAATATGTTCCATCATATACGAAGAATCATTAAGCAGATCAAAGGTTACCGATTTATTGTTAATGTTAATACTATGTGTATATTAAGGAATATACAGAGCACCAAAATATTCTTCAAAAATTGGGCAATGGTTTTTTTATGTGGTACACTTTTTACGATTTATTTATTACATATACTGTGGAGGTATTCCACCTGAAGGTGTAATCGGTATGATGAGGTTATTATTTTCCAAATATTAAATTTGCTGGGATGAGCTCCTAGAATAGATTAAAAACCGATAAAATCCTATTTAAAATTTAGTTGAGGACCATGCTGGAATAATAGACTTGTATCTAGAATAATTTTTTGTAGCTTTATTATTCAATTGAAGTAGGTAAAACAAAACATTTTAAAATCGATTTTAGCATTGCATTTTAATAAATAAACGGCGAGTTGAGTTGAATATAATAGTTGGTGAAGATTAGGTCAGTAAAAGTAAGTTAAGTAAAAACAGTAAAGATTTCAGACCTTGTTCTAAAGAACAGAATCTTTAAATATATATATATATATATATAACTTATATTTGATGATTGTTTTTTAATAGCAGCAAATCGCCTGAAAAGATAAATGACACAATCTTTGACAATATTGAAAAATTTTGAATAAGTTTTTAATTATTTGATAAAATAATTATTTTATTATTTTTAATTATGCTATCCAGCACTTTATCAAATAATTAAAAACTTATTCAAAATTTTTCAATATTGTCAAAGATTGTGTCATTTATCTTTTCAGGCTATTTGCCGCTATTAAAAAACAATCATCAAATATAAGTCAACTAACTTTACAACTCAATTATACAATTATATAATATATATATATATATATATATATATACTGAAAAATTTTTTTAGCTAAAAACACAATCCAAAACCCATAATAGCATGGTTTTGCTAAAAAACAAAATTACCTTTATCGAATCTTTAGGGTTCATTTAAACCAGTTACAGTTAAATCCCGTTTATAGTTCTGACGAAGGTCTAGTTTTTCAAAACTAGAATTTACTAATGAATAATTTTAATAGATGCTTAAAACCTCGTCGTCAGAAATGGTTTTGCCTAATTAAAAAAGGAATTGACGAAGATCTGTATAAAATTGAAATGAAAAAAGTACAATAAAAAACTGTATTGTAGGTATACTCGTATATTATCTTCAAATAACAGGGTTTTGGTAAAATACACCTATTAAAAAGCAAATGTATCCATCGATATAGGAACTTACTACAAGAAATCTCGAAAAAAAAAAATTGAAAAAGTTATGATTATTTTATTTTTTTAAAGGTTTTTCAGTGTATTGTTAAAGGTAATTATAAAATTATGTTATTATAGGTAATTTTTGTTCTTCAGTAAAATGTTTATTGTACTGCCAGTATTTGCTATCAAAGGAAATAATATAAAAATTCTCAGCTCAATCATAATTCAGTTTAAACATTCTATTTGATATAATTTACGAAAAACGAATATTTTTACTTCACAGAAATCGTATATTTTCATTTACGGGAAACAATCTCATAAGATATTAACGTTATAATGTACAGGAAAGCGTCAGATTCGAAACTTGTAATTTTGTATAGAAGGTTCAAAGAATGCTTTAAAGAAATAGGTAGTTTCAGTAGAATTGATAGAACTGTTTTAAGTATGAAATTATTTATCCTATGGCTTGGGTTTCTAGTATGCGCCATTAAGCGCAGTTCCGTCTACCTTGTCTTCATGATGCATGACCATTCGTAACATCAGGCGACAATATTTTAATAGACAATAAACATATCGCAAGTCTAAAACAAACGCTATTAAAGATTCTAAGAAGTGTTAAATTACCTGGACGATAAGAAGCATCAAAGCGAAAATATTGATTACGCACAGAAGGTTTGTGCATACATATTATCTTATCATATCACGTAAAACTCCCCCACTGTCAAAATGTAATGTGCGCTCATTTATTCCATATCATTTTGGTGTTGCAAAATGTAACATCGACAGACACGCTTTAGTATTGTTAAAAATATTTACCACTTTAGTATTGGGAAAGTCAAATTGGCTTTCTTAAAAATATTTTTTCTCTCAAAATCTCAGTAGGAGGAAACCGTGTGAAAGTTGTGACATTACAACAGTTGTACATTTGGAATTAATACATTTGCAAATCTGCTTTCATTAGTCTGTCAGCGGGCGGTCTCATCTGCGGTTCGTACGAGAGGAATAGATTCACAAAAGACAGGTGGTTCGAATCCTACCCCAGCCATTCTTTTCGCCTTGACGTCGCAATGGGGGTTGACAAATGCTAGTGGGATGATATTAGTCTGTCTACCCTCTTAATTGTTAATGGTTGCGGGATTTACGGGTAGGTTAGCTTTCACAATTATCATTGTGTCCCTTGTGGTTTTTGGATACTTTTTAAAGAGATTTCAAACTAGTAAAAAGTGTAATAAAATATATTATAAATATTGATGATCGAGTTACGTTTTTCGCAAAAGTTAACTCACATATGAATATTACTAACTGACTATTTGTTTTCACAATGTAAAAAGACATAATTATTATATAACTTTATCTTAAATTTAAAAGAACAAATTTTATTTATTACAAACAATAGCAACAGGTATAAAGTCATTATTAATTTATTCTTGGTAACGGGAACATTATTAGTGTTAATTACTATTTTTATGACGCGCGGTTGCAGTTTTATTATTTAAAAACATAATTTAGGTCTTTTAGTTGTGCACCTACATGAAAAAAAAGGGGAATTTAAATGGAAAAAATGGCAAAATTTAGTAGTTTTCCTAATGAAATCTAGCTAATAACATATTACTACGAAAAATTAAACTTTACTGCAATATTTATCATTCAGTTAGATTATTTTTGTTTTAAATCCGTAAATAAGAAAATGTAATATTGAACGCTATGATTTTTGCAATTATATTATTTTACAAATTACATTTACATACATTATCTTAAACTTTAATCTATTAAGTGTGAACTTTTTGAGTAAACTCAAATATTCTTATATTATTCGAGAGCACAATAATGTGTATATTTAATATTATTTATTTGAATTAGATTCATTTTCATTAAACACTAAAATATAAACATTAACATTAACATTAGACATTAAATATAATAGTTTTTTATAAATTGAATGTAAAAATATTTGAATTACCAAAATTCCTAATATTTAGAAACAAACAAAAACTTTTAGTTATTGAATTGTTTTTAATTCATAGTTTCATAATTTGGTGTTATTTTATAAATGTTAAATTTGATGTTTATTATTCTTTTAATAAGGTTACATTTAATCTGAGGTCCCCTTAAAAAGCGCATAGTAAAAATGCAGGGCCGTAATCCGGTGGCAAACAAATACATAAGACCCAAAGACGTGTCATCGATTTGTCATGGGCGTCTCGTCAGCCTATGAATAAGTTAAATAAACGTTTGTTCTCACATATTTTGTATGAAAAATAGCGCGTCAATCGGTTATGCAGATTGCAAAAATGCCATCGAAGCGATGACCGAAATAAATTTGCGTAATTTCATTCGTTAAACATTTCGCGCATTGACAAATGCATCGGCCATTGTGCGCAGAGAAGGTGTCATGGCGGCTCTTTCCTCCGGTGATTGACGTGAGACGCGGCGCTCGCGGTGTTTGCCGATCGTGCCCGCCAACTTTTTTATGTTAACCGCCGTGCTAATGAGACGTACCTATGATGCATCTGTAAATATTTACACGGCGAAAGTTGTTAGTGGATGTATGCAAATAACCTTTATGTCACCGCAATCCCTTCAGACAACAATAAACAGTGATAGATTGAATAATATATACGGGAACTTTTTTTACAATTTAAATCATATAACGATCCTTTTATTCTTGAGAATTTCTTATATTGATAACATGTACCAGTAAATTAATGCTCAGTAACAAAAAATTGCATCCTGTAATACTACAAAAATATCCACGATTACTAACCTCCTGAATGTTTATATAGGTAATGCATGGAACGAGACAATTAATATAATCAACAGTATAATCAACGCTTTGTATCGCGAGCTCTAAATTTTTAGATTCAATCATGCGTCGCAGTCATCACTATAATATGTGCAATAAAATACCTGGCGAGATTAAAATTTAAAATTACTTTTTGAAGACGCGCAAATAATTAATATAAGATAACATGTTGATGAATGTACCTACTAACTTTCCTCTAATTATAAATAATGTTAGTGTTATGTGTCACAATGGGTTCGTTAAATCGCCTGAAATTGAAATGACATAATTTTTGACAAACTTGAAAAATGTATAAAAGTTTTATTTATTTTTTGATTAAGCGTTAGATATAAAACCATTTATAGCAAAATATTTATAAATGTAGGTACTAAAGAGGTCATGTACTTGAGAGCGTAGGATGTCGGGTTAAACCCAGTGCCGAATTTTATATAAAAACTGTATCCACTGTAAATTATGTTTATAAAATACAGGCTCGTGTTGAAACTAACACGATTTTCTTTTAGGTATTTTGGTGCTTTCATTTATTTTCAAGTCTGTAATCCATTAAATGTTAAAATTTAATAAATGTTATAATGTCAAAAAATCATATTTTAACGGTATCTGCCTTAAAAACTTAAAAATAGTTAAGCGTAATTGAAAACGAATCAATTTATGTCAGTCACTAGTAGTATAATTGGGGTCAAATATTTTATCATTGGCAAACGCCAGGGCTTTTTCTAAATTATAATTATAAACACAAATATTTTTAATATTTTTATATCCCTTGTGCCGAATAACTAAAATATTACACTTAAGAAAATATTAATGATTGTAATTATGATAATTTGTCGCTTAATGAACCGTGCCTAACTGAAAACGACCCCGCAGTCATTTCCCGGTGAAGTAATAATGTCCATCGCTTCCGGTTGGGTGATCTTTTCCTCACGTCACATCCGGTCCTCTCAGCGGAAACCATTACGCTTTATATAATTGCGTGTCTTTTATCTCCGATTCTCATTTTTTGGCAGAACTTATTCTTACATAGGATGGGTCGGACATTAGCAATTGGTGGCAGTTTTACTTGGAAAATGCCGCCATGGCGACAATAAAATTTAACCTAAAAATATTATATATTTTTAATAATATCAAAATATAAACGGACTAATGTTTAGTAGTCTATGAAGCCGCCACTGGAATGGAATCCAGGTCTCCCAATTTAGACTACCTTTTTACCTCCAAATTCTGAAGAATTAATGTTCTACAAAAAATAGAGTTCAACAAACGTTTAAAAAATATATTCATACATACAATCTAGGAAAAAATATAATGTACTGAATGGGTCAACGACATTTTTCAATTTATAAAATTCTTCGTACATATTATATATGATATGCTCTAACGCAGTGCAATAGTATGAAACATATGTTTTAGACCGTAATACCAAAAGAGGCCACGTAGAAGAAAAAAATGGACAAGTCCATTTTGCTCCATAGCTACCTCCGGTATATGAGAAAAGTATTTTTAGGTTTTAATTTAGACGTTTTGACACCGCCATTTGCAAGACTGAATTATAAGCTAGGATTCGTTCCGCTAGTATTTATTATTATTAACTTACTATAAACCTCGGGCTTCACTCTGTGGTTCAAGTAGACCCTGCAGGCAACTTGGTAGGTGCCTTCGGCGCCCAACGACTCGTGCCTCGACGACGGTACTCGGGATGAGTCTCAAACTCATCGCGCGATAATGTGCAGTGTCAGCGCACTGACGATGACGTTTATGAATTTAAATAATACACAAAATTTAAATTTGGAATAGAAATAAAATGCACTTTCAATTTTTCCCAAATTTTCCAATTTTCCGGGAAACTTTTATATATATATATTGTTAAAACCTCATTCGAAATATTACGAGAATTTGAAAAAAAAATTGTCAAATCAGTCTAACCTAACCCTTCGCATACGCTTACCAACGGACAGCAATTTCATTTTTATTTATATAGATGTTAAAACCCAAATCGCGAAATCACAAAAAGAAAAAAAAATGGAAATTAAATAATTAATTTCAGAATATACATATTATATAATTTTTATATTATTAATTTACCTAAACATCTTATTTATTTAAAATCTTTTTATTTTGATTACTTTCATTATTTGAGGAATATATTTTGTCTCTAAACTGATCCCGTGGTTATAAATCTAGTTAGAGTACCCATGTTTCTCCAAAAATAAAAATAAATGACTGGTATTTAATTTGTCACCGTGGTAATAAAAATGTTTTATTTAAGTTGAATAGTCATTTATTGATATGACAAATGCGTGAGCCTTTATTGTAATAAATAATAATAATGTAATAATACTGTTATATTTATTGTTCTGGTTATGCTTCTGAAGAGATTTTAATCATTTATTACATTTTGAATTGTAATAAAAGCGTCGCTTCTCGCATTTGAGACATACGTAATTAGAGAATCACACTCATATTTTTTTCCATTATAAATACAGAATACAGAATACATATTCTGTATATTAAACAGAATATCCCAAGACCATTCTCGATAAAAAAAAATAGCTAATTGGCCCTGTGATCTAAAATATCATTTGTAAAGATGACATAAAATTCATTATGGTTTCCTAGAATAAACTTTACGTGATTAGATCGTCCGCTCGCGACGCCGGGTCACTGACCGCGCTCCATTTAAGACTACGCCAAATGCAATTCACATCAGTTTGTTAATAAAAATAGTAAATTTTAATAAAAATAGTAATTTTGGCATTTTTTATATAATTACTTACTCTTAACATGGTACAGAAACACCCTCTTAAGTCTTCGGAAATTGTCTTGGGACACACTGTAACCTAACCTAACCTAACCTACACCGCACCATTCATCCGACCGGTGAAAGCGCGTGAATCCGATCACCGTTTAATTAGTATTAATTTATTGTCTGACGATTCGGTGCCACACCATGTGGCCGTTTTCAGGTAGAACCCCTCAAAAAAACGAGATCGCTCCGGCGATACATAAATTTGCCTTTGACAGGGCGGTCGAATTAATTTTCGAGTGTGGAACTTCTGACACGTGCTACATTTTAAATGATACTACCGATACATATTAATATGTACCGGTCTGAATTAATGCACAATTCGAGCACGCTCGGAGTGAGGTCACGACCGGCAACAAAAGTTTGTTTAAGAAAGGTCTAGGCGATACACCTTTAATAGAAATTTGATTCTTTTGATCAGACTTAAAAAAAGGGAAGACGTTCTCAATTCGATCTATATGTTTTTTTAAATTATTTTAATTGAAAGTACTCAAGCGTTGAGAATTTTTAGGGTGATCCCATTTAATTTCTTTGAGTTGTGTCATGTGTAAAGTAGCAAAAAAAATGTCAAATTGGCTCGGGGTTGATTCCGTCGAAGTTTCATTGGGCTACTTCTAGTAAAAAGCTAAAAAATCAAAATAAAAAATCTTTGAAAATTGTGCGGATGTATTCTAGATTCCATGACCGCTAAAATTAGGTAATTTTTATGTTTTTGTATTTTAAATTTAAGTCTTTATAACCGAAATGATTCCAACGCAATTGTAGATAAGTATATAAGCGCATTTAAATAAAAAAAAAACTGTGCACTTTATTAATACATTTTTGATATCAATTAACAATTTTAAAACCTTCGATAAAGCGTGTCTTTGATTGATAGGACCGAATATATACTAGTTACATTTTAAAAATATTTAAGAAATAGAATACGTACTTTAAAATTAATTTGGGAAATTAATACATTTAGCTACAAATTACATTTAGCTATAAATACGTCACTTACTCGTGTGTCGTATAATATAGTTAACATACGTTGACATGATTCATTTTCTCAGATTTGCATAATTCTCCAATTCGTCTGATTAGTATAAGCGAACCTGCTGTTGTATTGTCTGACCACTTGTTCGTTCACATGTGTCACACACACACACACACCGTCACACACACACACGCTCAGGTCATTCGAACGGGTGCAGTACAGGTAAATAAAAGGGTGGCTTTTGAACAGATTTCGAGAAAAAAAGCAGATGAATTTACCTCGAATTTGACTGTCGATGCGTTATGTAATTAGTAAATGGAAATCGATTATTTAGGTCAAAAAAATGTATTTCGTGTAGGTATGAACTAGACTTTTTTAAAATGATTAAGGATATTCAAATGCGAATGGATTTACGAATCGCGAATTACGAATTACGAAATAGTTAAATCTAAGGGAAACTTTTTTTTTTATTAGTGGAATACTCGTACATTACTAGTGAACTACATTTTATGTTTCAAAACACATCTTGCAAAAAAGTAGGTGTACATAATAAAAATAAATAATTTATTTAATTGAACCTATCAGCAATATTTATTTTCTTCGTCTTGTGTACGACGTTTTTTAAATTTTACTTTTATGATACTTTAAATCTCACTTGCGTATATGAAATCATTGAAACATCCTGATATTGCATTTAAGAAGAAGCAACAATATTCATTTTTAACTAGGGAGAGAGGGCTCTTTGTCGAAGAGCTAAAAAGTGCAAAATCACTCAGATTCCCGTGCAAATATCGAATAAAAGCCCCTTTAAATCTGTTGCTAAAAGGTCAAAATGATTGATCGCGAGTAGGTAAAGTAAAGGGGGTAAAATGCGCACACGTTGAATATATTCTCTCAAAGTGTTTGTAATGCCCCTTTGAAAGTTACATTGTTGTAAATTAAAAAAAAAATGGCGTAGATTATTTAAATGGGCAAAAAGGAATAAGGTGACATTTAAAATAAACGCTTTAATGTTATTGCCAGTTTTTTTTTCGTTTGTTTTTTCGTTTACATCGACTCAAAATATTAAACTGATATTTTTCGTATTTTGCCTTTCGAGTCAACCTGAAAAAGCGTAAAATATATAATATATGTTTGCCAATTACGAGAAAAACGAATTAAAAATCATTTTACATAATGTTTTAATTAATACTATGCTAATATATAGCTGAAATTCACCTATCGCGTGTTAAATTAAATTTCTGTCAATTCAGAAGCTTTAAATTGATTTTGTGCCACCATTTCTATGAGTGCTATAGTCTCATGCATGGTATGCTTTGTTAACCACAATGGTAAAATAATCCCGTGCATTAGTTAAACCAACATTGAGATGCACCGAATTCAATGGCACTCGAATGTGTATACCTATCCTTAAAGCTGGAATATACGAGTACGTGGTGATGTATTCACATACTTATAATCTTGTAGCTATAAATATGTAGTTATCTACTTAAAGAGTAAGAAGTGTATTAAAGCAGATTGTTTTAAATACCTATTTGCAACAGTAACTATCCATAGCGGCGGTATCGAAAATAGATCTTAGTGTTCGGATGGCTCGTTTGCCGATGTCAATTCGGTATCATTTGTGTAACGGATGTATAGTACCGCAGATCAACCTTTTTTTCTTTGAAAATATCCGGCAATAATTGAATAAATGAAAAAAGTTGTCAAAAATTAAATCGAATGATTTAATAATAACTTCAAAAGAGGTGTTATTTAAATTGTCTAAAAATATTTATACTACATCCATACTAAAAGAATTACATAATTAGGTACATCTAACTACGCTACTGGTTTTATTATTCCAAGGTAGATTATATAATTTGTTATTTTTTTAATATAGTGTATTTTACGAAATGATTAAGATACATGGTTATGTAAATATTGTAAAACTTAGGTTATTTAAAATAGTCAATATAAGTTATAATATAACATAGAGTATATTACTATAATATAGAAAATTAACTATGAATAGAATTTTTAAAATAAAATTATTTGTGGTTATTAGATAATAATGAAATAATGTACCCCTTAATATTCGTCTTTTGTGGTTCGAATATGAATTTATATTTATTAATAATAAATAAATCAAATTTCTAGGATTTTTGTCAGTTTTTTATTTGTGAATTTTGATAATAGCCATCAAACAAATATAAAAAAAAATCTTTGGGTGGTTACTGGTTACTTATCCTATCTACTCGTAGTCCTATCCTGGCGATCTAACAAAACAGACGCTATCTGACGCTGCCCTCATTGTTTAGAGAAGAGATGAAACTGATGGAGTTCCAATGTAATCTCTAGGAATAGCATCAGATGGTTTGTGCTTAATTTCTATGAGTATGAGAAACGTATGAATTTAAACATGTATAATAATTTAAACATGCCAAAATAATTTATTTTAATGTTTTATGAATCACCTTTAGTTCAATTGCAATAAATAAAACATACTTGATGGTGGTATAAAATTGGTATGCATATAATATTTTAGATTACTTTCTGGCTGATAAATATCATTTTACTTATAAATCGCTTTCGTGAACATCATACAATATTTTGTTCCAAATTTGAATTCTGGTTTCCATAATGTTAAAAAAGCCGCTGTCAAAAAATCCTGAGTAAATGCAAAAACGTCATGAAGGTGCGTTTTATTTGCAAAAATATTGAAATAATAAAACTTTGTCATACCGGAGAAATATAACGAAAGATATTTATAGTGTAACATATAAATCGGGATTTCACTAGCGAAAATATTGTTTTTCTAATGCGGGTAACATTAGCGACGTCGCCGTCGCAATATTCTGAGATGTCACTAAAAGTGTTGTAAACATTTCAAAAAGATTAATCGGATGTGCTATTGACATATTATTGATAACAGGTACAGATATAGTTGTAAAGTTTTTCGTTATTTGTGTTCCTGGAAAAAATCTAAATGTCAGTGTCAGTTATGTTCCCTATTACAATCAATTATATAAAAGCAATCTGAAAGCGGACGATCAGCTGGCGAATGGTTTTGCGAGTGTCTGAATATGCTTGGGTAAATATGTTTGTATATTTTAAGTTTTAAGTTTTTTTTTTATTTCTACCAATATTATTTTTGTTCGTTTTAAATAACCGATTCATAAAATAATAAAATTTCGTTTATGCTATATTTTACTTACCGCGATCTTACATTACCTATCTTAAAGAGCAATATTTCTCGTATTACATATATAGTTTCTAAAAAAAAAAAATCTTATCCGCGTTTTCTGGTTTACTGGAGTGATACTAAGGCTACATATACACAAATGATGATGGCGCGCGCATCGTGGGCTCGGAAAAAGTAAGACAGACCCGATGATGCTCACGGATTTTTTTCTGCTCTGTCAAGTTTTGCACTTGATCCGATTACAGAGAATTATAAATTCTGATAGCGAGATTGGCCAGGAATTAGGATGTGCCCTAATTGTTTTTGCTTTTTACTGTTTTGGTTAGGGGTCGTTGGCGAGGGGCGAGGAATTGCGCGTTCAATACTAATAGTACAGTCGTCGTGAATGAAATAATTAGGACGCGGAAAATACTGTTTTCGTTTTTTTGAAATTGTCTAAATGTTATTAAAGACACAATTTCTAATAAAACTTTGTAATCAAAGACAATATTTAGAAAGGATTCGTTAGAAACGTCTTCGTATAGCCTCTCTAATAATGTAGTGTAATAAAATTTATTTTGTCCTAATTTATTGGTTAAAACCATAGTCATACACAAACTTTAAATTAGGTAAATATAAGTTAAAGGTCTGATTAGAAATTAAGCAAATGCAGATTATAATATTCATCGAATTTCATACTTACGTATTTTTTTGTTATAACCTGCTAAAAACATGTTTTTTAAGTACCTACTATATTCATAAGTTTGAATTCGCAACCACTGGTTTGCAGGTCAAAAGCTAAAGCCCTGGTAAGCTGAAGAAAGTTAGAATTATATAAATTGTATTGTAGCGCTCGGTAATTCGCGCCACAAGGGGATTGATTTTCAAGAGTGGGCACCCTGAAATGAGAGAGAGATAGGTGCGAAAGAGACGAGAATAAAGATCGCGTCCGCACCGCGGGTAAGGGAGAGCGATCGCCGCCGCGAGAGCGCGCTAGCAGACGCGGAAAGAGAATAAAAATAGGCGATAGATGAGAAAGAGCTAGTTAGGGTTAGAGTAGAAAAAGAGAGAGGGAGAAAGAGAGAGAACGGTGGTCGGTGCGGTGATTTTGTGGAAGAGTCAATTTTTATTAAAATCGGATTTGTTTTACAAAAGTGCAATATGTAGTACGAAAAGTATTTATTTTTGGCTGCCCCCCGGCCACGGGCCGGGGAGGCAAATGACGTGCGTTAAAGCGAGCGCGATCAGTCGTTTCTGAAAAGAGAAAGTGAATCTAAAATTTTCGTGGCACGCGGGCACGAATCGGCCATCGGCGGATATAGAGTCAATCCGGCGTTATAATATCAATTAAACGGCACGGCAGTGATCGGTTGTAATAAGAAGTCAAAATTTGACCGTAGTTCCGTGGGATTATGATCGGCGTAATTTTTGTATGATATAGAAGTAGCTCGCACGCGAGGGCCGTAATTCACGGCAGGAACCGGGAATAATATCTCCCGATGAGATTACAGGAGTGATCGTCGCGATCGTTATTCGATCTAATATAACCCTATTCCCCCGCGCAAAAAGAAGATGTAGATATTTCCTCCCCAGGAAGAATAATATGATAAAAGATTGTCTGGATAGTACGTGAACAGATTAAACATCCCCCAGAAGTTTTAAAAGCAAGGCACAGGCCGAAGAATTAGTTTAAAAAGAAGAAGCGGCGATGATGATCAATAGATTTTGAGCGTAATAGGACGTTCCTTATGTCTTACGCCCCAGGGACCAGGATGATCCCGAGGATTGGCGAATTCTAGCAGAATCTGGCGACAACTGGAAGTTGGAGTGAGCAGCGCTCGTCTGACAGGAGTGGGACACAGGACCGAAGCAAGGATGAAGTGTTGAGGTCAGATTTGAAATCTTAATGTATCCTACTCTCTCTGCAGTGTCATAAAACCAGTATAATGTTTATGTTTACATTTGTAGTTCTAAGGAATATTTGTAGTTGAAATCCCTTCAATGTTTTGAGTGTAATAATGCAATGTCAAAGGTCAGCCGATTGAAGTAAGATGCCTGAAGTAAATATTGAATAATGACAGAATAATAACGTAGTTAACCGTGCCATATCTGCCTGAAGTTGGATGAAATTAGTTCGATTAACTGTTTATATTGAAGTTTGAGATTTAGGAGTTTCTTTTGTGAGAAAGTCAATTATAATAGCCTGTCAAATAAGATGCCAAATGTTAATATTAATCTGTAGGGCGGTGTGACCGCCGGTCTAAATCAGGAGTTTGACGTTTTGAGTTGTCAGACGGCCGCACTAGGCGGTATTATTGTATTATTTTGCTGTATTATTGTATTATTTTGCTGTATTATTGTATTATTTTGCTGTATTATTGTATACTTGTATTGTTGTGTGAAGCTACACTTTATTTGTACGGGTGGTCGACAGTTGTCATCGTACCAGTTGGGCCGAAGTGATAGTATAATTATTAATGTCGCCATATTTCTTTGTTTACATTGTGTACCGTAGGGCGGATCGATGCGGTTCGAACATAGCACCGGTGCGGCAACGTAGTGAAGTTGGCGTATCGATTACAGGCGCCTGCGCCGTGAAGCTTGTAACAAATTGCGGCGGACGCCGGTAGGGCGCGCTGAGGTGGAACGATAGAGCGGGCGGTCCGCAATCGGCGGCCATTGTTTGTTTACATTTTGCATTGTTGACATTAGCGGGTGACAGCCGCCTGTCATTACGCTATATTAGAATTAGGTTACAATGAAAACTATTTTATATAGTAATTAACTGTCATTATATTTTGGTGACTACAACCTTTTACAATATTACTAGCGCATTATGGTAATTAGTTTATATTAAAGAACGAGAATTAAAATCACGTAAATTAAATATTTTTACGTCATAGCATACTTCACTACGGTTGTACGGAAGCATCATCGATCGCCTAGGAACGTTTCGAGCTGCAACGATGCCGTGCATGTTGTATAGGAATTGAATTATCAGAATTATATTTTTACCTTTTCTTTTATAATCGGTCAGAAGTGACGGAGTTGTTCCGTCAGAATGTCATTTGACTATGTCTGGTGATTGTAGAGGAATATTATCGCCGTGTATTATATTTTCTGCTCTCTCGTTTGTAATTGTTTAGAAGTGACGGCGCATACCGTCGAGATTGTCATTTGACTCTGTCTTGCATATGTTGATAAATATTATCACGATATTATAGGGCGACATCTGCCGCCGTGTATGGTATTTGATATAGGAGATTTGAAGTTCAAAATAATGTAACAAATTGTAAAATTACATCACCGTGATTTAATAGAGATCAGTTCTCGTTTACAAACGAGATCCTATGAAGGTGAGATTCCCCTCACCCCTTTTTCTTTTGATTTTTTTGTCGTCCATACAGACGGGGAAGGCACGTCACTTATAATGTGTGGTGGACCCTCAACCCCCACCCTCTGAGTTTTTGTTGTTTTTTTAAAAATTCATTTTGTTCGATTCATGTTTAGCAGACGCGGTAGTATAGTTGTTGTGAAGTGGCGCCCGAACGTGGGGCGTTCTCTGTAGTAAACGTGGGGCGTTCTCTGTAGTAAACGTGGAGCGTTCTTTTTAGTAAACGTGGGGCTTTTTCTGTAGTAAACGTGGAGCTTTCTCTGTAGTAAATGTGGAGCTTTTTCTTTAGTGAGCGTGGGGCGTTCTTTCAGTAAACGTGGGCCCTAAAATTGGTTAAATTCGAGGAGCGTAATTTGTTGTCGAGGAGGTCCCTTCAATTATAGGGAGCAACATTGAGTATTAAGTAGTTCAACTTTTTTTTTTTTTTTTTCCCCTTTGTTTGGTTGAAGTTGTTGAGTCGAGTGGCCGGCTGGTACCTGACCATCCCGTACAAGTTGCAGTTTCATATTTTTCGGTGTTGTTGTCTGTTGTTTTGTTCGCAGCCCTGGCCGATAGTGTTCGAGGAGCGCAGTATACGGCGGAGTAAGTAGTTATTTCCTAATCATGTCTGACCGGGACTTGAGGAAAATTAATAGGGATCTTAAAAAGGACTCTTTGCTACCCAAAGATAAGGCTATGGACGTAGGAACTGACGCGGAGATGGAGACCGAGATGGAGGAGCAAGGTTTTGCTGCAGCGATGAATTTGCCTAATATGGAGCCCCATTATACACCCGTGAACCCAGTTCACAAAGCTGACGCTAATGCCCCGGCGGTAGGGAGAAGACTTGAAGTACATGACACTGTTGGTACAGATACGGAGTACATGTTACCGGTTTCGAATCCAAGAGTCAGAAGGAGATTGGAGCGAGTTCAGTTGGAGACAGATGGAGATTGCGATTCTGAGGATGAGGTGAGAGACACGGGACGTCGTTTTAACCCTAACGTACATCGGTGGAATTTACGTTTTGATGGCAGTACTTCGGTACTTGAATTTTTGGACAATGTGGAGGACATGGCTAGATCGCGCCAAGTGAGGTTAGGATCTATCGTGAATTGTTTCACTGAGTTGTTACAAGGAGGAGCCCTGAAGTGGTACCGTACCGTAAGAGGATCAGTAGATGGTTGGAGACAGCTTCGCGCTATGCTTATTCACAAATTTGAACCCTTGAATTATCAGGTGCGCATGGAAGCGGCCTTAAGGAATGCTAAACAGAAGCCTGGACAGAATATGGATGATTTTGTAACGGACGTGAGGTCTATCAACAATCATTTGGATCGTAAGATTCCGGAGGAAGTACTTTTGGAGATAATAAAAATGAATGTTTCAACGCAATATCAGTCGTTACTTGGAAGCCATTTAATTAACAATATTTCTCATTTGTTGCAATTAGCCAAGAATTATGAACAATATAACGTAAACGTAAGTACATTTACGCAAGATGCAAGGAATACGAATCATACCCGCAATTATGCAAGAGGACCTAACAATTACACTCATAGACACCCGCTACATAACAGACGCCCAGCCGTATCGGTTTTGGAGCCGCCTATTCATCGTGAAGAGAGGAGAGCAGATTTTGAACCCCGTAGTTCGTTCGCAGGAGATAGGAGTCGCATGATCGAATGCCCTAAATGTGATGAGAGAGGACATGGCCCTTATGAGTGTCAGAGATATCCTCATTCTATTTGTTTTAGGTGTAAAGCACCGAATACCACAACTAGGACATGCCCAAGTTGTACTCGTCGATCAAATCAACATTTTCAATCTCAAAAAAACTGAAGACAGCACGACCGTTGATGGAGAACCCACTGCAACCGGCCGTGCGCAACTATACATGTATAGTGGGACGTGAGGTAGACGATACCCGTTATCGTGCTACATTTTATATTGGAAGCGTTATGTGTACCGGACTCATCGATACTGGAAGCTCTGGAAGCATTATTGGTGCCAACGCGCACGAATTTTTTATTCGGCAAGAGCACCGTTTGTCGCATGTTCCGATGGAATTGACTACTGCAGATGGACAGGTTCAGCCCGTCTTAGGAACAATGACCTTACCTGTCACGTATGACGATGAAGTTGCTGATGTAACGTTCATAGTAACCCCTTCTATAACGAAAGAGTTCATTTTGGGAGTTGACTTTTTGGAAACCTTCAAAGTAGTGTTGGATTTTGGAAGGTTGAAGCGAGCCAATACTCAGTCATGGAGATGTGCCACGGTCGATCACGTGACACCCATGGAGGAACTGACGCGTTCGCAGACAGCGCAGCTCGAGGATGTGAAGCGCCAGCTCGAAGACATTTCGTACGAGAGGCGAGGACTCGGTTGTACGACACTGGTGAAGCATAAAATCGACACTTACGGTTTGCCCATACGGCAAAAGCCCTATCGCTTGTCACCGGCCAAACAGGAGATAATAGAGAAGGAAGTAGATGAGATGTTGGCAATAGATGTCATCCAACCCATTCGTTCACCTTGGTGTCATCCCTTGGTAGTTGTGACCAAGAAGGATGGATCAGCTCGTGTGTGTTTAGACTCGCGCAAGCTAAATGAAGTAACTAAAAAGGATCGCTACCCGATGGCATTTTCGCAACGGATTTTGGATCATTTACGAGGAGCCCGTTATTTAAGTTCTATTGATTTGTCAAAGGCCTATTGGCAGATAGAATTGGATGAGGAGTCAATCCCGAAAACCGCATTCGCAGTCTCTGGCCGCGGATTATTCGCTTTTAAAAGACTCCCGTTTGGACTATGTAATGCTAGTGCCGAATTAGGACGGTTAATGGATTATTTATTTGGCCCGGAATTTGAAGAAAAAGTATTCCCGTATGCCGACGATTTGATAATAGTGACTTCCACTTTTGAAGAGCATATACAGTTGTTGTTACGAGTGAGAGACACGCTCAAGGAAGCAGGTCTGACGATTAACCTCAAAAAATGTGACCTTTGTAAGCCCCAAATACGATACCTTGGATATGTCGTGGACCGACTAGGACTTAGAACTGACCCGGAGAAGATACAATGTGTAAAGGAATTTCCCGTACCACGTTGCGTCAAAGACGTTCGCAGTTTTGTTGGGTTGTGCTCATATTATCGACGATTTATTAAAGATTTTTCCCAGATAGCTACACCCTTGTGTAAGTTAACCGGTGGAAAACGTGGAGTGAAGAAGGAGTTCTGCTGGGATGAAGAAGCTCAGAAGGCGTTCGAGCATCTGAAGGAGGCGTTAACACAAGCCCCTATAATTACATGTCCAGATTATTCGAAAGAATTTAATTTGCATTGTGACGCGAGTGACATTGCTGTTGGTGCCGTTCTTACTCAAGTATCTGATGAAGATAGTGAAGAACATCCGATTGCATATTTTTCTAAAATTTTGAGTTCTGCGGAGAAGAATTATACCGTTACGGAGAGAGAGCTACTGGCAATGGTAAAAGCCATCCATCATTTTCGACCGTACCTGGAAGGTACGCACTTTACAGTTTACACGGATCATGCAAGTTTAAAATGGTTAACTTCGCTGGAGAGTCCGTCAGGACGACTCGCTCGGTGGAGCACGTTACTGTCACAATATGACATGCAGATTGTACACCGGAAAGGTTCCCTAAATGTTGTCGCTGATGCATTATCTCGGATGCAATGCGCACAGATTGATGCCCGAGACCAGAGCAGTACCGACAAATGGTATGAGAAGCTGGTAGAGAGAGTTAAGTCGTGCCGTGAGGCCGCTGAAGGATATTGTTTAGCTGACGATAAGTTGTTTAAGTATATCACCCCCAGACCGGGAGAGTTAAACACTAACCCGTGGAAAGTAGTGGTACCCCACGAAGAAAGGAGAGGAATTATATCTGATCATCATGAAGGACAATTCGCAGTTCACTTAGGAGTTCGCAAGACTACTAGAAAAGTAAAAGAGATATATTATTGGCCAAATCTGACTGAAGACGTAAATGATTACATTCATGGATGTGACGTGTGTAAAGCACACAAAATAAGTACAGGAGCCCCTCAAGGATTTATGACGCGACCGAAATTGGTCGACCGTCCGCTTCATACGTTAAGTATAGATTTGATTGGTCCACTACCCCGGACAAAAGGACAAAACATTTTTATTTTATCTGTTGTAGATGTTTTCACGAAATTCTGTTGGTTGTTCCCCCTTAAGAAAAGCACTTCGGATCACATAATTCGCGCTTTGGAGCATGACGTGTTCTTACTGTTTGGAACCCCGGCAGTATTGATTTTGGATAACGCGAAATATTTTACGTCTAACAAATTTAAAGAGTTTGCAGAGAAGTATAAAGTCCCCAAGCTGTTCTATTCATGTGTGTATGCCCCTCAGTCGAACACTGTGGAAAGGTATAACCAGGTCGTGGAGACGTCCTTGGCTATTCTAGTGAAAGATGACCAACGCACGTGGGATAAGCATCTGCCCCTGGTGCAGCATGCCCTTAATAACACTGAAAATTTAGTGACTGGATTTACGCCATCGTATTTAATGTACGGAAGAAATGTAATTGTGGATGGAAGGTTTCATAAGATTCTCAACTTCATTCCCTCGAATCCATCTGACTTGAAAGTAGATGAACCGTTGGCTCATAGTGCTGGACTTGAGACGTTAGCCGAAACCTACAACTTGGTACAACAGCGCATGCTGGAGTCGTTTCAGAAGAATGCCGAAAGGTATAATTTGCGTCGCAAGCGAGTGGTATTTTCCCTTGGAGACACGGTGTGGGTCAAAAACCACATTCAATCGAAGAAGGCGGAATTCTTTTCAGCTAAGCTGGCTCCACGGTTTGTGAAATGCAGAGTGTCTGCCAAGAAATCCGCAGTAGCATATGAGCTGGAAGACTTAAATGGGAAAAGCAAAGGGGTCCATCATATTAAAGATATCCTCAAGGCTGGTTAGTCGTGTGAAAAAACTTACTGTCGTATACTCGTGTATCGAAGAACAGAGGTAAGCCCAGAATAAGCTGTATGAAATTGATTTGTGGCACATGTATTTCGTTGTTTTGTTTTCCAGTAAAATATGAAGATATATTGAGTATTGTTGAGTATCTTGAGGTCGGTCAGTAAAGTAAATCAGTTGTAGTCGACGTCGTTTGTTGTCTTGTTGTTTTGTGCAATACGCATTTTGAAGTTGAGCATCCGTGTAGTTAAAATTTTTTTTTTATTTTTTTTATCCCTACTAACCCGGCTAAAGCCGTTTGGTTAGTACTGTTGTGTTTCTGAGTTCTTATATTTCCCGTCGACGATCTCAGCAGTCGACAGTTCGCTACGTTGTTTACCCCCAATCAGACGCAAACCTAAAACTTATTTACTACACTTTTACACTTTACTAATAATATATTGAGGTAGCTAGTGAAAGAGCTACGGTGACACTCTCTTTTGTTGTACGCGGTAGTATTGATGCAGTTGGTTTGGAGTACGCCATGTGAGCGAGTTTTTTGTTGGTTTCTTGGGCGCAGTTGGCGCGAGTTTTTGAAGTATTGTTGCTAGAGCGCGGTTGCGCGAGTTATTAGGAGTTTCCCTATCATCACACCCCACACCCCCCTACACTGCCATATTGATGAATATGTGCTGAAGGGCCGACGGACCCTTACAACCCTGCCAATAGAGCAGGTAAAAACAATACGTTACACAATCGGTGACGATTCGAGTGTTTTGGAGTAGCGACCATTCCTTGAGTCGGTCATTCGACTTACTAGTATTTCTGAGCATGGACGGTTGGTCCGTTGCCTATTTATATATTTACACTTACCCAGTTACACTTACACATTACACACCGGTTTCTATGTTTGCGATTGTTAAGTTAAAGAGGACGCAGTCCTTATTGGTTGCGATCATGTGAATCCAAATCCTCGTCTTGAATTCGAGCATTGCGATCCTGATTGGATCACGTTGTATGACGTGATGTCGTTAGTTCCCTATTCTACTTATGTTTATTGCTGACTAGCAGTTAGAATGAGAAGTTGTCAATGTAAGCTATTGTGTTAAATTCAAGATGTCCAGTTATGTTCTCTTTCTGTGCAGTATCAAGTGCTGCTTAGAACACGATTCTTTGGTTTATAATGAGGTGAGCTCTTCGATGGTCTCGGTGTCCTTAGTATGAAAGGGATGAAAGAGGTAAGACCGTGTGAAAGAGGAGGAATGATACGGTCATGAAAGGTAGGTTATCAAGATATTGATGCAGCTTGTCCCTCGAATCTAAATCAGTTCCCGCGTTCCAAATTGATGTCGTTTAAAGTAGGAACACCGAAGATGTAATCGTGACAATGAAGAAAGAGAATTCTTGAAGCTTACTGAGATTGCTAACAATTAAACAGCCCATTTTGAGTTTAAGATGCAAGCGATTCCTCGCTGGCGTTGCGTCTTGATCCTTGTCAGTCCAATGAGGCCCGCTGTCATCTTTGTCATGATGCAGGCGCTTTCTGGTGTTATAGATGCCAGTCTGAGTAATTGCATTTTGTCTAGAAAGTAGTGTGATCTAAGATTTTGCGTTGGTTGTGCCCTTAGTCCAAAATTCTTTCGTTTCCAAGTTGGCACGGCGGCTATGAGACCGACCCAATAAGTCCATCGGTATGGAAGTATTTTCTACTTCATCTGCGCTATGCAGCCAAAGTAGTGTCTAATAGATCTTTCGAATAGAACTAACAAACATTTCCCTGCCATTGTATGTTTTGCGTTAGAAATGACGCAAAGCACTATACAGAAGCTGAGTTCCCCCTTGAATAGCAGGAGTGATATCTTGTTACTCCCCCCTTTAGTTACACAACAGTATATTCGATGTTTTGGTTAGAGGAGCAGGTCCGGATGTGTATGTCCGCTGCGTGAAGTTTTGAGTTGGTTATTGTTGGAGAGTCATGGAAATAATTTGAAGTTAAAATCCGCGTGTTGTACTGAATAGAAGTGAAATTATTTGAAGGAGTTCGGAATTTTGAAAACTAATTGATATATAGAAGAGGTTCGGTTTATGAGAGAGGGGATGCTCAACGGATTCTAGCTCGTGAGGAGAGCAGTTAAAAACTAGTAATGCCAGACGGTTTCGCCAATGTTAAGTAATCTAAAAGGCTTAGAAGTAGTGATTAAGTAGAGCAAAATAAGTAAAGTCAAAGAGTAAATTGTTCAGTTGATTGTTTGGGAGACTATGTGAAATAATGTGAAGCTAAAGTCCGCGTATTATTCTGTTTAGAAAAGAAGTTTTATTGGAGTAAAGTAGAAAAGTAGATTGTTAATGATGAAGCTTCGATAGGCGATATGGCACGGCAAAGAGAAGGCATAGTCGGGAAAAGATGTAGGCGCGAAGAGTAATAATGACGATTGGTCCATTTTAAAAGTAGCCATGCAACTGAGCATGGAAGGGCACGATCCATGACAGGCATTCATATAATTTGAGTAATAATGTTAAATTGAAGTTGGGTTTTGAGAAGCGAACGATTCAGAAGAATCGGAAATTGTCAAAGTAGAGGAAATACAGTTTATTGAGAAGTTCATGTTGAATATATGTCGAAGGAGGATAAATATGTGGTGAGGCTAGACCTGGTTTGACATTGAGGAAGTAAGATACATGTTAAAGAGTAGGCTTCGAGGAGACATTGCTATACATTTGAACTTTAGCCCTAAGAAGTGCTGGTGCAAAGCTGCGCACGAAGCGCAAGAGAAAAGTGATCACGGCAAGTGAAATTTAAAAAAAAAAGCCGTTAAAGTGATAGAGTATAAGAAACAAAATTATCGAACATTCGCGAGGCAGCCTTGAACATTATGTCGTAAGATAGGCCGATGTAGCATGGGATGATTTTATTGTTAGTTGTTAATTGATGAAATTGTTAATCTATATGAATAACTAAATTATTGTAAAGTTAGTGAAATCTAAATAAGATTCACATGATGAGAAGTGCCTTGAGAAGTAATGCTCCAATTAGAGCAATAGTTGTAAATGTCTCTAAATGAAGATAAGTAAGTTTAAGTATACTGTCTGATATTGCCGACTTTATAATATTTTGTAATTAAGTTATGCTTATGTCTTTTTATGATTAATAGTGGGAAGAAATTCAGAAGTGTGATCTGAGGGCAGATCACGTCCCTACTCCCCGGCATTGTAGCGCTCGGTAATTCGCGCCACAAGGGGATTGATTTTCAAGAGTGGGCACCCTGAAATGAGAGAGAGATAGGTGCGAAAGAGACGAGAATAAAGATCGCGTCCGCACCGCGGGTAAGGGAGAGCGATCGCCGCCGCGAGAGCGCGCTAGCAGACGCGGAAAGAGAATAAAAATAGGCGATAGATGAGAAAGAGCTAGTTAGGGTTAGAGTAGAAAAAGAGAGAGGGAGAAAGAGAGAGAACGGTGGTCGGTGCGGTGATTTTGTGGAAGAGTCAATTTTTATTAAAATCGGATTTGTTTTACAAAAGTGCAATATGTAGTACGAAAAGTATTTATTTTTGGCTGCCCCCCGGCCACGGGCCGGGGAGGCAAATGACGTGCGTTAAAGCGAGCGCGATCAGTCGTTTCTGAAAAGAGAAAGTGAATCTAAAATTTTCGTGGCACGCGGGCACGAATCGGCCATCGGCGGATATAGAGTCAATCCGGCGTTATAATATCAATTAAACGGCACGGCAGTGATCGGTTGTAATAAGAAGTCAAAATTTGACCGTAGTTCCGTGGGATTATGATCGGCGTAATTTTTGTATGATATAGAAGTAGCTCGCACGCGAGGGCCGTAATTCACGGCAGGAACCGGGAATAATATCTCCCGATGAGATTACAGGAGTGATCGTCGCGATCGTTATTCGATCTAATATAACCCTATTCCCCCGCGCAAAAAGAAGATGTAGATATTTCCTCCCCAGGAAGAATAATATGATAAAAGATTGTCTGGATAGTACGTGAACAGATTAAACATCCCCCAGAAGTTTTAAAAGCAAGGCACAGGCCGAAGAATTAGTTTAAAAAGAAGAAGCGGCGATGATGATCAATAGATTTTGAGCGTAATAGGACGTTCCTTATGTCTTACGCCCCAGGGACCAGGATGATCCCGAGGATTGGCGAATTCTAGCAGAATCTGGCGACAACTGGAAGTTGGAGTGAGCAGCGCTCGTCTGACAGGAGTGGGACACAGGACCGAAGCAAGGATGAAGTGTTGAGGTCAGATTTGAAATCTTAATGTATCCTACTCTCTCTGCAGTGTCATAAAACCAGTATAATGTTTATGTTTACATTTGTAGTTCTAAGGAATATTTGTAGTTGAAATCCCTTCAATGTTTTGAGTGTAATAATGCAATGTCAAAGGTCAGCCGATTGAAGTAAGATGCCTGAAGTAAATATTGAATAATGACAGAATAATAACGTAGTTAACCGTGCCATATCTGCCTGAAGTTGGATGAAATTAGTTCGATTAACTGTTTATATTGAAGTTTGAGATTTAGGAGTTTCTTTTGTGAGAAAGTCAATTATAATAGCCTGTCAAATAAGATGCCAAATGTTAATATTAATCTGTAGGGCGGTGTGACCGCCGGTCTAAATCAGGAGTTTGACGTTTTGAGTTGTCAGACGGCCGCACTAGGCGGTATTATTGTATTATTTTGCTGTATTATTGTATTATTTTGCTGTATTATTGTATTATTTTGCTGTATTATTGTATACTTGTATTGTTGTGTGAAGCTACACTTTATTTGTACGGGTGGTCGACAGTTGTCATCGTACCAGTTGGGCCGAAGTGATAGTATAATTATTAATGTCGCCATATTTCTTTGTTTACATTGTGTACCGTAGGGCGGATCGATGCGGTTCGAACATAGCACCGGTGCGGCAACGTAGTGAAGTTGGCGTATCGATTACAGGCGCCTGCGCCGTGAAGCTTGTAACAAATTGCGGCGGACGCCGGTAGGGCGCGCTGAGGTGGAACGATAGAGCGGGCGGTCCGCAATCGGCGGCCATTGTTTGTTTACATTTTGCATTGTTGACATTAGCGGGTGACAGCCGCCTGTCATTACGCTATATTAGAATTAGGTTACAATGAAAACTATTTTATATAGTAATTAACTGTCATTATATTTTGGTGACTACAACCTTTTACAATATTACTAGCGCATTATGGTAATTAGTTTATATTAAAGAACGAGAATTAAAATCACGTAAATTAAATATTTTTACGTCATAGCATACTTCACTACGGTTGTACGGAAGCATCATCGATCGCCTAGGAACGTTTCGAGCTGCAACGATGCCGTGCATGTTGTATAGGAATTGAATTATCAGAATTATATTTTTACCTTTTCTTTTATAATCGGTCAGAAGTGACGGAGTTGTTCCGTCAGAATGTCATTTGACTATGTCTGGTGATTGTAGAGGAATATTATCGCCGTGTATTATATTTTCTGCTCTCTCGTTTGTAATTGTTTAGAAGTGACGGCGCATACCGTCGAGATTGTCATTTGACTCTGTCTTGCATATGTTGATAAATATTATCACGATATTATAGGGCGACATCTGCCGCCGTGTATGGTATTTGATATAGGAGATTTGAAGTTCAAAATAATGTAACAAATTGTAAATTTCTTCACCGTGGTTAAATAAAGATCAGTTGTTTAGTATCAAACCGTGTTCCTACTTTAAAGTAGATTCCCCCCACCCCTTGAAATTTGATTTGATGGTGAGGAAGCCGGCGTCGTCCCTACTGGCGGGGAAGGCGCACCGGTAAAGGACACGGGGCTATAATGCGTCGTGGAGCGTCAACCCCCACCCCCTGAGATCCCGAGCAGCCCCTTCAGCTCCACGACTGCGTCCTCGTAGTAGTGAGGAGTAGCCAGTTTCCCAGCCAAGGTAATAAGTTGCAGTCTGGCCTAACCGGACTTGCCGTAGCGGGGACGAGCTGAGAACGACCGCCGAACACCGTGGCGGTTCCGCCACGTTCACCGTAGCCGCGCGAGTGGGACGAGGCGCGCGCGCGTGACGTCGCTTGGGACACCCGTCTGGCGCCCTGACGTCATCACGACGTCCACCGATTTAGTTGTACGACTATCCTACAACCGAAGGGTGGCCCGACCGAGTCACCGTTCGCTCCTCGAGGTCCGAGTCTCCGGCGAACCGGTTGAACCCGTTGAGAGTGCAGCGCGAGACGGCGGGAGAAAGCGCGCCCGAGGCGGAATCGACGCGGACGGTCGTCGAAGCGAGTCCTACCCTCGTCGCGACCCTCCGAGGTGAAGCGGAGACCCGACGCGGGATCGGCCGACGTCGAAAGGCGAAGGTCGAGGAAAACAAACGTGACAGTATGTATACATGAATAAAATGTGTTATTGTAACTGACTGTACCTACCGTTTAAATTAATCCGCTTGTTATCATAAAGTGTGGAATGATCATAGTTATATATTTTGACGTGATCGCCTAAATATCTTTCTGTTGGTAAAATGCTAACATCTGTCGTTCGCACTTGTCTGAACTTCTGCCCACTTTTGTTGGGTCAGGCATATTAAGCTCTATTTATGATAATCCTCAGAATAATGAGTGTAAAGTGTTTGGTGTGCCATTAAGTATCGATTCAAAAAACTACTCGTAACTTTGGTTAGTTTCGCAGCTGACTCTCATAGTAGTTACAACTGTTTATTCTTATTTAAACATCGTAATGCACATATAAAAAGGCATTCCTAAGTTTGTAATTTGCTTATTCCAAAGCAGATTTGGGATATTTTAAAATTTGAAGTGCATCATTTTCTGTTCGACATTTGTATTGGTGGTATTTGAAATAAAAATGAAGTTTAAAATGCAAAGACTAGTCTTATACATAAAACATGTTCTTAGTTGCTAATTCCACATAAAATAACGATTAAAAAGATGTATGTATTAAAAGACCACGAGGAAAAATAGACGTATCTTTTTGTAAAGCAATTTTGTAGGCAATTTATAGTATACCTAACGTACTGGTAAAAAGACAGGTTAGTCCTAAAGGGTGAGAATAATTAAAAAATGATATACCTGCAAGGAAAAAGTAATGAAAGTCAAAACCATATCAGAGAATATAGGTATCTCTTCTGACAAAAAAATATTTTGGCAATCATCAAATCAAACAATCAACAACTCGAGAGTAAACCATCTCCATTAGATGTAGTCAAAGATACATTTCTGTGGACTACATTTTCTACACAATTTAAAACTAAAATACCCATTTAAAGGTAGACCCATTTAAAACCTAAGAATAGAGAAAATACACTCGAAACGTCTATCAAGAAGCCAGCCTTAAAGAAATACGATTATAACCAAAAAAAAAAACTAATTGAGATGCAGAGGTAAAATAAGAGAAATATCAGGAAACCACCTTTCAATTAAGTGGTCGTTATACTCAACTAAGATAATTTTGCCTGTGTTGTGTTTGAAGAGTAGATGTTAGTGATAAAATGCGTCTAAAGCATATGTCTATATACGGTTTCGATTCTGAAGTACTCGAAACAAATTTCTGTTAAATGTGACTGACATTGGGCGTTTTTTTTTAAGATTTAAAAATTAATAAATCAGTAATAAAATATAATTGATAATTAAATTTATTGTTCCCAAGCAAAGATCCAAAAACTGTTATTGTTGATTCTCAATATGTTACTTTACCGACAATCAACCCTTTTTTACTGCGGTCTGTATGAAAAAAATATTTTTTCAAATAAATGAATATAAACTAAATAATTTATTAGACAACATAGTAAATGCGATCAATTTATTTAGTTATCTGGTATTCAAGGTAATTTTAATATCTTGTCTACGATAATGTGTGGAAGTAAGAAATACTATGAATTTTAAATAAATATATATAAAATTTTATAGTATGGTGCGACATAAACAAAAGTAGGTATAATCTTATTTTGGTATTGGATATAAGTATAGGGAGTTAATTACACTTCATCCGTGCTAACCTCGAGTTCGTTCTTTAGACCTTTAGTTCTGTTGATAAAGTTAAGTTTCTTTTTGGGCGCGATGCTTTGTATCTCCTCAGGGTTTCGAAAATGATTGCCTAGAAGCTGGTATTCTTGTGAATTAGAGACCCACATTCACCTAGTGTAGTGGGGTGCCGGGATTTCCTGACAAAACCTGGTATAGATGTTTATTTAGCTATCAGCGGCCTATTAAGGTTCTGGTTATAATCCTTAATTGAATGCGGCGTAATTTAGTAGCTCATATATTCTTTTTTGCGAGAATCCTATTAAAAGCAGGCATTTAGTTATAAGTCAGCCAAGTGACAATGAAAATTCGATGAACCTTGAACATGAACATGTTGTGGTGTTTTGCAAATGGCGATTCATCCCCCTGTTACTGTTTCATTTTATAAAATCTGTTATATTTAGAGACCACCTGTATTTTGAACGCGTTGCTTTGATCGCCCCGCTAATAAATGCGCGCCTAGGCGAGGGCCCGTTGATAATTTTATTCTCCATTGCTGAGATGAAATGATCCGTACCGGGTTCAATACGTCATGCTATTCCAACGACAAAGAGATGATGACAATGTTTTCTTTGAAGGAGGCAATGCTCCTGAGATGCTGGGCGGCTGAGGCAACGAGATCATTTTATGATTCGAAACGTTCACGGTCGTCGAGTAGGAGCAGCTACCTGCACTTATTATTTAACAACTCTTGTATTTTACTACCTTTTAAATTACTTTTTTTTATTTAAAGGTGGCTTCTTTTAAAAAAATAATTTCAATTCTTTTGAAATATATAAATAAAAAATACCAACCATAGAAAAAAAAATATTTAGATAAATGTCCATACTTATTGTAGAAACATAAAATATAAACATAAATCCTGATTGTAAATCAGAGAAACTACAGGTAAATTATTATAGAGTGGCACCCTTTGAATGTGTATGTGATACCCTGTGGCCCAGAACATATGGTCCGTCAAATAATTCATTTATTATTATTTGTATATATGCTCATCATTATTTTTATATCAAATTCTTCCATCAATATTTTTCATTTATTTTCAGTTTTTTCCATCTGACACCTAGGTTTGATTTATGTTTTTTTTAGCGTAGAAATACTTCGAATATTTTTCTTTAATAAACCCTTTTCCTTTTTCTAGACCTTTTACTTTTTATTTTTTTTTTTGAGTAGTCCTTTTATAGTAGAAATAGTAGAAAATGTTCTCGGATGATTATGTAGTTTCCTCCTCTTTATCAATATTTTTTTATCTGTTTTTTATTTAGTGAACTACACTAATCTGGCTTTATTAAATACACACGCACCAAACATTTGTACAGGTATACAATAATAATGCAATATCACCTAACCAACAAAACAAATTGAATCAAATTAACGAAAAATAAAAATAAGCGTTTTAACGAAAACAGGGCCGTGTGTTCAGGACCTTAAACGGTTATGTTTGGATTATACATATATATGCTACTAACTTATTCAAAGAGTGTCTCTCTATAATAATTTACCTGTACCTAACCTTGAGATGTGAAGTAACCAAGAGTCGGTAGAAATGACGATTTGTGGGTCATAGCTCTCCTTTCAGACGGATGATCTACATGCATTATAAAATGGACATCCTTCACTATAGATTGTCGTTAGATTATCCTCAAATGTAATGTTATTTGTTATACAGGTTGACTCACGGGAAACCGTTGATTTTTAAATGCACGATACTTATCGATACTCAAAAAAAGAAAACATATGAAAAGTTTTTATAGAAATTTACGTTTGTTTTATTTAAATCAAGAGGAAAAATACTGTCACTTCGGTCGCGTCTCTAAATAAGTGCATCCGCGTATGCAAGTACCTGGATACTATCTGATGGGGATTTGAATGCAGTGATAATGAGCGTTGAAGCACATTTTCATTTGAATGGTTCCAACAAAACTTTCATTTTTAGACCTCGCAACATCGATGAAAAGACCTCTCCATATTGAGCGGCTGCCGCTATTGGTGTAATCGGGCCCTATTCTTTTGAGGAGAACGACAGAACGGTGACAGCGAACTAACTCAGCGTGTAACGTTTACATGGAAGACGACGAAAATAGAAGCGTTTATTTTCAACAGGACGGCTACTGCCAACGCATCCATAGGAGTTGTGAGGAACATGTTTCCTGAGCGCCTCATTTCGCGTTTCGGTGGCGTGCCGTAGTCCCAAGTTGACTTGTTTTGTGTGTTTTACTTAAAATATCATGTCTATGTTCTCCAACCTTAGTTGCTTAGTTGAAAGATGCCATTACAGGAGATGTGCATTGCGAGTTATGGATAATTTCTGGTAGAGATACTGAGTAGGTATAACTGTTCATTTGAAAGTAATCTAAATATATAATCATTTATACTCTATAGTATATACAAAGTGAAGAAATGTATATTATTTTATTATAATGTACGTAGATCATTCGTCTGGAAGGAAAGCTATGACTCTTAGTTACTGCACATCTGAAGATTAGGAACCTTACCAAACCAGACCATCCCCGGACCAGACCAGGTCATATACCTAACCAGACTTACTATTCATAGATAAAAAGCCCTGTTCATGTTCTTCCATATCCGTGAACTTTAAGATTAGAGGTTCAATATCGTAATGCAGGTAAACGCATAAGAAGGTCGAATTATCCCCACCTCGTAAAGTTTCACCTCTAAAAGCATTGGCGCGGTCTCAGCCAGCCCTAGAACACTCCGTTGGGTGAATCACAAAAAAATAGTAACAAAACAAGCAAGTATAATGCTCGCGCCGGGCTGGGCATAAACAAAAATACTCCTCTCTCCCTCCGACGCCCGTCAGCGCCGCATGCGGCCGTCTCACTCTGGCAGCGGTGGGCCCATTTGCCTCTCGTATTCAGGTTCAGTAACCGTTGCACAGGTGTTGCATTTTACGTATTGTAAAAAAAGGAAGGGATATAGATGCACGTACAGTCGAGCGCACAATAATAAAATTTATTGAAAAATAAAAACTTTATTATATCAAAATTTTATGACATAAATAGCTGCTCGCCACAGCTTCGCGCGGGAATATTTTTTATTCCTAAAAACGTTTTTTATAAACAAACTAAGGTCCTCCTTTTCTCCTCGATGCTCTATAATTAGTAAAAACCCATTGAAATCCGTCGATAAGCTAATCGTAGACTTTTTTTATAGACCTCGTTATTTTTGTGGGACATTTTTACATTGTTGGAAAGTAAAAATGGAGGTAACTTAACATTACCACTTCACTGTAAATTGTAATAAATTAATATATTTATTTCGATTCCACTAAAGCCTTTTTCAATGGGCGAAAACGACGAAATATTTAATGAACCTCTTTTACAGATAATGTAAGGTTTTCCCATTTGTTTTACCCGTGGAAATAACATAAACCTTTAAAACCTATGCACATGCTTGCATTATGCCTAATGCAAACCTCCGGTCCGTATAATAATTCTATTTTGTATTGTCTGACAGCCTTTCATTATTCGTATATTTTTATGTATGATCAGAATATCATTTTTACGCCGACCTGTGTAGCATCTGTGGCAACTCTATCTGTTAGTACCTACGACTTACCGTTTAGAAGTTACAAATTGTAAAACACATACAACGCAGTTTCACTATAAGAGTTAGGTACTATTTTGGCACGGAACCTTAAGGCGAATCATATTGACAGTCGAATTCAGTGCTTTATTTTTATAGGGCGTCAGGTTTTGTTCTTTGCGCGGTCAGAAAGCAGTTGATTTTTATTTAATTACAACTTCATATATAGAAATTAAAAAAACCTCCTTTCAATTACTTTTTATAAGAGAGCGATTCAACTAAAAAATAACTATTAGGAGTTTATCATTTATTACATTTCTCAGAAATAGAATTAAATTTAAACAATCTGCCATTACTATGTCGAAGGCATAAGAATAAGGTATCTTCAAGGGACTTCCAGAACACGAGTTGCCAAGCCTATAGGGAAATATTAAAGTTGCAATTAGTTCGGTTCACCTTTTATTTGCATACTCTTTATATAGTCTTACCTACTACTATACTCCTTTATATACTCTTATCTATAGTGAAATGGTAAAATGTATTTCTAAATACCGTAATTGTTGAAGTTATTCCCAACAAATGGCTAAAAATATCATAATATTCCACATATATTTTTATAGTTCTTTACATTAAAAAAAATGAAATACACATTATTATAGTAATGAAAATAAATCAATAAGGAAGTGCTGATTTTTTCTTTTAACGATTTTGTATTAGGTTGTGTAAGTGACGCGAACCTAATTTTTCTTTTTAAAAATTGACAATATAATAACCTACTTATTTACATAAAAAAAAATCAAATGATTAATAAATAAATAATACAAAAAAACATTTTTCGTCGATTCCAGATGTAACGAATTCGCGGCCAACGAGTATATCCGTCTCTTTTCTACGCTTTAATGTTCCATTAATGCCTACTCTTTCAAATCATTCCAGCGGTGGTCGGTTAATTTGAAGGACAAACGCATCCCGGAGCGCCTTAAATTTAAGAATAAAAATCTGAGGGTAGGACATACTTTTGATTACGAACGTTTGTAATGAATTGTAGTTTTTATTTCGACCATAGTATTAAATGTAAGTCTAATTTATGATTTGGTTATGGTATGAAAGTTACCAGTGCGTTAACCAACTTCCAATCAATCTGTTTAGTGATGCTCGAGTGAACCCGTCAAAACGTTAACTCGAATTCATCGTCTCACTGTTGGTCGCTTTGGGAGCGGAGCGCGGCCGGAACATCTGGCCGAAATACAGCGAGAAAGGGACGCAGTGATAACAAGTAGGGCCCCGGCCAACCTGCGTGACTCGTAAAATCATTTTTTGTTGGTGGTGATGGTGCGAAAGTGAAATAGTTACTTCGAATTTATTATGTAGGTGGATCGGATTGTCCCAAAATCGATTCATGCATACATACGTGAACCTTGAGTGTTCCTTATATTTTTTGCAACTTTTAAAATATCTTAAGTTATCACACGGAAATTGCGTCTTTTGACAATTAATATTCAAATTCAAAGACCCTCGCGTGACCTTTATAGCAGATAGCTCTACAAATAACGCTCTACATTCACCGATGCCACAGTTGCAAAAATATTATAATGATGCTATTAACTGCTTCGATAAACTGACTCTGAATAAGTTGCAATTTAAATTGTTTAGCAATAATTTATTGTGTAAAAAATAAACAGAAAATTTGTTTTTCTAAATTCATGAAAGTAGATATGTAAAAATATAGATATAAAAAAATGGCATTGTAATATTTGTTAATAATATTAATACTTTTTGTTCGTAGAAACCTAGTTTTTGTTTTACATAGGTTTTTATTGTTTTATTTAAATGTATATTGTTTCTATGTTTCTATCAAAAACTGTTGGTATTTCCAATAAAAATAAATAAATATATCATATAAATCTAAATGTTCTGGAAGAGTCTGCTGACGAGTAGATATTTACGAATATCATTGATTAATAACCAATGCTAATAATAAACTTATTACATAGCAACATTTTACATTTGATTATTAAAATCACACTCCCCAACCTGTTACCGTTCAAGTTAATGGTAATGTGTTTCTCCTTTTTTATTCCAATATTTTTAGTGGTCCTCCATTATACAGTCACGCCGGCAAAACTTTAATTTATATATTACATAAATATTACATACCTTTTCTACATATTACATAAATTGACATATCAGTATTAATACTAATTTATTTTTTGTTGTTTATTTATTTATTTATTAAACATTTTTTTCTGTGAACCTTTTTTTGCATAACAATATTAAGCTAAACATTATAAAAACATACGATTACCATATACATATACAAAAATTATATTCATTATATACAGTACATTGTAGATAAACTACATTATAAATAAAATATTTTTTGGATATTATTATTTCTCCCTATTAGTTTTTTTATGTACCTAGTAAATTATTACAGAATTTATTTTATCGACATAGTCATTTACATATTATGCAAAGTTCTACCTAACTAGGCAATGCTCGTCCTAAGATAGATTTTCTATAGTAGTATAGTTTCTTTTAGCATATATACGCGTTTTGCAACACACAATTTCGTTATGTCATAAATATATATCTTTCAGTTTAGCGCCACCACAACTATGTATGCAAATGTTTAAATCTCTTCGTAACAGTCTTTTTGTACAGTTTTTTTTTTAAAGATTAAATTTATTAGCTATTTGATTACGTTCGCTTTTTATATTTGTAAACGAAATATTTTTTTAAATTTTGTTTTGAAGCTCCCGAGTTTAAGTCAATTTAAAAAAATAAATGGATGATAGATATTATAAATGGTTTCGACCCTCATCCTGATGATAAGAGATGATTTTAAACAAAGAAAATTATAATAATGTGCAAATAATATGTGCAAGATTAAACCCATTTATTGTTTTAAGAATAATTTTGGTTTTATAAAACTTTACCTACGAGTACATTTGTTAAATAGTGGTAAAATATAAGAAATTAAACTTTTTTTATTTTTTTGTTTCTTTAAAGTAGGCGATTTTCATCGCAATTAAGAACGTGACCATCTCTATCTGTAGTAATAAATGAATGGAGTCGTTTGGATAGCAATCTGTTGCTATAATAAGTCACCTTTAGAGGCCCATTGCCGTATTAGGAGGTATGAAGATCTGGACGTGTGTTTTTACGCGCACGCGTGGGAGTCCGACACTCTTAACGATTTATCATCGCTTTCGTGATGTTTTCGTTATTATTTCGTTAAACCGTTAACCGGCCGTTAGTATCGAATGCACTTTTACGAAATCGACTCTATTCCAAATGTCGACTGTATAGATATTTCGTCACGGGTATGTACTTCCCTCCTATGAGTAGGTAAAATTAGCTTTTGATTTAAATACTTTTTAATCGAGTATTAAACCGAAAATAAGTATTTCGCTGAGTAATTTTATTTTTTATTTAGGTTTCCTACATAAGTCGTTTCGTAAATTTTTGGCAACATATAAAACATAAAACAGGAATATTTGACACCCTGAACCTATCATATACTATCAACTGTTCCTGTAAATTGTTTGCAGTAGTAAATTATTCAACCAAAGCATACGGCCTTGAAATAATGTTTAAATATATTTGTGCTTTTTAACATCAGTAGAGTTTTGAAACCTTGACTTTTTTGTATAAAAAAATGCGAAAATAATTCATGCCCAAATTTATTAATTTTATCAAAGCGCTCGTGTAAATTCCCTTTTTGCTCGCAGGCACTCAGCCAAGTCCGATCAATGTCCCGGCGCGGCGCGACAAATTGTTTACTCGGAAACCACGATGAATTTTGATTGAGGTCAAAACAAATCATGTTTGAAAAAGCAAGGCCAATAAGTTGGATTTTTTATTGGGAATGGTCTTAGAAAACAGTATATATAAGTGATAAATTACAAATTTTAACGTGTTTTGCATTTGATTCGACGAATTAGTTAGCTACAGATGGGATTCAGTGGACAAATTTTACGATATGTTTTCAGACTGAATTCAAACGGCATTAATGACGCCTGGGAATTAGTCAAGTGTTCATTTTTATCAGCAGAATTAGCGTCGCTATTACGAGACTAGCCGACGGAATCTTGTTCACACAAAGTGCCATTAAATTCTCCACGATCCTCGTGTAGTAAAACGAAAGGCCACTGCAGCAATCCTTCTGGCAAACGAGCCGTGGAGGCAGAGGAATTAATGTCCCGAGGAAGTCGCCGGGCCTGTGGTGAATCGATGATTGGTCACTGCCGTCACTTCATTGTCACTTAACAACATATCATCACACCCCTTAATAAAAGCATTGTCTGGGCGGCGATTTCGATGGGCGCCCTGGCCGGCCCTTCCCACACTTCGCTGATCCTTATGTGACCGAAAATGCACGCCGGGATGGTGACCTGAGTCAAGCGGTTACCAACCGCACATTTAATTCAAGAGAATTCTCAAAATATTTCAAAATTGCAATATTTATTTAATGAAATCTACAGTTTCACAAAATAGATAATTACAACAACAACCAATTTGTAAAATCAAAGGATCTAAAAGTTAGACGCCATTCTATTTTTTTTTTAAAAGGACAAAAATATTATACACAAACTATAAAATAATATGTACATAATTTAAATATTATTAATAAAATATAGGAATATTTTCTACGCATTAGTGCAAAAACAAAGTGAATTTAAATTTACCTATATATTATATATACAAAAATACAAAAACAACTAAAATAACTAATAGACAAACACAGAAGTGATACAGGAGTTATATAATTGCTGAACCGGAAGCTGGGTTTATATCTGCCCAACCAAAGAATAGCCATCGTTTATTTTTATAAAAAACATACAAACATGTGGTATATTAATAGAAAACATAAAAAACAATACAGGATAACAAAATAAAGTTTGAAACAATGCAGAAATAAAATAGTACAACTAGGACAAAACAATGCAGGTGAACCAATAATTTAATTGTCTTAATATATACATTTTATAGTTTTATAACCTTTAATAAGTGCGAATATTATCAGCGACCGGAGGACTAGAACCTTGCAGTAAAAGCTATACTAGCCCTAGTTTGGGCTAGTATACAATAAAATGTGTTGCAATAAAGGTTAGGTTGTTTTTCCCAATTTGTTTGGCTGGCAGCCCCGCGTGTTCAAAAACGATTTCGCTCGGCTCTATGATCCTAATCGTGAAATGCCGAAATTGAAATACAAAACTAAGGAAGTCGGCTAATTATCTATTTTATTATAATGGGAAATCGCCCTAATAGTGGGACGCCATTTTATTTATTTTGTTCAACACAAAACTGACATTTCAATGCTTGTTACCGCCACAATAGACTTTTTATAAATTGAATGTTTCATTCAATTAGCAAAGGGTGATAATGATCGGGTGAGCCAAGCTCGCGGCAGGTGCTATCCTCAAATAGCCTACTCTAATCTATAGTATTTGTCAAGGTACTTCACGCTTATTGTATTCATATTTTCGTATAATAACAACACAGTTATTTTATGTTTAACGCACACCAGAACGATATTTTTTTAGTACGTAGAATATTAGACAGGGGAAAATTATATTCCTAACCGATTTCAAAAAAATTGTGATTTTTTTTTTATTTTTTTCATGTTAATGTAAATTCTCAAGGGTGGCCTATTTTAATTTCATTAAGTTACGTTAAGTGAAAGGTAGCAAAAAAAATTTTTTTCTGCTTAAAATGTCGAATTGGTTTTAGTAATTTCGATTATTTTATGTTTTTCCAAATTTTTGTAATTTACTGTAATTTTTGGTTGTTTTGTTCGAATTTCGAGGAGATAAATAAAAAACAAAAATAAAACCTCTTTTAAATAAAGCTTCACCTCAAAAACTAAGTAATAATACAATCAATTTCTTTTTAAGAAACAATAAAAAAACAATCTTCCAAAACATTGGAGTCACCATACTACCATATCTGTTTTTTTTTTTGCATCAAAACTTTCAGTTTTCTGTTAATAATAATTGTAGAACTTTTATTATTACAAAATGACGCAGATACTATATATTAAAAGCAACTACCTGTAGCTGGCCAGTCTTTTGGGAAGTGTTGCCAATGGTTGTTTCAAACATGTTTCTTGTATATTGGAATAGGGATACTCTCTATGATCCATTGAAGTACTTCTATAGCACTATAGATTTTTAGATTATTTTCTAGTCGCATAAACTAATAGTTAAAGTCTACTTTTAATATAATAAGATCTATATTGACTTAATGTAAATTAACCTAACAGGACTCTTATTCGGGATTTGTAATTTTTAACCCTGTGAATGTAATGAGAGGATTGAACATTTATATGAAATGAAGTAGGAGATGAAATATATAACTATTTTTAATGCATATATTATGATTCTATAATAAATGTCAGTTACTATTAACTGAATGTCAGTCTTCCCTACCGGTCGCACGCAGCGTCACAATGTTACCGTTACCGTTACCATTACCGCTAACAAATCGCACCTTGAAAAATCCTCGGGGTCCTTGTATAGAACCTTGTGTCTACACGTCAAACACCACGGGCGATATGTAGAATAATAACCTAGCAGTCAATATACCGCGGCACATTAATGACTGTCCAAAAATAGCACCTGACGGGCGGGGACTTGTCAATTATTTAGGAAAGGGCTTCATCCGCCCAAGTCCGATTTGAAGTTAGTCCGTTGACCCATCGCTATTAAATACGTAATTATGGGTTTCTGCCAAACTGCAGTCGCTAACCTTAGAGGCGTCTCGACCAAAGTTGCCAACCTCGCGTTGCGTCCCATTGTTCGCTTCGGAGGTCTTCCTGTCTTCGACTGCTCTTTTTCTACGCAAACATTATGCGCCTTAACGACGCTCGTAAATGCTCGAACATCCTGGATTTTAAAATCCCTAACGTTGCACTCTCTCGCGTATTAGGTACTATGTGTACTTCTTTAAGCTAATACACATGAACTGTGTTACGTCGCGCTGCGTAGTGAAATGACGTGAAATGAAATGACGTAGTAAATATTAAGGCAAAGTGGGACGCAAAAAAAAAACCATTTTTAGACACACTATTTAAAAGGCATTGTAATCTGAGAAATGCAGAACTTAAGCTCAAAGCTGCCCGGAACTGAGTACACCTCATATACCCCGTTTATCGTTGTTCTGCGGAGTTTTAAGTCTTGAAAATCTACTCTAGATATTTATTTTTATAATTTATTAAGATTTTCTTTTATTTTTTTTTAAACGATCTAGCTGAAATTAAAATTAAAACAACACTAAATTACCGCAACTTATAAGAGAATTAAATTCAAATTTAAAGTGATTAATATACAAAATAAGGTATCGGCAATATTATTAGTAAGGTATACTTAAAATTATTATTAAAATAAAATACAAATATCAATTAGAAAACTAGTCGTGTTAGCTGATTTGATAAATTCTGTTTTCTTTCTAAGTAAACGTTAGCTGTTTTAAAAAAAGTTATTTACTAAGTGCAAATGACCTACGTAAAATCCTGTAAAAATATTTTAAGTTAGTAGTTATTGTGTGTAAGTGTGGTAGTTATTCACACACACACTAACGATATACTCAAATAAATGCAACTTAAATATAATAAAAATACGCATAATAAAAATTTTAAATAAATATTTAACATAAAGTGGTGGTATACCTAATTAAAATTTTGCTGTACAAACTCTGGGCGGGTGGTCACTCGATGCGTTGGAGTTTGCTGAAAAAGTTGTCAAATTATCAAGAGCGAGTCGGTTTGGAGGCGGTACTAGGTAACGTAGCCTCGCCTCGTTTGATGTTTTCGACGAGATTTACTATTTAGTTTTATTTATAAATTATTATTATCATTATTATATTAAGCAATGCACACGTGCTTTTTTTTAATATTTTTTTTTGTAAGTTAAACAGCATGCTTGCCGAAATAGTCTTTAAATTTTTGTAAAGCTTTTATGGCATAGTTGAGTATTAAGTTATATAATAAATATTATAAAAATTTTACCAATAAGATCTTGCTAAGTATTTCACTTTGCGGCGAGTATCTTTAATATTATTATTAATTAATACATCATCTTATACTATGATGTTTATTAAAATATTAAGTATTTATGTATGTACTCAAAAATCAAAAATTACAAAACTATACAAAATTACATGTCATATTTGACGCTAAACAAAGAGTGGTACACAAAATTAATAGTAAGAATCATTTTTAAAAACTTGAACTTTCGTGTCTGTACTGTTGTCCGTTGAGGAGTTCTTTCTGAACCAATATGTCGAATTTCAACTCCGTAGGAAGTGGTTCTAATTCAACTTAAAATATTTGATACGACTTAATACGACTATCAAACATTGCAGCTAAATAAAACCTGCAAAAAAAGGAATAAAATCATAGGTAATTGAATGAGTATCGAGGATTTTTATTGTAGTATTTTTGATTTTAGGTTTGATTTTGATTCAAAATTTGGTCGACCTCCAGACGTCTTGTTCTGTAATAAATTAATTATTAGTTTTTGGGGATTCGATATTTTGTGGTGTAATGTTTGCATTTGGTGTTTATGCTTTACTATTTTAAAAGTGGTGTCAAAGTAATGTTTTACAAAAATTGTGTATTTTGGTAATTTATGAATAAAATAACACTTGTATTTTTTATTTTGATTTGGTCACTGATAATAATTAATAGTCTTACTAAATGATTCGTACTATTATTGATTATTTCTAGCCACACAAAATATAAATAAATAAACATAGTATTCAACACATTGAGCTTGGAAACGGAACTTAGTGATTCAATACATATGTATACGCAACACTTAGGTTTTATTTTTTTTTGTTGGCAACATTTGAATTGCGTTTGATTGTTGTGTTTTCTTTTATCAAGGCATTAATCACCGTTGGCTTGAAGTGCGTCGCGTGATGCGTCGAAAGATTCCCCGCAGTACCAACGGCCTGCATATTAGCATTAAACTTTGGTCGCTAGGGCTGCGTGGGAGCTTGAATTAATGGCTCAAATATTCAAAACGTTGACCTTAATTCACAACAATCATTTTTCGGATGCATTTACCGTTATTCGATTTCGACAATAGCGATTCATAAGATATTATCGGTTGATGAATTTAGTTTGCTGTATATGGTATAAAATATAAATATTTGATTAAGTTTTAGGTCAGTTAAAGTATAATTTATTCTGAGCTACTTTTATCAATTTGGCTGAATTGAGTCTGGGAATATTTGTGAAACATGAAAAATATCAAACAATTTTCTTCTGGGTTAGGTTAACTACAAGGTTAGGTTAGCTTAACTACAAGACCACTAAAAACTCATAATATCATAAAAACAATAACTAAAATATTGTAATATAATAAGGCATAAAATATTCTTTTTAAACGAATTAAATGGCTTTACTTTATTTCCTTTATTTAATATATTTTAACGTTTTGCACGTGATGAGCATTTATTTTATACTTTCGTTTTAGTTTTAGCCATCGACATACATTTAAATTTCTACGTTGAGCGTAAGTTATTTTTCTTGAAAATATTAATTAAATTATTCACTTTACTCATCATTCTCATTTGTTATATATCATATTGCATAGGACGCACAAATGGTATAGGTGAAAGTTACAAAGCTTTTGTAAAATACACCAGCATGCAATAAACTCAAGCGATGCAACTATTTGTGAGTTTCGGTTTTAATTTTCTATTAAACATTCTGGCTCTATAAGTTGTTTGAAAATTTTCCATATCTATAAAAGATCTTATATAATATATATATATATATTATATTTGATGATTGTTTTTAAAATAACCTATCACAATGATTACTTAATATACCTGAACAATATTTTTTAATAAAAAATATTTGCAATCAAAGTATTTGCATATTATTTTACATATTATTATAAATGAACGTTAAACTACGTCTAGTATTTGTTAAACTGCCTTTTTTATGCGCACACAGTTTATTGATTTTTTTTAATTTAATTTATTATTGTTATTTCTTTCTACGCCCTTTCATACAAGATTCATATTATTGTAAGACATGATAAAAGCAATGACAACATAGATCCTCGGATCCACTAATGCCGTGAATGCATTCGTCGGATTCACGGTAATTAGTACTGCCAATTTGTCACAAGCAAGAATATGACCGGTTCTCGACCGGAACATCACACGGCGCTTCCACGACCGAAATTTGCTTAATTAGACGTAAAGAGGATGTCATTTGTCTGCAGTCATTTCGGCAGATATGTCATTATTTGTACACGCTGAGCTTTCTAGGTAAGGAAGGCTAGGGAGTAGGGTGTGTATAGAAATATGTAGAAAGTAGAAAAAGAGATGGAAGAGTGTATAAAATCACGTAAAATTTTCGCATATTTATGCTGTACTCGTATAACTGACTTTATCATCTATTTAATGTTTATTGGTAAACCCACAGCCTTACTAGGCCGATTAAGAGTTACATATTTAAAATAAGCAATACGGTCATAACTGAATTATTAAAAAAATTATATAGTTAATAAAATATATAATAAAAAACTAATAAAATAAAAAAAACCATGTTCGAACAAAAAATCACATTAAGTTAATCATAGATACGTAGATGTTAGATACTTTCTAAATATATTATCATACATTACATATTAATCAACAAATGTTTACTCTTTAAAAGAAAAATTAAGATGTACAGTAACATTTATTTGTATATTTAAATACATCGTAACAAATTTTTAAACTATTACTTATATTTTTAAGCGTGTGGTATAAATAAAATTCTCTTTTCACTCTTTTCAGTCTCTTTTTATGAAATTTAAATGTTTATATATTTTTTTAACATATATAGATAAAAATATTAAAATATCGAGAGGTAATGTAAGAGCTACAATTTTGTATGGTATTTTATTGTGATCCTTTGCGTGTAAGTGCTTAAAATTTCACTTTGAAATTTCCTTATTTTGCGCAAAAACAGAATAGCTACCCTAAAAATAAGCAGCTATTAAAGTGAATTCACTTGACTGTATGTATTTTTTTAATGGTTTCTTAAGGTTTATAATATTAGTAAATTTAGGTAAAATATATTATTTTACATATTATTTAAAAATTTAATTTGAAATCTACAAAGTATAGTATGTTGGTAAGCATATTTTCATGCTAATCTTAGAAATCAATAGATAAATTTTAATATTTTATTATTATTATCGTTCATGAAAGACTATTTATTTTAAGGACAAAAACAACCGCGTACGAAGCCTGGGTGGGAAACTAGTTTATATATTTATATATAACTTATATTTGATGATTGTTTTTTAATAGCGGCAAATCGCCTGAAAAGATAAATGACACAATCTTTGACAATATTGAAAATTTATTTAATTTTTGATAAAGTGCTGGATAGCATAATATTTATAAAGGTTCTAAAGAGGTACTGTACTTGAGAGCGCAGGATGTCGGTTTAAACCCAGCGTTGAGTTTTATAAAAATGCATTTTTAACTCTCACCTATCCTCTTTAGTGGTAAATATTGTCAAACATTATGTAAATATATATATATATTTACATAATGTATATATATATATATATATTTTCTGACGACGCCGAATGGCGAAAGCTTAAAAAATATTATATCATCAAATCTATATATATATATATATATATATATATTTTATGTAGTTTTCAAGTAGGATTCTACATTGTGCAGTTTGTATATACATAGACCCCATTGTAATCGCAGGTGTCGGCAGGTATTAGACCAGCCTTAAGCTGGCGTGAAATTGCCTTGTTTATGATATTCACGAAGCAAATTGTTTCTTGTCCTTGGCAAATCGAATTGAAAAAAAGTCACCCAATATTTGATTCCGTTATATGAACTAAGTTATAAGGCCTAAAAAAATTTTTTTACATTATTTCATATTATTTATTTAATAATATTTATAACATGATACTAAATAAAATAACAAAAACGTTTTGGTGGCATTGGTGATTCGTTCACCAAGTTCGACTTTACGCGTGTTTTTTCGGAATGTTTTTGAAAAAAAAATGGTACTATTTAGATCCTTACTGCTCAAACTTTTGTGCATGAAATGTGAATAGAGTATTGCTAATTTCTGTGCGAGAGAAAGTGAGCTACTAAATAATCGATAAAGAATTGTCTTAAGTTTTAAAAAATATATATATTTAATTATTAATCCTGCTGGGCGAGAAGTGTGCTTTTCCCATTGCCCGCATGTCATAATATGACGGACGATGAAATGTTATATCGGAAAAAAATGCACCCCTTTTTTTTCAGTCGTACTGCGCATGACGGCACCTAAATGCATTAAGTAGTATCTTACAACACCGCACATTAGTTTTTCAGATTAATATTCGGCTATGAGCTTATAGGTATCAGGAGAATATTTCCAAAAAGAATATAACCTTTAACTACAATTTATGAAAACTAAGTACACTATCTCGCGTTTGTAGATTTTAAGTTGAATCATGCACACGGACGGATGGACAGATTCCCTAAAAGAAGGGGATAGTAGCCACAGACTATATATACATACACGCACGAAAAATATATTTTTCTTAAAACAAAAATGGTAAAAAAAGGTCAGAAAATAAAGTTGAGCTAAGAACAGATTAATTTTATTCTGCTTCAGCGATCTGAGCCTCTGTGCGTTTTTGTTTTCCTGAATTACTTAGAGGCTAGAAGATTTACGGTATCCGTCGACGTCGACGGAGGTACGAACGGAGGTATCCGTCGACGTAATCAGACCCGTTTGCCTAAAAACGGCGTAAATCAGGTTAGGGCTTTTTTATCGGATATCTGTAGGCAATCTACTTATGTAGGTGAGCTTAAAACGAAGCTTTGCTCAAATTGGTCCGTGTAAAAATCACGTTTAGTACGGAGCAATAAAGCACAAAACGTCATAGGTAGTAGTCTGAGAGCACATGGCGTGTACTTTTATACCTACTTTTGAAGATTACATACATAAAATATTTCTTTAAATATATCAGTAAGATCTAAAATACGAGTATATCTAGTGATAATGATTAGTAAGGTAATGAAAAATAAATTCTGTGTTTTTCTAATTTTATTTTATTAATAGTGTAAGTTATATGTAATATTTAGAACAATTCGTTAAAATGGAAAAATATCTCAACCACACATATATTAAGGTACGAAAACTAAAAGATTTTATTTTTGCATTACATCGCTTTATGTTATTTGTTTGGTTTATTAGGGTAGAGTTTTCTTAAACAAATAGACTTACCTACTATATCTTACTTAAGGCATTTTACCTTTATTTTGTAGGAAAGGCACTGTTAGGCGCAGTTCTGGCTTCTTATTTGTTGTCTTCATGATGAGAGGCAATTTATTATAGGCTGTCAATTTTATTGTATAAAACTACATATAACATCCTCGAAATAAGTACACATATAATTATTTGTGTATTTGAATTAGTATTTGTATTTCTTCCTACGAAAGTTGGTCAACTTTGAGAGGAACAGTTGAATATTGCCAAAGGTGAAGGATGACCTAGCCTCTATCCACGCCCATGCCGTTAATATTTTAACTTTTTGTATTATTACCATTGCTTTGTCATCGGGATGTTTTTTTTTCAATAGAAATAAATAATATTTTGATTTATAATAATACAAAACAGAAATATTAATTGCACATTTCAACGTAAGTTGGCTGCTAAAATATTTTTTTTCTTTCGAGTTTCTTTATTTAAGTTTTGCTCTTCATTATGTTATTTTTTTAATAAGGTTTTCATATAGTTAAATTAAGATAAGTATGTATATTTATATTTTACTGAGATAATTTGCAAGTAGTAAATATGTATGAATACTAATCAAAGTATTAAATAGTTTTTAACTTATAATTCATGACCGACAGCTTGGTAATAGATAGAAAATAAAATGACCACCTTTCCGCAACTGCATTGCGACCGCAGCCATACAAAAAACGCCCGTCAGTTCCGGCACTTAGATAGTATATCTTTAAAAGTTTTTTTTCACGGATTGAATATTTAATAAATAATGTGGGCTTATAAGGAACTTGTAAGATCGATTGTTGTGAGTTGTTAAATATTATGTTGGCTCTTAGTCTACAGGGCCGAACAGGAGACGGATTTCAAACATTACTCTGGAAAAGTTTACGACCAATCAAAATTCAAATGAAGCGAGAGAGCGGGACGGGCGACGAATTAAATAGCCCGTCCTTTTCCAGCATAGTAAAATCGTCAGCGGAACACATGGCGGTAGTTTTTCCTTTTTTTATTTTCACTCCTATTGCGAAATGCAATGGTTTATAACTTGCATGGATGGAAACTAAATTGAATAGGTATATATATATGTATTTTGTGAACGATGATTTCGTATTAGATGTCAAATTATTGTCTGGCGTATGTTAAGACACTTATAGCATCTATATATAAACAGTGCGTTTGGTTCGAAAGGTCTCTACACAAAGTAATCGAGTGAAATTTTTTAGTCATTCTTACAATAAACTTAGTAAGCGAAATGTCAAAAATTTTAATATTTTTGAATTTTTGGCAAGCAGTAAATACTTATACGTATATTTTATTTTGTACCACCAGCGTTGAGTTTTTGCACACGATCTGTCAGCCTCAAAAAATTATTTTTTAAAATAATGTATTTGGTAAAAATAGAGCGAGCGAAAAAAAAAGAGAGCATTATAATAAAAGTTTTATCTAAAATTAGAAACCTAATATTGTGTAACTTAGTAGCTTAGTATTATAATTTTGCCTACAAGTACGTAGGAATACGTACTATTTATAATGGAGAAAGGGGAAAAACAATATTTTTTTTATTTATTTCTTCGTACAGAGTTGAATTAAGTATAAGGTGTGAGTTAGGGAGTGTGCGAGTGTAAATTATGATTATTTTGAAATAATCTATCTGTTTTTCATTTGACTGGTTCGTAGCAAAAGAAAGAAAACAAAAAAAAAAAAATTTTTTTGAAAGACGAGCGCTAAAGATCTTTCACTAATAATTAATCTAAAAGAGGTATTAAACTTATGGTAGAGGTATTTCGTATCTAACTTTCAATGACAATTATTATTAATAAAAAAGTAATTAGGTTAGGGTAGGGTAGGGGTTAGGGTTTTTGAAGAAAATCAGGAAGTTAATTTAAACAAAAATGCCTTGAGTTAGTTTAAAAGAAAGTTATTTAAATAGATTAAATGAAAATAAATCGATTAGTTAAAAAAAAGGATAAGGTTAGTACAAAAAAAGGAATTATGATATCTTTAAAGAACGTAAGTTTTTTGAAAAAAGTTATAAGGTTAGTTTAAAAAAAGTCATTAGGGTAGCTTTTAAAGAAAGTAATTTAATGAGATCTTTAGGTTAAAACATCTTTAGATTAGTTTAATAAAAATTAATTAGGAGAGTAATCAGCATTGTCTTTAGAAAGTCGTGTACTTGAACCTCCTTATAACTTAAACTACTGGAATGTACTATATTATAAAGTACAAAAGTACCTATGTATTATCTGGACCGCTTTTTGAGGGCGAATCGAAAATAAATTTAGTGACATATTTAAATTCGCAAGCGTAAACGTAAATATTCTCTGTCATCTACTACATTTTATATTTATTAACTATTAGCTGCCATTAGGATGAAGACATTAGGGTGAAGCGATCAAAACTAAATATTTATTAATTGCTCCAATTATTTGAACAACAATTAAACAATTACTTATTTGAACAATTGGACAACATCAATAACAACACGAAAACAACAAAGACAACACTAACAGAACAACATGAAAATAAGAAAATTAAATATTTTTTTTTAAATTTATTTTACATTGTTTCAATTGTTAATCGATTAAGATTTTAAAATAATTATTCGTCGTGAACTTTGATTACATATTTTTATGCATTGCTTTTGTTAGAAGTAAGGTAAAATATATTTTCAAAAAAACTTTAGAATCGAATTAGAATAATAATTTGAAGTCGATATATACTATTTATTTTGCATCAAACCAATTTCATAAATTTGTGGTATATGATTTGTGGAGTGCCGGAGTACAAATTGCCGGTAGCAAATCGACCTGATTCACTGGCAATTTAAGCCCTCGTGAATTTGATCAACGATGCTTTCGATGCTGCCAGCAATCTGGAAAGGCAATGGACAGGCACTATTGGACACCTCGATTGCATAATGACATGCCCACGTTAAGCTCGACACAAATCGTCGAATCGCCAATGGCTATTAGCTACAATTTAGTTAAAACGATAGTGACACGTGTCTCCTCAAAAACACTAGTAGGTCGATTATCAATTAAAATGAAAACTGGTAACTGATTTTTGATCACTATTCCGCCCGTATTTGTACGAAAATAATAGCCCCCCTCAGCCCCCAGGATTTTCGTGCCTTTTAAATCTTATCACACAATATTGTGCATTTTAAATTAATGCTTCACATTAATGAATACCCTTTTTAATGGGGAAGGTATCAGTACCTTGGTGCCTTTGATAATCATTTAACAATCTACTTGTTTTGAGTGAAAGAATGAAAGATGTTTATGCATCAGCAAATTACACACATTAAAATTTATAATGAATTTAGAAAAATAATAAAAACAGCGATACTAAAAAAAATACTCATACTACGCCATATTAAAACTACTTGTGAAAAAAATATAAAATAATTATTATATTATGCATATTTTATTATTTAATATTAATATGGTTTTCCGAGGAAAGATTGCACAAATTAATTTATTTATTTTATTTTTATTTTATTATCCAAAAATAAGACAATACATTAAATGGGTTCTGGCAAAAACATGGTTTTGGCTGCCAGAAACTCAAATTCATGGCAAGTCTTACAAACTTTGCATACTAGATTTTTTTTTTAGATAAAATAGAACAAAAAAACATTTAACACAAAAAAAGAGTACATGTAAAAACACGTAAACATGTAAAAGAGTACGTATAAATAACTAACATTACAAAATAACATTACACAAGAAGAAACACAATCACTATTCAAGAAATTCCTTGTATCTAGATTACTATATATAACTACGAAAAAAGTAGTGCCAGATTGAAAACCACGCCTCTAAAAAAAACACCCCATATAAAGTGATACTATTCATATTTAAACAATTAGTCACAGCGTGTATAGGTAATCTTTGAGAGAAATTTTATATCGTTTATTGATTTTGGTTACCTCCTTCATTTTATATCGTTTATTGGTTTTGGCATTTTGTTAAATCATTAGGTATATACTGTTTAGGTATATAACTATCCTTCTGTCTTGCCCACTGTAATTAATCCAAATAGTAATTAATAAAAATTACTAGTAATTAGTAGTAATTAACTGATAAATTACTAAATAACTTGATTTATTAAATTTAGGTTGTTATTTTTTAACTGTAATTTATTTTCTTATCGTCCAAATCTGATTAGTTTAGAGCAACAAACAAACAGACGGCGTTTCATATATTATAATAGATAATTATTATTTATGTAGATGTTAGTACTGGCAGCGAAGCAAGGCTGACATGTACATAGCCAGTGTCCGCCTGACCCATCCCGAACGCCGCAGGCACGTGTCACCCCGGCGCCGAAGAGCCTTGCGATTGCTTGTTTAGATCTAGAAAAAGCATGATTGCTGTTTGAGTGGCTATTATTTGAGTAGGTATTGGACTTTGGCACCTAATAATTGCAGAAGAACCAATGTAACCAAATACCAAAAAATCAACATCTGAAATCCTAAACACAATTAATTGTATAATTTTAAATTTGAATTTGTAGATTCCTTAAGAAAACTAGTGAGTACAACAACTGAAGACACAGCGCATATTTGTTTTTTTTTCATAGTCGCCCATGACAATGTCGATAGGAAGGAACGAAAAATTGCCATGACAGACTTCTAAATAAGCATACCTGAAAGACCTGTGAAAATGGCAGAAGTCACGTTTGGTGATACGCAATGTCATGTACATTCACTGCCATGGATGGATTTGTGCCATCAGCAGATTGCATCGAACGAACATGTCGAACTCCTCCTGAGGACGGGATGTGTGATCATCGCCGAAACGTCGTGAATAAATAATTTTGTACACTCGATGTATAAAATCCGAAAAATTATATGTTTTATGATGCGAGAGCGCATAATAAGAAAAATCGAAGGATTACAAAATAAATTTTATTTTAGAACGTTAAAATTTTAAAATAAAATAAAATGTTACTAGCAAGTAAGGCAAAGAGGCGGCTGCTGTATTAGTCATTTCTTAATGCCCTATTACATCAGCCCCGTAGTAAAATAACAATAAAATAATTTACTGCTAAGGAGAGCCGAGCCACTAAGCCGCTCCTGGCAGGATGATCCCGTTTTAATAATCCTGGTAGTGTAAAGCGCCCCTAATGATCCACCTATATGTCAACTTGAATAATTTGCAGGCGGACGCATTAAACAAGCTCGTAAAAGTTCGCACTATAAAGCTGTGAATATAAATTAAATGATTCACGGCTGGTGGCTGGCTGTGCGCAGGCTGCTTAACTTTATGATTCGCGCCGCGTATGAATGTTGATAAGGAGCGGGACAAAGCTACCCTTCCCTCTCCCTCTCTTCCCTCAGCCTCTCCCACTCTCGCATCCGCGCGCGAGACAATGGAGAACGCGAATAAAATGGGTTTTGTTTACGATGCAAAATAACACTTTTATACTCACAAGAAGCGCGCCTTATCGCAAACAGCACAACCCAGCAGCGTATCTATTTCGCCCGTAACCTATTTCCACTTACAGGATTTAAATGCTGATTTATAAAGTGTGTTTTCGCCTGTTATAATATCATAAGCATAGAGAATAACTTTGTTTCCTATAATTTGCATATGAACTCATAGGACGGTTGCATTCCCAATGTCACGTCCTTTTATTTTGTTTCTTACTCGATGAGTTCTACCTTTCTTATAAATTTACTTAAATACCCGTCATTCATTCGCTTTTTTTTCAGTTTTTCAGCCACATCTGAATATAGCTGAAAAGCACATCCTATTGGATATAGGTTCATGAAAATTATTCCAATCGTTTTTCAGCAGGTTCATATATTATTAACCACATTATCATAAAATAATAAATTTCAAATTTACCAATGTTGGATCCTGATGGATCAACTTTTGCCAGCGTGAATCCTGCTTTACATTGATCCTTATTTTGATCATATTCTGATATCCGCAAGCCTAGTTTTTTTATAATCTTCATTATAAAATATTTCGTATGTGATAATAAACACATTGATAATTTTTATTGGAAATATTTTGCATTTTATTTTATCGTAGTATATGTCGGCCACATGGGCGTATGGAAGACCTTCGTAAAGCTTTGCGTGCCCACCGCGTTAAGAACCCTATATTTTTATTTCTGCTCAGCAAACGATGTTCTGTGAAAGCGAACCTTTCTAGAAAAATAATTACACCGAAAATTGTTTAGAAATCACCAATATAGTTTAGTAATCGAAAAGCACGCACACAATTTCCATTAATTCAAAAAAATCGATTCAATTACGAGTTTAGATCATTTACACAAATTTGAACTTAAAAGCTTAAAAGCAGAAGTTCAAATTAGTTTGAGTATTGACAGCTATTACAGGTAAGAAAAGAAATGAATGTATGTGTTTATTTGTTGGTACTTAAATGTGCTTTGTAAAAAAAACATTTTTTTATATACTTATAGATTTATTTAATACCATTTGTAAAAAATAATAAAAGTAATTTTATTAAACTTAAAATATAATATTAACTTAATATGACAATTAATTTAAAAAAATGAAGTAGTTACCAAAAATATTACCCATATTTAGAGAAATATTTGTTTAGTATGGTAATGTTATTTGAGATCGTAGTAGTCTAGTGGTTAAGGCGTTGGACTATTGATCCAAAGCTCGCCGGTTCGAATCCGCATACCATTTTTAACGCTTCATCACCACCATCTCTCCTGGCTTTAGAACAGGCATATTTGGTCTAGTTGAGTAGGGCCCAAAATAATTGTAAAAAAAATACTAATAGTGTAGTTTTAAAATAGCACTAATTTCGAAGGAAAACAAATATTATTCGGTATTTCCCATTTAAACGGATATTATTCCTTAATATGTTTTTATCATTTCATTACAAATAAAGGCAAAGAGGGTAGCTTTGCAAGTTTGTAACATTGTGGAAACTTCATTTAGTGCGTTAGTGGGACAGACGGATTTTATATTTTTAAGAGTAATTTTAATTAGTTCCTTTCAATGTTTTGGTAAACAAACTGTCACAATATACTGTTTTTTATGCTTTGGTTTAAATTATATTCATTCGATCAAAAACTATCAAAATAATTAAAATATATTTATAGAATTTCTGGCTTGTTATCTAGAGCATTCGCGGAAGTGGTGCTTTTGAACCAAGTGGATGAAGTTGTCGGTTTAACGACCGTCCGGACTATAAAACTATTCACGAGGCGACGGCGCCGAGAGCATCTCACCTTCCTGATGTCCTAACCTAACCTAACCCATCCGATCTTCCTGGCTCCCTCAGCCTGATCTGGTCCATCCGATGAGACGCTTTTGTCTTATGAAACTCCACCATCTCATTATACCAACTAACTTCGAATGTTTTTCAGCTCAAACCTCAATAATTCAGATCCTCAATAGGGGATGTTTATACGAATTCCTATTTAAAAAAAAAAAACGTTTATCATTAAACATCTGTTGTAGCCAGATTTAAACGTTGATTAACATTACCTACTCAACTATAAGAGTTCTAAGAAACTTCCAGATATTGGTTTATAGGACTGTTATTTTATTTTTTAGCCTCCTTCTAGCTAGAATTATTACTAAGTCACTCTAATAGTGGCTTTAATAAGGGCTTTAGAAAAGTCCTTAGATTAAAGTATTTATCATAAAATAGTGAAAACAAAATAATTATAACGTCATATACAATTTTATTATTTTGGGCCTTAATTAACTAGGGCAAATATGCCTGTCAGGGGAGATACGAAGATATTTATGGTGCAAGTTTGGCTATTGTAGGAATAATTTTTATATTGTAATTTTAAAATTTTCTACAATTTATCACGAGCCATAATATCAAATTTGAAATATTGTTAATTATAAAATTAAATGTATTTTATTTTTATCTATCGAAATACGTAAATGGGCGTTTTTAACAACACCTATCCATGCAAACCCGGTCAATCTCCGTACCACTAAATCACTACTACAAACCATGATTCCTGAACATACCTACTATTACGTTAATTTTCTTGTGCTACGCATACTGAGAAAATACATAAAAAAATGGATTAAACTTAAATGAAAGTGAACTGGATTGAAATTGAGGATATAGATCGTAATAGGGTATGCAGTCTATGAAATTTGATAAACGATTTGATTTAAAAAATCAGATCATAATAGGGTATATAGTCTATGAAATTTAATAAACTATTTGATTAAAAAAAATCATCAGAATTCTGTTTAAACAAGTTGTCTTGCTTTAATAAAATTACTTGAAATTTATAACAAACAGTAAATCTAGGCAATAAACGGAAAACCATGTTATAGGGATGTGTGCAATGCCACGTGTTGTTAATATAGTCCATAAAAAACAAACTCTTATAGTTAATAGTCTCCGTATCAACAACGCGTGCATTTTAAACGGCTACAGCAGACTTGGTCATTCCGCGGATGGACATTTATCCATATATTTACTATTACCTGCGCATCTATAAAACCCGATGACATATCAATAAAACTAAAGGCACTCGGAGTGTAAAATATTCGAAAACAACTCGCGTTATCCCAGCTCTAACGTAGTGCACAGAATATCCATGTAAATTATTCGCGCCATAAAACTGCATTTATATATTCGTCGCAGGATACATAAAAGTTTGACGCGGGCGTAAAACCAGGCTGAAAGTGACGTGTGAAAAGTCGAGATTACCTCTAATGGCTTTTAAAGTTGAGTATTATGTTAAGGACCACCGCATCTTTTACGCCCTCCGCGTTGGCGCTTATTAAAACTTTGCACTGGCTGCTCTAATATTAACAATTTAAAATTAACGGCCCTAATGTTTCGACGCTGCTTTTTTAAGTATTTTCCTTAACAGGTGAACTTTACTCATTATCTGAAAAAAATATCGAGTTCAGTAGAATCATATTAATTTGTTTTGGCTACTGAATTTTAGTAGGCCCAACCGATGTATATTGTAGTGTATTTATTACCGTATACACCTGAAATCAGTAAGAATTCGTTTTTACTGGTAAATACGCGAAGTATCTAAGAGAAACGACGCGATTTTACTTACTGCACCTTTCAGTCAAAAACGGTTCTTACTAATATCGGTAAATATCCGAATTCGAAATAAAAAAAAAAAATATTACTTATTATAGTTCAGTTCAATGCCGTCAACAACGACGTTTATTTAATCATAGTTAAATCAAATCACATAATTACAATCAAAATAAGCAAGGACCCATTAGTCAGAGACTGTCGATAGGTCCTTCTAATAAGTTTCTTAACTAATATTATTGCATACATAATTAAAAGGTATATGAATTTCAGGTATTGATATTCAGAGTTTCCAAAAATCGGTATACCTACTTCTAATATAAAGGTACAATTACCTTCTTCTCAGTGTTGTTGAATCATTTTTGGTTATTTAAAAAGAAACTTTCTTTCTTTTGTGTATTTTTTAAAATGTCCGCACCGAACCTTACGTTATAATCTGTTATTTCTTCGCTTTGTGAGTAAGTTTTCCATTTCCTGCCGGAGAGGTCTTATTGTCGACCAAAATTCGACCTTGAGTCGATGAATAGAATTTGCATTGAATTGAAAGCAACGCACCGGTTGGGTCCTTTGTGTATCGGATTACCTACTCACGGAACGGGCTTTTGGGCGTTTGGCACACATGAATAGGCCGCAAATGCACAAAACGCATTAGGTGCGTGGTATTTAATACCACGAATAGGGACAAGTGTATGGACCGCAACAAAAAGTGCCTTTATAGGAAATGGATCGAAGCGGAGGCTGAGACAGACCTATTTCACGAAATAGGGTATTTTAATCAATTTTACACCGCATTTTCATTTAATAAACATTAGTTCACCGCCAAAGTGACAGCGCGTGCATTTTTTTCACAGTTGGTGGTCACTCTTGAGCTGTGAAACTGTGAAAAAATGCTGTCACTTTGGCGGTTAACTAATGTTAACCCACGAGCCTTCGTAGGTATGTTTCTTGTTTAATATGTAGTATCGTATGTCTATCTAGTTTAAAAGCGGTATTGTTTAGAGAAGAGAAAAAAAAACAATCTCTATGTAATCAAATATACAACAAAACATGGTTGAGCAGGACGGCGGCAAATGAGTAAAAATCATAGGAATAAGAGATGATAACATAACATAACATGATAAGGTTATCTAATCGTCGAATATTCTTACGCGTAACGATATTTTACGCGAAATCCAGTTGCAGCTGACCATAACTATCAAATGAGTCACATAGAATCGAAAGCAGAAAAAAATATCAAATACAGACGATGTCTCAGGACATTTCCCGAATATGTTTAATAGATTATTTGTGTACCCTAGTAAATAGTTAGTGCTCAAATTTAGATTTTTTTTAAGGTGGTAGTTTAAATTCCCAGTATTTTCGGTCAGCGAGTGAATTGCGACGCGATGTGGACGTTGCCGCTGCATTCGCATTCAGACTTGCCAGCCAACCCAGTTTTCCCCAACCCCACCGCGCTCTACCGTCTATAAAGCGTGTAACAAAGACTTATTACAAGAACCGTTTAATAATATCACGTAAAGTTTGCATTTATTTTTTCATCGGAAACTACGATGGACTTTTATATACCGTCACAAAAATAATAGTAGTTATTGCAGGAATTTTTATCGGGAATCGTCTTGAAAAAATTGTGTATAAATTTATTATGTAACACTATAAAAAATATGTTTTTATAAAAGTTGTGTAAATTAGTTATTTCAAATCAATTTCAATGTCACTGTCGCGACCTTTATTTGAAATGTGAAATGTCAGTCTTTTTTCACACGTGAAAAAAAAACTTTCCCCTCTTGATAGTTTATTTTTCAAATTTTAAAACATCACCCATATAAACAAATTACCTCCTTTAGACAGATTTAAGACTAGTTAAGACTAGGGGGACTTGAAGGGAGGGGGGGTATAATTGTTTCTTTACCTTTACGTTAATAAAATATCATAGACCCAGCGCCTATTATTTTAAATTAAATACATATTAAGTATTTTGAAATCAGCATGAGAATCAGTGGGCAATAAATTAGAGAAGTGAATATTTATGAAACCGGCCCCGAGCGAGGTGCAGGTGCAGCTGCCTAAGGACGAAAGTCGGACAGGTTAGGACTAGTTTAGGCGGGTACATGCGTCGCTGTAATCGTCGCTTTGAGCAGATGAAAAAGGCTGCCAGTCGCCCCCTCCCCCCCCACTCCTCCGCTCTTCGCCCCGCCACCTTCTAGCCGCTGTGATTTGATATTTATTGCGCTTGGAAGAAAGGACGCTACTAATCTTAGGTTGGCATTCAACCGAATCAGACCGGGTCATGCAAAACTCATTTCGAATATACTTACGCTTATGTTGATGTATAACTATGTAGGAATACTTTTTATACGTTCGACATATAGTCAAAAATCAAGATTTCAACGTAAATAATGGAACGCCGTACCAAAACTGTTTAAATCGATTTAAAACAAATTTTACCTCAATATAAGAAGTGGTGATTTAAAATCAGTACTGTTAACAAATAAACTGGTCTCATAAAACAAAAATATTTAAAAAAAAAGTTTCATAATAAAATAAAAATATGACAGGTCGAAAATGAAAAATATGATTATAGGTTGAACTATTTCTCATGCACATTCTTTTATGGGGTTATTCTACACACCAAAATGAACAAGTTTAGTTTGCGAGTTTTCCTAATTTTTTTATCCATATGAAATAAATAATATCCCAGGCCGCCCTAATCAGAAGGAGTAACTATACGTTTAAACGTTAATAGGATTTTGTTTTCTACTATTTTTTACTCACTTTTTTTGGCACATTGAAAAACTTGTAAAGTTTGAAGTATAGAATAACCCTACAAAAGGATGTGCACAAGAAAAACTTCAACCTGTATATAAAATCTGTCATTTATCGCTGTGTGCTGCGCGGTTACACCGCGTGAACTTGATTAATGATTTAAAAATTGGGGTAAGTCAAGGATATTACTCGATTTATCATATATTTGTAGAAATAACTGCTTAAATGATCAAATCAGCTTCCGTCCTTCCAAAATCGTCACTCACAATTAAACATACCCCAAAAAAAAACCCAACTATGTGCTAAAAATATCCAAAAATTAGGATTTCTGTATTTTTTTTATAATTACTATGAACTAGGTCATATACAATTATTTTGGGCCCTACTCAACTAGACCAAGTGTGCCTATCCTAGAGTCAGGGGAGATGGTGGTAATTTTTATTTATTTATTTTTATAAAGTAAACATACAGAGAGTAATCGTAAAAATTCTTAAATATTTCATAAACAGGTTGCCAGCACTCGGTACTCTCCAATTTCATGTTTACAAATCATGCATGTGTATAAACTTAAGATAATTATACATACAAAATTGAATACATTTGAGTTTAATTTTTAACATTAGAATTTGAGAGAGGAAGAAAAAAGAAATTAGATAATAACAAGTAGGTGCCATGGTAACACGTAGGTAATGAAATGTTAAAAGTGGTATGACTATGTGCGGATTCGAACCAGCGACCTTTGGATTAATAATCCAACTCCTTAACCACCAGACTACCACGATCTCACAACCTTGCAGGTAACCTTCAAGAGAGTGTCTACTATAGCCCTTGAATAGTATATTTATATTCATATGTATATGTAGAATTTATTATATTTTATATTATATTGTGTTTTATGTTATATTCTGGTGATTGTTTGGACTCCCCAACCCCTTCTACTTCCTGGTCCCGGCCTCGCTCCCGAATGTGTTTTCTATTATTTTAAGTTTGGAGGGAACTGTTATTGGCTTTGTGTTTTGTTTTTTTTTTGTTTATTGTAATTACTATGTAAGCTGTTGTTTCCTGAAATAAATAAATAAACCTTTGTGTGTGCCTACCTAGCGTGCTTGAACCATGTTGAAGTCGCGAGAAAAAAAATATCTTTTTCGTTCATATAACAAATTAATTTCGAAAAATCACCATCGTCTGGCGATATGAGTCACCTTGAACCTTCGATTGATACTATTTGCAGGTAAATCTGTCCAGAATTTACCGAGAATTTACCTGAAAAGTATTTTCATGTTGCAATACATGTTGCAATTACAATAGTATCGCAATCTTCATTAAGTAGCATCATTGGAGGTAACTATTGATTGTCTGCGAAAATAGCCTATGTTATTTATTACACCACATTTTTTTGGAAGATTACATAGATACTTTTTAAATGAATTGAACGCTTACGCAGGGTAAATTTATTTCTTAGTTTGACATATGTCACGGTCTCGATCTTGTCGAAGGACTCCCGTGTCCTCAAGTCTGTTTTTTATCGCACAAAATGGTCCCTTAATTTTACGACCTTTTTACTGCCATTGGCCCAGTCTGTTTTACGGTTTACGCTACTGCGCAGTAGGGGGAACTGATTTGCCCCTTTTGTCTATCAAAACATCGGTAGCGTCACCTTAAAACTTACTACGCTCATCCCGAAGGACCCAATTACTGACTCATTTCACGCACCTCGAACTCGTACGTACATGTGTACATATATACATGCATTCCTTCAGCTTATACATATATTAATAACTTCTGATAAAACGCTTTTAACTTAAAAGGTTGAAGTATATGAGTAATTGTTATGCATATACAAATCGGTCCTAACATTATGCGATCTGAATTAGTGGACGGAATAAATCATTTTTGATGGTTCGATAGCGAGCATTGTTGTCGCAAAGTTACTATTCTGTTTGCCTAAATATTATAATACCCTCTCCTTTACCTCCACCATACATATATTCCCCAATCCTCTTTCCCTTACTCCTTCCCTAACCAGTTTCTCCTTCCCTTATGGTGCATTCATTAATTAGCGAAACTACAGTTTCTTTTAACTATTATGTGAGTTCACTATTATTATTATTATTTAAAATTGCATATACTTTGGAGGTACCTATTCCTCCGGTAGTATAGGATTGGCAGGTGGTGCAAGGAAGTTATTTTAAAGCCAAGTTCTTTATCCTTTTTCTTAGCTGGGAAGGGGTCTTAGGGAATGTCTTGAAGACTAATATGGCTCTAAAAATGAAATTATATAAATAAATTTATTTATTTATTGACTTAGTATCATAAAACATAAATGATATATATGCAAAGTTCTACTTAACTTGGCAATGCCCGTCCTAAGGTAGACTTTTCTATATATTTTTTATTATTTTTATCCATATATGTATGCGCTGAGCAGCATATATACGCTTTTGTTATGTCATGAATATATATTTTTCAGATTATTTAAAATATGATAATTATAATATGAAATATGAATAAGATATAAAATTATAAGGATTTTTTTCTAATAAATTGAGTTGTATAATATTACATAGGTAATATATGTTATCAAGGTTTCTGTTTCATTTTTTCCCATTCCGTAATTTTCTTCTTCGGAATTTTTACCGTCAAAGATACTAATATTCCTGCATCCCTTATTCTGTCGTACAATTTAGGTGTACAATTTAGGTTTGTTCAATTTATAATATTATGTACATATTTAAACTTAATATTACTACAGTTTTACACACACATACTTTACGCGACATTATCATAGTATTTGTATTATAGTAGCAAACGTATTTATGCAAAAAATAAATAAAATTTTAAACACCCGAAAAATTATGAAATCACGTAATATTTTACTAACATTCTCATAACATATTACTCAAGATAAGTCTGCCCAAAGTAAAGAAACCCCTTTCAGTAATTACTCAAGTGCGCGTTTGAGTGCCTACTTTTCATCAACCTTAGTCATTGTTCGTCAATTAGCTTTCTTCATATTTGTCTCTTGGAACATGACGTTTAAATGGGAACGCGTCGCTTCTGCATGCTGTACATAGATAGATATATATATGTGTCTTATTGTGTGTTTATCATAGATAGATCTCCAGCTACTAAACAAAATATTGAGCCCTAATGAGGATATTTGTATTGGAGAATTTATAAAATATATTTAAATTATCTTAAACTTTTTTTAAGTTGTTTTTGATTTAATTTACTTCAGTGTATGTACTAGATATAGTGAATATATTTTCAAGTTTCCTAACTGTTTTTTTATAATCCTTAAACTTTACAGATACACACCTATGCCATAGTTGCGTATATTTAAGCTTTCTTGTCGCAGGAGATACGTACTGAAATAAGCAATATTTAGGAGGGCAATACTTCTGCCTAAAGTGTGCTTGAATTTTGATTCAATTTGAAAAAAAAGATGATCGCGAAAAGTTGCCCTTTAAATTTGAAAATATCAAAATATCTAGGATTTCTTTTGAGTTTATGTAAATTATTATTTTCTTTTTAATTTTTTAAAAAATAGTTTTCATGTGTTGTTTGGGTTTAATATAAACACAATGGGTTTAATATAAAGTTATGTGATATAAATAAGTATTTAATTTTCAATAAATTGAAGAGTTGTTTTATATTGTATTAGTTGTTGTGTTGTGAGTTGTATTATATTAGTCTCTTATTTTGCAGTCGATTCCTCAACTCTACATTTTTTACTGTATACAGTACTTAATTTATCCCTGTCGTAGGATGAAGACTAACAGCCTATATTTATATAGCAGTCACCTTCAAAATCACATTTCGAATGTATCTATTCGTTAATGGTATCTAGTAACTGTTCGTTTAGGTTTCCACTCTATATAAAAATCAAGAAAAAGTACCGAACGGTCTTAACTGAACTTATTATACAATCTGAAACATTCCACTATCGTTGCTAATATGGTTAGTTTTTGTTATTTTAATTTAGTTTGTATTAAATTTCTAAAAATACCACTGTAGATCAGATACATAATAAATAGATGTCCAAATGCCAAAGCAATGAAATAAATAAATAAATATATTTACATTACATAAGCTGACCTCTCCTTCTTTACCCTGTCCGGCTTCAGTGACACGAAAATCTCGTTGGAAGTGATATCATGACAATGAAGCACGGTGACGAGTCCAGTTACAAATCACGCAGTAATAGGCTATTTTTAAATCGCGTATAACGTAACCTCGGTTATATGACTGTCGCGTTAACGCCCACTGCTAATTCAGACCAGCGCCAACGGGTGGCGTCGGTGATTACGTCATCAATACGTACGTTTAAAATGAAGATTTCCATCGTCAGGGAGGGAGGCGTACAATTCATTGCATATCGTCTGATATTCGCTTTACTAACGACTTTATAATTCTCCGTTTGTTAAAAAGCGATTTCCAATGCGACACAAAAGCTGCTCATTCCTGGAACGACTGCGAAATTAAAAGCGGAAAACACTATAAGCGTACAATTACGGTATCTAGAAGGTACGATCGCGTATGAGTAAACGACGAATTACCCCGCATATACTCGTACATATTGCAGTTTTTATTTGTAATAACCTAAAGGTGTATATATATATATAGATATATATATATCTGTTTTGTCTCTACATAATATTATTTTTACTGACAAGTAGCAAGTAGTGTTAAATCTTTCAACGCTTGTTTACACTAGTGTCTACAGCGCTTTTAGGGCTCTGTACTGATAGACATATACGCACATACTACACAGAAACTACATATAAATTTAGTTTTAAGCTAGGTAAATTTCAATAAAAAATAAAGAACATAATATATTTAAAATAATGGATTTATAAATTTTAGTTTTTTTCTCATAAGAAATACCTATTGAAATTCGTACTGAGTAATAAATAATTAATAGTCTCTTCTTCTCCCTCTTCCTCAGCCTGTCGCCATCCACTCCTGGATGTAGCCCTCTTCCATGTATTTCGATTTGTTGCTGTTTGGAGGCAGCTGTTAATAAAATAATAAATTAATAGTAACCTTTACTAAAAAGTAAAACCTTGTTTTTAAAAATGTAAGTGCTTGAATGCATATAAAGGGGTTAGGGGAAAAACCGCTTATGTCACGCAATGAACAAACTGAGATATTGCTAATTAAAGGTTAAAATCTTAAGAAAATAGTATTAATTAATGTCAAATAAATAAGAAACCCCTTTAATACTGTGAATATATTAATTGGTAATGTATTTTCACCTGCTTCGTGACTTCATGTTTAAAAAAAAAAGGAAGTGGTTCTAATTCAGCTTGCAAGATTTGACCTAAACCGACATACAAACATTGCAAGTTAAATCAAAGCTTGGAAAATACGACGTACGACGAAATTGCACAAAGTGACGATGTTTGTATTTCAAACATCGTATAAGTAAACAAAAAATAAATAAACATATTTTCGAGGTATCGTTCATTTTTACAATAAAGCTTCAATATTTAATAATTAAAACGGATACCTAATTTATCGTAATAAACCGAAAAATTACTCTCTTATAGTTAAAAAATATCTAGTAAGTGGTTGTCCATGTTTGGTTGTGATTGGAAACAAGGCGGGTTGGCAATTATAACCACAACTATGAATCCGTATTTACACATTTCGATAATCTTAGTCGTAAGTCTAACTGTTACTACTATAGTTACACTATAGTTCGCAACTGAAATTAATGTTGAAATCGAAATTAACATGAAACGATGATTGCTCAATTCTTGTCTAACTCGTTAATATTTACTTCACACTCCCTAATTATGGGTGCCGGACTAATTGAAAGACGGAAATATATATGCACGTCGTTGTTAAAGCGTACGTTGCATTTTACCCCCACTGCAAGTACAATGCAACTTGTAGTACATTATTCATTAGGCTTGAAGGCGCCCACAAGGTATTATTAGTGAAGTCATTTTTATGTTACAATGGTCAGTCAGTACGCAATTAAACGTCCATCTAGATGGCTTTATTGAAAAGATAGTTTTCAGCAAAGTTGTGGTATGTTTTATTTAAAGGTTTAGGTTTTAAGGGTTTAGGTTTACCACATGTTTGTATGCTTTTTTTATAAAAATAAACGATGGCTATTCTTTGGTTGGACAGATATAGACTAAGTCTTTGAAACTGCTCATTCAGCGGCTAGTCTAGAATTAAAGGTTTAGGGCGTTGGAATATTAGTAAACAGGGTAACGCGTTTCAGTGATATCAAGATGATATTTTGTACATTAATTTAATTATGAAAATATAGGTCACGTGGGAAATACACAATAAAAATAATATTGAACAGAATGTTTGCGGAGACGATAATTGTTTTATGTGTAGAAGTAAAAGTAGTTATTCAAGATTTTCCTAAAGAATAATCGTCGCGCTTAAACGAATGTAACTTAAAATTATCCGGCGTTGCATTTTCCACACTTTTGCATTTTTTTATTTTAGTTATTTATTTGAAAATAGTGTTTATATGTTATTCGGTAATATGCATATACTAAAATACGAAATTACTATAAATACGAAATACGAAATATTATAAATACGAATAAATACGAATAAATACGAATTATTATAAATACGAAATTTACTAAAAAGTAATAACCCCAAAAAGAGAATAGTTTTCATAAGACATCACCATAAATGAATAGTACAATAAAGTCGTTAGTCGTGTTTCTGTTTGTTTATTTCGTTTCTTCTAAACTACACAATGAATTTTGGTGCGGTTCTTACCATTATCTAAAGAATCTCTTAAAATATTGAATATAAATATAAACATAAACATATAGCGAATAATATAAACATATTAAATATAAAACTAGTAGAGAACTTGTAATAATGTTTTAAAAAGAAGCTTTAGAGCGCTTACTTGGCTTACGCTGACAAAACCATTAGAGATACAACAAATTAATGTAAAGTAGGATTGTAGGTCTTAAAAAGGCATATAGGAAAGTCTTAAAGCATACGTGTATATTCTAAGGATGACCCATACTAACTACTTTTATCTTTCAAGATTATGGCAGATTGTATGGTATTTTTTAGGTAACATGTTATGAAGTTGTTTTTGGCCATTTTTGAAACTTCTCGGAATTTCTAGTTCAATGCAAATATTTTTAGTTCTCCCGAGCGCCATAGGCACGACTCATCGCGCGCCGAAGTCGCCTTCAAAGCCGCCCGTAGGGCTTAGCATCCAACCCGGGGCGAAGCCCGTGGTTGAAGAGCCAGTTAAGATATATATCAAAACAAAACAACGTTGAATAAACACATAGAAAATAAAAACATTGGATTTAGGCAAAATCTTGGACCATCTCGAAGCGCAAATACATCATTTAACTGACAAATATTGTAATTTTTTAATAAAAAATGTAACTATCCGCCACTCTCACAATGAAATGTCAGCGAACAAATTATAAGTTCCTTGACTAGCGGGCGGGTAGAATTGACTTTCATGAGAATTTTTAAGCATTCGTCACAAAAGTTTCGATCGCTTTGCGTGACCAAATCTCGACGCCCACTTCGTGGCACGCGAGTTGGTAGCTTAATTTGTAGGGTTTAATTGATGGTTAACCAAAACTACCACTAATTTAATTTATTAACAATGAGGGTTACATTCAGAGTATTTCTTAAACGATTTATGTTTTTTTTCCCATTAATAATATATTAACATTAGTTTAGGTGAGTAAATTTATGCGTGATGTTGTTTTTTAGACTGAAAATCCCCATATAATGAGTTTAATCTACGCTTATTATGTATACTATGGTGGGTTTTTTTTTAAGGGGGGGAGAGACACATAAAAGGGAAATACAGGGATACCATCCTCAGTGAGAACTTTAGGCAGCTGTAGATCTATCAAGAGAAGGTGTTTCAGACACTTCCTACGGGTTCAGAAATCAAACTATACATTGAGCATTTATTCTAAGGGTAAACATAAATTCATTGTAAAATGAAAACGTACAAAAAATAAAATTAACACGACTACTTATAATATAAAGGACTTAAAATTACAGAATATAGTTTTATGTACAAGAATGGTTTATTTATATTGGATGAAACAGCTTCCATAAGTTTTAACAACTAGCAATATTCAAGGTGTAAATCAACTTGAATAATAACAATACAGAAAACGACAATTGAAAAGATTAGTGCAGGGACAATTACCAACACCAACTACACATAACGCGACGTAACGCATAATTTCAGCACCGAGAAAAAGTATTGATACGTTCATATCAGAAGTCGAGCCTGTAAATTTAGGTACGATCTGTTAGTTAAATTCCGGGTCGATTCTCTCAAGAAGTCGGAAAAGCGCGTGCATTATTAATCAGGTGCCGAGGCGAGGGAACCGCTCGGAATTGGAGGGGGGGGGGGTACGTATTTGCAAAATCTGACCTCTACGATCGATGGTGGTCGCGCACAATTCGTGCCGGTGACACCTCGGTTGATATAATTTTATTAAGTAATAGTCGTTGAATATTCTTGACTCGCAATAAACTCTAAATTTAAGATAATACTAGTAGAAACAAAGTAATAAAATAATAGTGAAAATAATAAATAAAATGAACTAAGATAAAATCTTTAGACATCATTTTCTTTTCGTGTATTTATAAGTATACTCCTTTAACTAATGATAGGTTGTGGCCATCGATACGGATTAGAAACATCCCAATATTTAATAAATAAATAAATTAAGAATAACTTTATAATTTAAAAATTCTAAATAAATATATTTACAGAAAACATATTTAATTTTATCTGAATAATATTTTAGGCATATTTTTTTTATAAACAATTTAATTTGAGTTTTACCTACTAAAAAAACTATTTTTACTTAATAAATATTACTTTAATATTTCGTAGATGGTATTAATTTGGATAATTATTTATTTGTTTTTTAAAGCAAAATGAAATGGTTTTTTTAGCATGGTGGCATTATCCTAAATTAATAACCACTGGTAGGAAAACGTACTTACCACAAAGAACGCACAAAAAGTGGAACGCATCATGAGAAATATTTACTAAATAGAAAGCTCAACGCTTAAAACTATAATTTTATCAGTTGAGTTTCACTTCAATGTCAGTGCTTATTGAATGTTTTAGATTACGTGAACAAAGGCATACTTACATAGCGACACTGTTATTCATAAAATATGGCGCCCACACGACTGGACATATATTTCGGACAATATGTAAATATATTTTACTAAATTATATTGATAAAAATATTTTATTAACGGCAATTTTTTTTGAATCCCTGAAAAATATATAGTTTACGTTAAATAACATTACTTTCTTATTTTATTTTATTAGATAAGTAGAACTATTTGAAAATAGTTTATACTAAAGAGGGCAAAACTCTGTGCACTCCTTTTATAACTGTTTTTTTTTGTTTTTGATTCATAAAAAAATATATATAAAAATTATTTTCAATATTGTCAAAAAAATACAATAATATTGTAAAGAGATTTTGGTTTGAAAATATTATCGTCAATGTTCATTAAATTAAAAATGAACTTCATGTATATATATATTAATTACTATTTAATTACATTTCATTATTGCTAGTACTAGTACTTACTAATTATTATTATTATAAGACAGAAAAAGAAAATTTAGACAAAGAAATAGTGAGCACCTTGCTGGCTGCATATTAACTTACCTACCTATCCAAATTAACAACCATCGCTAGTTAGTTAGGTTAGGTTTTTTTTTAAATAAAGCCGTGTTTACTACAATATTTTTTAAAAAAATCTGTTAGTTAAGTTATTACTTTTAACTTGTTTTTAACACGTATTTTTTTTTACTGAATGTTGCTACTCTTGCTTAATATAGATAATATAGACTTTTGTATTAATACAAAAGTCTTGTTTTTTACTGTTTTCATGCATTTTTTTGCTTTTGCAGAATTCGATGTAAATTTGTTTTCCTAATGCTACTATTTCTTTATATTGCATACTATTTCAACTTTTGTTTATATATTTTAGGTATTTTTTCATTATTTTATTTTACCGTTCTGTCTCTATACATTTTGTTATATTCATGGTAGTAAATTTAATCGCATAGAAAGATTGAATAGAATTTATATTAAAGTTTATTTCCTATTCCCCGTCGCTAAAACGTATGGTCACCGTACTCGTAGTGCAACTATTGCACGCGACGCAACCAGGCCTCAATTTAATGGTAACCAGTCATATTATTATTTGAGTCACCAAAAATCGATTAGTAGCTACACTCATTTCCCACGGCCATTGTTCCATGTACTCATTGTTAAAGACCCCATTTAAAAATCATAACTAACGGTTTTTTTTCCTCGATTTTATTTAGGTACATTTTTATTAATCGTTACCGAGCCGAGAGTATGCACTGACTTATTGTAAAATTCTTAACAAATTTGAGCTTATTGAGATACTGGTAAAAGAAGTTTTGATCTCATATTTCAATGAAAATACCCCAATTAAAATAGGTAGGTAGGCATGATAAACTCTTCGAGTTTAATATACAATTAGCTTTAGCTAAAATTTTTTACCGCCGCCACATATAAGAAAGAAAATAGTAATATGAGAGTATTGGTTTTTTACTATTATATTTAATTAATAAATAAATCTGATATTTATATTTATGTTTAACTACAGTATATCAGTAGATTATAAAAACAAGATTGGTTGAATTGTATTTCTATGTATTATTGGAACAGAGCGAGCGTAGCGTTCGAAGCTCCCTTGTGGTGACTCAAATGTCGCTCTGTTCACGGACTAAGGCTCTAGAACTACAAGACCGATTTTGATAACTATTTTTTTAAAATGACCATGACAATGTCTTCTGTGCATAGATACCAAAAAACATATACATTATTATTATTATTAGTTTATTCATTTGATTGCGCAAAGAATTATAAAAAAATAAATGGTGATCCCTATGGAGAAATACATTTATATAATAAACTCCGCTCCAATGTACGACGAGGTGTGTTCAAAAAGTAAGGTGACTTTTCAAATTTCGCGAGCAACGTACTTTCGATTATCGTGTTTTTTTGTTTTGTTATGTTGGTACACTCTTCCCGAACATCTGTACCAAATTTCAAGTGAATGGCATTTTTTGTTTGGTTGTGAGAGGCGTAAAGGTTATAAGTGTTTTGCGTGCTCGGCGATTTTTTGCTATCGAAAAATATGGATCAAAGGATTTGCATCAAATTTTGTGTAAAAAATAAAATTAAGTGCTTCGTAACACTTGAAATGTTGACAGTGGCATACGGTGAAACTGTTCTGAGTAAAAAAAATGTTTACAAGTGGTACAAACTCTTCCAAGATGGCCGGGAAGATGCCAATGACGAACCTCGCTCTGGACGCCCAAGCACGTCAACAACTGATGAAAACGTTGAAGCAGTGAAGAAAATTGTTTTGGAAAATCGTCGAATCACTATCAGAGAAGTTGCTGAGGATGTCGGTATATCGCTTGGCGCGTGCCATGAATTTTTTTCTAACGTTTTGGGCATGAGACGTGTGTCAGCGAAGTTTGTTCCGAAATTGCTAAATTTTGACCAAAAGAACCGTCGCATGAGTTGCTCACTCATCTTTGCTTGTGAGAGATTTTTTGGCTAAAAACAACACCACAATCATACCTCAGCCACCATATTCACCGGATTTGGCCCCATGTGGCTTCTTCTTGTTCCCAAAACTAAAGAGACCTATGAAAGGACGGAGATTTGCAACGATTGAAGAGATAAAGACTGCATCGCTGGAAGAGCTCAAGGCTATACCGAAAAGTGCTTATGAGAAGTGCTTTGAGGATTGGAAAAACCGTTGGCATAAGTGTATTGTATCTGAGGGGGATTACTTTGAACGGGACAACATAAATATTGATGAATAAATCAATATTTTTTCTTAACAATACAAAGTCACCTTACTTTTTGAACACACGACGTACATTGAATGCAAGATGTTTACACATCAACGTGTACTCGTTTTGTTTTGTAGATGATAATAGCAGTTCTAGTGTCAGTTGGAAACGACACTAGGACTGCTTTGACGTGACCACGTGCGTCGCTACTGAGAGCGGTGCGGTGGGCGCACAACTTCCGCGTTCGACCCCGCATGACATTGCGCGCGTTTCTTGTCCATCCCGACACCGGCCGCTGTTTTATTATCGGCCGACTTTGCGCCACGCTCTCGTCTGCAAACTTCAAAATAGGATAAAAAAGAAAACATTGGAAATAAGTAATAGTAAAAAAGCGTTCTTAAAAATAAGCTTTTTTTATGCACCAAAACATTTAAATAAACTTGGATGCAAATTTAATAAGGAATCTCATATTGGCAAGAAAATTCGGTTGATATAAATCATCCGGTAATACATGCATACATGAGATACATATTGCATAGTTTACCGGGATTATAACAGCCTTACTAGATGATTGCTAGCCAGTATTAAGACATCAACGGGACTGGCCTGTAAAATAATTAAACGACAACAAAATACTTATACTTGTGTATGTGTATACACTCACAAATTCGGCTAAACTAATTTTATTATTATTTGTATTTTGTAAAAACATTAAGTGAACAGATAAGAACATAAATATTAAATACGAGATGCTCATAGTTGGCTAAAGTTGCTTTTAATTATAATATTTTTAACTGTGTTCTTTATTCTGAATGTGTCTTAATACCTTTCCAGGGTACTCTAATTGCTTTATTAGTTAAGCTATGTTCGGGTAATGAAATGTAGGTTTGTATATCAGTAGTATTTTTATCCTTCTATCACTAGATATAAGATATTAGATTGATTAGGATAAAATGTTATATATTATGTATGACTTAGGTATGATTAATAACACTATTGTTATAATTATAAGAATAAGCGACGAATCTGTGATTGCCTTTGATTTAGAGTAGACAGCAATACCAATTATTAAAACTGCCCCATCATAATTATAGCACGTAAACGTAGAGGCGTTTACTAATGTAAACGGTGACTTACAGAAAACTTAAAAAAATACTTTAAACTAAAGTCGATAAAAAAAAAACAATACAATATGAACCTCAAGTAGATAAACAAATAAAAAAATGAATATCGAAAATAATATGTATATTTATAATATTATATTAATGCGTATAAGTTTTTATACCTTGTTGCTTATATAACCTACTATGTTTCTTTCTCTTTAGTTTAAGGAGGATTGTTACATATACATATTATTTGTTTAATATTTTCAATAAAATTTGTTTCATACTATCTTTTGTTCTAAATTTAAGCACTATGCACATTTAAAAAAAAGGAGTAAATAAATAGCATATTTTAACATGACGTCACAGGCAATGTGGCCCATGAAAACCGCGTAATTATTGCATGTTATTTTCCTCTCGTTTCATATCTTACGCATCTTACGGGCGGTTATTAAGATAATATTGTGAAATTGTTTACTTCTCTGCGGTCTAATATTTATGTTGATTCTGTTGAATCTCGGCTTGGTTTTGCTGTGATAGTGATGTGACATAAATGTAATTTTTAGCTTCTATACGATGTATAAAAAGCTACTATAACCGTCCTATGGCCGTCTGTTCATCCGTCCGTCTGTATTTATTTATTTTAGACCAATTTCAATTCATGGCTTCAGTGGCTTCAGTATATATGTCTTTGATATTTACAATAATAGAAACAGTAATAAATTGCCTGAAATAGGTATATATTTTCGTGTAGCTATGTTTCATTTTTCTTTTGTTACAGCTGAGCGTTATAATTACTAAAAGATATTATATAAATAAAAACAGACACATCTACTGACCAGTTAATTGTGATTTTATTTTTTTTGCCGTAAATTTTAATTATTTTTAATTTGTCTGATTTTATATATTGCAGAAATTTTATGTTTTATTTTTTGATATTTATGTACATATGATATGTTAATTTAATATTTTATTAACCTATCCTATAATATACTGTATATTTAATATGTTTCCATAGGCAATATTTTCACGGGCAATGCATTAGAAATTGGCTTTTTTATTGTCAATGCCCAGTTTTGTATCAATTAGGCTATGTGATATATTATTAATCTTATGAAATAAATAAATAAATATTATTCACGTATTTTATATTGAGTGTGCAAAATTCATCGGAGTGCCTGAATTCAATTAAATTAAAAACATATATTTCTAAACTACGGACATATGGCCTAATAATCTCTGTAATAATCTGCTTGTCTATCTGTTCTATTTTTTCTGTTATTAAATAAATAAATCATTATTCCAGTTACGATCGATATAATACAAAACAACTCGCAATCAAACTATGGAAATGGTGGAATATCATCTTTCTGCGGTTTTATCACTTTCGATAATTACCCTACAAATACTGTTGCTTAGTCCGGCTGCACGCGTACGAGTACTAACTGCTATCCGGAAGCCTATCTTCGAAATAGGAAGCTGTTCTCTACATTTATTAGGATGGTCAGGTCAACTTAATAATATACTTTCTATGAAAATAAAATAATCACATACGTAGCGTTGCAGCAGGCGAAGAAACTGCGTAGGTATAGTTTGTATGTGGTTAATGCTAACACTCAACGTACCATTAAAAAGATTAAAAAACGGTCCAATGGATATTTTAATTTATCACTAGCACAGCGCTTTGTTGGTGCGTTGTATAACATGACACAATCTCCACGCTCTCACACACAAACACATTACAATATTTGGGGCTTTGCAGGATGATATTTTTAATTTACACGAACAAAAGTAACTATACAATGACCTCAATCAATAAACCGGTCAGATAACCAACACAGACTTTGGTAAAATTAATTATTGTATATACAAATGGCCTACCAACACAATTTAGCGAGAAATATTGCTATAAAAGCTTACTTTTTATTTTTCTTCGCAATAATTTGTACAGATTTTTTCCTTTTTCACGGAAGTCTAAATGAATCACAATTGTGTTATAGATACAGAAGATGTCGAAAATAGGTTCTTAAAATCACATACAATCTTCCCTTTATCATGACAAGAGGCATGCAACATGAGGCAGTATCGATGCAATAACATATGGTATAGAACTAATATGACTAATCTGGTCGAAGTATACTTAAAAGTACGTACCATCAAACGTGAGTTTGATGAGAAATAGTATATAGATACCTACTCATCATTCCAGTGGGGCTAGTCTGAACCTGACTCGCTCACTGTCAGTTATTAGCGTATTAAACACCAAATTTATAATAAAAAGAATGTTCAATTTATCTCTTACCACCGACAAAAACAAATAGTGTAAACAAATCTGGGAATATTAATTAATCTACCTTTTAAATAAAATTAATATTATACAAGACTAAAATATTATGATTACCTACAATTATTTAATTAGGTGTATAATTTACGATATTTTCTCGGATATGGAAAAGCCAACAAGATACTGGACTAAATGTGTCCGTGACAGCTAAGATTCATTTGTCCAAATGGCTTATTTATATCTGTTCGCTTAGTCGGTTATGCAACGTACTTTGCCCGCTGGAAACAAGATTAATATTCAGATTAAAACGGTCAAATATACTTAATCACAGCCGAAAACAGCACTTAAGACTCTTGTCGGTGGGGGGGGGGGGGGGCGTGGTTAAATAGTGACACTGATAAAAGTCTTTGTTAGACTAGTTAGTTTTTTAGTATTTTTATATAACCTTTAATTTTTTTATTTTTTTTCTATTAATTTTCATAAATCCCTAATTCTGAATGAAAAACCTCATAAGTTCATAAAACCATGGCTTATTCCAACGCAGTGTCAGCGTATTTATGGGTCGCTCAAATTATGAGATCGACAAAAAAGTACAAAATTGTTTTTATCCGTCCATGATGCTTTTAAAGAAAAAAATCATCCAATCTTTAGTGCACACAACTTGTTTGTTGCGTTTAATGTAATGCAAAAATGTAAAACCCCTTATAGTAATGCTTATTTAACGTTATTTATAATGTAGGTTTACTTAATTAGAAATGTTTTTATAGAGAGTTTTTCAGTTTTGACGCACATGCCTATCTTAAAATATCTTTGCAAATTTCTTTTAAATGTCCTTTTAGAAAATAATATACGATAGGCTTTATAACTAATACATATAGGTAGACAAAACCTTAGGATTAATATCTAAAAAATATTGTTAATAATTTAATATCAATCATAAAAGTAACTAATCAAAACTGTGAAATATGTAATTAATCTAAACGTATATATATATCATTATAAGATATGTTTCTATACTATATGTAGTATAATACTATTTTTATATTGAATATTTATTTATTTATATCGAATATTTATTTACCTATATATTTAATAATTGTTTATTCATTTCATATTTGTTATTTTTTAATTGTTTCATTTATTCATTTTATTTCTTCATATATTGAGTGTTCTTGAGTAAACATTTAAATTTTATTCATGTGTATGTGTGTGTGTGTGAGGGTGTGTATATTTGTGCCTTATTATTTTTATATTTTTCTCAGGGTTTTGCGCTGGTCTCTGCTATGCACTGTATCACTTCATTAGAACAGGTAACTATTACCTAGTTAGGAAGGTTATAGACTAATACTCATCGGCCAATTTATATTCCATAAAAAAAAAAACAACTTTTTAATTTTTCCTAACGTTAATAGCTGTCATAACATAAAAAAAAAAATATATTCAAATATTTCTAATAAGTTTGTTCGCTTTCTTACGTAATATGCACACTAAAGATATTACAAATGCACGCGACAGTGAAATGTGTAATGGTAATGCAACTATTTGTAATTCGAAGTAGGTATATTATCTCTATGTAGAGTAATAATTTGTGTATCAGAAAATGAAAATGATTAAATGAAGAATAATCACACAATTCTACAATATTGTTTTATATTCATAAATCTACTCGTCAATCTACTTTTATCAATCAAAATTTAAAATATTTTGCAGAATATTCGGTTCTTTACATATCACGGAGGGAAAATATGTGCTCAATATGTGAAGTAAATTAATGTGAAAAAAAGTTGTGTAAATTTATATAAACTAATTGAATAAAAAAAAAAATGATAAATAATAGGTATACTCCAATTGAAAGTCGATGTAAAAAAAATATTTTATAAGTCCCTTCTTGGACAACTTTGGTTGGATTAACAGACATTATTAATTTAGTCTACATTATTTAAAGTAGATATTATTAAATAATGGAAATAAGTTAAAAGTCAACATTGAAAGAACAGTATCTAATGACGCGACGCGGTTCAGGTCGCGCATCGCCACGGCGCGGACTCGCTCACAGACACAATCACTAGTATGATCTTGTTTGGTACAATCACCTTTTGACCAAGCCAACGGCGCGGTCGCCGACGCAAGGGAATCCCCGCCTTAGCGACCAGAGCCTAGAGGCTCTGTTCCGCTGGCAGGGCGTAGCGTCGTAGTAAGGAGCTTTTTTTATCCGTTTTTCTCTGCGCCCGACCGGTTGGTTTGCGCGCGCGCGCGCGCGCGTGTGTGTAGCCACGTTTATTTTGATTTTTTTCCCTCTTAAAGCTACGATCGTGCCTGTACTAAGGTTGCGACATTATTTTTTATTTATTGTTTTAATGTTCGATAATAAATAGTTACTATGTCATACCTACCGGTTAAACCAATACACAAGCTAAACAAACACACACATACAAACATTTCCTTGCCACAAATAGAGGCACCATACGAGTATACTACACGGGCATTACACTTTGTTTTATTAATTTGACGTTTTCGACCATATTTATATTTTGAACATTTTCCTGGCCATATAAATGCAGTACTAGAAATGTATCTTCTTGTAATAATAGCAATTTAAGCGCTAAGCAATGGCTGTTCAATGCAAAAATGCAGTGTTCGTGTTTCCTAATAAAAATATACCATTTATTTCTAAATTAAATAGGTAAAATGTGCTTATGCTCCAAATACATAAAAATTGTCTACGGTAATTAAATCGTCACTAAACCCCACTCATGCCTTTCCAAAATGATGTTACAGAATGTTTCAACTAACCGTTTAATATTATGTAATTCACTGAAAAAAAAACCGCAATGTGTTTCAGTTTGCCAATTATATTTATTGATATCTTGGCGAACTTCGCACATTTGCTTAACATTATTAAATATTGATTTAAGTCCCATCGACCTATCTAAATACTGAATAGTTATTTGAGAACGCCTTAATTTACTTCAATGGGTCATTGAACAGCATTCTTCAGCAAACATTCAAACCAGATAAGTTTTTTATTTAACTTTTTTCTCACTAACCCAACGGCTGCTGATTCGAATCCACGCATCGAAAAGTATCTTTGAAAGATACTTATTTTTAAAAATACTTCTTTAGAGAGTCGATCCTGGCTTTAAGCTCTTCTTTATTATTGGTCTTGGACTTAGTAAGTAGTTTCGTTAACCTCGGCTAAGACTTAGCCCGCATAAATAGGCGCTGATGTAGTTTCGGTAGCGGTAAACTTTCTTCGCTCGTTGGACGAACTTGGGACACTTTATTAAGAGTGGTCACCTTAAGCCGATGATCTATATTTAGGAATGGTTTTTAGTTAATCTTTTGGTTAGTTAAGTAGTTTTTAAGTGATACACATTTTGGACACATTTGCAAATGCGTTCGATCACACCAAAAATATAGTTATAATGATTTTTATCAAAATATAATTGAACCTCAGATGACTACAAAGCAATAAGCTCATTATATGTAGGTATTATTATATAATAATATTAAAAACACTCACTTACAAGTGTATCTCACTTAGATATCGGAAAGAGATGATTTGAATATATTTCACAGATATTATTGTATGAACGTCATATTAAATAAAGTCGTATTAATCACGAAATTATTTTAAAACTTTTTGAATCCTATTAAGGAAGAAAGCGTAGGAGTTGTTAAATCGCTTTTCGCGGAGAATATTTCGTCAGACGCTCGATCGATTTTAAAGCTTGGAATGAAACCATTTTTGGACAAAGCAACTTAAGTTTCATTTCTATTTGTATTGGTGAGCACGTGTCTCTTAGTATTTTTTTTTTTAAGATCAGTTTTAATGAAAAAAGGTTTTATTTTCCGGACCACATTTTCTATAAATATAAGCAGACTGAATAACAATATAAGCATTTCAAATATTTAACAATGTAATCAGTCAATAAATACCACTAATCGTATTTATTTAGGGTGAACTGTCAATTTCCTTTATTTAATTTATATAGTTTGATATAAATTTGAAAGCTAAAAGTAGTTTGTAGACTATTAGATTTCTTTTATATTTTTTTTATAAAGGCCCATATAATTACATATAATTATTTATGTCGCAATATAAGGTATAGCCGCAATAAGCGTGTTTGTCTGTCGCGAGCTTCTCAGGTGAGTTATACATCAACCTTTAGGGCCTATCGATCGTAAATTCTAAACATTAGACACGTCTGAAGTACTACCTAAATAGTACTGAAATACTAAATACTACGTAAATAGATTTACTGAAAATAAAAATGAATTAAATGATACACAACCGAATATATACATTATAAACTTAGCAGCCAAATAAGCACATGCTCAGCGCATGCATTTTTATATGGTCAATGGCCACTTTTAAACTTATCAGCGTAATCTACACAGGACTAACAATGTTTAAAAATTAACTAACCTAAAATAAATGTATTGTAAAATTATTTTTTGATTATAAATTTGTTTACGAAACTGCTATTAGTTATTTATAGTTATAGTGGCTATTTTTGATAAACTTTATCTTCAATTTGCCCACGCGTTGTGAGCGCTCGCACACCTGTGGCGCGCGTCGGCCACGCGCGAGGTACCCACTGGCGCAGAGCCAGTGACCATTAATACATTCTTTTTATTTTTATTTTGAGTAATCACTGTATACAACCCCACGAAGGCTGGTGCCTTTTCCATAGGTATCTTAATATACACATTAAACAATTAAACGTCTCAATATAATGTCTTATGACTATGGTGACACTTTTCACGACACCTTAATTAAACTCCCAAGTAATCCTTCCTTAATTCGTTTTATTTTAATTAAATAGCATAGATATAAAATATCATTACATACCATACATATTATAAAATATTTTAAATATGAAAATATTTATAATCGCCGACAAAGAAATCACCTACGAAAGATTCTAAATGCGAAAAACAACAATTATTGTATCATTATATTACTATGAAATTTAAAATATATCTAGAACCGAAACGATATTACAGTCCAGATCCAGTAAAAGAAAAAAAATATGTAGATCATGACCTCCAAAATCTAAAGCTACACTGATATATATATTGGCACGCCGCGACATCTGTCAGTATATTTATTTATTTCTTTAAATCGTTATTTACTCATATATAATAGCAAAATAGAGTTTAGACAAATGCATAGAGAAAGTAATATAACTATTGAATTAAAAAAATAGTTTGATGTGCAAACTAGCTTCTTCAAAAGGATATACACGACTGTTTTTGTAAGTAATATTTCCATTAAATATTTATTATATTTCTACTAGCTGAGTCGTAACAACAAACACATACTTATACCTATACCATACTTAACACACACTTACGCCGTCACATATATACACCAACACACTTAATTCATACGGTCACGAGAACCTTCGCACGCGCGTTCAGATAAACATACATTTAAATTGACGTAATTATAATATATTTTAGTTTAAAAGGTGTTAGTGTGATGAAAAGATATTAGTTATAAATGGTCATTGTTTAATTTTTATATATTGTAACTTATTAATATAAAACACCGTAAGTAACTTTGGATAGTAAAATTATTTTTTAATAAATTATTTAATTATTTTTCAATTGCTGCAAAAAAAATGTTATAATAATAATAAGCTTGCTGTCTCGGAGACTAGTATTGGCGAGCGGGAGGGGCAGGAGGGGCGGGGGAAAGTGTGGGTGTCAAGAGTACGTTTCGATATCTCGTTTCTTTATTGGCTGACCATTTTTGGAAAAAGCCGTTCGATGAAGAGCCTTTCCAAAACTCTGACGCGTGAATGATAAATGGTCTACGTGATGATTTTTTTAGATATAAACTCTTTAAGAATTATATAAAATTAAAATTAATTATGTTATTTAAATAAAGGTTTTTTTTTGTATAAATTTACTATATACTAACCATTCACTAAACAAATACAGCTGCCAAGAGAATGACATTATAAAAGGAAAAATATACAGATAATCATCAGTATCCGTAGTGTATGTTATATGTATATGTTACGTATGTATAGTCGTATCGTATCCAAAATCAGTAGGATAGCTACATAAAAAGAGCTACACCTGTTTTTACGTAGACCTTTCTTAATACGCTGATTACTCTAATTGGTTTATGTTCTAGTTAAAGGTTCATTCCAAAGTGATCCAAACCATTCTGCTTTTTCATTTAAATATAATAAATTAATCCTAACTTATAACCCTAATCTTATTAATCATAATTTATTTAAATGCAGTAAGATTATACTTTGTAAACTTTTGTTAAGTAAATAATATTTGTCACGGTGATTGATGCTAAATTTAGATTTTTATAAAAAAATGGAGGCATTTAAAGCCTCTCCGCTGACTTATATCAACTAATTTATATACAATTAATAAGATATGCTACGTAATCTCTTTTTTTGTAACATGTTTTAAAAATAGCTACGCTTGTTTAATTTAATAATACTTCCTCGTTTAATGAGTAGATCAAATAGCCTATGTACCAGGTCGACATTGCGGTCGCTAGCAACATTAATATTGCTATTACGGTAGTGCAGAATGTCGACTTTTGTGTGCAAATAAGCACAGCTTTTTCATTTTGTGAAACGCGCTCGGCACGAGCACGGCCATTGTCCCGCGCCAATTATTTTTTTTCAATTTAGAAACAATAGGTGGCGCGCGTGCGCGGGGAACAAAATGGCGGCCGACCGCGGTCTTTTGAGGTTACGCTAGACATTACTTTAGAATATTTATGTCCGTTTTAACTATATTTATGTATCTTTATTAGGGAAATATAACAGTTACACGAGAAAAATCATATACAGGCAGTACATATACTATCATATAAAAAAATAAAAACAATGGTACCAACTTATAAGTATAAAATAAAACCAATTAAATATTTCCACCGAGTGAGTATACAATTAGTGCTTAACCTAAGAAATACAAGATGAAGAGATAAGAATAAGGGGAGGGAGGGAAGGGAGGGAGGAAGTTTTTTAACGCCACTAAATTAATATTAAATACATCAATATCTGGGTATTTTGAATTTATAATTCTTAAAATGGGTTTATTTTGCCCATAATTGGTTCTACGACGTGGGATGTCTGGCAAATCGTTTGATCTTGTCACACTTGAAGGTATCCTGGCATTAGCTCTAGCAGAGAGCTGCAGTTAATGCACCTGAGATTATTTTGTATGCATATACAGCATCAGCTTTAGACCTTCTTCAGCTAAGGATTCAAATTTATGAAATAGAGATTAACTAAAACGGTTAAAATTGAAATGAGAGATCTTTACGCCTGATTGGGATCCTAGGAATGAATCCTGTGGAATCTCTAGTCATTGCGGTGTCTTTAATAATATTTGGTTTTAGTTTTTTAACAGTCGCGTTCCGCGTGAAGGAAGATCCAGATTCCTTAGAAAAATATTCCGCGCCACAATCTTGAGATCCAAAATTTGCGAGGATAATTCGGATGGCTTCGGATGGCCTTACAAGAAATGATTTTACCACAAATTTAGTACCAAATGAAATACTGAAAGGGACATTTTACACAACCAAGATACAAAACTTCGCTGTGCTTCGATAAAAAGAAATTTAATTCCTAGGGCCTATATAAAGTTCCAAATCTAATCTAATATAATCTTTTTTTTTAATTACTATTTATTTGACTGATAGGGGGGTTAGGACTTTCATTTCGCGTAATAACTAATAACAATATTGTTTATTTTGAATTTAAAAAAAATGGTATAAAAAAAATATTAGTTTTTAAAAACAATACTTAGTAATGGTAAATAGATGCACTTTACTAAGTTCCTTGTAACTAACCACGCTGAAGTGTCTCAACGGCAATGTTGCCAGCAATATAATCAATGTCAATAATCCAAAGCGCCCCATCCAATCTGCTATATTCGAGTAGTCCTTCCATACTGTGCTGGAGTAACTCCCTCAAACGAGTCACTCGATCGGTCTCCGGACACGAAAGACGGGTGCTTTGAATCCCCGATATCAGCTCAAGTGAGCTGATATCATTACCAATATGCATTACAACTACGACATTTACAACTAGGGTTGAACAGTATTTTTTTTAATGTTTAGATAATTACCTAATATGTTTATTTATAAAATACATTATAAAGGTTTAGTTCTACCTATAATATTTAAATTATAAATAAAAAAAAATGTAGGTGCCCAAAAATAGTCATGTTTTAACTAAGTCATGTGCTTACCGCCGAACAATAACAGTCGCATTACTTAAACTCGGTAACATCAGTTTTTCTCGAGAAAGCAGGTACTGTGTTTATCTAAATAAGTGTTAACTTGCTCTAAGGTAAACTTTTTGTAAGTATCTACTCAAAAGTAAGTGCTTATAATTAACATTATGTTCTATATATATAAACTTACTGATAAAATAAATACTTTATTAAGAAATTATCCATCACATTATTGTTTTGTATACAATGTGTCTCACGAATTCGAAGCAACATTTTGAATTGAGTTTATTTTTGGTACATCCTATCTAATACCAACATTAAAACAAAACTTTACAGGTATTTTATATTAATGATATTTAACCAAATAGTATTTCTGTAAACTGCATGTCAAAAATATAAATTTTCCAGGAATGAACAAACTATATTTTTTTTGATATCTTTACAAAATAATGATTATCAAAATATACAACCTACTTTCTTCACGATACAAAAAAAATTTTTGGCAACTACAGAAAAAATAAAGAATATAATAAAAAAGATAAGAAATTCTATATCTAATTTTATATCTATCATATACATAATGGGAACTTAACATATATTTCAAAATATGTACTTATTATACTAATTTATAGGCATATTAGATACGTATATTATTTTATTTATAATTATTGTTGTAAATACAACACTTTTTAGGTTCCTTTTCACACACATACATCCTTACACACATAGCTTCAAATTATTCAATCTCTTTTATCACTTGCTCTCGCACAATATTTATAAAGCCTGTATAATTATTTGTATAAATTCAAGTCCACAGCGGGCCTCTAGAAAAATTTTCAGTTGCACATTTTATTTATTATGTTATTTTTTATTATTTCAAATGTCAGATCTATATTCTACAACTGATTTCATTACCTTAGAACAGTAGTATACGCTATAAAGGTGATGTAAAATTAAATGTATTGTTTTATATAAAAAATAATATGAAATTAGTCGCTTATTGAATTAATAATATTTCTTTTATTTAGGTTAATAATTACATGAAAATTATAAAAAAAATTAATGGAAAAAGAAATTATAAAAAAAAGTGAACAGCCAGCCCTGTCGGTTTCTAATGAAGCACACCTCCGTGTTGTACCTTTCGTTCGCTAAAAATAGCTCTGAAGGAGTCGTCGCCTGAGCGGTCGACTTCTTATGATCTGTCGGCCAGCCGTCCGTTCCGGTTCAAGTGATTCTCCCACGGCCATTGTGAGTGTGTTTAATTTGATACAGATTTTTATTGTATGCCTTCGGCGCGTAATGGACGCCATGCATAATGCGCGCGTTTACGAGCGAAAAGTCGGGAATTCGCTAATTAACTGTAAATTAAAATGCACGCAATTTATTTTAAAGAAATGCTAACGGCGCCGCGGCCCTCTGCCGGCGCCATTGCTGGCTGAGTCACCGAAGGCGCCAGACGTTGCGGCCGTTTTTTAGGTTAATTTAGAGTTTGTATTCGAATCAAATACGGCGAATTGGGCGCAACTTCCTCGAACAAACATACAGTACTTACTATAACAGAGTGTCCCAAGACCATCCCCAAAGACTCGGGTGTTTATTTCCCTATTCTCGATTTATTTATTTTTAAAGGGTTCTCTAACAACGTATTAAAATACGAGATTTGAATTACATGACATAACAATTAGTCTTAGGCACTAAAGTAAAAAAAAAATAATATCAAAATTCAAAGAAAAAGAGAACACCATATGAATAAGAAGAAATAGAAATAATATAAATTATACATAAATATGGATATTATATGATTACGTAAAGAACAACATATATATATATAGATATACTCGTAAATATACTATTTTTGTTATTTCGGAAGCAATTGAAGAATATGCATTTTGAATTACCTTAAGCTATTGAGTAAAATATCAATGCGACTATATGTAAGGTATTATTAAGATGGGAGGTATTACACATAAGAAATTGTTTAAAAAATGCGAAAATAACTTTATTAATTTTGTTAAAGCTCTAGTATATATTTCCATTGCTTTTTCTTTCGCTAGCTCGCGCTAGGCCAAGGCCGGTCAGTGAGCCGGCGTGGCGAGCGGACGAACTTATTACAAGAACGATTTAATATTATCGCGTAAAGCTTACATTTTTTTTCTCGGGACCATGATGAATTTTGATATGACTTCAATACAACTATTAAAATTAAACCGAATTAGCGCGTCGCAATTAATTTATTTACCGCCTAGGAAAACCGCCAGTGGTATTTATATTGGCAGTGAACCCGTTGATACGTTCGCCGCACATTTCGCGCTCACCAAATTGAAAAGTCCATTTAATGCCGATCTAACAAAATGGCGATTATGAGCGTAATCGCCGCCGCGATGGGCGACGAAGGGACTCTTCCTAGTCGCACCAGGAAAAGAAAAGCAGACGCAGTTACAGGAAAATGTATGTTATTTAGATTAAGCTCCCGCGTCCCTTTCTCTCCTCCGACGTGCGGCGGCGCGAGAGCGGGAGAGCGAGAGCGCGAGAGGCGAACGCAGCGCGTGTCATTACATGATCAGCGTCCATCTGACAGACGATTATATCGCATTTCCACAAACTAAAGCGAGATTAATGGTTCGGTTTGTACATCTACCGGTTTGTACTGGCCGCGTATTAATGACAGGTGACGCAGGTATTGACAACATTTACATCATTTGAAAAAAAAGTGGTATAATTTTAAGTCTGATTATAAATTTTACAGATATTATGCAATTCAATTTTTGGTATGATACCTTGTAATAAAGGTTTATTTAAAAACATCAGCAAATATGTCATATGTTTAATTATAGGGATTCCGCTCGAAATAAAAATCAGTAAATTTTTTATTTTGACCGTTTGTCTAAGATCTTCGAACCTCATCTTATTATCCAACTTCAACTACGGTGAAAGGAGTTAAGGAGGAGAAAGGGAGGAATAAAAAAGACTCCTTCCCACATCCTTTATACTATTTTTTCTCATGGGACCTTACCAATAATATTTATACTCTCAAAGTTTATCCCAAACGAAATAAATCTTTCTGATTTACAATATTTATTTATACAATTGATTTTTATTTAAGTTATTAATTATTTAGATTCTATTTTATTTTTGATTGTAATTCAATTTATTTTGTAATTTTAATGTATTTCCTACAAAGTTATCGTAAAATTTGTGTCTATTGAATAAGTTTTATATTATAGAAACATATCGATATATTAGTGTTGAATCTTTTTTTATTTCAAACGAAATTATCAAGTTCAATATTTCGTATAACCATTTCGTATATATACATATATTTTTATGTTTTCTTTGGTTTATTAATTAGCTCATGGCTCTAAGGTAGCCAAAACAACAAATTAATTAATTATAATTTTAACAGTTGTCAACGCCTAACTTGCTAGCTACTAGCATCAACCACGCGCCACTAGCCCGAGGTATTCTCGTCAACACGAAGCCTTATTTACAGGGTACGTACTCGTAGAGTGCACTCGCGTACGGCCACTGCGTTGCGAGTAGCTCGGCTCGCTCCGAACGTGCGGTTAGCGACTGCGACGGTAGCGAAACCGGGGCACGTCGCTCGCCGCTCGCGTTTCGCAATCCGCGCGCAGCAGCCACTCTCGTCATTGTTTCGACGGCTCTGACGACTCATTCCGCGCGACTGATTTGCGCTATCGTGCCGCACTTTACACGCATGCCAGTAGCTTCGCCTGGATTATAGTCGCCGTACAACGCTGGCGCAGCACGACACGACGACTCTAATAATCATGACATAACCGACAATTTTTCAATGTAACAAAAAAAAAATACCTTATATTTTTCACTCAACGCGAGGACACAATTAATTTAATATTACTAAATTTCCATAAATTCATCTTACATTAAAGAAACAATTTGCCTATAATATTTTACTATTTTATAGCTAAATGTGTGGACATAATAAATTTTATGCACACAAACCCACTTCAAATGTTGCCCTATAAATTCGTGAAAATTTCATTGAAATCCATCCATTGGTTTCTGAGTACCGACGACTTTAATAGATGTATGCTGAGATGTAACAAAGACAGGAGTTGGTAATTAGGAGTGAATAGATTTATTTATTTATTTGTTGACAGTAACTTAACATCAATTTCATATTACGCAAAGTACTACATAACTAGGCAATTCCCGTACTAAAGTAGACTTTACTAAAAGCATCGATCTTATAAGCATAACCGTCACATTGCGCAACATACAATTACAATTAAGTGAATTGAATTGTATTAAATAATACATAATATATAAATAATAATATGTAATATATAAATAAAACTAAAAATAATACTGAAATAATAATAATAACAATAGATATAATACTATATAATATATATATATATATATATATATATATATATAAATAATAATACATAAATGTATGGTTAATAACTAATACATAATTTTAATAATAATTTATATATTTAAAAAAATATAATATAATATAGTAATAATACACATACACATATACACACTCAATATAAAACCCAAATTATAAACTAATATTAATACACAATCACACGAAGTAATATCGAAGGGCGAGTACTTTTATTGCGTTCAAACGAATAACTAGTGTATTTATTATTTAGAAATGTAACGATAATCGCAACGTTTTTGACGCATTCACATGCTCTGCATACGATTGCCGCAGGGCTGTGCATGTAAAGCCGGTAAAAACATCCCGCCGACCGCGAGTCAATGCCGGCTCATGTTGACATCGACTCACGGCAAACTGACGCTTTTGTCATAGTGAGTACAGCCATAGTTGACGTAGCTTGCTTACAACGCTTCTACGCAATTAACTATTCTCTGCTTGTAGGAAGATTGTTTTATTCTTTTCGCCCAGTGTATGAAGCGCGCGTTGCACGTTCAGTTGCACGAACCAAGTCACTTTTCCGTATGAAGTTGCAATTTAATCGGTCTTTGCGAAGAATTTTCTTTCTTTTAATTTTTAATCCAACTATATTTAAAACCGAATGTTATAAAAATAAAATAATAAAAAAATGTGTGTGGAAAAACTTCCGTAAGGATGTTGATTAAATCTGTCATTAGCTGCATAGTATTTAATGTAGTATTTTTTAAAATTATCACCCAATTACTGCCATCTACATTTAATAGCGTTTCCGTATGCCTATTTATATAAAATTTATAATAAAAGTTATAATATATTGGTAAGAATCCTTAGCAACTTGGGAGCTAACTTTAATCCGGTCGCGCGCATTTATACCGTCATCAATTTTTGATAAAACTCTTAACTATAATACAATATATATTCACAGTATGTGTGTAATATACGTTAGTACCTAATATAAAATATTTTTTCGTACTTAGTGGTAAAATAAATAATTCAGTAGTTACTTATATATACAATATAAAAATTTGTAATATCTCTTTTATTGCTAGATACGCATTAGGCATAGTTCTTACCATGCAATTTAAGATCTACATATTGAAATCTAATACGGTTTATTCTCTTTGTATGTTCCTTGATGAAATAAATAAATACAATGTGAAAAGCACTGCGCATCTAACTATTTTACGTGTTTCTGTCAATTATGAAATTCTTAATAAACCCTAAGAGCTCAGTCCCATCCACCTCGAAAACCTGACCCAATCGTTACCGGGGACCCGACAAGTAATTATCTAATTGCTCAGCAATTATTCTGAGTCCTGAGGCTCATTTAGCCAAGTACGACGTGCGTCTCTTTCTTCAGAAACGCTTGCAAGATACTCGCACAACACTCGTGCCAATGTCAGTTTCTTTAATAATATAAAAAATATCTTTAATTGCTACTAAATTGATTAATTCAAATATTAATATTAACTTTCACAATAACTAAAACCTTTCAAAATTCATAACAAAATAAGGTCCGATCCATCAATCTAGTTGTTTTGCGCGATTTTAAGGAATACCTCTTCAGTGGCTAATTAATTATTAATTATCTTCTTCCTCCTATTTAGACTTCTAAGTAGATAGTAAAGTACTAAGGACTGCAAAGGTGCATACCACAATTTTATGGTATTGAAATAATAATCTAATATATTGCAAGATCAGAAGGAAACGGTGAGGCTGCTTGGTGGAGTATCTATAAAATCAATGATTCTGCAAGAGTGCAAGTTTGTGGCGAATACATCATTTTGTGCAGGCGATATCGCAACCGCTTCATAATTGCGCGTTGCGACACGCGGCCAGTCAGTACTCAGTACTCAGTGCTTTATGCTTAATTTATGTACGGGACAGCCGATTTAGTTATGAGCTACCCGCAGATCATTTTGCCTTTTAACGCGAAAGCAGATCGAAGCCTGTTATTAAGGCAGCGACGGAGTGTCTCGCTCAACTGCGCAGTTCGGTTCGCGCCGCTGACCTTTGCGACGCCGCGCTGGCAAAATCTATGTCCTTTTCAAGTCGCTTATTCGTTCTATGACCTCATCAGTTTCACTGAGCTAAAGACTGCTATGTTTCAGTAACTGATATTCAGTTTTACCAAAAATCCCATTTCAACGGATAATGAAGTAACTCTTTGTAATATCCACTACCTAACAAAAAAATCTGTCTCTATAATTTATATTTGATGAAAACAGTTACATGTAAAAACCTAGATATTTGTGACACATCCCTCATAAAAATATATAATTTGTCTGAACATAAACATTCTGTGTCACACATTGAACATACGTATATATATGTAATACCTTTATAAATATTTTGCTGTCCTTCGCTTTATCAAAAAATTAATAAACTTTTCTAAATTTTTAATATCGTCAAAGTTGTGTCACTTATATTTTCATGTGATTTGCCGCTATTTATAAACAATCATCAAATATAAGTTATATATATTTTAATATTTTAAATTTGTTTTTCTTATAAGCAGACAAACTTTTCTTATTTCTCTATAGGTGCTTTAACGGTTTGACATTCGTAGTTGTAACACAAAAAAACACAGTAAAGAAGGCAGGGCACAAAATGTAACAGTGCTGATTACTCCCTGTGTATTTAATAGGATATACATTTGTAAAAGTAATTTGGTGTACTACATTTCGTTTATTTTTTGTCAAATTAAAAGTGTCACAAGAAATAAATAAATAATATATTTTTTTATAAATATACTGTTTTAGTAATATAATATTTATTGCAGACATCTTTAACTGGTCTATGTATGTGTATATCAGCCTTATGTATACACGCGTTATTACACTGTGGGCCTAAAAGGTAGCACTAGCCAACCATAAGAATATTCATAGGCTTTCACTTTAACAGTAAACTAACGACTTTACATAAATTCGTATGTCTTTATTTTTTACCTCTACTTATAATTACAGTGGAGAGTACTTGAATAAGAATAGAATTGCACAAGTTAAATATTGAGATTGGTATAATTTATAGTCAGTTTATAGTTCAACAAACAAAGGGACGATATTAGAATCGCATTTGATTTCGGATACGACGAATGTACCGAGATAATAATGATTGCTTGGGTCGCAGCGGTAGCGAGCGAACGGTGGCATATCTTATGACGGCTGTCCATTAGACAAATAGGACGAAGCGCATAGTTACACATAGCCATACATAGAGCCACACATAGCCATACATAGCCACACATAGCCATACATAGCTACACATAGCCATACATAGCCATACATACAATATATAAAATATCAAAGCTCTTCGAAGGAATTTACTCTCGCGTGTGTGGCCGCCGCTTCGAGTTTACGATATCTTCTAATCTAACTTAAATTATATTTAAAGATAAAAAACGATTTCTTCTATCTAAAGATCTAAAGTAGATTGTCAAAAAATAATATTATTTGTTTGTAGCTAAAGATATGAATATTAAACGATTAACATATCAGATCGTAGTAATCTAGTTAAGGTGTTTGCCTATTAAACCAGCAGTCGCGGGTTCGAATCCACCTCAGTCATACCATTTTTACCGCTTCATCACCAACATCTCCCGAGTTTATTTTCCACCGTAACACGGACATTATCTAGTGTAATAGGAAACAAAATACCTGACTAATGAGTCATTAGCTAATTAGCATACGATTGTTAAAATGTTATTGTATTTAAAATAGACCTTTTTTTATTGTAATATGTTTATCTTGTTACATCACTAAAACCATTTTATTTTTATTCGGTACTCTAACAAAATATTGAACATGTTTACATACATTTTAGAGACTTAAGTCAGATGTTCTATTGTATTTCTATTGTAAGATGTTGTCTATTAGATAATATTACTGTTGAGATACTGTACTATTGCTAAGCTGTATTTTATCAACAAAAGAATTATTATTATTATTATTATAGTATAACTTCTGTGGTATAACCTAGATCAAATCCTGGCAAAGTTTCGGATAAACTTACTTTCGGGCACAGGCGACTCGTGCATGCGCTCGGTTTGAAATTAATTGCTCCTCAGCTTACCATACCTCCGGTTTCTTTTCTGAAAATTGTCGGATTCGTCCCAAAACCCTAGGTTCAAAAGGGAAATTGAGTACAATCAATGTTTACAAACATCGTGTCTTTTGAATGTACTAACAAACCAGTTAATTTTCACCTTACCAGACCGAGCGAGTCCATTTTCATATCACCGGCATCTAAATTCACTCGACGGCGTTAACACGGTCAAGCAATGATTTAAGTTAGTGGCTCGATACAGGGCTGCCGCCACAAACATTAGAATTATTGTTTATACATATATTGATATAGGATAGCGCGTTTCAGAATAGTGAAATAAATTCTATTTCTGTAGACAGTTTATATATTCACCTGATTGGATTATAAATCGGTTTTCTATTACACCTTTATGATATTAGATTAACTTGTTCGTTTGTTTGTCACGTGAGCGTGTTATTATTACAAGATTTTATTTAATTTGCAATGTTTAGGTCAAATCTTATAAGCTAAATTAGAACCACGTCCTCTTATCCTACGGATTTGAAATTTGACATGCCGGTTCAGTTCCAAAGACAATGTATTTTTATGGTAAGCATGACCTGATTCTACACCCAGGATTGTCTCCAGATGAAGGAAATCTTCAACGGTCATAAGGGAATTTTTGTATACGCATTCAAGCACTTACATGGCTTGTTTTTTAAAATATTTTTATTTTCTCTTAATTTATTTTTAATTATATTGAGTTAACCATGTATTTGTTTTTTTCTAATTATCGTTTTAATAGTTTTGTTTTATATGTATATGCGACCTTTCTTTTACTTTTTTTACCTTATTTTTAGCTTATTTTTTAATATTCAAAAAGAAAAAAAAATAAAATTGGCGGTGCAGGCCCTGCGTCGAGTCAATATCATATTTTAATATCACAACCGTGTGACATAATTATTGAAAATGTTGCAAATGGCGACGAGCAGATCTATAACTAATAATGAAGGGGCACCCAATGATTGCTGCAAACCGATCTTGGGTGTCAGGTGAAGATATAAAGTAGCTTCAATAGGCTTCTTTAAATAGGTGGCTTGAGAAATAATGACCTCAAAAATATAATGAAAAACTTCAAACAAGTACTTATAATAATAATTGAAAATCGATAGTCAGAATCATAAGGCTAATATTTTTTTTGCGTTTTTTTAACTTAATTTGTTTGCTAGTGTTATAATTATATTTAAATATCTACAATATTTTTATTTCATTTTGTAATTTACAAAATGAAAAAAAATACAAAAAATTATATTTCTAAAACATAATAGTTTTATCATAGTAATTTAATATGAGGTAACATCACGGCGCCCCCATTTTTATTGCAAAATTGCGATAAAAATGTATTGGATCAAGATTCACACCCTTGACTATGCAAGTTAATAAATTTGATACACTTATATTGTGGACTGTGCATTTTCGAAGATATTCAGGTTAACTCGCATTGATTTAATTTGTTGATTTATAATTTATGTATTTCAAATAATATCACACATTACTAGTATTCTGAAATATTTATTTGCAATTTGTATAGCAAAAAGTATAATGTGAAAAAAAACCTAAACGGATAAAGATTAAATAAAAGTAGTAATTTATGAACAAGTTATCAGAAATCCGCAGTTTTTTAAGAACAACTCACCAAACTATGAATTTGAAAGATAATATATTTTAGCATTCAGGTATTATGTTTTGCTAGAGAAGGTACTTCATAGTAATTCACCAATCACCACCAATAGAGTAGTGTCTAATTGTATAAAAAAAAAAACTTTTGTTATGGGGGGTTTATGTTCCCTATTATGTGTAATAAATCATATTAAAATAATTCATACCCAAATTAATTAATTTTATCAAAGCGCTCGGTACCCAGCGCGGCGCGGCTTCGCTAGCGACCGAACTTATGGCAAAGGCGATTTCATATTATCATGTAAAGTTTACAAATTTTTTACTTGGAAACCACGATGAATTTTCAAAAAACAAATCGTTTTTGAAATCGCAGGGCCAATAAGCTAGATTTTTTTTTATCAGGAATGTCTTGGAACACGGTGTATATAAAAACCTCAGAAACCCCACAGCCCAAACCGCCCAAGTCGGTTAACAGATATTGTAATGAAAAGATTCTTAATTTAATGTCAATATTTAACTACATATTTAGGTTATAGTGCCAACTTTTGACCATAGACCTTTCTTCGCCAGAAGACAAACTTTTAGTACCGATTCAAACGAGTGGTGCTCCTATACACTCGCGCGGTAAACGAATATAGCCAATGTGTATGATCTTTAAAACCAGGCCGTTACGCAACTAGAGCTCTTCAGCAGGAACACCTGACGGTTGTAATTAGATCGTCAATTATATACGCTATCGGAAAACTAGTTATTCTGTAACCTCATTTAGCCCGTCCAGTTCGGAGCTTTAATCTGCGGCTTTCTACCTTTCCTAATTATTTCAATCTAATTGCTGTTGACCGGTAAAAACTCTTCAGCGTACGAGTTTACCTAGGTAATACGATAATAGCTACTAAGGATCGTAGTAGATATAATATATAAGAAGCATATGCGTTATAATTATATATTATCGGATTAAAAGAAACATTTTAATATTCATAATTAATTAATATCTCCAGTACTTTAATAAACTTTATTTTTAATATGTTTACAAATATAGATGTAGATTTCCTATTTATTTATTTACTTTCTCTTTATTTAACTTTTTTTTTATGTTCCAGCTAAGGCCAGGGCTTATCTGCTGGATACCGTGTGTGTAAGATATATTACATATGTATATATTTAATCGTCTTTTATAAATGCGTTTTACACTCCGTTTACAATATTAAAAACTATTAACAATCAGTAAAATTTCAATCGTGTAAATAAACGTGACATGTTTACTTTTCTTAGGTTCCGTAGGTAGACATTAATTCTATTAAATTTAATATATAAGTAGCCGAAGGCTATATAGGTAGTTGTAAAATCAGTAATTGGTTAATAGGACTAGAAATCAATGCAATGAAAAAGATGGTTACCTATTTTTATATAATAGCCTGGTGGCGCAGTGGTATAAGCACCTGCTTCTAAATCCAGAGGTCCCGGGTTCGAATCCCCAGTGGGTCAAATCCGGCCAGGCCATTTTTCGCCGTTGAAAAAATTCAACGGCACTTTTATCAACGTTGTCTACGAGTTAAGTAACAGGACGTACACAAAAACAAAAAACACACGTTTAGTTACAGACTAGTAATGGACGGCCTCGCATCATAAAAACGACAATAAGGCAGTCGGAACTGCGCCCAATAGCGCCTCCATAACAACAAAAGCACGAGCACAAGAAAAAAAACCTAGTATATTCCAAAATAAAATTGTTTGACTACTTTTATACACATTTATCTTTTAATATTATGAAAATATTATACACATTTATAAAATATTTATATAAACATATAATCTAAATCACAGTTGGACAGTAGGCAATCCCCATTCGAGTGGGGCGGGGGGGGGGGGGAGGGTCGGTGGGAGCGACCCCTAAACGCAATTATTTGAGGTACTTAATAACTTTTGCGTAATAATTAAATAAAAAAAAATACAAATCTTTTCTATGGCTATCTAGGAGAGTTCGGTAAGTCGATCTTGTTATCTAGGCTTTGTGGCTTCTATAGAAAGTACCACCACTGAATGTAATAAACCTAAATTTATTTGAGATTTCTCTATTATATTTTTTTATATTCTAATTTCTAATTTTGTATTTTAATTTGTTAATACTTATGTTTTCTAAGCGATAATTGTGAATTTCTTTTACATAAATAACATAACTCTTTTATTAGTCTACCTTAGCACGGGTAGTTTCCAGTTAGGTGCTTGTGCTCTCTTGCATAACTTTTTAATTTTTTTGATTACGGATTTATTATTACGATTATTAATAAAATATTGTAAACGCAAAGGCCATTTGATTTCACCGCAATATAATCTCGCAAAGATCAAGTAGGTATGTATCTTTCTCTCTTTCTAAATCGATTAGGTATCAGATGCTGATATCACAAGCCTTTGCGATAATTAGCCACGGTAACATCTCATAAGAACTCCAGAGCGCGAAATCATAAAGCAATTTCGTACGGCGGCAAAATGTCACCGGCTCAAGGCCTGGCTATTTTAATGGCTGCCGCGCGACGGCTTCAGACAAAGCGAAATGCTTCGCTACTTACTATTATATAATTGAATGCAATTAATGCGATTTGCAAAATAATCGCTTCTAACTTCGTGCGTGACGCAGCTTACTAAATTATATCCGCGGCCATTTTATTAAGTTATTTATTTTATTAATACGTTAACTTTGTAGGACATTTTGAGGAAGCTAGGTCCTGTGGCTCTAGTGACAAACCCACTCGCGAATCGCTCGCTGGCCCTTTGGTGGTGTTGGTTAAAATCGCCGAGCGTTTGGCACCAATACCATCATAAATATACAATATGGATACGTGAACCTCTCGCTCGCGGATCGCGCGCGCGGTCCTGCTGGATCCACGTCATTCTTCCCTGAACCTGTGCTCATAGTCGAATCTCTCAATATTGCCATTTACATACATCCTTATCCTCCTACATTTCTATCCTTGTTTGGGTGTAATAAATCACTAATACTGTTATTAATATTCAATGATGTATTTAACAGTGATTAAAATAAGAAGCATATAGGCCAGTCAAATAGAGGGCGAATATGTAATTTAACGTTGTTTATGTACTAAATTTGTTTTAATTTACGAACCCGGAAATCGCAAAAATGTTGAAAAAAGTGTATAACATACCGGAGTGTTCCGTTCATAAGAGTTGCACTAAATGCACGTGGTTTATCGATAGCGTCAGTCGCAACACGTGCTCAAGATAAAAATATCAACCTGTTATTCAGTAGCCCTCGTCATGAACTTCCCATTGCAATAAAACTGACCATTTATTTGCAATATGTCAGTCAGTAGAAGTTATTTCCATTTTGTATACATTTTTTTATAATTTTACAGCAACGGCCTTTTAAAACTAACAATGTATTAAAACTGAGAAGGTAAATACCTTCTCAGTTTTAATACATCGGTTGCCCTAAAAGTAGCATATCAAGCGAAATTAAGCGAAAAGTTAAAAGAAAACAAGCAGACATATTAAAAATATGGTTATACGATTCTGAATAGATTATAAGTTATATCTACTGCCTAAAAATATTTTTGTTAAATGCTAACACAAATGAAATGATGAAAAAAGTATATGGTTTATCAGTGTTTTTTATTTATTTTCCTCAATTTTAAATCAATTAAACTTTAATGTTTAATAAAACCTAAACCTTGTTATCTTAATAAAAATGAATAGCAAAAGAAAAATAGTAATGATACTTTATAGGTACCAAAAACCATAAAAACTGCTATTCATTATGATTTTGGTTACAATTCCTCAATGCACGCGATGGGTACCACTATTTAATGTTCCCTGAACTCCTAACTATACGAAACTCTGTACTAAGGAAGTCAGTTTCTAGTAACGCAAAAAAATGACCATAGTCAGTAGAGACTGAATCAATATTGAGACTAAAGATAATATGAGAATTTCTAATTCACCCCTTTTTAATTGAATATATATATTTTTTTTTAATTATTAAATTCTATTTAATATTTTTTACAAATCACATATATTTCTTGGTTCATCACATATATTTTTCTGTATAAAACTCAAATGGTGAATTAAATCAACAATAATACAGATATTATTTTGTAAGCAAATATTGTTAAAAGTGGACTTGCATCGGATTGATAGTAAAACGTCAAGTGTTTTATGAACTCCAGATCATTATTACGCATATTTTATTCCAATAAAGGCACTACTTGTATTACAGATTACGTTTATTTCTTATATGGAAAGTTGAAATAAAATATGTAATTTTAAATAAATGCAACGGATTACGTCGCAATAGGAAGACGTGTTTCTTCGTATCGTATTTTGCGAGCGGGTATTCAGATATGTATTATTGCTCATCATTTCACTTCCATAATTCACGTTCAGTTTTAAATACCAATGCTTTATTCGCTTAGTTTATTAAGTTTAAATATAAATCGATTTAAGTTAAAATTCTTAAATAAAGAAAAGAAAAACAAGTTATCAATTGACCTCTTAATTAGAGTTGGCATTATAAAGGCTTTTTTTTTACACATTCTAAAACTCTCCCTTTTTAGTTTTATTTTAGTTTGACAATTAGAAAAAATGACAAAAAAAAAATCTAGACAAAAATTGGTCACCCGCAGGGCCTAGATTTAGTGAATTGTTGTGCGTACGCCCGCAAAGGCCTAGAGATGGGGAGCAAAGCGACTCATCCCGAGTGCCACAGGCACGAGTCGTCGCGCGCCGAAGGCGCCGGTAAAGCTGCCTGCAACGCCTCGGGTTGAACAGCTAGTATAACTATAAAAAATATATTTCCCTCCTTAATGGATACTATTTATCTTCTATATAATATGTACGTATTTTTGTTAGTGTTAGTTAGTTAGTTCTTCCTTTCACATTTTTTTTCAATTTTTAGAGACTGAAATTAAAATGACATAATTATGTCTTTTGAACTCTCCTGTAAGTTTTGAACTCTTTCATTTCTTTTTTTATCAGGACAAACAATATTTGTTAAAAGTGTTTGTTCGAATTAGTTTTTCATAAATCCCTATAATTTCCTGCTTCTGTCTTCGTTATTATGATAAAATGTATGCTCTGACTTTATCTTTAAAGTATATATTATTTGAGGGTAGTTTCGTGCTCGTCCAACGAGAAATAGAAAAACAGATACACGCGCGACCAGTCGATCTGATGCGATTCGAGTTCCGCATGGTTTGGGCCGATCTTCGCGTCGCGTCGCACAAACTGATTAACCAACCCTCGCCCTGGTAAAGCAATCGCCTGGTTGCAAAAATACGAACATTAATGTGCGTACACAAGATAAAAGCGTGGAAGTGTGCCAAGCTTCAACCGGGACAGAAACGCAAGGAAATTAGCGTCTATCAAGGTCAGTGGTCTTGTACTGATTTGCGTATCCTCTGTGTTTATTTCACCCTTCACTGTCAGATTTCTGTAACCCGACTTTCTCTCAAAGGTCCTTCGAGAAACGAAAAGTCTTGCCGTCAGACCCTGAACCCAGACCCGCGCGCCTAGACTGTTAATAACATGAAAAACCCAAAGGAAAAACTTTTAGTAATTTTTATGTTGGAAAATTCAAGTACCCTATTAATATGCGATAATATCCAAAATGCGCAGCCATAAAACTAGCCCTGATTCAAGAAAGTTGATTTATTTAAAGCTTCCGTTTTTAAAAAGAGAAGTTCCATCTTATCTCCAATATTCTGAATTTTCGGAACATGGAATATCTGAAATTACAGCGAATATTAAAGTGCCTGCTGTAATATCATCTTTAAATAGGAAGTTATGGCCGGTAGCGATGAAGATCAAACAGCCGTAAGATCTCTTTACAGCTGGAAACTTTTGTCCTTTAGCCTTTGCGAAAAGAAAAATACCGTGGGGTGAGGGCTACGATTCAAACCCTTTTTTTATTGTTTGCTGAAAATTATACTGTCGATTACTTTTATATACAAACATGCATTTAAGGATTTTTGTAACAAATAAGCCAATTATTCAGGCCGTTAAATAAAATGAAATGTTTAAAATATACAATATTATGTACTTAAATTATTATATATACCTACACATCTATATATACTTTTAGTACAGATGGTAGGAAAATAGGTAGCCATGTCTATTTTTGTACCATCTATACTAAAAGTTAAAAAGTATAAAATCAGAAAAACATCTATAGGGTGTTATATTTCAGGAATCATGACATACCAGGGAATATATTTCTGTATGTTTTTTGTCTATACGCAGAAGGTTAACAATTTTTTTTTCATTTAGATAATATATGTATATATTTTAATATTCTAATGAAAATATAAAACTAATGATCAAGAATATTTTTGTTATTAAGAAGATATAAGCTTAACAATGAAACATAAAAATGCTATTAAAAATATATTACTTATTGTGATAGTGTTAACTTTCAATTCAATTCATTTTAAGAATAAAAGAGATTTAGGCCCACATTAAGTGATAGGTCACAAACACTTCTCGCACTATCTCAAACTCGGTCTATCTCGCACTTCGCTGCGCTGAAACACTACACTTGAGCGATATAGGTGTACTAGCAGATTGCGCTTGAAGTAGTCGAATTCGTTGCGCAAGTGATAAAAGTATCACTGGTGCAGCCGCCCAGTCGGAATAATTTTGCTTAAAGTCGAGCAACTCATACAAAATCACGTGCGGTTTTCATCACTCTTGTCATCGTTTTTTGTAAAGATTTTTTGAGAAATAAAAAAAAATCGTTTATTGCTTAATAAAAACGTCGGAGTAGCACCTAGCATATTGAACGACAAACAGATGAAAAATTAAGGCAAATATTGAAATAAACAAATATATATTATTCAATATCCAAACAGTCAAGAAACTGCTTCATAACCCGATGTTAGCTTCAACAATTATAATAAAATTTAACGACTCAATTCAAACTCGGCTCCAAGTTCTCGACTCGAGATGAACACGAAGACAAAGATCTCCAGCGCCATATTTTAATAGCGCTAGTGCCGAAACGGTTGAGATTTATATAGGTATTGGACGCTGGGCGAAAACCAGGGGCGGACTACAGATTTCGATAGCATTAATCTACATAAAGTTTCGTGGCGGTTCGTGGCGGTTACCACCTTCACTTCGTTGTCATAAATACGCCTTGAAAACTATCATGAATCTGGAGTACCGTATTAGACCGCGTTTCGGACTAAAATGGCAAAAAAGCAACTCCTTATAGTGGGCTATATTGTTTGTCTATCTCGGTCGTCTGTCACAGGCTTGAAAGGGAACGCTGCAGGATGTTGACATATTGCATATAAAAAGACTGTTAATTACCACAGATTTGGATAGGATTTGTAAGGAAAAATAGATTTGGCATGTTATTCAAAAGAGCCCTATTTGGCTTAAATCATAAATATTTCAATAATTACAAATACTATTTTATATGTTAGATCTAACTGAGGAAACTATCATTTTAGGTTAGAAGTTTTGTCGTAATTAACTAGCATTAATTGCGGGTGTTTCATTATTTTACTTAAAGCGTTTTTAGATGTATGTGTGATGATGTATAAAACATAAGGAAAACAAATGTGTACTCATCTGAAAGTATGAGGTTTTACATTTAAAATACTGCTGTGGTCAGGCTAATACTATATTTTTTTAATTAATGGGTTTGGGGTTCTATCGAAAGATTGTCGCAGTGATGAAAAGAAGTGTTTAAAACTTTAAAATATAGTTAGGGGTAATATTTTAGGTTTGAAAAATATTTAGTTATATCAACTTTATTGTCTACCATTTTCCTATTTATTTGATTTAAAAATAATACCCGCATTAGAGTGGTAGATATGTCGTGTGTCGCGAATTTCATCTCCTATTCCATTCCTGTAAGTATCTACACTATCACTTTAAGTTCGATCCTGGATTAATCCCCTTACGCGAAATTAGGTTTCTGAGCGCCGCCTTTACGACTATATCTTTACGTTTCCTAGAGAAATTAAACCGTCAGTATTATTGTTTGCGAGCTATGAATGTGACATTGGCAATTTGCGATCGAGTACCGGAAACGCATTCAAGTTGATGGTTTACGAGAGGTATTTCCGGATAAAGGTATCTCCTCAAATATATTAATCCATAATCCAGATTCTTCTTCGCCACTCTTTTTATTACATTGCAATAATAATAAAAAAACTGTAATAAAGACCAGATAATCTGGATTTTATATTAATGATATGCCGGACTCTTTTCATAATTAAATACATATCATAAATGTTTTTGATATATACACAAATATAACATAAGGATTGTAATGCAGGTAATACAAAAGAAATTTATGAAAAAAGAATAATTTATTGAAAATTGATCAAAAAATAAAGGTAATATTATTATTTGAAACTATAATTAATTATCAACAAATATATTTAATATTATTAAAATGAATAAGGATTGAAACTTTATATACAATGTCTAATGAACATGATGTCAAGTGGAATTCAGAATTTAATATATAATTAAAATTTTGTTTGATATCTTAATATCTCACAAAATGGAAAATGATGGAACTAGCGCAAAATTCAACCAAAATAGAAAATCGAAAAGATCGTCTCGTTTGCGTTAATCAACACCTAATTAAGGTCCACCTTAATGCGCAACTTCGCCGCGCGTTCGCTTGATATTCCACTCTCGCTTCCAGCGTAATATCAGTCGCTAACGATCGCCGACTCCTCTCGTTTATGTCTTTTAAGTCACACAGCGCAGATTTGCATTCACCGAACGACTCGAGCATAAAGAAACGTTATGAATTGAATAATAATGGAAGGGGCACTTTAAATTTTCGTCAGATGCGCGAGCGGGTTGCTGTCGATACGTTTGCCATAGTATAAATGGGATATCGAAGGCGTACATCTAGCAGCATGAAGGGGACCTAAATTTTAATTGTATTTTTATTTTTGTAAATTTAATACCTAGTGATAATCTAATTAAATTTATAGTTAAAGATTACCGTATTTAGATTTTTACGTCCCAGTCACAGATTGTTTTTGGAATCAACGCAATTTAATTTTACGTGATAAGCCTTTTATCAGTAAATAATTGATTTCAAATTAAATTGCTCTTTTAACTGTTTTCCACTGTTTAAGTATAATTTTATCAAAAAAAATCACAAAATAGATGTTATTTGCGCGTCTAAAGGTTCACTTTTTATTTATGCATATAGGTGATCTTTACACAGTAAAAATGTATGTAATATATTATTATTATTAGAATAAGTAAATTTTAAAGTGAAGCGAGACGCTAAAAAAATGTGGTTTAACCCACATTATGCGAGAACTAAAGCTTGGCAACGGGTAGACCTCATAATACCATTTATCAACTGCATCTCAGTATAAAACTGCTTTATGCTGATAATTTAGCAACCAACTTTACTGACAGTGACAGCAAATTTTCGCTTAATATGTTTTATTTGATTTTTTAGCATTACATACTTAGCAGTATATAATAGATAGATTCTTATTTTTTTATAATAAATAAAGATAGAAAATGCTTCAAATCAGTAACAATATGATGAAAGTGGGGAGATTTAGAACTTACTATTCTAACCTATGCGTCACGGGTTCGAATTCGCACATTATAAGCCTACAATTTCCAAAATCTACTTTAATTCTCGCACATGCAAGCTTAGCTTAGTTGAGTCGGGCTCAAAATAATTATTTTCAGAACCTTGGCTTGCACTCTCCTTCTTCCTGAAATACAGAACTTATTTTTATTATTAATATGAAATGCTTGGTTTAGTAAATAAATTATTAATAAATTTAATAAAACATATATTAGGTAATTACACATGATTTATTTATTTTTATAATAAACACTACACCTATTTTTACAAGACATATTTTTACAAGACATATATTTATCACATTTGATTGTTATATTAATACATATTTTTTTCTATAAATATTATTAGATTATTATAAATGAATAATTACTGTCTACGTGTACAAGGTTTGAGGTAATAGTTTGTTAATATTGTTATATAAATACAATCATATGTAATATATACCGTACCCCAAGACAATTCCTTTAAAAAAAACGGCTAATTAGCCCTGCAATTTCAAGTATTATTTCTAAAGGCGATTGACATTTTTTTTTCAAGACATTTTTTTCAAGAAAAAAAATGTAAACTTTACTTCTAATAGATAACCACAGCTGATCGACGAATAAACAAATTTGTCGCGGCGGACGAGGTCATTGGCCGCAGATTGTACGCAAACGCAACCACCGCTTAGAAGAAAGTTTACCGCCTCTTTAAAAAAATATATAAATTTGGCGATGCCTTATTTACGCAATTTAAATTAAAATTTCTGACCCATAATAGGGACCATAAACACCACATTAGGTCTTCGGGAATTATTTTGGGACACGCTGTATTTTCTAATACGTGTTAAATACCTTCTGAACAAACTTTATTGTTTAAAATATATTTGTGTACTAATGCGCTCAGTAATATGGCTCGACATAAACCTGCCCGATATCGGTGTATCGTGAGCAAGTATCGTCGGTTAAGTCGACTTAGCTTCTGTGCGCGCATTAATAGCATAACTGCTTTGTGCACAACGAAATTGCGCGACGCGAGATTATCCGTACATACTGGCATTGCGCGAACGTGACCTCACATATGACGTCTTCGCGGTGCACCGCAATGCGAGTATGAACACTGAATAGTGCATACTGCCTGCAGTATGACAGTAGGCTTTGTAAGTCAATTTAAGCTTATCGCTCATATCGGTCGTAAACAGCTAGCTACGACTATCATCACACCGCGCACTATTTTTAATTTTCACTAATATTTTATTTTAAAGTTACAGAAAAACTTACAGCTGAACATACAATTATTACAGTAAAAATATTTTTAGAAACATTAACCAAGTATTATTACCCTTTTACAAAAAAAAAAAAAATCTGAGCATAATTTTTTTAAAAACCTGAGATGTGAATTTGTGGGTTGGTTCAATTTTCAAATTCAATTCAATTTCAAAACATTAATGTTCATATCTTACAAATTTTGAGTCTAATGTGCGTGCAGAGCACATTAGACATTACATTTATAACCTTATGGAGTTAGCGTATTTGTAATTTCATGAATAAATTGCTTTTTACTAACATGAAATATATCAAAACCCAGATTCTAAACCCAGAGTCCAAAATAATTGTATAAGATCTAGAACAATTATAAAAAACTGTATAATTAGATGTGAATTAAAAAAATATAAAAAATGTTTACAAATTCACCTTCAGTTTTTTGCACCAAATAGTAAGATTTACACCAATTAACAAATAAAATAAGGTGAGATCTCAAAATGTTGATTTTTTTTTTTATTTTTTTAATACGCAATTTCCCACGTAAAAAATTCAAGTTTTTTCAAATTTGGATTTTTTTTTCACTCTTTTGTGTTTAATAATATATAGCCGAAAATTCGTTTTTTTCCAAAAATAAATATAAATTAATAATAAATTTAATAGTAAATTAATAGTAAATGATTATTTATAAGTAAATTGTCCAGCTAATAGCAGACGAGAGAGAGTACGGCGGGGACTATCCATATAAAAATACCTGGACACTATGCTAATCTATAACAATTTCATTTATATGCCATAACGCCTGTGAATGTGTGGCATAATATTGAATTTAAAACTAATTGATAAATTGTGCAACTCCATGCAATCATTTTTCTAATGTCAGTTATTAAAATATTATAAATTCCGAACAATATAATTAATTGTGACATAATTTGAAACGCAATATATTTATAGGCTAATTGTGTTAATTACTATACATAACTTAGATATTTATAGAATCTCAAGTAACTCGTTGCACGGGCTCAGAAATTAGCAATTACGATTGTTCTTTATTGAAGTTAAAGTATTAAATGACACGATTATTTTACTACCAGAAAAAACTAGTTATAAGTACTTTAGTCTTGAGTTTTTGTTTCATTATTAGGTAACAACGGTTATTAAATATTTATTTATTTCTGTATTAAAAAATGATAGGTAGGTTAGGAATTCAAATTATATAGGTAGGGATTGTAACAAAAATTGTAAACATTCTACTATAGCTACTTATATTCCTTATTAAAGCTATATAAGTAAAGCCTGTGACATTTTTCTAAATAATTAAAATGAATGCATTCACAAGATGAAATAAAAAATCAAGGGTATCGAAACAAAAAGATATGAATATATTATGTTATTTTTTTTAAAGAATTGCTATGACCAAAGTCATATTCAAGTATTTTGAGCCCTACACAACTAGGCCAAATGTATCTGTGCTAGAGTCGATGAAAATTGTGGTAATGAAGCGTTAAAAATGGTATGACCCCGAACGATGGTATGAATGGTATGGTTCGAATTCGAACCCGCTACCTTTGGGTCAATAGTCCAACGCCTATTCAGCCGCCATATGCCGCCAATCCTTAGAAATTATTTTGTTACACTTTGTATATGTAAATAAGTTTGTTGGAATATTGTGTAAATACAACAGTAAGAAATACTACACTACTTACATCAGATAATCTATTCCGACTTTAAATGGCCTATTTAGGTTATTTTTCTAATTGAATATAAACTATATTCTAATAATAACTTCAAAAAACAACGACAAGCAGTAAAAGTAAATGTATTTATTTATGTTATTAGAAGATCTTACAGTATGAAATTTATTACATATATGAATTTTACGAAATATTAAATACCGTATAGAGCCTGCATTTAAAATCACTACTGTCCTTTCAGGAGGTTGATCTATATCAAAAATGAAATATTAATCAGCAACAATATAGAAAAAATGTTTCTACCATTTCAGGAATTGATATAAGAATGTATTCGTATGAAAATTTTTCTTCGAAATATTTATAGGGCCGGTTTAGTTGTCGATATAGACCAACCCCCTTAAAAGAACAGTAGTGATTTTAAATACATCAACTATAAAATAATGAATCCAGACGTTTCGGATATAATCACGCATCCGCCCTAAGGAGAGAGTTCGACATATCCGTGTAATCCCTCGGTACCCGTCATTAGTTTTCATCGGACGGATGCGACTTTCGTACAGCATAGGAGATAGGGCTTATCGTTCATAGGGTTTATCGGGCATAGGGTTAAAAAAATCGACTTACCTATATAATAATCAAGTTTTGAAGTAAACCTTTTTTATTTGCACTGCTTAAGTAATTTTTTAGGCGGTGAATGGATCTAATGCAAAACGCTCATTCGGTTAAACTCGGAAATGTACTCATTCGGCTGCAGTTGGTGCGCCTAGCTGTCAGGTTAATTGTTGGTTATCTAACATGTTGATTTTCTTCTTATTTAAATAAGCGCGTGACAACATTGTTGAACGCAGATGCTAGTATAAGATGATCATTTTAAAATATTAATAAATATATTATGCAATTAAAGACAAATTTTATAATAGTTTTTATATTCAAACGCGTTTTTGGTATAAATACAATGCCTGCCTCTCTCTCTCTATTTATCTTTATTATTATTAATTTATGAATAAATATACAAAACTTATGATAATAAAAAATAAATAAATTAGAAAGTCTGATTTAACTGAGCCATGCCGCCACTAAGTTAAACTTTTATTTGTAGTAGTGTGCAATCTTAATTTTTATGTTTATAATTTTGAGTGCTGTGTTAAAAAGAAATACCCATATACACTACTTTTTTTTATCCTACTTTTTTATGATAAACAAATTATTATTTGTTGTAATTAGATATCTCGAATAATTTATGACTTAATTAACGGAAAATTAAAATGTGGTTAATAACGGTTAAGAAATAGTTATAATTATTAATTATAATTAGAAGTTAACTAATTAGTAGCTATAATTATTTTTTATGAATTTATAATAAAAATAGTGGGATAAAAATAAAAGTAACTGATTTTGTTAAAATTAAACATGTTATGTAAAATTAAATCAAGGCATATATCACCTAATAAATGATAAAAAATCCTTATAATGTATGAAATATAATATTAAACTAAGTTTAATTATCTGTCTATATGTTATGAATTTGTTAATAACTAAATATAAAAGTTCAACAAAACTTTTTATAAACGGGCCAACTATAGACCGCGTAAAAATGTATGTCTAGAAAACTATGCATAACCTCTATGATATGCAATTAGTATTTATTGCAATATCTCAACTTACTGACAATCTAAGGTTATGTGGTCCATTGTAATTACGGTTTAAGTCGGTGTCCGTAATAGACAATAATACCGCAAATTAAGCCCATTTCAGTCAATAATGGCACGCAAAGCGAACGCCAATTAGACGTTATCTTATGTAGTACAGAAATCGTTAAGAGTGCAATCCACTGACGAGATATAATATTTATTTTTAAAAGTAATAAAGTAAAGTTTAAAAGAAATTATACTATATGATATTCATGAACATACAACTAATTATAATATTTATATTAATTATTGTAGTCCGGAGAACTTGTTTTATAATATGCTATCTAATATTATAAGTTTTCCATTTTACTATTACTATACAATAATGCTTAAGAATTTAAAGTGTGACGTAAAAAACATACTTTTCATAATATTTATTTATTTATTATAACTATAAACGTTAGAGATGCCCTATAGTCGGCTTAAATACTTACTAATGTATTTTTTATGTAACTGTCATAATAAATAGCTGTAAAGATTTTTAAGAATTAAATTAATCAATAAATAATAATATCTCAAGAATCAACAACAACAATAATTTATATAATAAAATTGAATCAATTTACAACAAGTTTACAATAATAAATTATATAATCAAATTGAACCAATTTATTAATATTAATACAAATTAAATACCAAAAATTTGAAATTGAAATTAAATTTTTTGAAGTACAATAACCTATTCTTTAAGAAGCCAGAGGGTAGGAGAAAATTTTGAATTACTTTGTTTTTAATAATTATGGTTTGTTAAAATATGTTACTACCTTCGTCCCGTTAGATAGTAATTTAAGGTTTTCATTTTTTTTTTAAATTACCTAGTTGTTTTTTTTATTAATAAATAAACAATATAAAAAAAATATTTTTTTTTTTAAGTTTAGAGTACCCTAACACATATTGTTCGCATACATTTTTTATTTATGCGTTTAGAAAAATAGATTTTTGCAGTGAAATAATGAATGCTAAATAGATTAATGGCGTTTTTTGTATGGATTCTAACTTCAGTAACGTTTTCCGTTAAGAGTTTACCATTTCACATAAAATATAATATAAAACGAGTATATATATGTTATCGAGCAATATCATATTATTGTATATAGTAGCAACCTTATGGTGCCGGCTTAATGCGATTGAAGATCGTTACTGATATTAATCTCGCTGGTAATATTTGATTGGCAGGCAAATCTATGGGTTTGGGCTTCGTGCATAAATTTTGGTGCTCCGATTCGAAATGGTAAATCTGTGTACTAAGTTCATTACTTGTCGTACCTGCCGGCCTTTACCTTATGGCTTTATCTCTGCTAAATGTAAAGGTATATGACAAACATATATTTACGTATGTTTATAAGTTAAGTACTTATTATGAACGTGCCTATTTGTATGTGTATTATTTAATACATATATTTATATTTATTAATTAATTAATTAATTTATATTTATAATTAATTTGTAGAATTGAAAAAAATATTTATTTAATAACGAAATAACAAAATAAGTTCCACTGAGTTCCCTTAATATACAGACCGGCATATTTCTTCTTTAAACTAAAAAAAAAAAACTACATTATACATGCTATACTATACTTTTTTAATATAAATTAAAAAAAATTGCTCTATAATTTCATGAAAAATGCGTAAGACTGAAAATTAACGTTCATATTTCGTCCTGACAGAAATTATTAAACCAGAGCCACATTTTTCATTTAGGATCATTCTGCACTATTTTTTTAAACAATTGCTATGGCCTGTCATTTTTTTTTTTACTGAAACTACTAAACTAAGCTAAATTTGCTTATACTAGAGTTTTGGGAGATGGTGGTGAAAAAGCGTTTAAACCAGTAGGACTATATATTATATAGCATTTAAACTCACAAACTCTGGGTCAGTAGTCGAACGCCCTTGTAATAGTTTAAAGCACTTAGCCAGTAATATTTTTTTGCGGAAAAGAATACATACAAATCTGATTGCTTTACTTATCTCACTGCACTAGTCAATATTAACAATTTATATATAATATATTTTCCCTTATTTTCGTCGCCAGATTATTATTATTGTATAATTATTAAGTTATATAAAAATCCCTCCTTACTCCTTTTGGATCTGATCACATAAGTCAGTTAAATAAACAAAAAATAACTATATTCACATTTAAGTGATTCCGGTATTTATTTTGACGTAGCTATGAAGCAAAAATAAATTTAAAATAATGTATTTTTTATTGTTATAGAAAATATTTTTGTAGAAAAAAAGCATCTTGCAAACATCATACAGAATTTCTCAACTACAAATGTCCCGTCCCAAACAAAAAATATATGCGCGGCTGGCGACGTCAAATTTTACTTCCCTCCACGTTTGAAAATGAACATTGCGGTGCATACTAACTGTGCTAAAATATTGATGCTTCTATCAAAAAGGCGCACAACAATGTAGTTGTGCGTATATTACGGTTATAGTAGAATCGTTTCATAGATCCTAACTGATTGTATAAACAAGAAATGAAATGAGCCCTCACATAGAGCCTTGTCGTGCACCCATTAGAATCTCTACTCCAGCGCGAGTACGGCGAGGCACGTGTCAAGAATGAATATCAAAGCCGCATTAGGCTAACCGTGAAATGTGATATCAGCTCGTCTTCATTCTTCAATCGTAACCAGTTTGGCGCAAAGCCTGGTGGTTTCCTCGCTGCAGCATATCGACCGCAGACATCGGATATTTATTTATGTTTAATACAATTTCTCCTATATTAGTGCTCGCAGCTGCTTCGATAAAATGAAGGATCAATTTTCAAACAAAATGAAACTAGTCTCCAAATATTTAAATTATTTATAGCTCGTAAAAAATATACTTATAAGAAAAGATATAGTAATAAAATAAGAAAGAATAAAATATAGGTAATAAAACATTAGTATTAAACAAACACATAAACATATGCTACAAAATAAATTAAAAACGTTATATTTTGCCAGATACATTAAAAAAAAATAATGATATTTAGAATAACGCTAGTAATTTCAAAAATATACATTATTTATTTAACAGATTTCACATGTATTCATTTAATTCATACAATATAAGATGAAAATATAATACTAAAAGAAAAAACAACATTTTATGTGAGCAATAAACTAACCTATAATCATTAGATACATACAAATTTTCTTTTGTAAATTCTAATGGCTGAGCAGGAAACTATTTTTCTAATTTAACCATCTGCCTCGATAATATATCACTATATTATTTAGGCAGGTAAAATAATGAATTCACATGATATTTTAATATTCTTCAATGATTGCGGAATATAGGTTAAAATATGAAATTTATTTCCTTATTTACTTAAACAAATTAATTAACTTTTATGTTCTTATACAAATTATCATAATTACACATGCATACATACTCACCTTCAGTTGAATATTTTTATTATTATCGCAAAAAAAGTTTCCTAACAACCCATTAAATCAATACGAAAGTAGATACTCCCTGCGTTTTCAAAACTACTTAAAAAGCCGTAAATTAGCCATAATGGCATATCAAATTCAAGTATTTTGCGGAAAAAACACAATATAGTCAATATTTGTGTTTTTTACTCGCAAACGCGTGTCGTAAATTTCACATCAAAACAGCCACTGTATAAAACATGAGGGTCATTACGCCATTGTCGCGTGAAACGTTCGCAAAAAAGTGTGTGTTTCATATTTTCCATAGAAAAGTGGCCATGGATCATTGATTAATAAAGTGTCGCGGGATGAAGGCGATTTTTTACATCGAAATGCGTGGATGCTGCACAGAAATGGATCCGGCGAAGGGGTTCGAACGGATGGGGTTGGGGTAGACAGATCTGATTTATATCTCGTGCAGTGTGCTTCTGACCGTAATGACAACATTATTTCTGCCGAATGTATCGGATTCGCGATGTCGGACACAATGCAAGAGCGAATCAAATTAACTCGTTGAGTTCGATATTACGCGATTGTGAGTGGACTCTTTTAGTTCCACTGTTATGTTATTCATATATTTTTTATTAACATTTTATACATATTTTTTTATGATTTTGTAACAATATTTTTGTAACAATATTGGAACATTTTTTTTCTGTAATTTATTGTAACACTGCACTAATAATAACAACTTAAATCTTAATTCTTTATCTATTAACTGTGATTTATTATTTCTGTGACAAACGCAAAGATTTTTATACAATTTCGAGCAAATTGACAACTCTAAATCAACATAATATCTAAATGTTTATAAATTAGGCGATTGACACTGCATTGATGCGAGAGCTGCCTTCATCTAATCTTCTTTATTTATTTATCAATACATTATTTTTTTAGAAATAGAGTTTTATTTTGGATTCGTTTTCAATAATATATAATATAGTTTGCTTTAGAAAAATGTGTATTAGGTATATTGGATTATAATCACTACAGTAGGCATAATGCCTGTATCGAAGTGATAAATGTATGATGTTACATAGTGATTGTATTTTGGGCTAATATTTTTTAATTATTTATGTTGATGTTATTTGAAAGTCAGTTAAAACAGTTAGTAAATTATAAAAAGATTTTAATAAAATTATTTTTTATCTCATAGCACAAATTATAATAATTCTAATTAATAACAAAATATGTATAACTAGCTGTTCAATCCCAGACCTCGCCCGGGTCGGCAGCTAGGTTAGGTTAGGCTTTAAACCTTTATGGCCTAGGTAAAAATGTAAAAAAAGTTGATCTGCTATTAAAATTACATAAATCCAGGCGTTAAGTCTCTCGGTGTATGTGATGGAAGCATTCCATTTCAAACGTAACTGACCACGTCACAGAGCGTTAAAATGATATATGTCCTAGGTACAGTTAACGGTCAGAATACATTAGGGGATGCCACGAAAGTTATATTTCAGTGTAAACCGATTATTCGCTGAAACGTTAATGAATGCTTGCTGAACATACCATATCGTTCAGGATTTGAATAAATTACATTCATTATAATTTTCCATAACATCACGACATCCTTTCGAACTCCGGGCTTTCGTAATTAACAATTTATTAATATTATAAATAGAATGAATGTCCCAAAATCTATAAGGGATTCTGAAAATTATTTTGTGATCCTATAATTTTGTAGGTATTTAATCTGCACGATTAAAATATTCCAACTTTTATTAAAAGTAGAAAAATAACCTAAATTCTATTATCGGTATTATTTTATTAATTATAATTTTTAAAACTCTAATACTAAATCTAGCATGTTGAGTATTTTTTTTTCACTAGCCAGAAAGATTATTTGAATACTATTATTTAATCAGGCTAATCAAAATTAAAAATGCATTCAATATATTGAACACCAGTTATTTTTGCAATGATTGATGATGTGATAACCTCCAGTTTCTCACTGAAGAAGGAAGGAAATTGGTCAAGGGAAACTTCATGGGGATGAAAAAAAACATACCCTAATAAGTTTCAGAGGGTTGGATTTGCACTACAGCCTTACCACGGAGTACTGAAGGAGTATTTGAGCAAGAAAATTTAACGGAAAGATCGCGTCAAAAAAACTATAAAAATAAATGACAATATATATCGATGTATTTAAATTACTTGACGTTAATATAGGGTAATTTTGGTTAGGAAATTAGGCTACCGACACCATAAAAAATTATGAAAATAAACAAATGAAGGAAATCGATTATAACTCTAAAACTACGAGCGCCACTTAATTGGAAATCACTGTTTAATTACGTCTATGTCCAGCCTAACAAAGGTATTATAGAATCAGGAGCCGGCTGTTAAAATAGAGTTCATATTTTTCGGGAAATTTCATAAAAATTACAATATTTTTAACATTTTACGGGCCACGATTTTCACATTGATAATCTCTGGCCAGACGATATCTTACCGAATCGATATATAACGGTACGCCTCGGCAAATATCAAAAGGCTAGAGTCTACGGACAGAAACGCACAAAATTAATTTCTTACTCGGGATCCTAGAGTCGTAAATAACCGGTTGCAGGGCAAATAGCTTTTAAAGGGGTTAAATAGAGGTTGTGAAGCGTTGTTTTTGAAGGAGGAAAAAAATAACGTATAACGGTTACGGGAGAAGTAGATGAGTGAGTGACGCTCTGACGAACCCATAAATTAGTCATTGATTCCAGATTTGAAGACAGCCGCCCACGAGGTGGAGTCAAGAGGAAAAGAGATAAAAAATGAGAAGAACTGAGGTTAGACTGAAACAAACATACAGGGGCGTTTACTCAGAGGAAATACAGACTCGCAGATGACAGATTATATATTAGAATTAAACCAATGACGAGAAAAAAATAAGGTAGACTATATACTGACTCGAGAGAGAGATGGTTTAATGACAGAGTGAAAGAGACGGGATCAAGTTAGAAGAGTACAACTCGGCACTGACGCCAAGACGAAATGCACGTCCATACAAAAAAGTAAAAGTTGAGGGTTGAGCATCCCTGCCAGCCATTTTAATAGGTCTGTGCCATGTTCTTGTCATATTTTTATGATAATAACCAGATTTAAGACGTCGTAGCCCCATATTTTAATGGGTTTAAAAATCGATAAATTTTTATGACTTCAAATTAATATTAACGGGTTAACCAGAGTACATGCAAGTCTGTTTATTGAATAAATCAGTCAGTAATTGCTAGATTCGTATTGGTTAAAGATGAGAATCAATTAATTTAGACCCACCTTTCGGAGAAGGGGAACCGAGGTTATTTAAATGAGAACAAAAGAAAAAATGGGGATTAGTACGCAACGGAGCTCCGGGTTCAGACAAACTTTCCACGTCGGTCGATCGCGATATATTTGGTTATAAATTAACTTAGTAGATTCAATCGAAACTTGGTGAATATCTTTTAAGTGTTAAATTCTAGTCAATAGAATATTAAATTTTGGTTTGATTTTGAACCATGAAATATTGTTTTATAGTCCTAAAACCGTGCGATTACTTTAATAAATTAAAATTAAATTATTTAATAACTTAAATAATCCAAAACAAGAAATATAGAGTCTCTTGAATCTTAAACTGCCGAAACAAAATAAAAATAAAGGTGTGTTAAAATTAAAAGAAATATAAATAAATATGTACTTAAATAAAACCATTTAAAAATTATATAAAGAATATATAATAAAATACAATTTATACGTATAGAGTCATCCTAAAGAATTTACGCGGTACGCAATCGTATTATAATAGACGCGAAAAAACGAGGTTCTGCACTTGTTTCGTAATGTCCAAAGTTCGAATCCGGAAATGTCAAAATTAAACCTATATATTTTTGTAATCAGTTTCCAAAACTGAGACCAGATTAATAACTAAAATAACCAAATACAAGAAATATAGAGACTTTAGAAAAATAAATAAATATATAAAATAATAAATTATTAAAAGGTATTTGATTAAAAAAAAAAATAAACTATAGAAGTAAATTTTGTTAATTAAACTAGAATAAAACAAATAGTGAAACGTATAATAAAAGGAAAAAAATAATAAATTGGTACAAGGTATTTTATCAAAATATAAAATATAGGAGTTTTTCTTGAAAACTAAAACGTTAAACTATTGAAAGGTATTTTATTAAATCCTAAAGGTTTATGAAGGGATATTTTATAATTGAAATTGAAACTCAAAATAAACTTAGAAACCCAAGCTAAAATGTAAAGTTATAGAAGGATATTTTGTTATTTAAAATTAAAATCAAATAAACATTGAAACGTGACATTAAAATAAAGGTTTTTCAGGACCATCATTCTTTTATCTAAAGAATTGGAAAAAAATAAGATTTCGTATTAAACCCCAACAGTTTAGAATTAATTTTTTTCAAAAATTAATCCCAGAGCGAGACTCAATTCATGAATTATAGTAATTGATCTAAAACGAACACTAATTCATACTTTATTAGTTGAACAAAGTAAAAATAATTATTAAATAAATTCAAAATTAAAGAAATAATTAATTTTATCCTAAGTCGAAAAATATACGTAAGGGTTATATCTGACGGTTAAAGGAACAACTTAAAGAAAACGTCGGGTAATCATAAAATGAAATTATTGACGGAATTAGGAAGGTGGTATTAACATAAAGTTCAAACTTGTGCATGCCGATTCTGTGTCAAAAGGTGTTCATTATATTTGTTAATATAAGTAGGAAATGCATTGAGGCCTAAGTGCATTTCAATCGTGTTGTGTTGTTATGTGTAGTGATTGGATTTTGGGGTTAAATTAGAACCTAAGCTATTTACGGGGTAAGTCTAATTAATATAGATGTATACTTAATTATGTGAACTTCAAATGCTTATGGTAATTTATTTGACTTCTAAACCAAGCTGAGTTTGTTTCATAAAGTCGTTGAGTTAAGTTTTAAAATGTAAATGTAGTACATACCTATTTATTTCATAAAAAGGAAAAGAAAAGAGAATACTTATTTGCAATCATAAATATCAGATCTATATTTAAAACAAAATCTATCAATAATAAAGGTAAAAATTATAGAGGTTCGAATGACATAGTTTACCAAAAGTTTATCAATAGAATAAATATTATTCATATAAAATAGACAAAGATTGATCAACTGTTAAATTAAAATAATAGTGTATAATATATACGTTCAAACAGGGAAGTTTCACATAGTTGAGAATAGATCATGCATGTTAGAGTTAATATTTATGAAATTTGATTTAATATATTATTAACAAAATTGTATTCATAAATACACAATACATGTACTCGCACAAATACACACACACTCAACTGTCATAGAGAGTACATGTTATACGAAGGAATCCTAAATACGCCAGCGGAGTATATATAAATAAGCGAATCACGGTCGTGTAATAAATAACAACACAGATTGTTCTGTTTTATATATTACAATTAAACAAACACCCTATATTTGCGAATACAAACAAAAGAAGTTGGCATAAGTAAATGACACAAAAAAAAATAAAAAGATTGTTTTGTTTTCTATATTACAATTAACAAACACCCTATAGTTGCGCGCACAAACATAAAAGAAGGTGATATAAATAAACGATCATTTAAAATGCGAATTATTCATACATCCAATAACTAAATTGATACATAGTCAAATTATTAATTCTTTATTGCAAAATTATAAGTCTGGATCTGTTGGTTTTCTGGAATTGGCGGGGTGAATTGCTTAAAAAGGGGATTATATGAACATACATTTAATACGGACGTGACAATATTTGACAGAGAAAAACCAAATAATGCCTTCTCCGATGAGAGTGGATGCGTCTGGATGGAAAGTTTTACTTCACTTTTTCCTGCCTACCTAAGATAGAGGAATCGGAATTTGCCAGCTGTTCTGATTAGGTTTTTCGGCTCTGGAAGACAAGCAAAAGATAGATTCACGACCTATCTTCATCATATGTCAACTCTCTAATAAAGCCCACAGCTCTAGCATAGGATGTGCAGAGTACAGTTGGACCCTGATTAAGTTTTGACCATCGTGGGATCCCGCTTATGCCAGAGAAGTTAACCCTTCCTTAGAACAGCATCGGTGAAAAGTAGAATCTCCTATCTATCCAATAACCTTCATTTCGAATCAAGTGCGAGTCGGCCTTCCGGCTACACTGCAATTTAAAGCTATTCTGTCTTACCTACACATCGACTTAATTCGTGCATCGCTATGGTTTTATACGTGACAGACAATGAGGAACTAAATTTTAAATTAAAAATTTGAGTGACTAGCTTCGCTGATTGTGGAAGATTACAATAGATCTAGATGTCTAAATAAATAAATATAATATTATTAGCACCAGGGAAAAATAATAAAATATATGTAGTGTTAGTTAGGACAAGAATAAATAAATAAATATAATATTATTAGCACCAGGGAAAAATAATAAAATATATGTAGTGTTAGTTAGGACAAGAATAAATAAACAAATGTAATATTATCAGCACCAGGAAAAATAATAAAATATATGTAGTGTTAGTTAGGACAAGAATAAATAAACAAATGTAATATTATCAGCACCAGGAAAAATAATAAAATATATGTAGTGTTAGTTAGGACAAGAATAAATAATAAAATGTAATATTATCAGCACCAGGAAAAATAATAAAATATATGTAGTGATAGTTAGGGTAAGAATAAATACATAAATAAATAGATTCAGGCAGGACCTGTTCCTATATCACTTTTTCTAAGCTAATTCCATCCAGCTTAGAATATCCTGAAGCTGATCAAAACATGGTAAACACTGACATTTTGGAAGTGTATCCCACCTACCATTGTAAATTACAAACCCTGGAAATCACATTTAAACTTCAATGTATTAGAGCATCAATTCGCTCAAACACAATTGGATCAAACTACCTTGACATCAGTTGGACGCGGGACTTTATGGGAATGTCACGTAGGCTGACTTTCTCCCTCAAACATATATGATACTTCGCTCATAGTTCTTTGCCACGGAACCCTGTCAGTTCGGCATAGTAAAGTACCCAAGGGCCTCACAACCCCTACATCGTTGGAAACTGGGAAACACATGCCTCTGACATTGCAACTTCGAGCAAACAACTAAGGATATACCACATCATCACATGTTCTAATCAGTTAATTCTGTTTAGAGCCACCGAGCCGGCCTAAAGCCATTCCGTCGAGGACTGCATTCAACTGTTATAAGGGTTTTTCAACCTTTTGGACCTATTCATATTCATAAAACCATGGAACAGCACTCTTTGGTGGTTGGTTTAAGTGGCTGGGGGTAGGGGTGGTTATGGAGCCCCAGCCTGTCCCAAAATAAATACCCATATCCCAAGAATCCTGCACTAAAGTAAAAATAAAATATTCTCATAATAATTTTTTTTTACGCGAATAAGAATTAAAATAACAGAAAACAGTGGCTATATTGGTGAACAAAAGATACTATGATTAATATAACAATAATAAAGCGATGAACGAGATAACAATTTAAATTACATACATAAATAAGATTAAAATACATACATAAATAACACATTATACGCTGTAATGAAAGAGTCAAAATAAAGAATAAATACATAAGTACTAACCACCGAATTAAACGTCATAAATTATATCAATGTACAAACATCCACATAAACTAATAGCATTAAACTGAACCTAATTAAAGGTAAATCATATGTGGATAGAGATAAAATAAAATATATTAATAATATTGACATGCTATAGCACATGTGTACTGAAACATAACACAGACATATTTATTGTTCAATACAACTTCATTATAACCTAACAGCATGTATTGGTGTAATCAACTTTTTAAAACAGGTGAGACGACAACATATTCATTGCGAAGCCGGAACACAGAAGCTGTTCTGTGTCAAGAGACACAGCCATGACAAGGGCTCTACGATACTAGATGATCACCATTTTTACCAATTATCCTTTAAAAACATGTATCATTTTCAGAGATTATGTCAAGCTGCCATCGTAAGTAACTAAATTGTTTTTTTTTGATTTATTATTAAAATTATTGTAAAGACATGTGTTTTGAGACATCAATCTGAGTAAAACTATTAACTTTAAACAGAGCATTCTGCTTGCGTTTAGGAAGGGAAGTGGGTTCTTGGCCGACTGATTGTGGGGGTGGTTGCTCTTCTTGACTGAAGGGTGAGCGCTTTCTCGCTTTTAGTCCGCCTGGGTTCATCTCAAGTGGTGCCGTGACCAGGATTCGTTAAAATTAAAGAGTTTCTGGACACAACTAAATAAGGGATCCTAACCCTAGATGATCATTGGCCATTCTAAATAAATAATATAAGAAACGATAATAATATATTCATTATTTGTAAAAATAGGCATCGTAGAATATATTTTAGCTAATTAAATGATTATATTTATATATATTACTGTATTAATGTGCTGTATTGTATTTATATTATTATATACGGTCTCTAAGTAATTGAAACGATGAATAATATTCATAAAAATTGACTTTGAGTAAAAAATTTAAAAGCGTTAAGAGTTATCCGAAGTCGGTTGATACAGGCAAATAATACAAACAGTCAAATAATTATGGTTAAAAGGAATAAAAAACTGTTAAATATTAAAACAATATTACCATTACACAGTAAATTATGTATATTCAATATAGATATAACCAAAAGGTAATTTAAGATATGTTGTAAGTGTAACGATTTAAAATTTTGGGTATGTAACGTAGGTTGATGGTCACTACAAATAAATGTTTATTATTTTGTATTTATAGTTCTATCAGAGAACCGAAACCTTCATTATAGTTTAAAATGATAGTATAATAGCACTTAATGTCCAAACCAAACTAAAAGTTTAATAAGATATTAATGTATTTACTTGTGCATATGAGATTATCTAAATAAGTAATAGTATATGATTATATATGTACACATATGTATGAGTATGTGTGTGTATGTTTATGTATGTTTTACATACTATAAGAGGAACTAAGAATGTAGTTAGGTTGTCAACAATTACTAAAAATAATGGATAAATTAAAGAAATCTCATCTAGCTCCGGAAAACTTACCAAGTTGTATTAAAATTACATTAATAAATAAATAAATCTGTCAATTTTTTTTCTATACTACCAGAAATAGTATTATATAGTGTGTCAAAGCAATTTAGAATCATTGGGTTAAAAACAAGAATAAAATAATACATCAAATATAGGAATACCTGATATGACGGCTTTCAGCGGAATCAAACAAATAAGTAAATTAGGTTATAACAATTAAATTATTGTAGGTATAAGAAGTAGTCCAGGGTTTAGATTTGTAGTTCTAAACTGTAGTTTATACATAATAGCATTGATTAGGATTGTGATAGAAGTAAGAAATTCATATAATATATTAATTTTTCATATAAGCGACCTAATGTCAGAACAAACATATAACAATTTACTCTCATTTCATACCAAATCCTAACTAATTGGGTTGGTTATGATTAGGTTAGAACTTCTAAATCATATTCAAGAAAACCAGTCACAAATATAACATATCATTCCTAGAAATAGAATTTTTAAGTTCTTTTATGTTCCGTAGAACGTAGGTTAACGACAAGTGGATAAAATAAAGAGATTCATATTTTAAAGACTAAATGTCTGATCACCTATGGTAAGCTAAACAAGAAGGGATATTTAGAGCACTAAATTAATTAAAGAAATGAATAAAAGAAAACAGTTTTATTTTGTTGACATTAAACGTTTAATATAGAAAAATTTAGATTAAAATACACTTAACAAGTAAAAAAATATAAAATATTGAAATTAGTAGATTATTCTGGCTTTACAGTAACTATAGATAATTCTTTTGAATGATTCTTACTCTTCTAAATGATTTTGATGGACAAAAAATGACAAAGTTGAAAAATACTGTCTCCATCGGAAAACAAAACCATTGTAATAATTATTTTTGTAAAATAGGTATTAATTAGGAAAAAGTTAAAGATATCTGGAATAGCATATAAGAATACCATAAAACTTTTGTAATACAAACTAATTTGAGCTATTAAAGAATTACAATTTGTATGACAGATGTATTTAGCTGACATTTTTATAAAAAAACATAAAATTATTGAAAAATTGATTAAAGAATAATGAAGTTTAATATTTTATATAGTTGTGACATACTAGATTATTAAATAATGCAGGAATCAATAATAAAACACCTTTAGACACAAGTATTTTGTAAAAAAAAATATTAAATCAAGATAAAAAGTTGATCGTAGAACATTCTGTTGATGCGTTGAATCATTATAAAAGGGTAGCTGGCTTTTACTATAAAAAAATTAAAAGGGGATTTGTAGTCAGTGAGATATTGGATTAAATTTTTATAAAATAAAACAAATTATAAAATAATGTCAAAAGAAACCTGAAGGTGAGTAGTTGCACAGGATTACAAAATAACAGCAGATGAAGATAACCAATTAAATCAGGCCGAGTAAAGCGTTGAAATTTTCAAAAACTTGATTGGGCGTGGACTGACCTGTAAAGGACAATAAATAAAGATAAATTCCAGTGAAAGAATTATTGACAAATAGTGGGAAATATATGACTTATGTAATATGGCTGCAGATATCGTATAAGCAAATGTGTGTGTGTATAGGAATTAGGATATATAATTATAGTGATATAGTATGTTTCTTTTGTAGCGGCAAATAGCCTGAGTGACACAGTCTTTGACAATATTGAAAATTTTAGAATAAGTTTTAATTATTTGATAAACTGCTGGGTAGCATAAATATTTATAAAGGTTCTAAAGAGGTCCGGTACTTGCAGGCGCGGAATGTCGGTTTTGAACCCAGCGCTGTGTTATAGTGGTGCATTTTTTTTAAATCTCACACTCTAGTTAAAAGATTGTCAAGTATTGTGTAACCATCTGGTTGAATGAAGTAGGGAGAGGATGATATTTTAACAAAATAATATAAAATAATGGATATGTGAGTACGATGAAGGATGATGGTGTAGTGGGTTGATATTATGAGTGAGTTATGTAAGAATTTGATAATAAAAAAATAATAGGTATGTAAGAGTGTAAGATCAAAGCACATGATTTGTGTGCATATTATTTATATAATTGTATAATTGTATATATATGTAGTTATATAAAATAAAATTGAAAGAAAAATAGGTATTTAAACTAACACAGAAACAATTTTAAATTAGTTATTTAAATGAATGTGTCAACAAATTATTACAAAATCCAAACAGCATTTAGTACACCAAATAAGTAATAGATGTAAAGGCGTATGTATGTATGTATGTATGGGCGAGTGTAGATATGTAATGAGAAATCATTAAATACCTATCGAAAAAAAATTAAACTCAAAAACAAACAAAAAAATCATAAACCACATTAATTTACATATCAAACGTTCTTGAACAAATAACAACAGAGTTAGTATTTCTTAAATTTTCTAAATAACATTTCCCAGCAGAGCTCAGATGTTTAATTTTTTTTATAACTTGTAATTAAACAAATAGCTTTCTAGTCTACATGCATTAATTGAAATGTACATTTAATGTAGTGATTTCAGTAGAAATGATGGTCATTTAAAAAATCTCCTATATGCTGATTTATTCAAGGAATATTAAACAAAAAAATAATTAAGAGAAGAAATAAAGTGAAAATAAACTTACGGTTATTTCCTGTAGACTGTAGCCATTTACTAGGATGACTAGGGTGTTTGAGGAACATAGCGATAAACTTTATCAAGTCACGTTTTCCTTCGTCTCACAATCACAAAATGGAATAGATGCTTGGTTTATTTTATAAATAAATCTGAAATGGAAAAAAACAACAAACATTTAGAATATTGTTAAAGTACAAACTGGAAAAAAAAAAATATATAGGTATACTTGTTCGAAGTATTCGAGAAATTTAGAAATAGTACATAATCGAAACAAATTAGCAGACAAAGTAATTATATTAGAATCTCGGCAATAAAAAAAGAGCATGAAATAAGGTTACATTAATAGCGATTAGGTACGTACCTACAGTGAAAGCAATACTAAATGAAAATGATAATAAAAAAAAATTCTGAAACAAGGCCATCTAAAAATATTTATATATTTGAAACACTTACTTTTTCCATTGGCTAGCTGGAGAGCGTGTAACTTGGACGTCAACGTAAACCATAGTTAATTAGGACGCAAAGGTTTAGTTTTAAAAAACAAATTTTGAAAAAGAAATAAACTATAGGTAAATTTCTCAAGGAATAAACCATAAGCAATGCTTACGCGTCGGTCGTCAAAAGAGAATGCAATGCCGAGCTAGGGATAAGGGGTTAGGGGGGGGGTTAGGGGGGGGGGGTAGGGGGATAGGGGGGGGGGGGGGAGCGAGGGGGGGGGGGGGCACATGTTGGGTTTTTTCCTTTCAAGCCCCAAAAATTTCAAACGAAATGGGACATTTAGGAAGGGTAAGGGTACGAATACACCAGTTTAAAATCGAGCGCGTTGAAGTTAAAAATTTTGCTAAAGAAAAAAATAATAGAGAGACGTATTCTAGTATCAATGTATTTCTTTATATTGAAGTAATTATTTTTATTATAAATTTGATGTTAATTAATTTTTTTTTGAAAACAAATAAATGAACATACTTATACATTTTAAGATAAGTAGTAACTGTTTAGCAGTCCAACAGATAAATAAAATAAGTTTTGACGGTTTTTTTTGTTACTTATAAAAATATTGAAAAATAGCATGCTATTTTTTTTCGATAGCATATAACATGTCTTTATCGTGAAACTGTTCACTTTCAATTAACCAAAATAGAAAAGATATTAAAAAAAAAAAATAACTTGGTAAATACATTGAAGTACAACTGAAAACAAAAACGAACGCTAAATATATATGTAAACAAATAAAGGAAAAATAGATCAATAAAAAAATATTATAGTTTTTTTTATAGCTTAAAAAAAAAAATAACGCTGTCATGAGTTGGGTGTCTGTCTATCGGTGTGTGATTTACAGGCATGCAGTAAAGTACACGTGGCGATGGGTAGAGTATTCAATTCTGATCAGTTAAAATAATACTTGCAGCTCAATATCTAAAACAAAGGCGGGTTAGTTATACGAAAAAATAAATAAATATAGGAGTTCCATAATAAATACATTTTGTATGTAACGACTTTGTAAACTGACTTTGAGTTCTATTCCTTTTTCAAACTGTAAATTATTTTCGAAGAGGTACACATTGTAAGCTTATCACATTATTTCAAAAGAAATTAATTTGCTTAAATTTCTACCGAACTTATATCTAAACTTAATTCAACAAAAGAAATTAACGCAACATTTAATGATTCTAAACACACGCCGGGATATCTTGTTTAAAATAAACAATATTTCAAATCTAAATATGTAAGGAATTGTTTATTTAATTTTTTTATGGAAAGCACGCAGTAATAACAATAATATTAACAACCAAGAATTAAGCAGATAACGAAACCGATTTTGGATTTCCTGCATATTCACAAATAATACAGTAGGTATCAAACTATCTTGATGCAAATTAAATTATTAAAATACAAACACGCAGGTATTTTAGTATGAGAACACACATATATATGTGTGTGTGCGAAGGAGGATGTGTGTGTATGTGAGTGAGGATGCGTGTGTTTGTGCGTGTTGAAAGAGAGATTTTGATGAAATTATAAAACTACTAAAAGGTTAGGTTAGGATATGTTGGCTGGTATGTGCGTATCTTTATTCTAGAAAGCTGGTATCGACGCTTTTGCCTAAGAGCGCATGACAGGCTGAAGCAATAATTTATACCTAAAGGCAGGTCCTTCAGTTCTGGGAAGTTTACAACATGGCGTGGACTCTCGAGTTTAAGAGTAAATGAAACCCAAATTAGATTTAAATTAAGCTAAAACTAGATTTTGGGCGAAAAAAAAATATAGCACATTTAAACACGTTCCTAAAATGATCAGATGAATACAAAATAGCAATCAGAATAAAGTATTCATAAATAAATGGCATAGCATTTACGTGAATAAAATAAAATAATAAAAAAAAAAAAAAATAATGCATATAGCTAAGTATAGTTAATATTTAAATATAACACAACAAGAATTAAATATGACAACCTGTAGCTATCAATTAATTTCAATTGGTTCTAATCAATATCAGAATAGTCAAACTAATTCCTATGGATAAATTTAATCTCGTCTGGAATGTTTGAAACTAATAACTGATTAATAACTGTTAGTAAATGGAGTTATGAAGAACAGTTCCCTTGAATATATTTAATAAATAAATTAGATAAATAAATAACTTACCTAAAGGCAAGCTAATGTGATCCAAAATAAATAAATAAATAAACCTAATAATAACTATCAAATAAAACTAGTTCAATAAATGAATAAATGAATTTGTGTATGTATAGGAAGGAAAAGGGAAAAAAAATAAATAAATATAAGAGTGTGTAAGGGCGTATAAATATGTATATATATATATTACCTTCATTGTATGTATCACAATTTTTTTTAATATTTTATAAAAAAAAAAAATATGCAGGTGCTGACCAATAAATGGTTTTAAAAAAAATAAATCAAACAAGAACCGCCAATTTCTCTGAGCATAAAATACGTTTAGTGTGCCATAAGACTGCCTCACTGCCTGAATAAGCGTGCCTTACTCAAGTTTTATTTTCATATACGCAAATAAAATTAAGGTATTTATAAAATAAAGTAGGAATTTTAAATAAATATTCCTTGATAAGAGATTTTTTTTATTAAACAGAAAATAAGAGATATTAAAAGTCATCAAATGCCATAAACATTAATATAGAAACGGTCAGGTAGGAATTTTTTATTTTTAAAATTGGATTGCTGTGGGTTGATGTTTCGAAATACATGTATATACTATTCCAATTTTTTTTTTGCATGTGAAATTGATTGCCTTTTGACCGGATCTGCATGAACAAGTAATACAGAGATCGAATATGTCTACATATACATATATGAATGTACTAAATAGCGTGCTGAAGGTAACAGGGAAAAAAAAACAAAATTACGTATATTAGACAACACAAACAGATATAGCAAACGGAAATTTGGCCTTAACCAAGAAATATAAAGTAACGATAGATGGTAAGAAAAGAAATATAGTAGGTTAAAACGAAAGAAACTAGTACGAGATGTATTATTCGATTGACAGAATCCAAGTAAATATTACGTCAAGTGAAACTCAAGTTTGTTGCGACCTTTTAAAAACAAACAAGAAAAAAAAACAAAATGCATGCGGTTCGAAAATGAAACCAACCACTTGAGGATGCGACGTTCGCGAACGTATTTTTTTTTCTCGTTCTCTATGACATTGCGTCTTTACGGCTATTCTAGTTATAGGGTGTTTCAAATTTAAAGATAATATAATTAATAACAAAATTAATACTTACTTTTAGTAAGTAGGAAGTAATATCTAAATAGTCTAAAAATTAAAGACAATTTAAACATAAACAAACTTTATATTAAAGGTTTATATTTAAGGAAAATACTAAACAGACACAAAAAAAAAAAAATATAAAGGAAGTCCATTTATAATAAATATATACATGGATAATTAAAAAAAAAAATGAATACAAATCAAACGGACATATTAATATAATTGCATTATATATGCAAACCTTGGTAAAAAAATCAACTATATATTTTAGTTTGTTCTATCAAAGTAAATAACGAAAAATAAAAGACGACACGGGAACAAATAATTACATAATAAAACGAGGACGAGTAGGTTAATCGTAAAATAAAATAAATATAGAAAACCCGATGTAAAGAGAAAAATGACGACACGAAAAAAAGATAACTACATAAGTTATAATTAACATAAATAGATAATATAAAATGCTAATCAAAATTTTTTTTTTGATTCATTTATAGAAGCGACGGATCCCATAGACCTTTTAAATCCAGTGTAGTGAAGTGACAATATTCCATAAGTGGAATAATTAGGTGTATATAATAAAATAAAAAATATATATATATATATATATATATATATATCTGTGTTCCTGTGAATATATCTGTGTGTGTAGGAGTTTATAATAAATATATAAATATATATTAATAATAACAAAGGAATCAAAAAAAGAAAATAATGGAATCACAAACTGAAAGCTCAGAGCCTAGTGTATCAAGAAAAGGGAGCCAGAGACCAATAAATCGTCGTGCCAGGGGAAGCTTGGCAACAAAAATTGCACTAGCTGTCAAGGAGGCCCTACAGCCAGTATTATATAGGCGAAGGCATGTTATCAGAGGACAGTTCAAAGCCGTGAAGTCCCGGATTGGGACCCATGAAGGGTCTACCACCCCATCAATAAACGAATCTGAGGGCAAAAAGGACTACAGACCACAATTTATTATGATAAATAGTCCTACAAAACCAAGTTTTGGAGCCGATCATAATGAGGATCCCATTAGGTTTTTGAGAGACCTTAAGACATATATAAAAAAAAAGGATGGATCTCAGGATAGCCTTGAGATCGCAATGGAATGCCTAAAACCAAAACCAAAGATGATAATGTCGAATTTTCAGTCGAAAATGGAAAATATTACTGATTTTGAAAGGGAATTTCTGGAAATTTTCTGGAACTCTGCAAAGCAGGATTCAGTAAGAGAGGAGGTACTGAGAGGAGTATGGCGAGAACATCTTGGAATCACAAAATTGGAACATTTTTCTTCAAAAATGGAAAAGGCAAGAAGCCTTAAATACCCTATACCAGAAGAACAATTATTGAATGCCATAATGAGGCAATTCCCGGAAGCAGTGCAGATGCAGTGGATCTGCCTCACCCCAAAGACAGCGGAGAATGCTGCGAGGTTTCTGAAAGGTTTGGATGGCTTTACCATTAAACACGCCGAATATAAAGTACATAAGGAAAGGGAGATTCCGAATAAGGACAATCATCCAGACTTCCAGAGGCCTAAAAATAGGGTCATAGATAACAATCGGTCTCGTAGAGAGGAACGACCGAGGATAGCAAGACCGATCAATCTCATAGAGATGAGGCAGGCTTACCAGGACGGGTGGCAGAGAGCCAAGGTAGGAGAAATTGAAGAAAGTAATTCTGGAAGAACAAACCCTAATACATCGACAAACAACCAACAGCATTCGGGAAACTAGAGCAACCCAGTGCACGATCGTCACTGGCGCAGTTAGACAACATCGATCGGAACAACACCCTAGATGTAAATAGTAGTAAACTTAATATAGATTATAAGAAAAATTGTAAGTTAAGTGAAATACCCTCGTATTTAGTGCCTTTAAATGTGATGGTTTCAAATAATTGGAAACCGGGATTAGGATTAGGAAAAACCCATCAGGGGCGTAAACATCCTGTAGAAGTAGGGCTCAAAAGAAATAAATACAGTGGTTTAGGATACATAGAAAATAAAATTAATACTAAGGAAACGCCAAATATATTGAATAAGACACGGAATTTTATCCAGAGTAAGGAAATATACACGATAAACATATTAACAGAAAGGTTTCAACAATGGGAAAAACAAAATATCAACAACCATGTGACACAAGGACCTCGGAGGAAGCCAATCTGGGAAAGGGGAGGAGAAATATGTACGATATTCGAGGAGGAGGAGTATAGGGAGAACAAGGATGAAGGTACATTACCAGATTTGCCGGAGGTGACTGTTACAATAGAAGGACAAGAAACAAAATGCTTGATAGACACTGGCAGTCAAGTAACGTGTGTATCAGGGGAATTTTGGAAGGAATTATTAAATAAAGGTCATAAATTTCCTCTAATGCCAACACTAACATTACAACTAAAATGTGCAAATGGCTCCAAGAGCCAGAAGGTTTCTACATTGGGTCTATTACCTTTGAAATTCGGTAAAACAATATTGGAAACCCCCTGCCTCATAGTGGAGGGGCTAATAAGGCGAATAATATTGGGATACGATTGGCTCGATAACCATGGAGCTATAATTGATTGTACCAAGAAAAACCATGGTGAACTGATTCTTAAAACCCTAAAACATAAAGTGCAACTTCATTCTTCTGGTTGTAAGAAGGCTACACAGATCAATGTTGCTGAATGTATAGGAGAAACGTTAAGGGATGGTGAGGCAATTAAATTAACCAAAGAAGAAAGCATTTTAGAATATATAGGGAAATTAAACAGACCAGAGAAAGAAACAAACAAACTTAAGCAGGTACTATTAAAATACAGAGAAGTATTTTCCGACAAACCTGGACGAACCCAGTCATACTACCACGAAATAAAATTAATAAACGATAAACCATTTGTAAAAAAAGCTTACCCTATACCATTAGCATATCGTGAAAAGGTGGCAGAGAAAATCGACGAAATGTTAAAGGATGGACTAATAAAAAGACAAACTACATGTTACTCGAGCCCTTTAACAATCACATTAAAGAAAGACGGATCAATTAGAATGCTATTAGACGCTAGGGAATTAAATAGTAGAATGATAGGTGAAACGGAGACTCCACCAATAATTTCAGAATTAATACAACAATTTTACGGGGTAAATTATATTAGTCAGTTAGATTTAAATAACGCATATTTTCAAATTCCGTTACATCCAAATAGTGAAAAATATACAGGATTCACATTTAATAACAAGTCATTTGTATATTCAGTATTACCACAAGGATTAAAAACCAGTGTGGGCAGTTTTTCCAGGGCGTTAGACTTAATTTTAGGGCCAACTGTGAAAGAGTTCTGCGTTAACTATTTAGATGATTTAGCCATATTCACGCGAGGGAGCTTAGATGAACATTTAGGACACATAGAACAGGTATTAGAGAGATTAAGACTAGCGAATATGACTTGTAGCTTACCAAAATGCCAATTCCTACAATATAAAATAAAGATGTTAGGTTTCGACATATCATTGGAGGGAATAGAAATGTCAGAGGAAAAATTGGCAGTTATACGCGATTATCCAGAACCAAGGAAACCTAAACAGGTCAGAGCAGCCCTTGGCTTTTTTAATTGGTATCGCAGATTTGTCTCACGATACGGAGAAACCATAAAACCACTTTGTGATTTACTACAGAAAGGTAGACGATGGGTGTGGGGAGAAGAACAGAAGGTTGCATTTGAAAGAATAAAGAAATTATTCTTAGAAAGCGTAATTTTAAAGCACCCAGATCCAAAGAAAACCTATTACTTACAATGCGATAGCTCAGGATATGGGTTAGGAGGGGAATTGTACCAACTAGATGACCAGGGTCAACATCACGTCATTGGGTTTTGTAGTAAGGGATTAAATGCAGCAGAGATGAAATGGACCACGTCAGAAAAGGAGTTATATGCAATTATATATGCTTTAAGGAAATTTGAAACATACATAAGGGGAACTAAATTAGTTATACGAACAGACCACCAATCTCTAACATTTATAAAAACCTGGAAGCTCTATAGTGCTAAAGTCACAAGGTGGATTCTATATTTGGATCAATTTGACTATACAATAGAGTATGTAAAGGGTAAGGACAATGTAGGTCCAGATATTCTGTCGAGATGTGTAAACGAAAGACCACAATTAACGGGAGACCGATTGTTACACCCAGAAATAGCTTTGTTTTTAGCTAGCGATAAAAGAGGATTAATGAAGAGATTAAAGAATATAAGGTTAGAACAAGACACAGATCCTTATTTAAAAGAGATAAAGAAAACGAAAGCAGATCATATGTACATACCAGATGATAAATTAGCTAGAAGATTGTCAAGAAGGTATGAAATGAAAGATGGAGTGTTATATTTCAATAACATAAATAATGAAAAACTATTAGCAATACCAAATAGTTTAATGGAAAAAATTGTGTGGTATTTTCATTTGGAATTAGGACACTTTGGAGTGTATAAAGTACTAGCTGCATTAAGAAAGAGGGTATATTGGCCTAGAATGGGAAAACAAATTACAAGAATAATAAGGACTTGTGAAGATTGTCAGTTATCTAAGCAAAATAATAAACCGGAAGTAGGAGGATGTCATCCCGTTTACACTGAAGATGTAGGAGATGTCATCATGGCAGATTTTTATGGGCCTTTACCAATGGGAAGAGGAGGGGTTAATTATATATTTGTCATACAGGATACATTTAGCAAATGGATTAAATTATATTCAATGAAGAAGGCAACTGGTTTTAATGCGGTTAGGAGAGTATTGGAATACGCAACAGCCATCAAACCGAAAGTAATAGTAACAGATAGAGGATCACAATTTGTATCAAAAATATGGGAAAGTAAATTAGAAGAAGAGGGAATAGAATTTAAACACACCTCAATCAGAAACCCAAGAGCGAATATCACCGAACGAGTTAATAAAGAATTGGGAAGGATTTTCCGAACATATTGTAATACAGGTCATAAAAAATGGCCGATTTTATTAAACGATATTGAAAATTGTTATAACAATAGTACACATACTAGTACAGGATATACACCAAATGAAATAGTATTTGGTCGATCACCTAAACATAGTTTAGATAATCATTTGGGAATAAAGGAGAGCAATCCGTTGACGATAGAGGAGATTCGTAATCAAGTCCGGAAGAATTTGAAATTACATAACGAACAAAGAAGGTTAAGTTTTAATAAGACACATAGGTTAAGGAATTACCAAATAGGAGAATTGGTAAAACTGAGAACATTGCCGAAATCAAATAAAGATAAGGGAGAAATAAGTAAGTTTGCTAGGTTATTTGAAGGCCCATATGTAGTAGCTGCAGTACCGTATGTGAATACGTATTGTTTAGTTCATCCGGAAAATGGCAAGGTACGAGGGAATTTTAATGCTATCCATTTGGCAAAATATTATAAATAATAATTATGGTACAAATAACAAGATGTGGACTACATAGCAATTCAATAATTAGAGTCAATTACAATATGAGTTATAAAAAGGGTGTAGATAATTAAGTAGATTTAAGTGTAATATTTACATATATTAAGTGAAATACTTAAGCCTACCACCTAAGTGAAATACTTAAGCCTACCACCTAAGTGAAATACTTAAGCCTACCACCTAAGTGAAATACTTAAGCCCTACCACCTAAGTGAAATACTTAAGCCTACCACCTAAGTGAAATACTTAAGCCCTACCACCTAAGTGAAATACTTAAGCCTACCACCTAAGTGAAATACTTAAGCCCTACCACCTAAGTGAGATACTTAAGCCTACCACTTAAGTTGAAATTTTAAGCTTATCACCTAAGTTGAAATACTTAGCTAGCTTTGCACCAAATCACATTATAATTACGGTTAGACGAGAGTTGGTGGTAATAGACGGTTGGCCAACATCGGAACGGGCGAGAAAATTGCAAAAGGGGCTCGATCCATTCTGTATTTTTCTTAATATAAGGTTAATTACAACTAGATATAATTGTGAAAAAAAAATGAATAGTGAAGTGACTAAAAAAAAAAAGGAATCACCATCGTAAAGAAAAAAAAAAGAGGAAGAAAGGAAAAGGATACAGGAAGAAGTGAGACACCGGAGGTCTACATTTATATTTAATGAAGGCAAAGAACTTGTCATTTCACAAAAAGATTCTATCCCTCCATTGGGCGACTGTGATAACCTCCAGTTTCTCACTGAAGAAGGAAGGAAATTGGTCAAGGGAAACTTCATGGGGATGAAAAAAAACATACCCTAATAAGTTTCAGAGGGTTGGATTTGCACTACAGCCTTACCACGGAGTACTGAAGGAGTATTTGAGCAAGAAAATTTAACGGAAAGATCGCGTCAAAAAAACTATAAAAATAAATGACAATATATATCGATGTATTTAAATTACTTGACGTTAATATAGGGTAATTTTGGTTAGGAAATTAGGCTACCGACACCATAAAAAATTATGAAAATAAACAAATGAAGGAAATCGATTATAACTCTAAAACTACGAGCGCCACTTAATTGGAAATCACTGTTTAATTACGTCTATGTCCAGCCTAACAAAGGTATTATAGAATCAGGAGCCGGCTGTTAAAATAGAGTTCATATTTTTCGGGAAATTTCATAAAAATTACAATATTTTTAACATTTTACGGGCCACGATTTTCACATTGATAATCTCTGGCCAGACGATATCTTACCGAATCGATATATAACGGTACGCCTCGGCAAATATCAAAAGGCTAGAGTCTACGGACAGAAACGCACAAAATTAATTTCTTACTCGGGATCCTAGAGTCGTAAATAACCGGTTGCAGGGCAAATAGCTTTTAAAGGGGTTAAATAGAGGTTGTGAAGCGTTGTTTTTGAAGGAGGAAAAAAATAACGTATAACGGTTACGGGAGAAGTAGATGAGTGAGTGACGCTCTGACGAACCCATAAATTAGTCATTGATTCCAGATTTGAAGACAGCCGCCCACGAGGTGGAGTCAAGAGGAAAAGAGATAAAAAATGAGAAGAACTGAGGTTAGACTGAAACAAACATACAGGGGCGTTTACTCAGAGGAAATACAGACTCGCAGATGACAGATTATATATTAGAATTAAACCAATGACGAGAAAAAAATAAGGTAGACTATATACTGACTCGAGAGAGAGATGGTTTAATGACAGAGTGAAAGAGACGGGATCAAGTTAGAAGAGTACAACTCGGCACTGACGCCAAGACGAAATGCACGTCCATACAAAAAAGTAAAAGTTGAGGGTTGAGCATCCCTGCCAGCCATTTTAATAGGTCTGTGCCATGTTCTTGTCATATTTTTATGATAATAACCAGATTTAAGACGTCGTAGCCCCATATTTTAATGGGTTTAAAAATCGATAAATTTTTATGACTTCAAATTAATATTAACGGGTTAACCAGAGTACATGCAAGTCTGTTTATTGAATAAATCAGTCAGTAATTGCTAGATTCGTATTGGTTAAAGATGAGAATCAATTAATTTAGACCCACCTTTCGGAGAAGGGGAACCGAGGTTATTTAAATGAGAACAAAAGAAAAAATGGGGATTAGTACGCAACGGAGCTCCGGGTTCAGACAAACTTTCCACGTCGGTCGATCGCGATATATTTGGTTATAAATTAACTTAGTAGATTCAATCGAAACTTGGTGAATATCTTTTAAGTGTTAAATTCTAGTCAATAGAATATTAAATTTTGGTTTGATTTTGAACCATGAAATATTGTTTTATAGTCCTAAAACCGTGCGATTACTTTAATAAATTAAAATTAAATTATTTAATAACTTAAATAATCCAAAACAAGAAATATAGAGTCTCTTGAATCTTAAACTGCCGAAACAAAATAAAAATAAAGGTGTGTTAAAATTAAAAGAAATATAAATAAATATGTACTTAAATAAAACCATTTAAAAATTATATAAAGAATATATAATAAAATACAATTTATACGTATAGAGTCATCCTAAAGAATTTACGCGGTACGCAATCGTATTATAATAGACGCGAAAAAACGAGGTTCTGCACTTGTTTCGTAATGTCCAAAGTTCGAATCCGGAAATGTCAAAATTAAACCTATATATTTTTGTAATCAGTTTCCAAAACTGAGACCAGATTAATAACTAAAATAACCAAATACAAGAAATATAGAGACTTTAGAAAAATAAATAAATATATAAAATAATAAATTATTAAAAGGTATTTGATTAAAAAAAAAAATAAACTATAGAAGTAAATTTTGTTAATTAAACTAGAATAAAACAAATAGTGAAACGTATAATAAAAGGAAAAAAATAATAAATTGGTACAAGGTATTTTATCAAAATATAAAATATAGGAGTTTTTCTTGAAAACTAAAACGTTAAACTATTGAAAGGTATTTTATTAAATCCTAAAGGTTTATGAAGGGATATTTTATAATTGAAATTGAAACTCAAAATAAACTTAGAAACCCAAGCTAAAATGTAAAGTTATAGAAGGATATTTTGTTATTTAAAATTAAAATCAAATAAACATTGAAACGTGACATTAAAATAAAGGTTTTTCAGGACCATCATTCTTTTATCTAAAGAATTGGAAAAAAATAAGATTTCGTATTAAACCCCAACAGTTTAGAATTAATTTTTTTCAAAAATTAATCCCAGAGCGAGACTCAATTCATGAATTATAGTAATTGATCTAAAACGAACACTAATTCATACTTTATTAGTTGAACAAAGTAAAAATAATTATTAAATAAATTCAAAATTAAAGAAATAATTAATTTTATCCTAAGTCGAAAAATATACGTAAGGGTTATATCTGACGGTTAAAGGAACAACTTAAAGAAAACGTCGGGTAATCATAAAATGAAATTATTGACGGAATTAGGAAGGTGGTATTAACATAAAGTTCAAACTTGTGCATGCCGATTCTGTGTCAAAAGGTGTTCATTATATTTGTTAATATAAGTAGGAAATGCATTGAGGCCTAAGTGCATTTCAATCGTGTTGTGTTGTTATGTGTAGTGATTGGATTTTGGGGTTAAATTAGAACCTAAGCTATTTACGGGGTAAGTCTAATTAATATAGATGTATACTTAATTATGTGAACTTCAAATGCTTATGGTAATTTATTTGACTGCTAAACCAAGCTGAGTTTGTTTCATAAAGTCGTTGAGTTAAGTTTTAAAATGTAAATGTAGTACATACCTATTTATTTCATAAAAAGGAAAAGAAAAGAGAATACTTATTTGCAATCATAAATATCAGATCTATATTTAAAACAAAATCTATCAATAATAAAGGTAAAAATTATAGAGGTTCGAATGACATAGTTTACCAAAAGTTTATCAATAGAATAAATATTATTCATATAAAATAGACAAAGATTGATCAACTGTTAAATTAAAATAATAGTGTATAATATATACGTTCAAACAGGGAAGTTTCACATAGTTGAGAATAGATCATGCATGTTAGAGTTAATATTTATGAAATTTGATTTAATATATTATTAACAAAATTGTATTCATAAATACACAATACATGTACTCGCACAAATACACACACACTCAACTGTCATAGAGAGTACATGTTATACGAAGGAATCCTAAATACGCCAGCGGAGTATATATAAATAAGCGAATCACGGTCGTGTAATAAATAACAACACAGATTGTTCTGTTTTATATATTACAATTAAACAAACACCCTATATTTGCGAATACAAACAAAAGAAGTTGGCATAAGTAAATGACACAAAAAAAAATAAAAAGATTGTTTTGTTTTCTATATTACAATTAACAAACACCCTATAGTTGCGCGCACAAACATAAAAGAAGGTGATATAAATAAACGATCATTTAAAATGCGAATTATTCATACATCCAATAACTAAATTGATACATAGTCAAATTATTAATTCTTTATTGCAAAATTATAAGTCTGGATCTGTTGGTTTTCTGGAATTGGCGGGGTGAATTGCTTAAAAAGGGGATTATATGAACATACATTTAATACGGACGTGACAATATTTGACAGAGAAAAACCAAATAATGCCTTCTCCGATGAGAGTGGATGCGTCTGGATGGAAAGTTTTACTTCACTTTTTCCTGCCTACCTAAGATAGAGGAATCGGAATTTGCCAGCTGTTCTGATTAGGTTTTTCGGCTCTGGAAGACAAGCAAAAGATAGATTCACGACCTATCTTCATCATATGTCAACTCTCTAATAAAGCCCACAGCTCTAGCATAGGATGTGCAGAGTACAGTTGGACCCTGATTAAGTTTTGACCATCGTGGGATCCCGCTTATGCCAGAGAAGTTAACCCTTCCTTAGAACAGCATCGGTGAAAAGTAGAATCTCCTATCTATCCAATAACCTTCATTTCGAATCAAGTGCGAGTCGGCCTTCCGGCTACACTGCAATTTAAAGCTATTCTGTCTTACCTACACATCGACTTAATTCGTGCATCGCTATGGTTTTATACGTGACAGACAATGAGGAACTAAATTTTAAATTAAAAATTTGAGTGACTAGCTTCGCTGATTGTGGAAGATTACAATAGATCTAGATGTCTAAATAAATAAATATAATATTATTAGCACCAGGGAAAAATAATAAAATATATGTAGTGTTAGTTAGGACAAGAATAAATAAATAAATATAATATTATTAGCACCAGGGAAAAATAATAAAATATATGTAGTGTTAGTTAGGACAAGAATAAATAAACAAATGTAATATTATCAGCACCAGGAAAAATAATAAAATATATGTAGTGTTAGTTAGGACAAGAATAAATAAACAAATGTAATATTATCAGCACCAGGAAAAATAATAAAATATATGTAGTGTTAGTTAGGACAAGAATAAATAATAAAATGTAATATTATCAGCACCAGGAAAAATAATAAAATATATGTAGTGATAGTTAGGGTAAGAATAAATACATAAATAAATAGATTCAGGCAGGACCTGTTCCTATATCACTTTTTCTAAGCTAATTCCATCCAGCTTAGAATATCCTGAAGCTGATCAAAACATGGTAAACACTGACATTTTGGAAGTGTATCCCACCTACCATTGTAAATTACAAACCCTGGAAATCACATTTAAACTTCAATGTATTAGAGCATCAATTCGCTCAAACACAATTGGATCAAACTACCTTGACATCAGTTGGACGCGGGACTTTATGGGAATGTCACGTAGGCTGACTTTCTCCCTCAAACATATATGATACTTCGCTCATAGTTCTTTGCCACGGAACCCTGTCAGTTCGGCATAGTAAAGTACCCAAGGGCCTCACAACCCCTACATCGTTGGAAACTGGGAAACACATGCCTCTGACATTGCAACTTCGAGCAAACAACTAAGGATATACCACATCATCACATGTTCTAATCAGTTAATTCTGTTTAGAGCCACCGAGCCGGCCTAAAGCCATTCCGTCGAGGACTGCATTCAACTGTTATAAGGGTTTTTCAACCTTTTGGACCTATTCATATTCATAAAACCATGGAACAGCACTCTTTGGTGGTTGGTTTAAGTGGCTGGGGGTAGGGGTGGTTATGGAGCCCCAGCCTGTCCCAAAATAAATACCCATATCCCAAGAATCCTGCACTAAAGTAAAAATAAAATATTCTCATAATATTTTTTTTTTACGCGAATAAGAATTAAAATAACAGAAAACAGTGGCTATATTGGTGAACAAAAGATACTATGATTAATATAACAATAATAAAGCGATGAACGAGATAACAATTTAAATTACATACATAAATAAGATTAAAATACATACATAAATAACACATTATACGCTGTAATGAAAGAGTCAAAATAAAGAATAAATACATAAGTACTAACCACCGAATTAAACGTCATAAATTATATCAATGTACAAACATCCACATAAACTAATAGCATTAAACTGAACCTAATTAAAGGTAAATCATATGTGGATAGAGATAAAATAAAATATATTAATAATATTGACATGCTATAGCACATGTGTACTGAAACATAACACAGACATATTTATTGTTCAATACAACTTCATTATAACCTAACAGCATGTATTGGTGTAATCAACTTTTTAAAACAGGTGAGACGACAACATATTCATTGCGAAGCCGGAACACAGAAGCTGTTCTGTGTCAAGAGACACAGCCATGACAAGGGCTCTACGATACTAGATGATCACCATTTTTACCAATTATCCTTTAAAAACATGTATCATTTTCAGAGATTATGTCAAGCTGCCATCGTAAGTAACTAAATTGTTTTTTTTTGATTTATTATTAAAATTATTGTAAAGACATGTGTTTTGAGACATCAATCTGAGTAAAACTATTAACTTTAAACAGAGCATTCTGCTTGCGTTTAGGAAGGGAAGTGGGTTCTTGGCCGACTGATTGTGGGGGTGGTTGCTCTTCTTGACTGAAGGGTGAGCGCTTTCTCGCTTTTAGTCCGCCTGGGTTCATCTCAATGAATGCAATTAAATAACTTATTTTATTCTTATATGGAAATAAAATCTAATACAAGTAATGTGGGAATAAGTAATGTAATACGGGATTCAAGTTTTTCTAAATCTATAGTGCGATAGTGTTATATGTTTTATTTTTGTAGGACAATTGATCGAAAATTATCTTTCGTAATAAGAAAAGATAGTCGAAATAAGAAAATAGGAAATTTTATTTTACATTGCAATTAAAAAGTTCTTTCAAATTCAATTCAATTCAAAATTCTCTTTATTATTCATACTATACAGAGGAAATATTTTACATTACAATATGAACAATATAATTAATTATTCTCAATGGATATAATTGATGATTACTCGACTGGACTTTAATCTGTTCTAGAGTGACCGTCTTTTGTTTAAGTAAATCGTACAAAATAGTGCGTTATAATATAAATATAAAGAGAATCATACAACTAATTTTATTCAGTAATGCAATTAAAACCAGCCATTAACTATTATTATTGTCAATATTTTTGTGTATTACTCAATTTGAAACATATTGCGGGGGTTACGATTTTTACCGTATGCCGACTTGAGACACGACGCCTTAGAGTGACAACCTTTTGTTGGAAGAATCGTGCGATTTTTTTTGTTTCATTTCCTGCATTTTTCAATATATACGTCATTCCAGGTGAAAGCAACATTTGTTTAAACTTTGGCTGAATTTAATTTGAAGATTTTTATTATATTAGTTCTTGCCAAATACATATTTTTAAAACATTAAGTTTTTTCGTAATAATTTACATACATACGTACGTAGTACGTATGTAAATGGCAATTTCCCTAATAATATGTACCTACTAAATCGTTATACTAGCATATTAATATAGACTTTAATATTTTTTGTGTGTAACTTTAATAGTGTATCTATACAGATATAGAAACCGATACAACGTGTGCCTTAAAAAAATATTTTTCCAAAATATCGTAGCTAGGAAATACTTTTGAATTATTTATATATTTATTATTCATGATAAAAATTAATTTAATTAATAGTTTTAAACATCAAATAGTATATTTTAAACAAATAACTAGCGCCTCCTCGCATAATAACTTTAAATTTTACTCGCATGTCAATTTTTTAAATCAATTTTCAATTATCAATTATTATATATTATCAATTTAAATGACTATTAACATTTTTTTTGGCCGCTTAGAAAACTGACTTCCTTAGTACAGACTTTAGTCTAGTTAGGAGGTCAGGCAACTTCATACATTAATGGTCATCGCTCCCTTTTACAGTGAAAACATGTCATCATTTTTAAGTGCTTTTGTATTCAACATTTCGGTGTTCAACATTTATGAATTTTACATCTCATCTCGGTAAGCTCGAGATGAGATGATACTTTAGCAATTTAAAGTTTCGTATATAATATACGTCGCTGTTTTATATAAGTCAATTTACTTAAATTCCGTCATAAATAAACGAGATGAGGTTAGCGGATCGAAAATAAAACTAACGTAGACCAGCTTTTTAGTCGTCGCATAGATAGATGCTGTTTATTTTGCATAGTCGCCAAATTAGCACGGAGCAATATTTGATTTGTCGCTCGACATATAATAATGGATTGGTACAATTTAGTTTTAACACCGGCAAGTCGAGGCGCTGCCTGTTCGAGTGGACGATCGCCCAACATTATGTTAAGTCTGACCCAATTTGTTGGGGCCGTCGTCACGATATCACGTTCCGACGCAGTCAAACAACGAAGGAACAGACAATTGCGCGCGTCGCGGCCCTGGCCGTACAGAACCCATTAATCATTGCACTTCGCTGCAAGAACGTCGAGTCGTTCTGCAGGCGAGATCTTATTATGCATAGAAAAGAAAAATAATGCTTCAGTAAACAAAACCAATACATTTTTTTTTTTTAATATTCTTTATTTATAAACAAAACATACAGGTTCTATTTGATTGCTCACTAAACCCTTGCGGGTTTTTATGTGAACTAGTTCGTTCCCACTTTTAACTTATTTAATACAATTGATATAATATATTTTATTACATATTCATTATTAATAACATGACAACACTTTTTACAACACCCACATGATGGTATTATCCAGCCCGTCTATTGATTAGTCTGATTAATGATTAATCTAACAATAGGAACCCACTGTAGCTTTGGATTGACATTTTGCTAACCTCACGCGAAAAACTCTAGATGTAGTGAGTGTGAAAAGAATGTTTCGTTTTTCATTCGTTTTAAAATATTGTTTTGAAAAACATTTAAAAATGTTCAAAGGATTTTTTTTAAAATTGCATTTCTAGTTATACAGAATATCCCGAGACCAATCCCGAATACTTCAATGTTCCCCAAATGTACGAACACACTTGAGTTTAGGGGAAAGTCCATACACTATTCTACTTTTATTCTAAGTTATTCGTGGTTTTATCGAAAATCCTGTAATACTCAGATTTCTTTGTTCCCGACCGTACTAGATCGCGGAAGCACACATTATTCAGACAGTTAGTATGTCGTACCGACGTATTCAAGTATAGTCCAATTGGGAGAGCAGTCGAATGATTAAATTCCATTTCCGCGGAGATTGATATATTCGTCTGTCCGCCCAATAGGATTAAAAATCTGCTTTCTATTCCACCTTTGTAAGATCAGCGTGAATTATTTATTTGTTATTGTTTGCCTGTAGGCATTAATTTAATTTTTAACGCGTTAAACTTTTTAAATAAATATATAATAAATCATTGTATTAAAGCGCTAGTGTAAATTCCTTTTGGAATTCGTTCAATTCGTTCGCGCCTTGATGAGTGCGGTCAATGACCCGGCGTTCCGAGTGGACATCAGCTGGCAAACTAATGACCACAACGTTGTATGTAATTACAATATTTTATGAAAAGCCTGTGTATACACATACATAAACCTTAATGTGATAATCTGAATATTCCACAGTGTGCCTCTTGTTAAATCTTCAGTGGCACATTTTATTATTTTATTTTTTGTTATGAAAAGTATGTTTTTAAATATTAGTTTATAAATTGTCAGCTGAAGATCCATGTTTCTAACAGATTATATCACCTTAGAACAGCAGTACATGCTATAAAGGTGATGTAAAATATGGTTTGTAAAGTATGGTTTCCGTAAAAATAAACGGTTTAATATATAAAGATTAGTTTTTTTTCTCATCTTTACAAATCATATTTGAAATCGCATGGCCAATTAGTAGGATTTTTTTCGGATCTCGGGCCATGCTGTATAGTTGAAATGTGTACTCAATATAGGTATGCTAGGCAAAATTGAAGTCGTATAACTAAGCACGAAATTACGTCAAAATTTGACGGACCAAGGGAATAAAAAATGCTCATCTTGTATTGTCCTAGAATTAAATTGAACTTTTGAATGTTCATTTGAGAAGTCCATGTTGTCCTAACCGAATTGCTGGGCATTCCGGTAGAATGTTTCACAGAATGACGTTCCATTCTCAATTCCAGCCACTTCCCCGTTTCAACCCTTCTCGGCCCTAAAAGGCCGTGAATCCCCAAAGTTCGGTTTAATGTACGGTAAAGTCCACCAATTCGCCATGCACTATTTGCAATGTTGAGTTATAGCTGTTTCCACTGCTGATTTACGCCCGCCTTGACGTCGAAAGTTCCCTTCGTGATTTGTTAGCTTTTTCTGGGGTTGCTGAAAACTCAATCATCGTTGAAATTTGGCGGTGTGACCCTTAATAAATCATACTTTCATATTAAGTATTATGAAGTTGAAAAAAATACCGAAATATTTATAACAATTTAAAAATAAAATATAGACTACGGATCAAAAGTCTTAATACTAATTATGTACCTATATTTATTTTTCATCTTTGGTTTTCATTTTAGATAAGCCAGTCGATTCATATTTTTGACAGCAAGGGTATAGGATAAGTGCATATTTCTCTCTTTGCATTTGCATTTTAGTCACTTTTATACTAAGATTTTATAATAAATACAGAGTGTATTTAAATTTATTGATGTCCTTTTAGGGAATTAATCTATATCGACTAAATGTCACAGTAGTGAATGTTACTTAACAAAATAAAAATCAGCCTGTATTATATTTTTGCTCTGGAATCGGTCTATGGTTCGTGGGTATTAAAATAATATGTCCTTTAGTCCATACATATTCTTTTAATTATAATGAGTATGTAAGTATGTCCAATATGTCGTAATTATGAAAATTATCTTAAACTTAAAAATATAGACTGATAGAACTTCTTAGCGTAAGGAATTGTTTTGAGTCGGGAAACTTCAAAATTATTCCTTACTCTAAGGATTATTTAGACTGGCTTCGATTGATTATTTATATATGATTATACGTATTTTTATCAAGTTATTAGTTTGTTTTAAAATCATGAATAAAAAGTTATTTTATTCAGACCTCAGACTTTTTTTTTAATTTATAATATTATTAACATATCAGTTTTTTATGTACCTGGATGGTACATAGTGCATAGTGCATGGTATATAGTGCATAGTGGATCTGGATATTAGTGCATAAAAGATTTGGAAAACAATTTCAACAATTTGTTTGTTCCTGCTGTCAACTTTATAACAATCTCAAAAATTAGATATATTATTTTTTATTTAAAATTTTGAAAAACATAAATAGTACAAAATTCGACTAGGTACTTACCTTTAGAAATACCAGCACTCCTAACAAAAATCGGACGACGATATCTTTCATTTTGCAATAATAAAGAGATATCCCCCTAATAGAAGTGGCCTATTGTGGGGAACTCGGAGGTCACAACTGCATTGCTAACTAGCCGCGAAGCCAATAACTCAAAATTTATTGCAATCCCGATCAATTCGGGAATGTCCGGAGAGTTCGGACGACGAAACGTATTGTTCCATTAGGGATGTATTGAACATTTGTAAAGCTCGAATTTCTTATAAAATGTTAAAAGGTAAAAGATTCGAAAAACAAATATATACATATGACACTGCGGTAATAAAATGTTTTATTGTGATTATATTTTTTTGCCACTAATAGTGAATAAATAAGAGTAATAAAAATATGCTGAAAAATAGAATTATGAAGTCATGTAACGCGATGAGTGGAATAAAAGTAGCTAGAAGTAGTAGTATAAAGTAGCCTAAAAATGAGTTGCTTCCAGTGCAAACATTACCTGCTTTTGTCACTTTGGAGGTAGTGATACGTATAGTTTTGAGCTTGAATATGATAGAAAAGATTATGATTTATTATTATTCCAATTATATTTTTCATCTACAAAACATATACAAGAAAAAGTATCTCTAGGTTAGTTTCTGTTAATTTTATAAAGAGAGTATTTTAGATTCCTCAACTAGGAGATAATGACAGCTGAGTTACTTTTTGCCAGAGTTTAAATTATATTTTACACGATGTAATAAAACAAAACATATTTTTTTATGTTTGCATAAGTTTTATTAGAATAAACCAATGCCTTAATACAATATAACACCTTTCCTGAACATAGTTATGAAAACAACTGTTATTCGGGAATTACAAAGCAGATCATACAAATCTATTTTTATAATTACTTGAATGGTAGTAATAATCCATTAATTCGATCACATCAGCACTTATCCTCAAAATGTGTGTTTGTTACATCAAATAATCAATATTGTTTAATATCGAATTTTATTTCAGTCGATTTAAATACACCACTATTTTTCGGCCAATATTCGAATAAAAATCTCCACTCGAAGGCTGGGGACATTTTATCGTCCTGTATGTCGACGTTGCATCGGAACAAAGCCATTTTTAAGAGCGAGACCATTGTCTCATATAAAATATATCCCTTAACATATAATATATTTATCCCCAAATTTTGAGTTGCCCGCCACGGTACTAGAGAATTAAACACTAAATATCGATATTGTTTAGGTCGTGCCAACCGATGATGTCCCATTGTGGATCGGGGGCATTTAGTGACAATTTATGTCCTTCTTGATACAATAGTGACGCGCGCCGTCGACAGTTCTCCACATCTGCTTTCGGCAGGCTGGTTTTTAAAAAATGGGTACATATAAAAAAATAGTTTGACGATGGGTCAATTCATTTACAGCACTATTATAATAACATTCCTACTACCTATAAATTAGAAGCCCAGTAAAGATTTCTTTTAATAAATAATATTAAGTATGTTTAAACTGTATATACTGGATGAAAATTAATTGTCCTAATTATATTTCAATGATATCTTTTTAATAATGGCATTTTGCCTTTCAGACATCCATTGATCAATTTAAACATTCGTTTAAAATAAATGAAATAAATTAATAGTAAAATATATTTTTAAAAACAAACTTTTATATAAATTTAGTGTATGCTGTTGACCGTTCAAGGGTTCCTTCATCTGGCAAAGGATTATAAGCAAAATAAAAGTTTGTAAAAAGTTCTGTGATAATAGTCCGTAGAGTGGAGTAATGCCGACGTTTTGACGCATCTGTGTCTTCAACTAAGGCCAGAAGATAATAAAATTACTGTCAGATCTTACATAATAATATCAGCCTAGTACGAATTGGAAGGAACGATCACGTGGTATTTATTGTTCACTCCAAAGTTAACTATTTACTATTATCTATTTAAGAGGAAATATACTTGTTTGAAAAAAGAGTCGGTAAAAAATAGTTTTAAACAAAAGTAGGGAAATTATAGGTCTACAATTTACATTTCACATGGATTTGATCCTGTACATAGGTACAGGTCTAATAAGTGGTTAATAGTGGGTGCATAATAGTAAGGGAGGTATGATTTTTTTTAATTTTAAAAAACCACTTTTTCCCACCCCCTAGAACCAATGGTTGGTGCTATCAAAAAAGTTTGTTTATGGCCTAAAACTTATGTTTTAGGCCCCTGTCTAAAAAATAATATAGTATTTAAATGAATTTGATATTTTATTATAATAAGAAAGTTATAACAAAATTTCACTTTTTCGAATAAACTCCCCATTCCTGCCCCTTGTTTTGATTTTGACCATTAACGAACTTGACCGAGATGTTGGCCCTTAAATTTTATGTATCTATTTGAAAATGATTGGTGTAAAATTACGGCAGTTATCGTATTCACAAGAAAGTGATATAGATTATAACCTATATATAAACTTTCAAACTGAGGGTGGTATTGGATTCTATGGGTTGTGAAACGCGAATATATGTCGAAATTTTCCGGAAGTTATGTTATGGTACCCATTGCAATAGGTAACTTTTCTAATGAAATCTACCTAAAAACGGTCATTATAATATGACATATACACACGCAATGCACACATTTAGCCGTAAGCAAGACCTATCACAATATTTATAACTTCTGTTTACATGTTAGTTATGCATTTGACTCAATTTCATGGAAGCAGTTAGTTAATGACAGTAATTAAGTTTATATCCGAGTAATTATGTATCAATCACAGTCGGTCAATAAACCCTTTTTACAGTGATGTGTAAACAAATTTTAAATTAAACTTACAAATATTATTTTTTTGTGATTTTGCGCTTTCAGCGCGTGAAGTTTTGGATATACAATCAAATTAAAATTTTAAATTTTTTATTAAAAAAAATATAAATAATAAAATAAGACGCTTAGTTACTAAGAAACTTCAAAGAAGCAACTAAAAGGTACCTGCTTGAACTTAACCTATTTTTTTCAGTTTCTATATAGAAAGATGACATGTTTTAATATTTTTATATTTTATTGCATTATTTTTATTTACACTCTTCATTTAAACTTGTTTGTTAATTTTATTTTACTGTGTCATTCCTATGTTTATTTTGTATGCACTATTTTAAAAGACTGGTTATATTTATAGGTCACCAAAATTGGACTCGCGGGAAATGCGATTATAAATGCATTTTTGTTTGCCATGCCCACTGTGATTTCTTGTTGCGTGTGCTTTTATCTTAGTTCTGCTTTTTGTATTTTGCTGCGATAGACACTAAGGCAATTAATTATTTTGTGCAAACTGTGTGATGCACTGGGCTAAATTGTGTCTAAAATGAGACAGAAAAAACAGTGTGTGTGTGTCTGTGATTATATCACGCGCGTTAGAAGTTCACAAGGAAGGTGATTAAATTTGCCATTATTTCAAAATGATCACCTCATACTGGCATCTACGTACATTCGACAATATTTTGCCCGCTTATTTATCTAAATAAGAAAAAAAAACAGACTATGAAATTGGCCACTATTTGAGATATTGGACACACTTTTCCTCTAACATTTTTTAAAATAACTTTTCCCAAAAATAAAAAAAAATAGTAAAACTTGCGCTCCGTTTTAAGCTAATTATAAATACAATAATCACAAAATATATTTTTTTTAGATCATAAAATATGCATATATTACAGGTAAGATAAAAAAAAAACACCTCTAAGAAATATTTTTGAAAAATCATAACTCCAAAATGGTTGAGAATCAAACAAACATTGACCCAATTTTTTTATTCCAAATGACCCATTCTGCCATGTCCTTGAGTTTTATCCGCTATTTACTGGACACCCTATATAATAAATAAATATTAAGAGACGAACCAGTCATAAGAGGGTTAAGGAAATAGAGGGCAGCGTCGGCGGTTGCGTACGCGACGCGGCGCCAAGGTTGACCCACCGGTTACATCACCTAACTACGGATTATAATGGGCTCCCTTTCATTCCCTAGCGGATTCCAGTAATTTCCAGCGCGTCTTACGCGGGGTAATTGTCAGCAATTACGGCGGTCCGCGCATGCGCCCGTCGCGTGCTGTAACTGTTGATCGACGACGGTTACTGCGGTAATAATGAAGCTCTCTTTACGACGATAATACCGAACTCCGGGGCGAATAACTTCGCGGTACCAGAAAGTTAGCACCAAAAATGGCATTCAAGCCTCTGGCGTCATACCTTCCCGTTCAACATTTATCATTCATTCATTCATTAATACCACTACCACATATTATCAAACAACTGAGGTAAAATAATTATATACATATAAATACAATATGAACCAATACAATACAATACAATACAATATGAATCTAAAACTCATGGTATCCCCTCTCAAGTTACCTATCAAGGTAAAACTTCTTCTGATGGTCAAGAATCGTGTAGTTATTTCTCGAAATATTTTGACTCCATTTTCGAGCCTCCATCCAAAATTGGTGATTCTCAATTATTGAGACCTGATATAGGTCCAGCAGATATGCACTCGGTTACTGTCGATATAGATATCGTTTCAGCTGAAATTAGACAATTAGACTTAAATAAGGGTGCAGGTCCAGATGGAATTCCAGCGACATTTATCAGGAACTGTAGTGCACAGATAGCCTTGCCACTAACTCTCCTGTTTGATCGGTCACTTAAGGAAGGATACTTCCCCGTGGAATGGAAAAAGGCATATGTTACTCCAGTTTATAAATCAGGGTCCCGTAACGCAGTTGACAACTATCGACCTATTTCTAAATTAAACACAATCGCTAAGTTATTTGAAAAAATAGTCCATTTCCAAGTGTTTGAGGTAACGAAGCATTACATTTCGAACGCTCAGCATGGCTTCTTCAAAGGGCGCTCCACTGTCAGCAATTTAGCTTTATTCACCAATTACATTACTACCTCCATGGACCAAAAATGTCAAGTGGATGCTATCTATACCGACTTTAGTAAAGCCTTCGATAAAGTTGATCATAGAATCCTATTAAATAAATTACTGAAGATCGGCATTCATGGTGATCTACTTAGATGGTTTTCTTCCTATATTAGTAACAGGAATCAGTGTGTAACAATTGGTGGTTTTCGGTCGGATTGGCTTGTTATTACCTCAGGTGTTCCACAGGGTAGCCTACTTGGGCCCCTGTTGTTCCTCTTCTACATCAATGACATTTTCTCCTGCTTTCATTTTGCACTAGTGTTAGGTTATGCTGATGATTTGAAAATATTCACTAAAATTAAGAATCTCACAGACTCTAATAAATTACAGGAAGACCTAAATAGATTTTCTGATTATTGCCTTGAAAACCGTCTCTTTTTAAATGCGGGCAAATGTGCTCATATTTGCTTCACGAGAAGCATTAATAAAATCAAGTTTACTTTTAGGCTCGGCAATTCTCAGATATCTTCAACCGATTTTATTAAGGATCTTGGAATTGTGCTGGATAGTAAGATGCTGTACGACAAACATGTCGAGTATGTTACTGCAAAGGCGTTCAAACTTTTAGGGTTCATTTTTCGAATCTGCAGGGAGTTTAAATCGGGTATCGCTCTAAAGACCTTGTTCTTTACTTATGTTCGTAGTGTCCTGGAATATGGCTCCCAAATTTGGAATCCTAAGTACGCGACACATGTATCTAAAATCGAAGCGGTTCAACACAGATTCCTCAAACACATGGATCGTAAGTCCTCCATGCACTTTGCTAATTCATCCGAATCATCTCTATACCATAAAGTTGAATCCTTAGCTGAGAGAAGGTCTAAAGCTGATGCTGTATATGCATACAAAATAATATCAGGTGCAATTAACTGCAGCTCTCTGCTGGAGCTAATGCGCCTCAGGGTACCTTCACGTGCGACAAGATCAAACGTTTTGTTAGACATCCCACGTCGTAGAACCAACTATGGGCAAAATGAACCCATTTATAGAATGTGTTCAACCTTAAATTCAAAGTACCCAGACATTGATGTATTCAATATTAATTTAGTGGCGTTCAAAAGGCTTATAAAATATGATATGTTGATGTGAAATTTCCCTTTTCCCTTTACTCTCCCTCCCCTTCTAATCTCTTCATCCTGCGATTCTTAGGTTAAGCACTAATTAGTTTACTCACTCGGTGGAAATATTTATTTGGTTTTATGTTATACTTGAAGTTGGTACTATTGTATTTATTCTTTTTATTTATTTGTTTTTTTTTGTTATGATTGTACATGTACTGTCGGTTTATAATTTTATCGTGTAACTGTTTATTTCCCTAATAAAGATAAATTAAATTAAATTAAATGAATATAAATTGTATCATCATAAATGCAAAGCGACGATTACGGTGCCATAGTTACGGATAAATTTACAATATTGATAGGTGGCAAATTCAAAAAAAGTACACACAAACGACTGCCTTCCTTAGGAGAGATATTTAAAGAACAAAAAATATTAGAAAAATGTTCCCAATTACAAGAAAATCGAATTAAAAATTTCAAAGAAATTGTTTTAATGTTTGAGAAGGTCGGGGAATGAGCTCTCGCCCGCGCGGTTTGCGAAGCACTTCGAAGAAATGGTTTTTAATATAATAATTTTAGTTGTCGATATAGATCAACCCACTAAAAGGACATTAGTGAATATAAATACAACCTGTCTGTACTCTATTTTTTTTGAGTACTTTTTAATATGGAATCAAGTGTTTTGGTTTTTTGATAAGGTTGTCAAAATTACGGTTCAAACTATTACCGAGGAGATGATTAATTATTGTTTAGCGACGGGCGCGTGGCACAACACAAGACTGACCTCCAATCTTACGGCAAACGCCGACTGCGTTCAAGATTTCATCACAGCTTAAAGCATCGCTTAAACTCTGAGCTTATATTCTGTGGTAGATAGAATCGAGAGGTTTTTAAACAAAAGAAAATTGCACCAAAAATAAAACAATTGATTTTTCATTGCTTCACTTCAAATTTCGGTTTTTCTTTTTCGAAATGAAATCATAATATCACACAACTGGAATTATATAATCACACACGATCTGTAGATTTGATTGTGGGTATATGGGAGTTTTAAAATTAAATATGCAGTGATTCAATTTTAACGTTGCCAGAAACAACTTTTATTCAAAAAAATATGTAAAAATACAATGTGGATAGATCCAGTTCTTCTGTCAAGTTCTTAGTCTTAACTAAAATATAATTATGTAACATATGCTTAAAATAAAATAATATACAAAAATACTTACAATCTAAGTTACTATAATTTGTATAAAATAAAGTTGTTATACAACTTTTAGTTGCCTTTTGTCTAGTCATAGGTTTTAACGTGGAAATAATTGAAAATCTTAGCAGAACCACAGTTTCCTCTTTCGCGTAGACGTCTGAGGACGTCACGACACGTCACGTCACGTCCGACGGTGGCGCCGAGCTTCAGCCGAGCGCTCGGCGAGGGCGAGTTCTGCCCGGGCCGGTTTTGCAGGGCAGCACGGTAGCGGCTTCTAGTGGTTCTCTCCGTGTGCCGAGAGAGCCACATCACCGGACCACATAAGCATCCGAGCGACCGCGTTCATATCTTATGAGCTCACTCGGTTTGAAGGGAGTTTCAAACTTAGTTTTAAGTGTCCAAACACCGACCTTTTAACGGTCAGTCAAAACTATCGAAATTCTAAGCTGGTTGAGTGTGTGTGATGATATATGAAGATGATAATATAATATAGTATTAATAGTACATTAATATTAGGATTTTATTATACATACTAACCTCCACAAACATTTATGACAACCATGTTCCAGTAATTAAAACCATTTTTATAATATTTGAGGTTTTAATATCACTTTTTTTATATTTAATTTTAGTAAAGACGTTTTGTTTTAAAAGTCAAACGTTATCAACCATTTACATTTTTTTATAACGATAGAAAACAAATAAACCGCTTCTTTTCAAATGAGCACTAGTCAAATTTTAACTGTTAAATTTTAATTGTTGGAAAAAATATAGAAAAACCATAATAATATGTTATTGTACATCTTTTTATTAGAATGAATAATACTTAATGAAAAAAAGTGTCATTTTGACAGTGTAAGCCGTAAGTGATTCAATTTTTTTTTTCAAAAGCTAATCAAATCTTTTAACATTGCAAAATCCTTTATATAAATTTACTGGTCACATAATAGCCAAAATAAACAGATACAGTATTTTTTTTAAACTTTGATCAAATTGACTGAAATGAAATATCTCAAAGTTGAATTCCTTTCAAATATCGATCAATATTTTTTACCATTCCAATCAAAATTATTTGAATGATAAATACGTAACTACATACATTTGAAACTAAGTATGTAAATATTGTAGCTGTTTATTTAATTGGATGTAGAAGTATTAAACCTATTTTCATATTTTTACTCCCTAGTCAATAAAATATGCGTTTCATTTTGTCGTTACTAAAAACGACACGTTAGACGTTATTAAAAAAAATATTAATCAATATAAATATGCCTACAATTCAAATACAAACTAATACAATACATTCCAGGGTTAAAATATTATTTATAAAAATCTATTACAATACTGAGAATTAAACTGGCTGGCGTGATTGTCTGTTCATATTTCGATTTCGAACAAGATAACTCATCTGTTGGTACAGTGCAAGAGTGTCCTACTTTCATGTTTTGTGGAAAAGAACTTCCCAATGAAAACCAGTTCCGTATTGCTCGCAAACAAACTCCGTATTCGAACACAGAGATCGACTGTGTTAAAATAAAACATAAATAAAAAATAAACTTCAAAATTTATTGTACAACTAAAAAAAGCTAAGAAATAATTTTCAGATTCATCAAAATGTAGAAGTAGTCGCAGAAACACAGCATATGCAAATTCATCATAAACCACGTCTCTGCGCCGACTTCAAAATTTAGGTAAATCGGTTTTTTTTATTGTTTACTAAATGAAAAGGCAAATAAATAAGAAATTATAAGCAGTATCGTTATATAGTTATAAGAAATTGGTTGTATTATTACTTAGTTTTTTGTTAGTACATTAATTTTGAACTGTGTTTTTTTTATTTTAAATTTTTTAGCCACTCTACACTCAAAGTACGCAACTAAACAAAACATCAATAGAAACAAGTCCAAGCGTTTCAGGACAATTTTTAAAAATAATAATCAAAATCGCTTAAGCCAAGTTGTTAAAGCAACATGAAAATAATTTGACCGACAAACTTATTTTTATTATCTTACACGACGTTGTTTTTCGACACTGTACGCCCAACCGAACCATTTTAAGGATAATCCTGTTTAGGATGACGTTAACAATTTATTTATTGTTTAGGCAAATTCAAGAAACACATTACCATAATTGAACGCACATATTTTTTTTACCTTTACTAAATTTAAAGTTATATGCTAGGCTGAAGGATACTGCAATATCAATAAGTGTAGCGTAACCACGACCAGATGACAATAAGATTTAATTAAGATCACGGTTACACAAAGTGAACAGTTTCAATTAATAGTGACCCTTTATAAAAAAAACTGTTTACTGGAATATTTAAAGAATAAAACAGTGATACCTTTATATTTTTTGACTGAAATTTAATTCTTTAAATATCGCTTTATTTTAAATTGTATATTGTTTATATCACCATACAAAGAGTGGATTTGAATGCGTGAAAACATACTATAGAAAACCTTTTTTCATACTTTTACCTAAATCTTTATAATAAAAATTTAAATTCTTCGAAATAAATTTTTGAGACTAATTCTAGAAAAGTGATATAATGACAACAGAAGAACATACTAAATAGTAAAAGTAGAAGCAGTAAGCAGGAAATAAACACCTACCCAAAGATAACAAAAGGGCGCAGTGTTTGAAAAAACAAGTTGATTTTTTTGACTATCAGGTCACCACACACACCCCTACAATATGAAACTTCTAAAAGTACTAATTGGGAATTACTGTTGTGGAGAAGAAACCCTATTCTAAACTTTCCTGGGGGCATGCAAAATATTTACAGCTTCCAGAATAGAAACATTTAGAAATATTAGTATGTATTGATCCCGAGAAACTGAAAACGATCAGTTTGAAATTATGAAAATATTCACAGAAATTCAAGAAGTAATGAGAAAAGGCTACCACACTGAACGCCAACCCACCTGGATTTGGGCTACATGGGAAATGATGATCAATCAATTAAACCCTTAAAAATAGAAGGAATAAAAGATTCTCGTTAGAAAAAAGAGATGATTACTCGTGTTGCAGGAGAACTTGTAAAAAGAGTCGCTTGACAAAACGGGTCCATAGATAAAAAGTGTGGCGCCACGGGCAGCGAGAGCGTGCGCGTTCAACAGGTCAATATTTATTACGCTGGATGGAAATTTGCTGCTTGGTTATGCTTTTCGTGCACTGTCAGGTGTACTGGACGAACATGACATTTATTTGTGGTTACATTCTGTTCTCTGTTGAAGTGTTTAGTACGTATTATAACTGCTAATAACTATTATAACTAAGGAATGAATAGTTAGGCAGATGCCTATGATAACGTTAGTGCGTGCAATGTTCTTAGCGACTATTTTGATACGTATCTAGATACAGGGTTTTCCCTATTCATGTGGGAAGATACGCAAAGTGCATGACAATTTATTATTTCGAAAATATCGAGAATGCCATGAATGTTGTACTTTAAATTTTAAGTAAAGATGAAATTTGCAAAGCAGCTCTCAATACATTAGCATACAAACTCGTCTCGGGTCTTATGCGTTCTTATGTTCCATATTTACCCATAGGATGCGCTGTTAAATGCGTTCGTCCATTACGTATTCTCAACGCGTTATTGCGAGTATCATCATCAAATCTGGCTCAAGTTCGAGAGTAAAACGTGCCCCGGGCGAATAGAAAACAACCACGGGAGCGACGGAGATGGACAGCGGAACGCCGCGCGAGAGAAAGAGAAGAGCTGACGCAGTGGAGAACTGGTTTAGTGCTACATTTCTGCCTTGATAAACACCATAAAGGGCATTGTGAACTTGACTGGGACGGAATGGATATAAAACATGAAAATATATCAAAAACAAAAACAATCAGAGCGAGCTGCAGAAAGGACCGACTACCGGGGGAGCAAGCCAACCGTATGGTAGGTGATGTTTAAAATCGAAGAAAAATAACAGTAAAACTGGTAGTAACACTTAAAATAATTTATGAAATTTGGATTGTTGAGGTGATCTAATCCGCATCAGTTGTGCAAGGATTTCAAACATAGAAAAATATTGTATTACCCCCTATCTATTACTTAATGTTTATTTGATGATTGTATCGAGACGTATTTTAATTTAAATCATAGGAATTTAGATTTTCGTAGTTTTTAGTCATTAATACGGTGGATATGACAACTTTTAACTCTGTAATTAGCGGTATACGAAATGACGATCTGATTTATTACGCAAATTATGTTATAATATCTTTGATAGGTTTACTACGGCTTCTTTTTTATTCATTCGTTCCTCTCTTTACTCGATAGGGTTTGCAGAAATTTTGTTTGAAATTCTTTTGATGCACTAGCACATTCCTAAAAGTTGAGTAACTTATGTTAGAGTATCGGATAAATTTGGATAAAAACAATAATTGTTTTTTTTTGTCATATATTTTTAAAAATTGTTCATGCCCTATTAAAAAAAAATGTAATATGTCAGTGCGTGTAGATAGCCTAGCAGATTGATAGCTGATATAAAGGGTTCGTGAATACTCGTTTTCATATTTGTCTCCAAATTCGTCTTCGTAATATATTAATAAAATAATAAAGAGACGGTCCTGATAACGCGGTGAGACGCACAGTCTAATCATTTTTATAACAAGAGTACGGATTTTGACGCACTTATCCAATAAGATGAGTTTCAAATAAAAATCCCTACTATAAAAAACGTACGTAATACAACTGGTAGGACCCAATTAAAAAGTGTCCTTTAAATATCTACACTCAAACTGCATTTATACATGCGTGTTTTTAACATCAACTACCTATCAAGATAGTTTTTAGACTAGGTCAATATAAAAAATATTGTGAGTCATAAATCCTATGAATCGTAAAAAAAATATTAAATTAGTTTACTTCCTAATTTAAAATTCTCATAAACTAAGTTACATCCTACATGTAAGATCTAAAAGCTTGGTTTATATTTAGAAATGTCCGCTATAAAAAATGCGTATAACAGTTTATAAACTTTTTTTTAAATTTAAAAAATCTACTGTGTAAAGCATTTATCTTATGCGCATTTCGTGTGAACATAACATTTCCTATTTTTTTCTAGTGTCCTAATTCTTTAGTTCTGTAGCTAGAGGATTTACAACCTATTGAAGGTTCACCCTACCGCTCAGTCTCCTTTTATATGTATGCAGATGTGCAAATAGAGCTCTCTCTCAAGCAAGATTCCAGATGCTGGAAGTTTTTTTCAATATGTGTTTTTTTTTAAAATACATTATTAAAAAAAAATACAATACAATACAATGCTCGTTTAACCAGGAAGATGACCGTAACCCATTTATTAAGGCACAAAAAATTGTTCTTTAATATATACTCAATAAATGAACTTGAAATTGACAATCATATTATCACCACTGTGTCGGTCTACAAATGCATATTTGTAATTAAAATTTTCCACAGCAAAATGTTACGAAATATTACGGTCTCTTCCTGTAGTAAATTGTCTGATGAAAGCTTCGAGCGCGATGTGAAGGTGAAGGGCGTGAGTAGGTGGGTGGGTTAGTGGGCGGGGACCTTTCGCTGGAGGAATCGATGGAAAACCCCGTTCATATAATAGGAAAATTCCGATTGTAAGAAGAAGTTTTTTTCACACGTGAGATATAACCTTATTTAAAATTTGAATAAAACATTGTAAACATCCAATTAATCAGCTTTTGTAAAATTTTACTATGAACCTAAGATATTGCAATAGTACGATATCCTAGGTTTTTTAGAAAAATTATGTAATATTTATATAAATATGTTTGTATAATCTCTGCAGTGTATAATCTAAACAAGGTTTTAAAGTGCTCGAATGCGTATACAAAATTCCGTGTTGACCGTTGACGAGTTCCTTTATCTGGAGCCATTCCTGGGCGAGGAATCAGGTCATGCTTACCATACAAATGCATTGTCATCGGAACTGAACCACATGTCAAATTTTAATTCCGTAGGATAAGAGGAAGTGGTTCTAATTCAGCTTGCAAGATTTGACCTAACCGATATATATACATTGTAAGCTAAATAAAAGCGTATAATAAAAGCTTGTAAAAATAGTGGTGAAGGTTATGTACTAAGCGGACATTATAGAAGAACATATATATCTAATCTGTGTCTTCCTATGAATGTAACTAGTCTGTTAAAATAGCATGCTGTGGGATAAATCTTTCTACCTCGTCTAAAGGCTTACAGAAACATGAACATTATTGATTTAATAAATAAAAAAACGTTATTGTTTGAATCAAGCATAGAAGTTTAATATTAATTGATCATCATATTATGTACACATTTTTTAAATAAATTTTCGTCCGGCCAGCAAAAGATATCATGTAGGATGTGTGTGAGCATCTCAGCAGGGGGTAGATAGGCTACTGATCAGTCCGCGGCTACTGAATCTGCTTCGTACCTAGGGCTTTTAACTGTTTTACGTGTCCAGAGCGAGTGTCCTCAGTAGCTACTCTTCAATCTGTTACCCGCTAATATTACTATTGATTTCTTAAAGAGATTTCCCCGTGTACTTATATTTTTTTTTGTTTATGCATAACAAAAAAATAACTTAATTACGCAAAACACGGTAAACCACACGATTAACATTTATAAAAAAAATCCATAAAAATAAAAACGAAGAATAACATTAAGTAAAAAAAAAATAGTTTGCAACTTAATATAATAAAATTAACGCTCTTAGACAAAAAATAATAGAGAAATAATACACAGGTCCAATAGAAAACAGATTTATTATTATTTATTAAAGTGAGATTTAAATGGAATTTAATAATTCGACTGCCCTCCCAATCGGACTATACTTATACGCGTTGGTAAGTAAGACACGCTAATTGACGGAGCTATGTGTGTTTCCACCATCTGGTAAAATGATCCAGAATATAAAAAGAAATCTCACCGAGTACTATGATTATCGATTAATTCTCGTATAAGATTAATAATACATTTGTTGAGAAAAAAAAAAACCATAATTAAAAGTAAAATAATATATATTATATCCAACGCTTTATCATAAATTAATAAAACTTCTTAATTTTGGCTTCTATAAATACATTCATGTTTGAGAAGCTACTATCCCCGTCCTTTGGCCGTTGCAAATTTCAACTCGAAAAGTACAAACGAGAAAGAGTATTTTGGAGGAAGACGCAGTTAATGACGTTTATAGGGCCTAACTGTAAGACGTCAGGTTCTGGTTAAATAATTTACTACAAGCAGTTGATATATAATAGTTATATGGTATCATAGCCATTCTTGTTTCAATATAGTCAAACATTGTGTAATTTATCTTTTCAGGTGATTTACCAAAACAATCATCAAATATAAGTCTAATAACTTTACAACTCAATTATACAATTATACAATTATAATACCATCTACTACCCGTCACTTACTTCACCTATTTTATTTTATTTTATTAAGTTTGAAAGTGTAGTTTTTGACGTTATTATATTAACGTTTGACGTTAGTAGATTTGTAATCTTTTTTTATTTTTTTTTTTGTTGAGATACTTATGATCATGTTGTTGGTAAAGATTATATTCGAGTGGATCACATCTGATCTACGAAAGCATGCATGGAGAGCAGGATGATCAAAGAACCCCGTTCTCTTGTTTCCACCTCAATGAATATCCGAATCAAGGTCCCGACATTACCAGTACCATTTTTTTATGGAGTTCATATCCTTCGGTCCATCAGGATTTACTGAGGGATTTAGCACCTGCATCAATTGACGTTAAAAATAAAATTAAAACATGTACTGCATAAACATATTTAAAACGATTATCCCTTATGAATTCCCTCTGCTAAGAATTTATTCTAAATGCGAAAATAATATTATTATTCTTGAAAAACTTTATCAGATATAGATAAAAAATATTTAGGTTCGCGAGTAGATCAGATGACCGATCAGTATTCAAGTGAGCTTCTAAGCATAAGGAGTGTATCCTTACTATTAACAATACTGAATTTCTTGGAAATTCGTATTATAGATTTTATTCGTTCGTTTTCGTATATATAAGTTGGATTAACACTGAAATATATATAATTCATCAGTAACCACCATATAGGTAGTCTTCATTAAACGCATTACGCGATGTGCGTTAGTAAATGGAATGTTATTTTTGGTTTTTATCCATACACCTACTTATTTATTACAAACTACAGAAGTCGTCCCGTATTGCACTAGGAAAATTCTCACCACCCTCCGGAAACTAGAAAACTTTCCAACGGCAAGCGGGTAGCATGAAAGCTGACCCTGACCTACAATCTAAGGAGATTTCCGCTCGCTTTGTGACCCCGGAGCCAGCGACATTACTGAAAACTAATATTCGAATGTATCCGTTAAACTGCAACCAATTTTCAAAACTATTTACAGAAATATAATCAGATAGTGATATTATTTTCATTACTTCATAGTCAATAATAATAATGCTTAACGGTGGCACAAAAATGCAGTTGATAGAAAAATTATATAAATAAATAATAATTAGATTTGATATATCGAAGAGAATCTACCTCTACTCTACCCCTACCTCTACAATTCGAGTTAGCCGATATTAGAATAATGAATTTCCGTTATTTCTTAAAAAAATATTATTATTTTAAATCCGGACAGCAAATTTATTTCAGATAAGCTACTATCCAATAGGCAACAAATTAAAACCGAAACTGACAGTTTGGTACGCATCTGTTCGAAAAAGCATACTTCCGGTTAATTTGTCAAAGTCAAAAGCTGTTGTACGTAAATCCTAGGCTTAATCGATGATGCTAAATAAAATAATTCAATTATTTTTTTTCATTTTACACCATTTATACACTTATTCAACTAGGCCTGAACGTCTCGGACAAATGCTATAATTATTGTATTTGAGTCAGATTTCAGGCAATTTTGAGTTTCTCTTTAGGACTAACTATTTCCGGGCAAATTATGATATCGGTTTTATTTTATCGGGCAAATTATTTTCCCACGGTCATAAGCACTAGGGTAGCCATACTAAAGAGGCGTGACCACTTATTTCTTTATAATCTTAGATAATACAAATACTATTATGCTTACGAATAAAATATTAAAACAAAATACAATCAAAAAGAGCTGAAAAGTGTAAGAAAATTTTATTTTACCCGTCTTCAAAGGAGAAGGTTCTCATTTCGATCTGTGATTTTTTTTTATGCATATGATAAAGATTTTTTTTAATTAATAAAAAAAATCAATCCACCAAAATGTCAAATTAGAGACATTGTTTGCAAATACTGTAGTTGCATAATAGTGTGTGTCTCTTAGGATTTTTTTAGGAATTAAATAAATAAACAAATTGTGCACATGTAGCAACAAATCATCTCTGTTACTCACTCGCTATATAAATATAGGCACCTATCATCAACTTTACACTGTAAAATGCATTTTTAACTCCATTCTATGTATTTACAAGGCTAGCTCTCTGCCTATTGGCCTCGTCCATTTTCCGAATGTCAAGATCGCGATTGACGCAAGTTCAGGTCTCTTTGTTGTACCCAAACGAAGGACAACTTCAGTCCGAAGCCCACGCTAAGTTCCATCCACGTGTTTAGTGGAAAATTTACATTCATGATTTTTCCAAAGAATTTCCACTATGTCACAGTTCATTCTTTCATTTAATTTTATATTATTTTTAAAGTGACCCAGATATCCGTTTACATTTTTTCACAAAAACGGGCTTAGATTCGCGAATGGAACTCCCAAAGTAGATCTATTATTAAGCCCTTTCTTCATATTGGCTGGTAACTAAGAAAACACCATCACCTGCCAAAACCAGCAATATCACTGGAGCTATATCCAAAATATTGTAATAAATATATAGCTTATTATGAGAGCAGTAATCTTTTCAGGCCCTTTAAAATAGGATTTTACAATAACCATAAAGCATTTTAAATGTATATTTTGTTTACACAAATATTGTGCATAAATTTCCTCATCCAAGTAAAATAAATAATTAGGTAAATCATGAAAACTGGAATATTATAATGTAGCATAAGTTTCGTTTTTTTTTTTATAACTATAATGTGAGTAACTATAGTTCTGTGTCCACTTACACCGATATTTATTTAAGGCCGTTATCACTTAGCAGCCAACTCGCCAAGCCAACTTACTATGCCCAGCTACAATAGCATTTTTTTAAGGAAAATATTGCGTTGAATGATTTCATAACTATTCCTAAATGCAATGTTTCAGGAAGAACTATCAACTATGCTAACTTCTTTCCCCAAAATACTTTTTTTAACATCAGTAATGAACTTAACAACTATAACTGACCTACTTACTTTAAAATATTGTTATAAATATTAAAAATAATGATACATTTTGAGAAATAGTAGATTTTGGGTTCATTGATGACATCCACCGAAAGGAAAGAGGGCCGCTGAGGTGTATTTGTTTTTCAGAAACTTGGCAAGGAATATTACAAAGGAGGTTCAAGGGTTATTAAAGGGGTTCCGATCCAGAGATTTTGATTATTGCAAAATTTTGCAATTCACTTATTAGACAAATATTTACAATTACAATTTATACTATAGTGACGACAATGCGATATTATTATATTATGATACTTCAGATCTGTTACCGTGTCTATTACCGATTGGTGGAAAGGGGACTGTATCGCTATCCACCTACCACTATCACTATCACTGCAAAAACGAGGCTTTCGCATGATACATCGTAAAAATATTATCACTTGGATAAAAAGGACCTATGTAATACGTATTACATGTAATACGTAATATGTAATGGTGTTGATTTTTTTTTAAATTTAATTCTAATATTTTATTTTGTGTTCCATAAATATAACCCCTTTCTCCCTTTGTCATGTATCATATTATGTCATATCGGTTTCTATCGAAAACAATATATGAAATAAGCAAGTTTTATTGCAGTTAACAGCGTAGATTCTCTTTGATAAATAATCAATTTTTAAAATAAATTATCTTTCATTAAAATGTTTTATTCTCTATCAATAAGTATTTTAATCTGAAGCAAAATATAAATAAAAACCAAATAAAGTTTATACACTTCAAGTGTCTGCTGAATAATTTACCAATATAAATAGCCGTGTATTGCATTATTAATGAGCTTTGCATATGGGCTTGTATTGTCGCCTTGCGGTCTTCAGTATTTCCATTACTAGTAAGTAAATTCTAATTACATATATTAAATAATAAATAATATAGCCACTGGCCTTGTTATCAAATTGCGTACTAGAAAATAATAGTTAAGATATGTATAGGATTTTTTATAAATTATTTTCATGATGAAAAATTAATAATATTATTATTTTGCCATAAAATAAATTTTGTGACAAATTTAGTATATTTTTTTTTCGTAAAAATCATTAATATTGTTTATTCATTATTCCTAAAACAAGTGTCCCTGCTACCATCTCGAAATAACTAACGCGAAAGAGTTGAATTTATGTGTGTAGATTGATGCTATCGAAAAACAACCGTACCAGTATAAATCACACCGGAGGCTAGTCGATTAAAGTAGATACCTATATAACAGTAAATTTAACAAATATTTAGCTCAAATAAATTTTAAATTAACAATTCTTTAGAAAGCCCAAATATCATATTCAAATTTTAAAAATATGACAGCACGGCTGTTGAAATTTCAAGGGATGTATTAGATAAACTATCCAATTAAAATCAATACAAAGTCATCATGTGCGCAAATAGAAATATGTAAAAAAAATATACAGTGCCACATTATAATTATTAAATAATCATTATTGTTAAATTAAAATATTATGTTCGTGTTCAGATATTACTAGCCGTGCGTGAAAATTTACAAAAAAAAAACTAAAGTTTATGGCGATTTGAAATTATGCTTTTTTTATTTTAATCTACTCAGACCTACAAAATAACCTACTGTCGCCATTACAGGTATCCAAAACGCACATCGAATGGGCTAAAAGTGCCGCAGGCATAAGTGGAGTGGAAATGAAGCAACCCATCACAAGTTGGTACCGCAGGCGCGAGTAGTCTGGGTGAGAGATGCCTATGGGTGGGAGGTTAAATAATTTACTACCTCTAAACAATGTATAGAAGCTATTGATGCCACAGGGTGTCACAGCCATTCTTGTTTGTATATATATCGTTTTAGGTAGAAGTAGTAAAAGTATTGACTTTTTGTTGAATAACTTTTTTTCTATTATTTAAGTAATAATGTTTGCCAATTAGTGTTTATTTGTAAACAACGATACGAAGAGATGTTTTGTTTCAACGTCCAAATGGAGTTCAATTATTGTATCAGACTTGCGTTTGCCTGCAACTGATTTCGCCGAAATTACCTTTGGAAATTTGATATGTACTCTTAGTAACATTTGCAGGCGCATTGGCGAATCCCATATATCACGACTAATTGCATTTGGGTTGAGTTCAGCACAGTTCAGTCGGTGCGGGTTTCCGAAATATTCGCGTACTGTTAATGAAATTATTGCGTTACACTGAACTGCTCTCGACGCTGTAAAATCGAACCAAAAATAGATTAAATCGGAACAGACAGCGAAATGAATTGAAATTACTCGTAAATTGGTATTGAAGATTGGTTATATATTGGTACTCTACACACACATGAAATGTATATAAGTATTAAATATGTTTTCACTTACGCAACATTAAGAAATAACAATGTATTTCTAACGATGGCGTTTATTTTAAAGATAACGAAGATTAGAAAATATTGTTTTATATTTAAGTTTTCTGTTTTTTTTTTATGTGATTAAATATTAAAAAGGGTATTAGATATTTTTTTAATTGCAATTCCGTACGTACACGGTGACACTGGTGCATTATTTTAAATTTATTTTATGAATTCGAGACACATTTTAAAATTAGTTCGATTTTTCGCGTCGAGCGTGCCAAGCCTGATTAATTTTTATGTGTATTTTTACTTTTTTCTGTCTTCTGTTTGAAAAAACCACTGTTTAAATCAAATTAAAGGCAGATCATTAAGATGGAGACTGAATTAGAAGTATCATTAAGTGGACTAGAAAAACCATGGAGAAATTATAATTTAATTAGTAAAGATTTATCGCTAAAGTCGAACTAATTATAAACCATTGACTTAATACATTTTATTTTCGGTATCCTTTTTTAACTAAATGTGGATAAAACCGTTTTCGCAATACAACGAGCGTGAGCTAATAGAAATACAGATTTTTATTTACTTTAAAAGTAAATAAATAGCTAGGAAATCTGAATAGAATTTAAAAGGAAAAAAAAAACAAAATCGCTGTATGTAATTTCGTGTAAAAGAAAAAATTATAAAACATTACAGTTACGCATAGTCCTTGACCGGCCGGCCTAATGGAATTCGGCTGGCGCCTCGCAAAGCGAACGTATTAAATGGTGGCCAAAATGACTGTTATCTGATGGCGAATCTCCTCAACCAAATCTTTCTTTCGTATCTTAAGTTGCATTTAAACGCCAGTTGAAGGCTGATATAAACGGGGTGTACATAATTATTGCTGCAGCCACAACAGTTTATTTCAAATTAATTACAATTTTACTTGGCTTTTTAGATAGGTGTACTATTAATAACAATACATTTTGTATTTTTCAGTTTACAACTAAAATAAGTTTAAAATAGGGAAAGGAATTTATTTCATTTTTTTTCTTTTGTCCTAAAGAACCCATGTTCGATTTCCGGCAGGTTCAACTTGACCTGATCGATTAGAGCTTTTCTACCACATACGTCTTAGTTGAGTTACCATCCATGCCTCATAAGGAATTACCTATTACTAAATCAAAATTGATACGCGGGTTTACACGTTCACGAAGCCATACTAAGTGTTTATGGTTTCTAGACATAACCGCACGATAACTTAATACCTACCGATGATTTATTAATTGAAAAGTTGATAAAAGTTTTTAATTACTCACATCAAACTCACTCAGGTCACCAAAAAGTAAAATATTATTGAATTTATTCTATACAATATTTTATTTATTTTAAACCGCCATATTTAACAACTAAGTATTTTTATTGGCCTTTGAATTAAATTAAAATGATCTGAATATGTATAAAGTACTTAAAAATTAACGAAAAACTAAAACAATTTCTAAATATAATCACTTTTTTAACACACTTTACTTCCAAATATATTTCAATATTTCTTATAGTGTATCATAGATTCAGCCCCATCAATTTGACAGTAACCTTTTCGAACATTCTTTTAATAGCAAAAACATCCATACATACATATAAGATTTTTTATTAGTTTATATTGTAGCTGTGTTGATTAGTGTTAAGAGGGCTCCACCCGGTTCATACAAATGCTGTAGTATAGTACCTACTCTTTATTTGTAGATATAGAAAGAAATAACGGTAGATATAGTTTTATCACATAATTATCTAGGCTTTTATATGATTAAAGTCTCGAAAAGTCTGTATTATTCCATACATTTAATCAAAACTTAAGGCGTAAATATTAAATTGACTGAAAACAAGAAACCAAAAATGGAACTATGGAGGTATACGGTTACTAGAGGTACTACATATTTTATAAATATGCAAAGTAAAATCAGTTTTTTAAAATACATCGATTTTGTTATTGATGGTTTACCAAATAACCGCACAGTGTTCTGTTTTTAGAACCAGTTAGACGAAACGATTTTTAAAATCACCCGCCGGATAGAGAAAAGCGCTTTAGGGACGAGGACTTTAGGTAAACTTCAAAAAGGCATTAATTATTCAAGTCTAAATATATATTTTTTTAAAAGTCTATAATATTTTAAAAGAAACAGTTCAAATTAGTATGAACCAATAAAAAATATCTACTTTCTAAAATGGTGTATTTTACAATGTATTTGTACAATTCTCCTGTATGTTGCCTAAATGCCATAATTATATGACTAAATTATGTAATAAATAAAAGTTAAAGGGTCCTAAGGTTTTAAAATCTGAAACATTTCTAATATTGACGTTGATGGTTTTTTTTTGTAAACGTCGTTAAACCAAAAATCCAATACGGTGTTTCGGCTGCCGACATGTCATTATCTGGACGTTAGAAAGTTTGTTTAGCGCCCAGGCGCCTACACTTTCGTCACCGAAGGCGGCCACGAGTCGAGTGTCGGCCGTAAGTGTCACTTACCGCTGACGAACACCTATCGCGTGACAGATGCCCAAAATAAGAACCGTCACGCGAGCCAAGAGCAATCATATAACACTGCGATTAGGGATGCTGTCCGGCGACAATTGCTACTTTTATGTCGCACGCATAACCTCTGTTATGATTAGGGCTGCACCATCTCACTTCTTTATGTGTCGCCAGAAAGATTATGTTTATATCATTAAATAGCCACGGGGCTAAAACAAAACAAACAGAATTATACTGTTCGTTTTGTTCCGCGTACTACGTGACTCGTCGATCCAATATGTAGTTTCACAATTACCACCACCATCCACGTATTGTCAAATGTCAAAGTAATACGTACTGATATATCTGTGAAAAATTGTAAAATATTAAATGCCTATATCGTAATCACTAGAACACTAAAAGAGTGCTTTATTTGATGAACCATAATTATAGGAGACATTTTATTTATTTTTTTATATTAATTATGCTGCGAGGTAATTCATTAGACAGAAATCAGTCGGGCAACATCTCGTTTGTTTGCCACTTATTACTTTATTCGGTTGGCTGTGTAATAAAGCGCCGTTGAATATTATCAGTGGCGAAAAAATACTTAATTACAATGTATTTTTATGGGTTTATAAAAGATTGTTTTTAATATTAATATTTAAAATTTAACCCTTTTTAAAATGACCACTATTGCACTATATAAATAATACTTCTAAATTTTCTTAAAATAATAATTCTTAAAAAAAATACTAGTATATGCCAGTAGAACATTAATAACACATACCACCAACCTGTTTATATCTATAAATATAAAATAATAAATTTATAAAACACACACTGTAGTCGCACAGAAATAGCTCTATAGAGCACCTGCGTTGGTCAAAAGGACTGTTAAGCTTCCCATAGCGTACACAAGCAAAAGTATAATCATTATCATAAATTGATATACATTTTTATATTCTAAAATAAGGAAAAAGAAATATTGTATTTCTTACTATGAAATATCAGGTATCTATGAAGTCTTATTTTTAATCTTTACATGATATATTTTTGTTAGTTCAGATTAATGATAGCTTTATTATATGTTTGTCTTTGTACATTTGTATGTTTCTGACAAAAAATTCGATTTTGGTTCATTTAAAGTACCTACAACATTAAAAGTTATTTAAGTATAAAATTTCTACTTGATGTTCTAAAGAAATTGACGAAATATCAAATAAGAACGAAAACTAAAAAACTGGCAGGAAATCCTACAAAATGTCATACAAATACTTTATAAAAAAAGAGTTGTTTTCTAAAAAAATATTAAAGCACTATATTTATGCTGATATGTGATAGGTTTTTGTTGTAAGTAGGTACTCTGCGAATATTTGAGACAAGACAACTGCGCTGTATACGAAAGTATTTCTCTGTCTGTACCTAGATGCGTTTACGTTGACGATCTGTAAATGTGATATGATTTACGAGTGTTTCGTGCCTGTAAAGCGCCCGTTCTGTGCTGATGGCTTATTGATGCGAGCAGGGCCCGTTGCCCGTTGCCCGTTGCCCGTTGCACGTGTCGAGCGCTCGTGTCGTGTGTTTTACTTTTTTCTTTATACAACAAAACAAAAAAAAAACAAAGTTTATCTTATCAAAGTTTTATTTTACAAATAACTAAGAGACGCCTTAGGCGAACAATATTGATAGTCGACCTTGGAAATCGGTACTTTATTTTTATAGGGCGCCAGGTTTTACTCTGCGCGCTCAGTAAGCAATTGTCAGGTTTTATTTAATTACAGCTTCATAATATATACATTAAAAAAACAAACTTTTGTATGTTTAGACCCTTGTAATTCTTTTTTTTTTCTTAAGGCCTTAATGTCATTTATAAGAGAACTATTCAATTAAAAGAGAACTATTAGCAGTTTATCATTTATTTTATCTAAAATCGATTTGAATGTTAAAAATCTGCCTTTACTGTGTTAAAGACAAGAAAATCAAGGTATCTGAACATATATTTTTTTTTTATAATTAAATATACAATGGTTATCAAATGCCAGCCATAGAAAGTGTCTAAATGAATCGAAATTAATATTTATTCGTTGAACCCTGCAATTATGTTTTATTTACTACCTTTAACTATTTTTATTATTTAAATAAAAACCATATTCAAAAATAAATATTCAACAATGTCCGCTATGTGGTGTTTACTTAAAATAATTTTATCGTACAGCTTGGGTTGTGCCGAGAAGGCGCTATTAACGAAGTTCCGTCTGCCTTGTTCAATCTTCATGATGCGAGGTCATTCATTAGACAGAAATCAGTCAGCAACATCTCGCATCTCGTTTATTTGCATCTCACTACTTTATTCGGTTGGCTATTATCAGTGGCGAAAAAATACTTTTTTACAATGTATTTTTACGGGTTTATAAAATGTTTATCATAACATTCGGAAGATCAGCCAATTAGGTATTACTACCAATGTGATGTGTGATGTTCTCATGATCGTGGTAGTATAGTGGTTCAGACGTTTGACTATTGACCTAGTGTGACAGCGGTCGCGGTTTTAAATCCGCATATTATAGTCATATCATTTTTAACACTTCATTACCACCGTCTCCCCTGACTTTTAGCACAAGCAACATTCAGCTTAGTTGAGTAGGGTCGAAAAAAAATAATGTCTACAATAGCACTTCTTCTTAAAAAGCTAACTAAAGTGTGTTTTTAAGTCTGTGCGATTTGAAAATGTTAGTATAAAAGTAAGATTTTTCAACTTAAATACAGATTTTAAGACAAATGATTCAGTATAGTATATATTACGTGAAATTTAAAGTCAATCGGTGCAATCATTTTTTTCGTAATTACCGACAAATAAAAAGATTTTTTTACAAAAATGTAAAGGAAATGGTGCATTATTAAACAAGTTATAGTCAATTTGTTTCATCCCATATTTGCATTTAATTATTTATACGGGCTTGAATCACGGAAGAAATATTATTTTATTTTAATCGATCATAAAACTTTCCCTTTGTAAAAGTAAAAATTTACAATGTCATATTCAATCAGATTTCCAAGATATAGTATCGTACAATTCATGTCGTGTACGATTTAAATTGCCGTGTTTCTCAGAATCGAATTTCCTCCGAATGGATCATTGGCTCAAAACGAATCGGATCAGACGAAATCATACGTGGATCCGTTCACAACAAAGACGCTCCGAGACGATTGCTACCGGTCACAGCGCGAGATGAGGTTTCGTTCCGTCCCGTCCCGTAAATAAAATTGTAAACGCCAGTAGCGATCCGTTCGCCGTCGTAAGAGAAACTGGTTTCGTATCAGGCGAACGGAGGCAAAAAGACCAGAGGAGCCCTCAAGCCTCGAGACAAAACTTAACTTGGCGCTGATAACGTTGGCAGCGGACGGGGTAATGGCGTGCAGAGGCAGAGGAGCATTTAAAATCCCCGCAAAAAACATATTTTTTAATCATATTGAGGACTTTGAGATAATTTATATAAATTATTTCAAATTGTATACTTCGTGCAAAATGCAGTTCAATAAACAGTGTATCTACACGTTTATCTCTTTCCGTTTATTTGCGTATATCATTACTTATGTTACTGATATTAAATTATGAAAACTTACACCTCTGTGGTGTATTGTGGCATTAGCAACCTGCTGGAAACAAAAAATGGCAATTTGCAAGACTCAGTTTCAAAAACAACATTAAAAAACATCAAGAATTAAAAAATATTGATATTATTATTATTATTATTATTATTATTAAGTAATTACAATATTTAGGAGCTAGCTCCGGTGATACTGTTGAGTTTAGTAGGTGAGGAAAAACAGCCTTGGAACAAGGAAAAGGATCAAATACTGACCTATGAAGAGTATTCCACTGCCGAATTGTTCTGGAAAGAAACGAATTGAACCCAATGTTCCATTTTCTCAAGATAGGTTTTATCTTGGAAGGATGGTCATTACGGCCAATATAAGGAGGCTTAGAGAGCAGGCAGGCTCATTCGTCACAGTCTTATATAAACTATTTAACCTGAATTCAAAACGCCTTCTACTAAGTGGCTCCCAATTAAGAGTTGAAATTAATTCAGATGGACTATCATACCGACTAAAACGCGTAAAGACATGCTGGCTTGCTTTTCTCTGAACTGCTTCTAATTCGACTTTAAGATATTGGGTGTAAGGATCCCATACTGATGAGCAGTATTCAAGGGTAGGACGAACCAACGTTTTATATGCCAATGCTCGCGCTTTAAAATCAGCACCTTTAAGACTTCGCATAACAAACCGTAATAGTCTGTGAGCCTTTTTCACTATATCACCAACATGAGTTCCCCAATGGAGATTAGAAGACAGGATAATTCCAAGAAGCTTTGTGGTAGAGGATTTCACCAGTGATTTGCCAGCTAGTTCGTATTTGAAATCATTATGGATTGAACCGAACTGTATCAAAGCCGACTTGTCCGTATTTAATCGCATGCCATTTTGATTAACCCATCGGACCACCGCATGTAGTCGTTTTGCAGTGTTTCACAATCTGACTTATTTCTAATTACCTTAAATATGACGCTATCATCAGTAAAAAGTTGCATGAGTGAATTAACACAAGCAGGTCATTTGTGAAAATAAGAAATAAGATAGGGCCAAGAACACTACCTTGAGGTACTCCAGATGGCACGGAAACTAAATGGGAAAAAGCCTTTCCAACAGAAACCTGAAGACTCCTATTAGACAAAAATGACTCAATCCAAGAAACCACTTTAGGATCTAGAGATAGATTTCTAAGTTTATTCATTAAATCCGAATGAGGGCCTCGCCGCCTTGCATGAAAACCCTTTGCCAAAGCCGTATTGCTCCTGACGAAAGAAACTAGATGAATTAAGCGTATTACTTATATACTAAACAACTAACCAATTAACTGAACAATATTACTTGTTCTAGGTGTAAATTGTTTTTTATTAAATTGCCACAAAACACATTTACTGCAGATCGATGTTTTTGATTCTATACGACTCATTTGTAAGTATAAAATAAGTATTTTTTATTATAGCATATCGCTATGGCAACTTCATAAAATAATATTCAAATTCGTTGTCAATTATCATAGTGATATAGGCAATGAATAAAATTATATGATCGATAAATAAAATATTTAATATGTGTGATCAATAATTAAAAACCTACCAAGAATTATTAGTAGACGGTCAGAATAGTAATAGTTAATAAACATATATGTAAATAAAAAATATTTTTATTATACCAGATGCAGACTGAGAAGGCAGTTGCTGCATCAGTGGAAGCTTTGTACAGGCCTACTATCTTCTCCTGGTAACCATATAGTAAACATGGAATTATGTGATGCATAGTCTCCCGTTGTCCACACTCGCATTCAGGGTTTGATACTAGGCCCTATTTGTGCATAAGGTCAGCATATCGTCCATGCTAAACAAGTAATAAAATTAATAATAAATAAATATGCTCCAACTGAAAAACTAGACATCCCAGGTAAATAGGATGAGATATCGTTAATTGTAAATATAAATATATTTACAACACAAAAAAGTTTTTTATGAAGCACTGAAGATGGGAAGTGTTGATTATTGCATACAAAATCTTGTGGTTTTTGGTGTTTTAGTATTGTTTTTCTAGCTATATTTTTTTTTTGTAGACCCTTTTTTCGATCACACAAAAAGGCGAATTTTGATAGTAGACAGCATAGTTTTAAAATCATTTGCTGTTATTGAGTTAGAGGCGATAAAATGTATCTAATTAGTTGTGATCTTCCATTCTGCACGCGAGTCCCCGTTGACATTGAGGGAGATTTAAAATCAAAGTCTCCACGCTGCGCGGTCGAAGGGAGAGAAAAAAATCATCTCGCTCGCTCTTTTTAAGCGCTCGCTTGCTTTGTTGGCCAGCTGACCGGGTTAAAGCGGGTTTGTTGAACCCGACGCCGAAATAAGGCCGTACTGTTCAATTTTCTTGTCAGTCATTGCACCTTCAGCGAGCAACGTTCCGGGCGTCCTGTACCTTTGCCTTTGCAACAGCCTTTTGCATTTTACTGACCCGAACCCAATAAAGAGGACTGCGGGTTGTACAGTTACAATCATAATATATAAAGTAAAACATACCCACTGGTTCGTTATAATTAGGACTGTTAAATAAAAAAAAATGGTTCGTATTGTTATGCTACACTAAAAGTATTGTATTTATGGATATTTTTAATAAATTAAATATATTTCTTCTTAAAATAATGATCTAGGTGATATAAACACATTTTGCGCTCTGATTGCACCGTTCAAGCTAAATTTGCTTGTACTAGAAACAGGGGTAAAAATGATATGACTACAATGAGTGAAATCGAAGCCGCGATCTGCCGGGTTTCATGTTTAAATACATTTAAAAATCTTTAGACGCCCAACTTATTACATGGCAACATTGTTTGCAATTTGTATTGTTTTCATAACGCTTAAAGAAATTATTTGATAAAACAATGCTTTTAATATTATATGTGACCTTTAGTTGGTAAGGAATACGAGATGTATTCCTCATACAAATAAGAATTATCACTAGTATGTAAAGTAAAGGAGACAGTAAAATATTCTATAAAAATAGTCTTCACCTTAGATTGGACGTTTAGCCGAATTATATTAAATATTGTTTTATTTTCGTAATATTTTGATTGAAATATATAAATAAATATTTATAGACATTTACTTTTATTTTTTCCTAACTTTAATATGAATGATCATGGATTAATTTTTTTAACGCGTTTCATGTCGTGGTAAATTCTTCTGTATTGGTTTCATGACTGGTTGTTTTATTACAAATTTGTTCAAGGTATATCTCCCTCTCTTTCTCTTTCTTCTACATTTAAACTGCCCCACTTTTGTGCTTATCTTAGCACATAAATAGATAAAAATCTCCTTTGTAAAAGAACTTTTCTTCCAAGTCGACGCTTAAGTTGGGCTATTAACCGCAATAATTATGTCATTAAAGGCATTTGCTCAGTCTAAAAGTCGAAGAATATTTATTGATTGGTATTACTTATATTTTATTTCATTGCGGTTGAAAACCAACGGTTGAATGAGGAAAAATCTGGAGGATCTTGGAAAAATATAAATTCTCCCACTAATCGATCGTGGAAAAAAAATTAACACGCATTTGACATTTAACTCAAGAGCTTTTGACTGATTTTCGTCACCTTACTATCGTGATTCACAAATTGGAAAACGAATAATAAAATGCGGTATATACTACCTACCTGCCTAAAAACTACCGATCGAGGGTACTTACTGATTTTTTTTCAGGGTCGGTACGGTTGGAGTAGGGATTGGCAGGGGTGGCCAGTATCGAATTTGAATATAAATATTTTTCCACAAACAAAATAGGTTTATCTGAAAATGCACCATGAAGTTTTTTCCTTTCAATAAATATCGAATAAAAATCTTAGTACCAATTAAAAATATCTTTATGAAGTATCTAAAGTAGCTGTGACAGGCCACTGTTTGTTGGATTTATCATGAAAAAAAACCATTAAACTGGCACAATTTAGTGAGAGTATTTGCTCCAATGTGCTTATGGAAAATTGCGAATTGATCTCGCTACTTGAGTGATGAAATCAACGCGATGATTGATTCTGTAATAACTCGAAATTATTTTTTTAGACATCTTAAAAATATCCTTGCAGTATGATATAAAAAGTTAGCATAGATCACGAATTGAGACGAATTATAAAAACACGATCTCAGGAAAACGCTGAAAATTTTTCAATTTAATTCCAGCTCTGGACCACCATGCATCTATTTAAATAGGTGTAATTAAATGAAGTGATATTTAAATCCCTGGGCCACCCCTCACTATGAATTGACAGATGATGGCTCGATGTTAGCTCGTGATGGCTTTATAAAAGCAAGATTGGAGTTTTTTTTATTTACCTCAATATTAGATAACTTGAGAATTCTTACTTTGGTTGTTAATATCCAATGTGCTATAAAAATATTGGTCTGCATAAAGATATGTCAATGTTGGTTGTCAGTATTTTTTTTTTTTGATAAATTATTAGGTATTGCTTAGACCTACTAAGAGTAATTTTTTTGCTCTACCTGGGTGGGTAGATATCTGGGCAATAGGGTTATTAGGCTAAATTTGGTTGTAGTGTTTAGGAGAAACCAAGCATTAAAAACGGTTGTACTACGAGTATAATGTGCAGATTCGAACCCGTGACCGAACGACAAACGCCTTTGCTATATAACTAAAATATCGCGATCCTTGCTGTTATTAATGATAAAATGTAAATATATGATTTTATTATCAGTCTCATAGCAAGAAACAGTTTCTTTAGAATAATACGACACGTTTTTTTTTATTGATAGAACCATTTAACTTAAGGCATAATTAAAGGTTCTTCGGATAGATACGACGGAAAAATAAATTGAAAATTTCTAGACTAGCCGTTGAGCGGGCAGTTTCAAAGGCTTTAATCTTTATATCTACCCAACTAATGAATACCCATCGTTTACTTTAGAACCATTTACATACATAATACAATCCTACGAAATTCAAACAATGTAGGATTATATATATTATAATTAAAACAAAACGATACGAATTATACAATAAATAGCTTAACATATACAATTAAAAAAAAAAACCCTTATTCTAAAATTTGTGCGATGATTATCAATCGAGCGGAAAGTAAATTGAAAAGTGCTAAATTAAATGTTAAAATAAATAATATTCCATTAAAATAAAAGTTTAATCATTAATGCTGGTCTTGCGCTGCGCTTGCGCAGCGGGGCGACGCGACGGCAGCCCGCGGGCACAAGACAAGGAGCTTCGGATTGTATGGCCATCTCTCTCTAGCCGATAGATCGCTGTCTCGCTCGCCAGCTGCACCTGCGCGCACCCACACATGCACGGAATATACACACACATTGCACACGCATTATGTTATTTATGCACGGCACACACATCCAACTACTTTTATTTATTTATTTTTTAGTTTATTTGGGAAAATCACCGCTTGTGTATTTATTATTCTAATAAATTCACTGATATGCGGGTAAACCCAATAGTGTTACAGGTATTATGAAACATTTAAGTTTGGGAATTTGAATAATCATATTGACTAAGAATTTATGACTGTTTGAACTATTGATACTAAGAGGCCGATGTACACGTATTCGCCTGTGGAAAATAAAATTATTATTTTATTTCGACTTTTTGATAGATAGAGATACCAAGAAGTTAATATATTTATTAGTCTCTTAAATATATTGTATTGCTAAGCAGGCAGGACCTAGTATTTAGTATCTTTAAAATATAATAATTTAGGTAGGAGTCATATATTTAGAAATTTAAAAAGGTTTTTTAACCTTGTTGTTTGAAGTGGTATATTTATTTTAATTATCTATATAACATTTATTACCTAAGTATTTAAAGGGGGGAATTTCGATAGGGTAATAATAACAGTGAGACGATTCTTTAAAATATGCGTACATTGTATTGTATTATATTTTTCCTTTACTTTTCATGCCCCTTTATTTTCAATGGCATTTCAATGGTATGCATTCTCAGTGTTTGTCGCAGTTGGTCATGTGTTGTACCTTGTATAAAATATAGTCCATAATTTTTAATGTTTTTGGTGTAATAATATAGCAAAATAATAACTAAATTTTAGCTCAACTAGACGACAAGAACAAGAGTGTAAGATTAGCATAAATAAAATACTTGTTTAAACTGTCAAAATGAATACATTCTGTTACACCGTAGAAACATTTTTTCTTGAACTTTTGTAAAGCTTAGTTGGTTTAGGGTTTTGTACGATTGGGAATGCTGCTAATTAATGTTTTTTCGTGTAGATTTCTAAGATAGAAACAACACAGATTATAATAAATAGAAACAATATAAATTATACATTATATAATACATACACTATAAATATGGATATTATATGATTACGTAAAGATATATATATATATAGACATACTTGTAAACATACTATTTTTGTTATTTCGGAAGCAATTGAAGAATATGCATCTTTATGAGAAGTATTAAAAACATTGTGAGCGAAAAAGTGTTATTATTGTTATTAGAAAAAATATAATAAATACAGTTAGGTTCTCAACCGCGCTCACTATGCACACGTGTGCGCGCGCGCGAGAGCGTGAGCGTAATCACGAATTCGGTCTATGTGTTCCCTCGCAGCTTCAGTTGTTCGCTCAAAGCCAGATGAGATGAGTCTCCACAGCTGCCAACGCAACGTCGGTTCATATATGCGATGTAAACAAGCGCCTCGTCCGAATGCGGAAGGGCCTAAGCGACATCGCAACGGGTTTTGCGCTGAGCGATAATCGTCACTTACGTTGACCGCTTATGATATTCTGCACAATTTAAAAATAAGTCTAAATAGGTAGTCTATAGGTGCATTGACGGTTTGACATTCTTAGTGTAGCACAATATAACACTGCCTTCCTTAGTACAGATATAGTCTAGTAAAGAAGGCAGGGCACAAAATGTAGCAGTGCTAATCGCTCCCTGTGCATTTATAATAATCATTTATAACTGTGATTTCTACTACTACATTTATATTTTTTTTGTCAAATTAATTATGTACAATAAATAAATAAAAATAAAATAATAATAGTACACGAGTATATGTTGAAATAACGTTAATGGTTTGATCTTGCGCTAATGTAAAATTAATTATTGACCACGGTTTGTACTCGATAGGTTAGAAAATATAATATTTAATTTATCGAAAACATTACCTAGAAAGTTGATTATTTGTAAAGTACTCATCTAAATTTCTTTAAAACTCTTCAACTGTAAGGATTAATCAACCAAGATTCTTTCAATCGTGTACATACGATAAAAAAAACGGTTAATTGGTCCTGCACTTTCTAGTGATATTTGTTAAGAAATTATATCAAAGTTCATCATGGTAACCTAGAAAAAAAATAAAGTTTGCGTGAAAATAGTAAATGGATCATGCAATCATGTCGTTGTTGGAGCGCTCAGCTGTCGTCGTAAGCCGTAACGGTGGCAAGGTCATTATCGATCAGCGCGGCTTTGGGATTCGCGCGCTGTCCGAATCGAGACCACCTGTTAAAAAAATATGATCAATTTGGGGATGATTTTCACTTTTTTTATATCATTTCTTACTCATTCGCACAGACTTCGGGAATAATCTTTTAGGATAGTTACCGACGGATAATATCGTGAGTATATCTCAAATTGGAGTCAGTGATGTGTGCACGTGGCAGATAAAGATGACACACTGCATGGCACGACTAAAAGGTCCGAACCTAGAGAAAAACTTTATATGAGTTGAGAAACACAATCGAAGGATCAAGGATTGTCGACGATCCTGATAGCCAATCATGACGCTTTTCCTGTTGCCTGCAATCTCCTCGAGACATCGTTTCCACGTATTATTTTTCCCATTTCGAAAGATTCAAATTTACCTTATCCAACCATATCATTAATAATTCGGAGGCAATTATTAGACAGGCTCTTCTCCAATAACAAGACGTATCACGTTATATGGCTCTGGTTGGCCACTAAGACTGGGAGGACACTACGTTTTGTTTTTCTCGACTTATTTTTAGTTTTTTAAAATTCAATCTTCTGCACGCTATTCGGTCCAACTTCCTCGACGATTTATCTTTATTTATCATAATTTATTTTTCCTATGATTATATTGTAGGTACTTCGTATTTATCAACGCTATACAACTAGACGACCATAAGGTAGTTTGTCACAGAATACTTACAAGGCAACTTAGTAGCCACCAAGATATTATACCGAAAGCAGGCAAGGTTTGCTCAGAGACACTTCACTTTCTTAGCGCCGCGAATTTATAATAAAATTAAAGATATTCTGGGAAAGTCTCTGTCTTTGTTAACATATAAAAAACGAACTTCTTGTTGGCTACTTGAGCTTGGCAGAAAGCTTTAATCAATAAGACTTTAATCAATTATATACCAAGCCTGACTTCTTTTCTGTGTAGATAATATATCTTGTATTAATTTAATATTAGTTTATTATTTGGGTTTCATATTGAGTGTATATATGTGTATTATTACTATATTATATTATATTTTTTTTTAATATATAAATTTTTATTAAAATTTTATATATTATTTATTCTTATACACCAAAATACATTAATTACAGTATAGTAGTAACAGTTCAATGGCAATTAATGTAACCAACAAGCGACCGGCACCTACTGCACTGATGTTCCCTGCCTTCTTAACTAGACGCCGTCTGTACCAAAGAAGGCAGTGACCGGAAGTGAAGGTATTAGTTATTAACCGTACATTTATGTATTATTATTTATATATATATATTATATAGTATTATATTTATTGATATTATTATTATTTCAATATTATTAATAGTTTTATTTATATATTACATATTATTATTTATATATTATGTATTATTTCGTACAATTCAATTAAAATAATTGTAATATAGGAGCGATTCTTATAGGAGCGATGCTTTTAGTAAAGTCTACTTTAGTACGGGCAATGCCCAGTTAGGGTGTACTTTGCATTATATGTAATTGATGTTAAGTTACTGTCAACAAATAAAAAAATAAAATACTTTAAATAAGAGCAAAATACAGGTTGTATTTAAAATAATTATTATCATTTTGGGAATTTGTATCGAGGACTAAACCGTCTGATAAAACTCAATAAACGTTAATTTCCAAAAAAAAAATTATCCAATTGCCGAAATAATTTCAAAATCCAGCCGAAAAGACTCGCCGGATCGCTTAATTAAACATGACGTAACGTTTTACTAGATTTTTTAGTTAATTTGTTAGATTTTGATTACACGTTAAAATCGTTTATCTCGTAATTGAGAAACACATTCGGAATATTTTTATTATTTTGCGCAAATCGAAATTTGGAAACATTGTAATAACATTGTGTATATATGTATATTGTAGAAAAGAAAAAAAGTAATGATTACATTCATTCTTATTTAGGTCGCCAATTTTATCACTCCAACATTGCATCATCACCTGTGAATATTCTTCGATATGATTTAATTTAAAAACGTGGTCACCTCGTCCATTTAACGTTCGTGCAAAGCCTGTATAAATAATATTGGCCCGCGGGCAAGAGTGCGTACGCGCTACTACGGCCTAGGTGCGAGCGAGAGATAGCGACCGACCCATAAGTGCGAACGAGACAGGCTGAGTTGGCCGTCGAAGCAAGTGTTTTATGCACTCCAACTGCATCTGTGTGAGTAGATGGAGGATTGCATCTAATACTATTATGAAGTAGCGATGCTAAACCAAAAATATTGTTTATTATTTGAATTAAATTTAAGAAAGTACTTTATAATTCTGTATTACCCACTTACCTGGTCATGATTAATTACCTGATACCTAATGATAATGTGGAATATCACATGTCTAATATCACTTAATTAACACCACAATTATCAGGTTACCTCTACAATGTGTATGCACTTCCCAAAACAACTTTATTATATAATAAGAATGTTAATCAAGTGATATTATACGATAAAAAGGACAAACATTTTAATCGCATAATAGAATAAACGTCTCTTACTGAAACAACTGAACCTCGTTCGTTATTTTTTTTTTTTCAATGCCGAGATCATAGTCATATAGATACAATTACTAAGGGAGCCATAGTGGTGATAAAGCGTTAAAAATAGTTTAATTATAGTGTGCAGTCGAATCCGTGACCGCTAGATCAATAGTCAAACCACCTAACAACTAGACTATCAAGGGTTTTAACGAATTAAAACTAATTTAAGAATTTATCATCCTAATCAAAAGTCAGTTTAAATAGACTATAGAATTTAATGTTTTTTGACGTGCGATTTCTTCTTTAACGTAATTAAGTAAGCAGAGAAATTTATGGGTTACACTACCTTAACTTTACAAGAAGCTAGTTCTTAGTTCTTCAAGTAGCCTGTGAAAAAACAAGCCACTTCATCTACATAGTAGATATGTCATGCTCCTTCCTTCCTTCATCAGAATGCCGATTGCCTTCCATTGTGTTGTACCCAGATGTCATCCATCCATCTTCCGACTCTTCGCTTAATTGTCCTGGAAGATGTCCGCGATCTTAGTCCCTTTTAGAATTTCCCTATTACGCATCTTAAAGGTGAGACCTATACGGGAAGCTCGGGTTCATCTCCAGAACCCAACCCATCATCGTGGACCTGACAATTTTGGGGATCACTCTCAGGGACAGAGTGCGCAATAAAAATAAATAAATATCATGCTCGTGCCAGTATTTTTCAGAAAATGTTGTCGATCGCCCACCAGCAAATCCACAGAAGGCAGATCTAGTAGGTACGTATGTAAGGAAGGGTCCCAGTATAAGTTACAAACCAGTCGATACTTGTAGTATGCTAAGAAAAGGCCTAAGAGTTGATTATAAAACCGGTCCCAGTGACGCAGTTGCTAATACAGCCTGCAGAGTGGCGAGTGTCGCCCGGCCAGTACTGGCAACTTCGGCGCTTTGCTTACAAATGTTAATATATTTACTGCCAATAACTATTGCAGATTTACGATATGCGTAAAATTACTATTATTGTAAACTTCGTATTTAATTAATTATTATAATGTCATTATTTTAAAATTACTATTAAATCGCCTATTCATTTGAATAAGATGGTGGCACTTTTCTCTGTCTTGAGCGCGTTTTTAAATCGTCTAACACATAATCAATTTAAATCTAAAAGCATACTTGAATTTGCATCTTTATAAAATTACATATGCTTCATATTTTCTCGATTTTTGTTTTCAGACAATAAGATATTATATCTAAACTTTTGATGTATGGAAAAATACAGACTTGTTGAGGCGCTTCACTTTTAGACAAAATAAAAATTTAACTTATTAATTCCATAGAAGCCTAGATATTTAGGAGATACATACATAGGAGATGCGATAGATAGTATTAGTTTTTCTCTACATCTACATATAAGAGTTACAACACTACAGCGTTTGTATGGAACATGACCGGGTTGAGGGAGAAAATTTCTTAAAATATAATATTTTACGAAATTATTATACGCAAATGGACGACCGACCCTTAATAAATAACATTTTCTGATTTCGGCGTTATTTTTATGACCACTCGATTTACGTTTTAAAACTCTATTAAAAATATGAACAGTCACAGCCTATGTATAGTCGCGTTAGTTAGATGCTAAACTGATAGCAAATGCTTTTTATTATGGTTAGGGGTTACTTTAAGCTTAGCGGCGTACTATGTATAGCCTCGTTAATTACCTGCTAAACTGTCTGCACATCTTTATATTATGGTCACTTTTAAGCTTAGCGGTGTACTACCATGACTATGTATTAAGCTGCCTAGGTACTATGCATAGTCGCTGTAGCCGCTAAACTGACAGCACTCGCTGGTTATTATGATTAGTGATCACTTTTAAGCTTAGCGACGTACTAACACGACTATGCATTATGCTGCCTAGGTATTATGCATAGTCGCGTTAGTTCGCTGCTATTTGACAATGGATTTCAAATTGTACGCATTGTGTCCATAATTCCAATTATTGAAATCATTTGAAAAGACAGAATATTATTTTATTTTATTTTTATGAGTATGTATGTATTTTTTTTTTTGTTTATCTAGTTTTAAATTGGTACATTAACTAAACAAACATGGGAAAAATAGCGCGGTGAAAAGACTCTCGTTCCTGTTGTGCTAATAAATATTTTATTTAATAATTCAATGTATAATTTAGGCATTCCACATAAATACATATATAGGTTGTCCAAAACTATTCCCGAATACTTAAGGGGGGGGAGAGGGGTATTTATGTTCAAAATAATTAAACCGAAATTGATTAATTTTATTAAAGCGCTCATGTAAATTCCTTTTTTGTATTTCGCTCTTTCGTTGGCAGCTCTCGCTCGGCCAAGGCCGGTCAATGACCCCTCGCGAGCGGACGAACTTATGACAAGAACAATTTAATATTATCATGAAAGTTTCCATTTTTTCTCGGAAACTACGATGAATTTTGATATGACGTCAACATAAATCATGTTTGAAATCGCGGGCCCAATAAGCTGGATTTTTATCGGAAATAGTCTTGGGAGACGGTGTATATATTATACAGGTTGTTTTTAATTTAGGGCACTCCTTAGGAGGTTGATCTATATTGACAACTAAACCGGTTTCACGAAAAAAAATATGATTTCGATAAAATAGATTTTCATACTAAAATAATTTTGTGGTTGGTGCAAGAAGTGCCAATGTCAAATTTTCACCCTTGAAAAGGTGAAAATAAAGGCATTTCAAAATATTAGCATAAAATATTTCCCAAATAACTTTTTTATTGACTATTTTGCTTTTAGATTTATATTCGTATACAATACTACAATAATGACAGTATATATTTTATTATTTGAGAAAAAATCTTCGAAATTCATGAAAATAAACATGACATTAGCAATTCTTACATTAAAAAAAATATATTTCTGATTTCATAAGTAATAAAACACCCATAGTATTAGGATCTTAATTTTTAGGTATATTTTAGTAATTTTATGGTCACCTAACTTATCAAAATGACAAAATATTAATCGAAAAAGTATTGCTTAAAAATTTTAATCATTGTAATATTCTTTTTCATCCTTAAAAATTTTAATCATTGTCATATTCTTTTTCATCAGGTAAAACGTTTTCTCATTCATTTCCAACTTTTAATGACTGGTAAAATTTCTTTTATTTTTAAATTTTGTTATATTTAGTTTTTATCCCTTGCGAGTTCTACTACTTGCACAATAATAATGCATAACAGGTTATACTTATTGTTATCTAAAATGTATATTTTCCATTAACTTTATTAACTGTTTATTTCCCTAATAAGCACTATATTGATTAGCACATACTCTGAGCCGGAATAATAATAGTTTTTAATATCAAACATTGCTACTACGTGACATTTAGGTACTATTTGTGGTAGGTATTCATTAAGTGTGTCATTACGGACAACAATAAAGGCGTCAAACCAGACGGCTTGGCTGATGCCAGTTCGGTTACTAGTGAATGCGAACTTATTGAACGTAAATGTAAAACGTGCAATAGACAATATTTCTATAGGAAATATATCAATCATTGTGACATCTGTGTCGGCGCTTGCAGAATGCTATAATACAATATTATTATGACGTCACATAAACGAGATTAAAACCGCTGACTGCCTGCTCTTGGACCAGCTAAGCTGCACTGGTAGGGTCCGCAAACAACCTCCTCATAGATGTTAAAACTAAAATATATATAATAAAAATTATACTGTAAGTCTGAAGTATTTCAATTTCAATAAAGTAGGTAAATTAATAGGTTTCTATCGCTTTTATCTCAGATTATTTTTACATAAGAATCAAACAATGAAAATATTTTTTTTTTTGAAAGAAATTTATTTAATAATTAAATAATTATAAACAGCGAAATTGAACAAAGTTTACAGTTAATACTGTACATATAATATGACCAACAAATGTGATTCTAAGATTAACAGCTTATTATTGTGTAATTGTTATAAATTTAAAGTCATGAAATGAAAGAAGTGTAAATTGCGAGATAAGTAAGTGGGCGTGAGAATGAAAAGTGTAGGGAGGAAAGTAGAAAATTGAATGTTGATATGTTGGGATGAGCGACGAGCGCATATTATATCCTCAAAGCCTCAAATCAGACATTATAAGCATTTAAAAAGCAAAAACATTCTCAAAAATATTTGATATGTTTTCAACGGCCCTGAGTATTTTTTCTACAGAACTAAAAAACTTGTGCGTAAAAAACTTTCGCACGCGACCCGTTTTTTATTCTTATCTCGACACAATCATAGAATAAACGCATTCCACTTACCTTAGTTGTTTATGGTTACCTGAATATCAGGCCACCTGCAACAGCGCGGACAAGTCTCAAGGACCGACTCGGATGGACACGATTTTCTCCTCACATAGTGCTGTTATTACAAATGTTTCCTAAGCACGCAATGAATAATAAAATGTTTCAGAATATTGACCACTTTTGTATTTAGCATGAATAAAAGTAATTATATTAATCGAGCTTAGAGCGTCAGATTATTGTGCTGCGCATCGATGCATCGGTAAGATTTTCCGTTATTTAGCTCTATCATTATATGAGTACTTCTCATACTCATAGTAGCGTAATAACTCTAATCTGACCGCTGAGACCATTGACTCTAATATAAAATGACACGATAAAAATTCTGTGAAATATTAATTCATTTTAGGCTAACGGTTTAACTAAATATTAAAATCTATACGCGAAGAGAAATATCTATTTTTACTCTTTTAAAAAAGTTTTATAAAACATTGATTAAAGACTATTTAAAAAACGTCCTCTTGTAATATCTTGTTGTATCTTGTCCTCTTGTATCTCAAAATATTAGTATAACTAATAATAATACATGTTTACAAAACAAAAATATTCTTGTAGCTGGTTCAAGAATATTTTTGTGGCTGTGGTGGTATCAAGAATAGCATTTTTGTTTTACATAATGCCTTCTGGGACATTCTGTATATTATGTTAATTTAAAATTCTCTGCGTACCTATTAAAATATAAAATATTATAATTTCTTCCCGCAAAATGACTATTTAATAATGATAATAAATGGCACTCCTGTTAATCGCTACAAGAAAAGAAATTCATAAATGTGAAAATGTATTTTGTTTTATAATAATATAAATTAATAGGGAATATATTAAACATAATATATACTCGAAAATATGCAATAAAATATATGTTTATACATTTTTTACAATTTATTAAATTCATAGATAGATAAATAGATCTATGGATATGAATTATAAATTATTGTTAGATATATGCATTGCCCAATGATTGCAGGAATGCCTTGTTCTCTCAGTAATTTCATAAAATTGTATGTCATTCAGAAAATCGGTGTATGATTTAAAAGGAAAAGTGAGATGCGTCTCTTGTTTTCTCCGCTCGTAACAGATCGTAAAAGTAAAAGAAAATGGCGGCCTTAACGAGTCGTTAACTACGCAAATCACATCCGCTTTTCGCGAGCGTGCGAACGCGGCGCGGCGCGGCGCGGCGCACACTCATATTTCCGGGAAGCCCATCTTTCAGTAATCTTTCAGGAATATTTTACAGCTTGCCTCCGCGGCGAAGAACCTTTTGCTCAAAAATGAGAAATATCGACCTATACCCAGAAAATATTTGTTTGCTTGGTCAAATTACTTCTAATGTATTATTATATAGTAAAATGACAAAATTATACCGAATGTTAAGACATTCAAATTTTATCTGTGTTTTTGTGGTTTTTATCCATTTGTGCTTTTGTGGCTTTTGTCCATTATATTATGATTCTGTAAAATATATTATTTTTATGCATCTTGGCATAAAAGGTAGATTTCTTCAGAACGGCTACCTACTGCAATGGGTTACATGTCATCACTTCGTAAAATTTTTGACATATCTTCGCGTTTCAGATCTCTTAGAACCCAAAACCACTTTCAGTTTTGAAGTTTATATATCTATCTATCTATCTATCTATCTATCTATCTATCTATATCATTTTCTTGTGGACACGATAACTGCCGTAATTTTACACTAATTATTTTCAAATTGATTAAAAAAAATAAGGGTACAAAATCTCGGTCAAGTTCGTTAATGGGCAAAGTAAGATCAAGGAGACAGGAATGGGGGGTTTTTTCGAAAAAGTGAAATCTTCCTATAACTTTCTTAGTATATAATATTTACTAAATTTATTTAATTTTTATATTATTTCTTAGATAAGGGCCTAAAACTTAAACGAGTATTTTTTTTTTGATAGCTCCTACCATTGGTCCTAGGGTTACTTATGACAAAAAAGATTTAATATTATCAAAATATTAGGAAAATCTTATAAAAATCTATTATCATATGTATGGGCAATGATTTTATTATGGGATAATATATCTACTTGTCAACGTAATTTGTGTCCTTTTAACACGGAGTCAAATCGTCTAAAATAATGGTGCGTAATAAAATTTTAAAACGTGCTTTGAATGACCATAAAGATTTATTGCCTCCTTTTGGTAGTGGTTGAACTTGGTTAACCTGCTCAATTGAAAATGTTGTAAGTGGTGATTGTAAGCAGCGAGAGTTCGGGAGTGTCAGGTGTAGATTTGAACGGATATGCACAATGGTCACAAACACGTTTTAACCCCTAAAAACTGCAACCTGCGAAGTGCGGTGCATGATTTTTGTTAATAGATTTATACACTCTTGTATTACATGTAGTGTGGAATGTGAATTTAAGAAGTGATAATGAATCCTAGTTTTGTATACCGTTAAATAGTTGAATACAACGTGTCTGTCCCAAGACCATTCCCGATAAAAAAACCAGGTAATTGGCCTGGGATTTCAGACCGATTTCTTTTGAGGTCATATCAAAATTCATCGTTTTATCCGAGAAAAAAAATGTAAACTTTACGCGATAATATTAAATCGTTTTAATCATAAGTTCATCCGCTTGCGAGCCTTGACCGGCAAATGAATGAGCGAAATATAAAAAGGAAATTTTACACATATGCTGTGCTAATAGTTAAAATATTTGGGCATGAAATATTTTCTTATTTTTTTTATACAATTTCTTATACGTAATGGGGAACATAAATACCCCCTTGAGCTTTGGGAATGGTCTTGGGACACCCTATGCAGATCAACGTCATAAAAGAACAGTAGTGACGTAGCATGCACTCTGTATTTAAAAGGATGACATAAAATTTTAGGATTAAAAAAATTTGTCAAACTGTAAAGGATACACAAGTAACAAACGGCAATAAATAACTTGCCTAAACATATTATTATTTAAATACATAATAATGTCGACCGTTGACCCAAATTGATAGAATAAGACGGCGCACATCTGGATAATGCTATTGGAATGGTGTCGCAATGGCGTTGGCGATTGAGGCCGGTAGCTTTTGTCACGAGAGAAGGCATCTGGGTTTTAATGCTTCAGAGATAACACGCTGGCCAGTGGCCGCTGGAGTAATTTATCGCTCGAGAGCAGCTCCACAGCCTCACAGCCACATGAGCGGATAGACCGAAATCTTCGGACACACTGCTCACAAGAAATAAACTTCTCCGAACCCATTCGCGTTAGTATAAAAAAATATGCGTTGGGTTCACTCTTACTCAATCTTACATTACTTTCACACTCTTAGATCCACACCCTAATAAATATACACTTTACAACACACACTATTATCACATACATAAATAAGTGATGTGAAACATATATGTTAAATTGGAGATGCCTGTAGTCGGCTTAAGTTGTTGAATAATGTATTTTTATGTAACTGTCTTTGTGTATCGCTGTAAGCATTTCTAAGAATTAAATAAATAAAATGGTACCATTTCTAAAAAAATCCCTAGGATATGCAACAAAAAAAAAATATTTGAAATCTTTTAAGTCTATCCATAGTAATGAGTGATAATAGATAAAAAAAATGTAGACATTCCACTTTTTACTTTTTTAAAAGAATATAAAAATACACATGGATTTTAATTTGAAAATATCGGATAAACATTTTACACATGTTTCAATATCTGTGTGGAAATTTATTATAGGTATTTTTTATTATGGTTTAATCATAATTATATTTGTATTTCATTTAAAGAAAAATAAAACACAAAAGTGTCGCCACGAGTGGAGCCGAAGTCCAAATGTCTGTGACATATCTACATACTCTTACAATTAGCCACATTAGGGACTAATTGATGCGCCTAATCACTTATTGATAAGGATTTTTTCAGCCACTGGTATTTCAATGAACGGACGCTCGAACTTCGTTGGCACTAATTACCACATGACGCTAACGCCACATTATATTTATATTTTTTATAAATTGTGATTCAATAAATTGACAATTTTCAAGCAGCATAATCATCTTTTCATAAAATATACATAAATTTGGGCGATTAGCACTGCTTTGATGAGCCCTGCCTTATTTACTAGACGATTCTGTACTAAGTACTTAACTGTGCTAAAAAAAAATATATTTTGTCAACCGTCTATTGTATCCAACTAACAATATAAATAATACAATTTTACATAGATAGTACTAATATATACATGAATAAAGTAGTTATACACAAATATAAGTAAAGATACAAAATAAAAAGCATGCATTATATTACTAGATACCTATACTAAACATAAAAAAAAAATTAAAAGTATGAAATGTACAAAAATCAAAATTATATGTATATTAATTATCAATGCGCGCACAATGACAAATGCGATAACCTCACAAAGGGAACATCTTTGAAGGCAACTTACCGTTTGAAAATAGAATTCCACAGAAATACAAAGCCGTTCCATACAAAATGTATGAGAAAATTAATTTTCTTTATAGTTTTTTTTTTCGTCATTTTTTCCGATGTCTTAATAGTTATTCCGCTATTCAATGTGGAGACAAAACCAAAAAATCAAAGATCATAAAAATCGGTCCAGCCACTCTGGAGTTATAAATGGTGTAACTAACCCGACTTTCTTCATACTTAGAAGGTAGGTTTGCTTTGTTATGCCCTGCAGTGGGTGATAAAGAGCTGACGATGAAGAGCTTTGTACCTTTAAAGTATCTATATTAATGTATATTTTTTAATTGATAGAACTTAACCAGTTCACACAGGGCCCCTGTGCCGTGCCCTAAAAGGTTGGTAAGGTATGGTTGTTCAGACACACATATACTAGATATTGTAATTAGGAATTACGTCTTATCTACATATGTAAAATGGTGGTTTAAAATACACATAAATTTATGATTTTCGTTTTTTATGTATGAACTAAATACGCAAGATAATTAAATTTTCTTATATGCCGCTGACACGACGTAACCTTTTTAACGACGTAAGAAAAAGTTTGTGATGTGATTTTTTACCTCAAATTATTAACTTATCTGCATTTATCGGCAAAACAAATCTAACTACGTTTGTTGATTGTTAAGCAGTTAACTATGATCTTTCTAAGAATCGAGAATCGATATCAAAAGAGCCTTTGACACTCGATCCGTCGATCGTCGGATGAAGTTGTGAAGTTGCATCGAGCGAACGAGAGGTGAACGTTTGACATTTGACGTGGGTCGACGGTCGACGGTCGACGGTCGGTCGAGTCACGCTCGGGCCAATTAAACTATGTATTGTGGTGGGTCAACGCCTATTTTATGGAGGTTTAAATTTAAGATTTTTTTTTAAACTAATTTTTACGTGTCATACAATTTATTATTAAATATTTAAAAAAAGCTGCAAATACCAGTAAAATATTCTGAACATGAGTTTCAAATAGCGTGGGCATATTTTAATCGTCACAGGGTAACCTTTATTCTATATAAATTCATATAATAATAATACCTAAAATATGATCACACAGTTAGGGCCGCGTGTATCTATCTATAGGTATATATCTTTACTGCATTGCAGGTTTTGCAATGCAAAACATTTCGAATCTGAAGTCACTTTAGGTGAAATTCATTCACTTCATATTACCGGCCTTATCAAGTTATTACTTCAAATTATTATATGTTGAACTTCGCACGAAAGAAAAAAAAATTTATTACAATTAAATCAATTGTGAGATCGTGGTAGTCTAGTGGTTAAGGCATTGGATTAGCCCAAAGGTCGCGGGTTCGAATCCGCACATGGTCATACCGTTTTAAATGCTTCATTATCACCATCTCCCCTGACTGCACAGGCACATTTGGCCTAGTTGAGTAGGGCCCAAAATTATTGTATATGACCTAGGTAATAGCAAGTATTTAAAAAAAAAAAAAATAGGCACTTGCCTAGATGTCAATTATATTGTATCCACGCCATCATTCCCTTCCTCCTATTCCAGTTTTTTAGAATCTACTAGCTGTACTAGCAAATTAGTATGCCTTCTTAGAATGGTTGGCGACTTAAATGAAGTTATAATTGTATGGTAAACTATATGACATTTATTTCATTCATTTTAAATATTTTAATTAAAACGTGCTTTACTTACAACTTTCAATTTCAATTTGATTAATAAAAAAAACCGAGACATTGACAAGCCATTGCAAGCTATAAAGCGCGTAGAAATAATTGGCTAACAATATCAGCTAGTGTTGTGATACTTCATATTCCTTTATCGAAATTATTCAATTGATTTAATATTTATGGATTAATAGTTTAGTTTAAATAGATTCAATAATTCATATATTTAAATATTGATCACACCTACATACGAGATCACACCTACATACGAGACATTTATAAAATGGCAATTTTATACAAATATTGTAACATTTAAAATTTAGATGGATGTGATAAACGTTATGTAACTATATTTAAACATATAACATAAGACGTTTAATTTAAAGAGTTTACCAGTCCAGTTCACAACATTTGCTTCTTCATATTAGTTTCTTAGTTAGTGCCGCAACATAATTCAGTTCTGATGAGTATTCTTTGTAGAAACAAATGAGTCTGCAATCTTGCGAGTGTGGCCTATTCACTCATTTGTCCCATCCGCCAAAAAATATTAGGTACCTATAGTTAATTAAATAACATAGTCCGTTATTTTACATAAGAACAATATCTTTGGTTTTGATACGTATTATGTATTTTCATAAATAATATTTTGTTTGTTTCAGGTAAGTACATACTAAAAAGGAGTTTATTTGGCGTTGCAAACCACAGACACTGCGACTACTTGACCACAACTAGGGTGAACTATTTTATTTATTATATTTTAGGGATACATACAGTGTAACTTAGAAAATGAACAAATGCATAGTTACAAAGGTTTGGCCAAATTCACTGAATAAACAATTCAATTGTTAAGTAGGTTAACCTAAAAATGATTACACAAAAAAAGAGACTATAAATAGAATAGTTGAGTTTTACATATTAACACTGAAATACATATGTAATTAAATTGTAGGATTGTCAAAATGATACTTACGCATGTGAATGACAACTACAAATGCATCAAATTGTATGTTCGTGTGTTAAAAATATTATAAAAATCAAAAATATGGATTGTTTGAAATATACATAACTCAATAACAACAAATTAGGACTTTTACGTGTACGAGACGAGTATTTCTTTCTTACCTTATTGTTGAATGAATTCAAAGTAGAATTTATAATCGATTAGGTCATTCACGTCCCTAGTTTGTATACAAATCGAATGCTAGCCTGCCAGCGAGACATTATCTATGCCGTGTATTACAGGTATTGCATTCGCAACCACTCGACCCAGTGACACAGTTCTACAGATTTTATGCACAAACCTATCTGATGAAGACAAAAGTAATCGCAAGCACTTTAGGCTTACCTGCAGGGGTTTTGTTGGGTAGGACTGCGGCAGTTAAAGGACATGGTGTTTTGGTCATTTCAGTTTTTTTTTATCATTACATTTTTTCCTTAGAAGCTAGTAACTGCTATTTGTTACTAGCATCGTGTTATTTTCGGATTAAATTAAGAAAACGTAATCATTATTTGTATATATTATTCTAAAATTCGTTCTCTTATTTGAGAATCAAGAACCAAATGAAAAATTAAGATTAATAATAACAATTCACGGATCAGCGTGTAAATGGGGAGGGACTATTTTCAGTTTTGATGCAAATGGAGTTAGGTAGATAGAAAAAAAATGTAAATTCACAAAAAGAGCTATTTTAAATTGCCTTTATTGGAAAAAGTAATTATGCATGCATGTTTATGATCTAAGTGTTCTTTAAATTAGTTATCCTGACATCTAAAATGAGCCAAGTAACATAGCTCGTTTTGCTCCCATTCAAACCTTATTATATAGTATAAATGCTTATGTTCTAAGGCGATGTAATAATGTTTGTTTGGATGCAAGGGATTTTCGAAGTAGTAATAATATATACCTATATGTATTTTAAAGATGGATGAAAGTGCGCTTTAAAGAGCTCAAAAAATAACGAGGTCATTAAACACTGAGGTCATTACGTACTGAGGGACTTACCTACTAAACTAAATAACCAACGCCAGCATTGTTTCCACATTTCCACAATATAAAAGACTAGGGTTTGATATCATATATGATCATTTGCTTGAAATTTTTTTAAATATTGTATTATTTTGTAAGATCACTGTTTTGTAAGTACTTCCATATAAATTAAAATATATATTTTTTTATGAAGCTTCGTAGTTAGGTTACATATATTTATTATATGTGATTAGATGACATAAATAAAATATGATAAAAATAATTTTTACGTCGAAGCTCCGGAGTGTAACCTATGCGGTGACCTCAAAATGAACCTCCTTCTCATTAAAGAAATACAAACTATTTAGTAAGTTTAATCTATTAAAATAATATCGTTAGAGAAAAAAACCGCTTAATTAAAATTGTCTGTACTGTATTGAAAAATCATCTTGGTTGTTATAATTTCGTAACAAATATGGTTAATATTTAACTTTAAATTTAATCATCGGCAGCCGCGTCCAGATTTGCACTGATCTCGCTTTAGTAATCTGATTTAATGATTATGTCTGAACGACAAATTCGACTTCGAAAGCGGTTATTTATAGTTATAAATTACGTATAAAATGCGGTAAAGTACTTGAACTTAGAATGTGCCGATGACAGTCAAGTTACCATGACGTCCGTCTGTCCATACCACAACAGGCGGCATAATATGCAGTATTGCATAAGATAGATGCAACTTTTGCTTTCGTATTAAGTATAAGTGTCGGCTGCCCGCCTTAGAGTGGAGTCGTTACAACCTGCGCGCAACTATCAACCTATACGTAGATGCAATAAAACAAGGATTCATAAACTTTTGCAGTTACATATCCACGTTATCTGAAACCTTTACTCCTATATAAACGCAATATAAGGTAAAACTTCTTTAGGATCTTACACCATTTTCCGGGGCACGGCTAAACTCGGAAGGACGCTCGGAATGCGACACGCTCGTTCGGGAACTCGAGAGGGAACATGGAGGCGATTTAATCATTCGGTCAAAGTCGGTGCGCCGAGCTGTCACGTTGATTTTTTGTATAGTCTAGTCAAAAGGGAGATTCGATGTAATAAGACCCCAAAAAAATGTATCACTCTTTGAAAGTAATACTACACTTTATTAAGTAAGTCTACTATTTTTGACGGAAAAAAATACTCCGCCGAGAATTCTTTCGCTAGATAAGTGAGTATTACCATTATCCATTATCAAGAAGTTGCACTCCTTTGATTTAAAATAAAACCGCTTGTTTAGATACCTACGAAAAAATGGTACACCACGCGCGCACGCTAAATTATTATACCTTACCGATGCGCGCAGAGTTGTTATTGCGTTGACGATCTCTAACAGCCAACAGAAATACCATGTGTGCTTTTTTATCTTTAAAATGATAAAGGCAGTTTGAAAATCACTGTACCTAATTGAAGTTGTGACGAGAGATCGCATTGAGCGAGCGACCAATGGTCTGCCACGCTCTTAGCTTTCAGCTCTGAACTAAGTAGATGTCAATTTCTAAAGCACACCCATACATAAATTGCTCACTGCGCGATCATTGTGATCTGAATATGGAGACTGCTGATACGACTATATATTATATATGTATATATTTTCTGACGACGCCGAATGGCGAAAGCTAAAAAAATTTTTATCATCAAATCTATATATTTATTAAAATTGTATAATGTATTGCTTAAATACCGTATTTAGATGATTTCTTACATTATAATAGGAGTTCGCGGTTAGTTTACATTACTTATATAAAAGTCCGACAATATTGACATTTGGAAAATTACACTGGAATTTGGAACTGGACATTTGGAATTGGACATTTGAATGCTTTTTAATATTTTTACAGATTAAAAACTTTTAAACGAATTATATAGCCAGAATGTTCAAAGAAAAATTAATATCATGATTTGTTATTGAAATTGGGCTTTAGTATGTAATTCTCATACTCGAACTTACCGGTAATCTTACACACGTAAGTGGTGTTTTCCTACGCACTTAGGGAATTTATTCTTAATTTCACAAAAAGTTTGTATTTTTTTCATCAAGTTTTGTTCGTTCAATTTTATTTTAAAACTACAAATTTGTTACAAAATTGTCACAAAAACTTTCTATTAAGAAGGAAATTGATATAATATTCAGTTGTAATTTGAGGGAGTATAGCGTCAAATTTCTAAATGTCTAATGTCATCTTTCCCATCTACCTACTGTTAAATATTTTGTTTTGCTTAGTTTTTAGCTTTTGCGAATAGACATTAATTATATTTTTAACAGTGCAAATATTCGATGTTAAAACTGTTATCTGATATTTATATTTTCCCTGTATACTGTTTATTTACCAAATAAATAAATAATATTATATCTAATATCTTTATAATCACGAAAGATTTGCTATTGTTTGTATTTGAATATCTCTAGTTCTCAAACGTATAGTTTTTTTTTTGTGATAAGTATACGTTTTTTAAAAGTTTTTTAGGTCTTATAAGTATAGTTTTTTATTATTTTGATTTTACATTAAACGAAAAGTAAAAAATAAAAAACCGCTATACGATAAAAACATTTTATTAAGATAATCTTGAAACGCATGTCGGATGCTTGCTGAAGAGAGTGAGATCACGTGGGACTCGATAACATATAGCTCATTTCTGCAATAAACAATACTATATGCTTGGATATAACTATGCGCATAATATAATCAATCATTGATACTTTACCTCAGAACAGATTTTACATCTAGCTAGTTGTTATAGGTAGTTGATTCATTACATCTTAATACAGTCGTGATAAAAAAATCTAAATTTGTGTTAGAAAGAGACTCATTAGCACCCTCTTAATCATATCAAGGAACGTCGCCGTTGTTTGAGCGTTTATTATTGTGTTCTGGTTCCAAACATAAAAAGAGTAAGTCTATATACTATATCATGCATGAAATATTTATTTAAACTTATAATTATTTGAATAAAAAATAAATCAATGTATATCGCATATTTTTAATTGTAATTTAGGCCAAAAACGTTTAAACTTTATTTATAATGTTTTAAAACAATCCGGATATTCAGTTTCAAAGCGCCGACAAAAAAACAGTAAAACCATATGAAAACACGCATTGATCCAGTTATGCAATTCCGACAAAGGCATTCAAATGAAATGCGTTTTATATTTGAATAAAATCCTGATAAGAAACCTTCGTGCGACGTAATAATATTACGATGCGCGTTTTCTGGTTGCGTTTATATATATTTTTTTAATAACATTCCCACGCTGATTGCATTGACGCGAATCGTTGTTTTAATTGCGTCCTCATATTATTTCGATAAAAAGGATGTGCTCGGGAGGAAATTTCGAAAGATAACGCTTGAAAGCTAGCTGCCGGATATGTATCGATAAGGCGTGGACACACGACTCGTCAGTTTGCATGACGCAATGGACAGACGAATAACAACAGCTGTCATCAGGGCCCGTTGATACTCCACATTAATATAAACATAACCTAAAAATAATTTTTAGAATAATGCAATCAAATATATATTTTTTTAGGTTACAATACAGCGATACATTTTGAAAATATATCGACGTGTTCTTTACTTTCAAAAGATCGTACTAATGGACCTTACAGACAATTCGGAGAAGCCTAGCAGAGGACATCTCTCAATCGGTTTTGTTGGAAGTTGAATCTGACAAATGTGTCGTCTATAGACTTATTTGGCGATGTAGAACTTTAATAATAATTGGTATTGCTTTATTTCCCATTTTATTTTTGGGTTGTATAGAATTAAAAAGTTAAATTTTTACATTGTAATTTCTCCTTTTCTTGAGTTAAGAACCCCGAAAAGTCTGTATTTTGACAAACAATTTATGAAATCTTTAGAAATTAATATCTTATTTAATATTGATTGAATTAATTTAATGTAATATTGTCTGAATACAAAAAGAAAACAATCTTATAGGGTGTTCCTGATGAACATGAAAAAAATGTGTACCTTGTGTTACTGCTTCATACATTATTTATTTGGTATGTGTGTAGTGTAAAGTAAGTACGAGGAAGCAAGTTTCGTTGAAAGTGTGTGTGTTTATATAAATACATATTTTTATAGTTAGGTGTTACCTAATTTTGGAATTCTAGACGCCGCGTTACCCTTGAGTTTGCCGTTACACAATACTCGTATGTTGTTAAGTGTCCAGGTACGTACCTAGATAAATATTTTTTTCTCACGAATTCAAACTACCCTTGTACAATTTTAATTTAAGGCCTATTTTAATTGTTTACCACTTAGAAATTGTGTACAACTCACATCGGTACCCTAACTTAATGTCAGTTATGCTCTCATTATAACAAATGCTCTTAATTTTGAAGTAGCCTAGACCAATACGCCAATAGCTGATTGAAAGCTTTGGACTATTAAAAGTGTCCAAACAATTACCTCTCTGCCCTTATTATTTTTTGTATTGTGAAGAGCGTAAGCTGTTTCGCTGATAAGGTCGGGCATAGAGTTTTGAACTTTTAGCCACTGAATGTTTTGATAACAGATTCCGTTCCGTGTAAATGGTGACTAGTGCGGATAGACTCGGTGGTTGCGATCCAAGTTCCACGTTTGCTTCCCAAAAAGTTCGATTTAAATGATCATATATAACAACCTGACAACCAATTCCAAACAGTTTTTTATTTATATGTAGAACGATTAATTTTGAAGCTGCTAAAAATACGCAGTATTTTTAAACGTTTTTTGATTTTAGGGTTTAAATAAACAGAAGTTTTTCTTAATGTTTAGTTTATGGAATTACTGTTTTAATTAACAGCTTATTTAACAAAAAAATATTTTTCAAAATGGCAATAATTGTTCATTCAAGCCACAATTTCAGAAGTGACACCATTTCAACATGGTTATAATAAAGTTATTTATTGTAATTCAAAAGTAATCGGTGGATCAATAATGATAAAATGTAAAGTAAAATGTAATATTTATATTACCTATAAATATTTGGGTTTTATCGTCTGCAATAATGACGAATTAAACGCGTTTAGTGGTATGCCGTCAATTTGATACTAAAGATAGACGTAAATGATATTTGGGAATGTTACTATGATTATTGCTAATCTGAGATAAAATAAAGCAGGTAGATACAATAATCTGTCAAATACCATTAGATACCGATTTGCTATAAATATAAAGGCTATAACGGAAACATTTTAAAGAACGGCGAAAATGGCCCAGATCAAACGCGAAATATTGACAGTACCCACAGTAAAAGCAAATTCACAGGCACTTCTTCAATAAAATAGGTATAGAGAATTTTTATTTAATTAAATAATTAATTATTGGTGCAAGGAAAATACTGAAAATAGTTCATTATTATTGTAACAAATGTAAAATCTTTCAATTACAAAAATAACCTATCTTTTAGAAGATTTAAGAAGCATAGTTAAGAAACCCAACTACCTATTTAGGTTTGTCTTACACGGGTTTTGTTATATCGGCGGGCATTGGGTAGTGAAGGTATGAAATCTGTGCGGCGTAGTCGTTCGTAGTAACGCCCGAATTCTATATTTGTTCTGGTATTTGCTTAACAAGTCTATCCTTTGTGAGCATCTCAAGTGTTGCTACGTGTTTTTTAGTTAGCCTATCCCCTCCGTTACCTCCCTTCCCTCCCCTTTGCTGTCGCCCCTTCAGAGAGAGACGCAAACAGAATCTCTTTTATTTACTCTGCTACGATAAGAACCATAAGTGTCATAAGTGGACCACATTTACAATATCAGTTGTAAATCAAAGAAACTGCCCTGGTGTTTTTTTTAACTTGCAATGTCGGCTTAGACCAAATCTTGCAAGCTGAATTACAATCACTTCCTCTATGCTATGAAGTTGAAATTTGGCATGTAGGTTCAGTTCCGATGACAATGCATTTTTATGGTAAGCATGACCTGATTCTATATTCAGGAATGGCTTCACACGAAGGAACTCCTCATCGGTCAACAGCACAGAGACGAAATTTTGTATACGCATTCAAGCATTTAAATAAAAGCTTGTTTTTAAAAATAGGTATATTTATCACTATTATCGAGAAACACCAACAATTTACTGCAGTAAATTTTTGTTGAATGATTTTGTTACTTTTTGATTGAATCCAATCCAATACCTTATTTGTAAGGTATTTGATTTGAAGCATTTTGACAGCAGAAAGAAAACCTTTAAAACGGCTAACGGCTTATTGAATAATTTATATGCGATTACTAACGCATGTTATTTTTTTCTTCATATATTTCTTGTAAATAAAAATATAAAACTGCATAACAACGTATATACGTTCATAAGCGTAAGTAAGCATAAGCTTAGGCTGCAATAAAATCTACAAATATGTTCAAAGGGGTTCAAATTTCTGACTACAGATTGCCTGAGATGACCTTTTTTTTTTTTGAAAAACAGACCACGTATGACTTTTTGACTCTTTTATTGAAATCATTCTAAACCGTATCATAAATCAATAAATCTAAAACATTTTACCTACCTACCAAACCGTTTTTGTTTAAAAAAAAATGATACCTTATTAGTTAATCACGGATACATTTACAAATGCCAAAATTAAGACCAATTATTTTATATAAATTCTTATTATTGACTTATGAAGAAAAAAAAACGTTAAAAAGGCCATTAAACCCGTGAAAATTAAAATAACATAAATAGGCGTGTTTTTTTAAAAAAAAAGTAGTCATATTACTATGCCCTAAATTTATCAACGAAAAATTTGAAGTGATTTTGTTGTTTAGTTTTTTAACATCAGTTAAAAAACTACAGCTATGCGTTATAAGACCTCAAGTAGTATTAAAGTTTGTAAGTGCGACCACGTGACGTGTCAGATACAGGCGCAGTGTCACTTTGACAATTGCCGACTATTTATAACGCAGGCCACTACATTTAGCTGCGAGACAATGCGAAACAAATGGCGATTGGTCCATATTAACATGTCACTGACATGACGTACAGGCAATTGCACAAATCTGCATTATTCTGTGAACTGTATTAACTTAAAATTTGATTTAGTGCCTTCAAATTTAAAATTTAAACTAATAAAAAACTTCAATATATACCTACAGAAAGTATGATAAAGGTACAATAAACTTCATATCAAAAATAATAAAAACAATTGATTCACCAAAACGTCGAAATCGGTGCTTTTTAATATTTTTAGTAGTCCTATACTAAGGGCCGAAATTTCTGTACTTGATTAAAGTCGTTTTTAATTAGGATCAACTTAACTTTTAAGCATGACTTAAATTGAATAGTATATTTTAGACACTTTTTAAGTTTTACTTTGTTAGGAATATGTTTTCGCAGATTGGCAAGTCTCGTGATTAGTTTACTACTTACAGCTATTGTAACAATATTTGTCGCCGCCGTCGCATCACTTTTGACATGGCGCTGGATGTTCTGCTTTGAGGTTATGCTGTCAGCAGTAGGATTTTTTCGCGCGCGTTTGCTTAAATCCAGGATGCCAAAGATGTTCAAAAAATGCAATGAAGTATTGTGGTTATAAATAAAATAGCAACCTTCTTGTAATTATTACGCCGTCTTGGATGCACTGAACGCGATGACCTGCAGTGAGAATGAGACGCAAGTAACGCATTTGGCGGGTAGTAGTAGGTAAGTAGTACTTCGAGTAGACGACATTGCCTTCTTAATCACAATATAAAGTACGTCTTTGTTGGTTTTATTTCGTCCATAATGCCAAAGCATTATGCCTATGAGGCCATTAAAAACGTCTTTTAATTATGTGGACGATATCAAAAGGAGGCAGTTTATTTTTAACCACCTGTTAGCGTTTACAGCGCCTCCCAATATCGTGACGATTTCAATCCCAGTCCGAACTAGGAACACGTGTTCCCTCTTACATCTCACGCACTTGTGTATTGCCCTTAAGGAGGGCCGCCAACTGCAATGATATAATTAATTATTTGTGCACGTGAGAACTCTATCTAGAATGCTGTTATTTGTTTCAGATAAAAAAAGAATACATATAAAAGTGTAAACTTGTATTAATCGCCTTACCTTTTAAAATATATTACTCATATACTGCAGAAAGTCCCAAGACCATTCTCGAAGACTTGATGGGTGGTTTGTGTTCGTTATTATGTTAAGGAAATTAATTATAAATTTAAAAAAATGCGAAAATAATTCATCCCTTAATTTATTATTTTTTGAAAGTACTTGTGTAAATTATTACCTTTCTTATAAGCCGCGCACAGTTGATAACCTAGCCGTAGCGTTTGCATTAATTTATTTATTTATTTCAGAAAACAACAGCTTACATAGTAATAACAATAAATAAAAAAAAAAAAACAAAACACAAAGCCAATAATAATCACTTACAGTGTTCATTTTTTTTTCTCGGAAACCATTATGAATATTAATAGGTCGTCTTTACACAAATTTTTTTTAACGGAAATAGTTTTGGGACACTGTGAATACAATTCGAACGAAATTAAAATTCACAATAGTAGGATCTTTATGCGTCTACATATCGCTTTATCTAAAAACACTAAATAATTGGTTAATTGAAACGGGTAAACACAAATTAGACAAATTATCAAACATACTGTGTTTAATATAATTTACTAATTTTAACACAATTCAGTGCAATTTCTTTTCGCGTAAGTATGATTTTTAGTATACTTACTCGTATTTGGTTAGACGTAGTATATGTATTATTATTACTTTATACGTATTATATACTTTACTTGTATGTATAACTATTAAGTATCATTGGTACTATCTATGTAAAATTGTAAATATTACGCGTATAGACAGATGCAATTACGGTTGACAAAACATTCTTCTCTTTGCAGAATGAATATATTGTCTTCCTTAGTAAATCGTCTAGTGAAGAAGGAAGACAGGGCTCATATCAAAGCTGTGCTAATCGCCCCTATAAATATTCTGAATGAATTTAATTATAATTTAATGTTGCTTAAAAGTTGTTAATTTGGTGCTTGACATAAAATTGAAATAAATAAAATAAATATCTGGGACCTTTAGAAAGTTTTTTGTAATATAATTAATTTGTACCATCTCTCTGAACGATATTATTACAATTTAACAATAAAGATTAGAATTATATGGTCCCGAGTGCTTCCCTAAATAATTCTTGAATAATAGCAGATGGCAATGGTCTTACGACACGGTGAATATAAATAGTATATTACGTGTATTACTTGTATATTATTATTACTTGTGTATTACTTGTATATTACGTGTATTACGTGTATAGTATATTACTGTGATGTATATTACGAATATATATTAACATGTTTTTTTAGTAAAATATATTACCTAGGTAAAAATTTGTAACGCTAGTAGGCAACACGATTTTCGAGTTTCCCTCTCGCCAAGCGCTATAAGTGTTATTGTTGTTTTTGAAAATAAAGCACTAAAGGCGATGTGTGCGTAACGTAGCGTACGGACGGACGGACGGACGGACGGACGGACGGACGGACGGCCCTAGCCCCGAACCATACCAACATAAACTCTATAATTAGGAGTGTTATTTACTGCCAGAGCGTCACCGATTTTTTGTAGTGGTCAGGAAAAGATTAGTTTTAGATTTAGTAGCAATTTCGAACGATGATCCAACCGATATTTTTCACGGTTCTTTCTGATAGTTGAAATAGTGGTCGACATAGAATGAGATAACATGGAAACATTAACTTTTGTTATTTTTTTTTTTAGGGATGTAAGCACAGAACAATGAAATACGTAGAAGCAGCAATATTAGATCGCTCTCGGATAATCTTTTACTCTCACTAACAATGTGAACCTTATATTTGAATGTAATGAGCAAGACTAATCTCTGTATATTTATTTATTCATCAAAAAGTACTTACAATAGTTATAAAATTAGCCACACTTAACCAATAGGGCCTCAAAACGCGATCGCGAGGATATGTCAATCAATACGTCCCCCAAAACGTCACATAAGTAGGTAATATACAGGATGTCCCAAGATCATCCCGAAGCCGTAATGGAGGTATTTGTATTCCCAATTATGAGTAAAAATGCGAAAAAAATCATCCCCATTATTTTTTAACAGATTCACCCGCACGCGGATCGATAAGCTAACCTTGTCCGCTTTACGCGCTAACAAAGAAGTGATTATGATATACCGGCTTTACAAATTATATTCGAAATCGCGGAACCAATTAGCTTTAATGAGATATAATCTTTATGATGGCAAAACATATTAAAAAATATAAATAAGTATAAAAAATAAATAATTAAAAAAAAATATCTCTACCGGTTTCATACATAATAATAAGTATATGTTTACATTACCACTATTCACTATCGTGACGCGTAATATAAGTACATTTTACATTGTTCTATTTTAATATGCTTTTGATGTTATTATATTCTCGAGTTTATTTAAAATCCATGCATAGCATGTTTATTTTTATGAAATGTAAAATTATGAAATTAGTGGATTATAACTTACCGAAGTTTAAACTCTAAGCACTTGTATTCAACGCAAGCCGCGAATCCAGATATTTATTTGTTTGGTCCTATTAAATGGGTTTACAAATTAAGTCACATAAAAAAATAAACGTGCAAATAGAAGATGGAAAGGCTACAATTCGAATTGTTTTTTTTTTTTTGAAGCTTACTACGAATTAGTGCCCATATAATACTATCCTTCAATCTATTCTAAAAGTCTCGCCTGTCAATAACTGGTCTCGCTTCCATGACAGTCGGGCTTATTTCTCTTGACATGCCATCCATCATTCGCGCTGTCATACGATTTGTTTTGACTGACTAAATTTCTGATAACACGAAGACCGTTCCTTAGATAGCCTGCTAGGCGCACGCGCCTAAACACCCTCGGAGAAACACATTAATCTGTTATTGTTTGTCGTTAGCACGAGATAATGCTCCCGTTTTGAAGGGCAGCTATTTGGCCCGTGAGCCCTCGCAACCTTTGACCTCTTTTTTCACGAACTAAATGTATACATGCGATATGCCTTATCAGCTATCAAAGCTTACAGAGGTCAAAAGTTAGGTACGTTGTGGATTATAGTAGCCTCCAATAAGCGCACCCCACTGATTAACGTGTATTTTAGGCAAAATGCAACTTACGCCAATTTCTTCAACTTCTCACTACCAGTTTAGTCTAACTAGGTCGTAAAGACAGACTAAAATGTTTAATATACTTATATACCTTTTTAACAGTTAATCGATTTAGTTCGTAATTCTAAATAAATATATTTTTAATTATTTATACAGTGACTGGTGTCAAGCGAAGTAAAAGAGTCATTTAGCAACATTGAATTATGGTGAATTTGGAGCGTATTCATAATTGTTTTTAGTTAATTTTATACTTGATTTACTTCAAACTTTCACTGTAAAAGGTGGAAATAGCTTATATGATTTGAAAATAAGAATATAATTAATATATTATGTTTATTGTTTTGTTTGTTTGTTGTATGTTGTTTATGTTTATTATAATTATTATGTTTATTTATTAATTTCTTTCCTTCACATATTCATTTTAATTGTTTTATTTTTAACGTGACCGTGATCGTTATGAGGTGTGATACGTGGTGTTTTATAAAAAATGGTGCATACAATTACGTGTAAAATTGCGTTTTAAACATTATTTTTGTTTGCTTAGAAAGCTGCCTTTCTTACTTATATGATACAAGATTACTTTTGTCTAGTTAGGTCAGGAAACATTATAAAGTAAACCTAAACATGTTTCGAGTGCTTTCTGTATATTAATTACTGAAGATTTATTATTTTCGAATAAATAAAAAAAACACGGAAGATTCGTTAAAATGCAATTTTTAAAAATGCATGATCCATAAGGCCGTGAAGCTGTCGCGCAGGCGCAACACTTGCATCACCTACCTACGTAAACAAACGCACACAGAGGCGATCTCCGCACACGTGCACGCGCACGCACACACACGCACGCGTGCGCGCGCGCATACAAAAAGGTCTCTCGGGGTCACGACTGATGATACCGTGCGAGCGAGAAGGGGACACGTTTGTTTGTATTGCCGTCCCTGTCCGCCCGAGGGAGAGAGAGGTTACGGTGACGATTTGATATGCGATATTATTACTTGAAGGCTGCATGCGAACGCTAAATGGGATATTTATTTAAAATTTTGCATCTAGCTTGCATAAGCGTAAGGCCATATCTGCAAACCTCCTCCTGACGATTTCTCACCTCAATTTATGTTATGCTTGAGATTATGTTTCGTTGTGTAAACGCCATAAAATCACGCTGAAACGGGGTTTATAACCAATAACCATGTTAGTAAGTTATTAGGAGATTTGCTTTTATTTTCTGAAGGATTATCGTGAGGGAGTCTTAAGTGTGTGTCTTAAGGTAAGTCTTAAGATTCGTTTTGACAACCGAGATTCAATAAAAGTTATGGAAATATTTTATCAAATACGTATTTTATCATTACGTAGAAAAATTATTGTAAATAGTTTATTCTGATTATATAGTTCGTTAGTTAGATATTCTGTCATATAGTTTATTCTGAGTATAAAATTATATGTAGGTTACTGAATATTTGGAGTTTCGATCTTGTAATCTTCGTGTGAGATATTTCATAGTTCTTAGTGTTTATATCTTGTTATTACAATTACTTGATATTGATTTGGGATCGTGCTAGTCTAGTGGTAAGGTGTTTGACTATTAGCCCAGGGGTCGCGGGTACGAACCCGCACTCGGTCATACCATTTTTAACGTTTCATTACCGCCGCCTGAATCTGATACAAGCACATTAAGCATAGTTAAGTAGAGCCCAAAATAATTGTATATTAACTAGGTTAAAGCAATTCTTTAATAAAACATCGACATCGAAAAAGAAATATTGAAAATTCGGCTTCCACGCCCGCTTTTTAGTTTCTTTTTTTTAAGACCTATATAATATGTATGATTAAGTATGTTTCCGGTAATATTGAATAATTGAATATTTATATTGATGAGTGTCAAAATATAAAAAAAAAATAAAATAAATCTGAATGTGTGGGGTGGGGGTGGGGGTAAGCAATATGACCAACCGATATGAAACCTCCTCTCTCCTGCGCAGCGCCCCGCAGTGCCTAACTTTGAGTTAAGTGCCTTAACTATATGTATACTATTTTATTTATTTACTATTTTCTTATAAAATATGTTTTAATTAAATGCAACACCATGCTTTAAATATTTGGTAAGAAATTAAATAAGGTGATTGATAAAATAATAAGTATTTTTTTAAGCTAAACTCTGCCTTACGATAATTTCATATAATTAACTAATTAATATTGTCGCTTAAACACTAAATGCACTATCAACGAACTGTCCTTTCGTTTTTACTGGGCAAATATGTTTATTATTTTTTTTCTTTCAGTTATAAAAGAACATTAATTATAAATCGACAAGCAAAATCGCTGGCATTATTAATAGGCTATAATTTACTGTCCCTCATTTGTTTTCAGATGCAGATATTGTGTTTTACTGTCATTAAAATGCGTGTTAAAAACTTGGCTTATACTTATCGGAAGTGAGCCCGACTGGCCCTCCGAGCCTCCGAGCCAGTCGGGCTTTTTATGTATACAAAAATATTGTATAATTTGTTTTACAAATTGCTAATAAAAATCATTTTTTTTATACTAATAAAATATATCTTTAATAAACCCGAAACCTTTTGATTACTTCGTTATGACATCTCTGTATATTTTAATCCTTTATTTTGTACTTATATATACAAACTTATAAATACGAATATTATAAAAGATACATGTGTATAATAAATACACGTACTTATAATAAAGTTCAGAACACAGATTATTATTAGAAGCCAAAGATTGTCGTGAATGTTCCCTCGAGGAAACCACGTTGATAAATTGATTAACTGATGTTCTGCAGAATCTATGTCAATTTCTAATAACAGTTATTGGTTAGGTAAACAGTTATTTAATTTCGTCGTTTTAACCAGTTTTAATATCTAGCCTAATATTAATCTAGTTTTAATATTATTATGATAATCTGACATCTGAGACGGTTTTAACAAAGAAAGTTAAACTTTTTCTTTTACTTATTATCTCCTTATTAACCTACAAGTAACAAAATATTATTCTTTCTTTTTACTTTATTTTCATGTGGTTTCAAAGCTTATAACCCCGACTGGTTAGGTTTAAAATATTGCTAAACGGTAATCACAAATGGCAATGTAATTGTAAATTAATGTATTGCAATAAAGATTCTTTTCACGCTTAAATGTTTATTTTTATTTGTTTGGTTTTTTGACCGGATTTTACTCAAAAGGCGAACCCTATATACAATATCCGATCAAACATAAAAATTAAGAAAACATAACCATGTAATAAACCTATTGAACACATAACAAGTCAACGTATAGCATTTATCTGAATGGTATCAAAACTGCAATCGGTGTAATATATCTTACAATAAAATTAATCTTGTACAATTGTGCAACACACAATTGCAATTGCAATGCAATGTTAGTTGCAATGTGCATTGTATTGACATCAACGTGTAATGTGCAAAATAAAATTAAATGTATTAAAAAACGGTTGAGAATTTTTATATAGTGTGTTTTTTTTAGAGGCGTGGTTTTCAATCTGGCACTACTTTTTTCGTAGTTGGTGTTTTTGACAGCTGTCACTTGATTTATGCTCAGTTTGGTTTGCCATTTCATAATGAATAGACTTACTCCTGAACAACGTTTGCAAATAGTGCAAATTTAGAAAAAATCACTCTAAATTTTTTTTAAATCACTCTAAAATAAAGTTAAAATTGCGCCGTGGGCCTGTGGCGTGGCCTCCAAGATCGTGCGATTTAACACCGCTGGACTATTTTTTGTGGGGTTATGTGAAGTCGCTTGTCTACGCAGATAAGCCGGACACGATTAACGCCTTGGAAGAGAATATTCGGCGCGTTATTGCTGACATACGGCCCAACTTGCTGCAAAAAGTGGTTGAAAATTGGGCCTCTCGGCTGGAATTTGTTCGAGTCAGCCGCGGCGGCCACTTACCCGAAATCATTTTTAAAACATAATGGCAAACCCTTATCTTTATAATAAAACTTAATTCTTAGCCATAACATCAAATTATATGCGTTTTATCTCTTCTTGAAAACCACGCCTCTAAAATCATCACCTATACATTTGGCTTCCTGCCAGTAGTATGAGAAGAGCGCATCGCGCTGTGTTTGTTGTATTTATTGGCTCCAGTGAATAAATTTAGTTGATCGAGATAATAATATTAGTTTGTGACGCGTAGACAGCATTGACCATAGATTACATACTACGACGACTACGGTGTAGGGGCAGTATTGACTACTGTTTACGATGCAAGCGTCACGATTATTGATTAAGTTCCCACGTAATGCATTCGTGGATAAAGTTTACTGCCCAAGACGAAGTTATTACCTAGATTATTAGATGGGGAGTAATAGAAATACCAAATAAGTAAATAGTTTTCTCAAAGTGACCTTCTTAACACCGTATACCTACTAACTGGTTTGAAATTAATTCATCTGATTTTTTTTACATCGATAAAATAGGGACTTAGGAAATAGGAAAAAGAAGAAAACAGTAAAGTGAACCATCACAATAGTTGCAGTTAAGGGCACTTTCCAAGCCTCCCACAGTTTAATTAAAGTCTTAATTAAAAGCTAACAATTTGACACAGATTTTGATAAGATCAGAATCTCTTCAAACGAAACTAGTCGAATGTGTTAGCAATAAAAGTAAAAATATATTTTGTACCTATACTGTAATCGGGTTTCGATATAATTTAAGCTAATATTGAGTAAAAAAACGAAGATGGCTAGATATCAAAAAATATTTTAAAAATTGACTATACCTATTTCAGATTATCATGCACATACCTTCACATTCACACATACACTATGGAAAAAGCCATCAAAGTAATAGTTTATACAAAGTGATCTAAATTTTAACAGGGAAACCTGTAGTTAAATATGACGAATATGATCGTTCAAATTTGAACCAATTTTTCAAGTAATCTGACAAATTTAATGACAAATCATAAATTTGAGTGTCTTTATTTGCATTGTCTAATTTTTTTTTTTATTTACATTAACATCGTTCGACCCAACTCAACTAAGCTAAACTCGCTTGTAAATAGAGTCAGAGGAGATTGCAGTGAAAAATTGTACGGCCACATTGTGCGGATTCGAACCTGCGACTTTGAATAGTCAAAGGCCCAATTGTGTATGTAACACAATTTAGAACTGAAATGTCAGAAGTTTCTTTATTTGAGTTTTCCTGTGAAACTGCATCAGGTTTAAGATTACTTATGATCTGAAATTGATGGACTCCAGGGATATGAAATTTTCAGATAAGAATTTTGTTGTTTGTATTCTGGAGTTCCAAATGCCGAAATTCTTTTGTATCAGTTCTGTCAATTCTTGACATGTTGTGTATTTGCTTTAATTACGAGGGACTTCGAGGTTGATGATGATGGTGATGAGGGTGATGTTGTTTCCATAATCTATATAGATAGAGGAAGCGGTGTCACAAAATACAATAAAATGGCAGGTCTTGAAAACGTCTAGGAAATTATAGTAAGCCGCTCTTTAGGGGTAAAACTATTGAACAAGTTTACTCTTTTAGCAACGTATTTCTTTTCTCACTCTCGTTTAATTGTGCAACTCCCCCCTCGCTCTTTCGCACGTATTTTATTCTGCTTACTTGTAATATTCAAAAAAATATATATTTATTCATTCAATTAAAAAAGATACATTTTATATACAATTACCCAATGTTATGTATTTTTAAATATAATTTAATGTAGACAAAAAAAGGTCGAAATAATGAAAAACTAGTAGATGGTTGATATATTTTGTTATTTTTAATTGATTATATCGCTAATAATATGTAGGTTTATATACACACCCTAAGCGCACTCACACACACACACACACACACACACGCAAACATGTCCATGCCACAAATGGCACCACATGCTCACTCCACGTACAGTACATATTGTTTTAGTTTGATTTTTTAATTGCTTTTTTTCAACCATATTCAGTACATTTTTTTTGGCCATGTAAATGTAGTATTAGGGAATTATCTTATTGTATCGCTGTATTGTACTTTCATAAATAAATAAATAAATAATAAAATGACTGATCTGTAATCCGAAATTATTCTAATGTCGCTAGTTTTGACCAAAACGGTTTTTGGAAAAGCCTAATAAGGGAAGTTAATTAATTTGCTTATAGAAAAAAAACAAGAATAATAATATTTAAAACTAGATTTTATTCATGAGTGGTTAGTATCTAAATAATAGGTATGTATAGATATGTTTAATAGGAATAATAGATATATATATAAATTATAATTTTATATTAATTTATATCTCTTAAATGGCACCTACTTGTTATTATCTTAATTCTTTTTTTTTATCTCTCAAATTCTAATGTTATAATTAAAATCAAATGTACCAAATTTTGTATGTATAACTAACTTAAGATTATACACATGCATGTTTTGTAAACATGAAATTGGAGAGTATCGAGTGTTGGCAACCTGTGTATAAAATATGTAAGAATGTTTACGATTACTCTCTATATGTTTACTTTATAAAAAAATAAATAAATTAATTAAACCCCCCCTAAATAATGCCACAGAATATATGTACATATAAAAATCCATTTGGGCAGATACACCGCAACGTGTAAAGTGCCCATTGGCCTGGCCTTATCTAGTGTGAAAGAGAGAGAACAGAAAAAAGCAAAACGTAAGATGGCGTCGCGGTCGGCCGCGACGTCAGCAGCGCGCCACGTGCGCCTCAGCCTTACTACGGTCGACTCAGGGATCAAGGACAGTTTTACGATGCACTGCGACCAATCAAGCACGGCTATAGTCGGCGGAGCGCGCCGCCGCGCACAACTCCATACTTCATGATTGCGCGCGCGCACGGTGGCAGCGCGGTTCCGAAACGTCGCATCGCGCGGCGCGGGCTTCGAGCGACTGCAGGCCTGACGCGCGCTGAATACGGGCCATTTTGGCTCGGACTCGCCTTCGTTTTTTGCTTTGTTCGGTCGAGTGGGTGAACGCTACAAGTAAGTATCGATATTAATGGCGCGTACAGCTCTTCGAATGCTGCCGGTCATAAATACGGTTATTTATGGACGCTCGAGTTCGGTAGATATCGTATTTAAGTTCGTATACAGTGCAGCCCTTTTATGTAAGATGAGTCGGTAGCTTACTTTGTCGATTATTAATTGCCCATTATTAATTTCTCTCTGATATGCCTCTTAAATTATGCTCTCATGTTGTTAGTAAGTATGGTATTACTGTTACGAATGCGCTGGACTAAATCAACATTGATACATGAGTTTTTTATTTGCCCATAAACGTTAAAATAGGTAGGTACTCGACTACCTAACTGTGTTGATACGAGAGTGTTTGAAACTAAAAACCATCATATTTAATAGGTGGTTCGAATACATTTTTATTTTTGAAACGTAAATAAATGTAATAAAAAAATAAATAAATCTCAATAGTTCAATAAAAAAATCTTGAACTTCTTCCCACACACATTCCACCAAATATGATTTTTAGGTACATAATAATTTATATTTTGAGTGTGTTTTAAAATAAAATATCGTACAATAATAATAATAAATGAATTGTAAAAAACGATTTTTAAAAACAAGCTTTTATTTACATGCTTGAGTACGTGTACAAAATTTCGTGTTTCTTCGGCTGAAGGCAGTCAGGTCATCCTCATCATAAAAATGCATTGTCATCGGTACTGAACCAAAATCTCAAATTTTAACTCTGTAAAAGGATCTAATTCGGCTTTCAAGAATTGACTTAAACCGATATACAAACATTAATAGTTAAATAAAAGCTTTTATCGCAAGAACATTCAAAAAGTATTTCCACGTATCATATAGTAATTAATGAATATGATAGATTTCTGGGTGGGTTAAAATATAGTTCAATAGCACGTTTTTACATTCTTTTCTTACTTGAAATGATGAAAATACTTCTGAAATAATGAATTTCTTACTTGAATAATAAACAAATTTCAAATAATTTAATCAAAATTAAAAGAGATATAAAATAACATTTTTAAAGCAAGACCACTAAATTTAACCCGACAAAAAAAATTTACCAAGTTACCAAGTTGTTACTAAGTTGAATTAATTAAATAAGATTATTCGCATCCAATGAACAGCCAACATTGTGTTTACATAGTTATAATGGTACTATTTCAACGATGCAATATTATATAAATAAAATAAATAAATATATGCATAAAGGCAATAAACAGGTTAGTACTGTATGTGGGTAGATACAACTTGTCTACGATAAATATCTCGTGTACGATAATTAACACAGTCGGACAGGCGGCCTAGTGCAGTGAACCACCCGCGAATTAAAAAAGCCAAGCTCGCTCTCGCTTTATCGTTTATCGTCGGAATATCGCAGTGGCGATAAGCTTCATAGCTAGCTTTAATAATCCGGCCATGAGCACAAAATGTCAAGAAGATTGCGCAACACTTGACACTGCGCAGTGCGACGCGATGTCTATACTCATGGAGCGATGGCGTGCGGGAGTAGTAGTGAGGTAGTGAGGTAGTGAGGTAGTGAGTGTAGTGAGGTGGGCATTTTTGAGAGACCTATTATCGTATCGTCACAACAGTTTTATTATTCTTTTACAACACGCTGATTTATTTTATAACGTGCAAAATTGCTATTTTTTCGCGTGTAACGTATATATATGCACCTACATATGATATTATTATGAATACTTTTTAATTTTTTTCTTATTTTAAAAAAATGTTATGACGTAATTCAATTAGGACACGATGTGCCTGTGCTAGAGTCGGGGGAGATAAAAATGGGTCAATAGTCTAACGCCTTAACCACTAAACTACCACAATCTCTCACGATTTACCTGCAGTCTTTCAAAATCACACAAAATGAATATGATGGACTGTAATCAAAACGCACCGCACAAATGCAAATATAAATGTACGCATGGGTGTACAGTATTATAATGTTTGTACCAAGTTTGTGATTCTACCCTCTATTGAATATCTGCACTCGCGGATGATGTGTAAGTAGATATCTTGCTTTCCATAGAATACACTAGTCCTATTAAAATTAAGGTGTAGATTAAATTATTTTAGTGTATATATTTAAAATCATGGCTTAGAAGCTGTACGTAATATTTGAAAATGACAAATAAGTCTACTTAGAAACAGGCAGTTCGTCTAGTTGACTACGTGACTTATATTAATGATTTAATTTTTTTACTTAAATGAATAAATAAATAATATTTATCGAATTTATCGTAACTTCTACACACCACTACTAGTGCGCTCTCTCGCTTATTAGCTGGGTTCGTGGTAAGGCACAAAGGACATTGAACGACGTTTGACAGATAAACTTAGTAGGTAAGCGGTGATTCCAGGGCCTGTGCTGTAAGAAAATAATACATTTTTCAAATAGTTACTATAATTAATATAACAAGGGCGGATTTAGAAGTCTTTCGCGCGGCGGGCTCACGGGGGAATGGCTGGGAGGGGGACGGGAAAATGGAGTTTCCCCCACCCCATCTCAAGCGAATTTATTTAATTCTTGGATTGAGTGTTTTTAGACCCTAGTAAAAATAGTTTCGTACCAATATTCTTCTTTCCCAACTCGGCGAAAAAATCCTTAATTCTCAATATTGGCGATTTTTTCTTCCCCAATGAGAAATGAATATGCTGCCTTGATTCATTTATTGTGTTCTACCAATGATGTGTATCTTTACGTTGAGAATGACAGTGAAAAACACACGTTTCTTATTTTTTTACATTGGTACATTGGTTTTAGGTAGGTACATTGTATTGTACAAATGTATGTCGTACAGGTGCGCCAGTGTTAGCTGTTTACTACCTATTCAGGTCCTCTCCAACTAGACCACATTGATACACTAAAGTACAAAAATTAAGTTTAATAATAAAAAAAATATATTTTTTAAATAATTCAATAATTTGGAAAGTTAGCGGTACCTACCTAACCGCTTACTCAACTGCTAGAGCGTAATATAAAGAAAATATCCATGCTGGCAATGACACGCATTCATTATACAAGCAAATGCTTCTTTACTGATTAATAGTTAGGATCAGAAAACACTTAAAATTTAAGTTAAATAAATATTGTTATTGATTAATTTGAATGAAAAAATAATAGCCTCCTTACGCACTAACTCCAGCGAATTATAACCAATCATGCCCATTATAAAGAACGAAGGATATCTATATTATAGCAAATTTATGATAATATTTAATGCATTATCTCTGTATTCCTTCAATCCTGCTTCAAGCTCCCAACTCCCTAAGCCTCCTTATATTGATTGTAAATCGTAATGACCATTTTTCAAAAATTTAACCTATACTGAAAAAACGGAAAATTGGGTTCAATTAGTTTCTTTCCAGAATAATTCGCCAGTGGAATTCTCTTCATAGGTCAGGATTTAACCCTTTTCCTTGTTCCAAGGCTATTTTTAAGCGTAGGCAACAGTATCACCAAAGCTAACTCCTAAATATTGTAATTAGTTAATAATAATCATCTGGGAACACTATGCTTCCTTGTACACCAACATAACCAGGTTATACTTAACGAAATATGTGTGATTCGATTGATATTATTTGCTTTCAGGGTTCCGAAATGGTGTATGATTTATAAAATGTTAGATCTTTCGGTTTCAATAAAAAATCAAACTTTACTACTTCACTTTTTTTTTTTTTTTTTTAAAACTTTATTATTATTTTTTTTACAAAACACCTTTCGGTTTGTACTTCGTTTAGTGTTTTCAGAATCATCAGAATCTTTAGAATTACCAGACTGACAAATAAGCTTTCGAAGAATTGCACTCTTTCCAGCGAATGGTATTCAATTTTTCAGCTTTTCAAACATATTGACAGAATCTTTCCTTATCTTACGGCATATAATTTAGTTTGGTCGTAAGAGGGATTCATCACAATAAAATGCTACAAGCAGGTGAAGAATGTAGCCAAAAACAAAAAGAATATCGAAATTACTATATTTGTCAGATACTCAACAAGAAAAAAATAGTTATCAGAAAGGTAAATAATATTTTTTTTATACTTTCGTAGAACTTACCTACCTCCTTGTATCGGTAATCTTAATAGATTACCTTGCATAGAGATTTTAAGGAATATTATTCTAAATCCATTTGGATTTATAAATCTATTGGACCACATTTAGTTTAAAAATATATTAATTGAAAACAAGGTTTTATTTAAGCGCTTGAATGCGTATACTAAATTTTGTGTTAGTGCTGTTGACCGCTTAGGAGTTCGTCTGGAGCCGTTCCTGAGTGTAGAATCGGGTCATACTTAACATAAAAATGCATTGTCATCGGAACTGATCCAACATGTCAAATTTCAACTCCGTAGGATAAGAGGAAGTGGTTCTAATTCAGCTTGCAAGATTTGACCTAAACCGCGACACAAACATTGCAATCTAATTAAAATCTTGTAAAAAAACATTCTATGGTTCTTACTGCTCTCTATCGTGATTTTATATGTAGTATTTGTTTATGTTGTAAAATTAATCAGTGCATGAGACGATTTTCAATACGCGGGATACCTGTATCACATTTTTTTTAAGGAGTTTGGTTATGGCATACTGTATCTTTTTACCATAGTTCTTTGATAACAGCTTATTGTAAGGTGCGAATAACCTTGAATCGACACATGTTCCATAACCTCTTGCATTCGTTATATAACATTTTTAAGTAATTTAGAAAATAGTATCGTTAAAAAGGGCATAAAAAATTTAGAAAATGTTTAAAAAAAGATGCATTTCAAGGCTTTGATAGTTTTTTTTTATATTTATTATTAAAATGATCAGAAAATATTTTTTTGGCTTTGAAACCCCAACTATCCAAAATGAGCAATTAAATTATTTTATTGGATTTTAAAATGACGCCAGAGCTGTCGTCGACAGCCCTGGCGTCCATCTGTACCTACTGTAAACGTGGTCAGATTAACATTTATTTCCAGACGCCCACGCAGCTGCATGCAAAACAGTGCGCAGGGCTCATACAACAACAGCACACGCGTCGGTAGCACCACTCTTGTGATTCAAATACAGCTCTTTTCACATTCATAAACATATAGAAAAATCAAAGGACGAAAAATACGAAACAACCAATTTTCTTCAATTCTAAGGAAAACCTGCGGGATGTTTTGTACTTTTGAAACTTTGATGTAAATCTAGTCAATATAAAAAATATTAATAATAAATTATTGTGTTTAAAATTTCGCATAGTCGATATAACTAGGCAGCTTTAGGATTTAGTGTGCACAGTAAATATTTCATCTTGAAATCAGCTTAATAAGTAATTATTCTGTATACACCATATTTATCTCTCTATTGTTGCTATTTTGTCAAGCGGCAATATACAGAATGTTCCAAGACTATTCCCGAGGACTTAGGAGGGAATTGTGTTTCCTATTACGTGTAAAAAATTATGCGAAAATAATTCATGCCCAAATTTATTAATCTTATCAAAGGGCTCGTGTGCCCTTTCGTTTATGTGTGAAATAGCCAATAAGCAGGATTTTTTATAGGGAATGGTCTTGGAACCCGGTGTCCTGCGGGGCGAGAGACGTCTTTAGAAATCGTCTTGTTTTTTTTTTTATTGAGTAAACATGTTGGCCGATGAGTACAAGTCTATAACCTTCCTAACTAGGTAAGAGTTACCTGTTCTAAGGAAGGTTATATATTTGCATTGTATGTTTTGCATAGACGTAAAGCGTCCAGTCGAAATGGAACTAAAACCCAATGGAAACCTCTGGATGGAATGGCATTAGTATCGGTTTAGTAGGGATGAACATGCTTCAAAATGGTATCTAACGTAGTAAAATTAATATGCGCTTGTCAATCGTGAAGTTAAGTAGATAGATTTTAGAGCAATTTAGAATTAGTTCATAATAACAATTTCAGAAAATAAAATGCTATATATCATTTGATAGGAAATTTATCGAATATTAGTTATTACGGCGACTTTTTTGACGTAAAAATAAGAATATAACATTTATCATAACCAATTCAGAAATCCACGAAAAAAAAACAATTTCCCGTTTTCTTCTATTTTTCAAAATGTATGTGTATACTAAAAGAATGTTGTAATAAATATTTATGATATAAAACTTCTTTAAATATGCAGTGCTGAATGAAAGCGAGGAAATATTTATAGGTCATTGCGTAATATTATTTTAACTAATGTAACACTTATTTCGCAAAAGGCTAAATTTGCACGCCAAAAAAGTGCAACAGAAGAGGGGTTATGATGTTGTATGGATGTGGCGTAATTAGGTTGGCACCCGGTGCGGATATTGTGGTGTCATCCCAAGAATGAAAACTATTAAAATTAAACAAAAAATGTACCTAATTTTATCATTATTATTATCATACTGTATCATTTAAATCGATTACAGGTGATAACTATTAAGTTAAACAAAAATAAATTACAAATAAATCATGACCATTCTAAAAACCACATATAAAAAATAACTGCTATTTGCAAATATTTTAATCTGCAGAAATGATTTATTTCTTAGCTTACCAGCATTTATAAATTATCATAATTGATTAATTAAAATATTTACTATGAATAACTTCGTTAAAATGGTTTCAATCCTAAGTGGTTAGTCGTTGAAAAACATTGTGACGGTACGCATTGGTTTAAATACAGACCTGTAGATTTAAAAGGTGGTTACTTTCGCAAATTAAAATTTTGCAAATTATGTTTTTGTTTTCTTATTTACAATGTTTACGTACTCTGTACCAATTTTGAGATTTGAGTATCAAAAGGACGAAAAATATATGTATCTTCTTTGTTATTTACCTGACTCCCTTAATTTTAATTTTCAGAGAGAACAAAAATAGCATTAACTAAATTTAAGAAGATTTTTGAAAAAATTCGGGTTCAGCGGGTTTAAATAGCCATCATTATTCGACGCTGCATGCGTCTAAACACACTTTGCAAATATTTTAATCTACCTTCTTTTTTTTGTAATAGAACAAAAAGGTTTTTTATACTGAAGTAGTTTATTATGGTGGCCGAAAGAAATTACGAATGAAACAAATAAGATTTTTTAATTTAAAATTACTCTAAAAACTAAAATATAATTTGCTGTTGTGTTGTAGAAATGTATTATTTTTTATATTTGATTTGAATTTATTGTTATTTATTTAATATTTGAACTGAATATTTTTTGATATATTTATAAAAGAGTTTTCTCTTGTCGCTGTTGGACAAGAAATACGAATTAGAAACATTTTGATTAAATACATACAAAATAAAAAAAAACGAATTAATTATTTGTAATTCATTTCGTAATAAGTAATATGTAGTTATGCAGCTCTTGTAATTAAATACGTCACGAATATACAAGATGATATTGCTTGTGATGATTACTGATCGATCACCTAGCATTAAATATGTACCTACTTCCATAATTCAGGGGATTTGAGTTCTATTAAAGAGGCACAGCAACTCAATGTCATCATAAATACGTCAGCTGCGTTTCAAAAGCGCAATGATAAACAATAATGAATTACGAGATGCAATGCATTGAGAGCAGAACATTCACAAAGATAAGCGAACTCACAACATAGTGAATGTATTACACTCATGCATTAATTTATCGGTGGATCATAAAATATGTCATGGATGTGAAAGAAACTTTTATGAGACATTGAGTAAATACTGTTGAAGTCTAGGATTACAATAACAATACTTATATTTGTTATGAGTATCTTATCGTATCGTATATCCAGGGTAATTCAATAAATTTCAAAAACTTATCCAACCCTAGAAATAGTGATCATCTTAAAAAAAAGTAATACGAGTACATCCAAGCAAAGAATTGAAAAAAAGCCATCAAAATCTATTTAATAAAAAAAAAAACTTTATGAACTTAGAGAGGGCTATGATTGAAAGGAAAAAATGTTATGTTGTAGTTATTTTTCATAGCAATCCTAAAATAGTATAGTTAAGCATAATTTATAAAACTATATATATTTACTGCTTATATCTTTTTGTGATATAAGTATATCTGTATATTTTACAATAGATTTTTTAAAAATTGACATTCCTATGTATTAAGTTACTCTTGGAAATAAACTTTTACTTTACATTTGGTGGAAAACACCGTCAACTGCTTTACAGGAAGATCCGGTCTACCATTGGAAACATGACCATGATCATAATCTTTTCATAAGTCTCGATTCTTAATTTAATATATGTGTTTTTTATCAATTATGTTATATTTTACTGTGGATTTTAGTAGTTAAAAACCTTAACACCAGAGAAGCGTCTTAGGGCTTGGTCTTTTGTTTACTTAAATATCTAAAAGTGGGTTTTTGTGACCTACAAAATAGGGAAATCAAACAGAAAAAAGGCATAAAAACTTTCAATTAAGATTTTCGTTCATTTTTCAACAGTAACTATTAGCTTTTAGCGCAGATATTCCACAATAAAATTAAAGATATGACTTAAATGTTAACCTCTTTTTAAAATATTAAAATATATTTTCGTTTAACAGTTTGTGCTAGGTAGGAAGGAAACCGAATCATCAATGGAAAGATCTTTTACCTTACATATTACTATTATATTTTATGTTATTCTATATATTATTAGTCTTTTATCTTAATGTACGATATTATTTATAAAAAGGAGTACAACCCCTAATTTACCCATAAATTCATAATTTTTCGTTTATTTCTACATGATTTGTTTTAACCTCATATCATAATTATAATGGTTTCCGCGCCGCGCCTTACTTATTATTACACATACACGTTGCCATTATATTAGCACAGACTAACTATTTATTCAAGTTGAAATATTATCAGTGCATTTAAATCCTAAGCTTCCTCAGTACGGACGCCACCTAAAAATTCATATTTAAAAGAAATAAATTATTAAATTATTTTAATAGTTGTAACAAGTTTTACAAAACCTTTATATTTTAATAGTTGTAGCGACGCTACATATGCAGCAAAACGACGCTGCAGCTGGCAGCGTCGTTTTGACTGGCGACGTGCGATCGCCGCCGGGCGCATCGGATTGGCCGGCATCTGCGCAGGCAGTCAGTCGGGTCGGCAGGTTTGCAAGCCACCGCGCGCATCACGCGCCGGCGACGTTATTATTTGACCTGACTTTATATTTTATTCACCGTTATTTCTATTTTTCAGTACAATCTACAATTGTTATTAGTTATTTAGGACAAATCAAATGGTTAAAATATTATCCTTCTGGGTTCTATGTAAATAAACGCAATGGCGTCAGAAGAATATATCGTTCATTGAGCATCGTGTTTTCATCGTCCCTTTACCAGGAGTTAGAACCTTTGCATAACTCCTTTTAACTTTTTCTTTTCCTTGTTTCTTTTAGATTTAAATAAATACTCTTATGATTTAAATAAATCATAAAACAAATGAAATATGAACGAAAATCTAAACTAAGATGGAGATACAGCTTCTTTTGTTAAATTTAAATACATCAGAATACGAAAATGATTCATTTCAAAATAATTAATATAGTAAAAGAAGTTAAGAATATTTTTAAATGAGCTAAAAATTATAACTGGGTAGACGGGAAATAAAGTGATATAAACATATTAAGCAGTGCTGAGCACCTTTATTATGTCCAAAAATAATAGCTAGCAAAGAGAGTTGGATAAGGCTATGCTGAGGTAATCCTGAACCAACCAGATGGAGCAACCAGTTATATCAGGCGGAAAACAATTATCTTCGGTAAATGCATAGCTAAATGAAAAAGGTCGTCATTGTTGTAGAAAAGAAGAACCACGAATGGTGACGAATGTTCCCGTAGGAAATTATATAAAAAGTGCGAAAATAATTCATGCCCAAATTTATTAATATTATCATGGCTTCGTGCAAATTCTCTTTTTGCTCTAAACAGGCGCGGCGCGGAAACCATTATAATAATGATATGAGGTTAATACAAATCATGTTTGAAATCGCAGGGCCTTATTAGATTTTTTATTGGGTTAGGTCTTGGAACACGGTGTATAATAATAAATAAATATTAAAATTCTGTTTCAATTGCTATTATTAGGACGTGGTTGCATTTCCACAAATCAGATTTTAGTAATATTTAAGGCAAATAAATACGTATTATCCCTATCATAAAAGTTTAGTAGATAGCCTATCAAGAAAAGTAGGCCATTCGCCATATATAAACAAATAAAACAGCGTTCGAAAAGATACCCACAATATGGGTACGGGTGTGTAGTACGTAGTTACGACTTTTAATCATTTCAATGACCTCTGCTGAGTGTTGCAGCATAAATAGAAGATAATAAATTTCCAGCTCTGACTGCATTTGCGTTAATTCTTTTAATTGACTCGTGCGCGAGCGCGCTGGCTTATATTTGTGCAGTTTCGTTTTGCCCACTTGTGTATTTGTCGATACATCGCTGCAGATCGAGTCAGCAAATTAGAACAAAGCCTGTCGTACGAGTGGTTGAATAAGTTACTTAATGTCGCCAACGGCACTGTTTTGGACCGAACGACTTTGAGCATTTTAAATAAATATAAATATTGGGAAAAAAATGAGACAGTTCTTTCGCATTAGTAAATTGGAAATTCTGAACAATCAGATGAGATGAGATGAGATGAACAATCAGATCAGATGAGATGAGATGAGATGAAATTCGTTCCTTGCCGAACTAAAGTTTGGACTTTTTTCCCACAACCTACTGTTTCGTATGAATTCTTGCCACGTATCGATTCTTGCCACGTCCTAAGCATTTTGAATAAATGATGCGCAAACATTATGTTGCATTTGTTCTAAACACATTTAGCCTCTTTCAAATAAGCATATTTTGATACTGCATAGTGAAGACCGTTGAGGAGTTCCTTCGTCTGGAGACAATCCTGGGTGTAGAATCAGGTCATGGGTACCATAAAAATGCATTGTTGTTGGAACTGAACCAACATGTGAAATTTCAACTCCGTAGGATAAGAGGAAGTGATTCTAATTCAGTTTGCAAGATTTGACCTAAATCGACATGCAAACATTGCAAGCTAAATAAAAGCTTGTAAAAAAGTAGAAGACTCACTCACGTACCTCAACAAAAATTTTTATAAAAAAATTTGGGATTCGTGGTTTTTAATTTGAATGTTAATATCTAATACAACTTAATATGGCGGGAATTCATTCGCTCGCCATAAGATAACATTTTCGAGTAAAAAGGTACCTAATCTTGCAACTCTCAAAACATGTTAATCAATCCACGCAAAGCTTTGTGCTTATTGACCCGAGACGGTCAATGTTTCTATTGGTGTATTTTAACACGTAAATTGTGTAGCGCAGTCGCTCGTTACTGTATCTAGCCACGTATCTTTGCTCTAATTTCAATTGAGTTTTATTAGTTAGGTACAAGCAATTTGACACCAGGTTAACTCGGTAAACTTAGGTGACTGAAGAGTGACGATCGTAATATTTTAGTAGAGTTAGAAATCTGGCGGTGCAGTGATTCAAGTTGTCCTCGACTGCTTTATTTTTAGTAAGTGACTACTCACTAAATTTATATTTACACTAATATTAATTCATTTTTTATGTTTATAATTTTTTGACATTCTCTCTTTGAGTCATTGTCATTTAATCTTTTTTTATGTATCTTATTATATTTAACATTGACCTAATTTACATTCCACATGCATAGGGAGTTGAGGATATACCACCATCTCACGCAGCTATCTAAATTTGGCAATCGTCTATGTATTTCGAACCCCTTAATGTCAACGTCTTGGTAGTATGCGAAAAAACCTACCGCAGCTGTTTTAAAAGTTTGTAATAGAAACGTTCTTATATATTGTCAATGGTGCTTCGAAACAATGCATTCACATGACACACATTTGCCAAAAGAGTTCCCATACTTTGACATCGAATTCTCCGCCAGTATTTAGGATTTAGCCGACTCCCTTTGACATTTTTCTTACCGGCATTGGATGCAGGCAAAGTTTAATAGACGCTACATAAATAATGATATCATTTCCTATTTTTCTATCTACCTATTATTATAATATATGTAATAATGTTTTTAGTTTTTAGTCTGTGAATACTTTTATTGCACATTAAAACATTCAACAGTGCAAAAATTATAAAGGCGGTAATCGCTATTTATAACGAATGTTTTCATGTAATAACTAACAGTTTATTTGCCAAATTAGTGATGGTCGAAAACTGAAATACTATATTTGCTGAAGGTGTTCCCATACTTTATCAACGAAGGTATAAGATTTTGCTGACATTAGAAACCTTCACCTATGCATGACTTTCCTAGCCCACTTTACTCCTTTCCCAAAAATCAACCTCTTAGCGGTCAGGTAATCAATGAATATATTTTTCCCCTACCTCAAGCCTGATTGGGGTTCACCTAATAATGTCTCCAAATTTACTGGTTTTGTATTCCACCATCAAACTGCTTAAAAAGGTGCTTCGGCGTAATTAATAATCGATGGGTTAAGAATGATCATGTTGGCACATATCTAAGTATTTTATCTCAGCAATTGTGCATAGAACTATCGAGTTTCATCTTTTATGGTTTGTAACGAATTCATAATGTGGACACATTATCTGCTAAGGGCAGTAGTGCCCGTACAAAGTAAAAGTTATATGCTTTTAATAAAAGGCATAAATTAAATTAAAGTCTAACTAACTAGACAGCACTAGAAAGGATAGGCTTATGATTTAGAAAGCTATGTAAATATTTTTATTTGAAAACAATAAAAATAAATATGTTTTGGGTAACCTACTATATAATGTTGTACAAGATATAAATTGTAAGAATTAAAATAATATATATTAAATTAAGGTTAAATATTTTACCTACCTAATAAACTTATACAGAGTATTCCAAGACCATTCACGAAGACTTAAGGGGGTGTTTAAGTTCCCTATTACGTGTAAGAAATTGTCTAAAAAAAATGTGAAAATAATTCTTGCCCAAACTTTATTAACTTTATCTCTCTTCTCGGAAACCATGATGAATTTTGGCACGCGGTCAAAACAAATCACGATTGAAATTAGCGGGAATGGTGTTAGATCACGGTGTATTATTATTTATAAATTATATCGTATGTTATGTTTGCAAGGCTAGATACACATAAAAGTTATTAATACCATATTTTTAATATCAGTTAATGAACAAATACTTGAGAAACACATACACGTAAGTATAAAGTGATTAAATTATTTAATAAGTTGTTATTAAATAATTGAACCAGCTGAACATGAGAGTAATAAAAAAATATGTTTTTTTTAACACATCTATGATCTATGATTCAATACTTGGGCCCAGCGGCTACTTCCTGTTCACAGGTTTATAATTGCAACAATTGTATAAAAATCTATGAATAGAATAATGACATTAAAATCACGATTTCAATGGACCGGGGAGGCTGTTCGCTCGCTTCCTAATGCATTGCTTTTTTAGTAAGATTACCTAATCGATCCGTCACGGCTCTGAGGTTAAACACATCTTGTTGCTGCGCTGCAGAAGACAGATGCATTCAAGGGCATAACCGTCACGATTTTCTGTACGAGTGTTATAAAGCCACGATTACATTATACGAGTAGGACGTTCATAGGACAGTTAAAGGAGTCCTACCTTTACATTTTTACAAAACAGCAATTTTTAAATAAAAATACTTTTTATTCAGATATAAAAAGCAGCTAGTGGTATGTACAATGTACATAATTTATACGCACATTTTACATAAAAATGAACTAACTATAGAAATAAAAACATGCAGGTTTATTTTTAAGCATCTAAAGGGCCTAAGAGTATGTAGGAAATATAGTGTGAGAGTTTATGTGTCTGTTTTTTCATACCTCTAAGAATATTATTAAAAGTAAAGAAAGCAATATAAATATTTAACCCAATTTCTTAGATTTAGCCCACACGAAGCTTAGCCTCTGATTAAAACATTTTTTGACATATGTTAGTAAGCTCATCATTTATATGAAATCACATTTTAAAGTACATTTACTCACTTTATTCATGATGCATTATCCTTCGTCACGGGTAAAATATAAGATGCATAATTGTCATAAACTAAGTAAAACTAAGTATTTGACGAATGGGTGATAAAATAAGAATTTCATAAAGACAAAGCTATGTGCAATACATAAAAATGTCATTGTTTCGGAAATTGTACATAAATTTAAATAAAAAAATAATATAAAACATTTTACTACGAAGAAAAGATTTAAAAGAATATTTGATCTGAAAGTATTTGTAAATTCTTTAATTTAAATAAAATAATGTGTGATTATTGGACACGTGCTATCTATCACTATCTACCTATCTAGTGTCGGAGCGCAACCGAATCTTCGGTCGGTCACTAGTACGAGGGTACTTCAAACAGAGTACTATTTTACGAATTATGACAATTGACTAAGTTGAATTTCAAAGGGATATTTCTGATAAAAAAAAAATTAAATGCACGCTAGATCGCTGGTGTAAACAGATCCTTACGATCGTGGCACATATTCTTGGGCGCACACAATGACGGACACTCAATAATTGCCGCAGATTAAAATCAAATCAAATCGTTCCCTTGCATGAATTACGGCCGTATTGTGGACCCGGGACGCCAACTCTATTTGGATGAACTCTAATGACAAATAATAATGCTATTTGTAGTTAAACCACGTCGCAGCATTCTAATCCGACTTCAAACATCTGAGATGTATTTTTTTAACTCTATGGCTTATTTTAAGCGATTTTGATTATTTATTTTTAATACGTTAATGTTTTTTCTAAAGTTAGGTAGCAAAAAAATAAACAAACTAAGTCATTGTCAAAATTTGTGAATTGTTGAAGAATTTTAAAAACTTTACGTCCACTAACAAAGGTAAAATTCTCAGCAGTGCCAACAACAAAAATATATCTTATATAGAATCTCAAAGAGATGGCTGTTGCAAAGTTTTAGATATATTGTCATACATTTATTTGGCATACTATACTAAATATATTTGCAAAATGATACCTAACTGGATTTAGTTCTGTCGTTACACGTACGAACTTCTGTTTTCATGTAGGTGTAATAATAACATTTAACAATATTTTTTAAAATGTATGTGTTTAACAATATATTTTTTTAAATTTTTGTTACGTTTTAAATGAATAATGTATCATAAATATTTGTAAAATTAGGTTTGCTATAATATTAATTAAGTACCATTTTTGCAACTAAAAGTCATAAACAAAAATAACATCAAGTTTTTAGCTATAAAAAAATGTTCCCTGGATTAATTTGATCTTTTGGATTATGAACCCGATGCGAAAATATGTAAAATAACACTTGATTTAAAAAAAATGTACTTACAACATTGAATGAGAACACAAGTACCTATTGTAATAAGACATAATTTCGATCGACTTAAAAAAAATTGCTAGTCTGAATTAAATCATGCTCAAACCTTACGTTTTATTGGCCTATGAGCAATATTGAGTCGAAGTAGCGGTAGGTACATATAGAGGGTATTCAAAGACCATTTCCGAAGACTTAGGAGGATGTTTATGTTCCCTATTAAGCGTAAGAAATTGTATAAAAAATGCGAAAATAATGTATGCCCAAATTTATTAACTTTATCAAAGCGCTTGTGTAAATTCCCTTTTTGCTCGCAGGCGCTCGGTAAGGCCGGTCAAAGACCCAGCGCGTTGCGGCCTCGCTAGCGACCGAATTTATAACAAGAGCGATTTTATACAACAGTACATGCCTACCAAAAATACCGAAAAGTTGTGATTTATGGCCGACAGGTAACCATTCTTATGGGCGTGTCTAACGTAGAAAACCAGCCAATAAGTAAACGGGCCACCGTATCCACGTTGAAGCTGTTAGGAAAAACTTTACTATCTCTTTCTAGCCTTCTTGCCTCGAACATAAGAAAGATACTACACTGTTTTGTTTTTGTTTTGTTTGTGTTTTTCGTGTATTTAAAATAATAATTTATCAAATTCACACCTAAATCCGTCCAAAATTGACAGAGTCCTTTAGTTTACAAACTGAAAAGTGTGTTCTTTTATGTACAGGGTGTATTTATATTCACTGAAGTTATTTTAGGGGAATGATCATAACGACAACTAAAACGGTCTCACGAAAAAAAATAATAATTTCGAAAAAAAAAATCAGATTAAACTAATTAATATCAATAAAAAACTTTGTTTTCTTCGAAGTGCTTCGCGAGCCGCGCGGAGGTGAGTTCACTGCCCGATCTCGCGCCATGCGTTCAACCGCATTCTCAAACATTTATTTGTTTTTTTATTTAAGTACAAACATGAAATTATTAATATAGGTCACGTAGTCTAGCCTATCTAGGCGAACTGCCTGTTTCAAGGTAGATTTATTTGTCACCGAAACAATTTGTCATTAAAACAATTTCTTATAAATTTTGAATTCGTTATTCTCGTAATTAGAAACATTTTTTTTTGCTGTTTATTTGTTGATCTAAATTAATCCCTTAAACGGATATCAGTGAATATAAAACACTGTATATAGATATATATATTTTTAAATGTATTGTAAGCTTAGCAGATTATATTTACAATTAGTAGCTGATAAATATTATACACTTTTATAAATGATATTGGTATGTGAATGACAATATAATAAATAATAATCGCACCGAAACTATGTAAAGTTGCTATTATAGAAGCTAGTAAAAATGTATCCCGCCCACGTGTATATAAACGAAAGCTTTATATTTTATGCGCTTGTAAAATATGAATAATTTCATAAGTTTTATGGGTTTTTGCAATGTGTAGTGTGTACTTTAGATAAGGGTCGTATTTTACCCGCCGCGTGCCGAGGACGTCGATCTCGCTTGAAAATAATATAACAATACATTATAAAAAAAACTCTTATAAATAGATTTCGTAATAAAACAAAAACAGTATGATTGAGGATTTTACAAACGTGTGAAGTCTGTAATAGAGGATGTTGCAAAAAATTAAAGACTGTACCTATTAACTATTAACTATATAGATTTTATCAACGGTGAGTGTACATTATCAACGGTCACTTTTATATTAGCAAAAATTGCGGTTTCTCATACTCTTACATACTTTTCAACTAAATGTAAATTGAGGTACGATAATATTGGACTTAATAAATAAGACATTGATTAATTTACAATCAAAGAAATTAACATCTGTTATATTCTTGAGTTATAATAAAACACATTGCTTCCTAAGAGGAACTTTATTACAAATGACAAACATTTCCAAACATTTTGGCGAATTCAAATCTGTAGGTATGGGCCTAACAAATACAATATCTATTACACCCCTCCTTCTTTATTTCCTAATCTGAAACAATTTAGAAAGGTAAATTAACAAAAAAAAAACAGCATTGCAATATATAAGTATATTAACCTAAGCTGGCTAACTATTCAATTAAAAACAACATTCAGTTTTTGTTGTTTCGGCTCCTTAGATCATAACGCTTTGGCGGAATGGACGGCATTTCTCTTTGAATTGCATTCGGACTATCGACGCCGGCGCATACCGCGTCGTCCGCACCCCCGGCGACTGTCTCAAAAATAGGTCTACTTCACTCATTCATAATAAAAGTATTTATAAGAAAGAATTTAAAATGAACGTAGTACCTACCTATAAATAAAACAAAAAAAAAATAACATTTTTAATTTAGCCTAGATTCATTTAACAATATTGTATTTAGAATAAACAAAAAAGAATAGCTATTTATTTTGTAAAAGAATTATTCTTTTGTTTATTATTATTATTAAAAACTATTAAATTAAAAAAAACTATTAAAAAACTATGTATTATATACGTAAATTACTGTAAAATATACTCATCAAACATTTGTATCTTCTAAAACAGAGGCGTCCAAACTTTTTGCTGCGAGGGCCAGTTTGGTATTTAAATTCATTAGCGGGGGCCAAGCATTGTAAATATGTGAATTAAAAAACCTTATTACAAGTAAAGCAGCATTGAATTTTTTTATTGTTGCCACATATATATATACTATAAATTTTTTTTTATAGTAAATTACAGATATAACAATACTAAACAAACATGTCTAAATTATATTATTATAAAATTATTTCATGCAATTTTTAATGGGAATGGTGGAACTGGGTTTTTTCCTGGAGAGTTTCTTCAAAGTTGGGATTCAAATCGGAAACACCAATTATTAGCAATGATTGCAAATGATCATCCGATAAATTTGCCCTATATTTAGATTTCAGATACTTCATCCTGGAAAAAGTTTGTTCGCACATATAGGTAGTGCCATACATAGAAATAAATTTACCAGCCAATTGCTTTAACGAAATTTGCAACGAAATTTTTCAAAATCCTTGGCGGGCCAGATAAAATCGCCTGCCGGGCCGGGTTTGGCCCGCGGGCCGTAGTTTGGACACCTTTGTTCTAAAAGATTAAGATGTCGCGTCGCGTAAACAGAATACAGTCCTTTAAAAAAGATAAGACCTTAAAATACCATTTTCTTTTAAATTTGATATAGGTAGCCATTCTTAAATAATTGGTTTAACAAACAATACCGTTTTTTTTATATATACTATAGCGTGAAACAATGTTAAAATATTTTATTATAAAATATGTATGGTTTGATATTGTTTTCATTAGATACATATTTTTATTTGCTGTTACACCCTATCGTATTGCACCCCACGATATTTTCATAAATCGGTAAAAGGGAACTCAATAAAAAACAACGTAAAACGTGAGATCGTAAAATCGTTTTTGATAATAAATAGCTATTTGAAGAATGTGAACATTTTTATGAATATGCCGAAAATAATATTTTTTTTATTCTAACGCCAAAGATTTTTATTTAAATTGGTTTAATACATGTTTACGTAAATATATATTTTTTATAAAGATAAGTTTATAATTTGATGCTTCAACCTGTAGAAAAATATTTCGAAATTAAATGCTTAATGCTTTTGTAAAGATAATGATTTGCGTATCTATCAATAAATGTATACTCATACATTAATTAATTAATCCCTCCTAGTTGGATTAATTTAAACATTTTTAGAAAGATCATGTGTTTCTGCTTCATCTACCAATTTTTCGGATGTTTTTAGGACTTATGTAGCATGTTTTATGTTTGTTTATAACTATTAGGTTTATAACTTATACACTGATGTAATAGATGTCAAGTGCATATACGCGTATGAACAAATAAATAAATAACATTTTTGTTTTATTAGTGCAAGTAAAATTTCTTTCTTTAAAATATCTTCCGATAATGCCAAATGCCAAAACTAGCTAGAATGAATATTTAAAATACCCAAAGAATAAATTTACTTATCATTATTTGACACAGGCCGCTTTTTTACATACTTTCAAGATATATATATATATATATATGTAGTTAAAATAACTGTTTTAAAAGGTAACGGTAGCAACTATAAAATGATTGTTACAAAGAGGCTACTAAAACGCAGTGTTCTAACTCATTAAGGCATACAAACCGATTGCGAGCTATATTGTAAATTTATCATTTGAATTATTTTAAGTAAATCCATATTTACAAAAGAAAGTATCAAAGAACAGATTCAAACTTGTAGGACAGGTGCTCCTAGGAACATAAACTCGATGTCATCTTTCGAAACAATTGATTTTATATTATGGAGACATTTTTTAAGGAATACAATTCATTTATTCTTACTGTGTTAAGTAGGTAAATATGTTTCAGCATTTCATGTCACGGCTTAATCGCAATAGTTTATCGATAGCAGTAACTCCGCTAAACGACGCGGCAGTCGCTAGCCCTCCGAACTCCGCGCACATTTCGCTTTTATTTAGACCGCGCGTCGATATTTTAGTGCGCGCATAAAAAAAAAGGACAATTTTTCACGGCGCAAAATCACGCAGAAACATATAATTTCGATAAAAATAACGGTCTAAAATGGTCGTAAAGTTAAAGATGTTCGAGTCGGTTTGAGGGCCGAGTTTACAGCTGAGTTTTCCATAAAAAAATATTATGATCGGTCTCGAAATGACCGCACTAGGCGAAATCATAGATACCAAAGGAGGTTGTCATAGGAAAATGCTTCGAAAACGGTTTTGAATAATAACAGATATTTATTATATTTTATATAAAATGCCAGTAATAAATTAATTATTATTAATAAGTGTTTTTGTTTTACAAATTGTTTAAATATTTATTAGATGTGACGACACATTACTAGAAGAAAATAACTGTAGGTTCATACTAGGATTAAAAACTTAGTTATTGAAGCTTAAGGTCAAATTTTGGGAAAACAACCTCACCTATCCTCCTTTGAAAGCTTTATAACCATCTATCATAAATTCTGTATGAAGAGCAGAAAAAGTATTGTACGGAAAATAATCATTTACAAACATGCAACATATGGTTTTAAACTAGAAATAGTAACTATAACTACGTAAGTGAATACCTACTGTTTTTGAAAAATGAGAATAAGTATTATATAAAAAAAAAGAATAAACTTATTTCACTAGAGTCAAAAAAATGGATAGAAAAAAGGGCAAGAGTTTAAAAAAACACTTTTTTCTTTAGTTTATTCAATATATTGTATAAGTTATTAAAAACCCAATTTATTATTACGTAGGTATATGCTGTTTGTTTATTATGTATGTGTATGTATATGTTTTAATTCAATTATTGTATTTTTTTCTTTTTTTCTTTGTTTCATTTAATTGGTTTACTAACATGGTTATACCCTATTGATTAGTGTAACTGAATTTTAGTAGATATATACATTTCTATACGCATTATTTAGAATAAAAGAAGGATTGCTTGGGATTGCTGTCAGCATTGTGTTTTAATTTTAATTTAATAAATGTGTCGCGAAAAGTGTCACCATAGTCATAAGAACAATGTGACATTATGTTGAGACGTTTAATTGTTTAATTTGTATTTTAAGATACCTACGGAAAAGGCACCAGCCTTCGTGGGGTTGTATATGGTGCATTACTCAAATAAAAAAAAAAAACTTAAATTACGGTCAAAAACATATTTTTAAATTTGACTTTTTTAATTATTTTTTCTCGTACGTACATTAATCATAAAATTTGTAAACAGAATAACACCAATTTACAATTTGTAGACAACGTATGTATAAAATACATTTTTGAATGTTTTTTGAGAGGTACACTTAGTTCGACAAACTACGGGTTGCAATAAAATTGTAACAATCGGTATCGGTAATGGCAAGCCAAAAGTGATATCTGCTTTACGAGATAATGCAAAACTGCACTGCACACGTGCCCTGCGCATATCTGCACAAATAAATGAATATCTCCCGCCCCGTTTATAGCGGATTTTTAGTATCACACTAAACCGCTTCCTGCGTTATTGTGTTATGTTAAAAATATATATAAAACAAATGAATTTGAATATTTCGGCGCATTGCATTTACTACGCCTGAGACGGTATAAAATGGCTTTAATGCTTAATTTAGGGCCGACTGTTTATTGTATCTTTCGACTGAGGCATTCGCTGAAATTAACAGCCCGAAACGTTAAACGTTAACTGTTAATCCATTTGATGCCGGCCGGTACAAGCAATGAAAAGAGTGTCTAATGTAGAAATTGTTAACGCTTCATTACTAAGGCTTTTTGTTTTCGACGGTAATATTAGGGCCTTAGGAACGAAGTAAACACGAGCAACTGAACACAATTTGATATACGGTTTGAAACCAAAGCCAGACGAAAACTTATATTTTAACTTTTATTTTTCACAGGGTTTTACGCTGGTCTATTGTATGCACTGTAACACTTCATATATAACCTTTCTTAGAACAGGTAACTCTTACCAGTTAGGAAGGTTATAGACTTGTACTCATCGGCCAATTTATATTCCATAAAAAAAAATTGTTCGTATCTTAATAGTTGATAAATTTGAAAAAAAAAAACGCACAAAGAAACTACCTTTTTACCTTAAGATAGCAGTGAATAGAAGTTGTACAGTGGTATCAAACGCTCACTTAATTTGTGTTTTTTTCGTTTATAAATCAAATTGTAACGGAACATTAAACAAACTATAAATGCAGTCAATAAAATAAAAAAATTAGAAATATTAATATATAAAAAATACTCGCGTGCAAGCAACGCGCGTGCAAGCAACGAGCAAAGTGTTCACTTTGCTCGTAGCTTCGTGGTAATGACATATCGCACCCCGAAAACAAAAATTAAGCCGTTAACAAATTTATACAAATCATAAAATGTATTTTTACCACCCACTACAGAGTGTGATTTAAACAGCACATATCGCCCCCTCCCCTTTATTTTATATTGCTTTTTCCCTTTTTTTATTTAGTCAAACACATTTAAACACAAGCATTTTGGCAAAAAAATGTTATGTTACGAAAACTTTAAATATAATAAACTATAAAACCATCGTGATAATAGGCAAACGCCCTTAACCACTAGACTATCATGATATCTACCTTTCATTGTTATATCCGTTCAGTTAATTTTAATAAAAATGATTTAGATATAGGCTTCTGTGACCAACCGTGACCAGTAATTACGATAAGATAATATATGCGCTGTCACGTTAGAAACTATCTAACGTGATGAGGTGAGGCATTGATATTTATCGTGAAACATCCCAAATAATTAAATTTTAATTATTGCAACGCGATAGAAATATAACAACATAATTTATTACCTGTTTTTTGTTTTCATTGAATGTAAACACCATATTAATAGCGTGATTATTATATTTAAGTATTTGTTATTTATTACTAAAATCTAAGTTTTTCTGTATTTTAAAAGTAGTATTTAATCAATTGTTTTTTTAATATTATCTAAGTAGTATAAAACGAGAAACCCCTTTTAGATTTTTATAGTAACACATTTTTATTTCTTAACTTGTTAATTTAAATCAGTATTATGCATATTTGAAGATTTCTTCAAAATGAAATGAATAAATAGTGATCATCGGCCAATTTTCAATAGTGCGATTTTAAATTTTGAACCTTTAATTTATAACTATTATAAATTAAAGCGACGCTTCAGAGAATTCACACAAGCGCTTCAATAAAATTAATAAAGTTGATTTATTGATTTGTTAAATTATTTTCGGATTTTTTTATTTAATTTCTTGCTCCTAATAGCAATAATCACCCCCTTAAGCGAATGGTATGGGACAACCTGTATAAATTAACCCCTGAAAGAATACGTACATAATTACATAACACTAAAAAAATTTTTTTTCTTTTTTAAAAATAAATTTCAAGTTTTAAATATAATTAGTTATAGAAAAGAGGTACAGGTATATTGGATTATAATCACTTGACTAGTCATACGTGTCACGTGTCATCCGGTTCCACAAGTTTTGCTGTATTGGTGCAACGGGTGTTTATTACGAATAAACCAACATGTAATTTTACACAATTTTATAGTCCCATAATTTAATTTGAGCCGTTCCCTTGGTGGTTTTAATTACGCATTTTAACTCCATCGATAAAAATGGCTATTCCATGGCTGGTCGCATAAAATTGACGATAACCAGTCGGAACCGAGGTAAAATCCAAAGGGACTCCAAAGGTTGTCGAATCCTGAGAAATTTGTGGTCCTTGTATTTATTCATTCTAGCTTTCCTTTACTATATAAATGGTTTTGAAGACATAATCTATCGAAGTTTCGTTTCAATTCAGTCACATCAGCCTATAATTACAAAGTCAACCAGAGCCTAATACCCTACGAGATAAGTGCTTTATTAATAACATCTCCCTATTAGGGTTTTCAATTGATTATATGTACTTTTAATTTATTGTGGTCAATTAAATCTTGTTTCTATTAATAAACCTAAATATAGATATATTATTATAAATAAAACTAGCGCCGACTAACCTCAAACTGTTATAATACAACGACAATTTCGAAAGCATTATTCTTTTAAAACTAAATTAAAAGCTAATCGCACAACACAGGGTGTGTTTACAATCACCATTTTTCGATCAAATATTAACGAGCCATACACATCGTGTCCCAAGACCATTCCTTATAAAAAAAAACGGCTAATTGGTCCTGCGATTCTTAGTATTATTTGTCAAGAAACTAAGTCTATCAAAATTCATCATTGTTACCGAGAAAAAAATGTAAGCTTTACTTTAAAATAGTAAAAGGTACATGTGATAATGTCTTTGTTAGCTGTCGCTATACGCCGTAACGTTTCCAAGGCCATTATCGATCGGTGCGGCATCGGAATTCGCGCGCTGACCGAATTGACGCCATGTGTTAATAAATATAATAATTTGAGTTTTTTTTTTTTTAATATTTTCATATCATTTCTTACTCATATAATAAGTTACACAACATGCCCCTGTATATTGAAGATTTTTATCCCAATTACGAGAAAATTGATTTAAAACCGTTCGAATGTAGGAGAACGTTATGTGTTTTTGCGGTGGGCCCCAAAGGAGCGGAGTTAGTAAAGGTTCAGGAGCGGTACTGAATACTGACTCGCTGTTCCCGACCATACCTAAAGTGTGTTTATAATATCTTTATATATATATTATGAAAATATTTTTTTTCGTGAGACCGGTTTAGTTGTTTATAAACAACGGACCTGTCAAAAAAATATGGATTTTCTATCTATGCGTGTTCAATCGCTATGTTTTACCATACAATTATAGTATTGCCTTTTTAAGTATGGAATAAAAGCGTTCAATTGTTCGCGTCGACGAGCATCGATAAAGGAAATAATTCGAATCGGGGGAAAAATAAATCCGGCATTTTACACCGTTGCACTAAAAACGGGGCACTATAAAAAAGCACTGCACAGATACATAAACTCTCCAAAAATAGGGCCTTCGGAGCTGGATGCTCATTGCCAAATCCTCCCTAAAGAAAGCTAAGTGTGTTTGGTTACGGCCGGTGAGTAGGATGAAAATAAGCAGGGAATGCGAGCACCTATAAAACGCCAGCCCATAAGTAAGGAAATTAAATCTCTAAGGGAAGTGGTATGTTTGGAAGTGACGTCACCGTTACCATGGCGATCACTATGATAACGAATAAGTAAGAAATAAGAAATATTAATTTATATCTCTTAAATGGCACCTACTTGTTATTATTTTAATTCTTTTTTTCTCTCTTTCAAATTCTAATGTTATAATTAAAATCAAATGTACCAAATTTTGTATGTATAACTAACTTAAGATTATACACATGCATGTTTTGTAAACATGAAATTGGAGAGCATCGAGTGTTATAAAATATATTAACCTGTGTATAATATGTAAGAATGTTTACGATTACTCTCTGTATGTTTACTTTATAAAATAAATAAATAAATAAAATAAATAAATATCTAATTTACGTTCGCCGCTTCATTTCATTATCTTACTTTTTATGTCATTATATGTAACAAAATTATTGTAGTATTTTTATTTTCAATTTATTTCTTAAAATAAGCTTACGCTGATCTATTTTTACAGGCTTTTATTTAGGTTGCAATGTTTGTATGTCGGTTCAGGTCAGACCTTGCAAGATAAATTAGTCCTCTTATCCTGCGAAGTTGAAATTTAACATTTTGGTACAGTTCCGATGAGAATACATTTTTATGGTAAGCATGAGCTGATTCTATACCCAGGAATGGTTCCAGACGAAGACAAGGGTCAACAGCACAGACATGAAATTTTGTATACACATTCAAGCACTTAAATAAAAGTGTGTTTTTACCATTACTTAGTTCGTTTACTATAATCATATCGTTTTTAAACTTAGATTTTTTAAACTCTCGTCTCCTTCCCCACGCCCAGAATATGATTGCCTACCACACCAATGTAGTGGAGTAGCAGTGCCGATTTTGAAGTAATTTGAAACTGGAAAGTAGTTAAATTTGAAAACGACAATCTGACCAGGAAGAAATAATTATATAATTTAGAACTCAAACTGTTCGCTAGTGCTTCGCCAAAAACCTCTCTTTTAGGATTTGACCGGAAAATTCAACGAGACAAATGTTAGCCAATCTGTCGCTGGTTAATTTAGTTATTTAAATACTTGGTATATCTTATTCATAACTATAATAATTATTCAATTGTGTTAATCAAAACAGATTATTAAATAAATTATATGTAACCCTGACGTCACGTCTAATCTGATTTACAAGTTTATATTGTATTTAATGTCGATAGAAATAAACAAAAGAATCCAATTTATTCTACACCATAATTCATATGATTGTATTGCGCAGCTTTCGGCGAATATTTTTCCTTTGATGGGTACTAAATGGTTTGCATCTCAAGTACGCTCGGTAGATACAATTTGCTCGCTTTTATAGTATTATTGATTAGCTACTTCGAAATGTGCACAAAACAAGAATATCATATAATATCAACCACTTCACATTGTTTAGTAGTAGTGAATTATTCAACCTGAGCCTGACGTCTTACAGCTAGGCCCTAAAGGCATCACTAAAGGCATCACCAAGGCATAATCAAGGCATCACCCCGCCCAGACTACTCGCGTCTGTTTCATTTCCTATCTCTACTTGTGCTTGAGGCACATTTAGTGGCTGAGGCACTAAAAGAATACATTGAAATCATTTTGACGCTCGGCTAGTAATGAAATAATATTTGAATGTAATAATAATGATTTTTTCATTATTATAATGTGACACTGAATATTGTTTTACATACTTCCATTTGAGCACATAGATAATTTTAACTGGCCAGTAATAACTAATACGTCCTCAATTTTCCAACAGCCGTGCGTCATGTTTTTGAAATTCGAATATTATATTTGTGCATTCTGTCGAACTGTCAATATTTCATTTATTACTACTAATAATTTGCTTACCTTAATGTTATATATTTATGTCAATATTTCATTTATTACTACTAATAATTTGCTTACCTTAATGTTATATATTTATATTATTCAGACATATTATAGACAGATAGACGGCCAAAGGACAGGGATAGTAGTTTCCTATACATGAATAGTATAGTCATAGATTTCAAGTGGTATCATTTTTTATCATCAGATTTATGTTACATAAGTGTGGCGTTATATCAATCCTTCTATGTGCCGGCTACCGGCGCGTGTATCCCAATTACGACACGCGCTTCAGCCTTTGAAGTCAATGTTTTTAGCGTATATTTATCCGTGCGTATTCTTTTTATTTAATGAATTCTTATAAAATTAAAGTAATTTAAATTAAAAAATATAAATAACTTTTTTTACATAATTTTATTACAATTTGTAATAACATCACGGTTTTAATGTAATCATATATTACACATATTAATATTCAACGAATGATAGATAATGTTGTGACGATCATATAATTTATTTATTGTCTACTTTATAAAATAAATCACGCTAAAATCCTCAGGTCAAAATAAAGCTACCTTCGTTCTGTTCCGATCAATTCGAACATTGATTACCCACTTACCATTTTTATAACTAGAGCTTTACAGCCAGTTTCCTTCGCTCGTAGGGTGACGGCACTGATTATGGCCCCGTTAAAGAAAAATTACTTCTTCGCACTAAAGTTTGGCGAGCGGCCACTATCAGATTGAATTAATTCGAAGCCGTTCACGGAGTCACAACTGTGACCCTCACTTTATTGATGGCTGTTAAACGTATGAGTACTTTTCTAATATCCGACTCAAGATTGGGTATGGAGGACGATTTGATCTCATATTGGATTTCTAAAAAGCATTCATCCTTATTCATAGTGAATGTGTTTGCTGCTAAGTAGCTAAGTAGAATGGATAGAAAAGGGTAACGGTTTTACCCGCGCACGCGCTAACATTTGTAGTCGTCAAAATGATTTGTTTATGCGTGTACGACTAGGGCTGTCACTTAATATTAATTGCTTTTTACATTTAAAAATGCTTGAAAAGAAAAATGATTCAATGCTTAGATACAGCTAAATACTTGGACTAAAACTAGCTAAATTTAATACGTACGTCAATCGCTGCACCCGTTTGTTTGTAATGGTGGATCAAATCCATACAACACTCAACGCACAACGCATACATATGGCCGGAAATGATTTCAAAAATTATCTCAAATTATTTGCCAGTTTTGAAAAAAACTAATAATATCTTGCTCAGCACATATTTTTGACAAGTACAAGATTACTTACCTGCATAGTTTTATAAGTAGAGAAAAACTTACAAAATACTTTAAATTACTATTACGGACGCAAATAATTAACGTAATCAAAATTTTGTGCAGATAGCATTGTTTTTTCTAAAACCTCACACGTGAAAATTTCCGACAGTTATCTTCCGAGCGTTAAACTAGCTGGAAATGCGTATTGGCTTGTGACATCTCAAAGTCTGTTAATAAAATATAAATAAGAAATAGTTTTCATTATGTTTAATCCTTATTACAGACAATAAACTGCTACGTGCCAAAAAAAACCATATTCGGGTACATAAACAGTTTTTTTTACACAAATCTACACACACTCGCACTTGCACAATCTTTATCTATTCGGACCCCCGGCCCCCGCCCCCGGCACCGGACCCCGGCCCCCGGCCCCCGGCACCGGACCCCGGCCACCGGCCCCCGGCCTACGCATTCTAAAATTCACCGCGCAATAACCCACCTAATCTTTTCGGGAACCTTGACGGAGAGAGAAAACAATATTCCGTTATTATGGCACTCGACGCGCTTAAGGAACGTCGAGTGTCCGAACGAGGTCCTTTCATTAGCCAATTTCGGAAAAACTCTCACCGAAATAACGGGGGGAAGGTCTTTTCAACACGCGTCGACCAACTTCAAAGATTGGTCTGAAGATAACAGTTATATTATTATTTTTTTATTTAGGAATATCACAGTACAGTACAGTTGCAGTAGGTATACAATAATAATGTAACGGAACTCCAGCGAGCGGGGTCCGTGGGATAAAGGTGTTAACTTGAGAACTTATTAAAGCATTTATTACTGATCCACTGATTACATAAGAACTCCAATATATAATGTAGTGTCTGAGTCCATAATGATGTACACGGACCGGTGTGACGTCAAGCAGACTAGTAGGTATCGACGGTGCGCGAACTCGGTTGGAATAGGCATCGTACTAGGGGTCGACCTCCGCTCTTATAGACTGTGTCGGAGAGGAAACCCTCTACCTCAGCCGTGGTGCATTCGGTGCGTTTGGTTGACGTCATTCTCGATCGGCTGATTGGACGGGTGGCGTGATGTGGCGTGATGCAGCCGTCGGCATAAACCTGGCGTGGACGTCAAGTGAACTTGTGACCTCCACAATAACAAAAGTAATATTTAATATAAAATATTAGTAATTATAATATATACATTATAAAATTTGTTATAAATTAAATACTTTAAATGAAACGGTGTGAGCAGGGAGGAAAAGAAAAGGGTCATACATAAAACTGTAGTTCCAGTTTCAGATTAAGCCTGTTAGATTTACAAATAATATCCCAACTAAGAACGGGCGTTTAAGGTTAGACACATTTTATATTATTACTTTTCATTACTATATGTCTCATCGAAACCATATAATGCCTACGCGATTACAATATTAAAGTAAGATTATAAGTATATATTATTTATATTTACATCATAACAATATATCCTTATCATATCATACGGACCGTAATTAAATGAAATTATTTAATGCATCCATTTTTTTTTTTAAGAATTGCTATGACCTAGGTAATACACAATTATTTTGGGCTCTACTCAACTAGGCCAAATTTGTCTGTCCTAGAACCAAGGGAGACGATGGTACTTAAGCATAAGGCTCAACTTCTACACAAATATAAATATTTGTCTAGAAGTTGAGCCACTGAGTTCCGAAACGTCCAGCAGAGGCACTCGCCTAGTCTGTATCTTTCTTATTTTACTTTTTTTAAATAATTCTAACTAGTGATTAAACAATCAAAAAGCCTTTAAATAGTATTATAAATATACACTATAAATATAAATATCATTTATAGATAATAATAAATATAAATATCTATGGTTGTTTTTCAAGAGCATCAATAAACAGACAAAAAAAGAACTCTTTCGCATTTGTTTTTTTTTTATTTACTTTTGAGTTGAAAGATGCAACAGTTGAACGAACGGACAGGCAGGCGGACAGATAGACCGCCAAAGGACAGGGATAGTAGTCACATGTATATATTTTATTTATATATATAAATAAACATGTACATGTATATTTCTCTATAGGTGCATTGACGGTTTGTCATTCTCAGTTGTAGCACAATATAACACTGCCTTCCTTAGTACAGACATAGTCTAGTAAAGAAGGTAGGGCACAAAATGTAGCAGTGCTAATCGCTCCCGGTGCATTTATAATATTCATTTATAACTGTGATTTCTACTACTACATTTCTATTTTTTTGTCAAATTAATTATGTACAATAAATAAAATAAATAAATATATATATATATAAATTGAATTGTATCCTGCGCTCTGAAAACTGCTACGCCCCTTTTACGAAAACCTTACGTCTATTTTCGTAAAAAAGGTAAATACCTCGTATTAAAAAATACCATATACCAATAAACTGTTATGTCATGACATAAAATATATTTTAATTTATATTTGATATGGAATAATACTATCTCAGGAAAATTCGCGCCTTTAAGGTTACCCGTACGAATGATTGTCTAGATGGGCAATTGAAGGCGAGGGTCGCGAGAAATCACAAAATTCCACGTCAGAAGAACGACCTGTTTTAGTGGATGATGAGAAAATAGGAAAGCTAATGATTAGAGTAACTGCCGCCCGCATGAATTTAGCCACGTGTAATCAAATTCTTCGCTGAAGACAGTAGAGTGGTCCCTATATACCTACATTTACATATAAAAATATAGACGCAACAACGAAAATAATGTATAAAAATATAATATCAAAAACTACAACTTATATTCAAGAAAAAGAACTTATTTGGTACTACACAATATAAATATGAATATATATTGAGGTATAACGTATCTAGTAGTATATGTAAATAATTATGAATACCGGCATGGTGAAGCGGAGGTATGAATGCCTTTTTCTGATCCGGAAGCCTCGGGTTCGAGCCTCGTTGCTGGCACTTCGCTGGCATTCAGGGGCGCTTCTTTGAAAACTGTTTGAAAGTAGTAAGTTATTTAAACATTTTTTTATGGAAGTATAGACTTGCGAGTTAAGTTTATTTTGTTTATGCATAACAAATAAATAATAAAATTATGCGAAAAAATGATAAAAACACGATAACATAAAAAGACAAGAGGCAACTAGGTACTTTCCTATGCAGAGGTTATTTCTATACCCAAAGGTCTAATAGATAGGAGCTAAACAATACCGCGCAGTACGAGCCATATCGACCTTCAAATGAGGGAACGGTAATTCCAATTACTTATCTAATTAAAATTTACACAATTACAATACAAAGATAATTATTTTTAGCCATCCGAGTTCTGACACTGTTTAAACGTATGTTATTGTTTTTTGTTCACATATTCATTTTAATTATTAAATTTCTCGTTTTGTTTATTTATTATTATTTCGCCGTGACAATAACGTGACGTACGTGTGATCTCTGGCTTCATTATTTTTTATTGTAAAACTGTGCACTTACACTGTCAATAAATTAATAATCTACATTGCGAAGTTGTTAATATTGGTATCCGTGATATTATGTAAAATGAATAAATAAAAATATATATGGTATTTTGTTGATACTCTCATAAGTCAGCGATATCCAGAACAAAAACCGCTCCCCCACGGTTTGCATGAGGAGTGCAGAGGCGAAAATTCGGCCATAATATCCCTGGCCTGAAATGTCTCCCGCAGCCTCGCAAATTGCCTGCCCATTGTTCCCGGTACTTGAGATTTGCTCGAAGATTCTTCTCACCGGCAAACGGAAAGACATGAGATGGGTGCAATCTTACTCTCGCCTCCACCCCCGATAATGCCAGGATAGGGCGACAATGCTGAATCTAACAATTTTTCATTATTATTCATTGTATCCACGACAGAAAAAGTATATAGGTAAGTACGCAACAAGTTCATAATTTACCAGTGGATATTTAAAAAGTATACAGCAACAAATAATAAACCAGATTATATTATTATATTTGAATAAATTATTAATATAACCTGCCTGCTCTAAGCCTCCTTATATTGGCCGTAATGACCATTCTTCCAAGATAAAACCTATCTTGAGAAAACGGAACATTGGGTTGAATTCGTTTCTTTCCAGAACAATTCGGCAGTGCAATACTCTTCATAGGTCACTATTTGATCCTTTTCCTTGTTCCAATGCTGTTTTTCCTCACCTACTAAACTCAACAGTATCACCGGAGCTAGCTCCTAAATATTGTAATTACTTAATAATACTAATAATAATAGGTGCCAACCTTATGCGGTCATATCTGGCCAGGTCATTTAATAGCGGTGATAATAATTAAAGGAGGAAAATTACTGTCAGCCGAGTTAAATCACAAAACATAAACAAAGACGCATTTCTTAAAAGACTTGTTTATCCGTTATAAAGGGGCTCGCTTCACTCATCTTGCCTCTTGCATTATATTTGAATTTTCACATCGTCATCAGTTTAATTTCACCCATTTTCATCTTTATGAATACCACCCTTAGGAGCTTTTAACTATCCTAACTGGGTAACGGTGCATCGCACACTATTCTACGACCTTTTAAAGTTCTTGTTTTGTTAATTTTTCAATTAATACAAGATGTTTCATTACCAGTTAGGTATTTTGCATTATTAGTAGTCTATAAATGTTAAAAATTATACCTAGGTATTTCTAAATTATATCGTGTGTTTGTGTTCTCTTATAGTGGTTTTTGTCTAATGTCTCTATTTATATGTTTAAAAAAAACTCTAATAGTTTCTTCGCTAATTTATTATATTATTTTTCTTTTTTATTCAAAAAAAGAAGTTACATTTACGATAAGTTGTACCTACCTTAAAATAACAGAATTGTTTAAAAAAAAATGTTTACATAGTTTTTCACAATATACGTATCCAACAATTCAAAATCAATAAATAATATTGTAGGTTGTATAATTTTAGTCTACACTTATGAGTACGTACTCGTATATGTTAGTTCGTTGTATAAATGATTTTTTTATATGGAGGATAATGCTTTTTTTATTTAGCAGATTATACCTTAGTAATCTAGTATTTCTTTTTTAAATTTCTATCAGGGTTTTTTTTAAGTAATTTTTGAACAAAATGACGATAATTACAGTACTTACCCATCCCACTGTAAACGTTGGTTACCCTACGTACGGCGAACAAGGGAGGGTTGGGGTGGTTTTACGCCCCGCGGTGATGAGATTAGGGGGTCAGGATTTCATCGCAGCCTCTTTGAATCAGTGAACATCGAATAAATCCGTCAGGGCAATGCTGTAAGCGCATATCCAGTCAAACCACTGGTAGGTTAAATAGATCATCTCGAAGACTAATATTATTTGAAACCAGTTTATTTTTCTAAAAATAAAACATTGTAGGTAACTAACGTATTACTTTTAAAACATTACTAAAAAAGGAAAATGGAAAAGTAAGCGAAATATTTCACATTAACTAATAATGTAAAATTTACATTGTAAAAACGTTCATAATAGCTTTCTTTTGGTGTATTGTGGGGAACGTTTCAATTATTTTATTTTATTTATTTATTCGTACATATCCAAAACTTAAAATAATCAAAAAATACAAAGTCTATCCTAACTGAGCCATGCCCGTACTAAAGTAGACTTTATTGGTACCACTGTATTGGTAAGATTGTACCAATATGTACCAAATCACAACAGAATCCGTACAAAATACATAATCGCTTGTCAGCTTCATGATAGAAAATAATCTGAATACCTATTTATAAGAATATGGCATAAAAACGATTTTAATATAAATAGAATAAAAATAAATCCTTAATTTCTTAATAAATCTACAACAAAAAACTAAGAAATATTTCTACAAAACGTTAAAGCAATTTCGGTATAAACCATGTCTCTTTTTTTATTGTTAGATTTTGAATATTTACTTGTAAACTTTTTGTATATTTATTGAAAATTTAATTTAATTAAAAAAAATATTTTTATCGATTTTGACTAACATTCACTTAAAATAACTTTGCCTACATTCCTACATAATGACGCATACAAATTAAAAAAAAAACAAAATCGCTTAAGCCAAACCCCCAAATGATTTCATCATTTTGAACTTATTTTTAGCTATCTTACACTTGACGTAACTTATTAATATTAAAATGGGTCTACCTTTGAGAAATTTGAATTGAAAACCTCATCTTTTATTGAAACCGGTTAAAAAGAATCATAATATTTCTTTTTCTTTATCCTCGAAGTTTATGTGCGCAGCTTAGTTCATTATCATACAATAACTATTATATCTTATTATCTAATTTTAGAATAATTACATCATAAATCATAATCAATACAAAGAAGGTGTAACTCTATTACTATTTGTAGCAATTATGTAAATGTTCACAATTCAATAAACGTCTATTAAACCATTTCAAGGGCGATCGGCTACAAGTCGTGCATTTTGCTTCTTATAAATAATGTCGCCTATAATAAATACTACCTAACCTTTTCTCAATTGTGTGTGATTACATGTTCCGTTGCATTGTTATAGTCTGCGTAGTAGTATCTCATCACGCCAAGAGTATAATGTTTTAACCAGAAATAGTTTAAACGTCCAATGAAAGGTGTATTTACTGTAATACGTTTTGATAGTTTTTGAGATATAATTTAGAATTATGATTATGTTATGTTTATGTGCATATTATAAACTTATAAGATAAGGTAAAGTATGTTTTAAAAGTATTTTTTGGGTACTATAAAAAAGAAAAAAAATCGCTCTGTAAACGAAATAAATTTACGAATTTTACTTTTGTGTACTTATTTATAAAGTAGTACTGTGTAGTTATGCTTGCAATTGCAATTGCTTGCAACTGAATACACTTAACCATGATCTTATTGTCAGTAAACTTATATAAATAACATTAGATGTGAAATAAATCACTCTATATGTGAAAAACTTGTAAGGATGCAAGACTAACCTATATCATAAGTTTTTCTAAGTTTTCTTCTCATCTCTTGTATCCATTGTTTTTCCTTGATTAAATAAATATAACAGTTGATCTATCTGAAAGCTTTTATATTTGAAATTTGAGTCTGAGCAAAATATAAAACGATAGTCTAAAATCAGAACATTATGAAATTGTGAAAATTAAATTTTATTTATTAATATTACAAGGATATTTTATAAAAAAGTAAAAAAAATATAAGGTAATAAAAAAAAGTAAAACAAGTATCATAAGGTTATAATCGTTATATGAATGATTAATTTGACTTTGAATGTTAAGCAGATTTTAAAAAGAAAATTTCCGATACTTTATATTACCTATTTCAATATTCAATCTATCTAATAATAAGTAAATCATTCAAAGCTAATAATAAGTAATAAATAAAACATTGTCTACACCAAGTAACTATTACTATTGTCTTAATAATAATTTGTAATAATGACATAGAATTAAAAAGTACACACAGTACTAAAAACACATATGACACATATGGTATGACACAGTATTAAAAAGTATTATTGTTTTTTTTTGTTATAATTATTTAAAAATATTTTACTCATATTTTTTAATGCGATGGATTGAAAGAAACCCATATTAAATTAATAAAAAAATATACTTTATGAAGTTAATAACGATTATTTATTATACATTATGAATTCGAATGTGATTCTAAATCCTTCTAAAAAAAGAGGAAGAGGTTTTTAAGGCAAACTTCAACATTTGTACGGAAGCCTTTTAAAGATCGCATCTTGTTTTGAAAGCTTTTTTGTGGAAGATAAAATACGATTTTCACTACTTGTTGAATTCTGTCTTTCATAATAATGATATCTTTTACAAGTCAAGCATAACATACTATCCGTAGCCTAATGTCGAAAACTAAAATAAACTTAAATAGCTTTATGGTGAACATTATTGTTAATGTCATTAAAGCCTTAAATGGCTTGAAAAAATAGAAGTTGCGTCGTCAAGGCTACTTGTTACAAAAAAGCTTGTCGGAAATTGTCAAACAAACACAAATTTAGGCGGTCACGGGGTTTCAACGGTTGGTGGTCCCTCATTCTTTCGAATAATGCTTTTTCATACAACCCATCTTCTTACGACTTAGTTAACTCTAGAAAGTAAGTTATAACGGCAATTTTGATACCCTCTGGTTGATACGCAAAGCAAAGTGCGATGAAAAATTGAAAGTTACATACCTATGTGTAGAATCAAAAATATACCTAGCATCGTTAATTTTTCAGAAGATATAATATAAAAACATAAGTAGGTTTATATAGATTTTTTTACATGTAACTTAAAAGTAAGGTAACTAGAGGTTCCCAAAAATGCTAATGAAATTACTTTAAAGCTTAAAGTAAGTCGGATAACTTATCATAAAACATTTGGACCCTGTAAATAAATATGAATAAATAAGCATTTCATAAAATAGATTAAATTTTAAGGACTGATTTCGTGAGAAACTTATATTATTTGTTTTTTCTTTACCGAGGGCCTAGGGCTCAGATTCCTCAAATGACGAGAGGACCATAAAGACTAAGTTAGGTGGTTCAAAAATTGTAACGTAAATCAGAAGAGAACTTTTTGACTTAAACCTACCGCAGGGTATTCAAGTTTTAGTGTGACCACGCTTATCCATAATTCAGTATCATAGGGATCTTCTTGACCGACCGTACCGCAAATGAAAATGTTTATTGTCGTCTTTAAAATATGACAATGTATCGTATGAATAGCTGCCGAATATCTGCAAATTTTATGTTTAGAAATGCATTGTTCTTTCGTTTTAGGGACGTGCATTGTAGTAGGCAATATTATATTGATGCGGAAAGTTGTTTGAATTATACTATAATCCATGCGAACTTCTAAATTGTTTTATGACGGTAATTTTGCCGGTTGTGATCCTCGGTTTCAACCGAATGTTTTGTTTAGAGTAAAAAGTTTATTGTCCCGATGTTCCTTTCAAAATGTGCAACAATACTTTCCTTAACTGCCGAGTTAGAGAAGGAAGGGTCTTTCAGAAATCACCGCTGCGCACTGTCATTTTTGAAAATGAATGTTGTGCTGACAAACTAAAAAAATGGAACAATAAACCACCCATCGCATCCCCTTGGCTTGGAGAAACTACCTCACCTGTATCCCTAATATCTTTATTTGACCTATGAAACAAATAATAATATCATTACTTTAAACTGATGCCTAATTCCAGTTCATAAAAACGAACGAATTAATTACAAATAAACTAACTAATTAATTATAAATAAAACAAACTAACGAATTAATTACGAATGAATACAATACTTTATGAAAGGTCATAAATTGAAGTGGGTCTCAGACCCGTAAGACCGCGGCGAGAACAATAGGGTTCCGTAACCCTATACAGAAAAGTAATAGAAAATCTTGAATATTTTAAATTGTGTTAGTATTATTTGTCTATTTGTCAGCCTTAGTAAAAGGCGTTAGTGAAGTATCTATAATCCTTTAAAAGTTTCCTTTAATTGGTTGACAATATAGTGATATTGGTACCCATATTCCCAAGTATTTATTAGGAAAAAAAAAATGGGTATACAGTGGAAATTAGTAATAACAAAACCGACATATCGGCTATAACGTCGAAATTTTGAGGTCCCGAACAATTTCCATTTAAGGTCTATTTAGAAAAACCGATCACGACATTACTTAAAGTGACGTATTTTAAATGTTTTTTTGGAAAAACCAAACTGAAATTAGAGTCGGTCGCGACGTACCAAGTGCTACACATATTTGTCAGTTTCATATGCATGATTTTTTCTTTCTCCTGTTTTAAAATACTAACCGTAGTAGAAAACTCACACCAACTTGGTACCTTTAGTATTTTTTTTTCATCTGAATTGCTGTCTTTTAATATATAGTAAAAATTAATATAATATTCTGTATATAATATAATATAACGACTATCGGTTTTGACAACCACATTGGCACGTCCTTTAAAAGTCTTTATTACCGCATTTCACTGTAAATTAAATGTTTATATAGATATAATGTTTTTAACGGTACTTGTCAACCTAAGGAGTGTGGAATTTCGAATGTCAACATTTCGAAATGTCGAGCAAAATGAGAAAAAAAAAACGAAAAACTCACCGATTCATAGAAGACGTAGTTTTGAAGGTATTTTTCATCCATAATTTTTGGACAGGACACTTTTGATGCCCTCGTAATCTCCGGGAAATTTGCAATGCACTGAACTAATTCTGGTTTTCAAATATATTTATAAAAAATCGCCAAAGTTGGATATAAAGAAATTTGCAATATTTTATTCACTTTTGATAACTTTTGTATATTTTTTAACGATTTTATGCACTAATATCAATAAAAGATACCACTTTCAAATTTTAAAAATACCCAACATTTTTTTTCTAAAACAGTTGTGAAAAAATACAATATCACAATGACACATGATTTAGATTATTCACAATTGAGTTTCCCTTTCTGAATGTCTTGGATGTAACTTCTTGCACTTGCCTATAATTGTATAATTTGTTCTGCAGGCTTTTCGCTGAATGCGTGGGCGAAAAGGAGTATGAAAATCAAGTATGCAATTATAGTTTATCTCATAAGCTTATTCTCTCGCTTAGATTTGAATCGTTGCATGGATAACCTTGGCGCCACTGCCAACTGGACTAGTTGGAATAATTGGAAGGGATTGCTCTGCCTAGCGAGATACTTCAACCTTAATTATGTAAAATGTCTAATCGAGCAAGTTTTGATTGAATGCAATGTAATTACTGCATGTATATGATACTGCTAAAAATGAATACCACTTTTGGGTAAAGCTTAAACTTAAACAGCTAAGCTGTTTAAGCTTAAGCTTAAACAGCGCAGGCGAACAATGTAAAAAAAGCACAATCTAAATTGAGTCTTGCTAAAACGTTACCAAATAGCTAGCTCCTCGCAAATAAATATTTTTTTTTTTTTTTATGTTTAGTTTTTGGTATATTGAGTATATAAATTATACGTACTCAATTATTAGAATTATATATTTAATAAATATTTATATTGTATGTAATCATATATAGATACTAATATGCGCAATTTATTGTATGCATTTATGATATTTATCCTCTGATCCTTTTTATTAGTAAGGTCTCACGTACGTAATAAGTATTATATTTTTTCTACAACCTTTTCTGGCCGCTCGTAGGATAGGTTTTTTTTTAACCTAGTTAGAGTGGCCATGTTACTTCAAAGCAACTGTAAATGTCTGGAATTAATTTATCTATACGATAATAATTTATTTTATTGATGTGACTTCTTATTTTGCCGTTATGAATAAATAAATTAATAAAAATTTCCTCATAAGACACTAAGTTATATTTTAATAATTTTATGCAACTCGCCGAGTTGGCAAATAGGGCCTGCAAGCGATTTTGACGGTACATTCGGCGCCTGGCTACTTTATAACGCGTGATATGTTAATGGAATCCTTTTTGACACAAGCAGCTCTCCAGTGTTATTGCAATTTATTCTTAGAGTAAATTTTATCGAAATCTGAACGCCTGCTTCTGAAAAGTTGTGAAAAATTCAAAAGAAAGTACCTCGCTTTAGGCACTCGATGACTCTCAAAACAAGCTCATAGTCGACAATTATTATGGATCGGGTTTCATCGGAACTTCTCGGCACTGCTCGGAAAAGTCCGAAGCGACCAACCAGAATTGTTATAAAGGATTATTTAGAATAATTATACCTACATAATAAACATAATAGTGATGATATGTAAACAAAAAGCTTCAATTTAAAGAAGTCATTAAATTTGGTGACATGGACCATTAATCATTTTAATTACATTTAAAGTAGTCAATAAAAACCTGCTAACACTGAATATAATGTACTGATCATAGTGTCGGTAAATTATTATTGTAAAATGCATATACAGGGTGTCCCAAGGTCAATCCCAATAAAGAAAAACAGCTAATAGGTTCTACGATTCCTAGTGTTATTTGTTAAGAAACTATATCAAAATTCATTATGGTATTCGAGAAAAAAAATGTTGATGTTTCTATTTAAAACCTAATATATTTGTGTAAAACGAGTTTACGTCCGCTCGACCTTGAGTTGGATTCACTATGTGGCGCCCGACGTGTTTTCAGCGGGTTTAGTATGCCTGGCGAACGCTACCGTAATATTATGATTATTTTACACAAATTTAGTTTAAAAAATAATTAATTTGGGTGTCAAATATTTTTACATTTTTTTATATAATTTCTTACTCGTAACAGGGAACATATACACCCCCTTAAATTTACGAGAATGATCTTGGGACATCCTGTATAAAAATTATGTTAGTAGATCAATCAATCATCGTCGCTACCCTTTCTTGGGAACGGACAATAATATCGTCAATTTGTCAGGGCGACTTGTTTCGAAACCGGGCTGCGGGGAGGCAAAATGGCGACCGCTTGTAAATAACATGTCACGAAAATCGTTCGGAATGAATGGCCGTCGGCCGCCTCAAATCCACGAATTCACTTCGCCGATTTCCTATTCAAATGGCGGCATTTTGCAACAAATCGCCGACAAAAGCAGTCGTCGAAATGGCATAAGTCAAAATGCGAACGAAATTGGTCACGCTGACCGATTGGGGGGCCGTCGGCCATCTTTTAAAATGGCGGACCCACAATAGACAATAATATTGTCGGCGAAACTAAAAAAAAGCTTGACGTAGAGAAATAAAGACAAATAATAAGAATACCTCCCACATTATAATAAAAAAACGAAAAACAAAACAAATATTGCTGTAATCGAACCCTAATATTAATTAGCGTCAGTTTGGCCGCCGTGTTCTGACGTTTTAGACAGCTTAGATTTTTGTGTCAAGAGATAGGTACTGTTAAATTTTTTAGTTTTCCTGACCTCTGCCATGACCGATCTTATATTTCTTGGGATTATAAACATTTTATTATTTATTCCTAGTGGCATTTCATTATTTAATGTTTAATATTGATTAAAATAAATATTGTTTTTAAAATATCTCTTTATGCTGTTGTTTTAATCATCCTACCTTACGATTGTCACAAGACATATTCCCATTGTCTTTGAACGAAAATATTTAAAAAAGTACATGAATCTCTACCTCATGAAAGCTTTTGAATTTGGGGTGGGGTGGGGTTCAATTTGTATAATGCCAAGATATTTATAAGACTTCACCTTTCCTATTGCACACATGATCACAAATACTCCATTATGCACCAATTCTGTATATTAAAACATTGAGTATGGCGTGATATATATTTTACAGTACTTACCTATATAGTTTAAAATGCGTACACAATCTCAATTCGATATGTTACTTATGTTTTTTTACGTTTAGTTTAAATCAGATAAATCAAAAAGTAAGTTTTCCTTTTAAAAAATTTTGTCATGTGGATGTTATTGCATATGTTTACTTTTGAAGTTGAAATAGATACCTATGTATTTTTCGTATATTTTATTTGTTTTCAAGTCGGTTTTAAGTTTTTTATTGAAAGTAATGTTTACTGAGTGAACTTAAAAAAAAAGGAAAACATGCATACATATCTTGATTGGTTTTACTGAACGTATTTTGAAGACCAACATAAGTATCATAAGTTAAAAAACAAATATTTCCGTGTCGTTTACCCTAAAGTCGTGGTAATAAATAACATGTTAATAAACATGTTTTTATTTCTAATATAATTCAACTTTCTATTTATGAGTAAGAATCTTCGCTGATTCAAATTATCTCCCAACAAGGTATAACATATTATACTTTTTATTTTAACCTACGTTAGTTTGAAATGCCATCTATAATATCTTTTTTAATTTGTTGTTCGTGAGCTTATTATATTGGATGGCGATTTTATTTTGGGTGTCTTTCAGGATCTTCGATAAAACTAGATGTGGATATTGTGATGTTTTTTATTCCAAGATAATCATATTACCTAAGTACGCTCTTAATTAAACTTAATTATAGAATAAGCATTTTTAAAGTATTTCTTAATAAATATTGATCTTCTCTCTCCAATTGGAGAGAGAAGAGAGAGAAGATCAATATTATTCGGTATTTATTATTCGTGTCGATTTGCTTAAATTATGTATATAAATTTCAATCAAATAAAATGCGTTGGCATAAATAAATACAGTATTACAGCTTCTTTTTATTTGAAGACTGAGCAGTTTTACATATTTAACAATTATACATAGAATAAAAAATATAATTAAATAGTCTTTTTGGCATGTCACTTTGTAAATAAGTTGATTTCCTAAAAAATAAACGAAACAAATATGTAAAATAATATCCACTTTGAATTGCGTAAAATTCAATGCGATATCTGCCTTATTTAAGTGTTGTGTTTAACAGTTTAACAGTACATACGGTTCGTTGTCTATTTGATTTAATGGTAGTTTATGAATAATCTGTAATCTTATTTTGTTTATTAAAATCTATGAATTTGAATCTTCAAAACGCAAGCCAAACTACAGCATCGTTTCACATCTTGTCGCAAAACCTTTAGGTGTATTGGTGAGTGCATCGTTTGCAGTTGCGCTGCGAGTGCAGCGAGGCGAGCCTCAGAAGTAAGCTGTAAGACTGGTTGTGATTGTTTGTAAACAAAAATGACCTTGTGAGCTCGGTTCGTGAGCCCGAAGTATTGGCTGGCACTGGCTAGCTTAAGGCTGAGCGGTGCACATAATTTCACGTAACTTTGGGACACAGGTCCACTTCGAAACGATCGGCGCCAATGGACTCCGTCTGTTTAATTTAAAAAATATATATACCTAGTATATTTTATGCCCTTCTTTATATATCGATACCATATTTTATAATCTTCGATAAATATTCTCTTCGATACTTAGCGATACGATTGGAGTGCCTTTAAAGCCATTTTGTCATTTTTACCTTCAGAACCCCATTGGTAAGGATAGTATTGTTATCTGACGAAAGCTGACCACTCACATTTTAGACAGATGTTCACGTTTTGACCCAAATCCATTTTGAACATTTTTAGAATTACGTCTGTATGTAAATCTTAAAACGCGATAACAACAAAATAACAGCAAACACGAAATAACAATCTTTTGTTGTTTCGTGTTTGCTGTTTAAGCAAAATTTAAGTCCAGTCCAAAATTTAGATTTAAGCTTTATACAGAATGCTTTTTATATTTAGGGCACTCCTTTCAGGATGTTGATCTATATCGACAATCAAACATTAATCAGCTAAAAATATGGGAAAAATGGTTCTCAATTACGATAAAAACGACTTCAAAATTAATTTGAATCGTTTTAATGTTTGAGAACGCGGTTGAACGAATGGTGTGAGCTCGGTCAGTAGGTGGTAAAAATATAGAATGTTTGAGTTTAAATTTCAGAGTCAATTAAAAGATAACTATGAATATTAGCAAAAAGTGTTGTTAAATACAAAAGATAATTCCGTAAGCATATGTTAATAAGCATAATTTATTCGTTGATGTGCTATTAAAATAAAAAATACTCTTCCGACTAGATTGAGATGTGTCTCTACCAACATTAGCTAAATGACCGTAATACGATTTTTTTTTTTTTCGACATAATCGCGTTTTTGTTTCATTTTTTTTTCCTGCTACTTGCTAAGTGCTGTTTTATATTTTTTTTACCATTGATAAGTAGTGTGCTCCTTTATTTTAATATAAATTAAAACATGATTAGTAATGACAATGAGACTTCCCTCCGCACGGAGACTTCTCCTCTGCCCCCCCGGAAAAAATGTCTCATCGAATACTGGCCGCCTCTCTGTTAGTTAAAAGGTATCTTCCAGCTGATTCTTGATGAAAAAAAAACCGCAAAGAACTGAGTCCTTCGAGAAATTATAGCTTTTAATTGTAACAACCTTCGTTTTGTATTAAAACTTTCAATTATAATAGATAAAAAATGTGATAAATATCTGCGTAAACAGCGTGTAATTGAGTATCGTCCATTTTCCTAAGTCTTAGATAAACAAAAGTATTTAAAAAATACGGTGTTTCCGCTGAGTAAGTAGTCCCGTGTTTTTGTTCCGATAATTAAATAAATAAGGGTCCACTGGTAGCGCTTAGCGAAAGAACCCCTTTTATCTTAAATACGGTTTCTTTCCTAGCAGAATGCGTTTTTTTTTAGAATGGCTAAAATTTAATAATTATATAAGCATTAAATACATGTAAATAAATTCCTTTTTTTAATCAAAAAGTGGTTAAAATGGTTTTGGCTGATTCGGAAAAACTAGGTTCGGAATGTTTTGTGTGAAATGAAATATTTTCGAAAAATGTGGTTACGTTTATATGAAAATGTTTGTAAACAAGATATTCTTAATAATTTTCAGTATATTTGATTCTTATTCAACTTATATATTTAGGGCACTTCATTCGTCATATAAAGTGTCATTAACAGCGTGGTCATCATTTATTTGTGTTATATGCACAACAAAAAAAAAGTAAAATATATGTTATACTATATTTTGCGACTTTTCAGTTAGGTAGTTTAATATAAAAGTTTCCTATTATTTTGCATGTATTTATATGAGATGTTTCTGGATTCAGAGGCGGGAGGCATCAAAAAATGATGTTTCAAAAACACTGTGGATTTGTTTTTTTGTCAATGTTTAAAGAAATTTTCTACAGCTATTTCCCTAGAATAATAAATGATCTTTAATATAAATAAAGTAGGTTAGTGGTATTTCTTCTGAATACGCATGCAACCATACATTGAAAACCTGCAAAATTCGCATTTTGATAACATTCCGGTATGTAGGCGCCTTAATTTCTGGTTAGGTACTGAGTCATCGCACTTCATAACTATTATTAGTAGCATCGGTTAGTTGAAATTTGTGATAGGAAATCGCATGTTTTTATAGCAGAACTCGTGGACACACCACCGCGCGTGGATAGCCCACGTTTACACGACTTGCATCACGGCTGCGTTGCGTAAATTAGAACCTCATTTGCATTTCAAATAATGAAATATGCAAGTGTAAAACGAACGGAGCTTTGTCAGGCCGGCAGCCTTAGATTGGGTAAGAATTGACGATTTATAATTCACCCAGGCGACCTGCGTTCGTTGAATTGATTAGTTGCATTATTAGTTATGATGTTCATGGATCATTTCTTTAATACGCCTAACATTATTTAGGCCGCCAATGCCTAAAAAAAACTTCATAGGATACATATGTCAGAGCAGTGAAAAGAAACGGATTTAAACTAATTTACACGCTGGCTAACATATAAAAAATATGTGTAAATAAAAGAATTTTTAAAATAAAAGAACCTATTATAGTTTACGTAAAAGAATATTATTTTCTCAGCCAAAAAAAAAAAATTTAATGGACGCTTAAAAATTAAATCACAGGATTAGTGTGCGTCTTATTAAAATAATTTTATGCTAGGTAAGTCAGGTGCACAGGACATACATAGGTATTTCTTAATAGGGGCAAATCACACGTAAAGATGAATACAATTTATCATTGACCATATTGAAAAATACTTTAATAAAGAATAAGTAAATCTTTTCCACTCAAAATTGTCGAGGTTTATATGTCATTATCTTTTCTAGCGATTTGCCCCTTTTAAACCAACAATTAGAACTAATAATAATATTAAAGTAAATTATTCCTATTAAATTAAAGTATATATAAAAACATCTTTTTAATAGTTTATAGTACCTATGAAAGCATTTTTACGAATTATATAGCACCCAAATTACGTTTAAAACACAAACGAGTACGGCGTGTAATACCAAACCCCGTAATTTAAATACTACTCAGACAAGCTTTTACCCTGTTTTCCCAAAAAGCATTAAATAAATTAATAATAATATAATATTTGTTTTAAAGGATGCTCCTATGATATTTATATTATATATTATTATTTAGATATAATTAGTAAAACAAAAATATTATTATTTAATACTATTTCAATAAATATTAAAAATAACCGGTGTCTCTTACGTACTTGCTCGGATACTTTATGCACAGCAAATAAAGAGTCAAAATGTTTACCTTAGGTAATATGGTGCCTACTTCCTTGACATTACCTAGTGTGCCGAGTTCACGTTGAAACTAAATATTTTATGGTATCCTATAACATTATATTCATGTTTTGGAAAAAAGGAGGAATTACTTTTGACGTATCTGCAAATTGTAAATTGTAAATAAATAAATAAATATTTGTATAGGTAGCAAAGACGGTGTCTTCGAATAAAACTTACAACCCTTACAAAGTATAACGCAAGGTTTAAAAAAAAACATGTCACCTAATTTAGGCCACAAATTACAGCTATACTACGTAACACGCTCCTTTGTGCTTTTTACGATTAATCATATGTGTTCCTATATGCCAACTCGTATGTTACCAAATTGTGAAAACTATTCAACAAAGAATTAAAATTCGACTTAAATCCGTTTCCTATACACACTGTGACTAAATACCTAAAGTAGTAATATATATAAATATACACACACTTACAACACTTTATAATAACATTTCTTGACGAGGAAAACTTAAATTACGTACGCCTACTAAAAAAAATAACAAATTAATAAATATACTAATTGTCAAGCAGAGTAATTATTAGTCACTTTTCCAAATTTACTTTTACGTGTTTACTATAGTGTTTTTTTTGTGTTTTTTGCAATATCTTTTTTCTTTTATTTCTAACTAAATATTGTATACACTTTTGTAAGGCTTACCTTTAGTTGAGTTTTTGGCAGCCTATGTTTCTAATGGATGAGTAGTGCATAATAGCTGTAAGCATTTCTAGAATAAACTAATAAATAAATAAATATTTTTTAAAGAGTAAAATGGTACAATATGTCGAGTCTATTAATAAGTTTTATACTTCAACGCCTGTATGTCGTAGAAGCGACGCAACCCAACCCAGTTGTAAGCTTGGACCTGTAAAATGAGCTGCATCATCTGAATCGCGCTAATAATGACGTAAATAACTAAATATTAGAATGAATAAATACTAAACAAAGGTGCCAGTATCTCCCTCGTGCCTGGTAACAGGCCGCAGTAACAGTACTTTGTTTTAAAGGTTATGTCTGCATGACAGTAACAAATGTCAGATTTGGCGCCATTATCACGGCGAGGTGTGCGCACGCGCGCGACAATGGTCGTTTATTATCTATGCCCGCGCTGGAAACTGGTTTGGAGTGCGTTGTCGTTGGCTACAGCGCGGTACAGCACTCGCTGATGGCTTCCAAATGGAACTCGGAGGAGAAACACTCTGTAATAAAATATAATGGATTTGAGTAACATTTGCTAAGAGGTTCATATCGATTCGCAGGTTCAATACTGTCGTTTCCTTCCTAAAATATTCGTTGGCAATGTTTCGTATTTTTTATCTCTTTCTGCTACCATAAAGATTAATATTATTATTATCATTGAAATAGGTAAGTAGTATAACCTTTTCCCGTATTCAAAAACCATATACATAAATTTTCACACGCAATCTTTAAAATCATTACACGTCAACTTTATACATTATTTAAAAACAATATGACAGAACTTATGAGATCGTAGTCTATCATTTTTAACGCCTTATCACCACCATTATTCTTTACTCAAACAACTTTCCTTTAACTTTAACAAGCGAATTTAGTTTAATAATAGTAGATCCAAAAATACGTCCGATGCCGTAGTAATTGTATAAAAATAAAAACGTTACATTTATAATTATTAGGACCTTTCCACTTTAATTACTAGTGTATAAAATGTATGAGTAGCAAGCTGATAGGATTATATAGTTTGTAAATTTGTTAACAATTTAACCTGGTTATTAACAATAAAAAATATATAGTGTTATAATTAGTTTTTAATTTAATTTTCTTAGCTTAAAATTATCAGCTGAACTATGAAAAAAAACTTTATAACTCACCAACCGACACTATGCTTGTAGCCCAGTGTCATCTTTTCATACTAATTCTTTTTTTTTCCTTAAAAAAAAGTTTCAATTGTATATAGCGGGTTAACTGGAAATAAGTCCGATTTGATTTTTTTCTCAATCTTTGGGTTTTTATTTCGATGTCTTAGGTATTTGGCGGGTCGGCGTAGAATAGTAAATATTTAAATAGAGATTTTAAATTCTTACAAACTCTAGCTAACCTAAGGCAGTTTATAGTTTTTTTATTTCACTATTTTTTGTAATAAAAGTGTAATACGGTCGATCACTATTGCATGCAGCTAGCTACATTCAGCCAAATACCTGATCAAAAATACGCATTCGGCAGAGGCGGTCTCCATACTCGATCAGCAAAGGTTCGAATCTCTACTAGCACGTGACTCCTCCCCCTTCATGACCTGTTATGCAAATTCAAAAAAAAAAAAAATGAATTTCACTTTCAATTCTATATGTTATTTTGTTTAGTCTCAATTGTATATATTATTATAATCAATTATCATAAGACTGTTGGTGTTTTAAAAAGCTATTAGATTATAATTGTCTTTCAAGTAGAACAAAGTAGTAGTTATTTGAACAAAGGTTATGTTCAGGGTTGTAATATGCAACTCAAAATTAGAAGCCATACCTACAAATGTGAAATACATTTAGACGTCGGATTGAATCAACGCCCGCTTCCTATGTCGGATTCGACGCGTTGCGGTCGTGAAAACACAATCAGAGGGCAGAGCCGAGACGTTTATTATCAATTTGTATGCATTAACTGAGTGGAAGGTGCCACAACTTGCACAAGACCAGAATTTGCAATATCCATTCGGTCGCAGACGTGGTTAAGCTGTCCTGGGTGTGAGCGCCGCACCCGAAGCTAAGCCAGCAGATTGCAACCTACATTCTGTACAGAAACGTACATAATACTCGTATCTCACGATGATAGATACATCATCGACTGATTAGCTGTACTACTCTAAAACCATTCAAAATAGAAACGCATTATATTGCAATTATTTGAATAAATTTAAGTATCTTTTTGGTTGCGATTGATAGTATCTCTTCAGGGTTTAGGAGACCATTGCCTAGAAGCTTACCCCGCACTTCAATATGTTACGCGGCTGAGAATAGAGGAGGAAGCATCCTTGAGAACAGAATCAGTTGAGCTGAGAATAGAGGAGGAAGCATCCTTGAGAACAGAATCAGTTGAGCCTCTGGACCTCTCACCTCCGAGGCCACTTCTATCCTTACTCGGAAATCCTATGCCTGAGCCGATGGAGGGTGCTCCGGCAGATAGGCCTGCTAAAGAGACTTTTACGTTCACTGATGTCCTCGTCTTGATCCAGGACCTAATTCAGATCGCCTCGGCGGACCCTGAAAAATGACGGGAAGCGGCCGCAAATATTATCACCTATTATATAATATTAATTAATACATATAGGAAATCTCACTTCAATCTTGAAGGACTCAAGCTGGGGGTTCTATAAAGGTTCCCCTCATCTGATGCCTCGGGCATGTTCTAAAACGGTCCCGACAATAAATGTTCACATAGTGGACATAAACCATCATCATCATCGCCGAGTTTCAAGGGTTTCTGGTCTCTCTTGGCAAAACCTGCACCTGTCACTTGCCGATAGACTTATTAGTTGCAGGTGTTTGTTTAGCTTGCAGTGACCTGTTAAGATTAAGATTATAATTCTTAGTTGATTCCGGTTTAATTGCTATGTATGGTTTTGTTATTCATCATTGTTATGATGTTCATGTTATGGTTATGTTGTTATGTTAAATATGTAAAAACAAAAATTAATTAATAAAATAAATAAATAAATTTCAGTTGGCTTGTTTTTGTTCGGGCAGTTCTCGCCAGTACTTTAGGCTTTGGTTTCTAACTCATATTATTGGCATGCTAGCACCTTTCCTGGTCAGCTCGTTCGCACTTTTTCGTTACCATCAATACCTGAATGACCTGGTATCCATATGAGTGTGACTCTATAACTAGCAGAGGTATTTTTTTCATGGTGAAATACTAAGACACACTTTTGAAACTTTTGTATAATTTAATTAAAAGAAATGGAAAACCCTACTTCTTCGATTGCTACGCATGCGTTTGCATCGTATCGTGGGGTTGCTTTGTATGTTTGGTAATTTATCATCATTATTTTTTTAAAGGCAATAGCTTCTATATTGAAAAAAATAAAATGGTGGCGTTGATATTGTTCTGTTTCAACCAGAGTTCATAGCATGGTCAGTACATATTGAATTTTAGAATTTTACATTCCGTAAATTTATACTTATTTCCTTAATGGACATAGGTAAAATAGTTTTTAGAGTGCTAATTAGGTATGATGTTTTAGATACGATTACCGTGTATTATTATTATATAACATTGAAAATTTCAACTGAAGTCGTTTACTGTACTTACATCGATGATGTCCACAAGTAAGTCGTTCAATCAATCGTTCAGCAAACCCGTGCCCACGCACAGTCCAAACGGCAACCCGCCCGATAAATGTAGGCGAAACACGCTCGGAGTGGGCACAGGTTTCGCGGAGTGGATGCTTGCAAATCACACCTGCTGTTCTTGCTAACGAGGGCATAAGAAGCTCTAAGTGACGATCGAAAAGTGTTCTATTTTGTGGACATATGAGTTGGCATGTGAGTTTTCTGAAAGAAATAATGTGATGTACCAACAATCGAGGGAATCTCTCGCCCGCATATATACACCCTCAGACTCACACACACCCTTAGAATCTTTACACTGCCAGCACACTACACACGAGTTTATAAAAATATACTTATTTGAAACTGAAATATTTTTTTTTATATTTTCACGTTTTATGTCTCACCATAAGCTAATTTGTATGTATAGTCACTAGCCGTTTTTCTTTCAATTACTTTTTTTCCTAAGGCTCTAACGTATTTTATAAGAGAGCCATTCAACTAAAAAATAACTATTAGTGGTTTATCATTTATTAAATTTCTCAGAAATAAAATTAAATGTAAAAAATCTGCCGTTACTACGTCGAAGACATTAGAGCTATGTATCTAAACATATTTTTTTCGGCATTATTTATTTTCTTATATTCTAAGTAATGTAAAAAAATAAAATCAACGTATTAAATTTTTATTTATAATTAACTTAAATTTATGTCAAACAATTATAAATATACATATTTTGTAAACATGAAAATGGAGAGTATCGAGTGCTGGCAATCTGTGTAATGAATATTTGAAAATTGTTGCAGCCACTCTCTGTATGTTTACTTTATAAAACAAGTAAATAAATAAATTATAATATATAAATAATAAAACAGATACATTTTTAAAATATAACAATAAACTATCATACTGTTTTAAACGTGCTTTTATATGTGCTTTTATAAGTGTTGTTACAGTTTTACATTTTTTTATTTAAAAAATAATAATCAGGGGAGATGGTGGTATAGAAGCGTAAACAATGGTTTGACCATGTGCGAATATTTTAAGTGCCACTCTATATTTATAAGTGCAGTTACAGTTTTACCTTAACATTAAAGTCACGTATAAATTATTGAAGATGCATACCGTATCGAATGAAATTTGTCCATATATATAATTTGTTGTATCTACGTATTATCTATAATATATCCATCCCTTCCAGCATTTACAAAACCCGAAACGCTCGCAAAACTGCCGTGGGCCAAACGATGCATTAGTTAAATTGACTTGAAATATTAACAAAGCAGAGACTTGTTACCGGGCGAAATACCGAAGTCTCTTTGTGCGTTCGGTCTAAGTAAAGCCAAGTTCAGACACGACAAATCGCTAATCCCCGTTAGGCTAAGTGAGCCTAATATTATTCCCTAAGTGCTCCGTCTAATAACAAACTACTCAAAGTTATAAACAATATTATTATCGAAATAATAACAAGGATATCATATAACTTTCTGGGAATATAGAACTCTTTTGTATTATATTGTATCTAACCCTAAAACAATACTGTATTGCTGCTGGTGGAGCATTTATGTTAACAAAGACTAGGATAGCTCTATTTATAGCAATACAGCTTTTTATATATAGCTTTTTACAAAATATTATAAAAAAATAAATATTTATTTATATGTATAATTTAAATTAATTTTACAAAATACAGCTGTTTTTGTGTATTGTATATAATAATAAAAAAGAAACATTAATGTACAGACGCCTTTATTTCTCATTTATTGTGTAGTCCTAAAAATACCACTTTGTTGCGCATTGTGGGACTTTAACCACTTTTTTGTTTTAATATAAGTATAGGCTAAGAATAAATAATATGGATATTTTTTTTAGGGAAACAACAAGCAATCGCACACATTATTTATTAAAATTTATTTAGCAAACTTTAGGTACAATATTACATGTTTAACAAAAAAAATGAAGTTTACCCTTAAGGCGAAGCGAAAGAATAAATATTTAATTCCATTTATTTAGACTCTTTTTCCATAGCTGGTTTTTGGTAACCATTGGATATTTAATCATAAAAACATATGTTAGATGCCTTGATATAGTAAAAGCAGATAAAAGGAATTGACTCCACCGCTTTCATAAAAAATAAACATTATTTTCGCATTTTTTTTATGTATATAATTTCCAAGTCGTAATAGCGAACATAAACACCCTCTATTAAGACTTCGGAAATGGTTTCGTGACTCTCTGTATATAATACATAGCGATGGATAGAGATAATAGGGATTTGGATACTTTTTCAATCGTTTATACTTTCTGTGGTTTCAACAGTTTTCGTGCAATAGAACCTTAATTTAAAGAAATTAGAAAAAAGCCTTGTTAACGTTAATTGAACAATATTATTAAAATAAAATTATTAGTAAAATTATATTTTAACAAAAAAGCTTTTATTTAAGTACTTGAATACGTATGCACAATTTTGTGTCTGTGCTTGTTGACCGTTGAGGAGTTCCTTTGTCTGGAGCCATTCCTGGGCATAGAACCAGGTCATGCTTATCATAAAAAGACATTGTTATAGGAACTGAACCACATGCCAAGTTTCATCTCCGCAGAATACGAGGAAGTGGTTCTAATTCAGTTTGCAAGATTTGACCTAAGCCGAGATACAAAAATTGCAAGCCAAATAAAGGCTTGTAAAAATTTTACGTATAGTGTCATTCATGTATTAAATTGTACAGGAAACAGCTATATTAACGATGTTTAGATTTATTTACACTCGTGAAAACATGTCCTAAATTCCATTTGTACCCGCAGCGTTAGCTCACTCAGAGCGCATTTACAAATGAATCAATTAAGCATAAGGAAATGTGAGTACGCCTTAAGGCATATCACTTTATTTAAGGGGAGGTTAATGTCTCGCGGGGCTTATTAGAATTTATCATATTAAGAAGCTTTAAAATACTCTTTTTGCCCTTAAATTATCACTTAAGAGCTTCTTGTTTTTACAATAGATTATGGAATGTCTAATTTAATAACAAGATATTTTAAAACTATATGCTATTCTTTATACAGAATAGCATATTCTGCAGAATAGCTGTATGATTATAATCACATAAATTTGTTACTGTAAATATTGTGCAAATGTACGTAAATACCCTATAAACACGAGAACCAGTTTCGATAGTAAATTTTCAAGCATTTTCTAAACCCTGAGTGTAAAAAAGTAGGTTAGGTTAGGTCAACTTGCTAGCTTCATCACCCTACCCTCTGAGGGTATCATAGTGCAAGCTCTTCGCTAGATAGCAAAACGTTACATTTGTTGCTTACAATTCAGCTGTTGCTCCGGGCACCAGTTACTTCATTATCAATAATATATTATCCGACCAACTGTGAACATTCAATAGAGCTTTCAAATAAAGCTTGTTGCTTTCGAGCGCCAATATTTGCCAAGAGAATTGCTTGGGCCCGCAGGGCTTCTGTTTGATCTATTCGACGAATCTGCTTTTGGAAATTACATTTAGAATTGAAAAAAATAGACGGAGGACTATTCGCCATGCTAAGGATATTCGCAAAAAGTTAATAGGGCCATAAATATATGTATGTATAAATTAGGCCATATTATTTGAATTTTGTTAAATAGATTCAAATGAAGTATCTAATTATTATGATACATTTTATTCATATTATTAATGAAAGAAAAAACATCAAGAGCAGACTTGACTGCTTTGTTATCATCTCCATGGATCACAAGATTATTGTTGAATACTGAGTAGCTGTGCCCGTATTATAATAGAATAGGTCAGAGCGGCGTGCGCGGGGGTTAGAATTAAAAAATAACTTTATTTTAATGTTTATGTATTCATATACTGGTTTAGTAGTTGATATAGATCAACTCCCTAAAAGGAAAGTAGTGATTTTAAATACACTCAGTATAAGAAAATATGTAAATATAATGAATAGCTTTTTTTTTATGTCGCAGAACGGCCTTTATTTCATAAAACAATACTTTTTAATATCTGCCAGCCCAAACCCAGCCCAAGGCCAGGTTTATCGGGCTAAAAAACAGCTCTTATATAAATTCTGTATCGCTATTACAATTCAAAAAATGTGGGTAACAAAATGTATAAAATTGAGGTTTTCGATTTTGACAAAGCATACGACATAAACAGAATGAAATACTACAATAGTTTTTTTTAGTCTGTTACACCATACACGATGTTTTTAAAGTCAACGTTACATATAAGAAAAAATAAATATTTATTTTTATAGGGACAAAAATGCAATTTATTATTTATTATCTTTTTGTTTTATTATTGTATATATTTCTAAATATTTGCTGATATTGTGTAACGTTATTGTAAAATAAGAACCAGGCAGAGAAGACGTTTTCTTAGCCGGACCCATTTACGTGTAATAAAATTCTATTTAAACCGTATGGCCATTAAACAAAGGATAATATGCTAAAGTGGAAAAGACAAAATATGTGGACTAAAAGTTGCATCTGGCAACGTTTTAGCTGTTAAGAGTAATCTGTTCTATGGGCAGATTCAACAGGTGTTTTTTATTTTTAAATGTAAATAGTCATTCACTCCATATTTTTTATAAAATAAGTCATTCACTTCAAAAATAAAATAATTTTTAAATTATTTTAAAATATAAAATAATTGAATACGGTATCGTTATAAATACGCCACTATTCAGTATTCCGCGGAGCTCTATTCCTGAAAGTTATATTTTTCATAAGCTTGGCAAATAATAACTACGGACAGAGCAGTTTTACGAACCGTATACTGGGGTAGAATTCAGTATTCACTTTGCATATGTCATCCATAATTCATAATGTTACATCCCCCTTGCAGCGGCACTGCGATGAGCTCGCGAAGAAACATTTTACAGAAACATTCAATACCAAGAATAAAAATAAAATAGAAATGACGTTTCTGGTCTGCTTCAAATACATTAATATTATCATACTAAATTATAGCTTTTAAAATTGTTTTACGTATTAAAATCGGGCTAAATAAACAAAAAAAAAATAATAGGTTGTTACACTGGTATATTATTTGCAATAAATAACTGCTAAATTTAGACACCTGTGAATAACTGAAATAAGGATAGTCAGTGTTGAATTGCAACTTGCAATATTTTCCTTTCAAACAATTACCTGTGTAATATCGGCATTATATATTCACTATAACCTCATCTCAGTGACTTCATGTTGGTACTTGTGTTTGCAATTTTGCTCTGCGCAGTGCGATTGCCGAAAGCTGTGACATTGCATACGATGAACGGTTAAAACGCTTCCTTGCACTACTTTAAATTTCATATTTTGGTCTTATTGGCTGTTCAGTTGGACGACAAAAATATCGTACATAATATATATAAACAAAGAAATACGATGTTTATTTATATTGAAAATGTCTTTAAAATACTGTTCGTAATAATAAAACTATATGTATTTATTACAAATTATTTTTTCTTGAAATAAAAAATATTTTATGCAAGTGACGGACATTACCAATAGAAAAAAAACTACTTTTACGAAATTATTATTTATGTATGTTCTATTCCGCCCACTAAACCATTTCCTTTTGGAAAAATAACACACGCGAAAAAGTGGAAAGCAAACGTGCAATTATCTTATTGTGCGACTTCGTAATAACACACGTTTTTCGCCGCCCCCTCGCGGAGCGACGCTGAAATAGACGCGCCGGTTTGTGTCCTCGCTACGGTTTATAGCGGCGGCGGCCGCGTGTCGCCATCTATTCGAAAAAGAGCGAAGTTGGCCGCGGACACCACGATAAAATTTAATATTTTTGTATTGTAATTAACCGAAATAATAATATTTAAGCTTTAAATTTTCGATGTCATGACGATAATATAATATGATAAATTACGTTTAAAATTAAATTCTATGACTTAAAAATTGTTCACAAGAAATATTTTACTAAATTATTATGTTTCAAATTTTACATAATAATTTGCCTATTCGAGGCCCGCAAAAATCTTATTTATGTAAATGATGGAAATTTAAAAATCGTATAACAAATGTCACTAGTCAAGGCATTTCCAAACTTTTTTTTCACAAATTTACACAGTAAATAAATACTTATTATTTACAATTGAATGGTGTAAAGGCGTATATATTTTTGTATGTATTTGTGTATATTTTTACTAATTTGCTTATTTTATAACTTCAAAAAAAAAGTCAATGTTTTTATTTTACAAAATATGGTACCGGTAACCTAAGGATCAAATTTACTTAAAATAAATAATAAAATAAAAAAGTGAGTATGGTAGACCTACTCAAAATCCTATGAAAAATAATAAAGCTAAAAAATATACCAAATAATGAACAATGATCACACAAATATATGTATAACTGTTACATACTTTGAAATATAAATATATATTAAATATAAATTTAAAAATTAATCTTTTAGGATATTGATATATAAAAATTAGCTTTCGTTAAATACACACAGAGCAGAAACAATACTCGTAAATATCTACGAATGCTCCTGCTTGTGTCCGTAACTCATACAGGGTCGGCTCAGGCGCCGGAATAACATTATCGTGTCGGCCAGTTCGGTCCAGTGTGGCGTGAGGCCGTAATTCTTCATAAGGGCTTTGTTCGACAGACGCAACTCCGTCTGTCGGAATGAGCAGATCTTTTATAGGAAAGCTATAAGGAAAGCGCGTAAACAAAAGTGGTCCGCATTACCTATAGGTGCCATTTTAATTGAGTAAACAAAATAGAAACTACAATATTCACAACTAAAAGGACAAAGATCAGCTGAGCGTAGGTTTTTTAATTTGATGTGTGTTTTTTAATTTGATCTATGGCTTCACATTTCAGACGCATATAATAAATATAATCGTACATTTCAAGCAACAGAGTTTACACGCACAAAACGAAAATATCCCTTTCAGCACTCCAGAAGGAGACGGTAGATTTCACCGGATCAAATTAGGGGATAGGCGACCTCCAATTGTATGAGCTTGTATCAAACATTGAGCAAGCTGCCCGCCGCCGCACCGAACCCTTGCAAGGGTAGCTGAAATGGTTTAATTCCTAAGTAGGTATTAAACCATTTCAAAATTATCAATTATTTTGTTTAATTTTATTTCAATGCATGCATCGTTAGATAAGAATTCGAAAAATATTTGCTTTATGTGTAGGCTTAATTGCTATAGGCTGTCGAAGTTCAGTCACCAAACTGCATAAAAAAATCAGAATAAAAACAGAGAACTGCCCACTTTCAATGATCCATAAAATCTCCGGTCAAAATGTAAGGCCGAGTTCAAAGGCGTCCCCTCAAGAAGAGAATTTCCTACCGCGTGAGTGAATTAAGAAAGGATAAGGGAAGGAATAGAAATATTAGGCGCCGCGGTGCCCTTAAATCATACATCGGACATTCTTCCGGGTGAATCTGGACATTATGATACCCCATAATGGCCTTGCATTAATACAAGGCCGGGGAAAATAAAATGCTTTCATATTTAGTTATTTCGAAAGAAACATATTTTAGGAGGAACCTCCGGTGATCTTGTAGGGTTCATAAGTAATTTCCTTAAATTACTTGTTCGTTACTCTGACACACGAATTTCCGAAAAAAACGTAATTATCCCTAATTAGTTTATTGTTTTATTTTACACATAATATTTCTAAATAATTATTTCACTAGTTTTTAACGCCAATTTGTGTAACCTTGACAGACACAGAAACACAGACAGATTTGTGTACAGTTGACAGAGAAAATCTTTATAACCTCATCTCTCTAGACTCTAGGACTGACTTCGCTTACAGTTATCTAGAGATCTACTGAAATTATATAGGCAAGGCAAATTCATTTAAACGATAAATTACTGCGGTTTAAATATTTTTATAATAAAATAAATTTGATTATAAAATAACATACATTCGGCCTTATGCATAATCGTGTTGGTACGCTGTTAAGCTTCAATAAACCACTAAGGAGAATGCAGGTGCTATCACTTTAGCAGTGAATTTGCGACACGACGTGCACAGGTCCATTGTTGTTTTAATAAAATTGTTATAATTTTAATTACAAGATAAATAATGTTCTTGTTTTTCTCTTAAATAATTCGTAATAGGATAACGGACGCCGTTATGATGAAGGGTTTATTTAATATTGTTGCTTTTAATATTATATCCGTATAAAATATATACTTTAAAACTTGTCATGTAAATTTACCAACAGAAAAAGCACCGTTTATAGGAGGAACTGCAGAAAGTGGAATTAAATTATATAAATATTAATATTATAAAATGGCGATACACAATGACTTATTTTGTCCTTTGATCAAAAATAGACCTATTTTTATTGTAAGATGTTTGTCTTTTTTCATTAGTTAAACTATTTGTATTGTAAGATGTTGTATATTAGATAACTACACTCAAAAGATAATACTGTACTACTGCTAAGCTGTATTTTATCAATAAAGAATAATTATTACTATTATTTAAACAATATATTATAAAAAAAAATGTAAAATCTCATATAGTCAAAATGGCAAATGCACTGGGATCAAAAATACTTAATTCCATAATATTTTTGCGCTAGTTTTAATATTTTATTATTAATAATTTTCGCAACACCATACTAAAATATTCTTTATAAATCATCTACATTCTTTTTTTTATTAGTTTATTTGGCATCGAATTTTCACTAGCTTTAAATCAGGGTTTTAAAAAAAAACCCACTACATTCTGTGTTTTACTGGAAAATCGCATTGTCCACTGAGACGGAAAAATCAAAACGAAAATACAAAGAACCCCTTCTTTGAAAATGCAAGTGACCGCCCCTTATCGAAAACCTTAATAGGAAGTAACAGAACTGTCAAAAAGTACCGCAGGCCGTGTTATTGCAGCGACGGCGGGTTAATGATGCGTCGCGGCGCAATTCAAAGGAACTACCCTTTTCAGAAGACGCGGGCCGACCTACCCGTTCGAGGACCTGACCCTCTGGGAAATGCCACACGAATGGGGTACCAAACTATTGGTTTTATACGAGTTTACGTCGTAATATAAATATTAGGAAAAAACATTTATAATGGTAATTGGTAGATAAAATTAAATACAGGAAGAAAAAAAGGGAACAATAAAGCAAATAAAACAAAAAATACAAATAAATAAAAGTGATAAATTATAATATGACTTAGAGGTGTTTACATTTAGGTAATACAAGGTCTGTTACAATTATTATACGTTTATTAACAACCCCAATTTAATTAAATCTCTTGTTTTCATAGTTACTTAAGTATGTTTTTTTTTGCGGTACCTACTCTCGAAATTTTGGGCTGGTGGGTTTATCTATTTTTTCTCTTATCTATTATTATTTTTATATACATATTCATATACCTAATTATCTGCAGGAAACATTAGAAGTGACAGTAACTTTGCATGTAGACAGGTTTCACTATTTTTATTAAAAAAATAATAACAATGTCGCAGTACACATATACACAGTAGTGTATATGCGTATGAGCACATTTACCTTTATGAGCACCTTTTAGAAAAAACACAGTATACACTCCATGTTACATTTGATAAAAATCCATTTGATTTCAGTTCAGTTAAGTTCTACGATTTGAAGTATTATATGTAAGGAGGGTATATCAAAATTCATCATGGTTTTCCAGAAAAAAAATGGTATATGCTCCTTGTTATATGTACGCCGATGATACACGACTTTGTCGGGTCGGGGTGAACATTCATTTCGAAGTCATTTTAGACGAACGCGGCTAAGGTCACGTTATCGATCACGTGACGCTTATAAGAAAGATAATTTACGCCAGTGCTTTTATTTACAACTTTATTATTAAATACCTGTTTATCTTGTCACCATAAAAATGTATAGACTCGAATAGCTATGGCAACCCTCTTTTAAACTCAGACCAAAAATCTTCCAAAACCAAGTTATATTTTAATTTTTGGTCGATTGGAAAAAAATAAATATTTCGCATGTGATAATTACCGTTGTTTGCAATAATTATAATTATTTATCCTTGATCATCGATTGAAGTCGAGTTAAATTTATGTATTGAAACAATAAAATTGTTTACACCCCTTTTGCTTTTTTTTTCGCTTCTGTTTGATTTAAATATTTGTTTTATATATTGCCCAGGAATGTGAAAGAAATAAAATGGCACGTTTATATCAGCTTAAAAATATAAACAAAAATGTTATCGACCGCTGCGTGACCAATACTGGCCAAGATTGAATGCATATTTTCGTCCAGATAAGGTCACTTAGCAAACAACGGCTCTGCCCCCCCCCCGCCTTTCCTCAATAAACTCACAAAAGATAGCAGCGCCCCTCTACGGTTTGACATTTTATTCGGGTACTTGACCGGTGTCAAAGGAACTCTACACTTATCTATGGAGGCATTCGACGCACTAACGCCACGCCATGCCGTCAGTCACCCCATATCATTTTATTTTTTTTATATATTTATACACGATTTTTAAATATTGCATAATAAAAAAATAAATATTGTAATTTTCTGCAATAGTGAATTTTGACTTGGGGCAGTCATATTTATAAAAGTAAATATTAAAGGTTTATTCACTTGCCCTTATCTTACAGATAAAAATAATACAAAAGATGTATTAATAAAATTAAATAACACACTGATAACACACCATTTCAAAAGTTTTGTTAAGCTATGGGGTCCATGCCAATCATTTAAATGGCTTTTATTAATAATAACGGTTTCTGGTAATTTTAATTACAGTATTGCGATAAACAGTGAAATAAAAATACCTTAATAACAGTTTTTTTTTTTATTCAATGTTCAAATGCGTAGAAGCGAAGATTCTTAATTTTTTAATTTCTAAAAATTCCTAATTTCAAATATTTTTAGGATTATGTATTAAAAACTGCTTCTAAATGTTTGTTTTATAAAATTGAATTTTAACGAATTTGTAGATTGAGTGATAATTAATGCAAATTTTTGGTATTGTATTTTAGTTAAAATAAATAAATTAGTACAACGAGGTTAGCCTAGGCTTTTATGAAATGCGAAAGACCGCAGATGCAATTAAATAACGAAATGGTATTGCTATGGTGTGCCATAAGCTACATCCACTGAGAAATTTGTGGGTTTCAAAAATCAACGGAGGCTTGAGGCTTAGATAACAAAGTGTAGGGATATTAATATTGCAATATTAACAAAAGCACATCTCACATAGTAAAAAAAATTGAAAGACAAAATGACTCAAGTTTATTTGACCTCGATTTTCGAAAATATCCCATTAGGGAAGTGCCACTTTCTAGTGACCCACCCACTTAACACAATTGTGCAAGCGACAGGCAAAGTTTGTAAAATTACAAACAGAATTTGGCTTAGACTAAGTAGTTTTTATCATAGACTCAATTTACAAGTATGTAACTTGCATGGTTATTTATTTATTTTTAAAACTACAATATTAATATTTATTATTGTTATACTTACGAGTAAATAATATACGTTGTGCCCGAAAAAGCTTACGATAAAATTAAAAATAAATGAATAAACAATAAACAAACTAACTTAAAATTTTAAAATAATATACTTTAAAATCAGTTGTTCATAAAATTCATTAATAATAACAAAATTGATTATAAACACGCGTAGTATTAAATACTTAATATACGCAAAATAATTTTCATTGAAAATATTGAGTATTATAAAATTGATAAAGTTCGTCTTATCCATATCGGTAATTCGCCAACTTACGTTTATACTAATTAGTATACTCTGTGCTTTTACAGATTACGTTCATTTCACCGGATCGTCTTAGCTTAGCAACTGAATTAACGTGTTGACACCTACCAATCTATCTATTCTAATTTACCAATCTATTAAGTTATCCACTTTTTAGGAATAGAAAAATAAGTTACTTACTTTAAAATAACCATTATTATATTATCATATACTTCATAATTCCTATAATCCTTCAATATTATTATTTTTTTCGTATTATAAAAATGCTGAACCACCGATTATCCATTTCTCATTCAAATACATTAGGTTTTTAAGATATTCAGATATATTTCAAATTCGAGTGAATTTCAGATGTATTTCATATTTTTTTTAAATACATTTATGAGAAAATAGGCCAGAGCTCAGCTTTATGAAATCTGATTTTCAGTAAAAATTATATTTTTGAACTTATTTTTATTTAAATTTAAATTTTTCACATGACGTAACATGCGAACGAATGAGACGGAGGCATCCGGAGGTGAGCTTCGTTATGGGGGTGAGGGAGTCAGTCGTCACCGACCATAACAGTTACGTTTCACTTCGTTTGTGTTTTACGAGCTGACTGACGTCTACGCTCTACTCTACGCACGGGGGCGAGATTATAGTTAAATCATGTCAGTGTGTTTTGCAAAGCTATCGAATATAAGCTTAATAAATTTACGTTGATATTAATAATAACTTTATTGCCCTATAAAAATACGTATATTTATTTCTGAAATATGTGGCTCTATCTAACTAGTCCATACCAGTATTAACTATGGTAGACTTTTTAAGGTTTATTTACTTATTTAAGACATCTTTACTTTACAGAATTATGAATATATAGTACAAATATACATTTAATATAATCTATACAAATATAAATCTACCTAATTAATTAATCTCGTTGGTAAACTTGTTTTTATTTTTTTTTTTTTTAAGTTCTTTATTTATAAACAAAATACATATTTAATTTGTTTGTTCACAAAACCCTTGCGGGTTTTTATGTGAACTCATTCGTTCCTACTTTTAACTTATTTAATAAAATTTATATATACAAAACATATTCAATATTCTTTTTTTTTTTTTTTTTTAATTTTTTTTTTTTTTTTTTATTATTCCACGAAGGCTGGTGCCTTTTCCGTGGGTATCTTAGCTTACAATTCAACAATATAATTACACATTTTTCTTATAACTATGGTGACACTTTTTAAGACACCTTAATTAAATTTAAAATAAAATTAAAACACTGCGCGCTGACACCAATCCCAAGTAATCCTTCCTTTATACAATATAATTTAAGTGTATACTAGAGACGTTGAGTAGTCACTCAATATAATAAACATACATAATAAGACAACAACATAAACAACAGCGTTACAGCATAAGTAATAATTAAACAAAAAAACAAAAAAAAAAAAATAATAATAATAAAGTTATAATTTATAATTTTGACATGAGTGTAATTTTGATGTGGTTTTTTATTGACTTCACGTTTTTAAATGTTTTAATGTCATTTTCTAGCTCATTAAAAAGTTTAGGGATTAAGTAACGTAAAGTACGTGATCCGTAGTAATTATTAATACGAGGAACATTCAATGTGTGTCTTTGTGCTTGCCTTGTGGTGTAAGCATGAACTACGGGATCCTTATATGAGGCGTCTGAGAAGTGGTCAATCAGGATTCGGTGTGCGTTCATTTGCTTCACTGGCAGAACATTGACAAATCTAAATAATTGAGGCTCGTTTTCTCTACTTTCGGCTCTAATTTCCGTTGGTTCAATTTGTTTTAGAAGCCTCTTTTGTAAATTGCCGATTTTCGAGATGTAGGTGTCGAAAGTGAGACCCCACACTCTTACCCCATATGCTAAAATAGAGTCAATGAGTGTTATATAAACAGTTTTCTTTATATTATATGGCAGAATGTTTTTGATGTAAAATAATATTTTAAGGAAGTACCTTAGTTTATCACTTAGTATTTCTATATGCGTCCCCCAATTGAAATGTTTGTCAAGTGTTAAACCAAGATATTTATGATTATCGACAGTTTCTAGAAACGGACATACACAATGTTGAGTGTCAGAATCAAGACATGCGTATGTGTGGGCCTTGATTTTGACCTCACCTCTTCGTATGTAGGGAGAGGTCACATACAAGACTTTTGTTTTCTGGAGGTTTATTATAAGGCCATTGTCATGAGACCATCGCACTAGTTGAGAAAAATCAAAATTCATTTGATCAGTCGCAACCGAAAGGTCCTTATGAGATACTACTAACGCAGTATCGTCCGCAAATTGGTGGAATGAACTGTATTTAAAGATTTTTGCCATTGAGTTACAATAAATAAGATAGAGAGTTGGTCCTATTATAGATCCCTGAGATGTGCCGCTGCTCAACTTCACATCATTGCTGGTGCAGTTGTTGGTTCGGACTTTCATCGTTCTATTTTTAGTATAGTTCTCTAGTAGTGCCTTATATCTATGTCTTATCCCCGCAGATTCAAGAGATTCAACTAATTGATTATGATTTAGCGTATCAAACGCTTTACTAAAATCGACAAGAACGATAATGACGTGATGTTGGTTGTTGAGTGCTTCATTTACATTGTTTGAAAATTTTGTTAGTAATTGTATAGTACTCTTATTTTTCTGAAACCCAAATTGAGAGTCATTTATAATATTATTGTTGATTAGGTATTTATTAATTTTATCTGCAATAAATTTTTCAAAAATTTTGATACATGACAATAAAGATATTGGTCCATAGTTATTATAGTCATAATGAGACCCGCCTTTATATATTGGTCTCACTATAGCTGTTATAACTTAAAACTTAAAACTTAAAACACTTTTAGCAATGATGAGCTACACATGACGGTATCTATCCAGACTGTCTTACTGACAGACTGTCAGACTGTTGTTATTTAGCATTTTCATTTCTTTTCTCAATAATAAATATAACTAATTATAGTTATAAATTTTATTGTTGTATAAACTACATAATATTTTTGACTGTATCAGAGTATTCTTTAATTATTGGAAAATGGTGCTGTGCGAATCTAAATTTTCACTCAGTTTTAATTACTATTTAGTAGTTACTTATGGACTTTTAATATTATAATTAAAAATGTTTTGATAAACACAAAAATGTAATTAATTTACAAAACCTTTTTTTTATGCCCTCATTTTTTTTTGAAACATTATACCTTATTTTATAAAAATTTTGGCAGAATTATGACTAAATAAGTGGAAAAAAAATCCAACATAATTTGGATAATTATGACTTACATTTAAACTTTCAGTATTGCTACATGGCCTACCAAGTTCAAAATCGAATAAAAAGCTATGTATGCAAAACAGAAATGACTTACGAAAAATATTGACATAGTTTATTACTCGACTGCCAGACCCCCTTAAGATGTAAATTTTATGTCTATAAAAAATTTTGGTGTCGACCTAAATATAAAGTCATGGTATTTATAGTATTTCAAACTGAAACATGCACACGGAAATGAGACGGACGAACGAGAGTCTGTTAAAGTACTAGGATACTAGCTAATTTCTTATACAACGAAGGTAATGAAAAAGGAGGGAGACAGAAAATTTTAATATACCCAAAAAAAGGTATTTAAATTGGCCTTAAATTGGTCCGATTCAGTTGGGGAATACACCTTACAGAGGCGGCTTTATTCTACAACCTCACCTAATGGCCACGATCAGAGACACGATTTAACCTCGACGATGCGGAATCGAGACGTCTGCGTTGAGGCGTTATGATAAGTGCACTTTTCATACAGCCGAAACGTCTGTCGAAAAATAAGCGAAAATATATTTTGATGTTATGTGTTTTATTCGGGAATTTTAGTGAGAAGATGATATACCAAAGAGAGGTATATTGTAGTAAATACAGTATGTAGAGTGCAAAAAAAATTAAAAAACTTTAAGACCTAACGCCATACCATACGTTATGCCTATACTATAACGAACACTAAGAAAAATACTAGTGCTAATATAAAGTCATACTACTTTTCCGAATGTTCCCTTCTCCAACACCCTTGCCGCGATCTGTTGAGCAGTTTTTGAAGCAACATGGAACGCTATCGTTGAGATAAACACTAAAACAGTTGTTTTTGATTGAAGCCAAACGAAAAATATAGGAATGTAAAAAATAAAATAATCACATCTTACTTTTCGTACATAGGTAGGCACATGATCCAGTAGTTATGATATGGAAATGTCGACATTTCTCAATAGGATATGGTTAGTACCTAAAATTATTTCAGGAAGTCGAAAAAATAATTGATAGTTACCGTGTACTTTTTAGCTGTGGTGTTTTTGAGCCCAATAATGAGTTAGGGACGCTTTTAGTCATTAGACCAAAAAAAGCATTTCAACGATGAAAAAAAAAATCTTTAAATCGAATTATCTTATTTATTTTTTTCATAGATATACAAAGCCAGTAATATTTTAATCATTTTCACTTTGTATTTTATAAAAAAAAAGGCCAATGGTGTGTACATACAAATTACCTTATAATACGACATAAAACCGTAAAAAATATTTCTTTTTGAGATAAAGTATTTGCACATATAGTGTGTGGTGTACTGGGAGGGTAAAAGGTTCTGAGGGTTTTATTTAGTAAAGTTTATTATAGGTATAGGTGTTTGTGAGTAAAATTGTGTGAGTTTGAGTTATAATTTATTTATTTATTTAATTTTACTGACGAAATTACATGTGATTTTTTTAACACTAATATCTAATTTTAAACAACAAAAATAATTCTAAGTACTTATAATATAGGACCTATGAAACATTTTTTTATTAATCAATTTACGCATAGACATGAAGTGAAATTTGATGGTGACCGCGTGACACGTACTTTAGCAAACTTTATTAAATGTATGCGGTAGTAATGCAAATTAAACTAGTAATTCAAAATGACGATGAATATGTGCCTATGTATAGGCTGCTAGTTAATTTCTAATCCCTTCAATGTTGCCAAACCGTTTTAAGGAATTATAAATAAATAAGGTTGTCTGAAATCAAACAACCTATAAAAATCACCTCTCGACAGACCAAAGCACTTATGGAAGCATCCCTTAAGATTTAGTACGGGGCATATTCATAAGTGAGTGCTTTCTTATTTACTGCTGCCCGGAAATAATATATGTATGCCTGCGCGGGGGCGAAGCGAATCATAAAATCGAATGGCCTACTTCAGCTCAGATGGCAGGACGTTTATCTCAAAAGCCTCATATTTTCTCAAGCGTCAAGAAGCAAGAGGAAGATTTTAAGAGCAATCTTCACCGAATCGTCACACTATCATATTCATGAATGGTTTTCATTTTCCTTTTTCATATGGAAAACTTTGGACGGTTTGAAATCGCATCGGAAAAACAGAGAAAATTGTATAGACCGATAACAACCCTCTCGATATTCGATTCAGCCATTACAGAGGTAAAATGTTTTTACACGCCAATCCTCATTAGCGTAAGCTGAACGCATCCAACTTACACCTACAATTTTCCTGACCATCTTGCTGGATCACTATTCCGTCATCTCCATTCAAGAATTCTTTTCCCCCTACAAGAGTTGTCGTTGCGTCTAGAGATCTGACAATTTGAATCACCTTTCAAATCTATACTTGCGTATAGATTTGACTACAAGACTGATTTGTTACGCCAACCAAACAACCAGTAGTAGACTAGCAAACACGCCTCGCGCTTCTCGCCTATTACAAAACGGTTTATGCATACTGAAGTTCAGTCAGGCGTACCAAAAGTTGGTTGAACCTACTAAAAACTTTAGTAATGGTAATAAAATTGACTGTTAAGGTTATAAGGTTAAAATTGTCTGTTTTTAAAGCCCTTCTACGTCGCTCATTACCAGAAGCCTTCCAGGTTGTCATCATCACTGCGTACCGCGTGCATGAAGAATTGTTGAAAGGAAATTAGTTGTAAAGATGAACACATCAGTAGGTACGTATTAAATTCGATGAGAATTTAAGTATCTAATTCCTACCTATGTATATGTATATTATTTTAAAATACCAGCCAATAATATTGGCCTACTGATATACATAACTTTTTTAAAAGTCTATTAATTACATATGCAGGCATACGCAAAAAGTAAATATGTTCTCCTGAATATTGTTTGTAACAGACTTTCAAGTTCGACTGAAAAGCGATTCGTAAGAGAATTGCGACTGTAAATTCCATCCAGCTCGTTATTTGCAATGCTTCTGGGGTGAAAAAAATATGGTGCCCGTATAAGCAAGCATGTGTGTAATGCTTTTAAACTCACCCCAATATTTTAGGGATAGCACATACCCTTGTTTGCTTTTAAAGTTATGCAGATTTCGTATCGGTTTTTTTTAAATACTCACATTGATAAAATACACTCTTATCGCTTCATTTTAGTGTTTGGTAAAAAAGGTAAATTAAATATATTTGTATGTATTTCTGTCTGGCAGAATCAAAACATCAGTCGTTGTAAAGGTCTCATTTTTTCACTGTGCAGAGGCATCTGAGAAAATTGTCAGAATCTGAAAAGAAAATTGTCAGAACCGAGTCGGGAAAATTCTAACAAAGTAATATCATATACCCATAACCCATGCTAATAGCCCCTATAATTTTAACCTATAATTTACGTATATTTATGGGTCAATTGGTGGTTGAGCGGAGGAAGAGTAAAGGATCGTGAACAGCGGTTTAAACGCAGCGCTTTTGTAAATACATAAATATCGACTACTCGACTAAGCACGAACACTACTTTAAATTTATTTATTTATTTATTTATTGTTATTTTCACAGAATAAACTTACAGCTAGACATACAATTATTATTAAAAAAAACACTTTATCTATAAACACACAAAGAGAAAATGAGATACATCTCTCATCTAAATTCGCACTTAGTGGCATGTCAGAAACATCACCGTGTCCATCTAACTAGGTGCTGAACACCTGTCCTAAGATGGACTATCTATCTGTTTCCAATAAAAATGTACCTCAATGCGTAGTATACGGAGCAGAAAGGGCAGTAATCTAAGGTTTCTAATATCTTTTTTTTAATTTTAAATATAATATTTTTAAATATAAACTTGCGAGATGGTGTCTGCCGGTAACGAATTGCTTCGCGCTATGAAGACAACGAGGTAGTCGAGACTCTTCTAATATTCCAGCTTGACATGCGCTTCTTGTTTTCAAACATTTTTTAAAAAAGATAGAAGAGTTCAATGTATACTAACTAGTAAGTATTTCATTGCGAAGATTTCGCATGCAAATTGTGCAGGGTCTTAAAGAATGTCTACCCGATAAATCACGGTCTCCGGGGAAAATACGACGGTCGCTTAATAAATATGCGTGAAAGCGTATGGCTTTTATGTTTCGCTAATGCATTTCTTAAAAAGCTATAAATTTTGTCAACTTGTCTGCGATTCGATAAAAATTAGAAGAGTTTTTTTTATCTATTTATTTATTATTTATATATTTATTTACTGAAAAATGGTAAAAGGGAGCGATGAGCAGTAATGTATGAAGTTCCCTGACTTAACTAGACTAAAGTGTGAAGTCAGTTTTCTAAGCGACCAAAAAAAAAATGTTTATAGTCAAATGTCAAAACCGGATCATTATCGTACACACAAGATATTTTAAAGTTGAGTAAGTATTATTCATACGTACTCAAATAAGAATAATAAATAAATAATACATATAAAAATCGTTCATATTATATCGTAAAACGTACTTATTAAAAATTTAAATTTGTCGTCACATAATTTTATTTAATAATTCATGGCGTTGAAGAGTTGCAATTCAATAAAAATACTGCAGATTTTACTGGATATCAATACTCAAATGGCTTTTTAAAGTGCTCTAATTTGTTTATATTTTAATACAAAAAACTGGTTATTAATGAAAAAACAATTGATTTAATTCAAAAATTAAAAATTACATACGCCATAAAATAATATAATATTGACACTCTATCCCGATATGACAATAATTATAATTTGAATGCATAAAAATATATTCAAGTAATTTGACAGCCGCCATAATTGTACTTAAACAGTCAAACGGCTTCAGTTAATGATGTATTTAATACTATTAAGGTGTTTTTTTAATCTTACATAATTGTAGTTATAATTCTTAGTTTAAAACATTATGTGAATGTTTGTAAAAAGGGTTGTTTACGATGTCCAAAAGTCCAATAAACGAAATAGTCGCTTATTAATTACAGATTAATATAAATTTAACAAAATAGGAATTAAACAAATAAAAACAATAATTTAAATTTGCATATAAACTGTTTTACGAGAATGTATTTTTCAAATTCAAGGGGATAGCAGAAGGGTTCTCATAAATATCGCAAGAACTAAGGCTTCAAATAATGAATAACCACAGAAACAAAACAACCCTTACGAGCCTCGACTTTTCAACAAATAAATCGTTCAAAATTCCACCAAAAATATTATTTTTCAATTCGAACATTCGCAGAATACCCATTTCCATGTCATATATTCAACCGATTCATTGCTAAAGGAGTCAAGAACATTGCTGCCGAAAAGCGCTGAAAGCGCTGGAATTTATGGGGTTAACGCGGAGACGTAGACCGGCAAAACATAAATTATTACAAGTAACGGAAAATATTTCTATGCCACTTATGCGCGGCACAAAAGCGCGTTCGCGAGAGGAAATAGAAAAATAATGACAAATAAAGCCTTATATTCGCGATGATTTATATTTTCCCATTACGCTCATAGGAAAAGCGAAATTTTAAGTAATAAGTAGACGCATAAATTGTGTAAGAGTAAAGATATGAAAGTAATAAAAAAACGAATAAGTTCCTGGCGGTACTGGCCGATGCTAAGTCTAGTAGTTACCGTGCATTTTGCAGATTTTTTTGTAAACGCAAAAAAAAAAGGAAAACAATCATACGGGGGCGAATGTTTCGAATGAATGTTGAAAGGGCTTTGAATGTCAACGTAGGCTCGGGGCTTTGATGCAGATCCTTCTTGCACGTAATTGGCTCTGAATGCCAGCGGCCATACGTTGCATCAGTCACAGAATAAAATTAGGAATGGTAATATTCAGTACCTATAAAATTATTTTGATATTTGTAAGATAACCGGTCCAGTTTTTTAAATGTGTGTGTGATTTATATTGTAATACTATTACACTGTCTTGAAATCATATTCCAAATAAATTGATAAAAAAAGTGTAATTTGTATTATTTATTTAAATAAATATAACTTATGTACTGTAACCCTTTTAATTCTTTAGATGCCTAGATAATTAGGAGATAAAACAATTCTAGTATTATTCTTCTTCTATACCTAGAAATAAGAGTCACAACACAACAGCGTTTGTATGGAGAAATGACCGCGTTGAGTCCTATTTAGTAAATATTTCATAATTTAATAAGTTTAAAGTGTCACGGCTCGTAAATTCACTTTATCTCAAACAAGTGCCCGTCGGCGGGCAAAATCCAACGCAGGAGTGCCTCAAGGATGCCGTTTAGGTTGGTTGGCATAGAAGATTTATTGAATCACCGCTCGGGGACGTGTTTATCTCTCCCCCAAACCTTCGACGAGTCGCCACCTTTTCGTGCTCAATATTTTCCTGGTCTCCACATTTATAGAGATTAAGATTGCCATTTCATTGCGATAGCTACTGAATTATTGAGATTAATGCCGTTAACGCTAGTATTATAAATCTTAGAACTGTATAAAGAACTTTCGATTAACGGTTATTGTGGTTATGTTATATTTGCTTATTTATTATTTGTAATTTAAAGAGTATGGTGATCAATAATCCGGTACTCTTTGAGTTTATATGTTATTTTTGTTATATATACGCCGTGTCCCAAGACCATTCCTAATAAAAAAAACAGCTAATTGGTCCTGCTATTTCTTACGTTATTTGTTAAGAAACTTTATCAAAATCATGGTTACCGAGAAAAAAAAATGTGAACTTTACCTGAAAATAGTAAAAAATCATATAATAATGTGTTTGTTGTGAGCACTCGGCTGTCGCCGTTTGCCGTAACGGTATTAAAGCCATTATCGATTGGCGTGGTATCGGAATTCGCGCGCTAGCCGAATTGACACCATCTGTTTAAAAATATAGTAAATTTGGGGATGATTTTTTTTCGCATTATTTTATATCATTTCTTACTCATAATAGGTTTCACAACACTCCCCTTAAGTCTTCGGGAATGGTCTTGGGACAACCGTATATAACTATAACTTTAATAAATTGGCAAGTTAAAATTAGTTTACCGTTCTGAATTGTTGTTTTTTTACAAAGAAATACTTGTCCTAAGATTAATTCTTGTATATGGAATTTCCTGAAAACGAATGGTACGGGGAAAGGTTTGCATTTAGATAATGTAACAAATATAATAGAACTATAAAATCTATAAAAACTGCAACCGCGGTAAAAAAAAAATGCTACATAGTTGGTACACTTTTTAATCGACAGTAATAGAGTGATGCCATCTTTAGGACAGAATTGGATATACTCAGTTACTTTACTTGTGAAGAACCAGCAAAGCGGTGATTTAAAAAAAAAGTTTAAACAAGAGTTAAGTATTATAAAATCCACAAAAAGATGTAAGAATCTACCCAATCTGTAAAAACCATAGCAAACGCTAAAAATATATGAAACAGTATATACTTAAAACAGCATTGTTATGTAGACAATTACAATGATTAGAGGGAAAAAAACTAACCTGCTCGTGTAAAATAAACATTTGTGACATTTTTGAAGGTAAATAATTATTTTATTTACCTTCATACCTTAAATAAAACTATTTACATTATATTCACTTTCATTAAATAAAAACAACATTGAACGTCTTTCATATTTATATTAAATAAATATTATATTTTCCTGAAGATATCTTTCACTAGCTCTTCCCTAAATTTCTGATTAAATCGCGAGAGAATGCTCTGGAGGGTTAATCCACCACAAGCGAAAGAGAGACATAAATACAATTACTTCTGGATAAATGCACACAAACGGTTCTCTTATTTATTCGTCTTGCCGTGAATTCCTTTTTACCTTTCCGATTTTTCTTCTTCTTTAAAAGTATTCGCAAATGAGTATCGATATCCGATTTGAGTACGATTTGGATATCTACATATTTATCGGATAGAAATACATGGGTAGAAATACACTATCACTAAAAAGTTTATCAGTAGAGCCAAAGCCACAAGTAACATAAGAATGACATTTTATTTTATTTCAGGAAACAACAGCTTACATAGAAGTAAAATTACAATTAAAAAAACAATTAAAACACAAAGCCAAAGACAGTTTCCTCCAAACTTATAAAAAATTGAAAACACATTCGGGAGCGAGGCCCGGACCAGGTAGTAGCAGGGGTTGGGAAAACCAGACAATCACCAGAATATAATATAAAATATAATATAAATTTTACATATATACATGAATATACTACTCTAGGGCTAGAGTAGCCATTCTGTTGAATGCCGGGAAAGTAGTGTTAAATATATCGATGTCACTTAACATGCTGTTGTAAAGCTTACATGCTTGATGTATATATGAACTCTGTGCATAATTCGTACTCAACCGTGACAGATGGAATGTCTCAAACTGGCGAGTGGGTCTAGATGGAACCCTCAAATCTATGAGCCCCAGAAGATCAGAGCAGTCGATGTGAGCATTGACAATTTTATATAAAAGTAACATATCAGCTCGCGATTTTCTGAGCTCAAAAATCTGGAGTCCAAAAAATTTAGCGCACTAAGCATAGTCAGAAAATTTCAAATAATAACGTAAATTTAAATTTTTAAGAAATACATTCTGAATCCGCTCAATACGATTGATGTAATCTTTGTAGTGCGGTGACCAGACTTGAGATGCATATTCCAAATGACTACAGACGTAAGAAAAATATGGAGTAAGTAGAGCTTCCCTATTCGTGAAATGATGCGTGATACATATAAAAAACCCAGCATACCATACCCTTTGGCAATAATATGTTCGATGTGATTACGTAACAGTAGTTTAGAATCAAGGTAAATTCCAAGATCTTTAATAACACTTTTCCTAGAGAAATCGATGTTATTAATATTGTAGGTATGAGGAACTATATATGTATTTCTACTTACAACCACACACTTTTCGGCATTAAGGTGGAGCTTATTATGAACACAGTAATGGTTTATTCTATCAAGGTCATCGTGGATAAGTTTGCAATCATCCGGATTTTTCACCTCTGCAAAGATCTTCATATCATCTGCGAAGCGTAGAGATTGACTATGCAAAAAACATTGACCTATATCGTTAATGTAAATTAAAAAGAGCAAAGGTCCCAGAAGGCTACCCTGAGGAACGCCAGATGATATAAAGATCCAATCAGATTTAAAACCACCAATGACAACAGATTGAGACCTATTAGAAATATATGACAAAAACCATCGTAATAGATCACCATTAATTCCGATTACTTTTAATTTATAAATAAGGGTCGAGTGGTCAACCTTGTCGAAGGTTGACCACATAAGCTTACAAATTTAGTAAAAAGGGGGTGGAGAGCATCAAAATGTACAGAAAAAAACTTAAATTGTATTAAAATTTATAATGAATGTCATGTATCATGAGTAAGTTTTTTTTATTTTAATCTACTCGGACCTGAAAAATAACCCATCGTCGCCTTTATAGATAACGCACATCGAATGGACTAAAAGATAGGAAATAAAGCAACCCATCACAAGTCGGTACCACAGGCGTATGTAGTCTGTGGGGCCTAGCTACAAGACGTCAGGTTCTGGTTAAATAATTTACTACTACTAAATAATTCATAAAAGCAGTTGATATTGTATGATATCTACAGGTTGTCATAACCATTCTTGTTTAATTCTAAATTAACCCAGATAAACGAGATAACCAATATGAAGGTGATGTAAGATGAAATGTACTGTTTATATAAAAATTAATAAATAAATTATATGTATTTTTCCCAACACTACAAAAACTTTGTAGAGAAAAATGGTGCAGGTTGCGTCCTCTTAAAACAATTCGATAGTAGATCTTGACGATCCGATCTATCGCTTCGTTTCCTCTGAATTTCCTTCGTTTTCGTATACCCTGAAGATATTTTACATTTCAATGTGTTTCCCGAAATGAATGAATCATTTCGTAGTACACGAGTAATGAAATCGGACCCCTGCCGCTGCAGACTCGTCAGTTGAACTTTCGCCAACCAATCTATCTATATTTCAATCTCTCCGATGGGCAATAAAAGTGTGATCCTGCCGTGAGGTGCCGAAATACGTCCCACCCCGATGGCCCGTATAAAAATTAATGTCCGCCACGTCTTATCTCACGCACAGTAAAGGTGGCGTTACTATGTGAACTGGGCATGTGATATGCACTAAATAAATAACGCAGACACTACAATAATATCTAAGGAAAGTTATGAGGAGAATTGAGAAAATAGAGGGAAAACTTGCGCTACAAACTTACGTAGTTTGCTTTATATAAAAAAACACGTTTAACTTATTATGTAGCAATCGTACAGAGCTTATTGGCCCTCCGATTTCAAACATAATTTGTTTTGACCTCATACAAAAATTCATCATGGTTTCCGAGTAAAAAATTTGTAAATTTAACGTGATAATATTAAATCGCTCTTGTCGCAAGTTCCGTCGCTAGCAAGGCCGCGCCGTGATCGTGATCGCGCATTTGATCGGTCTTGACGGAGCCCGTGCGAGTAAAAGGGGAATTTACACGAGCGCTTCATTTGACCATGAAATATTTTCGTTTTTTTTATACATTTTTTTTACGCGTAATAGGGAACATAAACACCCCCTTAAGTCTTCGGGAATGGTCCTGGAACACCTTGTACATTAATTGTTACGATCCAATTATTTTGGGTCCTTCTCAACTAAGCCGAATATTCTTGTGCTAGAGTCAGGGGACATGGTGGTAATGATACGTTACTAGTGTGCGGATCCGAACCGTTAGGTCAAAATTGCAAAAGGCCTCAATCACTAGACTACCACGATCTCTATGTTGCATACGGCTAAATTAACAGATTTATTATTTGAATTAAAATAAGGAAAAATATATGTTAGGAAGCGTGGATGACATTACTCTGTTTTAAAGTTACAGTGAGTTTAAAAACATATACGACATTTTACGTTTTAGTTTAGTTTTTGCCCCAAAACGTAATTAATTTAAAGGATATTTTGTTTTTAAATTGTATTTAAAGGCCAATAAAATAAAACCGCTGTACACCTACTTGTAGAAATCTTTTTTACATTTGCAAATTAGTAATATTATTGTGTAGGTTTTTGTCTTTTTGGAATATGTTCATTTGTAAAATATTGATTTCCTAAATTCAAAAATAAATAAATTAAACCCCCCTTAATTTTATCTAAATAAAATCACTTTGCTCTGCCTGCTTATTATATAGAAAACTGGCGGCCCAATGCATAGTCGCGTCAGTTCGCTGCTAAAGTTGTCACCCATGATTTTTTTCATGGCTAGTGGGTTACTTTTAGTAACCTAACGCGTTGTGGATAAAGCGTTTAAAAAATGCAAATCGTGGAATTGAAATACCTACCTAATTTAATGGTCACAGTCAATCTAGCGCACATTAGAGTGATGAATGCCGACCCAATTAGTACTCCAACACGTGTAACTAAGCGAGGACGCAAACCGCGACCAATACGCCTGGCGGCATAATCAATAACTAATAGGACTTGCATCATAAGCATTCATGAATATCACAAATATAAATTATACCTATCACAAATATCACTAATATAATTGAATAACTTAGGTTATAGTGCAGTAAAAAGTGAACAGCTTACCGTACTAAAAAATATGCGCTGTCAGTTTAGTTGGTTGTTAATACGTTTAAAATGCATTATCTAAAACAGATATTTAAAAATATAAAAAAAAACTACTTCAAAATAAATCAAAATATGTAAAATATTGTTCTTATTCCCAACGTAACAATTCGACAGATAAACGTGACTGAAGTTAAAGCAGCTAAAGTTAGTATATAAAATAAGGAGTTAATATCTCATATAGAAACTGTTTTAGTTACGTTATTCGAAACCATCAGTGATAATAATATTTTGCCTTTGCGAGATTAATTAACAGTGAAATATGGCCTGGACGTGCTAGAGCCATACAAATTACACCTGACTAAACATGTGACTGTTTCACACCACATAAAATGATAAATAGTTTATTCTCATAAAATAGTTCTAAATTAGCTATTTAACTTATGGGCTTTGCGCCGGGACCTGAGGACGGTGTGCATGCCTTTGTTACCCAAAAGTCTCAGGCATTATATATAGGTACATAACATATATATATATATATAACATTATATATATTTATATACATATATATATATATATAGATTTGATGATACGATATTTAGCTTTCGCCATTCGGCGTCTTCAGAAAATATATGAAAGATGACGTTTAAAATACGTCATATTCGTTACATTTTCACTGTTTTTCATAATTATGGTTTCTTTTGTAAATCATTTTTTAATACTTTTAATGAAAGTTTGACCGTATTGCATATCGCACAGATAGATAGGTGAGAGTGAAAAGCTTTCATAAAATACAATCCTGTATTTAAACCAGCGCGCATTACCTCGTTATTAATTATCGGCTAATTATTAACTAATCATTCGATGTTTTGCATAAACTTTTTCCAAATCGATGCATGAAAATGTAAAATTCAGTTATTTCCGTAGGTACACGTTTAGTCGAATGAAAGATAAAAATATATAAATATTTTTTGTAGTCGTGTGAAACTGTTATTACATTGGCAGGGAATTCATTCATTTTCAATGCACTCTGCTCAATCCTGAAAATAGATTTTTTCGTTGTAAATCTATTTCTTTTTTTATAAACTGCACTGTCGAGTCAAAATGGCTGATAGAATTTGATTGTCGAAGCATTCTGACGCTGTGTAAAAAAAGGTATTCCATTAGGTACCGAGTCTCTCTCTTTCCCTCTTCTCTCCCCTCCCCTCCCCCCCTCCCCCATCCCCCTTCCCCCGATAAACGTCGATGCTATTCGTGTCCATTAGAAAACAATGATATTTATTTATATGTATAATATAGTTTAGTTAATAGTGCCATCTACATTTTGAAATGCAAAATGGCTATTTCAACATCTTGCAATCACTCAAGTCGAAGATTTATTTTCAAATATATTTATTTTCAAAATTTCTATATTTGTAATATCACCAACTTGATTTTTATGATTTGAGCTTTTTTAAAGAACTGTTGAATATTTTTCAGCATTATCTCCTGCTCGCCTTTCTACTAGAAGTATTAAAAATGGTAATACACCGTTAACAGACATTTTCAATCAATAAGATTAAAAAATCAAGACTATCTTAAAATGTACTTGTATTCAAGTAACAGAAAAAGAAGTTATTAGTCGTCACTTTCCTAGGAAGAATGAATCATTAAACGGATGTCTCGTTTTCGATCTAATCGAATTTCTCGTTTTTACACAAATACGTTTTCCGCCATTTTGTAACAGATGTGACGTATAGCTGACACAGCACCACATCGCATATAGCCGCATCACATTACTTTATATATCCTAAAACTATTGAATACTAATAACCTAATACCTCAATACTCGTACAGGAATATTACACAAACACAGTACCTGGTTTCTTGACAAGACCGTATTACGACTATAGTTCTGATCTGATCACATGACAGATATTTTTTTTAATAAATATAATCGTTTTATTTTAGAGAGAGAAAAATGTTAGCTTTAAATTATCACCCCTATTATCACTCTATTTATATATTTCAAATAGGTAACACCTCGACACAGGCATTTGCCTAGTGAGGTGTTACTAATCCACACAAACTGTACTTTTCTTTTATGGAATATCAATAACATGCGATATATTAATATACATGTAATGATATAATTTTTTATGGATATAATAAATAAATAAAAAAAAAATAAAAAATATACAAGATGATTTTTTTCTTATACTCATCTTTTAATGGGGTATTTCATAGTGATAAACTTTTGTTTAGACCTGTGGACGGCGTTTAGTTTGTTCGCTGCGAAACGCGTTGCGAGCGAACCAAATGTTTCCTGGGATAGTATTTATTTCACATGGAAAATATATGCCAAAATTAGGCAAACTTGTAAAACAAAACGTATTCATTTTGGCGTGTAAAAGGATACGCATGAGGTAAGTTCATCCTGTATAAGGAATACATATTTTAATACTATACGATTCGTAGCCATGGAGGTGCAGAAGTATTTAATCAGGCAAATATAGTTGTCTGTTTGCCACACAGCCTGTGAGCTGTGGCGAGCACATAAATTACACATTTACAGCTCGAATTAACGCACGAGTCGAACATTCATCACTATTGCTCTGGTGACAGTTCCGCGCTTACTGACAGTTGGACTAACAGTAGGTATACATACTCAATAATAGTATAAGTCTGGTGCGATTTATTTTGTTTTATTGATAGCTGTATTTTTACTTACGGGGTGTGGCCGACTGCTAATAATTTAAACCGAATAAAGCATAGCGAATAATCGTAGCAATCTGGTTTCTAACCTCTAATTTGGCAAATAGTGATATCTTAGAAATTAAGTTACATATTTTTTTAACCTATAATTTTGTTCTTTTCTATTGTATACTAAAATGCATAGCGTGAAATCCTAATCGATATTTGACGTCTAAAAAGAAACATTGCAAAAAAAAAATCGTTTATTGCCATTCCAGATATAATAGCAATTATTCTAAATATACATATTCCAGATCAAGAAAGCTAAGAGTAAAAAAAATAATTAGTTCAAAACTTTATTCGGGTCAATAATTTGATCGAAGCGACAACACAAAACGTCGAAAATACTGAAAGTTATAAACGTCGCTTTTGTATATATATTTATACATAGTATCTACTGATGATTATTTAGAATGATTAAAACAAAGAATAACAATATAATAATGATTAAATAAAACTAATTAAATTAAACACTAACTGCGTTACCACGTGACCACGCACAACCTACAAGCTGACTCGCTTTTTCCCCCGACTTCTCATTTGCCAAGTTTTTCAGCAAACGTTAATGCATCGGATGGCCACTTTCTGCAGCATAATTTACTAATATGATCTCGTTTTGCGTCTTTTAGAAGTTGGCGAACGATCTTGAGGAGTTGAGAAAGTGGCTCAATACGAGCAGCACCTTGACTTCCCAGGTCAAGGCTTTACCGTGGATCCATGGTACTAACGTGACTCCGTCAGGCATTCTCCCATCTAATAATGATATTGCTGGAGGCCCTGCAAGGAATATCTCAATCATTATAAAACTGAAAATGAATCACTTTTGATTCAAATACCTACACGAGCAATGTTGCGATAATGAGTCAAATTTGTGTTTGTTTACTAATCATTCGAGCGAAAGAGCGACGGTTTGTTTAATGTTGTTGATTTTGCAAGTAAATAAAGATTCAGTATAATTATAACACGGTCATACACGTCATTTGTTTAAACACCTATAAAGCCGCGGATAAACCGAACTTCAGTTATCGCTTAAAAGTCTCAGCTATATATAATCGTTAAGTTGCTGCGGCATAATTCGAAATTGGGAATGTTAATCGTAATTGTGGCCGGATAAATCCAGGATTCGCCCGCAACTGTTGCGGGCCATATATCAAAATTAATTTACACATATCGGGACGATTGGATTGTCGCGTACAGGCGCTTGCCGTATCAGCTTGTAGCTTTATGATTAACTAATGGTTATCATAAGGTTATCTCACGATTATCAAATATATTTTTAAATAACCTTTTTCATATTAAAATATATTCTTATACGTTTGTAGTTTAATCAATGGTTCACTTTTCCAATATTACAAACGCCTAAAATTCAAATTCTCAAGATGGTTTCAGGATAATTTTATATTCCGCCTTTTAAAAAATATATTCATGAGGTTGATTTTTTTTAAGTAAACTCATGATAGTTTGGAAAACTTCAAGGGCAATCATTTCCCAAACTATCATGAGTTTACTTTAAAAAAATCAACATCATAGATATATTTTTTAAACGGCGGAAAGCCGGATTGACAAAATTGCCATTCAATAAAGACTAGGTACAATTACCTGAAAACAATGTATCTTTGTACTCAAAATGTAAAGGATAATGTTCATATATAAATGTACTCGTATGTAGGTAAATGATTGAAATAATTGATAAATAATTGTTTGATTGATATATTTGTATATATTTGATGAATAAAAGTTACTTCTGGCAACGTTGAAATTGAATTGAAATAAAGAAACTGTATTTTAGCAAACTTTTAATTTTCCTAAAAGTTGTAGTAGATTAAACCGGCTCTGTTAAAGCCTCCCGCAAGGCAAGGTGTAGTAGCCTCCCACCCTAAGGTCAATATAAATGACCCCTGAAAATAGCAATTTAGAATCCTAATAAGATTCTTATTTGACTTGATGGCTAAAAAAGTAAGTCACCTTTGTAAATGTCAAGACTTCGTACAGAATAAAAGGGTTGACTAATTACTGTAATAAAATTTATGCACCGTAAAATTGAGTCTCAAGCACGGTGTTAATATCATAACTACAAAAATTTATTTTGTTTATTTTTTAAATATTTCAATATCTATTTAATTCTAGTATACATAACCCTACAACAGCAACATTATCAATCCGAACGTCCAAATAGATATTAAAATATTAAATTTAGAAAAACCCAAGCACGGTGTTAATATCATAACTACAAAAAAATATTTTGTTTATTTTTTAAATATTTCAATATCTATTTAATTCTAGTATACATAACCCTACAACAGCAACATTATCAATCCGAACGTCCAAATAGATATTAAAATATTAAATTTAGAAAAACCCATATTCTATTGAAACAGCTCCTGCTTATTTGAATTTATTTGAAATTAAAACAATCAAAATCTATGGTATAAATAATGGTCAGTTTTATTTTTAAACTTACTAAAAAAAAATCTAGGTATTTAATAACTATGGGCAGATGGCGGCAGATATAGGAAAAATAATGCGACTTTAACACGCTACTACCAATTTTCTATGGATAGAAATAAATCCAAAGATTTATTTTATTTTGCAGCTTATTTTAATTTAAATTCAACATTTTCAAGCCAAACAGTTTGTGGACATTTAATCCGAAGGAAAGCTTTATCGTAACTGTCAATGACAACTCCGCCTGTGCCAAGCGTTATTTCAATGTTTGACATAGTTCAGATTTAAGTGATTTTTTTTAAAGTCATTTAAAACTAACTTTACCGAATTCATTACTAGTTTAATTAATATATCAATGGAATCCGGTATTTATCCTTCTTCTTTAAAAATATCGATATTGAGACCTATATATATAATATATATATATATAAACAGAACAAACACAACGACGTCAATAATTATCGCCCGATTGCCATTCTTCCTTAAATAAAATAATTGAAAGCTTTATTATTAATCAAGTATCAGATTACTTTAAAAACTATAACGTTCTGTCTATGACTCAATATGAGTTTATTAAAGGCAAAAGTTCCACAAAATTATTAAATGACTTTTCCGAAATCGTTAATCGGAGGCTCAACGAAAGAAAAAAAGTTTTATTATTACTAATTGATTTCAAAAAGGCTTTCGACACTTTATCTTTTTCTAAAATTACCCAGACCTTATGTAATCTAGGTATTAGAGGTAAATTAAATGAGTGGTTTATTGATTATATAAGTGACAGATTTATGACCGTGAAAGTGACCTCGTATTAAGCGAATCTGGTGTTCCTCAGGGGTCAAAGATCGGACCGACAGCTTTCAACGCGTATTGCTACGATCTTGGAAGTGTCATAAAATTCTACCACTTTCTCCAGTACGCAGACGAAAGTGCGCTTGTAGTGACCGGATCGACCGTTGTGGAATGGAAAGATTTCAATAACCTCCAGCGATGGTCTAATCCAGGTAAAGGTCTAATACTTAATGCCTCAAAAACTAAATTAATTCATATCCGTTCAAAACATACTCTCCTTATAAATTTACCATTAAAAAGCCACTCCCTGAACTGTCTACATAACAACATTACCATGTCTGATTCAGCCAACTGTAATTGTGACCTTATAGAGGTGGTTGATACCTCTAAATACTTAGGTCTTATGATTGATAGTGCATTCCACTGGCGATCCCATGTTGACCTAGTATGTAGTAAACTGCGTGTATGTTTGCAAAAATGTCACCATCTGAAGCACCATTTAAATTTTATTACTTTGTTAACAGTTTACAAAGCGCTCCACTATCAGTTATTGGCTCATAGTTTACGGCAGAGGGTATAAAACCTACCTAAGTAAAATACAATCTCTACAGTTTCGTATACTTAAAACAATTGTACCCAACAAGGTAAAAACGATGTACAAAAACGTTGTTGGAGGGCTCTTTGAATTCTGCAAGGTGTTCACGGTATTTCAATTGTTTAATTATAAAATTCACGTGAAGAATTCAAAGAGTCTTTTTCACATAAATACTCGACAAAGCAATTAGCTTCACAAATACTTATTATACCAAATTCAAAAATGTATATTGAGAATGACAAATTAACGTTGTGCTGGCACGATTATTGAATAAGGTACCTCTAGAAATTAAGAAATTAAAAAAAAATTAGTGATTTAAAAAAAGATCTAAAATTATACTTATATTCTTCAATTCATTCTTATTGTTAATGTAATGTTATTAACACTAGGTTAAGGTATGTAATAAAAAAAATTATAATAATAATTAAGTAACATGTTGCAAGATTATGTCTATACTAGTGAGTATCTGGTAGACGAGTCGGCAGCCTCTTCCAGGGTATGTAAACTGCTTACTTAAAATATATGAAATAAAGGTCGCGAAAGCGACATTGAATTTGTTTTGAAATTTGTTTATAAGTAAGTCAGCCGTATTTAGGGAAAATTCTGTTAATTAAAGATGCAATTAGCAAAAGTTATTAAATATTAGATTAAGATTATTAGATAAAGTATAAAGATATTATTTCCCGGTGTTCATTTTGCTATGAGAATATTTTAATAATCATCTTAATAGATTGTAGGTATTTATATATACAAGGTAGTAATATTTATATATTTACATTTTAATGTTATGTAATTGTGTTAAATATAACGTTAATGTTTAGTAAATTAGTTGTTGCTTTATTTTGCTCATTTTAATTTAAATTCAATATTTCCTAGCCAAACTGACCGTGGACTTTTAATCCTACAGGAAAGCTTTAAATATGGTCACTTTCTTGGAAGTACTCTCGTACCTCAATATATACTTTATGTACGTCTTCAGAAAATAACTACACATTAATTAATATATTTTACTTTTTTTATGCATAAAACAGCCTATCGTTTTAGTTTAAATTTATATCTATCAATTAACTATATCAAATAAACCTTAGTTATAGGCCATATTATTTTAACGTCTATGTATCCGTAACTATGTTTTTTGGTATTACGTATACACAGAAATATAATAAATTTATCTTATACTTACCAATTAATAAAAGCGGAAAAAGAAATGATGAAAAATCTCAATTACGTAATTCACAACTAAACTTTTAACTCCATTTGTAAATACTTTTATGATACCTGTTTATTTGAGATGTGACAAAACGAAGAAAAAGTACGTTTGCCTTGCGTGTGTGCATCTGAGAGCTGATGTGCGCTTGTGAGTAATTATTGCACTTATGGCATTATATTTCTTCTAATCCCTTTAGTAAATAAATCCCTATGTACACGAATGAAATGCGTAAGCATTACTCGGTACAACGTTGCGTACCGAGCATGTTTTGTATGCATTTCCGGCATACGAAACAGTTGGGTTTAGGGATATCTCTGAGGTGGGTTATATTTTGTAATGTTAATGGCTGCAGGACTTGTGCAGGCGCGCTGGCGCTTTGGACCTGTCGATAACTGAGAGGATTAGCGGTCGAGTGCCAGCTTGATTTATTGCACTGATGGATTGCCGTGCCACTAATATATTATACGAGGTAAATTCACAATAATATATTGTTTATGTTAGATGTTTCCCGTTCAAATTGAGTGGAAGGTGAGCTACTGGCTTCTACTTGCCATGTCGAGGATAAAGCGTTTACAAACTTAACTCACGTTGTGCGTGTCTTCTCAGTTTAATTAACGAGTAGAAATTTAACTGGCCGTATAAGTAGCTGTTACTTTGTATGTTCTTTTTTATGTTTTTTATTAAATCACTTCAGCAAATATATTATAATCCTATGCTATTGCAATTACGAAACAACACAACGAGTTTACGTATTATATAGAGGGCTTACGTATTATTTCATTATTGATATAAAGGCGTAAAAATTTTTTAAGAATATTCTGTGATCACTTTTAAAACCCTAGTTTTGCGGTAAACATAAAAAAGGGAAAAATGGTATTGAGGTATTTGAATTGCCTTGGTGTCATGACAATAAAGTATGAAGTATGACAGTAAAGGCAAGAAATTTTGTGAAAAATATCCCCTAATTGGTAAAGCATCTCCCAAGTATTAAAAACTAGTATTAACAGTTTAATAATATTAATGTCTTGTTTTTTTTTTACAAATCTTTTGTGTGAAGTATTTTGGATAATAACTGACATTTAGTGTGCATTTGAAGTAAAAGTAAAATATATTATAAGAAAAGTGTGAATGCTGCTACTCATGGTTAAGATGTGTAAACATCAGCGTTTATCTATAAATATAATGAGAGGATTGAATATTTAAATTAAAGGAAATACAGGATCAAAATTATTTCATTAATTTTAATTCCAATTCACAAATGTCAGTTTCATCGCGATATAGTACCAGCTTCCCATCCCGCCATAATGAGTCCGAGAGATCGCTTCACGAGCGTTACGGTTACCAAATCGCAATTCACTCCAACTCCGAAAACCCTCCGGGTCCTGGTATAAATGTTTACATATCAAAAGGTTATTTATAAAGTAAAGTTCGTTATTTATCTATCTTTAATTATTTTTTTTTATTTTTTTTTCATTTTTTTGTTTGAAATTGTATTAATTGTTTATATTTCTTAGTAAGATATTTCTTGTATATCCCGATCAAAACTAAATTACTGTATAGTCTACTTTAATAATATGGAGTGGTAACATTATTAAAATTAAGGGGTAAAATTAAGATTTTAATCACCCTGTAATCTTTGGGCCTAGGTATGCAGTTATGCTAAATTCGGTTTTAAGAATGCAGATTGAATTGGATCTAAGTTTGTTATGTTGAGTGAGTAGTAGTATGAATAGGCGGCTATGGCAACAATCATTTTTCTAATGTCTCGCTCCTGCATCAATTGTGTTTCTAATACATCGCTACTATCAACTATCATCAATTACTTTTCTAATGACTAGCACTGTTTTTATGATAGGTAAATTGTCCTAAAAAGGGATATTCTGGATCAAAAAGGCTACGGCCTCAATTGCTCTTCTAAAAAGATAGCACTATTCACATCACAGGTCCTAATAAAGATGCCGTAGCCATCTATTCATACTACTTGAGTGCCTATGTAATAATAAATAATTGAATTTTAACAAATCTCAAATGCTACCGAATATTTCAACGTACTAAGGCCGCAACGACAATACATCACGCTAAATCCCCGCCGGCAACAGTAACTATTTTCGCGTCAAGCCAGACCCACGTCCTATGAGATCCGCACAGCCACGTATTAATCCGCAAAACGACGCTTTCACAAAAAAAAACAAAAAACATATTTTCACAAAAAAAAGTCGGAAAATTGAAATAAAGCGCTCGTCCGCTACATGGCGGAAGAGCTATTACAAAAGCATATTGACAGAGGCGGCCGGCGTGTGATTAATAGAGCTGTTACATTGTCTACCCGTTGCTTTGTATGCGCTCCTGATACCTACTCGCACCTCCTGCGATGCACTGATGTATGCGTTTCGGTTTGCTCTCAAGTGGCAGGGTCACGAACAACACAAGCCTAATTCAATTACGCGCGACTCTATAGTAGTTTATTTGAAAAATAATTGAAATCTAACTATCTATATAATTTAAAAGCTACTTTAAGATTTATTATAATTTAAGAGAGGGTTATCGGTGGAGTAACCGCCATTCCTCTTTTTCTTCTTACTACGACATTCTTCTCTTCCTTCGTTGTCTTTTTGAAAACTTTCTCCTTCGCTTGAGTAAGTGCGTCTAGGTTTTCCCTTCAACCTTTCCTTCGATAATGTTTTTTTTAGAAACTGTCATGTCGTATCAAGTGGGTTATCATCTTCCCTCTTCTATTTTCAATGGTTCCTAATATAAACTTTATTCGTCTACAATTGTCAGCAATTCCTCATTAAACTTTTTCTCTGTGCAGCTAATCCTTTCCATCCCCTCCAGCACCACATCTTAATACTTCCAAATTGAGCTTTAAGCTTGGATGTTGAATAATATTTTTATACAATATAACTCGTAGTGGCCTTTAAATGCCTAAACAAAATACATCAATATTTTACTTTTATTAAGTAGATAGGAATAAACAAAATTATTAATTTAATTAGGAATTTATATGAAAAATAGTAACAAGAAAAGCGGAATGCTCTTTCAATGTGGAACAATTTGTCCTTTATATAAATTACATACGTTAGTTACTAAAGAAATGCTGAATTACGATAACATTTGTGTAGACTAGAGTCAGGTTGTCATTGTCATCAGAATTGCATAAAATTGCATTGTCATTGGAACTAAACCGACATTTCAAATTTCAACTCCGTAGGATAAGAGGAAGTGGTCTAATTTAGTTTGCAAGATTTGACTTAAACCGACTAAGAAACATTGCAAGCTAAATAAAAGCATGTAAAAATGAATTATTTAGACATTTTTTATGAAACTTAACAAATTAATCAGTGCAAATAAATATTTATATTAAGTCTTTGTAAAATTGGTTAATCATATCAAATCAAACAAAATTTTAATATGCCGAAATAACCTAAAAAATATTTTGTTGCCATTGAAAAGCAAATTGTGTTCTTTAACTTTGTGTGTGTGTGTGTAGAATGAAAATCATAATCCACCCCTCACACTCAAGGTGAAAATCACAAGGTGCATCACAATAAGTTAAAAATAAATTTAACCTTATTTTTCGAAAAAACCTAATATTAATAACTTATTAAAATAATTAATTTATAATATTTTAATTTTAACAAATAATGATTAACAAATATTCTTTTTGCAAATTACGTTGGTAATCTCGGTTGGTCAACTCTCACCTAGTTACAATTTTATGAGCATATTACAGACATTTCAAATCCGAGAATAAAATTTTATAAATTCCAGGTAAATGAAAACCGCCCAAACATAATCCGCCCCGGGCAACTGCTGGGCGGATTCACCTTCATGCAGCTTTTATTGTGTCGTAAGCCGGACGCCACGAACAGCAGATGTAGTCAGTATTGCTGCACACAGCGGACAACCGCGCGCGCTTACCAAAACCTGCAGTTGAATTCTGCAAAGTTTATTCTTGACAGGTCCACTATATTGTTATCTGAAGTAGGTTTTAATTATTTAACCTCTGCAATTAACGGACATTAGAAGTCGAGAATTTAAAAATATCAATTCAAAATTTTCTAAATGTATTTTTTATTAAAAGACGATTAAAAAATTTTACATTTATATTATAATACAATCTGACCCGACGTACTTCGTACTGCCTTAGTATCAATAAATGTTGTTTATACTTAAAATGAATTAACTTCAATAAATAAACAAAAATCAAAATAATATGTATTTTAATTATCGATGCGCGTACAATGACAATGTGAACATCTTCGAAGGCAGCTTACCGTGTGAAAATAGAATTCCACAGAATACAAAGCCGTTTCATACAAAATGTATGAAAAAATGAATTTTCTGATATTTTAATAGTTATTCGGTGGAGACAAATCCAACAAATCAAAGATTATAAAAATCGGTCCAGCCGTTCTTGAGTTACAAATGGTGTAACTAACCCGATTTTCTTTTATATATATAGATAACATACAACCACCGACATACATAAATAAAATATAGTTTGAAAGAATTAATACTATAAAAATTGTATGATACATAAATGTCACTAAAATATCTTATTTTGCTTGATCGATGAACGTTATATTATATATATATATATATATATATATATATATATATATATAGTTAATTAGATGATTTCTATGTTAAAATAGGTAAACACCTTTAGTTTAACATATATAAAAGTTTGACAGTACTGACATTTGGAAAATACGAATGCTTTTTAATATTTTAAGGATTGAAATTTTTTGCAAATAAAATATATAGCCAGAATGTTCAAAGAAAAATTAATACCGAAAGCACAGATAGTTGCATCGCTTGAGGTAATGCACGCTGGTTTAAATACAGGCCTGTATTTTATGAAAGTCTTTCACTCTCACCTACCTATCTGTGCGATATGCAATACGGTCAAACTTTCATTAAAGTAGTGAATAAATGATTTAAAAATTAAACAATAATTATGAAAAAAAGTGTGAAAATGTAACGAATATGACGTATAATGAATGAGAAGTGAATGGTTTAATGGATATTTACAAGAATAACTTACGTTCAACGTAGTTTATCTGAAAATGAATCGTTATGGTTAAAAATAAAAAGAAAAGTGTAAAATATATGCACATTACGTGCAAATCGTTAAGATATAGTAAAATAGTAAAATGTATTGTTTAAATACCGTTAATTAGATGATTTCTATGTTAAAATAGGTAAACACCTTTAGTTTAACATATATAAAAGTTTGACAGTACTGACATTTGGAAAATACGAATGCTTTTTAATATTTTAAGGATTGAAATTTTTTGCAAATAAAATATATAGCCAGAATGTTCAAAGAAAAATTAATACCGAAAGCACAGATAGTTGCATCGCTTGAGGTAATGCACGCTGGTTTAAATACAGGCCTGTATTTTATGAAAGTCTTTCACTCTCACCTACCTATCTGTGCGATATGCAATACGGTCAAACTTTCATTAAAGTAGTGAATAAATGATTTAAAAATTAAACAATAATTATGAAAAAAAGTGTGAAAATGTAACGAATATGACGTATAATGAATGAGAAGTGAATGGTTTAATGGATATTTACAAGAATAACTTACGTTCAACGTAGTTTATCTGAAAATGAATCGTTATGGTTAAAAATAAAAAGAAAAGTGTAAAATATATGCACATTACGTGCAAATCGTTAAGATATAGTAAAATAGTAAAATGTATTGTTTAAATACCGTTAATTAGATGATTTCTATGTTAAAATAGGTAAACACCTTTAGTTTAACATATATAAAAGTTTGACAGTACTGACATTTGGAAAATACGAATGCTTTTTAATATTTTAAGGATTGAAATTTTTTGCAAATAAAATATATAGCCAGAATGTTCAAAGAAAAATTAATACCGAAAGCACAGATAGTTGCATCGCTTGAGGTAATGCACGCTGGTTTAAATACAGGCCTGTATTTTATGAAAGTCTTTCACTCTCACCTACCTATCTGTGCGATATGCAATACGGTCAAACTTTCATTAAAGTAGTGAATAAATGATTTAAAAATTAAACAATAATTATGAAAAAAAGTGTGAAAATGTAACGAATATGACGTATAATGAATGAGAAGTGAATGGTTTAATGGATATTTACAAGAATAACTTACGTTCAACGTAGTTTATCTGAAAATGAATCGTTATGGTTAAAAATAAAAAGAAAAGTGTAAAATATATGCACATTACGTGCAAATCGTTAAGATATAGTAAAATAGTAAAATGTATTGTTTAAATACCGTTAATTAGATGATTTCTATGTTAAAATAGGTAAACACCTTTAGTTTAACATATATAAAAGTTTGACAGTACTGACATTTGGAAAATACGAATGCTTTTTAATATTTTAAGGATTGAAATTTTTTGCAAATAAAATATATAGCCAGAATGTTCAAAGAAAAATTAATACCGAAAGCACAGATAGTTGCATCGCTTGAGGTAATGCACGCTGGTTTAAATACAGGCCTGTATTTTATGAAAGTCTTTCACTCTCACCTACCTATCTGTGCGATATGCAATACGGTCAAACTTTCATTAAAGTAGTGAATAAATGATTTAAAAATTAAACAATAATTATGAAAAAAAGTGTGAAAATGTAACGAATATGACGTATAATGAATGAGAAGTGAATGGTTTAATGGATATTTACAAGAATAACTTACGTTCAACGTAGTTTATCTGAAAATGAATCGTTATGGTTAAAAATAAAAAGAAAAGTGTAAAATATATGCACATTACGTGCAAATCGTTAAGATATAGTAAAATAGTAAAATGTATTGTTTAAATACCGTTAATTAGATGATTTCTATGTTAAAATAGGTAAACACCTTTAGTTTAACATATATAAAGAATGTTTAATTTTTAAATCATTTATTCACTACTTTAATGAAAGTTTGACCGTATTGCATATCGCACAGATAGGTAGGTGAGAGTGAAAGACTTTCATAAAATACAGGCCTGTATTTAAACCAGCGTGCATTACCTCAAGCGATGCAACTATCTGTGCTTTCGGTATTAATTTTTCTTTGAACATTCTGGCTATATATTTTATTTGCAAAAAATTTCAATCCTTAAAATATTAAAAAGCATTCGTATTTTCCAAATGTCAGTACTGTCAAACTTTTATATATGTTAAACTAAAGGTGTTTACCTATTTTAACATAGAAATCATCTAATTAACGGTATTTAAACAATACATTTTACTATTTTACTATATATATATATATATATAGATTTGATGATTATGATTTATTTAAGCTTTCGCCATTCGGCGTCGTCAGAAAAAATATGAAGGATGACGTTTAAAATGCAACCTTCATAAATTCGAAAATCGCATTTTTAACTAAAAGATAAATATATCCAGCCACTACAATTATTATTATATAATTGCAGTTTTGCTAGATAAATCAATCAGTATTATGAAATGAAACTAGTTTCTTAAATGAATATATCAAGTATCACGCGTTAAATGCTGTTAAGTTAGTTTAATTTTGTCTATTTAGACCTACAGACCTGCAAGCGCCCAAGACCCAAATATGAGAGAGTTCCCATGTCTTTAAATCAATTTCGCGGGCATCTTCTGGCAAAGACTTCAAAACTTTTACATTAAAGCAAGCATCGAAATCCCTGCCGTGAGTTCTCGCGTGAATTGCAACGGGTAAAGCGGAAAGTAATTTGTTACAGGATAATCTATGATTATTAATTCTAATGTTTAGTGGCGTCGTAGTTTCACCAACATAAAACGCATCACAAAACTTACATAGAAGTTGATATACAACGTTTCTGGTGGTGCACGTTATGTTTGTGGTAATTTTATATATATTTTTATTGTTCGCGCTTGAAAATTTATCGTCTCTTACAATAATTTTGCATGTTTTACAACGAGGTTTTTTACATGGTTCGACCCCGTTTTTTGGAAGTGTGTTAAGTGGTTGGTTACCAAACGTTTTATTTTTATTTAAAATATTGCGTAAATTTGGAGGACGTCGGTAAGACAATATAGGGGGACAATCGAGTATATTTTTCCAATTTGGATTATTAGAGATTATAGAATATAAGTCTTTTAAAATTGGGTTTAATTTTTCAACACCAGGAAAATAGGTGGTGTTTAGAAAAATTTTTTTGTTAATTGAGTTTGTTTTTATTTTAGGAGTAAATTTCGAAGAAGAGTCTAAAATTTGTTTTTTTAGGAGATTGGGTGGGTAATTACGTTCTAAAAGGGATTTATTTAGGTTAGTGAGATATTTTTCTAAATCATTTTTATTATTAGAGATTCTATGACCGCGAATAGAAAGGGAATATGGTATTGATTTTTTTGTGTGAAACGGATGGCAACTATCAAAATGTAAATATTGTTGTTTATTGGTTGGTTTTATGTGTACTGAAGTTTTGAACTGACCACCAGAAACAGTTATATCAACATCCAAGAACGTAATGCAACTATCTGAGACATTATGTGTGAACTCTAATGGCCCAAAAGAATTTAAATCGGATATGAAATCCGTTAAAGAATCTCTGCTATGTGGCCAAATAACAAAGATATCATCAATAAAACGAAGCCAAACTAAAGGCTGCAAAGATTGACTTTTAAGAAAATTTTGTTCTAATTGACCCATAAACAGATTTGCATAAGAAGGAGCCATTCTAGTGCCCATTGCAGTCCCTTTTGTTTGAAGGTAAAAATCGCCTTCAAAAGAAAAAGCATTGCAAGTGAGCACAAAATTTGCTAACTCTGTAAGAAAATCAGTTGATGGTGTTTGTGGAGATGGTCTTTTATTGAGAAAATGTCGTAATGCTTTTAATCCAGCATCGTGTGGAATATTAGTGTATAAAGAGACCGCATCAATTGTTACAAGCAGAATATCTCTGTTATTACATAATTTTATGTTATTTAACATTTCAAGAAAATGGTACGTATCTTTGACATGAGAATTTAAAGTTATGACAAAAGGTTGTAAAAAAGAATCTACATATGCTGATATTCTTTCAGTAACAGAATTATAGCTTGCAACAATTGGCCGGCCGGGGTAATTAGGTTTATGAATTTTTATTAGTAAATAAAAATTCGGTGACCTAAAATTCTTTGGGACCATTAAATCCACATCCTCTTTGGATAGATTCTCTTTAATTTGGTTTTTACTAATGAAAGCATTAATTAATTTAGCGAAATTAGGGTTAGGATCCCCAGATAATTTTTGATATGCTGTAGCATCATTGAGTTGTCGCAAACCCTCAGCGACATAATCTTTTTTATTTAAAATTACCGTCGTTGAGCTTTTATCTGCTGGTAATATTACGATACTATCATCTTTTCGTAAATTATTTAATGCCTTCATTTCGTCATCCGAACGGTTTGATTTTGGTTTTAGTGTATTAAGAAAAGAAGGCTGCAGAGTTTTACCGAGCAAAAGGTTGATATACACTTCAATTGGATGGTCTTTTGGCATAGAGGGAGGCTCTCTATTAGATTTTTCGCGAAATATTAAAAGCGAATTATGTATTTTTGAGTTTTTAGATTGTGGATGAAGTTGCCAAAAAACGCGCCATCTTAGATTGCGACAAAAATTTAAAATATCTTTTCCAAATTGAAAGTGATCAACCTTTGGGGTCGGTGTAAAATTAAGACCCTTGGATAGTACTAAATATTCATTAGCATTTATCGTTTTTGATGACAAATTTAATACTGAAACCTTCTTTTCTATATATATATATATATAGAAAACAATTCAGTAGCATATGATTTATTATTTTTAATTTTATAATAATAAGCTTTCATAAAATACCATAAAATAAACACGGTTAGCTTTAGCGCAATTTTTACAAAAAAAAATCTTTAAAAAAACAACTATAACTAGTTTTGACAAATATGTTAGTGTGAATCAATAAATTTCATATTTCCTCTAAACAGAAAACAATAGTATTCCGAATTCTCTATGAGTTAAATTATTCACAGTGAATGTGATTTAATTATAAAACATTAAAACATAAACACCCCTTTTAAGCATTTTTTTTACAACAATTTTAATCGTGAAATCGTAATGTATAAAATACTATTAGTGTCTTTATGGCAAAAAATATATATTACATATTTTTTCCCTAATAAACCGTGGAGAGTAGAATTGTTCATAAAGTATACGGTAGATAGCGTACGATCAGTAGGAAGCAAGAAAACATTGTCTGTGGACATTTGCATCCGCCAAAAATAAGTAAAAAGATGAGACGAATTACAGCGGCGGCTGTCCGGTTAGCAGGTTTATTACTTACGCCAATAAAGCGTACAGCGCCCTCTCGTATGGCCGGGATATTAAGCCTTTATGGCATGTATGCAAGGGCGCTTTTCGGGTGGCTAGATTGACTCGTGTGCGGAGAAACGGGCTGGAGGTTTTGTTGGTGAAAAATTAAAACGTTCCGGTTGGCTAGCGATGTTTGATTTGAACATAATCGAATGCCGGGGGGAGCGACATTTTTAATGTGTTCCGTCTGTGCATATGAAAGTATGGACGCGACCCGCAATTGTCATTTCAGTTTCAGGAACTTATACACAGGTTTCTCGTACATTCGTTTATTAGTTTTAAATGCCCTCAGAAGATAAAAAATAAAAGTAAAACTATAAAAGATTTTTTTGTCTTGAAACCCCATAACTTAGAAATTATAATACGTACCCACAAGTATTACTTGTATTGTTTATAAAGGTGATGATTTTAGAGGCGTGGTTTTCAAGAAGAGATAAAACGCATATAATTTGATGTTATGGCTAAGAATTTAGTTTTATTATAAAGATAAGGGTTTGCCATTAAGTTTTAAAAATGATTTTGGGTAAGTGGCCGCCGCGGCTGCCTCGAACAAATTCCAGCCGAGAGGCCCAATTTTCAACCACTTTTTGCAGCAAGTTGGGCCGTATGTCAGCAATAACGCGCCGAATATTCTCTTCCAAGGCGTTAATCGTGTCCGGCTTATCTGCGTAGACAAGCGGCTTCACATAACCCCACAAAAAATAGTCCAGCGGTGTTAAATCGCACGATCTTGGAGGCCACGCCACAGGCCCACGACGCGATTTTTACTTTATTTTAGAGTGATTTTAAAAGAGTGTTTTAGAGTGTTTTTTTCTAAATTTGCACTATTTGCAAACGTTGTTCAGGAGTAAGTCTATTCATTATGAAATGGCAAACCAAATTGAGCATAAATCAAGTGGCAGCTGTCAAAAACACCAACTACGAAAAAAGTAGTGCCAGATTTCTGGCCACGCTTCTAAAAAAAACATCCTATATTTCCAGCTCCTCTAAGTAATTATAAAATTAAAAAAGAAGATAACAGGCATCCTGTATAATGCAACTTCTTTTTGCCTGATCGAAATCGAACAGTTTTTATTTATGTATATCTGTATTTTAGGGAAAATCTTTCTAACGTAAGGTACCGTAATCTTAAGCAATACAAGTATAATTTTATTTTTTGAGAAGACGTAATCTCAAAGGTACTATTATAAATATTGTAAGACAAAACATGTAATATGGTATTTGTTTTCATATAATGAAAAACGATATTATAGAATATTGTGACTTGTGAGAGACAAGAATATAGTCGGATTTAACCAAAATAAGTTATTTATTTATCTATATACAAAGCAACGAACAAAAAGCTACTTTTCTAGTACTACATTTATATGGCCAGAAAAATGTACAAAATAAAAAATATGATCGAAAATAATAAATTAATACAAATGATGCATAATGTGCGTGTAGTGTTTAGAGCCGACCTTATATTCGCAAAACAATCCCTACTGGGTAACCTAAATTGTACTTTAAATGCAATATTTTTATTTAATTTAATCTACTAGAAACAGTTAAATACGGCACAAAACAGGGCATAGCAGCTTATGTTCTTTAGGTAGCAGATAGTAGGTAGCATTTGAACACAGATAAATAAAACGTGATGCGTGAAGAATAAATTTCTTCAATGAATGCATTTATTCTAGATGAAGAAATATGGATAATGGTGTTAAATTTCATGATATTAGTAATAAATAAATTAGAAGAAAATAAATACATTTAAATCATCATTTTAATCCCATTACAATATGTTATTTATTTGTGCATTATTAATAACATCGTACTAATTATAATTAATAATTAACACAATACCCTGTGTTTTATTTTTTTTATGATAAATAATTATCATTAAATATTTAATAATATAAATAACCCTTACAATGTAATGTGCAAAGTATGAAGAAGATTTATAGTATTGGCCCGTTATTTAGAATCTTTTTAGGCGGCAAAAAAAAACCTCTTGCCTCACCTTCCGAGATGGTATTAATCAATAACTATTTTGCCACGCATCTAAAATTCAGGGATCGATCATTACAAACAATCATGTTTATAATATTAAGGATCGATTCGATAAAATGATAAATTATTTGTTTAGCGCTCGACGCTCTGTAGTGATTTATCATCCCCCTCGGTAACGGGTTGCGTTATTTTGTCACGGTTAACCAGTTAACAGCTAACAATGAATATTGATGAGCAAGCATTGATTCGCGGGTGAGGTAGGGGGATCATTAGATTGGAATAGTCTCAACTGCAGTGTCTTCACACCTTGGGCCCAGCTAAGAAGAAGATTTAATAATTTGGCAAAAAAAAACTTCGTTGTACCATCTGCCAGGAATAGATACCTCATCAGCGGAGGAATAGATACCTCCATTGTATATGTAATAATAAATAATAATAATAATGATAAACGGTTCAATTTTATCTCCATTTAAACGTGAAGTTTTTTCAAGAAATTTCCATATAATGTGATCTAGGGGAAATCGTCTGTAAGATACATCTGAAACTGAGTGTTTTCTTACGTATTTATTTTATAGTTATAAAAATATTATTTCCTTAGATTCCTGTTATTTAATTTATCATTTATGTTAAGTGCTCAATAGGGAACAGTATTTTCAATATAATGTACAATTTTAAATGTAAAAAGATTTAATTTCTGTATATTGATATTAATTATGACCGTTTTATTTAGCTTTGCGAATAAAATAAATAAATGCTATCAAATATTATTTTCTGCACTTTAAATTATGTCAATTTATTCCTACAAATCGATAAGTTTATGAATTGAAAATTTCTAAAAGTGCAGTAAAACACAAATACGCCAGAAATTGAACCAATTCCTTTTTCAGTCAATTTAATTATTTTTAAACAATCATTCTTTTATACCGTATAAGTGTATTAAACGTGTTGTTTAATTTGGCATTTTGCGTCAAAGCCACGGCGACAAACAAACAATAAATACCATCAGCCTTTTAAAAATATCTTTCTCACAAAAGAAACGATATTCAACACTCAAAAATGTTTGGGAAATATATTTTATGACTTAAATCGTCTTCATTTTCGGAATTTCCTCAAACGTCGCTCTCTTAAATGTAAAATCGCCCCCCTGTTGTGTTTTGAAGTGAGTAAAATCCAGCATCTTCCTTTATTAAGGAGGGTAGAAAAACTTAGATCCATTAATGCGATGTGCATCACGCTCGTCAAGTATCGGACATACAAAGGAAATGATGTCGGTTAGTAAAAGACAAAATCCTAAGAAAAAATATGTTCATACAAAGTGGTTACCTTTACAAATTTTATTATAGATCTATTCATTTATGAGCAACTAAAAACCCAAATTGAGTATAAAAGTATTTAAAGCAAAAAACTTATAAATGGTAATAAAGTATTATTATTGCCATTGACAGATTATTGAAAAAGGAACATTCGAAATCACATAAAATTCACAGATTGAAACTCATTCAGTCAATCTATAAGTTAGTATAAACGCTTTATTTTATTAAATTTAATGTATTTATAACACATTATAGATAATTTAAAATTTCTGAACTTTTCCTTAACTATGCAATAACTATCCATAACTATGCAATATGCTTAAAAAAGAACCCTTCACATATTAATATATAGATAATATTGTCCATAAAACGTAGTTTCACTTAAAAATTAACATATTTTTCTTTACAAATTACTAACATAAAACCATTTTAATATAATATATCCATCTTTAAAAAAACAACATTTTATATTATATAATCCGTAGATGTTAATTATGCAGATATTTTTTATACAACAATTTTCACAGCAAGCTGAGTTCATAATATTATAAATTATCAAGTAGAAGTATCTGTGATCTGGTGTAAAAGTATACTCAAATGATTGAGTCTATTTAGAGTTAAAAAAAAAACATATTTCACAAAACATCATGATATCATTCATTACTACTACCAAATTTCAGCTTAGGTGAGTATGAAAGACGTCCTCGAAGCTCAACAGAGTTATTACTCTGTTGAGCTTCTAGGACACCTTTCTTTAAATATTTATGTTTATAACCTATAATGTAAATAGTGGTAACATTTGGCTATCTGCTTTCCTGGTATTCTAAACAAGGTTTAAATCTAATCATATACATATATTCAATATTCAAAAGGGTTGAATTATAAAAAAATCTATCTAAATATTTTTTCGCCAGTTGCGTAGGAGAATTGCTAATAATGAAAACAACAAACTTATTAGTCAATATATTTCCGTATTCTTTATCAAAGTTTTTTTTTACGAATAACCGGTGTAGACAATAATTTTTAACTATTATGCGTTTTTTAAACCTTATGTGTTTTTTATTTTTATTCATTAAGCTAAATGAACTGGATCCAATGTGTTATGTTGATTGTGTAATAAAATAAACTAATAGCACTATTAGCTACTAGGTAGGATTGGACTATGCACGAATAGGTCGTCACCGTGCCACCTGGCTGTAAGAGAGACAACGTTGCTTAGTTTTTGACATGATCAATCATATTCTCACAATAATTTAATTCCCGCGCTCTGACAAAAAGACGCGTTACTGATTTGCTAAATATGCATTAACAATCGAAATGCCATAATCACCACCCGTTCGATATTCAAATTCAAACTGATAAGCATTGATGGATGTTTTGCTATGAATATTTCAGTTCGTTGCGGCGCGTTACCGGAGTAAGCGCGTTAGTTATGGAAGGAGCTGTGAAAAAAAATGGTTATTATTTATAGAATGGGGGTTGTTAGAAACCGTTTTGGGAAGTGGCTTTCTTATGGCTTATATATATGCATAAATATATATATTTATTGTTGTTAGGTATGCTTATAAATTATTTTAAGTATGATTAAAATATTTTCAATTTTAATCTTAATAAGTATTTCAAAATAATTTGAGGAAAAATTCAATTTTTTTTTTTGTATTTTAAATAGTGTGTTTCAATCTTTCTATGTTTTGTGGAGACACATTTATTAAAGTTTGCTATTGTGTGTCAAACAAATACTAACAATATAACAAACAAAATAGTTTTCATTAATAAAACAAATTAAATATTTTTAATATTTTGCCTTGAAGACCTAAAACGCGAGTAATAAATAAACTTCGGTTTTAAAACGGTTTCGGTTGTAAAACAATAAAATTAAAATAGCGTTATACGAAAGATTTTTTAGACTTTATACTGTCTAAGGTTATATATATCACAAAAAAGTTTAATTTAAAAATTAATTATTTTCGGAAGATGATAGACGTCGTTGAATCCCAGCAAAGTTACCAATATTATAATATTCGCTCAACAACTATTTGAATAAGAAATGATTGATTCTCTGTAATAAGCCCGTTAGCAAAGGCGTGGAGAATAAGATTGCTATAAGCTTAAGGTCTTTGACATATCAATTGTTATTTATGCAAAAGGGGATTTAAAATCACGACCGTCGACGATTGGATTGTCATGCTTTAGATATCAATTGTGAGAAAAGTACACAATTACATTTAAGTATAAATTTATTTTCAGCAGTATTATTAGAGTGACTTTTGAGGCTGCGATTATGAAAGCCTGAAACTCATCTTTGTAAGCAAATGTTATATGTAAACATAATAAAACATTGTTTTATATATATATATAATATTTTATCGACAAATCTATATATGTATATATATATTTAAAATAGGTGAACACCGTTAGGTTACCTTATATAAAATTTTGACAGTATTGAAATATGGATAATTCGAATGCTTATAAGGTAACCTAACGGTGTTCACCTATTTTAACATAAAAATCATCTAAATAACGGTATTTAAGAAATACATTTTACAATTTTACTGTATATATATTTATATATATATATACCATATTTAGATAATTCCTTGCGTTATAATAGGCGTTCGCCGTAAGTTTACATTACTTATATAAAAGTCTGACAGTATATTGACATTTGGAAAATTCGAATACTTTTTAATATTTTTACAGATTTTTCGTATTAATTATAACGTAAGGAATCATCATATAAACTCAACGCTGCGTTTAAACCGACATCCTGCGCTCTCAAGTACAGGACTTCTTTAGAACCTTTATAAATATTATGCTATCCAGCACTTTATGAAAAAATTAAAAAATTGTTCAATATTGTCAAAAATTGTGTCATTTATTTTTCAGGCGATTTGCCGCTATTAAAAAACAATAATCAAATATAAGTCAAATAACAATAATAATATTTGACAATATTTTACACTAAAGGTGAGAGTTAAAATTGCATTTTTATAAAACTCAGCGCTAGGTTTAAACCGACATCTGCGCTCTTAAGTACAGGACCTCTTTAGAACCTTTATAAATATTATGCTATCCACCACTTTATCAAAAAATTAAAAAAATGTTCAATATGGTCAAAGATTGTGTCATTTATCTTTTCATGCGATTTACCGCTATTAAAGAACAATTATCAAATATAAGTCGAATAACTTTACAACTCAATTATACAAATATATACACATATAGCTATGAGGCAGAAATAAAAATAATTAACTAGATGGCCGTTAAAGCTATGGTACATGTCGCGCGTTTTTCATTACGAAAACTACACATAGATCAGTTTTTAGGATCACAACATTTACTAAACAAACAAACATCTAATAAAAATCCCACATTAATATTGCACTACCCATTTTAAATATGATATAGCGTTACTTGATGTTATTATTTTTTAGAAACAGTAGCCTTAAACAATAAGAAAAATATTTTAGGCAAATATATATTTAATATAAAATTGTTACTAGGTTATAAATACATACAGTTTTGGATATATGGCTGTACGTATTTGCGTACAAATGAAAGATTTGACAAACTTATGGGTTTCAGATTTGTTGACAATCCGTTCATGTTCACGATGATCTAAATATCTTGCGTACATTGAAATTGCTAAAAATGTAAACAATATAACGTTTTTTTTAGTGTTTGAGGGCGAAAGAGGAGGATGTTGACAGTCAATGGGTTCCCGGGATATCGACGAGACAAAATCCGCCAAGAATGGATTTAATAAGCTCAAACTTTTATTAGTCGGCTAAATTATATTGAGCCCACCAAAAAAGTTATTTTTACAGTATGACTGTACAAATTAAAATCCGGCCAGGGGTGTGACAAAAAAGTTTAATTGCAATAATGAAAGTATACCGAGCGTGATCTCGATGCGAAACAGGAAACGGATGACTAATTGTTGCCGTCTCACTCTCTGAATATTCAAAGGATGTGCTTTCAGACCCTACTCATCTCCCGCTGAGTCAAATTTCTCAGAGGGTCGTCGGAGGGAACTCGCGACAAAACGATAAAAGCGAATTTGAAATAATATTAAAATAATGTAACGCGCAGTTTTTGGTTATTAACCAAATACAACTCCCGCACGACGTACATTGAATAACAATGAAAAAACAGTCTTGCTGACACGATGAAGCCTATGACCGTTGATGAATATCCATGAAAACTACCATTCGCATAAGAAAAAATAATCAATCGGACGCCATATTACGCCAGGATGAGAATAATATTAAGGACGCCACTTTACTCGTAAAACAACAAAAAAAACGCAGGAGCGCGACGGTGGTGGCCTGGTGCTGGTTGTGGAATCTTGATTAGATTACTTTCAAGTTGAGTAAGTTTTGAGATGTTAGAGGTATAATTTGCGTACTAAGCATAATTATCCTCTAATTATTGAAGCAGGTATTCTTTTTTAATGAAAAATAAAATAAAATAAACTAAAATTCAACCGTAAATGGCTTTATAAATGCCTAAAAACTTTAAAGAAAAAATACCACCGAATTTTAGCTATTTTTCGATATTTTATTAAGATTACGAATAATCAAACGTTACTTGCTTCTTTAAGGTTTCTTTATAAATAAAATCTTGATGTATGTGTAATAATTTTTGAGACTACGAATTCTTGCTTGAATGTTTCTATTTCATCCGCATATGCTTATCACGAGTTTCACCTCGTGAAAAAGCATGCTTTTATGACGCTCTACTTCGGAGTTCGTTCGTCAGTAAAAGCTTTATAAATATTACAAAACTCGCGCCAATCACAAGCAAGGTTTTTCATTTCTATTTATCAATTATTATTTTTTGTCTTTATTCCTACAATAATAGAGTAATGTAACAAATATCAAATATTAATTATATCAATAGCAAAGAAAAAATATCGTCTTGATTTTGGGCACCATCAAAACGCATCACTTTCCTCGAAACAGTGAAAATGCGTTGAATTTGTCAAACAACATGCAGTCCAGTCGCCAGGAAATTGCCGGAATATTTCACGAGCGAATTTCTCGTACGTTTTACTTGACTAATGACGCATTCGCTGACGGCCATTATTGTAATCGACCCCTCTTTATAAGACGATTGATCAGATTGCAATCGCAAAGAATGACAAAAAAACATATATATTATTGGTTATTTTTATTTATAAATGTATTTATTCAAACATAAATAATAGTACACGATTCTTGAAACGTATATTGCTAGATACGTTTCTTAATAAACGCTGGAGTTCATATTGAAGATTTGCCACCAAATTAAATATGCAAATAAATAAAAGCTTTTTGTTTAATGCTGTAATTTTGTTTTTTTTTTGTTCGTTACAAATAACTATAGACACCATCATATTAATTACAAAGAAAGATAAAATTCCTAATATAATTACCTAATAATGATAAAGATGCCTAATAATCCTAATTATAATTAAGTATATTATGTCTAAGTGCCTAATTAAATTCAGCGTAAAAATATTTGGCCAAATTAAATTTGTTTATAGTTTTTTTTATTAAGGGCAAACCGCCTGACAATACTGGAGATGTTCTATACTATTTTTTATAAAGGGCCGAAATAGAAAAATAATTATAAAAGGAACTAACTAGTTTCGCGTACTTGAGATCACAGAATGTCGATTTGCCTTTGTACCTCTGCTGAACTATGCTGCTATCTCCAGTTCCAACTATTTAGAACCTTATTATCAGTTTGGGAAAAAGATTTATATTTTACGCGATAAAAAAAGGTAAATAATACCTTTTTATTTCAATGTGGTCACAAAAAAAATAGAGATTTTATTTTCCAAAGCGATTTGCTGTTATTGAAATATTTACATCGAACATATTTAGCAAAAAAGGTAATTTATTATAATTTAATTTACAATTAAATAAACTTCCAGCTTGCTTATAAGAATTCTTTAAAATAATATGTTTAAAATGCATATTTATGGATATGTACGAGTAAATCCATCACTTTAGTACTCGTTAATAATTATTTGCAATACAATTACAATTCCCACTTATGTACAATATTTTTATTAATTTCTATTGATGTTCCTAATGATTAAATATGAAATACGTCATTTTAAACGAATATAATTCCAGTCATAGTTATAATACTGATCAACAGTTGCTTGTCGCATGATCTTCTATTAGTTTCACCGTTTATTTAAACATAGTTAGAAGATTTTCATTAAAAAAATAATATTTTTTTTTTCATAAATATCTACGTTTGGAATTTATTCCTATTATTACCGTACGAAAAATTAAGTAATTCTCTCGCACAAGCGATTCCAAAATTAATTCAAATGTTAAATGTATCGTAACTTCAAAGCGTAACTTTACAGAGGGCCCCTCTGCTTGATGCGACAAAAGCATTAATTTTAGGACAGCCGTATTATTTAGCGTAATTAATAATTGACACGCCTGAAGTGCAATATCCGCCACTTATCACTTTAATATATTTTGCAATTGGTAATTTATTTTCATACGCGTGTATAAATACTTGAAATTAAGTAATACACATTTTACCGGCTTACATTCGTATTATACCTAAATAATAGTCACTAACTTTAAAATAGGAACACAAGTGTATCTATACAATTTTACGTTATTCATTTATTTATTACGATATTTTTAATAAATATAATATATCTGTTTAAATAATAATTGATTAAACAAAACTATAAAATAACTATACGGAATATATTTATCATAAATAAAAATAATAATAATACAGTTTAAAATAAATAAAATCACATATCGTTTTAACATAAAATAATGCTAATAAATTAAAACTACGTTTTTCACCTCTAGGTATGTTTTATTTTTTGTCCACTAGAACGACGCTAGATAATTATTTATGACTAGCTGTTCGACCTAGGGCTTCGCCCCGGGTTGGCAGCTAGGCCCTGCAGGCGGCTTTGACGGCGCCCTAGACGATTGACAATTACTCATGCCTGCGACACTCGGGATGGCCCTTCTGGTCACTTACGTGCCACCGTCTTATTCCCTGCAGGCGGTTTGACAACGACTTCGGCGCAATGCACAAACATAAAATATTTTTCTCTTTATTATCTATACAAATCAATTGCCAGATGTAGTATGGTAAACATCACATCACATCACAAAAGCCATTCAGAAACGAAAACATACGAAATCCCATATAAAAATAAAAATCATTTATTTTCCGACTTTTTCAGTGGATTTTCAGAAAATTTTCTTCATACAAACCTTGTACAATTACGAATAAAACAAAAACAAAATGAGCCAAAGTAATGATGTTAACATAAAGTAATCATGATAATGTAAAGTTATCATGCAGTGATTGATTTTTATGTATATAGATTTTTAGCTTTGTAATACTTTATAAGTAATGTTTTGCAATAATATTAATATGTAATCATTCATCTTTATAAACAATCGGTACAAGTATTTCGTATAACGAAGTACAATCAATTCACTAGGAATAATGCCTGTATCAAAGTGATAGATGTTTAAAATTACTTGTTAATTTTATTTGGAGATGCTTTAAGTCTCTAGTATTTAATATAATATTTCCTACTAATTACAGAAATATTTCTAGTATTATATATTTCAAACTAAAATGTGAAATATACATAGATACTTATATACAGTAACACGTACAGATAGTAAAATGAACCACAATACACCCATCAAGCATGGCTGAAATATGTCCGATGATTTCAGTACAATATTTCATGATTTGTCGGCTTGTCGGCGTCGCCCCTGAACACCCGACTGCGGGGGATCAGTGGCTGCTGGGCGGCTGGGCGGCTGGGCGCTGGGGCGACAAATGGAGTGAGATCGTTTTCACAGCCGCACGGGGAGATTAATATATTGATTGATTCGCCGCTGCCGGCCGTACGAAAAAATCACTTTATAAATGTCAACTTACGGGCGAATGGTAATATGTAGGTTTAAATTTTTCGACGAGCTGCTTTGTAATTCCTCTAGTCTTTATGGTTTTTTTTTATGGTCAATTATAATCAAACTAGAATTGAACTGAACTTATTCTTTTTACCTATTACTTTATTAATTTGTTAAGTTATATTAAATAAGTAAATAACCAGAATATACTAGTATATTATAGTACTATTAGTATGTGGGTGAACGATTAATATAAAATAAATTTAAAAATATATTTTATCCTCACCCATGCCTAATTGAACTATTTAAACTAATACAAACTAGCAAAAATACAAATTAAATATATTTTTTAAATGTAAATTTAATTAATTTTTTAAATGTAAATGTAAATTAAATGTATAATTTATTAAATGTAATTAATTTTTAATATATTTTTGTTAATATATTTTTTTCAAATGTATTCGGTTATTGCTAATTCATTTTCGAGATTTGTAGGATTTTGTTTCGAGGTGAGATACACCTACTCATAAATAAATATCTTAAAAAACCTGTGTCAACCTGAAACACTGATTAAAAATTACATCTCTCTTAGAATCGCCCCTGTGCGCGCTTAAGGAAGCAATATAAATAAAAATTTGCTCTTGTAATAGAGTAATCGATTTTATAATACTTGTAAACGATCTAGATACTTGGTTAAAAAGGTAGTTAAAAATATTAATTTGGTTTACAATAAATTTCAACCATATAAATAGGTATATTACCAAAACGTATAAGCGATTGACAATATTATATATATGTACTGTGTTCTCTGGTGAGCCGTTCCAAATCGCACCTTGAATTTACCTAGTACAAAAATTGCAATATTTTAAATTAAATAGAATAGTAATATTATCGAGGGTAAATTATGTAATGCCTAAATATTATATATGCACGATTTTATAATTGAGTGTACCCATGAATTAAAATATCTTTTATAAATATAAAAATCATCTTTATCATTTATTTCTATCTAATTATTGTTATACTGTATATTTTTTATTCATAAAAACGTATATATCAAAATTTAATAGCCGTTTAAAAAAAAACAAGTGTTACATAAAAGTGTACTTATACCTATTATATATACACACACACATACATTTTTACGTAATAGTACAAAATTTTAAAAGTTTTATTAGAAATATGTAATTTTAGAGGACGCAGCCCTGACATTTCTCCATACAAAAGTTATGCTGTGCCTTTGTTTTTGTAGATATCGAAGAAAAATATTATTGGATATCGTGTATCGTATATTTGTCCGGGTTTTTCACTCATGAAATCGATAAAATTCTACCTTATCAAAAAGTCTGTATTTTTGCAAATATTTTATCAAAACTTTAGACGAAAATATCTTATTAAAAAAATAAAACTACAGTGTTACAATTTCTTAAAGATGCAAAAACTATTTTTTTTTTTTAAATAAATTTAATTATTTAAAATAATCCTATAACGAGATGTTGACTACTTATTTTGTAACGCACTTTCTTGTTTTGAAAGCGTTGCATCAAGATTAACTGAATTTAACAGCCATTAGATGAAATGTCAAGATTTATAACCACGCCCAACACTGACATACAACAGCTCTTCGAGTCCCTCAAAACGTTATAAAATAAATAAACTGTACTATACAACAACAATAAAAGTTATTTGAACTAAGTACCTTAAAAAGATATTTAGTACACATGTGTGTAGAGTGCACTAGCTAATCTAGCTATCTAGTTAGCTGCTGCTGCGAGTTTAATGCAAGTAATATGCGGCTAATCCAATTTGTCCCATCACTAGCAGAGCTGTCAGAACGCATTTCAACGCTGAAAGCATTACATTATCAAACCAACGTGTGCCGTCTGTTGGGCTGAGATGAGAGACGCGTAGATACAATTATTGACAACTAAATTTGACTGCTCAGATGCATCATAGTATTATGCTATAAAATGAACCATCGTTTTGGCACAAAATACATAAAAGCGTTATCGAATAATATTCTCCTTCCATTTAGGTCTTTAGTCGAACACGTTGATATATTTTTTTGTGAATAGATTAATGGGTCAAATATCAGATATTTTTATTTGATTTTAAGAAGTGTTTATTTTTAAGTAGAATGAAATGTCCCACAAATATCTCGTGTTCGACTTAACGGATATATATGACAACCCAAATATCTCGTGGGTCAGCCCACCAGTCTACTAGAGAGTTTTAATTAACAACGTTTCCGCCATATTTCGTGATCCAATTCTCATAACTTTTTTTCATCCTTACATTATTACCATAAGTAAGTAAGCGAAATGTCAAAAGTCAGTATCTGTGTGAGAAGGAGGCGAGGAGAGTTTCTCTGTCAACTGTGAGTATAGGCTGTGGATTTCGAGATTAAACAAATCGCCAATAAAAACGAGTGAATTTCTGTTTATCCTGATGCCCAAAATAGAATTAATGTCATATTTCTCGCATGATTGCAACATTAATTAGGTACAATATTTGGAGTCTGCGCATGGTTCAGCGGCCTTTTGTCAAAAGGCTGATTGATGGAAACATGAGCCCCCTATAGCTAGGTGTGTTAAGAGGAAGGGAGGGGAGGGCGTGTAGATTGATGCAATGGCTACTAGTTGCATAATGGCGCGACCAACGCAGCCGTGGTCGGCGGATTAAAATGTGCATTTCCTAAATACGTTTTACACTAGATGTATGCACGCAAATGTAAAACTACGATTTTGTCTTCTGCTACACAAAGAAAAGTGAATTTAAACGCCGATCCGTAACGATACTATGCACGTCGTAGTCTTAATATTCTAAACTAAAGTTCTACGGCCTCACACATATCCACGTTATTTCTCTGCTAAATTGACAGTGTATGTGTTTTATTATGGTTAGTGGTCACATTTTCGAAGGATCAGCAACCATATATTTTTAAAAACTTCAACGGAAGTCCCAGCTTTTATTTGACATCTCGTTCGACAGGGCTAGGTATTTTTGGTAAAATGCGTTTTTTACAATCTAGAGGTTATTTGTGAACAACAAATAACACAAAATATTATTATTTTGTAATATTTTTTATTTAAACTATTATTATTTTTATGAGATTCCAGTTGTATAAGGCGCAAGGATTATACCGTTCTACCCGACTTTCGGAATCTACATTTTATTATAATAATTAATTAAATTGTGTTACGACTTAATACAGGCACGTTTTTATAATCAGTAGGTTATATAAATAAATGTTGTACTATAGGCTTTTAGATATGTAGCATATATTAGGTTTGCGTGCAATTTTCTGCCTATAATGGGAAATGCTAATCTAGGTGTAAATTATGCCATGTCATTAATCGTGCATTAAAACGGACCCTGAAACCTATTTCATAGGAGTTGCAGGCGAGAGCGTGATATTCCATTGCAACGGCGACTGCACACTGCACTCTCTGCACCGATCACTTTGTATTGGCTGGAGGCCTACAAAGTGCGTTGTTCCTTTTATCTCATCCCCGCCGGTCTCACTTCTATTTTGGCCACGTTCAGACCGGTAAATGAGTGATATTTTAACTTTATAATATACCTAAAATGCTGCGATTTGGATTTCAAAATTTTTATTTATTTATTTATTCATTATGGTACAATAAGAAGTTACAACAATAAATGATATTAACACTGAACAAGGAATTAAATTAAACTAAATTGTTCAATGCAGTGCAGGGGTTCCATGAGCGGATTGAACCCCTGCGACCTCTAAATCAATGCTCAAACGCAATAATAACTGGACCAACAAACCACAATAATTTATTTTCACTATTTTCCTAATATGTAGAAATTAAAACTCAAATTGTATATGGTGTTGTCATACGAATCACAATAAGTACGTAATCTACAATAACAACTACCTAAATGTAAAATTGTAATTTATCCGATACATTACAATCCACTAAACTATCTTTTTGCACAGAATTTATCAAACTTACAATTCTTGAGTAAAACGCTTCTAGATTTCAAAGTTTTATTTCAAAATATCATAACATATGCAGGGTCTTAGCATAACTCCAAATAAGTAGATCAGTATCACACTCATTGTACCGGCGCTTATACCACTAGCCTGGTGTCGCGGTGGAATAAGCGCCTGCTTCTAAATCCAGAGGCCGCGGGTTCGAATCTCCAGTGGGTCAAATCCAGTCAGGTAATTTTTCACCGTTGAGAATATTCAACGGCGCTTTTATCAACACTATCGACTGTGTTAAGTAACAAGATTCACACATTCAGTTACAGACTTGCGAGATGTTGTTTGCCTGTAATGAACGGCCTCGCATCATGAAAACAACAATAATGCTGTCGGAACTACGTCATTCCTATATAAGGCAGATTGAAAAACTTTATGTTAATTTTCTCAAAGAATAATTTGGGGTTTGGACTTACCTTTTACTTTTTACTTTTTACCTTTAGTTTACGTTTTTTTCTTATATTAAAATATATATATTTATTTTTTACAGGACTGGCAAAAAAGGCACATTTACAGGTTATACGGCTTAAAAAGGCAGTGCAGACCCTACACACACATTCAACTCTCTCTTCATGAATTCACGCCATGTAAGGTAATTAATTCAATATTTTTTTCCCATTCTCAAATTTCATCTGAGTTCCAACGACAACCATTGACCCAGGCCGCTTCTCGTTCTGGAAGAGAGGTTTCTTAGTTATTTTGGAAGATGGTGGATATCAAAAATAAAAAAAAAAACAAAAATAATATAGCAAAAATGTTTTTTATTGTTAAGTCGGCCTCCACTTCTTCTTTTGACTGTTTTTACCACACTAAATCAACAGTAAACAAAGTAACAACAGTAAATCACAGTAAACAAAGTAACAACAGTAAATCAACAGTAACAAAGTAAACAGATAAAATCGATTTCGATTTAAATCGTATCCGGTCAGAATCGAGAAAACGTCACTCCCCAAACTCTACCAAAATGCACTGATGCAACCGTGTAAGTGTTTTGAGTACGTAGCATTGATCGCACTGTTGCTGGGCGGGGGGAGTGAGAAGGGAGGGGGAGGCGACGGAATTCTGTATTAATCACAGTTCTAACGTGATTCGTGCCACCAAATTGGATTGTTACGTAAAATTGACGTAAATATATATTTATTAAAAGGAATTATAAACAGCGAAATAGAATTATGATTACAATTAATATTATACATAACATATGGCCAACAAGTATAATTCCCAGATTAACAAAGTATTATCGTGCAAATGTTATACATTTAAAAATCAAAAAAAAATTTGACTGGAATGGAAAGCTGATAAGTTAGAATGAGTGACAAGCGCACATCGCATGTATTATATGTATATATCACGCGTGTGTATATATTATTTTGTGTAGCTATTGTTATTCGCATAAGTATGGAACCATATCATTTATTATTTTTACAAGCTTTTATTTAGCTTGCTTATTTTGTGTTTTTTTTTTTTTTTTAACTTTATTATTATTTTTACAAAACACCTTTACATTTCCCCACAAAGACGGTGCCTTTTCTGTGGGTTTCAGTTTCGATGACAACGCATTTTTATTGTAAGCATGACCTGATTCTACACTTCTTTCATAGCTTCAGACGAAGAAACTCCTCAACGGTGCACAGACACGAAATTTTGTATTCGCTTACAAGTAATAAATAAAAGCTTGTATTTGAAAATTTTTTTTAGATTAATTCGTTTATGGTGACTTTAATATTATTTATTTAAAATTAAAAGTGACAAAACATTTGATCGGTCCGATACGAATGGTTCGGAGGTTAAAATTTGCTTGCTATTCATAAATTTTACATTATTGTAACAGTTTGGACAGTTGTGGAATAATTTTCTAGTTTTATTTTAAGATTATAACCTAATGACAATATTAGGTTTTATCATTATTTCATTGACTGCGTCCCTTCACTTCGAATGACGAGATGTCGTCGAGATGGAGTACCTAACTTTATTTTATATTATTTTTTGTATGTGCGTACATTCACTAGCATTTTTAAAAACTAAGCACTGGGTTTAAACCGACATCCTGCGCTTTCAAGTACCTATAGTAATTTTATAATTATTTTGCTATATGGCTTTATATTCAACGCATTGTAAAAATAAAAAATACTTTTCTAAATTTTTCAATATTGTCAAAGATTGTGTCATTTGTCTTTGCAGGTATAAAAAAAAATATCAATAAATATAAAATATAAAGGTTTGACCGTATTGCATATCGCACAGAAAGATAGGGGAGAGTGAAAAGCTATTTTATTTGAAAAATATTTTCAATCCCTAAAATATTAAAAAGCATTCGAATTTTCCAAATGTTAGTACTGTCAAACTTTTATATAAGGTAAGCTAACGGTGTTTATATATTTTAATGTAAAAATATCTAAATACGGTATTTAAACAATACATCTAAGCAATTTTATTATATATATCGAAATTTTATTATATTTTATTTTATTATCGAATCCGGTTTTTTCGTGAATGCGTATGTACAAATATGTTCATTTTAGATACAGTGTAATTCAAAACATCTTATTTCCTTTTGAACCCACAGTTTTCGGAAAACTTTTCGAGTGTCATATTTACAACAGACGCACTCTCTGTTAATGACACATCGGCATATTACAAAAGCCAGGCATAAATTATTGTCTCGCTGAGTGAAAAGTTCGTCAGAATGATACGAGATCGTAACTTTTTAGTGTTAGTGTTACGATTATGATAACCGGAAGCTAGGCGCTCGACGCGGCGTCAGATCCGTTAATTGCACGCGATTCGATGCTTCCGCCGCGGGGGGTTGCTTCAGCTTATAGTCACTTTGTTTATAATATAATAACTACGTTTGTAAAATGTTCATAAGATTAAAACGTTATCGTTTTTTTCATTTATTTAAATAAAAATAAAATAAATAAATAAAAATATTATACTTTTATCCCGTTTTTATCCCGTTGTTTATTTATTTATTACAATAAATGATAAATACTCAAATTCATACATATCACTCATTTATTGTTATTTTTGGAAAATCATGGGTATCAACTATAAATGAGGCCAGAAAAAGGTTGTAGAAATATTTTATATTTCATTTTGCGGGCGTGAAACCTGTTCGGAGCATAAATATATTTCTTAAAAAATTACTTTGAGTAAAATAATCAGAATATCATACAATGTTCATAATAGGATGTTAGAGAAATGCCTTACATACGTCAATACATAGTGCATATTTAGTATTGCAATATATATATTTAGACTCACACCAGAATATTAGTCCACAAAATTAGAATGTTTTTTTTTTGTTTTACATGTTTGTTTTCAATCCTGTATAAAGCGACTTTACGACTTCCGCTGAAACGTCGCCAAACCAGACGAAAATGTCAATCAGAATCCGTTCTTGTGCGATCGCCGTGTATCGTTCATTTTTACAATTTCCTTCCGATCCCTTGAAGTTACGAACTACGGAAATGCAGGTCGTATAATGCTTAGAGGTGGCCATGTGCTGGGAAATAGATTCATTATTTTTATTTGTAAATAAGATTAATTATAAAATATTTTTCATATCTTATGTGAAGAAGAAATATTTTTTTCACTTAGTATTAATACTCATTGAAGTAAATAGAATCGAAAAGCCAAAATTTAACGTTAGTTACATTATAAATATATTTTCGTCTAAGCGCCAATAAAGTTAACATTTAATTGTTTTTTTTTAATTAGCATAATTTAAAAATTCTAAAAATATTTTTATTTATTTTGGAAACCGTTACAATTAAATGTAGATTTGTGTTTCTACTCCTAATTTTATTTACGAAACTACATTTAATTAACAACGAAACGATAATTTAATTAAAAATGAAAAAAAGGCTCAGCGTGTAAACTCACTTTCTACTTGACTGTTTTCTGTAAATAATGATTAATTAATTACATTAACGTTTTAATAATTCCAAGCTGCGTTGCTCAGTTACGACTATGTAAGTTTAATTATCTTAATTTATGTATCCAATAAATTTATTTCTTTTTTTTTTAATTTGAAGTTCAAAATCATTTTTATTAATAAGGGAAAAATTTTCCGAAAATATTTTGGTTAATGCTCAAGTGCTTTAAATTTAGTATTTACCTATTAGGTTTTAAGCCAGTGTTGTTGATGACTTCAAAACTAGAAGGCTTTTTGTAAATTTAAAGGAGAATGAGCATTTTATTTGTTTATTTAATTAATATTACAAAATTAACTACAACTATTGTTAAAACTTAGTTACAAAACAGAAAAACATAACAATGGCCATTTATAGCAAACACCTTTGTTTAAAAAATAAACCTAATTTATGCAAGCAAAAATAATAATATTAAATTGTTAAATTATTGAATGCGAATTGTTAAATTAGGAAAGTATTTGTCTGAATGCGTATGTGTAAGAAGTGGTGGCGGTATGAATTAAAATTAGGGTATGTGTGAGTGAACGTGCTGGAACTGAAAGAGGACAAATTGGTTTGGTATAATGTTTAGTACTGGAAAAAATAAGAAGTTATCTGGTTCTCTTTGATTGCGATAGTGCAGCCAGAACCGCAGATAGAAATAATATTTATTATAACAGATAATATTAACAGTTATTATATTATCATTGATACTTTGTTTTATAACATTATCTATCGTATTTTTATTGTCTGGCGTTTGTGTAGCGGTTTATTCCAACTTTCTAAACATTATCTAACGTCACTTCTCAATTTACTAAATAATACGTGTAATATATTTTATAAAATATATATTACATAATATAAGAGGAGAGAGTGCAATGAGTGGGTCACTTCTGGAACTCTCAACGAGATCGCGTCATAAATGTCGCCCGATCATTGGCGTGGGGTTTATATCGTGGATTTATTTGCCCTCGGACAAAGGACTGAATTTTACTACAAATGATACTCGTATTTGCCCATTTGCCGAATGGCAGCCATTGCGAGAATGATAGCTAGTCCATCTAAAATCTAAAAAGGCCAATTTGGTTGGTTTGGATGGCTCATTGAAATCTAAGTTACCAGTACATTAATTGTACCCATTTATTATTAAACCTAGTAAAATCATTTAATTGTTTTTTTTTATTACTAAACGGTTTAGTTACAACTGCGTTCTATAAACAATATTGTCAACATTTTAGGTTCGTAGCATGTTATTTTATGTAGATGAATATTAGTTATTCTCGACCAAATACTTAAAAAAAAAAACTCTACGATTAGGCTTATAAAATTATCCTTTATCCTTCAGAACCTTCATTCGACTCACAGTTTTAGGAATCTTATTTGAATTTTATCAACATATGTGCTAAATGTGAGGCCACAACAGTACTCTCCAATCCATAACTGATTATAGAATCTACAGCGAATAATATATAACATTTACACTACTCGCGAGACACTGAAGGTACAGTAATAAAATTTGACGTTTTATTTGTCCGTTTGCCTGTTTGCATGTCTCAAGTCATATACTACAAATTCCAGTCATATATAATTTTGTGTGGATAGTTTCTAAGAAAATCTTACAAAAGCTGAAACCTTTTTTTTGTTTTACATTTACATCAGAATGATTTAGAAACATTGAAAATTAATCTACAAAGCATTGGTTTTGTTTATGTAATTTAATTCAATAAGGTCTAATTTATTAAGGTCAATATTATCGACCCTCTTATCACTCTCAATAATAAAAAGTGTAAGTGAAAAACAGAAATTTTTGACCGTACACTCGCCATGCAATGATACAAAGATATTTATATATTTTTTTCGTTCGCAACCTAGACAATGCATATTTTAGAGCTGCTTTTTCACCACCTTCAAAGATGCATTATTATTTTGGTACATATTTATTTTTTTTATATACAAGCGTCTTTGTACCTAAATCTTTATACCCAGTGTATCAAGACCATTCGTGATAAAAAAGGGGCCATATCAATATTCACCGTGGTATCCGAGAAAAAAAAATTGTAAACTTAAACGTGATAATATTAAATCGTTCATGTGATAAGTTCGTTCGCTCGCGAGGCCGCACCGCGCTGAGTTATTATCTGGCCTTGGCCTGGCGCGAGTGAGCAAACGAAAGAGCGATATTTGCGATATATTTTGTATATATTTAAAAAGAGAATTTACACGAGCGCTTTGATTAAAAATAATAAACTTGTGGATGAATTATTTTCGTTTTGTTTTATAAGGTATTTATAAGTCTTCGGGAATGGTCTTGTATGCTATATAAATCTTATATAATGTGGCCATTTCGTTTCAAAAGCATATAATTTGTTTACATCTCAATTTCAGTTTATATCTGAACTGAGTATACGATATTAATACGAAATACCCGCCCAACTGCGCTTGTCATAAATTTAAAGTGCCGAGTCAACAAACGGCATTGACATGACATTGACATCTTCCTCGTCGTTGGGACTTGACGTACGATTTCCTCGAAAGGGGTCTGTCCTGATCGAAGTCACGGCCAATATGTAAAAACCGGGCTTTTTATTGAGTTACCGTGCCGTTTCGCGTTATGCGATTCGTTGCAATACGCGTTTTGTTCAATTTATTCTGCAAATAGAAAAAAGAAAAAGTGAACAGGGATGGAGTTTTAATATTTTTTATAAGATTTTTTTTATTTTATCTGATTTAATTGTAACATAACATTGTTTGTGCCTATACTAAAGTAATAATTATTATTAGCAAGATTTAGCTACCTATCATTGAAAGCAAGGAAATCATACGTTATGTAGTCTGCTGTAACATTCCACGACTAGTAGTATAAATGATAAACCTGTTGGCAAAATCTTTAAAATATTTATTATTTATTGAATTGAATTAATTTATTGTTTATATTATTTATCGAGAACCACTTTTTGTATTACTTTTTGTCAGTCTAAATTTCTTAATAGTATTATAGTATTTTGGATGGTATTTTTGTAATATTATGTGCGTGTTAAATAAATAAAAAAAAAACTAATAATCAGATTTTATTAGCAGTGATAGATGCAAACATGTTAATTTTGTAAAGTTTCACAAACAAATATTAGCAGCATGTTTTCGATTTTTCAGTTATTTAATCAACCGATTAACAATAATGTATTTAAAATTTAAATAAAAGGAAAAGGATTTAGATAAAAACCAACATGCGCCATCTCGCCTTCTCATGCGATCGCAGCACATCTGTCTCACTCGCACGTATCAAGAGAGGACGTCTCGAGCGGAGATGGCGGATAAGCGCTATATGCACTTAAACACGCTAATCGCATTTCTAATCAATTGTTGATTCTGTGGTTACGATACAGAGTGTTCCAAGACCATTCCCGAAGTCTTAGGGGGGTGTTACCTTATAAAAAAAAACGAAAATAATTCATGCCCAAATTTGGTAATTTTATGATTTTATGATAGGGTAAACTCCCTTTTTACTCGCAGGCGCTCGGCCAAAGCCCATTAATGATCCAGCGCAGCGCGGCCTCGCTAGCGACGAAACTTATGACAAGAGCGATTTCATATTATCGCGTAAAGTTTACATTTTTTGAAATACGGTATATTACCGTTTCATGTTGACGTTTCTGATTTATATTGTAATTATTAACGTATGTTAAATATTATTTTAACATTTAATTCAAGGTTTTTTCTAATTGGTCATTGGCAATGCTCGTTCTAAGGTAGACTTTTCTAAAATAGAATTCTTTTTTTTAACCTACGCTTTGAGCAACATAATTCACAAATATGTATCTTTTACCGTAATTATAGTATGGTAAAACCTGTGGCTCAAGTATTCTACTCGTGATACTAATGTGAATGAACGTATTATTTATTGTTTAAGTATTAAAACATTATCACTGCTTGGAACTTAGACCATATGACACAAGGTATTGAGGACGCCGGCTCAGCCTAGCTGTGGAGCCAGGCGAACAGGCACGAGCCGTTTGTTAATAATAATAAAACAATTTCAGTGGCAGCACGGTTTGTATTATCGGTAGTTAATTCGTATGTAATATCTGCATTTAGACCATTATGCTGAGCTGTAAGCAGTAATGATGCGCGGCGGAATTTAATCAGATTCCATTGTGCGGTCCAATCTAACTCTGGTAGCCATTTTATTGTCATCCACGCATCATCAATTGACGAATGCTTTTTAAGGTTATGATCTGTCGTAAAAGTGACGGAGTGGCGTCGATCGCTGCGTTATCTGACTCCGCGGAAGCTGGGAGCAGCAAGCAGGGTTGCGTAGCCGCTGATCGCGACCGATATTGTGCAAAAAAAAGATTTTTATTTTATTTATTTAAAGAATATAAACACCGAAATTGAAGAAATTGAACAACAACTAATATTATATTATATTTTATTAATTTTATAATGGCCAACAAGTATAATTCAGTTATCCAAAGCGTGTGAAGGTGTATAACAAGGTAGTAGAGGAGAAAGTGGAATGTTGATATGTTAGGATGAGTGACAAGCGCACATCGCAAAGTAATTAATATTAAGGTATTTAATGATTTTACAAATTAATGGAGGAGAGTAAAACGAAGGGTCTGCACTGAGGTAATACGACAATGTTTTAGAAATGAGTATTATTACATGCGGAAATAGCTGAGCGCTCACAAGAAAGGACCAGATTCAAGATTCTTTTAATTTTTTTCGCCTAGTTTACTTTTTTTTCTCGGAGATCATGATAAATTTGATATAGCGTCTTTACAAATATTACTATGAATCGCAGGACCAATTATCTATGGGGAATGACCTCGGTACACGGTTTATGTGCGCATAATATAACCATACAAAACTGGTATGACTCACATTAGCTAAATTTTATTAATTAAAAAAAATATAATTTATAACTTACATTTTTAAAGAAATACTTTTACTTCAGCATGTTTGGGTTAACTTTAGTGTTTGATAGTGTGGGTGGGGGGCGGGGGAGGGGGTTTTGAAATTAAAAAACAAACCTGATGTTCTGTTTTAACACAATAAATGCAGTTGTAGTTTTTTTTTAAAGATATGTTGAAAATGTATAATCAAGATTCCTAAATTCAAGATTTTTAAATCAAGAAATCCTGGCAGCCCTGATAGTAAATAGTAAAATAGAAGCTTGGAGGGGAAGAGTGCCCTATTGTGTTCAGGTAATCGATAATAAAATAGGACGGTAGAATTTTATTCCCTTGCATTGGAAGATACGAACAATACCAGCCATAAGTTACGAGTTCGGCCAACTATTAAAATGGTTTTCCTCGACATACGAATATGTCATTAAAGCAGTTTAAAAGAGATGGTTATGAATGATCGAAATGCATATACTATCCTTTGTTTAATTACAGCTTATTAAGATAGCTTTCGACTTAACAGTATACACCCTCACGCACCCTCATCCACACACACACATACGAGCCACATATACCTGCGTGTTTGTATTTTAATAATTTGATTTGCATCAATTTAGTTTGAAGTCTTCATACCTACTGTATAATATGTTTGTGAATATGTAGGAAATCCATAATCGGTTGTGTATCTGCTTAATTCTTAATTGTTAATATTATTGTTATTACTGTGTGTTTTCCCATAAGAAAATAAATAAATAAATATGTTCCACGCCGATCACGCGACTGACTCATAGCCAGGCACATACGTCACACGCAGACACACAGACAAATAACTTCATATTTAGTATATAAACATGTGATTTTATGTCTAAATATATAATAATAAAAGTTGTATTTTTTATGTATGTTTTTAACGTTATGAGTACACCGACAAATACCTATATTAATTAGAAAATGGTATCTTTGAACAATACAGTACCTAGCTTTAATGGTATGCTTTAATAAAGAAAAATTGAATGAATAGAGTAACTCTAAATCATCACGCCGGAATGTATTAATACTGTCTAGTATTTCATCATCTATGTAAACGCATTAATGTAAATAACGGTAATAAAAGAAGCTTTATTTTTCCTATCGCGAAGCTTTTCTTTCATTTATCTATTAACGTGACACCGTTAACGTGCAGAATTTAACGGTCGCTCGGGGGGCGGCCCGCGGCCGTACTAATTGAGCGCGGGGCGGCGATTTTACTGTCCCCGCCGCGACCGGTCAGATATGTGCGTTTTATTACACGCTATATGCACTAACTCTCGCTGCTTTACGATATACGATAAAAAATAATTATAACAGTGCACCTGAGGCGCCCAAACGCCGAAGCTAGGCGGCTACTCTTCCCGCTATCAAAGCTGTATTGCCGAAAGCGATCGACCTATCTGCAATCGGAGGGAAAGTAGCTTTAATAATAACTGGTTAGTTATTTGCCTTTATATATATTACCAACGCTTATGTTTTACATTAATTATTTATTAGGGATTAGTTCTACAAGTTTTTCAATGTGTCAAAAAAAGTATGTAAAAAACAGTAGAAAACAAAATCTTTTTGTTTAAACGCATAGTTACTTCTCCTGGCTGCAGCGAGCGAACCAAATGCTTTCTGGGATATTAATTATTTTGTATGGAACAAAATATGTCAAAAATAAGAAAACTTGTAGAACAAAACTTATTCAGTTTGGTGTGTAGAGTAACCCCATAAAAGGTTGTGCACGAAAAAAAGTTCTCCTTGTATATATATGCAAATAAATGGAGGAAAACGTTAAACTTTGATGGTTTATTAAATTATTTATTTAGCTATAAATACATAAAGATTATTTTTTTAAATATTTTACTTTCATCGTAGTGTGTTTTCGACGTTAACACTTTAAATCTAGTAATAAACCGTGTATTAAATCAATATACACTCATTATATCAATAACTTTTATTTAAACAATCAATTGTTAAGCCAAGCATTTAACCTACATGCTTATGGACACTTATATAATTAGGTAAATTACTAAATCAATGCTTAAATCGAGCATTGTTTACTGCAAACGGTTCATCGTATAAATGTGATATTATTTATAAAAAAATATTTTGTGATTTAACCGATTTAACAGAATACGAATAAAAAGGAATGTATAATAAGTATATCTAAAGACAGAATATTCTATTTAAAATGATATATCTACTCATCAAGTTGATTATCATGAATGTGAGCAGCTTTCCTCATTTTTTAAAATGTAAACATAAAATGAACCATGAGGGAGGAAACAGATATTTCCCGTTTTCCCACTCACATTAAAAGTAAAATTGAAAAGCAAAAAACTCTACCGGAAATATGAATTCGTAAGCGAGAAGCCATCGAATGCAATACTCGCAAACAATGAGCGAGACGCCATTACGATGATAGCATTTTCCCCGTCATTTGTGAATTTGTGTAAGGAGCCATATTTGGATAGGTTCCATTGAGGAAGGTCCCTCAATTTAGGTGACGCAAAGACGTAAGGACGCCCCGCTGCGAGGACATTGTCTGAGTGCCCTCCCACTAAGACTTATCTTACTTTAAATCTTGGATCTTTGCACCCGGATGTTTACTTAAGAGAAAAGATTTTCCGTGCCCGAACACGATCGTCAGGCTATGCACCCCAAATTGAAAATATAAACAAAAAAGATGTGATTTAAAAAAATATTAAATATCTTTAAAAAATCGCAGCGGTCTAGTTAGGGCGTTTGACTATAAAAGCAGCGAGTCGCGAGTTCTAATCCGCACCTTATACTCGTACTCATACCATTTTAAATGTATCATCACTACAATCACCAAAATTTTCTTTTTATCAAGATTATTCCATTTTTAATCAAGGATGTCCCAAAATGATTCTCAGAGACTTGGAGGTTGGGAGGGAGGGTTGTGGTACCTATTATGAGTAAAAAAATATTTAAAAATCATGCCCAAATTTATTGTATTTTTTAACAAATGGTGTAAATTTGGTCTACAGGCTAATTCCGACGCGCGCGGGGATCAACGACCTGACCTTACCCGAGACATCGGCGAGTGCCACAGCATTGTGCTTACATCAAAGACCTTGTGACATGATTCGTTTATTATTATCGAAAGAGGTTTACATTTTTGTTTTCTCGAAAATTATGATGATTTTTGGTATATTTCTTTAACAAATAACACTAGAAATCGCAGGACCGATTAGCTGTTTTTTTTTTTTATCTAGAATGGTTTATGATCTTATCCATCTAATAACATTCTTATATTCTTCTCTTCTTGATGTTCTTTATCGTGCGCGATTTTTCCAAAACTATCTATGCAGTTCCATGTCTACAACCGGCTTCGGTCAAAGCGATGTGCAGATTTTCAGGTTGTTGTAAAATATAATATATAAAGTGGTAGTAGTAACAGCTTTCTACCGTTTATATGCGTGCTAAATAAAGTTTTAAAAAATACATTTTTAAATCGTTATGGTCCCTACAGCTTCGCGCACTTTCGACGTTTGCAGGTTGTATGTACATCCGCGCAATGAGGGGTTAAAGAAAAAGCGGCGACGAAAATAAGACCAAAAATCGGGTCGCTTTTAAAAAGACCTCTTTAGCGTACGATCGGCATCGCGGCGGCGGCATTCGTACGTATCGGTCGGTATATGGCGAGTTTCCTGCCTTGCCTTTGTTGTCGCGTCCTAAATAATATGTCATTTTTCTTCAGCGTTTTATTTTTCCGAACAGACTACAAGTTGCCCGCACGCCGAAATAATACCTACATAGGTATTATTACTTTGTTAGGCCTAGTTAGGTTAGTACTTTGCATAATGTGTATTTAATATTAAGTTACTGACAATAAATAAATAAATAATAAATAAAAAAATAATAAGATATTATTACATCTTTTAAAATATATAAATTAAAAGAACACATTTTATATTATTCTAAAATCGAGAATTAGGAACATTAAAGTGTCAAATTCTTTACTAGACAAATAAACCGTAAAAATATAGTTAAAACTAATTTGACCGTTAAAGTACTTCTCGATTAATGTACCGTCATCACATCGCACCCGTCATTACAATGTCTTTAACGTACCCTCATGCTCCTCAAATAACGCTCTACATTCGCCGATACCACGGATGCAAAGTTATTTAATGAAACTGTTAACTGCTTCGATAAATTGACTCTGAATAAATCGCAATTTAAAGTGTTCAGCAACGATCTTTTGTGTAAGAATTAACTGTTCTAAATTCGTGTATAAGATATGTATATATATTGATATAAAATGGTTTTGTTATTTTTGTTATTAACTTTAATACTTTTTATTAGTAGAAACCTATTTTTAGTTTTACATAGTTTTTTATCGATTCATCAAATGTATTTTTTTATTTTATATGTACTGTGTAAAATTGTTGGTTTCTCCAATAAAGATAAATAAAATAAAATAAAAATAAAAAGTCATACGAGTTCAAGTCTTATCATGTAAAATTATAGAAGTAGAAATTTTTTACAATCATAATAAGGATAGACATATAAACGGCCTTGTGCATAGTTGCGTTAGTTAATAATTTATATTGTTCCTAATATAATATATACCCTAGTTTGCAGATTGTGCGCTTGAAAACATATACCCTCAAATATTATTGAAACGTGGATTGTATAGTGCCGTTGGCCGGAGGTTGTATTCCATGCGTTAATTAAAAAGTTACAAACCTTATAAAGAAAACAATGTAATCCGAACCAGTAAAAACCAAATGCCCCACGCACAATGGCTAGTTACTCCATCGATCGATTTCATAGATGTACAAAACGACGATACTTAAATTATATTCACATTGTATTTTTTATTAAAAAAAAAAAACGGCCACTGTAAATACAAATTACCTACTGTAAAAAGAAATATGTTTGTGAGTCTGATGGAGAGATAACAATGATTGCCGATGTTACATAATTCCCCTGACCTCTTTAATAAATAAATCCTTACTTAAGGGGCCTCTTTCCGGTGACGCTTTTCTCTGTCTTGCGCGTGCTTTCTATAATCGTTCTATCTCATCTAACACATAAACACTTTGTACCGTCGTTGGTTAATTATGAAAACAGAACCAATTTATGTCTCTAAACTTAGTTGAATTTGCATCTTTATGAAATAAAATAAGTTTCTGTAGTTTTATTTTCTTGATTCTTTTATTCAGACAATGAGATATTTACATCTCAACTTTTTATAAAATGTATGAAAAAATACAAACCTTTTGAGGCTCTTAAATTTAAGACAAAATAAAAATTTAACATATTAATTCTATAAGAGCTTAGTTAATTAGGAGATAAAACAATATTCAGTATTATTTTTGTTGAACATCTACAATTAAGAGGGTCACAACACTACAGTGTTTCTATGGAGTAATGACCTGGTTAAGTCCCCTTAAATGTAATATGTCAGCACACTAAAATTGATATTATATGTTGCATAACTCTGTAACCATAATCACTAACTATTTAGAATATATTCGACGCTCTTTTTTCCCAATGGACCAAAATATAAAACTGTTTCTATCACATTTTCTATTTATATGTAGGTGAATGTGAGAATTTCGATCAAGCAATCCTTGATCTAGCTTGATCGAACTTGATAGCTTGATTGAACTTGATAAAAACTGATTATTTGATCGAAATTTGATCGAAGTGATTATGGCTACGGAGTTGTGCAATCTGATGGCATATCTAAAAGTTCAGTCGTCCTGGAGGAAGCGCGCTCTTGAGAAACCGCCGGACGAATTGACCGAGGCATTTTCTGAAAATGTCTTGTTTGATGTGTCGCATCGTGACGTCGCATTTTCGACAGCCTAGAAAGTTGCCAAAAAATGCAAAAAATAAAAACGCGTCCGCGAAGAAAGAACGGAAAAGTCGCAACTCGTTCCTTTTTCGAACGCGATGGGCGGGCGGCGGCTCGTCGCGCGCTTTTTGTCTCGCGAGGTGCCCCCCGCCCCCCCGCCCCGCCCGCCCCGTGTGGCCTCGCCCGCGATATTTTCCATCTGCAACGGAGACCGGCTCTGATGACGGCATTCTTTTGTTTTATTGCTCTTAGTTGACATCCGCCGCGGAGGATTTTCCCCAGAACGCGAAAAACACGAGTTGGGTTTTAATTGGAGTTGTGACATTAGGAAAAGTAAAACGTACTTACCCTTTGATTCAACGCACTTAGTCTGGAAAACATATACGAGTATATTTTTGTGATTATAAACTTGGTGGCTTACTTATAATCGACAAAATAGCAATATTTATTTTTAAATTAATGCTTTGAATGGTGATTTTTAGATTACTCAACCTCAAACAATTAATTTTTTGCACCGGCAGATAGGTCACGCGCAAACTGCATAGAAAATCAGATTTAATCAAATATATTTACAGTTGAAACGTACCCGTTCGTAGATGGGTTCGCTACCAACTTAATTGTAATTTACACTTACGGCATATACTACCATCTCCTGATGATACATCAACAACAATGATAAAATCATGATACTTAATGCTTTTTACAGTAAATTACGGTGCTTAAAACTTTTCGCGACTTCTGCATCGTCTTTTAGATACTAAAGAGTGGTTGTTAAATTCTTCTTAAGAGTTTACAAACCACAATGATACAGCATTTAGTATTACGAAATTAAGAAAATATAATTTTTTGTGTTGTTGAAAAAAATATTTAATTCAATTTTTTTGCCAAATAGAATTTACTAGTAGTACCTTATGTATTTTTGCTGACACCTGTTTTTCTTTGGTTTTATTGCTATTTTGGTTTTTCCTTTATATTATTTGGAAATTGTCACATTCACATGCCGCTTCATAATAAATGAGTATTCGTTCACAAAAAAGGGGGTATTTACTTTTTGGGAAGAACAAAATAAGTGAATGAAACCATGTGTATTCACAGTTCGAACGCAATTACAGATTTTATAAAGATCTGTCTTCATAATATAGAGCAGTCTTTTCTCGACTTAAAAATTCATCGAGACAAATTGAAACATGCTCTCACGGAGACTGGTTTTTGAGGGTCCCTCGAGGGATAAAAAGTTGTGGAGCGGCTACAAGTCTCCGGTCATTGAGACGCCGCGCCGCGTCGCCGGCGGATTTCTCGGCTTTTAAGACTCCAAAGGAGAAAATAAAAGGTGGATTTTGGGGAGAGCATATTATGAGGACGGCGTCGAAGCGAGACGGAGAGCTGCTTTATCGCGTCTCTTTTCAGCATCAATCTCGCCAAGTGTAATGAGCGCGGTATTCAAGTGGATCCCACAGATTTCCATTTCAATATTATTACAAAATGACAACAAAAATAAAATATTTTTTGTACATTCAAATTCAAAAAAATATTATAAACAATACCTCAGTAAATTAAGCACCAGTTTTTTTTAAAATTAAAATACCATTTTATTAATTGATGTATTTATTTTTGTCTCACAACCAGTTAGACTAAATTTTAGAATACACAATATTTTTACTAATATCTATAATATATAAGTGAAAAATACACCATAAATACATATGCATATACAAATTATTTTGTGTTTATAATATATTTAATAACCAGTTAAAATCAAACAAGCGATTCAACATTATTAGAATTTTGAAAAAAATATAATGTAGATGGTTTTAAGAATAATACAAAATATAGCAATATAAATATAATATATTATATTTTATATTCATATTTATTCCGTATTGGTGTGTGTTATATAATAAGTAAATATTTTATTTTATTTTTTTATTATTTAATGGTAATATTGAAATACATAACATGTACACAATATTATTATTTTTAGACACTAAAGTAAAAATAAAACCTTATCAATATTCAAATAAAAAGCTTACACCACATGCATATTTTATGCTAAGTGAACATAATTATTATACATATATGCTTAATTATTATTTTCCTAATTTACTAATCAAAATATGCTTGTGCTAGAGTAAAATTAGAGAGTGGTTAATAAAACATTAAAAATGGTAAGACTATGTACGGATTCGATACCGCAACCGCTGTGAATGTGTTTTCAACATAACGTAAATGTTATATTAAAACTCAAATATACGTAATTTATACCTTCCTAATAAGAATTTATATAGTATAGGTGAAATACTTTAAATTAAAAACTGTTTCTGTTTATTTTTTCTTATTTTTTATATGATTTTATTATTGTTCAATGTATAAAGATTAATTTAATATTTGTCTGTTTAAAAATATATATGTATGTTACTAGTTTATATACGCACCTTTACAGGATAAAGGTGCGTAAATGCTTTTTCATATGTTTTAACCGCTGTTTTATGTATTTACTGTTTTAAATTGCAAATGTCATTCTTATACAATTTATGTTTGTTTTGGAAATAAAAGTTATCGTTATCGTTATCATAATGGAAAATAAACAGATTATAATAAATAAAAGTAATATAAATTATAAATATAATTCATATCAATATATGAATCAAATATGTATATTATATGATAAAGAGGAATATTACATATATATATATATATACATATAGATATACGTAGATACTATATTTATAATATATATGAAACGTAAATATGTACCTGTATATTTTTGTCATTTCGGAAGCAATTAAAAAAAGTGCATTTCGAATTGCTTATTTTGATTCGACAATATCAATGCGACTATCTCTATGTAAGGTATAAAGACGACAGAAGCGAGATATGATGTTATTAAAGGCTATATTTTTGTGTGATATAGGGGTTTTAAACAGATTAGGGATTCCTAAATTATGCGACGTCATATTAAATGGAATATTTTCTAAAATATATTTAATTATTTTATGAAAAAATATTAAACCTAACAAGGAGCGATGACGAGCTAGCGTATCAAACTCAAATCTATTGTTCATCATCATCAGACTTTAATTGACCTTACCACCAAGACCACACTTAGCAGGCAATATTCTTAGGAATCTTTTTTGAACTCTTTCAATTCTGTCGAGTACTTAGTATAAATCCAAATGAGTCCAAATGCTTTATTTGCTTTCGTGATTGCTTAATAATAATTGTTGACATGCATATTGTTGTTGAATAATATAGATTTATAATTATTTATAAATATATATATATATATAAGACGTATACTCGTAACCCTAACGTGTAATGTAACCTGGCGGAGCGGATGCTGCGTCAAATAGTAAAAGAAGATCAATTATGAACACATTCTGACCAAACGGCAGGAAATGCACAGCACTTTTGCGAACGCACGAGAGATTTATTGTCCTGAAATAACGAAGTAAATGCCAAGCGGGAGAGAAGCAATTAGCTCACATACTATTTCGGCCACAAATTCAGTGCGTAGATAATTATTATTATTATTACCAAAAAAATACTTGTTCGTTAGTTAGATGTAAACTCCACTGTGTAACGGTCTCAATAGTTCAATCATTTTGAGCATTACTGGTTTTAAACTCATTATTATATGAAAAAATAATCACTCTCCAATCCACTTACACTTTTTATGTTCCTCTGTAGAATAAATTAATTAATTGTTACGATCCCATTTAATTAAGTAATAATCTATTTCAAACAATATGTGTATGTAGAGTTAATAAATAACGTATGTAAAAAAATTAGGTCTTTGTTATTATTAATAATAATATATGTTATTGTTTTTTGTTTAGGACGGTATTTTTGTATTAACTACGAGGTAAAAATAAGAACTATATTTTTAAATTTATGTAATAATCGAATTTGTTAAACGTATTTTTGTATTTACTTTTTTTTCAAATTATTATACAATTACTATACAAATTTGTTAATTTATTTAAAATTATATAAAAATTTATACAATAAATATCTTTATGTGTGACCCTAATTAAAAAAAATATATTAAGATAGATTTTATTGAGATGTCAATATCAACCAAATATAAAAATATTGAAACGACTGCGTATATTGAATACCATGGGACGTTCATATCGATTAAGAAAACCGGGGCATTAAATGGACATTGGAGTCAAGATGGAAGCCTTCCGTTTCCTTTTCATTTAATTGCTTTTATCGCCCCTCCTTTGGATTTAGACGCCATCTATAGACAGAGACATTAAGCAATTAACAGTTACGGAGGCCACAGCTATTATATGTCCGGGGGGTTTTCTTTGGAATACATAAATGGCTACAATGTCAATAGATACGTATTACAACCAAGTGAATTGTGATGTCAATAGCGAATAAAAAATTTAAACGTCAGTTTAAAACGCACTTGAAATCACAATAATTCCTTTTTAATACTTTTTTACTTTTTATACATTCGAACCTTTTTCTTGTATATCACTAAATAGGTATTTAAAGTTCATGTTTGTTTACTACCTAGAGCTATGGTAGAGTTTTAGAATAAATTATAAAAAAAACACCAGGGTCGACTTTAGGTGACAAGTATATATTATTTATCAATGTTTTTTGTTTTATTGTAAAATCGTAATGTGTCCTTAAAATCAGGTACACATTAAAATGGCCGTTGTTTATATTCACAGAGAATATAAAGGTACATAATTAGACTAAAATTGACAGTGCAAAACAAACTTCGAAATCTATGACAGATAGTGTTCAGTACTTCAGTGATCAAAGTAGTATAAAATATATTCAAAACACACGCACAATCTAATAAAACCAATATTTTTCCTTCAATGATGATTGTCGCCACTCCTGAATACGAGTATTCATATAATATTACCATTTTAAATGTTTTTAATTGTGTTCTAAATATACAACTAAAATTGTATCACAAAATATAAGATAATATAAAATAATAGGGCAAAAAAAATACATTTACACGGTTTACTAGGTGAAGGTAAAGGAGATATAATGATAAAAAATAAATATATAATTAGGTTTATCCAGAATTCATATGTGTAATATGTGTGTGTTTGTGTGTACGTTCGAGTGTGAGTACATGTACCATGTGTAGCTGAAAATATGTGATTTGTGGTAATATCACATATTTAAATATAAACCATTATGACCAGTTTTTCTGTGTTAAGTGTCTATTTAATTCAATTTAGTAGAAAGTTATTTTTTAAACTAACTGTGGAAGAGTAGAAGGAATAATCATAGTGTAAAAAATATAATTATGTGTGTACACAGCAATACCAGAATAATAATCAAATCCGTAAATAGTTTGGCATGTTTATGTATGTATTTCATCATCTGATGGATGTTGTTTTGTTTAAGAGAATTAAATCACCTCCAAGCGCCGTTTCTCGAAACGGCATTCAATCGAGCGTAGAAGTTTAACGACTCGTCCCTAACGGCGCGTGGAAGTGACGTAAGGAGGAGTAAGGGTCGTGTCAGCGAGTCGAAAGGTGCACCGCGACGTAACTCGGGACATGCGAAGATCCGGCGCGCTCGTACGAGCTGAGGGAGAATGAGGTGCTTCAGGAAACGCCGTTTGCTCGCATGCGAGTCGAACGACGCCTCGACTTGAATCTATGGCCGCCGGTTTTCCCGGGGGCGACGGGAAATTAAGTGCTTCGATTAAACTACATGCTGTTGTCGGTTGTTGTTAACGTGTTTAGAAAGTTGTGTTTGCTATACTTGTTCAACCTGTAACTTTTATTACTGGATATATACAGGATATCCTAAGACCATTCCCGATAAAAAAATCCAGCTAATTGGCCCTGCGGTTTCAAACACGATTTATAAAGACGACATACCAAAATTCGTTATGGTTTCAGAGAATTTATCTTAAGTTCGCCAGCTGGTGTCCGCTCGCAACGCCGGGGCATTACCGCGCTTGGCTAAGGCCCTATATCGAGAGCAAGCGCGAACAAACGAGTTCATTCCAGAGAGAATTTACACCAGCGCTTTATTAAAATGATTAAATTTGGGAATTTAATATAATTTCTTACTCATAATAGGGAACCTAAACACACCTTAAAAATGGTCTCGGATATGATATACAAAAAAAAATCCGTGTATTTTACATTCATACTACAAAAGTTAGACTTAATAACATGAAATCTGCATACACACGAGATAGGGAACAGGTTAGGTTTATCGAGCAATATTTTTTTTTTAACTTAGTATAACTTAGCTACTATCAGCGGCCAGTGTGTGTGTGGGTGTTTGAAGGTGTGTGGCGTGATTTGACCCAAAGCCCATGCGAATCACTCGACCCCAGAATCTTTGCAAAATTACTAAAACTATCCTTATGCACACTCTCTTCTGCACATACCTGTAACTTTAATCTGATACTTTGAATAAATAAACATTAAAGTAACCCGCACACACAAATTCACACACCGGTATCTCAATTAAAAATGACATCAGAATGTTTTTTTTTTTATTTTCAACATGAAAAAGAAAAAAAAAATAATTGCGTTTAGATATGCAGGTTAATATTGTCAAATTCGTACCTATTTAAATACACCCTTTCGTCAGCGTATAATTTATCAAACACAATCTTGATTCCCATATTTTGCATGGCTGTCGTGTGACCACACGTCGAGTGCATTGTCCGGTGTCCATTCCACTCGTGTCATGATAGCCCGGTGCCCGCATGGAGCATGGGCACCCGACGCGTCCCGAACACGGGTCACTCTTCACTATGCAAATTTTTCGACACTCGCTGTTCCGCGTTTGACGGTTAACAAAATGCACATACGTACGAGTATAAAAGGAATCCATTGTATTTAGATAAAATCTATTCGACAAAATGCGTACCCGCGTAAGAAAATCAACTATTTAAATGAAATGTAGCTACTACAAATAACCTTTATTTAAATAAACAATTAGTATGACGTAGGTCTAAATAGGACGTACACTGTGTTGCTAATAGTACAAACAATCGCAAACGCTAGAGATGATGACCCTTTTAAGCATAGCATAACTCGACGCTTGTTACTTTTTCAGCCCTCGAGCCCGCGATATTAAATCACGGTCATTATGTCACATTATCGCCCGAAGCGTGTGAAAAAAAGTGCCCCAATGGTCGATCATTAATGCGGGAGACACGGCCATACGTTGACCTTTGTCCATTCTCTTGCATAATTATTGCACTTAAAAATATTAATTGCTTGTTTGAACGCGGAAAGTTTTCACAGCTATTTGTAGCTACACTTAGAGGCAATAACAATAAAATAAATGTAAATAGTTTTTTATTAAAAATTCCATTAATTTGGTTAACATTTATTTTTATTAGTTTCTATATTTTGTAACTTAGTATTAAGAATCGCTGTAGCTAACTATGAATATAAAATAAATAAATTATGAGCTCTACTCAACTAAGCTAAATTTTGTTTAGCGTAGTTAAGTAGATTCAGGGATAATAAAGTGGTGAAATGTATAATATAATATTTTAAACATACACAATTTAGAATTATTACATTTTTTCATTTTAATAATATGATTAAAATAAAAAAAAATATGATTTTATGATTATTGAGAGTATAGTAGAAAGTAAAAAATAACATGTAAATTCAAAATTGAGTTGCTTGCTGGTTGGTACGATACTATCGGGAACTTTAATGGCTTAGGATACCACAGGTGCAATCTGCAAATTTACAATATTTTGCAGATTTGCTTGTTTTAGATTCAGAAGCTGTGGTGATGAAGCGCTGAAAAAGACGTAACCATGATGTACGATTTCCTACCCAAAACCGCTGGGTCAGCATTCAATCACCTTAAAAATCATACCACCTGGATTCCAATAATTGATTCAAATACAAATTTGCCCTTCAAAGTTTTTATTATGCAAAATAAGGTATTAGGAATATAACACTTGTCAGTTTTCCTACTTAAAGTACCTGAATTTGGTTATTATTTATTTATTTATGCATACATATACAAAACTTAAGATAATCAAAATATTCAAAATCTATCCTGATTGAGCCATATCCGTACTAAGGTAAACTTTATTTGTGGTGGTAAGGTTTATACTTTCCAGTGCTGCGTTAAAAACAAATAGCTACTTTAGATTAAATTCTAGTTGAAATATATGCTATAATCTACATACTAATACATGTTCTCTAGAATATAAGATCTAATAAAATAAAATAAGAATTTCCTTAATAATTTATAAAAAGTTTAGCAAATCAAGTACGCGAGTATTAATCACGTTAGCTGATTTATTAAGGGTTGTTACCTTATTAACTAGGTGAGAGTTACTTTCCTGTTCTGAGAAAGGATATTCAGGTGATTTCAACAATGTTAGTATAGAACACCTATAGGTATATATAGGATATATACGATTAGATAATTATGTCAATGCTATGCATAATATTTCATTTAGGTTTTAAAAAAATCGAATATCAATATGTTCTGGAGATACGCCGGAATTGCAATGTCTGTATTGACATAACTGTTTCAGTCCATATTTTCAGCAGCAGTCTGATCAGACGACATAATAAACAGTCATAATTTCGTTTTACTAAGTAAATCTTAAATAATAATTCAAAGTTTAATGTAGTAGCCGATAACTATAGCAGAGCCTAGAGTTAACTCAAATGTAGCTTATTTCGTTCACACGATCAATTATTGTTAACATCTTCAGATAAACTACTGCGACTGTCCTCCGCATAAAACCATTTGATTAAAGCACGAAATGAAACAGTACATCTCGCTGAACCGTTTTGATTATAGCTCTTAATGGTAAGAGAGGCTAGATTACGTCGTCCGAAATTGCTCCCTCAATCATGGCGATTGTCCGGAGTGTTTTGTTCGAGAGATTTACATGCAAATAAAGCTTATAATCCGTTAACGATGGCGAGCTTAAGACGTACCTAATCAAGGGCCGACACTTCAAAAGCGAGACCAGGCGGACGAATTGCCCATCATTGTAAATTGACAGCGAAACCCCAAAAAGCATTGCCAAATATGAGGGCATATTATGGCGTACGTTCGTAATAACAGCATTCAAAGTGGACAATGGTGGACGCTCCTCTTTATAATCCAAAAAGCGATACGAAACCTTTTTAAGTCGGAACGAGTTATTAAAAGAAACGGTCAAGTTGAGTGTCATGAGGTAGAATTTTTTTCATTCCATTGTTCGAAACGCTTTTCTTAACATTCTAATTATTTTCCAAATTTTCTTTCGAGTAAAGAGAAAGGATATATTTTTAATTGAATGGACAAATACAATAATAAAAGTATCTTTAAAACAGCATAAAAAAATACAAACAGCATTATTATCATTGCGTATTTTCTTTATTTGTTACTATATACCGCTTGCTAAATAATATACATATTTGTTCATTTATAGGCCCTAGTGAACGCAAAAAATTTTTTTGGATGATTAAATGATCTATGCACTACTTAACAGTCTATCTGAATATAAACTTAAATTTTAGGATCAACCGCTTTAAAGTTACAGTCCTGGGATAGAAGGAGTCAGATTGTTAGGCGGCGAAGTTAGGAGGTTAGGTTAGGAAACTTTGAAACTGAAAAAAGTTCTCCATACCAAAACTTCATTATTTATTTTGTAAACTACTACATATATCGGTAACGGTTATTACCATTAAGGGTTGATGTTTATGTCAACATATTTTATGATTTTATGTTTAAACGAAAATGACAAACCACCAGTTAATACTGTTATACAATTACTTTAAGCATGCATATACACCGTACCCTAAGCAAAATCCAGCGAATTGACCATCAAATATGATTTGTATTGACGCCATATAAAAAAATATCAGCGTTAGCGTAGCGTATCAGGGGTAGCGTAGCAAAACGAGATATCAATCGTATCTTGCGACGATTTAGGGAACTCACACCGGCGCTTTAATCAAATGAATAATTTTATGATTTATTTCAGATTTGTTATATAATATTTTACTCCTAATAGGGAACATAAACACCCACTTCGGTCTTCGGTAAAGGTTTTGGGACAACCTGTAATTTGTCGTGGTAATTTGTCGCAGCGAAGTGCATGTTTTAAGAACCTAAGAAACTTCATATTTTCTGAAAAAAATGTAGGCTACTATTAAAAACAGAGGTGATAATTTAAAGATGTATTTTATGGTTTGTGATTTTTTTATTGTTATCGTATTACAAAAACGACCACAAAATATTTTCTACGCTCAATATGTAAATTATATCGAAATAAATATAACGGTTTTGAACCACTGGCCGACTCGTATCAGTCTCTCGAGCGGACGATCATAGCAATGCGCCCCGCGGCTTCCAGCACTACTTCCGGCCCTGGACTCGGTAATTATAGCAGATAGGGTTGGTCGCCCTACCAAGGTTTACTACCCAGGCTATCCAGTATCCAATGACCATAGCTTTTTATTTTCGCCTAAATCAAAAGTGGACTCCCGCAGGACGCTGCCCATAGGCTTTTGTCCAAAATCATGAACGGACGTACGCCAGCGACATTTATTATAGAATGTTCCTTTAATTGTTCCTCTTTTCTTCTTTTTGCTTGTTTGAATTTATCGCCCGCGTGAACTTTGACTCGGAGCATATTTTGCATTTCTCCCACGCTCTGCCTAATGGAGCACACGGGCGGGTCAACCATTGGCACCAGGACCCGTCCGGTTACGTCTGGGCTCCATTTTGCGAGCTCGGATGCCGGCCTTTTATACCGCGTCACAGGCATAAAGCATCTCTTTATTGGCAAATTTTTAATAAAAGTTTATTAGTACTTGTACTTATCTGAAATATAAAGACGGTATAGTTATTTTGATAAAATAAACGAACTGTACACAGGACGTCCCAAGGAGGACTTACGGGGGATGTTGTGTAACCTATTACGAGTAAGAAATGATATAAAACAATGCAAAAAAAACACCCCCAAATTTATTATATTTTTTTAAAGATGGTCAATTCGGTCAGTGCGCTTATTCCAATGCCACACTGATTGGTAATGGCCTTGACACCGTAACGGCAACACATCCTCCACATACTTATGTTATACCTACGTGTTTGTATTTAAATAATTTGATTTAGTTGAAAAAATTACCAAAATTTAGTTTGAAACATCATACCTACTGTTTCTTATATGTTTTATTTTTAATGTTATTGATATAACTGTGTGTTTTCCCATAAGAAAATAAAATAAATAAAAAATATATGTGTATAAACATATGTATGAAACCTTCGACCAAGGTCTAATCATTGATATAGAAAGGTAATTTTGTTTTTGTTCTAAAAGACAATAAAAATTATTAAAACATTTGCTCAATGTAGCGCACAAACCCCTTTAAATGCATAATATAGAAGGCACAGCGCATGTCTTGATGATCGTGATAATCTCGATCATAGTTTGTAGTCAATTAATCGCAAACAATGTCCGACTACAGCGCAGCCCGCATGCGCCCACCGCGACTCCGTCCTCCATTTGAATACCGCTTCATTTTCTAGCATCATAAAAAAGTAGTTCATCCTAGCAGAGGAACAAACTAGCCGCCCGGGCAAAAGCGAGCTTGTGGCTGCATCATTAATATCGCCTATGTTTGGGGAGTCTGTGAAAAATTGTTTTTTTATTTAAACAAATTGTTCTCACCGCTAAAACGTTATGATGGCAGCAGGAACTGCCTTCGCTCGCACTAATTAGTCTTCTACAAATTGAATTTTAAGTGCATTATTTAGTTAAAATATTTTTTTTGTTCACGCTTGTAGGGGAGTTTAAATACATTAATGGTAGTATTTCAACATGGTTAATCTTTATTGAATTTACTTTTTCATGTAATATATATATTTTTCGCACACTTCTTTTGCAAGGAAGAAATTCAGATAAGAAAAAAATCCGGATTTTTTTTTCCGTAGCAGGACTTAAATCACGAACAATTTACTAAAGTTTCTTTCTTGCAAACCGTTTGACATTCATTTCGTATCTACTTTCTTAAATTAGTATTTTGTTTTTTTACAAATTTAATATTACGTTTTATTTTATATTAACATTACTCTCCGTCCCGCCTACGCGCGGGCAATTTTAAAAACATTGGTCATATTCTCCGCATTTGTTGATGCAAATATGTTATATTTAAAGTTACGTGTAAATTTAAAAAGCATTTAAAGGTCTGACTTTGTGATTTATTGTCATACCAAAGAAGTCAGTATGATTCTCGATGATAATTTGTACACATATTAAAACATAAAATAATGAAAACTCCAGTAAATGAATTGGTCCGCGAAATTAGCGCAAACATACGCTTAACGAGGACTTTATATAGTCTGTAGATATGAAAGTGTTTGTTTTAAATCTAAAATAAGCTATATGAACATGTAATATACGTCTACTGAAGTGTTTGCAGTAAATGAAACGTTTATCAGGCCTAAAACAACATCGCCATAATATTTAAAAGTAATTCCTAAAACATAACCTTATTTAAGCTAGCCAGAAAAAGAATATTTATTTATAAAAAAAAAGTTTATCCAGCAATTTAATACAACTGTTGATTGATGTTGTTGAACATTTTTATTGTATGCAATAAGTGTTTGATGGAATTTATTATTATTCGCGTTATTTTTACCAATCCTAGGTACTGTAATTAAGTAGTACTATTGAAAGCCAAAATAAATTTATATAAATATTGTATATAAAGCTTGTGTCTGCATAGACTAGGTCCTAAACCCACCTATGCGACGGCGGGGTCCATGCTACCCCGTCGTGACCCTTCGCGTACGTCACCTCGACAATTATTATCGGTATTGTTCACGCTTAAACCCCCCCCCCCCTCCCTCTCAAGCTAACCAACCCCCTTCCTACACCGCTATCCCTCAAACTCCTCATCATATTTGAATGGTTATTACAAAAACGTGTCCAATCCAAAATATAAGCCTAATATTATAAAAAGTTTATTTCGGACGGCTGATTTAGAAATAAATAAAGATGGTTTAGAAGATTTGCAAAAATGAATCGTCGAATATAAAGGACAATTAATTAGCAAACCAGATTTTTCAGAATAATCTGTGTACTAATGTTTTTGATGTGTGTGTAAACCAACTAGGGTACAGTAAATTATCAAAAACTTGTTTCTCAAACCGAATTCGACGGCCAATATAAAGTGTAATATTTGTAATAAATACCATACATGTCGAATTTTGAAACTGAAATGAGAGATCAAACGAAGATCGCTAATTCTCTAGTATATATTAAAAGCAACTGGAATGTTCTACTGCGAAATGAATAAAAATTATAAAATCCATAAAATTCTACAAAATTCTTTGAAAGAGTTGTCATTTCATATTGTATTTGTAGAAATAAGATTAATTGGTGTGGTGGCTTCCTTTATTTTAAGTACACATTACTATTTTTTAATATGTGGTTGAATTCCACGTAAGAGGGGGAGGAGTGACGAAAGAGAGACAAAGACAAGAGATTCCACTTTAGATCGTTTACAACGGTTTAATCTTTTTTTGCGAATCGAGAGGTATAAATACTAACGGATAAGATTAGATTAGATCATCAAAATTAACTATATCGTAATTTATGAGACACCACCATAGTATTTTAATTTTTTCAAATTATGATGTTAAAATTGTAATAGTAGATTTATAAAAAAATATATAAATCCACGGGAATTCGATCGTTGGTTACCTACTCAAGTTTAAAAAGTCAGAATGTTTATTACTGAACCCGTCCTAATAATTATTAAAAAAAAAATACTTGTCTTAGATGTCAAACAAAAGTAAGTAGTATTTGAATATTTTTTATTATTGAATTAGAAAAAAGAAATAAATTATGTTTTAAAACTTACATGAAATTATGGAATTATTCATTTTTGAAAGATATTGATGAAATTTAACCCTCTGCCGGTCAAAGTGGTCGTAGTGTGATGAATAGGACCCGTCGCTCTCCCTCGTCAAGGGATGGCCACGCAGCCCAGCCACGGTCATTCAGGGGCAGTGGCATTTTCGACCCATGCGTTTAATCGCAGTGTTATCGATAAAACTTAATTAAACCTCGATCATATATTTTGTGGTTTGTATTTGCAGACACACAAGAATATTATGTTAGTGTGGACTGAGTTATACACACCGAGTGATCAGCATGATTTGCCATAATAAAAATGTGATAAAAATATAACAAAATTTACATAAAGTAGAAATAATCATAACGTAAACGATGCACTGATAATAAACAAAAAATATATTTTAATAATCAATGCATATTCATTTTTATTTATTGTTATTTAACATTTTACTGTATTTAACGCATTTATTTATTTACTATTACAAAGTGAAAATAAATTATTATTATTAATCAAATATCATAATTTACCAAACTTTTAGAAAAACCAGAGTCTTAACGATAGGGGTTTTAAGCTTCTCAAATTTCGTGAATTCTATAGAAATATATACGTCAAGCGATAGTCAGTTTTTTTTTAATTTCTATAATAAGCATAATGGTAGTTTTATTATAATGAAATCAGAAATATGAAAAATTAACTGCGGGTAGGCGTCATAAAAACTACACATAGCAAAGAACAAAAGAAAAATTATTGGTGTGTTACAATAATATTTTCTTTTTTAAAGTTAATTTTTTTCATAATCTACACTAAATGTAAAGCGCATTGTACAATATAAATATACCTACATATAAAAGTGATTAAACACGTACATAATAGTACATGTCTAGCAGATAAACTCTAGGCATAATTGAAACATATAAAAATATGTAAACCTTAAAAAAATATATAAAAAGATATCTACTTGCTTACACAAAAAATGATCGTATAATAAATTAAAATAATTAGCTACCTATAACATTATTATTTATGAGATACACATTTAAAAAAACATTTTTAAAACAATCTTTTAAATGCGTATATTAAGTTTCGTATGTGTGTTCGTATGTGTGACCGTTGAGGAGTTCTTTCATCTGAAGCCATTTCTGGGTGTAGAATCAGATCATGCTTACCATAAAAATTCATTGTCATCGAAACTAAACCAACATGCCAAATATCAACTCCGTAGGATAGAAGGAAGTGGTTCTAATTCAGCTTGCAAGATTTTACCTAAACAAACTAATAAACATTGCAAGTTAAATAAAACCTTGTAAAAAACAGGTAAAACATAACAAATTCTGTTTGATGTGTAAACAATATTCAAATATATTAACACAAAATAGAACACTGTACCGGAAAGACGCAAATACCTTATAGCAAGTTTGGCCTGCTATTTTATGAATAAACAATTCACCCGCATCGCGAGTATCGAATGACGAAACGTGCCAATTATACCGCTAATAATAATATAGTGGTCTCTCTTTAACCCTTTAAATGCTTCAAGTTGCTGCCAATGAGAGAATGAGTACGCTTCATTAACTTTGTCCGACATCAAAAGGATTGTGATAATATTATTATTGTTTTCATCTACATAGATACAAATGGTGAATAAATAATTTTAAAATAATTGCTTAGCGCATAATACAAAAAACACTTTCTAACCATCTGTATAATACTTGAATCATTATATTCTCAGTTTTATTAAAAATCAATCAGGTCAAAATGTCTTTCTGAAAGCCATAATTATATCGTCATCCACGCCCTCTACCGGAGTGTTCTGGCAATCCAGTGCGAGCATATAAAATTCATATTAAATGCGCGACAGACGTGTAATGCCTCGAGTGTCATAAATCATGAACACATGTTAAAGTTCGAATCGTTTTCGGGGTAAACCCAGTTAAAGGTGTGCACGTTCAAGCCATAAAACGGACCTGACGCGATGTGAAGTAATAATGCATAAATTATTCACAAGATCGCTTAGGCGTGGACAATTTTGACTTTTTAATTTTTACAATGATTCGAAAGACCTAAACCATTTAAAATGGCAAAAAAAAACCATACATAATAGTAATTAAATTAACTATTATTTGTGCTACGTATTAAAGTATATTAATTTATGATATCAGGGCTAAGTTCACAATCCACTTATGTCAAATAATCAAACTTTTCATGAGATAAAAAATACTTCTTAACTATAACTCATTATAATTTAATCAATATATTTGTCTTATTGGGGCCAATTTTATGCTAATACGTAAAATTAATGCTTAAAACAAGTTTTTTTCAATTTTACTGGTTAAACTCGAAATAAAATGTTTGTATATTAAAATGACTTTATTTAATTTTGATATAGGAGGTTTCAAATCACATAGGAATATATGTACATGTATGTTTTGTGATTATATGTACATATTATTCTGATGACGCCCGTAACAAGCCGCTGGCGGTAAAACAGAAGTTTTTTACACTGACTTCATACAATTAAGATGCACTCACTACGCATAAGTCACGAGAAAATCAACAGACGCGCGATTTTTTTCTCAAATTTTTGATACCGAATTTTTGATACGCAGAGGGGCCTGGACGAAATGACCCGGGCAAATGTATTAAAATCAGAAGCACGGCAACTAACCCATTAATTTAAAAAAATAGGTATTTTTAGGTAAATCGTTTAAATAAAATAATATATAATTTTTCATAAAAGAAAGAATTTTAAAAATTCTTAGAATATGGATTTTTTAAAATTCTTTCTTTTATGAAAAATTATATACCATTATTATGGTAGACCACCGTCGAACAATTTTTATATACTAGATTTACTACGCTCTGTACCAACTCCTTCAGGTTTTTTCGGCCAATTTCAGGCACTGCTTTAGATGACACCTCTGTCACTATCTACACAACTTCTGAATGCATTCATAGGTGTATTTAAATGCTATGTTCTGTTTTGTCACGTGTATAGTGTTATGAAAATCTAACACTATGAATATTACACTTAAATTACACTATAAATGATTTTTAAACTATCATTTGCATTGCGTCGTTATTTAAAAATGCATTAATGACAGATAGAGACATTTGGATCGAGCCAGCAATGTTAGTTTAATGGTGTAATTTTAGTAGTTTCGAGGGTATAATTTACTTTTCATAATTATCAAGGAGTATCAATGTTTGCTTACTGAGCGCGATTACTCGGTCATTAATACACTTTGAGAAAGTAATAGGTGTCCTTTCGCCTGAAAATAACGACCAATCTTAACATTTCTTGACATACTTTATTTACAACCGTGCATCATTTATAATAATGTAAAGTATGATTTACTTACAGATTTAACGATATGGAAACAGAGATACCAAATCACATACTACTATAATTATTATTTATTTATTTAAGCAAAAGCTCATTATAATAAAATTACAAAGCCTTGCACACATATTACATTTTGAGTACTGCCCGCCAGCTTGGGATAAGGCCTATTATTATTTATTTTTTTATATGTGCATTTTTTAATACTATCCATACATCGAAGTTGTTTATATTTATTTCAATTTATATGTAATAATTCATGTTATAAACGAACATATTTATTTGAGTAGTTTTATTTTCTATACTGTACAGGCTTTATTCTTTCGATAAATGAGTAAATTATATATATTTTTTTTTTCAATTGCTTAACCTGAGCAATATAATGAAAGAAGGGAGGGGCAAAGAGAGAGACGCGCAAGTGTCATTCCGTCTGAAACGCTTTTTGACAGCGATTCAAAAACGACTGACAGCGATTCGATAATAAAGTTTGTGCCATATTTAAATTCATAAACGTCAACGTTAATTTTCTGTCATCTACTACATTGTAAATTATTAAATTAGAGATGATCCCGAGTACCGCGGGCACGAGGCGACGCGTGCCGAAGGCGCCTACAGAACTGCCTGCAGGATCTAGATTAAACGATTAGTTTTGAAATAAAATAAATAGTATATATTACTTTATTACCCACCTTTTTCCAAAACCAACAACTTTCATTCCATCGCAGTTCTATGGTTTTTATGTATAAAAATAGAAATTGAGAATTCATTTGAGCTTAGCAATTTGAATACGGTTCAAATGCGTAACTCATTTAATATTTTTTAAACTACCAGTGAAATATTTGTTATTAAATTCATAATATTTCTTTAGCGTATATGTGCACATATACATAAATTAAATTTATTTTAACATGACGTGTTTATGTAGACCCACCTCTGCTGAAACAGAATGGTCAGCACCATAAATATGTTGTCGGTGTCCATTACACGAACCAATGCAACGCATTTAGAGAAATGCTTTGAATGATTAACTTTTGACACAATTATTTGTGATGTGGTAGTTTCGAAGATAATAACTAACGCGGTACGATCTGTCAATTGATGCTTAAATTAAACGTTGAAAGATATAAAATTAGCAAAGAATTCTAAAATTGAGCGGTCGTATTATATTATTTATTTTGTAGTAGGCCAAGCTGCTACCGGTAATTTCCTTGAGAGTTAAATAAAACGTGGTTGATCAATTCAAGCAAAATCTGTCAGTTCAAAATCATTATCTTTTGAAAACATAAAGTCAGGTTAGCTTACAATTTTCAACATTAACTACGGAGTATACAGGTTGTTCTCAGATTATTCCCGAAGACTTAAGAGGGTGTTTATGCTCCGTAGTACGTGTAGGAAATTGTATAAAAAAATGCGAAAATAACTCGTGCCCAAATTTATTAATTTTATCAAAGCGCTCGTGTAAATTTCCCTTTTGCTCACAGACACTCGGCAAGGCCGACCAATGACCCAGCGCGGCGCGGCCTCACTAGCGACCGAACTTATGGCAAGAGCGATTTCATATTATCACGTAAAGTTTACATTTTTTTTTTTTGAAACTTTGGAAAAAGAATTTTGATATGAGGTCGAAACAAATGTTTGGTGTCGTATATATATGTGTAGTTTAATATTTAATTTGCTCTACACCACACATACAGACAACTATAGATTGTATTATTTGGAAAAATATAACATTTTACGGTGTTAGAACTGGACTTAATAAGTAAACGTTAATAATTATTATTTTGTCTACTCTGAAGTATTTATTTTTCATACTATGTACAGGGTGTATTTATATTCACTGATGTCCTTCTATAGCAACAACTAAACCCGTCTCACAAAAAAAAACATTTAAAAAAAAAAGAAATACTAAAATAATTATGTTATTAAAAAACTTTGTTTTTCTTCGAAGAGCTTCGCGAACCGCGCGGGTGCGAGATCGTTCCCCGATCCCGCGCCATACATTCAACCGCCTTCTCAAACATTAAAACAATTTCTTTGAAATTTCGAATTTTTTTCTCGTAATTGGGAAACATTTTCCAATATTTTTTACTGATTAATGGTTGATTATTGATCTTTATTAACTCCCTAAAAGGACATCAGTGAATATAATAACATTCTGTATATATAGTTGTATAAAATGTTAACAGCATAATTTTAAAATGCCAACACATTTTAGTCGATCTACAGTTATTTTAAGTAGTTATGTATGTATTTCTCGTATTATTTGTTTGCTTTTTAATGTGTGTCAAAACGTGGGGATTAAATAGTCTGTATGTTAGACGGTTACAATATTACACGGTATGCAAAAATCTGCAAAATTATAAGTTTATAATGAATGACTACTATGAAAGTTCAAAAACAGTTATTTCTATAATATCCAAAAGTAAAGTATATAATTTACTGAACACCATGTTAATTTGAGTAAGCTGTTAAAGAAAAGAGACACAAATTAGAGGATGGAGACAGATTTTATTTATTATTATGGTTATAGGTTTACAATATAGGTCATGTCTATTCTATAACAATAGATACAATTTATTTATAAGTTCGAGTGTACTATTATTAGTATGTACTATAGAATATGTGTATTATAACTATATTATATTTTTATAATAAATAAATTATATTCAAATTATTTATTATTTATTAGCAGTAAATTTATGAATTATTTTAATATTATTTAAATATTATGGGTTGTATACAATTTAAATTAAATAATTATAACCGTGTTACGCAGTGAAATGTTTATGCTTATAAGAACAATGCTTTTAGTAATATCTACCTTAGTACGGGCATTTCCTAGGTAGGTAGTACTTTGCATAATATGAAATGAATGTTTAAGATACTGTCAATAAATAAATAAATAAATTGAAACCAAAGATAAACAAATAATTGTATTAACGGCACACGTGTATCAGTTTCACGAACGGGCTAGAAATCCTACGCAAGAATAAGTCACATCCCAAAATACATCTATATAAAAATATTCTAGCCTTTGAGGCATAACCTCATGGCGAAGCAGGAGCGATTCCCGGGATGACTACCGTATAAATACATAGTTTGAATTTTATAAGCTAATTTAGCTCATTTTCGCCGGCAACACAAATCTAAGAATCATATTAATAATCGGTAAGCAGAAGTCAATTAGTCACCGTCGCGTCGGTATACAGTTTATAGTGCGAACGAGCCCACAATACACTGGCGATATAATCATCACTGATGCAATCGTGTGAAGCGGAACACCTGCGACATTTAACATAGTCCTACCCTCAGTGGCAAAGGAACAAAGCATGCCAGCTTTTGTATGCCAAACGTAGCGGTGACTGCTTGAAAATGTAATTCTACCGAACGTCAACATTAAGAATAGTCTCTTATATAGAGTCTGTCACCATTCTCTTATACAGAGGCTGAATATAATTAATAATAATGTAATAGTCTCTTATACGCACTATGAATATATTTATTTTATTTTTATTTATTTGAGTAATGCACCATGTACCCCACGATACCCTTATTGTAGGTATCTTAGTTGCTTAATAGGATTATGATAATTCAAAATGGAAGGAACCTTCCATATACACTAACACTACTACAATAATGACTATTCGCTTCAAGTGATTGGGAATATCCACTTCCACCTAAAACCCCACGTGGCATGACTCTCTTCACTGAGGTCAGGCGCCATGCTTGGCTGGGTGCGGTTCGTAGCGCATAACGGAAAGCGGGTTTCTTCATGAACATTTCTGAAAATAAATAAAAAATGAAATTAAGAAAAATAGACAATATTTAGAAAAAAAAACCAACGCAAGCATATAAAATTGTTAGTGTTAGTAATGTGAAAAATACTAAATATATTATTCTATCAAAAATGTGATAAATAAAGCTAATTGTTACTTTTAATAATGTTTTTGGTTTTCACTTTAACCGCAACGTCGCATTTTTGAATCGACGCCAGACAGCAGCATGGCATGGTTTACCCCTGATTTTATCTCATGTTCGCCTTCTTGGCAAAAATTACCCGTTATGTGTAAAAATTATATTGTAAATTTTAAACACGTTTAGGTAAGAAATACAAAAATAAAACAATTTTATATTAGATTGGTTATTCCAACTCGTTTTTATTATTTTAAAACATTTCTATTTATATTAGATTAAATATATAGTCTTCATTTAGCTCCGAAACGTCCAGCAGAGGTACTCGTCTAAATTTCCTTAAAATTATTATTTCTCCAATTGTTTACTATTACTTGAAATTAGGAATTTATCATTGAAGATTCTTTTGATCATATTTTTTGATTTGTTTTTTATTAATTCGACATATTTTTTTATTTGTAATACTGATTTACCTTTTTGTAGAATACAAACTTAATTGAAAAGAGGTAGGTAAGTCGATTTATGAAAATGTTCACCAATGTATAACCTAACTGACAGCAAGCACAAGCAAGGCGTTGCCGTAGCTGTCAGTCAGCTTGCGCCATCCCTTCAGTCTAAACGGATACAACTTTAAATATTAATAAGGGAAATTCCTAAATTTAGAAAACGTTAAGTCAAATCTAGGAAAACAAGTATAGTAACTGCATTTTAGATTGGATCGTATTTTCATTGTGTCGCTCAATTAAAATAATCGTCAAACAAAAATTTCAAAAAAATGCACTTACTTAATCTTGGATACTCTCCACTCGGCAATATTTTGTATGACAAACTTTCTTGAGAGTAGGCAGCTTAAGTCGTTTAATCCTTTCTTCATATTCCAAACTTTTCAATTGTCCTAGAATTCTAGTTGCTTGCAACTGCATTTATATACATATAGAAAAAAAATATATTTCCCTAGTAAACCAACCAAATCATATGTTTCAAGGCAACAATACAATTCATAGAACTGATTTTATTTATGGGATGTATTTTTTTTTAATATTTTTTAAGAGTGAAATATACAGGATGTATTTAAAATTACCTAATATAAGGTACCTTATTATCGCAGTAACTTAATATAATTTATTATATTTTTAATGCAAATACATTTTTCTAGAAGCTTTAAATTTTCTAAAAATGTCATTTTAAACAATAATAAACTTCATTTATATTCAAATTATTAAAAAAATATTTATTTAAAGAAAACACTCATTTCATTTGATATGTTCACATACATACATACTATTGTGTATTTCATATATATTGAACTGCTTATGCAAGAGACTTTAAATAACGTTGCAATATTTTATAACTAATCTTAAAAATTGAATTTGGAAATAAAAATTGAAACTAATGCTACTCTAGTCTTATGTAAAAAGATTTTATTAATGCCAACAATATTCAGATATTTTGCACTATAACGTCTAATTAAGTATTCTAAGTAAGGCCAGTTTATTTATTTTTTAAGGAATGCTATGACCTAGGTCATATACAATTATTTTGGGTCCTACTCAACTTGGCTAAATATGCCTGTGCAATGAGTCAGGGGAGATGGTGGTAATGAAGCGTTAAAAATGATGTTACCATCTGCGGATTCGAACCCGAGATCTTTGGGTCAGAGTAGTCCAACGTCTTAACCAATATCTCAACAAGTTGAGAGTAGATATCCATTATAATATTTTGCTTTACTACATTGTAATTTTAACACTTAATTGAATGAAAACACAGCAATATAATTTATATTTCGCGTATGATACGTGCCATATTGTTTTCGAGTTATTTACATTTTTATTGGGGTAACATGTGTGATAGATCAAATTCAGATAACGCACGCGGCCATGATAAGTGAACATTTTGTAAGGTAATTACGCAGTTCATGTCAGTTTTGGAGGGGAAATTAACATGGAATGTGTTTCGTATCTACGAGAAGCCAAATTACATTTATGAACGGAATTTCTAGGAAATGATACAACGAAAAGGCGTGAAGCAGCCGATAGGGAATTCACGAGTCATTACAGATTTCCTTATCAAAATATTAGCTCATTTTTGTGACATGTTTTTTAACTTCCTGGTTAGGAAAATAATCTCACGAAGTTTTGGTTAATATCCCTCGGCAGGTATCCTCGCCCCAAGTTGCGTCTAGGCAAGCAACGCTGCGAAGTATCAAATCAAAAATTTACAAAAATATTAGGTAACCTAACCTACCTGTAACTATTATTTTTTAAAAGCAGTTCCAGCTAACATGTCTGTAGCGTCATCTCACTAAGTTCGCTATTCCAGATACGTGTATTTTTAAATATTTATAATTTTCGTTGTATTTAGTTATAAGTAAAAGTCTGTCAATGACACAAAAGTATTGGAAATTAACAGTAGCTTGTTCGATGATAGATTTAATATATGGTCTGTGCAACGGGCGTGAAGTCGGTAGGTCTTCTGTCCAATTTCCGGTGATGTTTCAATGAAAATGTAGTTGTTTCAAATAAGTTTTTTTATTTATTAATAAGCGCTTTAATTATCATAATTTCAATTAACACTATTCTTTTAAATTAAATTAACAACGTAAAAGATATACGAGTATATATACATATAGATATACGAGTATATGTATATCATTTTTTTTTTGTTTAATATTTCTTCTAATGAATCTCTGCTAGGGCGGGCGGTAAGTCTTACCTATGTAGTTAGAAAAGTAACATAGGTAACTTATCAAATCGACAAACATGACTGGTATTCGAGTTACTAAATAATTTTTTTGCTAATAAACATTTATATTTTATTTATTTTTATTTATATATTTACTAAGGCTTCATTTAACCTAAAACACAAATAAAAATTATTCAAATTATGTAATATGGTAGTCAGGTTTGATTGTTTGAGCGTTTGAATTCATTAGTCATTTTAGCCACAACAACAAGCCAGTTTAGCTTAGGTGGTGCGTCATTTTTTTTTTTAATTGCTTGCATCGTTTCAAGAACTACCCATAAGTGTATTTATTGACAAAGTACCTCATAGTTCGGCGATTAGACAGAAAATCTTAATTTATAAGAAGTTTCATTCATGTGGTATGTCACACATAGGACCCCTAAGCAATGGTTTAAAATAATTAATAGGATTTGCAGTTCTGTTTAATAGGTTAACCAATAATTGATGCGATCGAACGTACGTAATTTGTATTTATTAGATATTCAAACGAGCCCTTATTATCTTGTCGACTGCATTTCAAGTCGTTTACGTAACGATAATTATATGGTCCTATGCAAGTCTCGATTTCAGCTTCAAATAGCCTAAGAATAATAAGCGCATATTAGAGATAATTGTCAGAGGAATTTCACTCAAAATGCTGGTAATACCATCCATACAAACACTAATAATTATTATTAAACAAGAATGGTTATGACACCTGTAGCTAACATATAATATCAATTGCTTCTATACATTGTTTAGTAATAGTAAATTATTTAAACAGAACCTGACGTCTCACAGCTTCAGGCGCCATTAAATCCATCACCCACCCAGACTATTCGCGCCTGCGGTACCAACTTGTGATGGGTTGCTTCATTTCCTATCTCCACTTGTGCATGCGGCACTTTTAGCCCATTCGATGTATGTTTTAGATGACCCTAGAGTTAAGGTTTGAGTAGATTAATATAAAAAAACAAACATACAATTGTATCATAACATTCTTTCGATTTCATAAATTAGTTTGATTTTGTATTTTTGGGCGCGCGGCTAGTAATGAAATAAAGCGGACATAATATTTCGAACGATAATCATTTTAATTTTTTAATGTGGCACTGAACATCTTAATATATATAAATCTCGTGTCACAATGTTTGTCCTCAATGGACGGCTGAACCACTTAACCGATTATAATAAAATTTGAACACCATGTGCAGTTCGATGTGCACTTGAGAGATAGGATAGTTTAAATCTCAAATTATAGTCGCAATTTTAATTTATCGCTAATTATTTGTCTGTTATTATTTGGCAGTCATAAAACTGACAGATGTCGATACCTTTCGACTGGGTTGATGGCGCTAATGTCTGTTATTATTTGACAGTGACAGTTATTCGACGCAAACGTATTAAAAGAGCCCATCAGTTGGCAGAACAAATTGAATCAAGAAATCCAGCTCAAAGAATCAGGACAGCAGGTCATGCACAAGAATCTCAAGAACAGTGTAACGAACGTCTTCAAGAGAATATCATAAGAACAAGAAAATTATTATTTTCAGTCAAATGCCACCGAAAAAATCTAACCTCAACAACGCGAGCGGCAAACGTCAAAACGCAAACGTCAAAACTACGATCGGAATAATATATTCACTTACGAGATGCTGTTGCTGGAAACATCGATGGAAATTTAAATCCCAATGACATCGGTAATGCTTTCATTTTACCTTCAAGCTACATCGGCAGTCCACGGAACATGCAGGAATACATACAAGATGCGATGACTTACGTACGTCATTACGGCCGACCGGATTTATTTATTACATTCACATGTAATCCGAATTGGGAAGAGATACAAACTTTACTATTGCCAGGACAACAAGCCATTCATCGTCATGATTTAACTGCACGTGTGTTTAAACAAAAATTGAAATCCTTAATTGATTTTATTGTTAAATATACAATTTTTGGTATCACACGTTGTTGGCTGTATACGATAGAGTGGCAAAAGCGAGGTTTGCCTCATGCCCACATTTTGGTTTGGCTTAAAGATAGAATCCGTCCTGAAGAAATCGATCAAATAATTTCAGCCGAAATTCCAGACCCATTAATTGATCAAGAATTATTTGATATTGTCACCAAACACATGATCCATGGGCCATGCGGTGTTTTCAACATGACGTCACCGTGCATGGAAAATGGAAAATGTAAAAAAAACTTCCCAAAGCCGCATACGAATGACACGATCACGGATATTGATGGTTATCCAATGTATCGCCGCAGAAGTACTGAGAATGGTGGCCACACATTTACAATGCGACTGCCGAACTTTCCAAATCAAGTTGAGTTTGATAATCAGTGGGTGGTACCATACTCACCACTACTTTCAAAAACTTACAAAGCTCATATCAATGTTGAGCTTTGCAGTTCTGTTAAATCAATTAAGTATATTTGTAAATATGTAAACAAAGGCAGTGATTTGGCCATATTTGAAGTAAAAAACATAAATAAAAATGACGAAATAGCACGATACCAAATGGGCAGATACATTAGCAGCAATGAAGCTATTTGGCATATTCTCAGCTTTCCCATCCACGAAAGAGATCCTGCTGTCCAACATCTGGCAATACATCTTGAAAACGGTCAACGTGTATACTTCACTGAAGAAAATGTTCTCCAAAGAGCGTTCGAAGCTCCGAAAACGACTCTAACTGAATTTTTTACATTGTGTCAAAAACCTGATGTTTTTGGCCAATTCGCGAAGACATTGGTGTATGGTGATGTTCCACGTTATTTCACATGGAACAAATCCAGTAAAAAATGGGAGCCACGGAAACAAGGAAAACCACATCCTTCCATTACAGGCATATTCAAAGCTAAGACATTGGGGAGACTTTACACGGTACATCCAAAGCAACGTGAGTGCTTCTATTTACGTTTGTTATTGGTGAATGTTCCCGGACCAACGTCTTTTGAATTTTTACGAACAGCTAATGGTCGAGTATTCAATACATACCAGGATGCATGTCGTGAACTGCAATTGCTAGAAGACGATAACCATTGGGACTTAACGCTTGCTGATGCTGCGTTGACATCAACACCGAATAACATTCGTCAGTTGTTTGCAATTATTTTGGCGACATGTTATCCCTCGCAAGCACAAACTTTGTGGGAAAAATATAAAAATTGTATGACAGAAGACATCTTGCACCGAATTGGACAAACAAATCAATGCCAAAACATAGATTATACACCAGAGATGTACAATGAAGCATTGGTCTTGATCGAGGATTTATGTGTTCTTATTTCAAATTTACCACTTAATCATTATGGTATGCCATCACCTAATCGTCCAGCCACCGACTTAGTCAATACCGATTTACAACGAGAAAATCAATATGACCGTGGAAGTTTAGCAACAATTATCATGAACAGTGAACCATTACTGACAGCAGAACAAAAAAATATTTATGATCGGATTATGCTGGCTGTTGCTGCTGAACAAGGCGTTTTTTTTTTCTTGGATGCACCCGGTTTAACCGGTAAGACATTTTTAATATCGTTGATTCTTGCCAAAATACGGTCGCAACAAAAAATCGCATTAGCATTAGCATCGTCAGGCATTGCGGCTACTTTACTGGATGGTGGGCGAACAGCACATTCAACATTCAAGCTGCCATTGGACGTTCATAATAAACCAGATGCAATGTGTAACATCGAAAAGAATAGTGGAATAGCTGCAGTGTTGCGGAAGAGTTCTATAATAATTTGGGATGAGTGCACAATGGCACACAAATATTCACTTGAAGCATTAAACAGAACTATGCAAGATTTAAACAGCAATAATAAACTTTTCGGTGGTGCTATCTTACTTTTGTCTGGTGACTTCCGGCAGACCTTACCGGTTATACCTCGCTCTACTTTCGCGGATGAGATTAATGCATGTTTGAAACAATCATTCTTATGGCGAAGTGTTGAAACACTTCGATTGACCATAAATATGCGAGTACAATTGCAAAATGATCCATCAGCACTAATATTTTCCGAACAACTACTAGATATTGGGAACGGTAAAATAAAACTGCAACCAAATACGCAATGCATTAAACTACCAGACAATTTTTGCACTGTTGTTCAGGATAAAACTGAATTGATTCAGAGTATTTTCCCGGATATACAGAATAATTATTTGAATCATGAATGGCTTAGTCAACGGGCGATTTTGGCAGCCAAAAACGTTGATGTTGACGAAATTAACTTCCAGATACAACAGTTGTTACCAGGCGATCTGATGTCTTTTAAATCAATCGATACTGTTGTTGATGAAAATGAAAGTGTAAATTTTCCGATTGAATTTTTAAATTCATTAGATATCCCTGGAATGCCACCACATAATCTTCGATTAAAGATTGGTTCCCCTATTATTCTCCTCCGTAATTTGAATACACCTCAATTATGTAACGGTACGCGTTTGGTCATCAAAAAGATCACCGGAAACATTCTTGAAGCAACCATTTTGGCTGGGAAGTTTAAAGGAAAAGTGGTCCTGCTGCCACGTATTCCGATGATACCATCAGATTCTACCATACCCTTCAAAAGGCTACAGTTTCAATTCGTTTAGCTTTCGCCATGTCTATAAATAAATCTCAAGGTCAAACAATGTCCATTTGTGGTTTAGATTTGGAAAATCCATGTTTTTCTCATGGGCAACTATATGTTGCGTGTTCACGTGTTGGGAAACCGTCGAATCTATTTGTGTTAGCTAAAGACAGGTTAACCAAAAACATTGTGCACCGATTGGTGTTAAATTAAATTGAAATTGAAAGTATTTATAATTCAAAAAAAAAGATATTAATGTTTAAAAGTTTAAGACTGTCTGCCTTGCCTACCTCATTCATGAGTTTAAGCGTCACATGTTATTTACTGTATTATACTGTAATATACTTATATTTGTTATAAAATTAAATGGAAATAATAAATCTGATAAATTTTTATTTTTTACCTATTGATTTCTGCTTAGTATCAAGTGTAAGAACATTTTAATTAATTGTGTTCAACGTACTTCCCCTTCAAATCTCAATCCAGTGAATTTGTATACCAACATCAACATTTTCGTCTTTGTTCGTAAATAATTTCATTGTACTAAAGGGTTATAGTAGTAGAAAGTCAAATAAGGAGATCAGCATATTTTTTTACAAATACCATCTGTGTGAAAAAGCATAGTGGACTCCGTGACTGATGTTCTCTTATTGTTCCTCTTAGATTGTTTACTATAATGTAATATAACAAAAACTTTAGCCACAGCAACGCGTGGCCGGGTCAGCTAGTTATTTTATATGTTTCTTTTTGCGCTCATAGATGAGTTTGTATTCTTTTTTACTGGCCAGTAATAAATAATACGATCTAACAGCCGTGCTGTTATATTTTTGAAATGTAATCTAAACGGTTATGGTTGTTTTTCAAGAGCATCAATCTACTATTCAAGTCTTTCGCATTAATACTTTTCGAGTTGAAAGTTGCAACGGACGGCCAAAGGTCGGGGATAATAAATGCCGCAAAATGAACGCCGGACTCAAATAAAACTCCAGCAGGTGAAATCTCGCCAGGTTATTTTTCCGCCACTGAGAATATTCAACAGGGCGTCTTTTTTAACACTGAAATAAATTGACTAACATAGTAAAGATACGTCCGTTTTATGTAAAACAAAGAGGAGAAATTTTGAAGTTAAAAAAAAGTAAACAGGTATGGTTCTCAAATATGTAGGTATAAAAGACATTTTTATAAAAATATTTTAACTACGCGAACTTATCGAAGGGAGCATCACAAACTGAAATATCATATAATTTCAGTTTAAATGAAAACGACCGATCCAGATCCATTAGACGGCACCCTCTATCCCCTACATTCTTCTCTTCGCCCCCGGAGCTCGGGATTAACTCTCTCCGCAATGGTACACCATTGCAGCGAATGGACAATTCCGTCGGCGCGGCCCCGAAATCATAAATTTGACAATTTATTAAACAATTTTCTGACAGATATTGTCACGACAGTGATGGAAGCTGCGATTCAGAACCTTTTGTTAAAAGATACGTCCTAATAAAACTAAAAATGTTTTGAAAAGCATGCAAGCTATGCAAGACTCTACATTGGTTTCTGTGGATCTTAATTCACTTAAGTGACACAAACAAAATAGTTCACCGATGTCTACCAATATCGATCTTTTAAAACAAATAGATTCGGCACACCATAATAATATCGATGTTAACATTCGACATTAGCGGTACAGAAGAGAGAGAGTACTAGAGTTTTTTTTACTATAAAAAAAATAGAATTGTCACTTCAATGTACTTTAAATATGTACTACAGTAATAAATACATTGTCACTTATGTTTGATTGGATCAGTATTAAAAGCCGTAAGCACGAGTCGACTGCAGGCAGCTACGATAATTTTATTAATGTCGCCACTGTTACACTGAATTAAAATTTTAACTATGTAATTACATTGAAAGTGGAAAAAAAAAATAATGTTGCTTGAGAATTTAAAGGGTATAAATAAAAAGTTTTCACACCCCTGTTCGGGAAGATCAGCGCTGGCATCTGTTTACTGTGACTGCGCAGCACATTTACATAAATTAGATTTTGTACCAGTTCAGCCCCACATTTTATTAGTGCAAGATTATTTGCGAATCGTAAAACTGCGAAAGGGCTCAAGGAAGCGATTACGACTTTGCCACGTGTATTATTAAAAGCAACCGACTTCAAGATTATAACTCTAAAGTTCTATAGTTAAATAAAAAAAGGGTGCATTCTGAAATCAAATCAATAATTTTAATAATAAAAAATTTAAATAACTGTAGTTGCGATAGTGACCCAAATAAATATGTGCTAATCAAAATATCTGATTTTTAATTACTGATCTCCTAAATTAATAATCGCCATTATGAAACGCAATGTAAACTGTTGAGGATTATGTGTTGTTTATACCGCGTCCCAAGACCATTTCAGGATAAAAAATCCAGCTAATTGGCTCTGCGATTTCTAGTATTCTTTGTTATCACGATATATCAAAAATTATTATGACTTCCGAGAAAAAAAAATGTATACTTTACGTGATAATAATATAGGTTCCTGTAATAGGTACGATAATTGACCGACGCGGCAGTTATATAAAAATAATAAATTTGGCGATAAAATATTTTAGATTTTTTTTTATATAACTCATAATAGGAAACATAAACATCTCGAAACATTATGTATATTATAGAACATGTTATACATACATGCAAATCCGTTTCGGGGTTATTTAAAAATACTAGGAAAAGAAAGAAAAACATATGCAAATTGGTTCATTCCTGAAAAAATGTCTGAAGTTGAAACAGATTATTTAAGTGGTATGTCCCTATCGCGTAAAAAATATTCCTACAACAACTTGCTATATGGACATATAGCAAGTGATTATTCAAATAGGTACATAGGTACTTAAACAATCGCAAAATAACAAAATAATCCATAATCACATATCCCATTTACATTAATTGAGTTTAAATTACATTTCACAACTAATTTATTTTAATTTCGTTAAATCTCTTTAAAACGTGTTCAAAAAGGCCTCGATAATTTTAGCGGTAATCATAATAAAAAAATCTTTTTAGTTAAGTTTGTAATTTTATTTACAGTATACTTTCTTTAAGAAAAACATTATAACAAAATAAATAAAAGTAATTAGAAACATTTTTTTTTTCACTTTCACTTTTTTTTCACTAGAGTAGGATTTTAGACTTTCACTGTTCTCATTCATTTTTATAGATATATAATTTTGCTGACGGAACGAGGAAGAATGTGTGTGTAATCGTCTCCGAAACGTCGGGATTTGGTCTTGTATACACGTTATGTAAACATCCGCCATTTTGTATATTTTTGCCATTTTGTTAAGAGTATGTTTTATTATTAACATATAGATACATATATTTTACCCCAATCGGAACCTAATTCGCATAAAAGAATAACGGAAGCTGTTAGCTTCAGGCGGAGGGAAATTCCCGAAGGTCTCAGCCATGCCCGCGCAGAATTCAGGCATCTTCTGGTGGAAATCTGATTATCCTCGGCCAATCACCGGCAGCGTGGGCGGCGCGGGGCAAAACTTACGATGACAGATATTATCGGTGACGACCGCGAGATCTAACCCGTTGCGTTGTAACCACTATAATGCTGCGTGCACATTTATTCCCTTATTTTCATAAACTAAAAAAATAATATAATTTACGTTTTTTGTTCTCGATATTGTGATGTTACTGTTAGTAATTTGAACGCACTGCGTGGAATGTTGTACACTTTTTTAAACTCTGCAGTTCGTATACGAATTTTTTGAGAATCGAGTTTTTTAAGAAATTGAGTTGCTTTAATTTAAACGTTACTATTGCGTTTAGCTATTAGCACCACACATGCGGGATCGGGGATTTATAATAAAAATAATATCAATAATTTAATGATTGCTCAAATTTAACAAAGGATGTACTCTAGTTATTTCAAAGTCTACCTAATTAGGCAGGACCCGTACTAAGATAGGCTTAATATTTAGAACGCAATGAATTATTTCGACTCGAAGATAGAATTAGAATAATCTATCATATTGTGATTGTGTGAAATAAAAAAAATAATTTATAATAAGGAGTAAATATTTATGCATAATTTGTAAGCATAAATCCGACTATTTATCCGATAAAACCGATAGACCAAATTTTATTAGTGTATTATAATGATCTGTGTTTTAGTCGATTTCCTGCCTAACGCAACAAACCAAGAGGAAATATGCTTTTTGTGTGAAAACAAAGAATTGCATTTAATCAGTAAATCTTTATTTTATTGTATAATCGTGGTAAAATTCCCTTACGCAAATCTTGTCTTAAATCATTAAGACAAGATTTCATTCATCAAATCATTCTTTCAATTTATTTATCTCTTTTTTTATAACTGTAAATATCTAAATATTACATTAGAAATCAACAGCATAATAATAATAGGCCTGTAGTCCCAGCATTATGAAATACTCGATTTTTAGTCAAGATCTTAAAATCAATTGTTTTAAATGTTTTAATTGTTTTAATTTCTTCTGTAACAGCTACGCATTAAATAAGTTATTATGCGCACACTATTCTCTATTCTGTAACTAAATAAATAGGACAGGGCTAGGGTGGGGAGGATAGGGGGAGGGGAGTAAAAGGTCTGAATATTGGTTACATTTTAAATGATAACTAGGTCGCCGCAGTCGCTCGCATTTTGCTTCGCTGCAGCACATATTAGAGCGAAGCGATTTACTAAAATTTTCTAAATAAAATTTAGTCTGTGACAATAACTTTTTAACGACGGGATAGATTTTGATAATTTTCTATAATGAGGTATTTGAAATCTCTTTGATACAAATGCACAAAAAAAATTCATCCGGAAATCAACAGCATAACTTTTTAACGACGGGATAGATTTTGATAATTTTCTAAAATGAGGTACTTAAAATATCTTCAATACTAATGTACAAGAGAATTTCATCGGGAAATTGAAAACATAACTTTTCAACGAATGGATAATTTTCCAAAATGAGGTTCTTGAAATCTTTTATATACAAAAAGAGAAATTCATTTTTGTATATAAAATTCAGGAACACAATTTTCATTCAATGAATCTTGTTGTTCAAGTTCATCAGTCATTATTTCTCCTTCACTGACATATCGTAATTGTCAGTGAATTGTCGTACAATTTAAAATAAAATTCGATTAATTATTTTCGAATAAAAAATTTTCAAAAAAGCGCGTGACTTTTTTATAATGGATATTCCCATAGACAATTTTCTTTTGACCCCAAAAATTTTATTTTTGACAATATTTAAAATCAAGCTCCGTCACGACCTTCACTTTTTCATGTAGATTCTCTCAAAATCAAAAATTTTTCAAATCGGTCAAGGAATGACCAAGTTAGCCCGTGACAAAGTTCTAATTGGAGTCGTCTTATGAGAGCTTCGCTCGCTCCGCTCGCTTCGCTCTAATTATATTATGCATTCCAAACCTGGCAGTAATTAATTCGGATTAGAAAATGTCATTATACCAAAGTTTCTTAAACCTTAGAAGAAAAAAAAATACCAACCATTTCACAGTGTAAACATTTCTTTAGAAGCGATTCGATTCAATTTAGCGTGCGATTATGAAAGGAGTAATGGCGAATTGCAAGTGCGTCGCGTCACTCGCCTATGTGCTCTCGCTCTCTCTGATCCACGCGCCGTTTCTTTAATTCTTGTTTATGGTATAGCCGATCATGTGACTGACAGCTGAGGTTCCTATTTCCACCCCTTGAAAAGGGATATATATATATTATGCATGCTTTGGGATACATTTGGAATATATAAATTCACCAAAACTTAAACAAAGAACGTCTTAAAGGCTTATTAATAAGCAAGTTCAAGAAATAAGTGAATCTGAATATTTAATCAATTTGTTATTTTATTTTTGCCATACAATTATTGCATGTGTAAATGAATCTTGATTCATTTACACATACAATAATTAATAGGTATTTTTAACAAACAGACATTAGTTATCAACACGCAAAGCATCACATTAAGCACACATGTTAATAAACCTATTAAATTATTTGTAGACACTACGTCACCTACTTCATTAGGTATATGCGAGTTTTTTTGTGATTTAATTTTAACCAAATTTAAAAAACACCCTCCAAAATAAAACTGTATCTTGCAGTGCTTGTACCTATACCTGCATTATACCCAACAAGGGATGTTTTTGATTTTATCATTGTTGTACATGATTCGAAAACAGAAATTATTACATCTACTGATATTCACTGTATGGTGTAATGGTTTCAACAAGTTATCCGCCATAGTTCGGTGAATGTCGTTTTTATCTGCATGTTTTCGTCGTATAACTAGTCGAATCGTAAATTGGTAATATTTAATCAGGCCTTTGAATGCGAGATAACTATATATTCAAATTATATACCATTTGGGATATTTATTGAAAGCTTATTACATTATAAATATTGATGTAACATGCATATTTGATATTTTAAGTGTGTTCATGTTAGTAGAGATTTTTATTGCATAGCGACGACTAAGTTCAATATTTAAAGTATCTAGATATGACGTAATGTCAGGGTACTTAATGTTAGTGCAGTGTCTCGTAGCTGCTCTATCGCCCGCTCCTGCAAAAGCCGGGAGTTCAATAAACCTTCTTCCCTTTTGTGTCCACGTTTCCTATTGTTTCGATGAATAAATGATCCTGAATCGCGAGACGCGGAAATGCAAGCAATGTAGGTCAGTTTAGTCTACGGCGCGCTTTTGTTCCTTTGAGAGGGTAGTCTTTAGAAAGTCGCTCTCGAACGATAATAAATACCTACCCGCAATAATAGTCCGCGTTCACGCGCTGCTACTTCCTTATTCGCGGGTAATGTGGTTTGTAGGTATGACGTTTTGAATTGTGAAGTTGCCTGAAGTAGCTTATAGAAAATCTCCTGGTTTTTTTGGTTTCGCTTAATTGTGAGTTATTGAATAATTTAACGGTTAAACATTACCACACACTGTCGTATCTGTTCCTCCTTAAAATATCTTATTGGAAATATCTTATCTTAGTTGTATCTAAAGTTATAAAATATTTCTGAATATTAAATTACGTTGACGTTTAAATTTCTCGTACTGAGTACCTACTCAGTACGAGAAATTTTGTTTTGATTCTTTTTTTAAATTACAAAATATTTAATTTATTATTAAGATTTTTCGTTTTAAATGTTTTATTTTTGTTTTCTTTGCCTATTTACATTCCAAATTTAGTCTAAACAACACTTTTTATTAAAGACTGCGTCTTTATTTGTTATGCTTCTATGGTGTTTATGGTTTTATGTTATACTTTCTAAATGGCTTATCAGGAGGAATAAACTGCAATTTGGGTGTATCAAAATGGCGCCGTATCTAACGCGAACAAACGAGAATACACAATTACCCTAATGGAAGATATGCATGTGTTTTATTAAGGCGTACCCGAGGGCGGTAGCTATCATTGGCAAGGAGCTCCGCCGGGTTCAATACAATTATTCATGCAATTTATTTGCCAATAAAGATGGGGTTGCCCGCCTTTTTCCAACGGTCGCGTGAGGCTTTTGCGAAGCTAAGTGATGGATAGCAAACGCGCCAGCATTGCCGTGCCCAGGAAGAAAGGCGATTCTTAAATCACTTAATAACAAACGGTGGCTTTCCGTTTTCGTTCGTTCATACTACATAGCACGTCATAATAATGCGAAGTTCGGCTAATTGCCTTCAAAACGCCTAAGGAGAAGATCATGTATCTTTTGGCAAATGCGTCAGACACCTAATGGTATCGATACTGTAAATTTGACAAACAGTTTTCTTATGATGCTGCTATCTCCATTGAAAAGGTTAATAAATCATAATACAAACAAGAGTCATTCCTATGTAAATGAGTTACGTTCAACAACGGCTCCAACTCAAACCATAAGATAGTGGTAAAATTCATGGCACTTTATAACACATAAAATGCTAGTCTATACCGCAAAATGGAAACGGTTACCATGACATTCAGTAATCAGTCTAACTGGTTACATGATAACATGGCAATAACAGCCTCCTTTATGATCATAAAGAAGGTTGTATTGCCAAACAATGTCACTTGAAGCATTTTTATTTATTGATACATACAAAATAGCTTGGAAGCTCGCCCGTGTTTTTCCTGATCAAACTATTTTGGTTCTCTTTAATATGAATTAAACTATTTTTTAATCGCTTCTTATTTAGAAAACGATTCTTGTGAAGTGGTTTTTTTTCTATTATAGCTACATACATACCTATTACTTTTTAATGTTTTAATTATACATAAAATAAAAAAAGAGTATTTTATTGAAAGGAAAATATTTGACGTATCTACAAATATCTCATTTCAATGCATGTAACTGATAAGTCAGTCTTAGCAATGTCTCGTGCAAAACCGCTATTCACTACATAGATAACGAAAAAAAAAATATCATTTGGTCGATATTCCTTACAGAATATCGACCAAAGCGGAAAGCAATTACTTACTTGCCGCTATATTTGCCAGAGGTCACCGCATATTTTTTTCATTTTATTTGAGGGTCCTCTTTCCCCTATCTTTACCTTACCTCACCTTAAAAAGTCAATATCAAAACATAAACCCCTGCCAAATCCAAATCTGCCAAATCTTTATTCATAATATTCAAAATGAATATACAACATATTATTAGGCTTCTCGTTTACAAAAAATATGGGAGATTTTAGCCATCATCAACATTTTTTATATTTTAGACTGTGTTTTGTTGTACGCACTTCTGGAGCCTTCTGCGTTAAGTTTATTCTAACGAATTGGTCGATCGCTGGTTGCGCCGAAGGCACTTACGTTTATTGGGTTTTATTTTTTTTTTATTTATTGCTAGGCTATTCCCACTTAATACAAAAGATTTTGCGAGAAGAGCTCAGCATGACATCTACCGTGAAAGGCGAGGCGAAAGTCGGCCGCGTCGACCAAAACGTAATAAAATAATTAATAACAATTTGCGACAAGGGAGAGCGATTGATTTTGCCCACCGGCAACAAACAAAACGCCCCTAAACCCTATCAAAAGCTATTTATATAGGCGGACCTCTTCTTTCGCATGAACTCCGTGGACAACCCTTCGCGATGGGGCACTGCGGGGTACAGTGGCTGCATGTATCCGAACTAGAAAAAAAAAAATACTTGAGTACACTCAAAAAATTTTACGTTGACATTAAAACTCAGTCTGCAGCGATTATTAATGAAATTTAAATTTAGCAACGAAAACATTCACATGTCGTATAACTTCTCAAATCATTAATACATATTTAGTAACTACGCTTTCAAAAATATTGATACTTGAAAATATAGTTTTTATGTGTATAGCCTGTTGCTCTAAATCTAATCTGCTATTTTTACGGTATAGAATTATTTATATGTAAAATAATAATTTACTTATATTTATTATTTATTACACGGACATCCTGGCATTACTACAAAAACAAAAACAACACAAACAAACCTACTTAGATGTTTGAAGATTTTTATGGGGGCACGTCCTGAAACGTGGAATAATGAATTCCACTGAACTATATTTTATTTAAATGCTATCTAGGTAACTTAACCCTATTTCGGTAGATATAGCTATAAATACCATAGTCCAGTTAAATCAACTATATTAGATATCGCAGTAGGCCAGACGTATGACGTATTACTATAGAGTCTGGTTAAATCAACTAGATTAGACATTGTAGTCAGCCAGCCATTGTAGTCAGTATGTATGTAAAATTAACCAAATATTACAGTAAAAACAATATGGCATTATGGTATTTTCATTGATAAATATTACAATTATTATAATTGTTGTAACTTTGATGGGTAGACCATTTGAAAATGGATTTTTTACGGTTTTTGTAAGTTAAGTTTTGTAGTTAAGTTTTTAAGTGGTTTGTTACACGTCTTGTGAAAATACACTGTATAATAATTTCTCTTATAAATGTATAAATAAATGGTAAATCATGTTTATAAATATTAAAAAACATCGACTGTACTTGCGTTTACCATAATTATTATAGTCTACACAAAGATCACTTTCGAGCGTGTTCTTTGGATACGAGACTGTTCCATTTTCAAAAGCGCCTCCCGCCAAAACCCTGTCGTCACGTGGCGGTCACGTGGCTCGAGAGCTTGTTGGGCAGTGGGGTGTGGGTGGGGTGTGGGGAGGGGTGTGGGGAGGGGTGTGGGGAGGGGGCCGTGACTGCGGGATATTTCGCGCCACCGCCGCCAGAGTGCAACAGTGCACAGCGAAACGTTTTGTCGCAGCTTCATTGTTTGTTGTTATTTTGTCGATGCGCATGAGAATTGCCCCTGGCAATTTTTTGGTTTTTTGTGTTTCTTGTTCATCACGCTTAACCGATATATAAAAAAAAGTTTGTGTTGAAAACATATTATTTTAAACAATATTAAAGTGAAGTGGCTTAGAAGCCATTTAGCTGTACTTTTAGGAAGATTCTAACTTTAGACTTACTAAAATTGAGACATTGCATTGATTAAATATATTTAGTTCTAAAGATATTACGTTCCAAAAAAATCACATATTTTTTAAATTAATTTTCTGACTCTAATTTTCGAATTGAAGACCTAAAAACAGTTTGATAGATATTAATAGGTCGCCTAATAATTTTAAAATATCTGTGGCTGCATATCCACAGCTATAGGTAGAATTATAGATTTATCTGGAATACCATCATCTCATTAATCTCATTAAGGTCCATCTAGATATTTTGGACACTTTTTCTTGTACACTAAATTTATTTATTTAATTATTTGGTTTATTCAACAAATTTACATTTATTTTCTTTTATGTACCAGCCAAGCCCAAGGCTTATCTGCTGGAAACCAGGTGTGTAAAATACAGTTATTAATAATTGTGAAATATGTTTAAATTATTTTGTTTTGTATTTTACACGTCCTTTTCAATATCAATAAACACATATATTGATATACATTTTTATCGCCCAGTCGTAATTTACAATAAAAAAATAAGTATAATTATAATAACATTTTAAAACAATAATTAACACGCTAATTTATTTATCTACAAACAATTAACGAGAGTGTTTTTGTGAAATTTCATAGCAAATATTTCTAACTTTATATTTAAATGCATTGCATATTTAAATTGTTGCAAACCCCAATATTCCACCAGAAGGCAAAATCAAGCACATTTATTAGTAGATACCACAAAGAAATAGGTACCTCAATATCTATATATATATATAAAATAAAATGGGGTTACTTACACCGTTAATAACTCAAGAACGGCTGGACCGATTTTTATTATCTTTGATTTGTTGGATTTTTCTCCGCCCCTAATAGCAAAATAACTATTAAAACATAGGAATAATTCACGGAAAAAAAATATAAAGAAAATTAATTTTCTCATACATTTTGTAAGGAAAGGCTTTGTATTCTGTGGAATTCTATTATCAAACGGAAAATCGCTTTCGAACATGTTTACTTTGTGAGGTATCACATTTTTCATTAAGCGCATCGATAATTAAAATACATATCATTTTAATTTTTGTAAATTTATTGAATTTAATTCATTTTGAGTATTCTTAATAAAAAAACTGAATTCATTCAGCTAATAATTTAATACAAAATTTATTGATTATAAGGCGGTAGGAAGTTTGTCAGGTCAGCGTGTTATTATATAAAAATATCTTAACGCCCTTAATTTCTATGATATCTTTTTGGCTGTTTTATTAAGTAAAATTATTACTAGGTTTATGCATAATAAGGTAGTCAAAAACTTTCGTATTATAGGGACGTTTTATGTGACAATTATTGTAAACCCGATTTTATTCTCAGATTTAAAAAATGGTAAGTGATATTATAACCTTTTTATTGATTATCATCAGTTCTTAACGTCTACTTCTAAGGATTTAATTTTATGTTTATAAATCGGTATTAGTCTTAAAGTTTTAGGGTAAACGCCACCTTATAATAAAAACCTTATAATAATATCAACATCTCCAGGGTTGTACCCCCAAAGAAGTCACATAACCTAATAATAACAAGCTAAAAAACAAAACAACATCCGCGTACGCGCAGAGGCGCCGGGCACGCGTCTTGCGCGGCGCCCTTTGTTTTGTTTATGAATTAATGCGTCGTTCGACAGATTTCCCGCGCTTTCTCGGACGGGTTGTCATTGTGTTTTTTTGGCGCGTGTTTTGACAGATCGACGGCCATCTTTGATGAACTGTCACCGGGTGCCCTTCGCCCGGCCCTTTGTGTTATCCTGACGGTGGCCTGCACTCGCTCCGCGACAGAGGTTATTGTTGGGCGTGAAATTGGCTTTAATTGATTGCGATTTTTTTATTTTCTCCAGTACCAAAAAAAAACATTAAAAAAACAGCAAAAATGATTCCCTAGCAAATCTCTTTGTTAAACATATTATTTTTGTTATTGTTTTCGGATATATAAACATAATAAAATTGACTAACATAGTAAAACTGAACAATATGTTGCTGATACCTTATCTTATATACTAAAAACTTAAAATTTGAATTTCTAATAATATCAAGCCTAATACTTTTTTTGTCTTTTGAACATACCTACTAATTTTGTTATTGTAGACCGTTGGCTGAGGCGGGGGATTCATCTCTTTCGCGAGTGCAATAAAACTCTTATTTTTTTCTGTTACATTCTGTACATATTATTTTGCTCTTTAATAAAAAAATATATATAAGCAAATACATAGGCACTCAAGCGATGTATCTTTTCTTAACAAAAATATTGTGTAAGATTATTATTCAAATATTCATGATTTTGTCATCCTTAACATAGGGGAAGCTATCTTGTGCCCAATAGACTGTTAACTAATCGAAATCAACATAATAAAATGTGTTTAGTATGTTGGTAATGTTTTAACCTAAGGCGATTCACACACGACCCATCTAATCGGATGTAACAACTCCCAGCAGGAACAAGAACAACACACGTCGATGCGGTGCGTCTATGCGGCCCTTAAGCCCGCACGCGGCATAGCCAAAGGCTATTAGCCCGATTTACCAAATCTAATTCTTTGATTGCGTTCAATCACTCATGAATATGATGAGACATAGAAGAGATTTCATTGCATCTGAATTGAAAAGATAGAGAAAGGAATGTATATTTTATGTGTAATATAATGAGAATCAATAAAATTATCCCAAGATATTCCAAAAATTAATTTATTCTCAAATTATTTTCTGTAGCGTTATTTTTAGATTACTTACGGGTTGACTAAATTTCCGTGTATTATTTGGGGTGAGTGACCAAGTTCTAGGTGAATTAATTTACTGTTAAGTGCATTTAATATGAACTGCCGTGAGACATTGGAAATGACTTTAACATATAATATCACTTTATAAATTTATTTAATTCAATTTTATATAAATTTGAAGCAGAATCCATATGGCAGTTATTTTCATTACGCAATATGAAATGAGGTTTCCTATCTAAATACAATTAAAATCTCGTTTAGCCTGATTTCTTTGAATTACAGAAAAAAAAATTTACAGATTTCGATTTCGTAAAAAAAAACCAAAGTTAAAATCAATATTTGTGTACAGTCAATCAGAAAACACAGTTTATATGGGCCGAGCTAAATGAAATTTTTAATTACACTGAAGATTTTCTCTTCAAATAATAGAAAGAAAATCTCAGTACATTTATACCCAATTGTATTCGAATTAAATAATAGTGAAGTCATATTATATTTCACAAAATATGCATCACCAATGCAAAATATATCTCACAGCAGTTCATATTAAATGCACTTAACAATAGTAAATGGACTGAACTAGCACTTGGTCACGTGACCAATGTCACACACGTCATATTTGCTTTTAATTTGTCACTCATGCGTGCGTCACGCCGCATCCGCCTTCTGGGGCGGATGACGCGCTAAAGTGGACCTGGACGGCCATCGATAGTAGGCACGCATCTCGAAGGCCCGCTGAGTGGAGATGACACGTTTTCGAATATGTTCCTGGAGCGACCCGGCCCGTTCAATTATTTATATTTTTGATTTTATGATCCGACCACAGAAACATTCATTAATCAATTGAATGAATACGTCTTATAACAATAAGGATTTGTTGTTATAATAGGTGTTTTATATAAAAAAAACAGCAAAAAAAAACCAAAAAATTAATAAAAAAACAATATAAAGCAATTAGCAATTAAATTACCAGTAATAAAATTTTTAAAGTTAATAAAAGTTTCCTGCAAACATAATTAAATAAAAAAAATAGTAAGGAGGATTGAGCTTAGGAAGGTAAGTGGGAGAGGACGTTACACATTTATTTTTTTACAAATAAAAAAAAAATGACCACCAGTACCAACGAACACAAACATATACTACGTGTCCCAAGACCATTCCCGATAAAAAAAATAGCTGATTGGAAAAAAAATACGTGAACATAGTAAACGGATCGTGTAGTAATGTCTTTTTTGTGAGTGCTCAGCTATCACCGTACGCCGTAACGGTGTCAATCGGAAAGGTATCGGAATTCTCCCGCTAAGCGAATAGATACCATCTATTAAAAATATAATATATTTGGGGATGATTTTTTTTCGCATTTTTTTATGTTATTATAATTTCTTACTCATAATAGGGAAAACGACACCCTTCTTAAGTCTTTGCCTCAATTTTTTGTAAATTTTATGTTCATGTAATGGGCGTATTATTTTGAGAACGCTTCGTTTCGGCGAGGTTTCCCCTTAAGGTTCTGAGGGTAGCACGTTATCGACAGCCCTGGTCGACTAGGAGCTACAGGTAAAGAAACCTGATTACCGTGGATATTTCCAGGACTTTAGTTGCTATGTTGAGAGTTCTACAATTAAACCACCATAACGCTTAATAATAATTTCAGTTTTGTTTTTTGATGGTATCATCCAATGGATTACTGATATATTATGTAATTTTGATTGTCTCATTATATTCAAATTATTTTAACTTTTATCTTATTTTAACAAGGATAATCGTTACGTATTTAAACCATTGATAATAAAATAGTGGAGTTGATAAAATTTAGATGATGGAAAATATTGGAATGGTTTGCTTTGCTTTGAATTTTCGCGTACTAATCACCTTGGCTAAATTGTAAAATCCTAAAACTAAAATTGAAAGTTCTTCGTTTTAGACAGATTTATTTATTTTTCTTTACCTTTACCGGTTACAGTAAAAGCGCCCGACATACAACTATCTTTCGTTCACTTTTCCCACACACTCTCGAATCCGTTTCGAATCAAAATGTTTTCAAATACAGCCGCGGGACATGCGAGCGTTGCGTTCGCTCAAACCGTGCGCGTAAATGGCGCAACCCTTCTGTGCGGCCTCGCTTCTAGTGGCTGATTCAATTCAGTGATGTTTTTTATTCTTTTTCTATAGAGTGCAATGTACGGCGGACGACATTTTGAGAGTCAATTATTATTTTCTATTGTACAAGTCAAATCATTACTTATCGCTGGGAGTCAAAAGAATACATAAATAACAAAGCGTAGGTAATATATTAAGAACAAATAGTTACTGTTGTATTAAACTGTTCACATAATCTTTTATCCAACACCTACGCTGTATTGTAATTTAGAAAGAGAAACTACCCGATCCAGTTAAAAAAAAAATAATTGTTAGGCAACCATTGGAAGCTTTTTATATAATTATTAATACGAAGATACATATATTAAAGACATTTTAAAATTAAATGAATGGTTTATCGATTAGATTTAGAGAAATAGACAAAATATAGAACGAAAAATGCAAAATATTTTTAAGGCGAGTGCAAAAAATACTACGTGTTATTTTGAGGTTTTACTCTGGACTCGGCTACGACTCAAGTGTCTACTTGAGCGTTGATTGTACAAATTCGATGGGACGGCAACGTCACGTCTTCTCGAGACCAAGACAGAGTCATGCATTTACATTTTAAACAAAATAAATTAATAGTAAATTATTTATATTATTGATAGTAATTTATTTAAAATTAATTTTGTGTCTGTGCTGTTGAATGTTGAGGAGTTCCTTCATCTGGAGTAAATCCTGGTTCAACATGTCAAATTTCAACTCCGTAGGATAAGAGGAAGTGGTTCTAATTCAGCTTCCAATATTTGACCTAAACCGTCACACAAACATTGCAAGCTAAATAAAAGCTTGTAAAAACAACTTATCCAATAATCAAACCCAATGTTATGTTGTTAATTATACTTTCGTTATTCTAATTTTCCTACTTTTTTTCTTTCAGGTGAGGCAATATACTGAAGGGTTTAATTATGAAAATTCCCGCTGTGTGAGTAAAGCATCTAATTAATTACTAAAAGAGAATGTGATTATAAATAGACTTTTAATTTAGCTTTGCTCCATGGTATAAGAAGGTGAACTTTTTTTACTTTTTAATCAAAGATGGATGGGATTAAAATACTTTTTAATATTATCTAAGCGAAATTTTATTAAAATTACATAATGTTAAGAAGATATTGAATATGAGGAGAATGCGAATGTATTTAATTCGATACATTCTGTTGTGTTTCTTAGCATCCTGTATTTATTTATTTTTTTTTGCTTTGTAAAAAGTATGCATAATCCGTTTTGTTGCGGTAAATTAACTCAACATTTAATGGCACCAGTTTGCGGATGATGTATTTCATTGACACCGCAATATATGCTGTGATTTCTTTTACGCTCAATCCTTTACAAAACCAATATTCACTTGTCGCATTAGTTACTCCAGCCATACTCGTATTATACAATACGCGAACAGTCTGCTTGTAAAGTGCGTCCTAATTTGATTTCACAAGTATTAAAGCAACCTAGTAGTAACAGTATTTATTTGAATGTAACGTGACCCAGCTCAATATTAAAATTCACGAGGTTGCCTGCCGTCTAAATTATATCGTCTTCAATCACACAACTATAATATTATGTAATATGTATGAAGAAACTAATCAGATCATTTCGATTTAAGATTATCTATTTGGTACTATTCTCAAAATAGTACCAAAAACTAAAACGAAATTTGTCCAAACATTTTTTTTTCCTTGCAGTTAGGCTGTAAAAGATATTTAGCATATAAAACTTAGCAAACATAGACTATAAATAATACACTAATAACTGTCTGGTTAATCGATCTAGGCACTGCTCAATTATTTTGTCGAAATAACAAATTATTTTTATCTTATTTTAATTTAAAACTCATTAGAAATTATCAATATTTACTTGCTCTGCTTATGCAATCAATCATTCTTATGTTTATTAAAAAAATATATAAAATAAAGCAATAAATATCCAACAAACTCTTATACATTTAACCTTGCCAGGGTCACACAAGATTTCTACTGTTTCTCTAAAAATTATTCACTTTCATTGTATTTTCTTTTTCATGGAACTGCAATAAAAAATATTGCAATTATAGTTTCCATTATAAAAATAAGATATTCCTTTTTTAAGTCCTATTATTGAAAAACCTTTATGCTTGCTTTAGACCAACATATTGACATTTGAATATTCAAAGAACCAATTCTGTTACGCCTTTTTTAACAATATAAAAAACATTGAATATGTCAATACGACCTAACAGTAAATCAATAATAATAATAGTTTAATTAATACGTGTTGTAACGTACTGAAGACGAATCCTATGCCCAAAAATTATTCAATCAAGATATCGTAACGCTCTACATATTTTTGATCATGCTAATGTCGACCTAAAATCCTTAGCCGGTAGTTGCTGAGGTGTGCGTGCGAGTGATGATTTACGGCCTTGTCAAAATATATTATTTCTAAATTTAGTAACTTTTAATTATCTCTAAAATAGCAATAAAATTTAAAGGTGTGTTTTTGCTAAGAACTACATTATTATTTTGTTTAAAATATGAACTATTTTTAGGGTATACTGCACCATCGAACGCGGGGCAAAAAATAAAACCACACTTTTTTTCATATACTTATATTTCCAAAACGAAAATCAATTTCAAAACTCAGTCTTCGAGAAGTATAAGATAAGTCTTCAATGTATATAATGCTATTTATTTATATTCATCGGTAAACTATTATTAAAAATACAATATTAACAATTATAAGGCCGATTATGAGTTACACATTTAAATCTAATAATAATGAGACAGTTGAAAAACAAAATGAAATAAAAATACAAATGGAAAAATAGAAAAATTAACATAATGGACGTAAAATCGCAAACCTACATACGAATACATATTACAAGAGACAGTAAGTAAATCATTACTGTACGATTACAATCCACTTTTCTAAATACTTGGTGCATCGCCAAAAATGTGAATTTGTGGAAATGTGGATAGAAATCATTACTTCTAAGGAAACATTAGTCGGGTACATTTTATACAATCATGAAAAGCATACCTAGAATATAACAAAAAGACGCTATATAATGTATTTATTTATTAATTATATTATTACTAAATTTTGCTATAAACTAATGAAGACTGCGACGGCTGGTATCCCGATTTTCATTTTTTTTGCCATAAACTAAAGCAAGTGTAGGTGCGTGAATTATAAAAAGAGGGGCAGGATTGGAAGCAATAACCGCACTGGCAGTCACTATAAGGGTGGGCGAGGAGTGTAATGTGGGGGAGCGGTTAGGAGGGGGGAGGGGTGTGGAGACAACGTGCGTGTGTTGGTGCGTGCATAGTCACGAATTGTTACTGCGCCGCTGGCCATATGTCGTCTTTGAAGGCGTTTTTTACTATAAAATACGAATAATCAGGGCTACCATTTCAATTCAATATGTCTGAATAAAAATAATAAAATATTTAAGAAAATTTTGCTTATAAAATTGTATATAAAAATTGTGTGAAAATCCACATCTATCACCAAAATAATCCAACTATGTTTATATTAAAAAAAGTTTTGCACAAAATGATACAGAAGTTATCTGAAATATAAAGAAGAGCTACTTTACTTGAGACTCTTTTATGTTGGACGCAAAACCATTCCTTCAAAATAATGTCCGCTTTCTTTTGCGTACCATCTTAACTGAATCTATCCTAGATTAGAAACAAAATTAAACTTTTGGCCTCTTCATAATTTCACTTTCAAACCAGCTATACCACCGTAGGCCGGAGGATACCTCAAAATTGTTATGTTTATTGCCTACATTGAATAAAGACATTAAAATTAAATGATTAAATCCACTTTACCGCTTTTTGGTAAAACTTTATATCCATTATTCCCTCATTTGACGAAGAATACAAGCAATGGGCCTGTCTATGATTTACTTAGAATTTAAACGGCTTAGAATAGAATATTACTTAGTGACTTTATAATAAAAGCTGTTTTCTTAAACAGACAAATGGTAAATCATAGCTGTATCAATATGATAATGCACACCCCTGCAGGGATCCCTTTGTGGTTACCATTGGCCCTCATTCGATAGTAAAGATGTTTGACTCGCAATACAACAAAGCCATTTACACCATTCCCTACTCGTATAAAATAACGAGGTTCGCTTATTTCTAGGGTGGCACATACGCCATTATGATCGTAGTCTAGAAATCAGAAACATCCATTATTGCCACTACAACAGTTTAAACTCGACGTAATTTTATTTGAAGGAAAAAAAGAACAGGATAATAATTGTACGCTACATAAGCGGGATAGTTCTTATACGATCTGATAGATATACTCTAATTACTAACTAGGTTTGTCTGCTCGTCAATAGAATGGATGGCGGTTAAGATTTCCCGCGCATTTGGCATATGGCCGTCAGATTTTTTCAATTGGAGAATACATTCCTGGTAATATTAAATTGCACTGTTCATTTTAATACTGATATTTCGTGGGAATAAGAAGTAGCAGTTTTGTAACTCAGTATTTATTTTAATAGGCCAGTCCTATTAGCAGCAGAGACGAAACTTAGTTAAGCCTATAAGATAAATATTTATGTTTTTATTTAAGTCAGTATAGATTTTATTTTTATTAATAAAAATTTTATTCAAAATTTCCCCTTACTAACTAGATCATTGCATGTTTTACTTAGACCGCGATAAAAAGACCAGCAAATTAGGCCCGCGATTTCAAACATGATTTGTTTTGACGTCATATCAAAATTCACTGTGATTTAAAAAAAAAATGAAACCATTTTTGTAATGCGTCACCAGCTCCGGCTGACGGCATTCAAGGCTACGATATCGATCGCGGCATGTCGCGGACCCTTAAGGATTTCACACCAGCGCTTTAATAAAATTAATAAATTTGGCCATGGAATATTTTCGGATTTTTTATGTAATTTCTTACTCTTAATAGGGAACATAAACACCCCCTTAAGTCTTCAGAAAGGGTCTTGGGATATTCTGTATATAAGTTTTACATATTTACCTTATTCAAGAATTCGACCTAATTATATTTAATTATTAGAAGTGGAAACATATTTGCTCAGTGAGGTGACGTGAAATCCGTTTTTGAAAGTTCTTTTATTTTTTTTATAGAGCGTTATAAGTAATTAATAATACCTATATTGTATGATAAATAAAAATGAAATAAAGGCCGTTATAATGTTTATAAACTTTTAGATTTTTGAAAAATAAAATTATTTTAATATTTTGCAGGTATGGAAATCCCATCATAATAACAAATTTTTAGTTGAGAATATTTGATAAAAATTAAAATAGAAGCCAAAAATGCATTTAATATTAGTTTTATGTCATATTAGAGGTGTTTATATATATTTTTTTTTTAGGTAAAGCTATAAAAAAACGAAAAGTACATAGTTCACTTAGGTAGCAAGGTTTGATCCTCTTTACTTTATTATTTTACTTCGAAGTGGCACTTGGCAGCACCCATTAACGACCTTTTATTTAAAAAAAAAATGTTTATTAAATAACTTTAATAAATACATAGGTATGAAATATATTTTTATTTTCTAATGTTTTTATAATCCAATATTTATAAATAATATAATTATCTTTAATTTCCCCCTTAAAATCTATGATGACAAAACTGATTCATAAAATAATAACATGCTACAATAAAAATGGTATTTAATACAGTTTACTTCATATTATAATTTTGAAATCGCATTAGGAAGTAAAAAACATTTACATTTTTATTTTGCGTAGGTATATTGTTTTCAATTATAAGATAAGATACCTAGATTAGATAAGATACTTTATTTCCAAAAACAAACATAAATTGTATAGGAATGACATTTGCAATTGAAAACAGTACAGCGGTTAAAACATGTGAAAAAGCATTAGCAAAGGTATAGGTACATATATAAACTAGTAACATATTATAGATACACGTAGATAACGTAGTAAAGATTCGTCTAGTTAGATAAGATAAGATAAGAATCTTTATTTCCATCACATGTATAAATGTATAGGAATGTCTTTACAATACAATACCTAAAATACAATAAAAAATTAGAATACAATGTAATGCAGCATTATTAAATATTACATTAACAGAAAGAATCATTGATTAAAAATAAGATCACAAAGTTTTAAATATTAATATAAATTTTATTACAAAGTATGTTTTAAAAAGTGTAATTTATTTTAATCAAATGAGCACATTTATACAATGCAAGTTGAAACTCTTTATGATTCGACAATAAAAACACCCTTTAAACTTTAAGAATTAGATTAATTTAATTAGTTCCTTAATCCTTTGTAGAATGTGATAAACCTAAAAGGCAGTTTGAACATAATATTTACAAAAGTAGACAATATTTAATGAAAACGATTTAAAATTAGTATATTTTTGACATGACCACCACGAATGAGAACTATTTAAATTCATTAAAGCTATAAATGTTATATTATATTACATTTTTGTGCAAGTGATAACTTAATAATAACAAAAAATGTTTTTTTTTTGTTTATCACTGCGCGATTCAGGTGTATGGATATTTTGCCTCGTTTAGTTAAACACGTGAACCCTTCCCCTGCTCAAACCGAATATTAATCCGTCTTTACGATCACTCAGTGGTAGTAAAGGGAACATTGGTTTACGTCCTGACTAAGCGCTCATCCTGGAAACCAACCCACATTTCCCGATACGGAGTTTGACTGTTTTATCTCTATCGCATCTTCTGGGATTAGACTTGCAAGTACATATGCATAATCCCCGAATTACGAACACGGTATGTCACTCTACATAACGTTAGATTTAATATTATATATAAATATATACAGATATGAAGCGACGTGTATATGGTCTAAGGGACATTCTTGGACTATAGTTTGTAATTTTCATTCTGATCTAAATATTTTTATGAAGAACCCTAGAATATATTTGGGTTGTTATTCCTTAACCAAATCTCGCAAAGAACCCTTAAGCCGCATCGAGTTAGCAACTAACTCAACTGACAACGCATATAAGTAAGGTTAGTGGTTAGATATATTGTTAGTGGTATATTTTAAGATCACTTCATTTTAGACTCGCAGGTTCGAGTAAACACATTAGTCACATAATTTTAACTTTATCGTCACTCTTAGCACAACCGAAGAATATATCTTAACTATACTTAGTTATATTGAGCCCTACTGGACCTAAAATAACTCTATAAATTTTTAATATTCGTACGGGTAAAATGGCAGTATTATTTCTGAATCCCACGCACTTATTCCCATTCCCATACCATAATCACTTTGTTATTATTATTTTTTTTAGTATTTTAAATTATCAATCGAAATTATTTAGAAGATGTTAAAGAAAACGATCAATGCTCTTATTTATTTTGTTATAAATATAAAACCTATGATATAAGTATTCAGTATTTTATTTTTCTAATGGAATATACAAAAAATATTTCATAGGTAGGTACTATATTCGGATCATGTAATAAAATGTTTAGTAATAAAGTTAGTAATAAGATCAAATGTTGATGGTTAAAATAAAAAAGTAGTGTAATATACAAAGTCATTAATATTTAAAACCCCTGGTGTATTTAAAATCGCTACTATACCAACGATCAAACATTAATCAGAAAAATTTTTGGAAAAATGTTTTTCATTTACGATAAATACTAAATTAAAATTTAATCAAAAGCTAATTACATTTTGGAAATCCATCGCGCGAGTATATCTTATATCTATTGTCCGAAATAAACCTGATGTGAATCACGTCAAGTTCATTTAATCGTTATGACGTGACGCAGAGCGGTTCAAACTATTTCGGAATTGATTTAAAAATGTATGAATATTTTTTTAGGCCGAGGCCGATTTAGTTGTCGACATAGATCAATCCCTTAAAAGGACAATAGTGATTTAAAATACACTCTATATAAAATAGAAAGTTTACCATTTTTATTGATTCATTACATAATATTTATGCCTAGATGTTTTTTGTTTGTACGCGACACCTCGACACAGGTGGTTTGATCCACGGTGTAATTGGCCATGGTATGTATATGTATATGTACCTACATAATACGAACATTATTCTCAGTCAAAAATATTGAAATGTGTGTTGTAAAACATGATATTCTAAAGTTATGATGACGTTAAAAATATATAACTTCAGCGTTATTTCTTTACGCTTGTTAAAAAAATAAAACCTCTTTATGTGCTCTCGGCTTACGAATTTTTGGCAAAGACATAATAGTAATCTCTGTATATTATTTTTACTATTTTTTTTTTCATTTGTTGATTATGAACTCCATATTCGTTTTCGTTTAAGAAATTTGAGATTACGTGCCTACGGCTGTTAGTTTGTTCAAAATGAAAAAAACAACGATGTAATTAATAATGGTCAATTTCTACTTTTCCAAATAAATAAATAAAATTGTTAATATTATATGTGAAAAACGGGTTAAATGTATGAGCTACAATCGAATATTATGAGTCTAATCGTTTTTATTTTTCTATTGTGCGTTTTTATATGCAGCATTTCGACTAATCCTTTCTGATGAAACTTGTAACATTCACCGATAGTAAAATTCCCGTTTTTTCTCCCGGATTTAATATGGTTTGGCTGGTGGCGGTGGAGGGTTGGGGGGACTGGGGGTCCGTGGGCGGCGGGATGACGCGGGCACCTCAGCTGTCACTGGCGCTTTTACGACGTCATAAAGTCGCCTTTGACGAAATTGGCGCGGTATAATGCCGGCATGTAAACACGAGTGCAGACTCCGCCATTGTTGTATTGAGTCGCTACCGCCTCTCATTAAAGCCAAGCCTAGAAGGCGACCAATTGACGCCGCTAATGAATATTTGCAAGGAAGAAAGAGCAGGAAAAGAAAAGAAGGAAAAGGAAGGGACACAGAGGCCTTTGTCATTTTGGGAAGATTATTTCAATACTTTTAGCCAATATTGATTTTTTTCGAAGAGGTAAAATAGAGGCAAGAAATTGGATTTTAATATATTTGTTAGTGTTAACGCATACAGGAAATTTTTAAATTTAGGGCACTCCTTTAAGGATGTTAATCTATATCGACAATCAAACATTAATCGGCAAAAAATTCTTCTCAATTATGAGAAAAACAACTTCAAAATTAAATCGTTTTAATGTTTGAGAGCGCGGTTGAACGCACGGCGCGAGAACGGTCATTGTCCCCCGAGCGCGCGGCTCGCAAAGCACTTCGAAGAAAAACAAAGTTTTTTTAATAAAATAATTACTTTTGATGTTTTTTTTTCGTGAACCCGGTTTATTTGTCGATATAGATCAACCTCCTAAAAAGAGTACCCTAAATTTATAAACACCTGTGAAACCAAACAGTAAACATACATTTAAAGGTCACAGGTTCGAATTCGCACATTATAGTCAAACCATTTTCAACACTTCATTACTATTATCTCTCCTGACTACCACAAGCAAATTTAGTTAAAATTAAAATATTAATTAGTAATCCAAATAATTATCAATTAAATAATCCAAAATTATTAATACATAACATAATAATAAAATAGACAATAGGATATAAAGTCAATACATGTACAAATACTTCTATTGGTGAATGTCTAATTCTTGTAGTCGAGGCCGAATCCGTTGCGTTATGTAGGCCTTTAAGAAAAATCTTAGGAGGTTCAGTTTGTGCCATCTTGGAGAACGATTGGTGCGCCCATGAACAGTTCTAATTCAGCTCAAGTTTTTCGTGCAGTTCAAATATTTCGAACCTTGTCTCTGTAAGTTTCATAAAGATCTGGATTTAACTATATTCAGGTCTATCTCCAAGCCTCGCGGCCAATATAAAACCTACAGCAAATCAAGTATAGAAAACATTGCAAGTTATTCATTCTTTGGCCCGAGATAAAATTAACATCTGATTATCCCTTTAATCGAGTGACGAAACGAGGACATTCTAATAAATCGAATTCCCCCTGTGAAACAGAATGCCCGACTCGGGGTCGCCCATCACAGGAATGCAGAAAGGGGTGTAGGCAGACCTTTTGTAGTACACTTCTGTTACTGAGGAGTTCCTGCTCCCTTCTAAGTTGACAGGCCAACAATAAAACCTTACGGCCGAATTATGTAAACTGTTCAGTATGTGCCAGAGACGGACTAGACGCGCCTTTTCGATTCGTTATCAATAAGGGAAGATAAAAGTTTTACATGAAAATTGAAATCTCTTAGTTTATATATTTTATTTCCAAAGTTTCAGTTTGCAAACTGCGATTCTAATACTAAGTTACAAAATATAACAAGTAAACAGGCGCCATTTATGTCCTTTATATAAAACAAATAAAAAACAAAAATTAATAATAAAATAAAATTAATACTTAAATTGTATAATGTATTGTTTAAATAACGTAATTAGATGATTCCTTACGTTATAATAGGCGTTCACCGTTAGTCTACATTACTTATATAAAAGTCTGACAGTATTGACATTTGGAAAACAACGAATGCTTGATAATATTTTTACAGATTTAAAATTTTTAAACAAATTATATAGCCAGAATGTTCAAAGAAAAATGAATACCAAACAAGCAATAGTTGCAACGCTTGAGTTAATGCATGCTGGTTTAAATGCAGGCCTGTATTTTATGAAAGCTTTTCACTCTCACCTATCTATATGTGCGATAATGCAATACGGTCAACTTTCATTAAAGTAGTAACAAAATTATTAAAAAAGGAACAATAATTATGAAAAACGCTGAAAATGTAACGAATATGACGTATAATGAAAGAGAAGATAATGGTTTATTGAATATTTACAAGAATGACTTACGTCGAATGTAGGATATATGCAAAATATATATGAATTGCGCTAATGTGTGATATAGATGAAGAGATGGTAAGGTGTTTTTTTTTTGTTGTTAATGCGTGCGTGTACATAGATGATGCCGGTTATCTTAAATTAGGGTATGTGGTTTGTACTTGCCTAAATAAGAAATTGAGAGAGGGAAATTTAAATAATTTATATAGGTATAATGTTAGAAAATTCAGAAATAATTCCGTTAAAAATTTGAAATATTGTAAAACCTCTTATTGTATAATGTTTGTAAATCTTGTTAGAAAGAAAACCAGTATATTAAGTAAATATAACCTAAAAACTAATCAAACATAAATAATTTACAGACCCTTAACACATTTAGTGTAATATATTTTCAATGTCGTTACAAAAAGAGGCCGTTAATCTATTGACAGGTCCTTTACATTCATCGTATTTTACAGATCAATTTTTCAATTTTTCAGGATGCTGAGACTACATAATAGTAGAATTTTAAGTTTTTAATATCTAAATATGTTGCCTTAAGTAAAAAAAAGTACACAAATTAAATGTAAAAAAAATTGTTGCGCAGTCCTATTTCCAACACATCTGATCCTAAACTTCCAAAAGGATAACAAAATATTCTTCATAGTACATAGTCCATTTAGCAGTGTCATAATAATTAAAAAATAATTACATGTCTGTATTGTAGTACTTAACCCTTATCGACCAATACCACGTGATTAATTATTTTTACTTTAATACCTACCTTTCCCCTTACTTACCCTAATCCTTAACTAATGTTATAAATTTTAAATATTGTATATATTTTTTTCGAAATTAAAAGATGATAAGAATTTTTTATCTGTGCTAGATTCTGGAAAAACCAAGAATACACTTTAAATTCTTTATTATACGAATAAAAAAATAAAAAAAATGTATGAAAACAAAAATTTTAGGTATCAAAGTGGTTTTAGGAAAATATAAATATTTGTTATACGTTATTATTTATTGTTTATAATCAGTTAAAAAATAATACGGAAAATACAATTGAATTTGTTTGGTATATATCTTAAAACGATAACTGAATTTAAAACTGCCACAAAGATGCTATCGAACCTTTCCAATTGAAAGTCGCATCTGCAGAGCGAAACGGAGCACCATCTAAATGCTGTGATTATATTAATTTCGGCCAAAATAGACGCACTTGAGCTACAAGCAAGTTCCAAGGGCCAGTCTTTTAAGCAATGGATTCGATGCCAGGTTCAGACCGGTTAATCGACAAAATAATTCTTAGTTTTTGTAAAAGTAATATCGTTAAATTATATATTTTTTATATTTTTTATCATTGCAGAATCCTTCCTATTTATATATTTTTATCAGAATGATGCGAATAACCTAACCAAACCTAGTCGTATTTTTAAAATAATAATTGAAGAAACTAAGTAAATTTTTAATTAAAATATGAAATTTCACTAAATAAGTGTTTCACAGTCAATTTATCAGTATTTCAGCATATGATAAGCGTTGAAAGTAACCGAAAATTCTGTATTTTGTCTTCGAATATAGATTTTTTTTTCTTATTTTTTTATATAATATATTTTGAAATTTAATCACTATTATTTTTATTATTATAACAATTCAAAACACGATGTATGTATGCCCTGAGGCAAGAACGAAATATTTTGATGTATTCTGGCAAGCGGCGTTATGGTGGCGGCGGCATCACAACTGATAGTATTTTGAACTACATAGATCACAAATCAGGAAATGGATGTATGCATTCAAAATTCATCATGGTTTCCAGAAAAAAAATGTTAACTTTACGTGATATATTAAATCGTATTTGTCATAAGCTCGTCCACACGCGAGACCGCGCCGCACCGGGTCATTAACTGGCCTTGGCCGAGCCCGAGCGAACGAATGAAAGAGCAAAGGGAATTTACACCAGCGCTTTAATAAAATTAAAAAATTTGGTGATGAACTTAAAAAATCTTCGCATTTCTTTCATAAAATTTCTTTATCGTAATACGGAACATAAACACTCCCTTGGTCTTGGGACAACCAGTTTTTTATTATATTTTATAGTCCTCAGGTAAATTCTAAATTAAATTCAAAGAAAAATGTTTTACAAAGGTTTAGTCTAAGTTAGTCCGATTATATATCAGAGGAAGAAGTTAATAATGAATATTTTCATTGTTCAGCTTCCCGTGATAATATTGCTTGAGTAGATAAGAAGTAGGAGACAGCCTTCTAGAATGCGAGTCGCTTCTGCAGAGCGAGACCTAAGCACCGCCTAAATGCTGTAATGACATTAGGGCTCAGGTCTTTATTATGAGGCTGCAGGGTGAGAGTTTTTAATTTGAGTCGCGCTGCACGGAAGGGTTAATGCTCACGCAAAGCGGCTTCCGCGGGCCGGCAGTTAGCGCCGTAATGGTCCTGCGGCGCTCTGATGAGACATTGATGAGCAATATGTTTGCGAGTAATCGGTTCGCAGGCATTGGCCTCCGGAGACTGCTGGGGCTATGAAATGGACTCGACCTTTATTTTATCAAAAGAGACACCAGTAAATATCTGGTCATTTCCTTCGGTGGTAACGCGAGGCAAGTGTGGTTCTCGCATGTCGTAGGAGGCAAAGAAAGTCATTCGGCTGGCCTCTGGGCAGATAAGATTCGTTCAAACTGCTCACAAAAGTGACCGGTTTAAAATAAACAAACTTTACCATGATGCATTCTTATTGTTTATTTTTATATATTTAAAGTCAATTAAAAAATATAATTTTTATTTCTCATATTTTTCGTAAAAAATTATAACGTATATGTGTCACTCTATAAAAAAAGGGTGCTTGGTGTATTTTGGTATAGTTTTAAAATAATTTATTTGCAAAAGTTTTACCATAGGTTTTACAAAATAATTTATATTATGTGGTATTTTTTGAAAAATTTAATGCAAATAAAAAAAAATAATAGGAATTTTGTATAATTTTTAAAATCTGACGACACTTGTAATGGGAATTAACGCATAAATAGGATATATTCAAACATTATGAAATCAAATATTTCTTAAATTACAAACACAAAATTATCGATTCCCAAAATGACATATAAAAGCATTTTAAAGGTGAAGTATCTAATACCAATCAAAAAACAGAATAATAGACATTTAACATTAAAATGCCTCGAAGATTTGTCTATGCATATGATTTTACTAATCTCTTTTAAGTTTGACATTAATATCTGAAAACTGTTCTTTTTCACATAGTAGCGTCTTAATAGCTTCATTTTTGAGAACATTTTGATCACTAACACGATTATGCATAAGCTGCTCCTGTTTAATCAAATTTCCACAGGTCTAAGTTGCAGCTCAACAATATCGAGAGGATCTGAAATCCTTTCCCTTGTCCCCTTTTTGTCCCACTCGTCAACCCTACAACGGGGTGGGGTGTGCGGGGATTAATAATGGATATTAAGTCTAAATTACGATATGACCTCAAAGCTGTTAGCGCGAAAGTATACGAGGTTGCGCTTTGTTCGGGTTGTGATTATGGTTTGGTTGCGAGGGGGATCCTTTCGAGAAACCTTACACGGATGTTTTTTTTTATTTATTAAAAAAATAAAATAATAGTTATAAATTAATATACATTCTAAAGGAAAGTAAATATTTGCTTAATCATCGTAAACAATGCTTTTTGTAGGAAATTAAAAAAATATTTTTACGTTATTTCTTTAACATTGAAAGGACACATTTTTGAAATGATCTTAATTATTTTTTATTTCGAACACAATTTATTTAACATGCAGGAATAAATTAAAAATCTGTTGCAAGCTAGGCTATCGACATTTATTTATGATAGACCGTAACATTGGAAATAATATATATTTTATTAAATTCAATTTAAATTTTATTTAAATTCTGTGTAGGTTCGATTATATTTTATAAAACTTATGCTTGAATATGACTTTTTGAATCTTTGTCTGGTTACATGCTGTGTGTTTTAGTGTCCTTAAATTGCAATATATAACATTTTTACCCATAAAAACAGCCATTTTCAAATGGTTTATTTATCTAAGGAAGTAAGATAATTATAAAAAAAATACTATTTTATCTACTTTTTCGTTTTTAAAAATTTTTCTAAATAAATGAGTTTATTTTGAATATAATATTCTTGGGAGATGGTTTTGAACTATTAATAGCAGGATGACAGCACACTATTGCACATTTAATCGAAACAGAAGACGATTGTAAAATTAATTTACTAACTACAAAAAACGAAGGATATAACTTAGGATATTATAATACAAAAATAAATTTATCTTTTTAACGTTTTTTTCGCGTATACATAACCTTTCTGGGAGATCAGACTTCAGAAATAATGCACATTCGTGGCGTTAGAAAGGCATTTTCTTATTTATTAAAAGCGATTATTATATATTATGTGTGTACTTATTTGTGTAGGGTTAGTTTTTGTATGTACGAGTACATATAATGGCGATGAGTATGTACTATTATTAATTATATTTTCCTAACAATACAAAAACCGACATAAGCTATAAATAATAATGGATCATTTGTATTACCATCTAATAAATCTATATTAGCGGTCAAGATACCAATGGTGAGCTTGTTAATCTAGTTTATAGTGGCATGCGTTATAAATTTTTAGTACGTCACAAATTTCTAGCGATAATAGCGTAGGACAACCGCGTCAAATACGCTACGCTCATTGGTTGCTCGACAATGCTTTTTTTTTCGCTCGTAATGAATTTGTTTTTCCCTTTCACGCCGTTATTCAGGGCAAAGAAACGCCCTTAAAATCATAAAAAAGACAGTAAGGCGCGCCGCATACTGTACCGCCATTATTAATTCAGCGGGAGTGAAAGCCCGGCGCTCGAGTTCGCCAGGAAAACGTCCGGACAATAACAGTTAGAGGCGAAATTTCAAAAGTGGCGGCCGAATTGAAATTTTCAGACGATAAAACAGATTATCCCCCGACGTTTTTGGATTGCACGTACCTCGCGGTGCGAAGCGATATTTTAAAATGAAAAAATACCCCCTCGCGCATTTGGGGATGTTAAGCGTTAAGTCACCTTCGCATCCGACACTTGTATTGGGACGTACTTTTCGTACAAATTGAAAAGCTTAAGTACCACTTCTATTCGCGTAGATTATTTGTAGATACAAATGAATATCCTATATCTTATAATAAATATTTTAGCGATTGACGAAAATTTGTTAAAATAGAGTTTTTAATTTTAGAGGTCAAAATATAAATTGAAATATTTAGACGATAACTTTCACGCCATTATTTTTAATGTGACAACTTCTCTATGCAGGGGTCGGACGAATTTTGGGTGGGGAAATTGAATGGGTTGACATCACGACATGCTAATATTAATAGTTCCTATCGCCGCTTATATCAGTTTCTGTTCGATCACGGGTTTTTTTTTTATGTTTTCACTACTGTTGGCAGTCCTCATTGACTGCCTATGTTTTTTTTTTTAATTACACGACGTTTAAATATGTTTTACTGATTTTAAATTCGACATTTTACATAATTTATTAAAATAATAATTTTGCATATGTATAATTTGCATTTATTTTTATTTTTTCAAAAATTGTGAATGACGAAGAGCCAAGACGCACTACGCAGTATGTGAAATTATTGGGCCCCTCGTCAACTAAGCTAATTTGTTTGTCCTGTAGTCGGTATAAATAGTGATGGTGCGTCTAAAACGGCATGACTACATTTTTTTTTTTGAGCGTTAAGCTCAAAATATTTTGTACAAAGGCGTAAGCTTTAATTGGCCTTATTATTAACCTCTTGAAAAATGTATATAGTATTAGTACGCTGTATGCTTACATGTTAATAATAAATAAATAAATTTATGAATATTTTAACCAGTCTGCCGATGACACATTATATAAAAACAAATAAAGCCCGCTAATTATCGTATATATTTAACGACCGGGCGGCGTCGGGCGAAGCCTCGGAGATGGTGATTATGTAAAAAAAACGTATTCTGATCCATATAATCGTACCCACAAAAAATATGTTCCCATTATCGTTACTTTTGTCACCACTTATTATCTCGGCTCAGAAATAGCACTTAAATTTAAAGGCAACGGGATATTGTGGTGTACTTTTTAAACTAGGGTGACGCCATGCATAAATCTCTGCGCCCGGGCATTATAAATATTCACCACATCGGCCCGCTCTACTACTAAATTTAAACCAAACCATATTATTTATTTTTTGTATAATTATATAATACAAAAAATAGGTAAATTTGTAACGTTATAGTATAAAAATATTCTTTATGTATTGTAATTACATATGTAATTTAACTGCAACAAAATAGCCGCTTAAAACAGATTTATATTAACTTCAACGTTTCATAAATGCATCTTAGGATTCGTTTTATTTTATACAGTAGGGTACACTATTAGGGCAGGGTAGTATGTTGTTATTATGACATGAACCCCTGCTTCATTCATCTTAGCTTTTTTGCACTAAAATTAAATATTCACTGATTAAATGTGATTCTTTGCTTTCAAATCAAAAGCATATTTTCTCTTGGCTGTTTTAGTTAGGTAAGAAGTAAACTCAATCATTGAATATTATGATAATGCAATAATTGTTATTACTAATGGTCGCACAGTGGCTGAATTCGACCGTAATTTATTAAACTTTTAAGTTTGAGCATAATTGAGGTTCCTAATATCTCTATAATACGGTGACTTTACCTCTATAATCATTGCATCTATTTTTTTTAATTTTGTCCTAATATGTCACTTGTGAACGCGTACAAATATGTTGTTAGCATGTGTTGTTCACCTTAATTCCCTGCAATACCTATGAAAACTAAAATTTAATATTAGTAACAGTTGAAAAAAAAAACATAATTGTAGCTTATATTTGTATTTATTTTGTTGATATTAATTTTAATTTTTATTGAGGATTGATAGGCACGGCTGCTGAACGTATTATTTATTACTAGCCAGTTAAAATTAATACAATCACATATATGTACATAAATGAAACATGTAAAAGAATGTTCATTACCATATTATAGTTATTATAAAAGTATATAATTGAAATATTATGTCCGTGTTGTTTCATTACTAGCCGCGCGTCAAAATTTACAAAATAAAAAAAAACTAAAATGGTGTTAAAATTTATGATGATTTCAAAGAATGTCATGATAACATTGTTAGTTTTAATTTTTTCATGTAAAAATGTAACTTGACATTTATAGAAGTATAAGATTGCATTAATAATTATTTTTGCTTGACTTCAAATATTCCTTTTTCAATAGTCTTGCAATTTCAATGTAGTTAATCTACATTGACATTGCAAGACTATTGAAAAAGGAATATTTGAAATCACACAAAATTCACAGCTCTAAACTCATTATCTTACACAATTACACAAAATTATATAGGTGTCCAGAGATTATCTTAGTTTTTATTCTGCTTTTTAGCCAAAAAAAAAAATATTGATTGTTTATACATATTAGGATGCGGAAATAAATAAAGGACAATATTCTAGAAAGTTTGGTTACCCCACGCTGCCACGTGCTAAGTGAAATTGACATATGGTTTAAAGTTCACAGTTTATACACGATTAGCATAAGGAGTAACGCAAACCGAAGCTGTATTTTTAGACCTCGTGTTGTTTTACGACTGTACTGTTCGGGTGGGTTCGTTTGAGATCGCGTCACCTCGTCAATCGTCATTTGCGTCGATTCACGTCACGATGATAATAAATACGGGATGCTAGTTTCGGCAAAAGTAAATAACAGATGCGGAAAAATATCTGTTGTCGAGCACACGAAGCATCAATCAACACGGGAAAAAAAACTTTACCTATGCTATCCGCCATTTTGAAACATGTCGCGCACTTCGTCACTAAGACAAACACCTTACTTATTATTCTATACTTCTTGAAATATATTAATTGACTAAGTGAATTAGATTATATGATTTAATATTTATTTTTTTTCAGTGACGATAATATATTTCTCCGGCCTCTACTGCTGGTACAATAAGGCAATAAATAAAAATCCCGATAAAATCAGAGCGATGAGGATTGATAGGCACGGCTGTTGAACGTATTATTTATTACTAGCCAGTTAAAATTAATACAATCACATATATGTGCATAAATGAAACATGTAAAAGAATGTTCATTACCATATTATAGTTATTATAAAAGTATATAATTGAAATATTATGTCCGTGTTGTTTCATTACTAGCCGCGCGTCAAAATTTACAAAATAAAAAAAAACCTAAATGGTGTTAAAATTTATGATGATTTCAAAGAATGTCATGATAACATTGTATGCATTTTTTTTAGACTTAATAACAACCAACTGTCGCCTATATGGCCACCAAACCACACATCGAACAGGCTAAGGGTGCCACAGGCACAATTGGAGATAGGAAATTAAGCAACCCAAGTTTACGAGTATACCACAGGCCTGAGTAGTTTGTATCGGGGATGCCTTTAATGACGACAGTAGGGCCTAGCTGTAGGATGTCAGATTCTGTTTAAATTATTTACTACAACTAAATAATGTATAAAAGCAGTTGATTTTGTATGATGTGTGTCATAGTCACTTTTATTTGCCCAACCCATACGTCCTTGCTTAGCTAAGAAAGTGGGTTAGCATTGTTTTGAGATTAAAAGTGAACTCAGCAGGAGATGAGCACGCTTTGTGAGAATGAGAGAGAAAATTATAATCTCATCCTTGTCGACTAATTACGCAGCATCAAGACTTGGACGCCAGCCAAAGTGCGAGTCATAACATAATAATATTACCTAATGGCGTTTTTTTTTTCTAAATTCTGTGCAGCAAAATGATTTTGTTTGAAATATGTATTATTATTTTTATCATAATTTTCAGGTTTCTATAATGAAACGTTTATGGTCACGATATCTCTTACATCTTAATATTTATAATTTAAAACATGAAACTGGTATTCAAGATGATTTTTCACGAGTTTCCTTTTTATTCTATATATTTTTAATATCTATTTATTTTAGTGTTTTTAGTTCATGTTGTTATGTAGAAAAATATTAAATTTAATTTGACTTTAACTTAAGTTTTCCTAAAATCTTTATGGCTCAATGTTTTGAAAAATATATCTTTTACTCTCAAAACGGAAGGAAGTACAAACAATAACCTAAGAAACGTGCAACAAATAACATAAGAAAAAGTGATTTTAAAATAAAATGAATATATTGCGATCTTCTGAAAAATATTTTACAAGTTTCTTTTAAAAAATCATGCTAAATAAGTAATAAAATATATATTTTTAAATATTACCTTTTTGAAGACACATTGGACGTACAAAAAATATTTCGAATAAATCGTGGAATATTCCAGGGAATATTCCACTCATTACTCTATCTATATGTTTATATATGCATTTTTATAACTGTTTTGAAGTTAATGGCCTAAAACAGAGGCGCTCACGGAGAAGAAACAAACAAGTCTCATTATAAGATTTACAATTTTTTATAATTTTAATGGTTGAAGATGATAATTCTAAGGTAATTTACTGAGGAAATTACTAAATGAATTTACTTTCGAAAAATCTACGTACTACGCGTGACACCCTTCTAGCGAAAGACACAGGAAATTAATCTTTGAAATCAATAGACATAGGAAATCTAAGAATCTTCGGGAATCTTTGAGATCTTGCAACTTAAGAGCATTCACATTTTTTTTTTTGACAGGGATAGTATTTTTGTATATTTGTGTGTTAGTGATTTGTGTGTTTGTGTATATTTTAAAAACTATATTGAAAATTATTATTCCTATTTTTAGGTATATATTGTAGATTGTTATAGTTCCAATATTATTAAATAAATAAGCTTTTTGAATATTACCAAATTTAGAGTATGTCATCATATCATGAATCGTAAACCATTTCATCGGATCTCTATTATAGCGCTGAGTAAACATAAGGCTGTCCTCATACCGCCGAAGGTGCTTTGGCGCGTTCGGTCTGAATTAATGTTTAATTTTATGAGTTGCTGAAAAGTGTTTTTATTCCGATGTCTTTATGCGTCCGAGCAACTTTTACGAGCCGTCGTATTCGAGTGCGATCGGAGAGACATCAACGCATAGGAGACATCGATTGCGTCGTAAAAAACTAATACGTTGAAAAGTACACTTTTACATTTCACTTATTTACTGCTTTAAATATTATATTAGTATTTTTAACTGATATCTCGTAAGAATAAGCCTCTAAAGCCATTGCAATATGATACATTTTTAATGGTAACAAAAGATTTTTCATTTTTGGATCATTTTTTATAACACCATCACAGTTTATTGGATACTCTATCTATATGCATGCCGACGTGCCGTTATGTGAGTAGGTACACAAGTAACTAGTTGTGCGTATGTTTCTTTTCCACGCAAATAACTGGTTGTGTTATTTACTTTAAATTTTATGTACATCAATAGTTGTAGAAGCTATATATTTCCTTCTGTGCAAATTAATAAATAAATAAATTGTGTGCAAAGACTAAAAAAACCATAATTTTATTTTGTGCTTCCTGGCATCTGTATTGTAAGCGGTTCCATTATTAGATTTGTTAAGGGCCAATTTTGGTTTGTTATTGAAATTGACCCTACGTTATAAATATAAATATAAATAAGTTATATTAATTTTACATACATATATATGGTTATATATACAGTATATATACAGTATATATATATTTATATATATATATATACAGTTTTCAATGGAACGCTTTTAACTGATCAATTAAAGCGTAAGAGTTAGCAGATTTTTCCCCTGTTTATATCAGTCAGTCCCATTTTTAACATCATGTATGTTGGAAATACGAGTCTGAAGAGTATACTCGTATATAATATTTTTTTGTGGTGAAAAGGCTTTTAGATAAATATATTAGAATTATTTATTGGTCCGATCAAGTTAAATAAATTTAAAACCACATAATACCACATATGATAAGCTAAAACAAATATGTTCTGTGAAATTTATATTGATTTTGTAAATAATATTTTTAAACTTATTACTATTCTACCGCCCGTTAAAACTTTGAAGCTAGACAAAGTTTATGTATATTTTACCTCTTTATCAACATCGTCTTAAGAGACACATTCCGTCTCTTTTCTGCGTTTCCATTTCTATATAAATTTATTATAAATTCTTTTTTCCGCAAGGCAAAATTTAATAAAGAAAAATTCACAGTTAAATAGCATTTCTTTTAAAATGAGATAGAAATTTAATGCCACTATATCGTCAGTAACAACTCTAGGCGCTGATATTAAAATTCTCTCTTTTTAAATATTATTACGCTATTTTAATTAAGATTTTAAAAAGATGTACGAGTTGATTTAAATTTAAACAACGTAATATTTTTGAGTGTTCGTATATTTTTAAAGAGGACCACCTTCACAGTTGTTTTAAAAGAAAGGAACCATTACATATTTATGAAATAAGTTTTCTTGCTTTTTGTTAATTATCCCTCGAAATCTGCTAAAAGCCGCTCCGACATTCAGCCTCCAGTATAATTACGGAAGATAAGCTGCAGCTTAATCTTCACACCCTTCCTAATTAATAAAACGGAGTGACGACGGCGGCGAGGATTATCAAGACAAATTTACCTTGTCGCTATTCTTAATAATTTTAGACGAGTAGAGTGTATGCATAATTGGCAATTTTCTAAGATTTACTAGGATTTTAAATATCGGATGTATGGCTTATCAATGGTAAAGAAAAAAATTATCGTAAATGCAATCTGAATGATAGAAAACAGAATCATGCAGCCTTTTTCAAAATCGCTTTAGTTCGACGCCGTCAACAACGGCGTTTATTTCATCGTTTTTTTATTACAATAAAAATAAGCAAGGACCCATTAGTGAGAGACTGTCGACAGGTCCTTTTATTAAGTTTCTTAACTAATAATATTGCATACATAATTAAAAGGTTTAAGTACATGCATTTCTGGACAAGGTAGATTTTAGCATAAACAAAAACAGAACAGTAAGAGATAATATAAAACCTAACATGACACATAGCGCAGATTTTATTTTCAAATTTTTATTTTAGTGGTACATATTATATCATAATAATTATTTTACATGTGTTTCTAAGAGGTAGTTTTTAATTTATTTTTTATCGCTTTTGTCCGTGTTGTGATATTTTTAATTTAAGTTAAGGGTCGGTCGTCTGTTTTCGCGCGAAATTACAAAATTACAAACAAACACATTACAAAGTTAAACTTAAAACACACACATAAAGAATATGACAAAATAAAAAACAGCGTATAAAAAGGTTTGAAAACCTCTAGAATTTTTATAATTTATAACAGACTTATTTTTGAGTATGATCCTGATTTACTGAAATATTAATAAACCAATTTTGCAGCGTGAAATATCCATACTGATTACACTCAGCAGACGCGCTCCCATTCACGTTAGTATTTCCGTGAGTCCGGTAATTGCCGCTTTGTCCGGTAATCAGCAACATAAATGCCGTACGACGTACGGCAGGCCAGTCGGTGCCGTATGCAAATATACGACAATGGGGCCAATATGAATTATATTTTCCGAAAAATACCGATCTTTCCACGTGCATCTTTTCTTCTGGTCTAATAAAGATACCACCAGACAGACACATTTTGAGTGAAGTCATTAAAATGTCAAATAAAGAATGCCCACACCGCGCAGCATTGACGAGATTCGTACTTAATAAAATTTCATTACCAAAAAGGTCCAAAGGTCGTGTGCAATTATATGACGATATGATTTTGTTACAGCCTGTAGTTATATTTCTTGGTTAGGGGTTAGTTAGATAAAATAATACACCATTTAGAAGAATATGATTTCTTTGTAGAGCAGCTAACGTATAGTGCTATAATTTCTAAAATAATATAATTTCATGTGGATTTTCATACAATTATTGTAATTTGCTTAAGCTCGCGAGACAGAATTCGACGACAGGTATTCATTTTCAGCCATTAATAGTGACGTCTCATTCGGGAGATTTTGTCGCGTTGTCTGATAATTAACACGCAGAATTATCCAAAGTAATTACCTTGCGGGCGCCGGGGCGCCGCCGCCGCGTAGCGGTCGTGATTTGTGGCTCCGCAGACGCCATAATTAGGGGCGGACCACAAGGGATACGGTTATTTAAAAAAAAGTACCTTGAACATTGATTTTTAATTTATAATTAGTATAGTATAGGTTTTTAAACAACACATCATATGCACACAGTTTGCATTATTTACCAATTGCTCTGGCGGTCTATTCCGAAACAACTAAAAAAATATCAATTAAACTGTATTATTTCATTTAAATTTAAAAAAAAACAATTTATTTTAAAAAATATTTAATTTATTAGTTTTTAGTGTCTCTTAAAAAGTCTTAGTTTTTTATATAGCAGGTATTGTTTTTTCATAAACGTTTATTTTTTGCTAAATATTATCATGTTTATCAATTTTATTTCGTCTTGATCTATTGAGGATTTCTAACCAGCAAAAGTGATTCTATATAAATCTCTACTGGTATTGCTTTCTAATGACATGTATATAACACCTTTTAAAAGTCTTTAGTTTTTAGAAGTTACGATACTCGACTAATATTTCGTCTAATTCTCGGCAACAATTAAAAATTTCACTCAACTACTACGAAAATGCTATGAAAAAAACGACCAATGAATATTTTTGTTTAATGTCTTTTTTATGTCAATTTTTGTTTTACTTGTATCTCGGAAAAATTTAGGGCGACAAAAATCCTAACAAATGTTATATTATCGACCTAAGTAGTAATAACTCATTCAGTATAAACGTTCCCTTCTCTTACATCCTCTATTTATATATTAATAATTTATTTATTTGTTTTATTTCATTTTGTTTGTTTGTTTTATTTTGTTGAAGTTACATATAATGCATATAATTGTATATATTTTTACATTATTATGGTTGCGTATTGTAGAACCTGTGACTTTCGCGAAGCAAGGACGCAAGCCACAAAGCATACTTCATTCATTGCAGTTTCTATCAAATGGCAACATATCTCAAGATAAAATGTAAAATTTTGGTAATTAAATTAACTTACGTTTTAAAATGAATGTAATATGTTTATATACATCATCCCCAAATATCACACAAAACACGCGAGTTAGAAATGGATAACAAACTTGTAAATTATTATTGTATAATCTTTACTGAAGAGTTGGATAAAATACTGCAAAAAAATAAAAGCCATGTACAACATTTTAAAAATACGTTAAATAAAATATGAAATAGGCATATAATAAAAATATAGTTTTATGACATTATACTCTGTGTTCGAGGTAACCATTGAAATGACCTTACCCCTGAGATTCCCTTAAATAATAACACTTTTTGTCCTCAATTTGTATTCAAGATTTTTTAGAAGGAAGTGGAGCTTTTCGAGGGCAGTGCAATTATAATTTGAAAGTCTGTTTATATTTATGTTTTCTTTTATGCTAAATATTCCCTAGAAAAATTAATGATTTATCGTCTATGTGGCAGTAATGTTACTGCCAACGCTTAAATTTAGTTTCTCAGGTGAAACCATATAATAGAGTGCTGATATTATTTTTTTTTGTGTAATATTATTACAGCGCACAAAAAGTTTAAATAAGGGCCAGTTATCTTATCGGACCCTTTATCCCTTCCATTCCCTTCTTTTCTTGCTTTTTTGCGTTTTTAAATGCAACTTATTATATGAAGTAAATAGGTAAGTAAGTTGTTGAATTTAAGTTAAATTGCATTAATAATAGAACACAGCCAGGCGGAATTTCAAAATAAAATTATGAAATAAAAAAATATGATTGATCAATTCATCAATAGAATAATTAATAAACATAAGAAAATTAATAACATAACGAGGCAGTAAATTTTAGTAAGACAATTTCAGTATTTGTTTTAAATTACAATATTTCTATCCTAATAAACAATAAAAGGTAAAAAAAAATAAAAATATGGGCAATACCACCATCAAGCGCCTGCAATGTTGCAAAATCTCCCTGGTATAGGGAACAATTGGTTCATTTTCCTTCCTTTGCACGTTCAGGCTTAATTAGTAGAGTGGATTCTATCAAAGGGTAAGCGCCGAGAAAAAAATGTTTGCTGTCTTTAAAAACGCAAAGCTTTTAATTAAAACATAAAATAAAAAAGATTGCTTTTGTCACTCTACGTTTGATTTTATGCCTCATTTTGAGAGATACATTTTTTAATGGGCCCGAGTTTTGCGTACGTCACTAGGAAATGATTTGTATTAAGAAATGTCAAAATAATGTGTTTTAGGTTAAAAACCCGTAAAATTTTAAATTACCAACAAAATTATAATAATACATATCCTGAAAAGCGAAGTATAACTACCTATTTAAAACATATTTAAAAAAAAAGAAATCACAAATACAAAGAATTTAAATGATCGCCGTTCTTGGTTAAGTGTTCGTACAACACATTTAAGTCGGTGAACTATTTGCCATCGACATTTCTTAAATATTACTATTGTAACCGAATATAATAATATGATATAGTGTATTGTCCTTTATAGTTAGCATATTAACGGATATTACTATAATAAACACAACGCTCAATGCATATTATGCTAGTTGAAATAAAGGAAGAATCTACGATTTGGAAAAATTACTGACATTTTAGTTAGCGAAAGATTACCCAACACTATTAATACATTTAAAACAACCCTAAACGAAACATCTACACCGCAATCTTACACCCTACAATAATCTTATCTTATAATCTTATACTTTTAAATTGCTTTTATATTTCACTTGATGATATATCACCGGGATGTCCGGTGATATATCATCTTAACCTAACCTAACCATTTTTTTTTCAACAATTTTTGAACATTCCTCAGCTGCATATAATTGGTTAGGTTAGGTTAGGTTAGGTATAAGTAATATAATTAAAAGAATCTGAACTTATGAGCAATACAAAGGCCCCCTTGTCCCATTACAGAGCAGCACGGTTGACTTATCAATATATAATTTTGATTTAAAAAGTCCTTAGACATCATTACTAAGGCAGTTTTCGCTTAATTTATGTGGTGACATGGGCGGCGATTTTGTAAGACGCTGATTGGTGGGTTTTCCACCGTAGCATAATTTTTCGAATCCAATACATCGAAAGATTTCTCCCTTTGCTTTACACCTTTGAAAGGTTTTGTTTGCACCATTGAGTTTCATTTTTTTTGATAGTTTCTTTGAGTTTAGATTTATTTATAGATGGTTTTTACTTTTTTTTTTAAAGTTTACTAAAACTTATTTTCAAGGTTTTAGTATTAACTAGTATTCTTTATAAATACAAAACGTAATCGTGTTTGATTTCAATTCGACGTGAAAACATTAGATTAGATTTCTGTTTACTATTTTATTATACACTAGAGGTAATAATATAATAAATCTGAAACACTCCTGAAAAAATCCCTATTATATGAAAAAAATATTCGAAATCGTTCTAATCAATCCGGAGTAATTATAAAAAAAATATAGACAGCAAATGAAAATCCTGTTATTTTGTAGTCGGTTAAAACCTAACCCATACCTTGCCTAAGTAACTCGCATCATATTGAAACTATACCACAAATATTCATTGTAAGTTATATAGGTGTACAACAATAATATCAATGTTGATATATCTAATCATAATTTTATGATATTCATACTGTGAGGCCAAAACGATGACGTCAACGCTTTCCATTTGCATATCCGCTATAGCGCCTCGATAATTAGAGGCATTGGCGGTGACAAAGCGCAGAAGGCGATCAAAGGATCGCGTCACAGCCATGACGTCACGCTTGTCGCGCTCATTATTGCTGCACTGTCAGCGAGTAAGGGTGGCAATTTTAAAAGGATTTGAACTTTTCTTTAATAATTTATAAATATTTAAGTTACTTTATTTTTAGAAATATTAAACTACTTACATCTAGCATTTAATTTAACACAGTCACCTTAAGTAGAAGTATACTCGTATCTTGAAAATTTTATATATAATACGATTTGGACAGGAAGTATGTAAGAGTTTGAAATTGTTTGTAGAGATGCTGTAAGAACAAAGCGCACGTAGAAATAGATAGTATTATATAGTTTAAGATATACAAAATAGGGACATTGGGTAATGTTAAACCATTCACAATATACTGATTTCTACTCAAAAATATTAAAAATCTTGTTCATTACTTGGTATAAGCAGATCCAAAAAATTTGATGCCAGGAATATATTATATTTTTAATTTATGAATGTAATTAATAATTTGAATTTTCCTATAATGGGAACACGGTTTAATGTTTTAGAAATACTCCTATTATAATTTTTATTCGACGCGTAAATGTAAAAAAAGAATAATATGATCAAATGCATGCTCAAATGTTATTTTATAAACGCCCACAGTAATTCTACACGTTTTCGATTAAATTAAACGCTAGTCTGAATACAATCATGGATATTTTAAATAGTTCTTTTATTGGTTATATAATTATTACTCTCTTACTGTAAAAATATATTTTTTAAAAAAACATTATTAAAATGAACTGTATAAAATTTAAACACATTTATGACACACTTTTGTTCAAAAAAGTATCAATTAAAAACGTAACAAACCAAAACAAAAAGGGTTTGGAATGGATAATAATAAGCCTTAAAAGGTTTTCATCAGAAGTTAATGTTTTCCGTCATGGTTTTGCACTCACGGGGTTCTATTTCAAAGCCGTGCATCAAAGTTCGCCATAAATATAGTATGTATGTAGTATATCTAGGTATTCAATTTAACCATGAAACGTACAGCGCTAGACGCTCGCTCACAATACAGAGGGACGCAGGGACATTTGAGGGTCTCTAAATGAACCTTCTGCAACCCGCCGAAAGATATTGGCCAAGGCATCGGTTGGTTTTTTCGCACTTGACGTATATTTATGTTCGTTTACACACGTTCGAATGTTTTCTTTCTGGTAAAAGAATGTTATTAGATATTTCGAAGTGAAAACGGTAAAAGGTAATACTTTACGTGTATAAGTATAAATGAATAAATTGTTTAAGTATTTATTCCGAAATGATATTATTACTTAAAAACCGAAATACGGTTGGCCATTTTCTCTTCTAAAGCCTCATGGCCGTATCCGTCACAATAGATTCATTAATTTCCCCATCAAGCTAACGCGGCCGCCATCGGCACGGTCTGTCACAAAGGCCCTTATATGGCTCCGCGTCGACACGTTCGGTTCTGGCGCCGATTTTACCGCCCCAGGCGGAAAAACTTATAACAAAACCCCATCAAAGTCCACTTCGAACAAACGCCATTTTGTAAATGGCGATTGTCGCGTTTGAAAATTTAAATTAATTTTCTAACGGCAACGCGTCTGCGGTTTTATAGGACATGTACTCCACGCTCTGTGCATGCGATGTGTCCAATTATCCATAATAAAGCCCCTTTGATTTTAAATTTACTAAACTACGCGAGCTGATGATTTGATTTGTAACAGTTTCGCTATAAAGGAAATAAATGAAGTCATGATAAAATTTATAATATCAGACAGGAGAGGAAGGTACGGAATAAAAATCAGGCACAAGTTTTAGGATAAAAACATTATATTTTTATTACACAGATAGAACAATGAAAATCCTTTTTTAAAAATTTTGAGATAAACCGATTTTAATACAAAACTAGCATTAAAACCGATTTTAAACCTTATATTAAAATGATTACTCAAAGTACTATATGATTCTTACCTAAAAGTAATGTTAAGTTTAATTTTTTCTTTATAATAAATTATACTTTTTGGTGCCTTATCTGTGGAGTACTTAATATCATAATTTTTTTTTTTTTACACGAAATAAACAAGAAAGCATCTTAAACATAGTCCATTAGTATAATAACAATTTAAACTCTGAAAAAAAATAATAAATTGTAAAAATTATTCCACCTTATGAAAATTATATGTAATAATAAATATTTAAAATTTATTATTTAATCAGGTCTTTTATCATACATTTTATTTTTTTGATTTATATATACTATATACATATTAATATTTTATTATATGAATTTTGTTAAATAGTTCTAACACTATACATATATTATTCAAGCGACCTATCACCATAGTCGTGGTGTTTTAAACTACCCTCGAGTTATTTGGCGATCCCGTGCCCGTGAACCTGAGCGTGAGCGTGATCTATGAGTATTTTATATTTATCGGTGCCGTAGTGATTTAACATGAATTTAAAGTGGGTAAGTCGTTTTGCCAGTAATATTAATTTGTATTATTCAATTTGATTACTACATTAAAAAGGAAGAAATAATGCGAAAGTTTTTACAATAAATAACTTTTATCAACGTTTACCTTAAAGACCTGAAAAACGTGACTATAGCAATGAACACTGTGATCAATTCTAGGAAAAAAAAACAAGCACAATATTAAAACTTTTTTTTTGCCTTATCGTCCTAGCCATGCATCCTTCTTCATGCATATATATCTTATACTGTTATATTTAAAAAATATATTTTTTCTATGTATGATTTGCATGATTTTGTTAGACATAGATCTAGATCCAGCAACCCTGAACAGAAAGAAACCTAGTAGTAAATTACTGTAAAAAGACATTTTTTAATAACATTTATGATTAAAATATAATTACTGTTATCTGTTAAACATTCAGCCAAATTATTTGTTTATAGTTTTGTTAAAATAATAATGAAGAAATTGAAAGGCCTGTTCTCTTTTATTCTCGAAATATCGAATATAAAACGTAAATGATTAGTATACAGGATGTATTTAAATTCACTGATGTCCTTTTAGGGGGTTGGTCTGTATCAAAAACTAGTCTTACAAAAAATAATAATTTCGAAAAAAAAACATATTAAAATAATTAAATTATTAAATAACTTTTTCGAAGTATGTACAATTCGCGAGCCGCGATCTTCATGCCATTTTTTCAATATTTTTTTGCCGATTAATGTTAATATAGATCAACCCTCTAAGGAGGCATATGCGAAATTAAATACATCCTGGATTGTATATCCTATAACACGCCAGTTATTGTAAAGCTATATTTTCAAAATTCATATTAAACATAAATAAAGTGTTTTATAGTCTATAGTTTTGATTTGTAATTTTATCAACACCCTCACACACATAATCAATTGTAAAAAAAAAGAAGCTTACGAATTATTAACCGTAAAATTAATATTTAAAGAATTAATAACAACCGCGAAAACTTAAGTCACTTAAGACATTGCAGCAATTACATATAGTATTCAAAGTCAAATTTTAGCGCACTTTGCGAGCCTTAAGCGTCCAGCTGTTCGCTAGAAGTCTGATTTAATTTTATTTAAACCATTAAAAGATGAAGTGTTCCCCTTTTAAGCAGGCGAAACGAATCGTTTATGCAGGACGAAATCACGCACGCGTCATGACGACATTAAGCGCGCACATTAAACTTGTCCAAGGGCGCTTTCACAAGGCGTGTTATGACAGCACGCGCAGGTATATCTCTTGTAAATCTTTTCGCTTGCTAAGGAAATGAGCTGAGTAATAAATCGCTTAATAGCTAGCGAGCTAGCAGCGCAATTTCAATAGGTACCATTTAGCATGACCGCGACGGCCGTTGCCTGGTGCACTTTTAAGATTGAAATTTTAAATTTGACTAATTTTCAAGCTAAATGTCGTCGTAAGTGTTTATTACGCTTTTTTTATTATTTTATGGGCATTTAGGAATAAGCACAGACACCAAAATTATCAGGGTGGTGATCAAAGAAAAAAAATGCAGCACAGGGTGTGAAGATTCTTCTTGCCGATCTTCCCCTCACCTTCTCTTTTTCCCCTCTTGTTGAATCTCACATTTCTTGCCATACACTGAGGCGTTCACACCAAAGCCCTTTAGATTTACCTAACCATGGAGACTAGCTTGGATACACGGATAAAAAAACAATCATTCTATCCACAGGGTCTGGGGCAAGACATACGTGCTGCACAAGAACCTGCAGACTTGTTCTGATCAAATGATGGTACTTTTTTATGCTCCCAGTATGACGATTAAGGAAAGCTCCTATCCTCGCGAAGAACCATTCTAACCAGCTATTGGCTTACGTTTTCGATTTCAACAGGATCAGAAGAGCGGCTACAAATATGGATAGAAATAGTAAGCGAGTGCGACACGAACAGAGCATTAATTTCTTTGTTCAACATCCTAATGCTGTTTGTTTTGTAATCTTCCAAACATAACTTATCGCGGATTGACTCACCAAACCCGGGAATAATTGAGTCGGACGAGAGTTTTATCCGCGTCTCTAAAGCTGTCCAAAGCCATAAAGGTCGGATTTTACGGCGAAGATTGCAACAATGGCCGGCCTCGTTGCCAGTGCGTCTGCGGCGATTCCGCGAAGTTCCAGCAGTCGAGGGTTAGATCGCAAACAATTGGAGATTTGTGGTCAGCTATAAAAATCAGTCGCTCTTTCGACCGTTTTCCTTTTCAATGACGCCGACTTGCGGTTCTTGCGGCCATCTTGAAATCTGTCGCGACGCGAGAATTATTAGCGAGCTTCGATTGATTCAGTCTTTTGAAATTGCCGAGACATAGGGATCTATTTAGGAAAAATATATCTTAGTAGTAAATGTTCAAACTTTAGGAGGAAATTTAAACATACCTTATTTAGCTGGAATTTAAATAATACAAAAACATAATAATCACACAATAAACATATATTAAAAAGAATTGTAAGTTTTAGGGTTAGGCTACGATCGCTACTCAACTAAGCTAAATTTATTTATTTTATTTATTTGTTTATTGACAGTAACTTAACATTAATTTCACACTATGCAAAGTACTACCTAACTAGGCAATGCCCGTACTAAAGTAGACTTTACTAAAAGCATCGTTCTTATAAGTATAACCGTCTCACTGCGCAACATACAATTACAATTATTTGAATTGAATTATATGCAATAATACATGATATATAAATAATAATAATACATAAATAATTATAATAATATATATATAATAATATATATTATATATATAAATAATAATACATAAATGTAGCGTTAATAACTAATACATAAGTCTAATAATAATTTATTTATTATAAAAATATAATATAGTAATAATACACATATATACACTCAAACTAATAAATAGATATACCCATTGTTATAGATAATACATGACCTATGTTGTAAACGTAAAACCCAAATAATAAACTAATATTAAATCAATACAAGATATAGTATCTACACAGAAAAGAAATACACAAATATATATGTGTATAGTTAAATAGTAATGTTTGTTTCTTAAATACCGTATTTTATGTTTATCAACTTAAAACACAGTATTCTTTTTAATAAAGAAATCTAGCTATTATACTTACAAGGATTTAAGTAAATAAATATAAAGATATACACCAAACTACACCAAACTAAACCAATATGTAAACTAAATATGTATGTAAACATACCAATAATAATATCAGGTCAGCTCGTATCGTTCGTAGTGGATGAAGTCACATATTATTTAGTATGTAGACACATATGTCGTAGTATGTGTAAATAGAGAGAAAAAGTATAAAAGAATGTAAAAATATTAAATTCCTCTGCGTTGAAATAAATTGATTAACCCACTATTTGAATTTAGAAATGACATTATTTTATCTTCTTTTATATCTAACTCTGTATGTGTAATATGATGCTTTAATCCCCGTCCATTGGCATTTTATCTATGTCCTTTAGTCAGTGTCTATATGTTTTTAGCTAGAAAACTACAAGCCAGGTTCAAGTAAATTAGGGCGTTACTCGTAAAAAAAAAATGTTTTGCCCTAAAACATTTCATAAAAGATTATTATTACAAAGCTCGACAAAATAGCCTATTTTTCGGGCTCTGTATCGTAAGAAAATATCGATTCAGGTTGGCACCTACCCATTTCATTACAATGGACTAAGTTGGCAGATTTAAGCGATAGGCACTACGAAATGTCAACTTACAAACGTTTGACTTGAATTGCCTTTTGAATTGCGAATTTTAACGTTTTGTTTTTTGTCATATAAAGAAGTATATGAATAGTCTATCTAATTTATCATAACTTTGGACCTCCTAACATTTTAAACCTGACCAGCGCCCAAGGGGTTATTTAGCGGCCTGAAAAAAACATCCGTAGATTGCCCAGGTCGCTAAACAGCGGCCTAGGTTCCATCCATTTGCTTTTTTTTGTTTCTTAAATGTTAAAAGCATCGACTTTTTCGTTTCCAATTCTATATTAATAATCTCCGTTAAATTTTACACCTGGTTTTAGGAACAAAAACAGTTTTTCTCTGCTTTTAAATGTAAAAATAAAACTCTCAAACATCTTCCGTTAGTCCATATACGAAAATGGCCGTTTGCAGGTTGTAGTGTTTCGTTTTGGTCTGTGTTTACGAATGTTTTTTAGCGTTTAGAAGTGATCAGAAGCTATTATTTCTTTATAATATTACATAAATATAGTGTTCTAAAAGTGTTTTTGTGTATAAAAGTGTCACAAAAGTAAAAAATTAAAAATGTTGTTTGTACCTAACCTCGAATGAGCCAGCCGCCATCTTTTCACAAAGGTAAGTAAGAACATTTTGATAATTTGTATCTTTTATTACATTTGTATTAGAAAGAAAATAATTCATTTTCTCATATATTTTGTATAGAACGGCTTTGTATTCTGTGGATTTCTATTTTCAAACGGTAAGTTGCCTTTGAAGATCTTCACTTTGTCACTTCTTTGATCTTCACTTCTATCACATTTATCATTGTGTCAAATGAAATGTGTCAAAATACATATCATTTTGATGTTTGTACGGTGTTGGACTTAATTGATTTTGAGTATTCATAAAAAAAAACTGAATTTAATTCGGGTAATAAGTTAATACGACATTTATTGATTCTGAGACGGTACGAATTTTGTCGGGTCAGTTTGTAAATAAATAGATAACACACATCGAATGCTTTATAAAAAAAAAAATCCTCGAAATTGTCAAATATTGTATCATCCAAATTTGCCGATAATGAAATAATTATCAAATATAATTACGTATAATACTTTTAAATTATACCTATGAAACATTAATATGCAATTTACCTAGATATATAAGAAGAAATATATGACACTTTTTTCCAATATAACAACATGACGTTAGATATATATATATATACTTTTTAGTAAATGCCAGTAGTATTGAAACAATTAAATAAATTGCAAGAGATTAAGTTACTATTGAAATGCGTAGAAACGGCTATGATTGTATGTATGTTCAACTGAGTATACTTCCAAACTCATTACGGACCAACATATTATGGTCGTTGTCTATTTTCGCTGCTAAATCCACAATCGTCCGTGACGAAAACCCTCGCTTTGGCCACACGTGACCGATTGATACTTGAGCTGTGGTCCTTTGTCCGGCTGGGCAGGAGACGAGAACGCCGCGTAAAGACAAGGACAATAGTAACCATGTCCTAGCAAAGCCGCATTAGATAATAATTTCATGCCACAAAAAATCTTTTATCTGCGATGTTCGACGATAATAATAAAAATAGTAAAACATAAACGCAATTTAAAAGCCGAATAATTGGAAAAATGTTAATATCTATAGCATTGTTCGAAAATCCATCCGCCAGATTATAAAAGAATTTTACCATATACAAGGTAAATGACACGTGTTAACATATACCAATTTATTTATATTATTTACTCAGTATAAACTTAAATTCTAGTTTAGGCAAACAATTTGAAAACTTATATGCGAGCGCCTATACACCTTGACCAGATCGTGTGTACCACGGCGCCAATCATTTCTGAACACCAAATTCCGCGTAAACGCGTACCTATCAGCAAGGAAAGCACCGAACACTATTCGTTTTTTTTTTTTACCTTGAAGAAGGGCAGCCTAAAAAATTCAGATATGAATGGCGCCGTATGTGCGAACTAAATTTTTTTGACGTGTAAATTATATAGTAAGACCCTTAGTATTTTTCTGAGTGAAGTGATTTGATATTTGGTAACATTCACGCATGTGTCAGTGACGCTTGTGATGCCAAATTAAGTGATTAACAACGTACGCGATTGGAGATGATGCCACCAACCACTAAAGAATAATTGATTTGCATCAAACTACTGGCATCACTGTGACAAATAAACTATTTAATAATAAAGCGTACTTCAATTATACGAACCTTAAATTTCGTATGTACAAAAGATCGAACATTCCGATGAATAAGAAACGTCACGTCTCCTAATAAAACGGCATTATATCTTATTTTAACGCTCATGTTAACACATCTTAACCCTGAGTCCCGGTGCTCACACATTTTTAATAAACAACTTTTAAACCTTTTGAGTTACAAAGCAAAATTAAACGTTGTGATAGTTGTAATACCCAATAAACGGTAACTGAATAACCAATAAATAGTTTTATAAGTCCTAACCTCTATCAAAATTAGCCATAAATTGGTTAACAAAATTGACAGCCGATGTCAGCTGTCACCCTAACTTTCTGAATTCTTGTAAGAGTGCTTGTGACATTCGGACAATAAGCAAACGAAATCCGCAACTGATGATGCGTTAATACGCTCCCAGTGGTCAACGCGTGTCCAGCCACAGCTGGACAGACCAAATTAAAATGTATCGAAGTGGGGATTTAGATTCGCACGGATATTACCTTCATCGTCTATACAGGTTGTTTCTAAATTTAGGGCACTCATTTTAGTATGTTGATACAATCAAATAATAATCAGTAAAAATATTAGAATAATGTTTCTTAATCACGAGAAAAACGACTTAAAAGTTGTAAAGAAATCGTAGTAATGTGTGAGAACGCGTTTGAACGCATGGCTCGGTCAGTGACTTGCGAAGCACTTCGAAGAAAAAAGTTTTTAAATATGGTTTTTAGTATGATTTTTTTTAAAATTATATTTTTGTTTCGTGAGGACGGTTTAGTTATCGATATAGATCAACTTTCTATAAGGAGTACCCTAAATTTAAAAACAACCTGTATATTTTTCATCAGAGTTTTGTGAAGGTTGCGAACTAACGCGACGTGCAAACGGAATTGACTATTAGGTATCTATTTCTTTTCGGATATTTTGTCTATTTCTATATAGGGCCATCTTAAGGATCTAAATAAACTAGCAAAAATGGCATTTAAGAGCAATTTTGTATATTAAACCCTAATGAAGTATATTATTTAATAACAGATGAACACAGTATTTAGAAGATAATGAATTGATGAGATAATAAAAATGGAAAATTATAATTATTACGGAATGAAACCGGACAATATGTTTAATTATTTTGCATAAGTATTACTAATATATGTGTCCATTTTGTTATTTAGATCCAGCTGATTTCGTCTATGAACATTGAATACATTTAATATTTAAACACATCTAGTCAAAAATCATATAGTTCTATTTTTCTCAGCCTCAGAAAATGTTACGGGTATTAATTATACATATTGTCAAGTTTATGGGTGAAACTAGGTGTAATGTAAAAAATGGGGGCGGAGGGGCAGGGGGTGAGAAGTCTTAGATCTTTCGTTCTTTGAGACGATCGACGAGTCCTGAGTCTTGTTTTCTCACGCTTCCTTGTTTATTTTACTCAATATTGCTATTCTGAAAGCTTGAACGACTTGTATTGCGCAATCAAGTATTTTGATCCTATGATAGTGTTATATTATTAAGTACAATAAGTAATAGTACATAGTATTATTAAGTAGATAGTATTATTATTATTAATTAAAACTACAATGACAAAAAAAAACACAGGATGTCAGGGAATAGGGTAGATTTTTTAGTATTAAAATATCTATTTTATGTTATAAAGTTATCCTATGTTTAAACTAAAAGTGTATGTTTCTCAGATCGTAACTTAAAAAAAAACATTGCTATTGTAGACAAGTCTACCTTAGAAGGGGCGTTGCCCGGTTAGGAAGAACTTTGCATTTTATGTACATTTAAATAATGAAGTATAACATTAAATACTTATAAAAATATTCAATAATTTCTATATTATAATCTAATATAAAAAACAATATTCATATATTTTTTTATTCACCTACTTCAAATATCTACCTTTAGCCCTTATGTTTATTAGATCTTATTCATTCTACTTCGAAAAGAGATATATTTACCGATTAACTAGAAAAGCGACCGGGAAAGAACCAAGCAAATAAATGTAATTCGCAAAGTATCAAGGGGCCATGATTAGACCATAAGGTTTTGCCGACGCGTCTAAAGATGGACATCCGCCAAGGATATTAGGGCAAATGGGTAGACAAATACTTGACGTCAGAGCAATGTTTGCCGAATGGGGTGTGAATTGTATGTTCGGCACGCGGGGACCGAACGGAACACTTCTCACTCTAATATGGCCGAACAAAGGACCGAGGTATTAATTTGCACTCAGACAATACTGGTCCTCAACGCGAGGATATTGTGACAGGATGAATTTAACCAGGTTTTGTTTCAATTGGGTGACCTGCAAAGAGAAGGTTGCTGAAAATTCAGATGCCATGATATTTATCATCCTAAAAACAAATTGAAGGATTTTTTAGTAGAGAATAAAATATTTCCAATAAATGCAAATCTTTCGAAATAAATAAAGATATATTTATTTTCCTTAGAAACCATAGGTTCAATTCTTTTCTTTCTACTACAATCTGCAAATAGAATGTTCTTTAAAAATCAGTATTTTATCCTTTTCCGTATTCCCATACGAGTAGGCTGCTAGTAGTAAACATTATTTTTTCCTCATCCACTAAACTCAACTCCTAAATATTGTAGATTAATATTAAATAATAACTGTGACCCGTTTTATCTTATCTTTAATGTGATTTATAATAATATAGTTTTAAAGGGCATAAATTAAAAGAGGAAGCCATTGAACCCTGCCAATTATGCTAAATATAATAATATATAATATAATATATCTTACTAATAATGACCTGACAGTTACCAACTTTTTTTTTTACAGCCTATATGTTATATAGATAAAGTGTTTCAGTATCAAATGTATTATTTAGAAAAACTGATACCTATAATGTATAAAATGACTCGTTTTTAGTGAAACTTATATGAATTCAACTATTGAAAAAAAAAACATTTGAAATCACAAAAAATAATTCACAGGTCAAAACTCATTCTGTCAATGAGCTGTCCGTTGTATAACGTTTTATTTATTAAATTTAATTTATTTCTTCTTCTTCTTTTATTTTTCTTCTTCTCGATTTAAACTTTAATTATGCCGAATCTCACGCTTCTTTATATGCGCAATATTCTTAAAAAGGGATATAAAATTTTCTCTTCATGTATATAGATAATATTTTTAATTTAATACGATTCGCGTTTTTTTTGATAGCAATGTATGTATAAATCATTTTAGTACGAACAATTGTTTTTTTCGTGAAGTTGGATTTATTTCATATTTTTTACCTCCATAATTCCACTAATAGGATGTCCGCCCCGTGTATTCTTATCTCCGTAAGAAGATCACACTTATTACAAGATGCCATTCCAGGAACAGAGGAAAAAGGAAGCGTAGAATAAAAACAATCCCGCTAAAGGTCTCCCTACAAATTGGTCATATTGCTAAGCAAAATACACTTTCTATTTTGCATAGCGCAATAAAAAAATAATTTTCATTCTTTATAGCGAGTAACTAATATCAATTAAAGAAATGTACGGCTTACTTTAAAACGGAGTGAAATATAGGTAGTAGGTAGAGGTTTAGTGTGCAAGAAAAATATATATAAATATAAATATCTATAAAATAAAAATTAATATCGGCAGTTCCCGAACTAAGGTAGGGCTTTATACTGATTATGTAGTCATTTATAAATGCATACATCGCAGTATTAAGTGATGAATATATACAATCATACAGACATACATTTAATTTATAAAAATATGTCCTGATTAGTTTGCTATATAGGTATAATTTAGTAGTTAAAAAATATATTACCAACTTACCCATTTTTTTATATATATATATTAGTATATATTTGTAAACTTTTAAGGTTTTATGTAATATTTTTTATTTTTAGTGTAGTATATATTTTATTGCTAAAATTTTGGTATTTACATTAGGTATAACTACATGCTGAAAGGTCTTGTTAGTGATTTCTGATCTTTTTTTCATTAGTATGGAAATCCACATCTTACACGATAATATAAAATCTCTAATATGTAACTTATTTATTTATTTAGTAAATTATATGGTGCATATACGTGCTATTTATTCAAAATATGTACCGATGTTCTAGAATGAAACCAAAAATATTAAGTTTTATATTACTAACATTATATTTATATTGTGCTGAAGACTCCAGCTTGTAAATAGTTGAAATAGTCGAAATGGTTCCGGGCGTTTCTGCTGGTCTGCACCCTTGACGTCTACCCTTTTTAATGGCTACAGGGCTACAGGGCTATAGGGCTTTTCTCATTGTATATAACTCTGCCATCCCCAACTGTGGGCTGTGGTAATAACCTCTTGAATCTCAACATCGGTTATTACATTCGAAACCCTAAATAATATAGTTGTATTAGAAATCACTACTGTCTTTTCCTGTGGTTGATTCACATACACTGTTTTCCAAGGTCCATTTAAAAAAAAACAAGCTAATTCGCCCGGCGATTTCAAGTATTAATAGTCAGAACAATATATCTCAATTCGTCATTGTTTTTTTCGAAACGAAAATTATAAACTTTACGTGATAATATTATACGTTTCTTGTAATAGGTACAGCTGCGGCAGCGAGGCCATTGGCCGCACATTTTACGCAAACGCGGCCAAGCTTACTTAATCGATCGCACGTCATCACGCGTCGCTTACACCAGACGTCGCTTATGCAAAAACGGTAATTTACACCGACGCTTTAAAATGGTAAATTTGGACATGAATTATAGCATTTTTTAAATAATTTCCCACTAACAATAGGGAACGCAAACACCCCATTAAGCCTTCAGGAATGGTCTTGGGATATCCTGTATATCAACAATCAAGCATTAATCAGCAAAATATATTTCCTAATACCAGAAAAACTAAAAAAAAAAAACATATTTTGGGAATCCGACGCGCGAGTGCATCAATCTGTCCGAAACATAACAAACCTTATCTAGTAACGACAAGTTCGGTTTAGAACTAAGCAGAGTTTAAACTAATAACGGAATTGATTTTAAAATGTTCGAAATTTCTTTTTTTTTTTCATGAGACTTGTTTTTTTTTCAATAATTCCCTATCAGGACAATAATGATTTTAAATAAACCCAGTATATCCTGTTATATATCATATCTAACCATTTTGTTATTCATATAATATTACTGTAACGTAACACGATAATAATAATACCCCCAAGATGAAGGGTCGGAACCCAAAATAAAAAAAAGTAAAATTGCGGGTATCATGTCGCCGTCGCTCCCGTGGAATGTAAATAAAACTTAATAAGTTTCAATTTCGTTTCGACCCCGTATTTTTAAAGCGCAGTTCCACCTCCTTCATTGTTACATTTTTCTACTAGTCTCAGAGCCAGCTGCGTGAAATATTTTGTACATTTTTTAATAAATTTGCATTTTTTTAAATTTCGACAGAATTAATTTTTACTTTAAAATATTGGATAATTTAAAATATAAAAACTTTTTTTTTTAAATACTTATACATTATACTAATAAATATAAAATTCCTAATTGTCATTGCGCTTATACACTCAAACGAGCTTTGATTTATTACTTTTTTTTTAATTTAAGCTTATCCTAACAGATAGCTAAATATGGTAGAGTATAGATCAAATTACTGTCAAGGGATATTTTACTAATATACATAACCCGACCAATGATCTTTTGAAACGCCTAGATACTTTCACTGTGCGCGACAAACGCACCACGCCAGTTACGCTGTTAAACTTCATTTACGCTCCTAGCGTATCACACGACTGGAGACGTCATCGCGTTGAGTACTTACCCAGCGCAGCTTCTTTAAGCCTTATCCTAAGAACCTTTCCCGGCTAGGAAGGAGAATAAAACATTTGGAAAAAAACCTTATTATGCCACCTGTTAACCAGCGCAGAAATACCTATGACCAAATAAAAAATCGTATTGGTCCAAAGATTAAAGTAATCAATTTATAATTTTGTTATTTACGCATACATATAAGTAATAAAAAATATATATTGCTAACTGTGCCATGCCCCGTAAAAAGGTAGACTTTTTTGTGGTTTTTCTCAGCGCTAATAAGATCTATTCAGGATTTCCTATTTAGCAGGTCAATTTCTAAAAGAAATATTGTAGCGAGGTTTATTTTTAAAAAAATATTATATACACATAGATTTGAAAGAAAATATAGAACTATATGAAAAATCACAATTAAACGATGATGGCTCTTAGACTATTAGAGGGAGAAGGGGAGATTTCAGCACAATCGCTTGTTAGAACTCTCCTTATTTAGGGTTATTTGCAATGTAATTGAAGACGCACGAAAACACGATTATTAAAGCTAATATAACGAGCTTTTTATTATTTTTTTTTGGTTATGAAGGAAATTTAAAAACACTAACCTCTCTTTCTTTTGTATAGAAAGCTGTTTCGCCGGTTACGTTTTACATTTTTACATACAATGTTCGTTTAATGTAAAGCGTAATGGCCTCGTTGCATTGTTTAAAAAATGGCGTGTAAGCGTGTACTAAAAAAATCGATTTCGAATCGTATCACAATATAATAATCCCAAGTGATTTGTATATAATATCCTACTACACACTAATTCCCAACATAGGTTTAAGGTTGCAAAAATATATCTTGATTTCAACTTAAAGATCGTATTCTTGTAAGTGAATACACTGATTACTTCAAAGTAATCAAATTAATATTAGATTACTAAATCCAGAGAAATTCGTAGCGTTTTAGTAGGATTTAATTTTTCTACAGAACCTAAAAACATGAACTAACATGAACTAGCATCAAATAAACACAATTATTTATAGCCTAATAAATTTATTTATTTATATGGATTGTCTACATTTGAAGGTTCTTAGTGACAGTAGTAGTTATTTCAAAAAACGCCAATAGTAGTTATTTTAATTCTAATAAATTCACCAAAATGTTTGTTTTTTTTTTCATATACACTTGTCTTTTTGGTTTAGGCACCGTCTCACCAAAAGGTTGCCGATTTTAAAGGTTATTAAATCCTCCGAATCAAGGCTTCCCCGATGACCATAAATCCATAATCTGTTCACTCTTTAACGATAGGCATAACCTCATTCAGTGATTTTCAGACAGTACAATGTTACCACATATTCAACAAGACGAGAATGGACGTAGCACTATCTAGGGTATTAGTGATCGACAATATTAGCTAATTATTGATCACAATGGTCTTCGAGAGTATGGTGTGACAATATGCTCATCACTCCGTTCGAGACAGAACCTGTGACCGCGACGTTCCGCCGTTGTAACCAATTTGTGGTCGTCCCCATTGTTGTATTATTCGTGTAATTAATGCTCTATCGTTAATGGATATTCCTGGCACGATTATTGCAATCATTGTTTGATTAGCAGCAGATGTTGCTAATTAAATATGCATTATGACGGAATTGCAACTATCCAATTAAATATTTTTTTAATACATGGCTTTCTTAAATTGAAAAATATAAGAAATTAATTATAGTAAGTATCGTTCCAGTGCGGCATGATGTTTTCAAGTGCGACATTTGCTATTTGCTAATGACCTTTACAAGAAGCGAATGTGAAAAACTACCCACAAAATATTTTCACATTGAAGTGAAAGGTGCAGCAGTCTTTTGAGAAATTGTGAGTACTGTCAGTTGAGTGAAATTCGAGTGTAGGTATTTAAAATCGCCGCGCACGCCGCGCGCACGTTGTGTGATTCCCTGGTCTATTGTGATCAATAATAGTAGTATAGTATTACCCAAACTGTTCAAAGCAGCATCAGTTCATCGCTTGTTATTGCATCGCAAGTTAAATTATTGGTGAAGTTAGGTGCCGGCCAAGCGAAAACCAACATTGCTGAGTTGCCACGGAGATTCGATCATCAACAGTAAGTACCAACATCCATTCTCTCATCACAACGCAAATTACACGCATCTCTTTATTGAAATCCTGCAAAACGTTTAGTGAAGTTCATTTAATGTTTAGGACGAAAGTTAATTAGAAAAATTTTGAAAACGGCAAACATTAAAGAGTTAAAAATTTATATTAAAAAAATATTTAGATATATTTATTTGTTTTATATATTTTATATCCGTATGTCCTTCCCCAGTGTTCAAGCTACCTCCATACCAAATTGTATAAAAATCGATTCAGCGGTTCTGTGAAAACGTGACAGGCATTAACTTTCGCATTTATGATATTAGTTACTAAAAACATGGATGTATTATATGAATATTTTTATTTCAATTAAGTACTTAAATTTAGAAATGATTTTATCTATTTACATTACAGCTATAGTCATTTTAAATAAAGATATTTTTGTACTTAGGTATAATATGCTATTCAATTACTTAGGTAATTTTTCTATCTTTCTCTAGAAGCCATGCACATAATAGTTTGGACATCATATAGAGGTTGTCCCAAGGTCAATCCCATTAAAAAAAACAGCTAATAGGTCCTACGATTCCTAGTGTTATTTGTTAAGAAACTATATCAAAATTCATTATGGTATTCGAGAAAAAAAATGTTGAAGTTTCTATATAGAAACCTAATATGTGTAAAACGAGTTTACGTCCGCTCACCTTGAGTTGCATTCACGATGTGGCGCCCGACGTGTTTTCAGCGGGTTTAGTATGCCTGGCGAACGCTGCCGTAATATTAATTTAATTGTTTTACACAAATTCAGTTTAAAAAATAATTAATTTGGGTATCAAATATTTTTACTTTTTTTATATAATTTCTTACTCGTAACAGGGAACATACACCCCTTTAAATTTACGGGAATGATCTTGGGACACCCTGTATTTATCGTTTTCTATAGGAAGTTGATTAAAAAAATGACATCAATATCATGCCAATATCAGTTGTTATTTTATTTAAATTGATCTCTTTTATAACAACAGATCGAGTTGTTATTATTGGGAGATGGGTCGCGATATCAGCCGAAATATTTGTCTGCATTTGCAAAATTTATCATAAATGTGTGTAAACAATCTTATAACTTTTTTCGGTAATATTATGTTTTACGTTTAAATTAACAAACAGACTGACTATAGGAAGATTTAATTCTGATGCATACTTGCTTTGTCCACAAACAGAGGATAACAGAGGATAACAGTTGGAATAAAAGCTAAATTGCGTGCAATTTAATTCGCATTAGGTCCTGAGCCGGTCGTCGATTTGGGAATAAACGTAAATAATAATGGAGATATAAGAAAGGAAACACGTCATCTAATTATTGACGAGTCGGTGAAATAATCGCGTGACGGGAGGATTTCTGCGAATGTCATCGCGGCGAAGGACAATTTCACGCGCGGCTGAAGCCGGCATTAGCAGCGCAGAGGGCGCACTGTTCACCGATGGACCAGGGCCGGATTCATAATATTTGAGCGAGTTATTTTTATGCAAATATGCTGAAATGTCCTAAAAAAATACGCATTGTGGCGACATGTCCTCCTCCGTAAAGTTGGCAGGAACCAATACGATAGCGCGTATTCAGTTGCTGGTCTTACTCGTTTTCAGCATAATCCTTACAGATATATATTTTTTAAACAGAAATCAAGTTATGAGAAATACCGAAAAAAATGGGAAATAGAGCAAGGGTTAAGGGGCATATGTAAGAAAAAAGTATGTGTAAAAAGAAAAGTAGAATATATTTTACTAAACATAACAAAAAGAACAAAAATAGATTAAATTAAACTATTCAAGTTTATTTCAAATCACGGTATATATTATCTTTCATCGAACAGAACAAAACATTGCATTTTATCAAGACTTCAATATAACCAGCCCTTCGAAGTTTAAATGGTATAACTACTTTTAAAATTGATGTACAAGCTCCGGATTTGATCAATAATAATTGTCTAAGTATTATAAAAATAATATATTAACGTCATCATTGTTTGTTTTGTCATCTTCCTTTAACTTAATCGAGAGAGTTAATTTAATCAGTTCAAAAAATATGTGCGGTATTACCGCTATTGATAAATTCAATTTACCGGTCCATACTCAGTTAGGTTAACCCAGATTTAAACCTCCAAAAATGTGGGAATAAGTAAAACTATTATAAGACAGACTTTCATCATTTACATAAGCTCAAAAATAATATTAGGTAATTCCCTCCTGTAGAGCGCATTTAGATTAGTTTACACTAAATTAAATTAATGGTAATAATTTAATCTTAAGAAATAAATTTAAGAATGTTTCCGGTAAAAAAAATACTCACTTTTTAATTTTGAATTGTGGCAAATTAATGTAAAAATTTTAAATTAGCTCTACAAAATGTTTAAAAATACATTAATGATTCATTGTTGTCGATCGATGTGCGTCGTTCTTACAAAACTCAATTTTATATTATTTATTACTTTTTTTATTTTAGAATTAGCAATTATTTATTTATTTGATTGCGTGTAGCATATTGACAACAACCTCACATTTTTTAAAATAAAATACATACAGACGTGTGCAGGGGAATTTATTATTGTATTTATATTTTAGGAAATTTTTTACACACCCATATTAAACACTTGCACATTACACACTTAGAGCCTCTTTTATTTATAATAGGCATGTTAACATATAATTATATATTTATTTATAACAATATTTTCTTATTACAAATTTATATATATACTAATTTTGCTGTTAAATAGATTTGTTTTTAATATTTTAGCCAAGTTGACTCTATACACACAGTATTGACGCCTAGCAATTATTTAGCTTCAAGAAATCATCTGCTCTTCCATCCGTCGTCATACCGCGCCAATATTTTAAGAGCTAGAGCGATAAGTTAGATGATTTATGTTTCAAATTTATTACGTAAAGAGTAAAACACATTTAATGTTAAATACATCCACTTATTTAGAATATTTCCAACGTATATGTAAATTTATTATGTATATGTTTTGTAATATTAATTATTATTATATTTAATTTAAAGGTATTGGCCTAAAATGAACTAAAAAGAATGTACCTATTTATTTTACGATAAATAAATAATGAATACATCAAACCCGGTGTTTTAAGATAATACATAAAACGCTCACCAAATGCTATCAACGCGACAAAATATTAGGACAACAAAATTATATTAAAAAAAATAGTATTTTACATTTATTCTAAATTCGGTCCTGTTTAGACCATTACGCGTGAGCTTATAGTGAAAATGCTCCAAAAACTTTACACTTGACGAAATTGATTTGACCTGAAGTGGACATTAAGAGTATTTACTTTATTTCGAAAATATTATTTACAGAATTGGCACACAGAACACAAATAGAACTTTTTTTATAATGATAATTATACGCCATATAAAGGTACAATTACGAATTGGTAGTCACCGATTTCGTGACAGAAGAACATAGAAACTAATTAGAAAATAGATATTGTTAAAAAAAATGTTATGATACTTAATATTTTTAGTATATATAGTATATTTTTTTAATACTCATCGATTTAATACTTTAATAGACATCGGAATCGCCTTGAAGACGATCTAAATTTTATAGCTGTTATAGAACATATTTAAAGTTTCAATGTACGGAAAGATTACATATTATAATGTTATTTTAAATTCTTTTTTGAGAAAAATACATAATTATTTATCTAACGAGGCAAAAACGTGCTGTAAAATCACACATGTGCCCAAAGGCCGCACCCGTTGAATCACTCATGTGAGAACTTTGGTACATGCTGACTTCCTTCACATCCTATGTGGTTAAGTTAAAACATTAACGGTACACGGGTAGCCGACCGTTTGACCCTCACGGCGCCAGCGCAGTCGATAATTCAAGAGGACATCGCACGCGCTTCGACCCTCGTCCTCCCGAAAACCATTTACCGGCGCGTCATCTCCTCTCGGCTGTCCAGTCATCGGTGACGCGTCGAGACGGAGGCGCGTGGCCCACCTATTCAAACCTGCCATCTGACCACGTGCCCGCCCACCGAACAATCATTATCCGTTATTATTTGTGCATTATTATTATTGGCACGGGATCACCCCCTCCCCTCTCCTACCGACAAAATACAAAGCAATATACAAATTGCTGGCGATATTCATTATCCGAAAATGTTAAGCGAAAGCATATGTAAAAAAAAATATAAGTGTTGTCACATGATTTAAACTAGCACCATGATAAATAATATTCAAATAGGATAATAACATCGAAAATTGAGTTTTATTTCGTAGAGAATTTTTAGTTTTTCAAGATGGTGTAAGAAAATTAATTAACAAGTTCTGTATGCAGAAACTAATCAGTCTGAAATTAAAAAAAGAAAAGTCTCGTGGAATTTAAATGTTTTGTGTTCATTTTTTTTGTGTGCACTTTTAGGTAGGCTGCAAAACCAAAATCAAATCTTTTTTTTTAAATTATAAAAATAAAGATACATGTTCAATGCTGTTAGTTTTTTTTTCTTAAAATATGTAGTTACCTACCTATGCAAATTAAAAAAACATCAAATATTTTTAAATTAATTTTTAAATTATTAATTATTTTTTTGTTTTATATTGCTCAATCAAAAATTAAAAAACTTGAGTTTTTTTAAACATATACCAATAGTAAATATTACAAATCTTTAAAATAATTTATACACTTACTTTTATATTCTATATTAAAATTATTTGTTTTAATTAATTTTCTATTTTTAATTTGCTTTTTTTATGGAAGGTTTAGAATCGCACTTTCCTATGCCTATAATAGTAATACTTCATTAGAAACCATAATAATTATGACTGATCTATTCAGTATATGGAATCACGAATGGGCTATAATTTTTCAATTGACGTAATAACTTTCAAACAGTAAAATTAATATCAGCCATCGCTGTAATGATTACAGCTTCCAGCGTTTCGAGAGAGTTTTAGGGCGGTGGCCACTTATTGTAATTACTCGCGGATGACATATGTATGGCGCGCAATTATCGTGTGTCACTTATAATGAACACCACTCAAAGGCCCGATAATGCAGTTCCGACTTCCAATTGCGATGTTTGTTATTGAAATTTATTGTTTTACGGCCGGCCGTACGATTCCGGGATGATCATTTGAAAGCTTTTTGGGAAGTGTTATTGTCGATAGATATACAAAATTTGAATCATAGTATGTTTCAATAATGGCTTGTGCTAATCCCATATGCATAATTAAATGATCAATATTTGTCACTAAGCAATTTTTCAAAAACAAACATTTTGAATTCAATAAAAAATGCATAAACAAAAAGAATAGGTCGATGCACAGATCTAGAGAACTTCGTTTTCCAATCAAGGAGCTTTAGGAGTCAAGGAGGATTTAGTAGGGCGATGAGAGTGGCAAGTTAGAGGAGTCATGGGACTATAAAACAAAAGTGTAAGTTAGGTTCATGGGTAAAATGAACTCATATCTATTCCACTGAGGAATAAGAAATTTCATAAGAGGAAATCATATGGAAATAAGACATTTTATACTAATTCACTCTAACTGTGAAAGCTCTGTGTGTTTTAAGTTTTGTAGACACGGCATTGCCACTCCGAAAGTGACGCACAAAAGAGAAGGCTTGGCAGATGTGAAAACTCAATTCGCAGTTGAATCGGATTCAAACGTTGTAGGATTAAGCGGTACGTATATAATTGTAAGTTTCAAAATACACTTACGTTTCAAAATACACATTTGTGTATCAAAACCTTTAGAAACTATTTAGTTGAAACTTGATCGGCGAGTGCGTGCAATAGAACGGAGTGTATCATTATCTAAGGGTAAAATATTACAGTAAACTAAATACGTCAACGTGAAAGCGTGTCGCCATGTGACACATCAAAACCTTTGTCTTTGGTAGACAATATTTATTGTAGATGGGTTTACATCAACGACAATACGTACTCGTATGTATTATAAGTCAAGTTGAATGACAATTTGTTTGAAAAATGCATGACTGTTTATCATCTTTGAAGGGAAGGGTCGGAAACCTTTAATACCTTTTAAAATAAAGGTTGAAGTGTGAAATATTCCGTAAATCTAATGAAGTTAAATAGTAGATTACTGATTAATTGAATATCTAGGACAGATAAAAACATGGGTCATATTAGAGGTTATTTTTCAACTAATTAAATAAACAAAAAATAATTGTATTAGTTCTTTGGTTTTGTTTGTCGATTTATTCGGTATTTATATATTTGTTAAGTCGGTACCTATATATATATATTTTACTTAAATTTTTTTAGCTACTTTATACTTGACCTAACTGAAAAAACTAAACTTTGAGAAATTCCCCATTATATGCATAAAAAAACATCAAAATCGCCTTTGCCATTTCGGAGTAATACGTTATTTTAAAAAAAAAACACAGAGCGCGAATTAAGAACAACCTCTTTTTAGAAGTCATTTATTTAAAATAAATTAAAATATGTAGAGTTTGTTATATTAAGCTTATATATAGGTAAACAAGATGTTATAAAAAAGAGACTAGTTGTCGAATTTCACCCATTAGGACCGTCGAAATCCTATTATAATCGAATTCACACCCCACTAACAGAGTCGGTCCATTTCAAAGGCGGACAGATAATCGAGCACCAGAGCAACAACTTAACACCGTTTTAACGCATTTGGCACCGTTTTTTTTTTCACAAAAACACGTTAAAAAACTACACTTTTTCGGAGGGGTCGGGCGGCTGCAGTTTGACAGATGACCCCGCTTTATTAACGCGCCAGGAAGTTCGACAGCAGCACTAGCATAATGCACTTATCTTCCAGGATGACTCCGCATGTTTGGCGATAAATAGATTTTTTTCGAGAACGCAATTATTCGGTGCTCACGAGTTATCGAGTGTGGAAATGACGCTTTTTTCGATAATTCCTCTGTCGATTATTTGATTTGCTGCGGTGGACGTCATTGTGCGTAAGTGTCAGCTGTCATTTTTCTCGTCATAAAATTATCGATTTACGACAAATGCCGACGTTTATCGATATCCAACCCTAGTTTAAATGAAGTGTGAAGGTGACCAATATCTAAACTTTGTGAATATTTTAGGCCGATCCTCAAAGGTGGGCCGACGTTATAATCGATTTAGATGATAATATAATCGAGGGGAATAATTAATGTGGCGATTCATTTGCAAAACGTTGCGCAAAATTGCAACTACATTTATAATAGGAACAATGTTAATTATTATTCAGGCAGCTATTATTTAAATATGACACGGTATAATATTGTTGTTTAGGCGTGTATACAAAAAAATACGGCTGTTCAAATATCTGACACCAAATAAGTTATGAATTTTATAACCTAAAATGATTTTGGCATGAATAGAAATAATGGCTCCATTTTCGATAATATTATCCACTTAACCAGCCTCATAGGATGCTCTATAAATTAGGGAAACCCCATTGAAATCCATACATATTTTTTTCTGGCACATATCTAATACTTTAAAACACGTTATATAGAAAAACCATTATTATTTCTGTATTAGAAGGAATTATTTTAAATTGTGTAACGGAATAGTTTATAAATCTTCTAAATTACTGTGCAAAAAGCGTTGAGACACTTGTGGTATAAAAAAATATCGTCGTAAAAAGTATCGTGTGGATTAAAAAGCTACTATTTGGCAAATTTAACGATTTCTGTTTGTTTATAGTTAACATTCCTACTAAGATGATCAGAAATGATTTCAAGAAAACGCGTGAACATTTTCTCCTTTTGAAATTAACCACACATTGCAATGATCGATAAACAATAACTTTCTCTCCAAACACACATGGCAGGGCAGTAAAATCATAACTTCAAAATGCGTCGATGAGTTTACCGATGACGAATCCAAGAATCGTAAAACTATTTCTGTTTCGACGTTCAAAACAGACGCGGTTTGTACGGGAACACGGCAATTTGAGTTTATAATAGATTTTATTATATCATTATTACGCAGTTGCTTCCATCCTAAATATAGATGGCGTTGACTCCCGTGTTGATCAAAGAATGCGCCAACAGTTATTGAATATGAATATTAATTTCATTTAAACTTTATTTTTGGACATTTACAGCTATATTATTAAAAATTAAGAAAAGAAAAAGTATATTATAAGAATTATTAATTAAAAAGAATAAACTTGTTTCGCAAGAGTACATGGAAAAACATGGAAAAGGAAATATAAATTATTTACTAAATTTTTACCCTAATAAGATTAAATTCCAATTCCTTCATAATTATTTAAGACCATAATGAAATAAAAAAACCTTATTTTGAATTGTAAAAAGGTAATTAATTATTAAATAAATAATCGTTTAAATTAAATATAAATTTCTATTTTTTTTTATTTTTAGCTTCTTTACATACATACATTGATGTATAAGAAGCTACTATCTGTCTGTTGCATCTGTCAGCTCGAAAAGTACAACTGCGATAGAATTGAATTTATCTGTATAGATTGACGCTCTTGAAGAACAACCATAGCCGTTTCTCATATATAACTATTATAAAACTATTATTATTAATAAATCATTATTATTGATAATAAATTGAAATATTAGGTCCGTGTTATTTCATAACTACACGCGAGACAAATTAAAAAAAAAATGTAAAAATTTGTGATGTATATTGTTATGATACTATTTTATGTTTTTTTGTTTAAATCAGCTCAAACCTTAAAAATAACCCATTAAGGCCATCAACGCTGTTGGCGTCAGGTTCTGGTTTAAAAGTTTACTAATACTAAACAATGTACAGAAGCAGTTGATATTTTATGATAGCTACAGGTGTCATAGGTGTGTGTTGTCGGGGACTCCCGTTGAAGCCGTTCATTACAGGCAGATAATATCTCGCTAGTTTTGTTAAAAGGCGTTGTTTTTTATTGATAATTTATAGTTATTTCTTTTATAACCTAGGTCATAAAAGTTACAGTTGTTTTTGGACCTACTTAACTAAACTAAATTTACTTGTGGTAGTCAGAAGAGATAGTAATAATGAAATGTTAAAAAGTGTTTGCTGTTTGCTTATTCGAACCAGCGATACTGGGTCAATAATCAATTGCCTTAACCACTAGACTACAACGATCGTATTATGTGTATGTTTTAAATGCACTTATGTTATAATTAACCCTAACTTAATTTAAATAAATAATAAGAGTAGGTATTGCGGCTTAAATAAAAAATATAAAGGTGGGTATACCTAATCATTTTTTTTTTCATTTTATAGCAAAAAGAAATAATGCCAACAATAATACTTTTGACTTTTTTAATTACGCACAAAAACATATTTTGTACCTCACGAGAAAAGGGTAATTTATTACACAATTTTTTGGTGTTTTGGTTAAGTGTCGCTTAGCAACATTTACGAGTGCTAGTAACGACGACAATATTACTGTCAGCGTAAATAGAAACGCAATGCTTTTTCACACAGTAAATCAAAACCATTCTCACGGACGCGTTTGCCTCTGCAAATATCAAGACAATTTGTATGCTGATAAATTGCAGATGGACGGGTCAATGCAATAAACATGCATCTTATTTAATGTCGCCCATGCCGAGCTGTTCACCGGCTGACACTAATTAGGACGTGAATATAAAGGGAAGAGAGACGGTAGGCGCTAGACAAAAAATCCAACAAACTGTTGACACAAGAAGGCATTGTAGCCGCGACCGAAAAAACTGGTGATGTAATCGTTTAAAGTAAAATTAACAGGAACCCCTTTCAGGAAGATGAAATACGATAGGAGCATCGTGCATAAATTACGCCGAGCGTTCCCGACAATAGACGAACCCAACGTTCGTCCTGGAGAGTCTGAATAGACGAATCATTGTCGTCGGACAAGAAGCGCTATGATAAATCGACACCGGCCAGTATTTTAGGTGCATACGAAATGTCTGACCCTTATTAGGGCAAGATAATTACATATTTAGTTGCAAATCTTTCTGTCGCTACAAAGAGGCTACTTTATAAACGCATCTGTTATAAAATACCATTTCTTTGTTAGCTCCCCGAGGACAGTTGAATATTTAAAAAAGTATCGTAAACATGCGTTACATGTTTATTAACTATGTTATCTTTTTGATAATGCACACTAGCTAAAATACATTTTTATAGCCTACCCTCTTTTTCTTTAGACCGTTTTATTATTATTTAGTTATTTTACATTTATTATTTATACAATGACATAATTTCAATAAAAAAATAAAACAATTAATGAAATGCGCTTCATAGGTCAATATTTGGCCCTTTTCCTGGTTCCAATGCTGTTTTTAAGTGTAGGCTGAGAGTTGTTAAGAATTCTTTTTTTTTCTCATCTAAATTAAACAGTATCACCGGAGCTAGCTCCTAAATATTGTAATTACCTAATACTAATAATATTTCAAATGTATCCTACAGAGTTCGTTAATCCGCTAGGAGATAATTCTATAATACAAAAATAGTTATCTGAAGAACAGAAAGTAAACAAAACAAAAAAGAAAGGTTAATAATTAAACAAAGATCTATTAATTACTCTAACCTTTATGATGTGGTTAAATCGAATAAAATATAAATAATAAGAAGTCCGCTATAATTGTCGATTTATTTTAGTACCTAATATTTTTATAAACGTATAAAATAATAAATATATATTTTTAAATTTAAACGTCTTCTCCATATTCACTTTAAAATATGAGTGTTCCCAAATTATTGCTAGGTACTGCTTAATCAAAACAATTTCGCTTATCCTTACAAGAGTCAGACCTAAAAACTTTATGACTGTTTGCGATCTTAAAACGAGAGGTTAATAGTCGAGTGACTTACCTACTAGACCCCCACAAAGCACCACAATGTCTAAAAAACACACAAAATACATACCTACACATAATGTTTTAAGTGTATTAATATATATATATATATATATATATTGGATGCGTGGCTTTTCGCATACTCGTAACAGTAACATTATCACAAACACAAGTTATAAGCGAGAAGTATATTTTTAAACGGAATTTCATTAAATTTTCTGTTATAATGCTTTTTAAATTTAGTGGTACTTTGTTATATAATGGTTCTAGTGACACTGTAATTTTATTATATTAGGCAGTAATAGTATTTAATAGTTAATAATATTATATACTACACTACACTAATCCATAGTTTATACTACTATTGATATCTATTGGGATTTTTTATTATACTTTGAATCAACACATACAAATGCCAACGTGTGTATGTATATGAATCCCTCTATTATTATTATTATTATTGATGCTTACAGAAGAGCAGAGGGTGACTCACTGTCACACGAATACAATGGTATAGGGGAAATTGGGTAAAACAGGAAAGTGTCTGATTTAAGCTTTGTTTTATTAGATGGTAGTGAAAACCTTTTAAAATAATAATATCGGCAATTTCCGTAATATTGGGATTTTTAACAACATTTAAGGAAATTACCTTTCTTTTCAAAGGTATTTTATTTGTAATGTGATAATGAAAAAAATACGGTAAAAGATTATGTACCTACCTATATTTTATCTAAATCTTTTTATCTAAAACTAAAACTATCAAATAATTTGTTGTAATTCAATATTTTTCAGAAATTTTTATCTGGTTGGTAAAAAATATTAATAGAAAATTTTTAAAAATAAAAAAAAAGAATCCAAAAATATTGCAGACAAACAAATAAATATAGTTACGAAGAATACATTAAATTAATATATATAATAAATATATTTGATACTAGGTAGCCACAGTCGTAATGGTGATACCGATGCTAGCAGCATATTGGAGCGGAGAAATGCAAACATAAAATAAATAATTATTTTTCTAAAATTCGAACAAAAAGCACGCTAAGAAAATTAAAATGAGATTTCGTATAGAGAAAATATTTTTAAACATAACTTTTTATTATTTCAAATTTTAAAATAAAAAAAAACTCTGTTTCGACCTAGTATTTTCATTTAAATTCGATTAAACTTTAAAATTCTAAATTCGGCGGTAAAATCATTGAGATCGCAATATTTCGCTATTTGAGTCAATCCATGGGAGCTACATACACTTCGCTCCGATAAAAATATCAATTAGTCCAAAGGGTAATAAGAAAGAAACATTATTACATTCTCATCATTAATTCTCTTTCATTCTCATCATTAATTTATTACGTCTTACATTCTCATTTTTACCATTAAAAAAAGTGTTTTCTCATAGCAACTAAAATACTAATATTTTAGGAAGTAAAATTTTTTTTTTTTTGATTTATTTTATCCAAAAACAATACATATGAAATAGCACAAAACAATTTAAATAAAACTAGTTATAAGTAATCTTAAACTATCTCATACACAGCAAAATAGATAGGTGGTGTGGATTTTATCACCCCACTAGACAAGGTCTGTTCTGGGGTGATACCTGCTTCAATTTTACACGTTTGCTTTACTGTGTATTTTTAATTAAGAAAATAACTTAAACGAGTGAAGTCTAATTTAGAACGTTTATAAACAATAACCACCCGAGAAACATCAAAATATTGTATTGCTGTTTTATATAAATCTGACACCCATACCGGTACGTATAATCTAACTATGCGTTAATTCCTTAATTCTTAATCTCAACTAAGTAGTAGTATGATGAAACCACTTTAACTGGAAGCACAAGTCCAAATGAGATCAATTACAAAATAATATAAATATGTAATAAAGTTTTACAATTATATTATTTTCCTAGATTAGGTAGTACTTTAAAACAAAGTTAATTAAGTGTTAGAATTTCTCATTAATATGTTACTAACAATATATTTTACTCATGTCCTGCCACCTACCCAACTTTACCCTACAGCTTGCGTGAACCATTACCCACACTCGCATCAAATCGCACACACGCCTGGGCCGCGACACATAGCCACATAGCCACATAGCCACATAGCCACATAGCGATACCGTATTAGAAATAGAGTTAGTTCCAGTGGTGTACTGGGCGTCAGGGGAGAAATATTATTACGGTGGGTTACCTTTGAACATTCTTTTTTGTACGAACACCATCGTAAACATGAAAGGAGTCTTATATAAGGTTTGTGTCAATAATATCAATCTATAGGGGGGAATTGAGGTTGTGTGTGATATATTATTAGTCTCTTTTTAATATTTTTACTATATTGCATTTAGTTTGATTTCCCTTACTATTTTAAGAAGGTTTTTATGAAATATGTCTTTCCATTGTTCGTTATTATTATTATACATATATTATTCTATCTACTTAAATATTTTTATATTTCTATATTTCTATTCAATACCTGCTTAGGACTAAAAACATTACAATTGCATATAACCCAAAGTAATTTCATTTTGATTATTATTTTAATTTAGAAAACGATATATGTTTAAAAGTTGTAATATTTTCTGACTTTTTTTTACCTATTATGTATATCAAGAATACTTAGATAAAAGTGTTACATAAACTTTATATAAAATCATAGTTTAAAAAATATCATATTTATTAAACTACGATTTTAAAGAGCTTGTTTTTAAAAATACATTTTTAAAAACAAGCTTTTATTTAAGTGCTTAAATTCGTATACAAAATTTCATGTCTGTGCTGTTGACCGTTGAGGAGTTCCTTCGTTTGGAGCCATTCCTGAATGTAGACTCAAGTCGTGATTAAAAAATATAAAATTTTAACTTCGTAGGATAAGAGGAAGTGGTTTATTTCGGCTTGAAAGATTTGACCTAAACCGACATGCAAGTATTTCAGGCTAAATAAAAGCTTGTAAAAACAATTATTGTATAATTACTTTATTCAGTATACTTATTATGTATTTATTTATAGATGTATGCAATTAATTAATGTGTCAATTCTCCATTGAGAAAGGCTGCCCTTTCCAGCGGAAACGTCTGGAAATTTATTAGTAAGCCTCTTCTCTTCTCACCATCTGTAACGACTAACTTCGAATAATAAAACAAGCCAGAAAAACAATTTTCTACGGATAACATATGTTTAATATTAACTTAACTTTTAAATTTAAATAAATTTAATTAAATACTTATTTACATGTATTTATTTATTTATTATTTATTGAAAAATCCACAGTATTACATTTTTACAATTACAAACAAAACTTATTACTAGTATATAAAACCAATTGTGGATTTCGGTCATTTTACATGTTAAGATTAGCATAAAAATTTGAACAGGGTTCTTAAAATATATATAGACTATTAATATTATATACGTATACAGTAGATTTTTTTTATTTTTTTTTTTAAGTTTTATGTGTAATTTGTGAGTGATGTTTGTGGTAGTTGTGAGTGTGTGACACTTGAATGTTAATAAAAATAAATAAAGTAATAAATTAAGTTTGGTTTTAGTATGTATAAAAATTAAAGCAATGCTTTCACTATAGTAATAAGACAAGGCACAATGCGAAGCTGTGCAAATCGATCTCTACAGCTATAAAACGAGAGCTGTTTTTCTCTTCTACAAAACCACCGAATGGATTCGGATAGCTTGGATCTTCGACAAGGCAATAAACTTGTAAACCTACTTATCAGAGGCAAGATATCCTGTCCCTTGATTGTTGTATAAAGCGAAATATAGTCGAAATGCACAGCGCTGATGGATTTCCAAGGAATATAAATAGAATATTATCAAATATAACTAAAGAAAAAATAAAAAAAAAAAATATATATCAAATATTCTAATTTTAAAGACGATTGGTAACAAATGACCATGCCTTCACACTGCGCTCGCAATAAAGTATGCTTGGCGTTTGCCAAGCATAATGAAGGTGCGTTTATTTTCTAACAGGACACGTTATAATGCAAAAATCATAGTTTTTTTGTTTCGAGCTGTTATGTTATAACAACACAACACAACGATTGATTGGTGTTTGCGATCAACTGTCAAGTTAAAAAAGCGCTGTCCTTTAATAATTGTTTTATGAATATGTTTATTACCTTAAACACAAAGCTAATAAGTTCGTCGTCACAGTAGATCATCCAAATTTGGTCAGCATCTTCAGTTATGTGAAAAATAATGTGATATGATTTGTGGAAAAATTATACTATTTTTATGCACTCACAAAGTAAAAAAAAATGTTTTTGTTAGTACTATTAAAAGTATGAAGTATTTCCTTATCTCCCTGTAATAATTGATAAAACAATGGAGGATAAAATCCTTTACTGAAAATTCAGTATAGATTCAGTGTAAATTAACGAATAATTTCATTATTATTTATTATGTATAGTTTAATAAAGTTATTTCTTAGATACCGTAGTTTTATGAGTTATTGTCTTTCAGGCATCTGCCATGAAAAATATCATAATTTAACATTGTTGACGAGTACACATTTTGAATAATATTTTTAATATTTTACGGAATGGAAATTCAACCTTTAAAATGAATTAATTATACAGCCATAATATCTAATAGATAATTGAAATTGAAAATTAATGTCGAATGCTTCAAATAGACGCCAGATTAATTTTATTACGCGCTGGTTTAAATATAGGCCTGTATTTAATAAAAAAAATAACTTTCACTTATATGCTTCACGTGTAATAAGGTCAAAGTATTGATTTTCAATTTTTAATTGGGTATTATAGCTCTATAATCATGGTCTTCGATATTTACATAAGAAAAAATAAATATCTATACATTGAATTTTTTTGACTTAGTGAGTTTGTGCATGATGTATAAAATATGTTACACATGACGAGTTATATTCCTAAAACCAGTATAGCAAGATTATAAAATGCTAGGATTCGCTTCACACGGCCATTCCATCACCTACACAATTGTTGCTTAAAAAAAATAAGCGACATTTTTCAAAGAAACTAATTTGAGACTTGGCCGATATTTTATTACCTTTCTTAATTGCATCATATCACAATATGGCCTAATAGTGACCCTTGCTAAGAGCTAGCAACGATTTACCTAATAGCTGTATGTAAATTCTTAATAAATCTTTACAGATTTATTTAAACCAAAGAAAGTATCAATGCGGGAATTGTATTTATCCATTCGTGTTTGAATATTTATTGTTGACGCTTTAAATGGAGTTAGACCACTCTAGAGCACTATTTTATTAAACCTACCAAGTATATTAAAGTTCTTTCATTTAAAAATATCAAAATCAAAGTGATCCGAATTAATAGTTAGGTACAACAGTATTTTTAAATACTTATTCCAGATATGACATTTTGCAAAAAAAAAAAATATAAAACGTCGATTACTCTATGTAAGGGCGGTATCATTAATAAATCATTTTAAATAAATTTATAATATAAAAAAAAATATCAGAACGATTTCCAAAAAAAAAACTAATTTGCTATATTATTCTAATCATTATTTTGACTTATAAAATGTTTTAGGCAGCTATAACCAAGTGACATTTTTTTGTCGTCTCATCGACCATCATTAAATATTTTTTATAATATATACAATTAAATGAAAATAAATAAAATTAATAATACTAAAAAGTTTGCTATCCAATAGACTACACGCTGACCATAAGAAATTCAGCGTGTAATGTATGCCTTATATTTGTGAGACTTGAATAATAAATGGAATCGCCCTCTGTTGGCGGGCACAAAAAGTTCATTGAGACAATTTTGACAGTAATGGCGTCACATGTCCACTTCTTGACTTTTATTACCTAGAATTTCTGGTTTTTGTTGGTCTCTGTTAGCTCTTATTACATTGTAACTATATTTATTTTCTTTGTACAAAAATCTTTTTAAATATTTTTTGGACCATATGTACTCGTGACTCTGTTAGACTGTTTGTTGTATGTACCAATGTAGACGTCGCTGGTTGGAATTTGAATCGACTCTTGACTTTTCACATCACCATTTTTTAGTACTTCACTATAGTAAATTATCTTTGAAATTATTGTATGATTATAGTTGAACCGAACTTATCGTTTTTCTTTTTATTTTGAAGAGAAATAGGTAGATCGCAGAATTCATATTATCTTATCATATTGGTTAGACTCAACAACATATCTGTAAAGTAAAGCTGTAATTATATTTATCTGAATTTTGAAAATGTTCGCAGTTTGACTCAAATAAGTGAACCCGTAAAACCACAATTTAAATTAAAAAAATATATAATTACAAATTATAAGAGCTGAGACTTATTGACATACGAGGTATTAAAAATTAAATAATACAGGACAGCTTGTAGTTAAATGTGTTCATCGATATAATGCGACGAGTCCAGAAGGACCGAGACATACGCCGCCCGCAAGGTCTACTCTTAATGCCGAAATCCGACTTATCTAATTAGTACCATAGAGCATGCTCCGCAACCGATGTGCCGTGGCACACTGGTGTGCCGTGTGCCGCGGTAAAATTCAAAGTATTTTGATATTTTAGCATAGAATAAAAATAATTATTACATAATTTTTCAATGTTTCTCCGGCGCCTGGTGCCAATTGTTGAAAACTGCGCAGTGTGCTTTGTACACACCATGACTGCACCAAATTAGTCATAAACAATGAAAAAATAACCCTTAATATTTAGCAAACTAGCTTTTGGTGTGCCGCGGAATTTTAGGAAGAATTTTGGTGTGTCGTAGATGAGAAAAGGTTGCGGAGCACTGCCATAGAGTTATCAAAGGTCGCGTCTAGACATTGCAAGGTGGGTTCTTAAAAGATATCTTATATGTAATACTGCAATTTGCTTGTTCCGTTGTTGATAGTCTTTTTAAAAACGCAATAAGCAACTCTTTAAATTTTGCTACGAAATTATAAATTAAAATATCCGTTTTGTTCCTTGCTGGCGGGCTTTCTGAGCATTTTACAGCATTTTTATTTGCATGCAGCCACCTTTCACGACTGTACGCGGACTCGTATAATATAAATGTGCCTTGCATCCTGAGATTTTTATTACAGGTATCAAGTTAAAAATGCTTCTCCACAATTTAAGCAGATTTCATTTTTACTATTGGAACACTCCTTTTTTTTTAAGAATGGCTTTGTCAAATATTTTGAACCCTAATCAAGTAAGCTAAACGTGCTTGTACTAGAATCAGGGGATATGGTGGTTAATAAAACACTTTTAAGTCAATTATCTCGAAACTACTTTTAGGTTAGCCATTTACATCTGGCTATAAATAGGGAAACGTAGAATTAAATAAAATTTCTAGAATTAGTAAATCTCTCGCGCGCCAGTATTAATGGCACCGTCTTCAGAAACTTGTTTGCACACCAGGCCAATGAACACCGAACGCTCCTGGGCCACTTCAGCAGCTCAATAAAGACCCGCCTTTTGTGACGAGCTGATGCAGGCATTGATGCGTAATAGACCAAAGAAACCGGCTCCGTCGGGGACGCAGGAATGTCAACGTGCCTTTACGACAGACGCACTGTATGAACTCACTACCTTGTTCGACACATTGTAAAGATATTTACGATTTTTCTAGCTCCCGATCGGACTCATATTGTCGCGGCGAATGTCGTAAAATCTGCGCGCATTTCGCCGGGGAACGAATTAACTTTATGCACTAAAATAAATTAACTTTATGCACTAAAATAAATTAAATCCGGGGACGTATAATACTCTGATGGACGAGACGGTTAATGCAATACTCGGCCTATAACCGTTTGACGAAAAGTGGACTTTTTGTGCCGTCGGTATTATTTAAATCAGACTATCCTTTACCTATATTGTTGTCATGGCTATTAAATTTATCGCTTTTTTATGTAACTAGGTATGTAAGAAAACACGTGTCTAATATCATTTACAAGGAAATTTACTATGAGAACAGTGGGCATTATCAATCGTTAAAAACATAAATTTAAATAATTCGTTACTATGATATACATAAATATCAACATAAATGTCTCTTTTTTTATATCAAAGCAACATTATATTTAAGTTTGTCCTAAAAGCAAAACTTGAAAAATTTTATTTGTAATTTGACCATTTTTGGGAGGATGTATTGAAACAAAAAGCTTGTCGAAAACAACCAAATATATTTTTTCAGCCATTATTATTCGAATTATTCGATTTAAAATATGGGATATATCTAATTATCATGTATAAAACCTCATATTTTTTATCATAAAACAATGTAGCTGTTATTTATAGGGAGACAATAGTTTATATAACAGTTATAAAACTTTATTTAATCCGGCCATGTATGAAGTATGTTAAATATAATGGTTATTAAAATTGATATCTAAAAATAATTTATTCATGAAAAATTTGATTAAAACCTGTCGATATTCTGAAAAATAGTCTTCGATACATCTCCCGCATTGTGTATGTTTACATTACAACCATTTAAATATATAATTGTCACTGACAAATCTCCCATGGAAGTTCAACAACCTCAGAATCAATCAATCTTCAATTTTGAACCCTGACCTAGGCGATCTCATAGTCGATGGCTACATGTGTCATCCATCAATGCGCACGGAGCCAAGGCTACAGATACCCCGCCGAGAGCGGACTATCTCGGGTTCATCAGTATGATAAATCCGACAATGGGAGAGCATGACCCCAGTACCCGCGGTAGCGAAAGTTTTTAGGGTGGACGTAAGGTATTATTTCTTGAAATAGTCTGCGTTTTCAAACATTATGTCACACATTATCTGCTAATCGTAAAAACTGGGACCACCATACACTTATTCGGATCCATACTTCTACGAGGATACCTATTAAATACCCTAAAAACCTGTCGATGGTGAAAACAGATAAGTACTGTCGCTGCAACTAAATCAGCTTAGCCCCCCCCCTGCCCCCGCCTGTGTTACAGCGCTCGCAACCCCTCCTCCCCCGGCTATAAATCCATTGCTCACGCTTCGACAGAGCTGAGAGGACGCTACCTACCGGTATCTGATTACGTTAATAACGTTTATAGAGACGAACACTGGCCTAATTCAATCTCTGAAGTGAACTATTCCACCGCGCAACACTATAGTTCACTGCCTGCCGGCTAGCCCCTGTCCTTTGAGTCGAGTACTATTATTTAACAGATATAGCAATCCTGTTATTCGTAAAATTGATTAATGGTACCTACATAAGTTCTTAACCTTAGTTACATAAAGTCAATATTACAAAATATAAATAAAGAATATAACAATAGGAGATTTAGTTGGCGTTGGAGAATTTATTATAGTGGTAAAGTTACATAATAATATAAAATATACTACCGTTTACTTAAAATCAAAGTCATTGGAGGAAATTAAAAGTCTAAACCACTTAGAGTAAACATTTAAAAAATTAAATGTCCTTTTGTACCTGATATGCCATTGATGATTGACGTAAATATTGTTTTATAATCCTACTAAGAAAATATTATTGGTTTTAAGTTATGTATTTCTAATAATAGAAATATTTAGTCAAAAATATTTAATAATAAGGTTTTATTAAGTTGTTAGTGTCATTCGTGTACTCGAATAATCATTTTATTTTAAACTAACTAACTAAATAATAATTATTTATTTAGTTAGTTATTTTAGTAATGTATCTCTATTTAATAAGTAAGGGTCGCACCATTCTCCTTACCACCTGAAATAAATTATTTACTATTATTAAACTACATATAAATAAAATATGAATGTTGTTATTTTAAGAAAAAAATATTAGAGATGACCACAGATTCAACACTTTTAAGCGTATTTAGTATTTATTAAATAAATTATGGAATGTAGATTATAATTAAATATCTACTGTAGCCATTTTGTAGCTCCATTAGAGTTTTTGTATTTTTGACAAAAAAGTCAAAACAATCACAATATCAAGATAGCTACTAAGACTAAAAAATAATACGCCTAAAAACTAAATTAATATTAGTAATATTAGTAAATAATAATATTAGTACAATCGAATGCGAACAGAATTTTCTCATTATTTAATTGTATTACAAAAATAAAATTAATAACATATATTTCATTCTAAATTACTTGAAAATGGTAGCGTACAATAGATTTTAAACTCATTTTTCAATTATTATGAGAGTAGTTTTATTTCTATAGGTTTAGTTTAGTTAAACAAACATAAACCCTAATTATTCCGATAACTTTTCGATTAACGAGGTCACCGAACCCTAGAAACGTAACTACGTATTTCGACGGACTAAACAAACTACAATATACACACAACAAGCGTTTAATGATATTCTTAGCGCTCATGGTTTATTAACAGTAATTGTCCGATTTAATGTGGCAACTTTCATGTGGAATATCAGAGAAAAATACATTGAATAAAAACGAAAAAATTTGTTTTTTTTTTGTCAACTTTATGCAACTCTTCTTGCTGCGTAATGCTGATGGTTGCTTATCTCCAATATGTGAATATTTATTGTCTGGAACGTTTATTGCCCGAAGCAACAGATGAGGGGTTCCCTTCGAGACCCCCGGCTTGAGTCCTTTGGAGGGAGAACTCCCAGGTTTGAAGGGTGATTTCTTATGAGTTTGGTTGTGTTTCTGGTTTGCTTTCAGTTTTTTCCCTGAATAACAACAGCGGTTTCCACCATTGAAGGCCTTCAGTGGGTATAAGCCCTTCTCATATCCGGCGATCGGCTCTCGGGAACATTCCTTCGTGAGCTTTTTGACGAAGTCCGTAACTGACTCCTCCTGAAATTCCTGCTCCAGAGTGGCACCGGACGAACCATGGAGTTTGCGAAATCATTCTGGACCGCTTCCACCTTTTTCCAGTTGGTATTTAAATTAGGTGAGACCATGCCGGGGCAGAGTAGGTAAGCCTGGATGTTACGTGCATTTTGGTATTACTGGGGTGCACAGCACCGGATGAAACGTTCGCCTTGTTGCTTTAGCTAGGTTATAGGTAGCTAAGATATTGGCCTTGAAGCTCAGTCGGCTGTCGATTCAGATGCCAAGGTATTCTACCGATTTTCTCCATGGAAACTCAAATAGGATTGTAGGATTTCTTTAGGTAAAGAAATGTGTTTTTTTTTCACCTTTTATATTTGAAACTAAAATACTATAAATAGCTTCATAAAGGAAGCCACTCATTCAAAAGTCACTCTCAATTTTGTGGCCAAAGCAACCTTATTTTGTGAATAAATCAAACATCCCATTAAAGCTTTAAATAGCAGATTTGTTAATCTTGTATTTTAATAATATTGTATTTAATTTGCGCTTAAATTTATGAAAGGGACATTTTGTTACATTTAATGCAGTCAAGATCAGTGAAAACAACATAGTATATTTTAGTGGGTACAAAAAAAGCTTTATAAAAAGTTTTCACTTTTTTTATATGATTATTTTTAATAATAGCGCTACGCTAACTTATCGAAGGGGGTTTTGCTTGCAATTTGTATACGAGATATATGTCACAAGTCTACGTGTCCGATGTGCGTTTGCCTACTGGCTCTGTGCAATCAATGTTAGTGGGATGTGTAAGCTGTCACTACGAATGTCAACTAAGGCTTAATTAAATATCTCCGGCAGACCTTACGGACCTCTGTGTACGATTCCATTTGCATTGACCGCGCTACAATGTAATATGTTTGCAGGTGTAGGTATACTCGTGTATTGCTTCTCACTTCTACATAATATTATATGCTTCTGTTTTCCACATTCAATATGTTATAAAATTACAAAATGATTATGATTATCTACATTTTTATTTTATATTTTACTAAAACCCAAGTAAATAAATACACAAATTCATTTTTATCATTACGACATGTAGACGTTAAACTCAAGAGCTACTCGTAGTATAATTAATGTTATTTATTTATTTAATTATTTATCTTTTTAAAAAAAAAAATACATTTTTATAAAAACAAGTAGCATAAAATATGAAAACCATCGTAATAACACCAATGACAACAACAATAAAAAAGAGTGTGTAAAGAAAATGGAAAAAGAGTAATAATGGAGAATAAAATAGTTATCAATTTTCAATTAGTATTATTCTTTGCGGACACGTCAGTACAAAAACCTTTCTGTGTAATCTATTAAAGATTGTCCTACTGTAAAAAAATCGCCCTTTGTAGCGTATTTATGCGTGAAAATATAGTGTTTATTATTATTTATATAAAACTTCACTGCTAAATTACCCTTTTCTTCCAGTTTGTCAGATATATTGAAAAGTATTTTGATAAAACCAATAGTGACATTCCACAATACAAGTTTTACTAATAAAAGTTTATAGCGTATTTTTAGCTATTATAGCAATATCTAATATATTCAGGGCGGTAGTACCTATAGTAAATAAAATATGGTAGGTAATTATGTATAGGCATTTATCTTTTTATTTCACCAATTCTGTCGAAACCTAAGCTAAATTATAAGAGATATATTAAAAGAATGTTTAAAATTTACATAGGAATTTTTTACATAGGAATACAAAAAAAAATATTAAAATAATAAAATATTGTCATATTTAGCTGGTTAGCTGTTAAAAATTGAATCGCGGTAATAATCTGCCCCTTTGTTGCGTACTTATGTGTAACTTACGTTCTTTGTTACATTCTTATGGCGGAAAAACCCTAAAAATATTTAAATAAGCAAACCTTACATTAATTATTACAAAACAGTTTAAAATTAATACGTATTCCGATGGAGGTAAAGTGATTGAAAGCGAAGTATGGGACGCCAAATATGTGTGTCGAAGACCCGAGGCGACAAAAACTCCAAGCGGTGAGGGGCGGTGCGATTTGACACATAAGCGCAGAAATGCCGAACTTCAACCACAGAATTATTCAGTAACGTCACATTAATTACCATTTAACGTACTTAAAACACACGGGTAATTTTTCATAGTAAATTATCGTTACTTATCGTATGCTCTGCTTTATTTTTTCACTTCTTAATGCGGAGCTTAAACTGAGCAAAAGGTATCCGGATGGTACACTTATTTACCTTAAACGAAGTATCGCAAACACGACCATCGATCATGTTTTCACAAGGCCCGTATATTAATCAGAATTTATGGCAAATTAAGTCAATTACTTCAAAACTCTAAAAATTCGGCTGCGCCTGGCTAGTTTCATCTAATTTTCGATTTTTTCTATTTTGTTTCTTCGTACTGTTAGCCACTGCGAATCAAACGTTCCCGGCCAAAAGTATACCACTCGGCTATAGCATAGCTATAATATTATTTGTCAAAATAATGTTAAAATAATCATCAATGCTGTCGAACTCAGGTAAAATTCTTCCCAAAGCCTAACGGATGTCAAGTTTTCGTTACACATAAGTAGGTCTATGTGGGGGAATAGTCAATGATAGGAATAAGAAGGGACTAGGGAAGACAGGTCAACTAGATTCGAGTGCCGTAGTTTAGGCTCCAGAAGGGAAACCCCAGTGGAAAAGTATGTTAATATAACTATTGATTTTACAAACGTATCTAGACCACGCTGCAGACTGTTGGCTATGACTCGTAAAGCAGAGGTTACCCCAAGCTATCAATATCAAAGGCCCAACCAATTCGAGCAATAACTATAGGATCATCCTCTCCTAATTGCAACAGCATCTAGATCTAAGGAAATGCAGTCGGTAATAGTAGCCGGCTTAATTATAGGCGATGCTGGGCGCTTTGTAGGGATCACTGTTCTACTAATGTCGTCGAGGCGAGCAGCTTCCCTTGCATTGCCCTCGAGCTATGCTTCTGCGTACGATAATCATACGCTGACTAATTAGCGTTTAATTGGGATTGCTGGTGTACAATAGTAAATTGCATCCTTATTAGAATTACCATTTAAAATTATATTGTGTTATCGTTTGGAAATTGTGAGAACATATAATTTAAATTATTGTACGATGAGATAGTGAACAAAATTAAAAAAATAATAGTAAGAATACATTTTCAAAAATAAGCTTTTATTTAAGTGCTTGAATGCGTATACAAAATTTCGTGTCTGTGCTGTTGACCGTTGAGGAGTTCCTTCGTATGAAGCCATTCCTGGGTGTACAATAGGGCCATGCTTACCATAAAAATGCATTGTCATCGAAACAGAACCAACATGTCAAATTTCAACTCCGTAGGATAAGAGGAAGTGGTTCTAATTCAGTTTGCAAGATTTGACCTAAACCGACATACACACATTGCAAGCTAAATAAAAGCTTGTAAAAAGTATAAAAATAGTGGCTGTGGTCAATAATGAATACGGTTTCATTGTTTTTATTGTGTTTTTTATTTTTTATTATGGCTTACTTGGTACTCATCTTTAGTCCACCCGAAATTTGGTTTTCCGTAACGGCGCCTTCGGTGCCCGATAACAGGTGCCTGCAACACTCAGTAGAGAATAGTTGCGCTGACATAGAAATTCCGATAGCATTCTATAATGGTCAAAAACACCTTCCTACCTAAATAATTCCCATGCAATCTTCTAACCCCTACTTCAACCTGTTAGAGATTGATTAATTGACAGACTTTCACGTTTATTATACTAATATGGATGTCACCTAGTACTTACCTACTCGGATAGGACACCTACTAAGTACGCCAAGTCATCATAGACAATAGACTCCACGATTGTATTCCACTAGTGGATTCTAAATTTCGTCATAATATTAATTACAAATGTATATTTCAACTTATGACGGCATTGAACAATATGTAGCTAATGACGGTAAGGAAAATATTGTAATCAGATGACCACTTATTGTTTTTAGGAGATTTTTTACGTTTTGAGGTCATCTAAATCCCAGATAATTTTTGAAATGACGTCTGTATATTTGTGAACACGATAGCGTCTAAACGCAGTCACGAAATTACTCCAAATGTCGGATCTAAATGAAAACAAATAAATCTAAGGTCTGACAGTGGACGGGAAGGAGGATGGAAAAGTGATTTTGGTTTTAATGTATATTTTTTTAAAATAAATGTAACATTTACCTATTTTATTTATTTATGTTAGGAAAGTATTTTATGTCAAATCAGATTTTTTTTTTATTACAATCTAAATTAATCTTCTGTTTAATTCAACTATTTTGTTTATTAAGTAACGATAAATTTGCGTCCTCATATGGAACCCTAAAAGTGGAAAAGCTTTGTAGAATCAATTTCGAGCTCTTTATGACACTTTTAAAATTGACCCAAAAAAGTTGAAATTGATACCAAGCTAATTGTGGTCTCGAATTACCTTGTGAATATTTCTATTTTAAACTGGCCGGAAAAAAGTTTTAATTTGTCATCAAAACATGCGACAGATCTGCCAAAACATTGGTTAATAATTAATTGTATGCATCATTATTTCGATCAGCGCGCATGTCCGGGTTCTGTCAATAATTTTATAATTAAAATGGCAGCGCTGTATATCAGCAATATTGTTTTTTTAAGAGTTTTTGAGTTAATATGAGTATAATATAGCAGCTAAATGATTCATTTCAATGCATGTAATGTTTGCTCCAAACAAAAAAAAAACACAAAAGAATTCAATTATTCGATATGACATAAATTAAAGGAGGCTTTATCTTCCGCGTTTCGCTAAATACGTCGAATTCCCATAATGCCTCCTTAAGCCCGCCATAAATGTTTGAGCGTTGATTACATCTGTCAAAGCTTGGGTCCGTTCGCCATTTTGAGTCGGTGTCCGTCCGGCTTGATTTATGCAAAATTAAGTCTAATGACCCCTCTTAACGCATACACGGCTTGGCCGACACGACTATTGGAATGACCGGCCGATGAATACAGCTTGATTCAAAAAGTACCTAAGTTTGATGAATTTTTGGTTCATTCTATTTTTTTTTTAATTTATCGACCTTCATAAAAATTCACGAGTTAAAACGTATCCTAAAAACAGCGGCAATACGTATGAGCGGGCACATAGGTGTCGTAATATTGTGCGAGCGAGTAGCACATGAGTAGTGCTTTCGGTGGTCTCGGTAACTTGGCCAAGGAGTAAGAGAAAGGGAGGGAGGGGGGTGGTTTAAATAAAACCTTGTTCTGTTCAAGCCCTCCTGTAAAGAATAAGATTTTATTTAAACCGCTTGGATTACAAACAGTTTATTATACATTCCAACAACATACATACAACACTGCTCAAAACTAGTTGATGAAATTTTACCGTTAATTACCGCTACGATATATTTTTTTTAAAACTAGTCAAAACCAGGTAGGTTAAAATACAAGGACATGAGCCTAAATTCGTTACAAAGCTGCTTTAAACTAGTGCCTGAAAGTCAAACGGGAACATTTCGATCACGATACTTTCTTTGATTTTTAAAGATGTTTAAAATAAATGAAATGTGCAACGGCCTGTATAGAGCTTAGATCGCAATAGGTCGATTATTCAGGAGATAAGTGAAACTTCAACGCCTCGCCTTGGTAGGGCGGTAGTTCGGGGGGGCGACAGTGGCCATATAAATGTTTCAGATTATGTGCGTAAGCTAAATTAAGTGCCGGAATATTTCACATACTAAACCGCTAATATTTACGCGTAAACTACTTGCATTAGAAAGTCACTAACTTTGTGTTGAATGCAATCTCAATAAATTGAAGTGTTGTGAATGATTTATTAAGACATAGCCATAGGTACTAACGTACTCATACACTCTCACTTACACATGTTCTTCCATAAATCATCACAAATCAATCACACACTTTCTTTTTACATATACGAACAAATAAATACCATTGCGCGTATAAACACACAATACAAGCGAATCCATTGTTTTTGTTTTAAGTTGCATTTTATTTTTTGCACATTATAGATATCCCGGGATGATATTACAGTTTTTTTATGATTTGTTTTTTTTTCAACAATAAATAAGTTTTTTATATATTTTTTTTACACATTAAACGGGAGTTAAGTCGATATTTCTAAATGTTTAGTTTAAATAAATATGTGAAAGCGACATACATGTGATCTGAGCCCCAATTCCTGGTTTTCTTTACATGATTACGATTTTTCAATTGACTGATTATCAATGTTTGTATATTTTAGTGTTGTTTTACTTATACTTATTTCTTCAACATTTTACATATTATTTTAACGATTAAGAATGCAAATACAGTATTTACAATGTACTACTACCTAGACGTTATTATATTTTAAGATACTATTATGTACTATTAGACGTAGGTAATTACTATTATTATATTTTAAGATAGATTATGTAGTTAGGTAAATAAAAATATCATAATATAATTGTTGATATGTCGAAAAACACGCCTACAAATACACTACTGATCCAGGAGTTAAACTTTAATGGTTTAATGGTAAAACATGGTTGCCGTGGAATATAATAGTCTACAATGTAAGTTAATAATTTAAAAAAAAAACAGCATTGGAATATTGACGGAACCTAAGATGTTTTACTAAGTAGGCAAATAAAGAATCATTCGTCATTGTACTTCATCGCAAACAAAATAATCTGGCACAAGGCCTATCTTAAAAAGATAAAATCATAGCAAGAGAACTTTTAAACAAATATCCGTGTCGTCTCCCCACACATTGGAAGCATCCCTTAATCAAAACAGTTTCAATAGTTCTGCAAACAATATCGGAAAGGACTTGAGTTTGAGCCGATTGAGTGTTTCCTTAGTCAAAAGTCGATCCGCCCTCAAAAGATGGCTTTCATTGTAATGCTTTGATCATCTTATGCAAACCAGAGCAAATGTTTACACAACTCTTTGATTTTATTCGTTTGCCCGGGCTGTCTGTTATATATGCATCTTATCGACGAACCAGGTTAGGATATCTCAACGTTTTATTATTCCCTATATTTTTTTGTTTAGTATATACTGTTTCATAATGTTCTAATGTATAAAAAATAACACAACCTCACCTACAATTCCTCTACACTTACCCAATCAACAGAAGTAATTTAAAGGACCAAAAAAATAACTAGAACAAGGAAGCATTATAAATGAAAGAACATATTCTTATGATTATTCATAGAAAAAAAAACATTAACCGCTAAATTACGTTATCACAACCATGACTTAGTAAGAGACGTTTTGTGAGTCAGCTTTTAAATTTATTTAAGGCTCTAAATTTAGCCCGCTCTAAAATTAACTCCCAACTAGCCAAACCAAATTCCTTGGTCGAAAAGATCATGCAGCTAAAATTAAACCTCTGTTTAAAAAGAAAAATGTCAGTAGTATTTTGTTTTTGTTGCTATAACTGTATACGAATTGAATGCCCTTAGTAGATTTATAATTAGCCCCTTTCCCCAAAAAATGACTATGTTTAAACCTAGATTACTAAGAAAACTGGTAAATACCAGCACCGAAGCTAGCTCCTAAATATTATTGTTAAAAAAAAATATATACAATCATTTCTAAGAATAAGTATAACCGTGGGTAAGTACAATTTCATTTCTAAAAGTTTTCATTTCATAATTTATGGAGACCGAGTACTTGTTATGACTATGTTCTTTTGCCCAAGTACTCTTATATTAATCGAGTACTTTTAAATTAATAAGAGTAATGCAACTATTATTTATTCTTTTTTAATACGGTCATACTTTGGGTGGTACTGTGAGAAAGTACTGTCCCATTTTCAGTTTACCTCGGATTACTATAGAATTATTAACATTCTGACAACTGAAATGACATATTGTCACATCCCTCCGCCTACACATACAACCCTTCCCGCCCCACACCCTACCTTCCTATACAATCCTTCACGATATTATACTTAATGTTTATTGGCGTAAAATATTGGCATTTAAATTTTTATTTTATTTATTTATTTGTTGACAGTAACTTAACATCATTTACATATAATGCAAAGTACTACCTAACTAGGCAATGCCCGTACACTTAACCGTATGCCGTTATGCCGTAGACTTTACTAAAAGCATCGTTCTTATAAACATAACCATCACACTGCGCAACATACAATTACAATTATTTGAAATGAATTGTATGAAAAAAATAAAATTAGCACAAACTTTCAAAATATAAAACTAATGAATTTGCCAAAATATTTTATACTTTACATTAACTTACTCACATTTTTCAATATTGAAAAATGTTATTCTGGATAGGCAAAACTTAACCTAAAATAAACTTAAAGTAAAGGGTGATATAAAACTTGGATTACAAATGTGTATGAATTTAAATTTTCAATTTACGTATTTATTAGGAAATATAGAATTTACGTACTTACCTAAAGAAACAAATAAGTGATTAAAACGCATTTTATCAAAAGGACCATCCCTGCGTGACATCTTTCGAACTGTACAAAAGCCATTCCCTTGACGTTGTTTGCCTGTCGTCATTCTTCCCGTCAGTTCAGCAGACAATTCACCGCCTTTTTACAAGCAATAACAATAACGGTACGCGCATAATCTAGGATAATATTCAGACTTATAAAATATTCCCAGCCGAAATCGGTTCAAAGGTATTCTCCCTCGAAAATCCGACCTTTGCGAAGATTCCCGAACACCTGAGGCTAACTTTTAAGTGGCTTTTACTTTATAGCTCACGGGCCCGGAAAAGGGGGAGATTTTTCCTAACAAGAAAATAAACCCACGACTCTAACTTCGCTTTATGTAAAGGATTATCTGCTGAAGCGTAAAAGGCCATAATATCGGATCGTCGGTCGCTTTACAAGATTCGCTTGTGGTAAAATGAAACTCCTAATAGTAAATAAATAAAAGAATGCTATGAATTTTAATGCTTAATAAGTAATTTTATATTTAAATTTATTATTACGATTTATTCACGTTTTGTTCTACATAGAATGGCACAGAGAATCGTGACATTCTTTAATCTATTTATTTATGACATTATGGTCATATGACATATGGTTTAACGTTTGTCTTTGACACGCATCAGGCCGATAACTATAGGATTTATCATAACAAAGAAATGGTATGTTGTTAAAATAAACATAAATCGCCGAAGTGATTGAAATGATGTGGTCTACTGAAGCGAAGACACGGATCTTTGGTTATTTCAGGAATTGTTCCCTACGACATATGTCTCCCGCCCACATTGCAATGGGGTTGGACTGGCGTATTTCGAATATCTTTTAAGGGACGCTGTTAAATAAAGATATAAGTATTCATTTCGTTCGTATATTAGATGAGCTGTGTTATTATGCAATTTTTATTACATTATTATTACTCTTGTTGATGTATAAGAATATCATATAAATCTTAAGGTTGTCAGTTTTTAAAGTTATGTACTTATGTGTTTATAGATAAATAAATAAATTTAACTACTGTAAATTTAACACACCTAATGTATTTTTTTATTTTTATACTTTGAAACATATTCATTTTTTTCAAGTTTTATCAAAATCGGAATTGGAAAAACTCAATTATTATTTAACCGCAAATATAATAGTTGTTAATTAGTCAACCCATAAAACGTAGACATTTTAAAGTTACCAGGCGATGGCCATAACGCCAACATATTATAACCCCAGATACCTGTCCCAATCTTCTCTATTGATTATGAAATGTTTCCCATCAATATTTGTGTTAAGGATGTCTGTTCAACCCCGGGCTTCGCTCCGAGTTGGCAGCTAGGCTCTGCAGGTGGCTTAAACGTTTGGTTTAGTTTATATCATAATTGGGTATTTCTTGTGAATTAATGTTCGATTGTTGATCAATCCCCGTCAATGGACTTAAAGTAAATAAAAATACAACCTGTATAAATTTGACATTTTGAATGTATATCGGCTTCTTGTTAGTGTCTCCCAACTAAGTAAAATTAATTTTGTATATATATTATTTTTTTAAAATGAATCTATCGACTAAAACGACAAAAAAATTGTCTGCTTGTTTTTATTTATTGCATCTAGTTGGCCCTTTAGTAATTGAAAAGTTATATATATAAAAAAATATTTCATTAATAACTGACTAAAAAATATATAGTCCTTATTTAAATTGATATTATATCATAACCATATTCTTATAGCTAACATGGGTGCGTGACTTCCTTCAGTTCCTCCTTTCTAAAATACAGCGTATTCCAAAAATATCGTGATCAAACGAATTTTCCGTGTTCCGAAATTCCGGCCAAATGACACTGTCAGTCGGCGACAATTGTCTTTCGAGTTGACATCTGACGCCCGAGGAATTCCTTTTAGGGTAGTGTTAATAGACGAAAAGAAACACTTTAGTTAGGTAGGTAATGCGTCACGCTTGATACTCTAATAATTGGATGGAGTATTGTCGAAAAGGCAAATAAGAAAAACATACTTTGCTTAGAGGGAAGATCGGCGGAAATCATTAGGAATATATTTATTTTTAAAAACGGTTTTTAAGGTTTTCGTTATACCTGGTATTCAGCATATAATTACTATCATGTTTAATTTTATTTTATAAATATAATATTATTATTGAAACACGTACATTTCTACGTCTAAAAATATATGTAGATAACGTCTGCATGACGTCACGGCAACTTAAATATTTTCATGCAGTCTAGTGGTTAAAGCATTCCACTGACCCAGCGGTCGCAGTTCGAATCCGCACGGTCATACTATTTTTACCACTTCATTATCACCATCTCCCCCGACTCTAGCACAAGCAAATTTGGCTTAGTTGGGAAGGGCCAAAAATAATTGTGTAAAATTCTTTGAAAAAAAAATCTATAACACCAATCCAATCTAATCTAATCTATATAATCTATCTGTCTATAATCTATGATCTAATTGGAATGTTTATATTTTCGTATTGTTATTTTTTTGCGATTGTTTTTTTCTCTGAACATGTTAATCGTGTGTTTTATGTAAAAATGCATTTTTATAAAACTCAGCGCCTGGTTTAAACCGACATCCTACTCTCTTAGGTTCAGGGCCTCTTAGTATATTTATAATTATTTTTCTAAAAAATTAATAAAAAAAAAATATATTAATATATATAAATATGGATATATTGACTTGTTCTAATTAAAGAAAAAAATGAATATGGAGAAGCCAGTAAAATATTGAAATAAGTAGCAGTTTTATAAAGTAACAAGTTCTTATTGGTTTGGCAAAGTGAAAAGTTTATATTGATTTATTATTATTATAAAATTGCATATTAGCCCAAAAATTGTTATAGGAATTCCGCGGATTAAGAATATTTTAGCGCGCTGAGTGCTTACAACGTCGCTATAAATCAGACCTGTCAACTGTCAGGGAGCAGAGTCGAAATGTCAACTGGTTCGCGACGATTGACATCCGGCCCTTGGTACGTTATCCATACCCTGACATTTCTATTTTTAATAACTTCAAATACACTATTTCTCTACCAACATTCTTTTATAATAATAATAATAATAATAGTGGACATCCAGATAAAAAAAAATAATTAGTAGAATCTGTCTGTCTTATCAAGCGCCTATTTTATAAATATACAAAGGGTTTTAAATGTAGGTACTCCTTATCTATCTTATCTATCTATAGTATGGTAAGCATGACCTGATCCTATACCCAAGAATGGCTCCAGAAGAAGGAACTCCTCAACGGTCAACAGCACAGATACGAAATATTGTATACGCATTCAAGCCCTTAAATAAAAGCTTGTTTTTAAAAATGTGTTTTTACTATTCATTTTTATTACTTTACATTCCCCCGCAGTAGTCTACGGATGCGAAAAATACATATAGTATATAAGTATATAAGTGTGCCACAATGATCCACAAAAAAATATATTATTGGTCTAGCCACCATCTAGTACTTTTGCCACTTAAAGTGTGCACTCTCAATAATAACCGTAGGTCGTGATCGAAATATCTTTAGCCTTTATTATGATATAAATATGTCAAAAGAATTTTATATACACATTATTGTTATTTGTATTAATTTAATTCATTATTTTATTTAACTTGTCAATAATAAAATAATTTAAATACTTCCCTATGCCGACATCACAAACTCGTTATTATGAAAAAAATACAATGCACAAAAAAGTTTAAACTCATTGAATGCTTTATCCTATTAATAAATAAACCACCTTGCAGAAACACATTTTTTTCTGCGAATAATATATCATTACCAGAATTTCATACAGGGAATCACGTAAGCCTGTATGTCAGCCCTAAGTACAGTTAAAAAGAAAATTGTCATTTACTTTAATTTATATACATTTTTACGGTTTTTTTCTTTTTTACGGTCTTTACAGTCTTTTTTTATCTTATCAAAATAGCCAAATATACGATTTTTTATTATGTATTTTTATATAATTTGGAACTTGTATAAATAACGCTAATGGTTGTGGAGAAGGGATAAAAACTTTTATCCTAATAAATCGCACCAGAAACTCTTTAGTATTAAACAATCCTCTTCAATTTGCAATACCGAACCGTGTCAACACCACTTAAGGCTGACAAAATATTGAATTCGTGTCCTTTGATCAAACATTATTTCCTAAGCGGTTACGTGGAAGTTACTGGAATTCAAGAGCCCTAATATTATCCTAAAATACACTCACGTGGAATACTCAAAAGTCACTGTAAAATGTAGCACATTGCTATCATATATTTTTTTATGAGGTACAACATAAAAGTTTATTATTTAAGTTTGTTTTTTATTTATGCAAAATAATTATGTTTGACGAAATATATTTTTTATTTGTAATTAGGCATGACACATTTTTATCATAATCGTTTATTGTCACGCTGTCACTTTGTAAACTAAATGAAAAATATTCTTTAATTTGTACTCGGCGACCACCGCTGCTAATTTAAAATCAGTAATTGCGATTATTATCTTATTAAAATATATATTGTTTGTTTTCTCAATGTGCTTGCATGTCCTAATATTTTCTTTTATTATTATTATTTAAATATCCAAACAGCTGATATTGATATGAATATTGTCACTTTAAAATAATTTATTCTGCAAAATAGTTTCCAATAGTGCCACGTAATTATTATTTAATGAAACATACGTTTTAGGTGTAATCAAATTTAAATAGTTAGAGTGTTTATATATTTAAATAAATTCTGTATTTTTTGGATTACAGTATTTAAACTACCTAATATCATACCATCACAGACCTCTATATTCACCTATATATGGACACACGCGCGCCTAAAGTCTATTGTCTAAATAAATATTTTTTCACATTCGATGAAAAACAGTTTATTTCTATAATGAAACAAGGCCATTTTGTAGTTAGCAACAATTTATTTTATTTTCAATTATATTTGATCTCCGGAAACTTAGAATAATGCCATTAATATATGCAAAAAAAGAAAATATCATTTATGAATTTTGTTTTCTATATTAGTCTATTTTTTTGTTGATGTTACATATTTCACTACGGGCAGTCACAAGCGCTCCCCCCCCCTCCCGCATTCTCTTCTTGCCCTCCCCTCACCCTTACGTGGAAACCTATCCTTCCGCTAAGGAAAGACACGCGTGATGCTTTTTTGACAAATGCGACCGAATCTTTTTATTCGTCGACGGTCGTTTGTTTCGTTTTTCACTTCATTTCCCATCCCACCCTCACCCCCAAAACAAGCCACCCCATCCCCCAAATCCCCCATCTACCTCATCCCACGTGCCCCGGTTGTCGGACGAGTGCCGAATCGGGCTACGGGCCCCGTGCGCTTTATATTTAATTAAATTAGGAACTGGTTCCAGTTCCAACAACTTGCAATTAGTAAGTTTCGTCATTAACCGTCTAATAACCTACCCCACTCTACCGGTCGAGATTTGCCGACCTGTAGACCTGGTACCTCTTTTCTGAAGCAAATTAAATTTAAAAGATTTGATACGTTTGCAAAATGGAGTTTAAAGGCAAAAACGTATTTGTAAAAATGAATGTATAGATATATAAATAAATACATAAACGCGATGATCCCAAAGAAGAGATAAGTGTATTTTAACAAAATTTGGTTATGATTTTTGAAGTTTGACTTGGTTATAACCATTCAATGTAGGAACTCCAATTTGGAAAATATTTTTTTTTACTCAGTTTGACATTTTACATCACAAATTTTAAAAAAAAATAATATTAATAATATGATATAACGATGCCGATTGATTATATTTCAACCATCGCATATACAATATTATGTCTTAGTCAATAGACTTTTTTCAGTGTTAGACAGATAAGCGAGAAGCGAAAGATATAATAAAAAATCATATATCCGAAAAAACATTGTATCTGAAAATATTCATTTTGTCACATACAATACTTTTCGTTGGGACCATTCAACACATAAAGCCTTCAGATAAATGTAATCTTCCCTGATGTAATGATTCGGTTAAATCTAGATTTAACCTCTTATAATAAAAACTTCTTAGAAAGTAGGTAATTATTGTTATTCGAGTTCTTAAAAAATGACAATATTGCGCATAATGCCACCTGTATAAATAAGAAATGAGGAAAGTTTCTATTTGTTCATCTAAATTGAAAGTCAATATCTTTGATAGTTTTCGATGTAGAAAGCGCTGTCAAACAGCGAGACAACCATTTCGATAGGTTCAGTGCGAAATCTTTAAAAGTAGAAAATGCGTAAAACCGTGAAACAAATTGAAGTTTCCCCGCAGCGCGGGAATCCGGACGGCGCGACGCGGTTCAATTGACTGATGGATTGCGGGAGCATTTGCATGCATGAAAAATGGCAAAAAAAGATGACAGCACCTAGGAACAATATCATTTGTGAGGTTATTTATGGAATATGATAATATCATTCCAAACCGAAAGATATTGTTACTATTTACCATTTTGTCTGTAGAATGCTATAAGGATCTTATACTATATTTACATAAAGTATATTTTGTTTTTTTTTTGTTTTACATATAACCAAATCTTAAATTGGTGAAGATTTTGTATTTTTGTTTAAATATAAAATCTTACTTAAATTCGTTTATTATATTTTGATATTATTTTTTTACCTCCAATTATCTTTATTAGTCAATTGGGCTACCCTAGTTTAAGGACTGTATACTTAAATTTATATTGTCTTTACGCCATTACCTGTATTGTGTACAATTTCCTCCGTTGAGTAACCAGAATGAATAAATAAATAAATAACGATTGTTCATGTGAAATATTTCTATTTTTATACTCAAAAATTATTTTAAAAGTGGTTAAGTAAGACAGTTCTAAAGCTATAACACACCTACTGCTGTTATTATTTACTAACGTTTTAAGTTCATATGCATAGGAAAAACAAAAATAATATATTTTAATTAAAAAACACAACCAATCCTATTTTCGGTAAATTAAAAAAAAATAGTTTATACGCCTTTCATAATTTCACTGTCTAAAATAGACAGTTGGAAACCCTATAAGTAAATAAAAAAAAATACCCTTGAGTGCAAGATACTACCGGTAAGGTAATATTTAAAAAAAAAATTGATTTACAAAAAACTTACAACTTAAAAGCTATGACTTCTGAAACATCTAAGTAGAGATTTTAAAAAATTTTAAAAACTCCGTTTTCTAGAAAAAAATTGATTGTAGTCAATGTAGCTTTTCTGGTTGGACATGAGCTGACCCATCGTCGCTGCTTGGGTTGGCGTGACATATAAGAAAGACATCTGTAATAATATATTTTCAACATAGCACACACATAATAATAGAGAACTATTAAAAATGCTAATTAAGTTAGAAGTACCTGAAATTTACTCCAACTTTAAGATCAATATCTTCGATTATCTAGTTGTTAGGACGTTGATAATATTAATCCATATGTCAATCGTACCATTTTTAACGCTTCTTTACCATTATCTCTCCTGACTCTAGCACCAGCAAATTTAAGCTGATTGGGCAGGACCCGATAGAAACTAAGGCAGTTCATAGCAATATTTAAGCATGAAAACTAAAAAAAAAATCACTGGAAAATACCAAAAATTTTACTTCTTATTTTTTTTTAATTTTCAAGTTTTCTGGATTCCTTTAAAAATCTTCAGCAAAAATCTAAACCGATTACAGAATAGCTTTTAATATCATAGTTTTTAGATATTATTTATTTAACATTATACAGATGATAGAACTTCATTTAAGGTTTTAATATAAAATTTCTCAGAGCCTAGTTAATTTCTTAGTTTACTGAACTCATCATTGAATTAAATTTCAACAGGTTTATATAATACGATATTTTTAAGTAAAAGTTCCATAATAAGTAGGTACTGGTTCGTATCACCTAACTAGTCATGTGCCTTTCTTAAAGTGATATCACTTAAAATGAGGCTGTTTTTTATTATATATTTATTCGGGCATTTACGGATATATTAATAAACAACAACAAAATGCTTGCTTTCTAAGTTTATTGTGCATAAGGAGAACACACAATAAAAAATGTTTAAGTTGCTAATAAATCCATTGAGTAATGTTTCAGAAATCTCGTCGGCGTTATCTGTCTCTGAAATGACGTGACTAATGACGTCGGCCGCCATCTTCCCTCTTCTCAATTTATTTCGTCATCGCGTTCCAGTGCTAATTGTCACGCCCTCTCATGTTGTACTTATCGACTGGCGCACTTTTGACGCCCCGGTTCGGGCGGGCGCCGCGTCATTACGGCCTGTCTAAAGCTGCGTACAGATCTAAGCAAAACGGTCTAATGACACCCGAGGCCAGCAGATCCGTGGACATCGCTTGTGATTGCTCCAACGCCAACTAAATAGATAAATAACCATATTAATAGTTGACCAAATAAATACAATGATAATAAATTACATCGATTCTAGAAAAAATATATTTTTTTGCTACTTATTAATGCCTATGCTTGGTATGACATATACCACACACACACACATACACACACACACACACACACACACACACACACACCCTCACATATGTGTGTGTGTGTGTATTTATATATAACTTATATTTGAGTTGTATGGTGATTGTTTTTTAATAGCGGCAAATCGTCTGAAAAGATAAATGAGACAATCTTTGATAATATTGAAAATTTTTTAAAAAGTTTTTAATTATTTGATAATGCGTTGGCTAGCAAAATATTTATAAAGGTTCTAAAGAGGTCCTGTACTTGAGAGCGCAGGATGTCGGTTTAAACCCAGCGCTGAGTTTTATAAAAATGCATTTTTAACTCCCACCTATCTGTCCTCTTTAGTGTAAAATATTGTCAAATATTATGTAATCATCTAATTATATGAAAAAATCAATTAAAAAACAATTTCTTAAATACCGCATTTAGATGATTATTAAAATGATTAGAGGCGTACGCCATAATAATTATTCTCCAAATCTTGTAATAATAATTATAATATCTTGCCGGAAAGATGGATTCTTTTTTATTACAAATTACAAAAGTGAAATAAGTATATTTAAAACATAAATATACTTTTTCTTGGCGCAATGGCATTTATAAGGAAGAAACTAGCGCACTCCAAAGGCCAACTGATTAAGATAACAAATATTAAAAATAAGACATTATTTCTGTTACAATATTGTACAATTTATCGTTAACAATTTTTTTTTTAATATGTATGGGCCTTGAACAACTTGGTCCATATAGTTTATTTATTTTTCGATATCTGTACGCAGCTTTATAAAAGTGTCCGCCAGACCGTGGCACTGTTGGCCGTTATCTGACGCTCAACCCTAGATTAACGCTTTTCGGAAGTCAAACTCATTTGTTTTCTGAGAAGATTCAAAGAGTTCGACAGGGGGTTGAATCTGGAGAACGAATTCCGTATCTCGCGACTAATGATACTTACAATACGACATTTGCGTCGATTTACTCTTATAGACTCCTAGCTTTTACTCCTTTTAGGCGTTATGGATAGTCGCGTTTATACGCTACTACACTGAAAAGTACCCACTTCCCGTGCTGAAATGCGTGCGCTGTCATTTTAGCAGCGAACTAATACGACTAATTATTTTACCGCTAATTCGCCCTATTGTGGCGTATTTATTATGTATAAGGCCGTTATTATTCGCGCTATTGTTTTACAGGAATTCTATTTCTTATGCAATCTGTAAATATTTGGGTTAAGACATACTGGCACATACCCACCCTGAAAGACACATAGAAATTCTGGCATTTCTCAAAACTCGCAAAGAAGGATTTTTTAAATATTAATTGCTTAGACCTATGTCATATACGTAATCATTAGGCCATATAAATAAAATAAATAAATAAATATAGGTACCACTATCCTTATAGAATTTATTTAACGCGTGTATTATTAATTAATTTCAGTTATTAAGGATAAATATTCATTTGTGGTTTCATAATACCATCGGTGTCGTCTTTATAATACCTAACATAGAGATAGTCGCATTAAAATTTTCCATGATAGCCTTAGTCAATTCAAAAGGAATATTTTTGAATTGCATCAGAGGTAATAAAAATATAAAAGTACATATTTATATTAATACCTTATATTATGTATACACAATTATATGTTTATTTGTATGTAATCATATAATATCCATATTTATAGTATATGTATTATATAATATATTTATATTTAGTATAATCTGTGGTTTATCTTTTATATGCATGTGGTGTTCTCTTTTTATTTAAATATTGATAAGGTTTTTCTTACTTAAGTGTATAAATGTAAACAAGTTATATATTCAATATTTTGTTAGAGTACCGTATAAAAATAAAATAAAAATAAAATATGGTAAATATAGCTTCCAAAAAGTTTAAAATTTTACTGAAAAATAGTCTCAAAATTATATTTCTATCCTATCTTAGGGTTCCTTAAAATATTCTTAATAAGTAATATTGTCTGTATATTAGTAGGTACATGTTTTCCAAAAAATATTAGTTGTTTACTTTTTTTAAAAAGAATTACTATAATCTAGGTCAATGCACTTGTGCTAGAGTCAGGGCGGTAATGAAGCTTTAAAAATGGTGTGACTGAGTGGAGATTTATGATCCATTTTTTGTTTAATTGTATTTTTTAAACATCCACATAATTATTTTTAGTATATTCTTAATATTTATATTTTATAGAAAGCAAAGCATTTATAAAAAAATATTGTATTGCGTAGCCCCTGTGAGCAGATATTAAAATAGAAAATAAAACATCGATTAAAAATATATAGTATAAAAAGCCATTTAGTCCTTTAAGTTTATAGCTCCTAACATTAGTTTTAAAATTTAATAATTGTAACCGCATGATTATTATTATATGTAGCGTTCATACCATTTTCAAGTTTCATAGTGATCCGTTTAGTTATCGATATAATTAAAATAAAATTCTAGAGAAAAAAAAACACTTTATTAGTTTGTTGTATTTGCCGTAGAGACACTGGACCCACGGTCTGATAAACTTGGCAAACTCTTGGGAGAGAAGTCGGGGAATCCGCGCGTGGATTCATCTTTGCTCTGCGAGTCAGTTTGGAAGTGGTGCGTGGTAATGCAGCTAGTGTCCTTGGTACCCTCACAGTGTCGGAAGTAATTGTATCTAATTATATGGTATTATTATGGTAAAAAAAACAAACAAAAATAAAATATACAAACCTGAATATTGAAATAGAATATTCTGTAAACATTTCACGATTTGTAATACTATCGCAGTGTTTTTAGCTGTAAAAATAGTTTTCCTTGATCTAACTCAAATAGTGGAAGGCTGATTGATTGTGTTTATGATGATTATTATTCCAATTCGATCAGTTACGGGGATGCCGGGGACGAACGTCGCGAAGTTGCCAGTCAGCGCGGATGACTGATGACTTCCCGCTCCGTCGCGACAAAAGACAGCAGAAAAAGTTAGCGATGCATTAGGAGATCGAAGGCACAAGTATTCAATCACTTCGCATATCCGAGCGAGAGAATCAATTAAGATAGGGTATTACGGTTACACGGATGCTTTCCAAAGTTTACAATTTAGATCAGAGTGTCTCAACTGTGGTACATGTACCACTATTTGTACCAGCAGGCACGACAGGTTCATTTCGCAACATTCATAAAGCATCGCAATGAGATCCTTAAGAATAGCTTCGTGCAATGAAGGTAAATGGAATGTAAATATGTACTCTATTAGATCTAGGTGCTGTCTAAAGTCTAAAAATTAATTTTGTTGAATTGTTGTTTTTTATATATTATTTCATTTTCGGATTCAGTCATTTAACTCAACTTCTCATTCTCGTATTGAGTGTTATTTGAATATTAATGAAAAATTGTTATATTTTTCTCTAATATTTCGATGAAATTTTTAAGTGTTCAGTTCAATTTTAATATGGTGAGTAATACGCAAAAATAAAAGTTTGAGGACCGGCGTTTTAAATTATTACTCAAAGCACATTATTAAAAGTGATGAGTATTCAAAAAGTTAGTTTTAATAAATTACTAAGTATATAACTAACGCCCACACCCAAGGATAAACTTCCAGCGATATATTCTTTTTATAGAGTTTGGGTTAACTTTGAATGGCTTATTTGATTCGCATATAACAAACATATTATTCATTTACACTAATGAAAAAAAAACTAATGTCTAAATTTAGATACCAAAACATCAAGAAATGTAATGATATTTGAAATAACTAACATGGCTCTATAGGGGCTGTCAGCGTGGAAAATTATTAAAAAGAGTTTTTTTTTTTAAAAGAGTTACCATACCTACTCAACTAAATCAAATGTGCTTGTGCTAGAGTCAGGGAAGATGGTTGGTGGTAATGAAGAGTTACCATATGCAGACTCGAACCCTTGACTTTTAGGATTATGAGATTAAAATATAGATATTTTAATATAGGGATTATAACGTGATGTAAAACAATACAAATATAACATTTTTGTTGTGTTTTTATTAACATAGTGTTTATATTCCTTTTTTGTGGTCAAATACGTGATGAAATGATTTATAATATGTAATACATGTGCAAACCGGGATATTATTTTATACGATTATATTTCAATATAATTCTAATATCTTATTACTAATATATGTATGTTTGAAAAAATATTTTTAAATTAACCCGAAAGATAAAAAATGTTATTGGTTGTAAGAATATCATATAAAATATGTACAAATACTATGTATTTTCGACTGTCTGGCCTTTTCCGGCGATTTCAAACAAAGCTTTCAGCACGGCACCTCTACTCGAAAACGCTGAAACCAAAAACCACTTTATCACTCGCGATATTAATAACTCTAATATGTAGGCCTTATAAGTGTATTGTATCTCACGAGCGGGGATTACGAGTGACTGTGTTCTTGATTTATGGCATTTTCGTCGGGTGAATCTGCTCCACTTGGACGTATTTATAATTCGGTTGCGTTCGTGCGTTTCCATTCAGCCCCTTACTCCTCTATATATACTTATATTAATGCGTACTATTCTCAACCTTTTTTATTTATTCTCAAACTTTTTTATTTATTATAATTAAGTTAATAATATTAAAGTTTTTACGTGAAAATAAAAAAAAACGAGAGCCTACCATATGACCTTCAGGTTCAGTCTCGCTCGTATTTAAAATAATAAACCGTCCGTTCGAGGTCTATTATGATCGTAGTTGGATTGTGCGCTTTTTACAATTATCTAAGTCTAAATGCCAACTTGTGTAGTTAAAACTAAATGGGTGAGTGCGCTACAGTCAAAAGAGTATTATAGCTAAGTCTATAAAATTTAATACCACGTCGATAGATAAGACTCGCTCGCTCGCTAATCGCGGTCACGCTCGGAGACTAGGCCTTTGAGGTGCAATCAGCTTTGAGGTGCAAAAATATATAATATACATATTTTGAGATTAAGATTTCATTAAATATCACCTTTACAACTTATTATCATGAAGTCCGCGGACACAACTATTTACAACTAATAATATTTCTACTAAACTCCAAACACAGACAAGCTAAAATCATGTAATTTATTGTTACTTAAGTATTCATGAAATCTTTTACGAATCTTTTTTATATTTATTATTATGTAGTACAGTATAGTTAATTCGTAATTAATAGGTCGATACTGATGTGTCATATAACAATTATTGTATACACACATAAAAATTCGCATATAAATACATAATTTAAGTAACAAACAAGATATTCTTTATAATGTCAGGATTATTCAAAAAAAATTAGCAATACAAAAAATATCATTACCTACTTCGAATCTAATCATGATAATATTATTTACTGCTAGTTTTGTTAAAAAAATAAAAATATCTACTCTCAATTATTACATACATTATACAAACATTTTCAATTATTACGAGTATATACTAATCGTTAAAACTGCCGACTACAGTGGCTGGTTTAATTAATTTTCAATTATTAATTCGTATTTAATCTGAATCTGGCAAAGTCAAATAAAAACATTAGGGATTTTATAATATGGAAAAAAATAGTTATAATAAATTATACATTCGAGCTTCATTTGTATACACATTATTTTGTACATCTCACCTGAGCTATGTAAGCATTAACGAGTTAAACTCTGAAGGTGGTGATGAAACGTTAAAAAGCGTTTTAATGGTTTTAAACTCGATACCACTGGGTCAGTAGTCGAACGCCTTAACAACGAGGCAAGAATGATGTCTGAAGATTTTCTCCCTCGATGTAATAACGCTAACCTTCCTCGCAGTTCCGGGCCAACACTAATCTCCTCAACGTACTATACCCACGAACACTTCCTAAGGCTAAGTGCTGAATGACACGGCATTTTCCCCAACATATTTCCGCGCCCCATCTCCAGCTGAATACCAATAATTGAATTATACTCGGAATATCCAGCAATGATCTTTTTCATACTCTTGCGATTATAGGCGTTTTACGTATAAGCTGCGATTGGATGACTTGGGCATATTTTGGGATGTGATTAATCACCGTTCTAGAGTTAAGTATCGTACCATGTTGTCAGATTTGATGCCGCTCAATTACAGTCACTTGTTATTTATTGAATTTTTATTTTATTATTCGGATCTATTTGATCAATAATTGAGTTTTAATCAATTACATAAGATAACAAGTTGACCCGGCGAACTTCGTACCGTCTCAGAATCATTAAATGGTGTGTTAACTTATTAGTTGAATTTAATTCAGTTTTTTATTAAGAATACTCAAAATGAAATAAGTTCAATAAATGTTTTCACATAATTGAAAATTACCATAATGAAGCAATTATTGATGTGACAAATGTCACAATAACAAATGTGATAACCTCACAAAGTGAACATCTTCGAAGGCAACTAACTAACTTACCGTTAAAAATAAATAGAATTCCACAAATACAAAGCTGTTCCATACAAAATGTATGTTTTTAATTAAAAAAAAAATGTTTTAATAGTTATTCTGCTATTCGGGCCGGAGATAAATTCATAAAAATCGGTCCAGCCGTTCTTGAGTTATTAACGGTGTAAATAACCCGACTCTGTTTTATATATATATATAGTATATAGATTTATTTTTTATACACATTTGCTTATTTATTACCTACCCCTATACCCGATAAAAAAAGCCTCGTATACCCGATAAAAATCTATCTTGTTGGCCCTGCGATTTCAAACATGATTTGTATTGACGCCATACCAAATACCATGGTTTCAAAGAAAAAAATGTAAACTTCGCACTATAATAATAAATCGTTTTTGTCATAAGGTCGTTCGCTAGCGTTGCCGGGTCGCTGACCGGCCTTGCGAACGAAAGAGCAAAGGGAACTTACACCAGCGCTTTAATAGAATTAATAAATTTGGTGAAGAGTCATTTTCGCATTTTTTTTAATATAATTTCTTGTAACACACCCTTAAGTCTTGACAACCTGTATATATTTTTACAACGGCCGTCAATGCTGATTAACCATTTTGGTCAACCTGTGTTTTTTACCCTTTCAGTCAGTAACATGGTATTAATACATGGATAAATAACCCACGTTAGCTGGCATCGCCTGCCTTATTTCCGTATGAAAGCTTTGACCTTGATTCTGTATGACAGCCAAGTGTAGCGGCCGTCAGTGAAAGAGCCCGGCATATTATGGTAGTCAAATTTCAGGAAAAACTAATGAATGATTCTACACTACATACTAAAAAGTTATGTTATTTAAAGGTAATTTGCAATCGCATGATACAAATCGTCAATATTTTTTTTTTAACATTTTAGCGCTTGCATTCAACGTGAAACTTTAAAAATATTAATGGCAGATTGCACTCAAAAAAATTAAAAAAATATTTGCAATGAAAATGATACTAAAATAATAATCAATAATCTAAATATATATTTATTTAACGTTTAAACGAAATCTACAGATTACAAAAAAAACGTTAATACTATAATAATCTAAAGATTTCTGCATTATGCTACTTAGATGACAATATAATTAATAACATCGTCTAAATAAAACATATGGTAAAAAAGGATTACATAGATGTATAGAGATTTTTGAGAATTTATAAAAAAATGCATACTTGTATACACCCAACTCCGAAACGTTTTAATTTAAATAAAGCATACATAAAAGAATTCGGAAATGTTTATTTTATCTATCCACGAAGAAGAAAAAGAAAATCATCCACAGCGTTAAACCAGCACCACAAATTCACGATTTAAAATCCGCTATCAATCATCCCCCAACGAAGGGGTTAACTTGTTTCACAGATTCAGAGACATGAAATAAATACAGGCCGATGTGTTTTTTTTTTTAATTTGAACTAAAACTTCTTAAAAATAATATTTTTACGAAGTACGGAAGTACGGAACGCAGGTACGGAATGAAAAGTAAGATCTCTTAAACTCTATTTTATCTCTTGTATAATCCGAAGTATCGGTACTTTTTATGCATTAAACAACGGAAATAATATGTAGGTCTCTATGGCCCTGTGTTGAACAACTTATATGTCATACTATGTGACTTATGCTATACATGAGATCGTTATCACAGTGCTTTCTCTGAAAAATTAATGTTACATATCCACGAATTTGTAATACGTAGTATTTACTACGATACACAAATGACTTTAAATATAACATATACCAACTTCTAAAAAAAAAACAGAATTGAGTCAGGGAAAATGGTGGTAATGAGGCGTTAAAAATGGTATAACTGAGTGCGGATTCGAACATCTTAACTACATGACTAGCAAGAATTCTACTAGGCTACCACGATATCACCTAATAATACTTACATATTTGTGTATTACATAGTTTCAATTTAAGCATTCACTACCAAAATAGAGGCATTGTAATGTAATACAATTCTTTTGTTTATTATTTTCCATGTAATATGACCCTAGTCGAATCTGCTTATAATAAATTCGCTCATCGCTAAGTAGTGGTGACTTGTAACCGCTCCGAATTTTCAAGCAATTCTTTTTATGACAACGTTCATTTCATACAAAGGTTTTTTTTTGTAACTCCTAATAAAAGTACACCATGTAGACGAGTCTGACATGGACAAGTGAGTGTCCAGCAAGGGTTTGACTCTGACGCAGACGAATTCGGTTAAGGACTTAGAGTAGGGCGGGGGGAGGAGATGGCGTGGGTGGTTGCTCATTTGAATTTTGTTCGGAAACAGTAATGGATAGGGGCCGCTTATGTCCTCAGTGAGATATATCTGATTTTCAGATAAGCGTATTCATCTGATGGCTATATGTAGTTTGACTCCCTGAATCGCCCCAGCTACACAAGGTCTATCAGCCATGTAGAACCTGTGGGAGATTCTACACTCAGGTTCTCTTTTAATTTTTCCCTCAATCTATATTTGTATAACCTTGTATTTGTTTGCACCGTCCCTCTCCCCTTTTAGGGACAACCGATTTCAATAGTCCTTCGCCCGCTGGTAATCACCAGCAGTTAATAGTATTAGGTTTTAAAATAAGTAAAACTATTGTAAATAGTTATAAAAAATGTTTATTTAGTTAAAATTTAATTAACGATGGCTAATCCATGTTCGGGCAGACATAAAGATTTTAATCTTTTTAACTGTACGCAGCAGCGGCTAGTCCTTATTTGTATAAGATTGTACTCGACTTATTTTACAAAATCTTAAACCTAAAACCATTTAGAAATGAAGATTAAAAATGTGTACGTAACTTTAACATATAAAGTTATTTGTAATATTTATTACAATAAAGGTAGCGCAATTGTCATTGATTTTAAAATTGACTTTACGAAAATGACATTTTAAATTGGTATTCTATAAATGTTCATAATTATCATATTATTTGAACAACTGCTTATCTTAATTAAAGTGAAGTCTCGTGCGATGATTCTTATGACGAAAGATGTACCTATGCGCATAACTCTAATTATTCGGCTGATTTTCGAATTTTTTGATAATTATTAAACATCATAATAGCATTTAAAAATGGGGCTACGAGAATGTTAATACTCATCAAACTGTCATGGCAGCTAAATTACCTACTATACACTATATAATAAATAATACTTTCCAACAATCGTGCTGTCATATTTTCGAAATTGGTATTATATTTGAGCACTCTATCGAACTATGTTAAATTAATTAGTAATAAAAGATTGCTGACTTTAATGTTATGTATCTATATTATTGGACCAGCCGATGTGATGATCTAAACGACTATGGTTGTTTTTCAAGGGCTTCAATCTACACACAAAAAATCAACTCTTTCGCATTTCTACTTTTCAAGTTGGAAGATGCAATAGACGGACAGAAGACGGCCGAAGGACGAGGATAGTAGCTTCTATGCTTGAGAATGTATAGAAGCTAAAAAGAACCGTCGGCATCAGGCGGAAAAGGGCCGACAGAAGCGACTTTCGCATGACAGCGCAACGCAACACCTACAGCCGCGTATGACTTGGCAAAAATGACAGTCGGAATAAATGTTGCCATGTCAAGGATGCTCTCCCGCCCAAATTGTGTGTGGGCGTCGCGCATAAAAGAAGGGTGGCGCGGGGGAGGGGGAGGGGGGGGAGGGGGTTTAAAATTTTGATTAATCTCACCGCCTTTTTGCGGCGCTCGCTTGATACGTATCTGGCGGGGGATCGGGATGGATGATTTCTTCGCTTTGTGGTGCTGAAGTTCATTGGGGGCGATTGTGACAGTTTTAAATTGGGATGCCGCCACAAATTCCACGTAATTTATAATACTCCTGACGTGCTGAGTGTGATTGTCGCTTGTAGGAGTGATGAAGACACATGTCTGTTATAGAATGTATTATTTATGGAAATAATAATAAAAACAACTATAATATTTCTTAGCTTTTATTCCATTTCCATTCCATTAGTTCCATATGTTAAACTATACTGTACCATTTATCGAACCACGTAAAAACCTACTAATAAATAAATAAATAATTTACCAGTAATAACAAATAAATAACGTATAAATATTTATGTCTTGTGTTCGTGTTTCGTGGTAAAAGACTTGTTTTCGCACAGACACCAACAATTTTGAAAAAAAATATTAAATTTTACAGTATCTCAATTCACAGATCTTGTCAAACTGCTAATATTACGGCTTGCTGCCGTTATTTTATGTTTCTTTTAGGGCAATAAGTCACGGAGATACTTACTCTTGTTTTAAATCGTGGAGATCGTGGTAGTCTAGTGGTTAGGGCGTTTGGCTATTGGCCCAAAGGTCGCAGGTTCGATTCCGCATGGTCATACCATTTTTAACGCTTCATTACCACCATCTCCCCTGATTCTAGTACAGGCATATTTGGCCTAGTTGAGTAGGGCCCAAAATAATTGTATATGACCTAGGTCATAGCAATTTTAAAAAAAAAAAAAAAAACTTTCCCAAAAAAAAAACGGCGGTTGTTGGAGGGCCCGCAAAATATTTTGCTACTTTCATTTTTTTAGTTTGAAGTGAACAACTCTTTTTAATTATATTTTAGGTATTATTAATTAATCGAATTAATAGATACAGTTAAATATTAATGTCGAAAATTGCTTTATACGTTCCCGAAATTGAAACTCGTCCGCGACTCTCATCTTCCACTCAAACTAGAAACTCAACTTAAAGTACGGTTCCGTGCACTTATGCAAATTGATAACGGGACCAGAGAGCTACGAAACGCCGCCTTCGTTCCGGGAGCGCCGGGCGTTCAGTTGCAAAGACGCGTCGCCTGGAAACAATAAAGGAAATATGATAATTAACATCTTAATACGGAAGCTGGGAGGTCCTGCCGTCTCCTCGCCTCGCATACCGACATTAGTGTAATCCTTGAATAATTATCAAGGCATTTGTTCTTCGGGCGCCGGAGTGATCGCGATATTTTAAGGCCGCGTGCAGACAAAGACGTGTCGCACTTTAATGGCGAGACATTCATTTCGTCAACACATCAAATCGTTTAACAACCAGTGGCGTACTACTACATAAGTAAAGTATCTTATTATGAGAATGTACCATACATCGAATATTACTTCGTCCAGAAAAAAAATTAGGTCAATACACAGAAATAAGAACGAAACATTTTTTATAATTAAGTATTAAAAATTATACTTTTACTGTCTTTAGTTTTTTTTCTAAGCAGCTAATTTCCTATACTGGTTTACTCTGCCTTCGTAAGCAGAAGGCCTTATCTCAGTATATACAAATATGACTCTTATGAGTAAGTGCATTTTATTTCTTAGAAGTCATTAATTTTCACAAGTTTCAACTTTGTAACTATTTAAATTTAATTGTTTTTAATTATTTGAAACTTATTAAAAGTGTTCGAGAAAAACACTTTTTTCAGTAATAACAAATAAACACTTAAATTCGGTAAAACATGACATGACGCCTGAAGCTTATGTCAAATATGTAGTTTTTAAAACATTTATGTCTTCAAACAAAGTAATTAAAAAAACATGAACAATTTATGAACATTAATAATATCTAATATGTTTTCTCATTTTATAACCAAGATTATAAAATATAGAGTATTTAGATGATAATTCAAACAAAGACAAACCTTTTAAGTATAACCAAAGGTATTTATAATTGTGATTGAGATGATGGTGTGATGTGACTTGGATCAACAATAGATGCCCAACGATTCCAAATTTCATATTTTTTGAAAAATGAAAAAAAATACATATAACTTTTTTCTTCTTCTGTATTTCTTATACAAATATATCTAATTATATATTATAGATACTTAGAGATATTAAAAGACTAACACATTATTTTTTCTCTATCTTGGAAAGCTAAAAAAATAAAATTATTTCATACATATTGAGGTGTAATGTGTTTTTGACGTAAGAATTCCTATGAATCTTTACAAACGTATCAAAGAGAATGTGAATTATTGAGACATGGTCCCGCTAAAGGTAACGGAAAAAGAATCAGAAAATTCTTCGACCGTAAGTAAACATTCGCAACAGTATGGAGCACTTCCGAAAAGTATAAATAAAGTGGTTGCAGTTAGCGTCCAAAGTTACAATTATTATCGAAATTCAGTTAAAAGTTATGTCGCAACACTTCGATTGCTCGAATACTCATGATTGTATAATTTCGTAATATAGGTATGGAAATCTCTGCATCAACAACGTTTCCATGAATTGGTTGAAAACAATTTGTTGTTTGAAAAGCTTGGCCGCAACGTTTAGGTCCATATCTTCATAAAATATTTTAGTGTCCCCTGTATGGATTTGGATAACAAATGGCATGCAATTAATGGATTTCTAAAATGTCAATGCATTTCGAAATGGTCAACGTCCCAAAATGTAACCGAACGATATGACCGCGGGCAAATCGTGCGCCACTGCAAAGTGACCGAACTCTAAGCGCTGTGTTGTTAATAACGGGCCATTAGTGCGACCGCAAACTATCTCACTTTGAACGCTTCGCGCCCGCAGCCTTTTGCCTCCAAACCAATGTCTATGGTAACTGTATTATATCTATCCATCCAAGACCAGCCATCTAAGTCGCTTTGCTGTGATTGCCGGTGAAAAATTGATGTGATAACTTTAAGCTAACCGCATTGCGAGCGGGACACCTCAATCTTCGTTTTAAGTGCAACGGTAAGCATATCATTTCGTCGGGCAGCAAATATTTTTAACGGTGTTTTATCAAATGTATCAGTGGATCGGTTCGATCCACAGTGTAATTGGTCGGTCGTGGTGAGAAAATATTCATATTCCCAATATTTTTAAATTGTTTATTTAATTTACTTATTACTGTACGTCCTAAGATAGGCTTCTATATGGTAGCAAGTTTTTGAGCACATACGCGCTGCGCAACTTACAATTTCGTTATGTCATAAATATATATTTTTCAGTTTATTTATAGTGTTGAAGATAAAATATTAAAGATATATTTTTAATAAATTTTATTTATATAAAGTCCAATAATTTATTAAAAAAAATATACCACATTAATAATAATAATATAATAATATTTTTTTTTTTTTTTCAGTCTTTTTAAAGTTTATTGTTGTTTTTTATTATGATTTCCATTTCCTTTCTTCCCAGTTGAAGAACCCATTCAATATTTTTTTTCTTCGGAATTTTTGCTTTCAAAAATACTATTATTTCTGTATCTTTCGCCTTTTACAAGTTGGGTGCTAGAAAACTAAGGTATCTTCGCCCAAAACTTGTTTAACTTTTCCATTAAAATATTCTTAGTTGTCTCTAATTTTTAAATTTATGTTTATTGTATTTTAATGTATTTTGATTTCAAGACAATTTATTTATTATATATGGTGTAATATTTTGTATCACGAATAATATATAAAAAAAAACAAATAAATAAATGAACTGATCTTCAAAACGCCTTCTAAATGGTTCTTTTCGTATTCCGTGGCTCGTCTATAGACCATTGATCAGTAAATATAGGTTTTTCTGGCTGCAAAATATTTAACTTTATAAAAAAAATATGGTTCTGGTTGGTTATTGACTTTTTAGGTTTTAGGTTATGAGGACCGGAACATAGATAAAAAAAAATAAAACCTGAATATCTATAACTTGAAGACAGTTTTTTTTTCTATAGGGCTGTTTTTTTTAGAGGCGTGGTTTTCAATCTGGCACTACTTTTTTCGAAGTTGGTATTTTTGACAGCTGTCACTTGATTTATGCTCAGTTTGGTTTGCCATTTCATAATGAATAGACTTACTCCTGAAAAACGTTTGCAAATACTGCAAATTTAGAAAAAATCACTCTAATTTTTTTTTAAATCACTAAAATAAAGTAAAAATCGCGTCGTGGGCCTGTGGCGTGGCCTCCAAGATCGTGCGATTTAACACCGCTGGACTATTTTTTGTGGGGTTATGTGAAGTCGCTTGTCTACGCTGATAAGCCGGACACGATTAACGCCTTGGAAGAGAATATTCGGCGCGTTATTGCTGACATACGGCCCAACTTGATGCAAAAAGTGGTTGAAAATTGGGCCTCTCGGCTGGAATTTGTTCGAGTCAGCCGCGGCGGCCACTTACCGGAAATCATTTTTAAAACATAATGGCAAACCCTTATCTTTATAATAAAACTAAATTCTTAGCCAAAACATCAAATTATATGCGTTTTATCTCTTCTTGAAACCCACGCCTCTAAAATCCCTATACAAACTTGGCAGCAGTTGGCAATACTAGAAACCTTAATTGTCAACATTTAAGTAAAATTAAACTTTTATGCAAACTAGTGAATGTGTTTTTACACATTGTCAGAATGAACGATATTGTTGCGTCACCGTGGAGATTCGCGCATCTGGTACTTGCTACGGTGACTGAAACTAATAGGTAATCAAAACGTCTAATAAAAAACCCATTGGCTTTTAGTATCCCAGTCTTCGACAGATTACACAGTTGCTCATTTAACGTAGCTAGTCTTACATAACGGTGCATACCTAAAGGTGATACCTTGGTTGTATTACATTTTGTTAATATAAATATTAGCTAATACGCCTAGGCATACAAAATATATTATTTTTAAACGTTTATGACAATATTTCTGAGGCGTTTTAATGCTGAACAAAAATATCAATACGCATTTCACTAAAATACTTATCTCGATTTATTCATATATTTTAACGATTACATAAGAAATATATATTAGCAAAAATAAATAATAAAAAATATTTAAAATGCTTTTACAATGTATTGATAAATTATTAATATGTTTAACTATTTCTGAAAAATATTCTTCTGTATAAAACCACAAAAACATTATAGAAATAATCAAAACCCAAAATTAGTTATGATTAAGTTTTACGCACTTTATCGACTGAAATATTTAGGAAACAAAATAAACTGAGCTAAAAAATTTACTTAATATTTTCAAAACACTGAACCCCGCCCTCGTAAGACCTCGCTGTAAGCTTGAGCAACCCGATATGAATAAGTAATGGAGTCGTATTTGAAAGTTGGCACTTAAGGCGAGTGCCAAGTTGGGTCGGGCGATAGTTTAGTACGGACGGCGCCTTAAGGTGACTTGCCGTAATTCCAGATATGCAAACAAGCAACCAGTTCGCACGTAGCATTCTTGTTACGTTGCAGACGCTCCAAGAATATTGGCACCGAAAGGGTTGGAACAACGAGTTTTTAGAATAATATTAAAAATTAGATCCAATTTAAAATCCTTAACCTAAAATAAGACGATATTTAGATTCGTCACTAAAATTTACACAGATTTTATATTTAGATGACATAAGTATTTTACTAAGAATTTACTAACTACAATACGCCTCTCAAATCGTATGTATGTATGTTTGTTATAAATAGATATCGTAGATTAAAATGTGACGACTGCAATAATTAGACTTCTTCTACCCCTCATTTTTAACTAAAAGTGTTTTATGTGTTTATTTAATGAAATCACACGTTTATAAAATTAATGTGCTGGTTGTGTATTAAAATAATAATTAAAACGATAACAAACACAGGGAAATTTTAATAAAATTAAACAATAAATAATTTATATTTTCAATACAAGGAAGTGACTACTTAATACAAGCTGCAGTGATAATAAAACACATAAGTATTATACTAATAATGTATGAAAATAAAATGTAGTGTCAATGAATGTGTGGGGGTCGCCACATGCGTTATAGCGTTGTTCAATAATTATATAAACCACATGAAAGGGCTGATTTTGTGGTGTTTTTAAGGTTATTAATAAAAAATATACAAGGAAAATAAAATATTTTATGAAATATATAAATTACCATAAAATTAGAGTATTATCAAATCAACCCAGTGGTACGACACATTCTGTGGGGTACGTACTATTTTAAATGCTACATTATGAAGACGAACTTTATTAATGTAATTCAAAAGTCACCACGCAAAGCCACCTCGCAAAGCCATTTAAAATGAATTAAATATGCCCAATATCACAGTAAATTACAAAACGTATCAATAAAATAATTATTAATTAAATGTAACTTTATAAATTAGTATAAGACATTTGGGCAGTAGGTAGTTTGCTATGATTAATAGGTAGTTAGTGATTGTAGGTAGTTTGCTGTTGAAGTAATATGTGATTTATTTATTAGGAATTACAAACAGCATTATAAAACACCATCTAGATCATTTGAATCACCCGATTGGAAATCCGCCATGACCAAAAAGAACTTTTCGAGACTACATAAGGGCTACTCTTGGGTTATTCCATTCGCTAAACTGTCAAATATTGCAATTTTTGTACTTATGATATTGCATGATTTAAGAGTCAAGTAAATCATTTGCAATCTGAACTAGTCTAAGGGCAAAACAATATGTAGACAATAAAAATGAATAATATTAGGTACACAGTAACCAAATTATCGAAGACTTTGCAACCCTACTTTTAAATAAATGTGTACCAGCAATTTTAGCGAAGCACTCAAGTCTCCGGTAGTTATTTAACGAGTGGTTCCGAACTAATATCACTAAGATCTGGTGTCGTTAGCAACGGTCCTCGAGTCGTTAGACATCTTAATCGGCGTCGTTATAACGACTTAAGTGAAGGGAATCGTTCGCTGAGGAGCTAGCCAAACACTGCATCGTAACTGGATCCGATCGAATTGAGGAAAGTACGCGCTAATAGGAGATAGCGGCGGTGCCGAATTTATTGTACTGGCGTAATTCGAGTGAATTTATTTGTTATGCAGTCAGCTGCGCCACAATTTTTAAGTTAATCTAATGATTACCTCTTAATGTAGCTAATTATTATGAGATTTTATTATTGTAGGTACAGTAATTAATGGCCATAATATCTACTGACAACATTGCATTTAATCGTAGTGATGTGGTGTACAAAATTACTATTACTTACTGAAATGCATAAAAAATAAGATATATTGCTGGTTTCCCCACATAGGTTATATAAAGGTAAGGCCTGCGTATTCTGTTCATAATAGTCTACATTTATCTTTGCTAAACATACTATGGTTTGTTTGTTTGTTAAATTACACATATAAACGTAAATTAACATTAAAACGATTTGTATTAAATTTTGAATTCTTTTTTCTTGTAATTGGGAACCATTTTTTCCTAATGTTTAATTCTCGATTTAGATCAATGTGTATAAAAATAAATTCTATATAAAATAAATCCATGCTAAAAAAAGGATGAAGCTGAAGATATTATATTCGCTTATTTAAGGGTTATATAAATTATGGATATAACCAAACAAAACTACTAGTAAAATTCAGTAAACGAGCTAGCTAGTTTTTTGCAGCGTGGTTTTAAAGGTCTAATTTTGAGGTTCCTAGTCTTTATGCCTAAACTATTGAGAATGTAACTAAACTATTTTAATTTTAATAAAATGACCGGTTGTCTTTCGATTCGGCCCTGAATTTAATATCACTTCCAAGTTGTCCCTTTCCTTAGACCGTTTCAATCTTGGAGTATCTATTATTATGACCCATAGGTAATGTTATTCCGACGGAGGAAAGGACCATTCGAGTTCAAATTAATTCATTAACAACACAATATACATACATAAATATTATTCCGCTCCTCAAGAGAAAGGACAACGGGCTTAGCTCGTCGACCTTAATACTCCGATACTAAAGGTAATGTTCGACAATTAAGACATGCTACGAAGCCTTTGTAACCGGAGATGAAACACATTGTAAGATCGGTTGATGTCATTTTAAATTGCGTCGGAATTAAGTGGCTACCTTATTACTAACGATAACTTTACTTCAAATGGTTGTAAGCACTTATACAGTACATCTGTAATACTATAGTCTTTGATGGTTAGGTTGACGGTTAGAACTGGACTCATATTTAGGACACATTCCACAGTCCGTTGAGACTTTTAACTTTGTTGGTCACAGGCGCGATATAAACTCAGTCTAGTTTAGTCAGGCATTTCTTGAAGGACCTACGTAACGTAAAGGCGCGAATCACTAAATTTACTGATCTTGAAAGTCGCTGGACTTTCTATAAATGCGTTTCTGGTGCTAGTCAGCGCTATTTCACTTGGATCGGCACTCGGGATGGGTCGCTTTTCTCCCCCATCTATAACTCATGCTTGCGGCATATGGAGTCGGACAACTCGGGCAAGTCGGACAACGACTAGTGTCTTAAATATATGCCAGCCCGCCATAAATTTAAATACCAGTTCAGTTTCAAAACGCCAGTTTGGTGAGTGAGTGAAAGCTATAAATCGGTATACTACCTTTCAAATACTTAGACACGATGTTCAGATTTTCAGATTCGAGTATTTATGAAATCTAACCATAAGATATTCAAATCTTTACTTTATACATGCCTAATTTTAGTTATAATGGATAAACTGCATACTGACTCTTTGTTTTAAAAGTCAGTTTTGTCATAATATTGCCAGATAAAATATTATAATTATTTTTAAATGAGTTATATTTGTCTAGTTTTTATTTAAAACGTTTTAGTAAACGTATATTAAAATTGTGAAATTTATTCATTATTTGAAGAACGAGAGAACAACGGTTATAATCCGTTAAATTGTCAACCTAGAGACATTTACTGTTAATTTAGATAGTAGCTATCATAGCCGAAAATGGCGACGAACATAGAGAAGAATACACATCCCAGGTCTATCCCAGGCCTATACACGAGGGATATCTTGGGTACAGAACTTCGCGTGACTGCGGCTGATGCGTTGCGTTCGTTTTGCAAGTTGCTTGAAGCACTACTCTTTTTTACATCGCAGAGTCCCCTAAACTGTCCCTTTTGAACTGACCATTTTACATTTTTTTTAATATAGCTCAGTAGACTTTGAATGTATTAGAGCCTGTCAGAGTTCGGAGTTTGTGTCCGTTTGTCTTTTGCAGGGGTGCGTAGTTATACTGATTTTATTATTGAACTTGCGTGACCGTTTCCGGACAGCTGTCGTTTTCTCACACGCACCAAAGTACCCATTTCTATTTTAGAAGCGCAAGAGACAAAGATGAGAGATGGCCAATCAGCGCACCGCTCCTGTACAACATTCTAGTGACTCGAACAACATTAGGGTTAGGGAGCCAGTCTCTTGATAACCACAACAATAAAAATAGCACAAATCAACTGATTTTAATCAGTCTAATATGAATTCAAAATTATTGGCTTTTGCGCGGACATACTCCATACTCCAGTCACCATATTTTCGGTTATTTTTTTCCTTGTAATATATCTAATTTTGCAAAATAGTATAATTTAATCTCTTGTTCCAACTATACCGTAAAAATAATTGTGAAATTAGAGCATATTAGAGCTTGTAAATTATAAGTTCAAAACCAGTTACAATATAATTATGGTATTTAAAAATAACGGTCATACATTTAAATAAAAAAAAACGGTGGAGCATTCAAATATAGAATAATGTAAATAAAATTATTTCAAGTTACTCGGTGCTCAAATTACTTTAAAATAGGGACAGTGAAAAACAATTAGTACTGGCTACTACTACTACCTTCCTCTCTTCAACAGAAATGCTTTCAAATCAAATTCAATCAGTTGCCGTTGGTAGAGCTGTGTCGCTTCTACGTGTGCGACAGACTAAAGGGATGTTCAAATTGTAATTTTTATCGATTATTTTTTACAATCTATTTTAATTACAAAATTATTTTTTTCTTTAGTAAAGAGAAATCTTCAACTAAATTATAACATTCCTATAACCGTAGGACTTCTCTTTACTTAAAAAAAATATGTTCTTTTAATAAACATGATTGTAAATGATAGTACTATTACTAAAAATGCTATTATGAATAGCTTATCTAATAGGAAAATATAAAAAAATCATAGCATGACTATCAGAACTAGCTCTATTACCTTCTCGTGTCATAGAAACTAATATAGTATATAAAAGTAATATTAACAAATTGAATTATTCTAAAAGTACAGTATTTTTTATATATATTGGTTTCTTAAAATAAGTTAGATGGTTTTAAAAATTCTACTACTTTATAGTACGACATAAAATGTCTTATTATATAACAACCAATAAAGTAATGTTTTAATAACATTCATTAATAGTAAATGAATTGTTATAAATTTCATTCGATTTATTGGCTATAGCATCACTATGTCGTATCCAGCCCAGCATCCACGTGCTCACACGCGATCGCAATTTTAGCTGATGAGAATCCAGTCTACCCTCTAAACTCTAAACGAATGTGTCTACGCTTCGGGGTAAAAACATAGAAGAGCAGCAAATTCATATTTATTATAAAGATTTGTAGATTGTCATAAAATTCTAATAAATTCTAATTGAATCATAATATAATGCATTTTTTTAGAAACATGACCCTTATATTTTATTATGGATTTAACAGACATCTATCTATTTAAACAAAATTTGCCATTTTAAATAAGTCTAGTATCCATCAACATTTTTTTTTATAGAATAATTCACATATATGTATGTGAATACATACATCATTTGTCATCATTTTGAATCGATTTGTCAACTATGGTTGACTAATCGATTTAGTACTTTTTGATTTTAATCAATCAGATTGCTAAGCGTGTCTACAACGCAAAAGATTAAATCGTCATAATCTTTCCTGGAACATTCTAATACCTCGACCCCGTATAGTTTATTAACTCCAAAAATAGATTAATATGATTCTCAGAAATCAAATCGATTTAGGAGTCGATTCCAAGATGTCCCTTTCAAAATTAAATTAGGTAAATTTTAATATAACTTTTATTCAGAATGTCTAGGATGTTGACAGAAATGATTAATCTTAATAAATACAATAAAATAGCTGAACTTGATTCATGTTCATGATGTATTTTTGTGAATGAACTTTATAATTATATTATGTATATTTAATCTTCAGGATCATAATGAAAACATCCTATAAAACACAGAACTTCAACATAAAAAAAATATTAAAATTAGTTAAATTATAAATACTTATAGCACTAGTATGTTTTAACATATTCAGGACAGTGAAGTCGTTTCGACGTAATTATTCGGAATACAAGACCGTGGCATGCATTTTCGATTTCTAAGTTGCTTGCTGTACTTTTGCATTTTGATAGCACTGCAACTACTATTGTAGTTATTTAGACTTAGAAGTAGAATTAGAAGCGATGTTTCTTTCATTATTTCTGCATGATTCTTTTGCAATTCGATGATTGGAATACTAGTCAGTTGAGTATTTTATGTAAAAAGTATAAAAATGTAAAATGAAAGCATATGATTAGTGTGTATGTATTGTAAAGATTTGACTTGCTATATTTGATGGTTGCTATTATTACTTTTTTTTATAATATATATAAAAATTTGCTATGACCTAGGTTAGATACAATTATTGTGGGCCATATTCAACTCAAACAAATGTGCCTGTGCTAGACAATTTCGGAGATCAGTCTCAGGCACAGAGTGCGCAATGAGGAAATTCAAAGACGAACTAAGGTCACAGACTTGCGACGAATCGTCAGCCAGTGATGGCACTGGACGGGTCACGTGGCAAGAAAGGCCTAAGAAGATCGTCCAGTGTTGACCCTGGACAACCGAGTCGAGAGTCGGAATACCACAGCTGAGGTGGATGTATGGCATCAGGAGAACTGCTGAGGGTAACATCCGGCTTTCTCACCGTCGAAGGAAATGGAGAAGGTCTACATCCCACAGGGCTGCCAGATTGACGTTGGTTTAAGCAAAAAAAAAACGTTTAAACTAACAGCTACGCTCGCTTGCTAATAAGTTGCCCGAGAATCATATTAGTATAAAGGCACTTTTAAGGTTAGCTGTTACATCACGCATTTAAAATAATCAGCCAACAGGCGGACGGCTTCGACAGCAATGATTGTTTCTGAATAATTAAACACATTCAACGCCATTTTCGAAATTGCAGAACAGAGCGCGCGCTCTTCGCCAAACAGCCTACAGCCGAAGGGAGACATTTCTCTTTGATTTGTGGGCATTAATCCAAATAAGGAATGAATTATTAACCTCAAATACACAAGGTCGGCCATCTTCCTGAGTGCCTACCCCGAACTTCGGACTATTTGTTCGAAAGGACTTCGGATATATCACGTGGAACGAACCTTAGCTTGATTAATTGAGCGAATATTTTGCCGGTACAAATGCCACCTTTAATATACTTGCTTATAATTACTCCACTCATTAGGCTAATGAATAAAAAAACGACAATTTTTTTCATTGTATAAATTAGGCTAGCTTTTTTATTTTTGTACCTAGTGGAGTATTTATCCAATATTTCAAATTTAAAAAAAAACATTTCGTTATGATTTATATTTTGTACATATTCTGCTTATTTATTTTAGCATGGCTGTTAAACGTTTACCAATTTGATATAATTCAAATACATAGTGATATTTCAAATTTAAAAACAACTAGTCGAAAAAAATATATGTTTCTGTTACAATATAGAAGGCACAATAAACTATGTTTACAGCATTTTAACAATTATCGGCTCGTAAAGCGGCTCTACCGTGTTATTCCCGAAAACCCTACCAGGCACAAACTTACAAAAATAAATGCGCTCTCACTTTAGCGGCGAAATAACGCGACAATGCATAAAGCGGAGAATGTTAAGTAAACTCTACAGAGTGCATATTCATTTGGTCACGTACATATAACTTGGCAGTTGGAAACATATTTCGTAGGTATTTTCTTCGGAAAAAATCGAGTCATAGTATTCGCGGACGATGTGTAAACATCTTGTAATTTTTAGAAACGACAGTAGTAACTAATATAGCAATGTAGTAGGTATGGGAAATATATTTCGAATTAATTTTATTGTAAAATAAGTCTTTAGTGTATTTTAGTTGAAATTAAATTGGAAGTAATTTTGGAAAAAAATTTTTGGCAAAAATAAAAAGCTATGGTCGTTAGAAATCGAGAAGAAATTTTTATTTGTTATGATTCCATACCCAATGAGGGGCGATTTTAAATCGTGATTTTAATAGAATATTTTCGCAGAAAAAGAAAAGGGGGTAGAGCTGAAGGACTAAGGGGACTTATGTAGATACGTCAATTTAGTTACACAAAATGGTCGATAGGTAATCTATGTTACCGCATAAAATAAATAAATATTGTATACTGTCTAATTATGAGTTGTGACTGCGGCAGCATGGCGTAATTAATCAAACGAAATTTTAATTATATCCAACCACAAAATGAGCACTTTTGCGACCTTAAATTAGAAACTATATATATTATCATAGCTTTTAATCTTAACCCGTCGACCGCAGAAACGAAGTGTCCGTACAATGTCAACAGTTGGCCATTGCGTGCGCTCTTCGCGGTACATTTCATTAGAACTTTGCACGCGCACTTCAATTACTGCAAGGCGAGTTCCGCCTGAGCAAATAGGGTCGCAGTGAAACGCGGGGTTCGGGCGCGAAGGGGTTAAGTCAGCATGGACGCTTTAGCTAATTTCATTATTGGTTCTGAAGCTGGGATATTGTTCTGATCATCTGCTCTATCTTGCCGGTGATGTGTGTAGTTCATTTAATTATAAAGTTCAAAACTAAATTTGACAAAATTTACAAGTAAAATATAGACGTGTAATTACTTCGACTAATTTCTATATTACATAAGATGCGTAAACCGTAAAAATGTAAAAAAATAATAAAATTAAGTGACATGTATGAGAAATAGTGTGTTTGTGTAATTATTTATTGCTCCGCCTTTTCACGATTCTCTCAGTTACATTTGCAACATTATAAGATTGTGAAATTGGTGTGGAGAGAATGTCATAAAATCTGATGATTGCAAAAGTAGGAAACTAACTATCTTTCGTGTTGTAACTCAATAACTATCGAATATCCCTACAGAAAATCATTACCCTTATATCGAAAACCTAAATACCTACGTCATAGAAAAAAAAAATTATTCGCATCGTAGGTATAAGTTAGAATAGTGGCGCATCACACGCAGCGGAGAGGGGCATGTTTCATTTTGTTTTTTTTTTTTTCGCCCTATATGGAAACTTCTGCGCAGTTAAAGTTTTGACTCTGAGAAGGAACGAAGCTTGTTTTGATTTTAATCTAACAAAGTTCTAAGCTCCTTAAAGCTCAAAGGTTTTGTCGACTGCTTACCCTGAGCTTAGTGAGACATTCTGATATTGTACATAATTATTTATTTAAATACAGAGCACCTTCTCACACCTTCAGCACTTGGAGTGGGTTTGTACGAATGGGGTCTGTAACTCGAGTCTGCGACACAGTGCCGATCCTGACAAGCATGAGTGGTATTTTGAATGGATATATACATACCTCAAATTAATATTTATACTTTACTAAATTTTACTATGTTGTCGCAAAGGTATGCTAGCAGCATATTGGAGCGTAGAAATGCAAACTTCATATAAATAATTCTTTTTCTAAAATTCGATCAAAAAGCGCGTGAAAATATTTAACATGGGATTTCCCATAGATTTTTTTTTTAACATGACTTTTTTATTATTTGGAATTTAAAATAAAGTCCGTCCCTTACCAATATTTTCCATGTAGATTCGATTAAAACTTTAAAATTCTAAAATCGGCGGTGAGATCACTGAGATCTGACGTCATAAACATTTGAAGGAAAGAAAGAAAGAAAATGGTTTTTTATTTAAAAATAAAAATTTTTAGAGGAATCTACACGAGAAAATTAATAAATTTAGGCTTGAATTATTTTGGCATTTTTTTATGCAATTTCTTAAACATAAAAGGACACCCCAGGAAATATTAATAATTAGGTTTTAAAATACTTTTAATCTCACAATAAACTATTACGACATTTATATTTAATTTGATTTTTTTGTGATATTAATATCTACATTGTGCATTTGTAGATATGTCCGAAAAGTTCACTGTATGTATGTATATTAATTTTCACCATTCGTCAGTCATCCAGCGAAGGATCTCCAAAACAAAGGCACACGCTTCGACATATCCTCGGACGGATTCGTCAATCGCATTCAATCGTCCTCCCGTCCCGTTTCCAAAGCGACAAACAAATTATTCAGCGCCGCTCAGATGCGTCCCCCAACGGCGCGGGCGGCAGGCCATCGATCAGAGGGGGAATCCGAGGAATGTGATTATCATCTGAATGCTACACGAGATATAGTTGTATTTATTCCATCGTCACTAAAATATATGTCCACTTCGAACGTGAGAATGTATACTTAGACGGCTTTGTCCTTTTGATCATAGGCCTTTTGGCCTTTGATGACTCCCGGCCTTAGCTAGTACAACACTTAATCCTTCGAAGGACCCCGATTGTAATGTTCTTTGACTATTACCTATAAGGAAGAAATCTTAAAAACCACACAGTTTCTTTTCCCTATGTTCAAAAATTATGCTTGTATAGAAATATAAAATGGATCTATACCTTTTGGAGCGTAGACAATGATTCAATGATAAATGAAATATGGAAGTCGTGGGAATATGTCAGATTTCAATGAATAATCAAGCATGTCAACATTTTACAAAAATGCTCAATAATCCAAACTTCACGTAGTTTTTATAAGTTATTGTGACTTATTTTTAATGAAAAAAAAAAACCCATTTGCATTTCTTTTTATTTAATTAAATAATTGCTATGGACTAGGTTATATACAATTATTTTGGGTTCTACTCAACTAGGCCAAATTTGCCTGTGCTTAATTACCGTAATCTTCCCTGACTCTAGTCAGGGAGATTGCGGTAAATCCAACGCCTTAACCACTAGACTACCACGGCCTACCACACGGCCTACCACACTAGACTACCACCGAGCATGAATTTACCCCTATTTAGCTATAGCTAATTATAAATTTATATAAATAATAATATTTTGTATTAGCATCCTTTTTACCCTTTCAGCAAAACCTAAATAATTTATGGAAAAACTTTTAATTTTAATAAATTCTCAGGAGTGTTTCACCGTATTATTTTTATCCTACTATTTTTTATGTCATCCTGTTTTCTGATACCATTTTAAAATTAAAGTGAAAATGAACCCTCATGTGAAAATAATTATCTTTTGTTATTAAAAATGGGAGCAAACGCCTCTTCAATCATTAGTGAATGAGATTTGAATCGAAGCACGTGTCGATGATCCATCTTCCCTCTCGCTTCCCTTCGTTTTCGCTATTTGGTGCTCTAATGATGATCAAAGGAGACGAATACTTTTTTTTTAAAATATAGAATTATTGCGAAGTAAAATTTTTATTCCGTAACATTGCAACCAACTATAAATAAATATTGTGTTTTTTTAGTTTACCGCTCAAATCGAAAAATAGTTAACATCAAATCGCATATCGTTCAGATGATCTCAGTCATTTTCTAGACTCTCAAGTTTGATCAGTGAAAGTCCCATCAAAATGGGATCTTTAGTTTTTGCATAAATTAACGAAGAGACCTTACATATGCATTTTTATGTGTACATATAGGTACATTAATTAATTTTTACATTCTTAAATTCGTTAAAATTGGCTTGCCCTAGACATTGTACTTTAGATTATGAAAGTCCTATTGAATATTTAGTAATAATTGCACAACTTCAACACGCGCAAATAAATGTATTTATAGGTTTCTTTATATCTATAGATGCCAAATTCATAATCATACTAATCACAATTCACAATAATATCTTATCTAATAATAATAATATCTTTACATAGAATGTACTCAAATAAATACACATACACAGACACGCCGACACTATAAGATAAGATAAGATCATTTTTATTTCCAACAAACAAACATAAATTGTATAGGAATGGCATTTCCAAGTTAAAACAATATATACATAATACAACGGTTAAAACATATAAAAAAGTATTCATTAGCAAAAATATTGATAAAGGTGCGTATATAAACTAGTCACATATATACTAGTATATATATGTTTAACAATTACTATATACTACTACTACTATATATTACTATATTATATTAATTATATATATACTTAATTACAATAATTATTAAGTTAATCCTAATACTAATCCTAATCCTAATCCTGATTAAAAATAATAAAATAATTTAAAAAATAAAGAGTTAACAATATTTAATTTAAATAAATTCACCTATACTGTAAAAATTCTTATTAAGAAGGTGTAATTTTAAAGCTTTTTAGAATAAATGTTTTTCTTTAATTACCTTTAGGCTTTTCAGAAGCTAAACCTATATAAAAGCTTGTTTTTATAAATATATTGTCCTTTGTTTTTATTATGTGTACTATGTTTGTTATTGTATAAGTATTTTATACTATTTGTATGCATACTATACCGAATCTAACGGATCAGATCTTATACTAAAATTATAGCTAGGGCACTTTTCCTGCTATATTGCTAAGAAATAAAACTATTTTATTAATACTTGAATGCTAACCACTATCATGACATGACACACAGTCACTAAATAAGATCCATTTCTTTTATTAATAAATATAGAGTTTCTATTAAATATATGTTTCTATTAAAAATATATATATATTGAAAATCAGCAGATATATAAAAAACTGACACATATTTACAATTTACATTTTGATTAAATGCTATTGTTTTTTGTTTTGTTGTAATACTTATTTAGATTTTTTTTTCATTAAAAACAAGCCACAATAATTTATTATTCTCCCTTTTGCTAAAAACTATATGAAGTTTGTACTGTTGAGCATTTTTGTACAATTTTGAGATGATTAATTATTCATTGAAATTTGACATATTCCCATGACTTAATCGTTGAATCGTCCATCCGACAACAAAGCGTTTATCGTCACGCCGTGTTTAAACGGTCGCGTCGACTGTACGCACGCCGCGCCAGTGCGATTGATATGTTTCTGTTTGCTACGTTTTTCATATGCAAATTTGACACTAACAAATCTACGCACATTTCCTGTCTCCATATTCGCGGATACAGGATATGATTGGCGCTGTGGAGACATGATTAAAGTACGTTCTTTATAGGAGGGGGAAGGGGTTTGTAAATTTGAGCTCCGCATATTTGCAGAAAGATAAAAACTTTAGACCATTTTTTTGTGTCAGAAAATTAGTCTGGAAAGATTCACTGGAATACCTATACTTCAAGTATTTCACTTTAAATAGTAGGTCTATACATAATAGAAAAGTGTAATTAAACATTTAATTTTTTTATCTAAATTATAGGTACTCATGCCAGTTCAATTAACTTTCGTCTCCTTAAAAGACGTAGGTATATTTCCAATATTATTTCACAAGAAGATAATAAGTATGTGTTAATCACAAACCATCGACAGATATTTCCTGATTTATTTTATAATACAGTACAGTAGAGTACAGCGCAGTACAATACAACACAGCACAGCAAAGTACAGCACAGCACAGTACAGTGCAGTATCCAATAATTTAGAAGTACAAGCTGTGCAGTGTTCAGGTTAGCAGCTAGGCCCTGCAAGTAGCTTTGCGGCTCTTCGCGACTCATCTTTAGGGCCTTGAGGCTATCCTCTAGTCTTTAATTTGGTTGTTCTCGACGGCGACAAACTATCTCTATACCAAATTTATCAAAATCGGTTCAGCGATTATCCTGAAAACGCAACAGACAGACGCATTTTTAATATTAGTAAAGTATGGATGGATAGGACGAATTATAATTTATTCCTACTACATTTGAAATAACAAGTGATAGGGTGTTCCAGAAATTATTAATAATTAAAAGCATGGAGATGGAGGACCGTAATACCCAAACTAAACACCCCCATACCCCCACCCCCACCCGCACCTGCGATATTTGATAGATTCGGAGTTATGTTTATTTTTACCTGGTTCCCAGTACGATTATTCCTTTTAGCATCTATACAAACATTTATGCATAGAAGCTACTATCCGCGTTTTTAGCCATCTGTCTGTTGCACCTTCCAACTCGAAAAGTATAAATGCGAAAGAGTTTATTTTTTAGGTATAGGTAGATGCTATTAAAAAATAACTATAACCGTTTATCACATCAAAGTCTGGTCGGATAATATAGAAATATCACATGAAAGTCAACATTTTTTTAGTATTAATAAATGAAACATTGATATTTCGATAGAAAGCACATATATGATATTATTATTAGTACTGAATAATGAAACTTGATTTTTCTATACAGCGTTGTGATATTTTCATCATATTCGAAATTTTAAAATATGACAGTACGGCTGTTGGAAACTTCAATCGTATTATTTATACTGTCCGGTTAAAATTAATATAAACTCATCTATGTGCGCTTATAGAAATATGTAAAAGAATGTTCAGTGCCACGGTATAATTATTATAATTTAAAATATTATGTTCGTATGGTTTCATTACTTGCCACCATCAAAATTTGTAAAAAAAAAACAAAATGGTGTTAAAATTTATGATTAACATTGTATATTTTTTTATTTTAATCTTCTCAGACCTAAAAAATAACCCATTGTCGCCTCTATGACCATCCAATCGGACATCGAATGGGCTACAAGTGCCGCAAGCACAAGTGGAGATAGGAAATTCAATTCAATTTCAATTTAGCAGCCCGATAGTACCATAGGCGGAAGTAGTCTGGGGGAAGGGGGCCGTTGATGACGCCTATAGGGCCTAGCTGTAAGACATCAGATTCTGGTTAAATAATTCACTACTTCTAAACTATGTATAGGAGCAGTAGATATTATATAATAGCTACAAGGGTATCATAGCCATTTTTGATTTTTTATAGCGACATGAATAATACTATGATAGCAACAATTTGTTTTTGTAAACATAACTGGCTGACTTGGTAAAAAAACTGAGATGTACTAAAAAAATCATTACCTTTGATAACGTATAAAAAAAGTTTATATATTTTAATTTTTTTAATTTATAAGCCCATTAATGATTAAAATAAATGAAGATGGTAAGAAGGATGGTAACAAAAGGTTATTGCTTTCGATATAAATTAAATAGTAAAAATGACTACAAAAGGCGTTTTTGATATTGTAATAAACTTGAAACTTCCATAATTGACTACGAACGCAATCGAAATAGTGAATTGAATCGCAATTTTCTTTCGAATTTCGAACTGAAAACTAATCAAAATTCATTTAGTATTTTTTTTTACATATTTCAGTTTAATGGTTTTAATGGTAGGTTTTAAGCACATTTAAATATAATAACATCCATTTTATTTATCTAACCATAATGCAAATAATTAGACAAACCCTGCTGCGTGCAGTTTTAGAGGTAAAATTATTTTTATCTGCCAAAACAAAAGTTAGTCAATATGTAAAATATTTTACTTAACATTTTAAAATGTTGCTGCAATTATTAAAACACAAACTTCATACAATCTGGTGGACTGAGACTATAAATGGACTTTATATTAGGCATGAAAGGAGAAAATATAATATAGAAATACATTCGTGAAAGCACCGGCAAAATAGGCTCTCTTCTGTTACAGGGTTCTGCTTAGTTTCATATAAAAAAACAGTATTGAAAAAAATATTGAACTTTATCGTGATAATTATTTGATTATGCCTATAAACGTACTTTTTATTATTGTAAAAAAATGTTACCATGTTTTCCCGACGGCAACGCGTTCGTGAGCAAAATGCCTTAACTGACGAATTGACATTTTGCACAAATTGAAAAGACAACTGCGATCGGTTGAGCGGATAGAGACAGAAACAGAACGCAATAACTCAGTCGACCGGTTACAGGAAATTAAATAAATTGTCGGCCATTTGTGCCGGCCTCCCCCGCACTCCCTGCCCTCCCCCCCTCCCCGCGACCCGTCCATACTGGCCGCGTCGACGTCGAGACGGGAAACCGGGGATGAAAAGGAAAACGGAATATATAAATAAAAAAAAAAAAACATTCCAAAAAGGGAAACGTCAACGTGGATTAAGTGACCGACATTAACAGTGATGGCGGGTCGAATGTAATTCGCTTTGGCTAGGGATGTGCCTTTTCTATACATTATATGTACCTAAAGAAATTTTATTATAACGTTTTTAATATGACTCATCATATCCATAATCAGATTAGCAGAGTTAGTTAAAAAAATATTTTATTTTTAGTTTTTTTAAAAGAATGCTTACTTAACTAGGCCAAATTTGCCTGAGCTATAGTCAGGGGACATGGTGGTTATGAACACTAAAAATGAAATGACCATGTGCGGATTCAAACCCGCGACCTTTGGGCCAATAGTCCAACATCTTAACCACTAGACTACCACAATGTCTAATTTCTATTGACCATTAAAATACGCGGAAATTCAGTCTAAATTAACCTTTGCTTTTAATAAATTTTGCTTTATATTATTTAATATCTTGAAAAACTACAATACAACTTGCTTCAAGAAAACCTCTAAAAACATATTTTGCCTAAATTTTGTTCTATCGTTTTAAAATATATTATGAAAGTGCATAGTTTTTCTCAGTATCATAAGGAAACAAGTCAAATTTCAAATTATTTTGTGCGTATTATGTAGTTCTATTATTTTTTTATTTTTATTTATTTTGCTTTTTATTAAATAAGTTATTAAATTTTATATAATATTATTGCAAGTGATATATAAATATTTTAAAAACATCAAAATATTACATTCATGCTTGTGATGACAGCAGAAAAACTGAAAAATTTATAACATAAATTCATAAATTTTTAACATTACATACTTAATTATGTTTCTAATACCTAAGCAAAATCACTTATAAATAAAGAAAACAATTTAAAATAAATATAATGGATAACATTTTTAAAATTGCACATTAAAAAATCTATAAGGCTGGCAGCCCTAGCTATGGTACCGGATACGTGCCCGGTGACGGAAACACGATCGCGGGCGGGAAAACAGACGAAAAACATTTGCGCGATTCACACCTCATTTGGCCGTTTTAAAGGGAACTTTTTAGGGCGGCTCGTCGTGCGTAGAGCCTCGTAGATGCATAGGCTCTATCAGTCGTCAATGATCATCATCTCGACGAGGGATCAAAGTAATTTGTGAGCGAAATCATCTGGCTTTCGTATTTATTGATTTTTTTATTCGCTTATACGTACATTTGTATGAAACTTCTCTTTCTTTTATGTAAAGGTATATATATATTGTTATATAAAAATTAAATTTAAATACTTATAATAATGTTTCTTAAAGTCGGTATACTTAGTCTAGTCTAGCAGGCAAATATTACCACCCTTCCGATGTTAACCAGTTTTATTTGTTTAATATGTGCAGGTGTACTTAATATTCAAATTCAAAGTTGTTATTATACAAAATAAGGTATCAATCAGAAAAATCACAATGTTCAGTAAATATCAAAATAAAATATTAATAGTTATTTGTAATTATCAAATCAAGTAGGTATCAGTCATGATAGACTATTTGATAGTATGTTGCCTTTCTAACTTTGTAAGAGTTATACGTTCTATTAAATGTATGTGTCTTTTGTAAAGTTATAATTTTTATAATATTTTTATTAGATGAGGTTATTTTTTAGGTAAAAAAAATGATTATATTTATTTCGAAAATAACGAATTACGGACATTCCTCGCGGTTTTCAAAAAATAGTCTACTAGGCAAAGCAATTACCGCTCCGAAGCCCCGCCGGGGGGGAAGGGACTTAAGTCATTCGCCCTTTTTGGGCCAAAGTACCATCACCCCGAAGCACCCCGAGCCGGAGTTGGGGTCGATTATCCTGCGAGATATCTCTCTCTTTTCTGCATCATTTTGGATCGTGCTTAACCCATGAGTGCTTAGTTAAATGGAGTGTAATATGTTTGCGCGACCTGTATAATTCATATATTAATTTTGATTGAACCATTATTTTAGATTTAGCCACGGCGTTTTCAATAATATCGAAATTTTTCGGTAGAGGAAAAACATAAATACGTTAGCATTTGATCTGCTAAATATTTTAGTAATTTCATAAAATCATATCTTTTAATATCATGCACGATCTTACATCTCATAAAAGGTATTATTAAGTGTGATTTTTTTTTTAGTATTGCAACCCAGTTGTTTCTGATATAATAGCCAAAAATTTCCTGCGCATCGCATTTTTTCTGCAATTTTTAAGAAAAAAGATATTTTTCCGTAAATTAGGAAAATTAAATAGATTTTAACTACGTTATACAAAATAGTATTATTTTACTAATTATTATGACCATAATATTATTTTTTTGTTTGTGGCTACTGTGTACCCAGTAATGGAAGTTTTAATCATGTGTCTGTGTGTTTTTATTACATATAAATTATGTACCTATATTTATAACAATTTTAATTAACATATTTTAAAATATAACTTCTAAAATAAACAATATAAATCAAATTAATAAAACAATGCTTTGCGTATTTTACAAAAACATATATACAGTTTAATATAACGACTAAAATATTGTAGTTTTTAGACTTTTGTTTTTTATGAAATAGTTTTATATCTAAAATATTATTTTACGTATTAGGTAATTTTTCTTAGTCCAATAAAACTATTAAATAACCGTTGCTTCTGGCTACATTGATACTGAAACTGAAATAATAATACTATAAAGTTGTCTTTCTATTCTAATTATTATTTAATCGTAAGTTAAATAGTTTTTTTTTTAAATTTAGTGTAGTATTTGATGCGATTATAAGCTTGGATCGTTTTTGAGCTAAGTTTGTAAGCGATGTCTGTTTTATCTCAATTGAGTTCCGCGCAGCAACGCAACGGCAGTCATAGTGGCGCCACGCTCCGGAACTGATAAAAAACACAAGCCGCCGAAATTAGGCGCGATGGCAAAATGTCGGACAATATTAATGGTGGAGGTGACATTAGCAAATGGATTCCAAGATGTGGAACGTCAGACGTGATCACGGCGTCCGTCTTGGCAGCATCGTCTCTGCACCATTTTCTCCCCGTGTGTGTTCATCTTCGTCGAATGGAATTGCGTAGGCTGACTAAGCGAATTCGATTGCCTTAATTTGTTTTGATTAGTTTGTGCGTTTATTCTGTTACAGCATTCATTTTTATGAGGTTTGCATTTCATACTTTTTGTAAATGGCATCAAATTGTTACGAATATTTCTTATATTTCTTTATTCTAAATCATAAATACACATTTAAATAATTTAAACATACTTACAACTCCACTAGGATAATAAGATGTAATATTTTTAGGTACAGTGGTTCATTGTATACTCATTAAACTGTATTACACTTCACATATTCGGTGTAGAAACATAAAAAGTAGTTTTTAGCTGGTCAAAAGGATTTAATTTTTTCATTACACTGTATACACATTCTTTTAAAAAAGTTTTTATTTTAAACACTACAACAAAAAATATACTGTTGCGTGATTTTATTGGGGCAAAGCCGTAGGTCTAATAAGTGAACTTAGCTATACAATAGGTGAATGTTATTAAAGGTAGATGCGTTCAAAATTATCTTACCAAACAAATCACATATTTTTTAATCGCTTAATTTTTTTAATATTTTTATTTTTTCCTTTTCATTTATTTTATTTGTTTTAAAATTATTTATATTTATTTTTTTAACTGACTTAAGCTTATAAATAATTTGTGGGTTAAGCAAAATATGTTTACATTTTTAAAGTTACGTACTTCATAGTTATAGGTAAAAAAGAGTTTTAAATTATAGTTTTGTTTTCAATTAAGGCCTTTTTTTATTCGAGTTTTGTGAATTGTATTACCCATAGAGAAAAGTCAAGCATGCCTAACTTGAGAGCTCTACTTTATGCCGTTGTAAACTTTCTTCGTTCTTACCTTTCTTTGATGTGTTTTGTATCTACTGTTAATATTTTATTTATTTATTATTTTATATTATAACATAGTACAAACTTACAAAAACGCGAACGAAAATGTATAAATTGAAAATAACTATATCTTTCGATTTTCCTGTTGCCCATTTCTAGATAATAGACTAAGTTCTATCGGATCGAAGGCTATACATCATTTTTTTATCTATGAAATATTTTGTTCGTTGCGTTTTCTCTATGAAATATGTTTTCCCTAAACAAGTGAGTTTTATTGTCGATTAGGGAATTGAAACGGCGATCGTCTGTCCGGTGATCAATCAACGTTACATTTTATTTATCGGCAACACGGCCAGATGAAAACGGAGGAAGGGTCCATTCGGATTACATAGAAAAATGTCTACATTATCTAATACTCCGCACATTAACATATAGATAATATCCGTCATATTTGTACGACTGAACAGTTTGAAGACGAGGAGACTCAAATAAAAGAAAAGGCACCCACATTTTGGTAATATTTTTTTTTCTATTTCTATGAATCCAGGTTGTCATTTAGCGGAGTGATATTTTTTAAAAGTCTTTTTTTTTAAACAAAAAATATAACGTAGATGAATTAGTTAAATTAGACTAATTTATTAAGTTTTTATAAGGCCGCTTCCAACCAATGTATTTAAGTCGGTTATAGCATATGAGTTTGGTTAATGGATAAAAAATCAAGATTTTTTATAATTATTTAAAAAAAATTGATGATTTATTACTAGTAGTCTAAAATCCTGACTTAGTTCGACCTTCCCCATTTGTTTTCCTAATGAAAGGTATTGTTTATCAAACATAATGTGAAAACAAACAAATTGCAATTAGGTTGTTTAATAATATATAAATATGTAGACGGAAAACGTGTTTTCATGGGAGATGCTGGTGAAAGGAACGGAGACAAGATGCGGGAGGTGGAAGAAGAAGGAGGAGAAGGTCCCGTAGACCTTGCATTAGTATTTATTTTTGAATTTGTGCACCTATTTGTTTTCCCATAAAATTCAGTACTAAGCATACTAATTACAAAGCAATATTAATTAACAAAGACTAGTAATTCGTCTACCTTTTACTGCTCCCTATTACCATGGTAATACCTGCAGGTATAGACAGTTGCGTGTGAATACAAACTATCGCCTCTGTTTTCTCATTGAAATATATGTTAAAATAAAAGTAATTATCTTTATAAATTTAAGACCGTAGTATTATGATGCCTAAGCTAAATCAACCTATTTTTTTACCGTTTCTGATGTCATGGTTATCGAGCTTAAAAAAACAAATATTTGGAGCATCTCGTACCGGTATTACAGATAATACGGCGCACGGATGCTGTCTACATCGTTAATTTTGAGTTAATTATTTGAAAATATATATTATAAAATTATAATTTATTACAGTTTTTATGCTCGTTATATTTGAATTATCTATTAAACTCTGTTTACATTTACGCTGGATGATATGACAGTACTGTTGAATGAGCATTGTTGACTTTTCGCAAAACATAACAAAATTATGATACACCGCTACTCATGCATTCAAATGGTTCATCATTTAAATATGCAACGTGTTTGATGTAATGAACGCGAAACGATATTGAGAACAAACGCCGCCGCGCCGCGCCGTCTGATGAATACTTGATCTCCCAAAACAAGTCGACCGACCTACCCTCGCAGCCGAGAGGCGGCTTGTTTTCACAAGCGATTTTCTCATTTTGCATCTGCCATCACAGGGCAACGGTTCTCAGGCTATGCATAAATATTCATATTCTTATTTAATGACAAGAAAATCGGCGCTGATAAATATTTTTTTCTCATAGGTATTAAGATTAATTTCTCGAAAATTTATACTTAATTAGGTACAAGGTGTATTTTATTCATACTTATATTAAAAGTTATTTAATGATGTTCTAACTTCTATGCGGCTCTTTTTAGGCTAGAAATGTGAAATCTGTTCTTGACGCATAGTTCTATTTTTTGGCATTAAGACACTTTAGTTTGCAGCATTTTTATATTGCGGCGAAGTTGTATGTCCTCTGGAATATTTGCAGCACATTTCGAAGGCATCTACGAACATTCGTTGGCGTCCTTCAGTTCTTACCATCCGCCCAGTCTCCTGGTAATGTGCCTATACTCTTTTGATCTACATAAATCTCCAAGATGAGTCCCCATATATTCAAATCGAAGATCCGCATATTATGAAGCCGGGCAGAACCCACTGCCAAGATGCCAAACGAGCGACGTAAAAACCTAACACGCCTGCCTGGGCGGACACCTGGCCCAATCATGTAACGCGCGCCGCAGTGAAAATTGTCAGCACAGGATTGAAGTCCTGGAAGCGGTTAGGAAAGTCTGACGGTGATTAGATGATGATATGAAGCCCTCCTTCATATCATTCCTAACCCACATCACCCCTTTTTAAGCAAAATTACCTGTAATCATTCATTACAGTAATAACAAAAAATATTCTCCTTGAAAATAAAGGTAAAGAAACAACCCAAAAATAAATTTCTAATCTCCCCCATCCCATACTCTGTGAAAGCTAAAATAGGCAAACAGCTAAATTGTATATTAAGTAATATACAATTTAGCAAAGTAATATATATTTTTTAAATTGAAATAATATGAATGGATTTATACGAGTATAATCATAATAAATTAAATGTTTCTATCGCTGAAGTGCGAAGTACATACATAGCAATTAATTTACTTGGCTGTCATATTTGCTTCAATAGTCAAAGGCACACAGGCGGCGCGCTGAGGCTCTCATTTCGGTCCGATGCGTTGATATCACCTAATCACCTCGGGCGTCTGGAGTCTCCTGGTCAACACAACGCGGCGATGTCTTAGCTTTGACAGCCTCGAAGGCAACTGTGGCCTGAATTTGCATTTCTCGGAATCGGCAGCACGATTAGCAGAGAGGCTCTAAACCCTCTCCTGCGTGGCGTTTACCTGGGTCAAACTAACCCATGGCTATAACATGATAAAGGTTGCAATAATATTGTTTTTATTTATGTATGTATAACCTTACAAAATGAGTATCATGACTAAAGAGAGAGAAGTAAGACTGAAGATGATATTTTGTTCTAATATTAACACTAACATGCAACGCTGTTAAACAAGTTAAGATGAGTTTAAGCTTTCTTAATTCAATGTGAATTACTTAAAAATTAATTTTTCGGGGAACGTGCACATAACTAAACACGATATTTTTGAATATTCCATCTTCATCGTTTAAAACTGATTAATGTCGTAATAACGTAAATATAATTTTTCATATATAAATATTTATTTTTTTATTAATATGTTCTATGTAATGAGGTTGATTTTACGAGTTTTGAAACAGTTTTTTATATATTAAATGCGTTCCATATAAACACCTTTTAAACCTGATTCATTTGTAAGGAAAGTACAAAATAGTTATTAGTACCTTACTCTAACGTTATACGTACTTGTATGAAGCGTGAAAATACTGTTATTTAATTTGCCAGCGTTGATTCAGAATATATATTTCTGCAAATGCACCGTACTCTTAACAGTTTAAATAGATATTTTATTAAAATAGGGATAAAACATTAGTGGTTGTAATATGTAGGAAAGTCATTTTGAATCAGGTCTATTTAACAAGGCCACATATTGTGTGCATGTGGTAAAAACATTAATCAACGCGTATATTATTGTTTATAAATAATAATTGATTGACTTGTAAAGTAATTAGTCGTCGTCAACATTATAAAAGTAACTGAAAGGCAGTTAGGTATAAATGGTTTTATTTTAGGGTGAGGTTTTTAAGGATATCTATGCAAGTGGAGCGTATTTAAGTTTGTGTTTAACCTAAATATACATAAATATAAATTATATCAGAAGCTTGTGTTGTGAGCAATATGAACAAATATGTATTGTTATGTGTAATGTAAGTATTAAATGAGCCCCCAGTACATGATATAACACACACAATTTTCTTCACGAATACCTATAACATCTACATTAAACCCTTGTGAAACTTTAAATCTCCCACCGCACTATACACACTCTTTTACAAATACTTTATTTGAAATAGATTTTTTTTTATGTTTTTTCACGATTTTATGTCTTATAAATTTGGTATTTGTATATACATTTAGCCTGTCAAAATATTTTTATTTTTATATACCTACACTTGCGGATTCCATGAAGAGCACTAAATCGGTCATACTGGAAGAAGTCAATCAGCCTCAAACACTGTCAAGCAAAAAACCCTTCCAGCGACGCAGCTAGCTGGATTCAGAAAAAAGAGGTCAAAGAAAAAAGGCGTCAGAAAAAATATTATTGCGGTGCAACATTTTTGTAAAGAGATATTTGATAATGATAATAATATTTATTGAGATACGCGTTTGAGGCGGAGGTGCAAGATTTGATAATCGACGTTAATTCTTAACTAGATTCGTGTGTGATCGGCTCAGGTCCAAGCTGTTGCGCTTAATTAGACGTTTATGCGCATCCCTTGAGCTGAAACCCGCTGCTACTCGTACATAATGGCATCTATAGGTACGCGAGTGCATTTCAAATGCAGCTAATTGCATGCAAATATCACAGGCTTATTATTAGGCTCGTGCTAAAGTCTATAGATAAATTATAATAGTTATATTTTTATTAGTTTCTTCAATAAAATATTACACAGCAAAACCACAAGTACTTCAATAAATACTTTCAATAAGTATTTCATTTGAAGCGTGCTTTTATGCTATAATACAATCTATATATTCATAGGTGCAACCCCCTCCCCTCCAAATCCCACTTTGAAGTATCGTAGCTCATCTATTGTGCCTGCCAATAATTGTGCAACCTATTAATATTCACATTTTTGTTAACTTTCATCGGAAGTAAGATGTATGTAAGATGTATAAATACGCCAATTTTATAACTATATCATTATTGTACACCTGATTATGAGTTGTATAGAATCAAAAGCAGCAATCTGCAGTAAATGTGTTTCATGGCAATTTCATAAAAACACTTTACATCTAGAATAAGGTAGTATTAATATTTTTGAATTATTGTGGTTTTTTAATGCTGTTATTGAAACTGAGTCTTGTAAATTGCTGTTTTTGTTTCCAACATGTTGATAATGATGTCACAAATTAAGACAGAGGTGTAAGTAAGTAATCACAATTTAATATCAGTAATGTAAGTAATTCTAACATGACTGCAGATTCCTTGTTTTGATTCCAACCCAATGTTTCAAACACCTTTTATCGGGACAGTTTTAGATTACTATTTCTTGGTTCGATTTGTAGTAAAGATGAAGATGTTTCAAAATCAATACAAAACCTCATAATTTTTGGCAGATTGCTGCTTTTGATTCTATACGACTCATATGTAATACACGACCTCTCGGGGTTAGCTGAAAGAGATTGTCCTGCGGTAACAAACTCGCTCTTTTGTACAGTAGTTATTTAAAAGCCATCTGTAGGTAAACTGAAACAGCGTATAAATGATGTTGAGAGTAGGTAACAGAGAAAGCGTTGTGTGTTTGTAATAATGTAATATTAATACTATATAACGCTTCCATTAAGCCAACTGCAGCTCGGAACGACCCCATCAGATGTGCATTCAATCGCCGTCAATTATATTCAATATCTCGTCGTTGGCGTTAATCCCACAATATAGATTTAGGTAACCATTCCACGGGATTATTATTCAATAGTACAAAGCCATAGTAATAGTTGGTATATCTGTATTGTTTTGCATAATAGCCCCGAACATTAAGACATTGCCTGCCACTGTACTGTGCGTCGGCTTGGTTGGCATTTTGAACTCATTGTGCTTTGGGCGTGTTTAATTGAGAATTGGGCTACAATATTATGACGGCCATTTGCAGGCTGTTCTACCCGACTTCGAATCTAACAGCACGAACACTATCTCACTTTTCGTTAAGTATGACGAAACGCTTTTAGTGAGCTTTGCTTGTTTCGTGAATCATCTCTCATTGTTCCCTACTTCCACGTTTCATTATCACTACTAATGTATCTGTATACAAATGATTTTGAGATTTTATTCGTTATAAATATATTCATTAATTGATTAGCGACAGATTTGAATTTGAAACACTATTCCTACGAATTTTACTTTTTTACAAACACCCAAATTATAACCGGGAAGTCAGCTATAAATTGTCGTCGCAAAGAAGTCTCTCATCCGCTATCATCGCAAACGCGGTAAGTGTACACTGTGTTCCAAGGCCATTCCCGATAAAAAAAAACAGCTAATAATTCCTGTAATTTCTCGTATTATTTGTTGCGAAACGATGTCAAAATTCATTATGATAACCGAGAAAAAAAATTGTAAACATTACGTGAAAAAAGTGTTTGTAATAATGTGTTATGAGCGCTCAGCTGTCGCCGTATGCCGTAACGGTGTCAAGGCCATTATCGATACGTGCTGCATCGGAATTTGCGCGCTGACCGAAATAACACCATCTGTAAAAAAATATAATAAATTTGGGGATCATTTCTTCATGACTAGTTTGCATGTTCTCGAAGAGTCTGCTGACTCATCTACCAGATACTTACTAATATAAACAATTTTTTTTTTTATATGACTTATACAAAAATTACAAACCTATTTATTATCATGTTATATTATGGTGTACAAAAAGAATTATATGAGAAGTTTTTTATATCACTAATTATAATTAATATTTACTTGGATGTGTTAATAAAATTATAGTTAATAATTGACCTACTGACATACTGAAACATATTAAAAAACCATCCAACCTACTTGTATTTGTGGCTTAGTCAGCTCGGCAACAATCTGAGGTCATCGGAGTAATATTTAATGATTTTGAATCACGCCGTTTTTAACGCGAACTTCGATTGACGTCAAACTCGCATTTGAATGCCCTGGTTTTTCACTTCAATTCCACCGAAGTAATTTATTCCAGAATTGACTCCAGAATTTAGGTGTATTACTAAATGTATTTACACAATAACAGACTAGACATTAGTTTGGTCTATTTATTCGACTTTGCCACTATTATGTTATACATTTACGCAACTGTCAATACCGTTCGAAAAGTTGTTACTCTTTCAACACTCCGAACAAATAGAAAACAACACTGTAAATTCCATCGGCGCAGTGGTCAAGAGCCATTTCGCTGGTTCGCCGGGAATTATGGTAATAGTTGGTTTATTTAACCGGACGATGTTTGATTGTTTAATTAAGCTTGAGTTTGCACGCCATAATTAATGGGCAATGCGCTAAAAGCCTGCCGCTGATGTTTAGACGAGTTAGCATTAAAGCTGATGATCTGTCGTTAACCGGTGATTATCATGAAAAGCGCTGACTGATTGATGCTTTTAAGGCGGGAATTTCAGCGTGTCCTTTATCCGTTTCCCTTAATCATCACTACCTATCATTTTAATAATTCTTCTCTATATTCTTATCTTATGTCTTTATTTAGTTTTCGTTTTAGAGGCTCTAAAGTTATCGATAGTTGTAAAATTGACCTACTATAATTTACATATCGAAAGTTTCAATTTACTTTTGATTTTGTCGTTTGATGCTGTCAGCTCTTAAACCATTCCAAAAAAGAAACGCATTTTTAAACGGTTAAATTTTGCACTTTTTTATGCTACGAAATTGCAAAAATAGATAATTTTAAACAGTGCGTTTCTATTTTAGAATAGTAAGTACACAGTTGTGAAGTCTTAGAAGTACTTTCAATCAAGGCCTTATATATTACGGTAAGCTTCGATTAGAGATACAAGCATTTTACGCTGTAAAGGTAATATAAGAAAGTCATACATACTGAGTTTGTAAAAATAAAAATGTAAATGAAATGTCATTACTAAAACGAAATCGGCAATTAATCCTCATTAATTTTTTTTTTTTAATGTTTTATGTATACTTTATAAGGTTTCAAAATAAAATCAACGCTAGCATATGATGGTTGTATCGAATTTATTACTCTGAAGTAATATCTAACAGATATCATACTTCCATTAGCTTGATGAGGTACTCTAACGATACAACGCTAAACACACGAGCGGTGCGAGCCAACCTGTTCATTATTGATGACGTCAGACTAATGGTGCGGAATAATTTGTGCGCGAAGTCCAAATTATGAACAAACACCAAAATCCTACGAGTATTTATGGTATGTCTCTAAATAATATAATAACAAATTAAATATTGACATTTATAATTTCTTTTGTCCTCGTGAACCAGTTAACCATTCATTTAAATTGTTGACTAATGTAGTTTTCATGAAGGTGTCATGACGTATAGTTTATAGGATTAAATAAGTACAGGCCTTATGTAAAATTTTCTCCTTTCTGTATTCAGTTGAAGTAAGTTCAAAAAAGATGTTTATAAGTTTTACTCTAGATCTTCAGTAGTATGTGGTGAAGAGATTTAGGTCTACCTCAGCAGCATAAAATAATACTTTATAGCTAAAGTGACGTAATAGTTATATTTATTTGACTTGAAAAGGTGGTGTTTGGGGATCTCAAGGGATGGTTAACTCAACTCAATTATTAATAAAAATTATTTAAAAATTCGCGATTTAATTTTACAAAATAAACTCAGTATTTTCTGCAATATGCAGATAATGTAGCAACAAAAGGCATTATTGGTGTATAACCATCTCAACTGTCAGAAAAAATAGCAATGAATCAAAAATGGTTTTAATAATAATACAATGACACGTCGAATATTATGTTTCCATTACGACAGGAAAAGTTAAAGCTCAGGAAATTGTTTATTCAGTCATCTGCTTAGGTGGAAAGCTACCTTATTTCAGTTCTAACCGGGAAACGTCACATCCGTTTCGCTTCAAAAGTAAGTTAATTAGTCCAGAAAAACAGTCCCCACACGGAAACGTGACCAAAATCTTTAATACAAGTTTGGCACAATATCTACGACAAATTAATGTACCCACACTTTGTAATATTTTAGGATATTTTGTATGCTTTTTTAGAAAAATAAACAATAGTTATTCTTTGATTGGGCAGAAATAAAGACTTCATCTTTGAAACTGTTCAGTCGGCGGTTAGTCTAGATGGGTTAATACCGTAATACCAAAAGCTGCTGGATTAAATCTCTTTTAACCACCATTGTGTCACGTTATTAACCACCTAGCCTGTATACACTATAACATAATTTTTTATATATTTTTTTTCTCGGAATGAATTTTTATTCTAAATATATTATTGTGCATACACATGTACCTATATAGATACACGTTATTTTTTTACCTGTCGTGTTATGTTCTTATTATAATTCATGTGTCGTAAAAATACACCCGAATTGTCTCAAATTTAAGACGTTGTAGAGGGCCAAAAGTAATAGAGAATCTAAACTGGCTGAAGTAGGTAAATTTAGTAGGCTGAGTTAGTTTTCTTTTTGTAAAATACACACATTTTAATTTAGTACGGTACGGTTAAAAAAAATTATAGGCTTTATTTCTACCCTTAAACATACCTAAATTAAGAACGGCTAGACCATATACCAGAGATTAGGGATACCCTAAATATCGCCTTACGCATTGTATTGTACAGGGTTAATTATAGCCAGCACAATCCCCTCGGTAATCCCCTTCATTAACGCTTCTAAGACGAATCAAAATGCAGATTTTTTTGACTGGCAACCGGCGCCGGCTTAACCCTTTCGCCGCGTTCGTTCCCCCATTTCGGGTGAGCGATACGACCAATTAATCTCCACTTCTTCAAACCAGTCGAGGTCTGTCAAAATTCTGCAGTTGCCAGTCATGTATCTTTCAACTTTTTTGTTTTTAAATTTGCATACGACGAATGCGAATACTTATAATGTTTAGTTAGTTTTATTATTTTTTTTATATTCAATCCCAATTCACAAATGTTTACATTAATCACGAGGAGTCGAATAATTGACCAGTTACGGTTTTTATAACGACTTATTACAATCGAATTTTTATGTAATGTTGAAACCAGGTTAAAACTCCTTAAAAACAAAGGCAGATAATCATGGGCCGATATAAACAGGTTTAGATTAGATCGACATTATGTTACGACAATACTATCGATCCTATGTATACAGTAAGTAGGTGAGAAGACAGCATATTTTAGAGTTAAAAAACACTGCATTTTAGGTTATTACAAAAAATAACGAAAGTAATATTTTTTTTAAATCAAGATGCAAACGCGTAGAATTTTATATTGAAAAAAAACTGTCAGACAAAATTATATACAAGATTGGGAACGCTAATGGTAATGGGTAATATGGATTTATGTGGACTAAATATTAGAAAATAGCAAATATTCAATTTTTCATCTTTACTAGTTCCCTCCCAAATTTACAAATGCTCTTTATGTTAAACTCTTGGGCTATTTCAACTGGCAGACCATAATAGTTCTCAAGAATGTCAGAATCGCCTAATAACTAGGTACTATATTGTAAATCAAAAAAACGCATGGCATTGATTAATATCAACTGATTGATTTCATTTCAAACTAAAATATCCTGTATTTAAAAATCAATAGTCAATTTACTTATATTAATAAAAAATGAAGTGTTCAAATTTCAATATTACTAAAGAACTTTACAATGTTGAGAAGTTATGATTGCAACTCGAAAGTAAATGAATGCCCACGTGCTATAAGTAAGCGGATTTCTCATTCGCCACTGAGATTGGAATAATTACTCAGTCACCGAAAGGGTTAACTCGGCCATATTTATTACTTAGACTAATGCGAACATAGGATGAAAATATCATAATCTTCCATTCTATTAACATGGCAAATTGAGGGAGAATTTTAATCAAAAACTTCTCGCACTAACGAGATCCCTATGGAATTTCAACCATAAGACTATTTGCGATGTAGTGCATACATTCAACGCTTTGTACATTCATAGATAAGAAAATGAATTTCTTAGTTTAAAAAGAACATTTTTATATTAAATAAAATATTTAAAAAAAAGTTGCGGGATAACTATTTATACTTTTAGTATTTTTTATAGGATATTGACGGTATAATTAAACTCATTCGTATAAAAAACATATCCATATATCTTTAATAAATATTCAAAACAAAAAAAAATATGTTTACTGATAAATTTAAGGAAACAAGATTTGAGCTATGTTTTATGAAATGATAACAGGTATATGTTTTCCCAAAGGATACGTTTTCGGTAAAAGACGACGTGGCTAAAAAAGATTATGTGTACTAAATCTAATGAAATGTAAATATATTATCTTGTTGGTTGTTAAGTCCGAAACAGAGGAACTCGTGAAAAATAGCTAAGCAATTTATTATAATCTATACTATAGGTTAAAATGTTTCTATTTTTTTCGCATCTACTGGGTTAAGAAAAATATATTCGTAACCAAAATAAAATTACTGTTATTAAAAAGATTGTATCCTTTAAATGCCTAAATGAAAATGTCACCACAAATCCCCCTTTCAGATTGATGTACTGAAACCCACCTTAGAACTTAAACCCCTTAAAAAGGGAATGTTCAAAGGAAGTCATTCTCTGCTTGTGCGCACGAAAGTGTAACAATTTGTCACGGTTTAGATGATTACTTAGTGTGAC